>CM060839.1:18695000-21262500 GCA_030762175.1 Metallyticus violacea | reverse complement strand
AAATAACTTAGCCTATATAAAATATTTACAATTTATACTAAAATTATAACAGAGGCATGCAATAAATACTGCCTCACAATGTAGGCAAAATACTCTTTTCTGTTTTCCCTTCCAGAAAAAAGAATTGAATCACATCACGAATTCCATCTTATCCATTTTTCACCGTCACTCAAAACGCTTGTGTTTAAATAATTGCCAAACATCGAATTAACATTAAAACTACTTGTGATCAGAGAGTATTGAAGACCACGTATACAAATGTTGCTGTTGCCCTCTATTAGTAAGCGAACCAAGTTACTAAACAAACAAAAAAGAGAGGCACAAGCACTTCTGAAGCCGGAAGTTCCGCTGACCTTAAGCGCGCTTCTGCAGCATGATAATGCTCGACCTCAAACAGCCAGTCAAGTCAGGACTACTAAGACATTGAAATTGAAGCTTCAGGGAGGGGAGAATGTTTATTCGGACATTTATGACCCACTATGTCGTTGGAAGATGTGTAACCATGAAATGAGAACTAATTTAAATAATGATCACATTTAATTTTAGCTGTATTCGTTAAGCAATTTACACGCTTGTATAATTTGAATCGGTTTAGATATGGCACAGCCGCAGATCCCAGAGTTGAGTTTCTCCTGTTACAATTCACGTTGCGGCGGAAATAAAATTCGCCAGCCTCGAGCTGTTATCATAAAAATATATGCATACAAACTTTCTTGTGTCTTGCCCATGTAAGGCAGTGGAATAGAAAGTAGGATAGTGGCTGTCTCTCTTGTGGGAGGAACTTTCTTCTCGTTCTCCAGCATCTTAACGGGAGGTGGGGATGTCCAAACTTCTAGGCCGCACAAGTAGATCAGTGATCTAGCACACCTTGCTCATCGGTATCCTGTTGATACAGAAAAACCAAGTTCTTAATCATTTTAAATGTCATATGTGTTCCAGAGACAAGTCATAAACTGTTTCTAAACAGCTGTGCAATTGTTATAAACAAAAGCAACAGCTGTTTCGATGGGACAGAGAGTTTCATGCCAGAAGGGCGTATCGAACAAAATTGTGAAAATGTTAATTTATGTTGATTGTTTATGCATTTAAAACTTGTAAACCAATAATGAACAACAATAAAAACATATAGGAGTTTAAATTTTTAATTAAATCTTAGGGATCCAGGATAGCGGGAGATCTGTAAAGGGGTTCCGCAGTCAAGGAAATTTTGCTGATTAGTGTAATCTTCAACATTTAAAATTATGAAAATAAAATAATATATCCATAAAATATGCTCTGAGTTATGAATGTCCAAATGTGCATTTTAATTTCCGCTAACAGTCGAGTAAATGAAGGTCCAAAACAGATGAAGATCGAAATGAAAACGATTTAGCAGATAAGAATGTTTAATTTTTTCATTTATATTCTTTAGTAACAAACTAAAAACAACTAATGCATGATAACCCACAATACTAATTACTAAGAACACAATTTTGAATATCAATAAAGTCAATTTGTTCATCTGTCACCTAGACCAAAACGTTTTCAATTGCCCACTGATTTCTAGTGCATACAACAGAATTTACAGTTGGGACAACTTGTGTCGACATCTTTGATGTTTTTGCTCCTAGAAGCCGGCTCGGATTGGCTGTAGTTATTAATGAATCCATAAGAATTTAGATCACCCTTTATCATTGCAGATAAATTGTGTTCAGCAATAAATGTAAAGGAATCAAATAGGATTCTTTAATTAAAACTTTAACCGTAATGAAAGTGCATATTTTCTTTTCAGCTTTTGGTATTGAAATGAAAGATAATCATTTTTTTTTTTTTGAAAGTGTTTAACGCCCGTTTTTACTGCTGAGGCACCACAGGCGGTGACACTGATACATGAGATGCCTTTATATATTGGGAAAGGCTTTTTTAAGGAAGGAAACGTTCCAGGCCTAAGTTTAGGGTACCTCCCCGGCATTTGACATTTATGAGAACTGAGGAAAACCTGAAATAAACCTCAGTCAGGGAGGACGGTCTTGGCGGGATTCGAACCCCAGACCTCCCACTCACGAGTCCGCGCTTTAACGACCCCGGCCACCCATGGCGGTGATAATCATCTAGAGCACCACATTAATTAAGATGGGTATCGTAATTCCCATTTTGATTTGAATTGTTTATTGGTGGTTTCTGAATGACGCTAAAGTATTTTAATCATTACAATTATTTCTTGTTCTCTCAAATTCCTACTTAATGTTTAGCTGAGAAAGCATAACTGCGTTTTTGAATTGTAACTTTTCTTAAAAAAAACCAGAGTGACTTTGTTTTATAATTACCGTAAATGACAGGTCTCTAAAAAGCGCATGTTGTATATTACACGTTTTACAATGGCTTTTCCATATGGTGTTAATTATTTGCTTGTCAAGTTGGGAAAGGAAATAAGAATATCGTAGCGTTCTGCAAAATTACTATATAAAATAAGACATTATATAAGAGTTAATTTAAATGCACAAACACCACCTCCAGTTGCTATTTTTTCCATATATTTTCTTGGCACATAGAACAGTCCAATATAGCCTGAAGTAATAATAATAATAATAATAATAATAATAATAATAATAATAAAGCACTATGCGATTGTTTTAGTATCAGTATTATTTATTATTCGATGGTTCCCTTTCGAGTTTTTAAAGTTTCCAGTAGTGAAAAAGTATGAACTTGGAACTTTTAGAGTTATTTGATCAGAATTATTTATAGCAATTCGATTCTGCTTCATATTTTTGTATTATTGCCGTAACCAGAGAGGGGCTTGCGTGGTTCGATTAGGGACATGGCGGATGATTAAAATCGCACACGAATGAGAACGAAGAATTTGGCTCATCTGTAAAGAGGAGGAATCATGGACACATATTTTGGCTGAGTGTAAAGGTACGGAAGAATGGAGGGAGAAGTATCTAAAGCACTCCTTTACAGGATCAAACAGAGGGAAATGGTCATTCTAGCAGGAAGGAGAGGAGAGGAGAGGAGAGATTAGGTAAATTTGTGATGAAAGTGAGACAGCTCAGGTCTGAAAGAGCTAATAGGGGTAAACTACTGACTGAATCCAGTTGTCTGTCATCAATAATGGGGTTTCGTTATATTTTATATGTATTTTTAATATTTTTAAAATGTATTATTCTTGTATTTCTGGTTTTATTTTTATTTGTTTATTTATTTGTTTCTTGTAGAATATATACGAGTATTTATATGTTATTGTAAACATCTAATGTAATATTCTGTGCTAAATCAACCATACCAAGTTATCATAAACACACGTTGAGCCCGTGCGCTTGTTGAAGTGTTTTATATTGTACAGTATTGGTGTCACTGTAATAAACACACTCCTTCTATTACTGTTGCCGTAACCTGTGACACTGGAACATTATCGCAGGCTTTAACTCACAGGAGCGGGTAGTGCCAACCGCCACCAACCCGGTGACTCAAAACCTTAGCGTCAATACATAGTAAATATTTCGGAGTGCTTACATTCGGCAATAATTATTATTAGCGTGTCGACCATACACAAGCCGGATTTTTATTAAAATAATGGTGATAAATGCTCTCAGTTCAAATTCAATTATATCATCTCTTTATTTACAGGGCCATGTGAAGAAAAAAAAATGAATATTGTTTAACGTCCATTTTTACTACTGAGGCACCACAGGCGGTGGACACTGATGATACATGAAATGAAATGATAAATTGGGAAAGGATTTTTTTTAAGGAAGAACGTTCCAGGAGTAAGTTTAGGGTACCTCCCCGGCATTCTCCATTTATGAGGACAGAGAAAAATCAGGAAAAAAACCCAGTCAGGGAGGATGGTCCTGGCGGGAATCGAACCTCAGACCTACCTTCAGAGTCCACCCCTTAACGACCTGGTCATCTGTGGCGGTGTACATGTGAATGAATAAATGAATGAATGAATGAATGAATGAATGAATGAATGAGTGGTGTTTAACGCCCTTTTTTGCTACAGAGGCACCACAGGCGATGGACACTGATGATACATGAGATGAAATGATAAATTGGGAAAGGATTTTTTTTTTAAGGAAGGAAACGTTCTAGGCCTAAGTTTAAGGCACCTCCCCGGCATTTGCCATTTATAGGACCGAAGAAAACATGGAAAAAACTTCAGTCAGGGAGGACGGTCCTGGTGGGATTCGAACCCCAAACCTCCCGCTCACGAGTCCGCGCCTTAACGATCTCGGTCATCCATGGCGGTGTGAATACATGTCGTAATAGACAATTTCCTGACATGCGCACTCAGAACTGGATATGGCGAAATACCCAAGCCGTCCCCACTCTATATACTGTGATGCATATTGATATACAGACCAAAGCAGCTATAAAGATATTTCAGTTGCTCTGATGAACTTGCATAAAAATAACTCACGTAAGTGTGATAAAATAAAAACGATTAAAACAAAAACGATAAACTTGTAGTGATAGGCAGCTGAGATTGGCTGGGATTCCTGATGTTATTATACCGGAATAGTGAGTGATTCATGAGGTAAACAGTCAGAACCATTTAGAAACCCAACTACGCTTCTGGTCGATTAGTTGAAAAGAACAATCGCACTTCGAGGTGATAAAGTTTTAACGACAATTGCACGTCGAGACATAAAATCTTGATGATAGCCAGTTTAGATTGTTTCATATTCATCGCATTCTTATACTAGATAAGTTCAGAATGAGCGAAATGATGTATCGAATTCTAACTACAAGAGAAAGAAAACACGGACTATTTTTATGTCCACATTTTTCGGCTTCAGTAATTGTGTTCTCCACGTTTGTTTAATATTTATGTTACTTTATGTTCAGCTTTCTCCTTCAGATGCTCTGACTTGTGTATTCTCTGATTTTTCGGCCATCTGTATTGCCAATTAAAATAAAGGATGAATGTTGTGAACTGGTATGCTTGCTTTCAGAAAGTAATTTTAAAATGTCTTCCAGTTTCTTTCAAGAATATCTATGATTGTTAAAATAAGAATGGATTGCGGTGATCAAGTGTGTTCATTCGATACCATTGCAAGATGAATTCCATCATTTGGAGAAGGGCGAGAGACTTTGAAAAGACAACCCTCGCTCTGACCGGCCTCGGGAAGCTGAACGAGAGAACAACTGGGCAATTTTTTTTTTTGATTGATTTATTTACGGACGCTCTTCAACATCTCAGGTCATCAGCGTCCCATTCTATTCAGGGCGTGAAACGACCGACAAATTTTGCTCAGAGGCCTCTTCTTTCAGGTTTGAGGTTCTTTTTCGTGCGGTAAATGTACGACACGGGTCCCATGGCTTTACTTCCCTTCCGAAGGAAGCCCTACTTAGGATTTTTACGATTTGAACCCGCGACTTTGGTTTAGACGGTCATTGCTCCAGATTTTCCTGCGCAGACGGATATTCCTATTCCGAATCAAAGTGGAAGAAAATCAGATAAAGTATGATTCCCTTATTTTATCATCACAGACTACCTGCGGCGCCGAACGTTTTCCGTGCAAGTTAATCTACATGAACAAAAGACTGACAGAATGGATATATCTTAGGATCATCTGCAGCGGCACCACGAGGAAGAGTATTCGTTTCTGTCCATCACTGGAGATTTTTTTTATTTGGTTTATTTCCGGACGCTCTTTAACGCCTCAGGTCATCAGCGTCCCATTCAAATCAGGACATGAAATCGCCGACAAATTTTGCTGAGGCCTCTTCTTTCAGGCTTGAGGTTCTTTATCGTACCGTAAATGTACGACACGGAAACTATGACTTCACTTCCGAATGAAGCCATACTTAGCATTTTTACACCCAAAAATCCATCGGTCCTGGCCGGGAACGAACCCGCGATCTTGGGTTTAGGAGGCAAGTATGGTTACCACTACACCACCAGGACCGCCATCACTGGAGATGAAAGGTGATGCCCCCACTTTGAGCTAGAGGGCATAAGCCAACAGTGGAAACAAGTGAAAAAGTCAAATGCCGCACAATAAGTAGTGACAAGAGTCAGAAAGTTAGGCAGCATGCCTTTTCTGTCTGGGTGGGTATATTTAAGAGTCAGAGAGAAATGAACATATTTCTGTACATTTGGGGTCGGTAGGGCCAGTTTTTATTTTAACTTCTTTTTTTTTTTTTTTTGGCCTATTGTGTCTTTTGTTGCCTGTTAAGGTTTAATTTTGGTTTTCCCCTATTTTCGATTGTTTTGGATTTTGTCTGCAATTATTTACGCATTTAAAAAAGTACATAAAGAATTCAATATATCGAAGTGAAAAATTAAATGACATGTTCACCTCACTAAAAATATTTAAGAATATTTTTATACATTTCTTTCTTTTCAAGCAGTCAAAAACCTTCTCCCATTCACTTAAGCTCTTTAAATAGCAGAACCATTATTAACGAAAGGAAAACAAGGTTACCTTGGGCATACGAATACCAGGAAATAGAGAAGATGAGGGAAGTATTGTAGTTTTGAATAGCCCTGGCAAATGACCGTGTATCGATCTGCACGAGATAATTCTAGGAAATTTATGGGCGTAGCTTTTCATCTGCAGAAATGTAACAAATACTCGCAAGCGAGAAAGATGAGAGCGGTACAGCTGTACAATAAACCGTCCCTACAATGTGTTCAGTACGGAAGTAAGAGAGATACTAACCTGGTTCCCCTATAAACGCATAAACAGAAAATGAACTCGATCATAAACCATTGCGCATCTTTTGCTCATTCGCCAGGACTATTCAAAACTACTTTACTTTGTCTTGATCAACATTACCATGAGGTTCTGAAAGGTGAATGATTTGTAACCAGTATGAGTCCTTCCTAAATATCTTGTTTTAAATATGCTCCAATCACTTTATTGGAAATAAAACGTTCTTTTTCAAAGATGAAAAATGTTCTCTCTGACAAGCGGCTGCTACGGCAGTTGATACCTTGAAAAAACGTCCTGTTGTTGCTTGTAACCAAGAAAAGTAAGCTTAAGTACTTTAATTATGCATAAATAAATTATTAAGTATCTAACTATTTTCAATAACAGGGGTAACGTCAGTCATCTACTAAGGTGCTCCCTGTTTAAGCTAAACGAATGGCTACTTGTCGCCTTGAAATGCATGTCCTCTTAGTGATCATGGCGTATCCTTGACGGAAGAGCACCTAAGCATTTGCCCTGCTGTCCTTAACTATTTCTTTTTGCAGGTTATTAACAGGAGGTCGGAGACGGGCATAGGATTAAAATAAACTTTTTTCAATAATAGTGATATTCCTCTCTGTTTTCACTTTTAATAAAAGTCTATTTTCAGTATTTAAGTGCCTTTTTTAGCCAAAACGATGCCTGAACTTCCGGGCTCTGGTCATGACGATGTTCTTCTTCTACCGTGAGGTTACCCTGCATGGAGCTAATCAACACCCTGGAATGTATGGAACGACTTAATTCTTCTCCATAAAACGCCACTCTTGCACTTCCCAAAGTGGTAAGGAATACACTTCAGGAAGTTTAAACACTTAAACATCCATCTTTCCTATAGCCTAAAGTGTTTTCATATGCGATTTTCACATTGAACACAGACATTCTCTATCAATATTCATTGCGGTATTGAATACCACGAGGAAAAATCGAATCTAAGGTACGGCGCACGGATACCTGAGGAATGAATTTCAATGGTTTCTCTGAGCACCTAAGTCTGGGCGATGCGTGAACCAGCCACCAACGTGTGACGTGCCTTTTAGTGGAAGGTTATCCTGCAGAGACAATAGCAAAACGTTTTGTTCTTTGATAATGACACACTTGCAGCCGCAAGGAGAGTGTTTTATTTTAACAGGTGGCCCTTGAGAGTGGATAATCTGTCTGCCGTGGTGTTTGTTACAGCAGATTTGTTTTTTAAAGCAACTTCTTATTCATTTCAGTGGCGCCTTCAGAGATAGTGTTTTGTCATGCCGCGGCACTGCCTTTATACCACTGAAATATACTAATTAATTAATTAATACTTACTATGTTTCTTTCTTTCTTTCTTTCGTTTTTTTTTTTTTTTTTTGTTTTTTGTTTTTTGTTTTTGTTTGGTTTGTTTTATTTACGGACTCTATCTCAGGTCATCAGCGTCCCATTCAACTCCGGGCGTGAAAGGACCGACAAATTTTGCTCCAAGACCTCTTCTTTCACGCTTGAGGTTCTTTTTCGTACCCACGGCTTTACTTCTCTTCCGAAGGAAGTCATACTTAGGATTTTTACGCACGAAAAAAATCCACCGATCCTGGCAGGGTTCGAACCCGCGACCATGGGTTTAGAAGACAAGTATGGTTACCACTACACCACCAGGACCGACTATGTTTCATATACACGCTCTTTACAAGATGGAAAAAATTGCAAACGGAGGGGGTGCTGCACCAAACTGGCACATCGCAAGCATGCGCACTTTCAGAGACAATACGACGAATGACATTTGTGCAAAACAAAAGCATCTACCTGCCTTACTAAAGACTCTGAAGAACTGCGCCATATGTGAGGTCCGCTCTGCTAATGACTGTGAAACTAATTTCTTGCTGGCGTCGGGGTGTTCTATCTGAAAACAATGTTAGGGCATCACTTTACAGCTCTTGCATTCTGGCAACCCGTTGTTCTCAATGCTACCATGGACACGTCGGCACAAACGGCCAGCCCTTGAGCCCGACTGAAGTACCGAAAATTCCATAAGTTTTCCTACCAACCCAGTGCAATTTTGGAACGGCCTCAGAATAAGTTACTTATGCCCTTCTTGCATTAAAGTGATTTCTTACATCACTTGCTCTACTAGATGTCTATTTCTCTCTTCACTTCCTCTATACATTGTACATTACCTCTATGTGTTTACTCGTAACATCGCATCTACAGATTATCTACTGTTTTATATGCGTCTAATTATGCTAAAGTGTTTATTAACAACTTATAAATGGAAGAGACCATTACCCTACAAGAAGTATGCTGAAGTACATTTCAAATGTTCCTCATATAGTATCCGATTTTTAATTTAAATTACAAATTAATGAATCTATCTTAAAACCTATCAAAATTTATTAAAAGTTCAGAAAAATTAATAAACGAAGTATAATATGCATAATAATTTATAAAATAAGAAAAAAGTAATATTATAATCCATGACGTCACTTCAACGTAAATACACAAAAACATCCAATATATAAATAGAAAAAGGAACATTTACCTACTATTACTACTTACAGAATAACCAATGAAGTAAAGTCAGAAACGAGTGTAAATTTAACCTCAATAGTTGCATACCCACTAACATTTAAGACGAAATTACAGGAGCACATACAAACACCATAGAATCCACATGGCGTCCCTTCAGGGAAAAATTATCAGCGTATAATAGAAAAAAGACGTTGTTTCCTGGTTATATAGCAGTATATGTTTCAAAAACAATATGTTCACAAGAAACAAGACAAATTTGAAAACGGAAAGTACAAAAATACATCATTTGTTCATTTGATAACAATTTTGTACAACTGAAAAATGCACTAACCTAACCAGAAAAACTCATTCACTGAGCAAATTTAAATTGAGATTCTAGCGGTATTTTAACGAACAGCTGAGAACAAAATGGAATTCGTAATTAATGCATACCTACACACACAATAACCCTAATTTAACCTCCGGTGAATCCTAGCAACCGGTGGATCCAGTGGTTCGCTGCGGCGAGCTACGGCCTGACGGCCTACGCTTGCCTCCTTTTCGTAAGTATAAATTGATAGTGGATTATGTGATGTTGTACTGTAAAGAAAGCACAATATTATTCTGGAGCGTTGAAAATATTGAAAATGAGGAAAATGTGTTGTATTTTGTAAAAAGTGTGCCCCTAAACACGTAGGAAAGTGCGGTAAATATGTTTTATATCCCGCGTTGATCTTATTGCAGATCAACTTAACACATAAGAATTCTGTCAATCCTTGCGAAAACCATGACTAAAATCATATATGTGAAACATAAAGTGCACAACTCTACATAGCCTAAGGGCGTAATAAGGACAGGAACAGTGTGCGTGCTCGCGTCGTTTATCGAAAATCAGAGAGCGAAAAATTTCACGTTGGAATTACTACTGAGATGATATACGAAACAAGTGAGTGCAACAACAGCCTAAGTACATAATAACCACATTCTCAAGGTTAGCCTGAATTCAATTTTTGAGGTAATCAGCTCTTTTTTTTTTTTTTTTTTTTTTTTTAGTTACAAATAAAATAAAAGTATGCCTTTTGTTTGGCAAGTTATTTGAAGGTATAGACAACATTTGTATTGTTTATTATATTGGAAAAAATATACCAAAATGCCTACTAATTATTTTTGTTTATATTAGTTCTAGGTATTTTGTTTATTGCTACTGTCTCAAAAACATTTTAATAATTTACCCACCTCAGTATAGTTCAATTGATGAGAATTAGAGGATATAGTTTTCTTTATCTACTACTGTTACGAAAGTGCACAATTAGTTGATTGTGTCCAGGTAACAAAAGCTAATCGTTACACATCTTTTGTCTTCAAAGCGTGTTTTTGCTTTTTGTAAGAATATAACGATTGGCTTTTGTTCCCTGGAAATTATGAATAGACAGACTGAGCTGCAATATTTATAGGAGGGACACGTTTTAACGAAATTATATTTCTTATTTAATTTATAAATTATTAACGTTATCGTTAATCATTTAATATTTAGACTAAAGACTAGATGTTTTAACAATCTTGGACTCTTCGTAAAAATAGGTTATACAGTATCGTCATTTATTCTAACTGCATTACCCGCGCACCAGTCCTTGAATTTCGTGCTATTGCACATATAAAGTTGTAGATTTTTAAGGAAGTATATCCAAAATGGTATGTTCGGCTGCTTGTTATGATTGCAGCTGGAGGGCTGTCAAATATCTTCTTCCTGCAGTTTTACTTTTTGAAATGAGAAAGCGAGAAAATAAGTTCATATAAGGTTCTCTTTTGAAAATTTAATCTCCAAAGCTTACCTGTTCACAAACGTTCCAAGTTTTTCAATGTATACAGTGCGATCAGTGATGCTTTCCATCGCGCCGCGGCGTTTTCCTACAAGCGAGCTCCCACTCGTTTGCCGCGCCGTGGAGGGGGTAGCAAGCCTGCTTGCTTACTTGTTAATCACGCTGACTGTCGCAGTCATAGCGCAGTTACCCCAGGTTGTGCTGTTCGTTTCTTAATTCGGCAGTATACATAAACTGTATTACGTCTCGGGTGTTTGCAACGGCATAGGGTGTCTTATATGCGATTTATATGTGTTAATTCACGGGGAAAGAATCATAGGATAATATTTTTTTTGAACATACAGTTAATTCTGTTGCTTATATGAATACCATACCAACTCCTTTTTTCAGACAATTAACCGACAGGGAGTGTGACCGTGTATTTTTTCAACAGGAATCTACCACTGCTCACACTGCGAATAAATCCATGAGAGCAATTCACAATGTGTTTCCCAAGACAGGGTTATTAGTAGGTATTTGCGGTTCCTCGATTTAACAGCCTACTGTTATTATTTCTAGGTAAATTTTAAAATGCCATGTACAAGACGAACCCGCACAAGAACTCAAAGATAATATTCGTCAGGAAAGTGTCCGAAATTCTCAAAATTAACTACAGCGAGTGATGAATAATTTCCTAGACAGATACTAAAAATAGATGGAGAATGGAGGGGGCAGTTTCAAAATCTCATATTTTGATAATTTGGTAAGTAATGAACCTCTTAGATTGGTTTGTATATTGTTATGTGGTTGGTTATATTGTTTTACCTTTCCGCTAATCACCACTACTCGGCTGGCGGCTAACTGACCAAAGAGCGGCGTGCTTGTCCATAGGCAAAACGCTCCGGAAGAAAACAACACTGACCGCACAGTACTTTTTCTACTTTCTTGACAAAACGCCATTATTATCATTGATTTTGTTGGACTCTCGTTTAGGCAATGATAAGCATATTGTGTTATTAAAATTAATACACTGCAGGTCATTAAAATTGCCACGGCCGTAAGACACCCACCCGTTCAACTTACCTCACATTTTCTCAGAAGGAAGGAGATTCACTTGTCAAAAGTACAAACAGCGATAGGTGTCTGAATTTGATCAAGGAATAATTGCGGCATACCGAGAGAATGGCATGTCATGTCCCGAGAAATTGGTACCCTTTTTGGGTACATTCACAGCGAAACGAGTACAAGATCAGTAGATCGAGGTAGGATGAACATACGGACGTAAAGGATCCCAACAACCGAACGAGACGACACAGATACTTTCCGCATTGCTTTTATGAGCACGCAACAGGTTTTGCAATGTTAATTTCCTTGTGCTTTATGCCCTGGTGAAAATTATCGCCGACAGCTTTCCACTCGTGAAAATAAATCCTTATTTAGTCCCCTTTAAAATAAATAACTAATAAACGATGAAGAGCTTGAAGGAAGAGACAGGAACATAGATAACGGAAATTGGGACAAGACATACGAGAGTACAATATATTGTGTTCTTTTCAAACACTGCTACACTGCATGGCAAATTAACTATCACTTCTCAAAAGCCAAGATCCATTTGTCTGAAAATTATTACGCCCATAACAAATGCACTTAAAGGAATGAAGGTTCGTGATGATCTGCTAATGGACGAGTTATGGCATCGAAACCAGCTGTCCGATTTTGATGAAGTGGTCGGCCACAATTAACTAAGTGGCACAAACACAAACCACCCCACCTTTATATCCTCTGGGTTCATTTTATCCTCATAGCACGCAATAAGCAGTACAGTACGCAAGCCTGCTTTTAAAGGTCTTATTACCGATTCTTGTCATCAGCTTTAAAACAATATTGAAAATACACAACTTGATTGATCTAAATAAATATTTTTAAATTCAGGTCTTTAAATTCAGGTCTTTAAATTAAAATAAATGATAAGTAAGTAATAACAATTAAAATATAAATCTTAACAGGCCTCGTTATTTTCGAAAATTTTAATTACAAGTTTAGACGCAGTCTTAAGGAGAATGTAAAAAAATGCTTAATTAGACGTATATCGCAATAAAAAATCAAGATCACTAATATCAATTTTCCAATATTCATTTATGTTTCTATGCAGGAGCGAAGCGCCCAAAAGTTACTTGGTTGAACTTATTCAAAAGTATTGTGTAGACTCACGTGAAGGATGGCCAACTTCATTTTCAGCATTATAATAAGTAGAAGGTCATAACTGAAAAACTCTGTCCTATTCTTTAGCAAGTGGCTTCCCCCATTGTCGATACAAAGTTGCATACTCCAGAACCAAATCTGGAAGCAGCCGTATTCATGCTACTTGAGAGATTGTACTGAATCCCCTTCGCAGAGTGCAACTTTCCAACTTCCAAACTGATGACTCTTTAGTTTTTCCTGACAGATGGAAATAGGAAAAGTCTCAGAGAGTCAGATCCGGACTGTACGGAAAGTGGTTTACAGGTGTCACTTTCCATTCTTGCTAAAATTCTATTGTATGAAGTATTAGCAGTAGTAGTAGTAGTAGTAGTAGTAGTAGTAGTAGTAGTAGTAGTAGTAGTAGTAATAGTAGTAGTAGTAGTAGTAGTAGTAGTAGTAGTAATAGTAGTAGTAGTAGTAATAGTAGTAGTAATAGTAGTAGTAGTAGAAGTAGTAGTAATAGTAATAATAGTAGTGATAGTAGAACTAGTAGTAGTGGTGACAGTAGTATTAGTAGTGATAGTAGTAGTAGTAGTAGTAGTAGTAGTAGTAGTAGTAGTTGTTGTAGTAGTAGTGTAGTAGTACTAATAGGGGCAACATTTGTAATATTACTTGTAGTAGTGACAGCAGTAGTAATATTACTAGCAGTATCACTTGTAGTAGTATTACTAGTAATATTACTACTACTACTACTGCTACTACTACCACCACTACTACACTAATGATAGAACACTTTGTTGATTTTATGCTTCCCAGAATTGTTTTTTTTTTTCCCTGTGGGACTATGTTAAAGATAACAGTCTTCTTGCCACCTTAGCACAGACCATGCTTGATCTACAAATGCATAACACAAACGCAAGCAGTTGCAGCAATTGATGCTGCTATGTTACAACTTTTTGTGTTACTGTCTCTATCAATACCAAGTTTATATATCTGAATTTCATTACACGTGAATTCAAGAGTTTAAAATCAGTAACAACATTTGTACCATGCCCTCATTCAGCAGTTAATACACACCAGTGGAAACCGGGTAACCTTCAGTGAATGCGCGATTTCGTTAAGATTACATTTAAAGTTCTATTGACGGAAGCAATTGAGTTTGCTCAATTTTGTTTATCACGCCAGCTGTTTCAGTTGTAATATTGTTAGACTTTATACTGTTTTATAAGATGTACGCTATAACAAAGAATATTTATTTATCATAGTTATACACAAAATAATTTTATATAGGTGATGCAGGAGAGAATGTGGAGAAACATCTTTAACAAGATTAGTCTACAAGTTGGTTTATCTATCGGCAGTGCGTTTAAAGTCAATCAGCCGCTGCTTTTTAACCCATTTAAAAATACTGATATACATGAAATACGAAGGTACCTTAAAGTTTTACAAACGACCACTTGGTGGTGCTGTTGAGATATTCATTGCTGTTTTCGGAACAATTGACATTTGTTATTGTGAAAACAGTTGCAGCTTAGAAATTGACCTAGTAGTTTGTTTACAGTGAGCGTTTAAACAAAGCAATTTTGTGAAAAAAATGGAAATTTCACGTGAAGGTTTTTGTTGCATGATTTTTTACGAATTTAGTAAAGACCTAACCCAACAGCAATGCATAGAGTCGATTAGTTCAACTTCTGGTAATGAAGCACCGTCAGAAAACTCTGTTTACAAGTGCTATGCAGAATTTCGTCATGGTGGTGCGTGCGTTAGTGATGAATTTCGTAAACGTCGACCAAAATCGGCTGTCATTCCAAAAAACATGGATGCTGTGTGCAACATAATTAAAGAAGATTGACGTGTGGCTTACAGTGAGATAGAGACATCCTTAAGCATATCGAAGACTGCAGTACATTCGATTTTGCATGAGCTTTTAGCCGTGAAAAAGATCTGTTCCCGATGGTTTCCTATAATTTGACCGAAGCTCAAAAAACGCTCATGTTAATTGGTGTACTGAAATTCTCCAAAAATTCCTCCGAGGAACTGCAAAATCCGTGTACAACATCGTAACAGGTGACGAAACTTGGGATATCGTATGAACCGGAGCAAAAAGCCTCTGTTTGGGTGTTCCAGATGTACCGAATCCCACAAAAGTTGTTCATTCACGAAGCACTTCTAAGAAAATTATCTGGACATGTCGAAACCATTCCTTTAGAACATCGAAGAACAGTTAATGCTGAAATGCAAGTTTGCCAGAAGTCATCGACGAAATCAGAAAAAACAATTGAAAACGTCGCACCATTCTTCATCATGACAATGCTAACTCTCACACAGCACTTCAAACAATTGTTTATTTGAAGCAGAAAGAGGAAAACATTGATATAACGTCTCTTTCCCTGGTTTATCGCCTAACGACTTCGTTTTGTTTCTTGAGTGTCACACAAAAATGCGTGGACAGCGATTTTCATCACCAGAAGAAACTGTTGAAGCCTTTAAACACCATGTTTTTGAGGTATTAATTTCAGAGTGAAAAAAATGTTTTGAGAATTGGTTTGAAAGCATGCAAATGAGTGCAAATCCTAAGAATAGAAAAAGAAAGAAAGAAAGAAAGAAAGAAAGAAAAGAAAAGAAAAGAAAAGGCTTGTTCGAAAAATGTTTTTTTTCTTTTTTATTTTTTGTAAAAAATTAAAAGGTAACCCCCATAATACCTGTAACAAAATATCCGGGAGGCAGTTTACAATATTCAGAAGGAGAATTGACGCGCGTGTCTCAAAACCATCTTAGAAAGCATTCTGGCTTGTCTTACAGCTAGAACAGGCAGTTCGAGCATCTAATATGATTATGTGTACAATATAAATTTCAATTTACTACTAATAAATAATGAAATAAACAAAAAGTAATGTACGCACCGTATCTACATGTCACAAAATATATTTAAACTAACCATTATTTCATAAAAATGCATCGAATATTTATGTCCACCCTGTATTTAAACTGCAAGACACATCATTTATTTCCTAGTGTGTAGTAATGCTGGTTAATATATCGGCAATCTTCATTCTTTAGCAGTGTCGTTTGTCATTTGTTACACCCGTAAATATTAACAATTGAAAGAGCAATAATGCATGCTAAACAGCTACGCGTCAAATTTAAATTTCTGCATAACATAGGACAAAAATAATCATATTTAAAAGATTTACGTTAGGTGCAGTATTATTTACGAACCATATGCAAAACGCTGCGCATAATTAGTTTTTTTTTTTTTTCCCTCCAAGTAACAACGTCCAACGCACGTACTAACAGAAAAGCAAACATCTTCAAGGATACGGAATAATGAAACTAGCGTGTGTATGCGTAATAGAGCATAAATAATTTATAATTGTCGCACATACACACCGACAAAAAGAAAAGGAAAAAAGAAACATTATTTGAAATTAGCTTTACAGTCACAACAGCAATCAGATGGGAATATTATGGTAATAGTCGTTTTACGACAATGATGGAATTGTACCAGCATTCCAAATTGTGAGCTAATATTCTATTTTTGGAGAAGTAATTCCTGCAGAATACCATCATTAAAGAAGCCAATTGTATACGTTCTCAGTGTTTTGTTTTATTCAGTATGATCATTGATGTGAACGGCAAAAACTCTAATACGCTTAACTTATTTATTTCCTCTTATTTTCTTGAGTTTCTTCTTTTTCACTTCGTTGTCTTCTCTCCTTTTCTTCTAAACTTTCCTCCTTTTACGGAATTTATCATTAACAGTGGAGGAGAATGACTTGTTTAAGTATAGTGAATCAACGCATGCAGTTCCCTTTTACGACATCTTACAAGGATGGGAGTTGTGCTCACTAAAGAGCGGCACGGGTGGTCGAGGTAGTTAAGACATGGATGAATGGGAAATCCGCAATTGGAGCTCGGCAGGAGCGTCCTTCTTACTGGAGATTTTTCTGCGTTTTCCTCAGTTATTATAAATGGTAATGACAAATGTCTCAAAAGCTTTCTTCCCTAAAAGCTCTCTCCCAATTTATAATTGCACATCTTGTATCCCAATTCCCCAATGCCTCATTATTAAAAACGGGCGTAAACACTATTAAGAAATATTCACTAGAATACAGTGTCCTCATTCCGTTACGCAATCGGAAATTGATTTTCCCGTTGGGAAGTTGCTGCCTTGGCATCTCCGAGGGAAATAATGTCGGCATTCAGAACGCATAGAGTACATTTAGTTTCTTTCGTTTTTTATTAGAAGTAAATAGTACGGGATGTGCGGTCAGCTTAAACACACCCCGTCCCCTCCACAAGAGGCTTCCAAGATTCCCAACTGGCCTAACCAGACTGAGTGAACCCCCTTCCAGACCTTTCTAAATTAGAAACTTTCCAAGCAGATACAAATGAGGGTTCGAACCCTGAACTTCAGGCCAGCAGTCAGCAACGCTAACCACTGGACAAAGGAGGTTTCAAGTCTTAATGCTAATAAAATTATAATAAGTTTTGTAGTTGCAATAAAAGTGAATTCAAAAACAATTTTTTCTTATTAAATTCATTAATTTCTCCCCAATTTTGATTGTGCAGATATTTAGGATAAATATAAAATTTAAGCATATGTTTACAAAATTAAAACGAAAACTATTTTCTAATTAATATAACTTGAATTTATCTTTGAAATATTTTATTTCAATTTATAAAGTTCAAATTAAAACTATGTAAAAGAAAGAAAAGACGAAGGGAAAAAAAAAAAAAAAAAAAACATTCCTTGAGTGTTCTAAAGAATAAGAATTTGTATTTACGCAGTTTCGTAATTGTTAAACTTGAAAGTAATTGCAAAATTAAACAAGCAAATGCGATATTTTTCAGTTGTTGCTATGTCATATATATATATAAGTAGTTGCGATCTTCACCTGTCTATCACTGATAAAGTCAGTAACAGTCACTTGTCATGTGTCGCCTGAAATACTCGTATGCGATGCCATCTTCAACTGGTTTCAAATGAAGTAATGCATTATGTTTAAACATTTACTTTATGTGATCATAACATGGATATGAAACGTGAATAACTGGCTCGAAGATAAGCGATTGCCTATTCTCCGGTGCTATGGCGTCATGGTGCTCCGTCTTGCATGAACTGATAATATATATCGATATTTGGAAGCATTTTGTCGAACACATTTACCTTGAGTGAACCAGATCTTCTTTCTAATTTCCTGTATATTCAAAAAATTGAAATCTTTATTTCACTAATATTCTTTGAGGGTAGGGGGAGAGAAGGTAGAGTATGTTCTAAAACCTCTTTCTATTCACTGCTTAAATACAGTGGCGAAGTATGGCTTTTTGTATAACTCAGACATGGGACGTCAAAATTTATGTAAAGTCTAAGTTATATTAAATATACCTAAAATCTGTAATGATATATGATTTTTTCGTGTTAAAATGATGGCCTTATGATTATTAATAACATAAGTGATAATTAAATTAAATCACGTGAAATATTAAAAAAAAAGTTAATGTTCCATGACTTATACCTAAATCTGTTTGTATATATGCTCAAGCTTTTTCTGTGCAAATACATGTTACAGTTTACCATTAAGTAGAAATTAAAAATTGCTAAATTGAAGAGTTGCCACCTACCTACCATACGGTCTGCGGTTCTGAGTAAACTTATATAATTTAGGTCAGTTGCATAAAGAGTTAACTTGACTGCGCATAAAATCAACCATCAGTTATACTTAACTTTGAAATTTTAGTTGTAAAAACACCAATCTAGGATTATTTCGTCCTAATCTCAAATTAAATCTAATTCGGGAAATTTCACAAATTAAAGCAATAACTAAAGTTTATTAATTGTTAAATAAACTATTTTTTCAGATTACAGAAGCATAATAACTTCATTTATAAATGAAATAATGAGTCATGTTTATTTTAATTTCGTACAGATAAAGCTTCTTTAATGTATCATTTTTCATTTCCACGTAATATTAAGAGTTGCATTCAATAGTAGGTTATGTTAGGTTAACCTTACAAGCAGTTTTCTGATTTCCGACATCTCATCCGATAATGAATTTTACCGTCTCCTCGTGTGCTTCATAAGAGAAATAATTCGTTCCTAGAACTGAATGACAAAACATTAAAAATGTGATTTCGCTTAGCATGACATGTCGAAGAAACGGAACAGAAGTTACGTCCCCGATTACAATCACAAACTAAGCGAAATTATGCTTTGAATTCGATGTTCATGATACTATTAACTTTAAGATTCTATATGACAGGGAGCTTACAAATAGTTGTTGGAGATGTATTCAAAGTAAAGAAAGGAAAGGCCAGTACTAGAGCAATAGCAGCTCTGAGACGTCAGTTCAATAAAATGCCGACCGAAGAAGGTTTTTTTGATTGATTGATTGATTTATGGACGCTCTTTAACATCTCAGGTCACCAGCGTCCCATTCAACTCAGGACGTGAAACGGCCGACAAATTTTGCTCAGAGGCCTTTTTTTCAGGCTTGAGGTTCTTTTTCGTGCCGTAAATGTACGACAAGGGACCTACGGCTTTACTTCCCTTCCGAAGGAAGCCATACTTAGGATTTTTACGCCCGAAAACATCCATCGGTCCTGGCGGGTTCGAACCCGTGATCTTGGGTATAGGAGGTAAGTATGGTAACCACTACACCACCAGGACCGACTCCGAAGAAGTTGATGTAAGGAAAGTGATACTAGGTTTCTATAACATTCGCGCCGTTTCTGTAGTTTTAGGTGATATAGATTGCACACGCATACCCATTATATTGTATGGGGGTTATAATGCATAAGTGTTCAGAATAGAATTATTATATTATTTGTCAATTTTCCTCCATGTACGTTCTTTATTCTTAATTGCGATCAAATCTAATTTTTTTTTTTTTTTAAGGGGGACCATATCTATTGAATATTTATTGCATTTCTTATGTTGAACAGTTGAACATCAACTCGCTGTAAACACGAATTCCTCTATTATTTCGCGATGTTGTCATAGAATTCACAGTTGTTGTTGTTGTTGTTGTTGTAAACTCTAGGTTACAAAGTGTGGGGTTTATTTACGCAGCAGAAATAATGACTAGCCCCCAGTTACTTTTTAAATTACAGTTAAAAGTAATCTCCAGTTAGCAACTTTTATATAACTGGCCCTTATTCTTTCTATAACTAGGGAAGACTTGGGAACGGGCGCTGTTATTGGAACCAAAATATTGCAGAACGGATTTTGGGAAAAAATGAAAGCATTTCTTCCTTTGGGGTTGCACAAGAAGCCTTATAGGCTGACGTTAGAATAAAATAAATACATCATTCTGTATTACCGCAATAAATCAGGGTAGCTTTTTGTAGATGACTTAGTAATTGCATCCACATCTAGTGGAGGATTGAGAAGAGCAATTGAAGTAGTAAATACTTTTTGTAAACAATAGGGACTGAAAATAAATGAAAAGAAATCAAAGATCATGGTTTTTAAAAGAGGCTTTAAATTGAGAAAAGATGAAAAATGGCAGTTAAATGGGAGAGAAATAGAGATGGTAAGGAAGTTTAATCATCTAGGGACAAGATTAAATTCTAATGGAAGTTGGAACGAACAGAAAAATAGCAACAGCAAAAGGCAAAGCAGCTGTGAGCGTGTTTAACAAAAATTCGTGATAAAAGAAGTGAATTGACTGGAAAGAAAAACAAAACCACGGTAGAAGCAAAAATGTTGTATCGATCAGAAATTTGAAGCCAAAAGGATGCATGGAAAGATGTGGATCAAATAAATAGAAGTTTTTATAAATTGATTTTAGGTTTACCAATATCATCCCTAAATAGTATAGCACAGCTAGAATTAGGTAGATATTCCACTAAGAAAAAAATAAGCACAAGAATTATGAAATATTTATTCAGAATTACTACATTAGAAGGGAGTGATATTATTAAAGAATGTTTTAGAATACAGCAGAAATGTAAGTGGAAAGATTCATGGTATTTCAAAATGTAGGAAATTTTATGATGGATGCGAATGGGAAACTTGTGGATAAATAGGGAATACCAAAAAACAGAGGATTTTGGGAAATAAATAAAGCTATGAATTAAAGATGTTGAATGTCAAGAAATATTTGGTAGTTTGGGAGAAAATAGTTCATTGAGACTTTATAGGGGAATAAAAATAGTATGGGGTAGAGAAAATATATAGAGCAATGTGATAAGACAGGTCGGGAAAGGTTTGCATGGGCTAAAACTGGAGTTATGACTCTAAAAGGATTATTTTATGATAAAGAGTAGAAAAATGTTCAATATGTGGAGAAACCGATACGGATTTTCATTGTTTATTATACTGTAGACAAACACAGTTATGGAGAAAACAGACTTGGAAACAAAATGGAAGAATTTAGACGAGGAAATGTTAATTAGAAAGATTTTAACTATAAATGGAGAGAAGAATATAAAAATTATGACAGGGTGTTATTTGGACAACTTTAGAGAGAAATGGATAAGAATGGCTAAAAGGAAGATAGAGGGAAGTGTATTCTTAAAAGTATAAAGTATAAAGTCAGATAAGTATAAACAAGGATAGGATAATGCAGCAATATGATGATCACCAATTGGAGTTGTGTGTATTGGGATCAGAACATAAACAAGCAACTCTAGAAAGAAAATATCTAATAAGTAAGATTGGATTATATTTTGCGTATTTTAGATCTCATTTTGTAATGGGTTGAAATATTTGTATATTTGAATGTAGTATATTTTGTTGTCTATGAGATATTTTCAACAAATATCAAATTTCAAAACTACCGAAATAAAGCCAAAAATAGCGAGATACTATATTTTAAAATGATATCGTTTGTATCCCGGTCCTTCTGCTGAGCTTCAGGTTCCACAAAACTCCAGAAGAGGGCAGACATGTTCAAATGGCTGAGATGTGGCTAGCGTAAACCGTTAAGAAAAATCTATTAAATATCTCCCCATTTTTCTGTCTCTGACAATGACGTGAAAAATCAATACTATGCTTGTGCAAGGCAGCCTAAGCCTTCGACTTTATTATTGGTAATCGGCTCTCTACGTCATAGAGGCAAACTGGCTCAAATAAATATTTCAATCTGTCACTAAAAATTAACATGTAAGAGCCTTGCAGCCTTAACGCTTTAATTTCAACTCCTAAATCCAGCCTGCAGGTATGCCTGTCGTGTTTCCTGTTTGCAAGCATGATCGATGTGCAATCAAGCTTGTTCCTTGTACATTCTCTTGTTACATACCAAGTTGTGCACTTTTACCACTCTTGGGTACTTCCCGTTGATCACAGATAGTATCGATCCTTGCTATTACGGGTTGTACACTCCTATAAGATTAATTTTTCCAATGTTTAAAAAACAAACGAAACGAGTTTCATAATATGCACGAAAAAATATTCGTATAGCTTTATAAACGAGTTTTCTGCTGTATGTACAGCGGAATTAAAGAAGGAAAGGTAATGTCTTTCTTATTAATTGTAAAGTAATTGTATCTATAGCGACTATTTAATTCGTTTGTGCGCTGTTATTGCTGATAGCAAACCGCAAGAAAGTTTAGTCCAAGCTGAAAAGATAGAAGTATAACTAAATACGAGGAAACCGTAGGATTATCAGAATGAATACGAAACATTCGTTACTTGGATGAACAGTAAAAAACTAAAAATATTAAGGATGCTTCAAAAACGTTATAATGTTGGCATATATTTCAGAACAGCTACGTCCGAGAGCTATTCAATAAACAATTATCACAGTGCCCAGGCGTGAGGCTAACTTCACTATTGTCACTTACGGTTTCTTCCGGCATGTGCGAGGTGTGCAAGTTGAGACATGTTCAGTTCCGCCTACAGCTAAATAAAGATTGAACGCGAAGAACAGTATGCTGCTCTGAAATTATGCCTTTCCTCTCCACAAATCTTCAGCCGAGTCCTATTAAATGTTACAGGAGGTATGTGCAGTTTTTGTCCTTCTCTACAGCACAGTTCGAAGATGACTTAAAGGTTTAAAAACGGAGGCAACCAATTTCAAAGGAAGGTAGACCCGGCGCTCCAACTTGTGAAAATAGTAACGATTAATAACATTAAAAGCACTTTAAAAAATCTGAAAGAGGCATGTTTATGCATTGTGGGTTCAAAGACTGGTGAAACCGCCACGGGTGACCGAGGTCGTTAAGGCGCGGACTCGTGAGCGAGAGGTCTGGGGTTCGAATCCCGCCAGGACCGTCCTCCCTGACTGAGGTTTTTTCCAGGTTTTCCTCAGTCCTCATAAATGGCCTAGGTACCCTAAACTTAGGCCTGGAACGCTTCCTTCCTTAAAAAAAAAATCCTTTCCCAATATTTCATCTCATGTATCATCAGTGTCACCGCCTGTGGTGCCTCAGTAGTGAAAACGGGCGTTAAATACTTTAAAAAAAAAAAAAGACTGCTGATTCCCGGAAAAAAAGGACGTCTTCTTTTAGATTTGCTGTAGTTGAAGATGATGTTACAGGAAGATGGGGAGTTTCTTTCAAAGGTAATTACAAATGATGAAACTTCGTTACTTCATTTCGAAATTGAGAGCAAACAGGAAAGTTCTGTGTGGAAATTCCATCATGATAATAAGTAAAAGTGGTTGCTTCTGCTGGTAAAGGTCTTTTCAATATTCAGGGAATAGTTTACCAGCATGTCGAATCTGCACACATGACGGTAACTGCGCAATATTACAGAGATGTCCTGAAAGACACATTCCCCTGCATCCAGCGGGATGCTGCAACACGATAATGCCTACCGCCAAGATCCTTGAAGCACGGACTTGTAAACCTCCCTGCCAGGTTATTTTTTCTAGGTTTTCTCTGTTCTCATAAATGACAAATGCCGGAAAAAGTACTCTAAAATTAGGCATGGAACGTTTCCTTCCTTTAAAAACAATCATTTCCAAATGTTCATTTCATCTTATGTATCACCAGAGCCCATTGCCTGTGATACCTCAGCTGTAAAACTGGCGTTAAACATATTCAGCAATACAGATAATGCACGGCTGCAGATCGCCAATGTTGTTGCTTAATATATCATAAAAGCCAATATAAAGTGTGTCCCTCACCCTCCCTATAAGCCAGATTTAGCCCCTTTTCCCCAAACTGAAGAAACATCTTCGTTGGAGGCATTTTTCATCATTGGAAAGAGTGGTGAAGGCGATTCTTTAGGACATGCCAAAATATGTCTTTGAAGAGTGACAGAAACGTTGGGACAAGTGCATTGCACCCAACAGGAGCTACATTATGAGAATGAGTAAAGATTTTGTCCAAAAAAATTCTTCTCGGATTGGCGCTACAGCCCAGGGTGAGCCTTGGCCTGCCGCAACGACTTCTGCTTCCTCTATTTCCGTCTTACGACTTCATTGATAGAGAGCAGTATTGCAGAGGGCCATGTAA
This sequence comes from Metallyticus violacea, assembly GCA_030762175.1. NCBI lineage: Eukaryota > Metazoa > Arthropoda > Insecta > Mantodea > Metallyticidae > Metallyticus > Metallyticus violacea. Next base: position 21,237,962 of record CM060839.1, on the reverse strand, counting down.
TCAATAAGCCGGTCACTTATTATGCAGTTCTCTAAATCAACACTCAGCAACGCTATCCACTAGATCATGGAGGTGGTCTCAAAAATATGATTATTATTTATATAAGTACTTGTATTATTATTATTATTATTATTATTATTATTAACATCCTCAGTTTTATGGAATTTATTCACGAAATACTTTTGGGGTCGACCGCATTTTTTGAGTAATTCCAATGATTTACAGATTCATTATCCTCCCACGTTTCTGTATCTCACGAACCAAGTCAGGACTGACTGTATCAGGTATGTGTCGGCGAAATCAATAAAATAGGCAATGCAGGAAGTAACGTCCCGCCCAGATATTAATAGATTCTCTATCTGAGATGAATGCGCAAGATTACAGACAGCATTATTGCCGACATAAGAGCGTGCTTCCCAACTTCCGCAATGATAAGGAGGCTGTAAATATTTTGTCTTGACGTTCACTGCTCCAGATCAGCCTTGTCAGGCAGCTGCTAGGGAGAAATCGCACTTTGGCTATCACAGATAAAACAGGTTCGCAAACTGATGATCAAAGTCTTGTTCTGTTCTCGTTATATACGATTTCTCCTACACATAACCCTCGTTCTTGCTTTTTGCGGTGTTATATGAAGTATTTATTACTTCCTTCATGAATGGACATCACAATTAAAATGAGTCTGTTAGTTATACCCAATTTACTTTGGGAAATATTATAATTATTAGTATTACAATAACACAGCTACTTTCGTTCTCTTGACCAATCTGCTTACATTCTATTCTTGTAGGTTATATGCCATTTTGAAGCAAATATTTACAAAAACACACATATTACGTGCATAGCTCAAAAGTTTTAGCGAAATCCGAAGGGATGTATCGATGGCGGTTGTACTCATGAAAAGATTTTTGAAAAATAAATTTCTTAAAATCTCCATCAACCTAGAAAAAAGAAAAAAAAAAAAAAGAAGAAGAAGAAGAAGAAGAAAAATAAAAAAGAAGAAGAAAAAACGATATATATATTAACGCTCTAGTGGTCCCAATTTTTTTTCCTCAAAAACTCTGCATATAACGATTAATTGACAAACCAGTCTCCAGTTCGTTAACCAGCAAAATTGAACCATCAGGGGTAGGGGTTAATCTAAAGTGAAAATTTAAAAGAAATTTTAAAAAGCGCTCTAGCTGCCAAAAACGGTTTTTTCTCTCTCTCAACAAAACATGAAAATAAATTAATAGAAATATTTTCTGCATATCAGGGGAATCAAACCATCAGGAGTAGAAAGCCAACATTTAAATTGTGGATATTAAAGCGAAATTTAACAAACGCTCTAGTAGCCGCAATTTAAATTTTTTTTAAAGGAAATTTCATATAGATCATTGAAATAAAACAATAAAAATAGTTGAATCCCAAAATTTAACTTTGCTGTAGTGGTATAAATATTTGTTTTTTCTGAACGAAACTCGGTATATGCCATTGAAATAAAATAATAAAAATAGTTTCTTAAAAATAAGAGAAATGAGATTATTAGAAGTAGTGTTTTACCTGAAACCCAAAATGTTTAAAATACCTCTAGCGGCACCGTTTTTTGCAACAAAATAGGTATATACCATTTGAAGAAAAACAGTTTCTGAAAACTAGAAAAGTAGGGGGTATACCTGAAAATCGAAGTTTAAAAAGCGCTCTAACGTTTAATTTTTTCTCAATTGTTAAAACAAAGAAGAACAAATTAACTCATAATTTATAATGATGCATATGTTTTATTTTTTGAAAAGCAATTGTCATGAAAATAGTAACGCTCATAATATACCCAAAGAGGCAGCAACTTTTGAGATTACCGTTACTTGATATCCCAACAATAACAGTGACCATTTCACTCATATGACGACATTTTAAAATCAACCAATGAAACGAAATAAAATTTTGAATTTTGACCAATCACAGTCGAATTACGGGGTGAAATTATCGGAAAAAAATATCAAATCCGTTTTATCACGCGACGTGCATTTCTCTTGTGATCAGTGTAGCTAAAACTCTATACCTCCACTATATACTTCCTGAACACGCATCACTGACCACTTTTGCTAGATAGGGTGGGGAACTATTGATAGCAACAGAAGCATGAACAATCGACAATCATAAAGCAAAATGGAGGGTTCTTTAAAGTGTTTTGGTGATGTTTTAAATGAGAAAATTGATCTTACCATTAGGAATTCTAAACCACAGAACACAAAGAAAAATAGAGACGATGTTATCTTTCTCTCAGTTGGTATGGAAAATCGAACTGTAACGGTTGTAATAGTCGACTTCTGTCCATTTCAGTCCCACGGTTTCTGAATAGAATATAAACACATAAGTATAACAAGTGTTAATATTCTGCGTGCGAATTTCACCTTTATTCTTATTCTATTCATGAAATAGTCCCAAACTCGCATTTTGCTCATTTTTATTGGCATTACTGATAATCGGCATTCTTCCGTCGCAAAATTTTGTAAGTCAAGTTTAGAGGAATTATTTTTAAATTCTTCTTTTATTCACTAAGTAGTCCAAATAAATATCGTTCGTGAATTTATCGGTAATCTCAGATCCTCTCGTGATATTACTTGTAATAAATTCTCCGCAGCTGTTAATCCTAGACTGCTATTGGTTGACACTATTACACCACTCACATGGAGTTTGTCTGCTGTTAAATCCTAGACTGTTATTTATTATATTGTTGGTGCAGTAAATAGAGAAACTCTGTCGCTATATTACGAAAGGCTCTGGAAAAAAACGTGGCGACTAACTTCACTGGCCTGGCCCGTCTTCTACAAGAGAAGGCCAGAGGTGATGAATTGTGGGCTCCTAGTAGTAGACGCACGAGTCACAGTTTCCTTCCAATTTCTGTAAATTCAATATGTAACTACTCTGCTCTAGAGCTCTGTAATAATCTTCGCGAATTCAACTTGCTGAGGAATTTGCTTAGTTTATGCAGTCACTGCGTGAAGGAATTTTTTTGTAGTATTCTCAAACCACCACGCTTGTCAAATTTATTAGTTCCATTAGAAACAGGCCCATGTAATCTAAGGGCAGTGAACTTCGTTAGCAAATAGTTTCTGAAAGTGAAATCTGCTAAAGATAAAATATCATAGTCCTGTTTGCATGCAACGCACGTTTGGGAGGGGACATTTTCCACTTCACGGTTATTTATAAGAAAGAGAAAATTTCTCTCTTTGCTCAAGAAAACAACACCTATTGGAGTTTCTATAGAGAATCAGTGCATAAACCTTTGTCATGGCCTTCGCGATTGCACGCGAACTACGCATTCATTTGTCTCTTGACATGCAGAACGCTGCGGATTTTATTAGCATCAGCGGTTAATCACAATAAACAATTTCAAGGCGGAACGATTTATAATGGCCGTTTTGCATGATGAACCGAAATATTACAGTGATTCTACAGGTTGTAACGTTCTTTAATATCTTGTTTATGGATAATTAGTAAGTTCCGACATTTTATAATTACATATCATAAATGTGCGAAGTCATTGAGGACCTGATTGAGCGTATCATGTGTTCAGTTCAGAAAGACACACATTTCTTATGTAAGCGTAAGTGACCTTTTATACATGTGTATATAAAGGTTATTTCAATAAATACTTATGTGAGAAAAATAAGAATAATGAATAGGAAAACAAAAGCTATAACCTATGCACAAAATTCTGAATGCTAGATAAAAACGAAAAGTCGTAAAAATAACACTTGTGAAACAATAAATGACTAACGGAAAAAAATTCATGCATGAGCTGCGTAAACTAAGCGAATTCCCCAGCAAGTTCAATAACTTTAAAATGAATATAAAATCCAAATTAGGCATTATTAATTAATGTGATGCAATAAGTTATAGCATTACTATGTGATATTAGGGGAACAAAATAAAATTCTTGCAATCTATAAGTATTAAAAAGAAGAAACATTTTTAGAATAATAATTATTATTGAGATTAAACCACAAAAATTATTGGTATGCTAGTAAATAAATGAAATAAATGACAACTGATAGACAAAGCTATGCTGTGTGGGTAATTTTTAATATTTTTAATGTAACCATCATTAAAATAGAAATAACAAAGTTTTGAGTTATATTGTGTATTTAAGAAGAGGTTCATATATTCTAATAAAACACATGTAACCATTCACAAACAATTACAATGCTCATGTTAAATATTAAACATATGCATCGCTATAAATACAGTTTATATGCTAAATTAATTTGTCCTTTTATACTAAAACAACAGAGAGAAAATTAAATGCTATAGCTCTTTTAAAACTTCGGTTTTCGAGTATACCTACTCCTAATGGTCCAATTAATGATTTTCATAACCTACTTTTCTTATTTCATTTAAAAAGTATATAAGGAGTTTCGTTGCGAAAAAACAAACTTTAATGCCTCTTAGGAGATTTAAAAATTTGGGTTTCAGGTAAAACTCTCTTCCTAATAGTCTGATTTCGCTTAGTTTCAGAAACTATTTTTCTTATTTAATTTCAATCTACATACACAGTTTCCTTAAAAAAATACAATTTCGGCCTATAGAAAAATTTTTACGCTTTAACCCCCAGTATGTGATTTCGATTTTCAGGTATACCCTCAATCCTAATGGCCCTGGTTTTTAGAATTCCCCCCCCCCTATTTCATTTAAATGGCATATATCGAACTTCGTTACGAAAAAAAAATAGTGCCGCAAGAGCGATTTTTGAACTTTGGGTTTCAGATAAACCTCCACTCCTAATAGTCTAATTTTGCTCTTTTTCGGAAACTATTTTTATTTATTTAATTTAGTGACATATACGTAGTTTCTTTGAGAGAAAAAAAAATTTGCGGCCGCTAGATAGATTTTTAATTTTTCGCTTTAGGTTAAACCCCCATCCCCAATGGTCTAATTTTTCTGGTTAATAAACTTAGTGAATCGTTTGTTAATTAATGGTTATGTGCCCAATTTCGTTGAGAAAAAACAAAAATTGAGACACTAAAGCATTAACAGATTACACGCGCGCGCGCGCACGCACACACACATATACACGTATTTTTAATTCTCGTTTTCGGTACCTAGTAGATAGGGTCGACAGAGATTTGAAGAAACTTTTCAAAAAATCTTTCCATGCGTACAAACGCAATAGCTACTACATTCCTTCGGAATTTGCTATAAAAAACTGTAGCTATTTGGAAAATACCACACATTTATGACGTATTCTCAATATACACGTAATTGGCTTGTTTTAAGAGCGGGAAAACGATTGCGTAATGTAGAACACCGCTCAAGGAAGAACAGATGTGGGTAGGTATCAAGAGAAAGAACAGGTAAATTCTGACTTTATCTATAACGAATATAAAAAAAGAAGAAGAAAAACCCCGATGCTTTTCAGTACACGAGAGCGTCCTCCATTATTTTTGTTTTTAAAATAATAATAAAATAATAATAATAATAATAAGAAGAAGAAGAAGAAGAAGAAATAATAAAATAGTAATAATAGTAATAATAATAAAATAGTAATAATAATAATAAAATAATAATAATAATAATAATAATAATAATAATAATAATAATAATAATAAAATAATAATATCGCCCTTTCACCGTGAAAATATATTTCATGCATATTTAATATGTCTGGAAAATGTTTTATATCGTAAATTATTCTTAAAACATTAGTGAAAATCAATACTAAAATCAGCAATGTTTCTTCTGTGTTGGTTATAAATTCAACGGACCATCAGTGCTAAATGGGACGCTATACCATACATAAGGTCAAGGTCATAAATAGGTTGTAGACCACAGCTGAGCAGATGACCACCGGTCATGACAAGTCAACAAAATGAGGGGTAAATGTAACAGAAACGCTTTTAATTGGGTATGTTTACTTAATAATTATTTAAACCTTAATTTGGATTGGTGGTATTTTCAAAAGTAACAAGAACGTTACTACTAATAATAGTAGGGTTAATTGTAATGGGGTACAACTCCATAAAGCCAGGGTGAGGGCAGTGGGAAAAGTTTATTAATAGTAATAACTTTACATGAGCTGAGAACATGAAAAGGAACACGTTTACTTTGATTTTAATATGTTTATTTGTTTGTGTATAAGATTGAAAGGAATAAGCAACTCTCAAGAATAGAAATTTATCTGAATGGGCTTAACTAGAAAAGGAGGAAGGCTCATTATTGCATGAAATGTAATTTAATATTGTATTGAGTTCTTTGGTTGGATCGGAGCCCGGTCCCCTGGATATTCCAGTAGGTAGCTGCTGATGAACCCGGGACTGGGGGCTGAGCCAATCAAATTGGAATTAATTGGAGTTAGTGCCTTCTGGAACTGCCAAAGACACTGAACGTACTAGTTATATTTAAAAATAATGTTTTTTTCTTTATTTGTGTTCATTTTGTTAAAAAGTTTTGTATATTGATGTATGAGAAATAAAATTCATTCAATAATAATAGTTAAAAAATAACGAGGTCTGTTTAATATTGAATCATCAGAAATTAACTTTACAAATTTCATTATCTTAATGCATGATATACACGTGGTACTAGTTTCACTATTGTCACTTCCAGTTTCTCGCATGTCAGAGGTGTGGAAGTTGAGACATGTTCAGTACGCCTACATTGACACAATATGCTGCTCTGAAATTGTGCTTTCGTCTTAATAAATCTTCAGCTGAGGCCTACGGACAGTTTTTTCTTCCGTATAATGCAGTTCGAAGATGGTTCAATGTTTAACGAGGAAAGGCATTCAAACGGGCGGTTCAGTTTGTGCTCTAACGGAAGAAAACATCAACACCGCTGCTCTTCCTTGTGAGAGAGGAATGTCGAATAACATAAGAAAGTATGAACATTTTTAATGGGAGTTATCCTCACTTTGGTAAATGAAACGTTGCACATGAGAGGTGTTTGTGCACGGCGGGTTCCAAGACGGCTGATTCCCGAACAAAAGAACCTTTGCTTTCAATTTTCCATGGAGTTGAAGATGATGTTACAAGAAAACGAGTTTTTTGTAAAGGCTACATCATTTCGATCCTGAGAACGAACAGCAAAGCTGTGTGTCGTCACCCAAGAAAAAACAAATAAAGTGGCTGTGGTCATCTCATTTTCCGATATTCAAGGAATGGTTTACCAACATGTAGTAGGTAATTGAACAGTACTACAAAGGTGTCCTAACCTCCATGGGTGGTCGACATCGTTAAGCTAAGAACTCGTGAGCTGGAGGTCTGGGGTTTGATTACCGCCAGGCCGTTCTCCCTAATTGAGGATTTTTCCAGGCTTTCCTCAGTCCTCATATATAGCAAATACCGGGCAGGTACCCTAAACTTAGGCCTAGAACGCTTCATTCTTATTATTTTTTTTTTTTTTTTCCAATTTATCATCACTTTCGTGTATCACCAGTGTCCACCGCCTCAGCTATAAAAACTGGCGTTAAACACTATAAACGAGAGAGGGGATGTCCTAAAAACATATCACACGCAAAACCACGTTTCCGTGCAACAATCCGGATGCTACACCACGACAATGCACGGCCGCACATCGCAAATATTGCTGAATATATCATAAAAATCAATGTGAATTGTGTTCCAACCCTCTTTTTAGTTCAGATTTAGCTCCCTGTAGACATTTTCCTTTATTCCTAATTGAAGAAACACGTTCTTTGGAGGCATTTTCCACCATCAGAGGCAGCGGTGAAGGTTGCGGAAAAGATTCTAAAGGACCTGTCAAAAATTGTTTCCAGCATAAAGAACATCAAAATTATGAGAATGAGTAAAAGTATGTTAAATAAATTAATCTCATTTTTTATAGAACACACTCCTAATAATAATAATAATAATAATAATAATAATAATAATAATAATAATAATAATAATAACAACAACAACAACAACAATAATGCTTTCGTTAAGCGCTGAAGTACTATTACCGTCATGGGTGGCAGGTCATTAAGGTGTGAACTCGTGAGCGGGAGTCTTGGGTTCGATTTGCAACAGGACCGTCCGCTCTGATTGAGATTTTTTCCACATTTTCCTCAGCCTTCAAATGGCAAATATCGGGGAGGTAAATTTAGGCCTGAAACGCTTACTTCCTTAAAAAATTCTTTCCCAGTTTGTCATTTCATTTCATGTATCATCACTGTCCACTGCATGTGTTGCCTCAGTAGTTAAAACGGGCGTTAAACAAAGTACTATTTTTTTCGACTATGCCCTGCCTAAATATCTACTTCGGTGTAACGGCAAAGCTTTAAGGACCGTAATGCAGTCTAATACGTGGCCACATAGATGGTGATTTGTTTATTGAACTTCATTTGTGTGTAAATACTTTCCCATTAGGCTCTATACACGCTAGGAAAAGAGCAAGGGGTACAGTAAGCTACTTAATGCTTCAGTGAGTCAAACCATTAACTTTCCCTAAACCTCACAGTCTTTGTAATCAGGAAAATGAGTCATTCATAAACTGTTATTATTTTAGATTGTCTTATAAGAAATGTCCGTTTTTAATATATATTTTTTAGACCTAGCTTCTTGCCATTGAAGAACTCAACGAGTTCGAAATATAGCAATTTCAAGTGTGACTCTTTCTCTGTATTTTATCCTTTTCTACTATTATAATTACTTATAATTATTTTTCTTTTTCTTTTATATTATATTATATTATATTATAATATATATATGAAAAATAATGTAACACTATTAACAACGTGACTAAAATAACAATAACTAGAAAAGCAGCAAAGGATAAAACAATAAGAAAAAGTCACAGATTAATAATCTAATAATTAGTAATTACTAATCTGTGAATTTTAGTAATTACTAATTAGTACATTATTAATCTGTGACTTTTTCTTAGTATTTTATCCTTTTCTCTTCTCTAGTTAGTGTTATTTTATATATATTTACAGAGGGTGCCAAAAATGTGTACATACTTCAAGCAAAGAAAAAACTCAATTAACATAACAAAAATGAATTCACACACACACAGAAAACGATGAGCACTAATCATCTTACACTTTTACAGTTACAACAGTTACTCAAAATGCTTACCATTGGCGTCGAAACACTTCTGAGTACGTTGAACTATTGATTGAACAACGTTTGCGAAAGTGTCCCCAGTGACTGCAGCGCATGCCGTTTCAATTTCTTCCCGAAGTGTTGTCAGTGTAGCTGATTTTCTACGGTATACAACATCCTTAAGAGTTCCCATAGGTAGAAGTCCAACGGAGTTAGATCCGGAGAACGCGTGGAAACTCAATCGGACCTCTTCGTCCTATTCAATGCACTGGAAGATTGTCATCAAGGTACGCACGTACATCTCGGTGGTAATGTGGTGGTGCACAATCCTGTGGGAAGTCAATTCCTCACTATGGAGTGTTTTGTACACACGTCTCCATTGCCTTTGAACTTCAACAACATTTTCCGTTTTCCAACACCACTTCAAAATTATTTTGCGCTGTTCAAACGATACTCTTGCTGTTGTAACAACGCAAGCATAACGCAATGTGAGTCACATCTGTTTACAGAACATCATACGATAATCTTGGCTTGAATTGTTCATTGTTGATTTACCTGTCACGTATCAATGCTATCATAATGTATGTGAGTCACATCTGTTTACAGAACATCATACTACACATTACTGTTGTTTTTCGGTCCAACTTTGAAATATATTAAATAGATATCTACTGTGAAAGTGTGTATACATTTTGGCACCCTCGGTATATATTTATTTATGGTTTCTAAATTGAGTATTGTTATTATTGTGTATGTTGTGACCATTTTCCAGTCGTCAATTTGAGATTAAAGTTCTTCTAAAGCACTTCTGTTTATAAACAGAATTTTAATTTCCTTACGCTAAAAGAGTTGTGAGCAAATGGTCATGAGCAAAGTTCGGATCAGCTGTTATTGATTTTCTTCCAGCCTGAAGTGGTTTTAGGGTTGCTAACATTATTACTTATGCAAACAAATCTTATGTAATATCGCTAGTTGCGGATTATTCGTGAGGAACGCAAAGGATAAAAAAAATGCATGTAATACATAATAAAACAAGAGGGTAAGTCAATAAGTAACTTATAAATAGACGTGGGGTACTATATGTTTGAATGAGATATCTGAGACTATTGTCACTAGATGGCAGCATTAGTCCGGCGGCAAATTTTAACATTCGGCACCGACAATCGACGTTTACAATAGCGAAATAGCCATGCAAGTAGGCGGCACCTCTGAGTGAGTGTACAACCCTTGATTAGCGCTCTGTTGTGCAATTTTTTGAAGGTAAAAGGTGTAGAATCAGAAAATAAGTGCTTACCATCTACGGTGAGAAGTGCTGTTTACAAGTGAGTGTAGAAATTCTCTGAAGAGTGGACTTAAGAGGAACACTGCGTCGGGAGGCTAACGGAGATTGCCACAGAGGCGAATTTGCAACTAGTTAAAGTCTTAACTCGAGCAGACAGAAGGCTAACTATAGACACTATAGCTGCTGCTATTGGTTGTTCACCCTGCATGGCATGCATCATAATGCATGACAGTTAGGGTTCCACAAAGTCTGTGCACAAAATACAAAGAATGTGTTTGGTGTTACAGTATCTCATTCGTTACCACGATATGCTAGCCCGAATTGTAACTGGTGATGAAGCTTGGGTTCACTATTACCAACCCTAGACAAACTGTGAGTCAATGCTGTGGAAACATCCCGCATAGCCTGCGAGGGGGAAAAAAAAATTGAAGTGACACCAACCGCAGAGAAAATGATGCTCACAGTCTTCTGGGATCAAGAAGACATCGCATCTAACCTCAATGACAAACCGTAAATGCCGACTTCTACTGTAACGTCCTCAGGAAACTTCTTGAGGGCATTCAACGGAAGCGACCAGGACTCCTCACTAAAGACTTGTTGCTTTTGTATGATAGCGCGCGTCCTCGTACTGCCAACAAGACAAGTGTGAAGCCGCGAAAGTTGTACTGAGAAATCCTCGAGTTTCCTCCATACAGCCCCAACCTTACTCCAACCGACTTCCTCTTAAACATCATCTTTTTGGTTAACATTTTCCTGACGATGAAGCTGCAGAAAGGCAAGTCATCGCCCGGTTCCTACAGTAGCCCAAGAATTTTATGTTGCTGGATTTCAGGGGTTTGTGAAACAATGGGACAAGTGCCTCGGTGTACAGAGATTGCTTTGAGTATTCTTATTTAAGTTCTATATTCATTGTAATGTACTTAATGACTACCTTCGTATGTAATTATATCTGCTTAAATGGATTATTATTATTATTATTATTATTATTATTATTATTATTATATTAATCACAATTTGGTAACACGGAGTGTTATAACAATTTTATAGCACTGGGTGTTACAAAATTCAGGTTCTACTTTGAGTGGCTTGTGTTAAAATAACTACTTTTAGTATAAGATGTCTAAAAATAGATATTTTGTAAAGCTGTTATATTGTAGTTCATGGTCTGATCTATTATGTTTACGGTAGTTCCCATATCTTCCCAAACTTTTCCGCTATGATTATAATTTAGGTCACGATTACAAAAATGCTGCAGTGTTGTCTTGCATAACACGAAGAACACCTAGAAATGCAAGGGCGTTTGACTATCTGGTCTGTCAGAATATATCGCTGTGAACATGTCCACTATTTTAGAATTACTGATTAAATTATCTATTCCCACCCACAGATAGCACGCAAACTCTCACATATTTTACTTTCCTTGATGTACGACTCCCCTGCCGATAGTAGATTTAAAAATATGTGCACGAGAGCGTCGTTAATTATTTTAAAATATGGGGCACAAGAAAAGTTATTACCCTTACTTGAAGTCAGCAATTAACCTTTGCAGCCAAAACGCCCTCTAATATTAATTAAATCAAACACATGATTACTGATAGACAAAAGTATGCTATGTGGGAGTTTTTAAAACATGTTTAAATGTAGCCATGTTTATGAACTGAACCCTGGATATCTTTACATTCACTAAAATAGAGAGAAATAACAGAAAGTTTCGAGTATATTGTGTATTTAAGATGATGTTCATATGTTTCAATAAAACAAAAACATGTCACTATTTAAAAACAATTACAATATACTAAGCAAGTATACACCATCAACAATAAAAAATTGAAAATTTAATAGATTTTCATTGACAATGAAATTTAATTTAAATGTTATTGTAGTAAAAACGTGTCCCGCAAACTTTTCTGAATGTTATTAAGAGCGCTCTTACATACAAATATAATTCTCACACATATATTAGATTAATGTTTCACATTTGCTATCTTCACGACGAAGCTTTTGTTAAATATAAAACACATTCATCGCTATAAATACAGTTTATATGCTGAATTAATTTCTTATTTTATTTTCAAACAATATAGAGAAAATTAAACGCAAGAGTGCTTTTTAAAATTCGGTTTTCAGGATACCCCTACTCCTAATGGTGCATTTTCCATACTTTTTAGAAACGGTTGTTCTTATTTTATTTAAATGGTTTATACCGAACATTGTTTTGAAGAAACAAATGTTGCCCCGACTAAAGCGATTTTTAAATTTTGGGTTTCAGGCAAAACCCCACTCCTAATAATCCGATTTTGCTGATTTTCAGAAACTATTTTTGTTATTTGATTTAAATGGCATTTTTCGAGCTTTGTTCTGAAAAAACAAATACTGGTGCAACTAGAGCGATTTTAAATGTTGGGTTTCTGTTAAACTCCCATTCCTATTGGCCCGATTTTCCTGATTTTCAGAAACTATATATTTTATTATATTTAAATTATATATATATATATGTGGAATTTCGTTGCAAAAAATAAATATTAATGCCACTGCAGCGATTTTTAATTTTAGTCAGGTAAACCCCCCGTCCTAGTAGTCTAATTTCACTGATTTTCGGAAACTACTTTTGTTATTTTATTTCAATGACATATAGCGATTTTTCTTTAAAAAATTAAATTGCGGCTGCTAAAGCGATTTTAAAATTTCGCTTTAACCCCAACTGTTTTTTGAGGTATACCCCTCACTCCCAATGGCATAATAGCCATGATTAGTAAAAATGCTTTTATAATTTCATTTTAAATAAATATACAGAGTTTCGTTGAGAAATACAAAAATTGTAGTCGCTAGAGCGGCTTTGCAATTTTTTTTAAAAAAAAATCGCTTTAGGTTAACCCCCTTTCCCCAATTCGTCAATTTTGCTAGTTAACGAACTAGAAGAATCTTTTGTCAGTTGATGGTTATATGCCGAGTTTCGTTGAGAAAAAACAATAATTGCGACCGCTAGAGCGTTAACGGATATATACATTTTTCATCGTCGTTTTCGGTGCCTAGTAAGGAGGATCGATGGAGATTTGAAGAAAATTTTCAAAAATAGCTTCATGGGTACAACCGCAATAGCTTCCTTTCGGAATACGCTATAAAACCCAAGGTAACGATGGCCGCCTCTAAGGAATTTGAACCCAGAATGTGTCGAATGTGAGTCTAAGCGTTATCACCTGAGCCAACCCACTTGGTGTTATTACTACAGCCACTGCTACTTTACGTTGTACTAAACTATTATTATTACTTAATAAAAACAAAAACAAAGCACAACTATCCTCGCTCTTGCATATATAGGATAATAAACTACACTCATATTTTATAAAAACAAACAGGTCACTCATTTACACAGTAAATATTTACTTAAGCACTGGTTTCTCTTTTTCTACAAAACAAGGCGTCATTAACTATCGTACTAACATTTAACTGCGGGCTGAGTTTGTTCGGTTTCGGAATGATAAAAACTCGTTGCGTTCTTAGAATTTTGCAATGAAATACACATACCAGTATTGCGTAAAGAACTGTTGACTTAGATAACAGCATTTGTAGCGAAAATAACAAAAACTGCTTCCGTAAATATTCTTTTCGAATACAACATGTGTATAAATTAATTTTAATAAACTATTATTATAGTATTAAATAAATTTTACAAACTGACCAAAAAGTTTTGCCGGTTTCGGGACACACATTTTGAAGCATCATATTTTGAGCAAAATTATGTATAGTGTTAAATACTATAGTCATCATCGCTTTCGAGCACTTTCTGCCATGTGATGGAAGATTGTGAATTACATTGCTTAGGGTGGGGATCAACAAATTCATCCAGCTCAGTTTCCAAATCAGCAAAGGTTCCGAATTGATTATACAAAGAAAGAAAAGATCTGTCACGTAGGAGGAGCTACCTAAATAAGCGAATTCCTCAGCAATTTCAGTTTTGTGAAGGTTATTACAGAGTGCTAGAGCAGGAAATGCATTAAATAAAAAACCTAACTTTCATGGTTAAAAGTATATGCTTTTCCTTTATTATTATTACTTTAATCACATGTTATCGTTAGCTTAACGTTTCCAATTGCACTTAGCTGTATAACATCTAAATTGTAACATAAGCAACATAGTTAATTTTAGGTACCATTGCTTGTTTTTCTGTGTTCCGAAACCGCTGTGTTTCCTCCATCTGCATTTATTGTACACTTTACACTACCAAGGTTAAAACGGAGTACATACACCGCCGCTTAAGATTTGTACATTGCTTCAGTATTCCCTGGAATTCGGCTTTTTCCACTGCCGTTCGACACTGAAGCCCCAGGACGGCCGCTGTCTGTAAGGGCAAGTTCGATTATTCGTCCATGCGCATGCGCAGATTGTTCTTTCACATGACACCGAATTTGCCCCTTGGCGCGAATATCCAATTGTAATGCTAAGTATCTGCCCCCGGACCACCTTAATCGACGTCCTCGGCGATTACAAAAATTCTGTTTTCAAGTACACTCCCACTCCCAATGATCCGATTTCATTGATTTTCAGAAACTATTTTTTTTTTTTTAATTCATTTCAATGGCATACACCTAGTTTCGCTGTCCAAAACATTATTTTAAATTTTGGGTTTCAAATAAGCCCCCACTCATAATGGTCCGAGTTCGCTGATTTTAAGTAACTATTTTTAAAATACTATTTCAATGGCATGTACCGAGTTTCGTATAGAAAAAGCAAAAATTGCGTCCACTAGAACAAATTTTAAAAATTTCACTTTAGATTAACCCCAATTTTTCTGGTTAACGAACTCAATAAATAACTGATCGTTATATACAGAGTTTCGTTGAGAAGAAACAAAAATTGCGGCCGATAGAGCGTTGACAGACACTACACGCACGTACACACAAAATATCATCGTCATTTTTTATGCCTAGAATGTAGGATCGATGGACATTTTAAGACATTTTTCAAAAATATTTTCATGGGTACAACCGGAATTCCTTCGGAATTAGGTATAAAAAAAAAACAATGATAATCTGATGGTACAATATTTGGAGAATATGGTCGGTGCATTAGAGTCTCACAACCAAGATGGATAATGGTTTCACGGGCCACCTTAGCTGTATGTGGTTTTGCATTATCATACAAAAGAACACTTTAGCAATTCAAGAGTGAAAATTCCTTAATTTTCAGCTTGTCATTAACAAGTTCCAATTAGTTAGAGTACAGCTCCTTAATCTGTGGTTAGTGTTGTAACTGCTGGCCGGAAAGCTCGGGTTCGATTCTCGGTACCTGCTTAAGGGAAGTCTATAACGGCGTGCACCCAACCTTGTGAGGTTTTTTTTAATAGTGTTTATCGCTCGTTTTAACTACGGAGGCACCACAGGCGGTGGACACTGATGATACATGAGACGAAATGATAAATTGGGAAAGGATTTTTCATTTTTAAAGAAGAAAGCGATCCAGGCTTAAGTTTAGGTACCTCCCCGGCATTTGCCATTTATGAGGACTGAGGAAAACCTGGAAAAAGCCTCAGTCGTGGAGGACAGTCCTGGTGGAAAATTGAAACCCATACCTCCCGTTCACGATTCCGCTCCTTAACGACCTCGGCCACCAGTGTCGGTCTTGTGAGGATAATTGGAAAACTGTCTGACGGAGAGGCGTTCTCGATCTTATGAACCGCGTGAGAGGCGACTGGCGAGGTGTCGGCGTGATGATCACCTGCAATACTGCCCTCTGTGGTTACTAGACCACCAGGACGGACGTTCAACGCGACAAGTTGTCAGTCGTTTAGGTAAATACGGGGCACCACGTGTAGGCGCCTGACATCACCCGCCAACTCTACGGACTTGACATTGTCATATGCGGTTGGGAAATACTTTGACAACTTCAATAGCGAATTAGCCGTTATTTCTCTAGTCTTAGACAAAATAGAGCAGTGTGACAAGAAAAATATTGTCTTTTTGTTGATTTCAGGGCGGCAATTATGACCTCAACAACTTATAATCACAGTGCATGCTATATCTCCAAAGAAAAACGAATAAGCTACTGAACGTCAAGAACCGCATTGCACTGCAGTGGATTCCTAGCCACTGCGGGATTTATGGAAACGAGCGAGCAGCTGAGATGGCGAAAAGGGAATCCCAAATGAAATAAGCAGACCCTCATTTGCCCCTGCGGCATATAAAGCGTCATATATCCTCCTCTATTAAATCTAACGCTTCAGCCTGTATAGAGAGAAAGCTTCAGGGAAAAAGTGCAACTCTCTTTAGAACAAGTCGGAAAGAATTCCTAGTTCTCTACCTAGATCAGTTGGCATGGCTTGCTACGGGCCATGACTACTTACAGTCACCTGTATAGAATTAGACTGATGACTGAAACAGGTGCATGCTCTTTCTGCGACCATGGCGTATCCATGACTGAAGAGCACCTCAGCATTTGCCCTGCTGTTCTCAACTGTTTCTCTTTGCATGTTATTGACAATGTCTTCGGTGAGTATTTTTACTGTTTTTCTTTGTAATGGGCTGCTCGTCGATTTATGACCGAGAGGTTGAGACGGGCATAGGATAAAAAAATACTCCCCTCTATCAATTAAGTTGTGAGACGGAGGTAGAGGAAGCAGAAGTCGCTGCGGCAGGCCAAAGCTCACTCCGTAGTTCCAATAAGAAGTCTATAGTTATGAAAGAAATAAAGTAATTCCTGGAGTTTTAAAGCTACCTGCCATTCACTTCTCAGGGCAAGGATAAACTTCGGGAAAAAAAAAAAAAAAAAAAAAAAAAAAAAAAAAACTTACCCAGACAGCCTGACTTGACCGGGAATGGAATCCAAGGCTTCGGAATTAATAGGTGATCAAGTAAATGCAATGTTATAATAACATTAAAGAAACAATTTATGCATTATTGAAAACAGGACCAATTATTCATCTTCTTTGCAGAATACGTAATTAAAGTATCAATAACATATCAAAAAGTTTTAATTACCTACCAAATGAAATAGTGGACTTTGATAAACTAATCTTTCTGAAATATGCACTAAAGTTAACGGAATATCCTTTGGTTTTTTTCTGTTTGTATTTAATGAGTCTGTCGATTGGTATCATGTTGTTTTCTAACTATTACTGACATTCAGCATTCTCAGTTTAGGGTAAATTTTTTTGTGGTAAATGCATTTTTACTAACCAAAGTCACAACAGAAAAATTAAGAAACTTCATTAATATTTATTTTATTGATATATTTTTATATCTAACTCTGATATTAGAAAAATCGTATGATTTCTTTACTATTTTACAGATAAAAGTCAAATAACTATGATAAACTACTTAGAACAAGGAAAAGTATACATAATAACTGAATACTCTTAGGGGATAAAAGTCATGAATATTTTTCAGGTGTGCTCTTCATGCAATGCCCTTGCTAACTTGTGTTGCACAAATCAGGTGAAGCCAAGTGAACAATCCATGAGGCTTAGAATGATTTTCTGAAGTTTGTACTAATGGTATAGAATTAAAACAAGGCACAATATTTAATAAATAAACAAATTTTAGACACAATAGCTAGCAACAGTAGACCAATGCCGCCTTGCATTTGTATTTTTTCACCGTTTCGAATACATTTTAGTCGCTCTAATTTCCGTGGGAAATTTCCCTCAAACTGACAGCACTGCCTCGTTCCCTTTCTCTGCTGTCAGTAAAATTAACATCTCTTGCCCCAATTAGATCTGGTTTTAACGGAAGAATGCATCAAGGTTTGTTAGGTGTGAGAAAAGTTAGTGAGAAGTGTCGCCACGTCGTACGGGTTAAGGTCTACCAGTGTTGACCCTCGGTCGAGAGATCTCAGGCAACCACAAAATGGCCGCTGGGTTCATCAACCATTGTCGTCTATGTGAGCCGGTCATGGTCATGGATTTAGCGCTCTAATTCGTGCCCAAACGTTAACGCTTCCTATTTCGTGCAGATTGATTCTTTTTGAAGCAACTAATGATGCAAATGTGTTTTGTTTTAGTACTGCCGACTGGCGAAAAAAGTAAACCTGTTACAACCCATAACTTTTGTCCTTTTTAGAGAATTTACAGTGACATTTTCCTAGGTGTTGGAAAGTTAAAATATATCAAAAATGATAAGCTAATACCTGTAAAATATTCATGTCCTAGCTGCAAAAAACAGTTATCTTCCAAAGTGAGTAAACAGACACTCAATAAATAACACAACAAACTTGTTTAATAAGGTTAAAAAGCAAGGTAAATTGGAGAATAAGTATGATGTACCATTGTATAAAGGAAAAGGTGATTGGATAATCCAGGGAATTATAGAGGAATCAATTTTAGGCAAAATTTACATAGGCATATTGGCTCATAGATTACAGGAAATGGTTAGAGATAGAAGGAACGTTGTGTGAATTTCAGTCAGAATTCAAGAAAGTATGAGGGCTGTGGATAACATAATGATAATTCCAACTATAGAAACAAAATAGGTAAAGTGTATATGTTCCTTTTGAAAAGGCATTTGACACAAAAAGAAGAGTTGTACTTGTGTACAAAATCAGGTGAAAAAGAAAAGTAAAAAGTTTATTGCAGAGGTTCAAAAGCGCAAATGTCAGCATTATTTCCATTTGTCTTGCCCACCTTCCATAACAGTTTTTGTCTCACCTTGCCTATGTACCTTCCCAGTTCCTTAATATTTTCGTCTGATTTTAAATTTAAATAAAGTCTCCTACTTATTTCATTTGGTAAGTTTTCCCACTTTCGTAATAGGAACTATTTCCTCAAAAACTTGATTTGCTTACATTCAAGTATACAACGTCAGGTACTATCTGGTTCTTTACATGTAGGATATATTCCCTATATATCCATTTTTTATCCCATTTAAGTGTATTACTCCTATTCTAAACCATGCCAGTCCTTCCCTTCCTGCCTTGTCACAGGTTTCAATATATCTTTCTCTTTCTCGTCACCTCTGACCGCCACGGGTGGCCGAGGTCGTTAAATCTCGGACTCGTGAGCGGGAGGTCTGGGTTCGAATACCGCCAGGACCGTCCTTCCTGACTGAGGTTTTTTCCAGGTTTTCCTCAGTCCTCATAAATGGCAAATGCCGGGGAGGTGCCCTAAACTTAGGCCTGGAACGCTTCTTTCCATAAAATCCTTTCCCCATATATAATTTCTTCTCATGTATCATCAGTGTCCATCGCCTGTGGTGCCTCTGTAGCAAAAACGGGCATTAAACACTATACAATATAGTCACCTCTCAAATTAGCGTGCTATATAATTTCAGAGGTTTTTTACCATTAAGATTTGCCCATATTTTCTGTTTTTCAGTATCCGCAATTCTTATTATTATCACTTTTCAAAATCGTTTACCCAATCTTTTCCACTCATGCCATATTGATCTCATGCCCACTTCTTGTAGAATATTTTGAATTTTAGATATTCATGTTTCTCTCTCCTAAATTTTCCTTGTGATACCAAACACTGATTGATGATAGTCTCCTCTTCTAGTCTCCCTGTTCTATACAATATTTCAATACTCTTTCTATAACCTTGCTTTTATAGCCCATTCTTCCTGGCTCCGTTAGGGCAACCTAGGTGAAGATCTAGGCAAGCCTATTTATAATGTTTATCGCTTTCCATTCTCCATCTGTCCCCGAAATTTCTATTCCATACATCATTTGCTCTCTACTATTGAACCATATATTCTCTCTGTCCATTTTACTTGCATATTTAAAGATTCAACAGTTTTTTTTTTTTTTTTTTTTGAGTAGTGTTTAACGCCCGTTTTTACTACTGAGGCACCACAGGTGGTGGACACTGATGATACATGAGATGAAATGATATATTGGGAAAGGATATTCTTTTTTTTTTAAGGAAGGAAGCGTTCCAGGCCTAAGTTTAGGTACCTCCCCGGCATTTGCCAGTTATGAAGACTGAGGAAAACCTGGAAAAAACCCCAGTCAGGGAGGACGGTCCTGGCGGGATTCGAACCGCAGACCTCCCGCTCACGAGTCCGTGCCTTAACGACCTCGGCCACCCGTGGCGGTCAAGATTCAAAAGTGGTATGATGGAGTTAAGTTTTTGTTAAGTGTATAGAAAATGGGTAGGGAAAAAAAGGCAGGTTTGCGACAAGGCTGTAAATTGAGTCCAGTTTTGTTTAATTTGTTTATTGGTGGTATTAAGCAAAGAACCTTGAAGAGGTTCTGGCCAATTACTGGAAAGAAAGAAATACCGGGCTTGTGATTTGCAGATGATTTAATGTTAGGTGGAATTTACAGTAACTGCACTGCAAGAACTATAAGCGAGTTTTTTTTTTTTTTTAATAATGTTAACGCCCCTTTTAACTACCGAGACATCACAGGCGGTGGACACTGATGATATATGAGATGATAGACTAGAATGGGTTTTTTCTTTTTAATAGTGTTAACGCCCCTTTTAACTACTTAGGCATCACAGGCGGTGGACACTGATAATACATGAGATGAAATGATAAAATGGGAAAGATTTTTTTTTTAAAGGAAGGAAGCGTTCCAGGCCTAAGTTTAGAGTACCTTCCCGGCATTTGCCATTTATGGGGACTGAGGGAAACCTGGAAAAAACCTCAGTCAGGGAGGACGGTCCTGGTGGAAATCGAAACCTAGATCTCCCGCTCACGACTCCGCGCCTTAACGACCTCGATCACTTGCAGCGGTAGATAAACGAGATAAGTAGCTTTTGTGCACAATGTGGATTAACAGTAAATGTTAAAAAAATGGAAAATAGTAGTGTTTCAGAGAGATGGTATGTTAAGAAGGGATAAGAAATTGTTCTTGAGACATTGGAACTGGTTAAAGAAGTTCATTATTTGGGGAAGAGGTTGTCAAGTAATGGCGGGTGGAAATCACAAAGGGGGAATGTTATTGTTACAGGTAAAGTAGCCATGAGAGCAATTAGAATATGTTTGAAGAAAATTCCAAATGTGTGATAAGTTGGTTGAAGAAATTGCATGGAATATGTGAATAGTGGATTCAAATCAAATCAGATTCCATGGAACAGGAGTGTAGGGTACTTCTAAATATGGCCGGAAATTGATTTAATTCATAGGATGTTTTGTAGAGAGGTGTTGTGAATACCTAAAGCGTCACCGGAAGGAGTGGCTTTAGCTGAGTTAGGCAAGGTTTGGTGGTGCAGAGAAATTAGGGGAGCATAATGTTCTAAAAGAATGTATGAAATGTCAAAGGGAAGTAATGAAAGGTAAAGCTGGATGGGAGGTATGGGGAAAATATTACAAGAAATTGCGATGGGGAACTTTGGGAATTAGGAGATAAAAGTAGACAAGGGTTTTGGAAGGAAGTAAGGTAAAGAATTGAAGATATAGAGAGGCAAGAGATTTGGGATGGTTTTAGAATAAGATTTATTTTAAAATTGTACAGACTAATTAAAAGAGAGTGGGAAAGAGAGAAACATGTGAACTGTTGTGATAAATTTGGGAGGGAAGGACTGTCCTGGATGCAAGCAGGGGCATTGTTTTTAAAGAATCTCAGAGGAGAAAAGATTGACTAATATGGAGGCATAGAGAAATAAAATGAAAAGGCAGTACTTAAGAAAGTAAGGGAGAAATGGATTAAAATAATTAAGAAGGATGAGCGAATTGGAGGTTGTTAAAATAGTGCTAACAAGGGAAATAACATATAACATGCGGGGTGTTTCCTTACGCAGATAGCCAGGGGGTTGTGTGTAATAAGGGCTTGCATACATGTATGTTAGATTTATTATCATTATTATTATGTAGTTTAAGTATGTTCATTTGTTAAATATTCACAAATGTTTACTATTAGTGGTTTGTTTGTGTTTGTATATATTTATGAATGTTGTATATAGCCGAACCTGAGTTCTAAGGAAATGTCAGTTAATAATCACTGACGAGCCAAAGACCAAGGCAGGGTGGGTGGTGAATTGAAAATTGTTAAATGTTTACGTAGAGATTTATTGACGAATAAATTAAAATTCAAAGTAATACAACATACGTTTTCTTGACTACTTTCTTGGTAAGATAAAATATTGCTCACTCTTTCTCAAATACGACGTAGTTTCCAGCCAACTTGATTTTAGAGGTAAAAGAAACAAAACTACTGTGCTACTTTTCAACACTCTGTTTTTCGCAGCTTTGAATACGCATTTCTATGTTTTTATAAAAAATGGCTTGAAGCGGTTTCATCTCATTGTATTCAATTTTCTTTTTCGTAGATTCCATTTACAGGATAGATCTGGGCTGTAGAGTGGATAGTGAAATTCCCTGAATCCACAGTTCTGCACAGAACCCAATGCGATCTACAGTATGCACTGATGCATTGTCAAACATTGGCCCAACATTGCTGACTGGTGTTTCTCTTTTTGAAGTTCTAATAGACAACCCTTGCAGTCTCAGGAAATTGTGACGATTAACTTTCTCCTCGACTCAACCCTGGCTTACTTGGCGGTACTTTATCAAGTTTACGCCCCACCATAGACCCACTTTTTGAAAGAG
Organism: Metallyticus violacea; assembly: GCA_030762175.1. Lineage (NCBI taxonomy): Eukaryota > Metazoa > Arthropoda > Insecta > Mantodea > Metallyticidae > Metallyticus > Metallyticus violacea. The sequence continues at coordinate 21,215,178 of CM060839.1, read as the reverse complement.
CACGATGGTAGAGGACCACACTTTCACCCCCTATCACAATTGACTTCAGAATTTCCTTCCTGTTTGTTTGACACAAGGTCAAAAACTTTTCACAGCCCTCCACTCGATATTGTTTTTGAAATGACGAAAGAAATCCTGGCACCATCTTGCATGAACTTTTTCTAGTTCATGTAGAATCCTAAACACGACTGTTGTTTGAACGGCCTAACAGCGCAGCAATTTCTTTCAGCTTTAACTCGCCTTCGACAAGAGCGATGGATTCCTGCACAGTCCGTCTCATGTGTAGATGCAGCAAACACACACTCTAGCATTTAATTTCAAAATCACGATTAAATAAAGTAAATAATTATAATTTTAAATACAGCTTGAACATTATACCATAACACTGGAAAACCACAATAAGCGAACTATTGCTGCAGGAGGTATAATATCCAATATAAGGTTTACTTGCCCCCAGTGGTTGGGGCAAAGCGACACAATAGTGCTATACATCATCTTCAATGCTGTAATAATTACATTCCATCATCAACACAATAAACGCGGTACCACAACAAGCATTTAGGCAAAGTTAGTTTAACCATCACTGTCGGAGTAATGAAATCCAAGAATGAGAGACTTCACAGTAATAAAATGCTCCGGAACTTGGCAAACTGTTTCCATTGACGCATAATGGCCTATTAGAAACATATGTCATGACACTAAGCCTCTCTTGGGTTGCAAACCGGTCTCGTCTCAATTGAAAGGTTGATTATGCTAATCAAGTACCTTTGAAACATTATCATAAAAATGACATTTTTTTCTCTGGTTATTTCTTTAACAGAAGTACTGTCTCATGCTCAGCTTTTATGGCGACTAAGAAATTCTCTTATCCAGCTTTTATCAGCCGTTTGAACGCAGTTCGTACCCAATGTCATCGAGTTTTAAAAGATACTTCACTTATTGCCCTCAAGTTTATTTTAAATAATGTTTAACGTCCATATTTACCACTGAGACGCCACAGGCGTGGACACTGATTGTGTGAGACGAAATGATATATTGAGAAAGAAGTTTTTAAAGAAGGTAGAGCTCCCGGCTTAAGTTTAGGGCACCTCCCCGGCATTTGCCATTTATGAGGACTGAGGAAAACGTGGGAAAAACCTCAGTCAGGGAGGACGGCCCTAGTGGGACGATCCGCGGCTTAACGACCTTGGCCATCCCTCAAGTTGATTTGAAATTTAAGTATATTCGCAGAACTAGCTCGCGGTCTCAAGGTATTTCTTAGGACAGAAAATGTTTTATAAGCTGTAAACAGTGGCCTCCCATCTACCTTCATCGCTTTCATAGCTAACTGCATACGTTTTTATCCGCCCACGAACAGAAACCACTCATTCTGAATCTCGATTTCTTACAAAATAAATAATAAATAAAAATACCCACTTAGTTGAGTAGAATTACGAAAGGCTGTATAATAAAAACCCGTAAAGAAATATCGGAAATATTAATGAAATATATTCTGCCAAACATTTATATTCATTTGTTCATATGGAAATGTGTCTTAAAATAATACAGTTCATAAATGTCCTTTAGCCCCCCACATCGTCATTTGTACATCTAGACTTTATTTACAAATATTCGTTATAGATGGCGGCAGGAACCCACCGTGCTACACTTGTACTTTGCAACTCCATACTTACAAGTTTATAAGCTATTTTCCACAAAAGTATACCAGAAGCTCTATAAGTGTAGCACTATTACAAGTTTTAATATACTTTTAATCATTTTTTAAATTAGTTGACCTAAATATGCGAAAGTGATAATGATGAGAGCAGTGTAGTGAAAAGTTAGGTCAAATATAATTATGTTAGATATTGGGCTTTCTGGTTTCAAATGCATATTTCGATTCAGCATCTAGATTCTTGCCCATGCCACTAAAATAATTTCTTTCCATTTTCTATTCTCTTTTAAAATAATCTATTTTCCCAATTTTTGCTTTTAATGAAAATGTGATTACCAAACAATATAAAAAAAATTATATTTATGCGATCGTCATCTCAAAATGAACAATTACGCTTGAATATTGACAAATGCATAATAAAGTATGTGAATTTCCGGAGAAAAAATACAAAGCCCATTTTATAATCCGTTCTGAACAACAAAAACATGAATTTTTTACTAAGGAGTAAACATAACCTAATTCAAGATATAGCTACAAGTGACAAACAGCTGTTTCCCCCTCTTGCTCTTATATGACGTCATTTGTAATTCTTTACTAATACTTTATAAGTGATGAACATTCTTTTGTAGAGCATAAAGTTACACAAGGATGTGTACTAATAAACTTGTATGAAAGTATTAATTTTATTTCAGCAAACAATATTACAATTAAATTTACATAAACAAACAAAATAGCTAAGAACTTAGCAATAAGGTTTTCCCATACCTTAACCACCAGGTTATAGTATGTTAAATAAATTACCATTTTCACAACTGTGTGTGCCCCCAAGCTCCTTCTGCTCCACTTACATATTATTTTTCGTAAGAATTTCCCAATCTTGTTCATTTTCTCTACCATATTGTCTGATAGCGTTTTAATTTGCACCATATCTTGTTGTAGTTTGCCCCATTTTTCATCTCAGATACTATCCCTCCATCTTTCTGCCATTTCAGATTCTATTAGACAGTAGACTTTCTTATTTGTTTTATTTACGGACGCTCTTTAACATTTGAGGTTATCAGGGTCCCATTCAATTCAGGGAGTGAAACGACCGGTAAATTTTGCTCAGAGGTCTCTTCTTTCAGACTTGAGGTTATTTTTCGTGCCGTAAATGTACGACAGAGACTCACGGCATTACTTCCGAAGGAAGCCACACTTAGTATTTTTGCGCCCGAAAAAATCCATCGACCCTTACCGGGATTGGACCCGAGATCTTGGGTCTACGGGGCAAGTATGGTTACCACTAGATCACCAGGACCGATAGACAATTGAACACACCATCCACTTTCCCACACATAATACATCCTTCTTTAAAATTTTTTCTTAATCCTTTTATAAATAATATCTCTGTACGTATACATGTAAGACCTATTGCTGCAAATTGATCTCAATAATCTACATGTTTCTCCCGTTCCCAATTTACTATATATAAGTCTAAAGAACTTTCATTCTCTAAGCTATCCCAAATCTCTTGTTTCTCTATATCTTCTACCTTCTGTCTCACTTCTTTCCCAAATCCATTGATGTTACTTTCACCCAATCGCCACACATCTCTCATTCCAATTTCTTCTAGTAGTTTCCACCTCCCCAAACCAACTGTTTCTTCCCAGTATCTCTTTGGTACATAAGACAATCTTTTAGTACATTGTTATTAATTAATTTCAGACCTCTGTGCCAATATTTCAAAATCTCTGTGAGCTTTTAGGAACCCCAGAAATTCTCTAGAAAACATTTTATATACCACATTAAACTTTGTCCACCCCTTTAGCATTCCCCAAATTTCTACTCCCTACATCATCTTTGACTCAACCACAGTCTCTTAAAGCCTTTCTAGCCATTTCATTGACAATGTGGGAATTTTATACAAACTTATTCTGACAGCTTTCATAGCTAATTTACCTTTTGCCTGAACCTCCCACCTTGCAATACTTGTAAATCTTATCCCCAAATAATCAAATTCTTTCACTACTTTTGTAGATCTCTATTTATAAAGAGTCTTTCCTTAATTTTGATCTTTTTTGAATACTATTATCTTTGATTTTTAATATACATTTTTGTATTATTTCATACTTTTGTGGAATAGGACCCAGTATAACCACGAAACATCTAAATTTGAGTTGATTGTTCTTCAGGGGTAAGTGTACAGAAACGCCTTTAATAACTCCTGAAAGGAAGGATTTTCAGGTACATGTATATATATGAACTTTATTGTTAGGAGCACGTGGCTCAAATGTTTTCCACCAATTTACACACACCCTGTATAAACACAAAGCTGGCAAAGGAAATGTCATTGAGAGAATCTGGCTTTCAATAATGTCGACTTTACGAGGTCTTCCACCGGCTTAATATAAACGGGTGCTGTAGCAAAGAAACTTTCGTATCTTCTGCCAAGACCCGAGAAAGAGAATTCAAGAATGGGTTTACATCCTCAGCCAATATGCAGTTTTGAAACTTCCGAAGCCTTGTGGAACATTTCCGCTCATCTTGACCCAGAAAGATATGCAGGAACTGGGTCGTGCCCATGATACTACGTGATATCGGATGAAATGGCCGAGTTGCAGGAAAGGCTCTTCCGAGTGACAGGGCTAACCTTGTCTTAATCTTAGCGTACGGAAAGTTCTGTTTTCCTTAGGCCAAATGTTTATTATGAGTAGAGTTGTGATATGTAAGAACTAAATAAATGTTAAAAAGACAGGCAGTGATTGCATTTATGTAGGCACTTAAATTCAATAAATATTTTAAGTGGCTCTTATTTTCTTTAAAATATTTAAAAAGGACAAGAGGAATGCTAAGAGAGGCAGAGAAGAGGTACAGGTTGCTGAGGACCTGGGTGTGGCCCAGGAATGTACTGAATTAGTGCAAAAATTTAAGTCAAGTTTTCTCAAAATTACATTTTCCTTTAAATATGTTTTTTTTTTTGCCCTTCCTGAATTGACTTATTGTATATAAATGCAATGCAGTACGGTGCTTTTACAAGAATTTTTATATTTACTGATATTTATAATAATTTTGAATCAAAACACAAAGGAAAAAAATTAATTTCATAAACGAAAGTTTTAAAATAACTGGCCAGAATTAAAACTTTTCCTGTGAACATAATTTTTATCCAACCATTACTAAGAGAATCACTGTACGTGATTCTTTATACTTTCTTTATACCTGGTAAATGTCATCTCTATAGCTCTAATAGTTTCTGGGAAAAAGTACATATAGGAACTACAGTCTCCCTTTAAACGATGCTGATATTGAGAAGTCAAATAAAAACATTTGAGAGGGGTCATAGCTTAATTAAAATGTGCTAGCAGAAGGGCACACATATAACATCCTTTCTTTTTTGGGAGAATTTGAAAGTAGCCTAATATACTCTGTTTACTGTAGCAAAATTTTGTTTCATAATTTACTTAAGAGAAGGGAGGAAGTCAAAATCATATTTTTGTTTATTTTTGACCATTTTAATATTTTGTATTTTTTAATTTGATAAGGTTCTCATTAATTATCCTTGGTTATCAATATTTTAATATAATTTTAAATATGTCACTGCAGAATTATTATTATTATTATTATTATTATTATTATTATTATTATTATTATTATTATTATTATCATTATCATTATTTCGCGAGCACTTTTTAAGTTAAAATTCTATATCTCAAGAACTATTTGATCTAGAAGACTGGGGTTTATCTTGAATGGTAGAAAAAGCTGCATTTCATAAATTGGCAGTCTTTATTTCCATGGCCTCATTCTCTGTTGTTTTACAATATTGGACGGTTTTAGCTGGTGTTTTCCTCAAAAAGTTAGCTTTTCTGTAAAATTTTTTTTGGCTGCATTTATTGAAAAAGTACTTTTTTGCTAAGTTTCCAATTTTTTTAGAATCTATATATCACTTTGAAACTTTTACGTCTCATTCGTGATATTAGTGTGTGAGGTAAGACAAAATGTGATAACGTAAAAAAAAATAGAAAAAAGCAAACAATAGAAAATAATTTATAATTTGCTTCAGAGGCATGGTATAATAGATCAGCAAACTTCAATTACGTGCATCTAATTGAATGTGCATGTTTCATTCATTAGCTTCAATAGTACTTAAATGGTAGCTGACATTGGTAAATTTAACATTACAAGGATAGGCCTTTTATAATACGCTTAATAAAGACCAATACCAAAATATCGGCAAATCTAAATCCTTAATTTATGGATAAAAGAACTAAAAAGGATTTTCAGTAATAGAAAAAAATAGAAAATAGAAAATAGAAAAAAAAAAAAAAAAGGAAATTTGTAAGGAAGATCCTAGAGCCTAAAAAGTAACAACTAGTGAGTTCACTTTTCACTTGAGACTAAACCTTGAACTATATTTGAGAAAATCTCCAACATAATGAAGAAAAAGGTGGTTAGGGTTTATGGACATATAAGAAGACAGGAATCAGAAAAAAATAGCAAATAAATCCTCAGCTTCCAAGAGAAAAGAAAGTGAAAATTCCCAAGGGTGAATAAATTCATAAAGATTTAAAACATTGCCAGGTTGGCCGAGGTCGTTAAGGCGAGGATTCGTAAGCGGGAGAACTGGGGTTCGAATTCCGCCAGGACCGCCCTCCCTGACTGAGGCTTCTTCCAGATTTTCCTCAGTGCTCATAAATGGCAAATACCTGAGAGGTACCCTAAACGTAGGCCAGGAACGTTTCCTTCCTTAAAGAAATCCTTTCCCAATGTATCATTTCATCTCATGTATCATCAGTGTGATGTCTCAGGAGTTAAAACGGGAGTTAAACAAGATTTAAAACCGCGTGGAGTCAAGGTTGAGGATAAAGGAAACAGAGACGTGTTCAGAAACAAAGGTGTAGAGGTGAAGAACCTGTCAAAAAAAAAAAAAAATGAAAGATAACAAAGGACATTCTCGGAAGAAGAACGAATTAGAACGAGTCAGAGAATTTTTTTTTTTTTTTATTGATTTATTTATGGACGCTCTTTAACAGCTCAGGTCATCAGCGTCCCATTCAACTCAGGGCGTGAAACGGCCGACAAATTTTGTTCAGAGGCCTCTCTTTCAGGCTTGAGGTTCTTTTTCGTGCCGCAAATATACGACACGGGACCCACGGCTTTACTTCCCTTCCGAAGGAAGCCATACATAGGATTTTTACGCCCGAAAAATTCATCGGTCCTAGCCGGGTTCGAACCCGCGTTTTGGGTTTAGGAGGCAAGTATGGTAATCACTACACCACCAGGACCGACAGTCAGAGGATGAAAGAATAGCGTCATAGGAAACAGAGAGAGAGAGAAGGAAATTGTGTGATTGTAGTCCATGGTTGGCTGGAACAAACAAAAAACAGCATAAATAATAGATTGCATATCTCTGCAACATCTCATTTAACAATTTAATTTAATATTTATCTGAAAACTTCTCTATCATTTAACAAGATTTCCTATGAAAAGTAAGGGATAAGTGGAGGAGAAGTGTGAGAGGGAGCTTGAGGGCATACACACTTGTGAAAAAACCGCCATGGGTGCCCGGGGTCGTTAAGGTGCGGATTCGTGAGAGGGAGGTCTGGGGTTCAATTCCCACCAGGACCATTTTCCCTCACTGAGCTTTTTTCCAGGTTTTCCTCAGCCCTCATAAATGGCAAATGCCGGGGAAGTACCCTAAACTTAGGCCTGGTACGCATCCTTCCTTAAAAAAATTAATCTTCTCCCAATGTATCATTTCATCTTATATATAAGTCGGTCCTGGTGGTCTAGTAGTCATCACAATTCCTCGTAAACCCAAGATCGCGACTTCAATTCCTACCAGGGTCGATGTAAAGCCGCGTTGTAGATTTACGGAAAATAACCTCAACCATGAAGGAATAGGCTTCTGAGCAAAATTTACCGGCCGTTTCACGCCCTAAGGGAATGGGAGGCTGATGATCCGAGATGTTAAACAGCGTTCGTAAATAAAGCAAATTAAAAAAGTCAAAATCTCATGTATCATCAATGTTCACCATCTGTGACGCCTTTAGTTAAAACAGGCATTAAGCACTATTTAAAAAATGTGAAAACGGTAATTTATTTTAGGGGTTCATATAACCTGGTGGTTAAGATATGGAATAACCTTAGTTTAGATATTGCTACATTCTTAGATATTTTGTTTGTTTATGTACATTTAATTGTAGTGTCGTTTGAAATTCACATATTCTATCTATCATTTAGCCTACGTACGTCCTCCAGCCAATCACACAAGTGCATAAAATATTGTTTTTGTTCTGCTATTACCATTTCTTTCGGTTTTCTTACAAAAAAAGCACGTTCCCATATATTGCTATTTGTTTTTGTATTCTTAATGAACGGCCATTAAACTGTGTGTTAGCATGTTCTGCTCCTTTGATAGTTTAGTTAAGGGTTGACCTCAGCAAATTTAGGGAATTTTACATTGTGAGTAGCTCTAAATTTTAATTTTAATACCCTGAAATTTTTATAAGTTCAATTTATTTATTTTACAGAAAGCACTTTAAGTTTTTTTTTTCCTTGTTAAATTTTTCAATTTTACCAAAATGTAAACGTCTATTTTATTAGAAAAAATGTCTGTATGATTCTTTGGCTTTCTGACCTAGAAAAAAGATTTATTTATTAACGAATGAGGGACACATATTTTCAAATCTGTTCTTTTATATGAATTTCACAGATTTTTATATATAAAAAATACAGAAAATAACAAAAAGTGAAGGTAGAAATTCGAAAGCAATTTTCTAATCTCTAAAATATTCATTCTTCAGCAAAACCAGCCTACAGTTAGAATGACGAAAGGTTAATTTTAATTAGGGATTTACCGGCAGTATTTTCCGAGGAAAGATTTGTTGCTTGCAGCGCTTAAAGAGTTCCTGTGGGAAGTTACGTCACTATCCTGTCCTTGGACTCCTCCCCGATCGGAAGTTTGTTTAAAGTCTACCTTCCTATTACGTTACGAGCAGGCTTCTGACGTAGGAAGTTGCATTCAGTTCCAAACAACTAACTCGCCCTTATGTAACGCTTGTTACAGACAGAAGATATCCTACATTCAATACAATACCCGCTAATGGCGGTGAAATTGGTGCCCAGACTATTATGACCCGAGGATATCTTTCGCTATCATGTCTTTGTAAGGACGAAAGAATGCACAATGACGTCATTGTGATCGGGAAGTTGTTCAGAAGGTAAAATCCAGCATCACTTTCGAGAAATAGCTTCGGTTCACGTGGAAACAATTATACAATTGCGTTAACATAACATTTAGGCAATGTGCAGTTAGAAATTATCGAATACACTGACTTAAGAGCATTATACACAATAGAGGTACCTTTGATGTTGTTACTCCTAAATCCGCTACAAGTTAGGTGTACCTCTAAATGAGCTCTGATGCCTCTGCTGTTGGCCCAACTAACATATGTGTTTGACAAACAGCTGTTAAAACTTGCAATGTACAGACTCATGAATTAAAACGTTAACGTAATATTTTCTATTTTCAAAATAGACATGCAATTCCAGTGTTTATTACTGAAATAATGGTTATTTATGTAAAAAGTGCATAATCTTGATAAGTGTGACACAAGTGAATGTTTAGAACGTTCACTTCCGCTCACATTCCAATTTTCAAATGTGTTCAGAATGAAGATTAACACGTGTTGCATACAACGTTTTGTGCAATTTTAGCATTGAAATGTTTTTAAAACGTATTAATAATTTATAAAATGAGATGTTATGACGCAGTAGATATAACGTATTATACTGCATGGCTTCTTAATACTCGTTTCTATGACGATGCTATTTTGTTTTTGTTTTGAAGAATTCAAATGGAAATGAGTGCTAGCTAGCTCCGCAATGTTTGGTATTGAAAATATGTATGCCATTCCTGGAAGAAATTATAAAGGAATCTGAGGTAGCTGAGAGTTCGTTAATTCCTCAAAAATCGAAAAGTGTATACAAAAAGGAATATGACAATTTCTGTACATGGAGAAAGGGGGAACATGTTAGTTCTACTAATGAAAAAATCTTGTTGACATAATTTCAGAGCTGATAATATAATCAATATATATATTGATTATTAATACGGTAAGTAATTTAAAATTTAGATTCTTCGATTTATTTATTTTTCAGTGGAAGAGTTGTAGTAGTAGTAGTAGTAATGGCCTTTTTATTGTAACAGTTTTAAAATACAAGTAAGTACAACCCAGTACATGGGTTTTACGTCGTACATGCTAATATTGTCCTTGTAGCAATAAAAATATACATACACATACCAACATACAGATCCGCTTGCATATATATATATATATATATATATATATATATATATATATATATATATATATATGCCATAGGAGAACTCAAGCAGTTCGAAATATAGGCATTACTAAACTGTGACTTTTTCTTAGTGCTTTATTCTTTTCTCCTTTTCTAGTTATTGTTATAGTTATAGTTATTTTAGTTACATTGTTAATAGTGTTACATTATTTTTAATTTATTTTATATTATATATACACATTAATATACTTTTCTATGCGTGGTTTTATATACATAAACATGAATAGAACCTTACTCTTGAGCCCCCCTTCCATCAACCCTCACACCCCCTTTCCAACTCCATCGCCTAAGTGACCTGGAAAAAAAACCGAAAAGGCCCAACATCGAGCCCGGGACTTGCCGAATTTGAATCGCAAGCAACCTTCTCGGTGAGATGATGATATGTGGATTGTTTGTAGTGTACCAGGGGAATCATACATTTATGGGTACGTAACCTAACCTAACCACACCATGATCCTATCGAAGGAAAAACCTCCATGGCAGATCTGGGAATAGAATACGGAACCTCAGGAATAAAAATCAAGAAGATTGAGCACTAGATATAGCTTTTCAACTCCTTAAAGCAGAAATCTAAGCAATAGCTCATAATAAAGCCCATATCCCCCGAACATAATTATTTGTAAAACACAATTATTAATATGCGAAAACCACCACGGGTGGTCGATGTCGTTAAGACGCGGACTCATGAGCGGGAGGTCTGGGGTTCGAATCCCGCCAAGACCGTGCTCCCTGACTGAGGTTTTCCAGGTTTTCCTCAGTCCTTATAAATGGCAAATCGCGGGGAGGTACATTAAACTTCGGCCTGGAATGTTTCCTTCCTTAAAAAAAATCCTTTCTCAATATATCATATAATTTCATGTATCATCAATGTTCACCGTCTGTGGTGCTTCAGTAGTAAAAATGGGCGCTAAACGCTATTCGTGCAATAATCTACGAAATTAAAGCAAAGTCTGTGTAATTCATATTTGAAGAATTTTCCTACAAAGGCAATGAAAACAAAAATATGGAAAATTTGCAAATTATAAGACATGTTTTTTTAGATTTGTGCTCCAAGAATAAATAAATAGAAAAAACAATTTCATATTTAGAAGTAGAGCGCTTATTTCTGTCTTGCATGTTGATTACTAGAGCTCGGTAATACATTATGCTGACAAGTTTTAATCAAAGTGAAATATATTTTATAAGGTAGACATATATTTAAGGGGGTGGAAATGATACAACAGGTTGACAAGTATTTAATTACATTATCATGTATTTCATTAGGTTGACATGTTTTAATTACATTGCTGATTTTTTTAAAATCATATTTAGCGTCTGGTTTTCTAACTGCTGAGACATCACAGGTGGTCGACACTGTCAAATGAAATGATAAATGGGAAATAATTGTTTTTAAGGAAAGAAGCGTTTCAGACCTAAATTTAGAGTACCTTCCCGGCATTTACCATTTAGATGGACTAAGGAAAACCCGAAAAAATCTCAGTCAGGAAGGATAGTCCTGATGTGAATGGAACCTCCGACCTCCTGTTCACAAGTTCGCGTCTTAACGATATTACGTTGAAATGTATTTTATTAGGTTGACATATTTAGACTACTGACATTGTCATGTACATATTTAGGTTTGAATTGTTTCCCATTAAATCGAAATGTATGTTATTATGTTGGCGTGTATTTAATTAGATTAAAATGTATTTTTTCAATAGTCTGACATATTTTAATTACATTGGAATGTTTTATTGGTATAACATACATTTAATTACACTGATATGTATTTATATTAGATTGACATGCTGTTCATTAGTTCAAAATACATGTTATTAAGTTTGACATACATTTAACTAGTTTGACAAAGATATTTAATTAGGTTTAAATATATTGAGTTATATTGACATGTATTTTAATCAGATTTAAATGTGTTTAATTATGTTGAATATATTAAATTATGTTAGTATGTATTTATTGAGGTTGGCTTGTTTTAATTAGGTTCAGATGCTTTTAATTATATTAAAATGAATTTAATTACGTTAATACGTATTTAATTAGGCTGAAATGCATTTATTTAAATTGAAATGTTTTACCTATGTTGAAGTGCATTATTTAGGTTAACATATTTAATTATGTTGCGTCAATATAATTATACTGACATATGTTTAATTAAGTTGAAATATAATTATGCTGACATGTATAATTTTAGTACAAGCTGTAAATATTGTATTTTTACTATTTCTCTAATGCGACCAACGTAAGCCCAAGCAGATGGAACTAAAATACATTAGGCATTAAAAAGACACAAAAAGGCAGGCAAAAAGGCAATTAAAATATATAGTATAGTCAGTAAAAATGTATTTATATTTGTAAACAGCAACATTATTTACAAAGAAAAATTACAAAAACACAATACTCACCCGTTAATGCTGTTGCACATAACTTGAAGGTGTTTTTCAAGTTATCAGCACTGGAAGTTTGTCAGATTGTATTTTTCGGAACAGAAGAACGTTCAACGTCCACTGTGGTATTTGGGTCATACCTGAAACAACCAATGGTCAACGGTTCGTGTCACAGAATCTACATGTTCACCAGTGAGAATCTTGTCCACACTTTTTATTGGTGTATGTGTGCATTGCTAGACATTGCATTGGTTTGTTCAGTTTGGTGTGAAAAGCTTACAAGGTGTCGGATTGTGAACTGAAATCTAACTGCAGCAACTGACTTTTCTCCTCATATTTTATTAATAGTGAGCATATTGTGAAATGAGAGTCTGTCAAATGCATCTCAGTAAAAATTTACCCTAATCAGGTAGCGATCCAATTAAACTTGAACATACAGTTAGCACATTTCCTTTTTAAAATGAAATCCCCAGAAAACATTCTGTACAAAGTTGTGTTAGAGGAAAAAGTATTTCTTATTCGCGCCGATTAAACACGAAACTACAATAGCATAAAATTTGCAAAAATAAAAAATTAAGTTCAAAAAAGGCAGAAATAGCATGAAATAAGAAGCAAAATTAAAAAAAAAAAAAAAAAAAAAGGCAACAAAAATGCAAAAATAAAACTTTCCTAAATTTTTTGATAGTTCATGAACATTCATTTCTACACACTTTTGTGGCGATCAATTAAAAAGGCATTTTCTATATCTCCAGGCTATAGTTATTACACTCTCAACTCAAAGTAGCACAGTTGACTTCTCGCTCGCTCTGCAAGACCTTCGTGTTGTAAATATAACTTAATTAAATAATTTATCTATGATGGTATGTGAGTTATTGATGGAATATCAAAATAATATTGATAAATTTTATCAGAGAGAGAAAGAGAGAAAGAGCACCCAAACGATATCTTTGTTGTTTTTAGTGCTTTCCTTGAGAAAGTTAGTGAAATATAGACTAATTGCTTTATATATGTTAAAAATCTATAGTAAATATGGCAAACATACATAGCTGTAGGCCTAGCTTTATTCTTTTTGGGCTTATGCCCTTCGAATATTTTCATTTTTAGAAATACGAGGGAGGTTGATATTGAAGAAAACAAGTTCACTCTTGCTACACACTGTATTTTTCGACACAGTCCCCTCGAATTTCAACGCGCTGGCTTCAATTTTCTCCAGGTTCGATTGCCTCGTGGAGGTAGGTTTCTTTGAGGCTCTCAAAATACTCGTTTACTTCCTGTATGACCTCTTTATTTGACTTAAATTTGTGTCCAGCCAGGAAAGTTTCGAGTTTAGGGAACAGATGGTAATTCGAGGAAGCGAGGTTAGGTGAATAGGGTGTATGTGAAAGTATTTTAAGTCATAATTTGGTCAATTTGTTCTTAGTTCGTGGCTTGAATGCATTGCCGCATTGTCTTGGTGAAACGGCACCTTCTTTTTGGCCATTTGCGAACGTTTTTCCACGATTACTGTCTTCAGTTTTTCCAAAAGTGATGTGCGGTATTCTCTAGTAATGGTTTGGCCTTTCTCCAAGAAGTCAATCAAGAGAATTCCTTTTGCATCCTAAAAACCTTTCCATTTCACTTCCCTCCCTCATGCGGTGTACTATTTGAACTGCTGTTTCGTTTCTTGTGTATAGCAATGAACCCACGTTACGTCCGCACGTAAAAATCGACTGGATTGTTAAACATTTGCAAAGAGTCGACCGTTGTTCGCAATGAACCTGCTCAGTTAAGATGCCCTTGCGACTTTGGAGCTTCAGGACTTGGTGCGTCTTGAATGCCACGCGTGAACTCATTTATCCAAAGGTTTCAAAAGGGCTTCTTTCTTTTGAAACCTTTGGCCCTTTTTTGAAGGGCCAAATCTTCTCATGAATGTCATTTGCTGTTTTCTCTTCTAGAAAAAAGAATTTAATCGCACCAGGAAATCCAATCTTATCCATTTTTAACTCTCACTCGAAGCATTTGTATTTCAAATATTGAATTAACATCAGATTATTTCTGACCATAGAATATGGATATAAAAAGCAAACTTTATGACCACGTATACGCATATTGATGTTGTCCTTTATTAGTATGCGAACCAAATCAAACCATCCTTATATACGATAACTTTATTGCATTAAAACAATCAAAAAATTATGAACTTGAAAGATAGTCATATATCTCTTAAACTCGTTATACGAGGGGGTGTTCTAAAAGTTCTCGGTTGACTCAGAGATGTCATGAAGATAGCCAAAGTATTGTGCTAGTTCTTAAGTATCATCATTTAGATGAAGAGCCAGTAAAGTTTCGGACGCGTAAGTATAGCCATCTGTTTGTGACGATCGTGTAAACAAACTAGTGTTAACATTTTCTACAAAATGGATAAAACTTAAATAAGAGCTATGATAAAACTAGAAACTTCGCTTTGAAGGGTTTAACCCCAACAGAAACACAAAAGGAGTAAGATTCCATATCAAAGGATTCTTCTCCTTCGTTTTTGATGATTAAAATGTGGGTTGCTGAATTTAAGTGTGGTCGTATTCACAATGCCGTCCGCACTCAAGGTACGCTAGTTGGCTGACATTGCAAAGACCTTGATAGGCCATGTCCACCACATTTTGCATGGAGTTTTGGGTATGAGAAAGCTTTCCACTCGATGGGTATCGATTGTTAACAGTAAATCAAAAACGCATTCGAATGAACATTTCGCAGAGCTTTAAACTTGTTTAAGCGCAACTCCAGTGAGTTTCTCCGACGTTTTATTACAGAAGATGAAACATGGATTCATCATTACACGCACCGCCTGTGGTGCCTCAGCAGTAAAAACGGGCGTTAAACACTACTCAAAAAAAAAAAAAAAAAAAAAAAAAAGCATTACACGCCAGAGACGAAGGAGCAGTTCAAACAGTGGGTGGCAACAAGCGAAAGTGCACTAAAGAAAGCAAAAGCGGTCGCATCTGCAAGAAAAATCATGGCTATGATTTTCTGGAATTCTCATGGTATGGTGCTTGCAGACAGGCAGAACCATCACCGGAGAGTATTACTCTTCACTACTGAACCTACTGAAGGATGTTGTTCAGACTAAATGTCCACACCTTGCGCAAAAGAAAGTTCTCTTTCATCACGATAATGCACCCTCACTCACATCTGGGATTGTTGCTACAAAACTGCATGGCCTTCGCTTTCAAGTGCTTCAACATCCGCCATATTCCTCAGATTTGGCTCCCAGCTATTACTTTTTGTTCCTAAACCTGAAGAAATGACTGGGTAGACAAAGATTTTTTTTTTTCACAGTTGAACAAATCTTATTTTACTGAGGGTAGTAAAAAGTTGGAAAGTCATTGAACTAAATATATTGATTTACAAGGTGAAAACACAACAAACATTTCTCTTAATCTTGTGTTCTCTTGGTCAGGCCGAGAACTTTTAGAGCGTCCAAAGAACGTTTTTCATAGTAACACCGCTTTGTAAGGTTTCTTCACATGGAATCACAAACATTTGAAATAGGAAACTTTACGAAATGACAACTTTCCAGAAAATGGTAGGCTATTTGCAGAGAACGGCGCGTAAGCTGAACAGAATACATCACAAGGGCGTTCTTGTTCTAAACATGTTCCACTTTCGGTCAACTCACTAGCCGCCTTTGATTCAGCAAATCTCACCCCTCCCCCCCTTCCATCTTTAGGGCGACATTGTGAAGGAAGTGGGTCTCCCGTGGGCGCGTGTTGTTCTTTTGTTTCCTGCTATCACCGCCGTAGACATACTTCATTGTGTCGAGTTCTGAAGCACTTTGGTTGCACCCATCGATGATGAAAACGCTTTTTCCTTGTATGCAAAGTAAGGCCGGAAGATTCGATCGTTATTTAACAAGGTCACTATCTGCTGGCTTTGCGTCATATCCCGAGCAACATTTATCCTTATTAGCAGCAAGGAATGGGGATTTAAACAAACCACTTTCCCTTGTTAGTATCGCTTATCTTAATTGTTCACAAATAGGACATCTAAGCGTGTGCTCATTTCTGCATGAAGATACCTTGAAATTCTCAGTCCATGGTTTTTACGAGTTTTAGTGTTTATTGTATAGGAATTACATTTAACAGATCTATTATTTTTTTTATTGTTTGAATTGTTGCTTTTTACGTTAGTCTGTTTTTATGGTGTAAAGCAAAACATGGGAACGATTATAGCAGAATAGTTATTAAATTTTTTTAAATTTAATAGTTTTCACACATTTTCTATACTGCAGTTTTATATTCTATGCCACACTTTCCTGTTAGATGTTTATAACGCGATACGCGAGAATTTAAATGACCCTGTGTAGGTAGGCGTGACCGTTGTTAAACCTTAAAACGTCAGAATGAAACATAAATATATTCAAAGTATCAGCGTAGGCCGGAACGCTTTTACTTTTTTCAGGTGTTTCAGTCATAAATTGCTCTATGATTTGGTTTTCAAACAACTAACTTGAACTATTTATTACACCCAAATAAGCAACCAATAAACAAATTGTTTGTGAATATAATAGTCATCAAAATATAAATAACTGTGCTTTGAATTGAATTAAATTTATTTCATCAAATAACATTACAATAAAATTCCACATTACTCTTAATTCATAAGCAACCAAATATATTAGGTGGGCAGTCCAGTCAATTTGACAATTACATGTTAGTACATGGTATTTAATTCTTATATTTATAGTGCTATTCTTACATTATTATTTCCGTCCTCTTTTAACAGTCCATTTTCACCTTTTCCCCCCCTCTAAATATTGCCCATTGCTCTTACAGTTTTATTTATGTGAGTGTTCCTATTCATTCTCCAAATCTCTGTTTCTGTTTATGCAAATAGAATGTGTTGTATATCTTCTCTTCTCGCACACAATGGACATATGCCTTGCGAATAACCATTTCGTTGCCCTTTTCGGCCAGGACTAATGGATTTTTTCGGGCGTAAAAATCCTAAGTATGGCTTCCTTCCGAAGGGAAGTAAAGCCGTGGGTCCCGTGTCGTACATTTACAGCACGAAAAAGAACCTCAAGCCTGAAAGAGAGGCCTCTGAGCAAAATTTGTCGGCCGTTTCACGCCCTGAGTTGAATGGGACGCTGATGACCTGAGATGTTAAAGAGCGTCCGTAAATAAGCAAATCGAAAAACATTAATAAATAAATAAAATAAAATATAAAAAACCTACTGCTCATTTCTGTTTACTGCAGTGCAATAAGTAATGAAATTGTAGTAGTAGTAGTAGTAGTAGTAGTAGTAGTAGTAGTAGTAGTAGTAGTAGTAGTAGTAGTAGTAGTAGTAGTAGCAGCAGCAGTAATAATAATAATAATAATAATAATAATAATAATAATAAGGAAATAATTATAACACTGCATAAAATTGTTAAAAGTAAATTTACCGCAGTACAAAATTAATGGATCATTTAAGCACACATGCATCTATGTACAGACTTGAATTCTGACTTATGTAATGATGACTTATTAATGATGACGCGAAGTCCTTGACTTCTTAAAGCTATCTGGTAATCACCTTCTCACGGCAAGGATAAACTCCAAACAAAACTTACCCAGACAGCTTGACCTGACCGGGATTCGAACTAAGGACCTCGGCAGTCGCAAACTCTGTCACTAGACCACGGAGGCAGTAAACTGAATCTTATGTTATGTTATGTTAAGGAAACAATTTATGGTTTTGCTGAAAACATAATTAGTCGTTCATCTTCATTACAGAATATGTACTTACCGTTGGGAAATTATCTACAATTCCTACATTATTTATTACACAACATGCTTCAATGACATGGCATCTCTCAATATGCTCCCCACCAATGTCAGTATACAATCTTCCTGGTAGCTTCATTATGACGTCGCGATTTCAATGTATGAGATTATTCCCCAGCAGCCTGAAATTTCCTGTTGTTGTCACAGCAAGTCCTTTACATGTCCAATAAGACCTAATCAAACAGATCAAGATCTGGTGAATATGGTGGATGCGGCACAAATGAAACCCAACGTGGCAACTTTACGGCTGGTGTAGGGCCCCGCTTGTTATTTTGGAGGAACATTCCTGTCGACTCTTCCCCTCTCATCGTTGCCATATCCTGCTTCTAAGCGTCTTTCAGTAACCTCACTGCTGACATTCGTTCCTCGAGGAAACCAGTCCATTAGCAGTATACCTGAAGTGTCCCAAAAGACGGAGATAATCTGTTTTTCCGCAGATAGAGCTGAATGAAATTTCTTGATCCGGTGTGGCAATGATGACACCGTCACTCCAAAAAATCCGGGTCTTTACTATGCATTTCCAGTACCCGACGAAAAACTTCCACTCTTCTGTCCCAAGTAACCCAATGTGCATACATTTCTCATATTCAAATCGTCGTGAATAATGTGCAGGGTTGCGCGGCCGACATTCCAGTTCATCAGGCTATGCACCTGTCAGTCAGAATCAATTCAGAATCAACCTCAATGTTCCTGGGAGACTGCAATGTTGACGGACAACCAGTACTCACTGTGCAGATTCCCTGCTGATAGCGAGCACATTGACTCAGCTGTAAACTGTCTTCTGTACAGCAGCTTCTTGAATATCTTCAGTTTGGACGGCTTTCTTTCTTCAAAAAAAATCACGCAGTCCATCTTTGTCTATAATAGTCGCCTTGACCACGTCTTTCTCTATTTGACAACAAACGAACACTGTTCTTTCGCTACACACACTCTGCTTGCAACCGCCATCTAGCGTCTGCATGGTGTACAATGAGTCCATCGCCCTACAAATGGACTTGCCCATAGCACTCGTAAAACACCGCTATTGTAAATAATATCCAAACGTCCCTAATAAATAATAAATTAATATTAGCTACCACATTAATTGTTAATTTTATAATGAACTGAAATATATGTCAATACCAATATTTTCAATTAATAAATCTTTATTTCTGATAAGTTTCATAAGATTTACTCCGAAATTAGTCATTCAGACTTTTCAGCTAGGCTAAAGTTTACTGCAGTTCACCCATCTTCGCTAACAATAATAATAGAAAAACGAACTAAATAAAAATAAACAAATAATGTGGCTCTTAAAGTGAATAATACGTAAGATGCAAGATAGTTATCAATGAATAAATAATAGAACAAGTCTCTAGCTTTAATTATTTGGTTTTAATGTATCATACATGGAAATGAAGATCTGAATATAAAACAAATGAATGGAACAATAAAGAACAAGACATCAAAAGCAACACAAATGAAATTCTGCAAAGTAACCACGGTGCCGATGGCAACACATGCAAGTGAAAGCTGTACCATGAATAGGAGAGACAGGAAAAGAATAGAAAACGCAGAGAGGAGGTTTTTAAGAGCAGTAACTGGATCTACTTTCTTAGAAAAACAAAGAAATGAAGAACTTCGAAAACAGTTAAATATATATATAAAATTTAAATGAAAAAATTAATGAAAATTACAAATATTTGGCATCAGCATATATTAACAATGAAAGAGGAACGGATACCAAACTTTTTACTAAATTATAAACCTAGAGGATAACCCCAAGTAGGAAGACCAAAAATATATATTAAACACACACTCAATGCAGTGATATGTCTAAATGAGGACGGAATAGGTCGACAGGGCTATACCTTGTGGAAGTAGAAGTAAATAACCCTCATCGACACAATGACGTCATAAGCATAATAAAAGAAGGCATTGAATTCAACGTACTTCATTAGAACATCGACATTAATATTACTTTTATTTTAATGCTTTCCACTTATAGATCTGATATACAAAAAAATAGCGCATAAAACATGTTTATAATATTATATATTATAAACACCACTCATTTCTTAAACATTTATTTATGTAATAGCATTATAAACTAATAATAAGGCATTTTGCCACAATAACATTCAGATTTTTAAACTGTCAAACCTGAAGAAGGGCAGTTTAATTTTAAAAATAATTTTATCTGTGTTTAAGCATTTGCTTATGGCATCAGACGCTAATTTACTTCAGTTCTCTCGATAACTGTAGAAAGAGATCGAAGCTTTAAATCATACTATACAACCGCGACCTTAATCTGTCAATGATGACGGATGAGTCATCAATTTGAATAGAGCAACGGACTTAACTTCAACCGGTTCAGAATCGAATCTTGTGTGTGCGTCATACGTGACATTATAAAGGAGATTTCTTGTATGATGGACCTATAGAAAAAGACCCGAAACATGTGACAAAGGTTACAAAATCGTGTTGGAACAAACATATTATTCTTTCATGCATACGTATGCAGTAGCAAGGAAATTTAAATGTATAATGCATTGTTGTAGTTATTCTCCATTTAACTGAACAAATTATCACAAGCATAATATGACTGCAGGGTCTGAGATTGCTGATAAATTCACGAACGTCTGGAAAGCTCGGACCCTCGAGTGATAATTATTAAGACTAATTCACGAATAAACTAAGAATTAAAATATATAATTTCCCTAAACTTTGTTTACAGAATTATAACAATTGTACGTTTGTATTATCAATACCTAACTTTTTCAAGACATCTAGCTACAGACGAATATCGATTGTCAATAATGCCAATAGAAAAGAGTCAAACACGGGTTGAGGCTATTTCATGATTAGAGTAAGCATAAAAGTATGAATCTTTTAAATTCGAGCTCAGAATATTAACAATTGTATAAAATGTTATGCTTACTTATGAATATCTATCTATTCAGAAACCGTGAGACAAATAGACGAAAGTCGACTATTTGCTACCGTTCTATTTACTAATACCAACTGAGAAAAATAAAACAGAGATAACATTTTACCATTCTGAAGAGCGTGTTTATTAAAATTTATTGTTGCTTAGGCAAATATTGTTACATAATTTATAAAATGATTTCAGATTGTTTGGCTGAATACGCAAAAACAATTGCTTGAGTGAATGCGCATTAAGTTAGTTAAATGCACAATTATTGAAAACGCAGTTATCACGTTTGCAATTTTATTGGATATAAAGGAAACTGGGAATTAGTAGATGAAGACGTAGAGACAGAATTCCACACTTAATTTAATATTGCCGCATGATGTTCTTGAAAAAAGTGCATGTGCTGAGGAATTATTGTGTAGGCACAGAGTTGGTTACACTGACCAGAAGACAAATGCACTTCACTCTGCGAAAGGATTCGGTAAAAAGTTACGGTAATTTCACTGCGATATGGTTAAACTTTCTTTTCTTTTTTTTTTTTTTTTTTTCATTTTATTTGTCGATTTTATGATGACATCACATAAGTGAAATAGTCAACACATAACACAGACTGCTTCTGTGATCTAGTGGGTAGCGTTTGGGATTATTAATACGGAGGTCCTGGGTACCAATCCCGGTCAGGTCAAACTGTCTGGGTAAGGCTTTTAGGAGTGTTCCCCTAACTGAGAAGGTGAATGTCAGACAAAGCGCCAAGTGCTCCGAGTGTGTCATCATTAATTCGTTTCATTTATCCCTACAGACTTACATCTAGAGTATTCAGTCCACAATCTACAACGTCGCGAGAAGATCAACACAGTCATAGCGACAATAGATAAAACATTAAAAGAAAAAGGGAAGTATTTTAATGCTTAAAACTTATTATCAACGGCTTCTATTAGTTTTGAAATAAAAACAATTTTTAACTCGCTGAGGGTAGGCTGCCAAATGATTCCATGGTTCGACATTTTCTTCTCATTTTGTTGCGTAACTTTTTGGGGTGAATAATAATGTACATACATATATTAATTTCGTGAAGCGTTTGTGCTAATTAGCTAATTTTTTTATTTTAATTTACGGACGTTCTTTAACATCTCAGGTCATCAATGTCTCATTCAATTCAGGGCGTGAAACGCCGATAAATTTTGCTCAGAGGCCTCTTCTTTCAGGCTTGAGGTTCTTTTTCGTGCCGTAAATGTACGACAAGGAACCCACGGCTTTACTTTCCTTCCGAAGGAAGTCGTATTTAGGATTTTTGCTCCCGAAAAAAACCATCGATCCTGGCCGGAATTGAACCCGCGATCTTGGGTTTAGGAGACAAGTATGGTTACCACTACACCACCACGACCGACTATCTAATGTTGAAATCGCACATGATTGATTACCTTAGCAATTTTTTTTCATTCAAAATGAATTTACAACAATAGTAACGCCTCAAACTTTTTATATAACACGACATTATTTGGTCATTTATGTGTCGTTAAAAAACTCATTTGAATGAAAATTATTTTTAAATATACCACCGCCGGCTCACTACAGCATAAACCCGGGTACCACTGCTACTGTATATTAGGATTGCAAGCTTCTAGAATGTTCTAGAAGTAACACACTTATGTGGTTAAACACAGACAACAGAGAGAGGGGGCGGGGAGAATGAAATTTAATGACATTTTCGTAGCAACGCGTCTATTTAAAAAAACAGTTCTCCTGGTTTTATTGGCAGCAAATTTGGAAAATCTAAATTCTACAGGATAAAGTATGTCTGTACAGAAAGTCCTATGTTTTGAAATTACAGTTTGACTCAAATTAATAGACTTGGAGTTGCCTTACCCAGTTTTTAATTCACTGTTCTGTTACAATGATTGCAAAGAAAAAGACTTAAAATGTAAATTTCTCATCCAATTAACATAAACAAATAAAGTATTACTTTACAAATTCACACGAAACTTCACCTGCCATTCAGCAACAACTGACTTCTGACGAAATGACCGATTACTATCGCTATTGGAGTGTGTCTGCTTCAAATTGTTTGATAATGAAATAACAAAATATTCCACATCTTTAATATAAATTACTATACTATCATTTATATAATGGTTCGCCACAATTATCTAGTAGTCTTTCAAAGTATTTTATTTGATTTTGTAACTGAACAATCCATATGTATAAAACTAGAGGAAAACTTTTTTGGAACGAATGCGACGAGAGATAACATTTCAAAAGGGATGTGCCCACAATGACTCTTATGGGAAAGAGTATCCGCTTTCCTCTTTCTCTGACCTCTTCCGGTCAAAATATTCTACAAGCTTATGAAGATATTGGGAAGATAACCAATTAATTTCAATTAATTATTTTTTATTTTCTCCACATAGAGCGCATCAAGAAATAAAATTCTTGAAAGTAAGCAAGTAACTTTAATGTGGATATTTTGTCATTAAAGAAGAGAGGACAATCAAAAAGAGGCAAAATTGCAAAGGAAGCCACAAAACAACCACCAATTTATCCCCCTATTTCTATCCCACATACTAATATCATACATTAAGAAAAATCTGATACTACAGTGGAAATCCTACAGATATAAAAAGTATCAAAACAGGAAATTGCATGAAGTGAAACTCAACATGTCACTTCCATGAGAGAATCTGCCCCATGTGTGCGGAGAAAGAATCTTGGAAGCATATTCTGGGTACTGCAAGGGGACGGAAGAATGGAGGTAGAGATATCTGCCAGTCCCATTTGTTAACGAGGGGGAGGACAGTGGCAGTGCTGAACTTTGCTGGCAGAATGGAAGGAGGAAGAGGGAGTAGGTAAATTTTTAAATAAAGTGAGACAGCTCAAATCGAAAGAGGCAGACAACCGGGAAAGGGGGTGGTAGGGGAACTTGAGTCATATTTTGGGAATTATTTGTGCATATATGATGAGCGTGCAAGTTACTAACCTTTGCACTGCTCTCTTTTCTGTTTATTTTATTTGTGCATTTCGAATTTTTCCTATTATTATATTTTTCATTTATTCATTTCATTATTTATATACTGATTTTTCTCTTAAAAGTTAAATATTGGTTTGTGTAATTTCATACATTTCCTAGTGTATTGGGAAAGCATGTAGGCCCCAGAACCCGTGCGACATAGATGAGCTAGATTTGTAACGATTATTTTTGGTAAATACATACTACTGCTACTGCTACTATTACTACTACTATTACTACTACTATTACTACTACTACTACTACTACTACTACTATTACTACTACTATTACTACTACTATTACTACTACTACTATTACTACTACTACTACTATTACTACTACTACTACTACTATTACTGCTACTGCTACTACTACTATTACTACTACTACTACTATTACTATTACTACTACTACTACTATTACTACTAATACTACTATTACTATTACTACTACTATTACTATTACTACTACTACTACTACTACTACTACTGATACTACTACTATTACTACTACTATTACTACTACTATTACTACTACTACTATTACTACTACTACTACTACTACTACTACTACTATACTGCTACTGCTACTGATACTACTACTATTACTACTACTACTACTATTACTATTACTACTACTATTACTACTACTACTATTACTGCTACTGCTACTACTACTACTATTACTATTACTATTACTACTACTATTACTATTACTATTACTACTACTACTATTACTACTATTACTATTACTATTAGTACTACTACTATTACTACTACTATTAGTATTACTACTACTACTATTACTACTACTACTATTACTACTACTACTACTACTACGACTACTACCAAAATTTTTAACCGACATCAACAGATTACTCTCTAGATTAAGAATAGCCACACTAAATTAGCATATGATTTTAACAGAAAAGAACCTCCATTTTGTGAACATTGTAATAAAAACTGACTGTCAAGCACATTATAACTGAATGCAATAGATATTCTAGCTATGGGGACAACCATAAAATTCCTCCAGATTTTCAGGCAGCATTAAATGACCCAACCAAATTATCGTCATTATTTAAATTCTTTAAAAAAATGAACTTACTACTATAATATAAACATATTCTGTCATACTTGTCATTGCATCATTGTATATTTGAATTAGTATAACATGTAAAACCTTTATCATTTCTAAACCTTGTTAACAATTGACATGATAGTAATGTAAATGTATAACTTATCGCTAAAAGACCTATGCTGTTAGGCGACATTAAATAAATTTATAAACAAAAAAGAATAAAAATTAAACATTGAAGTATTTGGAGGTAGTGCAAACCAGCAACTTCCTGCAATATATTTGTTTAAAGGTTATCTAATATTTAAATTATTTGTTTAAACCATTGTTTTAACAAAATATTGCTTTAACTTTGAAATACTAATATAATATAAAATAATATTATTTTTTTATTCGAAAGTACTTTGGATTACAAGTGTGGAAATTTTGTTTGTTATATATTGAGTCTTTTCGATTAATCTAATAAAACATTAGCTCAAATTGAGGGTGACTGGGAATGGGGAATGAAACCTAAAATGTAATCCACGTTGGTTTTAAACTTCCTCCTTCATTACTAAGTTTACTTTTTTTATGAAATTTTTGTTAAATAGGCTGTCATTCAGACAGGGAGGTTTTGAAATAAAACCCCTGAATTACATTTCAACAGAGGTGAATTATAGAGGTATATATAGAGCCAAAATAAAGTCTAAATTGTCTTTATATGTAGACTTTCTGATTACATTTGCTCAAAATTGAAAAAAAAAATAATAATAATAATAATAATAACAGTCATTGGTGAATTGGTGAGACAAAACAGTAAAATCATGTGCGAATTTGTATTTGAGCTAACAGTTTAGGAAAACAAAGAGATAGTCCAACAACTTGATGAAAAGAGAATAAGAAAAATGCAGTCGAGTAGATAAAAGAGCCATTATAAACAAAAGGAAGGCCACCTAAGCTAGGTGAGATAATAACAGAATGCGATTTCGATAACGTCTTCAAGGAGTCTGTTGGGAAGGCAAATAACTCGTTTCCAACTGTTACCTAACCAACATTTTCTGTAGTGGTCGTCCTTTGTTGGTACAGGAAAGCTCTTCGTTTATGCTAATGGGCAGTATCTGCTTGCCATCTACGCAACGAGCGGGTTTCCCTTCAAAGTAGTCATTTGTTACTTTATAGCTTTCCTCAGTATTCAATTTGCTACTACCGTGTTTTGTTTTCATAGCGGTAAGGAGATTTTCCGAGAACGAAATCTCTGCCAGCAGTTTCACGATTCCATGAGTCACTGCTTTCAGCAAGTGACATATCCAATTTCTTGGATCGAAAATACTTTCGAAGACAAACAGCCATTTCCTAATAATGATCCTATATATATATACAATGCTAACTCATCCAGTTTTGGGTGAGCTTAACTCAAATAGAAAAAGAAAGAAAGAAAAAAAAAAAAACAAAACAAATACAATCATTTGTGCAATAATGTTCCTGCATATGTTTTTGTACTTCTCTACATACACACACACGCACACACACACACACACACACACACACATACAGATACATTAACGCTTCAAGTTAATCACATCTAATACTGTAGATGTATCATTAAACCGTATATTAAATATCTGTAAACTGTAAACAACCATTTCGCTAAGCTGTTCTGTTACTCCATTGTTTTAAATTTTATATTCATATCACATAATACATAGCTTATTGTTTTGCACTCGCATATTTAATACAATTGAAAGGTTGGTGGGAAGAATGATTAGGGTCGAAATAACAAAACTTTAATGCATTAATAACATTACTTTTTGTTAATTTTATTTTTCTTAATGTGTTCTCATTTAACAGATTGAGGAAAAGAGTTGTAATATTGAAAAAAAAAAAAATTAAAAATAATAAATATCATCACTGACCACAAAAAGTGTAAACAAAACTTGAACATTTTCTTATAATTGGTATTATGTAAACCTATTGTTGCGAAATTTGTTTTTGTTGCGCTGTTAATGAGGTATTTCACTTGTAGCAGATATCCTGACTGAAATCCTTTGGATTGGAATATAATGTACCTGTAGAATGAGAGATAAACGTGTAATATTAAAAAAAAAGGGTTGGTAATTTTAAATAATTTTTCATAATGAATTTCTACGTATTATAGGCTAATTATTTATCACATAACACAATAACCTTATCGTTAATTATTTTAGTCATTTTCATTTTGAATATCCGAAATTGCCAAATTGCCATAAAACCCTTGTGCTTCTTTTGAGATACATTCTTTAGGTTCAGCAGGTCCTTGAGCATATTCCACTGGATAACAGTGGAACAAAAATCTTAAATCAGGATCCATTATACGTATAACGATGAGATATTATATGAGTATTTGGAGTTCCTTTATGTATCTTATAGGAAATGGGCATTTTCCTTTAATTTAGAATGTCAGACCAAATGTCAGACAAATGTCAATGTCAGACCAAACATGGAACATAAAACAAAGCAAGAATAGCCCGATTTAGTGTCGGCATTAATTATTAATAGGTGGAACACATTTCACGGTTTTTAAGATTTTCCAGTAGTGAAAAAGCACGAACCAGACACTTCTTGACCTGCCGCAGCGACCCCTGCTTCCTCTACTCCCGTCTTGCGACACCATTGATAGAGGGAAGTATTGCAAGGGGTTATGTAATCATCATGTCGGCATCTAGGGCCATTTGATTAGAACTATTCCGAGGAATACGATTCAGCATTAAATGTATTATTGCGTAACTTGTGCAATCGGTCTAGTGGTAATCATGATTGCCTCGTAAACCCAAGATTGCGGCTTCAATCCCGGTGAGGGTCGGTGAATTTTTTGAGCATAAAAATCCTAAGTATGACTTCCTTTGTAATGGAAGTAAAGCCATGGATACCGTGCCGTAGATTTACGGTACGCTAAAGAGCTTCAATCCTGAAACAAGAGACCTCTGATCAAATTTATCGACCTTTTCACGCCTTGAATTGAATGGGACCCTGATAACCTGATGTGTTAAGAGCATCCGTAAATAAAGCAAATCAACCTCATTCTTTCCTCCGGGAGGTGCCCCCGACACAAGCGGCTAACCGTGAGCAAAGTTCGAGTACAAAAGTATCCTCCTTAACCCGAACAATTCAACCCATATTAGCTTTTTATTGTTGAATTTTGTTCTTGTTATAAAATTCCATTTCTTTACGGATAAATAGGTGTGTGTTTTTTTAATCTAAACCTTTGCGAAAGCTATGGCCATTTAAAATTTGGAACTAACTTTAGAATAAGTTTTAAGAGCTTTTTATATTTTCTTCCTGTTGTAATTATCTTTTTTTTTTCCTCTCTCTCTCTTTTCCTTTTCGTTCTTGTTACCCTCATTCCTTTCCTGTCTTACTCCACCTTCTTCTTATGATCGCTAGGGGTGGCCGAGGTCGTTAAGGCGTGGGCTCGTGAGCGGGAGGTCTGAGTTCGAATACCGCCAGGACCGTCCTCCCTGACTGAAGTTTTTTCCAGATTTTCCTCAGTGCTTATAATGGCAAATGCTGGGGAGGTACCCTAAACTTAGGCCTGGAACGATTCCTTCCTTAAAAATACATCCTTTCCCAATATATCATTTCATGTATCATAGGTGTCCATTGCCTGTGGTGCCTCTGTAGCAAAAACGGGTGTTAAACACTATTCAGTCATTGCACCTTCTTATTCTTTTTCTTCTCTCTTCCTTCTTTACCTGTATTCTTCCTGTACTTATCTTCTTTTCTACTTAGAAGTAACTGAATAGCATGAAGAAATAAACTACGGATGGATGGAGAATTACGAAGTATGTGAATATTAATAATTAAACGAGAGAGAAGAAGGAAGAGAAAGAGGGGCTGGTTGGTATATAAAATTGAAAAATAACCCAAAACAAAAGACAGCTATGATAGTTCCTAAAAAGCAGAATGAACAAAAGACAGCTATGATAGTTCGTAACAGCAGAATGAACAAAAGACAGCTATGATAGTTCCTAACAGCAGAATGAACAAAAGAACGGCAAAGCACGCAAGAAAGAATGGAGAGATAAACTTTTATAGAGCTGTGCACAGCAAGCAAATTGTGCCAATTTCTCCGTTTCGCATGTCATTGCAGTAAACGTGAAATTGGTTGCTTGGACAAGGTTTTCACTGCTGAGAAAGGAGTCGAACTGGTTACCATCCTTCCGATACGACGCCTTGAACTAGATTAAACTTGAAACGAGCGGTCAGGAAGTGTCACGAATACTCCAGCACGCTTTGCATGAACTTCTGTACTGACTAAAGGTACAAATTCGAGTAGTGATTGCATTTGTGAAAATAGCTAAAAGTTTTTATCCAAATGATTTGAAATTTTGGCATTATTTCAATCATTTAGAGTCTAGTGTACCTACCAAATTTAATTTTTCTATTTATAATAGTTTTTTGCAAAAAGAAAAAATATTGTTCTCATTATTGTAGTTTTAGTGTAGTATAAGAAATATTCTACGCATTACAATTTGCATTAAAATAGAAAAAACTTTAGGTTTTTATTTTATTAGAATGTAGCTATAAAACATTGCAGTTTCGTTTATGTATGACAAACCGTTTTGGAGAAACAAAATTTTTTTGCAAAAATTCATAATTTCTATCAAATTGTTCATGACTGGCAAATTTAAAACTATGTAACAATGAATATATTTCTTCTATAGGGTTGAATGTTTCCATATTTCATTAAGAATGAATGAATAATGTTTAACGGCCGTTTTTGCTACCACAGGTGATGGACACTGGTGATACATGAAATGAAATGATATATTGGGAAAGGATTTATTTTTAAGGAAGGAATCGTTCCAGGCCTAAGTTTAGGGTACCTCCCCGGCATTTGCCATTTATGAGGACTGAGGAAAAGCTGGAAAAAACCTCGGTCAGGGAGGACGGTACTGGCGGGATTCGAACCCCAGACCTCCCGCTCACGAGTCCGCGATTTAAACAAAGAAATAGTTTCAAAATTGTAATATTCACAAAATTGAAAAATTAAAAAAGAGAAAGCAACCAAAGTAATGATTTAGCTCTAGGAAACACATTTTTATTTTCTTTAGAGTTTCCCTGTTCCACAAGAGGATACTTTTGCTAACTTTTTGCCTTCTTTAAGTTTTCTTATCTTCAACCTCCTTTTTACTATTTTATGTGTAAACTTACAATTCAATACGACTTGGTTCATCGTCGCCTACCCCAATTATTATTATTTTTTTAACCCACTGGACTTATTTTGTCAGCAGGGATTTCTCTCTAGCATTTAATGTGGTCTGACATTCCATATTAAATTCTCTAACAGCTGCAGTCTCTAACAGCAGATTTAGGGAAACGGGATATGTTATTTATAAGAAACCGAGAGTAAAACGCCATTGTCTTACATAGGAAAAACTGATGACATCGGAGAAAAACTAAAACGAAGTGCAAAGAAATCTCTGAGAAAGCTTGTACAGGAATCAGGAATTTGCAATGTCAATAAACTTTTAAAAGTTAAAACCGTATAAGACAACTGTAGTTCAGGAATTGCAACCACGCGATAATGTGAGTAAAGTTAATTTCTGAAATTGGGTGTTTGGATAAGGTTGATGTTGACCCGCTTTTAATTTTAAGGACGAAGCATGGTTTTATTTACATGGCCGTATAGTGACACAAAACAATAGATATAGAAAACCAGATTTTGTACGCGAAATGCCATTGTATGACCAAATATTTGGTATTGGGTGTGCTGTAGAAATCTATGTGCTTGAATTTAAGGGGCCATGAATATCACTGCGCCGACAAACAGCATGCTTCCAGGTGCCAAGCAAGTCCCCGTTAAGCAGGCCAAATGAGGCCTCTATACATCTCTTAATTATTATTAAATGCTTTTCATTTTAGTACAAAATGATGGAATTTGTAAATCATTTGCAGTTCATTGTATGCCATGTCGGTCCTGGTGGTGTAGTGGTAACCATACTTGCCTTCTAAACCCAGGGTCGCGGGTTCGAACCCGGCCAGGATCGATGGATTTTTTCGGGCGTAAAAATCCTAAGTATGGCTTCCTTCGGAAGGGAAGTAAAGCCGTGGGTCCCGTGTCGTACATTTACGGCACGATAAAGAACCTCAAGCCTGAAAGAAGAGGCCTCTGAGCAAAATTTGTCGACCGTTTCACACCCTGAGTTGAATGGGACGCTGATGACCTGAGATGTTAAAGAGCGTCCTTAAACAAACAAACAAAAAAAAAAATGTATGCCATAAATTATGTAAAGAACACAAATGTATATTATTTCAAAGAATATACTGATATTTTTGTTCAAAATTTTGGGTAAATTTTAAAATTTTAAGTAATATTTTAGAATTTTGCAATCAATGTTATTATTATTTTAAAAAATTACGATACCATAAATTGGACCCTGATGATAATATATTATCTGCAAGACAGAACAATTTTAACTGCACCTTATTTTTTATTTATTAAATATGTCACCAAATCTAGCAAATTTATTAATTTGTATTACTTTTATTTATTTTGTTTTATATTTTTTAAATTACAAATAATAAACATCTATTTGCATTCTCGAAAACGGAGCATCTATTTTGAATGAATTTGTTATATTTAATTTGTATAAACTTATCAGATTATATATTGAATAATATTAAAGGAAATATTTATGTTCGTGATTAAATAAATATTCTCCTACGCGCAGTTTTTTCTGGGCAGGGTCATGTTGTTTATTCCTCCTGGGAAAATACGATAGATATACGAGTATTTTTGTACAGGCCGACGTCGCCGTGACACCAATTAATTCCGTGCAATCTATTTCGTAAAACATTAATTCACGAGGTATCGTTTGGAATGTCATCCAGCACAGCATGCGTGAAAGTTGTGTGCGCACAAGCAGTATTGCCTTTTATAAAAAAAAGGATTTATATAAGGCTGTGTTAAGTTTTGTTTATACAAACCTTCGACCTTTGAGAAATACGTATGGCCGCATATTTTTATTTTTAATCCATTTTAGCGATTCTTTTTATATCATAAGTTGTTATGAAACATAAATAACCTTTGTTCACGCTAGAACAAATTCTGATATAAACTAAAGCTGCAAGCTTCTCTTGTTATCTACGCGCTATTTTCATGAGTAAAAAACACTTTCCTGAGATTGGAGAAGTAATTGAGAAAAGTTAAACGATAAAATCACAGTCGAATAAATTACTTTATATCATTTTAACAACTGCTACACATTCGTAACTATTTTTTAACCCATTGTTAAAACGATACATTTCTTCAACTGTTTCTTAATATCAGATCAATGTTACCAAATAGAGTTCCGCTTTTAGATCAGTTTTCAGAATTTATCAATTAGACATCAACTATTGTTGCTCTTCTTTTATAATCCTGTTATTATAATCTGCCCAACGTAACTTTAGAGCAAAATATTATTTCAAGTTTCTAGTTTTGTCACTGCTCTTTGATGCTATTGGCTCTGGAATTTACCGTCACTGAAACGCCCGTAAACTCGGCCGTTATTTTTAGATTGTGATTGTATTCTTTCATAAAAACATTAATTCTTGACAAAAATGCAAACCAAAATATCTTATATAATAAAAAGATTCCTTCGCACTACAAGTAACAAAAAGAAATAACAGTATGTGTTATTTCGCGAGATCGAATTTTGAACGCGCATGAGACGAAATTGACTCTTCTACCTGTATTCTCCTATAGATGCCTCTGCATAAATTAATACAAACCGAGGACATTTATTGCTAATTTTTAACTGTCAGGCATATGTATACCATCGAAATCTTAATAGCAATAATTATTGCCGAATGTAAGAATTTCGAAAAATTTACGATAAGGTCAAAGTCCCTGAGTTGGTGGCAGTTGGCGATTCTCTTAGCACGGCCCGCTCTTTATATATATGATTTTAATTATTAATTTGTTTTCCTTATAGGTTTATTCATAAAAAGTACGTTGTGAGTTAAAACCTGCGATAATTTTTTGGTTGCACACTTGTACAGGATACGACAATAATACAAACATCGATGTTGAATCGAACTACTCTTAATAATTCTGACCATGACCCTAGAAGTTCCAAGTTCATACCTTTTCACTACTGGAAAATGTTAACAGAATTGAAAAATGTTCCAATTGCGTGATCCTTTCTTCTTCTTCTTCTTCTTCTTCTTCTTCTTCTTCTTCTTCTTCTTCTTCTTCTTCTTCCTCCTCCTCCTCCTTCTCATCATCATCATCATCATCATCATCATCATTATTATTATTATTATTATTATTATTATTATTATTATTATTTAAGGCCATGCTAGGCTATTGCTATGTGATATAATGCTGCCAACTAAATGAAAGCAAAAAATTAACAAATCGAGGTGATATATGAGCAGTGAAATCTTTTTACGATGTTCTTCTTCTCTCCCGCTACTTATGATCCAGTAATGGGTATCATATGGTAAACCTTCTGTAAAGCGCGGAAAACACAATATACGATTTTCAGAGATCTGTCATTTGCGGTAATTATAAAACTACGCTATATTTGCCAGCTTCTTTAACCTATATTTGTTTTAATATCAGGAACATTTTAATTTAAAATCTTGTTATACTTTCTCAGCTAAACATAAAGTAGGAATTTACGAGAAAAGGAATAAATAGTGATGTTTAAAAATGCCTGACCACCATTCAGAAACTACAAAAAAACAATCAAAACCGAAAACCAGATTAAAAACCAATATTTACCCACCTTAATTAATGTGGTGTTCTACATAATTACCTTTTATATCAATATCAAATATGCGAATTTCATACACATTTTGAAAAGAAAAAGTGCATTTCATTTTGGTTATGTTAATTAACGAATCAGCAATTTTCGTTGATTGCTACACACAATTTAGCTACAGTGAATGGATTCATTGCGAACTACACCCAACTCGGAGCAAGAACATCCAAGGTGCCGAACACAAGCTGTCCCTACTGAGTACACTGTGAGTTAGACGTGAAAGTTTATTGATTGACTCTTCTGTTATTAGTTGAGGAAACCTTGAGTGATATTGATGCACTATAAGATATTTTGTTTCAGATTTTGGGGTGTGGGTTTATTGTTTTGAAGTAAAAATGTACTTTAGAACTTTTCCTGAAGTTGTACTTATATTGGTAGCTATATTGTTTACTACTATACATATTTACTGTTGAATTTTGTAGATTTGAGAATTGTTTATTTTGTTTAGACATTTGTACGTGTGATATAAATTCACAAAACCCATGCCCTGAGTGTAGCAAAACTTTTTAACTAAATAAAGGTCCAGTAATTATATATAAAGACTGGGCTAAATGAAAATTAATGAAATAGGTTATTTGAGAATCCTGAAAATCAAGGAAATTGGGTCATTAGGAGCACGGGTATGCTTGAAAACATAAATTTAAAAAGGGCTCTTGTGTTTAATTTCTCTGAATTGTTTTAAAATAAATTCAGCATATAAAATATATTTATAACGATGCATATATTTTATACTTAATGCATGTATCGTGAAGTAAGCAACTGTGAAATATTAATATAATATGTTTGTGAGAATATATTTGTATGTAAGAGCGCTCTGTAATAACTTTCGTTACATATATTTTAATATAATATAATAACATTTAAATTAAATTTCATAATCAATGCAAACCGAAGGAATTTTCGATTTTTTATTGTATATTTACTTGTGTTTTAATAATAACATGTTTTTATTTTATTGAAACATAAGAACTTCTTAAATACACAATGTAACTCGAAACTTTCTGTTATTTCTCTCTATTTTAGTCAATGTAAAGATCTCCTAAACCCAAGATCGCGGGTTCGAACCCGGCCAGGACCGATGAATTTTTTTCGGGGTGTAAAAATCCTAAGTATGGCTTCCTTCGGAAGGGAAGTAAAGCCGTGGGTCCCGTGTCGTACATTTACGGCACGAAAAAGAACCTCAAGCCTGATAGAGAGGCCTCTGAGCAAAATTTGTCGGCCGTTTCACGCCCTGAGTTGAATGGGACGCTGATGACCTGAGCTGTTAAAGAGCGTCCATAAATAAATCATTCAAAAAAAAAAAATGTAAAGATGATACCAAGGGCTAAGTTTATAAACATGGTTACATTTAAAATGTTTAAAAATACCCCCACAGTACAGTTTTATTTGTTAGTGCTCAAATATTTCATTTAATTAATAGTATAGAATTAATGTTTGTGATTTAATACCCATAATAATAATAATTCTTGTAATTATTCTCTCTTTTGTAATACTTAGGTTGCATGAATTAAAATGTTGTTCCCCTAATGCCCCACAGTGATGCCATAACTTATTTAATTTATTAATTAATAAGTCCTAATTTGGATTTTATATTCTTTTATACAGTTATTCTACTAAGTGAGAAATTCGCTTAGTTTACGCAGACCGTCCTACGTGACGGTCTTTTTCATTGTCATTTTTGGTGCCTAGTAAATAGGATCGATGGAGATATGAAGAACTTTTTTAAACATCTTTTTATTAGTACAGCCGCAATAGCGGCTTCCTTCGGAATTCGCTAAAAGGTAAATGACTAGAAAATGCGTTTTATTTGTTTGTTTGTTTATATATTTAAATTTTGTAAACCAATGATGGACCGCTTAAAAAAATTAGCATTATAAATTTGAGTTAAATCTTAGAGTCCACGACAGCG
The DNA here is from genome assembly GCA_030762175.1 of Metallyticus violacea. Lineage (NCBI taxonomy): Eukaryota > Metazoa > Arthropoda > Insecta > Mantodea > Metallyticidae > Metallyticus > Metallyticus violacea. Next base: position 21,179,317 of record CM060839.1, on the reverse strand, counting down.
AGAGATCTTCGAAGATGGTTCCTGGTCAGGGAAAATTTAGAGTACCGCTGCGCTGTTCTAACATAACGGAAAACCTACTTTGTTCCACGAAGGAAATCAGCTTAAAATCCCATGACATCATACAGGTTGTTTATCTGACCCATTTCTGGTGATCATCTGCAATTAAGGCTGCATACAGGTGGATAGCCACGTGGTGGTGAGTCATGGCAGCCTGTATTTGTTTTATCTCTCGCACTGCAGTGAATAGACGCGCAGACTAAAAAGGAAGCAATGCTTGCTGCACGCTTCAAAGTCCTGATAAAGAGAATTGATAATTATGTTAATGTTTTATGCATCAGGGAAAATGGGGAAACGCGAAAAGATATGAAAAGATTATACCCGTAGAAGAGGCCATTTGCAGCGTCACAAGTGAACTTAACTTAATAGAGGGCGAGGAAACTTAAAATACAAGTGAAAGCGTAACAATGACCTACATTTTAATGTGTGTTTAATTCTAGAAATGCTAAAACTTCTTGTTCTATTAGGGTCATTTTTCAAGCATGAATACCTGCATTTAAAATATGAAATTATAATATACCTTCTTTTAGTGTTTTCGCCGAAGATAAACACAGCTTTTCAAGCCCCAGAAGTGTCACTACAGAAGAAATAATCACGAAAATGCATCATAAAGCGCCGGCAGACTGAAGAACAAAATTGAGCGAAATAGTCACTATGTAAAATATCTCAAAGAAACGGTGCGCATTTTGTCAGCACTTTAGTGTACGTTGGAAAGTCCCGTCACGCACGGGCTGGGTAAATTAACCGAATTCCTCAGCAACTTGAATAATTTTAAAAAAGAATGTAAAATCCTAATTAATACTTTATTATTTAACGAAATGAAACACGTTTTGGCATTATAGCATGGTATTAAGGGAACAAAAGTATAATTCTTCCAATCTATAAGTATCACAAAAGAAAAACTATATTTCTAGTCTTCTTCTTCTCCTTCTCCTTCTTCTTCATCTTCTTCTTCTTCTTCTTCTTCTTCTTCTTCTTCTTCTTTGTTGATATTAAACCACAAAAAGTAATGTTATACTATCAATTAAATGAAATAAATGATCACTGATAGACAAAGCTTCACTGAGTGAGTATTTTTAAACTTTTTTAAATGAAACCATGTTTATGAACCGAGCCCTTGATATCATCTTTACATTATCTAAAATATAGAAAAATAACAGAAAGTTTCGAGTTACATTGTGTATTTAAGATGATGTTCATGTTTCAATAAAACATGTTACTATTTAAAAACAATTGCAATGTACTAAGTAAATAAAAACAATCGAAAGTTACATCGATTTTCGGTGACTTTGAAATTTAATTTAAATGTTATAAACATGTAACGTAAACGTTTTCTGAAGATTATTACAGAGCGCTCTTACATACAAATATAATTCTCAAACACACATCAGATTAACATTTCATAAGTATTTTGTTTATTATTATTATTATTATTATTATTATTATTATTTTAATATAATTATTTTAAAACAATATAGAGATAATTAAACGCAAGAGCCCTTTTTAAATTTGGTTTTCAAATATACCCATACTTCTGATGGTTCACTTTCCGTAAGGTTCAGAAATATTTTTTTTTCTTATTTTATTTAAATGGTATGTGCCGATTTTTTATTTATTTATTTATTTATTTATTTATTTATTTATTTTTGGAGAAACAATATTGATGCCGCGAGAGCGATTTTTAAATTTTGAATTTCAGGTGAACTCCTCACTCCTAATGACCCGATTTCTCAGATTTTCAGGAACTATTTTTCTTTGTATAATTAAATGGTATATATCGAGTTTCGTTGCGAAAAAAAGAAATATTGGTGCAGCTAGAGTACTTTTTAAAATTTGAGTTTGGGAAAACCCCCACTCCTAATAATTTTCAATGGCCAATAATAACGAGTTTCATTGAAAAAAAAGCAAAAACTGCGGCCTCTACATTCATCTTTGAATTTCCCACTATATAAATTTCGGTTTTCAGCTATAACTCTATTCCTAATGGCCCTATTTCCCTAATTTTCAGAAACTATTTTTTGTATTTTGTGTAAATGGTTATTACCAAATTTTGTTGGGAACAAACAAATATTGGTGCCGCTAGAGTGATTTTTATTTGTTTGTTTTTTTAATTTTCATTTTAGGTTAACCCTCACTCCCAGTAGTTAAATTTTTCTGGTTAACAAACTCGACGGTGCGTTTGTTAATTGATCATTATATGCCGAGTTTCGTTAAGAAAAAACAATGACGTTTTTTTTTTTTTTTTTTTTTTGAGTAGTGTTTAACGCCCGTTTTTACTACTGAGGCACCACAGGCGGTGGACACTGATGATACATGAAATGAAATGATGAATTAGGAAAGGATTTTTTTTTAAGGAAGGAAACGTTCCAGGCCTAAGTTTAGGTACCTCCCCGGCATTTGCCAGTTATGAAGACTGAGGAAAGCCTGGAAAAAACCCCAGTCAGGGAGGACGGTCCTGGCGGGATTCGAACCGCAGACCTCCCGCTCACGAGTCCATGCCTTAACGACCTCGGCCACCCGTGGCGGTGCACACACACACACACACACACACACACACACACACACACAATGAGGTTAATGCACATATACCCACACATATATAAACATTTTTTCGTTGTCATTTTCGGTACCTAGTAGGTAGGATCGATGGAAATTTGAAGAAAAATTTCAAAAATCTTTTCAAGCGTACAACCTTATAGAAATTCTCTAATAAGAGCTACAATAAGTTATGACGCGAAAATGTGAGGGTGGGAAGGAGCAAAAAATCTACGACAAATTCAGACTAATACTCTGAAAAGAAGTTTAAGCATTGATAGGAGCGCGGTGAATTGTGGGATGAGTAAAAAGTATGGCAGTATTTGTGACACAATATATATATCACGGAGATTAAACACTGGATAGACTTAATAAGAGGTGTAGACTTAAAATTAATTTTTCATTGGCTATCAGGAACAACTGAAAAACCTGGGAACTGGGCATCTGCCACAAAAAGGGGTTTGGAAGGAATAGGAATGGGGTGTGTATGGGAGATGGGAATTTGTAATAGAAGAAATGTTTGGGGGAAAGTTAGAGGGAGATTAACTGATAATGGCAGGCAGGCAGAGGAAGCTGAGTGTTCTAACAAAGTCTCACTGGAACTGAACTAAAAGAGAATGGGAGAGGGCAGCACATACAAACACAAAGACAGGAAAACAGAACGGCAATGACCAGGCTGCGCCTCGCGAGGTGGAAAGCGCAGAAAATGAGAGAGGAAAGAATACTCCTAGGTGTGATAAAAAGGAAAATTGGGTACAAATTCTTGCAGAATGTGAAGCTACAGGGTGCTGGAGGTCGCAGATTCTCTCTGAAACTTTTGTAAGATCGAGAAGGAGTAGGGCTGCATGTCTAAATTTGGTTTTGGATAACAATAATTGGCAGGGGCTGTGTAAATTTATTAAGAAGACAAGAAGGGCAAGAGAAATTTTCTGTCTAGAGAAGACGTAACTTGTAATGCTGTTATATATTTTAAATGAACCTCTGTAATATTTTTATTTTCTGCCTTTTATACCTATATATATATTTTAAAGTGTGTATTTCTCTTGTTTAGTGCCTGTAATGAAAAATTTAAGATGTCTATTAAGTGCATAATTTTTTCCCATCATGACTGGGAGAGAGGGAGGGTTATTTCCTAAACATTTTAGTGACTTACTTAGTATTGGCACACACACACACACATATATAATTCTGGGATTTGTGTTTTTTCCCTCAAGTTTCTTGTGTGTAATTGGTAGGACGGAGATTTTCAACTGAAAAATAAGCCAAGCTCTTAGGAGGGTACGTTTCGTAATGGAAAACGTTGAACAAAGCATTAGAAAACTTTGGTCAAAATATTTTGCTCTCTCGGAAAGCAGTGATTTTTAAATATATAAGTACGAAGGATAAGTCGTATTTTTTCCTTGGTAACAAAGGACAACACGAAAAAATCTAAGATGTATGATTGAAAGTGTTTGGAATGTACTTTCGAATGAAGTCACCAAATTGCGTATGTGAGCAGAGCTGCGTGTTCCAGCACGCCCCGAAGTTCAGTTGGTGAGCGACAGAGGTCAGGAACAGAATTCACGAATAGTGAACAACGTGCGCATATGTAAATAGATATCAGGAATGCACGAGAATACCGCACAGAGCTATGGGAAGCACTGGGTGAGCGTGGCAGGATGCCGACTGCCAATCTGCCGCGCAGTGGGTGTCCTGTGTCCGCGGACAAGGATGTATGGGTGATGGTGGTGGAACAATGCTTACTCGATGATAGGCGCGGAACACTTGTGCAATTAGAAGAGCGAACATAAAGTCCGGCAAAAACAAAGCACCGCATTTTACGGGAGGACTTGAAATGTGTGCAAAGTGGGTTCTACATCAATTGAGTGAGGTACAGAAGTGGACTTTCTTTGAAACATGTCACATCATTGCAATTGATGAAACGTGGGCAAGGGCTTATGGACCAGAACTCAAGCGACAGTCCAGTGAATGGTGCCATCCTAGGTCACCACGTAAACACAAGTTTCGCCAAACTCCTTCACCAACAAAAGCCATGATCATTCTGGCGTATGACAGTCAAGGTGTACTTGTGTGTCGTCCAGTGCTTGAGGGAAACGTTTTGCTAACAAAGCGGACATTTCGAATCGAGGTGGCTCACGTTAGCCACTCAAAAGCAGCAGATGGTAATCAGCGCCTTCCCCATCGCTGGTAAAGAACCATCGGTATACCTGTAGCTACTTCAAAGGCTGCTAAATACAGTGGATTACCTGGGAGGCCTGGCCCGTGACGGGTTTACATATTGTGTGTAACTTTTGCTCATGATATAATAAACCGATATTGTCCAGTTGCCTGTTTTGCTTCTTCCCTACGAGGGCTGCCTACATCCAGCCATCCATTGGTGGCACCACTTGGCAGTAAATGCCATATACTTTCAGTCGTATATCTTAGATTTTTTGCCAGAAAAAAAAACGTTGCCATGATTTATGACTTGTCCTCCGCATAAAAACAATAGCCATCAATCTGAAATAAGCTGAAATAACAGCCTATAGATTGATCAAAAATAAAATTAGACCAGATTCTTGAAATAATGCAAATAAAGATTACTATGAAGTAACTAGACAATCATACGGGCTAAAATGTTAACTTTGTTATTTATTTACGTTAGTTAACGCTTATGTCATGGAAGATCAAGATAATGGATGAAGTTTGTGCACTGAAAATGGCCATTCTTTTTCGGTGCGTAAACTTAATAGCAGTGCGTAATGTAACTCACTGATTTCTTTAGGCACAAACGCTTTAAGTACTCGCTTTGGGCACCCTCAATTGGACGGATTGCAACTTTATGCACTATCGTATAGAAAAAAAAAAAAACATATGACGGTTGTTTCAATCTCAGTTCTTTAACGTTATGGATTTTAAAAGCGTTCTGGCTTTTGAACAACTGCAAGTATCATTAAAATTGGGTAACACATGAATGATGTCGCGTTAGATACACACGCTAGGCTGTCTGTATCTGGGACAAGCCTGTGCGCGAGAGAAGAGCAGCATTCCTTGTTCTTCACAGCGAAGGCTTTAGCATCTCCAAACAAGGCAGCCAACCATGTCAAGCACATGTTTGCGTTGCATTATATCAAATGGTTATTTTTCTTAAGCAGAAACAAACAACACCCCTGGAATTCATGCAGAAGTAACGTAAGTGAAAGGTTCTTTGCAAGAACAGTCGCTTGGATTGCGTAATAGATCGATGCGAGGAAACAGATGTGGATATATGATTTCCGGAGCGCTTATGTAATACATTTACAGAGCGTTTGTTTTACATGTGGCCTGAGAAATTCAAGAAAATAATATAAAACGTTTTACAATTTAGATCGTAATGATAATGTTGACCAGAGAGAAAACGTTTTCAAAAACTATTCTGATAAGTTTAACAATGGAATAAAGGAAAACTAACTGGGAATTAAATGCCATTTTCGTTCTTATTCTGTAATATTATTTGATTTACAGGCCAGTATAGGCGGATGCGTACTGAGAGAAGGCAGTCAAGGCTGTATAATGCATGTGCAGGTAGCAGCCTGCTTTATCAGCGAGTGGTTATGAGTTCGCGTGTCACTCAGTGCTTTCTCTTCATTTTTTTTTAAATATTGTTTAACGCCTTTTTTTACTACTAAGACATCATAGGCCTGATGATACCTGAGATGAAATGATAAATTGGGAAAGGATTTTTTTTTTTTTTAAAGAAAGGAAGCGTTTGGGATACGTTCGCGGCATTTGCCATTTATGAGGATTGAGGAAAACCCTCACCCCAGACCTGCCGCTCACCAGTCCGCGCCTTAACGACCTCGGTCACCCGCAGCGGTTTGTTAGTGTAAATGTAGTCTTGAAGAACGCGGTGTTATGTACTATACCTATGTGGGAAAGAATTCCTACAGAGAAATGGTAAGGCGATTCGCCTTAACATATCCTCACAATCGGTGCCAGTTACAAAAACTTGCTAAAAGTTACCAGAAAAACTGACCATGCGTAGCCGCCCGTACATCCCGATAGCCGGATGTCGCCCTCATCAAATAACCCCTTTCTCCCGGAGGTGCCCCCTTGAGAACGTAAAGGCCAGCCGCGAGCAAGGCTGTAGTACCTAGAAAATATCCTCCTCCGTCCCTAATAATGCAATCGTACTTTGATGGTGTTAATGATATAACTCAATATTAATAATACAGGGTGTCTATTAAGTCGCTATCTGTTTTCGGATAGTCACGGAAAATGAAACAAAATGCTACCTTACCCACGTAACGAGATATTGCGTAGTAAAACTAAAGCAGCTACTCTTTCTCGTGGCCATAAACAGTAGCAAAACTCAAGTAATGTGTTTCCACGTGAGCAATCTGTGTCTCTGCACAGCTGTTTCCAAACATGTTCTAATTTCGTTGTAGTATTTGTGCGATTGCTTGTCGAATGGAGTCTTTCAACATTACCAAATCATTTATTTTGTTTCTGTAGACTTTGGATTTTACAAAACCCCAGGAGGGGGGGACCCTAACAGAGTTAAATCCGGGACATCGGAACCCAGGGCCGTCACCATCCAGCCCAATCCAGCGATTTGGTAACCGATTGTTGAGGTATTCTTGAATCAGCTGTGACTCGAGAAACTGTTCAAGCATATCAAGGTAAACAGTCCCTGTTATTGTGCTTTCCTCGAAGAAAAAAGAACTATACACTTGTTACTTTTGACATTCCAAGCCACACATTAAACTACGGTGAATTCCTCTCCCATGTCACAAAGTCCTGTGGTTTTTCGGTGGCCCAAATGCGAAAGTTGTATCAGCTGTCCTTTCCACAAGCGTGGACGGTAGCTTGATCACCAAAGAGAACGTGCTTCGTCAAATGTTTGTGTTCGATCTGACAACTGATTGTGCACACATATCTGCTCGTGTTGGGTAATCTTGATGAAGGTCATGAAGGATCTGAACGTGGTAGGCTTTCTTTTCAAATCTTGTCTTTAAAATCTTATGGATAGTAGCTCTGGAAAACTTCTCTGCGAAGTGACATGTTTAGTTCCTCTTCAGACATTTCACTTGTCAATTCAACACTTTGCTCTGGTGCAGCAATGGGACGCCTACTTTTTTTCACGTCAAAAACAGATCCCGTTGCGTAAAATTTACGGAACAACTCACGTATCGCTTTATCGGTAGATCCTGATTTGTGGAAACGTCGCTGAGATCTCTCTCGGATTATGTTACCTTGGATTAGGAAACGTTCTTCTTTAATCATTGTTGATCATTCATAGCCTTTAATATAAACCACATAGGTTTTGAAATGTCGAAAATAGTTTTACAGACACTCTACAGAAAACCTTTAGTTACGAGTTCTTGTAATAATGTATTATTTTCTGTAATGCAGTGTTAGAAATAAGAGATCACAGAAGAAAGGTGTCATCCTTTTGCAAAACGAGTAACGGTTGCACTGCGGTTAAAAAGACTCAATAAAAGAGTTAACCACTTAATTAATACAAATAATCATAAAGCGTAGAAAGAACCGATTTCTTTATTAGATACATGGGCTCTGTCATCTACAGCACTAATGCCTTCTTCTTTACAATGCGATTGGATTGACCTAGTCGAACAAGATTTTCATTATCTTGTACGCCATTATTAAAACTTTTCTATCCAGCTATGTATGTATAGCCCTTTCACTTAAACTGCTATCTTCATTCTTCTTTATATTTAAATAGCTTTCACCCCTTTCAGCATTAAAACAATCTCATTAAAAGCAGCTCACGTTGATAAACGTTTAGTTTCGCAGCTGTTTTGTTTGTAATATGACATATTCACAATATATAGGTACGGACGGGTTGGATATTTCGCGGAATCGAATTCTGAATGTACATGTCACCTAATTTACTATTACTACCTGTATTTACTTTATCTCTGCATAAATAAAAGGATGGATAATTGAATACTCGAAAATAATTATTGCTGTTTAAATTAACTAAAGAGATATCAGACATATATACAGAATGTATCATAATAAATATTCCTAATTTTCTGATATGATAGAGGACATGAAAATAAACATTTTTTTCTTAATAAAGTTAAGTCCAAAAGTACTTCGTTTTAACTTATAGTGGTATGAAGGAAAAAATTAATGAATCTCAACTGGAAAAGTTACTTCATTTAATTTCTATTGTTACGCAATAACTTTTTTTTATCTGATACCAGATAATTGTTGATTTGTTTTTATTTCCGGACGATCATTAACATCTCAGGTCATCAGCGTCCCATTCAGTTTCAGGGCGTGAAATGGCCGACAAATTTTGCTCAGAGGCCTCTTTTTTCAGGCTTGAGGTTCTTTTTCATGCCGTAAATGTACGACGCGGGACCCAGGCTTACTTCCTACCGAAGAAAGTCATACTTAGGATTTTACGCCCGAAAAAATCCATTAATCCTGACCGCTAATACCAGATAAGAAAATGCTATTGACAAACTATAAGAAATATTCAAAATTGTGACCACCATTGTTGGCACACAAAGTATAACGCTATATGATTGAACGATTCTATCAAGTAATTCATCTGTTGAGTCGATGGGTGTTTCATAAACAATTGATTTAATGTGACCCCAAAAATGAACTGGGACAGTCTGAGGAATGGAGACTGGATCTGCTCTCCTATTCAACGATTCGGAAAACGTACTAGTAATTTCTACAATTTAAGCGGAAATGTACAGGTGCACCGTCTTGTTTAAAGAGCATGTTTCTCTGAATATTAATCGGAACATCCTCAAGTAACTCTGGAAGCATTTGCGCTAGGGAAATACTATAAACATGTTCATTCAATAGCATGACATTAGTAAGTTATCAACAAATCTAATCCAAACACTTACAAAACATTTCCATTGGTTGCGGAGATTCTCCAAAACTTTAGGGTTAATGTCACTCCAAATGCGACTGTTTTGTGTATTAAAAAAGCCATCTCTTGAAGAACACGCCTCATCTGTCCACGATATGCATCTGTCAAACTCAGACTCATTGTTAACGGTATGAACAAACAAGTCAGTAAATTGTTGGCTGTTAGGATAATCGTCATGTTTAAACTTTTTGGATATGAAATTAATTCTTACTGACATGTGACTGGTATTCATCGAATACCCTACTGTACATATGGTGTCATAATGTTAACATTTGTGTCACTAGATTCTTTGTTGTTTCTATCGTATCCATGGAGAATAATATTGATTCTTATACTTCACAGCCTTTTCCTTAAAAAAAACTGTCTATATTCTAACTCGTCATGTTTTATATTTATTGTTTCTGCGATGTTTGAGTTTGAATGTTGGTAGCAAATACAATAATTGTTTGACAAGTGCCTCCTTGGCCCAGATGAAGCTTTCACTTGTTTCCTGCCGGTAGAAAACACGTGTGGCTTGTTATACACGGGTTCTGTTGACATCTACTTATACAAAATTGCTTCTTCATCACCGCCGCTGTTCACTGTGGTCACACTCTTTCACCAGAAGCGTGTCCCAATTTTTTTCTTCCAAGGACATTGTAATAAAACCGTTTTTAAACCGATACATAGCTCTGTGCTGAGCATTAACTTTGCAAAAATCCCCTCCTCCCCCTCCCCCCTCCTCCTCCTTCATCTTCATCTTCTTCTTCTTCTTCTTCTTCTTCTTATTCTTTGCAGTTAAGTGTATGCGCTTTTTAAGGCTTTCCCCCCCATCGGATCCTTGGATTTCCTAGACATTAGAATATCTCTTACCACTCTTCCCATTCTCATTATATGATCTTTCTATTCTTTTTTCCACTCAGAATATTACACTTCTTACTCGTTTTCTTATTTCTATCTAAGAGTTTGTTTAACTCCCGTTTTAACTACAGAGGCATCACAGGAGGTGGACACTGATGATACATGAGATGAAATGATAAATTACAAAAAGGATCTTTTTTTTTTAAGGAAAGAAACGTTCCAGGCCTAAGTTTAGGGTACCCCCTCCCCGGTATTTGCCATTTATGAGGACTGAGGAAAACCTGGAAAAAGCCTCAGTCAGGATTTGAACCCCAGACCTCCCGCTCACGAGTCAACGCCTAAACGACCTCGGATCTATGGCGGTATATAAGAGGGGAGACCGTCTCTGTAGTCTATGATATTTGCGACTACTAAGCCGGGGGTTTTGGGTTCTATTCCCGGTCAGGTAAAGCTGCCTGGGTAAGATTATTTTCAGAGATTGTCTTACACTGAGAAGATAAATGTCATAGCTTTAAAGTGTCAGGAACTCGTGACTCATGTTCGCCATCATTAAATCATTTCATTCATGCTTAGAGACAACATTTAAGCACTCATAAGTTTAAAGGATCCCATAGTGCACTATAACCATACCACGTTCACAAATTTCCCACTGGGATAGCGTAGCAGTGCCTACGGGCGTTTCAGCCTCAGAAGTTCGCTACAATACCGCCCTGGTTTTGAACCATGGAAATGAAGATAGTACACCAGACAACGCAGTCGATCTTCATGCGTCACATAACAATGCACAAATCGAACACCTCTGATGGCAGAATGGAAAATAATTGTGTTCTTTTTTGATCAACACGACCCATTCCTCAAGAAGTTTTTAGAAAGAGCAGATCATGAATGCAATACCGGCAGCCTATAGAACCAAAGTGTCCAGGACTGCTGTCGGATAGTTCGCATCAAACTGCAGTAATTCTGATGACAAGTCTACCTCACAAACCCGACATGTCCGCGTTCTCAAAGGCTAACAAACACCTGCAGGACTTAGTTAAAAAATATCCTAGCATTCGGACCCAGGGATTTCCTCCAAAGAAGCATTCAGCGTTTCAAAAATATAGTGACTCAAGAGTTAAGTTTTACTTATTTTTTTATTTGTTTATTTTTTTTTCTTTGGTTTAGTTTTTTCGTCTTATGCACGTAACATTTTTCGAGATTTTTATATTTCTGGAGCATAAATCATTACTAGAGTTGAGAAGTATAATGCAATTAAAATTCTAAAATGTGCGCCTTAAAATGCCCAATAAGCACTTAAAATAACAAAACATGCACTTGCATATGCACGAAAAACTTCAGTGTCTGCATACTATCAATTTCCATACCAAAGAAATAAAAAAGAAAAAAAAAAAAACACTACTATTATAAATGGAAATGTTCAAATTACTAGTTGTAACAACAAGCCCTGTAATTTCTTAGTTTTTCCTTATACTTAGTTTAGTATTTGAAACTTTGTGATACAATCTTTTCCAAGTTTACATCCATTAAAATAAACTTGTGCATAGAAAATGTCATTTCCGTATCACATGAAGTGAGAAAAGCTCGCAATAAAAGCTTTGATTCTTTTTTTATTGCATTTGGGCATAATATTCTGTTTAACCTCTAAATTGAATAATTTGAGATATGTAATTCTGTTAGCTATATATTAATACATAATCAACTTCTCGTGTTGTGCACCACTTTTTTTAACTTCATCATTACTGATATCTTTGAACTCTCAAAGCGTGCAAACGTAATATAATAGTCTAAGGAGACAAGATCCTGACTGTATGAAGCGTCTTCAAACTTCGGAGATGCAGCGACCGTTATCATGAAGGAGGAGGTCGTCTTTTTCTTTTCTAATAGTGCTCCAAAATTTGTCCTTTCACATCCCAGAAGAGTCCGGCGGAGGTTTGGGACTTGGCTGAGGAAGATGTGTGTTCTTTAGACTGGCTGTTGCTTTCGAACCCGAAGTGACATTCCCATGTGGCAGCAGGTGTCAAAAGTTTTCTTCATCATTACATGGCGGCAAAAAGACTGTGAAAGTTTACACACGAATCATCTTGTGCTCATACCGTTTGTGATATTTGCGATACCCCATGATAATGATATAAGCGAATCCCATGCTGAAATCCAATTCCCTGGCCAGAACTTTAAAAAAAAACAAAATGCGAATTATACAACGTTGCCCATCACATTAAATTTTAACCGCATCTACCCACTAGTACACTTCCTTTCTTTTTTCTTCTCTCCCCGCCTCTCCTCTACTCTCCTTTCTCCTCTTTTTATTTTCTTCTCTGCAGCATTTTCTACAATCTTCTCTTCTCTTCTCTCCCTTCTTCTCTTCTCTTCTCTTCTCTTCTCTTCTCTTCTCTCCTCTCTCTTCTCTTCTCTTCTCTCCTCTTCTCTCCTCTCTTCTCTTCTCTTCTCTTCTCTTCTCTCCTCTTTCTTCTCTTCTCTCCTCTCTCTCCTCTCTTCTCTTCTCTCCTCTTCTCTCCTCCTCTCTCCCCTCTCTTCTCTCCTCTCTCTTCTCTTCTCTTCTCTTCTATTCTCTTCTCTCCTCTCTCTCCTCTCTTCTCTTCTCTCCTCTTCTCTCCTCTCTCTTCTCTTCTCTTCTCTCCTCTCTCTTCTCTTCTCTTCTATTCTCTTCTCTTCTCTTCTATTCTCTTCTCTCCTCTCCTCTTCTCTCCTCTCTCTCCTCTCCTCTTCTCTCCTCTCCTCTCTCTCCTCTTCTCTCCTCTCTCTTCTCTTCTCTCCTCTCTCTCCTCTCTCTCCTCTCTCTTCTCTTCTCTTCTCTTCTATTCTCTTCTCTCCTCTCTCTTCTCTTCTCTCCTCTCTCTCCTCTCTCTTCTCTTCTCTCCTCTTCTCTTCTCTTCTCTCCTCTCTCTTCTCTTCTCTTCTCTTCTCTCTCTTCTCTTCTCTTCTCCTCTCTCTTCTCTTCTCCTCTCTCTTCTCTTCTCTTCTCTCCTCTCTCTTCTCTTCTCTGCTCTTCTCTTCTCTCCTCTCTCATCTCTTCTCTTCTCTCCTCTTCTCTCCTCTCTCTTCTCTTCTCTCCTCTTCTCTTCTCTCCTCTCTCTTCTCTTCTCTTCTCTCCTCTCTCTTCTCTTCTCTTCTCTCCTCTCTCTTCTCTTCTCTTCTCTTCTCTCCTCTCTCTTCTCTTCTCTTCTCTTCTCTTCTCTTCTCTCCTCTTCTCTTCTCTTCTCTCCTCTCTCTTCTCTTCTCTCCTCTCTCTTCTCTTCTCTTCTCTCCTCTCTCTTCTCTTCTCTGCTCTTCTCTTCTCTCCTCTCTCTTCTCTTCTCTTCTATTCTATTGCTGCATCTTATCTTCTCTCCTCTCTTACTCTCTTTTCTCTTATTTTTCTTATTTTCCAGCATTTTTCTACATTCTTTTCTCCTTTCCTCTCTTGCAGCATTCTTATCTTCTATTGCAGTAATTTTCTACTCAAGAGGTTTCATACCCCCAGATCACAAATATCCAATGACTGCTTTCTGTGGTGTAAACAGCTAAAAACGCTGTTTTTGTATATGTTGCGTTTTTAATTAACTACGCAAATCCCTGGGATTTTCGTGATGAAAAACCAACAAAACCATGAAACCTTCTAAACCCAGAATTTTGTAAACATTTTTGTAATTCTTCATTGAGAGGTAAAACATATTCTTGAACATTTTTTATTAATTTTCAATAATTAGATACGGAAATATGCAGAGTGTATGTAAATTTTCTGTCGCATGGTACAAAAACTGCAAAATTGGACGTTTTATGTTATTTCTGCTAAAGTATTGCATTGTTGTGGTGTGTCCGTTTATTGTTGGAGGAGGAAATCCGTTGGTGACGGTTAATTGTAAAGCATTTCCAGAAGCAAGTTTCGTGTTTTAATTTGATTGGTGATTAAAAGTTGCCGCACCTATGTAGCAAGTCGCGGGGAACACTAGGAAAGAGATAGTTGGGAATAGAACACCTAAGAGCACGGCGTGTCGTATGTCACATCTTTACCACAGCGCAGAAACATGCACAGCTGAACTCAATGTTGTAAAATGAACATATACAAGTACTAAATCTAACATGTATCTTTGATAGGTCGAAAGTTATGTAAGGTAGTAAAAAACAAGAGTTTTTATTTTTAAAACATTCTCTCACCACTATAGCCAAGCGAGTAGATGAATTCGCCCCATACTTCAGATAAGGCACCCGTAGGCATTGGAAACGAGAAATGTCAGAAAAACGTTAAAAAAAAAAAAGAAGACTTGTTACATCTTTATTGGCGAAGGTGATACAACGTGACAGTATTCAACATAAAGGAATGATTTTATCTCATTAAAAAGTATAAAAATGCCTTTAAAATTAATATAAAAATTACTTAACAATGTCAACTACATCACAGTAAAAATAATGAAAAACAAAAGGTATATTCATTTTTTCTTTCTTTCTATGAAACAGATTCTTTGATTTTCCTGAAATTTGGTGGAATTATTGCCAATATATTTTTCTTTTGACACATAAAAATTTAGAAATAATTAGAGGAGTAGTAAATTATTTTAGGACATATCAAATGCTGGATTACAGTGAACAACTATCAATTCATCAATAAATATTGTTTTTAATTTGCTGTTGAAGATTCTTTAACCCCTTAATGTGTCTATCCTGGCGGTCTAGTGGTAGCCATGCTTCCCCATAGACACAAGGTCGCATGTTCAGACCCGAACAGATCAATAGGATCCTAAGCAAGGAAAAAGTCCCGACCCGGAAAAGAACCTCAAGCCTCTGAGCATACTTCGTTTCACACCCTGAATTGAATGGGACGCTGATACCTGAGATGTTAAAGAGTATCTTTAAATAAAATAAACATCTAATGCTAATCCTTTAATGCCGTGTGTGCTAATTTGATAATGAGTTACTATTTTCCATACAACTTGTTTCCAATGCTTTTCTACAATTCTGGAGACCATTTTCTATCATTTAGAGTAAAGTTGAATCGCATTGTTACGCTTCTGCCCTTGATCAGTTTTGTCCGTCCTTGTGGTTTAGTGATTGATAACCTTACTTGCCTCATAGACACAAAATCGCGGGTTTAGCGCCAGCGAGGGTCGATGCATTTTTTTCGGGTGTAAAATTCCTAAATATGGCTTCCTTCGGGGAAAGTTAAGCCATTGATCCTGTGCTGCAGAATTACCGTAAAAGAAACTGAAGCGTGAAAGAAGAGACATCTAAGCATCGTGATTTTAATGAAATTATTCTGATGTGAAATGCTTTTAGAAATATCCCCCAAGTACTTCGATTAGATTTTTTATTCCATATTTCGAAAAATGGCAAAGAAGTTAAACTTAAACTCCAGCTAGAAATGTCACTTATCAAACTACAATATCTTTGTTGCATACCACTCACGAAGTACATAAGAAACACATAAGTTGGGCTATAATTAGCAAGTAAAGACCGCCCAGAAATTTGGGACACACAAAATTAGGCGGTATATCTATAAATTAGGTTGATACATAAGTTTGTAGTTTTTGGCTATGACAAGAGTTTCTACAGACTCCTGACGGTCCAATTTCAGAAATTATTTCTTATTTTACCGAAGCCGCAGAACGACCGCTGTCTGTAAGGGTAAATCCGGTTATTAATGCAAGCATATGTGCAGACTATTCCCCCAATACTCTTTCACATGTCACCAACGAGCTTATCGCTCGGCGGGAATACGTAATGCTAGCAATCCCCCCGGATGCCACATCTCCTTTGTGCTGAATTAGATGAAGGTGCACTTTAATCTCACATCTCTTTGGGAAAATAAAAATCTATGGGTGGGTTATGGAGTGACCAAGTGAAGTTCAAAGTGATAAAATGGCTCAACGAGCTGAGTGCTGCTTTCTATCACCGGGGAATGGAAAAACATTTATGCTATGGCAAATGTGTGAATAACTTTAATGATCATGCTTTAAAAAATAAAGAAATGGTGCTGAAATAAAACAGGGTTATCTACCTTTACACACTCGCCTCCAAAAAATTAGGAACCTACTTTTTGACCTACCCTCATACTATTGAGTGATCCAATGAACTATTAATCAACTTATGTTTTTCCACTAAGCATGTGCATATGTACCGAACGGCAGCGGAAAAAGCCGAATTCCAGGGAATGCTGGAGCGATGTACAAATGTTAAGCGGTAGTGTATGTACTCTATCAACCTTGGTAGTGTAAAGTGTACAATAAATGCACGTGGAGAGAACACAGAAAAACAAACACTCGTATGTTTAAAATTAACTGTTAACCACATCCCGTTTTAGTTGTTATACAGCTAAGTGCGATTGGAAACATTAAGTTAACAATATAACACGTGATTAAAATGTCGGTCCTGGTGGTGTAGTGGTTACCATCCTTGCCTCCTAAACCCAAGATCGCGGGTTCAAACCAGACCAGGACCGATGGATTTTTCCGGGGCGTAAAAATCGTAAGTATGGCTTCCTTCGGAAGGGAAGTAAAGTCGTGGGTCCCGTGTCGTACATTTACGGCACGAAAAAGAACCTCAAGCCTGAAAGAGAGGCCTCTGAGCAAAATTTGTCGGCCATTTCACGCCCTTGGTTGAATGGGACGCTGATGACCTGAGCTGTTAAAGAGCGTCCATAAATAAATCAATGAAAAAAAAAAAGTGATTAAAATAATAAGGGAAAGCATATACTTTTAAGCCTGAAAGTAGGATTTTTTATTAAATACATACATATGTATTTAATAACAAATCCTATTTTCAGTTAGCCTTATTGGTTTTTTTTTTTTTTTTTTTTTTTTTTTGTACTAAATTCTCTTCTTTAGCACTCTGTAATAGCCTTCACAAATTTACTTGCTGAGGAATTCGCTTAGTTAACGCAGCTCCTGCATGACGGACTTTTTATTCATCAAGAGCGTCTGCAAGCACATTCTTGGAGGAGGGGCAGGCTGTTTGTTATATTATAATGAAAATCCTGTTAAAATTACATAATTTCACATTAACCTTATAAATGTCCTTCTTCTTCCCCTCCCCTGAAACCTTAACTGTTGCGAGTGCTTTATTTTGGCCTTCTTGAGCCCAAGGCAGTTTGATAGCTTATCTTAGGCGAATACTTTCATTTGCATATCTTAACATTCCTTTACAATGAATATGTTTTCCGCAAATTCAGTTTTATCTCGAGCCTTTGGCAATATGGTTTGTTATCACAACTTCCCTAATCTGTCTTTACTTCTATAGCACATACCTTGTTTATTTATATAATACAACTTCCAAGACTTATTTTCTCCTCACGCAATTGTCGGTTTGCTGGTGGTGTAGTGGTAACCATACTTGCCTTCTGAACTCAAGATCGCGGGTTCAAACCTGGCCAGGATCGATGGATTTTTTGGGCGTAGAAATCCTAAGTATGGGGCTTCCTTCGGAAGGGGAAGTAAAGCCGTGGGTCCCGTGTCGTACATTTACGGCACGATAAAGAACCTCAAGCCTGAAAGAGAGGCCTCTGAGCAAAATTTGTCGGCCGTTTCACGCCCTGAGTTGAATGGGACGCTGATGACCTGAGATGTTAAAGAGCGTCCGTAAATAAATCAAATCAACTCAACAACTCCTCACGCAAATTTACTTCGTGCGTTTTTCCAAAGTTCTGCCTTTCTTATATTTGTATAAGCTACTTATGGTAGTGCATTTTAAGATTATATTTTTATCTTATGATATAAAGCTCGTGACCTCTGTAGAAGGGTGGACCACAAGCAAGACTACATGATACCCCAAATGGCATGGGGGAAGGTCTCTTTTATCCTTATCCTCCTCCCCGACATTCTTTCATAACTGCAGCGCCATCATACGTTTGTGTTATAAACTTCTGGTTTATAAGGAACTCTTCTAATTCAGCTGTTAATGTACGCCTTAAGCCTTCTGCATTTAATTCAGAAGCAGCAATGAATTTTATGAATTTTTCAACCACTTTAACCCTACTGAGGTATGGTAATAGCACAAAAAATTGTGGCATGCATGTAATATCTGTCGTTTCTTCGGTTTGTACAGAAACGGCATTTGCCTCCCATCTCATTCCTGTCGACAGATACGTTTCTCACTTCACACACTGCTAGGAGTTTTTCAAACTATAAAAAACTCTTAATTTTGTGCCGTCTTGGTAAGTAAGCTCCTATAGCTTTCGGTTGATGAGGTCCAAATCGTTTCACTTTCAACAAAACAGTTAAACTTAGACGCGAAAATGGAGTCTTCAATAAAGCGTCCACTTTATTCATTGCCACAAAAAGATACCTTTTTTGTAACTCAACAGTTAACACTATGAAATCAACTTTAAGCTGACAAACAGCGAAGAAGCCACCATTTTCAAACAAAGTTGTTTGAACAACCCGTAGTCAGTTATGCGTGGCGTCAGTAACCCCTCAGCATCTGGTTCCTAAGAAAAGAGAGAATACCGAGCTCTGGGTATGGTCCGTCTTCCTGCTGGCCCAAGCGAACGCAGAAATAAGCAGGAGAAAGGCTAACCCATCTTGCAGGAAGACAAATATAAGTCCTTGTAAATATTTGCTGGCCCATAAAGTTGTAAGTTTAAAGCGTAAAAATTTCCGGACTGGCCCATGAGCTTCCAGGATCGCATGCTACCGCTACTACAGTGGAGAGCATTTTTTTTTTTTTTTTCTAAGATAAGGAAACGTTCCAGACCTAAGTGTAAGATACCTCCCTGACATTTTCCATTTATGAACAATGGGGACAACTTTTTAAAAACCTCAGTCAGAGAGGACGGTCCTCGTAGGAATCGAACCTCAGACCTCCTTCCCAGTCGTGCCTTAGCGACCTCGGCTATGACAGAAGAAAGCGTAAATGAAGTGCACGATTTAGTTTGCAATATCCATGAGTGACTGTGAAGAAGGAACAAGTACTTCATACCACAGTGTATATTTTAACTAAAGATTTGAGGATAAAAAATAAATAAATAAATAAAAAACGTTTTAAGCAACATTTACGGGAACTGGGAAATTAAAATGACAAAATTTTATATTTTCTGTTCTTCATGGTTATTTCTTATTCAGTATATAATACATGATTTATAGGGAGTTTCAGATATTTAATTGAAAAAAAAAGTTATTTAAAAGGACTGCGCATACCTTTAAATGTTGGTGTACCACGTCTATCGGACTGAAATAGTTAATTAAGTATTTTTCTAGATAACTTTTTAGGTATATTTTTTATTCTCTCATCCGAAGAATATCTGGCCGAAAGGTGGAGAGTCGCTAACCAGAAATCAACACAGGATGCTGCTAATGCATTGTAGTGAATCGCGGTTATTAAATTAAATTTCAATTTAAAACGACATTTTCCTCAGAAAGATCGAACTTTCGTAGGCTTATGGAAGAAAAACTGTTAAATCCACTGAAATACAATGAATTGTAGCAGATTATATAAAATGCAATATTTTATCTTACTACTTTGCAGATCTAGCTCCCAGCAACTTGAGACTGTTTCCAAAACTGAAAGAAAACCTCGAGAGAAGAAATTTCCATGAGTTCACGATGCCATGGATGTTGTAAACTAGTGATTTGTAGAATTGTACAAGCTCCTTCAAGAGAATATTAGAACATCGCCGTGAAAACCAACTAGAAATGGGTCAGAGGTGAAGTATAGGGATTAATCCTCGTAAACGAATGATATAAGGAAATTCTGGGTAGTAAATGGCTTTCACGTAACAATTTATCATATTTTAGACATTTTGCATCTGATATTATTCAAATTTGGAATAAAAAGCATAAAGAGCTTATACTATAACTATATGACTCGTAGCTTTCACAACACACAATAATAACAATGTGACAATGTTGGCACTCTAGGCCTAATTCAGAAAAATGATGACGTTAGTGGCAAGTTTGGCATAATCTCGCGACTATTTATGTTTCCGGAGTGCCATTTCGTAGACTTTAACTGTTTCACATTAAAAATAAATTAGACTCTCACTAGAAAGCTTCACAATCGCTTCTTTTGAAGTTCATTTCTGTCGCAAGTTGGCCTTAGAGTCCTCTCTTTTTGAATTATTGTTTCCGTTAGCAAACAGAATCCTCCCTTCTCTAATGTTCCCGTTATTTATAGTGATTTATTTCTAGTCTATCTCGTTTTAAGCACATTTTTTTTGCAAACACGGCAAGTAAAAATGTTTCCCTTTGGATTTTCGCCCAGCGCAGTTTCTTAAAATCAGTTCCAGCACATTCATTCGAACACGAATTGTCTACACCGGTTACCTCTGGATCTCGGTCGAAATCGTTGCAATTTCCCAGCTATTTGAAAGTGCGAAGTTTCATGTAAATTTAGCCATGATTCCGCTAATTGAGGTTTAAGGATATGGTATTCTGGACTATTACGGTTGTACTCGTAAAACCTCTCCCTCTCCCTCTCCCCCCGCTTCTATCACTCTGTGTACGCGCGCGCGCGTGTGTGTATCTAGTGGTCACAATTTTTATTTTTTCTCAACGAAACTCGGCATGAAACCATCAATTAACAAAGATTCGTCGAGTAAGTTAAGAAGATAAATTGGATGGGGGTTAACTCAAAGCAAAAATTTTTAAAACAAGTCAAAAATCGCTCTAACGGCCTCGTTTTTTTTTTTTTCAACGAAACTCAGTATATTTCTTTAAAATAAATTGATAAAAGTATTCTCCGAAAATCACGGTAATCCGGCCATTAGCAGTGAGTATAGCTGAAAAACGAGTGGGGATTAAAGCGAAATATAAAAATCGTTCTAGCAACTGTAATTTTTTTTTTTTTTTTTTTTTATGAAACTCGGTATATGCCATTGAAATAAAATAAGGAAAATAGTTTCTGAAAATGAGTGTAAATGAACTATTAGGAGGGGAGGGTTTACCTGAAACCCAACATTTAAAAATCGTTTTAGTGGCATTTATTTATGTATTTTCTCAACAAAACTAAATAATATCATTATTATAGAACAAGAAAAATAATTTCTGAGAATCAGGGAAATCAGGTCATTAGGAGTGGGGGATTTAAAGTTTAAATCGGTCTAGCAGCACTGTTTGTTTCTTTCACAACAAAACTGGGCATATGCCATTTAAATAAAACAAGAAAAATAGTTCCTGAAAATCAGGGAAATCGATTCATTAGGAGTGATGGTTTACCCGAAACCCAAAATTTAAAAAGCGCTCTAGCGACCGAAATATTTATTTCTTAACAACAAAATTCGGTATATATCATTTAAATATAATAAGAACAATTGTTTCTGAAATTAGGGAAATTGGACCATTGAAGTAGCGGTATATTTGAAAACCGAAATTTAAAAAGCGCTCTAGTGTTTAATTTTTTCTAAATTGTTTTAAAATAAACGGACAAATTAATTCAGCATATAAACTGTGTATTTATAACGATGTATATGTTTTATATTTAACAAAGGCATCGTCGTGAAAGTAGCAAATGTGAAATATTAATTTAATATGTGTGTGAGAGTTATATTTGTATGTAAAAGGACTCTGTAATAACCTTCAGAAAACGTTTTATGTTACATATTTTAATACAGTAACATTTAAATTAAATTTCAAAGCCAATGAAAATGGAAGAAACTTCTGAATTTTTATTATTGGTTGAGTATATTTGTTCAGCTATATTGTAATTGTTTTTAAATAGTAACATGTTTTTGTTTTATTGAAACATATGAACATCATCTTCTTAAATACACAATGTAACTCGAAAATTTCTGTTGTTTTTCTCTATTTTAGCCAATGTAAAGATGATAACAAGGGCTCAGTTCATAAACATGGTTACATTTAAAAATGTTTAAAATACTCACACAGTATAACTTTGTCTATCGGTGGTCATTGATTTCATTTAATTAAGAGTATATCAATTTTTGAAGCTGAATATGAATAATAATAATAATAATAATTATTATTATTATTATTATTACTATTATTATTATTATTTTAAATCTCTTGTAATACTTATGGATTGCAAGAATTCTAATTTTGCTACTCTAAACCACACAGTAACGCCAAACTTATTCCATTTCATTAATTAATAAGGCCATAATTTGGATTTTATATTATTTTTTAAAGTTATTCCACTAGGTTAGGAACTCGTTTAGTTTACACAGCTTCTGTGTGACGAACATTTTATTATTTTGATCTGGTGTTGTTTTATTCGGTATGATTCTGTTTTAATTTTATCCGAAAGTTTGACGCTTCAGTTTGCCTTCAGTTCTTACAATATTATTAATTCTGACAATATTTAGAGTAGACTGTAAAAGACTGCTAAATATCCTCAAAATGTTAGCATCCAACAACTGGGGAACTGATTCCTCTGTCCTTAACATGACCTACAGAACACTGATCAGACCGAAGATACATTACGGATTCATAATTTATAATTCAGCTATCTTCAACCTTAAAAATACTCGACGTTATTCATCAACAACACTAGGAATAATTCTTGAACCCATCGCAAAAGCCCTATAGTAAGTTTACAAATATCAAGTAATAATTTTTTTTGAATGATTTATTTACGGACGCTCTTTAACAGCTCAGGTCATCAGCGTCCCATTCAACTCAGGGCGTGAAACGGCCGACAAATTTTGCTCAGAGGCCTCTCTTTCAGGCTTGAGGTTCTTTTTCGTGCCGTAAATGTACGACACGGGACCCAGGGCTTTACTTCCCTTCCGAAGGAAGCCATACTTAGGATTTTTACGCCCCGAAAAAATCCATCGGACTTGAACCCGCATTCTTGGGTTTAGAAGGCAAGTATGGTAACCACTACACCACCAGGACCGACCCCAAGTAATAAGAAAACAACTAACTATTAAATACTTCCTTAGATCGATTTCCTCTGAAAATCCTAATACAATTCCTAACAATTGTATTTGGATTGCAACATAAAAACAGACAATTTTCAAAGGTCTTCGGTTGCCTTCTATGAAAGACCGTACTGTTACGTAAAAAAATTAGGATTATCTGTTCCAATAATGAAATTCTGCCATGCAGACTTACAACCCCAAAAATAAATGGGTAATTGTTTCAAGATTCTAAATATCAAAGCAATAGAATTGTACACCAAAAATTGTTTAAAAAAGTAAAAGCACATAATCAAGACTACATAAAAATCTACCATGCTGATTCCCAGTCTCATTATGGAAATGGATGCGCTATAATATGTTCATAAAATATAATGGTATATAAAGTATCTATTTTACACCATTTTCTCCAGTGAAGAATTTGCAGTCAAAAAATCCTTGGCAGTTATGAAATTTAAGGGAAAATATGTCATCTGTAATGTTTTAAACTCTCTCCAAATCTTTCGAAAATAATCTATTAAGCAAAGAAATTAAAAACGTATACAATTAAAATATTTTTGAAGATATGCAAGTAACTTTAATGTGGACACCTTCTCATCAAGGAAGAGAGGACAATGAAAAAACAGACAAAATTGAAAAGGAAGCAACAAGACAACCACCAATTTATCCCCCTATCTCTGTCCCACATGATGATATTAATGTTATACATTAAGAAAAAGCTCATACTACAATTGAAACACAAATGGTATGAAAATTATCACTTCACTTGCATAAAGTGAAACTGGACATATTCCCATATGCCCACTTCAAATTAACATATGACCATCTTTTCACCAAACAAGAACCTCCATTTTGTGAACATAATAAAAACATAATAAAAAACTGACAGTCAAACACATTATAACTGAATGCAATAAATACTCTAGTTATAGAGGCAACCATCAAATTCCTCCAAATGTTTAGGCAGCGTTAAATGAATCAACCACATTATCGTCATTATTTAAATTCTTGAAACAGTGTAAACTTCTACTATATTGTGTGAAACTTGATATTACATCACTGTATATATGAATTACTAAAACTTGTATAAAACCTATAACCTTATTAATAATAGACGTGATAATTGTGTAATTGCATAACTTGTCAACACCTATGCTGCTAGACGACAATAAATACAGTTATAAACAAAAAATTCGATAATGTTATTCTGACGAATGCAACTCAAAATACATTTAGGAACCATCTCATTCCACACTGGTTTGTTGAGAATTAAATTAAATTAAATTAAATTATTTATTATTTTGCCACCACAATCACGTGCCAACTGCAGGAACTAAAACAATGCATTGCTACACTTTATATTATTCTGACTAGCTATTCAATATTGGCGTCAATATTGATATGCGATATATGTAGTTCCGGCGGTAATGTAATAAAGAAGGTTTGATTCGATACAAAATATATGAAAATCTGACGGTGTTGAAACTAAAGCTCACTTTGTGAAGTACTGGAAAATTTCACTTAAGATAAATAACATAAATTATGAGCTCCTTTTAAAAATCTTGGTAGATCAAAGCTCAGGATGCAAAAGAAGTTAAAACAATTAATTTTGATGAAATTAATGATTTTACAGGAAAGTATATTGAAGAAACAATCTGGAATCGCTTGTTTGATATAATATATAAGTATGAATCATATTTTTTCTAAATTAACAACGATAAAAAATGTTTACAAAAATATATTATAAAAATCCAGTGCACCACACCATCTCCATTTATGCAATTAAGATGTTCTCGAGTCAGTCTAAAGCATCATTGCTGAGCAAATGAACCTAAAAAACGTGGCTAACTTCAGCTAAAATATATCTTTTTCCTTAATTAATTTGAGCATTTAAATGTTTACTTCTGCATCTTATTGTACATATTTAGCATGGTTAGTGAGGCTTCTAACATCACTGAATGAGCCAGCGTGACATATTAAGCCAGTTCTAAATAGGTGTCAGCACAGTTCAGTAAAAATGTGGCAGTAACGATTTTAATGTGATTAGATGGCGCGCAATACATTGAATAACATTGCTCACAATGGTAACGATTCCATTATAATCTACGCATGATTTTTATCTTAAGTGACAATTTTTTAGTCTCTTCTGCGTTTAAACTTTCTATCATTTGAACATCGTACATTTGAAATATTTGAACGAATTACAATATTTTCCTGAAAGTGATTAAAAAGGAGTTGTTAAATCGCTGTATAACACTTAACCCCTTTGCATGATGAAACAATAATACTTTTAGAGAAATTTCTATGAAGAATATAACATTGAAAAATATAAATTAAATTGATATTATACATGTAATCAATATATATATCTTAAGTGTTATTAACTATTTCATTTCTGTAAATAAGTTGTAACACTTAAACGAGTTATTTTGGATGTGCATGAGTACGGTTCACCAGTTATTTATATTCTTTCCTTAGAATTCCTTGTTTTTTCGGGGGGAGGGCAAGATTACTGACAGTGTCTTTTCCAATTATGTGTGTCTAATTACTTAATAAGCATTTTGAATTTGAAGTTAATAAAGCTAAAATGAAATTTCTTTAAAATCATGCTCACAAAGAAAAGGTAATAAAAATAGCATTCTCAAATAAATTTAGTGGTAATATTTTCAAACTACTGTTATTTGGTGTAAACTAATGCAATTAATGTTTTGATTGGAAGATATCTAATTTTCATTCTCGAGCTTTTTCTGGAGTGTTTATATACAATAAAAATTTTGGTTTCAGGCTCTTAAAAATCCAATACTTTTATTGTAATTTCTCGTTTATTACTGAATAAACTAATATTTTACTTACAAAGAAATATGCCTAAAAGCCATTACGTCAGCATTTGTGAAAATACGACGGATGTACACCCCCTAATGTTAGCTCTGGGCACAGGCTCTAGGAAACATTAAACAAATAAATTGGATGCCGTATATTCTAAGATGATCTATGAAGTACCTACTATTGTCATGTATCCGTCATAGTCACTGCATATTTCGAAATTAAAAGCACCGCGTTTTAAGTTCCAGGAAGCTTGCCAAGTTTGCAACATTGCATCATCCATTTGTAACAATTCATAGATTATGATATTGTTTTAGAACTTCAAACAATTTCATTAATAATTGATTTTCAACTTTTTCAGTTGTATGTAAACGAATCGGGGAGTTCAAAAATCTAAAACTTTAACCAAATTGACTAGTATTATCCCCATCTATAGGTAATTTTACGTTCTTCTGCTACCTCACCTCACTTCCGGTTTCTAGAAATCATTAGAATTTGCACCACTGAGTGAAGGTATTATATAAACCAAGTTGCAAGTAGCATTTGCAGATTAAACGCAGTTCGCATACAAGTGTACAAATTAATAAACGCATAAATTCTAAGTTTTCAACTACTTAACAATGCCGCGACGAGGAAGAAGCAGTCCCTCACCAAGGTAAGTTGAACGAAGTTCTGCAGCTAGAAATGGTACTTCATAGTTTCTAGATTTGCGTTTCACAGCCCAAAATATAGGAAATAATTAATCACCAAATTAGATGCTTCAATAACAAAGCAAAAATTAACGCATTAAAAGTAACAACAGTAGGTAATCTTTGGAGTATAGAGCCACCTTTGTTCAAAGATGACCGCAATTTCCCATATATGCAGAGCAATTTTAAACTTACGAAAATTAACAAGAGTGGTGGAAACATTTTTTTACAAACTTCCGCATGTGCATGCCTTTCAACAAAAATGTATAAACTTACAATAAAGTGAGTGTTGAAAGTTTAATTATAGGATAATGAATGCAGATATTATAGTTTGGAGTTCGTGGTTACAAGTGCCCAGTAAACTTAGATGTTGCGTTACAAATGTAGCAACTTTCCACATCATTATGTTCGCGTGCTTGTCTTCTTTGTCCCACCAGGGTGGCTCAGCGAACTATCTTCAGTAATTTGTCATTTATTTTTCAGAGTTACCAACACTTTTATAATTTTTCCATTAGCGCTGTAAACTATTGTGTGCTATTTCTAAAATTCATCGAGATTATCCTTATTATATGAATTGTTTAGGTTACATTTTTCCAGCTTTACTCAGAACACCTGCAATGTCAGCTATAAAATTAGATGCACTTTTTGGGGTGATGGTTAGGTTACTATAGCTTTCAACACGTTCACATCATAATATTTATATTCACTTTCCCCAGATTTTCTGTAAAATTATGTTACACATGGTTTGCCAGTATGGAAGTTTTAAGATTATGGTGCCTTCATATGTATACCGGCATCAAATCCTGGGAGCTAAATCAACATGCTATAAGTTGTAGTAGTGACAAATGCATTTTACCTACACTCATATCACCTGGAGGCAGAAATAATAAGCCTCCTGTGAAAGGTTCTGCATGAGCTATTGTTGTTGCAAGCTGGACTTAAGAAAATAGCATCTTTTTCAGATAAAAAAGCAATTAAGGAAAATAGCATCTTTTTTCAGATAAAAAGGCAAACTGTGAACAGTAAAAGTACTCCAAATCATTTAATTCATATATTTGTAACATGTAGCACTGCAGAATGTAGAATGTGTTAAATTGACAAAATTAAGGTTGTGTACTAGCAAATGTTAAATTACATGACCAAGAGGGTACATTTAAAATTGTGTTAGATTGCACATTTAAATAAATTTTAAAAAGTGAAAAGCCCAAAAAAGAAGTTGCATTTAGATAAAACTTCACTAAGTTTATACCACTAGTAAGACTTTTAAACTGACCAATTCATATTACATACACACACTAACTGAGACCTAATATTGAGTGAATCCCTAGAAACCGGAGGACCGAGTGGTTTCCTTTTCATAAGTTCAAAGTAGGATATATATATATATTGAAGTTGCAAAGTAATTTATTTCCTTTAGTTTCCATGAGTATGTCAATGTTTGTCTAATATGAACATAATGTGGGAGTTAAAAGTTTGACTGATTTCAACATGTAGCCCCTAGTTTAAGTTTAAGTTAACGTATTGCATTAATGGACACAATAGAAATAGGACACTAGTGAAATGTATTTTTGTCCATTAGGTTGGTCATAGGTTATGTAGGCAATACTTTTTCAGTGATTATGCATATGATATGCTGATAAAGTTTCTGTAGGCCCTGTAACATATGCATGTATGTTTCATAATGTTTACATTTTTTCATTCAGATGGTATGTTTGCATCGTTTCCTTCACTTCTCATTTCCCAATCTTTACAAATTTTTATGTTTAGAGCAAACACATAAAGTACAAATGTACCCATAAAATGCAGCTGTTCCTGTGGCAGTCCCTTACTGTCGCATAATGGAGAGAAAAGAGAACAGTATAATTTGCCTTAAAAGTCTTGTAGAATTAACATAAAAGTTAGATACCAAATTACTGAATTTGTTTTAAGGGTACCAATGCGCTCACAGAGCAGTTATGCACCAGCGCCTGCTCCAGCACCTGCAGCTCCTGTGGTAGTTCAGCAACAACCAGGTCTGCTTAAACAAATGGCTGCTACAGCTGGTGGTGTAGCAGTTGGATCAGCAGTGGTGAGTGACTTACATTAAAATCCATTTTAACATGCAGGTCTTTTAACTTCAGAAGATATTAATAAATTAAGGTTATTATTCAAAAGAGGAACACGAGTTCAATAAGGGTTGCAGCATAAGTAGCAAATGAACATCAAAGAAAGGCTAATTCCAATTTAATGAACATAATACCTGAAAAGCAATTTGCAGGTAATATGTACTAAAATTTTGCATCTGAATGTATTTTTTACTTTTGCTGCATGTAGGCATGAAAATTAAAAGGTTTTTTTTTTACCTAATAGTGTAATAGACATTCTCCATATGTATCCAAATAATTTAAGTAAACAAAAGAATGTAACAAATGTTATCACCATAATGATCTATTTTGAGTTGATATTTAGAACACATGAAATTTACCCAGGACATATGCTTTGTGAATCTACTTATCAGCTGTCAGTCATTTAACAGCTGATGATGTGGAAAAAGTTGTACAAAACTTATGTCTTGAGTAAATTTTTTTTTTTTAAATGTGTTCTCTAACATCTCAGGTCATCAGTGTCCCATTCAATTCCGAGTGTGAAATGGTCGACAAATTTTGCTCAGAGGTTCTTCTTTCAGGCTTGTTCTTTTTTGTGCCATAAATGTATGACAGGGGGCTCACGGCTTTACTTCCCTTCCAAAGGAAGCCATACCTTAGGATTTTTATGCCTGAAAAAAATCCATCAGTCCTGGCTGGGTTTGAACCTGCAATCTTGGGTTTAGAAGGCAAATATAGTTACCACTACACCACCAGGACCGACATAAACTGTGTTCTAAATATCCTACTCAGAAGAGATCATTAAATGTATGTTTCACTGTGTTTGATTCCGAATTGAATTAATATTTAAATTTATCACCACAATTTTATGGAGTATCAAGCATGACTAATAATTAAATATCATGTGTACATATTCTTGTTGCATTCCAGACCCTAGTACACTTACTTTTCAGTTTCATTGTCTATCTCCATTTACAATAGAAATACTCGAAAATGTTATAAACATAACTGTGGATAAGAAAATACAATTGAAAAAGTGAAACAGTGCACATGGTAAAAGTAAACCGGAAATTGCACATTTTCATTGATTGCTTCAGCAATGTTTAAAATTATTTCAATGAATGATTTATCTGTGCTTGCTCACCCACCAGCTACCTAAACCATTCCTAATTAATAATTATAAAATCTTATTTGGATATATTGGCAGCAATTTTTATACCTTGATGTAACATGGAGGCTGACCTTTGCCCATAAGTATAAACAAAGTAGATCCCTGCATTACTAGAATAAATTTCAGGCACAAATTGTTCAAAGCTGTGAAAAAGTAATGAACCTTAATAGATGACATTAACTCACATTTTATATTTGCATTTCATAGTAATTATAAGGATAAGTAAAAAATTAAGTTTTCTTATTTGTCATTCAGAAACGAGGGAACCAAGCTCACTATCACTTACATATCTGCTAGTTTGAAATACAAGTGATAGGTGGTGCATTAATGCTCACATTGATGAAACAGCTTAAGCACAGTGACAATTGCAAAATGGTAAAGTTAACAGAAGCATAATAATAATAATAATAATAATAATAATAATAATAATAATAATAATAATAATAATTTGTTTTCTGTGGGTAGAAAGCATGAAATCAGTCCACATTTACAACATGATTGTATCTGTATATGCAGAGTAAGTGATATCAATCCAACAAGTACAGAAATGGTTCCAGGACTTTGCATAGAATCGAACAATTTTGAAAGATGAATGTAGTGTCCATCTGTCAACATCAGATGCTGAATTAGATGAAGGTGCACTTTAACCTCACATCTATTTCGGGAAAGAAAAAAAAAAGATTAGTTATGGAGGTGACCAAGGTGATAAAATGCCTAAACAAGCTGGATGCCACTTTCTATCACCATGGAATGGAAAAACATGTATACTATGGCAAATGTGGGAATGAATTTAATGATCATGCTTTAAAAAAATAAAACTACTTGACCAACTTTGAGAATATGCAAGTACCTATTCATGTTGATATTTCGATGCAGGTGAAAATTGCATGGTCTGAGAAGGCTCTAATCACTGGTGTCTCATAAAATTGCTTCAAATGCTGTTTTTTTGAAATTGTCTTCATTGAATGATTGTGCCCTTAAAAAATAAAATTGTTTAGTAGTTAAAATGTAAATTGGAACTTGCACAGTGAAGCTAATTATGTAATTGATATCATACAATGATATCAATTACTTGTTATAATCTGCCAATTTTTTTTAAATAATTATGGTTTAATAACCAGTACCAACAGAGTATTTGAGACAGTGGATGGAATCAATGAAACAGATAAACCTGAAGTCCATTAACGTTCTACTTTTCAGGATGAGAGAAAACTCCAAAATATACTCTCCAAGGCAACTTCACTGAAGGATTTGAACCTCTGCCTCTTTTCTTGCAATTGGTAGTGAAACAGTTTCTTCTACTCAGTACATCACATAGCAACTTTATCATTTGTTGGCAGTCCCCTGTCCTTACCAACATACTCTGAATATATATTTGCTGCAGCAGCCGAAAAGTTTCCAAATTTATCTATTTTTAATCATTTTTGTGAATTTAAAAAGAGAGAGAGGAATGTGAACTGAGTTACAAAATACTTTTGTAGTAGCAACAGTCTAATTACATGAAGCACAAGAACACATATGGAAATCTTGTTTAATATTTCATTGGTTATAGGGCCATACAGTGGGGCATGCCTTGACCGGAATGTTTAGTGGTGGCAGCTCTAATGAAGCTCAGCAGGCACCTGCAGCACAGCAGCCAATGACACAGCAGTACGGTGCACAAGCCACAGAACCTACTGGACCATGTGCATGGGAGATTAAACAGTTCCTACAGTGTGCTCAGGGTCAGAGTGACTTGACCCTTTGTGAGGGCTTTAATGAAGCATTGCGCCAGTGCAAACAATCACATGGTAAGAGTTGCAGCCAGAATCAAATGCACTGCAAGATTTAAAATTGCCTTTAATATAACTAATGATTTGTTTTTTTCTTTTGTTTCAGGTATCTAAATGCTATCTAGTCAATGTGGTATAGCAAAAACTGACAATATACCAATTAATCACACAGTTTTGGCAGTTTCAAAGCTTTGATTGCTGTATAATAAAAAAGTAAGAACATGTAAAAGACAGTTGTACTATTTAGAAAAAATAAATTAAAGGCATCTTATTTGATCTGTTAAAACACATTTTCTGTATAATTATATATTAATATATTATATAATTATATATATTATAATATATATAATTATATATTTTGATGATAAAACTGTCACCCTTTTTTTCACGCCACTTGCATACTGCAAGATTTTATGATAGACAATGAAAATTATAAATATTGTACTTACGAAGCTGTTGACATTGGAGTGGCAATATAGCCTAAACTTAGGTATTCATTTTTACACCAAATTGCACTCACACAAAAGTAAGATGCATTTTGGGAGAATCTCTCCCATCTTCAGTTGCTCACTGAACCGCCGTTACTCGAAACTATGGCTGGACAACCATATAATGAATATTATATTACTTGTGGTGAGTTCATTCGCATCTTTGTCTCTATTCACACTTCCCCTTCACTGCAAACACGTGCCACACAATGTGCTCCATTCAGTGATGCCTTGTTACTTTACACATGAGAAAACAATGTGCCTGCTTGCACTACAGGACAATTCTTTCAGTATAAGAATCGAAACAGCAGTATCTCAGTTACAGTATTCTTAATTAGCTAGTGAGTCAATTTAATATTTTTAAGTTCCACTTACCATTGAATTATGCAGAACATATATTAAGATCGTTGTACGATTGAGTTGAATAAACACTCTTTTTGCTCCACTTGGTTGTTTAATTATATAGGACCGGTTTCATGAACCCTTCATTCACATTGTTTACTGGAGGATAAACTGTTATGCTATGGGAGTATGTAATCTGCTCTGGTGGAGGTGTGATGAACTTAAAAGTTTGTTTTCATCACCGGAAGTTCAATCAACTGTCTTTGTACTTGTCAATGTAGATTTTCTCCCATGTTGCTAAGATTTTAATAATTTTGCTTTATTCAATATGTCG
Organism: Metallyticus violacea; assembly: GCA_030762175.1. NCBI lineage: Eukaryota > Metazoa > Arthropoda > Insecta > Mantodea > Metallyticidae > Metallyticus > Metallyticus violacea. Next base: position 21,146,500 of record CM060839.1, on the reverse strand, counting down.
TGGTTTTCAGTTCAGTAATGTGATGCCACTGCTGATTTCTCCAACTGCTTGTATTTTGTGTTTCTGAAATGTTCTTTTAACCATGTGCCTATGTTTCTCTTTGTTTTTCCAATGTAGATTTTTTCACATTCTGCTCAACTTAATTTATAAATACCTGCCTTTATCTCTTGTGGAATACTGTAATTAACATTGTCGATCTGGAGAACATTAAATCTGTTTATAATGGGAAATCCTTTGTCCCCCTTTCTGGCAGATTTATTTACGAGTACATTTGAAACTCACATAATTTCTGCCTTCCCACATTATTTTAAATGCTGGTACAGATACATTGATGACATTTTTAGTATTGTGGAAAAAAAAAATTGTTGAAGATGCTTTGAAGCTTATAAATGTACAAGATAGGAATTTATCCTTCATACTGGAAACGGAAACAAAGGGAATGGGAATGTTGCCATTTTTAGATATAAAAATTAATAATAATCATGGAAATCTAGAATTTGGAATGTATAGAAAGGATACGCACACAGATTATATAAAATCAAATGGGTTTAACCCCTTAGCTCACAAGCACTCAATTTTAACAGCTTAACATATAGACTGGTGAATTTACCAATCAGTAAAGAGCAGTACAAAGAAGAATTTGAGAAGATACAGGAGATTGCCATTATAAATGTTTTAACAAAAATTTAGTAAACAAAAACTTAATAGATTCCTAAAGAACAAATTGATCAAGAATACAACTACACTATTAACTGAAAAAGAGACCAGTTTTTAAAAAATTCACTACCATCCAGTAGCTATGAATAAATTCCAAAATTTTTTTAAAGATATTAACATTAAATTGGCACCTGTTAACAGATACACTCTGAAAAATGCTTTAGTGGACAACAGTTTTAATATCATTCCACAGGAGAAAAAGTCAGGCATCTACAAAATAACATGTAAAGAATGTGATAAGATATACATCGGAAAAACTAAAAGGAATATCTCAGGAACGCTAAGTACAAACAGATTGATAGGTCAGCAGTGGCATACCATTTTTGGAAAGATAATCATGACAAAAAAGAAATAAAGTTACTTAAAGAAGCACACGGACGTACAGAATTGGACACGTGGGAGAAGATTTACATTCATAAACATAGGGATCATCATATGAATTTCAACATTATAGGAGAATGTAATACCAATTTCCAGTTTATAAAGAAAAAACACCACCAGAATGGAGCCACAGGTCCTCATAGATGTTAGTTTCTCAAACCAGTCGTCAAGTTGGTTGAAGATGGAGAGGATGTCTCTTCGAAACCGGTCCCACCATATTTAAAAGTAAGTGAAGCATAAGAGTGTGTTAGATGACAGATTAATTATAATTTACATTTAACAAGCTTCACTGTGTGAGTTCCAACAGAATTTTTTAAAAATGTCTTATTTTTCGAAAGTTCTTAAATGAAAAAGTTTTAACCTGATATTAAAATCTTCAAGAATATTCTGAAATTTTTTGTAGCCCATGGATGAAATGTGCATTTGTGGTTTAAAGTTTTTGCCTCTTGAATTTCTGTACTTTTTTGTGTACTAGTTCTTTGTTATAACCATTTTTAATTGCTGTATTCTTCTTTGCTAATTTTTAGGTTAACTAGCTGATGTGTTAAGCTGTTAACTGCACGTTTCATGTTTGTGTGGTGTTGGGTTAAAACCATCAGCTTTTATGTGATTGTGTGCATGTGCATTCTTTCTGTATATTCCAAATTCCAGGTTTTCTTGATGTTATGTTACCATTTTTGAACATACAAATAATGAAACGTCAAGAAAATATGGAATTTGGAATATACAGAAAGAATATACATTCAATCATATCAAAGATGATGGTTTTAAGCCCACATTCACAAACATGCAATTAACAGCTTAAGGCATCGGCTAGTAAACCTAAAAATTAGCAAAGAAGAATACTTTAAAGAATATAAGCAAATAGAAAGAACAGTGGTTAAAAATGGTTATTACAAAGAACAAGTACACTAAAAAGTACAGAAATTCAAGAGGCAAAAACTTATTAAAGAAACCACAACACTTTCAGCAAAAAAAAAAAAAAAAAAAAAAAAAAAAAAAAGCTAATTTTTAAAAAAATCCACATCCATGGGCTACAAAAAAATGTCAGAATACTGTTAAAGATTTTAATATCAGGTTAGCATCAGTAAACAGATTTAATGTTAAAAATCTCATGATTGATAATGTTAATGATAGTATTTCACAAGAGAAAAAAGCAAGTATTTATAAAATAAGTTGTGCAGAATGTGAAAAAAATCTACATTGGAAACAAAAGAGAGAGAAACATAGGAACATGGCTAAAAGAACATTTCAGAAACATAAAATACAAGCAGTGGCATCTTATTTCTGGACAGAAAATGACATATTGAATAAAACAAAATTATTTAAACCAGTGCAAGGACCTATAGAATTAGCAACATGGGAGAAAATGTCTATTGAACTTCCAACACTTTCGGTGATGAAAACAAACTTTTAAGTTCATCACACCTCCACCAGAGCAGATTACACATTCCCACAGCATAACAGTTTATCCTCTAGTCGATAAAAGGCTGATGATGCGAACAAAGGGTTCATGAAACAGGTCTTAACATATTTAAACAAGCAAGAGCAAAAGTGTTAGTTCGACCCAATCACATAATGATCTTAATGTATGATTAGCTTCACTGTGCAATGTTCCAATTAACAATTTTAGTTATACAGGACATGTTTCAGAGGCCTTTACCAGCATCATCAGCTGAGAGTCAACTGCCAAATTCATTGTTGGTTGAATGGACTTGGTGTAGCTCTCATGGTCATTTTATGAACTTTTGGATTAATTTGTCTTCTATGATCTCGAAGTTCATAACCATATCTTCATATTTTTTCCCATATTCCCAGCTCCAAGTCTATCTACAAATTTCAATAATTTGACTTCCATTCTATTTCTATATCACGTTTATCTCTCCAAGTGATGTGCAACCGTTGATTATTTGATTGTACCTGATGTTTCTCCAGTGTTCCTTTAGCCTAATTTCAATGCTTCTTTCTTCTTGTTTTACTAATATATACTTTGTTGCTTTCAGAACAGTTGATTTGATATATTCCTGACTTCTCATGAGGTATTCTATCATCACTGGAGTTGAGCATATTATTCAGGCTGAATTCCACTGGGGACAGAGTAATCCCAAACTCTCAAAGAGTATTTTCTGAAATTTTTTGGTGGTAGTGTTGTAACCTGTTTTAACCTCTTCTCTTGTTTGAATTTCTTGGCCATAACCATACCCATTTTTGTATTATGTGAGAGTACTCTTCGCTGTATTCAAACTCATTCATGGCTATGTTAATGAGTATACCTGTTGAGAACTGCAAGTTTGTATGCTGTGAGATTGAAGCCGCTGGCCTTTATGTAAGTTTAAGTCTGTGTATCCTTTCTGTATATTCCAAATTTCAAATTATTGCCTGTTCTTATAATATTTAAGTCGAGGAAAGGGATCTTGTCTTGTTCAGTTTCAGAAGTGAATTTAACCTCCATATCTTGTTGGTTTAGCAATTTCAAAGCATCATCTAAATGTTTCTTATTAACCATCGCAAATATATATCATCCTTGTATCTGTGCCAGATTTTAAAAGTGTATGAAAATGATTTGGTGATGTGCATTTCTAAACTATTCCTAAATAAATTAGCCACAAAAGGTGAAAATGGTTTATTCCCCATAGCTAATTGTGCTTGTTTGTGAAATTGACCATTGAAACTTAAGAAATTCTGACTGATACAGACTTCAGTTAGTTGGATGTATTCCTCAATCTCCTTGTTGCTTAGTTTCAGAGACTGCAATCATTTCCAAAGCAATGTGGGGAGTTTACATTTTGGTAAGCTGGTAACAAGTGAATTTACATCAAAGGACACGAGATCATGCTTTTAGAGAACCAAATCTTTAATTTTCTCCTAAGAAAAGAGAGAATATAAAGTGCTGCCATGGGTCTTCTTCCTGCTCGCCCAAGATAAAGCAGAAAGACTAACTCGTGTTGGAGGAAGACCCTGTCTTATGTCCTTGAAAATCTTTGCTGATCCATGAAAGTGCTAAGTTTAAAGCCTAAAATTTTCCAGGCTGGCCCATGAGCTTTCCTAGCTAACAGAAGACCTGTATACTACCTCTTCTACAGTAGAGAGGAAATGTGCTTATTGCATAAGGTATAAATTAAGAACTAATTGGTACTTTGCTGCTTTAAAAGTTGACCAGAAGAGAAAATGGTAAATAATTAAGGCATTTTCTTTGGGTGAACTGCCCGTTTGAAGCTCCTGCACACTTAAGAGAGAATGTGCAAATATCCTTGCTTGAAACACTTTGGTAGTTCACAATATGGTAACCTTGAAACTTGTAAAGACAGGTTTTCACTTTGTTGCGAATTGTGCTCACAATGTCTGCACTATCAGTTAAAAGAAAATGCAAAGTTTTGGATATAAAAATGAAGGTGAAAATTATAGAAAAGTTTAATAATGGTGAAATGGTGGGTTACCTTCTAATGAATTTGGTGCCTGTGTCACAGCAGCGACTCGCTTGCAATTTATGGAGCATGATAGCATTTCATTGTGATACTGTTTTACTTTTGTAGAATTAAGAATGGATATCAGAAAAAAATTACAGACTTCAAATAGGCATAAAAATGAGGTAAGAAAAATGTTGGATTCATCTGTTTTGATTAAATGTTCATTTCCTCCCTTTCATTAGAATGGATAATCAATAGATATAGGTTTACTTAATTTAAGAACACTCTTTAACAGCTTTGGTCATTAGCACCCTACTCTAATCTGGGCAAAAAAACAGCTGATTAATTTTGCACCAAGGCCTCTTCTTTCAAGCTTTAGGTTCTTTTATGTGCTATAAATCTATGACATGGGTCCAATGGCTTGCTTTCCTTCCTTTCTGAAGGAAGCCATATTTAGAAATTTTATCTCCAAGAAATCCATAGACCCTGGCCAGGTTTGAACCTGCAACTTTGGGTCTACAAGGCAAGTTGGTTACCACTAGGCCAGATTGGATAATCAATATTCTACTATAGTATAATAGAATTGCTGATGAGATTATAAACTTCCTTGCCCTCCAATATTTTTCATAATTAAACTGCCCATGAAGAAAATCAGAGTGCTATGCTGGAGCTACTTTGAAAAAGTGCAATAGGTGTGCCAATATCAAAGTTTGCTGGTGAACATCATGTAGGTTGATTTAATTTTGTCATCTAAACACTCTTAATGCTTCACATACTTGTCATAAAATGTGGTACATGTTTCGAAGACGAATGTCATCTTCGAAACATGTACCACATTTTATGACAAGTGAAGCATTAAGAGTGTTAAGATGACATAAAATTAAATCAAATGATTAGCTTCATGTGTTTAGTTCCACACATATATATATATATATATTTTTTAAATCATGTAGGTTGTTTCGACTTTCAATAAAAAAGTATATACTTTCCATAATAGTTTATTTTCATCACTTCCTATGCCTTAACATGTTCATTACACTCATATCTCCATAGAGCTGTCATAAGTTATAACATTTAAATAAACCAAACACATTCTTTAAGAATATATTTATATTCAAATTCATTCCTGGTCACACTTAAAAATTTTCTATAATCAAATGTTTACAACTAGTGATAGAAATTCTCTATGCCTACTATGGATGAAAATAATGCAGCTTACAGTAAGGAGAGAACATTTAACAGCAAAATTCTACATTGCTTGAAGTATTTGTAATCACAAGCTCAATATATTCATGTTTCTTCATGCACCGGGAGCTTATGCACAAAATGTATTTGAGATGAAAGCCTCTTAAATGTACATGTTAGTAAATCACTACTAAAGAAATACATAATAAAAGGGTATGCTATAAGGACGAGTACCAAATCTCTTAATGTCCACATTTCCCCTTATGTTATGGCTGTGTTACTCCTTGGAAAGAAAAGGGAGGAGGAAGGGAGAAAAAAAAAATGTTACTTGGTATCAAAAAGCTGCCACTCTTTTCTTAAACCCATTTGCATCTACAAACAGGTTGACCAACAGGCAGTTCTTATCCATTTATAGCAGTTAGTAAACTAAAGTTTTATTATATTTTCTACCTTTCTAAATTAAATTGGCTATTTGAGTCTACTAACTGCAAAACACAATACTTTCAAATAAAAACACAAAATGTGATAAAATTGTTAAAATAAGAAAAATGTATTCCATTAAATCTTATATTGTGGCTTTGCTGAATATGGAAATAAAGTTAGAAAAATAATAAGGGTTTATTCATGCAGATTTGGATACCCAATGCATTTCCCTTTTCTTGAAAATATTGTTTATACATTAGCTCATGTTTTTGCAATTTCTTTTGTACGGTTATTTTACCACTAATGATTAACAACAGATTAAACACAATAATCTACCCTTGATCGTAACCAACATTTAAAAATCTTCACAAGCCTGTAGTGGTATCCACAAAGGAACAGACATTTTTGGTTTACAGATGTGCCAACACTTATGATCTAAATGTCTTGTACATTTGCATTAAAAAAAAAAAGCATACATCATAAAGATAGATAATTCACACGGTGTTACCTATGAAATCCATGCATAAATCTGACCTTAACCTAGTAATTATCTGAAACAGTTTTATGCTTTTCATTATTTAAGTTTCACAGATTGTCATATTCATATATAAAAAAAATGTTTGCTTGGAAGTAATTTCTTCTGCATTTGCAATTTAAAAGCCATTCAAGAAATGCACTGGCTGACTATATGACTAAGAAAAACAGCATCACTTGTGATCGTTTTGGTTTTGAAACTTATTCAGTCTGTCAAAAAAAAAAAAAAGTATATGACAAGCAAAGTTTATACATTTTTTCCTTTATAGTAATGAGGTGCTAATCACTTTTCCGTACCACAGTATGACCAAGATTATGCTGCTAAAGAGAACAGAGTTGAGAACACACTCAAAAATTAATACTTTACAAGTAGAAACTTTGACCCTATGGGGAAAAAAATGTCGTATTTTCTCCTATTTGAAATATTCAATCCACTTTTTTAAATGAGTAAATATCAAGTTTTTTTCACAATTATTATATAGGACAAAGTATACACAAATTCTGAGGTTTGTTTCCTCTTTGACAAATAATGGTATATATTTCTTAAAAAAAATGGGGGGGGGATTAAAACACTTACTTAAATCATATATAAATCTAATTGAAGAATTTACTGCAATTCATGTTGCTAGAAATTTAAGCCCCTATCCGAGCCCCTGTTACACTTCATGCTGATCTAGAATAGAGCATGAAAAAGATTTAGATTCTACTGAAGATCATTTCCTGTATAATGTACATCCCACAGGCGTACAGCCAAAGTTATTGTTTCTCTACTCATATTTCATTCATAAAAAATATTTAGTGCTCCTGCAAGTGCAGCCTTGGCAGCCTCCTTCTTTGCATCTTTCTTGTTTTTAGCTGAAACAACAAAATATCAGAAGCAAATTATGTAATACAGAACATTGTGAGGGGAAAGCTTAATAAAATTAATACATGTATAAAAAATGTACTGCGACAAAATTTCAGTATATTATAGGGAGGTCTCTGGGATATACAGAATCAGGTGAGAGTGGTTTGTGGTTCCATTCTTGTAGGACACTGTAGCTCGGTTAGTGTCGACATGGGAGGCAAGTCTCAATTCTTTCTTTTCAACTATGCCCTATGCATGGCTAGAATGAAGGAACTATTTCTATATAAAAGTGTTAATGAACTACACTGAAATGATTTCAGAGTGTAGAGTTGTCACATATAAGCAATTTGAGATACAGGCAATGTTTAGATCACTAAACTGCTCAACTAAACAGTGCAGTTTTATAGGATAAACATTTTGGCTAGATACTGATAAAGTCAAGCCAGGAGAAAAATTGTTTTAGAATGTCTTTAAAACTGCCTTGCAAACTCAGAAATATCAAATTTCCACATCTTGTTTTCAAGATTTAGTGCCATAAAAATCCCTCAAATCTCAAACTTATTATTTAACAGTGTGACACTAAACATCTATTGATTGATTGGTGTTTAATGCCCAGTTTTATTACTGAAGCACCACAGGCAGTGAACGCTGATGATACACAAGATGAAATGATAAATTGGGAAAGGATTTTTTTTTTAAGGAAGGAAACGTTCCAGGCCTAAGTTCTTCCATTTATGAAGAATGATGAAAACCTGGAAAAAACTCAGTTAGGTCGGACTATCCTGGTAGGATTTGAACCCTGGGCCTCCCGCTCATGATTCCGCACCATAACGACCTCAGCCACCCGTGGCAGTACTGAACATCTATTAGCTCCTCCTTGCATTATGTAGCAAGACAGACTATATTTAAATGTAGTTGCTCTTGATGTAGCCTACTCAAAAGCTAGCTCTTTATCAGCTTGTGTGGTGTAATGCATTATGCAAAAGCTGATGTTCAGCAGTCTACAGTTTCAATTCTTGTCATGCAGCTATTTTTTTTTAATTTTAATATAAAATATATAATATATTTAATATAATATGCATGCTAAAGAATTATGAATAAAATTTACTTTATGCTTTTAAGTTTTATTCTCCTTCTCAACAATGAATATATTACTAACATATATATACTCAGGACACTATGCTGATTGGTAAGTACAATAACTATAAGGGTTGTATTATATGAATTGATATGTTAAGGTTCAGGTGTATAAATTGGAAAATCAACTTAAAATGTAGCCTTAAAGCTGTATTATTACGTGCTAGTCAAGGAAGATTAAAGAAAAGAGGGAGAGAGACTCAAACTTGAAAAGAGAACCTCTTACTCAAAAACTAATGGCATAACTATTGTGCCAGAGTGATACATTCTGAAATTCACTTTATTATTGTGTGTTATCCTTTCAAGGGGCACCTTCATTAGCCACTTATGGCATTTTTTATCTCAAATTACTTAAGACACCTACAAACACACTGAAAATTTTGGTGTAGTTCATTAACATCCTGTATATAAATTAACTCCTACACAGTTGGTGATTAAACTAGAAGCCTGGGTCAAAAATACTCGTGACATTACGAGTTGCCTCTTAAGGAATAAATCTCTCCCAGTAAGATAACCTTAGTCATGTCTCCAGGATATATAGAATCAGTTGAGATTCATGGTTCCGCATGTGGAGGACATGATAGCTAAGTTGGTTACAGCACTGACATAGAAGGCTGAAAATGTGTGGTTTGAAACCTGGCCATGACCCAAATTTAAAGTTTGATTATTCCTTTACAAAATTTCAAAGTGATTTTTTCCCCAGTTTATTTAGTTTTCAAATACAAGGAATCCTCGATTCATGCAGATTCAAAATGCCAAATTTGAAACTATGTTATGTAAACTAACAAATATATGCAACTCTATGAACGTGTAATAACATGTAATGTGCCAAATCATAATTCTTTAACTATCCATTTTTAATTTTAAAAACATTTTAAAAGAAATTAAATACTGTAACCTCTGCACTTGCTAATGTTCTGTCTTTACTGATAGGTATGTACATAACATAACCTGCTAGAAAGGCTTCAGTTCAAGGCCATACATCATACAATAAATATGAAGTGGCACATCCAACAGAATTTATCACTATTATCGCATTACACACGTGTGGCAAGATGCTAATGTAAAGTTTTAATCTATTATAACTGCTAAAGATAGCAAAAAAATTGTGTATCAAGCCATTAAGTGATATGAGATCTGTTCCTTGATGTAGGACCACAAATCCATATGCATGACGAGGACTGGGCCCTATTCCATAATTGTATAAAAAGTGCATTAGTACTAGTATGGAGTTGCAACTTTCTATTCCACAAATAATGTACAACACTTGTAAAGTTTTAGTACAAGATTAGCTATTTGCCACACAACATTATATTTGTATTAGGTATTGTATTTGCCAGTAATAAATTAATGGTTTTAAATGTATAGAACAGATTATAATCTTCCCACTATATTCATCTAATATTTTTTCCCAGAAATAATGACCAATTAAATACTTCATTATGTATTTCCCAATATTCAAGCATAATCTTTCACTTAGAGATGGTTGCTGGGAATTTACATGTCTGTACCTATATTCTAGCATAATTTTTTGTTGAGAAATGGCAAGGCATAACATGCTCGCTCACCAGAGAATACATCATACAGCTTTAAAAGAAATTCTTGATGCATGTAACTGGTGGTACCCTAAAAAAATCACATAAGAACTGAAAATGTAAGAGAAATAATTACTGAACATTTTAATGTAATAAACAAAATCAAAACAAAAACTGAACATATTTTCTGAATGACAAAAGAAAGATGAACTAATCAGGTCTTACAACATCACCGGAAAGGAAGACGAGATGTGGAAATAAACCAGACTCTGCTGCAAAGATTAATTTTAAGACGAAACAGGCCATTTTGGGCTATCTTATTTGATAATTATGATAGAGTACATAGGTAGAAAATTAGGATTTACAAGGTAGATAAAAAGACAATTGATAAAATTACACAAGAGATTTAAATATAATCAAAATATGACAAAATTTATAATTAAGATTATTGTATGAATTAGTCAAATTACAAACTCTTTTTGGCTCCACTTGTTTAAATGTAGAACATGTTTTGCAGATCATCATCTGCATCCTCAGCTAACCATTCACAACAATGGTCAGCAAAACATGTTCTACATTTAAACAAGTGGAGCTAATAAGTGTATAGTTCAATCTCAGTTCCAGGAAAAAAACTCTCATACTCTAAAACAAATTACCATTTTCAATAAAGCAGCATGAGAAACTGGAAAAATTCAAACATGACTGTGCAAGTATCTTATGGATATTACCATTTAAGGATATCTGGAGTGACTTAATATTATCTCTATGTAACAAATTTTGCAATTTGAAATGCTAATAGGAACTTGTACAGTGTGAGGTGTGAAGTTTATGTTTTCATCCCCAGAAGTGTGGAAGTTTATTAAACTGTTTTTGTATTTGTAAATGCAGATTTTTTCCCAAGTTGCTAACTCTGTATGTCCTTGTACTGATTTCAATAATTTTGCTTTATTCAGTATGTCGTGGTTTCCTGTTCAGAAGTGAAATGCTACTGCTGTGCCACGTTTCTTTGTTTTTCCAATGTAGATTTTATCACTTTCTGAATTACTTATTTTGTAAATACCTGCATTTTTCTCCTGTGGAGTACTGTCATTAATATCATCTATCAGGAGAATGTAGAAACCAGTTCTATATTTAATGACAATAAGAGTGTTTAGTTTGACTCAATCATACTATGATTTCATCTTATTTTGTTTTTCTTGACTTAGGTAAAACATATAATATACAGCAAAGCCATCTTTATCAATTTGATGGAATTTTGGTAGACTTGGCAACCTGTGCATGGAAGGAAAAGACAGAAGTATGTGTCCAGTAGTCTTTATGATGTCCATTATTGGTATATAAGTTGGAAATGCCAAAACAAAGATTCAGCAAAAATTCCTTGGTTCAAGAATTGATAAAAGATTATCTATGATTGAGCAAAAATGGAGACTGCATTTTGTCAGCTGTGCAAAAGATTTTGAGTATAAAACTACATCATACAATCCAGATCAGAAAGAGTTTTACTATGAATCCCGAGTCATGTTGGATTAAAGAGGTTAGCAAAATAAAAAAAATCAAACAAAAACTTAAAAGGAAATCCATATAAAAATCTAAATACTTTCAAACATCTTTTATTGAATTCAGGAAATATTGGTGTTGCCTAATTCTGTAAGAACATCTCTTTAGAATGAAATTAATCCAAGGACAGCTACTACCCATTGTGTAAGAATGTGAATATTATCCTAAACAAAGAACATCTACTAAAATGCATCTAACTTGATAGCAACAAACAAATGAAAAATAAATTGGAAGCTCTTTATTCGGAAGCTAGGAAAAAAAATCAGCATCCCCAATGGTCACTAGCAATCAACCAAACATGCTAAATATTTATTGAAAAAAGACATTCCTTGGCAACTATTTAGAACCCGAGCTAATTTGATGATTTTGACCAGCTGTTTGTGAGATATTCATTGCAGCAGGTATATCACAGAATATTTGAAAATCCCAAATTAAGAAAGTTTTTGAGAGAAGTGGACAAAGATGTCACTTTCACATAGGACAACCTTATTCAAGAAATATTTACCTACATTCTCTAAGATTACATACATAGCCACTTACAATTTCTGCTATCATGCAAGCTATACTTCTTTATCCTTTAAAAAGAATAAAAACATATGTCCTTATATTAAGATCATAGTGTTATTGAGTCTAACTAACACTCTTTTGCTCCACTTGTTTAAATACGTAGGGCTCAGTTTCAAGAATTCTTCGTTTGCATCGTCAGCCCCTAGACGACAGGAGGATAAACCATAATGCTATGGGAACTGCACTGCTATACCAAAAGGAACACAATATAAAATAAAACAAAACAATTCTACAATAGTAAAAATATATGGTTTGCCAAAAATGCATAAGAATGGATATGTGACCCATCATTAGCAACATCAATACACCTTCATACTATTTAGCAAAATAGCTAGCTGATAGACTTAAGATGCTACCTAAATTTCAAAGCAGGAGTATAAATAATTCATTTCAGTTAATAGCAAAAATTAAAGACATAATATTGCAACCTTCTGACACATTAATTTCTTTCAACGTAGAATCGCTGTTTCCAAGCATACCAAAAGATACAACTCCTACTTTATCTGCTAGATTGGTTAAGAATAAGTGGAAATAATGATGCACACATAAAAGAATACATAAATCTCACAGAAATTTGCATAAACCAATCCTACTTCTCTTTCAAAGGCAAATTTTTAACAACAATCAGGACTTACTATACGCAGCCCCGTTTCCATTTCTAGCTAACCTCTTCAGGAGCAGATTTGATACACACTAACTCAGCTTTCCCATACATATTTAATACATGGTATAGATGTCAATAATATATTTTCCATTAACAAAAAAACTCATTAATAATGCCATAAAACTTCTGAATTTATAAGATATAATCATACCATTCACATATGAAACTGAAACATAATACCTTAATTAACATGTAAATTGAAATTTGCACAGTAAAGCTAATCATATTAATTGATATCACTGTATGATTCAGTTGAACTACATACTCTTAAAGCTTCACTTACTTTTCATAAATGTATGGAACCGATTTTGAGAACATTTAGTTCCATACATTTATGAAAATAATGAAAGTCAAGAAAACCTGGAATTTGGAATATACAGAAAGAATACACATGCAGACAATCACATAAAAGCTCTGATGGTTTTAAATCCACAATGTGCAAACATGAAGTTATCAACAGATTAATACATCTGCTAGTTAACCTAAAAATTAGCAAAGAAGAATACCTTAGAGAATACAAATAGAAAGAACAGTGTTACAAATGGTTATAACAAAGAACTAGTACACAGAAAAGTACAGAAATTCAAGTGGCAAAAACTTATTAAAGAAACCACAACACTTTCAGCAAAAAACAATAAGCTAAATTCTAAAAAGTTCACATATCCATGGGCTACAAAAAAATTTCAGAATAATCTTAAAGATTTTAATATCAGGTTAGCACCTGCAAACAGATTCTATTTTAAAAATCTCCTGATTGACAATGTTAATGACAATATTCCACAAGAGAAAAAAAATCAAGTATTTATAAAATTTGTTGTGCAGAAAGAGACAAAATCTACATTGGAAAAACAAAGAGAAACATAGACACACAGTTAAAAGAACGTTTCAGAAACATAAAATAAAAGCAGTTGGAGAAATCAGCAGTGGCATCTCATTTCTGGACAGAAAACCATGACCTATTGAATAAAACAAAATTATTAAACTCTGTCCAAGGGCCTATAGAATTAGCAACATGGGAGAAAACTTACATTTACAAGTACAAAGACAGTTTAATGAACTTCGACACTTCTGGTGATGAAAACATAAACTATATGTTCGTCACACCTCCACCAGAGATTACACATTCCCACAACATAACGGTTTATCCTCCTGTCGATAAGGGGCTGAAGATGTGAACAAAGGGTTCGTGAAACTGGTCCTACACATTTAAATAAGTGGAGCAAAAGAGTGATAGGTTGACTCAGATCTTAACGTGTGATTAGCTCACTGTGCAATGTTCCAATTAACAATTTGACATATGTTCTTGTTAATGTTTTACAAGTAATATCAAAGATTTGTGAAGGATACAGGATGCATGTAAAAATTGTCACAAAGTTTCATACACTAAGCAACTAGGAATAACAAATAAATTACAATGTTTACTGTTAAATCTAATAATTTTAATATATACTCTTTCTGAACTCTACTTATGATGTATTTCTGAATTTTGAATAATTTTGTGAATGCTGATGTACTTAACCAGAATAAAATGCCATATTTTAGGACTGAAAATAAAGAATTCTAATAATTTTTGTGCTATGAACATTTTTTAATAACCATAATAACAAAACATGTTACTACGGGTTTTGACTATAGTATCTTATTTCCATGTTCCAGTTAGGATGATTATTAAGCATACTCCAAGAAATAACTACGAACATTATTTAAACTACTGTTACACTCTATATCTATGGATGGAATTTTAAGTTCATAAAATTATGCTCAACATATTGATGAAACAGCATTGCATTAGTTTCATATTTGTTCATATATGCTGAGCCAGTTTGTCAATAATGCAACCACTGATTGCATTTTGTTTCCATGTGAATGAATTATTTCCATTTATAATACAATAGTGTCATCTGTAAATAAGGATACTTTGAAATCCGTAAAATTTGGAAATTCTATTAAAGAAGGAAGAGAATTTCTGAAATTAAGCCCTGTGACATGCCACAAGAAATTTTCCTAATTTATGAGTAGTCATGATTATTGATGTGTTGTTTAACCTTATAGTTCCATGGTTATCTAATAATATATCATAAATAATCATATCAAATGCTTTGGTAAAATCTATAAATAATCATAAACATTTACATTCAGTCTAGCATTTTGTACACAGAAAATCCACAAGGCTACATAATGTACACGCATGTAGCAGCTTAAAGCCCCATTCACAATGCATATTGTCGGTTCTGGTTGTGTAGTGGTAACCATACTTGCCTTCTAAACCCTAGACTGCAGGTTCAATTCCGGCCAGGATCGATGGATTTTTTGGGGCGAAATAATCTTAAGTATGGCTTCCTTTGGAAGGGAAATAAAGCCATGGTACCATGTTGCACATTTACAGCATGAAAAAGAATCTCAAGCCTGAAACAAGAGGCCTATGAGCAAAATTTGTCGGCCGTTTCACGCCATGAATTCAATGGGATACTGATGACCTAAGATGTTAAAGAGCATCCATAAATAAATCAAATTAAAAAAAGGGGGGGAAAGAAGAGAAAAAATGAAACATAAACACAATAAAATAAAACGTAACACGTAAACTTAGTAGTGTGTGGGCATTCACAATGAAAGATGCAAACGTGCATATTAGCCAATCAAAAATAAGAACAAACGAAGATCAACTAACAGCTGATTGAAAAAGGCTGCTTCTGAGCAGAAGGTACTAGCATTTATGCATATGCACAGTGCAGTAACTAATTTGCTTCGAGTAATATGAGCAAGGATTGTTTTCTCATAATGCAATTAATCCTTTGTCCATTAATGCCTTCTGTCTACAGTCGTTGATCTTCAGCTCTCTCTATCATAACTTGCCTTACATGGAGCACGGAAATCAATTGCAACTCTTCCTGCTAGCTGCTGCAAGTCCCGAGCGACATTGGAGAGAGTCAAACTACTGTGTGTTGCTGCAGTGTAAATGTTGCATGTATTATATTTTTGTTACACATAATGTAACTTATGAGTTGTCCACCATAAATTTTAAATATTAATTGATAGAGGATTGTTAGGCATGTAAAATATTGTAATGGTAGCAAATCTTCTCTTATTGGAATTCGCAATTAATTCATATATAACATATCCTAACATAATCTAGAAACAGACGGACCCATTCCTTTTTTAGATAAGTATAAATTGATAAAGGCGAGTAAATCACTGTAATGGTGGCAAATTTCCTTTAATTGCAACAGAAAAAAAAATCATAAACATCAATTTATGGCATGGTACTATTTGCTTGAAAACCTTATTATCTAGCTATGTCTGTGGAAGTACTACCTTGCTCGGGATTTGCAGCAGCAAGCAGCAAGAGTTGCTTTTGATTTCCATGCTCCGTGTAAGGATAAATTCTACATAGAGCTCTACAAACAGAGCACCCATATTCTGATTGGCTGATTTCTTAAGTTTAAGTTAGACGTAGATGCAAAACCTTGGATCTTGCAAACTTCTAAGTTTACTTCAATTGTACATTTATTTTTGTTTACATGATTCACCGTGAATGGTTCCATTACAATAGATAGCATTTAGCTTTTACATTTAAGTTTATGTTATGTTTCATTTTCATTTTGAATGGGACCTAATAGTTGGAGAGGGATGCTTTGTCAGCAAGTAGTTATACGTTCATGTGTTACTTGGTGCTTTCATTGCATGCTGCTTGTTCCTACAGTAGAAGATTAAGGGGATCACATAATCAATACAGCTTGATGTTCCTGGCCTCTGTTATTGTGTGTCCAGCTTCTGCAACTGGAGGTAGTTCTTCATTCATAGTTGAAGTTGAGTCTGATTGTAACTCACCCTTCCTTCATTAGTTATGCCACCACATAATTATTGTCTACAAGAATTGGTTTTTATGTATGATACAAATTGAAAACAGATTCTTACAGAGAAGTAGCAAGGATATTTGCAAGAGAATACTCTGACAATTGTGTTCCAGGTACAGAAAGTGTTTGCCAGCTTGTTATAAAGTTACAAAAGACAGAATCTTTCAATAATAAGAAACGTGTTCAATTGCCAAGTTCTTATGGAAGAAAAGTTGGATGAAATCAAGAATTTCCCATGCAGATGCTGGCTATGCACTGTTACTGAGGGGCATCATTTTCAACATCTCACACGGGTTAATACTTATCAGTTTTAAATAGGGCACCATTTTATGCTTTCAGTAAGAATATAAGTACTAAAATTAAAAAAATTAACTTTACACATGATGACACTATTTCCCCCTTTCTAGTTGTGCAGTTGCACTTAGGTAGTCTAAACTCAAATTACCTCAGGCATATTTTATAAAAAATTATTTGTCAGCACCTTATATTAAAAATCTCTGTATATTTCACAATGAATTTTCTAGAAGCAGCATATGAAACAAAATTAAGTTTCTATATTTATGATTACATTTTTGCTACTGACCTACTCCAGTGTAAGACTTTCCATCTACAGTCACTCCAAGTGTGAAAGTCAGATTTGGTGGAGTACCCTCACGGCATATCTCTGTGAACTGTACTCCTGGCCTCAGTTGATTCAAAAGCATGACAGGGTGACGATCAGTTGGATTATCTGGAATCTTCTTCATAGGTGCTGGAGCTGATGTACTTCTGGCAACCTGAAAATGCATTTTCTACCTTTTCATTTAAATGCATATTGCACAATGGTTTGCTATTAACAGCATTTAATAGCGATGATGTTACAACTTATATTTCAATTTCTACAATAGATTAGTAAAATACAGATTCTAGCTTGCTTGTATAGAATTATGGAACAAGAAACTAAAATTGTACCAGGTACAACAAACAAGGTTAATAGCAGCACATATGCTTACTAAACTAAAAAATATCTTTAAAAATGTCATAAAACACCCCCCCCACACACACACACACACTAGACTCCCAATAATTTGCATGTGGATAAATCATCTTTATATATATATATATATATATATTATTTTATCTTTACATGATCAATTTCTTTCACCAAATTTTAGTGTAAAATGCATATTTCTATCTTTCATTGAATCGTGCTGATTACACAGCTAAGCTAGTATCACCATCAATATGCTTCTATCATATACAGAGAATGGTGATGAATTTTCATTTACAGGATACAAAATATGAGCACTAAAATCAGGAAAAATTAATGGTCTTCAAAAAAAAAAAAAAAAAAAAAAAAAAAAAAAGAGGAGGATTGATTTTTTCCATTAAAATGAAGCGTGATGTTTATTTTTTAAAATTTGTTGCAGCGTTTCAAATATATTGATTTTGAATATATCTTATTTGTCCAATCTGTCAAAGTACTTTTTAAGGGACTTTAGATGACAGAAACAAGCTTTTGCAGGTAATTTATCAGGACTCCTACACTTATGTAATCAATTTGCTTACACTAAAACTCCACTTACTTTTATTCGTAAGTACAATATAATTTATCAGGAGTTAACTATAATAATAATAATACTTTATTCGCCATTTGGATTATTTACATGATATATAATATAAGCAATATACAATAATTACACTAGATTTACAATATGCCTTATTTAAAGTTCATATATTCACTTACTGAATAAAAGGTAGGTTGTGGTAGAAAGACTTCAACTTCTTTATTAAATTGTTTATTTCTTTAATATCTATTGGTAGTTTGTTATATATTTTAATGCCTACATTTGTGAGATTATTTTTTAAAATATTTGTCCTGCATATAATGCTGGACAAATATTTTAAATTTTAAATCTGAAGGTCATTTTTCCTTCTTATATTATGAGAATGAATTATCTTATTTGTACATAATTCTCCCTGATGTCTCTTAATATGGTTTATGACCTCTATTATAAAGAGGCAGGCTAATGGTAGTATATTATGTTTCCTAAAATAGGGTCTACAGGATGTCATACTATCTACTCCACTTATAATTCTTATTGCTCTCTCTGGATTTTAAATACTCTCTCACATTTTTCTTCCCAAAATTTTATTCCATATTTTAATTGACTATGAAAATGAGCAAAATATACATTATTCAATCGTAATAAATTCAGTGTCCTTTTTAGACTTTTAAGCACATAAGAAACAGAACTAAGTTTAGTCGCTAAATGATGAGTATGAGTATCCCATTCAAGATTTTCATTCACATGTATACCTAAGAATTTTGTTTCTCCCTTGTACTCAATGTTTTCATCATATATAATTTGAGGTTTAATGCAGTTTTTACATTGCCATCTATGAAATGTCATTGCAATAGTTTTTTCATTGTTTATGATTAGTTCATTTATTTTAAACCAGTTATAGAGGCTATTCATGATCGTGTCTGCTTTATTTTGCAATAAAGTATCATTATCTCTTTTTACAAGAATGTTTGTATCATCAGCAAAAAGAACCATATCAGCCTTTTGAATATTATTAGGCAAGTCATTTATATACACTAAAAACAACAGAGGCCCCTAGTACTGAACCTTCAGGAACACCTCTCATAATTTCTTTTGTATTTGATCGATAATTACTTATTCTCAGTTGTTTTTCATATTGTAGATCCATTACTTGTTTCCTACTGGTGAGATAGGATTCAATCCACCTATTCACGTTTCCTCTAATTCCATATTTGTACAACTTAGATATTAGAATTTTGTGGTCTAATACATTATATGCTTCAGTAAGGTCTAAAAAAATTCCTATTGTTGGTATAGTTTTGTCCATTGCAT
The DNA here is from genome assembly GCA_030762175.1 of Metallyticus violacea. Lineage (NCBI taxonomy): Eukaryota > Metazoa > Arthropoda > Insecta > Mantodea > Metallyticidae > Metallyticus > Metallyticus violacea. The sequence goes on along the minus strand of CM060839.1, from coordinate 21,126,834 downwards.
GCTGAATTTGATTCAGAATTTAGCTATGGCTGTTTCTATAGACCTGTTTTTTCTGAAACCAAATTGAACATCAGAAAGGATGTTATATTTTTCCAAGAACATCAATCTATTGTACACTAATTTTTCAAAAATTTTTGAAAACACTGATAGTATACTTATTGGTCTATAGTTTTCTTTTCTTTCTTTCTTTGTCTTTTCTCCTTTCTTGTGTAGCGGGATAATTTTTGCAATTTTAAGCTTATTAGGGAAGATTTCCGAGTCAAGCAAAGAGTTATATATGTTAACCAAAGGGACTTTCACTTGTTCTATACATTGTTTAATCACAGTGTCTGATATTTCATCTATTCTAGATGAATATTTGCCTTTGATTTCATCGACTACTTTTTGTATTTCACTTTCTGTAATTGGATTTATAAAAATAGAATTATTACTATTTTTATCTCTGTTATGGTTTTACAGTGAAAATGTTGGGGGTGATTTGAACTAAGGAGTTTGTCTGCTATTTCTGAGAAATATGTATTGAAAGACTCTGCTATATCCTAAGGACTAATTTTGTTATTATTAATTAGTTCTGTTACACACTATTTGAAGTTATTCTTCCCAGTTTCCTGGTTTATTATTTTCCACAAGGCCTTTGTTTTATTATTTGCATTTAATATGATTCTTTCATTTTCTTGTCTTTTTGCTTCCAGAATTACTTTGTGATAGATACTTTTATATTTTTGTACACAACCTTTAAAATCATTATTTATATAACCCTGTTTCTTTAGTCTACAGCAGCTTCAGTTTATTACTTGAGATTTGTATTCCTTTTGTTATCCACCCATTTTGGGTTTGACTAATTATATATATACATGTTCTGTGGGAAGACAATGTTAAACCAGTAGAGAAATATGTTTAAGAAAGTGTTCAACTTTACATTTATATTGCTTTCCTGAAGGATCTTCTTCCATGTTTCCCCTTTTAATAAGAAGTTAAATAAATTTATGCTTTCTGGATTGAACGTCTTTTCATACATGTAATATAGAGATATCGTTAATATTATTAAAGTATATTTAAAAAACAAGAATATTTGCATTATAAATAAATATATTTATAATATTATTACAAAAAATTCTTTTAAGGCAAGGCTGAACTGAAATTAAAAAATTCAAAGGCTTAATATTTTAATTTTGTGGTTTTATGAAGTTTAACATACGGATAGCTGATCCACTTCAGCTCAGATGATCCTCAATTGTTTGTCTGCCACTGCTATTTTTAGCTCACAACAGCATTTTTGTGATAGAATTAATGTGCATCTGTAGTAGTCATTAGTACAGTTCCATGCAAGAGCTGTCGAAATGGCATTAAAAATTGCAGCTTAGTGGCAAGGGTACATTTATGAACTGTCTAATGCTAGTTATCTATCAATGCTTGTAAAATGCAAAGGGAAGAGCCTCTTCATTAGCAAGTCATGAATGAGTTACATTGCTGAACAAGAATGTGTTCCCCCCTGAAAGTCCAAAGCATGGGAAGGGAAAAGAGAGGGGGGTTTCAACAGCTCTGCCATTAGATGTTGTATTATCATCCTGTATTATTTGGAGTAGTCCTAACATATACGGTATATCAGCTGAAAAAATGTGTGATGCATTAAAGGGGATATTTATTCTTGAATATAGGCACTGAACTACACTAATTCCTGAACCCTATGAGAAAAAGGTTGCTTACAAAAAAGCTGCTGAAGCCTTCTAAATGCATAGTGAAATACAAAAATGATGAATGCATTAGTACCAAACCCTTACATCTGCTACTAAATGGTCTGTCTACAACAGAATGCATTCGCAAATATAAAAGAATCACCCAATAAATAAGATTTTTCTGATTTTTTCCCTCCAGGGGAGGGGGGAAAAAAAAAAAAAAAACCAACAGCAACAATAAAACACAGTGAAAAACATAAATTAAATGTTTTAACTGGTGAGTCACACCCTTATTTTTACATTCAACAATGTTTATTAGCATATTTTGTAAATAAGGGATATCCCAGCCTAAATAATCTGCTCAACTCCGGTGATGATAGAATACCTCATGAGAAGCCAGGAATATATCAAATCAATTATTTGGAATGCAACACAGTATATATTGGCAAAACAAAAAGAAACATTGGAATTAGGCTAAAGGAACACTGAAGTAACATCAGGCACAGATAGATAAATCAGTGGTTGCACATCACCTTTGCAGAGATAAACATGATATTGAAATGAAGTTCAATTATTGAAATTCATAGATAGAACTTAGTAGCTGTGAATATGGGAAAAAATATTTATTAAAAAATATGAAGATAAGGTTATGAACTTCCGAGATCCCAACAGAAGACAAGACAAAACGTTGATAAAATGTCCATGAAAGCCAATAAACAATGAGCCTGGCAGTTGACAAACGGCTGATGATGCTGGTAAAGGTCCGTGAAACATGTTCTGTATTATGCAATAATAAGTGGAACATAAGATTATTAAATTGACTGTCTAATTAACAATAAAAAAACTGATAATCCCTTGTCCACGAATTGACTCATCAGCTAAAACATTTAATTTGACAACTGAGGGTGACAGGCTGCGCCATTTTGTTGAGGAGCACTGGAGGTTTTTATAAGTATCATTTAGTGATACACATAGCCTTAATAATAATTATTTACAAATCATCCCTCTATAAACCGCTTCCTATTGCAATTTATGCAACAATTTACGGAGGGAGGAGTGGGAACTCTGTTAATGCTCAATTAAAGTTATTTCTATTCATTGGGAATGCTATATCTAATGGTTTAACATGGGCATGCATAGTGTGCAGAAGGCTGAGAAAATAAACATGATGAACAGTGTAGCAGATGGTTCATTGCAGTGACTCCTATCAAAATTGTTTTTACAGTTTGCAATATTGTTGATCATCATGTTTGAGCTGATGAAACCCGTAACTATCAGTCTCTAGGGATTAAAATTATACACTTATCATTGGAAAAATTCTATCTCACTAATTCATTAATAAAGGTCTGCAAAAGATTGAATTTGGTTTAGATTTTTTGGAAATCAAACAGAAAAAGATATTTAAATTTAAAATTAATTTCATGTTGAAACTAATATAGTGAAGTAATTTATTTACTTTTAATTAGCTAGTGAGTTGATTTAATACTCTTAGGCTTCACTTACCATTGAATTATACAGAACATGTTTCACAGGCTGCGGGCAAAAGACTGTGAAACATTCTGTATAATTCAATGGTAAGTGGAGCATAAGAATATTGAATTGACTAACTAGCTAATTAAGAATAAAAGAGAGAAATTAAATGCACATTTATGTATGTCAAAGCCTGTCAACCTTCTAAGCTAGTGGTTAAATTCATGGCTTCTGAGTGCTACCACATCTTAGTAATAAAACTGGTTACTGCTGACCCTTCCTACAGATCAAGCTGTAATTTATTAAACACCAGAGCTGAGCTTTGCTCAGTTTGTACGAAACATCAGCAGTAAACAGTTTTACTACTAAAATGTGGCAGCACCCGGAAGCCGAGAGCTTAATAATTGACACAATCTGCAGAAATTTACATTTTCACTTCTAAGCAAGTCATTAGTAATTGCATAGCATACAAACCTACCTTTCTCCTTTCTTCCAGCAACGTCAGATTTAAAGAATTTTTAGATAATGCCCTTAACTTGTCATTCTTCTGTAAATAATTTGGCATTTGTAATTTTTATTTCATTATTATTAACAAAAAATGATGAAATGGGTTTATTTCTGATTTCACTTGACCATCTTTATTTCTTAGAATCATTGTTACCTCTAGTCATCTTGACCACATGTCTCAGAATAGTCACATACGCACATGTTATAGAACAAATGGTTTTATAGCAAAACTAATGGACAGTGTTTTGTGTAACCATATCAATATTTTTGTAACACTATCTTCTTGCTATAAGTGCAATCTGAGAAATGGTGAACTTCAGTTTAGAAAACTATTTACTTACAATTAAAATACTCTAATTACAGGCACTTATACACCTAATACATACAGCACACAAAAAACCTAATACCGTAATACTGCTGTCTATGCTCTACCAAATACCAGCAAATATACTAAATGGAAGTGTCAATTTCATTCGTTGTAGTTACAAGTTGGCACATATAGAAGAAAGTAGGGTTAACATTTTTTTTCTTTTTAGGAGATATATTTTTTGTTATAAATTTACTTTATCTGCCCCTTTGACCATAATGCTTAATAGTGGGGAAAAATGAGGGGGGGATCTGTAATATTTATGGACAAACCGGAATAGTTGGCAGATCTGCAGCCTATTTAAAATTGAAAAGATATCCATTTGTGAATGGTTGAATGTGCAAAAGGATGCAGTATAGTACAAACAAGGGTACTGAAAAAAAATAGGAATTTTGAAATGTAAGTACATTCTTTCAAAAGTGTAATACTTTTTCCACATTAGGGAAACATTTATTGGACGTTCCTTGTAATTAGAGTAAATTTAGTGCAAATCCTATATATCATAATTACCATGCACTACTTCATGCTAAAATAGCTTTCACTTGCATTTACTTAATTTAAATATAATAAAAAACAGCAATACATTACCTCCCTCACCTGACTTGGTGGTGCAACAGATTGTTTGGGAATGGGTACGTGGGTGCCCTGACTCTGCCACTCTGTGAAAAGCTTATATAATGCAAAAGATGCCAAACTGCCCCATGGCACATCATCCTCAGGTGCATCTGGTTTGCCAGATTCTGAACCTTCTTCTCCTCCACTCTCTCCACCACTTGTATTAGCATTGGCTACTGATGCTGCAGTGCCATTGTTGGTATCCTCTTGCATTGGCTCTGGCCCTTCCTGATGATCTTTCATTGCTGCCTGGGCCATTTTCTCCAGCAGCAGAGCCTTCAAAGCATTTTCAGCTGCATTTTGCTTTGCCAGTGGCTTAGACAATCCTTGCCCAGTGTGAACTTTACCATCAACCTGCAACAAGCATTGCAGAAGAATGAGGGGAGGAAGAAAACAGAAATTAAAAAAAATCCATCACAAATGTAAATGCATTAATGTGTATGACTGGAGACATGATTTCAGGCATTAAAATGTTATAAAGGTAGTAAAAAAGACATTATACACTATTACTGATAACTAAAATGACCTTAAATGCAATAATCATTACATTTTTGCAAACTTAATTGATTTAAACAGTCACCTTAATTTGTATGTAATTCCTCTTTTTGTGTATAAGAAAATTTAAATAATGATTTAATTTTTTTTAAACAGCAATATTATTTGTAAAGAAAAATCACAAAAGTATGCAAGATATTCACTAAATTGACCTTTCTCAAATGTAAATTCTATCCAATCTGTCAGCTAACATACTCTTATACTTCAATTACTTTTAAATACGGTAGGACCAGTTTTGAAGAGACATCCTCTCTATCTTCAACCAACTTTCAAGATGGAGAGGATGTCTCTTTGAAACCGGCCACACCGTATTTAAAAGTAAATGAAGCATAAGAGTGTGCTAGACAACAGATTACATAGAATTTACATTTAACAAGCTTCACTGTGTGTGTTCGAACAGAATTTTTTAGAAATTTCTTATAATTTTTCAAAAGTTCTTAAATGATCCTTCTCAGTTTTTTTAATTAACAATGTGCAATTTGTGAAAGGTGAGCCCACACCTTTTTGAATCTGACAAATGCTATTGAAATTCCAAAGCTATAATGTGAAAATTTACAATGATGAACCAGGTATAGTAGTCTATTTTCATTACAGATGAGTCTGCAAATAAAAGGCTTTTCTTATTGATCAAGGTTGCTGTTTCAGTCTTTGTGATGCAGACTATGCTGCCCTGTAACTGCGTGATTATTTGAAAAATTGAGCTCCAAATCTCAAAATGAATATCGCTTGCCCACAATGAAAATGAGACTAATATAGTAACCTACCTATCCAACCAAGTATTTTAGGAATGCTTTTCTACATTGTTAGTCATAGAGTAATTCCTATTCTTTTTTTGCAACAGTTCATTACAACAATTACCATATTTAAATGAATTTAAAGTGCACCCTTTTGTCCAAATGTGTGCCCAACAGCACGAGTGATGGATTTTACGGGGGGGGGGGGGGGGGGGGGCAAAAATAACCTTACAAAATGTTTAGATAGTTTACGAATATTGTTTCTACACTTAAACCTTTTCTTTATATGTATAAACAACCAATTTTGTTATAAATTTGGGAATACTTAACATATTAGATATTTTATGAATAAAATATTTAGTCTTCTGCTGCAGTCAACATAAATGTTGCCTATGAGAAAGCATATTTATGACTGAAATCTAACACCATCATGAAAAATCAGTGTAATGCAGAATGTCCTTTCTAAATTTTAACATATTTTACTTGAGAAAAATCCATTATGCATTTACCTTCACAACTTAAACTACATTATATCTAGAATGCAAGTGTCAAATGACTTCTGAGTTAATATGCTAAGTAATATATTACAGTGGAGTGCTAATAACTAAAGATCAAAATCATTAATTTTCCAGCAAGTAAGGAGGATACAATTTAGCATAATTCTGTTAAAATCATTATATGTAACTACTTATTTCATTCTTTAGGATTTCAGTGCACATTATAAAAACTGATCATACTGGGTTATTTTAATAATAAATTATTTACTCACCTCAGCATTAACTACAAACATTGTTTGAGTCAGGGCATTGGTATGCTCTTGAAATGTAAACTTGATGCCTGTCTTAAGTTCATTCAGCACCATAATGGCATTCTTAGGTTGCAAAATCTTCCTCAAACGTGCATTCTGCCTGCGCTTCTTCACCTTCTTATTTATCTTGACTGAAAAAGCAATATATAACTTCTGAATAACTTATTAGTGCAAGATCAGGAAAAGCTCTCTAATAGCTCTTGTGTGAAGCAGAAAAATCATATTACTATGCCTAATTCTATACCTTAAGAGTTTATAAGCCATTTCTGTGGAATTGTTCTCTTGGTAGATTGTTTCATTCGAAACAGCAGATGAATTTGTTTATATGATTTATTTATGGACGCTCTAACAGCTCAGGTCATCAGCATACCATTCAATTCAGGGCGTGAAATGGCCGACAAATTTTGCTTAGAGGCCTCTTCTTTCAGGCTTGAGGTTCTTTTTTGTGCCGTAAATGTACGACACGGGACCCACGGCTTTAATTCACTTCCGAAGGAAGCCATACTTACGATTTTTACACCCGAAAAAATCCATCGATCCTGACCCGGTTTGAACTCGCGATCTTGGGTTTAAAGGCAAATAGGTTACCACTACATCACCAGGACCAACAACAGCAGAGGAAGGATTTCAGAAAAAATATTATTCACTCTCATGTCAGTCAGTGTGTATGTTGCTGCATTACAAATGATCATTTTATAGTTATTTATCATATTCATTTGCATATTTGATTCCCACAATAATATTGACCACATTTATGTTAAAGTTCTTCGCAAAATTGACACTTAGTATAAAACCCAGTTACCATTTGATGACTCTCAATCATTGAAGACACCATATGTGGGATGATGAAAGGAATACAGTAGTGATTTTAATTATACAGTAAGACTTCTTATTCTTCAACTTGATGGTAAAAATGAATGTGTAAAAGTGAAAATGAATTTTATAAAGTACCATTACTTTAATAAGCATTTTAATTAGGGTTTTCCTATCCTTTTCTGGGAATCAACCCATTAATGCTAATCCTATCAATCTGTATGACACTGCCACGGGTGGTCTAGGTTGTTAAGGCGCGGACTCGTGAGCGGGAGGTCTGGGGTTTGAATCCCACCATGACCGTCCTCTCTGACTGGGAGGTTTTTCTCAGTCCTCATTAAAAAAAAAAAAAAAAGTTCCCAATTTATCATTTCACCTCATGTATCATCAGCGTCCACCGCCTTTGGTGCCTCAGTTGTAAAAACGGGCATTAAACACCACTAAATTTCCATTCTTTTGAAACTAAACTCAGGCCATGTTTTGGTATGAAACATTAAAATCCTAAAAAGCAAATTAGTCTGTGGACAATATTGACTTTCTAATGCTGAAACTTTAAGCTTTAATGGTTTTTCCTAAGTAGTTAAGTTAGTGCTCATTATTCTGTCCTGGAATATGGATGCCTTCAATTATCAAAGATGATTTCAAGTACACTTATTTCCAAACAGAGGGCAAAGGGACAGATGGTGAGCCCATTGCCTCTGCCATTTAACAGGGAACTAAGGCAGAGACCTCTTTTAGGTGCAATACATCTATGACACAGAACCCATTGCTAGAAGTCCCTCCAGAAAACTTGCAAATGAGATTTTTATGATGTGCTTAAGGGGAGTGCATAAACCTTGGGTCCAGAGGAGAATGCACAACCTTAATGCCACCATTAAATGCTTCAAGTAAAATATTTATTACTCATTTTGATACAATAAGTCAAGGTTTTGGAATAATGATTCTTGAAAGCAAGAGAAACATTTTAGATTCGTTCAGTCTAGCATATACAATACTAGGATGAACATTAAGGAGAAGAAGCAAGTACTAAAGTGTAAGCAATCATTTACAATTTATTCACCAAGCGGAAAAAGGTGTGACATTTTAAACACCAAGTTTACCTCAACTGGAGTATGCAATGTTTCAGTGAGTGAAGTGTGTAAGGGACACAGCATTTAACAGCACTGGCAGCTGAGGTTCCATACTTTGCGAACAGGTACGAAAGTTTGCTAAAGTTGGGGACTAAATTATCTCAGGTAAACAATGGGTGGTTAGACAAATTTATGCAACAGGAATTGTCAAAATGTGATTTTAGCAGGCGAGAGCTAAGATGTAACCCAGCTGCAAAACTTTGTAGCAGATAGAATACTGCAAAATATGAAGCAAAAAAATTAACTTTTGCATAAAGACAGAATCCTTAATAAAATATGCTGTAAGTATTGTTCTCTCTTAATCTTACTCCAGATGTCAACAGTACCAGGTGCTCTTTGCCATTGGCTGATGGCCACAGAATCATTTTGTGCAACATACATTACTTTGTCACTTAAAGTAATAATTTATTGTATACTTTTTATACATTTATAGAATCTCAAAGAAATTTTTATTTTCATTAGTACAAGTAGCATGATGGGTGAAATCATTGGAGCATCAACAGTTAAATTAACTAGGAAGGAAGGTTACTTGACAGTTTACCTATAAAGCTAGCTTAATCATGACATGAGCATGTGAACTTGGATTACTGTCTTCCCTTGTCGCTAGACCTTGCTCAGTGGGGAAAACAGAGAGAGCCTTCATTAGGCCATGGCTTACAAGCCCAAAAGTTTATCTACAACTGACACCAGCCAAATTGATGAGCCTTCAGTATGTTCATTAATGTAGTTCACTATTCTAGATTAATTTTATTGTAAATTTACATGCTTTGTGAGTTTTTTCATGTTCCTATTGTCTGTTAGGGCTTCCTATATGCTTAGCAACACATGCCTATGATGCCAACAGCTTTAACCGATCAAGACAAGCGAATGAGAAAGGATATAAATCAGTTTGTGTTCAGAGGTAAAGTAGGGAGAAATATAGGTCAGACTTACTGTAAAATGTATGTACACATTGCACTAGTATTAATTATCAGTAGTTTAGCTAAATAAATTTATAGCATTGTTAAGTCTGAGAATTTTTAACCAAAAATCTTAGTTGAAGTGCTGAAGTGTCTAGAATTGGTGCGAATTATGAATTTATGTAATTAAGAAAGTGGTGACTAATTTTTGTATGTTTCATACTTCGAATTTTCAATAATTCAAATTTATGATAACATTTTCAGATATCAAAGTTTGATTGAATAACCAACAGTTAAAAAGTAAATGAAAGCAGTGATTATATAATTAATACAAACATAAGTAATTTATTTTGTATCTTAAGATTCTTATGAAAAATAGTTATTGCAACAAGTATTTTACTGTATTTATGTGAATCTAATGCTCATCTTTTTGTCCAAATGTAGTATTCAAAATTTGTGTGCTTGAGATTTGAGTGAAAATCCGTTCTATAGTTTGTTGGTTTTCATTCAAATTTATAGTTTATTGTTGTAATGCACTGCTGCAATTCTTCACTTCACTATTTATTGCAGAGTGAATAGTAGGGTAGTCAGAAATGGAGGACAAAGAGAGAAGAACATCTTGTAATGCTACTTTCAAGCTTAAAGTAATTCTTTATGCTGACCCCCCATAAAGAGAGAGAGGGAGAGATGGGGGAAAGGGGAGAGAGTCAGAGAGGCAGGAGGTGAGTTTAATGTAGCTGAGAGAGCAATGTTTGCTTGTGGCTGCAAGAGAAATTGGCATTATTTGGAATTAAAGCTAGTAGAAAGAAATCCACTGATCCTCTTAAAAGACATACTGACATCGAAGAAAAAGTTTTGGAATTTGTAATGAAAGGAGGAAGAATGGGAAACCTGTGACTAGTGACACCATAAGAAATAACTTTTTCTTCTTTGACCTATGCCAACTGTCCTGGCAACAGCATCAGTGATGAATTTTGTCCTATATGCTCCAAGATTTAACAACAGCCCACTTATAATTTCTATGTTATGATTGTTTTATGAAGTGGAAGGGCTTATCTCTAAGATGCCGTACACAATATGCCAAAATCTTTTTTCAAGATTTTAAGTTTCAAATTTGGGGAGTGCATTACATTCAATGGTGCATTAGATTTGTGTAAATATAGTAATTATTTTTATAGGTCTATATGCCATGACTTGAAGATACTGCACTGGGTGAGACCATAAAGGATTTCGGTGACATGCATGCATAAGGTTATCAGTAGGGGTGTGCATTATGATGAATTTTTCTTTTTCTTTTTTCTATGATACAACGATGATGCTATGTTGAAAATAAATGGGGCTCATATCATAAGTGACATGAAACCATTTTCATAGATAATTTTTCCTCATTTCTGCCTTTTCTCTACATTATCCGGAAGATATATAATGACAAAATTTATTTAAATAAAAATGCTCAAAATAACACCATGTTTCTCAGATAAAGTCTAGATCCCCTTCAACTATGTATAATAATAATAATAATAATGATATGTGATATATGTTTATTAAGTGCTAAGAGAATTATACATACTAAATACATCAGGACCTCCACCTATCTGACCCAGGCCATTTTAGGTATGACCCCTCCCAATTACAATTATCATCATAATACATTTAATTCTATCACATTCTCCCAAATACTAAATAATTTAACAAAATATCCACCTCGATTTAGCCCATTTCCAGTCCCCGGTTCATCAGCAGTAACCTACTACAATTCCATGGGACCAGGATTTGACTCAACCCAAAGCACCAAAATAAATTATTTGCTACAACTGCACTAGTATTCTTCAACATACTACAATCTCTACAAACTGTTTATTCTTTAATTACTCTACTAGTACCTATAATGTTACATTTATGCACCTTATAGCACAATTTCCAATATCCTTGGCTCAATAATTCAAGTCAATTCTATGTTTAATAATTGGCAAGAAAAATACAGATATAACCTCAGACTATTTTTATTTACGTACTTAATCAATACCTTGTAAATAACAAATATATTATAAGGCTCACTACCAGATTCTAGAACACTGTCTCCTAATCTGCTGTTCCTTTCTTCTATTCACAGTTCATTTCCATTTATTTCTTACTTTCTCTAAAAATTTCCCTATATCCTTACTTACAGTTATTTCCTATTATTTTGTTAACATTGCTTTTCTCCCTAATGTTTAATCTTATACTTTTTTCACTCCAAGTCTCAGTTTCTTTACATTCATAAATTATATGTTTTACATCTTCTTTATCCCCACATAATGGGCACACGCCTCATGGGTATCCATTTCTTTGACCTTTTACCCTCCACCATATTCCTGTTCTTAGCCAGGCTATCCCCTTTCTTTCTTCATTATTAGTATCATCTATATACCTCTCTCTTCCCCAGCTATTTTTCATTGAGACATAAAAAACTAGTGAGCTTTTCTCAGATATTTGACTAAATAATTTTTGGATCTTAAAGTCCTCAAATCTTTTCCTAACTTCCTTCCAGAAACCTTTGTGATTTATTTCTCTTTTTCTCCATATATCCCCTAATCCATTACATTCTAAAGTATATCTCAAGTTACTAACCCAACCTGCGTTTTGTAAACTTGTTTCTTGATATTGTAAGCATTGTTTTAATAAATTATCATCATATAAATTTAGAATCCAATACCAGTATTTTAAGACTCTCTCCATAACTATTTCCTTTCTTGTACCTCTTCCCATTTCAATCTGCTGAACTTCGTTTGCTGTTGCTATTGGCAGCCCTAAAACTTCCTTACAAAATATCCTATGACATGATTTACAACCTCCCAACCTTTCTCAAGTCCCCAAATTTTAATACCATAGAGCATTCGGGCCTCAATCACCGAATTGCACACCCTTTCCAACCATTTCATCTCCATCTCAGGCATTTTATATAGGCACCCCCTTAAAGCCATCATTGCTGATTTTCCTTTTGCTAGTGCTGATTTCATTTGTTTTTGCCATTTTCCCCCCTGCATCTACTCTTATTCCCAGGTATGTACAATTGCACACAACTTTATATTCTATATTTCCCTTCTTCTACTTTTCATGTTTACTCAATTTAGCACCTTCCTTATATGCTAGAATTTGGCTTCTCTATTTACCTTTAATCCCCATTCTCTGCAGTATTTAACTACCTCTTGACCGTTTTAACTCATTTACAGTAATGGAGCCTACTACCAAATCATCTGCAAAGAGAAGTCCAGGGATTTGCAATTTATTTATTACTGGCAAAAGATGATTATTATTGCTTATATTCTTCAATATGTCATCAATAAACAAATTAAATAACATTGGACTTAGCTTGCAACCTTGCCTTAATCCTTTTTCCTGCTGTACTTCCCCCTTTTTCTTGCTGTACTTCCCTTGTTATTGCCCTTTGTTCATATTTTATGCAAAAGGTAATCCCTTTATACAGTTATTTTAGAATGGTAACCATTTGTTTACTCACTCCTTTCTCTGATAGATTATGCCACAATAGTTTCATCTCTATTCGGTCAAAAGCTTTTTCTGAGTCAATAAAGGTCATATAAATTTTACCTTTTAAATGTTTATCCACAATAGTTTTTATAACAAATATGTTAACAACCGCCAGCCTTCCTTTCCTAAAGCCCATTTGAAATTCCGAAAGAATGTTATATTTTTCTGCCCATTCCTGCAACCTATGAGCCAATATTCCTGTATAGATTTTCCCCACATTGGACAACAGTGCTATACCGCTATAGTTACTAGGTTTATCCAAGTCCCCTTTACCTTTGTAAATTGGTTGTATAATTGCTTTTCTCCAACTTTCCGGTGTGTACCCCTTAGCTTTCATTGTATTAAACATCAGCGTTAGTACCTCGAGTCGATTGTCTCCATGCCATTCTTTAAACAATTCCCCCGACATACCATCTATTCCTGGTGCTTTGTTTCTTTTTATTCTTTTAATTCGATTCTCTACTTCTCTGTCTGTTATATCCCTATCTAGCATCTCTACATAGTAATTTTCTCTCTCTAGAATTATCCTCCCTTTTATAGAGCTCTGACATGCAAACAGAGCTGAAAAATATCTTAACCATTCTTCTTGGGTTATATTAGAGTTAAGTACATATTTTTATATTCCTTCCATATAATAATTTTTAATGGTGTTCAATGCCCATTTTTACTACTGGGGCACCACAGGCGGTGAACACTGATGATACATGAGATAAAATTAAATACTTTTTTTTTTTAAAGGAAGGAAACGTTCCAGGTCTAAGTTTAGGGTTCATCCCCGGCATTTGCCAGTTATGAGGACTGAGGAAACTGGGAAAAAACCTCAGTCAGAGAGGACGATCCTGGCGGGATTCGAACCCCAGACCTCCCGCTCACGAGCCTGCGCCTTAACGACCTCAGCCACCCATGGCGGTATAATAATAATAATAATAATAATAATAATAATAATAATGATGATTTAAAATATGAAGAGAGAAACGTTGGATTAGGAAAAAGGAACTGAAAACATTCCTATTGGGAAAAATATCGCAATACTATGTTGTACACTGACTTGTGCTTTCATTGAGGAGCAAATATAAGCAATGTCATGTAATCAGTGAAAATATTATGCATTATGCATAGCAAAATGATGAAATTACTTACATCCAGGCATTTTCTTCTTGAACTGCCAGGATCTGACTTTGGTCATCTCGCCAGCAGGAGCCTCTGGAATGGAACTGGTCTCCACTTCCATTTCCGTAGTTGGTGTCTTTGGAGTTACAGGTTCAACCTTGATGCTTGCGGCAGATCCAGACCCTGGTGATGCAGGTCGTGGCGGTTGTGGTGGAGGTGGGGGTGGCGGCTGCTGCTGCTGTTGAGCCTGATACTGTAATGACAGCCAGCAGGGGATATACCCACACAAATACTTCACCGGATCCTGCACTCGGGCCCAGGTCACTTGTCACGCTTCACGCGGCCACCCAGACATTTCCAGCAATAAATACAGAGCGAGAAGGTGCCCACCATCATCCTCGCCAGGGCATGGTATAGAACCGATTATATGATATCTGTGGAGCACTTAAGTTACCTCTAGAGGATCCAGAAGCAAACTTTCTGGCACACATTCTACAATTTATTATTTACTCTATTGAATTTAACATAAAATTTCAATAATATTACTATAATGGAATGCTTGGTGTCTTTACATATGATCAAAATAAAACTTTCTTCACAATAACATGGTTTTCTGTAGTATTTCAAATCTCAAAACTGATCGGGAATAAAAATAACTTTAATTTAAGGACAAACTTTAACATATCCAGAATTTGTGTGTCGTGTATACTCCACAATTACCCTGGAGAGTCGTATTTATTCCAGGACCAGACTGGTTGAGGGTACTGTCACCTTCTCTCTCTGTTTCTCTTTTTGGAAGTGCCTTGAAGGGGCCATGAAGCAAGCTGCATGTATGCTTTTTCTTCTTTGCTGTTACGTCAGAACTTGGCACCTGACCATAACCAGAGCGCAAATCCTCAGCAACAATGTATAGTTATTTCATCCCTGGGTACAAGGAAGGATTGGGGAAGGGGACACCAAAAAAAAAATAATAATTAAAATGTTCCGTCTATAATTCCAACACCCCACTCTGTGTGCTCTGTTGCACATTGCTCAACTACTGTTACAGACATCTCTCTGTAACAGAGGGTGGACTGTGGTTGCTTATGGAATTATCTTTGAACCCTCGGCTTCAGAGACAAGGTATATTTCTTTACAAAAATGCTTTTGGTTCAAAAGGGAGGAAATTTAACGAGTTTCTTATTGCTCTTTGACAGTTAATTATACAATTTGTTTTAGTTTCCCCTTTACAAACCACTACTTAAGAGTGAATTTATTGTAGAAAACCTTCACTTAGGACATAACTTCTCTGTATATGCTCTCTAGTTTTGAAGACTATCATCCTTTTGTCTGCTGGTGGCCTATATTAGAAATAGAACTTTCTCATCAAATTATTCCAAACGAGCATCATTTCCTAACTTGTCATGTTTGCAAATATAATTTTTCTGCTAATGCATGTTTTGCAGAATCTGTTTATAAAAATAAAATGTGAATTTATTTGATTGATTGATTTTTTTTAAGCTGCTCATAATGTACTGCTTTCTCTTATCTCTTTTCCCTGTTCTTTTATTTTTGTGTACTCCAAGTTTGAAACCAACTGTAAAAGGCTATGTTTACTCTTGAGGTATATTCCTTAGTACAGTTAGTCATTTGAATGAAATATTGACTATTTTAGGGCCCTGAAGCAAGATCCTATACTGTAGAGACTGAATTTCCAGTACAGGCAATGAAGGTTTTCTGCAAGATGTTGCAAATGTGTATTGTGTCTGATTCGCAGTATCAAAACTACAAGTTGATGTGAAATTTCTCTTTGGTAAAACAAGTATTCCATGTGAATTTTTTTTTATATGATTATCATATGCTGCCCAATGTAGGTGCCACAACACCATTGCACAATGAACATCAAAACATGTGGAAGTGTTTGGTGCATGGCAAGCTTTATTTTTGTAAATTTTGTTGCAGTTTTTGGTGTGCTACTGAATATTGTGCTCGATAAAATAGCACTATATATGCTAATTATGTAAAATGGAAGAGTAGAGTAATTTAGTCATGAGAAGATTTATAGTTCAAGTGTAGCAAGTTTCCACCCTGAATTAAATGGGATGCTGATGACCTGAGATGTTAAAGAGCAACCATAAATAAATGAAATCAACAAATTAATAGTGAAAACAAAAAGAAGGAGAAAGAAGTACAAATTGGTTTGATGAAGAATGCAATGAAGCTAGAGAAGCTTTGATAAAGATTTAGATACATGGAGAAAAACAGAGTATGATAGAGATAGGCAGCATTACTTATTAAAGAAATTATATAAATGTTTATTAGAAAAGAAAAAGGAAAGAGTGGCAACAAAAAGTGAATGATAAGACTAAGAAAGCAGTAAAAGATAAAAATAATTAAGAAATATTGGCCATTATGAAGAGTGTCTACAAGAAAAATAAAATAGAAAATGAGATTGCACAGAAGGAATGGAGAAAGCATTTTGCAGGCTTGGTTTAGGTAATAATTGTAAAAAGTGGAATGTTGATATGTAATAAAACACGGAAAAGGTTGAGTGTTTAGATAAGGAAATTACAGTAGTGAAATTGAATACCAAATTAAAAATTTGAAAAGAAAATTACAGTGGAATTACTTCGTTATCAATTTTAGGTCAAATTCACTTATCAGCTTTTATACCAGGGCTGTCAAAACTTTGCACTTTAGAGTCAACATCAGTTCATGTAACGTTAGCTATGTTGTGGTTGTGACATTACCACATCTACCACTGCTTAACGGCCAAGATTGTTGAGTTTTCAATTTTATCTAGTTAATGTAAATTAAGCATCTGTGTAACATCTCGACGCAAAGGATTACTTATCCCATAAATCACTTTGCAGATGCCCTCTTTGGAAAAATTTTTAACTACTACAAATGAACCAGTTCAATTAATCACAGTAACTCAATTAGAAACATGATAGAATACAATTGCACACACAATAAGAAAAACCTGCAATATAGCAGCTTCTGCTTAATGGCTGCTGATCAATTATACTATTTTGTAATTGGTTCACGTGTAATGGGTAGCATTCCTGATTTGTATGTAGTATTGTCAACTGAAAATGTTAGCTATAAAGTATGTAGTTTCAACAGCCTGGGTATTGATTAAAGGAATGGTTAAAGATAGAGAAGTTGTCTGAGTTTCAAGCAGGATTCAGGGGCTGTTGACAATATAATAATTCAAAATGTAAAAATCACCAAAGAAAAAAACAGGGTAGTGTGTACATGTTCTTTACAGATTTTGAAAAGGCATTTGATACAATAAGAAGAGATATACCTGAGTATAAAATGAGGTGTAAAGGAGTAAGTACAGGGTTTATTAAAGAGGCTCAAAAGTAGTATAAAGGAGCTAAGTGCTAAGTGAAAAGGCAATGGGATCACAGAGATGTGGAAAAAAAGGTAGGTTTGCAATAAGGCTGTTAAGTTCAGTCCAGTTTTGTTTAATTTGCTTACTGATGATGTTATAACAAAACTTTAAAGATTAATTCACACTGTTCATTTGTTTGAAAGAGAGAAATACTACACTTGCTATTTGCGGAAGATTTAATGGTAGATTCAATTACAGTAATTGGATTGCAACAAGCTATTAATATGATCAAGTAGATTTTATATAGAATGTGGATTAAGAGTAAATGTTAGGAAATAGAAAATAGTAGAGTTTAAGATAGGTAAATTAAGAAGGGATGAGAAATGCTTCTTGAACAGTGAGCCATTAGAAGTGATTAAAGAATTTGATTTGGGAGTGAGGTCGTCAAGTAATGGAGGGTGAGAACCATAAGGGAAGAAAGTTATTGTTATTGTTAAAAGGAGCCATGAGAGTAATTACAATATGTTTGAAAAAAATTACTCCGTCAATAAAATGGTTGGAGAAATTTATGAAGTGATAGTGGAATCAAAAATATTATATGGAGTAGAAGTACAGAGAACTTTTAAGGGTTGATTGAAAATTTAATTCATAGGATGTTTTGCAGAGAGGATTCAGATTGCCCAAAGCCTCACCAAAAGGAGTAGCTTTAATTCATTTAGAAAGGGTAGAGAAGAATGGTGGAGAGAATTCTAAAATATTGATACAGGACTTTGAAATTAGCGGAGCACAGTATTCTCAAGGGGTGTGTGAAATACCAAAGGGAAGGAGTGAAAGGTAATAGTTGAAAGGGAGAAGTGGAGAAAATATTACAAGAAATTTGGATGGGGGAACTGTGGAAATTAGGGAATGAAAATAGAGAAGGGTTTTGGGAGGAGGTAAGGCAATGAATTGACAGAGAGGTGATGGATTTGGGCTAGTTTTTAGAGATAAAGAGTTCTTTAAAATTGTACAGAAGAATTAGAGAGGAGTGGAGGAGAGAAAGATACGCAGACTTATAATAAATTCGGGAGGGTTTCAGCTGGGAAAAGAGGAAGGGTGTATGTGTGGAGAGATTGAAGGAATCTTTCATTGTTTAGCAGAGTGTGAAAGGATAAAAAGATAGGAGGGAAAGCATATGGGAAGCAAAATGGGACAAATTACAGAAAGTATAGCACATGAACATTAAATGTGGGAATATAGAGGAATAAAATGATAGGTGTATATTTACGAAAAGAAAAGGAGAAATGATTTAGAATGGTAAAGGAGGAGGAGAGAACTATGATGAAAAATAGTATTAATTAGGGAAATATAAAAAGAGAGGGGCCTAATTACACAGATAACTGGAGGTTTGTGTGTAAAGAGGCCTCTATAGAGGGGTATTAGAATTATTAGTATTATAATGTAGGTTATGTATATTAATTTGATGAATATTCGTAAATATTTTGTATAAAATCGGTAACTAATAGGTTTTATTTTCTAGGTACATATGTAGTTATGAAAATTGTATATAGTCGAACCTGAGTCTTCAAAAAACTCCAGTGAATAATCGCTGATGAACAGAAGACAAGAACATTTGTTGGGTAGTAAACTGAAAATAGTTTATGGTTATGTAAAAGATATTAATAAATAAATTCAACTCAAAACTTCCTGCAATAAATAGGAGTTTTGCAGTCAACCTTTTCAAATTGATGGGGAATTAATATTATGGATATCTGCACGGACTTTCAGTTTGGTTAATTTTTTATTTTTCCGTGTGATATTAAATTGAAATCATTACTCTTTAAATTGTCCAAACATTATTTATTCGTTTTTAATAATTGTTAAATCTAGAAAAAGAGCCCATTATTTCAAATATCAGTTCTAGTTTTTGGCTACACAATAAACTTGTCCTTAAAATTCAATGCATAGCACATTTTCAGAGTAAAATACTTTAAATTAATAGTGTAAGTTCCAAAAACAAAAAAATTAACATTGTAACAAGTATAAAGAAAATTTTTCAATTGACTGAAATACAAGTAATTTTAGCCCCATTTTGGTCATAAAATCACAAGAATTATAAAGTTCTACAATATGTTTACAAGTACAGTTTCAAATTTTGACGACTTAATTGGTTAATATGAAATTTATCATGTTTATTGTTGATATTATTTGTAACCACAATTGTTTCTGAGAAATGAGATAAATTTAATCATCTTGTTATGACTCTATCCTAAAATATTTTGAAACACAAGTTACCATATTAATATTGTCTGTGGCAAATTGTTTTCATACACTTATTTCCTTAATGGAGACATATAATTATTCCAGTACAGGTGAGCTTGGTTTAAAATTGTTCACTTAGGGTATAAACATATTGACGTCTAGCTTAAAGCCTAGCAAACTATGTAAGCCAACTAGTAGCCTCAAGCAAGCTTGGTATGCACATGTTGACAATTGTTCACTGCTCCCTTATCTCTCAGCTTATTAGTCACTTTCTTGGATTACCAAGGAGTAAAAGAGGTTTCAATGGGTCCAAATAGCAAAGATGACAGTTCAGGTTCAAAATGGTTAAGCACTAACTGCATTCATATTAAATAAACAAAGCTTCTGCCTAAATTCATCAAAACTGAAAGTTCATTCCACAATTCACTGATAAATTGATAACGATCAGAATGGGCCTATTTCCACCATGCAGATCTTTAAAACACACATGCAACAAGATTTTCTACTGATATCCAAGATTCAAGCAGGAAGGAATGATGGGAAGATTCATCCAGCATGTAAGCGAGCTTTATCAGCCAGGTGTCAACATGTGCTGTCATTTGATTGTATATATTCATTTCTCTCTCCAGTTCCTCTTCCTGCTAGGCCACCAGCATCAACATGTCATGTACCTTTAGTTGGAGAGGGTATCTATGAAACTGCCCAGAAACATTCGTTTACTACTTTCGGATTAAGTCCATTAATGATTCTGTGCGAGCATATATACTGCTCCACAATAAATATTCCTAATCACTGACTGCCATAATGAAATGATTAAATCCACGTTATTGCTCAGAAACATTAAAGTTACTAATAACACCAATGCTAAACCTGGTCAATTTTGTTTAACATATTAAATGCGATCAAAATTTTGTTTTACTATATTTTGACATTACTTAATTTAATTGAAACAAATATTTGGGGGGGGGGAACTTATATTTGAAAACGTTTGATCAAGTTAAAGAAATTTGATTTCTGTACAAAAAACAAATTGATTAGAAAGTTCCTGTTTGTACCACTAGATGGAAAAGAATTTAAAATACAAAGTTGCTTCAAATGGCAATTAGCAGACAATGGTATGATGCTATCTATCTACTTTTATGTTACCAACAGGTATTTTGGCATGCATCTGCAATTGAGCACAGTGCACAATGGGCAAAGGTATGCCAGTAATTGTCACAATTCCTGTGCTGATGTCTGCATGTAGACAGTCAGAGAAACTAATTTTGTAATGAAATGTTACCACTAGAGCAGAAAAAAAAATTAAGTCTTCAGGAATAACCCCTATACTATAAGGGAACTTAAGTTTTTATTGAAAAGTTCAATGCATCTTTCTAGAAGAAAATTTGTTATTCCACAAATTGTCAATCTAAAAGTTGATTTCCATTGGTAATGTTGCAAAACGTAATTATGCAATGCGCACATACATGATATATTTTGCTCAATGGGGACAAACTGTGGACGATCCTTAAATGGATAGGGAACAAAAAAACGTCATATGGACATAAGTTCAGAACTGCATGGATACTATGCTAGAGACCATTCTGCAATGGAATGTGCAGGCCTGCATCCAAATGGCATCACAGGCAGCATGCATTGTTCCAGTGTCCACACATCTGGGATGGGCTTTGCATACTCAACACCTTTTTGGTGATTCCATAGGTAGAAATCTACAGAGCGGAGGCCTGGTGACCAGGCATGGGCTTCCTCACTGCCTGGAGAATTGTTCAGATATCTAAGCACAGAAATTCGGAAGTGGACTGGAGCACCATCGTTTAGCAGTCAAATTATCCTTAGTACCACCAATGGCATCTCTTCCAGAAGAGCAGATATTGTCAACTGCAGGAAGTGGTGATATGCCTCTATATTTCGTCTTATAGAAGAAAGACTGGTCTCATGAGGCAGTCACCAATAATCCCTCTCCACAACTTGTGTTAATGGTTTGCCACCAACGTACTACAGGAATTCTCCGGAGCCCACAGATAAGTGTTGTGGAAGTTGGTGATTCCACTCCTCATAAAGATGACCTCATTAGTGAATCAGATGGATGACAAAAATTCCAGAATAGTGACCTGTTCAACAAACCAGCAACAAAACCTTCGAGCAGAAGAAAGTCTGTCAGTAATAAGCTCTGCACATTTTGCAAGTGATACAGGTAGTAGCGACTTTCTTGGACTAAGTTCCACATAGTTGGATTACCCCATGCTGCCTGGTGCTGGTAAGGGAATTATCTTTCAGTGTTGAGCACATGTTCCTCCAAGGGCAGGTGTATGTACCTGGCACACCAGCCTTTCATGTTTACCCATTGAAATAAACGAGCTTGTCTCACATAAACAGGCACATTTTATGGGTGATTGCCATCTGTTGGGATACTTTTGTCTGGTACAACCATGCAGCATCCCACTAATTTCATTTGCTTGTCATATGTAAAGACCATGTAGGCCTGTTCCTGAATGGAATATCAGGCCATTGCCTTATAGTGCTGCACACACTGCACAAGTCCACTCCACGATGAGGCAGCAATAGCAGAAAAGCAGACACCTAATGTTACAAGCGAGGGCATTGCCATCATGAGGAACAGTACCACCCCTCTAGTGAGGAACTCGGGCACTTCCAGACATATGACCTTTTTTGTTCCGCATTCACTCAGAGATCGTCCCCTGCAGTTTATCCCCATTTCAAAATCACCCAGTATCTATATATATAATAACTAAAGAAGCAAAAAAAGAAATGCTTAATTTATTGACAGAATTATTGCTTGCTACATTTCAAACAACTTGTGTTCTTCAAAGGCAAGAAGACAAGTGAAGGTGATAAAAATATTGACTCTTAAAGGTAATATAATGCATGGAAACCGATTAAAAAGCAACAAGAATGAGTATGAGAATATAAATATATATGGTATACATGCTTTATGCAAAAATATAGTTGCATCTATCTCTGAGCAAACTTTCAGAACCATGAATCAACAATGCTTGTAAGTGTAAAATTAAATGATCATTGAAATCCTTACAGTGAAACAGGGCATATTGTGCAACTGGCAAGGGCAACTTAGTTTTAACAGAACATCTATGAATGTTCATACGGGCAAAACAACAGTGGAAGTTAAACCTATATAAAATGCTTTGCAAAGTTAGGGAGGGTTCTAAAAGTAAGGCGAGGAACCAATTTAGAAAAATCACCTTTCTAAGGTTCTTTTATGTGCTGTAAAATAATTACATGGGACCTACAGCTTTACTTTCCTTCCAAAGGAAGCCATACTTAGGATATTTATGCTCCAAAAAAATCTATCTACCAATGGATTCAATCTGGGATTGAACCCAGGATCTTGGGGTCAAGACAAGTATGGTTACCACTAGATCACCAGGAATGACATCCATTGACATGTTATACAGCCCCACCATATACCACATCAACCAAACTATGAGGAGGAATTAAATAAAAGGCCACTGCACTTTTATTACCTTTAACTAATCCTTAAAACTGTTATATATTTATCCTAATGGGAGACAAGGCAGGAAATCACAATTTTATTGAAGCTTCTAGGCTGACAACAGATCCACAAACTATCCTATCACACATATCCTAATCCATTTCAACTGATGTTCATGAATATCTCTTAAAAGTAATCAAAAAAGTGAAATCATATGGGGGAAAATTTTGTTCTGTAGAGAGGGTAAACTGTTTTCCAGCCAAATCCCTGAAGCATAGAGAGGTGGGTGATTAGATGCGATGAAGGTGTGGAAGCATCCATGTACAATTGGCTGTAAACTAAAACCTTTCTATTTCTTTTATAATGGGATTAAGCAGCTTCTATAACTAGAAAAAATGTGTTTGTAAATCAGGAAATCATTATAGAAAAATTATATATATATCACACCCACACACAAAAGAGGTGAAATATAATTCACCCTTTTATAAAAACCATTATTTTATTTTTGTATACTTTCTATTAAAAAGTACTTATTCTCTTACTATCTGACATTCAGGTGATCAAGCAGCAGAAACAAAAATTCTACTACAAATGTCTGTTTTACTAGCGACGATACATACAGACCTTGTATACAACAATGCAGTGGCGGCTCGTGCATATTTTAGTTGATGGGGCACAACTTTAACATTGCATACTGCCATGAGAAAAAAAGGGGGGCAGGGGGGGAGCACAACACACTTTCCTCTAAAATAAAGCCAATATAGTAATATTATGTACCGGCATTCAATTGTAATTTGAAGTAAAACATTCACTACATATTTACAAAAATTAATATTTGACTCTCACTAAGTTGCTTGTGCATTTCAGATCTTTCATTACATACTTCCATTATGTGTGTTTATAATACTTGCATTATTAACCGCATAATTATACAATGCCCAAAATTTGAACAACTCTTTTCGACTAGCAACCTAAAAGATACAGGAACCAAAATATATATGTGCTATACAGCAGTTCTGGCTAACAAGTTTTAAACTTCCTTTTTGAATGAATTAGCCTTAAGGAATTTAATGTGTCTTGAACTAATCAGTGGTTTAAATTCTTTCCAAAATAATTGTTAAAAAAAGCAAAATGACAATTATTTTGGTCTTAAATATATTATTATGAAACCAATCATAGCACTTTTCCAAGAAATATTATACCTACAAAATGAAAAATTTAAAAATTAAAAAATCTGTACAAAATTTCACGTGCTTTTGTGAAGTGGTTCACCCAAATTTTAAGGAGGCTCTTCATTTAAGCTACCCGTAATTTTGTATCAATTTCAATCAAATTTGAAGTTTTGTTCATACTCTTATATGCAAAATATCAGATTCGTAAATGCAGTGAATTGTGTAAAAATTTAAACTTTTTGGAAGATTTTCTATGTAAAGTTGCCTTAATTTTGTTTCGATTCCAACCAAATTTTTTCAAACTTCTATATACAAAATCTCTAACTCCATAATTGCAACGATTGGTGAGCTGTTTCATGCAGACAGATGGACAAAGCGACACTAATAGCTGTTTCCACAGTAGCGATCACTCCTAAAAACAACTAATATTGCCTTTACTGAAAAACAATGGCTACTTAATTATACAATAGCAATTAAATTTAAACACCTAAATCTCTGTACACAACATAAATTCACTTTTTTGACCAATAATTACCAAAAGAATTAGATTTACATTTGTGAATAGATCACAATGGCTTGTTAGTTATCATTCTACAGATATAACAAAATGGTAATTGGCAGAAGTGCCAAAATTCTTCAGTTTAATCTCATAATCCTCCTCTTACTGATCATTCAGGTTTATCTTATTTATAACTCAGTTTCTTTTTAAAATGTAATATTATTTAAGGATGCATTAGTTGAGTTGCTTTAATAGTGGAAGAGTTACTTATATTTACATTCCCCATAAGCCAGTGGCATGAAAAAGCAAACAAATGATGGGAAGTAATAGCACTGACCTCAAGACAAATCGCTTAGGGAAGCTCCTCTTGCAGATGCCACAGTACAGAAGACAAGAGTGTGCATTTGCATGAAAAGTTCACAAGATTCTGCATGCCCTACATGAAGTTTCACACTGCAACACCCCTTTCATCCCCTTGCCCATCAGATTTCATAACAATTCCTTTTAAAACAAATGCTAGCAAGGACAGGCTTAGTGTGCATTTGTGTTACAGAAGTTCAAAAGATTCTGCATATCCTTCTTGAAGCTTCATTGCAACACTCATCTCATCCCCTTGCCCACCAGTTTCATTAAAGCTTTTATGAAGGGTTAGCAAGGCATTCTGTCTTGCTAACCCTGAGCACAAGGAGAATGTATCTGGCCCATTTTCTTCATACATATATAGCTGTCTGCATTCGCACTGTTTAAACCATGTGCCTCTCTTGTATACCTATGCCAGTGATGAAACATTCTGGATTTGCATCTTGAAATTCTATAACTTTTTTTGAGTTGACAACTTATGCTCAATTATTTAAATGCCTCTATGGTTAAAAATTAATGGGAGGACATGTGCCCTTTAGCACAAGTCGCCACTGCAAGAATGTCTTATTACTTGATTTGCAACAACTTGGAAGAAAACAAATTCCATGCTGAAGTTGCCAATGGAAATACTCCTTTAGAAAGACTTTCTGCTTAGACATATAGGTATAATAATCAGCCAAAAGTGCCCAATACCACTTCATGTTCAATCTGTAAATAACAATTTCAAACATTTAATGCTTCATGAAGTCTGAAAGACATCATATGCCAGATTATCTGAGTTAAGCTCTTTTACCTTAAGTTCTGTACCAAGGTTCTTATGCCTTATGTAACAGTATATCTAACTTTTAAAAAGGTTTTCCTTTATCTGCTGATTTACAAGAAAAGAAAAAGAAAAGACTTAAATATTTGGTGAAAATGTAAAATTTGGGAGGATGTAGGTAAGGACAGTGAAACAATATGAACTAACCCTCTACCATTATCTGAAAAATCTGCTGAATTAGATAAATGTAAAATATGCTTTTATAATTTGTCTCAGCTAATCTGGTGTACTAAAATTTTTGCTCACAGCATATTCTGGGAGCAAAGTGAGCAATTTCCCAGTATGATATTAAGCACAATACAGCAATATTAATCATTAGCATAAACATTTTTAATTATACGCAAACTTAACTAATTACATTTAGGAACTATTTTCTTTATTATTCAGGCTATAGTTAATGCTGAAGGTGAAGTTTTTCCTCCCCACAAATAATATAATCTAACTAATTTATTACCAGTAACAGTATACATGTCTCATTAAGCATTACTTTCAACATTGCTGTAGTCCTTTATGCATTTTACGATTTCACTTGTTAAGACTTGAATTGACTAATCTGATTATTAGAAAATGAAAACCTTATGCATTTGTACTTCTGAGACAATAAGAATGTAATTTAGAGGTGAAGAATAACTGGTAGGAATGCAGAATTGTCATATACTTCAAGAAATTTCAACTGTATTGTTACGATAATGAAGAGATGCAACATATATATCAAGTACACAGGATTTCTAATTATTCAAATAACTAAATCTGGAAGGGTGTCAATGCATTTAATAACTTTTTCTACCAGAAAGTAATCTATTTTTGCCATGGAACTGAAGTTGTCAATGCAGTTTCGATTAACTAGTGAAAGGGGGAGAATGGTGAACATTCCATCATCGATTCCTTACAAAGGAAGGAATCAAACTTAGGGTTACCTTTGTGGAGGACAAGAAATCTAACCAATAGGCATAAGATTGAATGTTCATACTCAAGCACATGAATAGGTTGTCCTTTCAAGTTAAAATCCTTTAGTTGGAAGCCATGTCAAAAATATTTCAATTCCTATTTTTTGAAGTCATTACAGACTTGCTTACCAGGGAGACATTCCTGAATTGTAATGAATGACTTCAAAACATAGGAATTTTATTATATCTTTACAATTTCTTTAATTTTACCTGTCTTCAGCTCATCAGTGATCAGGTTGTATGCATGGATTTGAGCCTTAAAATCTATCAGCATATATATTATAAAATCATTTATTACATTTTTTATGCTCTTTTAATACTCCTTACTCATTTATCTTTCAATCTTCAAAATGCGCTTATATATTTAATTTAATCTTTTAAATTCATGAAATGATTTTCCACACATAAATCTTTCTTCAGAATTATTTTTATATCATTTAGAAATAGAACCCCTGTATGTATCCTTGCAATATCTACTCTCCCAAATGGATCACAACAGTTTATATATCTCATCCTTTTTCTTTTTTTAAATTATTCCAAACATTTCTAAAGAACCCCAGTAGATGAAATATTTTAAAATGTTAATAACATTTCTGTGGCTTCACTTACAAAAAATACGGAAGCAGTTTAAAAAAACATTTAAAATATTGATACAATGATAAAACTCCCTTAACATTTCACTCTCAAAATTAAAAAATCAGGACAATTTCCCTGAAACCTTTGCTTGCATGGTTCACTGTTAAAATGACTGGTGCATAGTGGATCATGTTAGGTTTGCAAAGGTGTGCAATTGTGGTGAATCTGGTAGTCTGTTGATGAACTTGTACAAAATATTGTCTGCTTCCAGAATGTGAAATTCACGAGTTTATGTTCCTATTTCTTTTTGAAAATCTTTTCTCAAATGTCAAGTTCCTTGGGAGATTGAACAGTTTTTAATAAAGATGCCTTTTTCTATTTCATGATTTTCTATTGCAAAAATAAGGCTGATTTTTCTATCTCTTTGTAATGGATATTTCTCCAGTGTTCCTTCAATCTGATGCCTATATTTCTCTTGGTCTTGCCTATGTATATTTTTTCACAGTCTTTACAACTCTTCTGGATATATCTGATTTTTCCTCTTTGGGTTTGGAATTTGCTTTATTTACTGGAGAAATATCCATTACAAAGATAGAAAATTAGATGTAGTAGCACATTTCTGGATGAAAATTATGAAATAGAAAAAGGCATCTCTTTACTAAAAGCTGTTCAACATTCCAAGGAATTTGACATATGGGAAAAGATGTTCATAAATAAATATGAACACAAACTCATAAACTTCAACATCCCGGAAGCAGACAATATTTTGTACAAGTTCACCAAGTTCATTTAACAGTTGACAATGTGAGCAAAGGTCTCATGAAACATGTCCTGAATTTTTTAATATTGAGAGTGAAATTTAAGAGTGTTTTATCATTGTATCAATATTTTAAATGTTTTTAACTCAGGCTGCTTTCGTGTTCAATGGAGGTGAAGTCACAGAAATATTTTAGCATTTAAAATATTTTATCTACTGGAGATCTTATACTCGTTTTCATTGTGTTGATTCCTAAATGTATTAAAATTAAAATAAAACAATTTTAATGTTTTATAATCTTTCATCTTCAACATCATGATAAGTGTTAATGATGAAACACAATTAGTCTGCAGTTTGGAATATTTTGCTTATAATGCACTTGTTGATAAAACTTCTGAGCTACTGACAAGATCAGCTGTTGTAGATAAAAATGTACATTCAAGAGAGCTAAGATTACTCACCTGCTGAGAGGAATAACTCTGCTGCTGCGGTGCTGCTGGAGGCTGTGGTGGTGGTTGTAGTGGCTGTTGCTGTGATGCTTGTTGTTGTTGTTGTTGTTGTTGTTGCTGCTGCTGTTGCTGCTGCTGCTGTGGCTGTTGTGATGGTGACTGAGATCGCTGCTGTGATTGCTGCTGTTGGGGAGTTGAAGTTGTATAAGACTGAGAGCTACTATAGCCACTGCTAGACAGAGATGGAGAGTTGTAGCCTCCTCCATGTTGCGAATTTGACATTGACTGTGGCATTCGAGACTGTGAAGAAGGTCTTGATTGTTGCTGGTGATATAAAACCTGTGAGCCTCTGCCTACACCACCTATAAGCACAATATTTCCACAATACAGTGACCATCTTGGAACATTTCTTGTATAAGTAATCAACATTTTCCAAAGTATGTCCAAACTCTATCTCAAAATAATAGTCACAACTTTTTCACTAAATTATGGACAATAGAGAGACAAATGTACTTACGCTACTAATAAAAAACAAATAGAAAATGCTATTGACAGTAATGTGAAACATTTATAGCCAACTGCAGAAACGATATTTAGACTTAAAAAGGCCTAATATTGCAAAGATGATGTTTAATAGTAGACATTGTAATAAGTCAATATTAAACTATGCCCAGAACACACCTCTTAACCTCAATCTCACACTATTGTGTACAAGAGTGGGGGTTTTTTCAATGGAGCACAGGCATGTGAAGGTAGTTTCAGAGATATGATACCATGAATGTTGACTCATTGACCATGGCAGAACTTACATCATGCCTTAGCTGCCATCAACAGCCTTGACGTGGACAATAATATGAAATATAATATTTTCATTTTATCACAAGTGATATGTGATGGAAAGATGACTAATTGCTCATTGGCTCAAATCATAACCCACCGATATGGGTAGCAAGGTCGTTAAGACCCGGAGTCGTGAGTGGAACGTCTGGGGTTCGGTTCCTACCAGGACCGTCCTCCCTGATTGGGGTTTTTTCCAGGTTCCTCAGTCCTCCTAAATGGCAAATACTGAGGAGGTACCCTAAACTTAGCTAGAAAGTTTCCTTCCTTAAAAAAAATCCTTTCCCAACTTATCATTTCATCTCACATACATCAGTGTCCATGGTGCCTCAGCAGTAAAAAAGGGCGTTAAACACTATTCATTAAAATATATGTGTGTGTAACTCAATAAGACTCTCTTCTTCATTTGAGAAATTCCATACATATTTAGTCATGGTTCCTGTTAAAATAAACTTGTACATAAACATTGGGCATGTGCCCACATTAATACTGATTGCAGTCAGCACAGAGCTCATACTACTACTTCTTTGCTATGTCTTAACATAACAATGTCTTGTTAAGTGTTTAATGAACATGGTTTAAACAATGAAACTGACTGAACACAGTTTAAGCAATGAAACTTAAAACACTTTTTAGGTAGACAGTGTCTAAAGGTTAAAATAGGTTGTTTCTGTGATTGGTCTTTGGTCACTCAATGCATCCTACATCAGGATAGACTTGATAATGTTGGAGTTACATATCTAAAATGTTAAGAATTTATTCCAAGTTCGCAGGCTTTACCATCGCTTCAATGTAATCCCTGTCATATTTATCACCAACTACCACACTTCTGGAAGAAATTGGATACCCATAAAGCAGTTTTTTGTTAACATCGGGAGTGCTCTACTGCAACACTGTGGTATGGCTTGTTCTGACTTCTGTAGTTAACTCCCTCTCTATCCATCCCAATCCATCTCCAACAGTGTTATACTTGCCTCCTAAACCCAAGATCGCGGGTTCGAACCCGGCCAGGACCGACGGATTTTTTCGGGGGCGTAAAAATCCTATGTATGGCTTCCTTTGGAAGGGAAGTAAAGCCCTGGGTCCCGTGTCGTACATTTACGGCACGAAAAAGAACCTCAAGCCTGAAAGAGAGGCCTCTGAGCAAAATTTGTCGGCCGTTTCACGCCCTGAGTTGAATGAGACGCTGATGACCTGAGCTGTTAAAGAGCGTCCATAAATAAAATCATTCAAAAAAAAAAAATTCATTCCAACAGTGTTTGAATCAAATCAATGTACTGCACTTCGATAACAGAATGATCTGCTATTAGCACATCCTTGCCGAAAAACTGATACCCAAAGGATCACCACCTCCAAGCATAATGGCTTGCTCACTTTTCAAAAAATATCACTTTAGAGCTGTACATATTGACACCACTACTTGACAGCTTCATATTAATCTGTTTAAACACAGTGCACTCGTGATGCTGAGCATGTTGAACAGCTCTTTTCCTTTAGTGTGCTGAGAACAATGACCTCACATGTTCACTGGCAGCATGACAAGTGTTGCCATTACTTTCTTTTCAGGACTCATATTTACAGAAGATAATGGATAAACAGCAAGTTGCATAAAGCACAGGAGAAAATAACATAAAATTAAAGTTTACTACAAAATAACTGATGTGTACAGTCCTTAGGGAATGTGCTGGCATCTAGTTATAAGTATGGTTTGATAGTGGGTTGCTAATGGTCATTGGGGATGCCGATATTTATAATTTTTCCCTAGCTTCCCAATAAAGGGCTTCCAAATTATTTTTCATTTGTTTGTTGCTATCTAGTTGGCTGCATTTCAGTAAATGCTCTTTGTTTAAGATAGTATTCACGTCCTTACACAATGGGTAGTGGTTGTCCTTGATTAATTTCATCCTGAAGAGATGTTTTGACAGGCAATCATGTCCAGCAGAATTAGGCAACTTAAGTTTTTCTTGGTTTCAATAAAAGGTGTTTGAAAGTATTTAGATCTTCATATGATTTTCCTTTAAGTTTTTGTTCGATATTTTGTGTTTTTGTTCAGTTGTTAAACTTTTTATGAGTTTCAATTTAGAGGGAAATTCCAGTTCAAAAGATTGTTTTAATTTTATGCTGGTTCCTTTTTTGCCAAAGTATCAGCAATCTCATTCCCTTTCAATCCCACATAGCTCAATGTAAAACTATTTCTGATTGAATTGTATGATATGGTCCTATTATTTTGTTTATACTGTTTGTTGGTGAGTAACTATTTTTTTTTTTATTTGGTTTATTTATGGGTGCTCTTTAACATCTCAGGTCATCAGCGTCCCTTTCTATTCAGGGCGTGAAACGGCCGACAAATTTTGCTCAAAGGTCTCTCTTTTTCAGGCTTGAGGTTCTTTATCATGCCATAAGTGTACGACACGGGGGACCCATAGCTTTACATCCCTTCCGAAGGAAGACATACGATTTTTACACCCGAAAAAAATCCATCGGTCCTGGCCGGGATCGAACCCGCGATCTTGGGTTTAGGAGGCAAGTATGGTAACCATACACCACCAGGACCGACTGGTGGGTAACTTCAGAATTCTTCACAGTATATTCCAAAGCCTGCTTCTCCATTTTTAGAGAGCCATCTGTATACACACTACATTCTGTGGTAATTTGGCATTTGCTTCTGAGAAGACCATTTTGTGTTCAGGATTAACCATGTATGGCCAAACTGATTGATGAATCAAATGAATTGCATGAAATGGTGAGAATTGCATGAATAAAGACCTATGCAATCATTTGAAGTAAATTTGATGCTGTCAGTCCTGGTGCTCTAGTTATAACTACACTTGCCTTGTAGACCAAAGTTGCAGGCTGAAACCTGGCCAGAGTCAATGGATTTTTAGGATATATAAATCCGAAGTATGGCTTCTTCAGAAGGGAAGAAAAGTAATTGTTTCCTTGGCATAGATAGCTTGAAAGAAAAGGCCCCTGAGCAAAATTTATTGGCCGTTTCATGCTCCGAATGGAATGTGACACTAATGACCAAAGCAGTTAAAGAGCATCCTTAAATAAAATAAACCTAAAAGTTAATGCTGATAGACTTTTGGAACAAGAAGGAGATAACTGCTGAAGTTATATATTTAAGAGCCTATTTTGTGAACAAAGCTACTTTGGATCTACTGCAAAAGCATCATTTTGAAGTCTGCTATTTCCAACAATGTTGGGGTCTCCTGTCCACAGACATTTGCCTCCAGCAAGACAATAGAGGCTCCACATCCTCTTTATTCCCCATATTTGGCACTGTCTGATTTTCATCATTTTTGGGTCAAAATAAGAGTGCTTGTGAGGTCACAAAATTCATCTCTGATTCTGATGTTCAGTCTGTGGTGCACAATTGGATTATGGAAAAGAATTTTTTTCTTATGGCATCCAATGGCCGGTTTCCCACTAGCACTAGTGAATTGAACTGCAAATGGATTGTCTCTTAGTATAACAAGCTGGAAATGGTGGATTTAGCTCGTCATAAATACCAAAGCTACAAGCATAATGACTAGCTACCACAGTGCCAATTGCACTATTTCTCATGGCACCTATTACCTACAAAATTAAAATAGATTTAGTTTCATCTACTACAATATTAATACGCAGCTCATGACATATTTTTTAAAATGGTGTTTAATGCCAGAGGCACTACAGGTGATGGACGAAATGAAATGATAAACTGGGGAAGAATTTTTTTTAAGGAATGAAACGTTCCAGGCCTATTATTAGGGTATCCCCCTAGCATTTACCCTTTATGAGGACTGAGGGATCCTGGAAAAAACCTGTTAGGAAAGATGGCCCTTGTGGAAATCAAAACCCAACCTCCCCCACACATGAGTCCACACCTTAATGATCTTGGCCATCTGCCCCACTTCTTTTGCTATGCATAGTTATCCCCCACTCTACTACCCATGAACAGCAGGTCACAAGAAAATGCAGGATCTCTTTGGTTAGAGGGGAATGTGACCACATAGCAGGGAAGAAAAGAAGGGATATCCATATATTCTGACTGAAAATATTATATATATATATATATATATATATATATATATATATATATATATGGTTAATAGTAGATGCTTAGGTTTCCATGGCCAGTCCATTATATTTAACACTTCCATTATAAGCAATATCTTCAAGAATGAAAGTATTGATAATGTTCCCAAATACTTTGGCTTAAACTCAGCCCTATATATATGATGGAAACATCAACATATCTCTAGCTCTTAAACAAGAATTTCACCCGAAGCCTCAGATACCCCCTTTGTGTTAAATCATAACCTGAATTTAATGTGTAACTGCAATAAAAAATATAAGTTAAAAGTTCCAAGATGGGTGGTACAAATATAAAAGCTGGGTAGAAACTTATTTCTGAATAACCTTCCCTTTTCAACCCCCTCAACAATATCTTTGAAGTCCTCCAATGGTTCCCATTGATTTTAAAACTCAAACTGGGAAAGACACTGATGCAAAACACGACCTCATATTGTTCTAAAAAAGTTATGTATTAACATTTTTAAAAAAATTTGAGTCGAAATTGTAACATGCACACCACTAAAATTCAATAAAATGGAAGACTAGTTTTGGGAGCCATTGCTCCTATCATCAGTTCCTGGTCGACTGCCGGTCTCATTGTTTGTGGTAGGTCGATTCATCTCTGGCGGAGGTTTAATGAACTTTTGTATTAGTACATCACTTGGTGGGATTTCAAAATTAAAAACTTTCTCTTTAATCTTCCAAATATAAATGTTTTCCCAGACTTTAAGTTCAGTTTTTCCTTTAATGTTTTTAAGTAATTTGGGGTTTTTATTAATGTTATGTTGCTCTTTCCAAAAGTGCCAAGCTACATCCGATTTTTCTTCTTGTTTTTGGTTTATATTCCTAATGTGTTCTTTAGCTCTTGTTTTTATGTTTCTTTTGGTCTTTCCAACATAAATTTTTTCACAATCATTACAGTTCATCTGATATATTCCTGATTTATCTTCTTCTTGTAGGTTATCTTCTTTTTGTCTTGAGTTAAGGATATTTTTAATGGAATAATTATTTTTTGGAGCCAAAACAATGTTGTATCTTTTAAAAATCTTTTGAAATTTATGAAAGGCTGATGGGTGGTACGTGAATTTTTTGTATGTTCTGTTTTTCTCTTAGATGGGAGTAAGTAGTGGTGTCTCTAATTTTCTTTTTATTCTTTGCTCTGTCTATTTTCTTGTGCACAACTTCTTGTTTGAAGCCATTTTCTATGGCTATATGCATTATATTATTCATTTCCAGTTCATATTCCTCTTTGTCCAATGGAACATTAACCAGTCTGTATGCAAGACAAAACTGCATGTTTGTGGGGAACTGGATTAAAACTGTTATATTTAATGCAATTATCCGTATGTGTAGGTTTTCTGTATATGCCAAAGTTTAGGTGATTTTCTTTTTTAATTATCTTAACATCCAAGAAAGGTAACTGTTTATTGCATTCTCTCTCCATAGTGAATTTAACTGTTTTTTCCTGTAAGTTAAGTAACTTTAGTGCATCATCCAAGTGTCTTTCTGGTACTATTGCAAAAATATCATCCACATAGCGATACCAAGTCTTAAATATCCAAGGGAAACTATCTACTATTCTAATTTCTAAAGCACTCAGGAACTGATGATAGGAGCGATGGCTCCCGAAACTAGTCTTCCATTTTATTGAATTTTAGTGGTGTGTATGTTACAATTTCGACTCAATTTTTTAAAAATGTTAATATTTGACACCACTGTTACAAAAGTTCACTATATTTTATACAATTACTAGTTATGTATTAGCCCAATAAGGCACGTCTTCATGCAGAAAATGCAAAACACAACCATATATTGTTAAACAAAGTGATACATTTGCTGAATAAAACTGCCTTCATGCAGAAAAAGGCCTCAACTTTCCAAAATAGTATGGAAATGCCAAGGTTAATTAACCAAAGACAAACTCTTCTTTATATATATATATATAAGAAAATAATGTAACAAATTAACAGTAATTATAGAAGCTTTAAAAGGATAAAACACTTAAGATAAAGTCACACTTGAAATCGCTTCTATAATTACTGTTAATTTGTTTATATATATTAACAGTAATTATGATAGCAGAAAAAGATAAAACACAAAGAAAAAGTGGAGTCCGAAATATAGCGATCTCAATTGTGACTTTTTCTTTGTTTTATCCTTTTCTGCTATCATAATTACTGTTAATTTGTTACAATATTGATAGTGTTGCTTTATTTTTATTTTTCTTATATATATACATATATAAATAAACTGAATAATTAAACAGACATGAATTTTTGTTGAGGTTGAATAACAGATTGAGGGGGGGAAGTTATTTAAAAAATCAGCAGAATAATTTTCCTCCTTTTTGTGTATATAAAGAGTAGTTTGTCTTTGGTTAATTAACCCTGGCATCTCCATACTAATTTGGAAAGAAAAAGGTCTC
Organism: Metallyticus violacea; assembly: GCA_030762175.1. Classification (NCBI taxonomy): domain Eukaryota; kingdom Metazoa; phylum Arthropoda; class Insecta; order Mantodea; family Metallyticidae; genus Metallyticus; species Metallyticus violacea. The sequence goes on along the minus strand of CM060839.1, from coordinate 21,090,689 downwards.
AACTTTCCAATATAGTATGGAGATGCCAAGGTTAATTAACCAAAGACAAACTCTTTTTATATATATAAAGGAGGAAAATTATTCTGCTAATTTTTAAATAACTTCCCCCCTCAATCTGTTATTCAACCTCAACAAAAATTCATGTCTGTTTAATTATTCAGTTTAGCAGAAATAGAACATATTTTTGCGTCCTTCAGAGACATTTTCCCAAATATATAGAGTGATTGTAAAGGCATTTTAGAACTTTGTAAGAAATGTATTCAGAACATAAATAATTGGTTATAATATTTGTAATGTACCTCTTTGGTCTAATGATTAGTGTTGCTGACTGGGAGGCCTAGGTTCTATTCCTTGTATCTGCTTAGGAATTTTTCAAAGTTAGGGAAGTCTGGAATGGGATCCGAGTCTAATGAGGATAATTGAGAAGCTTCCTGATGGAGAGGTACCATTCGCCCATCTAGGAATTTACATGATAAGCTACTGCAGGGTGTCGGATTGCTATCACAAGGCTCCCTGCAATACTGCCCTATATCAATGAAATCGCAGGATGGAGGTAGAGGAAACAGAGGTTAGCAGGCCAAGGTTCACTCCAGGCTGTAGCACCAATGAGAAGAATAATGCACTTAGAAGTTATTAACCATGAAGTAAAACAATTATACAAAACAAAGACTTGAAAAATAACACAACTTTGTATTTTTTTATGCAGAATCTGTGATTTATAACATTTTAATAAAGATTTATAATTTGTAAATATGCAGTTGTGCGCACTTCTGGACCAAAAATTAAAGCCTTACAAGAGAAGCAAAATTATTAAAGCTGTAATGAGTTCCATGGAGTTAGCTATTTGGATTTTTATTCTGATAAACAAAGATCAAGTGATGAATTTTGAAATCTCATCAATATACAACTTGTGTCCACTCATTAAAACCATCAGATGTCTTCAGGTTATCCAACAACAATAGACAGCACGCAGTTGATGGGAACAAGGGCTATTGAAACATATTCTAAATAAAAAAAACACTATTTACTGTTTCATTTTGTACATATAACTGGCTAAAGTGTTATTCTCTAGCAAAAACAAAGTTTCATCTCAGGTTATTATATGACTGGCTTTGGCAATATCTAGGTTAGAAAAGTTATAGTTGATTGACTGCTGATTTTATTATCAAGTTTACTCTGTAAGCACCGTGTCACTTGCAGAAGAAATTAATGTACAGAAATATAGCAGTTAATTTAGGAAGATGTTTACCTAAAATTTCTTTAATTACTAATTGCAATGTCAGATAAGTGCGTCAACTGTGTTGCACATATATAGGAAAGTTAAAATGGCAAAGACATGCGCATTGAGAAATTACTTGTCTTACCTTAAAAGTATAAAAATGTGCCTAAAAGAGCAACAAATGTAGAAGACTTCCAAAAAGATGTACAATATACAATAATTTTAAATAAAGGGGAATTCCTCAGTAAAAAAATTAATGCACTGCCTTGGGGTAGGATAACATATTGGGTATCTGTTCTTGCAATTAAAACACAGTTCCAATGAAGCATAGTACTTCAATTGTACCAAAATATTACATTCTTGCACAATTTTAGAATAGCAGTCAACACCAGTTTCTAAATCTCATCTTCACTAAATGCAGATGACCAAAATCACACAGGAAAAAATATATAGCAGGTTTTGTTACAAAAGTTTCCATTGGGAAAGTATGCAAACTTATTACATTAATTTTGATTTGTTGCTCAGAAGTCTCTTCTTTCAAGTTTGAAGTAAATCTATGACACGAAACCTACAACTTTACTTCCTTTCCAAAGATGCCATACTTAGGTTTTTACATCCTAAAAATCCATAGATTCTGACTGGGTTTGAGCCTGCAACCCTGGGCCTACTAAGCAAAAGTTACCACTAGAACCAAGGACCAACAAGCTAAAAATCCAAGATTGTATATTCAAATCCAGCCAGGGTCAATGGATTTTCTGGGGGGTATTAAAATCCTGGGTATGGCTTCCTTCGGAAGGGAAGTAAAGTCATCATCGTTGATTTGGTTTATTTATGGATGCTCTTTAACATCTCAGGTCATCTATGTCCCATTCAATTCAGGACGTGAAACAGTCTACAAATTTTGCTCAGAGGCCTCTTCATTCAGGCTTGAGGTTATTCGTGCCATAAATGTATGACATCGGACCCATGGCTTTACTTCCCTTTCAAAGGAAGCCATACTTAGGATTTTTACGCCCGAAAAAATCCATCGGTCCTGGCCGGGATCGAACCCGCGATCTTGGGTTTAGGAGGCAAGGATGGTAACCGGTACACCACCAGGACCGACGGTAGTAAAGTCGTTGATCCCATGTCATGGACTTATGGCACATAAACGGACCTTAAGCATGAAAGAAGAAGCCTCTGAGCAAAATTTGTCGGCCATTTCATGCCTTGAATTGAGTGGGACACTGATAACGTAAGATGTTAAAGAGTATCCATAAATAAATCACATAAATAACCTAAAAGCAAAATTATTGTTACATCGAACAATACAGAATTCCTTTCTGATACCAAATAAGTATATAGATATAAAAATGTCTGTGATTAACGTAAAGGACAGACTCATTTTGACAGTGGATTTTAAACACGTTCCTAATTATTAAAATTGACCATTACCTTACTATTTTGCTGTGGTAGTTGGTAGAATTGCCAATGGACTTAGTGAAACTGGAGGAGCAGAGAGACAGAACAGTTAAAAATGAAAGGAGGTAGGAGTGGTGATGCAGATGTTAATTGTTGGTAGTTAACAGATGCCATGTCTTATTTTTAAAAACTCTAAATGTGTTTATATTATTTGGATGTTGCTCTATTCCTAAGCCCTATCTCCCAGTCAGATTAAAATACCTGGTTGTTTTTGCAATTATTTTTCAAATTTTACTCAATGGTAAGTTTGGATGGTATTTTCCATAATTGCAAATGGCTGATTAAGAAGCAAATGTTGTTTATGTTCACCCACCCGAATTTTAATGGATCTGCCAGTCATACCAATGCATACTTTTCCACATTCGCATGGTATTCCACATGTTCCAGTAAAGGTGAGAGGATTCCTCGGGTCTTTTATAATGTGATTTTTGACAAATTTGGCTGTGGTCGTAAGAATGGTTTTTATGCCCTTCCTTTTCAAAACTTCAGCAACACATAGTGCAAATACTTTAATTTGGTCTTTATGGCCTGGTATAGATGTCATGGTTTTCAAAGTTCCATGGCTCAATGAATAATAGCCATTTGCTTGCAGGGTTCTTTGGAGAAGATTAAGTTCAGCTTTTAAGCCATCAGATTCAACAATATTTGCAGACCATTGAATCAGTGTTTTAATTAGCATTCTTTTTTGAGTCTTGATTGTCAATATGAGTAGGTTTTCTGTAGAGCTAATGTCTTAGAGTGTCAGATGCCTTGCATCAAATCAGAACATCTTAGAATTGAAGTGTGTCATTTTTATTTCCATTGTAAATTTTACATTGTAGTGAATGTCATAAGTGATTCAAGAAAATTTGCACTTTTTCATTTTTATGTTGCCATATTTCAAAGGTGTCATCAATGTAGTGGAACCAGTGTATTGACTATGTTCTATGTTCTATTATCTATATTCTATTGTCAATATGAGTAGGTTTTCTGTAGAGCTAATGTCTTAGAGTGTCAGATGCCTTGCATCAAATCAGAACATCTTAGAATTGAAGTGTGTCATTTTTATTTCCATTGTAAATTTTACATTGTAGTGAATGTCATAAGTGATTCAAGAAAATTTGCACTTTTTCATTTTTATGTTGCCATATTTCAAAGGTGTCATCAATGTAGTGGAACCAGTGTATTGACTATGTTCTATTATCTGCAAGGCTTTTCCCTTCAAAAGTTTCATGAAAAAATTTGCCACAACCATTTTTAGGTGCTTCTCATGACCACTCCTTTCTGTTCATTGTTTTTCTCCAATTGGAAAGAGCTCATGGTTAGGACATGGCTAAATAACTTCAGGTGTGTGTTTCTATTAAGTTTCAGGGTGTCCTTGAGTTGAACCATGGTGAAGAAAACATTCTATGTTGAAGCTTACAAGAATATCTGAGTGCCTGATGATTAGTTTCTCAATTTTCACAAAGTACTTTAGGTTCTGGATGTGATGTTTATTTTGTTTAACAAAAGGAGACTGAAATAGCGTAACAAACTGACTCAGTTTCTTAGGTTGGACATAATGAGTATTAAATTCAGAACCCAAAGCATTTCATGGAAATTGAGAAACTATCATCAGAGATTCAGTTATTCTCGTAAATTACAACATAGAATCTCACTTCACCAAGATTCCACTCAAAAGACACCCTGAAATTTTAGCACCACACTTCACAACTATTTCCATTGAAAGGAGCGGCCATTAGGAAGCTCTTTAATTCGGTTGCGATAAATTTTTTTCATGGATATTTATTCGAAAAAGCATTACTGACAGCAGCACATAAGCAGACACACTGGTTTTGCTGCATGGATGAAACCTTTATAATCTGCCTCCCCCCACACACACACAGAGAGAGAGAGAGAGAGAGAGAGAGAGAGAGAAAGCTGCACATTTTCCTTGACAACTTAAATGGCATTCACCAAACATAAAACTTACTATGGAAATAGAAAATAAAGACACACTTTCATTCTTAAGATGATTTGATTCAAGACCAGGCATCTGGCAGTCTAGAACAAAGTTTATAGAAAACCTACACATATCGAGATATGCAAGTACACAATCTAACCATTGCCCAATTAATAAAGCAATTTTTAAAACACAAATCAACTGAGCCAAAAATATTTCCAAACTTGGAACTTGATTACCTCCAAAAAGTCTTGTAAGCAAACAGCTACTGCAATAAAGGAATCCTTGGAAAACCACATCATCTATACCAGATCAAAAACACCAAATAAAAGTATTCTTGATATTTATTAAAGATTCCATGCTACGTATTGGTGTAACTTGGTTCTCAAATAGGGCACTAAAAGGGTCTTTATTACCATAACAAAAATAGGCCAAAGCTGCATTCCATATTATAATAATACAAGAAACAGGAATTATTCAAAATTTTTGCTCGAACATTGATGTAGAAAGTAACAATATATCGTAACAGAAAATAAGTATATCGCGGCAGCATGTTACCTTTTTAGACAAAAGAGACAAAATATACACTTGAAAATCGGTGGAATGGGTGACGTTAATGTTTGTCTCACACTTTATTGTGTGAAACATATCAGGGGCTAGACACTGCATACAAACCAGGGTGATTCTTATGGCATAAGACTTGAGAAATGTAAGTGTCTCTCAAAGAACATGTATCACATTTACTACATACATATACAACATATTTTGATTCACGAGAAACATGCTCATATTACAGACTGTGCTGGGAATGTTTGCCATTGCTGTCCACACCAATGTGAATGCAACACTGCATATTTGCAAAATTCCCTCATCAATTGCAGGAACTTCACATCAATTGTTTGCCTCTAGTTCCGGCATAATGTAAGTTTTGGGCAAACACTACTCCTTTTAACATACCCCATAGGAAACCGTTGGGCAGCGTCAAGCTAAGAGATCTTGGTGGCCACAAATCTCTTGATATTATCCTGTCTCCAAAATGTCCTCTATGGATATTTAGAACATTTTCAGTCCTTTAAGTTTTTTCACCAAATTTGCAAATGTGTGCTTTGTTGATATGCTCCAGTCAAACTTTCCTACTAATGATATCTGGCATTGTTTAACAAATGTGTGTGCCCATAACTGTGATTGTGACTACATGCTCATACAGTAAAAATAAATAAATAAATAAAATTAAAAAAAAACTCTGTCAGTAATTATGGCCACATACAACTCACAATAACTAAGCAAGCACACCTAACAGATGTTTAAATAATACACAATTGTAGTGGAATGGAATGCAAGGGAAAACAGGAAATAATGCCAGTTGCAGTCTTTTGATAGCCATACAAATATTGACAGGTCCAGGCTTTACCATAGGCCTTTTGTTTTCCTTTCTTGACAAAGAAGCATTTTTTGCTTCATGCTTCATAGTTATACATTTATAGCAAACTGAGATATTCACATTTTCCATGGTTTTGTATATAAGAATCACCCTGTACAACATTTTATATTGCACTGCACATTGCAGCAACAAGTATTTCCTCTCTAATTTCTAAATCTGAAATTAATCTCAAACAATGTTGTACACAAAAAAGGGGAGGGAGGTTAAATATTGTTGCATTTGCAGCTTGGTGTGTAAGTAATTGGGGATATTTAATAAATCAGGTTTCTTTATTGGGAACAGCAAATTATCTTTAAAACTTTGGCGAGCATAATTTAAAGGAGTGGTTTACACATATGGAACTTCACCATGAGTTCATGCTTCCATTTAGTTACAGCCAAGTCATATCTACTGACAATGCTTGTCACATCTGTTCTTTACTATCAATGGCTACTGTAAATTCAAAATTAGAATGTAACCCACCATATATGGTAAGGATGACATCAAAATCTTCAGATCTCTCTAAGAATTGCATGATTTCTTTAAGAACAAGATATGTCTGGTTGAGGGAGAACACTCTCTATGCAACTAGTTAGAGCCGAGCTAGGCGTTGTACATCCAGAAGCACCTTAGGCACCAAGTTGTGCCTGCTATAGTTCTTCAAAGGTAAGATACTGTAATATGTTAACATATCCTTCTAATTTGCATAAACTAGTGCATTTTAGAACAAATAACCGATTAAATATAGCTCTGTTTGGGTTATGTTCCCCTCAGGACAGTGACATATCACCCAATTTCTGAGATAGTTCTCCCTTGAATGGGCATGTCTTGTCAAATAAACGTTGCAATTCTTAGAAGAATCTGCGGATTATGTCATCCTTACAATGTATGGTAGGTTACATCCTAATTTTAAATTTACAGCATCCAATGATAGTAAAATACAGAAGTCATAAGCTCAGTCAGAAGATACAACTTAGCTGTGACTAATCAGAAGCAAGAAGTCATGATAAAATTCTCAGGACATGGTAAACCATTTCTTTAAACAATGCAATGCTAAACTGATGCTAGCCAAAGTTCTAGAGAAATAGTAATTTTCTGTTCCCAATAAAGAAACCTGATTATTAAATATTCCCAATTATTTACAAATCAAGCTGTGAAAGCAACAGTATCCACTTGTAAATTTTTTTAATGTCCACTAAAACTGTTTCCTGATTTGTCCCTTTATGTACGAGTATATGAACTGTAAAGCCAAGATTTCAATCTCAAGCTCAAATGAAAAGAATTTTTAGAGGTGCAACATACTTAGCCCCTGTTAAACAGGTTTGTTTGGTTGTGATGATGTACAATGAGGTTATTTGAGTTACAAGTCAGCAGAACAGCTGTTTATTGGGAGAAATGAGTCTTCAAGGCTGAAAGCTATAATGTATGCGCAGGTAAGAGCCTGTAGTTTATTTGAGGAAGAAATAGCAGCACATTTGTGTGTTATTCGGTGCTTTCATTGTGTATAAATTTAATGCCAATTGTTCATTAGTCATGCCACTACATATATATAATTTGAAGAATAGATTTTTATGTATCATACATATGTGAAAACAGATACCTGCAGAGGAACTGTTTACCAACTTATTAAAATATCATAAAAATTTTGCAATTGGAGCTTTGAACCACATATAAAAAGTGTATTAAGAGATATTTTAAATAAATTTGATGAGTGAACTGTGATGATTTTTTAACCTATATAAAATTATCTTTTAAATTAACCATTATTTACACAGCCTTTTTTTAAAATTATATTTGGTGTTAGCATGTATTAATCTTGTAGAATATTATAATAGAACCACTTTGAAATTTTAATTGAATTTAAGCAAAAATTTAGAAGCATGGGACATTTTGAAAGTGTGAAAATGAAGTTTTGAGAAAATTGCTGTTTTATAAAAAAGTATGATCAGAAACAGTGAAATGTACTCTTTACTTATAGGAACCCTTAGTTAAGTGTCTGTACTTTTGTTATTGCACAATTTAACCACCTGCAAGTCCTTTCCTGCTGACCTCCTGCTCTTGTAAATCAAGTATTATCTGATCTTTGAAGCAGCTGCCAAACATTTATCGCCTCTTACAACTACTCGCCTCTTATCTGAAGCTGAATAGCCCACATTAAAAGCAAAAACTCCAATTAATGCCCCAAATTCTAGCTGCTTCTTAAAAATAAAACTTTCTTTGGGACAGTTTTTCCAAATGCGTTAATAAACACTTTCATTTGAATTTTATGTCCCTCCACGAGCATAGTATGCAAATAGTTCAGTGCAAGCTAGTCTCTGGTAGATAATGAGAATTCTCCTAACCATACTATCATTAAACTGAAGAGACATATTGCTATGACTTTGCGGAGTCTCTATGAGAGCTATGCTCCTATTATAGAAACACTGTCCCTGTCCCCCTGGGGTACTTCTGATTTCCGGCTTTGGTCTGCTGATTTGTAATGTGTAACATATATGGCATTGTTCATGACATGCGCTTCTGGATGGCCAGTCTGTAGTAGCTGGTTTGTGTTTTTATGGATTCTAACTTCAGCTTACCACAGCCATGACCACCCTATGTAGTGTTAGTACTGTCTTTCTTTAGTTTGAGAAAACTGTAGTCATCCTCTTTGCCACATGAATGACACATTCTTCCTTCACTATTTCCACATCAGCAGCATACATCACCACTTCCTTAAGGTGCTGATGAGTCTTTGCATCTCCATCAGGCAGTACAGCTGTGTATCTCATTCCATACTTAAGTACTGAGAAGAGAGGCAGGCTGGTAAAGGACATGCAGAGATCTTTAAATGGCTGCAGAGCTAGAAGGGAACGGGGGATACAAATGGTGACTCTGTGTGAATGTCCAATGGTACAAAGAACCATTTGCTGCAAATAAAACGATTTTTGTGTGATCCCAGTGTCCCTTAAGATGAAATACAGTATTTTGCTTTTCAGATCCTAGCAATGTATTGCTGCTGAGGGGAAGATCTCTTAACACAGGTTAAGTGCATATTACATCAGTTTTAAATACAGCATTTTCAGTAAAAATTGAAATCATTAAATAACAAACACTAATTATACAGTTGTCATCTGGCAACTGCACTTCCCCATTAAGCAGTCACACTCAGGTGGCCTATAAGTCAAATAACCTTATGTATGTGCATTATTACCCCGTTTGTTTACAAACATGCTCACACTTACAGGAAATACAAGAGTGTTTAGCATAAATAAAAGATAAGCAAATTAATGGTTTGAGACCCGTACCATGATTCACTGATAGAGCCTGCTTTGAAGAGTAGCCTTGCTGTGACTGCATGTTGGGCATTGAGGACTGGAGTCGAGATGAAGCTCTCTGCTGTTGGCTGTATAAACCACGGCCATCTCCTGGCAGAAGTCAATGTGTTTTGCATTAGGAAAAAAAAGTATGTTTCTTCGGTTCTTTGATCAGAAATAGTTCCTCCTACAGAAGATCAATACATTCTTAATAAATCTGTTGTGCACCTAAATGTTTGCTTGCCTTTTGTACACGAGGCACATTTAAAAGTTTTCAGTTGCAAGTTGACCACTTATCAGTGCAACCCCTTCCCACAATAACCAGCATCTTGCATCACAAGCTCACAGTGCCACAACACTTAAATCTTTTTAAGGCTTGGGTCCTAAGTGAAATAAAAATAATTTTGTATTCACCCTTCTTATAGAAGATGCCAGAAGGGTTGCCCAGAAATTAGGTTCATTAGTGCGAAATTGACCAGTATAAATGGTATTAATGGATGATGGTAAGATGAGAAAAACATCCAGTTGCTCATTAATATGCTTGGTGGTGGGGATGCTATATGATGTTACTGGTGTACGCCACAAACAATTGTCAGATCAAGTCAAAGTATAGTTTAGCTATGGAAGGTGAGCAGCATTCTTGAAAATTTCTTATGTTACTGAAAAGTGTTCCAATAACTGCTTTTTACCTGTACTTTTAGTGCAGGTTTCCCACTAGTTCCTCCCTCTACTTGGTTGCAGTGCAGTATTGGCCACTCCCACTACCTCTGCATGTTTTGCTCATGACTTAACCGTCCATAATATTTCTTAAGAAAATTTAGATGTTTCACTCATGACTTAAATATCCATAATATTTCTTAAGAAAATGTAGATATGTGGCGCATAAAATGGTTAACACTTCCAGCATCTTCTATAAGAAGGGTGGGTACAGAACTCATTTATTTCATTTGTAATGCCCAAGTTTTAAAAAAGTGATGTAGCAACCCATATGCAAGTAATGGCAGGAGGTTGCACCAGTAAGCAGCTGACCTGCAAATGGAAGATTTTAAATATGCAGGCATATTTATGAAATATGAATCAGGTCAGTGCCTATATGCAGGGCTGGCAAAATAATTTAGTCAATGCCTATTCTGCATAACTAATATTGAAAACATACTTTGTAAGAATTAATTTTGTATTATGTATCAAAAATTAAAAATTACTATCGTTAGCAAAGTAAATTTTAAACTTTTAACACTTTCAGATATACCGTTTTTAGTGTTTCTCAACATTTTTGTTTGACTGTAACTGCTCATACTGCTCTAAAGGAGTACACATTTGCATAAAGTTCTTGTGGTTACCAGTTCCAAATGCAGTTAATGAAGGGTTATTTCAAAATACAATCTTGTAGTTTCAGATATGAAAAGAAGAATGAAGGTGCAAAATGTTGTCACATATTGTACACTCAAGTTTGATATACGATTAAAATTAATTAAGAATGATTATTTTGCATATAATTTTCTTCTTCATCTTTTTTTGAGTAGTGTTTAATGCCCATTTTTACTACTTAGGTACCATAGGTGGTGGACACTGATGATACATGAGATGAAATGATAAATGGGAAAGGGTAGTTTTTAAGGAAGGAAGCATTCCAGGCCTATGTTTAGGGTACCCCCCTGGCATTTGCCATTTATCAGAACTGAGGAAAACCTGGAAAAAACCCCAATCAGGGAGGACAGTCCTGATTGAAATAACATTTTTGTATAAAACTGAGATACATAAATATTAGGTTGATTTAGCAAAAGTAAAATGATTAGCTTATTGTTAACAGCTTTATTTCACCATGAATGTAGCAAATATAACTTTGTGCATAAGATTATTGCTAATTAAGACGGTATATGAAGTGTATGCACAAGGTGAAAAAATTATCATAAAATGAATGTTATTAACATATTTACAATATTTAATTAATTTGTCACAAACAATTTTGACAAATTATAATAATAATAAAAAAAAACCCAGCCCTGCCTATAAGACTATTAGTTAAGGAGTATGGGAAATAGTCGCACAGCTTTCATATAATTTTTGTGATGCATTCTCAGCACTTGACATTTTTATTGGAAAATAAATAACCCAGTTTTGCTTTTTTTAAATAGAAAATATACCAAATAGTGTGTGTCTGACTAACGTCTTTACATACATCATATGTTACTGTGCACCTTGCAAAGTAAGTAGCTAATAAGTTTCTCTGGGTACCAGTAGATGAGACTACTGATATATTGTTTTTCAAACGGAAAAGTGATTAATCTTCTCCAGCCTCTATCCAATCAACAGCTTGCAGAGTTGCTATATTGTGTCCCTGCTATTGTCATGTATCAATCTGGAGAAGAGAATGAATATATGTGCCTGTAGCACTGGGTTGAAATATTACTATATCACATAAATTACCTAAAAAGACAAGATGAGAACATTTTTAGGGCATGTATGTCCAAACATCTTTTTAGCTTCAGTAGATACAATTTTACTGCTGTTCTTTCTTATTTCACATGCACAATAGCGACTTATCCAGTGTTATTATGAGACTCTCCAGTACATATGCGATAACATGTTCATATTACTGATGGCATGAATGCACGGAGTCTGTATAGATCTAAACACAATGGTAGTAATGTCAGTAACATTTGTCGATAATACACTTGTGGGACCATAACATGCCACTCTAACAAATATATCTATTTTTTCTTCTGCTTACCCCTAAGTAAGTTCATTTGCTAGTAGCCGCTATAGCCAGTCTGACAAGTGAAGTGGAAGTGAAATGTGCTTATGTTATTCATGTTGTACAGTAAACAGAGTACAAGTGCTCAGTTCTAAAAGAGAATAGTAAAAAGTCAGGTTTAATGTATGCATTTTTTTAAAAATATTCAGAAGAATAAGAGAAACAAAACCTTGTGTAAAAGCCTAACAGCAGAGGACTATGGAATAAATAAAAATACTGTGTCACGCATATGTGTGATTTGACTCTGGCAGTGCTCCATTGTTTGTACCACATGGAAAACACAAAGGAAACCCCCTAAGAGAGTTGACTTTTAAATGATTTTGAGAGGAAATTTTATGAAGGGCTTTTTTTTGAACTGTGGTCAACCCCATTTTAACTACTGAGGCATCACAGGCAGTGGACAATGATACATAAGATGAAATGATAAACTTGGTAAGAATTTTTTTTAAAGGAAAGAAGAGTCCCAAGCCTAAGTTTATGTACATTCCTGGCATTTGCCATTTATAACTGGGGAAAACCCGTCAGGGGGTACTGTACAGATGGGGTTCGAACCCCAGACCCCCACCTCCCCCGCTCACAAATCCAAGCCTTAATGACCTCAATCACACGTGGCGATATGTGAAGGACTGCTTGATGAAGGTGAATTTCTCAACAACAGACAAAACTACCAAAGTTTTAAAAACCATTTAATTCATACAAAAGTTCTAAATTCTGCCTAAAGAATATGGTGTAATTTGGGCTTCAAATACAGAAAGGCAAATGATGGACTTAACTACTTAATGAAGAGCGACATTGTGGCAGCATGGTTCAAATTCCTGTGCACAATGAATCAAATTCAAATTTATGGCAACACAAGACCATAATTTTTTAAGATGAAACTTGGGTTAATCACAAGCACACTCAAAAATCCATTTGGCAAGGCTTCTCTAATAATAATAATACTGAAGGTACCTCAGCAAACTTATCATTTGTCATGTAGGATCAGCAAAAATAGGTTTTGTACCAGAGCGCAAATCAACATTTCATTCTAAATCATTTTCCACCATGAGGAAATGACATTCAACTTTTAAAGAATGGTTTTTGAATGATTTCCTAAATTATTTTGAAGAGAGAAGTGCGATAATAATGGATATCTGCCACTATAAACAAATTTTCAAATGCACAAAGCAGAAAAGGTGCTATCCCTTTCTGTGAAACAAATAACTTCAAATGTATCTATTTATTAATAATAAATATAAGTTTGCATATTGCAATATATTTACTAATAGATTGTAATTCATACCTCATTTCATATATAGAAACAAACATATCAATGTATTAATAATAAATGTAAGTTTGCATATTGTAATATATTTAGACAGCTGCGGTGCAGCTATAAAATTACCAATTTATTTTTTGGGGGGGGCCATTTTCCTATGGTGTTTGTGGTGTATTTGTACCAATATCCTTGAACAATTTAAAATTACCCTAACAGTTCATCAAATGTGATAAATTGTGATGAATCATGTTAACCAGGTCTACAGGAAGGAAGGTTTTATTAACACTTCATGAGCTGGTAAGAAGAGTTGAAATGTGGAACATGGATTTTTCACCAAGACCAACACATTGGCATGCAATGCACTGACAATGAAGATCTTATTGGCAAAACACATGATCCCCATGTTTGAAACACCCACCACACTTGCCTGATCTTGCACCAAGGGACTTTTTTTTTTTATATATATTTGAAGATCAAGTCTGCATTAAAAAGGACCTGTTTAATCTGTATATCCAATGAAGGCTAAAGAATGGGAGGATGGGATTTTTTAAGTGGCTAAGAGAAGAAACTTCTAGCATTGCTTCCAGCATAGGAAAATTAACACAGGCCATTGTTGGGAGCGAGGATTATTTTGATGGTGATAGCATTTAAAATTTATAACCTGTTTAAAAAAAATTTTAGAACAGAAGTCTGGTTATTTTCTAGTAAGACCTGGTTTTTTACACATTTAAAGGGCATAGTTGCATTAAGTGTTTTAAAACATGAAGTTTCTAATCCTGAAGATAAGGAATGCATTTTATCTCATTTCCCCTTTTAATTTTTTTTAGCAACCTATGGCACCTACCACAGATCTTTAAAATAATGAATGAAATTACTTAAATGTAAAATTGGAACTTAAACACAGTGAAGCCAATCATATTAATGGATATCATTGTATGATTAGTTGAACTACACACTCTTAAAGCTTCACTTACTTTTTATAACACCGCCACCAGAGCAGAATATACATTCCCACAGCTCAACGAATGATCCGACAGTTGAACCTTAGCATGGCTGAAGATGGGAACAAAATGTTCTCGAAACCGGTTCCATACATTTATAAAAAGTAAGTGAAGCTTTAAGAGTGTGTAGTTCAACTAATCATACAATGATATCCATTAAAATGAATGAAATGTTTATAATTGCATGCATATCAGCATATTAATCAACAAATAGACATTATACCATAAAGATACATCAGACACTGATTCAATGGTTGCAATTTCAGCTGAAATGAATTCTACACAAGCTTTAAACATTTGGCTGCTGAGTAAAATTACTATGAAAAAGACTAGTTTTGTTTGCATATTCCTGCTGTAATTTATTACTTAAATGCAGAAGCCTTCCATCCACAGCTTACAGCCATGAAGATAAGCTACAGCTTTGTTATGATATATACAATTCATTATTTTTCCTGATAGAATGCTACTATGTATTTCCAGGGACTCAAATTTATTAACTTCCTTGTCCAGCCTATCCCTTTTCAAAACTTGCTCACTTTGGCTAAGGAAAAGGAAAAGTTCACCATACCTCTACTATATTACCAATGTTTAACAAATGAGGGATCATGCCCAATTTGATTTTTTTAATAAATTGCTTGAAGAAAATTTATCTGTTTTTCCTCAGTATAAAAATGGAATATACCAGTAACTATAATTAGTATATTTTTCATCCTGAAAACTTAGCAGATATGAAATGTTAAGTGCTTCAAACAAACAAGCTCTGAGAACCAAAGATATGTGTCCTGCCATAATTGCAAACCTATTCCATTAAATCTATAAATTTAAAACATTCAGACTATAGAATTGGGGCCAATTGGAACTTCTCTTCTCAAACGTTTCGTTAGCAGCTATGCTAACTTTTCCAAAGTACTCTTTGGGTTGTCTTGGCAAAAACTGTACTCTGAGTGGGCTATCGCTGTTTTTATAGTGGAAGGGGTGCTTAGTTGGATGGCTCTCTGAATTATTTGTACCTGATGGATGGATGGCTCTGTTAAAAGTCCTTTGGAGGGATCTCATGTAGTTCAGAATGCCAGGTTTTAAGTGAAAGCCTTCTTCATTTTAAAAATTGAAAATGTATTTGAAAATCTCTATGACTTCCTGGTGCAGGCAAATTGGTAATGTGTAGTTTTTCATAAAACTGTGGTATACTTAAAAAAGAATGATATGGTTTCTGACTTGGAGGGGCATGGAAACTCTTATCTTTCTCTTTGAGAACTACACATTACTATCTTGCCTTTAAGTGGGTAGACACAGAGCTTTTAACACACCTAATTTAACAAGAAGGCATTTGTTTAAATAAAACCTGGCAACCTCTACTGCTGAAGATGCCCAAAAGAACTGTGACACAGCAAATAATTGGAAACCATTTACTCCTACCTACCAATCTGAGTTCATTAATTCAGCCAACCAATCAGGGACAAGTAATTCAGTGAGTCAAATGGAAGCCATCCAGTGAGCACACTATAAAAATGGTGACACAACCTGCTTGGGGAACAGGTGCTCCCAAGAAGAGTACTTTAGAAACCTAAACTGCACCATTGATGGTGTCACCCATTGTCACTGATGAAATGTCTGGGAAGAGGAGTTCCAGATGATCACGGGTTCTATGGCCTACAAGTCTTAATTTATATAGAAGTCTAGCATCATTCTCTTTTGTTGGCATTTTAATAAATTGAGGTCTCAGAGCTGCTATAGCTTTAGTAACCATATGGATGGTTCTACTGGTCATTCCTTCTCCACTTTGAATATACCTTGAATAACTATTTGGAAGCTCCTTGTTGCATAGAACCTAAAAGTTAATAGTATCATGGACATCGAATTCAAATCATGATTTTGCTTAAGTTTGTCATTATAACAGGAGATGTAATATCTTTTTCATTTCTTTGACATATTTTACTAAGCAAAATTGCACTTTAAACTTCTGTCATTCATTTTCAGAAATGGATTATTTCTTTCATGAAATACACAACAGTGAAATTCATTGCCAGTAATCAGAAATCTGTACAATATACAGCTTGTAAGTTTAACCTAACATCCCCTGCAACTGAACACAACTCTCTCTGTTGTTATCGTGCAGAAGTGAAAGATGAAACATTGAAAAAACTTTATCTATACGAAATTAAAATAATGTAACTAACCATTTTATTTATAAAAAAGTTGTTTCTGTACTACAATTACAAAACTCTAGCTAGTGCTTTAATATAAGAATTTTGTGAGTTGGATTTAATTTGAGGTTAGGACAAAATAATCTTAGATTTCTGTTTATACAAACAAAATTTCCAAGTTAAGTACAACATAGTTAATCTTATGCCCTAAAAAAAGTATTGTCAACCGTGGGAATTGCAAGAATTCATGGTATCATCAAAACAGAACAAAATAGAATAAATATACACTTAGTTACAATAATTAAATTATTCACCCTAATGTGATCATAATTATTAAAAGGTATTTACAAATTCTTCAATTGAATAAAAACAATGTTGGAGTAATAAGTCTTTCACTTTACATTTAAATGTAGCTTCTGTGGTGGTAAGTTTAACGTTATCAGGTAGCTTGTTATATAATATAATTCCGGAATGTCTTATGCTTTTGCTAAATAATGAAGTATTATGTGCAGTTATGCTCAGTTTATGCCTATTTCTTGTGTGATAGCTATGTTTTTCACAATTAGTCTGAAAATATACCAGGTGTTTTCTAACAAATGTCACAACTTCTAATATATATAAACAAGGAAGTGGTAATATATGAAGCATTCGGAATAGATTACTACAGGAATCCTTTTGCTTCTTCCCCATTATTATTCTAATTGCTCGTTTTTTAATTTTGAAGATTATATTCTCTATCACAATTACCCCAAAATATCACACCAAATTTTAGTAAACTGTTGAAATATGCAAAGTATAGATTCCTCAAAGTGTTCAAGTTTGCAATATTTTTATAGATCTAAACATAAAACAAAACTGACTTAACTTGGATGCCAGTTTTTCAACATGCGTGCTCCATTTCAGATGTTCATGAATCCACACACCTAGGAATTTAGTAGTAGATTTATAGTGTACCAGTTCATTTTCTATTTTTATTTTTGGCTTATGAGCATTGATATTTTGAACATGACTGAATGAAATGGCTACAGATTTATTTTTATTTATTATTAACTTATTTTGTGCAAACCATTCCTGGATTCTTTGTTCTAAAATCAATGTCTGTTTCAACATCTTTATCACCAACCATTATGTCTATGGACGTGTCATCAGCAAACAATACAATCTTATTTGGATGTAGATGGTTTACTAAGTCATTTATATATAATAAGAATAAAAAAGGCCCTAGAACTGAACCTTGGGGAACTCCACAAGTTACATATTTTGTATCAGATCTATACACTTCAGATGTTTGATTATAACTATATGTTTGTACTACTTCAACTAATTGCTCACTTTGATTTAGATATGATCTAAACCAGCAGTTGGCTAAACCTCATATACCAAAGCATTCCAATTTTTTGATCATTATCTCATAATTAACTAGGTCGAAGGCTATAGAAAGATCTAAAAATAGCCAATGTTATGTTCTTTTTTATCTAATGAACTGTAAAGGGCATCTAAAAAATTAAATATAGCTGTGTCAATTGATTTACCTTTTATAAACCCATTTTGCCCTGCAGATAGATAACATGTTATATTTTTTAATAAATTTTTGACATCTGTTGTACATAGCCTTTTCTAATATTTTTGAAATGGAGGATAATATTGCTATTGGCCTATAGTTTTCAACTATATTCTTATCTCCCCTTTTAAATACAGGTATTATTTTTGCAATTTTGATACACTCAGGAAACACGCTGTTGAGAAAGAGGCATTAATCAAATAACAAAGTGGTGCAACAAAATAGTGATAACAGTTTTTGAAAATACAATCAGGAATCTCATCTACTCCATAGTAGGTTTTATCATCATGTTCTTCAATATTTTACTCACTTCCCTAGTTTAACCGGATAAAGGTATATTGTATTTATATTCCTAAGGATTTGGTTACTTATCCACAGTGCTTTATGTTTTTGGGAGAGATCATTAATTATGTTTACAAAGTAATCATTAAATTACCTTGCCAATTCTTTTGGATCCGAAATAAGCTCACCTTCCTTATTTCTAATGCTAAGTTTCTGATTTCTTGAGGCAATTCCTAACTCTTTATTCACTATCTGCCACATAGCTTTTGATTTGTTGTCAGAACTTTGATCTTTTCTGTATGGTATTGTTTTGCAGTTATCAAAACCTGTTTGTATACCTTTTTATACTTATTAAAATATAGTTTGAAACTCACTGAATTTGTAGTTTTGTTAAGTTCACTAAGTAATTCTTTATACAACTGATCCTTAGATTCGTGGTTCAAGTCATTGCTATTTCCTCAATTTTTTATATCTGACTGATTCCAAATCTTACCCTGTCATATGCTATTTGTGGGGAGGGAATAAAAAAAAATCACATTTAATATAATTACTGCTGGTCCATTGGCATTCACATCCATAATAATTATTACCTCACAATCCCAGAAAACACCCCTAAAGGTATGTGTGCAAGTTTGAGTGTGATAATGCAATAATGGTGTGAGAATATAACTGTATTGACAGGCCAAGAATTGTCAACAGAGAGGCATATTTGCACTCACTGAAAACTGGCACAGTATATAAAGTAGGGATAGCTTATTTCGGCACATTTGAGGTTGTTGCTCCTAAATCTGGTTCCGCATTGAGTGCACTACTCAATCAGTCCATCTGGTGTTGATGCTATTGCTGCAGTTAACACATGTGTTTAAAAAACTGCTGTTAAACATAGAAGTTGCAGATTCATTGATTAAAATGTTAACAGTAATGAAAATTCACTTTTTGTTTTCAAAAGACATTAAATTCCGGTATTTGTCAATAAAATAAATGGTAATTATGTACAACACATTGAGAGTTAAATCATGATTTTTTTACTCTGGTTTTTGGGTTTGCCTGTTTATTGGTGGATTCTGAATGATGGTTAAGTAGTTTTATGCATTACTACTGTTACATTATTTTTTCTCCTTAATCACTACTTCATGTTTAGCTGAGAAGTCTCTTAATTGAATTTTTCTGGGATATAAAAAAGTCAGGTTAAGGAGCTGACAAGCATGCTAAGTTTTATAATTACTGCAAATTACAGATCTCTGAAAGCCATATATTGTACTTTCTGTGCTTTACAGCAGTTTTACTACATGATATCCATAATCAAGTACGGGAAAGGAGAGAATATCAAAATGAGATATGAGTGGTGTTCTGCTAAATTATTATATAAAATAAGCTATTATACAAAAGCAAATTTCAATGCACAAATACAAGTTGTTAATTTTTCTGTTTCATTTTCTTGCCAGTATTTCACCAAACAAAAACACCCTAACATAATCCAAAATAATGGTTATAATAATAACCAACAACGAAGAAAGGATAACACAATTTCTTTTAGTATCAGCAGTAATTATTATTCAGCGAAACATTTTTCAATGCTAAGATTTTAAAATAGTGAAAAAGCATGAACTTGGAACTTCTTGGGTCATTTGATCAGCATTATTCAGAGGAATTTAATTCAGCATCAAATTTGCATAATTGCTAATTTTCTGCAACTAAAGATTTTTTTGGCTTTAATTCATAGGAGCAGGTGGTGTCAAAATAATTGCCATCAATCCAGTGACGTAACACTTTAGTGTCAATTATAAATATTTTCGAATGCCTACATTTGGAAATAACTATTATTCTTACAGTTTCCATGGACATTTAATTTATTAAAAATGTAGTAATAAATGTATTTGGTTTGTGCTCAGCTATGCTCTTTATTTATGCAGAGCCATCTGAAGGAGAATACAAGTTATGAACCACAATTTGGTGATCTGCACACTCAGAATTCAATTCCGTGAAATACCTCAGCTATCCCCTACTGTATAGATATAGAATTAACCAGACACTTTGTATAAAATAATGTATACATGAAGGATCTGCCCACAACAGTAATTTTCAAAATCTCAAATTAAATAGTTGCCGAAAAAAAACAAATGTGGTCCAAACTTTTTGAGTTACTCATGAACAAAAACTGCAGTACATTTATTTAGTAACTACATGGAAAAAAATCAGAAAGTCCTACTTTAAAGTATGTTTTTCTGGAATTTACTTAACCTAATTTTTGTTGATTCTATTACAAACTTCAGGCACTTTCTTACATTTACTGGATTGCCATGACTTAATATCATGACGATATTAAAAATAGCTATAGGGAACTACAGCATTAATGCTATTCTTATCTGCTCACTGCCCAAACTGAACCTGGAATTGATTCTTAGCTGCTTTTCCTAATGTTTGAAATCACAGCCACATTTGCATTCTTGCCTTTTAAACTTCAGGCTCAGGTTAGTTATATCTATTACAAAACATCTTTACAACAGCAGCTTTCGCACACCATTGAATGCTGCTAGTAATAGTGCCACACATGGTGTCAACTTTTGGTCACATGTAAAGTTAATTTAACTGAGCGGATTAACCTAAATCTCAACATTACAATGTGAACAAGGTACAAACTTGTAAGTCAATCCCAATTTTACGAGTTTGATCCTGGTTGAAGTCATGAATTTTTCAGGATGTAAAAATCCAAAGTTCAAGTCCTCCAAGAGGGCCATAAAATCTTAAGTTCCATATGTTTAGTTTACAGATGTTAAAAAACTCCATAAATATACCAACAGATCCCCGGGCAAAATTATACACCATTTCACATCTAAGTATTATCCCAGTTTTCTACTAGATGGCAATGAGCTGACCACCTGTCACTCTGCTCTCTATAAGTAAATAAGCATAACAAAAGTTCTCCTTGGGAAAGTAGCCCCATGGCCTAGTGGTCAGCATTCTTGGTTACTACTCCTGGAGTCAAAGGTTTGATTTCTGTATATGCCATGGGGATATTTTCCTGGCTTGGAACATCCCCATAGCATCCATGGTCTTGGATAGGCTTGGTCTTAAAATGCTAGAGTAACCCCTGAAGCACCAGAATCATAATTATGTTCATCTTCATCATTTTCATTGAATTATGTCCTTAATGTGTTTTATACAGAAGCATGTATTGGTCCTGGAGTTTTGTAAGCACGTTAATTCAAAAACAAATCCTTATAGGTACACCATTCAACCAAAATTATAAACTTACAACCAAGTGAACGTACACATTATTACAGCAAGTTTAATTACAGAACGAGTGCAGGTATTATTATTATTATAGTTTGGAGTTCCTGGTCGAAAGGACCCAGTGGTAAAACTAGATAAATGCAGCAAATTTCCACAATATTTTCATGCTTGTCTTTCATTTTTCTCCACAAAGGCAGCTCTGCAAACTATCTTCAATGGCTTTTCATTTATTTTTCAGAGTTGCCAACACCTATTTAATTTTCAAATATGATTCTATTTCACCGTTTGTCTTTATACTTTTCACCACCAGGATGAACCTGTGCCTCAGCTTTTTCTCAACATTGTGAATCTGCTTGAGCGACACGTGTTTTTCAGTTGCCAACCCAATTGTTACTTAATTTTATAATGTACCTAAATGTTTGCATTTATTTTTTCTGAATAGGAGGTCAGTGGAGGCCATCAGGCCAATGCGAGTTGCAGAAGTAAACTACTGGGTTCTCTAGTGCCTGTGGTTAGCTCTAGGTTAGGTGTATGAGTTGATTACTAATTTCATTTTTTCGATTGTTGCATTGTTAGCATGGATACGTCTGTCATTTGTTTTCTGACGTCACTGTATTTCAACATGGCCACATTGTCGCTTACATTCCTATTTCTAGTGTATTTTGTACTGTTGGTACATCATCTGTCTTCCTTCAATATCAGATATAGTAGATATACTTTTTTGGAAAAGTGATTGATATACCAGCTTATAACAGTCACATCTTAACTCCGTTATTCTAGTTCAGTTTTACACTTTTAATTTTTCCCGTATAGAAGTTTAATACACATCAACAATAAACAAAATAAAAGTTCTGTATAAAAAAAATGAAGGTGCAGAGTAATAAAAATGTAAAAAAATATTAGGTTCTAATTTTAACATTTCTTCGGCAATATCCTAACTCATGTCTACGGAAAGGTTTCGCATTTATAAAATAAATGCTTTTAAGAATTAAGAAATAAGATTTGATTGCATTTGTTTCTAAAACCTTCCATCCACCTGTAAAACAAATTCTGTTGCTTTTGAAAAATCTGTTATGTCACAAAAATTACGCTGAATTTAGATATTTTCCACAAGACCAGATTTTGTGGTAATTATTCTACAGAACTCAAAGCAGTTTTCTGTTAATGCATAAAATAGAACATAGGTTATATTGATTTTATTTTGTTGGCCAACTGCTGGTAATTTTGTACGCGGTCACATACCTTTTTAGTTTATGAATTGTTTGGTTAATCTCAAAGGCAAGCATTAGCTTCAGTTATAAGTGTATGAAAGGCAAATCTAAATTAAAACGCTTCTGCATATGCTACATATGGTGGCGTTTTAAGAACATGGAATGTTATAATTTTGATGTTAAGATTTTGCTTTATTCCTCGCTCATAGGCCAGCCAGTCATTACTGGATGAGCTTTTGTCAAAGTATGGCATTTTGTGCTCTGAGAACCATTGATGTGGTTTTCAATTTCAGTTCTTAAACACAAAAACAAAGTATATTACAAGGAAAAAGAATTATAAAAGGAAAATGATTTGAAAGCAGGTCTCAAATGCATCTATTATGATGCTGGGAACTGAATTGTGAACTTCTATTTAATAAAATAAAAGTAGTTATCCTAGCTTTAGCTAGCAAGCATTAATGTTAATTATAAGATTTTGATAGAATATGATGTTTATTAATAAATTTTATCTTACTAGAAACTTCACTAGTTTGTGTCAGTCATTCCCCCATTTTCGTAAGTACATCTTTCATTCAGCACATTAGCAGGTAAGTGCCAAACCGAGCTTTCTGATGTCTAATGCTTGACATAACTTGTTGTTCCTGCCTTTTTTGAACTGTTACCCAATTTTAATTCTTTTGATGCCAGGATCATGCGTCCAATCAATACAATGTCTAAAGGTCTACGAGAAAGTCTGACAGTTCCAGGAAGGTAAAGGTGCCATGGCAATGACCCCTCTGCTGCTGTTCTGCCAATAAGGTGCAACTTATGAACTTGGAAGGGTGACATTGTACATTGTGGCTTTCTACTGTTTACTGGTGTTTGCTTTTACAAACAATGTATTCACTGTATTACTGACATTATTTGGTTTGTTATTTATTATTTGTTAATTTGTATTGTGTGATCATGTGATACTGCAGGAGTATTGCAGTGTACAATATTTATGGTCCTTGCTTGCAATATGCTAAGGGCCAGTATCATCAACAGATGCTAACTTTTAACATGTTAAGATAACATCACCCTTACCTTGTGTTAAAAGTTTAACAACTAATAACAGTTCAAAAATGGTGGCCTTAAACCCAGATATAGTTGCCAAAAATCTATATTTCATTTATAGCAGAGAAAGGGCATCATACTTTGAAATTTTTATGCAAAAGAGCAATTTTTACAAAGGTGCTGAATGTGACAACAGTTGTCACAGAATTGTAGATGAAATATGAGAGAAGTTAGAACACCATTGTGCCTCTGTTCCTTTTAATATTCCTTGCACGAGCCGATGTTTTACTTTATGCTAACAAAAGTACAAGTACATCAGTGTGTTAAAAGGTCTTTCAGTTATATCACCACCTTCTTGATCTATGCTAATTGCAATACTTGGGAACCTGAACATTATGATGGAAAAGCTTGGTGGAATGCAGGAATCTTAATATAGTATCAAAATATTAATACAATGTTAATATCTGTTGATGAAACCAGTCCTAAGAATAATGTTGACTTTAACACACACTGCATTGAATTTAATGCTTACAATGCCTCGAGCATCATATAAACAAAGATGAGCGCAATATGAAATGGGCGAACATTGGTGACAGATGTGGATGGATGCTAAAAAGTCAAGTTCATGAAATGGTATGTTCCTTGCATGATTACTTTGAGCAAAAAAATGATGGGCCTTTGAATTAATATACACACCTAATATTTCCAAATTCAATGTATTTAGATAGGAAAAGAATATTGTATAAATATTTCATGCCCTTCATATCAAGATACTTGCTGTATAGATCAAAGTGGCAGTTTAATATAAAAATTACACTGCCTATTTTTATGCAAAATATGCCGAAAATGTTAATGGAATAATAATATTCCACAGTATTAAGCTTCTTTATATGCTGAACAAACTGCATTTTACTTCATAAATCTCTCTGTAACTACTGCAGACTTATTAAATGCTATATCAATGCAAATGGTTTGCAGTTCCTCACAAAACTGACACATGCTCTAATACAACATGGCAATGCTTGAAGTGAACTGTCACAAGTATCAAGTTGTGTGCTATATAATGACACTGCCACACATTACAAATCACTGGATCAATGTAAGCAAATAGATGGGTCTGTTTCATACATTTAATAAATTAGAATTTAAACATTTGGTAAAGATCCAGTGTGGCAGAGGCAAAGCACAGGCCACTACTGGGACAAGTCTGGGAAGTGGGGATTTTGAGTGGGGAGATAGGGAAGAAAGCATGGGATAATCAGGTGGGAATGGATAAAATATATTCCTTTCCCAGCTCGCTCTCATTCGGTTTCTGTAATTGTACTTTTTCATATTATTTTTTACATCACGTTTGGCATGTGAAGATACATACAACACTTAGATTTTAGTTTTGAAATTATAAATTTGCATTTGCATTGCAATTATAAATTTTGATCCCTTAAAGACGGATTTTCCTCAAAATTTTCAACCAGCACACCATTCACTAAATCAAAGCAAAGTAAGGCAGTTCAGAGAAAATTGTAATATTTATGTTGCAAATTGGTGAGCCATCCATTTTATTAGGTATATAACTTTACTATTAATTGGCAGAAAGATTTGATGTTAGCAATGTATGATTATGGTGCAAGTGGTACAAGCAGCATTATAGTTTTGTTTTCAGCATGCAGGCGTAAACTGTTTATAAATCACATTGCCATTTCAATTCAGAACTCTTAATCAACTAATGGCAGTCAGCACTGCTGGAAGAACCCAAAGCCAGCAGAGAAAGCCAAAAGTGTACAGAATAGGACTCTCTTACTTCACGACACTTTAGCATTAATAAACATTGTAATTGATAAATATGCTTTATTTTTTAAAGTTATTCCAAAACGCTCACAGCCCAGCATAATGTGTATTAAATGTAAAGTTGTTAGCATATTTACTTCAGTACTAGGTAGCAACTGAGTTCTAAGCCTACTTTCTGCAGTCAATTTTCCAAATGGCTGATGTCTACATTTAGAAAAACAGTAGCTTTTTGAAGTATTAAAAAAGCAATTGAGATCCAACTTTAACAGATAATAAGGATATGGTCTATATTTTTTCAAAATAAACTTGATATTATAAAAGAACGAAAAGAAAAACATTTCATATTAGTATACTTAATCAACTTATCCCAAAGTATACCTATATAAACATTTAATCTTAACTCCAAGGAATGTGCAACTTTATCACTTAAGGCTGCAAAAATTCCGTAGTCCTCTGCTAAAGGGCTGGTTATTAGAGGCTAGGCACTTGCATATTTGCAAGTGTTGCATGTTGCATATTTGCAACATACTTGGGAATAATTTCTCCAGTGGCACTTTTGAATCCATAAGTAAACGAAAAATAAGAAACGATTGATTCAGAAAAACTACAATTAATTTACATATGAATAACTTGTATAATATATATTGCACGGAAAGTTCGTATTCGCAACCTGTCCTTCAAATCCATACAACAGAATGGCTTCCATTATCTGCAACCGCCGCGTAGAAGTCATCCGAGCAATCAAAATTCCATTTACTGCAGATAATTCAATTGAGCCTTAAAGCGCAGAAATTGCTAATTTTTACGTATAGTACTAGTTATCCAAATGTATTAAATGTTTTTATTCAATATATAAATGTTTTAACGTACCCATTCCTCCGCCTCCGCCACCAGATCGTCTCGTGTTGTAAGACATTGCGGTGTTTTATTCAGTACTTTTATCAGAAATGAATCTTCAGTTTAATACAATTAAACTCACGCTTTAAAATAGTAATAGCACTTTATTGTTACACCGGCTACTAGAAACTTTAGATTAATCTTTCCGAAACTGGTATTGATTTATATTCCTCGTCCCTCAGCACTGCTTGCTCAGAATAGACCAGAGAGGACAAGCTTCGCGTCTCTTTCTCCAAATCCCCAGATTTAATTCCTATAGCCAACATTCCCATATTTAAATTCCTAAATATTTGGCTTACCAGACTGCAGTGTAAATGGCTTGTAGTAAATTGCATATATTGGCACAACTTTATTAAGGAAAATGGCAAATATGAGGGAAACCCATTTTTGGAGGTCATTTCCTTTCGACATCATTGAACAATTAATCCTTTTTTAATGAAATAAAAAAGGGAGAAGCCAGAGAACTACTGTTAGACTCAAGCAATCCCTAATCGTAAAATTAGTCTATCATATTAAGTTTCGCTAGACTTGAATAAAAACCATACTGTTTGGAGAACTGTATTTTTTGTTATATGTGCCATGAAATCCATTAAATAGACATGCATTAAACTGCCGGCCGGCAGCTGCCCACGGCAGTTAAATTTGCTATTATCGACTGCTGACGAGTGGTACAAAATGCACGGTAGTCAGCGAATTTTTTCTCCTAAATCGAATTATAAAGTAACACTAACATTTACTTATGTATTTCGTTTTAAAGATAATGGTTGGATTCGGCAAGATTGATGTATTATCGAATTGTCATATTTAGATCCGAATGTCATTACCACTCTTCCTCACGTATCTGTTATTACAAAGGATTTGTCATAGATTATTTATTTTTTAAGAAATTATTTCATAGTTTTAGATCCTCAAAAGGTGGCAACGGTAGTAAAAACTTTTTTTTGCTAAGTTTTATCATCCTATGCCACCAATTAAAAAAAAAAGTGTTTAGCATTATTTCCTTTTACGGATAAAGCAGATTCTGAAAACATCTAATTCAATCACTGGTTTAGACTGGAAACTGGTTCCCATCAATAAAGGACACTAACATTTATATTAATTTAAAATCATGGTGTTAGGCTAGAAAGGTAATGTGAACTTAACAGGTCTCTTCCAAATGTGAATGAACAAAATGTTAGCCATTACATGCATTTTATTTACAAAAATGTGCATATATGTAATACATACTTTTAAATCCGATCTACTCCCAATATTAATTCAATTTGCAATCAAACAGTGAAATATGCATTAATAATCTCTTCTGAGTCGAAATATTTAGAACATTCTTTATGGTTTCACTTGAAACTTACTTAGACCTGTAAGTGAAACCATAAGGAATGTTTAAATATTTCAACTCAGAAGAGATTATCTGTTCTACTTAATGGTTTAGATAGCTCCAATTGGTTTGAAAACTATGATTACAAAACATAAAATTATATTAGCATGGTACAATCATACAAAAAGTACTCATTACAATATATATCAGTCCTACGAACACAAATATTCCTTGAAAGAGCAAAAAATTTTACATTGAAAGTTGTGTTCTCATTATACTTCAAGCAATCTGCAGATGAAAGCTTAGGGAAGACTCTGGGTATACTGAGCAATATAATAAATATAGCTATAGAAAATGGTTTCAAACAAGAAGTGATATTTAAGAAAATAAACAGAGCTAGGAACAAAAAAAGAATCAAAGACATCAGTACTCTTATTCCTAACAAGGAAGAAAATAGAATGTACCAAAAATTCACATACCATTCTTCAACCTTCTACAAATTCCAAAAGATTTTCAAAAACCAAAACATTATATTAACTCCAAAAAACAATTACTCCATAAAAAATATATTAAATTCTAAACTAAAAGAGGACATTTCTCAAGAGAACAAATCAGGAATATATCAGATGGAATGTATCGATTGTGAAAAAATTTACATAGGAAAGACTAAAAGAAACATTAAAACACAAGCAAAAGAACACATCAGGAACATAAAACAAAGACAGGAAGAAAAATCAGCAGTAGCTTGGCATTTTTGGAATGAAAAACATAATATAAACAGGAATCCCAATCTACTTAAAAACATTATAGGATAAACAGAACTGGCCGTTTGGGAAAACATTTATATCTGGAAGAACAAGTGTAGCATTTTCAACTTTGAAATCCCACCAAGTGACGTTTTAATTCAGAAGTTCATCCAACCGCCACCAGAGACAAACCAAACCACCACGAAGAACAAGGCCGGCAGTCGAACTGGAACTGAAGATGGGAGCAATTAGCTCCAGAAACTTAAGTTTTCCTCTTTTAAAAACTATTAGTGATGTAAGTGTTACAAAGTCGACTCAGTTATTCTAAACTTATACTAAACATCACTATTACAAACATCCACCATATTTAACTATATTATGTATGCTTAGAATACAGTTTTCAATTAAAAACTTTCAATCCTGCCAAAAAGCATTTATTTAATTTGTAATTTGTTTTCTTTTTTCCCTTTTTGTTCAATTCCTCTATCACATGTATGGTACATATACAGTATGTAACCAGAAGATATGGCTGAAAATGAAAAAAGATTCTCATCCACAGTGATTGAAAACATGTTTTAGAGGCCGAGCATTCCTAATTCAAACTGTTCAGAATAATTTAGATTTCAGAATATTTTTATATAATACACAGTGAGATATCTTGAAGATGGGAGCCAAATCATGAAATTTATTTTGTTACACATATTATCTTAACACAATTTTATGCAATATTTGAGTATTTTTAACTGAAAACAGCCTTTTTCATATCTTTTATATATTTACATCACAAAATGGAGACCATGCAACTTAATGCTCACATGCTTTGGCCCCCTTATGATAAACTGACAACAAAGCAGTAACTTAAGTTCATACATGATCATGTATGGTTCTGGGGGTAAGCATAAATCATGCACTAACATTTCTAACACTTCCATAGTTGAGATTATTTTCCTTTTCAGATTCTTTCATGGAATAATCAGACTCATATACCCATGGACTTTTGACATTACTAGACTCTGTTCATCATAAGTTTATGCTGGATGTCAATAAAAGCACATGGTGGAAGTAGTTTTGATTGGCTGACCAACCTCTTTACTCCCAAATTAGCTCAAGAAGTAGTACCACTTATTAACCAAACATATTTAGTTATTTGTAAGATTTTATTTTTCATTTTGTTACTTAGAGCTTCATGCATTTATTTGATTATTAATTATTAAACAGAGAACATACATGTATATTTTTATTTTTATTGCTAATATTTCACCAAATATAGAAGGTAAAACGTAGCCTTGCTATGCATTCCCTTGCATTATAATTGAAACTGGCAGTGAGCACGGTTCTGATCTACGTTTAAATAAGCATTTCTTTCTTTTCTTCTTCCTCTTCCACTTTTACTACTTCAAATGTAAACTGAATTTACTAAAGGACAAAGCAACAACAGAATACATGCTCACGACAGCTGTTAGCAAACATTATTGTGTTAGTAAATTCGAGAGCTAATGGCAGCTGGGAATGCCGAGTATACTTTACTATAAAGTTAGGATGAACAGAGAATAGAAGCATGCTGAGTTTCAGATCCAAGCTTTTCCCTTTTGAGAGTAATTTGGATAGATTGGACTCTGGGGCAGTGTGTTCCTACAACTCTCAAGTAAATGAATATGCCATTGCCCAGTGTGCCAGGGTGATGAGCTGCCATAATGGTTCAGGTTACCCACCTGCAGAGTTGGGGAGGTTCATGCTGGGTTAAGGTGCTCTACCAGTGGTGCACATGGTACTAGTAGCCTAGGCAGAGAGTGAAGGTGCAGATAAGCAGCTATCTGTTATCACTACAAAAGGGGGAGTCGGTGATTGGTAATCTAGGTGCATTATGTGGAAAACCCCACTTAGGAAATGCCTTGAACATGCACCTTGCTTCAAAGGGGACCTAATTTAACATTTCATGGGATAATATGGGAATCTGCAAAGGAAAGATGTACCACAGCTATATCCAATTTTTTCTTGGAGATGTTAAATATAAAATGTGTTTTGTGCTTGTATTTTGATTACAAATGTCTCCTTGGACAGATGTGGAATTTTTCATTTGGAGGCATCATGTTAATGTTCAAAATATTTCAAATTCTGAATAAGGGAAGCTCAACCTATATGACCTTGCATAACTTATTTTTGCTGCATTTCCACATTTATTACCCACATTTTATTATTGACATTTACATTGGCTCATTTTGGCTACTAAAATTGTAGTATTTATATATTAGCAAATGAAAGAGTGTAGACCTAATATTATTTATGAGTGGTATGTAGGAATGATGAAGCATTTGATGTGTGGAGAGGGAGAGATTTTTATGCTGTGGGTTTTGGATGCTTTTTAAACCATATTAGAAGAAATGATTAAACAGTGTAATGAAGGAGAAAATAACAAAAAACTGCACCCAATGTATCAAGAAATTTGAATAATCCTTTAGAGAGCTTATCCTATTTGTACTTCATAGTGATAAGGTTAACACTTGTAGTCACAAGTTTACGAACTATCTGGATTAGAATGAGGCCACCTCTTTTCTACCCAGAGTTTGCCAAGAAAGCCATGAACAGCCTGGAGTAAATTAATGTCTCAAGTTGAAGTTAGCCTTTGTCCAGTTCCTATCATTGCAGCCATTGTGCAGAAGATAAGATAGATTTCTCTTCTTTTCCTCTTCCTTTTTCTTCATACAATTTCTAAGTTATTTGCTGTAAGCAGTAGGAATTAATGGGTGGAGTAATAGTCTTAGGATAATTTTCAAGATCAATGGAATGGAGGATATTTGGAGGAGGAAGAACAATGTAAATAGTTTTTGGAAAACTGTAAGAAGGAGGTTGGAAGATATAGAAATACAAAAACTGTTTAGCAAGATAGCAAGTAAAAGATCTTTAATATTTTTTATACTGATAAAAAATAAATGGAAAAAAGAGAAGTATATTGATAAATCAAATAAAGGACAAAGAGAGAGTATTGCATGGCTAAGAACAGCTGTGTGGAGATTCAGTTCTGAGTTTGCAGAATGACATGTCCTATTTTTGGGGGAAAAAGAGGGAGCAATTCATATTCATTGTATACCTAAAGAGTGGAATTGTGAACTAATTCAAGAGAAATGGCTTACAATCAGCAAAGATATTGCAGCTCAAAAGCAACTAGAGATAATTTTAAATATATATTATCAGAATGTTTTAGGATAAAGAAGAAATGGTTTTAAACAAAAAAGGGGGGGGGATAGAAATGCACATAGCACACCCATGGAATAATAGGAGGATTGGAGCATATGTGATGGCAACTATTTTTTTTTCTCTAAGTGATTGTACCATAAAATGCCTTATGTCCCTTGGAGAACCAGGCAACTACAGTATGTGAACATATCAGTAAATGGTGATATGTGATATAGTGTAATATTGGTTATTTTACAGAGGGTAATAGTAGCTCAGTTTGAGTAAATGGGAGAATGGGTGTGACCCAATGTTAAAGTGTTCCTATACCAAAATAGCATTTTCTAAAGGAGAATTGCTACAGAACAACAAAGAGAGCTGATTGAAGGAACTGTTGTGAGGTGGACAGCAGTATTTCAGCTGTTCAGACAAGACAGTTAGAAAAACTTTAGAAGATGCAGACCAATATGTCACATACATTAATTACCTACCTCATTGAAATCAACAGAAGATGGACACTGGTTGAGTTATAGGTATAACCAGACATCTAAAGACAAACCATAAAATTTTATGGAAAGACCTTCACCTGCATAAAGTTGCATCAAGGTGGATGCCACATTCACTCCCTGAAATACAAAATTGATTGATTGATACGATGCCACTAATTGATGCTTATGAATGTTTGCTTCTTGCTCAATCTTACCTTTAGTGCATCTCTCTGTATTGTTCAAACATTCCATGTCTTGCCCATTCGTATATTTCAAAATTTTGAACCAATCCTGCATTCTCTGGAAAAAACAAAACAAATAAAATAGTTACAGTAGCTTATCCACCACACTCAGTATAGTTT
Source organism: Metallyticus violacea (assembly GCA_030762175.1). Taxonomy (NCBI): domain Eukaryota; kingdom Metazoa; phylum Arthropoda; class Insecta; order Mantodea; family Metallyticidae; genus Metallyticus; species Metallyticus violacea. Next base: position 21,058,130 of record CM060839.1, on the reverse strand, counting down.
ACAAGTACTTGAGAGGCAGAAATAGATAAAACATTTAAATAATAACATGAATATAGCAGTAGTAAAAATGAAAAATATAACTCTTGGAATAATTTTGCTAAAATAGAAAGTATTAGAGAAGCAAAAATAGATATAACACTTAATAGCACAAGCATCACTATCTTGAACTATCCATCTTCTGCCTTTGAAGAAGAACATGAGCAGTTCAAAAATATATTAATTTGTGTTACTATTTAAGTGTATTACCTATTCCTGCTTCTCAAGTACTTGTTATTTTAGCTTTTAAACTTTATTTTTCATTTTCATCATATACTTTTTTGGCCCAGGCCATTCTCAGTTGTGAGGGGGCCCCCCACCAACAATATAATTAATGTATAACAATATATTTCTTTATTAAATGATAAATTGATCATAATTATTGCTACTCTAATTCTTAGAAAAAGTAAAACAGATCACCTACCTAGTCAACACCTACTATACTATGTTAACCTCTATCTTTGGTTCGTCAGTAATCTCCTACATATGTATATGATAAAATATTGATAATGGGTGACTTTTCTTTGTGAAACCATTCTACATGTAATGGTCAGTTAATCGGTCCAAGCTGGTATTATAGTGAATGGGAATGAGAAAGTCTGCAGCTATGACTGTCTTAAAGGTAATACTAACACCTTAGCCCTTAAAAGTTATATTTACTCACCATTATCGGGCAAGATGCTGGAACTGCTTCTCTTCATTTTCCACACATTTCAGACATCAACTTACGAAATTTGTTCACAAATGTTTTATTTTTCAGTTTATCTAATGTGTGTAGATTTGTCTTGTAGTACACCTTTTCCTTTAAGGCTCCCATCAGATAAAAATCACAGGGCATTAAATCAAGGGACTCAGGGGGGCATATGTTGTTAGTGATGGCTCTATCATTGAAATTTTATGAATTGCATGCAACAAGAAATGGGCTGTATGTGCTGTTACACAGTCCTGTTGGAAAGTTGTGAACCTACATTCCCTTACATTCAATTCACAGAAAAAAGGTTGCAAAATATTCGCATATACCTATCACTATTAGTAGTTGCTTTAAAAAAAAAAAAAAAAAAAGAGGCCATTATTCTCTTGCTGCTAAGGTGCACCACAGTCTCATCTCTTGATCATGCAGGGGGTTCCTCATGAAGCAGGTTAGGTTTTACTGAACTCCAGTATTAATTGTTTTGTGCATTAACATACCCATTTACATGGAAGCAAAAAAAGAAAATTAGATTAGGGTCAATTTCTCTGTCAAGTACACTATTCAAAATCTATTCACAAAATCTATTTTAGATGCAGGCTAACTTACCCTATAAAATTACTCCTGCACTTCAACAATTTTACAGAGTTTTAATTTCAGTAGCTTTGTAACCATCTGAACAAAGGAATAGGAAAATTTTGTTTGCTGAGAAAGAAGATGGAGTGATTTTTTTAGAGGAAAGCTCCAGAGAATGTGCAATGCTATCTGATATTTCTTCTTTGACTACTCCACATGGCTGTGTATGCTCTTTATCAAGAATACTTCCCTTTCATGAAATTTATGTACTAATTTGTGAATATAATTTCAACTTGGAATGGAATCTACCTTGAAACAATCTCCATGCATCACAAGCCAATTCTGTATGAATCGTAAATAAATACTATTTGGAGAATAAAATATTTGAATTGAGTCATATTAATGTAATGAATACTTAATACACTGCACACAACACACAAGAACATGTCCATATGTTCCTAGAGTTAAACTTGTACTGACCTGGTCTGCAACTCCCTGGCTGGTTTTCAAGTGTGGAACAAGATAAGAACTGCAGAGCTCGGAGTCCCAAGAAGAAAAAAATCACCCATTTGTTGTTTTAGGTGATGCATTTATTGATTATAATATGCTGCTCAAAAAATGTAATTGGGAGTAATACTAAAAATGGCTTCAGCTGAACTTTATTTGTACTTACTATCATAAATAAATAAAATCAAACCTTAAGAACATAAAAGTTGAAAGTCTACAGTCTTCTAAGAAATATTAAAAATTATCACTATTAGCATGGCTACAGCTTCAATCCATCAATAAGTTTAAAATATCTTGGTAACTGAAAATTGCCTGTTATGGTCACTACAGGAATGTATCTCAGTTTGGCCATACCTTTAAATTACATCTATTTGTTATCTTTCACACTTATCTCTTAATTTAAAGTTTGTCATGACTTGATGGCAAAATTTGCCCTTTTTATTAATTTTGTTCTATTGTTCAACATTTTTAGACTTTTGCTAGATAAATTAATTTCAGGATTAAATGATCCCTATATATGTATGACACTTTATAGTGCCTATAACTGCCTACTTTAATGACTTTGAAATACCAGTCTATAAATATCTTATGGTTTTTAGTTTAAAGATGGAATTTTTTGTAATTTTTAATTATATGTTTTAGCTTCCATAGTATGCACATCGTCCATGATAATTACTAAATATCAATGACAACACTGTTACTGTCTGATGTCAGATTTCAATAATGTGATTTAAAAGATTTAGCTATTATTCTCACTACTGCATTTTAACTACTTGACAATATGTTTTAATTTGAATTACTCTAACAATAACTTAAAAATATAATACAATTCAGTTTGCTTGGCCTATTAGCGTTAAGTTGTTTGCTCATACTGTAGAATATTAACTATTGATTTCATCTTGAATACGCCCAAAAAAAAAACAAACAAAAAAAACAGTAAATCTATTTTATACAAACAGTGGATAAATCATTATGCCTATGTTCCACAGATGTTCAAGTCATCTTCTGTCAACTATGCAGTAAAAAGGTATGTAGCAATATAAATAATTTTTTGTTAACTTTATTCATTTTATTACTGACAAATTTAATTTTTAAGAATAAAGTTTTATAAAATATTGAAAAATAATTAAAATGGAAAAATATGTAATTTATTTTTAGATATGAGAAATTGTGAGAAAAAATTGTCATTTTGGAACAGCTCAAGAATACAAAAAACACATATTGAAGCTAATTTCAGTGAAATTCCTGCAATTTTAACAAAGTTGGAACAGAGGGGCTTGCCTGTTGTTGATACAGTAATAAATTATTGAAAAACTTCAAAAGGAAATTTTGAAAATTTTGAACATTTTGAGAAAAAATTTCAACTCAATGTGGGAGATTAAACTCAATTTAGATGGTAAGTGCAAACTGATTCCTGATTTTGAGCCTGAGATTGTCTTCTATGAAGTATTTGCCTATATGTTCCTGTGATGTTGAAAAATCATTTTCTAGATACAAAAAGATTTTAGGTAACAATTAGGATTTATTATTGAGAATCTGGAGCAGTATTTAATCATTGGGCCTGCTCCCACTTTGCAGAAATGAATCGAAGTGAAGCAGACTTCTGCTGCTCCCTTCTAATGGAATCAAATCAAATCAAACAGAACCAAAATAAACAAAACAACAAAATTAAAGCACCATGGCAAAAGAAAATGGATCACATATAGCATTGCTCATTTATGTGGAGAGGCATAGAAAGAAGAATCAAACATTAACTTAAAAAAATTGAAATACAGGGTTCATGACATTTTTAACAGGAGATACAAGTGATGACTTTTGCATGCTTTTTAGTTTCCTGCTGCTGGATGAATAAAATTTATAAAATATTTTCAAATGAGCATTCTAAAGTTGAAATGAAAATACTGGATACATGAATTTTTTTTAACAAGAGGTATGCATGGTGAATTTCAATTTAAATTTGCTTATTTCATGAGCATAATTGTTGCAGTAAAATGTATGACATTTATCATGTAAGTGTGGATAGAGTTTTGAAGCAGAATTATTCATTTTTCTTTATTTATTCTTTAACCTTTATATTTCAATGTGCAATATTGAGTTTAACCTTCTATATGCCATTTATTATGCTGGTATTAAAATGCATTATCAGATGTTTGTTCACCTGAAAAACTCACGATTACTTACAACTATAAATAAAACGTAAGTTCTACTCCAGCAGCAGAAAAATATTTTTGCCCAGGAATTTCGTTCAATTAAATTTTATTCAATGTTTTTCAAATTTGCCACATCTTCTTCTGCTATAGCTATACCACATTGAAAAGAATGTTGGAGGCAAGACTCGCCATAGTTTGCTGCAAAGCTGCTTCCTCCTCCAAGTTCTCAGCTCCTCCTCTCTCCACGCTCTCTCCAAAATAATGCTGTTGTCGTCATCCCCATCAGATATGCTAACATTGCCAGTCACATTTACTTTTATAATAATCCTGTCCATTTCATTACCTATATTATCATATTCTGTGAACATTTTAAAATAAAAGAACTGCAATACCTAAACTATACTTTTAAAATATTACACTATATTATATACTATTACCTGCACTTAACTTCTAAGAGGCCTTCCAAACATATTTGAAGATTTTGATGAAGTAGGAGTCATTGTGTTTGAAAAGATTTAAATATCGCTTAAGCACAAAATAACATTAACTAGCATAACAACTTACAAAACCCCAAGTCTTTCCATTAGAGGTAATGTTAGTGACTACAATGAAACAAAAACACACTACAGGAAAATTCATGAAAAACAATGCAAATTATGTTAACATATCTTGCTAAACTTGAGGGAACTGATTACTATATTGATAATTTTGTTGACTTGACCAGTTGGGTGGAAATTCACAATGCGTGCAACAGGGAAATAATTTCTTTGGCTATGTTTACATTTACATGCTGAAAAGAAAATGAGAAGTGTTGTTTTTATGAACAATCAATGATCTTCCAGTTATATTGTTTTTATTACAAAACAAATCAATCATATTTTAACCACTGCTCATAATTTTAGTCTTTGCATTAATATAAATGTGTTCATCTTAAACAAGCCTTGACTTTCTCAGACAAAGTGTAAATGGAATTGTAAGTTGCATACTTTGCCTAAATAATATATATATTTTAGTTTAAATGTCTATATAAAAGCCTATTTTGTAATGCTTTGGAGTCTTTTTGCTTGTCTTTTTCCATTTTTAGCACCTATCATTCTGCTATCTATCCACCTCTGTCTTATATCAGAATATTATTAAGAAAAAAAAAAAGAGGCATAAAATTCATAAATATAAATGTGTATACAGGTAATATCTAGAAAGAATTTGTTCTCTTGTGTTTTTATACATTATATTTGAATCCTGTACAGAATATTAATTTAGAGTGCAGATTTTACAATAGTACAATTGATAACTTCATGCACCCCCAAGACTTGGTGAAAAATTATACTTCATTTTAGCCTATCTGTATCAAGTTTATACAAGGTGAATGTAAATAATCAGTCATTTATCCTTACAACTAACAAAACTGAATCTATAACTTTCTATATCACAGTTAATGTGACATCACTTGTAGTGCTGCCACTAATAAAATATGTAAAATATAACTCATTCCCAATTTAGTCATGGAGTTCTATAAAATTTAATAATCAACACATTAAATATTTTCACATTAACTCTATCAATCTTAAATTATTTTAGCTTGAAGGTTATTCAGCTATACACTGAAGCTCTTTTCCCTTCAAACTGAAAATTTTCTTCAGATTTAATGAGCTGTTGTCATTGGATTCCATTAAGATACACATAAATTTACTTATAAAACAAATGCACCAATTCATTCAACAGCATATACTCTAAAATATACCAAGAATGTATGCAAGGTATGTTTTATTTAATTTCAGCACATTCTCTTATATTATATAATTCCATATAGAGCAAACTTAATATCAATAATTTTTCTTCCCAAAATTTGTTAAACATCATTCATATATACTCAGAATTAATTTTAAAATAATTAAATTTTAAATAAAGCTCTAAATCTCTTACAATGATTAAATATTTGTAAAATCAATAATAAGGGAAACTGATTTACTGGCCTGAAAGAGTTTTTTTCATGTTTTCTGGTACAAGCTCACAGTTAACGTACTAATTACAAAATTCAAAACATTCATAACTTATTCACAATAAAAATCATTGGTGAAAGGTAAATTGTTAACTTCATTGGTTTCTTTACAGCTTTTAATAATTTTGTTTCTCTAGCAAGATAGTGATTTTATGTCCAAAAATGTGCAGCCACTGTGATTTATATATCTGTTTAGATTTAATGTTGCTAAAATGTTCTTTCACCCTAGTTTCTAAATTCATTTTTTTTCTACACATATAAATTTGCTCATAAACCATACTCTTTATTTAATAGACTCTCGGCTTCTTGCCATCTAGGATTGCATTTTTACTTTTGTTTGGTACCATATTTCTGATGTTAAAGGGTCATTTGAAAAGTTCTCATAATGACCCACAGATTGGAACAGCAGTTCCAAAGCAGTTTTGTTATCAAAAACTGCCATCTTCCATAGAAATATTTGTTCAATAATATATGGATTGGTCAAGAATCATAGTGGCCGTAACTGTTTGTTGCAGTGCAAATGTTTATATGTTGGAAAAAATGGCATGCAGTTATTAATTACATTAGTAAAGAAGAGTATGAATGATATGATAAGACAAACAGTCTAGGGGAATCTGCGTTATCATTTTGGATCATTTCCAAGTGAACCACAGAGTTTAAATATGGCCATGAAAGCTTGGAAAATGACTCAAATCCACCACAACATTAGAAATTAAGTGCACAATGTAGTTCTGGAGGATCGCAGCTTAAAGGTGTTTAAAATTGTTAAAGCTCAGGGCATTTTATATTTTGAGGGAAGAACTGTTTATAAAATTTTTTGGCTAGAGGATGCCACAAATGCTGACTCAAGATTGAAAGCAAATCAGAGTGCAAGTCTCTCAGCAAAGTATGACCCATTTTCAGAGATATCTCACTGACTTTAAGCATTGATTTGTGAACATTGATGAAACATGGGACACACCTGAAACAAAACAGCAGTCTAAACAATGGAAGCATCACAGTTTGCCATCACCAAAGATGGCCAATTGTGTGAAATTAGCCAGAAAGATCATTGCATCTGTTTTCTGGGATGTCAAGGGTGTATTTCTAAACTGATTATCCACTGGAGTATATTATACCAACCTTTAGGACCTACTAAAGACAAAAATATGCAAGAAAGGCTGGGTTTATTAAAGAAGAAATACCTTGCATCAACCCTTAGACATGTGTCATTGCTATGGTGAAAATCATTGAATTGGGGGCCACATCTGCCTTATTCCTCTAACTTGACTCCATTGACTTTTATCTGTTCTCTAAACTGAGAAAATTCCTTGATAGAAAGAAATTTTGTTTGATGAAGCATTTAAATAATTAGTTTAGGAGTATTTTGCAGACCTAGAGGAATCTGACTTTTGTGATGGGATAAATTGCATTAGTGTCAAGAGAGACTGTGTTGAAAAATAAGATTAATTTCAAAAAGCTATGTTGTCATTTTGTGCTTTATTCCCAAAATAATGAAAGTTTTCAAATGACACTTGTATATTTATTCTGTAGGGCCAAAACTATAATATATTTACTAAAAATCATCCTAAGTTGATTGTGTGCCCATGGGTGCAAAATAAATTTTATGTTTTTTATCTTTTTATAATGGATAGGATGCTGATTTTTTTGACAGAAGATTAAAAACCATCAAACAAATCAGCATAAAAAAGGACAAAACTTTATAAAATAAAATTTAACTTTCCATCCAAGGACACACAATAAATATAATATAAAAAAATGATAATAAATATAACTAAAGACAGCATGACATCAGGAGTCTACCCTATCAACCTGGATTTTGAGCAATTTATAAAAGTAGAATTAAAAAGGAATTTAGAAACTAGGGCAAAAGAACATTTTAAGAACATTAAGTATAAATCAACAGCTGCTTTACATTTTTGGACAAGAAATTACAACCTCTCTATAGAAGCAGAATTATTGAGTACTGTATAGACTCCAATGAGATTTACCCTGAGAAATACAGGTTGAGTAATGAATTTTTAAATTTTCCCAATGGACAACTTTACCTACTCTTATTGGAACCACCACATCATTCAGCAACAATGCTAGTCGACTAAGCTGAGGCTCTTGAGACAATTTCTGTATTAAAAAATAAATAAATAAATAAACCATAATCGAAAGTACAGTGCTATTATAATTTTACCAATGATTTTTATTTTGTGTAAATGTTTTACTCAACAGTTACTATCTTCTAAGTAAATTACAATAAATTATTCAATTACATGAACAAAATATGATATATAAGAGAAGCAATTACCCACTCAAAATATACTCAAAACTAAAACTGTATTTTATACTGCAGTTATCTGCAATGCACCTCTTTAACTGTCTGATCATTAAGCATCAGTTTGCATATGTTGTTTTCAGTTCACACAATTTATAGTTTGAAGCAAACCTTGGGTCTTCTAGCAACTAGTTATGTTATTTTCACCATTTTTAACACAAACTGAAATAAAATAGTTATATATCTTACATAATACCTGTAAATGTACAACCTGCAAACACTCTTCTGTTATTTCTAGATTATTCTTTGGACTTAGTTAAAAAGCCATGCTGCTATTTAACAATTTTTGTACTATCATATATTTCAGAAACACTTCTGTCAGTCCTCTCCTTATCAACATATGCTGCTTTTTTATAAATTGGAGAAAAGCAAAAGCAAACAACTAAAAGGTTCTGATTACATACGTTTTGTATATCTTTTTGTTATATTAAAATAAAATCAAATCTGGGCTACCTTCAAAGCAGTTCAATATTTTAAAGCTATGTTTCTATATCATAATGTTACATCTCTATCTCATACAAATCACAAAAATGGATTTCACAAAAGAGGAATGCTAAAATTTCAAAACATGGATATTTCCACATAATAATAGTTGAGAAAATATAACATTTTATATATATATACACATACAAACATTTTCACATATATTTATTTCAAACAAGCATACTGATTTTTGTAGAGCTCAGAATGTTAACTGAGATATACCCCCTTTTGGACATATTTACTTTTTTCTATTACAATTGTCAGATTAATGCTATTTAGCCAATTATTTTTCTCATTATTGTCCTAAGAACTTTAATTTAAATTATTTAAGATGTAACTTTAAGATGAATTCTTTAAAGTAGGACAATTAGGAACTTATAGGTTTCAGCAGGCCATTCCTAAAGCTTGGAATAAGCATTGCAGTTCAAAACAGTGATAATGGAAAAATCTGAAATGCAAGTTTTACTTCTTTTCACTAACCTGCAGAGAATGTAGTTATATGTCTGACTATTCTTTGCAAGGGATGTTCACAAATATATCATTAATATATTCATAATGACACATTAAATTCCTAAACACAGAGCAGTGATTGCATGACCAACCTTCTAGTCAAACAACAGACTTCAATTCTCAACAGAGCTGCAGTTGGAATTTGTAGCAATTGTATTTCATTTACTCCAGCTATTTCAGTTTCCCTTGAAGTTGGCATTAGACACTGAAACTTCATTGATTATTGTAAAGTTCACCATTGACTAATCCTAACATAAATAACAGTGTCTTAAATTTTGGGAGAAGGCACTGTCTTAATGTGATTGCATACTGATATTTTGCCCAGCATATGAGCTTCTTCTGGATGCTATCCATTGTCAGCTGTGTGCTTCTGAATTATATATCTGTAAGCAGCATGAGGGCACTGCTTTCTTGCTCCTCAATGATTGGTAGTTGGCCATTGTCCTATTAGAAATGTTCTCCAGACCACAGTATAAGAATATGTAGTAGGGACAGCTTCGGTATTTTGATGCATCAAATTCTGAGTGTTCATGTCATGAAATTGGGTTTACTACCTGCATTCTCCCTCAGATGGTTATAAATAAATAAAGGAATGGCATAGATGAGCATAAACTGAGAGCATTGATTATGGTTTTTTAATAAATTAAACAGCTATCAGACAAATTTAGCCATAAAAACCCTAATAATAATTATTGCCAAATATAAGTATTCCAAAATACTTACTATTGACACTAAAGTTTAAGTCACTGGGTTGGTAGTGGTTAGAGATTATGCTGGCAATGCTCGTTCCTGCGAATTAAAGTTCATGCACAATTTTCTGGTTGCACAGGTTACAGCTGTAATACAAATTGAATGCTTGAATTGAATTCCTCTGAATAATTCTGACCAAATGATTCTAACTGGGAAATGTTAAAAATGTTGAATAGTGTTCCAATGAATAATATTAATAATGATACTATGTTCTAGTACTAAATCAAGTAATCCTGTCTTCATTATTGTTGTTTATGTTCAGCTGTTTTTGTGTGGCAAAAATACTGCCAAGAAAATGAATACAGAAAAGTTAACAGCTTGAAGTAGAATTTGAGCAGTGAAATTTGATTCTAGATAATGTTTTATTTTATTCAGCACCTTTGCAGAACATCACTCATATCTCTACTATATACTTCTCTAATTGGAGAATAAGTGTCACAAGTTAAACAGCTGTAAAATGCAGAATACACAGTACATATATGGTTTTCAGAGATCAGTCATTTATGGTAATTATAAAACTAAGTTCTGCTACTAGTTCATTAACATAATTTTTTTCATATCCTGGTAAAACTCAGAAATGTTATTTTCTCAGCTAAACATAAATAAGGGTGGTGGTGGTAGTAGCAACACATAAAAACACTTTCAAAAACCATAAAAAAAACAAGAACTTAATTAATGTGTTCTACATAATATTTTCTTTTATTTCAGTGACAAAAACTGGACTTTCATTTTATTTTGGAAAGAAAAAGTACATTTTTAATACAATTAACATAATTAATGAATCTGTAACTTCCATATTTAACAGTGTTCATTAAGCACATTCATTAGCTGTGGTGATAGCAGCAACATTATATGGATTCATTACGAAGTAAACACGATTTGCAGCAGATTTAAGAGCAAGATGTTAATACAAACTGTCTCTACTATATATACCGTGTCCAGACATTGTGGAGCTTTCTATGATTATCTCTGTTCATTTTATTTCTCTCTTTGAATATTTCTGTGTTTTCACGTATCATTCTGTGAGTAAAGCCATTGCAGATCACTAAGAGGTTTCATTTTATCGAAATGACATGTTCTGCTATGGTAGAGAGTTAGCTTCAGGTTACATTATTTGTTCATACCAGCAAGTTTTAACTAAGTTGTCCGTCTGTGTCTTGCCACTGTCATGCTCAATTCTATACACACCCAGGCTAGAAAGAAAGTTGCTTGTACCTTTAATTGTATGAAGAAAAAAGGAAAATAATATGAAGAGAGATAATGAAAGGCAGCTCCACAATGCTTCAAGAATATCGAACATCTTACGGGAAGCATCATCACTGGCCAAGTAGCTACTAATGAGGAGCAAGAAGGCAGTACTTTCATACTGCTCACAAATATGTAACTGGGCAGCATATGGTGACAATGGATAGCACCCAGAAGCAGCTCACGTGTTGAACATAACATTGGTATCTAACCATAGTCACAATTTTTATGATGGTACATCTGATAATGAAGATCAACAATTGCTCCTTAAGGGTAGCAAATAGTGAGTATAGTACTGCACAAGATAAGAGGAGTCTGCCAGCTAGACCCTGTAGAAGAATAAAATCCCTCTGAGGTTTTGTATAGTGCATAATCCAACAATTCGCTGAAACTGAAACTTTGGATGATGCCCTAGAAAGGAATGGCAAAACAGTATAAGAACAACAAAAGTTGTGAAAGCAGAGGCTGAATGTCTATCCAGAAATGTCATATGGAAACAATTATTTATAGCTTGTGAACTGAAACTCTCCAAAATGTTCATGTTGTTTTATATATATATTTTTATGTCCTTTTTTACTGCTGAGGTACCACAAGTGGTGGACACTGATGATAAATGAAATGAAATGGTTATTTCAGAAAAGATTTTTTTTAAAGAAAGGAAGCATTCCAGGTCTAAGTTTAGAGTACCTTCCCAGCATTTGCCATTTATGAAGATTGAGGAAAACCAGGAAAAACCTCAATCAGGGAGGACAGCCCTGGTGGGATTTGAACTCCAGACCTTCCGCTCACGAGTCCACACCTTAACGACCTTGCTGCCCATGGCAGTTGTTTAGTACATTAAAATATGACAGCAGTACAATTTCCCCACAACAGAGCTATAAAATCAGAGAGTAATAAAAGCAAAGCACTAACTGGAGTCTTATGCAACAAATCAGCCTAGATAAATTTGTCTATGATCACTAACAAAAAGATTTTTCTATTCAGAGGGCTTACAACCCTTAAAATAACAGGATGTATGCTAGAAATTCATGAGAACCTGCTGAGAAGACTCCAAGGACCCAAGAGAGCATCATTCTGTTTCAATCACATATGTTGATTCTTTCATGGTAAACACCAGAACTTTCAGCAGTATTTAGCATCAGTCCATAAACCTCTACAGCCAACAGTGGCTTAAGATCAACTGCGACATTTCATTTTTCCTTTCAATTGGCCATCCAGTAGTCCAGACCTAAGCCCTATGGGGTCTGTGCTTCAGAAAATGGCCTGATGGCCTGCAAGAAGAATATTGTGTTTGTATAATGTTTACTAAACATTATTGAGATTTTAAAATACCTTTCAGCATCTTAAGTCAATCACTAAAAACCTTATGGTAAGATTGAGTCACTATTAAGCTTGCAGGCTGTAGCTATCTCTATGCCAACTGTTTAGATCATAAAAGTAAAAGGCATTGGTCCAAATCCTGCTGGCAGACCAAGCTGCTGGCAGATGCTTTTGTCAGGGATTTTTTTCAGTCAAAGTGCTGCAGGTTCTGGGTTCATTTCTCCATAATCAAAACTATCTCCCCAAATATTACGCAATCAGAAGTGGGCTAAAGGAGTTTATTTCTAAAATGTTAAGACCCATGAACACTGTTGATATAGAGTTGGTTTGACTTATACTTTGCTTACTTGTTTCTTAAGTGTACATGTTTTGGGAACATTTGCTCCCATCTTTAGCAGAACAGCTGGTAGAAGCATACTCTGTAGACAGTCAGTGATATTTATTGAACCTATCCAATATTGACGTATCAAAGTGCATGATATGGTTTTAATTTTTGAGATGTACATTTATTCCATGTCATTAGTTCCAAAGGGTTACAAGTGTTTTAATTTTGTTTTTGTAACAATTTCATAGTTTTTGACCAAAAGTGGACTGCCACTGCTATCTCTCTGTTTTGTCATGACATTTCTGAAATGATCTTTGACATGAGTTTCCAAATTTATTTTTGTTTTTCCAATGTATATCTGATCACAGTCTTTGCAATTGATTTGGAAGATAACTGACTTCCTGTCAAAAGGTATACAAAGATTTTAATAAATGTTTAAAAATTTTAAATTTAATTGTGCTAGGGTAGAATGTGAATATTTTGAATTGCATCTCTCTTTTATTTGTAATAGCAAACTAGTGTCTTTTATATTTTTAATTTTTTAAAATTGTTTAATCATTTTAATCACTAATTTTTTGTGGAAACCACTGTGTTGTGCTGTGTTGATGATGTATTAGCATTCTTCTTTGGATTCTTTTCTTCTGAGTGGAACACTCACCAATCTGTATATGAAGCTGTTGAGATTCTTTTTTGATTCGTTTTATTTAAGGGTGCTCTTTAACATTTCAGATCATTAGCGTCCCATTCAATTCCGGGCATGAAACGACTGACAAATTTTGCTCAGAGGCCTCTTCTTGTAGGCTTGAGGTTCTTTTTTGTGCTGTAAATGTATGACATGGGACCCACGGCTTTACTTCCCTTCGGAAGGAAGTCATACTTAGGATTTTTATGCCCGAAAAAATCCATCAATTCTGGCTGGGTTTGAACCCGTAACCTTGGGTTTATAAGGCAAGTATGGTTACCACTACACCACCAGGATCAACTAAAAAAAAGCTTAAGTTCCAATTTTACATTTAAGTTCCAATTTTACATTTAAGTAAAAAAAAGCTGTTGAGGATTACATACCAGCATGTTTTGGGATTAAAATCTATTATTTTTAATGTAATTGTCACTATGGGTAGGTTTCCTATATATTTCAAATGCTAATGTTATTGCATTTTATAACCTTCAAATCTAAAAATAAGATAACCCCTTTTTTTGTAAATTATATTGATCTCTCCTGTAAATTCAATAATTTTGAGACATCATTAAGCAGATGCTTAGGTATAATGGCAAATATACGTCATTTATGTATCAGTGCCAAGCTTGAAGAATTACTAGAAAAGCTTTAGTTACATGAATTTCAAAATTGCTCATAAATTCATCTGCTAAGAAAGGTGAAACAAGATTGCCCATAATTAATCCAGATCTTGGTTGTTAAATTTTTCCATTAAAATTAAAATAATGTACGTTGATACATACTTCTGTCAACTATTGCTTGAGTAGGTGTATGTATGGATAACAGATTCTCCTTCTCCTTCTCCTTCTCCTCCTCCTCCTTCTCCCTCTTCTTCCTCTTCTTCTTCTTCTTCTTCTTCTTCTTCTTCTTCTTCTTCCTCCTCTTCCTCTTCCTCCTCCTCCTCCTCTTCCTCTTCTTCCTCCTCTTGCTCTTCTTCTTCTTCCTCTTCTTCTTCTTCTTTTAATAGTGTTTAATAACCATTTTAATTACTGAGGCATCACAGGCAGTGGACAGTGATGATGCATGAGATGGAATGGTAAACTAAGAAAGGTTTTTTTAAGGAAAGAAGCTTTCCAGGCCTAAGTTTAGGGTACCTGCCCAACATTTGTCATTTATTGAGGACTGAGGAAACCCCTCTCCCCCCCCAAAAAACCTCAGTCGGGGAGGATGTTCCTGGTGGGAATCGAACCCCAGACGAGGCTCAAGAGTCTGCACTTTAACGACCTCTGCCACAATATCAGAAGATATGTATATGTTCTAGACTTTTTCAATAAAATGAAATGAATTAATTCCTAAACTTCTAAATTTTGTCAATGAGCAGAATTTCTGGTTGAGTCAATATTATTTATAATGGGTTCAGTAAATTTCTTCGACTGCCTACAGAGTAGGCTTCTACAAGTTGGTCTTCTGCTGATAATGGGCGCAAATGCTTCCAAAATATGTCCAATTAAAAAACAAGTGAAATATACGTGTTACCACACCAAATCTATATCAACAGTATTTTACTACTTCACTGTTAATAGCTTCAAGAGTATAAATTTATACCTATGAACATTTCTATGATCCAAGATAAGGTAACAGTAAAAAGATTTGAATATCTATGGATCAAATTGTTAAGAAATTTAAATTTTAAAAGTAATAAGGAAGAATGTTTGAAGTTTGATTGTTAACACTATATTTATATAGAGTTGCAAAAAGAATATAATCACATTAAAGCTGAAGAACAAGAACATTGAGGTAGACAGGAATATGCTTTGCCTCTCCAAAATTCATCTTGCATTTTACAGAGCCTGTACTAATGCTCCTTTAATCACATAGGTGAGAGGCCAACTGGGGCTTTTATGTCGGTTCATTCCTAGATACTACATTTTGTTTAACAATAACTAATGATATGAGACATGAAATTTCTACCTGGAGGGAGCAAGGTACGAAGACTGAATTATCATTAATAACTGCAGTCATCACACAGCTTTTGACATTATGTTAACTGCCAGTCAAGCATTTTATAATATTTTATGACAATTAAAACTTGCAGGTTGTTGTGAAATGTGTCTTACTGATCATAAGGACTTAGGCTTATGATTTTTTGCATTGTTTATCAAGCAAAAATTACCACTGCTAGATTCAACATTTTTCCTGCATTTACATATTTTTTTTCATTTAATTCTGTTCCTTCATTCTATATTTGTCTGGATTCATTAGTATTCCATTTTTTAAGTTCATGTAAACATTTTTCTGAAAATCAGGGATTAAAATTGTTTTAAAAACTTATAAATAGCATGATGGTTTGTTTTGTCACATTCTCTCTGGCTATGATGCATAAGAGACTGTCTCCTTGGTCTGGTGATTAGCACTGCTGACTGCTGGCTGGGAGATCCCTGGTACCTGCTTAGGAATTTTTTGAGTTAGGGAGGGCTGAAATGGGGTCCCCCAGCATCGTGAGGACATTTGGGAAACTACCTGATAGAGGGGTAACATCCTTTGTTCTTAAAGTTATGATAGGCAACCACACCCCTGCCTATATCAATGATTGCAAGACAAGAGATAGAGGATACAGCAGTTGCTGCAGCAGTGTCAGGCTAGTGTGCCATAGAGGAGGATGGTACTAAGGATATGACAATGCAATGGAAAACAAACACAGAGTTGACAGCATCACATATAGTTAAAAATATATGATGTATACTTTAATGATCAATTATTGGCACTTTCCATCATTTTCTTTGGATATAAATCAGGTTTTACTGTTTCTAAACATATTCAAGTGAATATCACAAATTATTATTACGAAATCACTCAAATTTCACTAATTTTGTTCCACTTACTTGGACATGTTTCAAAGGCATTTGCCTCCATCTTCAGCTTGGTCCCACTGGCCGCTTCCCAGTGTGGTATTAAGAAGTTGCTCTGTGGCTTTAACAAACTTATTGATGAGATAACTATTGTTTGGGAGATCAAAGTTAACCAAACATTCTTTGTTTCGTTTATAAATATATTTTCCCATACTGTTAATTCTATGGTTTCTTAAAATGCTTTTAATAGTTTTGGTTCCTTTTGGAAATTTGTGTGTGTGTTTTGTTTGTTTGTTTTGCCAAAAATGGTCTGCCACAGCTGATTTTTCTGTTTATTTATATTTTACATTTCTCATGTGTTCCTTAAACTTACGGTAATTTTTCTTTTTGTTTTGCCTATGTATTTCATGTCACAGTCTTTGCAACCGATTTCATAAATGCCGATTGCTTTCCTGGTGGAATTTTGTTTTTTGTGTTTGTGTTTATGTGATTTTTTAAACTGAATTTATTAACTGGGGCCAAAATGATCTTCAGGAATTTTTGGTATGCCCATGGGTGGAATGTGAATTTTTATATATATGATCTCCTTTGTAGCCTTTTAATGTGATGTCCTTTATTTGTTTTTTCTTTCTGAATTTCTCTATTTTCTTGTTGACAAGATCTATTGTGTAGGCATTTTTCTGTGCTATATCTACGATTTTTTGGTACTCCAATTTATATTCTGTCTTGCTTATTGGCAGGTTTTTTAATCTGAATGTGAGGCTGTTGATTATTGCTAGTTTATGTTGTTTTGGATTGCGGCTGCTATTTTTATATAATTATCTATGTGGGTGTCTTTTCTGAATATGCCAAATTCCAGTGTACTGTCATTTTTTATAATTTTTATATCCTAGAAGGGAAGAATCTTGTTGTTTTCCATTGTGAATTTAACAGTGCTGTCTTGTAGATTGAGTAGTTTTATTGCACCCTCTTTCCATTTTTCATTTACTATTGCTAAGAAATCGTTCACATAGCGGTACCAACATTTATATATGTGGAAAAGCCTCAACTAATTTTATTTCCAAAAAACTTATGTACATATCTGCCAAAAATGGCAAAAGTGGGTTTCTCATAGCTAGACCCTTCTTTTGTGTATAAATATTGCCTCTGAAGGTGAAGTAGGTTTGATTTATGCAAAGTCTGGTAACGTTCAGATATCGATCTATTACTTCTCCAGGTAGGTTTATTGAAGTTAGCCATTTCTTTACAATATTTATTAGATTTTCTTTAGGGATGCTGGGAAACAAAGAGACCACATCATAAGAAACTAGCAAATCTCTCTTTTCTAGTTTTACGTGTCTGATTTTATCTATTAATTCTGATGAGTTCTTTATACTTTGGCTTTTGTATTTTGGTAAGGTGTTACATTTTTTTAAAAGGCAATTGGCTAAATTGTGTGTGAGTGAATTTTTTGCCTATTCAAGTGAATTTTTAATGAAGTATACATTAATGATGTACACAAAAATTGAGGGGGATTGGGCTATTTTTCCTCCAAAAATCTAGTAACCCTAGCAGTAAAAGAACCATAAGAAAGAGAGTCGAAGTAAAGATTTGTTTACTCTGTAAATTAATGCCACATATTCCAATGTGATTTGAAACATATACATTATTTATTTATATTATTGAATTAATTCAAATTTAATCTAGGAGTCAAGCCAAGGAAATATATATCAAAAAGCATTTAATTTTATACTATTAATTATACGAGGACTCTTTTTTTCCTTCTTTTTCTATCATCTACAAGTCATTAAATAAGCACTTATAAGTGATATAAAAATGAAAATAATGCAATGCTATTCAATAGCTGTTCTGTTCACTATATGACAATTACATAACTATTCCACTCAGTGGTTGTCGAGTCTGATACAATCGAAATCCACACCAAGCATGAACTACAAGTTGTAATTTGTATTTTTCTGACTAAAGGGCATAATGCAACCAAAATTCATTATCAGGTGAGTAATGTTATCAACAACTAGATCAGCAATGGCTGATGTGAGAATGATGCAGAAAGTTTAACCTTCTGTTGAGCACAATATCCATAATAATGACTTTTTTTATACTTTCTGAATAATTATTAATATTAAATATATTTATAATGTAAACAATTAATAAATTAATTGATATCATTGTATGATTCAGTTGAACTACACACTCTTGTGCAAGTTCCAATTACATTTAAATTAATAAATTGTTGTAGAGACCAACAGATATTCATGTTATTTAAATAAACAGCTTTTCAATATTTTATTTCATTTGTAGTCCCATTGAGATCTCATTTTAAATTTTGCAGGATTTGTTAAAAACAAGTCACCTAAATAAAATATTGTATTTATGCAAATCTAATGCACATCTTTTCATCCAAATGTTCAAAATTGTGGGGTACATTATATTCGAGAGTAGATCCATTCTATAGTTCACCGATAACTTCATTCAAATTTATTGTTTATGTCATAACACATTGCTGCAATTGTGGACTTCGTTACATTCACTGTTGGCCTATTATTGCATAGTAGGTGGTCACAAAATGGAGGGCAAACAGAAAAGAACACCTTATGATGCTACTTTAAATTTTAAGTAATTCTTTATGATGATAAAAATAGGAACAGAAAGGCAGGAAGAGAGTTCAATGCAGCTGAGAGCAATGTTCACTTATGGCAGCAACAGAAATTAGCATTATTTGCAACCAAAGCAGAAATTCATAGATCCTGACATTGAAGATAAAGTTTTGGAATTGGCACATGAAGGGAGGAAGAACAGGCAACTGTGATTAATAACATCATAATAAATATCTTTTTATTCTTTGACCCACATAAACTATCCTGGCAACAGCACAAGTAATGGTTTTTGTCCTACAGGCTCCAAAATGTAACGAGAGTTTATTTATAAATTCTAGGTTCTGATCGTTTTATAAAGTGGGTGGGCTTATCTCTAAGAAGCCCCACAACAACGTGCCAAAATCTTTTTTTAATGACTGTAAGTTTAAAATTTGGGTGCCCATTACATTCAATGGTGCATTAGATTCGAAGATAATTTCAGAATTTTAAAAAACTCCTTTTTGAAATTACAAAAAATAAAAATAAATGGGATTACTTAAAAAATATAGTTGCTTATAGATATATCTCTTATCAAGTTATATAGCATATTAAAATTCATTTTCAGAGTCTTAAATGGTACTTTTCCAACCCCCTATCTTCTCCATATCTTGATATGGGTGTAAATAAACAATTCAAAATTAGTCCATTGGTCATTTTTTAAAAGAGTTTATACACTTTGATGCAATTGTTACACCCATATGAGAATCTAGAATTTGTTTAAGATCAAATTTGAAAAGTGTACTTATTTTGGTTGGTCTGACAAGGAATGACCCAGATACATGAAGTTAGTTAAATTAACATAATGCAGAATTCTACATCCTGTTGGAGGGCAGTAAATATATGATGTAGTATTTTTATGGTTACTAAATTATAAACTGTACAAGTGAATTAATCAATATAGCTAATTCCAAGTCTTCTAAATATTTCTGTTAGAAATTGTTGATAATCCAAATACAACAGTTCAGCAGTTAATTAGATAACGTGAATTAACCATTTTTATTTTTCTATTGTTGTTTTCAGTTTCTTTCTTTAGAAAAATTTCGAAGTTGGCTTCTGCAGTCAGAAAGCAACATGTAATGTCTGTCTATGAGAAGAACGCAAGTCACCGGAATGTGCTACATATTGCTGATAAAAGTAAATGGTGTTGCCAATACTAGCCCATGACTACAAAGCCAGAACCTGATCTAAGTCTGAGCAGTTCTCATTCATGTGGCAGCATGGGTGTCTCGCATACACTTGTGTGCAGATAAACAGTTCAAGCCCCCCCTAGCACTCAATCCTCTGATCAGCAGAGTATAGTCATATGTAATGCTAGCTCTACCCACATGTTCTACCCTTCTAATGTTATGCTATATCCATATCTCACTCCCCTCATGGTTTTTCTAAGGTGAAAACAATATACTCTTATCTGTCCAAATTTCCTAGCCACTGCCACTTGAAATTTGTCTTGTACTTCTACTTGTTCCACTAATTCCTTTAAGACTGTCTAAAAGCTATTTCTACGACCTGCTGTAACCAAGCAAAAGATATAATATGCCCTATTTTTTTAGGTTGCATTTTGATTTTCTATATGTTAATTTATTATAGCTTCGAATGGAAGTAAAAGGAAAAGCTAGATTTCATTTGTCATGTTTGCAACAAAAGTTTATTCAAATAATACTTTTACATATTTACATATTTACTTTTATTTCACAGTTGAATCAGCCTGGAGAGATGACTAGCTTTCTCCCAATTTTTCTCATTCTCTCTCATGTGCTGTATACCACAGTCAGTTTCCAATGAAATACTTTTACCTTATTTGAGAGATGGGTGTTTATCTTCTCATGTTCTCACATTTTTTATTTTGAATATTTACGAAGACCAATTATTCATTTTTATAGCCAGCAGTGACATTCTAAATATTATAATAAAACATATTAAATTTGCATTCATTTTTATTAACATGAAAAATGTTTCTTGGCAGTAATATGTACAAGACTCTACTGCCTAGGATGAATTTATTGAATAAAATATGTGTATATGTTCAAAAGTCCTTTTAGAGCTCCTAAATGTGAAACTATTAATCAAAAAATGGACATGTTTCTGCATATTAAAGCGCAGTACAACATTAGAACATGGTAGTCACTTTTATTCAAGGAAAATATTTTAAAAACGCACTGCTCATTACAAATTTTCTATTGTCTTCTGAGCTATTCAATGGTGGATAATACTTGCTAGATATGAGAGATTCACATGGTGGATATATTACAATGAAAATA
The DNA here is from genome assembly GCA_030762175.1 of Metallyticus violacea. NCBI lineage: Eukaryota > Metazoa > Arthropoda > Insecta > Mantodea > Metallyticidae > Metallyticus > Metallyticus violacea. Next base: position 21,036,814 of record CM060839.1, on the reverse strand, counting down.
AGATGATAAAGATGTATACTTAATCTGGTGTATGCGGAGGTTCAGTGCTGAAGTATGGTGCTGTATCAGGAACCAACAAAGTATGGCATACATCGCAAACTTTAGAAGGCCGGTTATTGGGTCCACTTGTTACGGTGTGAGACAGGCAGTTGATACAGAAGATTCGTCCACAGTGGCGACAATGTTGCTACAGGAAAGAAAACAAAACTATCTCACCATATGATGCAATGAAAATAACTGGGAGTAGTAAAGTACATCTGCTTTAGCAATATGGGCAAGAACACACACATGTGCAGATAATGATAAGCTATTCTGAAATATTTCATTGGTTTAGATTTGCTTCATTTAAGGATGCTTTTTAATATCTTTGGTCATTAGCATCCCATTCAAATCAGGGCATAAAAAGGCAAATAAATTTTGCTTAGAGGCTTCTTCTTTCATGCTTGATGTACTTTTAAATGCCATAAATCTACAACATGGGATCAGTGACTTTACTTCCATTCCAAATGACCCCACAAGTTTATTCCCTTATACACAAAAAGAAGTCAGTATTAGGTGATACTATACTTCAATAACTAATTAATTTATCACATGTTTCTAGAGCATTCACTCTCATCTTCAGCTGGGGACAGACTAACATTGGCAGGTAACAATGTGACCTCTGGTGGTTTCAAACAGGAAGTCTATTGGTGGGATGTCAAATTCATATCACGATACTTATTACTTAAATGTAAAATTGGAACTTAAAAAGTAAGTGAAGCTTTAAGAGTGTGTAGTTCAACTAATCATACAATGATATCCATTAATACGATACTTATTGTTTAAAATGAAAATCTTTTCCCATATTGCTAATTCCCTGGGATTGTTGGTAGCTTTCAACAGTTTGGTTTCTTTTGCCACATCATGATTGTGAGTTCAAAAGAGATCTGCAACTGCTGATTTATCCATATGTTTATATATTACTATCTAAATGTTTATTTTTGTCCTTGTCTCCAAATTTCTTATTGTTTTGCCAATGTAAATTTAATCACAATCCAAACAATCAATCTGATACACTCCTGCCTTTTTGTTCGATGGAATAACATCCTTTATAGTTCTGTTCATAAGGTTCCCAAAGTTTATTTTGTGCCGCAACATAATATCAAATTTTTAAAAATTTTTTATTAAGCCCTGTTTGCCCAAAGATGGTATGTGAATCTTTTTAAACTCAAGTCTTTCTTTATCTTGGAAAGAGTGGTGGTAAAGTCTTTTGAAAAGTCTAATCTTATTATCTACTAAAGAACAGTTGAATTTATTGTCAAGGGCAGAATTGATGATATACTTGTATTCCGTTGTTAAATGGGACTTTTGCTAATCTATGAACAAGATTGCTTATAATGGAATTTTGGTGTGATTTAGTGTTGAGGCTATTATTCTTTATGCGATTATGTATATATATCAAATGAAAGGTTCCCAATGTTAAATATATTTTGTGCCACCAACATAATATGAATTTTTTTTTAAATTTTCATGAGTGGCATGTTTGCCCATTTCTTTACCAACTATTTAGTCAAATTGTAGAGGAAAGGTGTTTGCTCTTTTTGCACCTTAAAATCTACAAAAGAAACATCATTTTGTTTGATATATATAGGAAACCCAAACATAATAATAAAGACTGCTCCTTAAACTAAAGAAATATCTTAAAAGTATGATTATGCCAGTAGCTGAAATTGAGGATTATACCAATCTTACATAATTGTCCATAGACCAAAACTTTTTCACGTTCAAAGGAAAAATTTCACACTGGGAATCTTTCGAACAGAACTATAAAGAATGTTTATTCCATCCAACAAAAAGGCAGGAGTGTATCAGATTGATTATTTGGATTGCAATCAGATTTACATTGGCAAAACAATATGAAATTTGGAGATGTGGATGAAAGAACACTTTAGAAATGTAGGATATAAACAGGTGGATAAATCAGCAGTTGCAGATCACTTTTGGACTTACAATCATGACGTCACAAAAGAAACCAAACTGTTGAAAGCTAGCAACAATCCCAGGGAATTAGCAATACGTTGTTATCTGCCAACATTAGTCTGTCCCCAGATGAAGATGGGAGCAAATGATCTTGAAACATGTTCTGATAAATTAATCAGTTAGTGAAGTAACTTGTCACCTAATACACACCTCTTTTTGTATATAATCAATTAACTTCACTGTTTCTAACTTCTATCAAGTTTACAGTTTCTTCCCTAACGTTGTTTTACAACAATAATCTCATGCAAGACACATAATGCACTTGCTTGGTTTTTTTTTTTAAGATAGTGGCAATTACAGCTGAGCTCTTACAATCATTACCATGGTGGAATTATAACATGTGAACAGTAAAATTAGTTGTTTTTGCTATGAATGGAGTATAAAGGCTAATACCAGGGATTTGAAAGTATTGATATTCAAAATAGTTTAATTCACCAACAGAAAATTACAAATATAGCAGATTCACATATCATCCAGAATATCATCACAAATAAAATAAATAAATAGTACCACAAAAAAATACAATATAAAAATTTTTTAGGTTCTTCATTAAAAGACTGCATGCCACTACAGAAAAAAATCAATCAAAGACCATCTGGAATAGAATGCTTAGCTTGCAATTAAACATACATAGGAAAAAATAAGAGAAATTTGGAAACCAAGAAGAAAGAAATGTCCAGTTAAAACAATATGAAAAATCAGTGGCAACTCCTATATATGAATATAACCATGAAATTAAGCAAGAACCCATTTTGTTACAAAAAAAAAAAGGCTCATGGGGAAAAAAAGTTTTATTCTAAAAAATTATGATACAATAATGAATTTTGACATTCCACCTTTGGACAAATTCATTAAATTCTTATTCTAGCCAACAGATGTCAACAGGGAAGCTACTCAGATCCAGCCACAACAGGACTAAACAGTCCAAAACTCGTCAAGGAGTCGGTCAATAGCTGAAGATGGGAACTAAGATTCCCAAAATTGTCTCAATTTAAAAAATCTGTAAGTGAAGTTTATGTCAACATTAAAAAAAATTCAATTTGAATTAAGTTTATTATATTGATTAGATAGAGAAGTCAATGATCAATAAATTCAATTTAAATAAATTGTACTTACGCAGCTGTAGGCAATGGCGTGGTAATATATCCTACACTAATGTGTTCTACATGTTCGCACTAACTCCACTTATTTACATAATATTAGGACATGTTTTGCAAGCAATCGCTTCCACCATCAGATAGTTGGTCAACAGCTGAAGATGGGGGCAATTGCTTCCACTTGAATTCTTATATAGTTATACATAAAAAAAATAACCTTATAATAATCTCCAAACAGCAATATAGAAATAAATATCAGCAAGACAAAACAATCCTGATGAATATAAACTATGTGCAATTAATGCCATCCAAAGTTTCCTTGCTGGGACCCAATGCGCTATTTCTTTTCTTTTAATTTTTAATTCTTCCTATCTCGAGACTTAATCCCAAGGTGCTGGATCATTGAATTATATGAAATGCTAACTTTGTAAATCTTTCCTGAAATCATTTTCAAACTGCAGAGATTGTATTTGTTGAAAATTACTATAAATGAACACCTAACCTTCTGTACTATAATTTCCATTTGTTCTACCAGCTTTAATATATCTCTTTACAATTTGTAACCAATACATTCCAGGCATAATTATTACAATTAACTTTATAATAGAACATCTGCTCTTTTCAATAACATAAGAATTACTTTAAAAGATATTAAGAGTCGAAAATGGTATGTGTTTGTATTTCTTTTCCAGGATAATTTTTTTTAACAGGTAAACCAAAATGCATAAATAATTTAAAATGTTAATGGTCTGAAATCATTGTATGCATACCTTGTTGCGGGTAAATGTGAACCCAACTTTGCAACTTTGGCACTCCTCTATATCTTCATCATGTTGCCACCTCACCTGGGTGTCAGCCTCTCGTATGCGCTCGAGCTGCACTTGTAATGACTGTGATAAACGAACAAAGTCCTTTTGCACAGCCTCGCTGTTATCAAGCTCTTGCTGGAGAGATGCAACCTGGCTCTTCAACTCTACAATTTGCTCTTCTTGTTGCTTCTATTTAAAAGAATGGCACAAATATCTTAGTTCTATATTTTATCCTTTATTTTCAACAGTAAGGTAATTTTATTGAAGAAATGAGATTTGTGATTGGTGATTCTGTTTTTCCTTTTTCAGCTTACATTTATGTGTAAAGAGTGTACCATATTTTCACTTATATTGGCTGCATACAGATATTCAAGCAGTAAATAATAATGAAAATATATTTCTTTAATTTCCCTAAGGAAACGAGTATGCACAAAAAACCTAATGCATTGAGAAATATAACATTGGAAATTTTTATGCTCAAGCTACCAAAATAACAATACTTAGCAAGACAAAAAGTTGAAGGTGTGCACAGATATCCTTGTTTTTCTCATCAAACTCATTGGACCAGTCAGTGTGAAATGTAGGTGAATAATGAGACATGTGAAAAAGATGACAGCCAAATTTAGATAACTTAAGCTTGTATTATTTTTAATGCCTGGTTCAAAAGTTTTCTGATACCACCTCATAAAAGTTACTCATTGCCTTCGGCATAGGCTGGAACAGGGATTGTGAAATTAAAGGGTTTAAAAGTAAGGGGAAAGTTTGATAAATGCCCATTGTGTAGCCAGAAAGACAATAATTGGCATATATTATTAGGATGTAAGGAAACTAAGTTTCTTAAGGAGATGCTGGGAATGCAGAGATGGTCCAACTACCAAAAGAAATTACAGGGTAAAAAATGTTGAATGTTAAATCAAGATAAGTCATAGTGGAAACTGGCATTTATTTAGGTTGAAAAATGGTTGAAAAAAATTTGTAAGCAAGGAAACTGTTTTTAGAATGGTATATAGTTAAATTTTTGTACAAACAAATATGACTGAAATGTGACTGATTTAAAAATTGTATATGGATTTGTTAAATAATATTCTATTCTATTTTACTCATTGCTGCTGTTATAATTTCCATTGCAAGTGCAAATTATAGTATAACCAACACATTACCAATATAAAATATATAATCATGATTTACCTTTATTCGTAGTGCTTCTGTTAATTGTGCTTCAAAATCAGATGCTGTTTTTTGGCTGCTCTTCACTAACTTCTCAAGCTGTTCATGTTGCACTTTAAATGCATGCCTTTCTTTTTCATAAATATGTAACTGTGACCTAAAATAAATCATTCGTTAGCATTATGCTATTATTGCACATGATCAAGATTTAGTAAACTACCACAAACTCATATTAATATTTTAGCATTTAATTTTTGGGAGCATATTAATTTGGATAATTCTTGCTTTGAAGAATTATTGATTAATTTGAATATAAATTGTGAAAAGGATGCATAAAAATCATAGGTCATGTTGAAAGTTTCTGCAAACTGATATACACAATGTTAATGAACTACATAGAAATAATTTCAGAGAGTGTAGAGATGTTGCATATAAGCAATTTGAGATAGGCAATGAATGGGGTCCACAACTAAACATAATGCAGTTTTATGGTGTGAAACATTTTTGTAGTAGATGCTGATAAGTAGGTGTTAAAGCCAAGCCAGTAAAAAAATTGGTTTAGAATGTCTATAGAATTGCCTTGCAAGTATAGAAATATTGATTTTCTGCAGCATTTATCAGCATTTTGAAAATCTAGTGTCACATAAACTATCAAATATCAAACTAATCATTTGACAGTGCAACAATGAACATCTATTAACTGCCTTCATGCATTATGTAGTTCACTCTAGAGGTGCTCTTAACTGCTTGCGTGCATTGCATAATGCAAAAACTGGTGTTCCACAGGTAGCAGATTCAATTTTTCTCATGCCGTTGATTTTTTTTTTATTTAATATCAAGTGCTGCAATACACATACTAAAGAATTATGAGTGAAATTTACTTAATGCTTTCAAGTTTTATTCTCTTTCTCAACAATGCATGTGTTACTAACATACAATGACTAATAAGTACTCTAACATGATGCCTTACCTTACACATACTTAACTGCCTTCTTGCATTATATAGCCCACTCTAGAGGGAGCTCTTTAACTGCTTGTTTGATGTAATGCATAACGCAAAAGCTGATGTTCCACAGGCCGCAAGTTCAATTTTTGTCATGCTATTAAATTTTTTTTATTTAATATGAAGTACTGTAATTTTCATACTACTGAATTGAATAACATTTAGGTAATCTTTGAATCTATGAAATCCAATTCATTAAAATTACCCATAATTCTACCTTTAATAAGGAAGGATTGTAATTATACAAATTGATATGTTAAGATTTCAGTGTATAAATTGAAATATCAACTTAAAACATAGGCTAAAAGCTGTATTATTAAGCCTTAGTCAGAAAATGACATAAAAAAGGTGATAAAGACTCGAACTCGAAAAAAAATGACCATCTCTTACTTGCAAGCTAATGTCATAACCATGGAGTGCCAGAGTGATGCGTTCAGAAACCTCCCTTCATTACTGTGTGTTATGCTTTCCAGGGGCATCTTCATTAGCCAGTGGCATATTGGCGCTGCCATAGCTTTGAAATTTGAACAGAGAGTCAATACGTTTTCCATCCCAAATTGGTTATATATTACATCTCTAAAATCTCTGAAATTATTTCGGCATAGTTCATTAACATCCTGTATTCAGAGTGTTTCACAAATACTTTTACAAACTTTGGTGATGGGTTCCTCATACCAAAACAAGAAAAAAACGTTCATATACATATATGCCCAGAAATCCTTAGTTTTTCAGTTATTAAGGAAAGTCTATCAAAACAAGAAAACATAAGTCCACATAAACATATGTTCTGAAATCCTTAGTTTTGAGTTATTAATGAAAGTTTACACCAAAAATGACTGTTTCTATCACATCTTTAATAGAGATATTACCAATTCACATAAATGGCTAACCCTCAACAGCACTATTGCTGAATTTTGCAAATAATATTTTGTCAGTATATGCAATGCTGATGTGCCAGGTGCATCAGCAGACTTGTAACGATAATATCATTCAATTACTTACCAAAAGAATTTTATTTTTGATTACAAACTTAAGTTGTTAGATTGCACCTAGAATACATTAAAGTAAACTTTCTTTAATGACTCATAAAACTAATAATTTCTGCACATATGTATATATAGATTTTTTTTTCTTGTTTTGATAAGTTTTCATTAATAATGGAAAAACTAAGGATTTCTGGACATATATTTATATGGACTTTTCTGCTCTGGTGTGAGGAACCTGCCACCAAAGTTTGTAAAAGTATTTTCAAAAACACCCTGTATATGTGATATATATATATAGAAAAATAAAATACCACTATGAACAATGTAATTAAAATAACAATAGCTTAAGAAGTGGATATATATATATATAAAAATAGCTAAAAATAATCTGTGTCTATTATCTAAGTGTTTTATTCTTTTTATCTAGTTTTTTTGCACGCATGTGCGTAGCAATGAACTAGATTGTCTTTTGTTTGATAATAAATGCAATTCAGATTCCCAGACAACTGCTGTTTACAAATCCAAAAAATATTTGCTAATTTCGCTGCTAGGTACATTTTAAATTAAGTCTATCAAATTAATGAATTTAAGTTGATGAAACTTTCAGACCACGATCTTTTGAACTTTAGGATAAGCACCACTCCAGATTTTGTATGGACTGTCCATATTTTATTACCAATGTCCAGAATCCAAACATTGCTAAAAATGGCCAGATTTTTCCAAATTCTATGGTTTATTTTGATTTGTTTTTACAGTGTTTAATGCCTATTTTTAGTGCTACAGAATCACAGGCGGTAAACACTAGTGATATGCAAGATGAAATGATAAATTATAAAAAATTTTTTTTTTAAAGGAAGGAAACATTGCAAGTCCAAGTTTAGGGTACCTCCCTGGCATTTGCCATTTATGAGGACTGAGGGAAAGCTGGAAAAAATCTCAGTCAGGGAGGGCAGTCCTAGCAGGAATCTAACTCCAGACTTCCCACTAATGAGTCTGCTCCTTAAAAACTTCGGCCACCCGTGGCAGTAAATTCTATATGAAGTTGGTGAAGGTCCAACTTTTCTGATTTTTAGATTATGGTCCCATTTGATAAGCAACTCAGGAAGTTTCTTTGACCATATTTATATGGGCTGAAAAAACTCAGCATTTAGTGATATTTCCAGTTAAAATATCTGGGAAGATTCCTGCTATTTGATAGAAGAATGATTATTGTTTATTCTACTTTCTATTTTCTAATATTTAGGAGTCAGTTTTCTGTTTAATGAAATACACTTTCAGAAGACTGAAGACTGCAGCAGCATAAAAAAATATTAGAAGAAAAGTTATATTTGTGTGTTCTTTATAGGAATTTACCCCCCCCCCCCAAACAAAATACATGGTTATAGATGTCCACCACTTCAAAAGTTGACAATGCTATGGTTGGATGAAGATAACAATGAAATAATATTGGTTGTGTGTATCGTTGAGGCAAATGAAATGCTTGAAGAAAATGTATCCAAATGCTGCTTTGTCCCATACACTGAGTGCTTCATTTGGGGCTGAACACTCATAATGTGGAACATACAATGTCTGTTAAACACAAATTAGTTTTTTTATTTATGACAAGGCAGTCAAAATGCATTTTAGAAAAAAAAATATTAGATGGGCAGTTCTGCATTAATTACATTAGTGGAAAACAGCACGTCTCTCCTCAGACATAAAAAAATATGGTTTACTCATCACTACGTATTAGCACTGGATGACCAGTTCCTTCAAACAAGGAAGTGCTTGCAGGCACCTGCAAAATAAAATGACTTATAAATTATCAATAAATATAATAGTTACTTCAGATTATTCAGTTCTTGAGTAAGATTATCTTCCATGCGGATTTGCTCTTCATGTTCACCACTCATAAGGTCTCGTAGCAGCTGTACCTCACATCTCAACATCTGTTCTTGCTCCTCCATTGTTTCCTTAGCTACCTTCGCTGCAATAAGTTCTTCATGGAATTTTAACAGCAGTTCCTGCAGCTCCTGTAATATTGTTAAGTCATCAGCACATATAGCAGTACATTCCTTATAAAAATTCAATTTTTTTTAAAACACAAGGTTATTAAAACTCAAAAAGTATCTTGAATGCTATAAATTTAAAAAAATTAATCCATTGAAAAAAGAATTTAGAAACACTTTCAGGTACACATCATAAACAGATGTGTTTCTCTCATCAAATCTAAACCCAGGGTTTATGTTTTGTTTTTCGACATTTTCCCTTTTTAATACAGAACTGAAGTTAAAGTATATCGAACATTAGAACTAAACTTGATGAAAACAAATGACATGAATGAACATGAACTTACTCTTGAATCTATTAACAATGAAGTAATAAAATAATGTTGATATACAGTAGGTGTAGTGGCCACCTGAAAATGTAACTTTGCTTATAAAATTATATATAAAATATTACCTCATAGGAGATGCTGGCAATGTCATTCCCCCTTGGCTAAACAAGCATTGTACAGGGAAAACACATTCTGAATGACATGTTTAAGTTGGACTACTGTAATATTCCTGATTTCATTTGTGATATTTTCCTTCAGTTCCTCCAATGTATGAGGGTTGTTTTATAAACTCTGTCCTTCAAATAACCCCACGGATAAAATTTTGCACTGGTGAACTACTCTATCTTCAAACACTTCCCGAATTTTCTTCATGAACACTGCTGCTGTATCAGCAGTTACAGACTTCTGTTGAAACCATCCATATAATTTCTCTTCTTTTGTATGACTGGTGAAAAAATGAGATAAAAATGTTCCTTCTATACCTTTCTGCATCTATTGTCATTTCATAAAAATCAGACCAATAATATGCATTCTGCTAACAGCACACCACCAAACTTCAATTTTCCTATCAAAAAGAGGGGTTTCCTTTACACAATGTGGATTTTCAGTACAGCAATAGTGCATGTTTTGATTATTCACATGGCGGTTCAGGTGAAACCAGGCCTTGTCTGAAAAGAATAGAAGCTTTGGGTCCATTCATTCACAGATGAAAATAAACCACTCAAAATTATGCAGTCTTGCTACGTCACCTTGTTTTAAACAATGAACACATGTACACTTATACGGTTTGAGGTTTAATAATTTTGTTGCTTTATTTGCAGATCCCACTGATCCACCCATTTGTGCTAATTTTGGGAGTGATTTTGTTGGTGAAATATCAAGATTTGCACCAATTTTGTCAGTTTATCTCTGTTAAAACTGTACATTTCTGCTTTTTTTTTTGTGCTCTAATTTAATAGAATCAAATTATTCACAATATCATGAATTATTTTCTGGAAGGAGACAAGTGACCACATAACTGCAAACAGTTCTTCAAGAACACAAGCTGACTCGTATTTGTGGTATTATTTACATAAAAAGATGCAGCTCTAGACTCAACTGTCCCATCCTGGTGACTCAAATATTGAATTGCTTTGAAGTGACGTTCAAGAAGGGGAGACTTGTAGGGAAAAGAATGCTGCTTGAAGCTCGAAGCTGATTCAAAACACTGCACATGCAGGATAGTTTTTACGTGAAAGCTCTGTACTTCACTTACTTGGATTTTAATTGGACAAATTGGTCTTCTGCTGCTGATGGGAGTGAATGTTCCCAAAACATGTCCAATTAAAAACTAAGTAATTGAAGTATAAAAGTCACCAAGCTTACTCTGTATCAACATTAAATGACATCAACGTCTGGCCTATGATTTGCTGGAGACCAAGCCATATTATAGAACATAGTGCTGGGAATATTTTAGTAAAAACTAGTTATTAAGATCATTGTGTGATTAGCTTCACTGTGTAATGTTCCAATTAACAATTTTAGTTAATAGCTGATAAAAATACGTCAATTTGGCAAAACAACATTTGCACTGTGTTTTCAAATAAGCACTGCAGGATGTAATTAAACTAACAACTCTGTTTATAATGATCATCTGTTTTCAGTTTGATAAAATGGTGGCCTGTGCTGTTTTAGTTATTACAGTAGGTGATTATTCTTATGAATTAACATCGTAAACCATCACGGGTCATCATGAGCAGGAGATCTGAGGTTTGATTCCTACCAGGACCATCCTTCCTGACTGAGGTTTTACCAGGTTTTCCTCAGTCCTCTGAATGGCATATGCTGAGGAAGTATCCTAAACTTAGGCCTGGAACATTTCCTTCCTTAAAAAAATCCTTTCCCAATTTATCATTTCATCTAATGCATCATCCGTGTCCACCACCTGTAATACCTCAGCAGTAAAATTGGGCATTAAACACTATTTTTTAAAAAAAAATAATATCATAAAATTAACTGTTGAATATAGTGTGTATTGGAGACAGCATTGCATGCACTTGTAAATAGTTCTTTTTTCTTCTCAAACTACAGCAAATTGTTAATATTTGTATTTTTTTTAATATTGCATTTTTAGCATGGAAATTCGATCTCCACAATTCGGTATGCACAGCACAATCTGTCATTTGTATCCTTATTGTTGATAATGATAACAGCTGATGCTAGAGGCAGAGTAAAAAAACAAAACAAAAATTAATACCTAAGTTAAGGTTATATTGCCACTCCATTGTCAACAGCTTCGTGAGTACAATATTTATTTATACAATGTTTTGCTTACATGAAGTTTGGTTCTTATGTTGGATATACTTTAACAGTCAGAAAATCAAATAAATTCTGCAAGACCATCTTCTGAATCCTGTACATTTCCTAGAAGACTATTAAATGATCACAGACAAAATGAATGAATGCCGTAATTGAAAACAAGAACATAAGCATCTTTCAAAATTAAATATGGTGTACCTAATATTCAATGATAAAGTATTTTTTAAATTTATAACTAAATATGATGTCTAGTATGCGATAGAATCCTATATATAAAATGCACATACTATATACAAAGTCAAATAAATAAATTGCATCTGGAAAGATAAGCATTATCACATACTCCCTCAACCCTCAAAGGATGAATCAGTCTAGGAATCACAGATAATGATAAGAAACTTACCTCAACTTTATCAGGCCAGTTGATCATCTCATTCTGTAGCTGTCGAGAATTGGCACTATGTTTACCCAGCAAGTTGTCATTCTCCTTTTGTAGCCTGTAAAAAAAGTGCATTACAATGCTATTTTTCACCAACAAAACAATGAATTTTCAAAGAATGTTCAATTTTGAAAAAACAGTTATGATTAATTCTAAAATCATTTTTAGCTGGAAAACATTGCTCATGTGATACAAAATAAGAGGGTCATTTGAAAAGTTTGTAAAAAAGCATATCTTTTTTTATATTTAAATTTTTCAATTTAGTCTTCTTCAAGAGCTACAGACTTGGGTCAGTGAATTCCCATTTTTTAATTCTATCTTCCTAGTGAAGCATTATATACTAACCTTTGGATCAATAATAGGCAAAATGTCAGTTGGGGTTTATCACAGAAGAAAGTGAACTTGCATCAAGGCAATGCTCACCATCACATATGTGCCATTGCAATTGTGAAAATAAACTAACTGGGCTATAATTTGTTGTTACATCTGCCTTAATCCCCAGATTTGGTTCCACTAGGCTTCCTTATCTTTCCAAAATTGAAAAATTTCTTGATGGAAAGAATTTTTCAAGTATTCAGCAGTAAGTATCATTTTTGAAGCATCAGCCTTTATTTAGTGCTTCATTTTGAGAAATTTTCAAATGATGCTTATAATAATATACATAATACTTGGTAGTTGTAGCTAATGATATTTATGAAGAGTTTACAAAAATCAAAGCCAATAAAGCTATCTCCAACTCACCTCAGAATGTTTGTAAGAATTAAAGCACATCTCATAATAGCAAAATAAAACTTTATAAAACATTAGTAAAATCCAAATTGACTTATGCATATGAGAACTGAACTGTAACCTGGACCATTGAAGAAATGTTAAGATCTATGAAAAATATGCAGGAGCTGCAAAATGATACAAATGATGAAATAACTACATGGAATGAATTGGTGAGGGGAAGGATATCAACATTTTCAGATTTCAGAATATGTTAACCCTCTCTTAAATAGGAAGTTTTATGAAACTAACCGTAAAGGAACATCTAGGAATTGATAGGAAGATGCACAATAAATATTCATAAATAATCATAAAGACTGGAGACAATGCTTGTGGGAGGCTAAGGCTTCCATAGGATTGCAAAGTCTTTTAAGTAGCTAGGAATAATTTTTTTTATTAGAAAATTAATTTATGTGGGGGATACAATATTAAAACTACTCTATTTCTTTAATTTTGCCTCCAGATGTTATTACCTATCAAGCTGCTCTTGAACTTGTTCCCGCTGCTGTGTAAGTCTTGTGAGCTGATCCATAACCTCACCACACATTTGTGTATATGTCTGTCGTAGCTCCTTCAATGTCTCTTCTCCTTCCTCTACTCTTTTTTTCAGTTCAGCTACCTACAAAACGAATTTCAAATAATTAAGCAACAGTTCATCACATTATTATTTAGAGTTTCTGAGAATGACTGGTGCAGCTGATGAGGAGATTGTGAAGATTTATATGAAGTGCTCTGTAAGTTTATTAGTGCAAATTTGAAAAGATTTCTTACAGCATTTGCATATTTACTTTATGTGAACTGTTAACAACTTCACAAATCATAAGAATAATTATCTTCGTGTATTACTCCAAAAAAATGCAAAAATATAATTACAAACATTAATAATGAAGCAAAAATAAAAATCTGAATCTTCAATGACTAGAAAAATGACATGATAGGAATATATGTTACTAACACAATTATCACAACCATGGTGCCTTGGGAGTATAAAAAATATCCATCATAGGAGTTGGAAAATTGTAACAGAACAAAGACTGCTTAGTTATTCACAAATTCTTTGAACTTGGCCTGGTGTAATATCATATATGAAGAAGGCAGATAAAAGTTTGAAAATTCTTTCTTAGAAATGAATAATCTAGCAAGTTTTAGTGCATGAATTTCAATTATACAGAAAATTGGCATTTTTTTTTCATTGCTGATAAACTGATTTCCAACACTACAAAATGTTTTTCTCATAGCACCATCTCAAACTCAGATCTTCAAAACTGTCACTTATGGGCTTGCTTTACTACCATAGCCTGTTTTAACAAATAGGGGAGCATGGATTTCTGCTGACATTTTTGACAAGTTACATGAGATGGTTGCTGCATTCCCTGAAGATAATAGTGCTTTTATTGTTCAGTCTGCTGCTATCACAGTAGTTCATTATACGTAGTTGAATGACTTATTATAAAACTTAAAAAGGGAAACACTTGTGACGTGTATGACAATTGTTGAAAAAAGAAACGTGTCAGCTTGAAGTTATTCCTGACGAATTGGGGAGTACAATTACTGAAAAATATAAGTGCATAATGTCTTTAAATATTGACTTACAGGAAATAAACAAATTTACTAAATAATAAAGTGAAATACTACAGAAATCTGCCTATATACTTGTTTGAAATACGATACATTTACTTCAATTCAGAAATAATTTTTTTTCTAAGACGAAAACTGTTCTATTCAACAAAAGGTAGAGTTTATCATAAAATTGTAAAAAAGTACCTTGTAGTAACAAGTTAATAAAAATGCATGCTTCGTGAATATTGTAAAAATTAATATTATTGTACAACCGAGTCAACTATACACTCTTAGTGGCTCCACTTGTTTATAATTAGAACATATTTCACAGATTGTCATCTGCATCCTCAGCTAACCGTCGACTGCTGTGTAATTTACAGTGTTCCTTTGGGGGATCATATTCTGCTCTGGTGGAGGTATGATGAACTTAAAATTTATGTTTTCATCCCCTGAAGTGTTTAAGTTCATTAACTTGCTCCGTATTTATAAATGATTTTCTCCCACATTGCTAGCTCTACGGGTCCCTGTGCTGACTTTAATAATTTTGCTATTTTCACTATGTAGTGGTTCTCTATCCAACGAGAGTCCACTGATGATTTCTCTATTTGTTTATATTTTATGTTCCTGAAGTGTTCTTTTTAACATTTTTCAATCCGTTTGTATTTCATGTTTCTGAAGTTCCAGCAATGGACAGTTATCTAAGGATGAATATGCGAAACATGTTCTAATTATAAACAAGTGGAGCCAATAAGAGTGTGTAGTTCGACATAATCTTATGCTTCACTGTACAAATTTCAATTCTTTTCTTCATAGTTTTATCCAGCCCAATATGAGCCTTAGCTTACTGCAATGACCGCTGCATCCTCTACCTCCATCACAGGATATCATTGGTAGAGGGCAGTATTGCAGGGGGGCATGTGATCAGCATACCGCATGCAGCCAATCGCTTTATTGCGGCTTACTAGATCGAAGATCGCCACCTCTCCATCAGGCAGCATCCCAATTGTTCTCATGAGGTAGGGTGGACCCTGTTCCAGGCCTACCTAAGTAGGTACTGGGAATTGAACCCAGGTCTCTCGGCCCCCAGTCACCAACATTAACCACTAGACCAAGGAAGTGGTGACAAATTTCAATTAGCACTTTAAATTATAAAAATTACCTTATATGTGATAAAATATATTATGCATTTTATAAATATCTACACATTCAGGATCTCCAGGATTTTTTTGTTTTCTGTGATACATGCATCTTAAGGAACAACACACAGTTTTGTACCACTATTTTTAGCCCAATACACACTTATGCCCTAATTACTAAGCTAAATTCTTTTAACAAAATTTATTGCAATATTTTATATATATAATATTGCCATAAATATTGTTAAAAGAATTTAGCTTAGTAATTAAGACACATTTTCACTTTTTTTCATCTACTTTTGATATGTTCTCTTATGTTCCAAATATTTAGCACCAATCTTTTCTCAAAATTATCCCATTGTGCCTTCAATTCGTTTTATTTAAGGATGCTCTTTAACATCTCAGGTCATCAGCGTCCCATTCAATTCAGGGCGTGAAAAGGCCGACAAATTTTGCTCAGAGGCCTCTTCTTTTAGGCATTTGTTTCTTTTTCGTGCCGTGAATGTACAACACGGGCCCCATGGTTTTACTTCCCTTCCGAAGGAAGCCATACTCATTTATAGCACCACTTACTACCCCCCATTCGAAAATCCGCTACTGCTGACTCAAGGATGTTGGTCCTGGTGGTGTATGGTAACTATACTTGCCTTCTAAACCCAAGATCGTGGGTTTCAGCCAGGACCAATGGAATTTTTCAAGCGTAAAAATCCTAAAGTATGGCTTCCTTTGGAAGAGAAGTAAAGCCATGGGTACTGCGCCATTCTTTTATAGTAAGGTAAAGAACCTCAAGCCTGAAAGAAGAGGCCTCTGAGCAAAATTTGTCAGCTGTTTCACTCCCTGAATAGAATGGGACGCTGATGACCTGAGGTGCTACAGAGTGTCTGTAAATAAACCAGTTCATCATGACTCAAGGACAACTTGAGATTCCCAATATTAGTTATTTTTATTGCAAACCATACCCTCAAGCAATGATCATAGTTTGTACTACAGGGGGTTCAGAGCTGAACTGTTTAAAGACCAATCTTGAGCAATAATAAAATCTGGAAATATCTCTCAAAACCAGTTCTGAATGGACCTTGCCTTATGGGCTGGAGCTGAATCTTGCTGGAACCCCAATGTTTGTTCTTGATCAAAGTTGTATTTTGATTCTTCGCTTGAGGTTCAAGCAAAGGGATTTTGTGCACCTTGGTAGTTGTCTTTAATCTTTTTGACAGAAATGAAGCTTGATGACATCAGTATAACTCATCCCCACCAAAGCATTATTGAGGTAGGATCTCTGGATCTTTGGAATCTTGACTCTTGTGAAATCAAGGCATACATTCAGTAATTTTGACAATTTTGAGTACTTTCTCATCAGTTAAAAGAAATTTCCAATGATCAATGTTAGCATAACACTGCAATAGTCATTTGCATCTCAACATCCTATGTTTCTTGATCTGTAGTTAAAAAATGATCAGTACTGTAATAAAAAGCCCTCAGTTCAAGGTTTAATCTAAGCACTCTAGACACAGAAATCCATCTTAGGAGCATCACTGTCTGCTTCCAAATTGGATTCTGCCAAAGTCACTGCTTTAACAACAGCTCAGTCCACACAGAATGCAGGGCCCAGATCTTGAGTGGTCATCAACAGTACCGGTCTTAGTGAAGTGTTGGATGGTGCAGTATATAAACATCCGTCTGGTTATTCTTGTCAGGATTGACCTCTATTAACAGGCTTTTTTTCCAAATTTTCCTCTGTCCTCACAAATGGCAAGTACTGGAGAGAAGCCTGAAATGTTTCTTGCCTTAAACAAAATTCTTTCCCAATTTCAATTCATGTATCATCAGTGTCCATCACCTGTGATGCCTCAACAGTAAAAATTGGCATTAAGCACTATTAAAAAAAATTCCTATTGATTTCCAGCTTTAAGGTTTTGGAAAATCTGGCTTGATGATTTGTTCAATCTTATGAAGACAATTACAGCAACAGCATTTTCTTAATCTTTCCATTTCATGTTTTAATTTCAAGTAATATACTCTTAACTAAAATGTTAATTGGAACTTGTGCAGTGAGGCTAATCATATAATTAAGATTATTGCATGATTGAGTTGAACTACACACTCTTATAGGTCCACTTACTTGTTAATAATATAAAGTTATGTCTTCATCCCCGGAAGTGCCCAAATTTATTAAAATGTTTTTGTATTTGTAAATGTAGATTTTCTCCCATATTACTAATTCTGTAGGTTCTTGTACCGATTTTAATATTTTGCTTTATTCACTTTGTTGTGGTTTTCTGTCCAGAAATTAGATGCTTCTACTTATTTCTCCATTTGCTTGTATTTTATGTTCCTGAGATGTTCTTTTAATCGTTTGCCTATGTTTCTCTTTGTTTTTCCAATGTATGTTTTTTCACATTCTGAAAACTTATTTTGTAAATGCCTGCTTTTTTCTCCGGTGGAACACTGTCATTAACATTGTCTATCAGGAGAGTTTTAACATTAAATCTGCTTACAGGTGCCAACCTGATATTAAAATCTTTCAATCAGATCTTAAAATCAGAAAGTATTCTTCTTTGCTAATTTGTAGATTAACTAGCCTGTGTGTAAGCTGTTGATCACCGCATGTTTTGTGTGTTTTGGAGTTAAAACCATCAGCTTTGATGTGATTGTCTGCAGGTGAATTCTTTCTATATATTTCAAATTCCAGGTTTCCTTGACGCTTCATTATTTTAATATCCAAGAATGGTAACATATTATCTGTTTCAGTTTTGTATATAAAAGATATGTTTTTATCTTGTATATTCAAAACTTTTATGGTATCATCAATGAATTTTTTTGTTAACTATCGCAAATATATGGTTAATATATCTGTACCATATTTTAAATATGTATGGGAATGCTGAGTTGAAGTGTGTTTCAAATCTGCTCGTGAAAAGGTTGACTAGAAATGGAGATAAGGGGTAGCCCATGGTAAGTCCTAATTGTTGTTTATAGAATTTGCCCTTGAAAGAAAAGTAGGATTGGTTTATGCAAATTTCAGTGAGTTTTATGTATTCTTTTATGTGTGCATTATTGATTCCATTTGTTCCTAGTCAATCATGCAGGTAAATTAGGAGTTTATCTTTAAGTATGCTTGGAAACAGCGATTCTACGTTGAAAGATATTAATGTATAGAAGGTTGTAATTTTATATCCTTAATTTTTTCTATTAACCGAAATGAATTATTTATGCTCCTGCTTTGAAATTTTGGTAGTGTCTTGAATCTATCAGCTAGCCATTTTGCTAAATAGTACGAAGGTGTATTGATATTGTTAATGATGGGTTGCATACCATTAGCAGTCTTTTGAATTTTTGGTAAACAGTAAATTTTGCTATTGTTGGGTTGTTCTGTTTAATTTTGTATTTTGTTTCTTTTGGAATAACTGTGCATGTTTTAGAGTCTAAATGACTGAATTAATGCACCCCTTCAATGGGTATGAATGGACCTGTATATATTTTCTTCTTCTTTTCTTTTATTAGTGTTTAACACCCGTTTTCTTATATAGCAATACTTGCATCCTTGTATTATAATCTTCTTTATCTAATATTACTATTCTGTTGCCTTTGTCGGCTTTTATATACATTACATCTTTATCATTTAATGCTTTTATTCTGTTCCTATTTTTCTTGTTTACTGATATTTTCTTTTTATTTCTCACTTTTAAAACTCTTTCTGATCTAATTCTTTCTTTCTTTTCTTTATTGCTTAATCCTTCAATAGCCACTTCTAAATCTACCAAATAATCTTCTACTATTTTATTGGAGTATTGGATACAAGTTTTTAGCCCTTTGTTTAAAAATGCTAATTCTTCTTTCCTGAAACTTCCTTTTGATAGACTTCCCACGTAATACTGTTTAGGTTTTGGATTTTTTTATTTCTTAGCCCTTTGATTTTGAATTCTAAAGTAATTTCAAAATATTCTAAAAGATTTTAATATCACATTGGCACCTAAAAACAGATTTAATGTTGAAAACCTCCAAATACAATGTTGATGACAGTATTCCACTGAAAAAAAGAAGTAGGTATTTACAAAATAAGTTGTGCAGAATGTGAAAAAATTTACATTGGAAAAACAAAGAGAAACATCAGCATATGGTTAAAAGAACATTTCAGGAACTTAAAATACAAGCAAATGGATAAATCAGCAATAGCATTCATTTCCAGACAGAAAACTATGACATAGTGAATAAAGCAAAATTATTAAAATCAGTACAAAGACCTACAGCATTAGCAACATAGGAGAAAATCTAGATTTATAAATACAGAAGCAGTTTAAAGAACTCCCACACTTTCAGGGATAAAAACATAAACTTTAACTTCATCACACCTCCACCAGAGCAAAATATGTATACATTCCTACAACAACAAATTATCTATCAGTTGACGGGTTGCTGAGGATGCGAACAATGGGTTCATGAAACTAGTACTACTACATATTATAAACAAGTGGAGCAATAAGATTGTGTAGTTCGACTCAATTATACAATGATCTTAATTATAATATACTTTTTCTGCTGCACTTAGACTCATAGTGTCAGGCAGCAAAACTGTTATCTGATTGCCAAAAATGTAGTAGTTCCTTTCAAAAGTTTAAAACAATATTTATAATGCTTATAATCTGGAGAATTCTTACAGAGAAAAGAAGAAGTGGTCCTATTTGCCAAGAGATATTACGGGAAAAATAAAGAAAGAATATAAAGGAAATAGGAAATTATATAGATAAAATAAGACACAAATGGGTCAGGAAAATTAGTAAGCAAGATAATGATGAAAGTAAGATTATTAGATAGTAGATATAAAGAGAAAATAAGGCCCAAGAGCTAGATAACTACTATGTTAGAAGCCGTTGGGGCCTCCATGGGAAATCAGCAACTTAGCATAGTGATCTGTTAATTAATTGATTAGGTGAAGTTTAATAAAGAGTTTTTTAAGTATTTTGATTAATATTAGTTTCCATAAAGTTAGATTTTTACATATTTTGTTTGTTTAGGGATAAATAGATAATAGATAATTTAGAATTAGCTGATTGTATTTAGGATGCCAAACTTGGAGCCTAACAGAAATGAAAAAGAATAATATTAAGGGATATCCCTCCTGGATAAATATCATCTGTGGAAATAAGAAAGATGTCGGGACTAAACAATGTGGCTCAATATGCAAACAGCCTGAAGTGGAAATGGGGTGGACATGTAGCAAGGTTATCAAGCAGCAAATGGGGACATAGAGCTACTACATGGGATCTATGTGTTGGTAGGAGAGGAAGAGGGAGACCAAGAATGAGGTGGGCAGACTCCTTCAGGAAAGCATTCCAGCAACATTGGACCAGCATAGCACAGAACCGCAGTACCTGGAAGAGCCTAGGAACAGAGCCGCAGGAAGAAGAGAACAACCAAAGTCAATAGTGAAAGTGATACAAAAACTAAATAGACTCAGCATTTCAAACTTCTAGTTAAATTGATGTTAAACTGGTAAAATAAGAAACATTAGAGACTTAACAAACTCATAAAGGGCAATAGCTCATATGGACTAGCTCACCATATCAGAAAGCAAAGAGTCCCCTGCTTGTGGAGGCCCTAGCCCTGGATGGGACATAAGTGGCTTAATTCATTCAATCATTTAGTTATTTTTTTACTGTGAGTATATATAATGTTGGTTAGCATTGTAGCCTGGGTCCCTTGGATATTCCTGAAGAATATGAAGATAAAAGCAAATAGCTTCGGAAACATGTCCGGTGTTATCTAAGTAATTGGAGGTAGTATGAACAATTTGAATACTTTAATGTAGAATTTGACATCTTGCTTGTATATCTTACGTTAATGTATTCAACCTGTTCACACTAACTCCATTTATTTACGCAACACTGAACATGTTTTGGAAGCTAATTGCTTCCATCATCAGGTGTTGACTGACTGCTTGAATTGGGGGCTGGATCCCAAGATGCTTTTGTGGCAGTCTCTGATGGTTCAAGCAGGAACTTGCCGAGTTTGTCAATAAGTGGGCAGTCTCTGAAGTTAAAGATTGAAGACTACAAACCAATTGAAAAGAATCTGGTCAAAGCTGCACTAAAAATTTAACCAAAACACCAAATGAAGTCAAAATACTATCCACTGTTGAAAAACAGAAAAGCACACTGCCCAATCCAGTACTCCTTGGATTGCACTTTCTAAAATACATAAAAATGATAACAGCGGGAGACCAATAATCAACAATATCAATTCATCCAAATGCCAGGTAGTAAAAAGGTTGATTGACATTTTCAACTCTTTTAAAAGATTCCAAAGCTTGAGCATCAAAAATTCATTGAATTTAGTGGAAAAACTTAAAAATAGCAGAATTGCAATAGATGTAATGGCTCTGTTTGATATAAAAGCCCTAATCCCGAGCATAGCAATAGAGAACGTTATGCAAATGTTAAGGAAATGGTTAGCCTCCTTACATTTACAAACAGAAGATTTAAAGGACATACTGAAGCTTATTAATATTTGCATCTAACAAAATTTCTTCAGTTTCAATCAAAGATATTACCAACAAGTTTCAGGCCTAGCTATGAGAAACCTCTTGTATTGGTTTCTAGCAGATTTGTTCATGAGCTCCTTTGAAATACGTATCATCAGAACTTCCCCTTTAATGTTTAAGGTATGATACAGGTATGTAGATGCATATTTGCAATAATACCAAAAACATTCAATAGATGCTCTGAAACTTCTTAATCTACAACATAAATCTATACAGTTTACCATAAAAGATAGAAATGACGATCTCATTCCTGTATTTAAAAATCATAAGAAATACAGACGTGTGAACTATAGAATACATAGAAAAGAAACACACACAGGAAATTACATAAAAGAAGATAATTATAACCCCACTCCATATAAATATGCAGTGTTTCAGAGCTTGGCACACAGATTATTTAACATTCCTCTCATAGAAGCAGAGTACAAAATGGAACACCAAAAGATAATTAAGAGAGCAATAACCAATTGTTTAAACAAAGATACAGTAATAAAAATTATCAAAAAAGTTAAAAGACAAAAGTCTATAAGAGAAGTTTCCATACTGAAAAACATCAAGGAAAGATACAAATTCAAAAGCTTCACGTACCATCCAATTTACCACAACAAATTTAAGAGGATATTTATCAAAGAATAAGGTATAATGGTAGCCCAAAGAACAAATATAATATCAAACATTTATTAGGTTGCACGGTAAAAGACACCATATCAACAGAACAGAAATCAGTAATTTATGAAATCAAATGTGCAAATTGTGATCAGAGATACATTAGAAAAACTATGAAATTTGAAAATTCTGAGGAAAAAATACTGTCGATATATTTGTTTTAAACAGGTTAATAAATCAGCAGTACCAGCTCACTCTTGGGCCAATAATCATGAAATTAAACCAGAGACTAGGCAAACTAAAAGAACTTCACAAACCAGTAGAACTATCCATTTGGGAAAATATTTTTATTTTAAACTTAAGAATAACTTTATGAATTTTGATTTCCCACCCATGGATGAACTCGGCAAATTCCTCCTAGAACCATCAGAGATCGCCACAAAAGCATCTTGGGATCCAGCCGCCATAGCTGATGATGGAAGCAATTAGCTTTTGAAACATGTCCTAGTGTTGTTTAGGTAAATGGAGTTAGTATGAACAGGTTGAATATATTAATGTAGGATATATTACGACTCCATTGTCTACAGCTTCATAAGTATAATTTATTCACTTAATCTTACTTGTATCTTATGTTCTTCTTTCTTCTCATTCCATTTTTCCTCCATGTCTTTCCGAAAATTTGATTCCTTGGCAAGATCTTCACGTAAGCGTTCTACAGTCCTCTCCAGTGCTGCCACCTGTTTTTCTAACTCCCGACTGCGCTGCTGGGCTCGAACAAGCTGTGCCTCATAATTACTACACATGTCACATAGTGATGCTGAATCACTTTGTTGATGCTTACCCTGGCTAACAGGTGAACCTAGGCTCTCCCCATCCTTCTCGCTACCTATAACATATGATATTCTATATAAAACAATTATTATTGAAAAAATACCAAGGCAATTTGAAAAGCTTTCAGAATGGTTATAAAAAGGCTTACTTACTATGAAAACTACTTTATTTTTTACTCTCTTCTGCCTTTAATATATATGAAAGTCAGTCATTTAAAAACCAAACAAGAATATAACCAGAATCTCAGGATGAAGGACAAAATAGAAACCACTAACCTGCAGTGGAAAAAATATGGAAACAAGAAGAAGAAATCTGCTCAATCAAATGTGAATGGTGATTTTTAACTAATTTTGACATGATAAATTGAAACCTGAAATCAATTTTCCCCTATCATGTTGAGGTTTTTACACAAATTTCAAAAAGAATTTTAAATGAAGTGGATTTTTGAGAAATAAAGAGTATTATACAATCAAAAATAAAATGGCACATATGCAAAACTGGCTCCTACATACCTTGAAAAAAGTTTGTTATCTGAAGATAAGTGCCTTTTCTTTGTTTGGAAGGAAGGCTGTGTTGATTTATGGTTATGTTTTGGTTGCATGCCTTCTCTTTTCAAGCACCAGCAATAGTCTACCAGCCTTGCTTCATTACATCATCCCTAATATCTTCCCATCTCCCTAATTTCTTGATAAAATCTTTCACCTTTTCATCCCTCACGTGTCCCAAATTAGGTGGAAGGTAGCCATATTATGAGTTCAAGAAGTGAAGCTTCAAACTTATATTGCAATCGAGAATTTGAATTTGAGGTCTTTGTAACATATTTCTTACATTTTCTTCATGTTGCATGTCTTTTACATTTCCAAGGAATTTATTGATAACTTCCTTGAAAGCACACCATGCCTGAAGTTCAATATTGTTCATAGTGTTCAAAAAGTCAGTATCCTTCATTAGCTGTTTGATTTGAGGTTCATTAAATACACTCTCTTTTATTTTGGTCTCAAACAAAAGTAGTAATTTATGGTACAAATACTTGAAACACAAGCTATTCTTGTCTTAGTGTTTTGACAAATTGTTTCATGATACCAAGTTTAATATGAAGTGGAGACAAAAGCATCTTTTCAGAGTCAACTAGATTGACACATTTGCATTTTTTTCTCCCAGCATTAAACTTTTTCTCTTAGACCATTCTTTCATTGACCAGTGTTTGTCCCTATATCTATCATACTATTTGCACAAAAAGAAAGGATATTTTGTACATCCACTCTGCTGGCCAAGTAAAATACGACAAATTTTTAGATTTCCACATACACATATATGTTCCAGGTATTTAAATTTTTTTAAAATGAATTTCAGATTGTCATAGGTTTCTTTCATAATGCAAGAATTTGCAACTGGAATCACAGGAAATTAGTTTCTGTTATGCAATAAAACTGTCTTCAGAATTGCTTTTGATGCATCAATAAATAAATGCCAACCAATGCTATTGTAAAATCATTCTCTAGGTTGAAGAATTAAACCAGGTATGTCATAACAATAAACCACGTTATTTTCCATCTTAAAGAATTTCCTAAATTCTTCATCTTGATTTCTTTACCAATAAAATGTGGCATCTTTCAGTAGCAATTTTTTTTTCTTTCAATCAGATCCCAGTATTTCACTCTTCTTCTTGGTAAGACCTAAGTACCGCATCAAATTGTTCAATTTGTTCTTCGTAAAGAGCTGAGGATTATTTTCACTAATGAATTTGATGAAATCTCATTTTAATTAACATTTATAGTAGACTCAGAGAAAGACAAAAGATCATGATCTATGTCCTCTAGTTCAGTACGTGGGATAGGAACTGGAACATAAGTCTTTGTCACACTGATCTTATACCTGATTCTTGGGTAACTAATTTTCGATTTATTTTATTATACCTTGATATATTACTCAAACAAACAGCCATCATAGTGATTTTTTTTGTCCATGCTAGATCATTGGGATTCTGAAAGACATGGAAATCCTTCACCACAAATTTTACATGCAGTAAGTGAAGCCCATTTCTTATTCTGTCTCCAAGTTTAACTTTAAATTATGCAAAATACACTTTCTCAATAAATGGAATAATATTATTCTTTGGTCCTTTTAATATGTAGAAACCACATATGAAACCAAAATTATTCAGAAAGTTCATACATTGTCGTCTTGGTATTCCACAGCTTGATGTCATGTCATCTCATTGTTAGTTCCTAGCACTTTAGACATAACATAAACAAAAACTGAAACATTGCATTACACAACAAACACATTGTATTAAGATCATTGTGTGAGTGAGTCAAACTAATGCTCTTTTGCTCCATTATTTGTTAAAATATGTAGGACAGTTTCACAAATCCTTCTTTAGCATCTTCAGTCCATTGTTGACAACCTTTATGTCGTGGGGATGTGTAATCTGCTCTGGTGGAGGTGTGATGAACTTAAAGTTTATGTTTTCATCACTGGAAGTGTTGAAATTCATTAAAATGCCTTTGTACTTCTAAATATAGATTTTCTCCCATGTTGCTAATTCTGTAGGCCCTTGCACTGAATTTAACAATTTTGTTTTATTTAATATGCCATGTATATGCCAGAAGTGAGATGCCAATGCTGATTTCCTCAACTGCTTGTATTTTATGTTTCTGAAATGTTCTTTTAATCGTGTGATTATGTTTCTCTTTGTTTTTCCAAAATAGATTTTTTCACATTCTGCACAACTTATTTTATAAATACCTGCTTTTTTTTCTCTTGTGGAATACTGATAGTTACAAAATTTATAAAATAAGTTGTGCAGAATGTGAAAAAATCTACATTGGAGAGACATAGGCACACAGTTAAAAGAACAATTCAGAAACATTAAATACAAGCATTTGGAGAAATCAGCTGTGGCATCTCATTTCTAGACAGAAAACAATGACCTACTGAATAAAACAAAATTATTAAAATCGGCGCAAGGGCCTACAGAATTAGCAACATGGGAGAAAATCTACATTTACAAGTACAAAGACAGTTTAATGAACTTTGACACTTCCAGTGAAAAAAACATAAACTTTAAGTTCATCACACCTCCACCAGAGCAGATTACACATTCATACAGCATAACAGTTTATTCTCCAGTTCGCTAGGGGCTGAGGATGTGAATTAGAGTTCCTGAAACCAGTCCTACATATTTAAACAAGTGGAGCAAAAGAGTTTTAATTCCACTCAATCATACAATGATCTTAATACATGATTAGCTTCACTAAGCAATGTTCCAATAAACAATTTTAGTTAACAAATACACTCCTGACTACTAAGCTAATGAATTTTTAACTAATGTTTTGCCAATAGCCAATGTTGGATTTATTAAAGTAATTGAAGCACTACATATGTTCTGTAGGAAGTGGAATGTAAGAATTAACATAAGTAAATAAAAAATTATGGTATTTAAGAAGGGTAGCAAGCTAAGGGAAGATGAGAATGGTTTTAGCTGTGATGCAATCACTTTCCTTTACTTCATGGCCACGCATTGATAGCTTCAGTCATGTTAGAAACTTTAAAACACATGGCAGAGGAACTGATAAGAATGTAGATGAGGAATGCTTTGCATTCTGCATTATTCTCTCTCTCTCTCTCTCTCTCTCTCTCTCTCTCTCTCTCTCTCTCTATATATATATATATATATATATATATATATATATATATATATAAAACTTGTGTGTGCTAAAGTTATTCATGTTTTGCTACTGTATCATTGTTACTGTAATATAGCAACATAATCAATAAAATGTAAAATTACAAAAACTCTCTGTATGTTGCGAAAAAATTGATGTCATTATTTAAATCACCATGCCATTTTCCATACAAATTATCTATTTTCACCAAGACAGCAAAATTATCACAGGCCAGTGTACTCTAAGGGAGGTAAGGATATGAAAAGGAAAGAATTTTAGAAGTGGAGGTTTTCATGCTTATCTTTGCCATTGTCAATAAAGTGATTGATATACACTATATGATGCATTGTTTATATTCTGAGCCATACTAAAATAATAAACCACAATTTTTTTTATTTTAGGACTGAAAGCTACCAGAGACATAACATTAGGCAGGTGCTTCAATATAATCAAACATCTATACTTAAGCATGAATTAAATGGCTATATCTTAAAAGTTTTTTGTTTTATCATTTTCATATGGAAATGAAACATTCTAATGGCTAAAGTATTTTTCCTGATTGTATCAATCTATAGCTACAAATACTTACCTACATGTGTCCTTGTCTGATCTTCTGCAATGGGTGAATGAGATTCTGGACTTGATTTGCGAACACTACTACTCTGAAGCTCATTTAGATTAGATATGGGTGTGACTGACGCATTCATTACATTTAATTCTGCAAACACACAAAAAGCTTTTTTAAATCAGTAGCCTTTTGCTTTATATAAACTGATACTAATTACATAGATGACATATTACAGGAAAGAGGAAAAAATAGTACACATTGCCCTATAATTAATAATAAAGATAAGGATTATTAATTGATATCATTGTATGATTCAGTTGAACTTTAGCCTGGCTGAAGATGGGAACTAAATGTTCTCAAAACCGGTTCCATATATTTATGAAAAGTAAGTGAAGCTTTAAGAGTGTGTAGTTAAACTGAATCATACAATGATATCAATTAATGTGATTAGCTTCACTGTGCAAGTTCCAATTTACATTTAAATAAGAATTATTGTTTGCAGATGATTTAGTAGTAGTAGCAATAGCAAGCAGAGGGTTAAATAAAGCAACAGAAGCAATATCGAGATAATGTAAAGAATGGGGGTTAAAAATAAATTGAAAATTATGGTATGCAAGAAAGGCAATAAATGCAAAGTGATGAGAAATGATGGCTGGATGGTGATGAAATTGAAGTAGTAAAAAGATTGGACTATAGTTTAGGCTAAATAATAATGGAAGATGGACAGAGCAGGGAAGCAATGTATTAGAAAAAGAAAAATTAATATTATAAGAACCTGTTTAAAGAAGATTCCAAGTATAAGTGTAATATGGCTCAAGAGAATTTATTCAGTGATGATTGAATCAAAAATTATGTATGAGGTTGAACTATGGGGTACAGAGAAAGGGTGGGTATAACAACCATATTCACAGAGTACTTTGTAAAATGGTGTTGAGATTACCAAGGACAACTCCAAATGAGGTGGCATTGGTGGAATTGGGAAGAGTTGGCAGGAAAGTTATGGTAGTTAAACATATTTTGAAATATTCATATAAGAAAGAATCCAGGGAAGAAGGAGACATTGTCAAAGACTGTTTACAGATACAAGAGAAAGTTTAAGGGGAAAGAAGTTGGTTAGCTCAACTAAAGAGAATAGTCCAATAGGTTGGAATAAGTGAAGTGGAGGAACAACAGTTAATGAATAGACAAGAGCTATGGAATAAAGTGAACCAAAGGATAGATGGTATTGGAAAGCTAGAAATATAGAGTAAGATCATTGTATGATTGAGTTGACTAATACTCTTTTGCTCAGCTTACTTGTTTAAAATATGTAGGAACCGTTTCACGAACCCTTTGTTCACATCGTCAGCCCATTGTTGACTGAAGGATAAACCGTTAAGCTGTGGGAATGTGTAATCTATTCTGGTGGAGGTGGATAAACTTAAAGTTTATGTTTTCATCAAAGGAAGTGTCAAAGTTCATTAAAGTCTTTGTTCTTGTAAATATGGATGTTCTCCCATGTTGCTAATTCTGCAGGTCCTTGCACTGATTTTAATGTTGTTTTATTCAATATGTCATGGTTTGCTGTCCAGAAATTACAAGCCGCTACTGATTTCTCCTACTGTTTGCATTTTATGTTGCTGATACATTCTTTTAACCATGTACTTATGATTTTCTTTGTTTTTCCAATGTAGATTTTATCTCAGTCTACACAACTTATTTTATAAATACCTGCTTTTTTCTCCTGTGAAATACTGTAATTAACATTGTCAATCAGAAGATTTTTTACATTAAATCTGTTTAGAGGCGCTAACCTGATATTAAAATCTTTAAGAATATTCTGAAATTTTTTTGTAACCCATAGATATGTGAACTTTTTAAAAATTAGCTCATCATTTTTACTGAAAGTGTTGTGGTTTCTTTTATAAGTTTTTGCCTTTTAAATTTCTGTACTTTTTTGTATACTGATTCTTTTTTAAAACCATTTTAACCGCTGTTTGTTCTGTTTGTTATTCTTTACAGTAATCTTCTTTGCTAATTTTTAGGTTTAGTCGCTGTGTTAAGCTGTTGATAACTGCATGCTTGTGCATTGTGAGGTTAAAACCGTCAGTTTTGATGTGATTGTTGCATGTGTATTCTTTCTGTACATTCCATATTCCAGGTTTTCTTGACAATTCATTATTTTGTCCAAGAATGGTAACATGTTATCTGTTTCAGTTTTGTATGTGAATGATATGTTTTTGTCTTGCATATTTAGTGTTTTAATGGCATCATTAATGAGTTTTTGTTAACTATGGCAAATATATCAATGACTTATCTGTATTATATTTTAAATATGTATGGGAAAGCTGAATTGATGTGACTTTCAAATCTGCTCATGAAGAAGTTAGCTAGAAATAGAGACAAGGGACTGCCCATATTAAGTCCTGATTATTGTTTATAAAATTTGCAGATTTGAAATACACATCAATTCAGCTTTCCCATACATATTTAAAATTTTAAATACATACACGTCAATGATATATTTGCCATAGTTAACAAAAAACTCATTAATGATACCATAAAACTTCTGAATATACAAGACAAAAACATATCATTCACATATAAAACTGAAACAGATAACATGTTACCATTCTTGGACAAAATTATGAAACGTCAAGAAAGCCTGGAATTTGGAATATATAGAAAGAATGCACATGCAACAATCACATCAAAGCTGATGGTTTTAACTTCACAATGCACAAACATGCAGTTATCAACAGTTTAACACAGCGGTTAGTTAACTTAAAAATTAGCAAAGAAGATTATGTAAAGAATAGCAAACAGAAAGAACAGTGCTTAAAATGGTTTTAAAAAAGAACTAGTACACAAAAAAGTACAGACATTCAAGAGGCAAAAACTTATAAAAGAAACCATAACACTTTCAACAAAAAAAGATGAGCTAATTTTTAAAAAGTTCACATATCTTCTATGGGCTCAAAAAATTTCAGAATATTCTTAAAAGATTTAATGTCAGGTCAGCACCTGTAAACAGATTTAATGTTAAAAATCTCCTGATTGACAATGTTAATGACAATATTCCACAATAGAAAAAAGATGCTATTTATAAAATAAGTTGTGTAGACTGTGATAAAATCTACATTGGAAAAACAAAGAAAAACATAAGCACATTGTAATCTTAAAAGAAGTTAGGAACAGTAAAGTTGTTACATATACAAATGAGTCAGTATTAGGTGACACTAAAACTTCACTAACTGATTAATTCTTCAGAACATGTTTCAAGAGCATTCGCTCTCATCTTCATAATAGGTTACTTCTTAACGCCTTGTGTGCTCATATGAAATTGTAATCTTAAAAGAAGTTAGGAACAGTGACGTTATTACATATACAAATGAGTCAGTATTAGGTGACACTAAAACTTCACTAACTGATTAACTCTTCAGAACATTTAGTGTCACCTAATACTGACTCATTTGTATACATAAGCACATGGTTAAAAGAACATTTCATGAACATAAAATACAAGCAGTTGGAGAAATCAGCAGTGGCATCTCATTTCTGGACAGAAAACCAAGACATATTGAATAAAACAAAATTATTAAAATCAGTGCAGGGACCTGCAGAATTAGCAACATGGGAGGAACTCTACATTTACAAGTTTAATGAACTTTGACACTTCCGGTGAGGAAAACATAAACTTTAAGTTCATTATTACACATCCCCACAGCATAACTGCTTATCCTCCAGTTGACAATGGGCTGATGATGCAAATGAAGGAATTGTGTGTGAAACCAGTCCTACATATTTTAAACAAGTAAGTGGAGCCAAAGAGTGTTAGTTCGACTGAATCATACAATGATCTTCATATATGTTTAACTTCACTGTGCAATGTTCCCATCAACAATTTTAGTTATATATAGAGTAGTTTACAAGACAAGGGGACCTTGAAACATTATAGGAAATTAAGAAAGAACAGGGGCAGGAAAAATATGTAGATATTTGTCACAAAAGGGGAAGGGAGGGATTTGCTTCGAGTATATTAGGGGTTAAGTGGATTAAAAATAAAAAAGGAAGAGTGTCTATTATGTGGAGAAATAGAGAAATATTTTCATTATATAACTGAATGTTCACAAACTATGGAGAGAAGGTGTATGGATTAAGAAATGGGGCAATTTACAGGCAGCAATTGTGGTGCTAAAATTTTGGATTTGGTAACATTAAGTTTTTGAGAAAACTTGGTGATTAAATAGGGAAATTAAGAGAGAAATGGTGGAAAAGAGGTAAGTTAAGGAAGAATATATATATATATATATATATATATATGTACATAAGGAACTAATACGTATATCAACCAGAATGTTAAGTGTATAAGATCCCAAAAATATACACTTTAGGAACAATGGTAAAAATGTAAAATTATTTGTTAAACTTTTTGTAATGAATAGAGTAAAATAAATATTCTATTCTAATTCTATTAATTTTTTCAATCACTTCAGTCTATATGTAATGCTATACCTTAAATAAATATGAAGTATTCCAAGAGACTTGGTGTGATGGGCAACACCAAATACTACAAATTAGCCAAAGGGGACTATGTGGTTTACAAAGCTTTGGGACATACAGGAAACTATTGGTACTTCAGGGAAATGATAACATCCTTATTTAAAGGAAGTGTAATGCAGAAATGATGTTATATATGGAATGCACTGTTTGAGAACTGATAAGAAGCTTGCAGTAGATCCACATACTTAAGCTAAAATAGCAATAGCATGTGTACCAGATAAGAGACTGTGCACACAAGACTATATTCCCTTAAAGTCCTTTCTTTCTAGAAGTTTCCATTTAGACATAAGTCTCGACAACAGTTCTATTAACAGTGCAAACAGTACAAAGTTCAAACAAATATCTTAATACTGGTCATCACTGCTTTAGCATTTTCTTTGTTTAAAACCAGGTTTCTTGTTTTGGTTCCTATATAACTGTTGTTGGCATATTAACTCACATATTTAAAACCACTAGCCATTCTTTTTTAATTTGTGGAAATTTTCAGTGAAATGTAACATTATGATGTAATTTTGACATAATATCACTCAAATTTTGCTAATTTTCACAAACTTACTTGACATGAGCTGGAAATGAAGAATCTGACTTGAAAAATTTGGATCATAGCCAGGTTTTGAACTACGGATCTTCAGCCTTGCTTGTTACTCTTTGTTTTTCCAATATAGATTTTTCACATTCTGCATATTTTATTGGGTAAATACTTGCTTTTTTTCTTCTTCGGAGAAATACTATCATTAATATTGCCATTGAGAAGATTTTAACTTTTTTGCATTCTGCACATTTAATTTGGTAAATACAGGCTTTTTTTCTAGTGGAATACTTTCATTAATATTGCCATTCAGGAGATTTAAGTTACAAATCTTTTGAATTACAATATTAAAGATAGTATTTCACCAGAGAAAAAAGCACGTGTTTACCAAATAAAATATGCAGAATGAGAAAAATTCATATTGGAAAAACAAGGAGAAATATAGGTACAAGTTAAAAGAACACTTCAGGAACATAATATACTAATAAATGGAGAAATCAACGGTGGATCTCATTTCTGGACACAAAACCATGACATAGTGAAAAAAGTAAAATTATTAGTCAGCACAGGGACCTACAGACCTAGCAAGGAGGTAGAAAATCTACATTTATAAATACAGAGACAGATTAATGGATTTTGACAATTCTGGGGGAGGAAAACATAAACTTTAAATTCATCACATCTACACCAGAGCAGAATATGCATTCCCAAAGGAACACTGTGAATTATATAGCAGTTGACAATTAGCTGAAAATGCAAACGATGGTCTGCAAAACACATTCTATATATATAAACAAGAAGAGCCAATAAAAGTGTAGTTCAATTCAATCAAATAATAGTCTTAATTATAGGATTAGTTTCACTATACAAGTTCCAATTAGCACTTCAAATTGTAGTGTTTAAAAAAGTAAGCTGAGTAGATACGAGAGATGGAAGAAACAAATGAATATAAAGTGGTATTTGACTGATCTATTTGGGAATTAAAATAGATAGAGGAGGCAAATGGAAGAAATAAAAGAGATTAGCATTGGCAAAAGGAAAATAGGTGTTGGCAGCTATAAATGGATGCTTATTCAAAATGCCTGATTTGGAGGTGAAATGGCTGGAAAGGGTGCACAGCACAGTAGTACAGACTCTGATGGTGTATGGTGCTGAATTATGGGGACTTAATGATGGGTGAGAAATTTTGAACTTGGTACATAGGATGTTTAGCAAGAAGGTTATTGCTGCCAATTGGAGTAGTTTGGGTTTGAATTTATTTCCAACAAACACAAGCTACATTACAATAAAATGTACATATTTCCATTATTTCACAATAATCTAACATAATTATTAATTTACAAATTTTGAGCCCTAGTTCCCTGTTCTTCATTAATAGCCTTACTTGGATATCTAATAATCAGGCTACCATGCTAACCATTATATATATATTCCTAATAAAATAATTGAATATGATCAGATACTTTTAAATCACCCATATTTTGTCACAGCTAATATTCGCCAAAATACTTTTTTGCTAACGTTGCTTGTTAACATTCTGTTCCCAAAATGCACAACTCCAGGTTATTAGTGAATTGGTGACCATCATATTACTATATTATCCTATCAATTTTTGCTTTTCTGATCTATTGTACTTCTAAGGTTAGATTTCCTTAGCTTCCTCTTTGTCATTCTTATTCATTTCTCTCTAACTTTGCCCAAATAGTTTCTTATCATTTTTATATTCTTCTGTCCTTTTACAGTTGAAATCTTTCTAATTAATACTTCCCTCAGCTAAATTTTCCCATTTTTTGCCAAACCTTTTCTCTTCATAACTTTGTTTTCCTACAGCATAATACAAAATGAAAATCTCTATTGGTTTATCCACACATTAAACATTTTATCATATCTTAATTCTTTTAAATTCATTACTCCAGTTCTAGCCCAAGTAAACCCTTCCCTACCTGTCCTATCACATTGTTTTATAAATTTTACCTACCCCATACTATTTTTAAATCTCCTGTAAAGTCTCAATGAACTCTTTTCACCCAAATTACCAAATATTTCTTGGTGTTCAATAGTTTTCAATCTTAGGTTTATTTCTTTCCATAATCTTCTGTTTTTATATTCCCTATTTATCCATACTTTTTCTCAACCTTCTGTTGTAAAATTTCCTGCACTTTGAAATACCATGGTTCTTTCCATTTACATTTCTCTTTGTACACTAAATCATTCGTTTATAATATCTCTTATCTCTTCTAATGTGGTAATTCTGAATAAGTATTTCATGCTTCTTGTAATTATTTTTTATTTTGTTCTTGGTGGAATACTTACCAAATTCTAGCTATACTATTTGGAGATGCTGTTGGTCAATTTGGGGTCATTTTACAAAAATTTCTATTTATTTTATCAACATCTTTATATACATCCTCTATCATCCTCATATTTCCGCCCCATATAACATTTTTGCTTCCACTGTGGTTATGTAAATTCTTTCCGGTCAATTCACTCTTGTATCTGGAATTTTTGTTAAACATGCTGTTATAACGCTCACAGCTACTTTTCCTTTTGCTATTGCCATTTTTTTCTGTTCATTCCAATTTCCATTAGAACTTAATCTTCTGCCCAGATAAAAAATTTCCTTACCAGCTCTATTTAACTGCCATTTTTCATCATTTCTCAACTTATCACCTCTTTTAAAAAACACGATCTTTGATTTATTTAGTAATAAACTTGAATAAAGAGCTGTCTGCTTCCCAGATGTTGAAATTCACAAGGTTTTGCTTATGTTTTTTTTATATAAATTCTTTCCCATATGTTTAATTCTTTTGGTTATTAAATAGTTTTTAACTTGATACCTTTTATATTTCATGGTTTTCATTCCAAATATGTGCTACCACAGCTGATTTATCTATTTGTTTGTAACAATTGTTTCTTCATGTTCCTTCAACATAATGCCTATATTTCTCTTTGTTTTTCCTACGTAGATTTTTTCACAATCCTTACAATTAATTTGATAAATACCAGATTTTTTCTCTTTGGGCCTGGAATTTGTTTTGTTTAATTTCAATAAATTTTTACACTGTATCAGTTTTGAAGTGCTAAGATGATATTGTACTGCTAGAAAATGCTTTGAAATTTCTTACTGGTTGATGGGTGGCAAGCAAACTTTTTAAATGTTTTTACCTTTATAAATCCCTTAAAGTTGCGATTTGTTTAATTCTTTTTTGTTTCTGGAATCTTTTAATTTCTTGGTTAATCATCTGTTTGCTGAACCCATTGGATTTAGCAGCCTCTATTATGTGCAGATATGCATTGTTGTATTCTTCTTTGTTCAGTGGTATATTTATTAGTCTGTATGTCATGCTGTTGAGCATTGCTTCCTTATGTGATCTTGGATTGAAACCATGGATTTTGATATAACTAATTGTCTGCATATGTGTTCTTTCTGTAGATGCCAAATTCAAGTTTATTATTACATTTTATTATCCTCAGATCCAAAAATGGCAACATATTATTTGTTTTCGTTTCGACAGTGAACTTAATTGTAAGCTCTTGCAAGTTTAAAAGTTTTAGCACATCTTCCACATGTTTTTTGTTTATAATGGATCATACATCATCTACATATTTGTGGCAAACTTTAAAAATTTGAGGTGAGTCCTTAGTGATGTGCATCTCAAAATAGTTCATGAATTAGTGAACTAGGAAAGGTGATAATGAACTGCCCATTAATAGTCCTGCTTTCTGTTTAAAGAATTTGTCCTGAAATATAAAAAATGCTTCAATCACTAAGTTGTGCATAAATCATACATTTTTTATATTTAATGACAAATTTTTTAAACAGAAAGCAGGACTAGTAATGGGCAGTTCCTTATCATTTCCTAGCCGAATTATTCATAAGCTATTTTGCGATGCACATCACTAAGGGTTTACCCTGCATTTTAAGGTGTGGCACAGATTAACCATTATGAACAAAAACATGTGGAAGCATTTTTTTCTTTTAAGCTACTTTCTATTGCTGCCATTTCATAACTAAATTCACTGCAATCTATTTCTTTATATTTTAGTGCATTTTCTACATAAATGGCTACTCCCCCACTAATATGTCCCTGTTTACAATTTTTGAGTAACTGTTACAAGAAATATATGTCTAGTGTCTTTTAGCTGAAAAGTAGAAGTTCAGAACTTTCATTTTAGTGTGATTTTCTTTGAAGCACAGAACTATGCATAAGGCCACATCATAACTCTCATAGTAATACTTTTATATTGAGATTTTGCTCTTATTAGAACACACTCTGCAACAATGAGAAATTCCTTTTCATTGGCTAATGTTTTGAATGTTATACTTCAAGGTGTTAGATTTTAGTTGCAATTGCTGAATGCCTTCCATGGTGGGATGTTGAAGGTGCTGGTTTCAAATCCTGTGCATTCTGTATAAGATTTCTTATCAGTTATTTACCAATTTCCGTATAAGACAGTTTTCCTCCACATGAAGTATGAAGAATGTAAACATCCAATTCAGTAATAATGATCAAGTAAAAAATTGTCAGATATGTCACTTTCCAATTCACTGCTACTGATGCTGTGGACATCCCCAACGCATGCATGTCAATGTCCATATTTTCATCAGAATCAGCATCCATGAGTATTTCTAGCCAGTGCTTTTTAATGTGTATTTTTATTCACAATTCACAATACTGGTATATGGCAGATGCATGTTTGCTATTATCAGTAAAACAATAATTTTTTTAAAAATTATTCCATTCAAATGCTCTCCATCTCAATCAATGCACTTGTGCAGTTATGGAGCATTTTTATGGCACACATATATATGCATGGTTGCTGGTGTGGCATGAATTCTCTAACTCCGTAAGCTTATCCATGCAAAACAAGCAAGCCATACATCCTGGATGAGAGTTCAGGAATTATTCAATTTCTAAAAGTTTATACTCCATCAGATATGTTTTGGAATTTGAGCGTCACATGAAAAATTAGCTCACTAGTCACTTAATTAACTCATGATCTGCTAGACACAAAATAGAGCACTTTCCCATGATCCTTACATGGCAAATAGATGAGCAGCATTCTATGATTAATATATTGACCAATCATCCAATTAAGAATGGAAAAGCCCTGTTGGTACATTAACAATAAGTGCTAGCCGACATCTAATTTGCTGGTTAATATATCGACCACTAATCCAGTAAAGGTTAAGATATAATCTAAATCTTTTCTCTATTTTTAGCATTCATTTCTCCATCTGTACTTCATAAAACAAAAATAGTTTTTAATATGTTCTTGACTTACTTGGGGAACTAGCAACTACAGGTTGGGAGTGAAGCACCTCTGTATCTTGATTAGCACACTTTTGATTTACTTTGCTGGAACTTGTGTCTCGACTTGGTGAGACATCCTGCTAGAAAATATAAAAGGGAGAAAAATGAAATTATATAAATGAATGAATATAAATTTATTTCTCATACATCAACATACAAAATATTAATAACAAAATGAACACAGAAAAGTCAATTAAAATATAACAAATATGGTCAGTGCCTTTAACAATTCCAGAAGACAAAAATTTGATAGCCCATTGATGTAAGCAAATTATAAATTACTATACTAAGTTGCTATTTACCTGGGGTCCAATATGCTCAAACATTGTGGTAATGAGCCTATTGGGCCTTATTTGCCCTTAAATCTAATACCCAATAATCTTTTTATCTTCCTTTTATTTTATTTACTGATTTTACTCAATCATTTTGTTCTTACTTTACCTATATAGTTTCATATTTTCAATATATCTTCTATAAATTTCATATCCACCATCTGTTTCCCCATAATACTACTTGGTAATAGACAACTTCTTTATTCCTACATTCTCTCTAAGAATCTTGGTTTCTTCATACTCTACAATTATGTGCTAACCATTATCTTGTAGGTTACAAAGTGGATATTTATCTAAATCTCCTCTTGTTCTAAGACCTTTCAATTTTAGAACCCCTTTCTAGCTCATGTAAATCCTTCTCTTGCTCCTTTGTCAAAGTAGTTCAACATAACTTTCTCTAGACCATATTTGAAATTATAATCCATATCAGTTAATAATGCTTCTGGCTAAAGAAAATTTTGTTAATAAAACAAATGAATGATATTCTTTTTAAAGATAACTTAGAAAAAAAATTAAATATTGTTTGATAAAGTAAAGAACATTAAATGATTTATGCACAGGATATTACTGAGATGAGCATAAACGATTATCATTTATTAGAAATTAAAATATTGTCCCTTTATTAGCAATTAAATTAATATTATCGGTTCCAAAACTTGCTATTAAATTCGCTCTTTGTTCCAGTTAAATTTTAAAGAAATGTTAAAAAATATTTGGCACAGTCATTTAAATAAATTAATGTGTACTTTTTGAACAAAGAGCACCAATGTTAATATAAAAAATATTATTAAATAGATTCACTTTATACGTATTATTTGAAGAATAAAAAAGTATTAAGTATTATTAATTATTTAAGTATGACATACTTATGTTATGAATTAACTTTATTACATATGATGTAAAAAATTATTTGGACCACCTATGTGAAAATGGAAAGATATGTCCAACAATTTTATTAATTATTGATCTACAATTAAGATATGGCACTCACATATATTATTTTGGCATTGTACTATATAGGATGGGGCAAAGTTCATCCACTATTTTGAAACCTGTACTGTGCTACATTAAATTTATTCACAATATTGATACAATGACAGCTGCAAGTTTGCCATTTATTGCAAGATCAAAAAAACAATAATTTTTTAAAAATTACTCCTTTAAATGCCTTCCATCTCAATGGATGCAATCATGCAGCTGGGAGCATTTTTCATGATGCATACATATATGCATGGCTGCTGGTGTTGCATGAATTTTGTCCCTAATTCTTTCCTTTAATGTGTCGAAGTCATCTGATCACACAGCAAAGACTTTTTTTTTCAAATATGCCCATTGGGAAACCAACAGATCTGCAGATTGAAATGGCCAAGAAATTTCTTCATTGCATAAATTAACCTACCTCCACAGACTACTCTTAGGGTGCCCAAAAAGAGGTGTGCATCATTACCCCATTTGTTGAAAGTACCTGATGCTAGGTTAATATGACCTTATAACTGTATTGCCATTTTCATCTTCAAAAAGTAGGGGCCAATACTCCAGAATGCTGAAAATTTGCACCAAGCTGTTACCTTCTGACTATGTAGAGGTTTCTGATGAGAGTTCCTGAGGATTCAATCACTTTGAATCATGTTCTGTTTGTTTACAATTCCACACAACTAAAAATTTGCTTTCAGACATTTTCCCTTACTGAATGTATTATCAACTCAAGTGAACTGCTTGCAGCACAATTGATTTCTGAAAGTTTATGCAACACCTGAACCTTGTATCCTGGAAATTCATGTCTTTGTGTAAAATTCGAACCAGTATCCTTCTTGAGAGTTGAATTGCTAATGCATGTGTGCATGCTGAGTGCTCGGCATTACATTGAAAATTAATCCATACATTATTGACAATTTTCAGCATCTGTATTCACCGGTTTACCTCTTTGCTTATCTGCTGTAGTTTGAAAACTTTGCACGCAACTGTATTCGTCTGGAATATTTCGATATCTTCCAATGTTAAATGCTGTTTAAATTATTTTCTGCCTATTGGGATCACCATTTTGTCTCTACAGTAAAAGCACAATATTTAGCTGACCAGCATTCCATGTTACATAAGTCAATAATTTTTTTGCTGTCAAATTTTTGAGCATATCTCTTTGACAAAAAAAAAAATCAGTCATCACCAGATTTTACATGTCGATCTGAGAAATTCTGGGATGCTCATAAATGCTCTATTAACAAGCTCATGCAGCGAGTGCACAATACATTGGGCGCTTTGCCTGTAAATATAATGGTCATAATCATAAGCATCTGGAAAGAAAAAATTAGGGTAGAATAGCAGGTTTAGAAGGCATTGTTCTTCTGCATAAGCTCCTGGGTTCAAATTCCATACATTTTTGTTTTATTTTTTATTATTGGTTTTATAAATGTAACCATTTGAGTTTTATGGCAATACCTATACACACAAAAACATAATTACAAACTAACGTATTCTTTAGAAATAACTAAAAAGTTCATGAGCAGAAACCTACATCTTCTAAAGTGAAAACACACAGAAATAAACACAAATTAATGTTGGGTGTATAAACCCTCAGCTTGCATAACCGCCCTTAAATTTCTGGGCTTAGATGATATTAGATTTCTACAGTAGTGTAAACAACAGGCCATAATATCCCAGCTTCTTGAATTTGTGCCCATAAGCATTCTTTTTGTCCTTCATGCATGTGCGGGAAATGTGTTTACATTGTAATGCATTTAGATAGAACAAATGCTGAAGGAAATATTATAATATATATTATGTTAATGTTAAAGATTGCTTGTATGGGAAGCAATATTATGAAACCAATTTGTTATATTATGCTACAAAGGTTTATTTAAAAAAAGTGCTTCATACTAGGAGGCAAACCGGCACTCTTTAACCATTTCATCACTGCACACACTGCCACAGAGTTAACAAAACACACATATTAGACAGCCTATTTACTACATGCCATATAACACAACTGCTGCAGTGGTTACACAGCCTTGTTGGTTACCTTGCAAACTTCATCCTGCAATAAATAGGGCTTTGAAGAGTTTTGCATTCAAGAGATGGCTCATTTTTCTTTGTCAAAGGGTGTACTTAAAGGCTACTAATAAAGTTATTATATGGTGTAAAATTCTGAACTGCATCAAAAGCAAGAAAATGGTAATTTATAAGTGACAGTTACTTACTTCTCCAGGAATACCATTCTGTGTGTTGGCCAGGACACCCTCTCTACTTCGTACACTTCCTGCATCTTCAGATGATTTTATAGATTCATCCTGTAAAGTGATATTTTATATTGCACAAAAGAATAACAAATGTTCTAATTTGTACTAAAACTAACAATCCGATTAAAACTGTCATATAAGTTTTATACCACCTAGGTAAAACATATCTACTCAAATAATTGTTAATCAAATATAAACCAAAGTTCTGTAATTACTGCTTATGAATGCATTATTATTATTATTATTATTATTATTATTATTACTATTAAGTTTCTGTGACAGGCTGACATAAAACCACACAAAATTTTGCAAAGATTAAGGGCACAGTTTAGGGTAAGATGCTACTTACGATACAAGATATGAGTAGCACAAAAGTTTCACAGAAGAACAAGAAACTGTGGAAAATGAAATTTAGCAACATTGACATTCAGATGCACATAATTGAAGCAGACATTCAGAATCTTATCAAATATGACAAATGTTTGACGATTTCAGAAATTGCTTCTAAGGTTCAGATAAGTTATACAAGTATTCAATTCATCATTTTAGATGACTTGCATTACTAAAAAATCTCAGCAAAGTGGGTTCCTCGAATTCTTACTGATGATCAAAAGGCTACATGTCAGAGGCCTTTGGCTCAGGATCAAGAAAAAATATTTCTGCATCACATTGTAATCTGCAATGAAACGTAGATACTTCACTATACTCCTGTGTAGAGGCAAGTAAGCCAGGAGTGGAAGAAAAGCTGGAAATCTGCTCTTGTCAAAGCAGAAACTCACTTGTCAGCTTGGAAGGTTCTCTTAACAATTTTATGAGGTTAACAAGGCATTTTGTTCATGAACATCAAACAGTCAATGCAGCTTATTACCTCAAGCTTCTGGTTGAAGCAAACATGCTTATCGGCACAAAAAATGACGACAATGAATTCAAGAAGTTTTTTTCCTCCAAGACCACATCTGTCCGCAACAACGGAAAAATCTGAGGAAATCCACTGGACAGTATTGGAACCCTATCCCAATAGTCATTACTTATCGCCTTGCGATTACCATATGTTTGAATCATTATAAGAAGCATTGGAAAGTCGATGATATGACAGAGACAATATTTTTATTCATATATTTATTGTTCAATACCTGTTTTTACTAATGAGGCACCAGAAGCAGGGATACTGATGAGATGAAATGATAAACTTTCCGAAAGGATTTTTTTTAAAGGAAAGAAACATTCCAGGCCTATGTTTAGGGTGTTCCCTGGCATTTGCCATTTATGAGGACTGAGGAAAACCTGGGAAAAACCTCCGTCAGGAATCGAACCCCAGATATCCTGTTCACAAGTCTGCGCTTTAACAACCTCGGCTACCCATGGGATCAGTGACAAAGGTGTGGAAGCATTTGTACAAAACTGACTGGAAACCCAAACCCACTCTTTCTTTGATAATGGAATCAAGAAGCTTCCCATCTTGTAGAAAAAATGTGTATTTTGGAAAATTATACGGAAAATGGATTGTATCCTATTTTTATTTAATTTGTTTTCAATAAATTACCAAAAAAATTCTGATTTATATTTGATTCATCCTCATATATATGTTTGATAATAACATAGCAATTTGGATTAAAGGGTATTTGCAGATATTGACATTATAGGGAAATTTCAATTATTCATTGCAGCCAGTTCTTGAAAAATGTAATTTTTAAAGTTAAATTACAAATACTATCTTTACCTTATCACCTTCATACTTCCTTAGCTGGTCATCAGTGTACCTCAATTTCTCCTTCAGTGCTTGAATTTCTTCTTCCAATGGAATGACTAAAGATCTCAGAACTTCTGCATCCTCTTGTGCCTAAACACAATTAACATAGTTAAGTAGAAGCCTGCCTGAATTATTAATATTTAAAATATTAGAGAGTATTCCACCTTTTAAGAATAAATTACCTACTGAAACTGTAAAGCAAACTAATATAACAAGCAATTTGCATTCATAAAATTATAAGAACTTATAAGCACATGAAATAAATATTTATGCTGGTATTATGGTACACTTGCTTAAGTGAATGTAAAAAATTACTAAACAAACTAGTCTAGCAGGTATAAGCATAAATATTGATTGGCTGATCTAATGGGCT
Organism: Metallyticus violacea; assembly: GCA_030762175.1. NCBI lineage: Eukaryota > Metazoa > Arthropoda > Insecta > Mantodea > Metallyticidae > Metallyticus > Metallyticus violacea. The sequence goes on along the minus strand of CM060839.1, from coordinate 20,992,930 downwards.
TTGTAGCATTCTAAAATAATAATAATAATAATACTGCTTCCATGTATTCTACAACATGGAAATGTTTTTTTCTTTGACTTATTTATGTTACTACCTAATATTTTATTCAAATTTAGTAGCTGCTACACTTGAATTCCAGTTTTCCCTTTGTAACATTTTTACTTATATTCTGAAGATTTTTCACTTAAATGTACTTTTTTTTTTATTTATTTATATTTTTTATTTGTAATATTTACGCTACAGCTGCCACATAAAGTTAAAGACTATACAGTATAGTGTTGCTTTTAATTCTACACTAGGGGATTTCACCAAAGGCTTGACATTATATATCTGATAAGGCAGAGCTTACTGTGTTTTGGAAAAAATGGGGTGGGTGAGCTGGTGAGTGCATTTGTATGTATGCATGAAAAAGAACCAGTTGCCAACTTTTAGGTATTCTAGCTTCAACAAAAAATGGTGACAAATTTTGAAATTTTATTGTTTTGCACTGTTGTTTTCTTACTAGGCTCTGACTAAATATTAAGGTCAATAGGTAAAATACCATATAAAAAATAAAGGTATTTATGTTGATAAGGAAAAGGGACCAGTTGTCGCTGTCTAAGTTATCTTCATTACGTTAGCTGTAAATACATAAATTCAGATAAGATGAAGCAGAATAAATTTTGGCACATATTTTAGAGATGTTTATTGACATGTAGGAAGTTTATGCAAGACAGAGGGAAGACATTTTGGATAGAGTAATAATGCAGTTGGGACCTTTAGTGCTGAATCTGCTAATCAGGGATACAGCAATATTTTTTTCTAAACTATTATTTCTCATTGTTAATATACATTCATCTAAACAAGCATTGTACTGTACTGTTATGTTTATGATTAAACTATACTGCTTATTAGTACTGATTCTAAGCAGATGTGTTCTCCATATTTTGTGTATTATTGGTAGCACAGTTACTATGGTAATTTATAATGTTTGGCCCCTTAAAACACATATACTGGGCATATATTACTAAATGATAAAAGGTCTTAAATACTAAAACTTTGTACTTACTACCTAACTAAAGTTGTATGGGATCCTAATTCACTATGGAACAAATAGTCCTTTTTCATATATACAAGCATATATTTCAGTGAAATAATCTAAAAAATTAATTAAAAAGAAACATGCACAATAAGGTGCACCTTAGGTCTAAAATGCTAAACATTCCAAAGAGCAGTATCCTAATGAATTCTGTCTATCCAATATGCATATGCATCCCCAATATCACCATCTTGTTACCCTTGTCAGCTTTTGTATAAACTTCAGTGATTTAATTATCTTTTTGTAGACAGTTTCCAGATTTCTATTTATCCTTTCTAACATTTTTCCTGGTTTGTTTTATACAGTATTTTTTAATTTACCCCATAGATGAAAGAGGTAAATTAAAAAATACCATATAACCCACATACCATAGAATTGAAACAAATACCAGAAAATAGTGAGCATTATTCAATATGAACTCAGTGGGTGATGGATAGTTTTTTAAACAGGTGACAAAAATGTGACTGCAATTTATAAAGTTGGTAATATTTAAGGAAACTGTATGGTTGTGTCAGAACCACTCTTACCTATATGCAAAACAACTTAAATTGGTTCAAAGTTTATTGGGTCACTCTGTACTTTCAAGTAAATTTAGTCCAATAGATAATATTGATACAGAGAATAATGGCTTATATCATGTAAAAAGATAACTGTTAAAACATAAAATTAAAACCAAAAATGGTATGTAACATGCATGGCTACAGGGACTTCATTTTTTGGATTCAGAGCTTGCAACTACTATAAAAAGACTTGTAAATCCAAAACAGCAAAACCACTGTACACATGTTATATATCATTAACAAATTCAATACATAGAGTTAAGAGCTTTTATCTAGATAAAATATATGACTAATGACCCTGATGCAAGGATAATCCAAATCATAAAGCCCACAGAATTCTGTGTAGAAAATAACATACTTACTCTTTATTCTTTACATGAATACAAAGCAATATTATTTACTGTTATAAACATCCTTTAAAAAACAATAATATCCATGTACATAACACCAGAAAAAAAAAAGGATTGTCATAGGCCATGAATAAACATTAAATGATCAACAGATATTAAATATACAAGGACTTCTATATTATAACAGATTACCAAATCATATTAAACAACTGCAAGGAGGTAAACAACTTCATACAAGTAGTTTTGAATAGCAGGAATTTTCACAGTGAAATATATAGTATAAGATAACAAATTATTATTGAGGAAGTCACTCAAATTTCACTAATTTTGTTCCACTTACTTGGACATGTTTCAAAGCCTGTTGTCTTCATCTTCAGCATGGTTGGAAGATAAAAACAACTTTTGGAACACGTCCAAGTGAGTGGAACAAAATTAGTGAAATTTGAGTGATTTTCTCAAAAATAATTTGTTATATTAAACTTCATACAAATTTCAATTGTGGGGATTTTCACCGTGAAATATAGTATAATATAACAAAATTATTTAGGACTGCTGATGATGAAGGCAACGGACTTTGAAAAATGTCCAAGTGGAACAAAACTAGTGAAATATGAGTGAATTCCTCATAAATAATTTGTTACATCAAAATCAAATGTTATCTGATAGAAAAAAGTCTGTATTGTTTTAATGATTTATAGCTAAAGCTCTGTAAAGATGAGATTGTAAATATGTAACTATCTACAAATTTCAAGAGTAGAAATTAAGAAATTCCAACAGGTGCCTGTAACCTCCATGAATATTGAATTGATAGAGGCCTTTGGTTCAAGCTAATGATCTATGTCTAATAATAATAGTTTATTTGTTCTGTTGATCAGTGCATTTGATATGGGAAGTCATGATACAAATAATAAATAAACACTCATAATAAATAATAAAAATTACTATATAAAGAAGAGCTTATCTGATATACACAATTCCTGTAATACACCAATCACAGCAATTTATACAACCCAGACATGTTTTAAAAAATTAATAGCAATTATTGAAATTAATAATGTAATTGATCATGATTTACATTCTTCAATTCTTGTGGTAGTTTTTCATAGATGTTTATCCCACTGCATTTAACTCCTTTCTTAAATAGGTTGGTATTATGTGGTATAGTGCTTAAATGTGATGTCTGCCTTGTGTTGTGTTTATAAGAGTCATTTGTTGTGAATTCATGAATATGTGTTTGTATGTAAGTCAGTAATTTAAGAGCATAGAAATAAGGCAGTGATGATATATTTATTAGTTTCTTGAACAAAAGTTTACAGCAAGCTCATAGATTTGTTCCCATGATAAACTGAGCAATTCTTTTCTGTAACCTACAAATTGTAGCACTTTTATAGCTACTTCCCCAGAAGATTATGACATATATAATTACTTCTGAATGTATGAGAAATAAACATTCCTTGTGGTTGTCAAGCAGCATGCATTATTATTAATCTTATGGCATAGTAAAGGCTACTTAACTTTGTAGACAGAGTGTTGATATCTTATTATCCCCAAATATTTTGTACAAGACACATATTAAAGCCTTATTATGAAGTTTATATTTGGTTTAAGAGCCATTTTATTTTTGTGATGAAATGAGTTAGTTAAAGTTTTATCTGTGTTTATACCAGTTTAAGATATCAATGAAAAGTAGATTAATTAATATTAGTGCTTAGATTGTTTTGATTGCTTATTAAAACATTTGTAACTTCTGCACAGAGAGTGATGCTACCACTAGTTTTGTTTGTGTGGTTTTTTTTGTTTTTTTAATGGACGCTCTTTAACATCTCAGGTCATCAGCGTCCCATTCAACTCAGGGCGTGAAACGGCCGACAAATTTTGCTCAGAGGCCTCTCTTTCAGGCTTGCGGTTCTTTTTCGTGCCGTAAATGTACGACACGGGACCCACGGCTTTACTTCCCTTCCCGAAGGAAGCCAAACTTAGGATTTTTACGCCCGAAAAAAATCCATCGGTCCTGGCCGGGTTCGAACCCGCGATCTTGAGTATAGGAGGCAAGTATGGTAACCACTACACCACCAGGACCGACGTTTTGTTTGTAGAAAGTCATTAATAAACAACATAAAAAGAATAGCACAAATTTATTATGAAATTGCTCACATATCTTGGTTATAATAGTCTTTAAGTCTTAATTATTCCCATTTTTTAGCTGTTTGAGATAAAGATGCGTTATATTATAATGGGGATTAAGAACTGAGTTTGCCCCTATGTCACGTAAATGCAGTAATATAGCTTAAGAAGTTAGCGAGTGCCACTTTAAATTAATTACATCTGTGACAATATGATTTTGTTTTGTTCTTGATCTACTGATGCTAAATACCAAAAGTTTAAAATACAAAAGGGTTTTATTTCTTTCTCTATCTCATGTGTCTTTTATGAGTTCATGAACACCTGGGAAAATAGACTAAATAAGAGAATAAGTCCATAAGTTTGTGGCCTAATCATTTTCTAGGTATGATGAAGACAAAAACTATATTTCACTTTTCAATATAGTTACCCTCTATTGCAATACACTCCTCACATCTTTAAATTAACATTTCAATCCCCCCCCCCTCTAAAAGTCATAAGTCTTCTCTGCAAAATGGGCATAAACAGCATTCATCACTTCTTCGTCACACTTAAATTTCTTCCTTGAAGGTCCTCCTTGAGTTTTGAGAAGAAGAAATAGTCACTGGGAGCTAGATCTGGGCTGTAGGATGGATGGTCAATCTCCTTGAAGTCACATTTCTTCACAGCTTCCTTTGCAACAAGAGCTGTGTGCACAGGCGCATCGTCATGAAGAAGGCGCATACCACCACTCAGCTTTCCTCGCCTTTTTCTTTGATTGAAGCATGTAGTCTGTGCAATACGGTAGCATAATACACCCCATTTACTGTGGTGTTCCTCTGCTTGAAGTCAATGAAGAGTATTCCTTCACAGTCCCAAAAGATTGTGGCCATGATCTTCTTGGTTGACTGAGTGACCTTGGCCTTTAGAGGAGTGCTTAGCCAGGTTTACGCCACTGCATTGATTTTCTTCTGGATAAGGGATCATAGTAGAGGACCAAAGTTTAATCTCCTGTAACAATGGTTTGCAGAACTTCTCTCTCGTTACCATAGCAGGGCTCCAAAAATGCCTGACAACAGATGACTCATTCTTGCATTTGGACTGAGGAAAGAAGTCTAGGCACCCATCTTGCACTAACCTTATTCATATTTAAATGTTCATGAATAATTCAAAGGACTGCTGTTTTAGAAAGGCCCAACCTTGCTGCTATTTCTGTAACTTTGAGCTTTCGGTCTTCCATAATTTCTCCTTTCACAAGAGCGATATTATCAGGAGCAAGCACCTCGGGCCAACCTGCACACTCTTCATCTTCAACACTTTCTCAACCCAATCGAAAATTTTGGCTCATTCTTTTATGGTGCAATATGAGGGGGATGTTTTCCCATACACACCATCCAATTGGTGTTTAATTTCATTTGATAAGTCCTTTTGTGAAGAACTTAATAACAGCTGGATACTCTATTTTGAACATGTCACAATCTTCTACAACTGTATCTGGCTGGACAACCGAACACAGCAAAGCAGAAGTTACAGCTGCAATTATTTACTTAACAGATAAGGTATGACACCAGTGAAGTATTTTGTGAAGGCAATAACCCTTATCAGCTATGCCAGAAACTATGGACCTATCCTCGTATATATAAAACGAGTTCAAAATTCTGATATGGAGATAATGTACAATTTCCTTCCTGTCAAATGAATGAATGTATTCAATACAATAAACACAAAGTAAATTACAATATACAGAATTATACAGCCAATAAATACTATTTTGTTTTATTAATTATAAATTCTTCTACTAATATTTTATTTCAATTTATTTGCTTACTCTCTTATTAATCCAAAATTCACAATCCTGCAATATTAAGATATTGGATTTATTTACAGAATTAGATTATCACCTCTAATAATTTACTGTTCGTTTATTTCTTTTACTGATTTATTGATCCCTCTCAACCATTTTTTTCCCTCACTTTTTTTAAATAACTTCCTTTTTCTTCACATTTTTTCTCTGTGCTTAAATGCTTATTCTTATATCTTATTCCCAACTACCTCTGCTGAAAAATTAATCCACTTTTTCAAAAGTGATTTTCTTACCAATAACCTCGCTTCTTTACATCTAATAATCTATTACAAGTATGCAAATTCTCTGCCATTCTTATTATAACACTTAATATATTTTTCCCTACTCTAAGTATTTTTCATGCATCATGTAAACTTAAGAATTTACTAACAAAGTAACCAAATATTTTTTGTACTTCAATATATTTTATCCTTAGTGTTATTTCTTTCCAAAAATTTTCACTTTTAATTCCCTATTTTTACCAGATTGCAACCTTTCCAAAATTTCCTTATTTTTATTAACCTATAGGTATCTCTTTCTTTTTTCCTTTTTGCAAAATTAAACATTGTCTCAAAATATTTTCTTTTTCTAGTCTGTTAATCCGAAACCAATATTTTAATGTTCTTTCCATTATTTTCCCTTTATTTGCTTATTTGTTCTAACTCTACTCGAGCTATCACAATGAATGAATCCCTCACCAACAATTAGTTTACAGACACTTTACACCAAATCAGCAGTCCTTGAATATCCCTTCTTTCTACTCCATATAGCACTGCTGCACAAACTCCCTCGAATCATTTAATTTGCATTTCTGGCAGTTTTCCTGGAATTTTATAGCTTTCAATGCCAATTTTCTCCCTGATAACACATTTTTCTTTTGTTCATTCCATCCCCCATTACTACTTAATCTTACTTCTAAATATTCAAATTTCCTTATCATGTCAATTTTTTCCCCCTCCTAGTGCCATCTCTCACCTTTCCTTAGTTTAGAGCCCTGCTTTAATACTGTAATCTTAGATTTCTTAATTTAATTTTTACCATTCTTTACAAAATTGCCAAATATTGCTTTAATTAATTTCCTTAATCCCTAGATTAGTTATTGATCCTGTAACTAAATCACCTGCAAAAAATAACCCAGGGATTTATATCAATATTTATATAATAAAATAACCAAATTTTGAAACACACTTGCAAACCTTTGGCATTAATAACATGGGAAAAAATTTACACCATCAAAATTAAAAATCACAATATGAACTTTGAGATACCATCAATAGATATATTTGATAAATTTCTTTGACTATCTACAGAGTATGCTTCTACCAGTTGGTCTTCTGCTGATGACAGGAGCAAATGTTTCCAAAACATATCCAATGAAAAAAACCAAGTGAGTGAAGTATACGTGTCACCAAACCAACTCTATATCCACAACCCCCCGGGATTTGTTTATTATTAATTATTGGAACATGCCCACCATGGAACTGTGCTGACGATGAAGGAAATTTGCCTTTGAAACGTGTCTAAGTGAGTGGAATAAAACTAGTGAAATTTGAGTGGCTTCCTCATAAATAATTTGTTATATGATACTATATTTCACTGTGAAAATCCCAAACTATTCAAATTTAATGTTGCAACTGTTCTCAGTTCATGGAAAAAAACAGCATTTGATACAACTCTAACAGCACTAGTTACTCATATACCATAAATGTTAAAGTTTTGCAACAAAACTTTTAAACTGCAGTGCATAAGCACCTTCAAGAAATTTATTTTTGCATTTCACTGAGAAGTTCTAAACAGCATTAAGCAAATGAAAAAGTGCTTCAATCTAATGCTATATTTATGTATCAACCAACTTACCTGAGAAACCATTTACAAATTAATTTTCTACTATACCATTCATACATTGTACACTTACTCAAAGAAAGAGTGGCTGCTTGTCTGAAACAAAGACCACTTCATGTTTCTGAACATAACCAAAGAAGCAGGCACACTCCTACAAGTGATGTTATTACATAATATGATTGTGAATAGCATTGACTTAAATAACCCTTCAATGATACATTTGTTACTTCATGAAAACCATAGAAGTTTACCACTTTTTTTATTAAAACCAGAATTGGTAAGAAGTATTACATTTTCATTGATTAAATGGAGTACAGTCAGTGGCTCTTTTCTAATATGAATAGTATAAAAAAGAACAGGTTTTAAATCACATCCACAAAGTGTTCGAGCAGTTTAAGACGTTACTTGACAAATTATATGTATGATGTAATATGAGATTGAATCTCTTATAATTTCTACAAAAGTTTTTTGTTGTTTTATAATGAGAAACTCAGTACAAAGTAATTTTGAAATATAAGAGGATGTAATTGAAAACATTTTATGATACAGTCGAACTACACACTCTTATGCTTCACTTACTTCACTTGACAAGTAAGTGAAGCATAAGAGTGTGTAGTTCGACTGTATCATAAAATGTTTTCAATTATATGATTGGCTTCACTGTGAATGTTCCAATTAACATTTTAGTTAATAAGAGGATGTATTAATCCTTGTAGCTTTAAAATGTATATTGCTGCCTTAAGACTTTTCACTGTGGCCTTAAAAAATAAAAGTTTACATCTGTTATATAGTTCAGACTCAATTAAAATAAACAAGAGAAATAAAAACCTAATACCGAGCCAAATATCCTTTATGCTAGAAAATCTTGTTAATTCTCTAGCATGGAGTTTACCAACTAGTGAAAATGATTTGGTCTTTCTCTGAGGGAATCCCACTTCTTCAACCCTGTGCCATTGCTCAAGTCATCCTGGGAGGTAGGAAACAGGAATTTCAAAAAGTCTCCTTTTATTTCTCCTCAAACGCTCTAAATAGGGTTTAGATCAGGTGATTGGCAGAGTAATATATCAGTGAGATATTCTCTTGCCCATCAAACCAATGCTGAATTATCCATGATTTGTGAACACTATGGATATCCTGCACAAACAGAATTGCTCTATCAGGATACCTTCCTCTGGCAGATGGGACTAAAATGAATTCCAAAAAGTTGTGATAGGTCAAACTATTTAACTTTCCATGTATTCGTTCAAGATGGTCAGGATTTTCAAATGAAACCCAGCCTCAACATGACCACAAGCAACCACTGTGAGCACGAATAGTCATGTAACATATATCAAATCAGTGTTCAGGTGGTCAGTACATAAGCACTGGTCCATTATATGAAGATACTACAACTTCATCCGCAAATATTTATCTCCCCACCAAACTATATTCTTAGCATGGACGGTATAAGCAAGATGGTCCACCACATGTTCATGATCGTAAGGACCATCATAAGCACAGTTAATTGTCTAAACACAACTATCTACTGCAATTCCTTAGTCTGTAAAGAACCAGGAAAGTGACAGGCCACCTTCAATTGGGTAGCAGAAGAAAAGGGCCTTCCCTCTATCCTGCCCAAAGACGTTCATCATTCTCTCAGGCAGAAAGTATTTTATGACCCGTGCTAAGCCATTTTCTACTGTCCATCTTCCCTATATTAGAGCCCAATGCCTCCCAGTTTATTCTGATGTGCATGTCTAAAAAACAGGGCCAGAAGGCTAAAATCCCACCTTAACCGAAGTTAATACATTGGTACATTTGTCCACCAAGGCAGCCATATCTCAATTAAAAGAAAACATGTCAACAGCAAATGGACCAAAGAGTCGAAATAGTATCCTTTAGTTCGGCCAGTCGCTGAGAAGAGTAGCAGTTTGTTGTAATACTTGGACTGAGCAACACTCTAAGAGTAGAGTAAAACAAATAATATGACCATTTGTAGCACTGAACCAAACGTAACATTGTCATTTAAATACTGGGTTAGAGAGTATAACAAGGTTTATTAGTAAGATGACAATATTTATTAAAATGAACAATTACATAAATTTTCTTTCTTAATCAGTGGAAGGATATTAGACTGAAACAAAATTGATAATTTATATATAATTTTTAAAATAATAGTTTATATATAATTTTGCACAAATTATTTTGTTCATAAAAACAAAGAGAATGGAAAAATGCATATAAAAATTAGGTTCAAGTGTAAAAAGAAGATGCGAGATTCAAACTTACATAGTTTTCATCATCACATTCCTTTTGAGTCATCTAAGCCACTCGGCCACAGCTGGAATTTACCTGTAGGCTTGCTATAGGGAGTACTAGTATCTTCTTTAAACTTGCACTCACTCTCCATCAGAAATCTGTCATCATTTGTAGGGGGCCTTGATTTGAAGGGGACTTCGCTATAGTTTGCCATCCTAGAATGCAGCCATTCTTCTTTGATTAAGTGTACATATTTTCAAAAGATAATAAAAGAACATAAAGCTATATGTAATAAATTATTTCCATCTGAACTGTGATTAAATCTAATACAAAATTCTAAGATACTAAGTAAAATGAGAATGCATACTCTTATGAAAAGAAAGGCAACTTTTAAAATACATTACCCACGTTTAAAATTTGGAAGTAAATTAAAACAAAAATTGTTACATTACTAAATGTATTTACATAAAAATGACACCAAACAATACTTCGTTTTTCATTCAGCAGAAAACCTTCATGCTACGCATATTAATATTACCAAATATTGTGATGCTTGCACTGCACTGTTAGAACTATAAAATTCAATTTTGATTCAACATAGTGTGCCATTCATTATCAAGTAATAGAAATGATGACAAAAGTTTACACATATAGTTTTTAATCAGATAATAATTATTGCCAAATACTGTGATGTTTGCACTGGACTGTTAGAACTATAAAATTCTAATTAAAATGTAAATTGGAACTTGCACAGTGAAGCTAATCATATTAATTGATATCATAGTATGATTCAGTTGAACTACACACTCTTAAAGCTTCACTTACTTTTCATAAATGTATGGAACCAGTTTTGAGAACATTTAGTTCCCAATCATACAATCATATCTATTGTATGTATTGATTTTCAGACTCACCTCTCCAATTCTGTAGTCAGTACTTGTATGACATAGAATTATTTGGATTATATTCTGAGTTCCAGTATCCTTATTAATTTTTAGAATAACTGAGTTGACCTTGTAACACTTACATCACTAATAGTTTTCCTCTTTTAAAAACTATTAGTGATGTGTTACAAGGTCGACTGAGTTACTCTAAACTTATACTAAACATCACTGTTACAAACGTCCACCATATTTAACTAATCCTTATTAATGTTTAACAATATCCCATCTGAAAGAAGCATCTCATATTCATTTATTTCCCACAAAGATATATCTGGGCTTGAAGTTGTACTTTCTGCTAGAAAAATAGTCTGTTCAGAATTCTTGTCCATGTTATTCTTGGGCTTCTTCAATTGAGCCTCAGATTTCCTTTCCTCTTTGTTATTTTCTTTCATGCAATTCCATTTTTGATTCTACATAAGGTGTCATTCATAATCAAGCAATAGAATTGATGACAAAAGTTTACATATATAGGTATTCTTAATCATCTGATACCTATCTTCTTTTCAGTTTTATTATCAGTATGGATACCTTTTTTTTGGTTAAGGACTTTTACAAAACTTTCTTTCACCCTAAAAAGGCAAATGTAAGTTATTTTTTATTAGGATGGTGAGTTGATATTGTACTCATATGCTCCATCCACAATTGAATTACTCAGGATGTTTCATGCTCACATAATCAGTTGTATTGACAGCTGGATTTCCTGATTAATGGGCGAACTTGGTATAGCTCTGATGTGCACTGATGAACTTTTGATCCAATTCGTCCTCTGTTGGAATCTCGAAGTTCAACATTTAATCCTATATTTTTAAATATTTTTTTTTTACCATATTCCGAGACTCAGTAGTCTATCTATGTATTTCAGCATTGTGATTTCCACTTCTATGCCTGTTTTTAAAGTTTTTCCATTATTCTTTGAGTCTGATTCCTATTGTTCATTTTTGTTTTCCCAAGATTCATTTATATTATATGCAAATATATATATATATATATATATATATATATATATATATATATTCATTTATTATTATGTATATAATATAAATGAAAAATAATGTAACTAAAATAACAATAACAAGAAATGCAAAAAAGAATAAAACACTTAGAAAAAGTCACAGATTAGTAATCCCTATATTTTGAACTGTTTGAGTTCTTCTATGGCAAGAAAATGAAGGTGATAAAAATAAATATTGAATATCGAAAGAACATTATGTATGGAAACAAATGAAACAAGCAACAAGAGTGTGTGAGAGGGAGAGAAAAAAATTAATACATAAGATTTAAACCTAGTGGTACACGAGCTTTATGTAAAAATATAGCTGCCATTTCTATATCTCTGAGTAAACCTTCAGAGTTAAATAAACGTTAAATTAACAGCTTCATCAAAATCCTTGCAGTCAGATAGGATATATTGGGCAACCAGCAAGGGAGACAAGAGGGAATAATCTGTTTCCATGCATAATGTTATCTTTGATAGTCTTCTTACCATAGAAGAACTCAAGCAGTTTGAAATATAGTGATTAAAATCTGTGACTTTTTCTTAATGTTTTATCCTTTTCTGTTTTCTAATTTTATATATATATATATATATATATATATATATATATATATATAGAAAAATAATGTAACACTATTAACAACATAACTAAATTAACAATAATTAGTAAAGCAGAAAAGGATAAAACGCTAAAAAAAAGTCACAGAGCTGTAATCTCTACGTTGAACTACTGCGATACATAGTGATTACAACTCTGACTTTTTCTTAGTATTTTATCCTTTTCTGCTTTACTAACTATTGTTAATTTAGTTACATTGTTAATAGTGTTACATTATTTTTCTTTTATATTGTTTGCACCTCTGGTGTTGCTTTTAACTTGGCTTATTAATTTAAATTTGCTTTTGAATGTTTAGCTTTTGACTTCTTTACTATTTATCTATTATTCTTTTAATGTTATTTCTTACTTTCTCTGTGTATTTTACACACTTTATTGTTATTCAGTTTTTTATTATTTATACACATACACACACCATGTTGTATTCTGACCAATTAATTCTACACAACCTGATTTCTTCGCATTAGAGATTCATTATTTTCTCTGGAATTAAGCAGATTATTTAGACTGAATTTATTTGATGAAGATAAAGTAATATTATAATCTGTGAAAATTTCCTGAAATCTGGAGTCCAAAGATTGAGTTATTTCTTGTGAATGGTGGTTTCTTTTCCTGCTGTCAAAGTTATAACCTGTTTTAATTTACTTCTCTGTTTGAATTTCTTGGCATTTCTTGTCCACAACTTCTATTTCATATCCCTTGATGACTGCTGTTTATATAATATGTAAATGTTCTTGGTTATATTCACATTTATTCATGGACTATTATATGAATATACTAATCAGTATGTGCACAAGCTGCTTAGAAATGCATGTTTGTGTGTTCTGATGTTGAAACTACTTGCTTTAAATTATTGCTGTTGCTGTTGATTTATTTGCGGATATTCTGTAACATCTGAGGTTATCAGCATCCCATTCAATTCAGGGCATTAAATTGCCGATAAATTTTGCTCAGAGGCCTCTTCTTTCAGGCTTGAGGTTCTCTTTCAACATGGGATCCATTTAAATTCTAACTAATCTGTTGTCTAACACACTCTTATGCTTCACTTAGAGGACAGATTAGTTAAAATTTACATTTAAAAAGCTTTACTGTGCGAGTTCCAACAGTACTTTTAAAAAATGTATTATTTTTTTTAAAATTCTTAAATGAATGGGATCCATGGTTTTTCTTTCCTTCTGAAGGAAGCCATGTATGGGAATTTTTAAGTCTGAAAAAAATCCATCGACCCTGGCCAGATTGAACCCACAATCTTGGGTCTATGAGGCAAGTGTGTGTCAGTAGATCACCAGAACCATCTGTTTAAATTGTCAGAATACATGCCCTTCCTATATATTCCTAACTGCAACCTACCATTTTAAGAATTTTTAAATCAAAGAAAGGAAAAATCTCAGAGCACACAAACATTCCAACCAGTTTAAGTACATATAATGGTTAACATTCCCATCAGTGAATCTGATTAAACCAAAAATACTTATATACATATAATAAAACCAGCACCCAGGAATAGATATAGTATTTAAAAAAAAAAAAAAAAAAAAAAAAAAAAAAAAAAAAAAAACCCAACCAGAGAAGAAACTTAAAACAAATTATAACTATGACAGTAGGGGAAAAAAAACATTCACAAGAAATGAACCCATTATTCTTGAACCACCAGAAACTTTCAGGTAATTTGCATAGATATTAATATTATTTTGTCTCCATTAAATAAATTCAGTCTAAATAATCTGCCTAGTTCCAGATATAATGGTAAAATCCTTACTGAGAAGAAACCAGGTGTATATAGAATTAACTGTTGATTTTATTTATTTATGGACATTCTTTAACATCTCAGGTTATCACCATCCCATTCAATTCAGGGCATGGAACGGCCAACAAATTTTGCTCAGAGGCCTCTTTTTTCAGGCTTGAGGTTCTTTTTCATGCCATAAATGCCAATGGCTTTACTTACCTTCAAGGAAGCCATACTTAGGATTTTTATGCCCAAAAAAATCCATCAATCCTGGCCAGGATTGAACCCGCAATCTTGGGTTTAGAAGGAAAATATGGTTACCTCTACACCACCAGGATCGACTAGAATTAATTGGTCAGAATGCAACATGTATATACATATATTGGGAAAACAAAAAGAAGTATAGAGAACATGAGAAACATTTTCAGTACATTGGAGAAACATCAAAAGGCAGAAAAACTGGGAGTTGCATATCACTTTTGGAAGGACAAACATGACATAGAAATGGAAACTTTTGTTAATCTTATTTTAAATCAAAATAAGATTGGCTTATTCATTTAAATTTGCCTTTGAATGCTTAGCTTTTGACTTCTTTACTATTTATCTATTATTCTTTTTAAGTTTATTTCTTACTTACATTGCTGAAATATGTGGACAGATACCGGAGCTGGAATATGGGAAAAGATTTTTATAAAAAATATGAGGATAGAGTTATGAACTTTAAAATTCCAACAGAGGATAAACTGATTCAAAAGTTCATTAAGTGTCATATCAACTCTCCCATCCATCAAGAAATCTGGAAGTGCAGCTGATGATGTGAGCCTGTAAAACATGTTTTCAGCATGAATGAATTAGATCTGTCGTCTAACACTCTAACATGCTTCACTAACCTTAAAAATATTCGGTACCGGTATCAAAGATACGTTATCTCCATCTTCGGCCATGTACGATTGGACAGATTTAATTCATGTGAGCTTCACTGTGTTAGTTCCACATGAAATATTTTTTAAAGTTTTTACAATTTTTAAAAAATTTTAATGTTTTCAGCAGTTCAATGGTAAGTGCAGCATAAGCGTACAAGATCAGAATATATCATTTGCTTCACTATGGTGGCTCTGACATGCAGTTGGTTTTAAATTTAAATGCATATTACTAATTATGCTATGAATTATAAGGTATTTCTGCTGCTGAAAAACTGGAAATCATGCTAGTGTAAAACTGAATACTTTACATATCTTTTGAATGCCTTCTATGGCTCAGGTATAATTATTGAGTTATTTCACCATTAATATAATAACTATAAAAATACTGCAAACAATTTTAGCAGGTAAAACTTGAAGTTCTAAAATGAAACTTACAAATCTTTGATAACATAATAACAAAGAAAATTCAAGACCAAGATAATGGTCTACTGCATGTGAACTCTCTAATGAACCCCATTTCTATACTTGCAACATATAAATTTTAATCTTATTGAAAAATACATTAAAACAATGTGTATACATGTAAAACACTGTTGCACATACAATAAATGAAGCTGTAATGAATTCATTAACATACCGTTAAAACATCCAGATAATGAGTGCTAGTAAACAAGAAGCAAGTGGGCGAGTTACGTACATATTTGTTTACCTTCCGCATACTGTCTTCAAGGTTATCTTGTGAGGAAGGAGGTTCCGCCCCAAGCTGGCCAACCACTTTACGAGCCAAAGTCTTGGTGACAGCAGATAGCATTACTCCAGGAGCTGCCAGAATGGGAGGGGAATCTCCCTTATCTGGTGCTCCCTGTTGAGCATGCTGCTGCTGTAGCAGTGACCTAAGTTCGTGCACTTCGATTTCCAAACGCTCATTTGTTCGTTGTAATTGCTTCACCTCTGATTCATATTTGCTACGTGAAGTAGTGGATTCTTCAACAGTCTCTGTATTGTAAGCAAAAGTATACACAGTAAATAACATAATGAAACAAATTTTGTCTTACTTTCAGGATATAATGATAAAGATTTAATAGCTGTGAGAATTTGAACTATTTATTATGTTCTAAATGGATTCAGTATGCGACAGATGCTTCCAAATTTGAATTATATCATTAGGGTTTGTTATAATTATAAATGAAAAATTCTATGTTCCTAAGTCTCTGTAATGCTTTGCGAACTCACAGAATGCTCCAGGAACTAACTGAACTAAATATAACATATCACAGATTTTTGGCCTTCCTTGTTGACACTGTAACCAACTGAGCTACTGTATCCTCCTCCAAGCATGGAACCACAAACTTTTCTTGCCTGATTCTATACATCCTATAGATCTACTTAAGGTTCTCTCTACTAAGAGAAATTTATTTGTTCAGAGGTGACTCATAAAGCTATGAGTATTTTTTATTCAGATTTCTAGTTTAACCACAAACCATAGAGAGATAAATTATATATTATTTATTTAAGCACTAATAATTACAAAGTCTTAGGCTGCCCAATGAAACTGGCCATGGCCACTTCTTGAGTTAATCTGCATCTGAATTACAAACTACAAAGATTATACACATGATCAGTTTTCTGTATACCCATTCAAGCACATGTTTGTATTTAATCATCAATATCTCTTTTTCTTTTTTTTTAATGTTCATACTTGGAATAAGTATTTACCTATTTTCTCATAATTTTTTCACAGATACACTTTAGAGCAATTGTTCTATTCATTTTAAATCATTTTTTTTACCTAAACTTTCCTTCCTCATATCAGTTTCTTTATGTTCAAAAACTATATGTTCTACATTTTCTCTTCTCCTACATAAAGGACATTTGCCTTGCACGTACCCTTTCTTTGCCCTTATAACCTCCATACCTGGTTTTTAACCATGCAATCCCCTTCTTTTCTTTACTTGTGTTATGTATATACCTCTCTCTTTATCAGTAATTTTTCACTGGGATATAGAACACTAGTGACCTCTTCTCTGTTAGTTTGTGTAATGGTAACCATACGTGACTTCTAAACCAAATTTTGCAGGTTCAAACCCGGCCAGGATCGATGGATTTTTTCAGGCATAAAAATCCTAAGTATGGCTTCCTTTGGAAGGGAAGTAAAGCCGTGGGTCCCATGTCGTATATTTACGGCACATAAACGAACCTCAAGTCTGAAAGAAGGGGCCTCTGAACAAAATTTGTCGGCCGTTTCACGCCCTGAATAGAATGGGATGCTGATGACCTGTGCTGTTAAAGAGCGTCCTTAAATAAACAAATCAAAAAAAAAAATTGTTATTCACTAAATAATTTTTGTACCTCCATATCTTCAAATTTTTTTCTTATACCCCTCCAGAAACCTTTAATGTTGGTTTCTCTCTTTCTCCATACATCTCCAAAGTCATTAATTAAGTAAATTTTCCAAATTTATTCTTAAATCGCTTGCCCAACTTTTGATTTGTAAGCTCATTTCTTGATAGTTCAAATACAGTTTTAATAAATTCTCCTCATCTAAATTCAGGATCCTATTCCAATATTTTAAAGCTCTTTCCACAATTAATTCTCTTCCTGCTACTATTCCATTTCAATTTTTGTAACTTCTTTAACTAATGCAATTGGCAATCCTAGAGCCTTCTTGCAAAATATTCTATGTACTGAGCCTAAAATTTCCCCTCTATCATTCAGACCCCATAATTCAACACAATATAACATCTGAGTCTCCATTACTGTGTCTCACATCCTTTCCACCATTTCACTTTCAACTCTGGTATTTTATATAGCCATCCATTCATAGTTGCCATTAGTGCTTCTCCTTTTGCCAATATAGATCTCTTTTTTTCCCATTTGCCTTCATCTATTTTAATTCTCAAGTAGGTACAGTCATGTACCACTTTGTATTCTTTCGTTCCTATCATCTCTTTTATTTACTCAGTTTACTTTCTTTCTTGAACACTACAAATTGAAATGTGTGTGTGTATATATATAGTTCATACCAGTCATGTGTAGCACATTAGTTGGAAAGAACAGATTTGAAAACAAATTGGGGTCACAGTCAAAATTCAAACCACGGATCTTCAGCCTTCCATGCCAATGCTCTTAGCGAATATAGCTATTGTGTACTCCTCCAAGTATGTAATATGAGCTTTTCTCATCTGATTCTATGTACCCTGGATACCTCCCTGTTTTGTTTAGGTCAGTCCTGGTGGTGTAGTGGTAACCATATTTGCCTTCTAAACCCAAGATCAAGGATTCGAACCTAGTCAGGGTTGATGGATTTTTCTGGCATAAAAATTCTAAGTATGGCTTCCTTCCGAAGGGAAGTAAAGCCATGGGTACAGTGTCGTAAATTTATGGCACGAAAAAGAACCTCAAGCCCGAAAAAAAGAGGCTTTTGAGGAAAATTTGTTGGCCATTTCATGCCCTGATTTGAATGGGCACTGATGATCTGAGATGTTAAAGAGCATCCGTAAATAAACCAAATAAAAAAAAATCAAATCAATTTGCTGTTTAGTTCTTGACAGCTGGCTGGTATGTGTTACAACAGGTGTATAAAATTTTGATGTTAGGTTTCATGGATGAAGTCCCTTGGAAGGTTGCTCATTCTCTATCTTGCTCTGTGTGTGCATACATACGTAACTCATTAAAATTGGTACTTTTTAAACTGTATTAAGTTCAAAAGTATAATAAGGCTTTCTAAAATGCATATGACTAATATGGAATGGTTAGGAGTGTATCAGTTTAGAATTTGGTAGACCTTTAATACTATATCTTACAGATTTAAAATTAGAACAAACAAGTTACCTTGAACAATTTGCTGAAGAGAAGCAATTTCCTCTTGACATTTTCGTTTTTCATCTTGTAGATCACTTTCTAAACAATATCCAGCCACTAGCAGTTGACTTTTTGATTCATCTAACTCAGAACTCAGTCTCTGCACCTCTGTCTGTAAGCGATTTTGCTCAGCTGTTCTTTGTTTAAGCTCCTCTAGGAAAACAAAACAAAACAATGTAAAATTTTACTACTGCATTAATGTTTTAGTTACTTGTCTTATGTACTTATTTTAGTGTATCTTTAGATACAAGTTAATTATGTGTTATCTATATTATTAATAATACAAAAAGGTTTGGCATATGTTAACAAGCCAAAGAAGCACATAGCATTATGAACTTCATTTGTTTCACTAGTAATTCCTACAGGTAAGGAATATGAATGGGAATGAACCTTTTCATAGATTTCAGAAAACTCAAAAGCTCTACGAAGCAATGGGAAAAAAACTTTTCAGTCAAATTCCTTATGAAATATATAATTTATATTTTAGTAAACTATTTAAAGATGAATTGTATAAATGGTAAATTCTTTTATAATTTACAGGAATTTGAAAATGAAATCAAGGGGAAATAGATAAATTTTTCAAATCTGCTCTTAGAAAATACCTGTTTAAAAAGCCATTATTCTGTAAAAGAATATATGAGTGACAATGTATCATAATGTTTATAAACACTGCAATGATTTTATATTTTGTAAATGTAGAATGTGTACTATTGTGGTAATTGTAAATGACAAATACTGTAACCTCAACTCATGTAGCTCTGTTCACAATCTGCACAGGCAGATCTACATAGGCAAAACAAAAAGAAATTTGGAAATTCAGAGGAAGGAACATTTTAGAAATATTCACTTTAAACAGGTGGAAAAATCAGTAGTAGTAGCTCACTTTTGGACCAAAAACCATGAAATAAAACCGGGAATAAAATTGCTGAAACATCTTCACAGCCCATTGGTTTTATCCACTTGGGAAAAAATTTTCATATTAAAAAATAGAAAAAAACCTAATGAATTTCGAGTTTCCTCTCATAGATGAGCTGAGCGACTTCCTACTTCAACCAACAGAGGCCACCACAGAAACATTCGTTTGTCCAGCCATAGTTTTGAGTATGGAGGTTCAGTGAGCAACTGAAGATGGGAGAGAATGTCCCGAAACGCGTCTTACTTTTATATAAGTGAATGGAGTATAGTGTAAGAAATGTGAATACATGAGTTGAGGTTAGATTGCCACTCCATTGTCAACAGCTTCGTAAGTACAATATTTATATACGAGACAAATACTGTGTTTGCAAACTCACGGAATGTCCAGCAACTAAATTAAATGAATGGAATAAATTATAATGCTAATGAACTAAGCAAAACCTAGTTTGCTGTCATTCATCTTTTCAGGTTCAAGGAAAACTAATGGCCAACTTTTTCAACACCCTAATTAGAAACATCAATAGTACTCAAGTTCAGATCCAATCAATTGATATTTACTAATGCACTATACAGTAGGCATCTGTTAACTATACTGCATAATTTTTGTTATAATATATTTTATTCATAGTCGCTTCCCTGTGCAAGTTGAAAAGTATATGCAAGTCCAGTTCTTACGCTATGACTGAAACCTGTATGCTGATTCCTTTGACAAAATGCCCACAGACCTTACTTCTTTTACTTGCACTCTCTTGTATAAATGAGTTATCATGCAATAATATAGAAGAATGTTGATTTATATCACTTTCACCCCCATACAGAAGGGAAAAATTCTCTTTTACAACTTAAGAGCTGTTGCCTTAAAAAAAGTATTCATTGCTCATGCTAGCCATGGATATTTTAGTCCCCATCACTCTAAATAAACACTTATGTATGTTAAACCCATTTAGGCAGCAAATCACACATTTTCACTGCTTAGCACAAGGATGACCTTAGTATGATACTTTAGTCCCCATCACTCTAAATAAACACTTATGTATGTTAAACCCATTTAGGCAGCAAATCACACATTTTCACTGCTTAGCACAAGCATGACCTTAGTATTACTATTACAATTCTTGACTGTTGATCATCTCTATATGAAAGCTGCAAATCACAATCAGAAAAACCATCAGAACAATCTACACTGCATTACAACAAATGATTTACAGATCACAAGCATTTAAAAAGGTAGCAATCCTCTCAAATTCTACATCAACACTAGAGGTAATAGCTCCAGCAAATTTCTCCCCCCCTCAACATTATCGTTTTTATTAAATGCTCACCAAATTAAACAAAATAATCCACTTTCAATGGGAACCCTCCACATGTCAGTCTAATTGGAAATGAAATTGCAGATTCCCTACCCAAAAAAGGAACTAACATTCAATCCACCAAAATATTGATGAACTTGTAAATTCAACAAATAATTTAACTAAATACAGGAACTAAAGAACAATTTCTCACAGTTCACAAATAACAAAAGTTGGTTTTTAAGTATCATTTGAAAAAAATTACTTCCTTACAAAAGAATGTAAAGAACAGAAAACATTGTTCTTTTTCAATTTGCCTTTAAGGTAGGCAAGGAGAATGAAAAATGTTAAATATGCAAACATACCTTCTTTCTGTAAATAGAGTTCTTTCATTTTTGCTCTCTGGTGTCCAAACTCTTCACGAATTTGCTGCTTTTCATTTTCTAGCTTCTCTATTCTTTCCAGTAACGAGTGCACATTCAAATTCAGGTCTGTCGTAGGAAACAAACAGGGTTTGTTAAGATAAAGAATTGCATAAATGATACTTCATAGCATATGTCAAGTCTCCTACCTGTGTCACCACCAATATCGGCCTTCTTCTCCAAACCATTTTCTAAATCGCCCGTGGAATCCATATTAACCTTCAGAAACTAGCTGCAAGAATTATTAAAATGTAACACCATAATAAATTAATAGATAACGCCTAATAAAAACCATGATATGGTCGTCATTAAATCTATACGCCGATTCTTTCATTTCCTACAGACTTTACTATTAAAGCGTTTCACACTTGTTCTTCCTATCAATACGCCCTAAAATTTAGTATCACCTTTGTGATTACACTCTTAATGAAGACGACATTTTTGCAAAGCACATAAGTTTCACATATATGCTGAAATCGATAGTCTCGTGCTTCGATATATTTTGATATCAGGTGACCACATTATGAGAAACATAAATTATGGATCTTGTGTTTTGGATCTACAATTTGGAAGACGCGTTTTTCATTGAAGCGAAAAGTCAATTATGCTCATGAGTTTGAATTCACTCACTGAAACTTCAACGCAATTGCTTGAAAGTATGAAGCAAATTAATTGTAACCCTTAGCGGTAGTCCAAGTGTGTCTTTACATTTGGACATTTTTCCATACATTATATTATTTTGTAGAGAATGATATTGAACTAACTTATTAGCAACTCAATAAAAACAGCACCTAATAATGTATATTTACAGCTTTGTTCGTTCAAGATTACGGGAACGCTGCCATGTGATCGAAAACAGAATAATTGACATGATAAAAATTATAAATATAAATTATAAATGTCTTTAATCTAGATAGAAAACAGTACAGCGCTTGTTAGCTCTCACAAAATTCAAAGAGAGCCAATCTTTTGCCATTTATATTTCTGAACATTCTCTATATACTAAATTTCTCAATCATGTTAACTTGGTAGCTATGCCAGGCGAAAATAAGTAGCAATTGTTTTCCGATCACGTGACAAAGGCGATTGAAATGGATGCAAAATCTGCGTAAACATTGAGAAATTATGACAATCTTCTTATAATGGATACCCACATAGAGACTATTAGAGAAAATGTGCGCCAGCTTGCTTCCAGCGATAGAAAAGTGCAAAGAGATATTGTATTAAATCGGCAACGAGGAACATTACAATTCAAGGATAATCCGGAATTAACTCCAGATATTACAGTTGGTATAGCTAAAAAAATTAAAAGTAAAGGAGGCTGCACAGTAAATGAGTATTCTTTAATTAATCAAGCTCTTATTCAGAGTGCAGAAAATGTAGATGTCTTTTTCAAAATATATGGAGCGTTGCATGGCATTGTGAGAGACTTGACAGGTTAGTGGATATGATGAGCAGCAGCTGGTTAATTTCTTGAATACCTACATAATAAATAATTAAAACTATATACAGATTTTTGTATACCTAGAGTGTTTATCCTTTAGTTTTGAAAAAAATAAATAAAATTAACATTATTATTTATTGAACTGTTCGTTATTTATATTGTGTTAATTTCATAATATTTGTTTTCGCACCATTATGTTATTTATGTAACTATATTATGTATAAATGGCCATGTTATACTTTTTTTTTTGTAGTATTGGAGTTTTATGCAAAGTTTCATTTTGCAGGACAGAATGCAGCTTTGCAGTTACAAGCGGCCAACTGCTGCTGTAATCTGTCTCTTGGTAATGAGAAGCAGTGTACTATGGTAACCAAATCTGCAGCACCATATTTGATATCTTATTTGGATGGCTTGAATATTCCCTTGATGGTTAGCATATATTATAAAACTTAACAACATATATTTGTTATTTAATTGAGCATAGATTTTAAATTTCTTTTAAGCTTTGTGTCACTAAATATTCCATGACCATAGAAAGTCTGGATCTAGATAAAGAGCAGACAGTATTAATTATATACTCTGCAATTATTTATGTTCTAATAAGTGTATTGTTCACAGTAGGATGTGAGTGCTTGGACCCTAGGAAATTTGGCTGGTGGTGGTGCCAAGCCTTGGCACATATTGAAGTCACAAGGTCTACTACCTAAGCTGCTGAACCATGTAAACTTATCCAGTGCTTTGCTAAAACCTGCAGTGTATGCTGTCACTCATTATGTCCACACCGGAATTACGGAGAAGGTCATTGAGTGAGTGTTTTTGCTATCAATCACCTATGAAAAATGTTTTCAAACCATATGTCAATCCTGTTCAAATGTTTTAACAAAGAAACTTCAATATAGTTAGAGAGCACAAGAAGTAAAAACTTTTCTAAAATAACAGAAGAGTAAATGGAGGCATTATCACAGAACTATGTGAGCAATTTGGAGTGCGAGGTACAACACACACCTGCCCTGAGACTTAGAAGGTGCACTATTATTATAGCAAAATTTTACACTGCCATGTTCGCACATTTCTATTTTCTCTGTGTATGATTTTCAGCAATTCCTCCTTTATTTTTTAATTTTACCATAGAGGTTATATTTTAACACTAAACTGCAGGTATTCCCTACTATGGGACATGTGACTGATTATGGCATTATAAAATTTAGTATGCATGTTTGCATATGAGTTGACCAATTCAAGCCAATGTTTCTTTCTCTAAATTTCTCTTCATTTTACTGATGTATTTTTTATTACATTCTGCACATTAGCTTAGTTTAGTTCCTGGAGCATTCAGTAAGTTAACCAAGCAGTCACAGAGACCTCCAAACATAGAACTTATCATATACAATTACCACAGTAGTACTCAATCTACATTTACAAAAAAAATTGTGTACATCTACATAAATAGTAACAATAAAAATAAAAAAAGAACACCTAGAACAATTCAACCAAACAACAAAAACAGACGAGTCACTTAATCATGCAAATTTTACTATATACATGTTAACATATGCATTGATAAAAACTTTGAAGTATTTTTAACTCAGTATAATATTGTCGCTCATATATTCCTTACAGAATAATAGGCCTTTTTACAAAGGTATTTTCTAAGAACAAATTTAAAGGAATTATTGTTTATTAAGGCTTTTAGTCTAGAGAAAAAAGCATTTTGTACTTAAATGCATTCATAATAAATGCCTTTTTGATGGCAGGGAAGTGAAGCTGGTCTATAAAACTTGCTTTTTGTCTAGTATTCTTGTCATGTATATTTTGATTTTGAACAAATTTTTCTTATTTCTTATATAAAAGTTCATGAGGGATAAAATATATTCACAAGGAAGAGTTAAAATTTCAAATTGCCTAAAGAGATTTTTGAATGTCTGCTATGTGTATCAGCAATTATTCGTATGACTTTTTTCTGTAATAGGAAGACACATTCACTTTTAACTGAATTTCCCCAAAATATTAGACCGTATTTCATTACTGAGTTGAAATAAGTTTTAAAGTCTTATTGACTGTGACATTATTAATGCACATATTGCA
Source organism: Metallyticus violacea (assembly GCA_030762175.1). NCBI lineage: Eukaryota > Metazoa > Arthropoda > Insecta > Mantodea > Metallyticidae > Metallyticus > Metallyticus violacea. Next base: position 20,967,697 of record CM060839.1, on the reverse strand, counting down.
TAACATACACTGCAATTGTAATCTTAAAAGAAGTTAGGAACAGTGACGTTGTTACATATACAACTGATTCAGTTGTATATGCACTGCTGAGTTTAGGTATGATAAGATTTGTTTACGGAATGTCGGAATCCACACAGTGAAACTTTTGTTAATCTTATTTTGATTTAAAGTAAAACACTAAAAATCATGTCGTCACATTAAAACTCTCTTTAAGTTTCACAAACACACTTATAAAAGTAATTTTGGTACATGTTTCGTGAGGTACATTCCTCACATTGTCAACCAAAAGTCGTCGTTTTGGTTGACAATGTGAGGAATGTACCTCACGAAACATGTACCAAAATTACTTTTATAAGTGTGTTTGTGAAACTTAAAGAGAGTTTTAATGTGACGACATGATTGTTAGTGTTTTACTTTAAATCAAAATAAGATGATAAGATTTATGTGATCTTTCCAATTTAGATGTTTACCAATTATTAAATCAAATAATTTAATATATTTGGTTTGTAAAAGTACACTGTTATAATATCCTATCTGTAATTCTGCATCTGAAGATCTGTGAGTGATGAATTTCATAACATTTGTTTTACCAAGATTTAGAGACAATTTGTTTGCTTTGAACCATACACACAAAAAACTCAGAACCAGATTTAGTTTAATGGCACAATCTTCAAGGCTATTTCCATTTATCAATATGCTTGTGTCAACTGCAAATAGTACAGTATTTCCTACATCTTGTATAGATAAGGAGAGATCATTTATATATATATCAAAAAAAGAAAAGGGCCCAGAACAGATCCTTGAGGCTTTCCATGGTTAATCATTCCCCACTCTGATATATTGTTTTTATTTTTGAAGGGACAATTTATCACTACTTTTTGTTTCCTTTTGTCTTGGTAGGATATAAACCATTTTAAATGTTGGTTTTTTTTATTCCATAGAAAGCTAATTTATCTATCAGAATTCCATGATTAAGACAATTGAAAGCCTTTACTAAATCATAAAATATTCCTCCTACATGTACTCTTTCATTAAATGCAGTTAAATTTTCATTAGTGAGTTTATAATTGCATTTTCTGTTGAAATTCCTTTTCTAAAGCCAAACTGGTCATTAACTAATGGTAAAACCTGCTGTACATTACTTTCTCAAACACACATTAGAAAATGTAGGTGAAATAGCTATAGGTCTGTAATTACAGACATTTATCTTTTCTCCCTTTTTGAACAGAGGCTTCAATATTGAATATTTTAGCCTCTCAGGAAGTACACCCAATGTTAAAAGATTCATTACACAAGTGACTAAGGTGGGGTATTAATTTCCATTGCACTTATGACTTTGCTGTTGATCTCATCATAGCCATAAGAGTTTTTCGATTTTAGTTTTCTTATGACATTACTAATTTCTAGAGGAGTAAGTGGTACATGGTTTAAATTTATTATTTAGACTGGGAATTGATGATTATCAAATACTAAATGCATCTCTTTTATCACCAGAATATAAATTTAATTTTTTTGTTACATTAAGAAAGTAATCATTAAACACATTTGCACATCTGCAGGGTGTTGTAGCTCTTGATTGCTAATGCTTAAGATTATTGCATCAACTTGTTGCAAATTTTTGCCTGTTTCTTGTTTTATTATATTCCAAGTAGTTTTTAATTTGTTTTTTGACTGATAAGTGTTTGATAATGGAGGCTTTTTGCTGCTTTTATGACTTTACTAAGTATCTTACAATACTTTTTAAAATGTATTTTTAATTTAGGGTCTTTACTGAGCTTTTGCTCATCATATAATTGTCTTTTATGTTGACAAGATTTTTTATTTCCTTGGGATAACCATTCCCTGCTCATATTATAACTTCTTTTTTAATTTTTAGAGGAAAATATGCTTCAAAATGCAATTTAAAAATGTGTAAAAATTATTTAATTTATAATTAACATCATTTGCACTGAAGACACTATTCCACAATTCTTGTTGAAGTGTCTCTACCATTTTACTGAGGTTTGTATTCATTATTATCTCTATATTTTATATACCTATAACATTCTTTGAATTCTATTGAATCTTTTTTCACTATTACTTGAGCATCATGATCAGAGAGACCATTGATCAATGGAGAATATGATGATAATTTGTCTGAATTTACAAATATATTATTCATTGCTGTGCTAGAGTTTTTATCAATCCTGGTGGGAAAGTTAACTGTATGCACCATATTATATGCAGTAAGAAGGGAATTCGATTGATTCATTCTAACACTTGACGTTAAGTAATCAATATTTATGTTCCCACATATAATTATTTCATGCTTAGACTTAAATAAAAAGTTTAAGGTATCTACAAGTTTCATCAAGAAAGTTTCCTAATGATGAGCAATAAATAGCAATCACAATTATTTTTGTATTTTTGCTATCCAATTGGATTGTGCATAATTCAATGTCCTGTTCTGAATTAAATTTTGATATATCTAATGTTTTATATGGTACATCCAGCCTGACATAAATCCTCAATTATTTAGTTTTTTCCTTGAAGCTTCTGCTCCCAAACAATAACCATGTAATGACCATTGTGATAATTCCTGTTGTTTCAAATAATGTTCATATAGGCAGATAAATGTGGTTTTTTATACTGTCACAAGCTAAGCTGTGTAATAATTCATTTTGTTTTACTTTTCAGTCCCCTAATATTTTGATGAAATATATAAAGATTAACTAAAATTGTTAGTTGGAACATTGCACAGTGAAGCTAACCATATATTATGATCATTGTGTAATTGAGTCGAACTTAACACTCTTTTGCTCCAATTACTTGTTTAAATATGTAGAACCAGTTTCATGAACCCTTCATTTGCATCATCAGCCCTATTGTCAACTGGAGGATAAACCGTTATGCTGTGGGGATGTGTAATCTGGTCTGGTGGAGGTGTGATATATATATAAATATTTTTTATTGCTTGCTGAAAACTCAAGAATATGACTGCTGCATGCTGCCAGTGTTGCCACTACTTTTTATCTAACCCTAGTATTTTAAAAAAATTCTTATGACAGTCTTATTTTGTGTATTTATTATAGAATTTTTCTTCTGTTCTTTGTCTGTTGCAGCGAGGAAACATTATTTAACATCACACATTATGTTGACGCTTTATTAAAAGCAGAACCACATAGCTATTGGCTACTCTACCTCCTATCCTGCAGCCCAGCTTGCCTCACTCAGCTTCTTCAGATGCCTGTGATTGATAATCTTCTCCGGGTGCTAGCAACAGAAGACAACATCTCTAGCATAACAAGTATTATACGCACTTTAGGGAATCTTTGTGCAGAGGAGAAAGGAGCAGCCCAATTCCTACAGCATATGGATACCATCAAAACAATGCAAATTATTTTATCTGTTCAACAGTGTTACCTACACAAAGAGGTGTTATGGCTACTTGGTAATGTTACAAATAATGCCCCACCAGAACTACAACCATATTTGCTAGACCTGTATAGCAGACTACAAAATGAACTGAACAGAATAATTTCTGAAAATGCTCCTGTTTGATGTCTGCTATATTCAGTAATGATGTTAACATTTAATTTAATTGAGAAAATTTACAGAAGGGAAAAATATTATTATTATTATTATTATTATTATTATTATTATTATTATTATTATTTACTACTGCTGCTGCTACTACTACTCTATTTGAATGTTCTTGTAATTTTGTCATAAGTATATTACAATGAAAAAATTAACTTTCACATTTTAAAAAAAAGTTAGTTTAATTAGTACACGTGAAAACATTTAAAACTCCATATGTTAATTTCAACTGACTATTATGAAATTTCATTTTCTTTTTTAATAATGTTTAAGCTTATAATATCACAAAAATTTTTGGAACCTTTTATCATGATGTAAACAGATGGATCTGTTTCATTTTTTTCTAATAGGAAATAAATAATACAGAATAAAACTTTTATAATCAAATAAAGTGTACCTTTAATTTCTCATTTTCAACCAAAAGTGAATATTTGTGCTATCAGTTATTTTAGCACTTTTCTCTTAACATATTAAATGGAAGATATAGTAAATCTATTATAGGTTCCTGTTGTGATTTTGTTTGTTGTGCAATTTTTATATTACACCTCTTTTCATCAAACTATTTATAAATCATTATTATTATAGCAAAAGTTGCTAAATCCAAAATTGTTTTGGCATGTTAACACTCTTGTATTAAGGAAAGGGGCTTTATAGTCTGGCAGGACTCATAAAATGATATACCTTTATGTTTCTATGTAACATGAATGGTGAATAAAAATAGTCTGGCATTGATTATAATGGAAGCATCATTTTGTATTTTGATTTTGGATCCAGAAGTGAGCTACCATTGCTGATTTATCAATTTGCTTAAAATGACCCAAAATCATGAAATTAAACCAAATGCTAAACCTGATGAAAGAACTTCAAAATCCAATATAGCTATCTATTTGCAGAAAAAAATTCATTACAAAAAAATAGGAAATACTTAATGAATTTTTATATTTACCCAAGGATGAACTCGGTAAATTCCTACTGGAACCATCAGAAACCACCACAGAAACACCTTGGATCCAGCCACCAAATTGAATAGTTGGCCAACAGCTGGAGAGCAATTGCTCCTGACACATGTTCTAATGTTGTATAAGTAAGTGGTGTTAGTGTGAACATATTTAATACATTCTTAAAGGATACATTATCACTCCATTGTCAATAGCTTCATAAGTACAATTTAATTGATAGTTTTATTGCTTAATTGACCAGACAAAAGGTCCCTTTCAGTGGATACCTGTACATTATATCAAGAGTACATCTTGTGAATTGCTAAGCAAAGCACTTTTTTTTGATAACGATGTTGCAATAATGTGGCGTATCGCCACGGGTGGTCGAGGTCATTAAGGTGTGAACTCGTAAGCAGGAGGTCTGGGGTTCGAATCCTGCCAGGACCATCCTCCCTGACTGAAATTTTTTCCAGGTTTTCCTCAGTCCTCATAACTGGTAAATGCCGGGAAGGTACCTAAACTTAGGCCTGGAACATTTCCTTCGTTAAAAAAATCCTTTCCCAATATATTATTTCATCTCGTATATCACCGGTGTTCACTGCCTGTGGTGCCTCAGTAGTAAAAATGGGCATTAAACACCATTAAAAAAAAGTCATTAAATGATAAAGGTTAAATTTGACAAACTAAAGAAAAAAGGGGTTTAAGTTTAATTGTAGAAAAACTTGGAGTATCACACTTTAAAAAATACAGGTCTCATAATGAATGGCTTGCAACCAATGATGGCAACATGAAAAGAAAACAGAAAACAAGAGGCTCTAAAGAAATAAACTGTGTGGAATGGTTTGTTAATGCCCACATGAGGAACATGCGTATTTCTGGATCTGTTTTGCAGGCCAAACCTAGACATGGTAAAAAAAACTAAATAAATCAGAATTCAAACCTTATAGCCGAAGGCTAGAAAGCTTTAGAAAGAAGGCACAAAATTATCTAGAATCAGAATTGTTAGGAAGCTAGTGAGTTAACATATCTCTTTCTATGTAGCAGGGAAAATTGAAAAAATGATTAAAGGAATTTAACCAACAATGTATACCATGAAGATGAGAAAGTTAATTTTTAAGGCACTTCCTACAAATCCCGATGTTTGCACAGAGGAAAATATTTAGGTGACAAGGTATCAAAAGACTGCATACCTGTCTTTCTTTGATTTTAAGATTCTGCAGACAGTGAGATCGTTCATTGTAACTTAATGTCTGTGTAACACAGAAATATGTCCCGAATAGAAAAAATGTGGGACCAAATCAATTCCCGTCTTGAATAGGTTTCACCGTACATTGCATCTACACATCTGTGATAGTTAAAAGTCACAATTGTGATATTACAAGCATATAAATTGATTTAATCAGCTACATAATTTATGTTAAGGCTCTTTTTAGTGTTTATTGGCTTAGGCTTAGTCATTTTAAGTTACTTTTGGTAAGGGAAAATGTGTTCTGAGAAGAATTGCTGTAAGGTCATGGTTTGTTCTCAATTTCAGGGGTAGCTCCTCTAGGAAATTGCCGGTTAACACTATCCCCAAAAATTTCAGCATTTAATTTCCAATAAATATTGCTTGATGCATTTTTATGTATAAAAAACAAAGTCTGTACTCTGTAACTTTTACCTTATATTTGTATTTTCAGTCATGGTGCAAACCAATGTTTTGGTAAGCTTGTGGAGTATTTTATCAGGGGAGGTGAAAGAAAGCTGTAGGAGGAGCCTCTTGTATAAGAGTCATTTCTGGTCATATGCATTTTTGGGAAAGTTTGCCTCAAATTTTATACAACTGGTTGTTGTAGCATTACAGAGTTAAATAAACATTTTGAAGGACTAGTGAATTATATGCAAAAAAAACTATATTGCAAAAACAAAGAGTACCAAGTTAAAAGAGCTCTTTAAGAACATAAAATGTAAACAAATGGAGATATCAGCACTGATATCTCATGTATGAACAGAGAATCATGACCATGAAAAAAACAAAATGATTAAAGTGAGCACAGGGACCCACAGATCTAGCAATATGGGGGAAAAAATCTAAATTTATAAATATAGAGATAGATTAATGAACTTTGACACTTCCCAGGATGAAAACATAAACTTTAAGTTCATCACACATCTACCAGAGTATGCATCCCCAAAGAAACACCATGAATTATCCATCTGTCTAGAGCTGAGGATGCGGATGATTGTCTGCAAAACATTTTCTAAGTATAAACAATTAAGTGAAGCCAATAAGAGTGTGCTCTTTGAATCAATCATACAATAATCTTAATTATAAAAATGTGGCTTTCAAAATAGGACATTTTAAAAATTAATGCTATTCCATTATTAACATATTTAATTTAGCATTTAATGTTTTAAACGTAAAATAAATGTTAATTGTTTGAATTTATATAGTTTCAGTATTTTAAGAAGTATTACATCTCTTTTGGAGGGGAATCCTAAGATAGGCTATTTACTGTAATTACAGTAATGTTAGCTTAATTTCAGGTTGTTAAACATTTTGAATATAATGTGTTTGCTCAGTTCAGATCATTATGAAGGGTGTTCAAAGTCAAAAAGTTTGGAAACCACTGGTATAAGTTTTAATTCATTTTTATTTACTCTGGCAGCATTCTCCTAATTTCCAAAAAGGCTGACTATCTTCAAATTCTGTAGAAATGAACACCACCTTCAACCTTGAAAATATGGACAATGCAGTAAGAATTATAATATTTTATTTTATGACAACCAAGTAACATGTGGGTGGTCAACTTATAAGACATAAATACAACATCAATAAATATGAGAATAAAGCACTACTGTCCAAAAATAGTGTAGAACATTTCAGAAGATTTATAAATGATATCTTCCTAAAGATAGCAAGTACGAGCATAAATAGTACAGTTCATTTTAACATTAAATGCTTTCTCAGAAGCGATTCTTTGGTGATCTGAATATCCGCCTCATCTCAGTTAGTGGTTCACACACTGATCCGGAGCACTTGTTTTTGATATCTTGAATACATTGGACACGAAGGATGGTAAAGTATATGTTGCCCATCATATTGGCGGTTGGGTGCTGAACTTGTTTGAGACACTGATGGAATCTGAAGTCACAGTCACAATGTGATCTAGAAAAAAGAAAATGAAATAATGACCAAAATTAAAAATACATATAAAGACACTGAAAAGAAGAATGTGATGTATGTATGTAAATAACACATATTAAGTACCTGTGAGTGTTTTACAATGCATAACATCAAATTTAGTACTGATGAAGAGAATTTTCTCTTTTGCTCATAAATCTACAAGAAGAACTTCTAGAAAATGCTTCCAAAATATAACTCGCATATTTAAATGTTTTCTGTTAGTTTAATTCCTTTAGCATAGTTTGATTTGGCTTGTTAATGCTGCACACATGAGCTCATTTTAAAAGAAACCTTCACAGTTGATGTAATGTGCACAACACATATTTTGAATCCTACAGTTGTAGAAGTTGTCATTCTTTTATGGGAATTTGGGAAGACCGGAAATACCCTGCCAGGAAGCATAAAACAGCTCAGAGTGAGATAGGCAAAAGAGTAGTGTTATTGCCAGGGTACACACTTCAGTGTTGCACTGTAAGAAAATAGATGTAAAATGTTTCTTTGATTAAATTATTCTTCACATTAGTTTCTGGACATTCCTTTAATCCTGAACATTGGTTTGCATGTCCAAATTCTGAAAAAAAAAGTTGCATGTTTATATCATATTTGTCCAGAAAGTATTCAACAAAGTTTAAGCATTATTTTCATGCATGACCACTCTTATTGGCAAAGGCATGATATTGAATTATTTTCTGCAAAAGGTAATTTAAAAGTATAGTAAGTTTCCAGTAAATGTTCATCAAGTGGCAAATTTAATGCAATGATTAAACGTTTTTATTTCAAGAAATGGACAGTCTTGCAAATCAAAGAGGAATTGAACATAGTTCATAAGCATTTTGCACCAGCATTGAAAACTATTTCTGATTAAGTTTAAATATGACTATACATGCACTGAAGATGAACCATGCTCTCAATGCCCACTTTAGCTCACCACAAGGAATAACACTGAAAAAAATTCTGGTACTCTTAATGGAAGAAAGAAAAATTGGAGTTGCTCAATTCTGCTTAATTGTTGGGCATGCTTGCCTGTCAGAACATCTCTTCAGGGTGAAAATTGTCAAGGACAGTCACTGCTCATTGTGTAAGGACATGAATAAAATGCAGCCAACTTGATAGCAATAAACAAATGAAAAAATAATTTGGAAGCTAGGATAAAAATGATATCACCATGACCATTAGTAACCAACCAACCTTTAATGGAAGATTGCTAAGTGAAAGTGTGCAATACAAATGAGACCATACCATTTTGGACTTGCATCCAGAAGGTCCTGTGGTCAAACCCCTTGGGGCCAGTAAACCTGACCTTTTTTTTTACTAGTTACTTAGGGGAATGCTAGAATGGACATTTCCTTTCCATGAATTTTCCACTGATATAATTTAATTTTATTGGGTCTGTTGTAGCTTGAAAGTGCCAGGTGAGGCAGCTGGTGATGTGTGCGGTGTGGCAATGATTTGCACTTTGGAAAGGTTTCTGGCATGGGCTCTTGAGGGGCTCGAACTCATTACAGGGGTAAGGCTGTGCCAGCTTTGGGATGTTCTACCTGGAAATTAAGTTAGGGGCCAGGTCTGCATCCATGCTTCACCACCCGATGTCTTCTTTATCTCATTCTTTTCTCCCTGAGGTATCTCCATTGGGGGTGTATGCATAAACGGCCTTGCAAAGTTGAAGACGAAAAGGTTCCTTTTTTACCTACTAATGCAATACAAAACTACATATAAAAAGAAATCTCAATGTAGTGCTTAACGATGTGCAATCCACAGATCTTTTACTTAGATTCTTGACCGAGAACCTGTAATTCATAATTAAGTCGAACCGCAATCAAAGCAGTAGATACCCTGAGAGGTGCTGAAGAAAGTGTGAACGTTTTTATTGGCTGGAAAGGTCACGGCCCCTTTTTTTTAAATTTACATGAAATAATTCATGTACATTACAAGGAAAAGGGTAAAACAATAGCGGAAGTCTATTATACAGCTTTATTGAACCATTTGAAAGATTAACATTGTCATCGAAGCCATTAGTAACTATTTTGGGTAGTTTGACAAATTCTATTTTTCCTATGGGATGAAAGAATTGAAATTTCGCTGGATCAAACTTATAGCCTTCGATGGAAACTTTGTTCAGATATAAAATTTATATAAAAAAATTAACACAAAGCAGTTCAAAACGCGCTGGTATGGTAGGAAAGACCAGAAATACCTTGCCATAACAATGAACAAAGTTTTAACTTGGAACATTGTTTTTATTTTTCAACTTAATGTCCTTTAAGGTCATTTCACTCATTCTAGATATGCACCAATGGCATTATTCTGTATCTGGAGTGCTTTTATGGAAGATCTACCCACAGCTGCAATCACCTCTAGATTTTTTAAAAAAAACGCGGACCAGCAAGAAAGAGTTGAAGTTTTAGGAACAGATAGAAGTTCGAAGGAACTAAATCCGGGGGTATGGCAGTTGATTCAACGATTTATATTCCAGATCTCTCAATTTTCCCATCGTTAAAACACAACTTTGAGCAGGTGCATTGTCTTGACGAAAATTTGTTTTTTTTCTTTTGGAAACCGTATCTTTTCTCGCTAATTTTTTATAATTCTGAAGATAAAATTAGTTCAATTCCTTTAGCTACCCAAATGATTGATCCCATAATCTTACCTACAGGTGCAACCTATTGTCTTCTTTGACGCTGAACACCGACTTCTTTTGTCTTGACTACTGTTTATTATGCATCCACATTTCTTCAACGGGTATGAATTGCTCTTAAAATACTCCAAACACCTGTTTTTCATAGGAATGCGTTTTAGATCTTGCGCGCAGCTTTTTCTGCAATTCTTCAATTGAAATATGACCATTGCTTTCCTTTGGAATGACTATAGCCTCTCAGCAATTTCGTTCCGGTCGTTTAATGCCTAATCTTATATTTGTTCAATGAATTTTACTGTTACACTTTTTGGATGTACTTCACTTGGGATATCTTTAAGACTGATATGGCCATATTTAAATTCAGCAGTTTATTTTTTTAATCGTTGAAAATTAAGGCGAAGAGTCCCCACAAACGTTTATAAATTTGTTATGAATTTTCTTTGACTTTAAATTATCTTTGACAAAGAACTTCATCACTACACGATACCTACTCAATTTTATGGAACACCTATAATATGTCTGCTTTGGAAAGCTGTATTGAATAGAAACTATTTTAAACAATGACTGGACATTTCAAATGAATGCGTAAGACAGGTGTATACCGCTACGGGTGGCCTAGGTTAAGGCGCTGATTCGTGAGCGGGAGATCTGGGGTTTGATTCCCACTAGACCGTCCTTCCTGATTGAGATTTTTTCCAGGTTTCCCTCAGTCTTCATCAATGGAAAATGCCAGGACCCTAAACTTAGGTCAGGAATGTTTCTTTCCTTTAAAAAAAAAATTTATTTCCCAATTTATCATTTCATCTCATGTCTCATCAGTGTCCTGCGGTGCCTCAGTAGTAAAAACGGGCGTTAAACAATATCAAAGAGAGAGAGACAAATGTATCAAAAAAAAAAAACTATCTTGTCAATTGTCTTGAGAACTTTATAGGCTGCACTCATATTCATTTAAAGCCCAGACACTAAATTAGGAATTAGATATTTGGAGTTTTTCCCCCTGGCGCCAAAAGGCACAAGGGTATGTGCCCTCCCTTTATTTTTTAAACAATAAATACATTTAAATAATTTCTGTATAAACTGTCAACTCAAAAAAGATTGTATAATTTCATAGACGCAAACCCTGAATGTTTCAGCACCTGTTTGTAATATATAAGAGAGGCGCTGTTTGAGTGGCTTCTGCGAATGCAGACCATTTGGTGTGTGTATGTGCGAAGAGAACGGGTTAGGGCACATTCTCCTTCTGTTCAGGCTTAGCAGGGAAGAATACTTCGGTTTGAAAGGAGTTGTTAGGACAAGGGGATGAGAAGAGCACGCAGAATCTATGGACTTTCCACGCACTTGCGCACTGAGCCTATCCTTCCTATCATAGCACCTCCAAGAGGAGCTTTCCTAAGCGACTTGTCGTGAGGTTAACGGTATTACTTCCCATCAGCTGTTTGCTCTTTCTTGCCAATGGCTTATGAGGAATCTAAACTATAAGAAACTCTTCTATTATAAAAGCAACTCAAGTAACTTATAACTTTAAATAACGTTACGTTTTAAAAAGAGCCAGCATTATCATAAATAAGAGTAATATCCTGAATGATTAGTGGGAGAGGCTAGAGATTAAATCAACAATTTGGGTACGTCTGCCTCTCACCGATCTGTTGAACATCTCAATGCATTGCCAAGACAAAAATATAATAATAATAATAATAATAATAATAATAATAATAATAATAATAATAATAATAACGACATCGCGGACAGTTATTTAAATAGACTGCTAAATCGTAAATATTTCTACTTCTTGGTGACATTAATTCTTGTTTCTGAACAACACTACATAGCGAAACTATTAGCAAAGTTTTAAAATGCATGAGAAATTTAAGTGAAGGTGAATTATTTATTTTAGTAAGTGTGCAGTGCATATTTTACGTCATATAAAAATGAATGCCGATACATAAAATTACTTTTGACTATATTTTCGAGATTTTTTTCCCTGGTAATATATTTTTGCAGATTAGTGTGATGAATTCATGTTCGTGGATTCTATGCAATGTTATTTTTATAAGTTGTTCCCAACCAACTAAAATGTGCACGAGCTGCCACTGCTCCTGGCATTTTGGGTGCGGGCAAACTAAGAGCTCATTTTTATCATCTTACATTTTGAAGATCAGCGGCAAGCAGCATGAATAGTTAAATGCAGATCAGTTACTTTTTGTAGAGTTGCGCGAACAGGAAAGAGTGCAGACCAATAGTCGTAATTTATACTATTATATAAATATTCTCCTCTTAGAGGGTGTGAGTTGTTACATAAAACAGTACGAGAACAGAACCATTTCACCAAACATAGAGATGCCAAATGTCATATTGAAACTTACTTTGTGTAGAAGGAGTTGTTGGTGAGGTTATAACTTGTCTGGTAAGCTCGTACCTTCACCGGACACAGATCATGTGTTCGACAGCAGCGATCTATTGCTTTCTCTTCTCCAAGATCATGGTAGTTCTTTGCTATATCACCAGTACCACACCACTTTGTACCTGCAACATTTCACGATATATTTTATCTTCACTTCCAATGCAATTTTCAGTAACCCCTTATTGCATTGGTGGACGTCCTGAATTCTTTTTAATAGTGTTTAACGCCCGTTTTATTTACTGAGGTATCACAGGCGGTAGACACTGATGATCAGAGCCCGGAAGTTCAGGCATTTATTTTAGTTAAAATAGGCAGGCAAAAAGGCACTTAAAACAGCGAAAATAGTCATTTATTAAAAGTAAAAACGGAGAGTAATATCACTCGTTATTTTCATTAATAACGAGTGATTAAGTTTTAAGATACTTAATTTCTTTATCATACAATTAAATTCTTAACCTTTACTTTTCTTGGTTACAAGCTTCAACAAGATCTTTTTTCAAGGTATCAGAGAAAACATCTTTCATCATGGAAAAAGAACGTCCTACTTCCACTGAAGTGATTGGAGTATATTTAAAACAAGATATTTTGGAAGAACTCATAGAACGTTCACCTTTCTGGACATCATGGAAATGTTGATCAAGACAAAGTAAAGTAGTTTTGAATAGTCCTGGCAAATAGGCAAAAGTATAGTGATTTCTGATCGAGTTCATTTTCTGTTTATGCGTTTATAGGGAAAGCAGGTTGGTATCTCTCTTACTTCCGTACTGAAAACATTGTAGGGACAGTTTATTGCACAGCTGTACCGTACTCTCCTTTCTCGCTTGCAATTGCGCAACATTTATGCAGCTGAGAAGTTACCCCCAACACAAATTTCCTAGAATTTTCTCGCGCAGATCGATACAAAGTCATTTGCCAGGACTATTTTAAACTACAAAATTCACTAATGACAGATTTGCTATTTAAAGAGCTTAAGTGAATGGGTTGAGGAAAACGTTTTTGACTGCTTGAAAAGAAATAAATATATAACAAGATTCTCAATGGATATTTTTGTGAGGTGAACAAGCCATTTATTTTAAAACTTTTTTCACTTTGATATATTGAAATTCTTTATGTGCTTCTTAAATGCGTAAATAATCGCAGAAAAAAGCATAGCGATCCTAAACAGGCAGTGAAGGTTTTAAACCTTATACAAGGCAAAATAAAAATTGACTCTACTGATCCCAAATGTACGGGGACATGTTCATTTCTATCTGATTTTTATATATATATATATATATATATATATCCATCCAGAAGGAAAAAGTATTTTGCCTAACTTCCGGCTCTGAGATGATATATCAGGTCTCTTCAAAAAGTATCACGAATTTTGAATTTTCGCGGGCTACGTATATTCGATTTTCGATTGTTTTGTAATGTTATGTTGCTACTCATATCCCTCACTTATGTTGATAAGCTCGGCCATTTTTGGATGCTCAGTTAATTGTTGACAGATATTTTGCTTGGACGTGTTTTGGCTCGTCTTCGATTTTTGCCTATACCAAAAAATGGAACAAAGAATCTGTATCAAATTTTGCGTGAAAAACAAAATTAAGTGCGCGGTTGCATTCCCAATGTTGACTGTGGCATATGGTGAAGCTACCTTGGACCAAAGCAACGTTTATCGGTGGTACAAAATGTTCTCAGAGGGTCCAAAAGATGTGAACGACGAAGAGCATCCCGGACGCCCGAGCTCGTCAACAACAGACGAAAACATCGAAGAAGTGAAGAAAATAGTATTGGCCAATCGTCGAATCACCGTTAGAGAAGTTGCTGAGGACCTAAACATATCGATTGGCTCGTGCCATTCGATTTTTACCAATGATTTGGGCCTGAGACGGGTCGCCGCAAAATTCGTACCAAAGTTGCTCAATTTCGACCAAAAACACCATCGCATTAACGTTGCTAAGGAGCTGTTGAACTCTGTCCGCGACGACCCAAATTTTCTCCAGAGGGTCATAACTGGAGACGAATCATAGGTTTATGGTTATGACGTGGGAACTAAAGCTCAATCATCCCAATGGATGCTGCCACACGAGCCAAGACCGAAAAAAGCGCGCCAAGTTCGGTCGAATGTGAAGGTTTTGCTTACAGTTTTCTTCCATTGCAGGGGCGTGGTGCATCATGAGTTCTTGCCACAGGATAGAACGGTCAATAAGGAATATTACCTGCAAGTTATGCGCAATTTGCGCGAAGCAATCCGCCAGAAACGCCCGGATTTGTGGAAGAACAAAAATTGACTTTTGCACCATGATAACGCCCCTACTCACCCATCGTTGCTTGTGCGCGAATTTTTGGGCAAAAACAACACACTTATGATGCCGCAGCCACCGTACTCCCCAGACCTGGCCTCCTGTTACTTTTTTTTTTGTTCTCAAAACTGAAGAGGCCCATGAAAGGACGACGCTACGCCACGATTGAGGAGATAAAGACAGCATCGAAGGAGGAGCTGAACAAGATCACAAAAAACGATTTTTTAAAGTGCTTCGAGGACTGGAATAAACGTTGGTGGGGATTACTTTGAAGGGGACAAAATAGATATTCATGAATAAATAAATACTTTTTGAAAAAACACAAAATTCGCGATACTTTTTGAACAGACCTCGTATGAGATGAAATGATAAACTGGTAAATTATTTTATATAAAGAAAGGAATCGTTCCAGGCGCGAATTTAGGGCAATTCCCGGTATTTTCCATTTATGAGGACTGAGGAAAATCTGGAAAAACCTCAGTCAGGAAGGGTGATCCTGGTGGGAATCGATACCCAGACCTCCCACAGTTAGTGCCTTAATGACCTCGGCCCCCATGGGTTGTATTATACATTAAAATATAAAGTGTAATAAATATAGGAATGTGTACTAACCTGGCAGAATGCCATTGAGGAGAGTGAAGGGATTGCCAGCTTGTCTGGCCTGGGCTTGGGGTACTGTTGAGGTCTCCTCAGGTTCAAGAGGTGTGATAAGTTCTTGGCATTGCGACATCAGCTGCATCATTTGTTCGAAAGTGATATGAATTGGCTTGGAAATTGCGCTCAAGCTTTTAAGTGCAGGTTTCTCTTCCTCTGGCTTCCTGCAATAGAATACAATGTATGTTAGTACTTTCTTGACCCAGTTTTATCACTAGACATGGGATCTTCAGACAGCCCACTTTTAGATATAATAACTGTGACGGGTTTTCACACCCACACGTGCCTGAGAGTGAATGTCTATACGCAATTTAAACAGTAATAATTATTAAATATTTTATTTAGTCTGTAGTAAACAACAAGATTATTTCATGTATCAGAAAAATGTATTTAGGCTACCTGGACGCATACCTCCTAGACGAGATGAAAGGTTGCCTATTGTAATCTTTTGTATTCTCACTTGCTTAAGATGCTCGGTAGTTCATTAAAGATACCAAAGGCGCAGGTGTCGGCCATGAGTCATTACATTGGATGATCATGAACCCACTAATTAGAAACCGAAGAGTTGAAGAGTTTAAAGTGGGCGCGCAAGTGAGCATGAGAGCTCACCAATAATATTTTAATGTTTCGAAGGCTCAGTAACCCGTGGGCGCTATTCTGTGAATCCCGAGAGCTCTCAGGACCACGTGGAGACACTTTGAAATCGGTATAAAAGAGGAAACTCCCTTCATGTAGACACGGTAGTTTTAGGGCTGTAGATGCAAGTTAGTTCTTGGAGCAGATGAGAAACTTTTTGATAACTTCAGTTTAGCCAGTTCTTGGGGCAGCGAGGCACTTAGTGATGTGAAGCATTTCCAGATTTCAGTTCAGGCGGCATACGTAGTTCATAGTGTTTATTCGTACAGCTAGATGCAGTTTCGGTTTCAGTATGGGCAGTGTCGCGGTTATGCGAGTTTGAGTTCAGATCAACTGAGCCTGCTAATCTCGTCGTCAAAGAGGTAACAAACAGGTGACCGTCAACAGATGATGGTGTGAATAAACACTTCTGGGCGTTGAATGAAGCATTGTAATGTGATATGAATCTTTTTCTTTCATCTGCCTTCTCCGTAACTACGGGGGCACAAAAAGCGACTTCGGGCTGGGACCCTCGGGTAGATATTCAATAACCACATCAACAGCATACTTGAAACCGGCTTCATAACGAAAACCAAAATATTTGTATTTTGCAGCATCAAAACCTTAATTTTGTAGTTTTATAGTGCATATAAATGCCTATTTTGACGTTAGTGCCCATTTCTAAGTTTCGTACGTGTATAAACTACAAACGTAACTAAATCATATATTTATTAATTTCACAATTTTTATAAAGTCTTCTGACTGAAAATAAGAACACGGACAGTGTAATAAACAAGCTATCCTAGCTTGAAATCTGCACCATTGATTTCTTTTCTTGCAATTGGCGTGTTAAAGTGAATAATAAAATTAATTAAATGTACTAGGTCTGTTCAATAAAGAATGATTATATTTGGTTGACAACATTCTTTACTCATTCTCATAATTTTGATCATCTTTTAAACAGTAGATCCATTAGATGCAATGCATCCATCTGTCCCAGGTACCGCCACGGGTGGCTGGGGTCGTTAAGGCGCGGACTCATGAGAGGGAGGTCTGGGGTTCGAATCCCGCCAGGACTGTCCTTCCCGACTGAGGTTTTTCCAGGTTTTCGTCAGTCCTCATAACTGGTGAATGCCAGGGAGGTACCCTAAACTTAGGCCTGGAACGTTTCCTTCCTTAAAAATTCCTTTCCCAACATATCATTTCATTTCATGTATCACCATTGTTCACCGCCTGTGGTGCCTCAGTAGTAAAAACAGACGTTAAACATCATTCAAATAATAATAATAATAATAATAATAATAATCTATTCCAGGTTTCTGACAGTCTTCAAAGACATGATGGTAACCATTTTTGACAAATGTTTCAGAAGCACCTTCTCAGCCTTGAGGAAGGTGTTTCTTCAATATGGGGAAAAGGGAAAAGTGCCGCGGAGCTAAATATGGACTGTAGAGAGCGTGAGAAGAGCACTTCACATATTTTTGTGAAGATATTCAGCAACAACATTTGCCGTGCGCATTATCTGGTGCAGTATTCAGCCTGTCGCAAGGAAATATGACCGTTTACGTTTGATATGACCTTGCAGAGATTTCAGGACATCTCTGTATTGCCCAGTTACAGTTGTGTGTGTAGGTACAACATTCTGAGCCAGACGTTTCCGGGCTCAAGTGCAGTTTATGCTCTTAATTAGTTGAAACCTAGTGTAAAGGAGGACCTGCGAGTCTGGTTTTGCTGTCCTACTGACACTATTGCACGAGTTTGCTGCCGACCTACTTGGTCTCTTGAGAGAAACAACGCTCAGACATGCAGTGAAACACACATCTGAAAGGCTTGGCGGAGAGAGGCTATGCTACGGTGCGGGAGTGTTTGGAAGGTTATTTCACCGCTGAATGCTGTGCGCAGTTTTATGCAATCCTACAAACACGTCATTAAGCTGAGCATTATCAAGATAATACTAAAGAAACTCTTAGAGGCAATTTGACTTAACATTTTAACAAAAAATAAACAATGTATTTTTAATATATCAAAAATGCACATTTTCTCCTTAATTAGAAATTTAGAAAATTACAGTGGGCGTCAAAGCATCCTTCGTTTATACAGAATGTTTCAGAAATACTTTTAAAAACTTTGGTGCCGGGTTCCTCATACCAAAGCCAGGGGGGAAAATCATGCGAACATATGTCCGGAAATCCTCATTTTTTGCGTTATTAATGAAATGTTACAAAAAAAAAAAAAGAAAAAAAAAAAAAGAAACAAATCCCTAAAAATACAATGTCAACTGAGAAACACATAATAAATGTTTAAACGTTCCTTCTCTTGCTCCGACATGTACTCGTCGGATCATGGACTGTTGCACGCACTCTTTCAAATACTGCCATGTCGTGTCAAACGGTTTCGCAGGCTCCCATGAAGTCTCTCTGTTGCATAAACCAGTTGTTTTAGGTGGTTCCACAGATAAAATCCAAAGGATTAAGGTCGGAAGAACGTAGTCCTCCCCTATCTACTCATCTATCATGGTAGATATCAGTCAATGCGACTAAAATGTGCTGGAACCCCATCATGCATAAACCACATGGTTCTTCATATTTTCAAGAACACTGAATGGATATCCTGCTATGGTCAAACACAACAACATGCAACACAAGCGAAACGTGAAAAACAAATTAACCATGAAAAATGACAAACGTAAACAAGTCTCCTTGGTAATACACGGCCACCTAGGATACAATGAATGCATCATCGATAACGGCATTAGATTACCTAAGAGAATTAATTTTATTTTCGCTTACAAACTTAAGTACTTAGCTTGTACCTTGAAACGCGATGAAATAAACTTTCATTGATAAATCAAAAATGAAGGATTTCCAGACATACATTTATATGAATTTTTTCTTCTTGTTTTGCTGTGAGGAACCCGCCTCCATAGTTTGTAAAAGTATTTCTGAAACACTTTGTATTGTGACATTTCCTTTTCCCCCAAATTGAGGAAACGCTTTCGTGGGAGGCATTTTCCACCATCAGAAGCAGTGGTGAAAATTGCGTAGGTAATTTTAAATAATCTGTCAAAAAATGATTTGCAGCATGTTTTTGAAAACTGGCAAAAACGCTGGGACAGGAGAACTGTGTCCATGGGAGACTACTAATATCATGAAAATTATGAGAATGAGTAAAAGTGTGTAGTCAAAAATGTTTTTTGATCACTCTTCGTACGTGCACGGCTGAACATACGCACTAGAAAGAAAGGGGAATTTAATAAAAATATCGCAGTTATGCACCCATTTAAACCCATTCTCCTGGTGTTTATGACAGCAAACTTTAATTATAGTCTGAAACCTTCAGGATAAAATTTACTTCTACAGAAAGCATTGTGTACTAAGTTTTGAAATCACAGTTTGACTCAATTAATACTTGTTATTGGAGTACCCAGTTTTTCAATTTTCATTTTCTCTTTCAATGGTCGCAAAGAAATAAAGCAACTATTTCAATTCACATGAAACTTTACCATCCTGTCAATAAACAACATTCTAATACTTACGAAACGAATGATAATCGTTGCTGGAGAGTGTCTGCATGAAAGTGTTGTTATTTTAGATTATGAATAAAATTATATTGAAATAATTGCAAGTTATCCCCATATTTGTTATACACCGTGACCTAGAATCGCCTTGCATCCCCCCCCCAAATTATACTCTCACGTGCTTTCATGGCATGCATGTCATATTGGTTACATCTTTCAGGGGTTTTAGGGATAGACTAAATTACACTTTATGTTCATTACTTTCCTTTAATATTCTCTATAATATTTTATTTTACAGAATAAACTGCATATCTAATGTTTAATCGACGAGTTAATACATGTTCATTTCCTTCTCAATTTTACACTTACATTACACAAACACACATTATTATTATTATTATTATTATTATTATTATTATTATTATTATTATTATTATTATTATTATTATTATTACTCCGTGAACTGTTAGTTGATGCGATTTTGTTTTTGAGGCATTTATTTTAAATGGTACATTCAAGCCAAGAAATAGCATCATGTTTACCACGTCGAAATGAATCTCTAGTATTCAAAACGCCGAAATGTGGAATATAATACGCAAACTGTGAAAGCATTGGGATTAATTGCATCGGAGAAAGATTGTGCATTTGTGAGGAATACATTTGGACCAAACATCAAGAAAGCTACAATGGTAAGTGCTTTTATTTACACTCATATTATTATCTACAAATAATGGTATAAGTTCTTCAGTTTCTATGGCATTTTTTCAGGTGAAAATAGATAATTCAAGAAGTATGGGAATTATTGGTAGATTTGAGACCACATATTGCATAAATAACTTTTAATGAGCTTTATAATTAAAATACTTCGATCTTAATTGATTGAATCAATACATAGCCCAAAACAGGTACGCTAGTGTATAAATTCACTATTCAAGATTCACGGGTAGAATTCTAATAAATAACAATACACAATATCACAAGATCGAATATTTCGTGAAAGGAAACATTAATCAAAATCGCACGCTTATAGTATGTCTGCCACACTAGAACTAGTAACTAGTAATTTACACCCTTAAGTTCTAGAAACACACACTTGTGAAGTAAACAAATAATACTAGCATGGAGGCTAGTTTTACTAGATCATGAGCTTCGTGAAACAGGACACTGCTTTTTCTAACCTCACAGCATAATGTGTGGTGCCTATTCCGAAAAATCATACGGCGATTCTGACATAGTGTGTATAGTCATCATTAATGTACTATTTCATTATAATTATATATTAGTCTTTTAAAATATTTTATTCAACTTTGTAACGCAACAACAACCAATCTGTACTTCCCTGGAAACGCACATGACGGGAGGTGACGTTTCAGATGGGATATGCACATAATGACTCTTAGGGACAAGAGGCTCCTGCCAGCTTCCTCTTACCTCTGCCGGTCAAAACATTCCGAAATATTGGTTTGTACCGCGACTGCAAACTAAACCCCTGAAGACACTAATGGTAAAAACAAACATAGGTTCAAGAAAAAAACTACCTACAGATAGTTTTTAGGAATAAAATGCGTTAAGAAATAATTATGGAAAATTAAATTTTAAATATTTGGGGGTAGCGTAAACCAGCAACCTCCTAAAGAGGCCGCCTCTGCCTCCCAGAACGAAACGAACACCACATGTTCTAGAAATATATCTCTTGTTTGTCTCTCATAACATTTAGAAAGCACAGCAGCATTGCCGGGTTAGAAAGTAAGATGTACAAGCAATTAACGTAAGAGCTAGTAGCAGTCACAAAGGCCATTAGGTACCATAAAAGCAAAACATTTGCCTATCACGAAGCTATTATGAAAACTTCTATCGCCTTGTTCGTTTATCACTATCGTCTCACGAACGCAGTTCGAAATGAAAAACGTGAAAGGCGCATATAAGAATGAGACAATCTGCCATTCAGTTTCATGAAACTGTAACCCATTTCACGGTTATTCAAATAATTTCATTGTATCAACAAGTTGTTCTCATTAGTAACAACTTCAGACATTCCTGATACATTAAATCAAAATGATGTGCCGTATTTTTCATTAATGAAGCGCATGAAAAACCTTAGATGTAAATCTGAATTATTAAAAACATGATTATTTGTTTTTTCATTGATATCGTGTGGAAATAAATGAAATGATGGATAAGTAGGAATTGGGCCCATGATAGCTCTGCACGTAGGTCTTTAAAAGAGCTATTGTGTCCCAATATTCTAACCTACTCAAGACCCACAGTCCCCCAAAAGTACACTATGTCCTGGGTACTGTCTATTCTGATATTCTCTGGTTCTCATGTCTTACGGAGCGATGAAAGTGTACACTGAGATAATAAACGTGAGAGAATATTGCATAGAAAGGAATGTAACCATACGGGGAGATTAAAGGAGTAGGTAATAAATATGCCCTGGGGTTTTGAGGGAAATTGTGTAGGAGATAAGTAAAAAGTATGGAGAAGTCAAAGGGTTTCTTCTACTTCCTTCAAAAACGTTGGGGGAAATGCATATGCTTGGATGAAGCAGGTGGCGTGTGGTGTACGCGATAGGGAGCTAGATCTCGAGAGTAGGCAGAATGCTCCAGCGGTTCAAACCTTGCTTTATCAGAACACAAGATTTTCAACTTAAGTATTGCCCTTAAGAAAGAGCACAACTAGCCTCCATTTTCAGCGACGTTTCTTCTTGATTTCGTCTGGTAATTTTGACACTAAGTTCGAATAATTGCATATTACTGTGGTTCCTCTTCGCAAATAATCAACAAGGCAATTATATTATCTATTAATTCCAGAGCAGTAATGAAGGCTAGGAAAAACAAAAAACAACTGCAATGGCGAAGCGGAGAATGGCCATGACCGTGATAAGAAAATGTTTATATTTGATGCCAGTAATGAGTATTAAGCGGTTTGAAAGGCTTTATTCTGCTTGTGTTGAATCACGATGGATTTATGGAGGGAAATTTGGCGTGTACAAGAAGGATGGTGTGATATGGATTTAATACTAAGATTTTTTTTTGTAAACTAATTTTCAGAGTTCATGCAGGAACTCTGATAGAGTTAGAAAAGGTAAGTGTGAGAGGGTTAAAGATGGAGAAAGTATTGAAATACTTATTTAGGGTTCAAGAGCTACTGGGCACTTGCATTGTGAAAATATGCCTGAAATGCCAAGAAGAAAATTAGGGTATTATTAGCTAATTCCTTACTGAAGAAAATTACACAACAGTCATTTAGAAACGGGTTAGGAGACTTTTGGGTTAAAATTGGATATTTTAGAAGAGATTGTTGGAGAGAAGTGAGATCAATAACGGAAGATTTGATTAAATAAATTTGATTTGCCCACATTAAGGAGTAAAGCTCACTAGCATACTACAAGAAATTAAAAAACGACCCAGTTAAATTGCAAGAAAAATGAAAGAAAAGGGATAGCTGGGTTTCGATTATATATTTGGAAATTAAGGGGAATGAGGGGAGATGTTATTCCGGAAATGTGTCCCATCTGTTGGGAGAAGGAAGATTAAATTCATATTATCCTCCACTGTAAAGCCACAAATGATTGGAGGGAAAGCTTAGTGGGTAAGAGAGATTACTGAAGAATAAAGGAATTTTATTGAGAAAGATTTTTGAAGATCATGAGTAGATACCCAAATTAGGGGAGTTTTTATGAAAGGTAAAAATGAAATGGAAATGGTCAGTTGAAAGACACGTAATTTAAATAAATTTTATATGATGATGAATATCTAAGTAATATTGACGTTTTGTAGATCGAGTTAGCTATGGCTCTGGCCAACTAACTAGAGCTAAGGCCAGACCATAACTATGTTATACTTAGCCCTTTAATAAATAAATAAATATTACCTCCATGTTAATAGCACATCCTACAGAAGAATTATATGCTCTGCTTTTACCATAAACTGCAGCGTTTCAAGTAAAGAAGGAAATATAGGCGGATCTCTGTGCAGTTTACATACCTAATGTCATGCATTGCTGTAATATTTTTTGCAGCACAGCGTTCTGTGTTTTTCCAAACCGCAAATAAATGTATTTTTGTTTTATTAGGCACTGCATGCTAAGGGGTAAGTTGATTACAGTGTGTGGGTTAGAAATTAGGTTAGCACAAATTGGAAAAAAAATTGCGTATCACTTATATAATGCAATTCATTAAGAGCCTAGCAATGCTGCAACTTTGTGAAAAATTAAATACCTGCTTCTGCAATGAAGCGCTTGTGAAGTGCCTTGGCCTGTTTTCCAGGGCTGTTGCATGTAAGTAGACATTACTGTTAAGGTACTAAAAGCTTGAGTTTAAGCACCTAGAGAGGCAAAAATCTTTTGAAATAGATAACAAAAAGGCGCTAAAAATCTGGAAATTTCTGGAGAAATACTAGTATGTTTTATTGCACTAGGTTTTGCCGTCCGTTTCCGCAGCTAGCGGTATGCGGTAACTACCAGCAGCAGATGCAATATCCGCGGAACTTATTTAATTTCTCGCAATTATAACTACAATTGCAATAAAAATAAGCATGTACCTTATGGCAGGGGTTGCTGGAAATACTGTCCTCTTACGTACACACACATTTCTGGCATTTTTTTTTTAGAAAGCTGTCATTCACACCCCCTCAATTTAAACTTGAAAACATACAAGGTCACTGTTATGCGCTAATTGAAGGAGACGAGCCTGATATTCAGGTAAACTTCTGTAATGAAATGTTGCTAAACATTAATAATAGAGCAATTGATTCACGCTTAATATTCTTTAAGTATGGTTACATTTATGATGGAGTGGGTCTATTTATTCCATGGTCATGTTTCGACGCAGAATAAACAGGTCTTGGAGTACAGAAAACTCCCTCTAAACACGAAATCTCCTTACAAAATCGGCGCGTGTGGTAACGGAGCTCACTTCCCCCCCCCCTTCCTCTCAAATACATAACAAGTTCAAGTTCAAACTATTTATTATGATTTGAGGCCCTGTGGCTGTTAAAATGTTGCAGCCTTGCAGGGTATTACATTGCTTTGTGTTATACTATCACAATGTTGTATTTTGTGGAGTTTTTGCAAGGAACTGTTGTTTGCCTATGAAATAATAACAGAGATAATAACAGTTTATTTCTGAGGGTTTTGTTTTGGGTGTGTATGGGGATGAATTATGTGCTGGACTCTCAGGGATAGCTACTAACACTTATTCTTTTTTTTTTAATGGTGTTTAATGCTAGTTTTTACTACAGAGGCACTACTTGCGGTGGTCACTGATAATACATGAAATGAAATGATATATTGGGAAAGGATGTATTTTTAAGGAAGGAAACGTTCCAGGCCTAAGTTTAGGGTACCTCCTCGACATTTGCCATTTATGAGGATTGAGGAAACCCTGGAAAATCCCTCAGTCAGTGAAGACGATCCTAGCGGAATTCGAACCCCAGACCTCCCGCTCACGAGTCCGCGCCTTAATGACCTCGGCCACCCGTGGCGGTGTTTATTACTAATTATTAGATCTTAAAACATACTTAATTCTATATGTACAGTTATTTACAGTGTAGGTTAGACGGTTTTGACACGTTTGTGTTTTCTGTGTCGTGGTTCTTCCTGGCCAATTTGCTGCATGTGTTCGTGCCAAGTGCGTACGCAGCGGGCTTCAAGTGACTCGAGGGGAATGTTTAGTTCCTGGTGAATTTGTCTGTTGGTAGTAAGTAATGGAGGTCTGAGGATTTTCCTCAAGCTGGTATTTTGTTGTAGTAATATGAGAGTTGCGTTTTTTTGTGTGCCCAAGCGGTGCATGTATATAGTAGAATTTACAGGATGAAGTTTTTGAAGAGGATGATCTTTGTTTTATTGTCATTTGCTTATTTCCAAGGATTGGGGAGATGAGGAAGTTGAATTGCTTGGCTCTGTTGACGCCATTTCTCATGTGAGTGTTCCAGTTTAATAGTTTGTCGAGAATGGTACCTAGATAGTTAATTGTGGATTGGTACCGCAGCTGCTGATTTATAATGCCCATTTTAATTTGTGGGTGTTTGTATGTTATGGTGGCTTTTGTGGGCTCTGATGGCAATTTTACAGGTGTCAGCCCATTGAAGAAATTTGTTTGTGTACCTCTGGAGCTCTAACTAACTTGTATGTTGGGTGTTGGTTATGATTGAGTATGGTCGTGTCTCGTCAGCATTTCGAGCATGTTGGCACGTCCCGAGTGTACAGCGCATATACAGGTATGGAGCTGGTATGGCTACTTGTAGAACTTCAGCGGTCATGGGACTGGAGAGGGGTTTTTCTTGTGCTATTTGGATATGGAAGCACCGCGTTCTCAAGTAGTCGAAGGGCTGGTAGCTGGTGAAAAAGTTTGTAAATGCTACCATTTAGCCAGCACTTAATCAAACGCGGCTTCCATGTCCAGGAAGAGGGCTAGGGCACTGTTGTTATTATTAATGGATTTTAGTCATTGTAGCTCCGTTGAATGCTGCTGTCTAAAGCCGAACTGCTATGATGGTAGTGCTACAATAGCTCGACAAGCATTCAGATCAGGAGATTGTGCAGGTGATTCCAAGATGTATACTTTCACCTGTGCTCTTCAAACAATCTTGGACAATTTCAGTTGTGTAAATGGGAGAAGATGGTAATGGAAACAATGCCTAGCCACTGAATAGACATGGTCACCTAAAATGTTTTCACAGACCATACCAGTTACCTTTCCTTTCAGTGTGACACCCAAACCATGCTTCACTCCCTGGATTGCAGCTTCTGCCAGTGTTCTCCGTTCAGCGGTGAGGAACTGTGTAAAGACCATTACATGTTTCTAATGATCGAAAATCGAGGTTTTGAGCTCTGTACACTACTGAATTCTCCTTTTGGCATTTTCCTGCGTTACAAGAGACGCACATTGAGCTCAGCATTCATACACTGGTCTTCTTCAGAGAACCAACAATCCTACTCAATGTTTCAATTTCGTCATGCTGCCACTATTATGCTTAGCAGAAGTTTTCTCTTGAATTTTATATGCTGCCATGTAGCTCTAGATGCCCATACTAACTTTGCAACCGTAACAGATGCACCAGCAATTTGCCCCTTTTGGAAGTCTGTAAGATTTGACGCAAATAGATGATGACCATCACAGGCTTACTGGTGCTTTTAACGGATAACAGGGAACCATAGTTTTGTTTTCCCCCAGAGTGTTTTGCCTATGTGCGAGCGCGTCGCTCGTTAGCCAGCCAACCTGGTCTCGGTGATTAGCGGGAGGGTAAACAATGAAACAATACACAAACCAATTTAAGAGGCTCATTACTTACCAAATTATCAAATGAGGGATTGAAACTGCCTGGCTTCATTTTCCACATATTTTTGGCCTTTCTTTAAGAAAGTATTCATCATTCCCTGTAGTTCATTTTGAGAAATCTGGGCAATTTCCTGACGAATATTATCTTTGAGTTCTTGTATGGGTGCGCGTTCGTCTTGTACATGACATTTTTTTTTTAATTTGCCCCAGAGATAATAACCACAGGCTCTTAAATGAGGGAGCCACAAATGCCTACTACGAAGGCTGCCTTTTAAGTTATTACAAACGACCACTTGGTCGCGCTACCGAGATATGCCATTGCTATTTTCTAAATAATTCACATTTAATATTAGAAATTGACCGAATAGTTTGTTTACAGTGAACGTTTGAACAAAGCGATTTTACGCAAAAGTGGAAATCTGGCGTGAAAGTTTTCGTTGGATGATTTTTTTACGATTTTAGTAAAGGCCTAACTCAACAGTAATGCATAGAATCACTTCGTTCAACTTTTGGTGATAAAGTACCATCAGAAAAGACAGTTTACAAGTGCTTTGCAGAATTTCATCGTGGTCGTGCGTCCGTCAGTGATGAATTTTGTAAACGTCCACCAAAATAGATTGTCATTAAACAAAAAAATCGATGCTGAGCGCAAAATGATTGAAGAAGATCGGTATGTGACTTACAGTGAGAGAGAGGGATCCTTAAGCTTATCGAATACTGCAGTACATTCGATTTTGTATGAACATTTAGCTGTAAAAAAGATCTGTTACCGATGGATTCCGCATAATTTGACCGAAACTTTAAAAAAAAAAAAAAAGCTCATGTTGATTGTTGTAATGAAATCTCAAAAAATTGAAAAATCCATATACAACATCGTAACAAGTGACGAAACTTGGGATATATTCATATGAACCGGAAACTAAATAACAATCCATTGTTTGAATGTTCCAAGATAAACCGAATCCCACAAAAGCTGTTCGTTCACGAAGCACTTACAAGAAAATGATCGTTTGTTTCTTCGATTGTACTGAATGGATCGCAACCATTCCTCTAGAGAATCGAAGAACAGTTAATTTTGAATGATATATAATAATTTGTTTGCCAGAAGTCATCGGAGAAACCAAGAAAAACAACCGAAAACGTCGCATCATTCTTCATATGACAATGCCAGCTCTCACACAGTACTTCAAACAATTGATTATTTGAAGGAGATTAATGTTTCCTTGTTCTTATTCACCTGATTCATTGTCTAACGACTTCTTTTTGTTCCCGAATGTCAAACAAAAAATGCGTGGATGGCAATTTTCATCACCTCAAGAGCCTGTAGAAGCCTTTAAAACCCATGCTTTTCAGATACCAACTCCAGAGTGGAAAAAAAATATTTCGAGAATTGGTTTGAACGCATGCAAAAGTATATACGTGAATTTTAAAGCGGAATATTTTGAAAATCAATAAAACAATTTGTTTGTTTCTTTCCTAGTTTCTATAACAACTTAAAAGGTAACCCTAGTAACAATTCTGTCTTTTGCAAACACATTATGAATTACTCTTATGGAATTATCTGCAAAGCAGTGGCAGAATCTTGTTGGAAAAAATGCATAATCACGTTCCCTGTAGGTTAATTCTCTAAAAAGGGGAGTTATTATGATATTCACATAAGTAACACAATCGACAGTACGCTCAAAAAAATTGGCCCTATGATTCTTTAACCACTGAGTTAAAACATATGAATCATACACATTCTGTGCCGTTGTAAACACACGAGGCATAATACACTTTATGTATACTGTCGAATTAAGAAACGAACAACATAACAAACACACTCATGCTTCGATTGCGATAGTCAGCAAAGTCAACAAGTAAGCAACCCCCTTCACGGCGCGGCAAGCGAGTGGGGGCTCGCCCATTAGAAAACCCCCGCGCCGCATAAAAATGAGAGAATGGGATATTTTAACAGGGTTTTTACATTATTTTGTCCAATCGCTGTACTTTGAATTCCATTGCCAAAAGCTGCTCACATTGGTATCAGCTCTGTAAGATAGTGTCATTTCTTTCCACAAACAGAAATCAATAAAACGCTTTCAAAACCTAACAAACTCTTTGTGCTGGTGATGAAAAACGTCGTATTTGTTGTGTAATGATCCAGAGCTAAATTTTTCAAGACCGTATGGAAAATTAAGAAAATATGTGCAATTCAATTTATTTATTTCTTTTATAAATGCCATATATATATATATATATATATATATATATATATATATATATTGCATGGATTGGTGAACAATTGTACAGTTCACAGAGCATCTGAAATATATGCTTCATTTACCATTAACTTTATTTCCAAAACAATGCCAGATCAATGCTTAAATTGGGAAACTATTTTGTTTTTAATGACGTAAGGAATGACATTTTTTTAATGGTGTTTAACGCCAATTTTTCCTCCTGAGGCACCACAGGCGGTGGACACTGGTGATGCATGAAACGAAATGATGTATTAGGAAAGACTTTTTAAGGAAGGAAACGTTCTAGGCCTAAGTTTAGGGTACCTCCCCGGCATTTGCCATTTATGAGGACTGAGGAAAACCCCAGTCAGGCAGGACGGTCCTGTCGGGATTCGAACTCCAGACCTCCCGCTCACGAGTCCGCGCCTTAACGACCTCGGCCACCCGTGTCGGTGGAATGACATTGAACACAGCATTGTTATTGCATGTGAAGCACGACCTACTTGCAACATAATTACTTACCAGGCATTACGTGATATCGTGTCAATTTGAGCTACTAGATAACATTCATGCGCGCACGTTCAAGTTGAACGTAAAGCTATTTTCGCATTTCAAGGCATTACAATGCAGTCGAAAGAAAGTAAAACTTTGAGGTATATAAGATGTAACGTAAAGGTATTAAGTATCATTTGTGACATACTCGTATTTTAATTTTATCAACAAAAGTTATAACAACAAAAGCAAGGTACCTAGAGCGGGCTAAACACTGATATGACGTAAAATGTTTTCACAAAGCATTTAAATTACGGTTGGGATTCAAAATATTAACGAGGAAGGCCACAGACAACGTCGGTGAAGGGCATCCAAGAAGAAATGGAGAATAGACATCTAAAAGATGAACAAATGGTTGGACCTAGAGAAATGGTTTTCTGTGGTTCATGCCAGTTATAGTTAATTATATAATTATAAATGTAAAAAAATTGTGTGTTTTATAATTTTGTAATTGACTGTCAGAATATGATACATTGAAGAACTGACTTAATAATAATAATAATAATAATAATAATAATAATAATAATAATAATAATAATAATGTGTTACTGTTAGTGACATAATTAAGTAGTACGTCAATTTATATTCTACACTCTTTCTTTCTTTCCTTCCTTTTTTGTTTCTCTCTTCCTTTCTTTACCTTTCTGTGTTTGTTTCTTTCCCTACCTAAGCAGGCAAGTTTTCTGGACAAAAGCAAGAGAGATGCATACAGTTATGTGAGCTTCCTGCAGCGACCTTGATATTCATTCGAGTTTGCAGCTTAGTATAGGTGCCTTGAGGCACTGCCACCATGGTGTTGCTAAATCTGCTCTTTCGTCTGCATTATCATGACCACAGAACTGCAGATCACCTTCCGATAAAAGAAACAAGAGTATCATATCCTGTTTTAACTATATTATTACAAATAGGACAGTGTGAAATAGGTCCAACCTCATGTTTCCTCCTGAAAGCATAAAGATGATCCTAAAATAAAGGGGGAATGGCAGGCGATGGTGTTAATCGTGTATGTCCGAAGCCTTGTTGTTTGTCTCTCTTTGACGCTACGAATGCCTTTAACTGCTCTGAAAACTAGTCTGCCGTGAAGGCCTAGATGTGCAGTATTTCCCCTACTGTTTGGAGAAAGTGTAAATTAACATTAAATAATAAAATAAAAGCAAAGTCAACCTGCTCTAGTGTGCTTGGTCACTGTAGGATCAAGGGAAATAGGGATACCGACACTCAGGCGAAGAAGGTTACAACGATCATCCCGGTCTATTGCAGGTCTCACCAAAAGTGTTGGATCAGAAGCACGTTGGGCATGCTAAAACTGTGATTCAAGAGTTCACGTCTGATTTAATCAACAAATTCTGTCATTACGAGAGTCGCAGTGAATTTCCATAAAATGACGAGGAAAGCGGCACCATTGTTGACAAACATTATTCATGTTGCAGTCTGGAACAACGTTTCAGTCACATATTACGTTGACGGTCATGAACCCACAATAGTCACATCAGTTGTACAATGGGGCAAACGAGTTCCGCATGGTAAAATCTTTTTATTTCAAGAAATGTACGGCAGCCTAGATAAAGATTGAGTTGAATAAGCTGAGGAGATGATTACTGTGTTTCATTTCTGATTCTCAAGGAATAATCCTTGTAGCCAATAAGGACCAGAAGAGCCCAGCCTCCCTCTCCCACACAAAGAAAATGCTATAATTATATACCATTTTCTCTTCTCCTGGTCCACTTTTAAAACAAAAATTACATGAAAACGGCGATATATAACTAACTATTCTTCATTGTATCTTATGCAATACGCGCATTTACTCTCTACTGTAGTAGCGGTAGCTTGCGGGTCCTCCGTTAGCGAGGGAAGCTCATGGGTCAGCCTAGAAAACGTTACGCTTTAAACTTACCTTCAGCAAAGATTTACAAGGACTTATATTTGTCTTTCTCCAAGACGAATTAGCCTTTATCTTGCTTAATTCACCGTTCTCCTGGGCCAGCAGGAAGACGCTTGGTATTTCCCCCTTTTTTTAGGAACCACACGCTGAGGGGCTACATATACCACGACTAGGGGTTGTTTTCGCATTTTCAAATCGGGTGGCTTCCTCATTGTTTGTAAGTGGAAAGTGACCTTTACAGTGTTAACTGTTGTTACAATATAGCGTATCTATTTTTGACAATGAGTACGTTTTATTGAATTAGGTTGGAAGTGAAACGATTTGGATCTCATCAACCGAAAGCTATAGGAGATTACTCAGCAATACGGCACAAAATTAAGAGTTTTTTATAGTTTGAAAAAAAAATCTTGGCTGGCAGAGTGTGAAGTGAAACACGTACCTTTTCTATAATGAGATTAGAAAGAAATCGAAAGAGTAAATTTCGTTTCTGTACAGGCAGACGAAACGACGGATATTACATGTCACAATTTGTTGTGATATTACGATACACCAGTGTTGTAAACCGCTTGAAAGATTCATAAAATTCATTGCTGTTCCTGGATTGACTGCAGAATGCTTAAGGCGTACTTTAACATCTGAATTAGAAAAGTTCCATATAAACCAGAAGTGTATGGTGGCGCTGCAGTGTCGGGGCGGAGTATAAGTCTTGATAATAGGGACCTTCCCCCACGTCATTTGGGTGTCATGTAGTCATACCCCTGTCCCATTCTTCTACAGGGCCACGAGCCTTCGTCACTTATGGTAGACTATTTAGAAAAGGTAAAACAATATCAGAAGTTTGTTGTGTAGCATTGTTAGACCGTTTGATAAAGGAACTGCACAGAGTATAGCTAAGAGCGCAAAAAAAAATGTGAACAACGCGCTGTCCCGTACATCGACAGTAACAATAGTAAAAATGCATGAATTTATTCCTTAGAATTACCCTTGTTTAACCTTCAGCATATATCGTCAAATGAGAATGCCAGCAGCCCGAAATTTATTTTCCAAAAGGGATGAAAAAGCAAAAATATGATCAAGCGTGCATATAGCCGTTGGTGAAGAAAGTATAATTAATTTACTTCTTACCAAACTTTCAAAAATATATGATGATGATTTTACTATTGAAAGTTCATTTCTATTGCATATTACATATAGAAAAGTGAAAAATAAAATAGGCACTTTGTTATATTTTCTATTGTATTAAAATATTGCCTGCAACACTTTAAAACAGCCTGCTGAACTGTGGCTAATGAAGAAAAAAAGTTGAAAGCGCATATAAAGCAGTCTTACGAAATAACAAGCACTCAAGCAAGTCAGAATGAAAAACAAAACCACAATAGCAAACGGCTAGCATTACTTGTATTGCTTTACTTCCAGAATCATCTGCGACTTACGTCACGTTCTCCGCAGCAGAAAATTGGTTCCGGCAGCAGATTACGTCCTGCAATAAACCTCAAGATTGTTCATTTTGAATTTCCCAGCCCCAAGCCCTTTCATGTCAAGCCATCATTAGCAAACACCTTCTGCAAGCAGAAAATAATGTGCATTCCTGCAGAGAGCTTTGCTTAGCTGCAGACAAGTGCTTCAGCAATTCTCTCATTGCTATTTCGATTTGATATCATACAAAATTACCTCGTATTCCTAATTAACGTAGTGCAGAAAAATAATTTAATATCATAAAAATTTAATGATAATAGCATTTTTTCTTTAAATATTATGGTTGCGGAAGAATTTGCGTCTGGTGTTGAGTTTGTGCCATTTTGTAATATTTATGAAAATATACCTATATTAGTCGGTCCTGGTGGTGTAGTGATAACCATACTTGCCTTCTAAACCCAAGATCGCGGGTTCAAATCCGATCAGGGTCGATGGATTTTTTCGGGCGTAAAATCCTAAGTATGGCTTCCTTCGGAAGGGAAGTAAAGCCGTGAGTCCCGTGTCGCACATTTACGGCACGAAAAAGAACCTCGAACCTCAAAGAAGAGGCCTCTGAGCAAAATTGTCGGCCGTTTCACGCCCTGAATTGAATGGGACGCTGATGACCTGAGATGTTAAAGAGCGTCCGTAAATAAAACAAATAAAAAAAAAAATATGCCCCTATTGAACTACACCAGCAATATAGAAGAAAAAGAAAACAGACATTTTCACATAGATCCTAAAACATTAGATTCAAGTAATCCGAATAATATCTGCAACAAAAACACTATAAATGGATTTTCATTAAAAAGTACAATTTCAATCAAAATTTAATGTCAAGCTTTTTGAAAAAAAAAAAAAAAAAAAAAAAAACTCTTACATTTCAAATCAATATAGATTTTTGCAGTTATTATTATACCAACTATTACGTCGTAGATACAAGTGACAGTGTTAAATGTCTTAGTATTCTTCTTTATATTACTTGAAAGGCAATGCTACAACACTTCATTTGTTTTAAACACACCATGGTACTATGGCAATCAAATAATTTGTTGATATGTTTTATTATACCTTAGGTTACAAAATCAAAAGTAATGTTTTTAAGAGAAAATTAAAGATCTGAGATTCTGATTATAATACATACGGCGATAGAAAGCGTACATAAGAGCGTAGATAAATAATAACAATAATAATTAAAAATGTATATAAAAAGTTTGCGTTGAGTCTTAGACATTGAGAAACATTTCAAGCATCTAATCATATATAAATTCAATGTTTAAACTCAGAGAATTTAGTTTATTTACCGAAATATTTTTTGCATAAGCTAATAAATTGTTTATACTGAATTCTTAAAAGCAAATGATGAAATGATATTAATTAATTTTTACCAAAATTGGAATATATATAATGATTTGCTCAGAACTTACATAAATTCGGAGAAATTCCAAACTTATGAAAATATCGAGACCTTTCATGGACATTTTAACATGTTCTTTCAGATAATGTGGAAAAAAAAAAAAAATGTATGATTGAAAACTTAGAATCATTTACTAAAAACTATCATAAAATGTTTTGATTTCATAAAAAATGTCTTTCAAAAATAATTTTTACATTGTTTTCATTTCAATTGCTCAGTTGTAAATTGTAAGAAATGCATGTTCTTTCAGATAATGTGAAAAAAAATGTATGATTGAAAACTTAGAATCATTTACTAAAAACTATCATAAAATGTTTTGATTTCATAAAAAATGTCTTTCAAAAATAATTTTTTACACTGTTTTCATTTCAATTGCTCAGTTGTAAATTGTAAGAAATGCAGACTGAAGCAACAATCGGAATGTTAACGGATATCAACACGATACTAAACAGTGTCTACAACTGAAAAAAAAAAAAACTAGCGAGAGATGCAATATACTGCTGTTTTTTTAATAATCCTTTACATTTCAGGAACAAAAACTAGCAATAAAAGTTCCTCTTTCGGATATAAAAATCGCAAATGTGAGAGAATGATCAGTTTTAAAATAACTATCTCATTTTGAAAGTTAAAATACCAGACTCGCCCATCCTCATAACAGTTATATTTACAATGCATTACGTAAATAATTTATTGCGAAAAGGCGGGGTCTTGACATCAGGAGGATGGTCGAGAAATGGTGTGCCTATAATGAGCACAAGTCCTTTCTGTTACAAGCGTCTCTTGTTGCAACATCGGAACTGAGCGGAGGGGGGGGGGGATGCTGATAGTTTTCTCGCAGTTTCTCATAGATCATTGTTACGTGCCAGTTTTACAAGATGTACAAACACCTACTACATAATTCAAATAATGCTGCAATAGAAAACACCCAAGCATTTATAAGTTTGTTTGAGGACATTCTTATTAAAATATTCATCGATTTCAAAAATACAAATTATTAATTTTAATTGTATTTCTCAAATAAAGCTTTCCATGTTCTCAGTTTTAAGGATTTTATTATATAAAAGGCAAATATATGTATATACTTACCTTCTCTGTGTATTTATGTTCCAAGATAGTTACTTGTATACACTTGTAAAAGCTTATTTTTAGTTGCAATTGTACACTATTTTACAAAAGTGCATTATTATAAATGTGAAAATTGGGTACTGAATTAATTTCTTTAAAATTCTACTTTTCTTCAATAAATGCGGTCTTTGTCCACATATTTTAATATTTTATTTAATGTCGCTTTGACTGCATTTCTTCTCGTAACGTCTGTAGGTTATGTCTGAATGCTATAAGTCTGTGTGGGAATGAATTGTTGATTAGGCAATGAGCTCGAAGTCCTTGCCACCTTAAAGCTATCTGCATTCACCTTCTCTGGGTAAGTAAAATTTCCGAAAAAAACTTACCAAGGCAGCTTAAACTAACCTGGATTCGAACCCAGAACATCCGGGATAGTATCGCAAACAGTATCACTAGACCACAGAAACGGCCTTGTTAATGTTCTCCATGCATAGTTTGTCAATTCTTTAAATAATTTAAATTATTCATTGGAGACTTCTTGTACAAAGAAATGCTGAAGTGAACCTAAGGGCCAAAATAGTAACAGTGCTGCTGGATGTGGAAAATATCTTTCCAACCACGTGGCAGAAGGGACACTCTAGAAGCTTCTAGAAGCACACATCCCTCCCCCCCCCCTGCATTTCACTGATACCTAGTTTCCTCCGAGACCGCAGCTTTCGGCTGCAGTGCCTGGGGCAGCCTGTTGTCCCCGATACTCTTCGCTGCTTACATGGCTAACTTCCCGACGGAACCGAGAGTCATGACGTGCCAGTATGCACATTATATTTCATTACTGGCACAAAACAGAAATGTACAATACTGCTGCCAGCCGCTTCAAAGAAGTTAAGAGCTATCGGAGAATGGAGTAAGAAATGGCGTATGGCCATCAGCCCGGGAAAGAGCTCTACCCTTCTTCCAGTTCAAACCAGGCTACAGCATGACCAGCAGTCCCTCCCATTACGACGCAGAGTGATCCCCTGGGTCCTGCTGGACAAGCGACTCACCTTCATTCCTCACTCAAAAGGTAAAATAAAGCCAGGCCATGCAGTTCTCAGGCAGCTGTACTTAGTCTTTCTCTCCAAAACACTACCTACCCATCAAAAACTGCAGATATCGTGCTATCGTACCGCCGCTGATTCTGTACGACTGCGAGGTGTGGGGACGGGTGGTTAAGTTGCACCATCCGCAGCATCCAGTGCTTCCAGCGCACATTCTCCACCAGCAATCAAGAGAGGGCAAAGACGACATATGACAAGCTCCCTTACCATCCAAACCGGCTAGCGCGCCTCCTGGGTCAACACGACCACAAGGCGACTAGAAGGCGCCCTTCTTATCGGCTCCCAAGGGACATCTTGCGTCATTAGAAAAAACAAATGTATAACCCAGGATTCCCTGCCAAGACCGTAAAAGGTTGGGCAAAAAAAGCTTCGAATTTCCTTTGAAAAGTCAATGGCTATACCATGCTCAATGACAGTTGATTACGGAAGTTAAGTAACATTGGGCATGACCAGTACTTGGATGGGTGACCTTTTATTTAGCCATCGTAAGCATCGCTAGAATCCTCGATTATTTTTAGACGAAGATTATGCAACACAACATAAAAGCATTAAACCCAACGAAGACCTATCAATCACACAGGTAAGCCGCAGGTGCGGCTAGGTAGGCTAGGTACTGTGGCCTTCAACACCGTTCGCAAGGACGGCTCGTGATTGTTGTACAAAGAAATGCTAAAGTGAATCTGAAGAAATCAAAGAAGCTGGGAGGATCTCATTCCTGAAGGCCTTCATTAAAAATCATTTATGAAACATTAGAAAAATTGCTTGTCAGATTCTTCCTTCTCATTCTAATAATGTTTTCAATTCCAATATACGAGGATAGGTCCATAAGTTTCCGGCCTAACCATTTTCTAGGTATGATAAAGACAAAAACTATATTTCACTTTCTAATATAGTTACGCTATATTGCAATATACTTCTCACATCTTTGAATTAACATTTCAATCCCCTCTCCCAAAAAATAATCAACAATCGTGTCTGCAAAATGGGCATAAACATAATCCATCACTTCTTCGTCACGCTTAAATTTCCTTCCTCGTAGGTCCCTCTTGAGTTTTGAGAAGAAGGAATAGTCACTGGGAGCTAGATCTGGGTTCTAGGGTGAATCGTTGATCTCCTTGAAGCCACATTTCTTCACAGCTTCCTTTGCAACATGAGCTGTGTGCATAGGCGCGTTGTCGTGAAGGCGCATATCACCACTCAGCTTTCCTCGCCTTTTCTCTATGATAAAAGCACGTAGTCCGTGCAGTAGATCAGCATAGTACTCCCCATTTATTGTGGTGTTCCTCTCCTTGAAGTCAATGAAGAGTATTCCTTCACAGTGCCAAAAGATTGTGACCATGATTCTCCTGGTTGACTGATGACCTTGGCCTTTAGAGACGGTGTTTGGCCAGGTTTACGCCACTCCATTGATTCTCTTTTGGACAAGGGATCATAGTAGAGGACCATAGTTTCATCTTCTGTAACAATGGTTTGCGGAACTTTTCTCTCGTTGTCACGGCAGATCTCCAAAAATGCCTGACAACACATGACTCGTTGCTGCTTTTGGGCTGAGGAAAGAAGTCTAGGCACTAACCTTGTTCATGTTTATATGTTCATGAATAATTCGAAGGACTGCTGTATTAGAAAGGCCCAACCTTGCTGCTATTTCTGTAATTTTGAGCTGCCGGTCTTCCATAATTTCTCCTCCCACAAGAGCGATGATGTTTTCAGGAGTGAGCACCTCCAAGGGCCGACCTGCACTCTCTTCGTCTTCAATGCTTTCCGACCCATTCGAAAAAGTTTGGCCCATTCTTTTACGGTAGAATATGAGGGGGGGGGGGCTTCCCAATATACACCGTTCAATCGCCATTTAATTTTATTTGGAGTAGGTCCTTCTTTTGTGAAGAACTTAATAACAAACCGATATTCCATTTGGAGCATGTCACAATCTTCTGCACATAGCCTTCTTTGTGCAACTATATCTCAACAACTGAACACATAGGAGCGAAATTGCAGCTGCAATTATTTACTTAACAGATAAGGTATTTTAGAAAAATCACTTAAAGATGGATTTTTTATTTTGAGTAGTGTTTAACGCCCGTTTTCACTACTGAGGCACCGCAGGCGGTGGACACTGATGATACATGAAATGAAATGATAAATTGGGAAAGGCTATTTTTTTTTAAGGAAGGAAGCGTTCCAGGCATAAATTTAGGTACCTCCCCGGCATTTGCCAGTTATGAAGACTGAGGAAAACCTAGAAAAACCCCCAGTCAGGGAGGACGGTCCTGGCGGGATTCGAACCGTAGACCTCCCGCTCACGAGTCCGTGCCTTAACGACCTCGGCTACTCGTGGCGGTTTAAAGATGGATGCTTTAATAAAGTATCATAACATTCTTTTAAAATATCACGATACTTACTTACGTGCCTGGAATTGAAAGAATGTCACGATATTTATTAATGTATCCATCTTTAAGTGATTTTTTCTAAATTTGTACCCCGCCTTACTCTTAGAACACCCCTAACCTTAAAAGTATATTTCGCCAAAACCCATCTCCTTCGAATTTCCCTCGTCCCGTTGCTGCCTCATATCCTTGCCAACACCCTAAATGTAAAACCTGTTCGCTAATTATACCGTGCCATTCATTCCGCAGCCCTAATTTATCCAGAGAATTTAACCTTTCTTCAATTACTACCTGTTATTCTAAGAACGTCGTGTATATATATATATATATATATATATATATATATATATATATATATATATGTGTGTGTGTGTGTGTGTGTGTGTGTGTGTGTGTGTGTGTGTGTGTGTGTTATCTTGTAAGCTTTGCAAAGCATTTTATATTGGTTTAACTTCTACTGTTGTTTCGCTACGTATGAACAATCATAGCAGACGTTCTGTTAAAACCAAGTCTCCCTTGCCGGTTGCCCAACATGCCCTATCTCACTGTAAGGATTTTGATGATGCTTTTAATTCAACACTTATTGATGCGTTACCTACACATAGTCCTGAAAGTTTACTCAGAGATAGTGAAATGGCAAGTATATTTTTACATAAAGCGCGTATACCACCAGGTTTAAATCTTACGTATTAATTTTTCCCCCACACACTCTTGAAGCTTGTTTCATTTGTTTCCATACATAAGGTTGCCTTCGATATTCAATATTTATTTTTATCATCTTCACTTGTCTTCTTGTCATAGAAGAACTCTAGTAGTTCGAAATATAGGATTTCAAGTGTTACTTTCTCTTATTCTTTTACCCATTTCTACTTTTATAATTATTGTTAATTTAGTTACAGTGTTAATAGTGTTACATTATTTTTCCTATATGTGTGTGTATGTGTGTGTGTTTGTAGTCTAGGGATGGATGAATGAAATGAATTAATGATGGAGCAGGTGGGCTCGGAGGCCTTTGGCACCTAAAGCTATCTGTCGCTCAGTTTTTCAGGGCAAAAGAAAAACTCCGAAAAGAATATTATTCAGACGCCTTGACCTGAACGAGAATTGAACTCAGGATATCCGGTTTAGTAGTTGAAAACGCTAGTTGGCTGTCAGTATTAATTTTCGTTTACGCACTACAATATATTTTAATAATGCCTTTCTTAAAAAGTATTTCAAATTTTTTAAACCATAAATATAAAAATGGAAACGATATGTTTTTATTACATGACGAAAACGCTTCACTGCGCATATTTACTGGCGCAAAAAGATAATCGCTAATGCGTAACATTTGTGCGCATACACCTAAAATTGTTTTTGTATAAAACATATTTAAAAATTGTCAGAAGTAACAGAAGAGCATAGACAATTAATCCAAAATAGTTAGAAAAAAAATGAGAAAGTTAATA
This sequence comes from Metallyticus violacea, assembly GCA_030762175.1. Lineage (NCBI taxonomy): Eukaryota > Metazoa > Arthropoda > Insecta > Mantodea > Metallyticidae > Metallyticus > Metallyticus violacea. The sequence continues at coordinate 20,927,100 of CM060839.1, read as the reverse complement.
CCCAAAATGGACAAAAGAATAACAAGGAACAAAATACAAAGGAAAGAAGAGCGAAGAAAACAAACAAACCAAGAAAGAAAAACCTTAATAAAAAAAAGTTACTTTGTTCTGTTTAATTTTCTGTAAGGTCATGCTGCACAAGCATTGCAGTGGTCATTGTTTGCCAATATCTTAGGCGTAAATGTCATTGAAATGCCATGAATTGATTACTTTTTACTTCCGCGAAGGTTGCTTTCTCCACCCAACCTTGAAACAAGTGGTTGCTCTTGTAAATACGAACACAGATGCTCTGAACGAGGTACATGTTTAGAAAATTGCAACTAAAAGTATTTAAGAAACGCAAACTCCCAAAGGTTTGCTCTTTCATCAGTTATCACAAAGGCGAACCTGCACAATGTTGAATTATCTTAAATCCTTATTAATCAAACACATACTTGTATTTGCAGCTTTAGTTCCTACTTCTTAGACACCAACGAATACTTAAAAAGTGTTAACTTGGAGCTTATCTCCCACTATTCATCAATTGAGAAATCTCAATAATGGTTGGATTCAGCAAATTTCCTTCGTGTGATGCAAATGCAGAATGCGGCGATCCTAAAATCCTCATTGGAATGTCCTCCATTGGAATTGAAATTGCTATTGGCTCTAGATATATCACAAATGAGCAATTGTACCATGTGACCGCACAGTTTATTAAGTTTCAGCAGTTATGTGCTAGTTATTTCGATCTTGTATAATTCTTTTTCGTCGAATATGAAAAGAAACTCTTATTAATTGATTCCGATGATTTTACTCTGAACCGTTGCAACACCTGAACACTTATGCAGCCCGCAGGCTCTAGCGCCACTTTTGCAAACAGAAACAAATGAGCTATTTTCACGCTTTGCCAATATTATTAACTGTGTAAATTTCTAACCTGTGTGAAAAACATTTTCATTTTCTTTCCCCACGTCGCAATTTCAATCCGAACTAAAGAAACTTTCGAAGATTTACTTTTGGTATTGTATCAACTTAAAACTCTATTAATGCAACTGAGCACAATATGTGAAAAGAAAACCAAATAAGGTACACATAAAATATATCGCAAATAAATTTAGAGCATAGTTACGATATTCACAACAGATTCATTGGGAAGCGGCCAGCTGTGGAATGGTTCGTGTTGCTTCATTGTTGATTCTAATTCTTTCAAACAGGAGGAACTAATATTCTCAAATTAATTTATAAAAGTGGAAAGAACATAAACTAACTCTTCTGTGCTCGAGCCAAATAATAATTGTAAACGAATCAATTTAAGGCAGATTAGACCAAAAATGTTATTAATAAAATATAAGCTCTCATTTTAGGCACGATATAATTGTTGCAATATGCCTTACTTTTTATGAATAATAAGCATTTTAATTATTTTTCATATCCCCTTTAAGTAACTAAAATACTAAGTAATATATATAGGCAGTATATACCTTTAATTTGTGTTTTTCTGTATTTTATATTACTGTATATATTGTACTCTGTATTTTTGCTATTTTTTCACTCGGTAGAGTGGAAGAGAAGTCTCCATGGCCTTAACTATTGCCAGGATAAACAAATAAATTATTTTGTCTTAAAATCCCAGGTTTAATTAGCCAATAACAACGGGGCACATGGAAAGAGCGGAAACAAAACAGCTGATGCTGGCACTGGAAAACTGGGCTTTTTTTCTTGTTTGTTCTTTCTTTCCACACACTTTTTGTTCGTTTTCCTTTTTAATAGTATCTGCCATCCTGTTCCATCTCCTTCAAGTTTTTTTTCTTCCCCACCACTTTACCTCTTATAAGAACTTTGGAATATTGGATAGATGCCCTTGGGTTAAAGAGATGGAAAAACCCTTGATGAACTTCAACTTTGCGGTTGAGTTGTGCATACTACGCAAATGCCAAATTGCTCCGTGGATATTTCCCACTCTAAGGTGAGCAAGTTGCATCATTTTTTTAAGCTCCATCAACTTATGTTTTGTTGGATAGACTAACTCTTAGTTTTCTTGTTCGTATTGGTCTAATCTTGTTCCAAGATTTTTCCACTTAGCCTTCTTCCTTTATTCTCTTTTAGATTTTATGAGACTTACGCCACTTTTGCATATAAATCTTATAAACAGATTTCAGCAAAAATAAATTGAAAAAGTTTTCATATCTCTCCATAAATTCTGAATGAAATTCTACTAAGGACACAAACCATAGTTTTATAATTTATATTATTACTGCCGCGCCAATAAAGTGCAAAAGATTAGATTTTATAATTCTCTCGCAAAGCTTGTTTCGCCTCTTTTGCTCAGTATGGTGTAGATGAAAAGAAATATGAAGTGTTTTCTTGAAGACGACTCTTATAAGAACATGAAAGATAACAAAAAATGCATCAACTAGGTCCCCTGTGTTTCTAAAGCACCTTGTGAATATTAATACCTCCATACATTAGGATTGAATGTTTATCTGAAGGCACTGTTAAATTATAATATAAAACAGATTAAATACGATCACAGCTTAGGTATTTCACGGGATCAAATTCTGAGTGCGCATGTCACGAAATTGAGTCTATTACCTGTATTCTCCTACAGATGTCTCTGCATAAATAAAGGGATGCCATAGTTGAATACAAATCGAGAACATTTATTACTACTTTTTTTTTATAAATTAAACAGTTACCAGGCAGGTGTGTACCATCGAAACCCTAATAACTATTATTGCCGAATGTAAACATTCCGAAATCTTAATATTAACACTAAAGTTTAAGTCGCCGGTTTATTGATTGTTGTTGATTACGTTGGTATTATCCGATCCTGCCAAAAAAAAAAAAAAGCCTGCACACAATTTCTGGTTGGTCAGGATTATCTACAGTCAGGGTCCTGTTTTACGAAGCAACTAGTCTACTAGTTTACGAGTTACTAGCCGTAATTCCACCAGTTATAATAAAAGCTGTTTCACAACAATTATTCTACAACGGTAGAATCGAAAAAATTTTGTCATTGGTCGCTTGTTAAAATTACTAGCGTAGCGATTGTATCAGAGAGTGGAGAAAACTGTTTGGGAGTGTTTATTACTCCGTGGACTGTTTGTTGATGCGATTTTGTTTACGTCGCATGTTTTTTTATTGAATATTCAAATAATTTTTTTATTTGGTTTATTTACGGACGCTCCTTAACATCTCGCGTCATCAGCATCCCATTCAAATCAGGACATGAAGAAACGGCCTACAAATTTTGCTCAGAGGCCTCTTTTTTCAGGTTTGAGGTTCTTTTATATACCGTAAATGTACGACACGGGACCCACGACTTTGCTTCCCTTCCGAAGGAAGCAATACTTAGGATTTTTACGTTCGAAAAAATCCATCGATCCTGGCCGGGTTTGAACCCGCGACCTTGGGTTTAGAAGGCAAGTATGGTTACCACAAAACCATCAGACAATATTCAAGTCAAGAAATAGTATTAAGACTATCACGAACCTCTAGTATTCAAAACAAAGTAACAGTGCGGTATTCAATAAATGAGAATAAAGAAATACTACATATTTGGGCAATACTCCGATAAAATTACGACGAAAGACAAAAGTCAGAATGTGGAAAATAATAACGTTACGGCGTTGGGGTTAATTGCATAAGAAATAGATTACGCATATGTGAGGAACTCATTTTGGCCATACATCAAGAAAGCTACAGTGGGTAAAGGATTTTATTTTACATTCATATTAATATCTTCAAATAACAGTGTAATTAGTTCAGTTTCTGCGGCATTTTTTCAGGTTAAAATAGACCATTCAAGAAGTACGGGAATGAGTGGTGGATTTGAGACCACATATTGCATAAATAACCCTTAATGAGTTTTGTAATTATAAAAATGCGTTGAACTTATTTGATAGAAACAATGCCTAACCTAAAATATGTACACTAGTATAAATTCACCTTGCCAGATTCACGGGTAGAATTCCACTAGTTAACAAAACGCAATATTACAACACTAAATATTTCGTGAAACAAAACACCGATAAACAAAATCACTGCTGATAATATATCTGTTATACTAATAACTAGCGCCTGTGGTGCCTCAGTAGTAAAAACGGACATTAAACACTAATAACTATTAGTTTTCACTCATAAATTCTAGAAACACACACTTTTTTTTAGAAGTGTTTAACCCCCGATTTTACTACTGAGGCACCACAGGCGGTGGTCACTGATGATACATGAGATGAAATGATATATTGGGAAAGGATTTTTTAAGGAAGGAAACGTTCCGGGCCTAAGTTTAGGGGTACCTTCCCACATTTTGCCTTTTATGAGGACTGAGGAAAACCTGGAAATAACCTCAGTCAGGAAGGACGGTCCTGGCGGGATTCGAACCCCAGACCTCCCGCTCACGAGTCCGCGCCTTAATGACCTCGGCCACCCGTGGCGGTCCACACACCTATAAAATAGTAATACCGGAATGGATACTAATTTTACTAGATTACGAGTTTCTTGATACAAGGTACAGATTAAGGCTAATTATACAAAATATGATGTCGAATCGAATTTCTATGAATAATTCTCACCAAATGGTCCTAAATGTTCCAATTCCATGTTTTTTCACTCATGGAAAATGTTAAAAACATAGAAATAGCTATGCCGAATAATAATTAATACAGATATTAATACAAAGTTGGGCGAATCTTTCTCGGTTATTATTATTATTATTATTATTATTATTATTATTATTATTATTATTATTATTATTATTATTATTATTATGTTAGACTCTTGTTATGTGTTAAATGTTGTCAACAAAATGAATACAGAGAAATTAGCAATTCGACGTGATATTTGTGCAGTGAAATTGGCTCCTTTCCCCACTGTGATTATGGGGTAATATGCATCATGTGGTAAAAGGGATGTAAACCGCGGAAAACACAATATACGGTTTTCAGAGATCAGTCATTTACGTAATTATAAAGCTATGCTCGCCATCCCCTTAATCTAACTTTTTTGTATCACGATAACTTTCAGAGACACGCTTTCTCAGCTAAACATAATATAATAAAAATGTATTAATAATAATGCATAAAAACATTTGACCGTCATTCAGAATCCATCGATAAACAAGCAAAACCGAAAAAATCAGAGTAAAAAACAGGATTTATATATCTATCTTAATTATTGTGGTGTTCTACATAATTACCTTTTATTTCAATGACAAATACCGAAATTTTAAAAAGAAAAGATATAGTTTCATTACTCTTAATGTTAATGAATCTGTAATTTCTACGTTTAACAGCAAGAACATCAAAGGTGCCAACGTAAGCTGTCCCGACTGTGCATTGCCATTCGTTGACTTTCAGATAAGACTCAAACGCAAGTTTACGAGAAATTGCATCAATGTTACTATAGAAGGCTCAAAACCCCTAAAATTAAACACCTTATTCCTTGTCGGTCCTGATGCGTAGTGGTAACCATACTTGCCTCCTAAACCAAGATCGCGGGTTCAATCCCTGCCAGGATTGATGGATTTTTTCGGGCGTAAAAATCCTAAGTATGGCCTCCTTCGTAAGGGAAGTAAAGCTGTGGGTCCCATGTCGCTGATTTACGGCATATAAAAGAACCTGAAGCCCGGAAGAAGCCACTGGTCAAAATTTAGCGGCCGTTTCACGCCATGAATTGAATGGGACGCTGATTACCTGAGACGTTAGAGAGCATCTGTAAATAAAACAAATGAACAACCTTATTTGTGTGACGTTATTGTTTCATAGGTGCTCTGTTTTATGAGGAACAAACGCTTGTGCAGGGATAAATCCTCCATATTTATTGTAAACTTCTGCACAGTTTCAACTTTGGGTACATATTAAGGAAGAGGAACAGGAAATATAAATAAAGTAATTTTTATACAGTTGACTGCTTTCCTGAAAATAAAGTTTATGCTGATGTGTGATGCATATGAATGTGCATAATAATATCAGGCAACCGGTTTATTACGTTGATGTTTAGATACGTGGAAGCAAGGACGGGCTTTCACTGAGAGGTTTGTGCAATGGAATAAAAAAGAGCAAATAAAATAAAATAAAACGTTGGTTGCATGTACCTATCGTACCGAAGTTACTATAGAGGCGTATCGTATTCTGCACTCATTTTACCAGGATGTATCAAATTAGTTATTCCTAATTTTCTGATGTGAAAGAGGACATGAAAATAAGCATTTAATCGTAATAAAGTGGAATCCGAAATGCCTTGTTTTCAATATAAAAGACAAAGCTCATATCTTACCTTATAGCTGTATTTATATTTCAGCTATTCTTGTAACCATGGAAATAATAAACAATTGAAGTTAGTTTATTGTAGTATGTCATAAAATATATTCTGTGAGATCTGTTTATTTAACTTCATGGTATTAAATGCATCGGTATACAAATATTGAATTTGTAAACATGCATAAGACATTTGGGGGAGCTTACGGCAATGCTAATTGGGCAAAGCGAATCTGTGAGGAACAACACCCTCAGCGCCATATTCCTTGCCATTCATTTTCAAGACCGGATCAACGTCTTCAAGATAGTGGTCAGTTCCAGGTAAAGAAAGTAAATTCAGGAGCGTATCAAACTGTGAGAACATTATACTTTGAAGATGAGGTTTTGCAGAGTTTTGAAAATAATCCACAAACTTGCACTAGAGCTGTTGCCCATTCGATGAATACCAGTCACATGTCAGTAAGAATTAATTTTATATCCAAAAAGTATAAACATGATGATTATCCTAACAGACAACAATTTACTGACTTGTTGTTCATGCCGTTAACAATGAGTCTGAGTTTGATAGATGCATATCGTGGATAGATAAGGCGTGTTCTTCAAGAGATGGCTTTTTTAATACACAAAACAGTCGCATTTGGAGTGAGTAATCCTAAGCTGTGGAGAATCTCCGCAATCAATGGAAATTTTTTGTAAATATTTGGATTAGATTTGTTGATAACTTTCTAATGAAGCCATGTGCCATGCATCCATGATTGAATAAACACGTTTACTGTATTTTTCTTGCGGAAATACTTCTGAGGCTAGTTGAAGATGTCCGGATTAATCTTCGGAAAAACACAATCTTTCAACACGACTGTGCACCCGCACAATTCGGCTTAAATTGTCGACATTGTTTAAATGTACATTTTCCGAATCGTTGGATAGGGAGAGCAGGTCATATTATGACACAGCAGAAGAATTACTGCTAGGATTATTCTTGCTTTTGACGATCTTCGTAAACGACTAGTTATTTCGAAGGATTCGTCGTACATTTATATAGTGTCATACTTTGCGTTCAACAAAGGCGGTTGCAATTTTGAATAGTTCCTATAGTTTGTCAACAGCATTTTCTTAACATCTGGTATTAGATTTTAAAAAAAAGTTACTGTGTAACCATAGAAAAAATTAAGTAACTCTCCAAGTTATTTCATTCAATTTTTTCTTCATACAACGATGACTTGAAAACGAAGCATTTTTGGACATAACTATGTTAAGAAAAAACGGTTATTTTCATGTCCTCTATCTCATCAGAAAATTAGGACGAGCTATTCTCATACATTCTGTATATTGTTAGAGTAATTTTGAACCTACCTTTAGACTGCAGTATTCTAAAACCTTTTATTTCAAGGTCAAAGCTTTTCAAAACGCTATTTACTTTTCATTCATTTACCTATATAAGGAGCTTAGGTACAGCTATATTCAAAGTATCGCTTTCGGGGGCGATCTTAGATATTAATCTATCGTATAAATTATTACAGAAAGACATACATTTTGAATAGGAGTGTTTTCCGCGTTCTATTCAAAACAACAACCCATATTATCCCATAAGCATGACCTTCCCTAATCTAACAAGTCATGCTGTTGCAACTAACGGCAACACTGTGGGGTAGTTCTCTGATAATATGTTTGCAAATAGAAACTGTTGTAAATGGGAAGAACAACGGCGTTAGTTTTGCCCGTATTTTCTTCTGTCTCTACCTCCATCGGCCTTCTCTTCATTGCGGTATAGGAAAGAGCACCCCCATAATATTATCATCTCCGCATGTATGTTCCTTATATATATAAAGTTGCGGAGTTCACTTTACTACAAGGACTCAGCATTGTTCTAAGCTCAGCTGAAAAGAAACAAAAAACTTTTAGTAAAAAAGTGGCATCCATGTGCTCAAAATAGGCACTATATTCTCTAAATTATTTTCAGATCGCTGTAGTCATGCTCTGGGCCAAGACCATCTGCCCATAACCGAATCCAATATCCAGACCCTAATACAGATAAAAAAATGGCGACTCATCGCTCTACTACTGCCAATAGCAAGTAAGAAAATGTTATGCAGTGTTATGTTTACAAGATGACATTATTTATCATTAGAAAAGATTTCAATGGCTATTAAGAACCTGAAATGGTTAACATATTTCTGATTTATAAACGAAATATAAAATAACATGAATTCGGCTTACATAAAACCGTCCTTGCGCAAAATGATTAAACAACTACTTTCTATTATCATTTACTCAGTGCAATAAACAATGAAATAATAACAAGAACAACAGCAATGATAACACGAACAATATGCATAAAAGGAATTACTTAATCAAGTATTTTTCATCTGTACAACAAGCATATAACTTATTTTAAGTCAATTTATTGTAGTGCAAAATTGATGGATCATTTAAACACACGATTATATGTACATTTGAGTTTTGTAAAGCCATACAAACATAAAAGGTTAGCCATTTAAATCTTATTACAATGCTCTCTACAAGTAAAACAAACAATTTTGTAATGCAAAATACAATTTATTTATATCTGTGTAGGAAAAAGTTGCACCCCGTATCAGGAGATCTGCTGAATTTGTAATTTGATTTCCATAAGAAGGCTTAAATTGTTCTACTGCAAAATTTGTTTTAACAGCTTTCTCAATATCCAAATCAAATTTAGTGATAAACTTTCCTTGACAACGTTTATTAATGAAGTCACTCCTTCACTGAACTAGATGATATATTATTATTATTATTATTATTATTATTATTATTATTATTATTATTATTATTATTATTATTAGCAAGGCAACCCATCAAACCATCCAATTTTCCCCATTTGTTACATTTTAACTCCTTACTTCCACTGTCTCTAAGATCGAACTGAACTCCTCCACATCTTTCAAACATACACCTATTTCAAAATTATTGGAGACTTTAAACGTCATAGATATGGTACATCTTATTTATCATCACCTATTTCAATGAAAAGGATATTGTCTTCCTTGGCAATAATTATTTTCTTAAACTCACTTTTCTTAGCCTCACTTGCAAAGGAGTTAAAACATATAACATCCTGCTCACACCATTCATTCTTCATCTCGCTCCAAAACCCGCTCCATACGTTTTTCCGGGTCTTTCCTTTCATTGCTAAGTCTCATTGTCACATATGATGGTAGATTAGGGAAAATTGCACAGGGAAAACGTCCTCCTTAACCACAAATTTGGTACGAAATGTTTAATGTACACTATAATTTTATCACAAATTTCAAAATTTACACGGTGTATACTCTTCTCCTTTAATTGCTGCTCCTTAGGAAATTTAAATCTGGCAGTATGCGGGCACCTGCATAATTAAGACATACATTATGTAACCTTAGAGATTCAATATTTATTTTTACCACCTTCACTTGTCTTCTTGCCTTTGAAAAACTCTGGTTGTTCAAATATAGTGATTATTCTGCGAATATTTAAATGTTTTATCTATTTCTGCTTTAGTTATTGTTATTTTAATTATATTGTCTAAATTGTTACTTTATTGTTAATTTACATTATACATGTACAGGCAAATCTTGCATATTAGCTCAGGTTATGTTTGCCTAATGCTGGTATTTAGTTTTAAAAAGTTTTTCTATATTTCCTCTGTATTTGCTTAACATTTATACACATTTGCTAATAAGAAAATAATAACACGCACACAGACATACAAAAGTTTATTAAGAACCCAGGTAAAGTTTGCCTAAAGCTCGTATTTAGTTAGAAAAAGCTTACATAATTGATTATTTTTAAAATGTTTTGTCTGTATTTATTTTCTTTTTTTACAAAATGCAATTTTTTCACATTTATAGAAATTTACTGATAGGAAATGAATAATACACAAATACAAAATCTTGCATAAGAGCCCAGGATATGTTTGCCTAACGTTAGAAAAAAGTTTACATATTTATTAATTTTTAAATAGGTTTTCTGATATTTATAGAAATTAACATTTGCGTATTTATACACATTTAATGAATAGGAAAATACACACACAGACACATATAAACACAAAATCTTGCACAAGAGCCCAGGCTATGTTTCACTAAAGCTAGTATTTAGTTAGGAAAAAAGGTTACATATTTATTTATTTTTAAATATGATTTTCTGTATTTCCTTTGCAAAAAAATTCAATTTGTAATATTTATACAAGTTTACTGGTAGGAAATTAGTAATACACACACAAATCCACCGCTGCGGGTGGCCGGGGTCGTTAAGATGCGGACTCGTGAGCTGGAGATCTGCGGTTCGATTGCCACCAGGACCGTCCTCCCTGATTGGGGGTTTTTCTAGGTTTTCCTCAGTTCTCATTAATGGCAAATGCCGAGTAGGTACCCTAAACTTAGGCCTGGAACTTTTTTCCCCTTAAAAAAAGCCTTTCCCAGTTTATCATTTCATCTCATGTATTATCAGTGTCCACCGCCTGTGGTGCTTCTGTAGGAAAAACGGGCGTTAAACACTGTTAAAAAAAACACACCAATCTAGATTATGTTTGCCTAAAGTTGGCATTCAGTTAGGAAAAAGTTTGCATATTTATAAACAGATTTTTCTTTATTTTCCTTTTTAGAAAATAACATTTTTAACGTTTATGCACATTTATTAATGAGAAATGAATAAGGTAACGCTGAATTAAAAAAAAAAAAAGATAATATAGTATATGACATCCATCCTATACGACGGCCATATTAGTTTTGTATTAAGGTTGTCTTGATTAAGAGTTGCTATATTCTAGTTGGTCCTATCTGGTCTAATTTGTTACAGGTAACATAAAATGCCATATGCATATCTTTCATTGTCAGATGACACTAAACAAGATAAATGGCCTTCGTAGCTCCTTTTCACATTCATGTTTTAATCCCCAGTTATCCGTGTTCCGTATTTAGCGGAACGATACATTGTTAGCAGTAAAATTAACCGGAAGTTGAAAATGGCTTTCCGGAGATGACGTTGCCAGATCTTCACGCCTGCGTTTGGAGCATCGTTAACACCGAGTCATCACAGAAACACCTCCCGGAAAACGGCGCAGAAGTTTTTTAGTATGTACGATAGATGTATTAAGCCATAACTATTGTGTCGTTCGGAAATTAATGGCTATTAATTTTTAAACTGTAAACTTAAAAAGTATTATTTTTGTAGTATCGTGACTTGTGATGAAATGTACATTCTCTATGACAACCACAATCAATAGGCATAATGGCTGAATCTCGATGTAGCACCGTTACACATCACAAAACCAAAATTACACCAGAACAAGTTTATAGGGACTGTACAATTACAAGTGTTTATTTGCCAGAACCGTTACAATATAGTGTGGACAATAATCAAGTATACAAAAACTAAAATATAATAATATTACGATAAACAAATTCGTCAAGTTTATAAAAAGGGTATATTGATGAGCCAAATTTTTTAAAACAGCCTTGAATCCACTTAAACTAACAGACTGGGCATTACGACGTATCTGTTGAGCTTATCTAAAGCCATATTAAAAAAAACACAATTTTTGATTTGCTTAATCTGACATTAGACCTTAATGTAAAGTGATTGTTCCTAGTGTCATAAGTATGCTTGTCAAATTGGCACCATATTGGTGAAGATTAGTTTTGACCATGGCTAAACAATTAAAAATATAATTACATTCAATAAAAAGTGAACGAAAATGAGCATCATATGGAGAACCAGTTGTAACGCGAATACCTATGTCTGCAATAGCAAATTTATATTGACTTTGTATCCGTTGCCCCAAATGTACAAACCATAAGATAAAATATGGAATAATAAGAGTTCATAACATAGACCCCGAATACAAGTTATTTAAATTGGCTTAATAAGTAACTACATGAGTAAACCTTACACAAATTGAGTCAATATGGTTTATCTCAAGTTAACATGTAATTCAGTGTAACATCAAGTAATTTGGAATATTGGAAGTTATTTTTCGAAAATTGTTTTAAAGTAAATGGAATTATATAGTTGAGATTTTACATTATTCATCTTAAAACCATTTAGAAGCGGCAACCAAGAAAGAATCCATACACAGGTCGTACCAATTGCTCATCCTAGACGTAAGAGATATGTCATCGACAAATATAATAGAACCGCAATTCAAATTAGAAGGCAAGTCATTAATCATCATTTAAAATAAAAAAGGACCGAAAACGTAGCCCTGAAGGACGCCAGTATTTACATCACCAACGGTAGAATTTTCTCCATTTGCAATTGTTATTTACCTACGATCTGTAAGACAAGATTCTATTAATTTTAATTCATTGCCTGTGATACCATAATAATAAAGTTTAGAACAGATGGTTGTATGGGATACGCAATCAAAAACCTTGGACAAGTCACAAAACATAAATATAGTACTGTCAGTATTTTCCAACCTGTAACGATTGACTGTATCAAGGATTCAATACCATTTATAGTAAATAACTTAGATCTAAAACCAAATTGGGAAGCAGACAATAATTTATTTCATTCAACATTATTAATCAACTGCCTTATTCATAATGTCCACAAAAATAGGAACAACCACTATAGGTCTATTGTTGTCAACAACTTTAGGTTGCAGTGGTTTTAAATATGAAAGAGGGGTTATATTTATTAAATATGTAGAGTGGAGGGAAAATTGTGGAAAGGGTTTAAATTTGATTGTTTTAGATTCTCAGGGGTATATTATTTCTCCTTCTCCGCTGACTTATGATTGTTGAGACTCTGCCGCTGGATACTTTTATGGTCCTGTAACCATAGGGGAAGGAGCGTATGGAGATTTATAAGATTTCTGTTATGGGAGATGAAACAAAATTTATTATTCATAAACTATTCCACATAAAATGTACCGCCGTTATTTCCTGGAGAACATGTGCCACTTTCGCACTAACTATGACGTTCACTCTGACGTTTCTTAATTTGATAAAGACTGATTCTGAAATCAAATAATCCTGAGACTCAACTGAACTCAACTGATAAAGCTCTTTCACTTAATACTCTCCCACTGAACGGAACTGAACTGACCGTGCCTATCTTCCACACTGATAATGTCCCACACTGAATACTCTTCCAAAACCGACTGCAACTTTCCACTAACTGAACTGAACTAAACTGAGAATGAATTCGGATCGACTGCCCATTCTTCCAACCAAATGAACTGATAGAATCTGAATCGACTGTCTCTGGGTCGCAAAATCGCAAGACTAAATAAACATAGCAGTCTGCCGGTCTCACGAAGCTATCCTTCTTCTTCGAAATATGATTTTAGAAAACTCTGGAATGTTTTCACCCATCCTCGCATCTCTTTTGGGTAATCTGTTCCTTCCATATTTTACTCTGCTGTGTTATTTGTCAGATGACTTACGTGACTTCTTGCAAGTCTACATCTCTTGCGTATTACCGTTAGGATCTCCTTTCGAGGTTACTTCCTTGTCTTTTCTCATTACACTCATGACTATAATAAGCAAGTTACATAAAATTACTTGCTACAATTGCTCTAATTAAATATGGGGGTGGCAGCTTATAAATACTGTCTCAAGGTTTACCTTTTTTTAACACAGGATTTTTTTTTATTTTAGAGAATAAGGAAAAATACCCGTCATCAAACAAAAATTAACATAAAATGTTAACTGATCAATAATGTAGCAAATTACATTCTTAATTAGTTTACTGTTAAGTCCATAAACAACTTTTAAACGTTATATAATATTGTATTGCATGTTAATTTGACATTGGCACATTGGAAATTCCATGCGAACTATTAGCCTACTTTGAGACACGCTTAACAGAATTTGTAAAATAATTATTAGCTTTAATACTAGAGGCGCGAATTTTCCGCGGGCTAACTCTCATGGTACCGATAACCTTCCAAGCAGTTTTGTATTTATTAGAAGTCATAACTTCCATAACCACGCAAGTTCAGTTAAATAGATTTTTATACAGTCAATAAAAAGCGAATATCTCTAGAAAATGACAACTTGCAAATGAGATTCCTTTTTTCTGATGCACTTTTCCTTACGTGTTTTTCTCTTTAGGCCAGTTTGTCAAGAGGAATCACTTTATTTTCGATTTCGCAAAGAAAATACTGGCCCACTTCTAAGTAGTTCTTTTTAGTTATACGCGTCACGTTCACGCGTCCGTGCGACCTTCTTCAGCGGCATTAAGTACGACAAATTTACGATATTTAAATGCATTCTCCAAAAGTTTACTGTATGAAGTACTTTATACATATAACAGCGTTCTCTTCTCTTTGTTACTCTACTGAAGAAGTGTGTTCAATTACCGCAATGTTTCGGCGCGAAGGGAAATTCTTGTCCCGAAGTTCAGAAGGATAAGATAAGTCACCTGTCGATTGCATTGTTCTAAGTTAACCAGTCTTTCGGAAATCTGTTCATTTTCGTTAAAAGTCGATTAGGCTGTTATAAGATATCTTAAAATAATAACTACAAGAATTATGTGTGTAATAAATTCATGAAAAAGCAGCAATGGAACTCTTTGATTTCAAACACTAAAACTTTGATTTGCAAGAGGAATTTGCTCATTTTGCATACAACAATGTTTGGAAATAAGCAAACCATTTTGCATAAATTCAGTCTTAACAAAGAACACAATTTACTTTGCACGTCTCTCCTTTTCCCCCACACTTCACTTTATGAATTCTCAGCATTGAGAATCTGATCTTTATCATACCGTGCAGAAGTTTTTATAATTAAGGTTGATTCTCAGGAAAGACTTTTGTAACATCCTTGGTTTTAGCAACTTTCAGGGAAATTACACTTATGTAAGCTCTCTTCAGGTTAGTTTCATCAAACTTAACTATCCTTGTAACTAATCCACTTAATGCCTTACTTACTTTTATGTTATTTGATTTGTACTCAGTTATTTTGTAGGAAGCCACTTTACAGCGGGCGTGTGTGATTTAAGTTTAAGGGAGACTCAACATTAAAGTTTATTTGACGTTTACCGAGATATCAGACTTTTCAAATGGTACATTTAGAACCATAATCAATGACAATTTGAGACTTTATAAAGTGTCAGCAAATTGTCGATTTGGTTTATTAACTGACGCTCTTTGACATCTCACGTCATCGCTTTTTATTTATTTCCAAAGCTGAAGGAAACAATTTGAGAAACAAAATTTGAGAGTGAGCATGTTGTTGCAGTAGTTCAGGATCTCTCTGATTAAGACATGGACAATTTTTAAGAAAAGTTTTTATAAACTGGAACATGTCCTCAAGTGCATGACCATTATGTTAAATACTTTTTTTATTTTATATTTTAGGGACTGTACAATGCGCATATTGTTGGCAGCCTTTCTTGCTTATTCTATGAGCATATGAATATTTTAAGAATAAATGCTGTATAATTTACTCAAATCGCGCTCTCTCTTGTGGAATGAATACGTAATAAAAATAATTCTCCACTGGTCTTCAAAAGTATCTTTTTTGTACCATTAGTTTTATTATGACGATGAAAATGTTTTATATGATAAAGCACGGTTTCAAATATAATAAAATTACAATACCTACTAAAAATACATATACTTGACATAGGATGTGAGAACAATACATTTCCATTTATTTGAGTACACAAAGGTTGCCATTGCAAATCCCACAGACTCTGAAAACGTTTTTTTTAAGCAACAGCTCTATTTGATATACTAAACAAAAGAAATAATCTTCTCGACATGCAATAAGCACACCACAGTCCTTGACCACTTCCGAAATTATTATTTGGATTGTATGCTAAATAGAAATGAATTAAGTTTTGATTATTTTAGCAGGGGTAACTAAGAGAGCTCAAATTCCTTTTACAGCTTGATTACCTGCTGGCACGGCGGCGCTTATTTCCGCTATAATAATAATAATAATAATAATAATAATAATAATAATAATAATAATAATAATAATAATAATACATTGTCATCTTCAAGAAGAGCTTTGGGAATAAATTCACAGGTGACAGGCAATAGTTTTATATGACAATAACATAACAAATTTCTATTTTATGAAGTATGACAAATTTACAAAATTTCAAATTACCACAACAAATTTGTCATATTCTGTTTCATAAAACATTGCATAGCTGATAAAAAGACAATTGTCAGAAATATTTTGACATATTTGTTTTACGAAACATAATGTTGTCACATACAAAGTGACATATTTATAACACCGTCAAACAAATTCGACAGCAGGATGTGCGGTCGCAATAATTTATTGTAATATTACGATCTATAATTTCAGCCTTAATGTAATATACGTTACTGCCTGAGCGATAATGAACATAAGTATGTAAAATGTTCTTTTTCCAAAATATGCAATAGAAAGCAACGATTATCATGATTTCTTCAGTGCTCCCGCTCTTATCTGACATTCATTTTTTTAACTGGTTAACGTTGTCGGCACACCTAACTTATCGTTTGAGTTGCTTGTTTACTTTATTGTACACTGAGAGAGAGGAAAAACCCCACAACATCTCAAACATTTTTTAAATCTTTTTAATTTTGCGCATTGTTATATGTGAGTTTTAATTCCACTCAATTTTTAACATTAAATAGTTTTCCAAACATTTTGCAACTACTCTTATGTATTAAGATATACTTTTGAGTCTATAATTGCCTTTATTGTCTGAGCATGGACATGAATGCAAGTTAATCACATTTCATAATGATATCATTTTACATGTAAAGTAACACACCTGCATTGATATCACAACGACACACCTTTCAACACTCAGTGACACTCTCAGTAGCAGGTGTTTCCTCCTCTGGCTTGTATCACATCTTGCAACCTTACGGACATGCTGCGGATCAAGGTTCTTAGGTTTCCTTGTGATACGGCCTCCCATTGCTCATGCAAAGCCTCCTCAAGTTCACTGAGGCTCTCACGAACATTATGACGAACGTTTTCCCCCATCATGTCCCAAACATGCTCCATGGGATTGAAGTCGGGACCTCGTGTTGGCTAAACTAGCGACTGAATTCCCACCTAACGCAAGAATTGTCATAATGTGGACGGGCATTGTCATGCATGAAGTGGAAACTGTTGCTAACTTATGGAGCATAGGGGATAGCACGCTCCTGAAGAATTTCCTCGATGTACCGGTTTGCAACCAGGGCCCCGTGCTTCACAAAAACAACTCTGTCTTGGCTTCCACACAGATACCAGTCCACACCATGTCGGAACCTCCCCTGAAAGCCATCGTCAATAAGAAGGTGCAAGGAGCATACCTTTCTCCAGTCCTCCTTCATACTCTTTTTCTGCCATCAGAAGATCTCGGGCTGAACCTGACTCATCCGTGAATAGAACAGCTTTCCCTTGCTCCTCAGTCACTGCAAATGTTGACGAGCAAAGGTAAGACGTGCTTGCCGATGTTGCTGGGTAAGCAATGGATCTCTGATTGGTCTTCTAGAGGTGAGCTGCGCTTCTTCAAAAATCCTTCTCACTGTTCTCACGCTCACATCTACTCCTGATGCTCTTTGCAAGCGATTTTGAGCTCCTACGGCTGTTGTGTGACGATCACGCAAAACTAGCAGCCGCAGAAATTGACCATTCTGGCAGATGTTTCCCTTCTACATCTGATCCTGATCTTCTGTAGTAAATATACAGTTCCCTAAGCCTTCGGTATGTACTTTGTATAGTAGAGACGTTGACTCGTAACACCTGGACAATATGACGGATACTCTGTTCATCTTCCATACCTCTCGACTTAACGGTATCTTTACCACATAAAATTATGTATTAAACGATTGAAATAACTCATAAATAGAATAAAACTGATGTAATATTTCAATTTGCCCAGGTGTAAAAATGTAATTAAATTGCATTCATTTATTCACATACAATAAAGGAAACTAAAGACTCGAAATGATATCCGAATACATAAAACTGCTTAAATTTTTTTGGAAAAGTATTTAATGTTAAAACATGGAATTATGATAATTCACATATAAATATGCGTAAAATTAAAAAGATTAAAAAATATTAGGTGATGCGTAAAGTGAAAGTGAAAGAGAACATCCTTTTAATATCGATTTTTTTTTTTTGGTTTATTTAAGGACGCTCTTTAACATCTCAGGTCATCAGCGTCCCATTCAACTCAGGGCGTGAAACGGCCGACAAATTTTGCTCAGAGGTCTCTTTTTTCAGGCTTGAATTTCTTTTTCGTGCCGTAAATGTACGACACGGGACCCACGACTTTACTTCCCTTCCGAAGGAAGCCATACTTAGGATTTTTACGCCCGAAACTGGCCGGGTTCGAACCCACGATCTTGGGTGTAGGAGGCTAGTATGGTAACCACTACACCACCAGGACCGACTTTTAATATCGAATATTACAGGTAATAATGCACTAATAATATTAGTTGCATTAGCTGATAAGGATTATCAAATACTTAACACTTCTTCAGATTTAATTTGCATTACGGGTTAATGTATTATAACATAAACGCACAGAAAGTAAATATTAATGCTACTATGATCGCAGCAAGACAGTTAGTTATTTATTGACAATTTGTTTTAACATAATTGTCAGCTTTGTGAAACAGCAATTTGCTTTGAGACAAATTACGATATTGACTGCCTACGCGGTCCAGTAGTAGCTTTTGCTAATACTAATTTGGAAGTCCTGGTTCGAACTCCATCAAGTCAAGCTGTCTGGGTAAAGTTTTTGTTGGTGTTTTTCCTTGCCTTGAGAATAGTTTTAAGGGCCAAGAACTCCAAGTTCATTTGCGCCATCGTTAATTAATTTCACTCCGTGCATCCCTATAGACTTACATCTTCCGTTTTCAGCTCACAATCTACAAATGTCGCGAGAAGATCAATGCAGTCAAACCGACAGTAAATAATTTAAAAAGTTACAATGTTGTACTTATCATATGTGGCATATTTGTAAACTATATGAAACAATTAGTTACCACTCTATACTGACAAATTTGTAAAACTCGTCTATTTTATGAATCATCCAAAAGATGATTGCGTTTTTAAAGAAAGAAAACGAAAAAAAAATTTTTTTTTAATCTTTCAATTGAAATTGCCACAATTCTGTTTAAAATGGACATTATTGATAAACGAATAAAAAATTCTGTTTACACATCAAAAAAACCTCCTTTCAATTGTTTCGATTGTTAATAGGCAACTAATGTAGCGAAAGTTTTTCAATTTTTCAAGTATAGTAATATGTTACAAGGAGATAGTTTACATGACAAATAAAAACAATTTTGCACAATTTAAATTACACACCGAAGAGTTTCAGGACAGTCGTAAAAAGTCTGAGTATATATAGAAATTGTATTGGTTTATAATGATAAACTTTATTTTATGAGTGGATGTATAAGAAACAAGCAAAGCGAATTTGGTAATTTTTAATAATGGAGTAATTGTATAACATTATAAACGAACGCTATTTTCAGTATAACAAAGTTATAAAAGAATTTTAATAAAATAAAATGAACATGAATGTGGTTTTCCTAATGAATAATTATTCTCAATGCCTTCTTTCGTTATATTTATGAAGTTGTTGTATCGATGAATATTGTTTAGTTCGTTTGTCTATTGTTATTGTCATAACCGATGACGAATTTGCGCAAGAAAGTTTAGTTCAAGCTGAAAAGGATGAATTGTCACTAATATTGAGATAATCTTATAATACCTATCAAAAGGAATATGAACAGAATTATTAATTGGATGAACAATAAAAATATTAAGGATATTTCAGAAACTAATGTATTGTATTGGGTAATTATATATTTCGGAATGAAAATTTATGATTTGGTTTTCAGTAATATCCAAATTATTTCCTTAATATTATTGCAACATAATATTCAGTTGATGACAGCATTTTAGCAAGAAAACAATTAAATGAACTAATTGTTATTATAGTAATTATGTAACTAGTGTCCTAATGTAGCGTTTTATTAACGAATTTGTCTATAATTATGGTATACAAAATTTACTTTATTGGACTGCAGAAGGTAGGCAAAGCAATTTACCTTAACTTCGCTTTCTAGACACTAGCAGATATTGCAAACTGAACAGAAAGGGGCAGATGCAACACGACTGATTTAAATGCGAATGAGCGGGATTGTCTGTATATCGTTAAGAGAACTAAACAACTTAAATTTAGCGTCTGATATGGTTTTAAAATTACTGGATCGCGGCATTGGGAAACTTATTTCATGCAAGAAGATGCCTCACCCCACTTCGTCATTTACGAGAAAGCACAAAGAGACGATTTGGAAATAGAATATTAAATAGGAATTAATTTTCCTATATGGATAGTGTTTAGTGTTATAATCCTGCATTTTCTCCTTTTTCTTCTGTAGAAGTAAGCATCTTCATTTACACTGATACGTAATAAATGCTTATATATAATAATCTAATAAATATTTTATAATGATGTAAATGTTCGCTGATTTTTACAAATCAGGGTTTATTCTCCACGTGAATATAATTGACAGCATTCACGCCTATTCAGATTTTAAATAAAAATGAACTCAATAAATAGTTGTTAATATTTCGTTTGTTTTACTAAAAAAAAAAAAAAAACTCGTAGCTAAATATAAAATATATCCGTTGCACATTTTTCACCGTTATGAATAGCTCAGCTGAGAGGATAAAACAACTGCCAAACACAACGGTAATGTCGCGGTTGACAGTTACAATAACAAGAGTCTATGTCCATTGTGGACTGCACGTTGTAATATTAAGTATTAAGTTATCGTCCTACAGTCCTTGTCTTGCTAACAGTAACTCGATTAAGAAAAACTTTTTTTTTTTAAGAACCAACTTGCAGTATTGCAGTAATTGACTGCAATAATAGAGCTTCTGAATTACGAACACAAATGGTATATTTTAGAGAAAGAACATAGTAGTAAAAGGAGAGAAAAATAAAAATTAAAAGATATCGAATTCCTTAAAGTGGAAGGCAAAGAAAAGGAGGTGGAAAGGAGAAAGAGAAATAAAGGAAAGGAAAAGCAGGCATATCGCTCTCTCTCCTCCTCTTTAATGAATAAGAAATAAATAAGTAGCCTTGAACTTTTTATATGCTCATGAGATACGTGAAAAAATATTCTAACCCTTCTTTATACTCTTATTTTTCCTAAAGTTCATACATCTCCATCATAGCGGTACTAAGCAAATTCCGAAGGAATATTGCGGTTGTGTCCATGAAAAGATGAAAAAAAAAAAAAAAAAAAAAAAAAAAAAAAAAAAAAAATTGAAAAATTCATTAAAATCTCTATCGATCCTTTCTACTAGGCACCGAAAATGACAATGGCAATATATATATATATCTGTGTCTGTCTGCTAACGCTCTAGAGGTCACAATGTTTATTTTTCTCAACGAAACTCAGCATAAAAACATTAACCAGCAAAATAGAATAATTGAGGGTGTGGGGGTTAACCTAAACGGCACATTTAAAATAAATAAATAAATAAATAAAAATGACTAGCAGCCGAAAACTTTTTGTTCAACGAAACTCGATATATTTCATTAAATTAAATTCATAAAAATAGTTTCTGAAAATAAGGGCAATCGGGCTATAAGGAATGGGGGGTCTACCTGAAATTTAAAAATCACTCTAGCGGCACTAATATTTGTTTTTTCGCAACGGTATATATCATTTAAAAAAATAAAACTATTTCCTGAAAATCATAGAAATCGAGTCATTAGGAGTGGGGGTTTACTTAAAACCCAAAATTTAAAAATCGCTTTAGCGATCGAATATTTGTTTCTTCACAACAAATTTCGGTATATATCATTTATATAAAATGTGAAAAATAGTTTCTGAAAAGTATGGAAGTCGGACCTTAAGTCGGGGTGTAATTGAAAACCAAAATTTAAAAAGAGCTCTTGCATTTAATTTTCTCTTTATTGTTTTAAAATAAAAGGACAAATAAATTCAGCATATAAATTGTATGTATAGCGTTGCATACATTTTATATTTAACAAAAGCATCGTTGTGAAGATCGCAAATGTATTAATTTAATATGTTTGAGAATTATATTTGTATGTAAGAGCGTTCTGTAATAACCTTCAGAAAACATTTGCAATACGTTTTTAATACAACAACGTTTAAATTAAATTTCAAAGCCATTGAAAATCAATGGAAACTTTGTTTATTGTTGACTGTGTATATTTTTTGTACATTGTAATTTTTTCTGAATATAGTAACATTTTGTTTTGTTTTGTTTTTTTTGTTTTGTTTTGTTTTATTGAAACATAGGAACATCTTCTTAAATACACAATGTAACTCGAAACTTTCTGTTATTTCTCTCTATTTTAGGAATGTCAGATGATATCAAGAGCTCAGTTCATAAACATGGTTACATTTAAAAATATTTAAAAATACCCACACAATATATCTATCAGTGGTCATATGTTTCATTTAATTAATAATATAGCATTAATTTTTGTGGTTTAATCTCAGTGGTGGTGATGATGATGATGATAATAATAATAATATAAATAATAATAATAATAATAATAATAATAATAATAATAATAATTCTAAAAATGTTATTTCTCTTTTGTGATATATATTGCAAGAATTTTAATTTTGTTCCCCTAATACCTCACAGTAATGCCATAACTTATTTCATTTCATTAATTAATAAGGCCATAATTTGAATTTTATATTCATTATTAAAACTGCTCTAATAGTTTAGGAATTACCTTAGTTTATGCAGTTCTTGCGTGACTAATTTTTTTACATCGAAATCGCCACGTTTCTTACGACTCCAGAAATCTACCTAAAGAATGCAGTCCACTTATCCGAAAAGGTGAAGGAGTGTTCCAAGAATACGCTGGGACGGATATTTTCTTTGCACAAATTTCCTGCCCTCCCATTTCACATAATTTGATTTCGTTGGTTCTGTTACAGAGTCAAAAGTGCCAGGGCGAGGTGTGTTGTTGCGGTGTAACGGTGACTTGCGCGTTAGAAAGGTTTCTGTACCAGCATTTGCTATGAAAGCGCGCTTTCTGAGTTCCTCGTACTCCACCCAAGCATTTGCCTAAGGAAACCACGAATAAAACCCAACATGGCTGATCTCAAGATTTTTGAACCCGGAATCTCTCGAATGCAAATTCAAGCGTCGCCGTCTGAGCCACCTCGCTCGGTTACGTTTTCCTGAGCAGCATTTCTTTCCTTCTCTAGTTTTCTATCGGCATATTTGCTTCTTTACGATAACCTCTCAACTTTTCCCCGCCATTTATCTCTAACTGTATCTACGTAGAAAAAGCAGTTAATAACGAAGAGTGGAGTAATTTGTGCATCAGTGGTTTTTACCAGGAAATGATGTGCAAGATATAACGGCTCGAAAAATTTAATGTGGCAAAGGCAAATACTGCAACATTTTCACTATAATAGCAATTTCAAAGAAACAGAAGGAGGAATACGAACAAGAAAACGTGAATAAATGTGATTAAAGAAGTTCAGAGAATCAAAATAAAAAGAAAAAATGTTAAACATATATCTCTCCTTTCTATCTTTTCCTTTTGTTTCTTTCTCCCCTTTCGAGCTCTCTTTTTCTTTTGTCTTTCTAAAAAATTAAAATAGAGTTAATCTCTCTCTGTGTTTACAGATCTTTCATAAATATACTTTCATTACTACAACCACCATTTTCATCGAATTCATTCTCTCTCCCTTCTACTTCTTCCGCTTCCCCCCCCCCCAATTTAAGCTGGACATATTTTATTACGTAAGTGGCACCGATAAGCATTTTTAAAAATCAGAGTCCATGACTGCTAATGATGGTGTGCTCGAAAAGATAAAAAAAAAACTGTTTTTAAACATGACAATAATTATCCCTGTAGGAATTAAGCAATGTGATAAGCCAGGTTAGGAAAGGTTTGCATGGACTAAAACTAGAGTTATGACTCCATAAGCATTCTTTTATGACAAAGAGAAGAAAAATGTTCAATGTGTGGAGAAACCGATACGGATTTTCATGTTTATTATACTGCAGGCAAACAAAATTATGAAGAGAACAGGTTTGGCTTTAAAAAAAAAAAAAAAAAAAAAAAAAAAAAAAAAAAAAAAAAAAGAGGGAAGAATTTAGACGAGGAAATATTAATTAGAACTATTTAAACTGTAAAAGGAGAGAAGAATATAAAAATGATAAGCAGCAATTTGAGTAAAGTTAGAAATAGATAAGAGATAGAAAGAGGGAAACATAACCTTAGAAGTACAATAGGTCAGATAAGCATAAACAAGGACAGGATAATGCAGCAATATGATGATCACCAATACACCTGGAGTTGTGTGTATTGGGATCAGAATGCAAACAAGCAACTCTAGAAAGAAAATATCTAAAGGAGATAAGTAACAGTAGCATTATTTTATTTCATTTTTAGATATCTTATTTTGCAATAGATTGATAAACTATGTATATTTGAGTGTGGTATATTATGTAGTCTGTTGGGATATATTTTCAGTAAAATTTACTTTCATGTAAGAATTAGTATAACTAGCTTATAACAATGGGGTTTTCGACCAGCAATCATACCAGGTCCTATTCCACATAAGTATAGTCTAATAAATATTGAACGTGTATTAATACAAACCCTTGTAAAGCATGGTCTGGTCCACGAAAGAATGTACAACACTTGTAAAGTATTAGTAAAACGTTACAAGTGACGTCATTTAACAGCTAGAAGTAGGAACAGCTGTTTTCAATATGTCGCCATAGTTTGAAGCAGCCGTACGATTAGTTGCTTATCATATAGAGCTTAATATTGTCATTCCTGCTAAATAAGTAATATATTTTCTCAGAAATAACGATAATCTAAATACTTTATTAATAATGTCAATATTTAACCGAAACGGTACACTTTGAGTTGACTGTTGCATACGACTATATAGCAATTTCAGTCATCCAAAAATGTTAAAGAATCGAGCTTCCCGATAGCTCTCGGTCATTAATTTTATTAGTCCCTTTGATTGTTTATATTATTTTGCAGTCATATTTTTATTATAAGGCAAAAAAAATGCGAATATTGTTTCAAAAGAGAACCAGAAACGGAAAACACTTAATTTTGTGGCATATAGCAAAAATATTTTAATAAAAATATACACAGTAAGCATTTATAGTGCTGCGGCCATTTCCCTCCGAAACGAAGGAGAAAATAAAAAAAATGCACCAGGCAAAATTTGAAGTGTTCTTAGGGGGGCATAAGCTAGCGGCCTTAACTCGTCATTATGAAGGTAAGTTCAAGACCAAATTAATTTTTTTTTTTAAATGAAATAATGTATTTTTTTTTCCGGGAAGGAAAGAGCATTCAATATAAAAGTTCTAGTACATCTATAAGCTACGGGTGATAGGTGATATGATATTGGACAAATAAGACAGCAAATATTTTCCGCTCACTTGCATGAATTTACGTACGTTTTGAATTTGAGTAAAGGAGTTTGTAAAATTCAACACGTTTCTGAAAAGCATTCCCATGAAGGACTTGATGTAGTCTATTGTGATATGGATGATATTTGTGACACTTAATCTCTCTCCTTTGAGAGATTCCCGAATCACGTTCCAGTTGACGGGAACTTGCGTGAGGAATAGCGGCAACAGCGGCTAATACAGCGACTTCCGAATTTTCTCTAGTAGAACTTACTTCCTTTATTTTTTTTTAAGTAGTGTTTAACGCCCGTTTTTACTACTGAGGCACCATAGGCGGTGGGCACTGATGATACATGAAATGAAATGATATATTGAAAAGGATATTTTTTAAGGAAGGAAGCGTTCCAGGTCTAAGTTTAGGGTACCTCCCCGGCATTTGCCAGTTATGAGGACTGAGGAAAACCTGTAAAAAACCCCAGTCAGGGAGGACGGTCCTGGCGGGATTCGAATTCCAGACCTCCCGCTCACGAGTCCCCACCTTAACGACATCGGCCACCCGTGGTGGTTGCTTCCTATTCGATGGGTTCTCTTGATGCGACCTCCCATTTCGGAGAGTAAGTTTGCAAGTCGTTGAAAATTTCTAACAGATGACTTCCTCCTTTCAGGATCTAAGTTGCAAGCTGCTCTAACGTTCTTATGAGCTTTGCCATAAATGTAAACCATATCGATCCTCTCGTTGATCGTGTATCGAACATCCATGATTTAAAAACGAAGTCGAATTAGCTGAGAATAATGAATTGGCAATGAGGAGCACTTGTTTATGTACCGATGTCAACAAACGGACTTCTGTGTGTAAACAAATGAATTTCTTTCATAGCAACAACAAAACAAAAGAGAGAGAAGTGAAAGTGAGTGAAAAACATATGCTGTCTTATTTGTCCAATATCACATAATCTTTCATCCTTAGCTGATAAATGTATTCCCGATACATCATTCCATTTGACAAAAATAAATTTGACCTTGAGAATGGCATTTCGAGGACAAGTTAAGGTCGCTATCTCATGTCCCCTAAGAACACTTCAAATTTTGCCTGAAGCATTTTTTGATTTCCCCCTTCGTTTCGGAGGAAAATGACCGCGACACAATAAATATCTCACCCTGTATATGTAATAAATTTTTTCTTTATACTCATGCATTGAATCGTTCTTTCTTTACACATAATCCTACTGTCACCATTATCATTACTTTTGCTAATACTTTACATATTTAACTGTTACCCAAAATTATTAAAAAGAGACTAACACTAATACTTCTGCGAAACAAAAAAAAAAAAAAAAAAAAAAAAAATACTTGTACAATTGTAAGTATGGAGCTGTTACGTGCAAGTACAGAATTCAACAAATTACGTGAAATATATTATGGCGTACTTTTGTGGAGCAGGGCCCAGATCGTTCTTTCATGCGGAAGCTCAAAAAGTGACTTACCTAGATGACGCATTTTCATTCCGCAATGTAGGGAAGTGGTTCCATCACACAGCGCATACCTCGGCCTACAACACGTGCCTTGAGCATTACATGCCTTTATTAGCCTAGAAGTGAACAAGCTGTAAAACTCACGTGATCTCTATGAGCTCGCAGTTGTCGAGACGCTTTCCTGGCCCCAGTTCCACGACGGCGATGGTCTGATCGTGATGGTACACCTGCCGGACTGAATCCGGACTCAGCCAGAGCCCGCTGAAGCCCTTGTAGCTGCTGGCCGGTCTTTGAAGCGAAGACTGCGCCCTCGCAGCTGCAGGAACCAGCACCAGAAGAGCGAGTAGAGTCAGAGGCACCAAGGAAGTCCACGGCAACCATGAGGGCAAACTCAGACTGCCTCTACTCTCGCCCAAGTCACCTCCTATTTCTCTTACCACCACCATCATCATGTATGGCGACTTTTGCTTCTGTCACACTGTAACGTGTCCTGCTTTGTCCTTTACTTGAATTAGCTTCACTTTTTATGCATGTGTCGCTTCATTAGCGTGTTTTATACTTGTCTGAAATATAACTAGCTAATGTTCAGGTCACATTTCTATTCGCTTTGCTGAAACACTGCTACCGAAACATTACTTTATTTGTTATTTATATAATGTTTTCAACTATTCTAATGCAGTAATAATTTGCCTGGTTCAGAAAATACGCTAGTTATATGTGAACGTGAATGAACACTTCCAACCTTACCAGTAATCATTGAGCAGGTTTTTTTTTTTTTTTGATTGATTTATTTATGGACGCTCTTTAACAGCTCAGGTCATCAGCGTCCCATTCAACTCAGGGCGTGAAACGGCCGACAAATTTTGCTTAGAGGCCTCTCTTTCAGGCTTGAGGTTCTTTTTCGTGCCGTAAATGTACGACACGGGACGGCTTTACTTCCCTTCCGAAGGAAGCCATACTTAGGATTTTTACGACCGAAAAAATCCATCGATCCTGGCCGGGATCGAACCCGCGATCTTGGGTGTAGGAGGCAAGTATGGTAACCACTACACCACCAGGACCGACCAATCATCATTGAGCAGGGCGTTTTCAAAACGAATAATTTATTTTTCATACTTCTACGTGGAGCTAAAAGCATTAAGTACTCTTACAGACGAGAAACACTTCCTTATGATAAAAACAACCCTATCTATTATACAGAAAATAGGTAAATACCCGACAATTTAGCTAATTAAAGTGTGACAATAATAAAAAGGAACGTTTTTAAATAAAAAAAAGTTTTATCTAAATTTAAAATACCTAAATCACTGCAAATAACATTCTAGTTTAATCCTATATTTCAGGACAAGAGAAATCACCATATTTTCACATTCTTTGACATACTACCCTCTTCTAGTATTAGAACTTCATCCCTGGGATTTACAAGCCAATGCTCGGATCAGTCGCCTATTGGGGAGCTGATTAGCCCTGGACACACATAGAGTACATACACACTAAATGAGTAGCCAGTCCAAAGTCAGGGCTACCTCGAAGACACCATAAACACAAAAAGACTCGGGCGCGCGCGCGCGCGCGCGCGCACGCACACACACACACACACACAAAATCGAATGTAAATGAATGATGAAATGGAAGGTGAATTCATGGCAGGGAAATGCTAACTTGGCATTTTCCCTTTCTGAAAATGAATTGAGGAAAATCACGACAAATCTCAATTAGATTAGTCGGGCGCAGAATTTAAACCTGGGACTCCCAAATACAAATTCAAACGTTTCTGCCCTAGCCAATCCGTTCTGTAAAAGACCAATACCAAACAAAGTAATCACTTAAAATTCTTGTATTTACACACATCCCATAACTTACAGATGTAAAACACAGCCACACTGATTGGCAAATCATCACTTGTATTACATTTGAAGCACATTCTACCGTATTTGGTCGAGGAGATGAAATCTAGATCATTCCTTCTTTATTATCACTATAGAAGACCCGGTTGGAAAATTCATTGCCCCTCCCCCATGAGAGGGCTTGACAATTGCTTTTAGAACATTAATTATCTGTTTTAGTCTGACTACTCACTTGGATACATGATCTAGTGCGGAGGAGAATATTTTCGGTACTTGAGCTATGCTCACGGCTCGAAGGAAGGGATAAGGTAGACGGTGACTGCGCGGACGCAGATGGGATTCCAAACATGTTTACAGATAGAACAACCCAAGCAGATAGAGCCCCTCGAAAGGTTCACTTCCATTCCAAATTCCGGGCACAAAGTTTTCCAAAGTACAAGTCACCATCACTTCGCGCCAGTCCACCTCGCCCTGGCATTTTGACTCTATAACAGAACCAACAGAAAAAATGATATGAAATGGGAGAACGGAAAATTGGTGGAATGTAAATATGCCTCCCAGCATTCGTCTAAGTGGCTAGGGGAAACTAACGAAAAATACAAGGTCAGGATGGCCGGCCAATCCGGAACTGATTCCGGGACCTACCGGATGCGATTTCCAATCATTACCTCCTGAGCCATCCCACACTAGCGCCATTTTATTTTTATATGCATTGTTTGACCTTAAGCAAACAATTATTGACTTTAAAACTTCGTACAAAAGTACAATGAGATTATTTACTGGAAAAGGGGAGAGTTGCTGCGCAGAAAGTTAGTGTTTTATATGTTGGCTGAAAGCATAAAATTATAATATATTTAAAAATGTTAATAATAGTAATACATGTTAACCTGTGTTGAAAATTGTGCAATACATTGCGTAGGAAATCCCTGTATTTCATCTTACTAATCAACAAGCACGTGAACAAGTTTTCAACATCTGCAGTCGTAAGTCTGGGTTAAAGTGGGAAGGAAGACTTTTATCATTTTTCCTAAGTTCACGTTTAATCCGTATCTGTCTCTAGGGTTAGTTCGCATTTTACATATTAAATGATATTCTACATACAGTACAGCACTAATGTAGATACTTGGCCAATGCATGGAAACCGAAGAGGTCAAATTGAACAGTTTCAACTTATGATTATGGAATAAAAGAGGCATTTAATTAAATGTATTAAATTAAGGGGAAGATGGTATCCAAAACACCGGTTAAAAAAACGGTATATTTTACTTGACCATTTAAATAACATTTGCCACAACATAAAATTTACTATGGAAATAGAAAATGATGACAATTCCCCATTCCTACATGTTCTGGTTCTACGCAAGGCTTCTGGTGCTCTAGGACACGAGGTTTACAGAAAACCTGCACATACTGATAGATAACTCAATGCATGATCAATTTGAACTGGGTAGTTAAAAAAACTAATTAAAACATTGATCCACCGAGCCAAAAACATTACCGAACCTGAGAGAGTAAATTATCTTCAGAGAGCCTTGCAAACAAAGCTGCCGCAAGAAAAATAGTCAAAAACTGCGTCTGTGAAGGGTTCAAAAGATACTTTCAGCTTCACAAAAATATATAAAGCATCATGGAATACATTGGTATTGCCACAACGGATATATAAATAGAGTAGCATCCAGATAATAAAACAAATACAGAGATTTTCAAATAAGCAAGACTTGGAATCCGTTATTGGGCAACAAACAACGTCTGCACCACAACTCTCTCAACACCCCTACACCTTAACCTACTAACGTTCTGTATCTTTGCCTCTCCACACACTTTAAGACTATTGACGGTCTAGTGGCAATAATACTTGCCTCGTAAACCCAAGATGCGTTCGATTCCGACCAGGATTGATAGATTTTTCGGGCGTAAAAATCCTAAGTATGGCTTCCTTCGGAAGGAAAGTAAAGCCGTGGGTCCCGTGTCATACATTTACGTCACGTAAAAGAACCTCAAGCCTGAAAGAAGAGGCCTCTAAGCAAACTTTACCCGCCGTTACACGCTCTGAATAGAATAGGACACGGATGACCTGAGATGTTAAAGAGAGTCCGTAAATTAAACTAGTCAACAAAAGACTGACGATGCCGATAGTAGCGTGGGCAAAAACTCTGGTTTTTAAATTAATTTAAACAAACGACCACGGCAAAATAGCCCAATAATGATAAACTTAGGAACTTTAAGTCACGACAAGGACTCCAGCGTAGACAATCACAAGCTAACATTTTTTCATCAGAAAAAATAATCTTGTAGCAGGCCTGTCAAATGTAGGTACCTTGAAAACTTTGCACTGTATTCAGGTTCTACTTTGCATTGAGCATATGGCAGATAGCTCACCTCTAGGCTTTAAGTTCAAGGTCCTCTTTTAGAGTATTTATAATTGTTTATTATGAGATGATCTTCTGTAGAACGAGCTTCTTTTGATGTAAGCCTTGATTTCTCTGAATTCTGACCTTGAACGCTTTGAGAAAAGCTCAATTTCTCTTGTACCACTCTTCTGCTGTATCAACGACTATTTCCACAATGTCAGCTTTGAATGATACTATAAACAGCAGATCTTTCAATGCTTTCGTTTTAAACAGTAATGTACAAAACGATTTTCATCTTGTTCTCCGTTTTTGACATATCAACAGAAAATTGCAACCCTCTTATGTTTCAAGCCCAGTATAACGAGTAAACAAATACATGACCACATCACTCATTTTATTAAATTAAGCATAGAGGATTATTATAAATTTGTACCAAAACGTAAGACTAAACTAGAAAGTCTGTATTTGCAGAAAATGATTAGAATGTCCACCCATAGATTCAGAAAATTGAAATATATTAATGATGCTTTTTGCTGTATGAAAAAGTTGGTATTTTAGAAGATATTAACATTTCAGCGATACAGCCTACAAATATTTTTATCGGCACAAGTAGGTATATCAGGAATTTAAGAATTAGCGAGGGGTTTTTGGTTTTAGCGGATTCCGAAAGAATGAAGCTATATTCTCCCGTGAAGGAACTTCCCTGTGTGCTATAAATAGAACATGTATACTCAAATAAGTAGGTTAGACATCTTTTAAACATACTGAGATACACATGAACAAAATACGCTTCAATTTAGTTCATAAGTGTAAACATATTTCAAAGTCTTAGATTTTAGAACAAATATTTTAAATACGCATGAAAAATAAAAGTAACTGGAATACGTTGATAAAAGTAGTAAAAGCACAGTTTTGCATATTTTGAATGCTTTATTTATTTTTGTGTACTGATAGCCATCTGAATGTATTTCCTT
This sequence comes from Metallyticus violacea, assembly GCA_030762175.1. Classification (NCBI taxonomy): domain Eukaryota; kingdom Metazoa; phylum Arthropoda; class Insecta; order Mantodea; family Metallyticidae; genus Metallyticus; species Metallyticus violacea. The sequence goes on along the minus strand of CM060839.1, from coordinate 20,894,835 downwards.
AAATATTACACACAGGGAATATAAAGAAGCACAAATATTCAGTCGACTTTACCTGAACCCCAGTTGCAATTTTAACTGGTAATATCAATGCACCGAGAAGACAGTATCTTTTAATATGCTTTTACCAATGTGGTCCACATATCACCTAAGGGCATTATTACTCACTCGCACCCATTGAGAAAGATGATATTTATACCTTTATGCTAATTAATCATAAACCTAAACTTCTAAATTACCCTAACCACGATGAAAATTTCCCATGACATGTCTGGGAAACTACGGGAAAAAAATCAGGCGTTACCACTAAACTACCATTATATATATAATAAAGTAACTCTTGAAACAATGTACCTAAAATAATTATACAGGATGTCCCATTTATCTTGCTCACCCAAAATACTTTTTTTTTTCTGATGCATTAAATGAAAAACTTTTCAAACAAAAGTATTTTAACACCATAAGTTATTTTAGATGACCAAGATAAATGGAACACCGTGCATATATAATTAGCTTTTAAGTAATTTGAATTGCAACAGTCTACGTATGGCTTATAAGGTTAGAATAGGTCTAATAGTATCTAAAACATGCAAAGAAGTACAAATGTTTCGAGTTTGGTACTTATAACAGAATTTTTCTCACGTGAGGACTCCATCGACATCTCTACCTGTTTTTGTGTGGTTTCCCTTACTGAGACATTATGAGCTGCTTGCAATAACCGGTAAAGTGCGCTCTCACTCGTTCAACTGTTCCGTTATCGTGAAGCGTTTTGAGGGCACCTCACTACACTACTGACTGAACACTGAAAGCTTCTGACTTCATTGTGGGCACGACACGGGTTGCTGGAGCGCTGCTCGTGGAGGGGATATTGGAGAAAACAGCTCAGCTGTTTCTAATTTCTCCCATTTTACATCTTAAAACAGGTTCGGGAATGAAATGCAATACAAACAACTGACGCTTTACATATTAATAAATCGTGGCGTTTTTCATGGACCGTTCTGGACCGATGCAATTTATTTATATCGTAGCATTCCTTGTTTTATTTCTAAAAAAATAATATAATGTATGTGTTATTGTTGTTGTTATCATCATCATCTCATACTACAACAAAGGGAAGACAAATAGTTTTATATTTCACAATATATAGATAAACAATATATTTCATCAAGTAGTTTAAACTTTTCATAAAATCAGCGAGGGTTTTTCTCGTTCTTCCACAGATAATAGACGCAACTTTTGTAAGAGCTGTTCATTGGAATCTAAGAAGAAGTGACTTTTAAGATATTGCTGCAAGAAATGTGAGGTTTACTACTGTTTAGAGCATGGTGGCGAACGCCGAGCGAAACTCGAAATTTGCAACCCACATTGCATTTCTAAGTGATAGATAGCAATCGAGAGCGACACAAACACAGTCAGGAAATTCAGACATTTATTTTGGTTAAAATAGGCAGGCAAAAAGGGACAAAATATTGAAAATAGGCAGTAATATAATTAAATAGACATTTATTAAAAGTGAAAGCGGAGAGTAATATCACTCGTTATTAACTAAAATAACAAGTGATTACGTTTTTAAGATTTTTAATTTCTTTATCATACAATTAAAGTACTTAAGCTTTACTTTTCTTGGTTACAAGCATCAACAAGATGTTTTTTCAAGGTATCAACTGTCATAGTCAGCCGCTTGTCAGAGAGAACATTTTTCATCATGGAAAAAGAATGTTCTCCTTCCACTGAAGTGAAAGAGCATACGAGTTTAAAACAAACTATTGTGGAAGAACTCATACCAGTTACAACAAAACATTCACCTTTCAGGACATCGTGGAAATGTTGATCAAGGCAAAGTAAAGTAGTTTTGAACAGTCCTGGCGAATAGACAAAAGATGCACCGTCGTTTCTGGTAGAGTTCATTTTTTGTTTATGCGTTTTTAGGAGAATCTCTCTTACTTCCGTACTGAACACATTGTAGGGACGGTTTATTGCACAGCTGTACCGCTCTCATCTTTCTCGCTTACAATTAATTTTTTGTTACATTTATGCAGTTGAGAAGTTACCTCCCACTACAAATTTCCTAGAATTGTCTCGCGCAGATCGATACAAGGTCATTCGCCAGGACTATTCAAAACAACAGCACTTCCCTCATCCTATTTATTTCCAGGTATTCGTATGCCGGAAGTAACCATGCGTTGCTTTCACTAATAAAGATTCTGATATTTAAAGAGATTAAGGGAATGGGTTGAGGAGAAAAGGTTTTACTTCTTGAAAAGAAATAAATGTATAACAAGATTCTCAATAAATATTTTTGTGAGTTTTTTAATGGTGATTAACGTCCGTTTTTTACTACTGAGGTACCACAGGCGGTGGACACTGATGTTACACGAGATGAAATGATATATTAGGAAAGGATTTTCTTTTTAAGGAAGGAAACGTTCCAGGCCTAAGTTTACGGTACCTTCCTGGCATTAGCCATTTATGAAGACTGAGGAAAACCTGGAAATAACCTCAGTCAGGGAGGACGGTCCTGGCTGTATTTGAACTCCAGACCTCTCGCTCACGAGTCCGCGTCTTAACGACCTCGGCCACCCGTGGCGGTTTTTTTTTTTTTTTTTTGTGAGGTGAACATTCCATTTAATTGTTATTGCTTTTTTCACTTTGATGTATTGAAATTCTATGTTTCTTAAATAATTGCAGAAAAAATCCACAACGATCCAAAACAGTCAAAAAAGTTTTTAAACCTTAAAATGGGTAACGGAATCTAAAAAGAGCAGAGAAGCCAAAATTGGCAAAAGTGCAAAATAAAAACTTCACCCTTTCGATCTCAAATGTATGGAAACATGTTCATCCACCCATATAGAAAAGGCATTTTGCCTAACTTCCGGGCTCTGGTTATAAATGCTAGCCTAAATTGCTTGCTTTGTGGGTGGAGTATAACTCGGGATTTAATTGGCGCGGCCATCTCTGATTTAGAGCATGCAGGCAGACTTGCAAGAAGTGTAGAGAATCTTTACAGTGATATATACTAAAAGTTATTTCATTACACATTAACAGAATTTTGCAACTAATTGTAACAATGTTCTATTCCCAGGGCTTTCTGTAAGTCGTTGGGATCATTTAGATTGAATATTTCTCTTTTCTGTGGTATTGCATACACCAAAACATGGCCGGCCGATAGCAACTAAGGATACACAAAACAATAGGCGGGCACAACAATCTCACAGATAGGTTCGCTTGATAATGAAACATAAAGAATGGGCAGCTGATCAACAATGAGCAAGGAAGTACGTTAATGGGTTTAAGAAGCGTTGTGTTTGTTTTGTTGCGTATTGCAGTCAATTCGCATTAATAGCTACGGCAGTACGTTGAAAAAAGCAAGAAAGCTGTCATACAACACACTAGAGATAAAATTTACTTCACTGTAATTAATAGCTATACTGATCTATTAACAACGAACTGAGTTATAATAACAGAGACAGAAATAATGCTTGCTCTCATAACAGCAAGCAGTGACTGAATGTCCATGTGCAGCCAGCATGGAAACTTCTGTTATGACAGGTGACTGGCGTGACCTTAACTCAGCTCACGCCGCTGTCAGCTTTGGAAGCAGGCCAAAAATATCTCTCGTATGTTTAGCTTTCAATTTTGCATTTGAATATTAATGAACATTATATGAAAGAAAATCAGATGTTTAATGTATAACAAATTGGAAAGCTAATATCTATCGGAACGCCTTGTTCAACATATCAGTACTTTAGTCATCAATAAACAAATTACAGAGCTATGGTGATAAAATACAACGCTGTTTAAACCATCTGCGCTATGTTGTACTCAGATCTGTTATAGCGACCGATCTTAATAACAAATTTGACTTCTTGTAGATCGCCATAAGAACATCAATCATTTTCTCAAAAAGCTATTACGTCTGAATTTTTCCCAAAGAGCGCTTAGTTGTACAGTATCGAACTCCAATTCAAAATCCACAAAAAGTACCGTAAACCTGTTTCCGTTAATTTTGTAAGTTATCAATTAAAGTTTTTCAAAAGAAAAACACTGTCAGTGATTGAAAAGCCCTCTTTAATGATGAATGAAAACTTAGCTGCACCGGTGATTAAAGATCAGCACATACCAATTCCTTTATATGCCGACGATATAGTAATTCTCTCTAGGACGATTAAAGGCCTACACTACGGCCTAAATGCACTGCAAGATTGTTGTAAACAGGTGGACATGCAAGTAAATGCATCTAAAACTAAATGTTCTCATCTTTAAAAATGGCTAAGCTGGAAGAGTGGACTTATGGAGGAGAAGTAACCCATATCGTTAAACAATTTAATAATCTAGGAATAATATTTGACATGAGTGGAAAATGGAATAAACACGCAGTTTCTACCAAGCACAAGGGGAGCGGTCAATTTTCTGAGATACTAAGACTTATGGCACGGATATGCCAGTCAAAACATTAAACACTATGTATGAGGCAATGGTTAGGTCCTCATTGCTATATGGAAGTGAGGTTTGGGTATGGGGAGGGACATCGAACTGTGGTGTATTACGAGAGGTGGGATGCTGGGAAGATGCAGTCTACAAAAAGATGTAAGTAGATACTGGCTAAGAATAATTAAAGGACAACAAACAACCCTGAGGGCAATATGCTACCCAACAATTAAACAAAATTCATTATCCAAAACGGTGGGTGGCGGGAATTGTCAAAAATAGGATAAAAATGTTTGGCAGAGAGGCAAGGAAAGAAGTGTAGTATAGTGAAAAAATCGAGAAACGTATGCTTGAAACCGGCAGGAAATAGAAGCGCGATGCATGCAGAAGTCCTCTGGACCTGCAGAGTGAAATAAAAATTAGATGGGGTAACCAGACTTTACCATACAGCTAGGCATGAAACAGATGTCGGGAGTAGTGTGGCTTAGACTGAGAGGCTGGAAAAATCGTAAGATTTTTGACGAAGATGGCAGCCGGATTATCGCTTTATGCGCGGAACCGGAAGACAGGGTGCACATTTTGGCCAAGTGTACACACACAGAAGATGCTAGGATAAAATGTTTCCCGTATTAATTTTTTTATTTCCAATAGGTGAAGGTTGGCATGTTGGGACTTAATTGTAAATAGGCTAACCCTGGGCATTTTTTAATGAAATACATAGTTTTAGGTACCAGAAATGTTTGTAAACAATGTATACATAAAAATACGAAGAATTTTGTGATTATCAGAAATCTTATATTTATGGCTATTTCATGTTGTATGTCCGCGAACGCGTTCTTGTTTATTTTATTTGTTTCTTGTATTAGTTAAATATTAAATTCAGAAAAGAAGAATTTTTACAAGAGCATGAACGGTCTTGCGACCCATGCATTGCGATGTGCAATATATGTATACCTGGTTTAATTTAAATAAATGTTACCACCACCACCTTACGTCAGTTGCTTCAATATTTTAAGGTAACACGTTCATGAACAGTCTTGGACCAATGCGATTGTGATATGCAATATATGTATACCTAGTTTAATTGAAATAACAAATGCTACTACTAATATTTTCCGTCAGTTGCTTCACTATTTTAAGGTAACAATCTTTATGGTCTTTGGTCCGGTGTCGTAGATTTACAACACGTAATATAACCTCCAGCCCGAAAGTTATGCAAAACGCTTTTTCTATTTAGTGGGATATATTTGAGAATAAGATAGAAATGAACATTTTCCAGTACATTTGCGGTCGGCAGGGTAAGTTTTTATTTTGCCTTTTTGGCTTCTGTTGTCCATTTTAAGGTTTAAAATATTTTTTGACAGTTTTGGTTCATTAAGGAATTTTTTTAAAAATTTGGTTTATTTACGGACGCTCTTTAACATCTCACGTCATCAGTGTCCGAATTAATTCAGGGCGTGAAAGACCGATAAATTTTGCTCAGAGGCCTCTTCTTTAGGCATGAAGTCATTTTTCGTGCCGTAAATCTGCGACACAAGACCCACAGCTTTACTTCCCTTCAGAAGGAAGCCACATTTATGATTTTTACGTCCGAAAAAAATCCATTGACCCTGGCCGAGATTGAACCCGCGATATTGGGTCTAAGAGGAAAGTATGGTTACCACTAGACCATCAGGACCGACCAGGATCGTTAAGGATTTTTTTGCGATTATTTACGCATTTTAATTAACACACAAAGAATTTCAATTTATCAAAGTGAAAAAGTTATAAAAATTAAAAGGCACGTTCACCTCACAAAAATATCAGTTGAGAATCTTGTTACACATTTATTAATTTTCAAGCGGTAAAACCTTTTCTCCTCAACCCATTCACTTAAGCTCTTTAAATATCAAAACCTACATTAGTGAAAGCAACGCATGGTTACATCGGGCATACAAATACCAGGAAATAGGATGAGGGAAGCGCTGTGGTTTTGAATAGTCCTGGAGAATGCTCTTGTACCAATCTGTGCGAGACAATTCTAGGAAATGTGTGTTGGGGACGACTTCTCAGCTGCATAAATGTAATAAACGACTGCAAGCCAGAAGGATGAGAGCGGTACAGCTGTGCAATAAACCGTCCCTACAATATGTTCAGTGCGGAAGTAAGAGAGACACTAATTTGATTCTCCTATAAACGTATAAATAGAAAATGAAATGAACCAGAAACCACTGGGCATCTTTTGTCTATTCGCCAGGACTATTCAAAACTACTTTTACTTTGTCTTGATCAACATTTCCATGATGTCCTGAAATGTGGATATTCTGTTATAATAGGTATGAGTCCTTCCGAAATAGTTTGTTTTAAATATGCTCCAATCACTTCAGTGCAAGTAGAATGTTCTTTTTCCACGATGAAAAAAGTTCTCTCTGACAAGATGCTATGACAATTGTTACCTTGAAAAAATACCTTGTTGCTTGTAACCAAAAAAAGTAAGCGTAAGTACTTTAATTATGAGATTAAAATGATCAAGTATCTTAAATACCTATTTTCATTAATAATAAGTGATATTACTCTCAGTTTTCACGTTTAATAAATGTCTATTTTAATTATATTACTACCCATATTCAACATTATGTCTGTTTGCCTCCTATTTTAACCAAAATAAACACAATAGAAAAGTAACAGGTTCTTCAGTTTAACACTTTTCTGTGATATCTGCATGCTTTAAATAAATTCGATACAAGTGTTTTGAGGCAACGTTTGTTCCGTTTTTCTTAAGGTCTATGGCGTAATAGTATCATGTTTTGGAAGCAAGATTAAATTTACTTCGAAAACTTGATATTTGAAGTAATTCACTTTATGCACGCTTTCCTATGTTCGTTTTACATGTCATGGGCATTCACGGTCTGTGGGCACCATTATTCATTTGGCCCACTTCAGTTAATTAGGTGAGCAATAAAGCAGAAACACGAATTACTTAACTTGTAATGCTAGTCGTTACTCTCTTGTTAATGTTAAGCGATTCCTTGTTGTGAAGGAACATAAGAATTTCTTCGTGTTTGAACAAATTTTGTTAACAGCTTTTTGTTAATGTTCATAATAATTAACTGTTTGATAATTAATTGTTAAACGAACTTTTTAGATTCCTAGCTAGCTAAGGGCGCAACAATCACAAAACATTTCTAAGGATCAGAGACTAATTAATTAAATCATTTTCTCTTTTAAAAATTAGTTTGACACCTTCATTAAAAATAAAAAATTACTAAAATAAGGTTTTACAGAGCCAGGAATAACTTAAGCAAATTTATGACTTCACCATTCTATAAAACCACTTTTAATTACAAAATTTCTAATAAAAGGATCGTTTCGCTATTTCAGTTTGCAAGGCTCAGGTAACGCCAGAGACACGCATTTGGGACGTTTGTGTTCGATTCCCGTTGGGCTGGCATTCCTAACCTTGGTTTTTTTCCCTTGTGGTTTCTCTGGTCACGTTGGTGAATATTGGGATGGGTATTTACATTTCACGAATTTTCCTCTCTTCCATTTCATTCCGTTGGTTCTGTACAGGGTCGAAAGTGCCAAGGCGAGGTGTGCTGGCGCGGTGTATGGTGGCTTGTGCTTTGGAAAAGTTTCTGCCCTGTCGTATGGTATAGAACCGGATATTCCGAAGGGTTCTACTATTTGGGGGAGCTGAAAACATTAGTGACTAAATTTTGTATGTTATCAGATTTCTTAATGTAAGGTTGCAAAACAGAAAGAAACTTTACTGAAAAAACAACCTAGGGAAGTTGTGCGGTTCCTTTCGACTTTTGTGCATCCCTAACGGCTGTGAACCATCTCTTTAAAGTATCAGACGCGTAAGTAAAGTCACTTGTTTGTGATGATCGTGTAAACCAACTAGTATCAAACTTTTCTACAAAATAGATAAAAACCGAAATATGAATTGTGATAAAGACTTAATTTTGAAGCGGTTAATCCTTACAGAAATACAAAATGAATTAGATTCCACATTAAAGGATTCTTGTTCTTCGTTTTCAACGATTAAAAAGTGGGCTGCTGAGTCGTACATCCATTCAGGAGGATGAGAGCCCAGGGCGTCCCAAAACTCTACGACCGAGGAGATTCACAATGTCGTACTCAATGAACGCCGATTGCAGGTACGCAGGTCCGCTGACATTGTAAAGACCTCGATAGGCCATGTCCACTACACTTTACACGAATTTTGGGTATGAGAAAGCTTTCCGTTCTATGAGTGCAACAATGGACCAAAAACGCATTCGAATGAACATTTCGCAAGAGTGCTTAGACCTGTTTAAACGCAACTCCAGTGATTTCTTCGACATTTCATAACAATAGATGAAACGTGAAATAATCACTTCACACCAGAGATGAAGAAGCAGTCTAAACAGTGGGTAGTAACAGGTGAAAGAGCACAAGAAAACAAAAACGGTTCCATCTGCAAGGCTACGGTTTTCTGGAATTTTCATGCTGTGATGCTCGTAGACTACCTAGAAAGGCAGAACCATCACCAGAGAGTGTAATGCTTCACTTTTAGACCAACTAAAGGATACTATTCAAGCTAAACGCAAAAAAGAAAGTTCTCTTTTATCATGATAATGCACCTTCACTTATAAGTGCTTCCACATTTGCTATATTTGCCAGATTTGGCTCCCAGCTATTACTTTTTGTTCCCAAATCTGAAGAAATGGCTGGGTGGATGAATATTCACATAAAATGATGAATTAAAGCTGAGAGAGAGGCTTATTTTTCACAGTTGGATAAATCTTATTTTACTGAAGGTGTTAAAAAGTTGGAAAGTCAGACTAAATGTATTGATACAGAAGGTGACTGCTGGAAAGAAGAAAAAACAAACAAACAAACAAACAAACAAACAAACAAAACAAAACAAGCTTCAAACTTTGCCAGTTTTCTTTGCCAAGCCGAGAACTTTTAGAACACCTGTTGGAAGAAAATTATCTATATGTAATACATTATTTTCCACTATTTATAAAGAAGCATTTTTTGAGTAACAATTATATGTGCACTAAAGGTCCAATTTATGGGCATACTTTATAAAATTCAAAGATTAATCAAATTATTTTGATAACTTGATTTCATCAAAATGAAGTGGATATATAAACAGTAATAATAAATTCTGAGTATTTGTTTTCAGCTAGCAATGAGTATTCACTATTTTCCTTTTTCAATATTTTAAAATTTTCATTTTAATATATGTCGCTGCTTATAACAGTAGAATTTCAAGTACTATAGAACTCATTATGGATAATTAACTAGATGGGTGTTTCTGGAATTTCTCTTAACCATGATAAATTAAGTGCTAAGTGCCTATAAACTTCCAACTCATTTTCACTACATGTATCTTCAGATCTAAGTTAAAGGCATATCAAATGCTCATCAAAATAAAAAAACACATTTTTAATGCAGTAATATAACATTTTTAAAGGCTATCTCTGAAGGTATTATGTCAAGGTTTTAAAAGTTTACCTATTTATACATGAAAATGTGTATTGCGTCCTCAAGAGAATAAATCAAATATATCAGTTGGAATGTATCGATTGTGAAAAAATTTATATTGGAAAGACTAAAAGAAATATAAAAACACAAGCAAAAAGAATGCATCAGGAACATAAAACAAAGACAGGAAGAAAAGTCGGTGGTAGCTTGGTATTTTTGGAATGAAAAACTTAATATTAACAAGAATCCTAAACTACTTAAAAATATTACAGGAAAAACAGAACTTACAGTCTGGGAAAACATTTATATCAGGAAGAACAAAAATAACGTTTTCAACTGCCAAGTGACATCTTAATACAGAAGTTCATCCAACCATCACCAAACAAACCACCATGAAGAACAAGGTTGGCAGTCGATCTGGAACTGAAAATGGGAGCAATTAGCTCCAGAAACTTAGTTTTCCTTTTTTAAACTATTAGTGATGCATTACAAATTCGTCTCAATCATTCAAAAAACATGCAAATGTACCTATCTGTATACAGAAACACTTAGTATTATAATACAAGCTTCTGTGGGAGACAAGTGTGTTATGCTACTAATAATTCATTTCATACCATGATTCCTTTATTACATATTGCTTTTATTCATATTAATGAAGTTTCGCAAATATAATCACTTTCTTATTCTTATACCTGAATCATTGATATTAAGAGTGCTATGCGTCATTACTAGGGAACAATTCAGAGAAGAAAATAAAATACAATATACAAAACAAGTGAATACTAATACACAGATATTGAAGGTGATAATTAAACCCAAAACCTTCATATAAAAATTGTGCTCTGTATCTTTTTAGCTATTTTAATTTTTATTATTATGATATGCAGTATGACTTAATATTCATTACTGTTTATTCAATTGATTAACAGGACATTCCTGCCACAAAAGTAATTTTGCATAAAATTTCCTGCTATATTTATTTGATTCTTTTTCAACAGGTAATGCTTCATTACTTTTTTACTGTTCAAAAGAATATTGATTATGAACCTAACTATATTTGTTTCTCCACTTTCATTGCATAAAACTGCATTTATTTTCAAAGTTTTTATTAGCGTTGTAAAATTTATTATTAAATGCAGCCCATTGAAATCATAAATCTTTTAAGACTACATGCTGCAGTAACAAGCCTTGATAGCAGGACCGAGAAAGGCTCACGTGTTTCATGACATGATTGTGATGTTACCTTCTCTCTCTTCCTTTAATGTTTGTCCAGTTTTAGGTCTAGGACCAACAGTGTGCATAGATACTAAATTCAAAAACATTGCACAAAGCCTAAAACATAAAGCAATGAATTAAACTATTCTGTGATCCAAAATCCTTCCTCATATTTGACAACATAGAAAAGATCCCAATCATTAATAATTTGCATGCTAGCACTATTACCAGATCCCAGTAATTATATGTGGTCGATAAAGAGGTGTCTGGGCAAGTTTTCTCCTGGTTCTCTCGGTTGTTCATTTCACCATTACTCCATCATATCAGTGTAATGTAGTCCACCAGCTCTCACAATTGTAAATGAACTAAACTCTTGTCCTCTGCCGCCCAGTTGTGGAACTTCAATGCCTTGCCAGCAAGTGAATTGGCAATATAATAATAATGATGATGATGATGATGATGATGATGATGATGATGATGATGATGATGATTGCATTGTTTGCAAAATACTGGAACTTTCAAGGGTCAAGTGCTATGAATTGTCTTACTTTACCTATACAAGTATAATTGCCAACTAGAATCTGTATCTTATAATGCTTCGTCACCATTGAATTAGGGTTAAAATGCAAACTACATTACTTGTATGCCAAAAAGGACATAAGTGGTACCAATGAAACAAAACTGGTAACAAACTGTAGGTCAAGTCTTTACTACGGTCAAGCCATTTTACAAAAGGTGCCTTTTACATCCCACAAAACCAAATATGTACACACTGCAAAGAGAATAATTTACAAACAATTGACCAATTCATAACATAGAAACATATTAATGAAACAGACCCATGGAAAATACATGACACAGACTAGAAAAATCTGCTTACAGATGGCAAGAAAAAATGCATTATCATTTATTTACTTATCTGCAATAAGGTCTTGTAAAAAAAATAATAATAAAATAAATGTTAATAAATGGAATGATTAAAGAAGCAGGTAATGGAGCTATGGTAAAAGTATCATCAAAGGCTTTATTAATCAGCACACACATTTCAGATTGTAGAATATTTGCATATGCATAGTGAGGTTATCTTGGGGATGATACCCAAGTATAAACACAAAATTCCTTTGTTTTACACATACCTTATACACATTGTAAAAGTAATTTTATGCAATGTTTTTGATAATTTTGTGCTTAAACAAATCTGTGAACAAAAAACTATCAAAAGCAAAATTGACATTTGATGCCCATGAAGGTGGCCTGTAACTGTTTGACAAAGCAAACAACATATATTTGTGTGTGGAACCTACACATCTAATCAGTGCCATTTTATTGTTGATACAAATCATTTAAGTAAATTTTAGTGATTTTTGGTATTGTACAGAATGTTTCAGAAATACTTTTACAAACTTCAGTGGCAGGTTCCTCACACCAAAACAAGAAAAAAAAAATATCCACATAAACATATGTCCAGAAATTATTAGATTTATGAGTTATTAATTAAAGTTTATGCCTGAGTTAAAATGACCATTTCCATCACAATTTTAATAGGGTTATTACCAAATCACATAAATGACTAACCTTCAACAGTGCTACTGCATTTTGCAAATAATATTTTGTTATGTAAGTACGCAATGCCGATGCGCCAAGTTGATCAGCAGACTCGTATTGATAACATCATTCAATTATTTAACAAAATGAATTTTATTTTTGATTATGAAGGTAAATTGTTAGATTTTACCTTGAAATAAGCTGAAGTAAACTTTCATTAATAGCTCAAAAACTGAGGATTTTCAAATATATATTTATAAGGACATTTTTTTCCTCTGTTTTGGTAAATTTTCATTAAGAGGATGGATAGGGGAGGGGAGAGATACAGATTGTTAATGCATTTTCTTATTTAGGAAAGGTTTTGACCACCTCCTTGGTCTAGTGGTTAACATTGCTGACTGCTGCCCGAAGGTCCTGGGTTCGATTCCAGGTACCTAATTAGGAATTTTTCTAAGATAGAGGGGTCTGTAACGGGGTTCACCCAGCCTTGTGAGGACAATTGGGAAGCTGCCTGAAGCAGAGGTGGCCATCTCTGATCTAGTAAGCTGCAATATAGTGATCAGCAGGATGCAGTGTGATCATATGCCCCCCTGCTATACTGTACTTTTATCAATGAAATCATGTGATGGAGGTAGAAGCCACAGTGACCATTGCGTGGAATCCACCACCAAAGTTTGTAAAAGTATTTCTGAAACACACTGTAAATATAAAGGACTTCTAATTTTTTGTACAATAAAATACTTAAATTATTCCTCTATCTAATAGAAATGATAATTTTTTCGATTATGGCATTTTTAAAAATCTGCATTGTCATTTAACAGCCATGCCCCCATTCAGGAGCTTAGAAATTCATTATTTTCACACTGTTTACTGGTTTTAAATATATAGCAAGTCATGATAACATGAAAAAATTTCACTGTCAAAAGAAGAAATTGCTGAAATAATGTCACATCAAAGACTAACAGAAGACTTCCTACTGTAATGCTGCACCAAAAATACCCTAAAAAATGCTCATGAAAATGTTTATAGAATCATCTGGAACAAATGTACATTATAAGTTTTTGTATTCATTCACAGATTTGAACTGGCAATACTTGAAACTGTAGCCACGTTGAACGTAGCTGGGGTGTTCTAAAATATAGGTCATTCATGCTTTGACGAACAGTACTACATATTGTGCATCAGGAGCTACAAGTGAACAGTGTAATCAACAGCATGTCTCCCAAAATAAAAGTAAAAGACACAGTTCTGACTCTACCATAAGAACGAGAAAAACCACCAAGATTACTAAATTGCACAAGGAAGAAGCACCAAAGAAGAAGAGATCAACTAAATTGCACAGGGCAGTTTTGACTCTTAAGTAAACATAGGCAATTATTTAATGATTTTTTCTTACTTATAATTTACTTTGTTCTGTAGATTAAAAATACTCCATGCATAAACATTTTTGTCAGATTGACCTCAAATTTTATACAGAGTCCACTAATATGTTAATAAGTAAAATTTAATTAGCAAGTTTAACACTTCATAATATTTGGACATCTTATATCATAACTTTACAATAAAAATTTTAAAAATTGAGTTTATTGATTTAAAAAAAATTGTGACCCTAAATCTAAAACAAGTCCAAAAAGCTAATGTGGTTTTATTTTCACGATTGTTTTTAAATTTTTGACAAAATATGAAGTTAATTAAAAAAAAAAAAAAAATCAGAGCATAATATGTGGTATTGCAAATATGGTTTAAATTTCTAAAACTTGCAAAAGTTTGAAAATTCACATAAGTTTCTCCTTAAGGCATACTAGGAACAAGCAGGTATGTGTTGATTTTTACCATTTGTGGACAAGCCACATGTGAGGGAAAATCTTGGTATGCATAAAAATATATATTCCAGATGAAAGCAGCTCAGAGAATTTTTTTCTCTTTGGAAAGTTGTGTAAACTGTTAAAAGTTCAAGTATTAATTATTTATGCACAATATATGCTTTCAAAAAGCTTTGGTGTTAGCATTTCGGATAGCACATTAGGAACTTATACAGCATTATTCAAAATGATAGCCAGAGTTTAAAAAAAAAATCACAACATGATATAGATAGGAATATGAATTTTTATTTTGTAGGAACATACTCAAATTCTTTTATGTGCACAATATATGCTTTTTCCTTTGCACAAGCACCCCTTCTCCACAAATTGTGCATACCATTTGTAAATGGAATTGTTGGAGGATGGATGCTTCCCAGGTTTCCTATAAGAATAGCAACTGGACAACAGGCCATGTTTTACTAAGCATTTTACAAGCTTGTATTTCACCCTCCCCACAAAATAAAAGTTTTTGATTTGATCTGCAACCACATATACATCACTTCATGCACATACAACCAAGTATTAATTTAATTATCTAGTAGTTTAGACTAGGAAGGACACAATTTTTTGAACTTTAGTATGACATAAGGCTGCACATTAACTTCACACTCTTTAATTTTTTATGCCTGATTGTTATATAGCATTCTGATTACATGTATACTGTATAATTTACCAAGATCATTATTACTTCAGATCCTATATAACTTTTATAGCAGCATGAGGGCAATTAGAATATGCTCATACAGAAATCCAGAAATGGCAGTTAAATGGCTAGAGAGAATGTATGGAGCTTAACAGGAGCCATGTTGAAAATTGATTTAATCCATAGGTTATTTGGTATGGAGGTGTTGGAAATGCCCATAGTTTCATCAAATAGTGTCGCTTTGGCTGAAATGGGGAAACTTGGGAGGAAAGAAAGTTGTGGGGAGAGTTGTAAAGTTTTGGTTTAGGAATTTGAGGTTAGAGGATAATAATATATTTAAAGAATATATGAGATAACAAAGAAGAACAAAAGGAGTAAATAGGTGCAATGAGAGAGTGGAAGAAGAGCTAGAAGAGGTTAGAATGGGAAGAAAGTGATGAGAAGGATTGAAGATTTAGAAAAACAATAGATAAGGGGTAGTTTTTCAGGATAAAATATCCTTGAAATTGGATACGGTGAAATATGTGGGCTATTGTGGTAGGCGAGGGAGAAAATGCTTTGCTTGGATGAGATCTCATACAATGTTTCTGAAAGGCTAAAAAGGGGTCGATATGGAAGTGTGTGTTATGTATGGAGTAACAAAAGGAATGTTTCATTTTTAGTGTAATGCAGGGAAAACTAAAAGATTGAGGAAATTTGGGAACAAAATGGGATATATGGCAAGAGGAATATATAGCAATAAAAGTGCTAGTAGACTTGAGAGTAGAAAAATTTAAAGAATAGGGATCTATTTAGAAAGGATGTAAGAAAAATGATTTGGAGGATTAAGAAAAGGAAAATGAATGGAAAGATAGTTTAAATTACGTCGTAAGAGTTGTAAGGTTAATGTAGACAAGGGATCTAAAGATACCAATAAACTTGGGGGTTGGGTACGACAAATTCTGGGATAGATTATTTAGGAACTAGATCAATGTACAAGTTGGTTGGAATTCATGTTATAGTGTATATTGTTAAACTAAATTAAGTGTATAATGTTGGTTATGTAGGGAAGTCAATGATTTAATAAATTCAATTCAAAATATAATTTCAGTTAATGTAAAGTACACAAGTTTATAGGTCATATTATTAATACTATTATTTTTATAATTTCAATTTCATCAGAAACTTGCATAGTAAAAATCAATCCTGAATGTTGCATGCACAAATCACAAAACCATTTTTTAGCAAAGAGTGACTGGCACACTTCAGGATCCCCTGTGATCAGTAATAGTATTTTGAACTGTAGATTCTTTTTGTGACTAAAAGAATGGTAAAAATAACACAGAACTATAACACTTATTCACAATGAATTGCAAGCAACTTCTCAAGCAACATGTACACTTTGAAAATGCCAACAAATTAAAATATGATTAAATCTTGTTTTTTTCTTGCCATCCGATATGTAAAAAATGTATTCCTTTTTGTTTTCTTCCAAGCCAAGGCACAATAATTAGTTATATGTTTAAAAAAATTAACATCTGACATATAATAAAATTACCATGGCAGTTTTAGTGTGTGCATAGTTCCTTTCAACATAAAACTGTATACAAAGTATTATTAAAAGCAAATATAAGCATGTAATATGTATCCCTATTTAATACTCTAATCTACTATATCACATTCATTATGTTACACATATTTACAACAGACTGCTGTTAAGCTTCGATATAAGTTATATAACACAAACTGAAGCAAAACTTTAAACCCAAACTCTTCAGTATCTGATGCTTCATGAATGATGCAGTGAACATCAGTTTCAAAATTTCACTACTGCTTGAAAATATTGAGAATGGTATGCTCACAATGGACAGAAAAATGCAACTTTCCTCATCTTTTATTTCTTCCTGCTTACGCTAATACAAGAAACAAGTCAACACACCAGTTGTAAACATTCATGTTTGATGGAAGACTATAATATTATGGAATAAATAATAAAAACAGTCAAAGGTGGGCATATGTGTCTGTAAAATTAATACTTGTGACATTGCTTCATGACTAGAAGAGTTGACATTAAGTAATATTCTGAATTTTAGATATTTCTGATTCAAATATATATGTTTATAATGCCTTACTTTGAAGAACTTCCTGTAAATGCAATTCTAAATATATATTTAAAAATATGACATTAATAACAAGATGGGAGGACAAAGTGACATGATAAATTTCTGATCATATTTCCAAGAGCAGTGAATCTGACTTTCCCTCCCCCTCCTCCTTTGTGGGAGGGACGGAAAAATCTTAGCATAGATGCCCACATGCTTTCCCTATTACAACAAATTAATTTAATGAATGAGGCATCAATGAACCAAATCCCTAAAATTACTTCACATTTGGTTTATCAGGGAAGTTAATAAAAATCTTATGCATGTAACTTATCCCAGATGGGAATTAAACTTTCATTACATGTATTGTGAAATTGCATCCATATTTAAGAAAAGGGAAACTCATAGAGTGCCTCAATATATTTACTTTCGCTTAAAATGTATTGCATACCATATTGTCTGAATAAGAACACTAATGCGGCAGATCTAAATCAAATACTTATGAGTTGTCCTACCAGTCGACGTGAAGTGTCTGGACCATGTACATAAGAGCTCACTGATGGCATGCAAAGGATATATGAACATATTGAAAACATGACTTAGTAAAAAACTATGAATTGCATTGCCATGCATATGTGACTATTAATCGTATAAAATGGAATGAAATATGCTCAATGTAAAAACCAGAAATGATAATTTTTAGTGTTGCTATGGGTGCAAAAAGAAAATACTAATCTTCTTATATACTTTCAAAAAATGCCAACATAAGACAAAAATATGTAAACAAATATAAAATACAAAAATCAAATTTACCTGCTCTAATCTAGAAAGTAAATTAAATACATCAGATCATAACTTCATCATGTTAATACAGATGATTTTAGACATTATCAGAAAATTTAAAAAATAATTTGGATACATTTATGCAACAAACCTACTGGCCGACTTTAGACATGGTTCTATCTACAACATATGCACTGCTACTTACATTTACACAGACTCACTAGCTCACAAACTGTGTTAGACCTGTAGCTTCAAAGTCACACTCCTTCAAAACACTTGGGTAATACTTGTGCAGAATTCTGTTTTATGTTTAATAAATAAATGGTTTGTAACAACATTTTAGACTCAATACCACAGGTTGTTTGGGAATGAATGTATCTTTAAAAGTAATAAAATCTATCTCATTTAAAAAATAAATATTATAGAACATTAACACGGAAAGCTGCCAGTTCTTAGAACTGGAAGTTTCTTACGTTAAAATATTAGTAAATCATTAAAAAATGTTATCAGACTTAAAATGGACTTGAGTTTAGCTCTATCAAAATGCTATCTACATTCTCCATGTACTACATGGTTTTATAAAGGCAGCAGAAGCTTGCTAACAAAGTGCTGAATTTCATTTTATTTTCTTATTTAAAAAAACGTTTGAGGCAATGTTATAAGCACTTCAGCTTCTCTGATAAAAAAAGAAAATGAAACCAAATAGGTATTTAGCCTGGTCCCATGTGGCATCATACATGCTGCCAGTTCTAAAGAAGGCTCTTCTTAATATACTGGCTGTGGGGTGAATAATAGTTCACCAAACTCCTTACCCTCAAATGTGCATCTTGTCTCAGATAACACTGCAGTTAATCACATTTGAGACTCAGCCAGTATTGAAAAACTCTCTGGTTACATCTTCAATGGGGCGAGGGGCTTCCTCTCTATCCAGTGGTGGGTCTTCTTTCTCTGCATGCAGATCACGATGCAGCTTCCAGTTATTTAACACATATGTGTACTCTGCAACCTTTTCCACATCCTCCAGTTCATGATAAACATGTACCAATCCTCTGTAGTCATATTCCAGCCCAGAGTAGCTCTCCCCAAATAGTTTCAGACCTGCAACATAAACACAGTCTATAATGCTACTCCTTCACCATTTAGTTAACTACACATATTCCTAATAAATCCTACATAGGTATTATGTGAATTGAGTCTTTTGGACTGTAAGAGCATGGTCCAACAGGTTTCTTCTCCATCTTCCAAGACTGTGATGGACATCTTCAGTGGTGTGCTGTTCATGATTTTCTCTGATTGGTTCACTTGGTTAAGGGAGTTGAACCTAACCAGGAGCTCCTTGGCATTTCTAGATGGGTGTTAGTTGCTGATTGGTTCACATGGTTTCTTTGTCTTGGTATTTTGTAAGGCTGGATACCATGCAGGGTGCAATTTCAGAGCTTCTTTCCTGTTAAAATTGATTCTATGCTTGTAAATTTACATTGCCTCCCATTATAAGTGAGAATGATAATGAGATTTTGAAGTAAATATATCAGTATCTTGAAAACCAATTTTATGCTCTCCATCAGCTAGGAGGGCATACTTAATGATGGGGCTGATTTGTACATCTGACCTAGGTGGTAATAACATCCGAGATAGTTGGTGGCTTCATTAATTTGCAAAATCTTTCCTTGAAACTTCAGGTTGGGTATAAAAGATTGTCTATTCAGAGTAAAATACTGACATACAGTTTTACTCTTATTAACCCTCATCACATTTTCGCAGCACCAGAGGTCTAATTTCCTCAATGCAATATTAAAGTCTCATTTAGGCTATCTTATTTCTTCTTCTCTGCACTATCCCACATTACTAGGTCATCGGTAAATAGAGCTGAGTCTACACCTGGGGCCAAAAATTGTTAGATCATTGATAAAAACGTTAAAAACACTGGGCTTATTACTGTGCCCTGTGGAAAGTCAGTTTTTCAGTTTGTCTAAATTTCAAAATGTCCTATCTGTATCAGACAGCTGAATACATTTGAGACAAAGTTCTTAATCCAGACAAACATATTGCCATGTATAGCTAAATTCTGTAGTTTTTGCAGGACCCTAAGCCTCCATACTCTATCTTAAAATCCACAAATGCAGCGAGGACAGATATACGACCATCCAGGGAGTCTTTAATGTTCTGAGTCAAAAAAGCCACCTGTTGACTGTTGAATGGTGCCATCTAAAGCCTGTCTGATAGGATGATAATAGATTACCACTCTAAAGAAACCAAATCATTTTCCAAACAATAATTCTTTCCATTAATTTTGACAGTACACTTGTTAGTGCAATCGACCAATAATTTTTTTTTACAGAATCTGGTGGTTTGTGTTTTTTCAGAATTGGAATTATAATAGCTTTCTTCCATACTGCTGGGACCACAATATTCCAGCTTAGATTTAAAATATCTAATAAGATCAGAAGAGTGTTATTGCTGAAGTGCTTCACAAATTCTGAATGGATATTATCAGAGTCAGGGCTTTTGCTATTCTTGAGACATTTAATTGCCTCTTGAGTTTCAGTAGTTCAAATTCCTGACAAAAAGTTCCTGTATGTTAGAATCTACCCTCTGCTTTCTACCAATCTCTCTTCTCATTTTTGTCTGTTTTCCCTTACTATCTACATCTAACCATTGATTATTTGAATAAAATTTCATGAAAGCATTTGCTATCTTTGACATAATGTAAATTTTTCCACGCAATGTTCAATGACTCTTAAGCCTGTCTTGAATAGTCAGTCACCTTTCACTTTTTTAATAAATTTAAAAACCTTCCCACTATCTCTTCTATTAATAATACTATCAATAAAATTGTTAAAAACTTAATACTTTGCCATATTAATTTCTCTTCACGGTATTGTAATGCTTCGTCCCCATTCATGGACATCTTGTGAATCTTGCATTTCTTCAGTTTTGGAGTGTGCTTTTACAGAAATCATTTTACTGGTGTTTTGTTAGAAAGTCACTTGCTCACCTCTGTGAATTTCTGCACAAGGTATGAGGTTTCACTTCCCTTATTTAATGGTTAAGCAGATCACCTGATTTTGCATATACTTACTAATCGCTATGGATCGCAGATAAAGCTGCTCAGCTTTCTTGTGCTTCTTCATGTGGTAATTGTACAGACTAGCAAGATGACCAATAGAAAGTCCTACTTCGTAGTCCTCTGCACCAAGCAGTTCTTCTTTTATAGCAATGGCCTTCAGATGCATTGCCTCTGCCTCCTGTAACAGACATTGACTACAGATAATACATAAAATTTATACTATGCATACTTTTATCATTTAAAGCTGGCACAATATGAATTGCAAGTATGATCTGCATCTACCGTATACCTCAGTTAATAGCTCCGTATTGAGTACTGTGTGTTAAGGCATACATGGTGTGAACTTATCACTAAACACTATATTATGTTTCTTTTTAATCTTACAGTACCAGGTGTACTTTGCCATTTCTCATTGGCTGTTTGGCGCAATACTGCTTTTTGCAAAACAAATTAGTTTGTTATTTAAAGTAATACCTGTTGTGCATTTTAATATTAATTAAATTTGGAATCAAACATGGTGAAACACCCATTAATAATCTCTTCTGAGTTGAATGTTTAAAACGCTATTTATGGTTTCACTTAAATGAGATTTATTCAGGACATATGTTTCGTGGAACTATCATCCACATCATCAGCTGTTTAACGATTGTTGGATCATTCGTAGGAGCTGGGTAAGTAGGTATACGGGTTGACTCTGTTGGTCTAGTGATAAACTTAAATAAAGTGCTGTCTGCTTCTGGGCTGTAAAATTCATAAGGTTATGCTTATGTACATCTTTTGGTTGTTGAATAGGTTCACTGACTTGATGCCTTTTTATATTTCATGGTTTTCATTCCAAAAATATATTGCCACAGCTGATTTATCTGTTTGTTTGTAATGGTGTTTCTCCAATGTTCCTTCAACCTAATGCCTATATTTCTCTGTCTTCCCTACATAGATTTTTTCACAATCCTCACAATTAATCTGATATATACCAGATTTTTTCTCTTTGAACCAGGGGAAAAAACATTTAAAAAGTTCACTTACTACCAATCATCAATAAAAAATTTCAAAAAATTTTCAAGCATTGCAACATAATCTTAGCACCTCAAAACCGATACAGTGTAAAAAATTTATTGAAATTAAACAAAACAGATTCCAGGCCCAAAAAGAAAAAAATCTGGTTTTTACCAGATTAATTGCGAGGATTATGAAAAAAATCTATGTAGGGAAGACAAAGAGAAATATAGGCATTAGGTTGAAGGAACATTGGAGAAACATCAGTTACAAACAAATAGATAAATCAGCTGTCTCAGCACATTTTTGGAATGAAAACCATGAAATATAAAAAGGCATCAAGTTATTAAAAACTGTTCAACAACCAAAAATATTAAACATATAGGAAAGGATTTATATAAAAAAACATGAACACAACATTATGAATTTTGACATCCTAGAAGCAGACAGTAGTTTATTTAAGTTCATCACTAGACCACCAGAGTCAACCTGGATACCTACCTACCCAGTGCCTAAGAATGATCCAACATTTGTTGAACAGCCGATGATGTGGATAATAGTTCCACAAAACATATGTCCTGAGTAAATCTCATTTAAGTGAAACCATAAAGAGTGTTTTAAACATCCGACTTAGAAGAGATTAACTGTTATGCATTTTATGATTATTTATCTTTAGGTATTTATGTTATTTATATTTATGCACTGGCACATGAAGTACAATGAGTGATAGTGCTGATGCATCCAGAGTTCATGCAAGACATGCAACTAGGTGTGAAGTGAGAGGTTCTCAGATTATGGTTAAAACTTGCTTCATCATGAAATGAACTTATGCGGCTTGATTATGCACTTGCTCGACATTGCTCAATGGAGATAACAGAGACAGTCTTCAGTTTGTAAGCTAACACAGTACACTATTCCAGATTAGGGTGCACCTAAGTAATGCTAAGCAGATTACAGATATGGCTCTTTAATGGGAAGCTAGGGAAACCCCTGCAACCAAACAATCAACTATGCTAGATTATATCTTTACTGTAAGTTTACATGCTTCCAAACTTTTATTTGCATATTTTTTCATGTTCCTGTCATATATTTGGGCTTTCATGCCCATTGCACAAACAGTTAATGAATCAGTTTAAGGGAATGCGGAAAGATATAGCTTGGTTTGTTTACACCCAAGTAAGGTAAGGAGAAACAGAAATATTGTTACATGAATGAATGAATTTAGTGAGTATTACATTACATCATACTTAAGTTAACGGCAGAAAATTACACTTAATCAGCATTTGTTCCTGGCCCTATGATCACTCTTTGTCTATTTTCATTTTGGTTAATTTCCACTTATCTTTAACCTTAACCAGAAATAGTTTACTTATTACTAGGGAGCACGGAATCTTATGTAAATACACATTGTCATATAATTTTTCACAAATACACAAATCTGAATTAATCTTTGATTTTTGCTATTAGTTATCCTGCATAATCTTTAATTTATTCCATTACAAATATATACAATATATGTACAAACTACTTGTATTGCCTTAGGTAAATAGAATAGAGTAGGCCATTATCAAACTTGCTGACACCCTGGTTATTCCCCATTTGCTATCTGTATATTTCATAATATATTTATACTGCTAGACCAAGCCCTTGAGATAAAGTGTGTGAATGATGCATACATACTGCATTCACTCTTCATTTCTTATGAACAAGTGTTTGGTGTTACTTGTGCATCTTGAAAACATGCCGAAATTAAATCAAGTGTTAAATTGCATCTTTAGCAATACATATACGAATTTAAAAACATATTTACCATGAACACTAAAGCTTTGTTTTGCCAAACATGTAAAAAACAGCAAGTGCAGATCAATGTTCACATCACTCAAAATTTATCTGGAAATAAACACAGTGCTGCTGTGACTCATGTGGATTCATGACAATTATTGATGCGTGAACCAGCTTATTCAAGTGAAGGACAATCAAAGTGTTCCCTGTATTATTTAGATTTATGCAGAGCATTTGTAGCAGCTTGTATCCCACTCAAAAAAGTCAATAATGGTCAATTTAGGAACTTTTTAACTAAATATATATACATTGAGCCTCTTGAAGAATCAACATTAAGAAAGAACTACCTTCCTAAGTGCTATGGTAAAACTTTGCAAAAAATTAGGGCAGCATGCAAAAAAGAAAAACTTTGGTTGAGCATTGATGAAACCCAAGGGTCAAGTTTCAGAAAAATAGGAAATGTTGTTACATTGAAAAATGACAAAGTAGTCAGTGAGCAGTCATTTTTAGTGGCATATAAAGAACTATCTGCATCAAATAATATAACAATTTTGAAGTTATTCAATGAAACTATGCATAAGACATGGCCAAATGGTATAAAACACGAGAATTTATTACTCTTTCTCACAGATGCCATATATGATAACAACAGGTCAAGTCCTTTCTGTGAGTTTTCCAAAAATGATTCATGTCACTTGTGTAGTTCATGCTCTTCATAGATTATGTGAATGTATCGGACTACTATGTGGATAGGCTTATAGCAAATGGGAAAAAAATCTTTCTTAAATCACCACTGAGGATTGTTCTCTTCAGAGCAAAAAATTCTAATCTTCCTCTTACCCCTGCACCAGTGGTCATGCACTTGGTTAAGTGCAGTTTTGTACTATGTAACAGATTTTTAAAGTTTTGCATCTGCTGTAAATGAGTTGGACAAAAATGATGCATGATCTATTGAAATAGTTCATTGTTTATTGAAAGATGGCTAATTAAAAAAAGGATTTGGCATTCATATCTACAAATCTAAACTTTTTGTGTGAATCCAAACAAAAAGTAGAAACTTGAACAAATCTGTTGAGTGAAACTTAAGGAGGTATGGACTGTTGAAATGAAAATTAATTCATTACCAGGCTAAAAGTACTAAAAGACAAATTTGAAAATTCGTTTGAGAAAAACAATGATTTTCAAAAGCGGTGTAAAGTGGCTCAAGTCATGGAGGTAAACAAGAGGTGATTTAGGATATGTGAGTGTTATTGACATCCCTTTTTTTAAATATGCATGTCTGACACCTGTGATGTGGAAAGATCATTTTCACAATGTAAGGTGTTATTTAGAGACAATCGGCATGCATTCATGATGGACAATTTGGAGAAAACTTTATTGTCCACTGTAATTTTAAGGGATCATGCTAGCAGCTGCTATCCATCTATGAGTGGTGAGTACCTCTAACAATAATAAATTAATAATGTTCTCTCATTTATGCAAATTTGAGCAAAACATTTTAAAAATGTTCCCAAATATTTTAACATTTTTAGCAATTTTTTTCTTCTTTTTAGCACTTATTACAGTTCTTAATAAATATTTAAATATTTCTTTAATTGCCCTGCATCCATCTATTTGAAATCATTATACACCCTTTGACAAAAATATGAGCCATCTCTTAAACATAAAATTCTTCTAAGTCCTACAGCACATGGTTCACAAGGTAGCAATTGTATTATATAGCATGCACTAAAGATGCTGATTAATGTGTGTGTTCTGTTACCTCTGCTTGAGATTGTGCAGTGATGCTGTGGCTAATGCAGGCTTGCCTCCTGGCATGAAGCATTTTTTAATAAACCTTCCTAACATATGACAAATTAGTTTTGTAATATTATTTCCCATGCACAGCAAACTTTAACGTTAATATGTTATAATGAATATTATAATATTTCCTTCAATATTTGTTCTATCTAAATGCAATATGCTGCACACACATTCCTGCATGTGCATGAAGAACAAAAGATGGCTTATGGACACAAATTCAAGAAGCCTGGGATGTTGTAGTGTCTCGTCTACACCTCTGTAGAAATCTGATATCTATGCCCCGAAGATTGAAGGCAGTTATAAATGCTGGTTCATAAACACAATATTAATTTGTGATTATTTAAATGTGTTTCCACTTTAGAAGATAAAGGTTTCTGTTCATGTATTTATTTAGTTATTTCTAAAGAATGTGCTAGTTTATGATTACATTTTTGTATGTGCATAGGTAATTAAAACACAAATGATATAATATAATGTGATATTAAGGCAATATGATGTTCTACATATAAAATTACAAAACCATTAATAAAAAATAAAGCAAAAATGTTGTGTGGGATTAACCCAGGAGCTAATGCAGAAGAGGAATAACCTCTAAACCACTATATACCAATACTCTATCCTATTCTCTTTCCAGATGCTTATGTTTATGACTATTATGTTTACAGGCAAAGCACCCATTGCAGTGTGCCAGTGCATTGTGAATACAACATTTATGAGCATCCCTAAAGTTCTCAGATCAACACGTAAAATCCAGCATGATTTATTCTTTTCATCAAAAGATGTACATTAATGAATTCTTTCTTCCAATCATTATTATATATTCTTTGCCCTTGCTTTCTCCCCATAAAGGGCACTACCCTGATTAATCCTCTTCCTTTGTTATTTTAATCTCCATACAACTGCTCTCATCCGAGCTATTTCTTCTCTTTCTTCTTTAATGACCTCATGTATATATTTTTCTCTTTCTTAATTACTTTTCATAGATACATAAAACATTAGTATTATACTAACTCAACAGAGGCCACTTCAGGAACATTCGTTTGTCCAGCCATAGTTTCGAGAGTAAAGGCGGTTCAGTGAGCAACTGAAGATGGGAGAGATTCTCCCGAAACGCGTGTTACTTTTGTGTAAGTGAATGGAGTTTAGTGTAAAAAATGAATACCTAAGTTTAGGTTATATTGCCACTCCATTGTCAACAGCTTCGTAAGTACAATATTTATTATACTAACTCATTGGAGAGATACTATTTGGAATCCAAATTGGTATGTAATGAAAGATGATATTGTAATAATCAAAAGGTTGTCAAAGGGTATGAGAGAAGCAAAATTATGGATGAATTTTTGGAAGAAAAGGAGGAATCGATAAGAGAAATGGGGAGAGAGAACAAAAAGAAGTTCAAAAACTGATTAGGTTCTTGGTGCATTGAATGAGCTCTTAAACCATGTGAATAACTAGGGTGATACTGGAGTTCATGAGAAGAAATGCATCATTCTGTGTATAAGGACATAAATGTTATTAACTTTGAAAATGATACAACTTTGAAAGTAATAAGTTTTGTGGATAGCATTAATTACAGTAAATATTTTGGATAAGTAACCATAAAGCATAAGGGTGAACGGAAAAGTTTCTCTCTTCTGAAAATTTGAAGAGGGGAAACTAAACATCCATATTAATGTATAGAAAAAGGGGCTAGGACCTTAGGATTTAGCCAAAGTTCTAACCCAATCCCATTAACGCAGTTAGTTAAAATTTATAATTATAAAATTGATGTATTAATTGAAGTGGTGTAGTTACTAATAAATTTAATTAAATATTGCACTTATGAAGCTCTTGACAATGGAGTGCTAATATAGGTATAATAATAACTTAGGTATTCATTTTTTATTAAACTCCACTTACTTACATAAAAATAAGATGCGTTTCAGGAGAATCTCTCCCATCTTTAGTTGCTCACTGAAGATGCGAGAGATTCTCCCGAAACTCATCTTATTTTTATGTAAGTAAGTGGAGTTTAGTGTAAAAAATGAATACCTAAGTTTAGGATCCATTATACTTATTCATTCATTATTATCTAACATCTTTTTTTTATATTTAAAGCATTCTTTTGGAATATTCTCTCCACTATTTTCAAAATTCTCTATCAACATTTTAATGTACTTTCCGTAATTAGATATTTCATATCTACCAGTTCCATTTCCATTTGTAGTTGCAAAAGTACTTTTCAGCAAAACACCCCATGAACTATTTCAATGCTATGTAACATTCTAGCTCCTACCACCATATTTAATTACCTGTATATTCTTTCTATCCTTTTAACATCTATTACTGGTGCCTTATACAGGCATCATATAATAACTGACACGGCTCCTTTTGCTTTAGCTAATGGTGTTTTTTGTTTCTGCCACTTGCTTCCCCCATCAATTTTAATTCCTAGTAAATACAATTTCAATCTACTTTATACTCTTTGCCCAATTTTGATCATCTTTCACATGCACTCAATTTTCTACCTTTCTTAAATATACAATTTCAGTTTTATCTGATTGAGGCATTTATAAATTTCCTCCATAGCTAATTTTCCCCCTAACTGTAACTGATCCAACTGCAAATCCCTGCCATTAACCTCTTTTTTCATTAATGCCATTGTTTATTTCTGTCTCTCCAATTCTTATGCAGAATGAATTTTCCCTGTGAAAAACTTTTAGAAAGCATATAATTTGTGTACTAACTCCTTTAATTGTCAATATGTACAAAAGATCTTGGGTCTTAATTTTACCATCATATGCTTGTCTAAGCCCACAAATGATATATATAATCCCCTATTTGTCTTTAAACATGAGAGACGTTATTTACAATACTGGTGTTTTACGAATACTATGCAATCTATCAGCATGTCAATTTGTAAGAAGATGGACCGATACTAATATATTATGCAAATGCTAGATTGCTAGTTGTAAGCAGTGTGTGTTGTGAAAAGACAATGTTCACTTGTTATCAAGTACAGGAAGATGTGGGCAAGATGGAAGGTGACTATCATGGACAAAAATGAATTGCATGGTTTTTGTGAAAGGAAGGCATAAAAAAAAATGCAAAAATTCAGACTTTTAATTACGGTATGTGATCAAGAAGCTCCTACACAGAAGACCATTTACAATGGGCAAATGGGTTCACCAGCAGCATTGAATCTGCATACAAAAATGGGAGAACTGATTGTTAACATTGCAGTCTCCCAGGAACATTGAGACTCATCTGATAAATTGGTTATAGCTAATAGGCACATAACCTTTAATGAACTAAAATGTTAGATGGTATCGACTGCACAATTGTGCATACCATTATTCACAATGATTTTAATATGAAAAAGGTGTGCATTGGGTTCCATGCGACTTGACACAGGTACAGAAGGATAAAATGTAGAAGCCTATCACCGACTACCGGAAATGCATAATAAGATTTGAATATTTTGGAGAAGCTGGTATCTGGTGACGAGTCATGGAGTCACTATGATACACCAGAGAAGAAAGTCTAATCCATGCAATGGAAACATTCAGGATTCCCTGGTCCAAGAAATTTTGGGCAGTTCCATCTGCGAGCAAGCAGATGATCATAGCCTTTTGGGACACTTCAGGAATACTGCTAATGAACTGCCTTCCTCAAGCAATGACTGTCAATAGCAAGATGTACTATTAGACTTCTACATGGGTTAGAAGCAGGAGTCAGCAATGATGAATGTGGAAGTGGTCAAGGAGTGCTTCTTCAATATGACAGTGCCCAGCCCCGGACCAACAACACTAAAGTATAAAGTTGCATCACTGGGATTCACTGTTGTGCCACACCCACCATATTCACCAGATCTCCTCCATCTAGTTATGTCTAGTTATATCTTATTGAAAAGTATGAAAGATAAGGAATTGATCATTATTCCTAGAAGAATGATTGATATATTGATAATAAGAAATTTGAATGTGAAGGGCTTTATGTTTTTTGTTATTCAAAAGTTTTCATTATTTTGAATTATTAGAATAGGGTATATTATTTGTAGTGTTCATATTATTTGCTGAGAGGTAAAAAAATTTGACAATGAGGATATTCAGGCACCTGTCCACAAGTGATGGCCTAGTAGTCCCAAACAATAATTGTGTGACTCTTTTACAAAGTTAATAGGGAAATGGCAACAGTGCATTGATTTGGTTGGGAGTACATGTAGAGATCCCATATACATTGAACTTAATAAATAAGGCACTAAAAACTAAAATTGTAAATCATTTCCAAATGCTTCTTGTATTTCTACCAAGTTAAGTGCTAATAACACACCTGAAATTTCTTCATGCTTTGGTATAGACGTCCCAGATTACCAAAATGCTTCGCTGTCTGGACATTTTTCTCACCAAAAGTTGCCATAGCCAATTTCAGTGCAGACATGTGAAGATCCTCAGCCTTAGACAGCAGTATGTGCATACCTAAGAGGAAATTAAAAAAAAATGTATTGATTAGTAAATGTATAAAATAGAAAATAAGCCACCAAAACACTATGGCATCCTTTAACAAATAAACTCATAAAGAGTAAAATAGTCATCTAAAAATGAAAGTTCTATACAAATGGCTATCATCCAATCTAGCTTGGTAGAATAAAAAGAGAAATACATTAATATTGTATAAAGGAGAGAAAACACACTAAACCTTCTGTTTTACACTTTTTAAGGCATGGGAGAAGAGTTACATATGTAGAGGAAAAGAGTATATATAAAGAAATAACTCACTATTAGTATATTCAAAATTATTTGGAATGCTCATTTCATTCATCATTAAGGATAAATGATTAATATTATTTCCTGAAAACAGTAATAGTTTAATGTTAATGACAATTTTCCACAATTATTTACACACGACTAATGGAACACCGCTAAGGTTTCACTCCAAGTGCTTTAGCAACAAGGTGCCAGCCATGCTGTTAAGAAATGCTACCAATGTGAAGTAACAGTGGCAACCTTTGGATAATATCATAATGAATATTTTCTAATAGCTATACTACAAATGTTCATTTATTGCATAAAACATAAGCACTAACCTTAACCTACCAAAGTGGCAATTATTATTATATAAAAAAAGAACTAACCCTCACCAACTGCAGAATTTACATTTGGTTATAATGCATGTTGTCTAGTATGAGGCTTGGAATGGAATGTTTAGAATGAATAATAAGCAATTACTTTATAAAGTACAAACTGCATCACAAATTGAAAGCTGGTAATGGCTAAGTGTTGCTATGAGGGTGGTTGAATAAGTAACTTGGTTTGATATTAAAGAGAACAAGTTCATTTAGCAGCTTAATTTTTTATATAGATCCCCCAAGGTTCAACACACTTACTCCAACATTTCTCTAGGTTCATGATGTCAAAGTGGGATTCTTCTAGGCCCTCCAAATAATTGTTTAGATGCGACACAAGAAAATCTTGCCAATTTTCCCAATGCACAGATGCCCAGTTTTCGTCTGTATGCTAAAATGCTTGTTGTATGGCAACATTATGCTCTTGCATGGCTCAGTCGCTAATATGGTCATCGGCAAGAAGCATATTATGCAAAGTGCATTAGTTGTTCTAATTTATATCACTGGAATTCAATTTGTTGAAGAAGCTTAAGTATATACTAGGTAGTAATGCCCTGGTTGAGATCAAAATGTTACACAGTCAAACCACAGAGGTTATTTACAATGTTTATTGGTTTATGAAAAAGGAAACTGGAGCCTCTAAATATTTGAAAGATGGTAGCTGAAGCAACCAGTGTGTCCAAGAAATCTGTGCAAAATATGGTTAATATCATTCCTTCCTTTAAAAAAATATCCTTTCCCAATTTATCATTTCATCTTGTGTATCATTAGTGTCCACTGCCTGTGATACCTCAGTAGTAAAAATGGGTGTTAAACATTATTTAAGAGGGAGGGGAAAAAAAAACTGGGGTTGTGTGTATTGGGATCAGAATGCAAACAAGCAACTCTAGAAAAAGAATATCTAATAAGTAAGATTAGTATTATTTTCTGTATATTTTTAGAGCTCATTTTGTAATGGATTGATAAATTATGTATATTTGAATGTAGTATATTTTGTAGTCTATTGGGATATTTTCAATAAATTTCAATTTTGTGTGAACCAAGTAATTTATAAAACCATCCTCATATAACATATTTTATGAAACAAAGTCATTTTGAAGTGGGGAAACTAGTATGGTGTTCCTATGGATGTTTAACAATCTCAAATAAAAGATTTTGACATACAGAATTGATGACTAAATTATATGCTAAAAATAAAATTTGGCATTCTCAAAAACATTTGGTACATAAACATGCAGTGCAACAGGACCTCAGCTTGCCATTTGCTAACTTTGGAGCAGAAGACTTAGAAGATATTTATTTTCTTATTGCCTTTTGAGTGTGAAGTTTTAAAATAAGTGAATCAATTGACTTTTAGAAGCTAACAAGTGGGAATGAAAAATATTAACAAAAACCACAAAATCTTCTATAACAAACTTTCAAATCTCATTTTATCATTTTAATATTTTCTATAAGGAATATTATTTTAAATGTACCTGTGTTATTAATCATAGAATCTAGTGCTATTTCTTCCAGTATGAGAGCCTTGACTCTTTTAACAGATGCTAGCATAAGGTGGTCCTCTGGCAAGAGCTTTTCCATTATACTAATTGCCTTCTCTGCATGCTCCCTGTAACACACAAAGGACAATTTTTACATAAGTCAAGTAAAATGATAATTTTATAATATTTTAAAACTCAAAGTACTATAAAAATTTCATATTATTTTAATATAGATTTGAATAGTTGGGATTTTCACAGTAAAATATAGTATCATATAACAAATTATTATTAGGAGTTCACACAAATTTCACTAGTTTTGTTCTACTTACTTGGATGTGTTTCAAAGGAAAATTTCCTTTATCATCAGCATGGTTCCACTGTCAGCTTTCCAGCGTGGTATTAACATGTGGCTCTTTGGATTTTATAAACTTTTTGATGAGGTTACTGTTGTTTGGAAGATGAAAATTAGCTAAATTTTCTTTTAATGATGAATATAGGAATCAACACAGTGAAATGATCTTAAAATCTTACAAAGATTAAAAGTAAAACTACTTAAAATCACGTTAAACATTGAAACACTCTTGACATTCTACATTAAAACACTCTTGACGTTCTACATTAAAACACGTCAAGAGTGTTTTAATGTGTTGACATGATTTAAGTAGTTTTACTTTTAATCTATCTCAGATTTTAAATTTTCTTTGTTTTTGTTCAAGAATATATTTTCCCACAGCGATAACTCTATGGGTTTTTCAAGAGCTTTTATGAGTTTTAGTTCATTTTGGAACTTTTTTTTTTTTTTTTTTTTTTTTTTGCCTGAATGGTATGCTACTTCTAATTTTTTTCCATATGTTTATATTTTACATTTCCCATGTGTTCCTTAACTGCTTGTGGTGCCTCAGTAGTAAAAATGGGCATTAAACACTACTCAAAAAAAAAAAAAAATCCATGTGTTCCTTAAACTGTATGGTAAAGTTCCTTTTTGTTTTACCTATATATTTTTTGTTGCAGTCTTTGCAACTAATTTCATAAATGCCTGATTGTTTTCCTGGGGAATTTTGTCTTTTGTGTTTATTTTTAGGAGGTTTTTCATGTTGCATTTATTCAATGGAGCCAAAATAATGTTGGCATTTTTAAAAATCTTTTGAAATTTTTGGTGTGCCCATGGATGGAATGTAAATTTCTTATATTACTGCTCTCCTTTGTAACCTTTCAATGTGGAGATTTATTTTATTTGTTTTTTGAATTTTTCTGCCTTTTTCTTGACCAGATTGTTGTGTAGTCATTTTTCTATGTTATATCCATGATTTTGGTACTCCAATTTGTATTCTGTCTTGAAAGGTTACAAAGGAGAGCAGATATATAAGAAATTTACATTCCATCCAAGGGCACACAGAAATTTCAAAAGATTTTTAAAGATACCAACATTTTTTGTTCTAGTGAATAAATGCAGTTTGAAAAACCTCCTGAAACCCAACACAAAAGACAAAATTCCACCGGGAAAACAATCAGGCATTTACAAAATCAGTTGCAAAGACTGCAACAGTAAATACATAGGTAAAGCATTAAGGAACATTACCATGTGGTTTAAGGAACACATGAGAAATGTAAAGTATAAACATATGGAAAAATTAGCAGTAGCATACCATTTCTGGCAAACAAACAAACAAAAAAAAAACATGAGTTCCAAAATGAACCAAAACTCTTAAAAGCTCTTCAAAAACCCATAGAATTATTGGTGAGGGAAAATATATTCTTGAATGAAAACAAAGAAAATTTAGTTAATTTTGATCTTCCAAACAGTAAATTCATCACAAAGTTTATAAAATCCAAAACTGTTTATTATTATTATAAAACTTGGACCAAAGTAAGTTGGTTCAGAGATAACATACTCCTTATTACTATCTTCATTCCATGCCATTTTACCTAATATTTTCACAAACTGGTATCTATAGAACTGGACATAACAGAAGTAAAAGCTAACACTTCAAGAGCCACATCCTAATACCAGGCTGGAAAGCTGGCAGTGGAACTGTGCTGATGATGAAGGAAATTTTTGAAACATGTCCAAGTGGAACAAAACTAGTGAAATTTGAGTGATTCCTCATAAATAATTTGTTATATGGTCCTATTTTAATTTTGTTTACAATATAGGCCCTATATTTTCTGAACCATATAGAAAAATTATACTGTATCACTGCTCTTATCATTTACAAACCTGTGCGCAAGATTATTTAGTACTACATGTTTATGGGAAACTGGGTTATAACTATCATATTTAATGCAGCTATTTGTGTAAGTAGGTTTTCTATACATGCCAAATGTTAAGTGATTTTCTTTCTTAATTATTTCAAGATCCAAGAAGGGCAGCTATTCATTACATCTTCACAGATGTAACAGAGTACATCAGAGTACATGTTATATCTTCACAGAGTAAAAGGCCTACTTTATTCCCCATTAAAATATTGAGGCTTTATAAGCAGAGTTGGTGAAACAGACTCAATACCATTAGAAATGGTGTATGCTGTGACAGATGTATGGTTAGATTGTTTAAAGCATATTCTTCACAAGTCATACTCAGGATTTTTATCCCTAAAAATCATCCTGGCCAGGTTTGAACCCACAACCTTGGGTCTACAAGGCATTTATAGTTGAGGAATGATAACACAAAAAATTTTATTGCTAGGATGCAGCAAAATCCAGATCCCGAGATGAGTAATAATGATATCAGCCATGGAGGTTTCAGACACCTATTGTTTTATTGCACTGAACATTAAAAAAACTAAACTTCAGAAACTACATTCCCTTTACAATGCTATTTTTCACTT
Organism: Metallyticus violacea; assembly: GCA_030762175.1. Taxonomy (NCBI): domain Eukaryota; kingdom Metazoa; phylum Arthropoda; class Insecta; order Mantodea; family Metallyticidae; genus Metallyticus; species Metallyticus violacea. The sequence goes on along the minus strand of CM060839.1, from coordinate 20,859,763 downwards.
AATCCTTGTTATGCATACCATATAAGGTAAATTTTGTCAATAATTTTTCTATTCTTAAGGGTTACATATAAAAAAGAAGGGGAAAAAAATAACAAAAATATCACTTACTTAGCTTTGAAGAATCTTCCAGAACTATATTCATAAACATAAAGTGCATATGCCAGATCTTCATGCGCTATGGCAACGTGGAGATTCAATTTGCCAAACGTAGCCTTTCGGATTTCCAAAGCAGTCTGCAATACAAAAATAGTTTAAGTAAAATATGGGAATTTTCAGTATTTTTAACTGTCAAATTTTTTAAATATTACATTAAAGCAGGACCCTTTCATAGCAAATAAAGCGAATTGTCCTTGCTGCAAAGCAAGTCATAAAGTGTACCTCCAGGGTCTTACACATATGCAGTTACATTGGAAGCTTCATAGTATTATTTATTTATTTTCAAATTTAAAATAATAATAACAACAACAGGAAGTTGGAGGATACAAATTTTCTATTCTAATATTCTCATATTTTATATCAGTTTCTTTGAAAAGAAATCTATTTGTCACATATTCTTCAGGCAGTATGCTACTGCTTTGTTGTTGATGCTATTTCCATTTCTAGTACTCCTTTTAATTCTTGAGTGTTCATCTATTTCATAAATTAAGTTGATCGCATTACCAAACAACCATCACATTTATCAAATAAATTTACCACAACTTTTGAAAGTAGGGAATTAATAATAAACTGTTTCCTTTCACTGCAAACTTTTTAAAACAATTCAAAAATAAATTGAGCATCTATAATACTCACCTCATATACGCTTACACTCTGCCTAATTGAGTCAAAGTTGAGCAGAAAGAAACCAAAATCTAGCAGTGCATCAGAATATTTTGGATGGTCTGTATCAAATGCTTCTTTGGCAAGGTAAACTGCTTGATGAGCCAAGAGGCCAGCACGTTTGAACTCTCGCTTCACCACACATGCCTTTGCTACCTGACGCAGTACATCAATAATTACACGAGCAGGCAGGCCAGTTCTTACTTGCTTTAGTCCTTCAATACTCCACCTATATGCCTGCAAATAACAAGGAAATATATAAAATATAGAATAAGGTCATTATTCATAAAAATAATATTGTACTGCTATTAGATACACAATTGTGCGACACAAATCACTTAGGACTCATGAATTTTTTTCCTATATAATGAACCATTGAATACAACATAAGCTATACTTATCAATGGCCAATGCAAAGCAGTTATAACCTCCAAAGGAAAAAAGAAAAAATGTTGGATATAGAGTAAGAGTTCTATGCATAAGAACCTTTCTTATACTGGAAATGGACCACAGCCAACTGTGAGTTCAGACATATAGTAACTAGACTCAGTGTTCATGGTTTTCATCACAAATTATGCACAGTTAAAATATTTTAAGAACCTGGCAGTGAATGTGTTTATGAACTGAGTGGTAAAAAGGGTGGAAAGTATCACATTCAGTGAAAAAAAAAGGACAAAATCTTTAATGACTAACAGTAAGGAAATATTGTAGATGCAGTGATAATAAATCGAGGAAAATTACCTCTCTAAGCACATTAGTGCACCTTTCTTCTTATTATTGGGCACTGTTACTAATGTTGCAGATCTATTGATGTTTTTATTACTGTCAGCACAGAATGTAGCCATTGTGAAAGAGTTCTTAATTTTGTTCTAATAACAGAATGATGTATCAGAAACCAGTTAGGGGGAGGAATCCATAAGAACTTCAAACACTGAAGCACCTACATTTGTTTCTTTGCACAATTAATACTGCAAGTGGAGAGATGATATTGCCATACAAGGTGGTACCCAAAACTTCCCAGACTAGTGCCAAAAACTAATTTTCGATCTTCTGATCACCCATAAATCTCTTTATGCAGTATGCACATTTCCAGCATCTCTGCCATTTTTAAGTGCGGCCTTCAAGTCATATTCCGTGAGGGTTTTTAGCACTGTCTGCATTTCTGCACAAATGTCCTGAATTGTGCCAAACCATCAACCCTTCAGTTTTATCTTCAACCAGAAAAACAGAATGAATGAATGAATGAATGAATGAATGAATGAATGAATATTGTTTCATGCCTGTTTTTGCTACAGAGGCACCACAGGCAGTGGACACTGATGATACACGAGATGAAACGATATATTGGGAAAGGATTTATTTTTAAGGAAGGAATCGTTCCAGACCTAAGTTTACAGTACCTCCCAGCCATTTGCCATTTATGAGGACTGAGGAAAACCTGGAAAAAACCTTAGTCAGGAAGGATGGTCCTGACAGTATTCGAACTCAGACCTCCCGCTCACGAGGCCGTGCCTTAATGACCTCGACCACCTGTGGCAATCAGAAAAACAGAGAAAAATCACAGATGCCCAATTAGGCTAGCAAAATAAGTAGGAATAACAGTCATGTTGTTTTTGGTCAAAATTCCCTGGTCAACAAGTATGAGACAATGCAACAATCAGTTCTTTTATTGCCAAATTTAGGTGATGAACATCTTATTGATGCCAAAAAATTATGAGCATGCTCCTGGCTTTGTTCTTCACTTGAATTACTTTTTTTCAGTATGAGTTTAGGTTTTCCCATCAGGAGGATACTTACTTTGTTTCAGGGTCATAACCATAAATCAAACTCTCATCACAGTGATAACTGAACAGAAAGATTGCATCATTGGAGCCATCTGGCAAAGCTCTTTGCAAATGTCAAAATATTATTGCTTTCAATCAGTAGTCAGAATTTGTTGATATGATCCATAACTAAATCCATCTAGTCAGCCAAATAACAAGCAAGCCGTAAGATTTTGGCTACCATGTTGGGTGTTGTACAGCTGTGGGCCTCAGTGGATGTAACCAGTCCTGAACTAAGCATACTATTAAAGCATAATTATATGGCTTTCTACCCCAAATGCTTTTCAGAGTCTCTGTCACATTTTTCTGAGTTTTGTACAAAATACAATGCACGTTTGCTGTTCCTGTCTTGGATGCATCATGAAATTGTCACAGGCAAGATACATAACTCTAAATAAAAGGGCTAACAAATTAGTATGTACACCTCATTTTGGGATTTCATGCTTTGACTCCCAAAACATGCTTGTACTACTATCTACGATTACACTGTGCTACTACAATTGCTATCTAGATGGCAGCACCAGTCCAGGAAATTATGTATACTATCCAATAAAAACGAGCTCATGCACTTGAGGCAACTGTTTTTAATTACTCAAATTCATTTAAATGAAGATAATTACACGCAAGAGATTGGAAAATCTGTATATCATATAATTCTTGTTTAGTGCAGTATAATAAATGCTTCATTATTTGTGAACTGTTAAATGATATTATAAATACAAATTCAAAATATATTTACATTGACATATATTTTGTTTTGAACTTGGTCTTTTGGAAATTGGTGTGTTCAATACTGGTATAAATTATCTTAAAAGATAGTAAATGAACCGATATTAATACAGCATAATTCAGACCGCCTGTGGTGTCTCAGTAGTAAAAACAGGCATTAAACACTATCCAAGAAGAAGAAGAAGAAGAGGAGGAGGAGGAGGAGGAGGAAATATAGCTCAAATTTTATATGGCCTTCATTTAGTGTACTCGCATTTAATGCAAATTATTCCACAAGAGCAATGTCGTTTCATATGTGATTTGATATAATTTGCACTAGCAAAAAACCTGCATTTAGTATAAGATGATGTTTGATTTATATATATGAACTTATACGAACATAGCTGTCACAGATACAAACATTCTTGAATACAAAGGTTGCAGACCAAACAAAGTTGAAAACAGACAATGTTACCCCACTCAAACCAACATTGCGTCATTTGCTTTTTAGCATCATAGAATCAGTTGGTAATATTTGGCGGTCTGTCATATGTAAATTATCAGTCTGGCTTCAATTTGCTCAGGTACATTTGTTTCAGTTAAATAAGAGACAGCTTCAAAAAAGTTTATTACAATGGAAAAAGGGGGGGGGGAAAGAAAAAAGAGAAAAAAAAACTCTTTCTCTAAAATGAAGTAGATTTGCAACGATGATATTAATAATGATCATTATAATAAGGACCGCCAACATTTAGTGAAGATGCTGCCAGTGCAGACATTGTTTGGAGATTTTCACATCATTTAAAGGGGACAACTCCATTATAGAGAGAACAATCCAGTTAGAGATGGACACTTTGAACTTAAAATGCAACAGTGCTAAAAAGGAAACCACCACCTTTGATTATTTTGAAAAATGAGAGTGAAAGTTTTGTAGATATACTGCTAACCATTAAAATTGCATCACATTGTCATTATCATAATAGCTACGTGGAAATGCCTGACTTCTTGTTTGGTTGTTTGATGGGGTTGCTGGGATCCTTCATGTCTGTGTGCTTGCCCTACCTTAATCCATTAATTTCATATTCATTTCACTGTGAATGCATTTTGTACAACACAAGCACCAATTTCTCAGAATGAAATTCCATATTCTTGGTATCCAAATTCTCCCATAATCAAATTCAGATGCCTGCTGGTATTGCTGTCATATTTTCAATGAATCATGCTCATTCCTTCTCAGAAAATGTGGTGTTAGTTTAATGCATCTCCCATAAGTGTTGCAATTTTAATGGTCAGCAGTATATATACATGGGAAAAGTAACTTCTTGTGTGGCTGCCAATATGTAAATATTTATTTTTGAGATGTTTCAACATTATAGTGTAACTTCAAAGAAATTATAATCTTAGACTACAGTGTTTGTGGCATAGAAAAAGTTAAGTAACTGCAGCACAGTATGTAAGGTATGTGTCTGCTTCTGTTATTCTTGTCATATAAATGTAATTTGGTATACCATTTTTATTAAGACAAAGATTTATAGCAAATGTGTGCATTTTATTGAAATCTCAATTTAAGTAAACTACCATTTAGGCAAAAAAAATTAAAATGTCAGGTCCAGTAAAAATGCTAAATAGGGGTTACACTGTATTCTGAAACCTTAAACAAGTATCAATAAAATTAAGACTTTCCAGCAAGTACTCAATTCCCAGATTAAACAGCACATGACTTTTATGTTGGGAAGTTTAAAATACAGAGACTAAAAATAAATTGTGAACATGATATGAATTGCAAAAAACTAAAAACATGTTAAAGTTTGAAGCAAAACTACCTACAATATTTGAACTAAAGTTGTTAAATGCTACACCTGTCTCGCACATTTTCAGTATCTTCTTTAAAAAGATGAGCATATTTAAGCATACTTACAATTTTAAAATAAGTTTTACATTCAAAAAAGTGTACCTATTCTGTATTTTGCTGATTGTTTGCAACCAATGCCAATAAAATAGAAGGTATTGTACTAAATGCAATGTCATAATAGCAAGGTGGATATTTTTCTGTTAACATACCAAATGCAAGATGTATTTACAGAAACCTACCACTTCTTAGGGCATCATAATAGTGGCATCAAGACTATTATAATGGATGTCTACTAATAGCACATCTCATTATTATGAGATGCTGCATATTCATAATAGCAATGCTCATAATTAGAGAGCAGAAGTTTAGGCATTATATGTTTAAAAAGGAGTATAAAAATGGCATTTTAAACAACTAAAATAGGCAGAAAAACAAATATTAGACTTAAGATATACAATTTACCACATTAATCAATTAGCATATTTACGTTAATGTTTTGTTAGATATTTATTTGCAATTTTAAAATTTTAAACAAATGTCTATCTACGAGGGTAGATTGATAAGTATGGTAAACTTCAACAAAATGGCAGGCAACTTTGTTGAGTGGCATGACTTTGCAAGCGTGACTTGTTACAGTTTTGTTCAAATTTTCAAATAGATGCAATGTGCAGTTATTTGTTGGCAGCCATCTTAAGTGATCGGTCTAACATTTTTCATAGAAAGTATAGTGCAGTAATAAGCATTTTTATTTATAAAAGTGGACTGCAGCCAGATACAAACTGAGCTGAAAGAAGTTCATGGGGATTCTGCACCAGCACTCAAAATCATTTATTATTGGATAAATGAATTTAAACTTGCCCATATGTGCACTGCAGATGCTGCATGCTTTGGATGCTCGATTGAGGTTTCTTTGAGGAAATGGTTGATGGAATTTATAGCACTATGTTAGAAGAACATTGCATTAAGATTCTCGAGATTGACGAGATGGCAGATATCTGATATCAATGGATGCTGTGTTTGTTGACTCAAGAGAGGATATTTCAAAATTGTATTTGGATAAGTTGCAGCATAATCTGAATGATTTCTGGCATTGTTTTGTGACTGTAGACAAGGCTTGGATCCACCACTATACCCTGAAGACAAAATGGCAGTCAAGACAGTAGGTTGGCAAAAGTAAAAGTGCACTATAAAAAGCTAAAACCATTTTGTTAGCATGAAAAGTGATGGGAATCTATTTTTTGGGACTCACAGGATATCACCATAACTGACTGTTTGGAAAAACGTAAAACAGTGACTGACTGTTATTAACCAACGTTATTGGACTGTTTGTATAGCGACCAAGATTGGCATGCAAAGAAAATGCTCTCCACCAGGACAATGGGCCTACTCATACATCATCCATTGCGATGGCAAAAGTGCAACCTAGGCTTTGAAATAGTTCCCCACTCAATGTATTCCCTGGATTTTGCCCCATGTGATTTTTTCTTTCTTAACCTCAAAAATTGGCTTGGGGGAAGAAATGTTCATAGAATGAAAAGGTTATCTCTCCTGTAAACGAGTATTATGCACAGTTCAAAAGCAATTTTTTTCTGAGGGAATAAAAATATTGGAATCTTGCTGAACCAAATGCATTGAGCTCAAAGGAGGTTATGTTCAGAATTTTTTTTTGGCAAAATGTTATTTATTATGTTTTTACCAGATTTATCAATATGCCCTCATACAGTTAACAACAAAATAAATATTCTGCATATACTATGAAGTCTTATAGGCATAGTGTTACACATTACAACTATTTTTTTTTCAATTTGAATGTTTTCATTAAAAACATAGGTCATGTTCTAACTCCTGTAAGATAGCACAGTTTTCATACAAGAAAATTACTTCCTAACATCCATAGATGATATCGGGCAAACATGAAGCAGAGCAAGGCAGAAAGATTCATTTAAACTATCACCCTGTAAAATTTTGTACATGTTTCTAATTTTGTCCAAATAATAATTTTCAGAAAACCATTTGTTATAACTTTAGCAATAAATCCTTTTTCCTTGTAACACTCTCTAATCATTGCTCTGTATCTTCCACAATTTTCATTCAGTTCCCCATAGGCTATTCTCTTTCTTAAAGCTGAATGATCACTTCTGGCTGGAAACCAAACTTGGCTTCGATGAAAGTCCAACAGTCGTATAACAGCTGATGATGTGCACAATAGTTCCATGAAACATATGTCCTGAGTAAATCTTAATTAAGTGAATCAATAAAGTGTTTTAAACATCCAACTTAGAAGAGATTATTCACCTAAGGTTGCTTTGAAGAAAAGAGCAGTGATAGACTAATTACATAACTGATAACATCACAGCAACCGCCAATGACAGCTTCACTCTATCCTCCACCTAGCACATTAACAGAAATGTACCAACTATGTTAGTGAAGCCAATCGTGAAAATACTTTAATTTCGTAGTGACCTTTCCACATTCTTATAAAATAATTCCATTTACCTCATCATATTCACTTTTGCTGAAGTGTAGGACGGAAAACTCTGTGAACAACCCAGCTAGATTAGTCTCTTCATTGGCTTCCTGAAGTTCATCTACAACTTGCATAGCAAGTCTATATGTTACCTCAGCTCCTTCAAAGTGGCCAAAAGCTGCTTGTGTATGCAGCAATCTAGAAAGCATCAAAACAACATATTTAACCACTGTTTATTATCTATATGATAACTTATACTATTTGTACACATTGTACAACTTGGTTTGGGGAAAATTAGAGAGCAGTTGTAAAAGAAATTTCTGGGTTAAATTGATTTCAGAAGGAGATTATGGAGAGAAGCGAAAATAATACTGGAAGGTATGGACAGGCAAATTTCATTCTCCCAGATTATGGAGAAAATTCTTTGACATAGAACAAGGATATAAAAAATGGCCCAGACAAGGAAAAGTATGTTGTAATTTATAGGAAGAATGAAAGGGAAGGGATAGCTTGGTTTCAATTAGTTTTGGAAATAAAAGGATTTGTGGGAGGAAGTTATTCCAGACACCTGTCTTATCTGCTAGAAGGAAGATGAAATATATATTTTTCAGTGTAAAGGAATGAATGAGTGGAGGATAAATTTGATAAGCAAGAAATGGTTATTGAGGAATATAGAAGTTATAGCAAGAAAGATTTTTTTAAGATCAAACACAGCTATGTAAATTACGAGAATTTTTATAGATGGTAAAGATGAAATGGAGATGGTTAATAGAGAAAAATAAGAGATAGAATTAAAATAAATATTTTATTAGATTATTAGACAATATATGTATGTAAACATTTATATGTGTTATATTTTGAAGTAGTCATGGTTTCGGTCAAATAAATAGAGTAACTGTCTATTTGTCAACTTAATAACTGCATGGTTGTATGAATATTTAAATCCAAAAAATCATCTTACAGAAACCATTAGAATCCCTTCATACATAAACTACAATAAAAATAGATCAATACATAAACTTCAATAAAACTTTTAGTGATCTATACGAAAAGTGATAAGGACTAGAACCTACAGTCTTCTTCTTCTTCTTTTTATTTTTCGCTTCCAATAAATAAATTTAAAAATGTATCACATTTCACTTCAACAATATTTGTTCTTAATGAATGTACATGATTTTACACCTTATTGGCATTGGCTCTTACCCTGTGTTCACTTTTAAATGGGACTTCCTTTTTTTTTAATTACAGAGCGAGTTTAACCCTGGAGACATAGATAAATGATGTAAGCCATGTCTTTTGTTGACTGGATAATGTTCTTTTGTTTTGGTATCTTTATCTTAATGAGAAATAAATGAAATTCAGTTTTTACTGTAACAAAACTTCATTTCAGATGCTATCGGTATTATAGCATGATGGCTAAAATTAAATTGTCATCAGGAAAGGCATTTTGGTATGATATTTTATTATCAATTAACAGATAAATGTAGAGTGTTAAGTACTGAAAATAAAGTTTGTATTTCAAAATTACATTTTTAAAAATCCATATGAAAGATACTCAATTTCTACATGGAAAAATGTTTGTGTAGTATGCCTTTACATAACCAATTAAAGTTTTTTACGGATTTTTCAGCAAAATTGATTACTCAGCAATGACTGTCCCATACTTGCTGAATATGAGAGATTTTACTGTACTAAGTAATTTGTAGCTGTTCTGTTCCACTTAAAATTATTGTAATTAAACTGTTAACTTGTCCCATATAATTCTTTTGACTGTTTGGATGAAAATATAATGTGTATGTTATCTGTATAAGAATGAGTAGAAGAAAATACCCTAAGGCCTTAACTCTGCCAGTGTAAATAATCACATTGAAGAGATAAATGTCAAATCACAATGGTTAAAAATGTACAATAGAAATGTTATGTTAACATAAGATAAGATAGTTTAAGATTAAATTAAATGGATGTGGATAATAAATAATCGATACAAATAAAGTAGGACAGGCAGTAGAGAAATCAGAATATTGTGGAAAAAGAACAAGGAATGATATGAAAGCAATGGTTTATGATAACAAAATGAAATGGTTTGATTAAGATTGTAAAATGGCAAACAAAAGAGTAATTCAAGAGCTAAAAAATTGGAGACAATCAGGGGAAAAAGAGCAAAGAGAAAATTTATTAACACTTAGATGGGTATAAAGGTGCCTCATTGAGGACAAAAAGGAGGAATGGAATAAAAGAATAAGTAAAATGTTCATGGATGCAGAAAAAAATCCAAGATACAAGGAAGATACGGTCAGTGGTTAAAAGCTTATATAGAAATGGGACAATGGAGAGAAATATAATTTCAGAAAGTTGGTGTGCTCATTTTAACATGTTATTAGGGCAAGAGAATTTAATTAGATCAGAAATACAGAAATAGATTTCTTAGGAAATCGGGAAGTTAATGATTTAGACAGGTAAATTTGTTAATGATGATTTAGATAGGGAAATTTCAGAGGAAGAATTTTACGATCAAATTAAGAAATTAAAGTTGAAGAAAGCAAGTGGTATTGATGGTATTCCAGGGGAATTCTGGAGGATTTGGGTTAAGGTAGAAAATAGGAGAAAAATAGTGGTTAAATTGTTTAATAAAATAAAGGAAAAAAGGGAAATATCCCAGATGTGGAGAAGGAGCATGATAGTACCCATGATAAAGGGAAGCGTGGTGTAAATAATCCAGCTAATTATAAAGGTATAAATCTTCTTTCCATTTTAGGTAAGGTTTACAGGAACATGGGTTGAGAAAGAGAAGAAATTATCAGAGTTTCAAACCTATTTCAGAGCAGGGGGAAGAACTGCAGGTAGTGTTTTTGTAATAAAGACAATGGTAGATAAATATTTAAGCAAGAAAAGGGGAAGAGTTTATATGATATTAATAGACTATGAGAAGGCATTTGACACTATAGAGAAGCTAGCTGGTAAAACTAAAAAGGAATATCGAATCTTTTATATCGAATTTTCAGGTGATGAGGTAATGGATTATATGCAGAGTAAAACAGGAGTAAGACAAGATTGTACATTAAATCCTCACATTGTTTAGTCTCTACATTGATACATTTTCGAAGAAACTAAGAGAGATACGTTACATTTACCAGTAATAAATAATAAGGAAATACCAGGGTTGCTTTTTGTATATGATTTAGTTATCACATCTATATCTTATACAGGATTGAGAAGAGCAACTGAGGTAGTGAATACTTTTTATAAACAATGGGAAGTGAAAATTAATGAAAAGAAATCAAAGATTTTGATTTTTAAAAGTGGTTATAAGTTGAAAAATGATGAAAAAATGGAAGAGAAATGGATGTGGTAAGGAAAATTAATTATCTGTGGACAAGTTTAAGCTCTAATGGAAGTTGGAATAGAAGAAAAAAATAGCAAAAGGAAAAGCAGCTATGAGTGTTAAAAGAGCATGTTTAAGAAAAATTCCTGATATAAGAGGAACTGGCTGGAAAGAATATACACAACCACAGTATAAGCTAAAATGTTGTATGAATCAGAAAATTGGGATGTAGAGGATGCATGGAAAGATGTTGATAAAATAAATAGAAGTTTTTGTAAATTGATTTTAAGTTTACCAACATTCTCCCTAAATGGTATAGCACAGCTAGAATTAGATAGATATTCCACTAAGAAAAAATAATTACAAGAACTATGAAATATTTATTCAGAATTACCACATTAGAAGGGAATGATATTATTAAAGGACGTTTTAGAATACAGGAGAAATGCACGTGGAAAGATTCATGGTATTTCAAAGTGCAGGAAATTTTGCAACAGATAGGTTTGGGAAAAGTATGGATAAATAGGGAATACCAAAACAAGAGGATTTTGGAAGGAAATAAATCTAAGATTGGAAGATAATGAACAACAAGAAATAATTAGTAGTTTAGGTTAAAAGAGTGCATTGAGACTTTATAGGGGCATAAAATAGTATGGGGTAGCGAAAAATATATAGAACAATCTGATAAGGCAGATAGAGAAGGGTTTGCTTGGGCTAGAACTGGAGTTATGAATTTAAAAGGATTAGGATATGATAAAGGAATAGGAAATTGTTTAATGTGTGGAGAACCCAATATAGACTTTCTTGTTTGTTATACTGTAATCAAACAACGTTATGGAGAGAAAAGGTTTGGAATAAAAAATGGGAAAATTAGAATTATAAAGATTTTAACTGTAAAAGGAGAGAAAGATATAAAAGTGATAGGGAACTATGTAGGTAAAGTTAGAGAAAAATGGATGAGGATTATGGAAGGAAATGTAAAAAGAAGTGTAACCTTAGAAGTATAATAATTTATGGATTTACAGTATATTTAGGGGAGATGAGGGAGAAATGATACAGAATGATCAGATGGTTAATGATTGATAAATTGAATAGGGGAGGGAATGGGAGTAAATTAGCATCAGAAGCAGGATTATTATACACCAATAACCTGGGTGTTAGTGTATATATAGTCCTAAGGAAATAAGTAACTTACAAGTATAGGATAATAGTTGGATGCAGTATTTAGAATTAAAATATTATAATAAAGTCATAATGATATGTATTAATTTTATATTGTCAGTTAGTATTATGGAATTGAAAGAGACATAGATCTGATTGTAATATTTAAAATTGTTTGTTGAAGTAAGAGAAATATATTAAATTAAATTAAATTAATAAAAAGACAAAGAATAACAGAGCAAAGGTACAGTGAGCATGTTGATTGGTTAACTTGTTCTCATTTAAACCCTCTATATAGTACATGTAATTTCTATTTTGGGATATAAATATTCAATATGAAATAGCTTAGCTTTCATCATGCTTTTTCCTTTAACTAGGTTACTTTGTGGTCACCTTTTTAAGTTGCTGAACATTTCTGCTCTACAGGTAAAAATGCTGTTAGCACAACCGATATTTTAAGATGGCAGTTTGTATGAATAATGTATCAACATTACCTAATTTCTAGGCATGTCTGTTATGTCTACACAATCAGTTTCTGTTTTTCTTAAAACTGAAATAATATTGTGATAAAACAAAGCATCTAAGAGACCTTTGGACAGTGATTAATCACAATCTGAGATAGGCACATGTTTTTGTTGGCAGAAGATTAGCAATGAAATAAACAAACATTAGACACTGATTGGTTTAGTAGTTAAAGGGTATGCAGCAGAGAGACCTTCGAACCATATTACTCACTGTCTGCAGATGATTAGCAATTACATAAATAAATGTTAAAGTGCATAGCATGAAGACTAATATTCACTGGGATAAGTAAAGTGGTACTTTGTCCCCAATTTTACCCCTTTCAACTTAAAAAAAATAAAACATTGGAGTCTAGAATGACTCAGAATCTCTTCTCTGCTCCCTACATGCTGGGTGGGATTTACCATGGGCCAAACTGATCCTAATGCTAAGACTAGATGATTTTAGGATCCGGAATTTTTAAGTCACTCTCAAGAGCTGCAGGTAACTGGGTGGTTCAGGTGTAATCAAATTAATGGGTAAAAAAATGAGAGTAAATAGAGTTGAAAAACCTCAAAAATTCAGTAGTAACATATAGCAGTCAGAAAGCTGAATCCCATAACATGTATTGCTGCAGCATTATTTCTTGGTCTTGAAATTGCTAGCTGCTAACCTACACTCTCAATCCCTATCCTCTCACCTAGTCAGTGCATTTCTTATATAGCTGCATACTCCTCTTAACAGTGATAATTGCATTCCCACCAGTGGAGATATAAGTATGGGCAACATAAGTAGGATTCTACTGGAATTTTAACAGGTTTTTATTATGTGGCCAATTTAAAATAATTTAAAAACTAAGGAAAATATTGGAAAGGTTGCTAAGAAGACATAGCGTGTACAAATGTGTTAACATCTTCAGTGAATAAAGAGCTGAAAATGGTTGACATGAGAACACTGTACAGAAATACCAAAAGATCTTGAAGAGAAGTATAATGTATATATATATTATGTGCAATAGAACTATTGGGGAAAGAAAACTGAATTCCTGGTTAATCCATATACACTCACTAACCCAAACCTAACCTAAGGGGAATCCGAGAAAAGAGGACCTAGTAATTTACGGTAGCTCACTATGGTCTGTCTATTTCCCTCCTTTTCTTAAATAAATGGTAACTTGATATGGTTCATATAAACAGCTACCACATTTCTTCTGTCTTAGTTGTGACACCACGGTAATCTCTGAGTGACATCAGTGCTAGATTTTAGTAAGTACATATTTTGTTTGGCACATCAATAGAAAAGTATCAAAAAGTTTGCAAATCAAATCATACTTTTATTAACAATGTAATTTCTAATTTCTAATTTCTAATTTCTAATTGCTGTATAAGCAATTTTATTTTATCTGGAATAAAAATTATTTTCAGGATGCATCACACAAGAGATTCCTTTTGCTGTAAAGTCATTTAAATGTACCCAGCATTCCCAACATTAGCATTATTTATTTAAATAGTGATTTAAATTTACAAATATTCCCTAAAAGGTATTGCTGATTACCAAAATATTTGAGTGAAACCAAAACCAGTATTAATTTAAATTCCAAACTGTAAATACATGTACAATAGGGTAAGTAAAACTGTATTTTTTGAAGGGGAGGAGGCATTTTTTAGGCTAAACAATTTTAATAAGTTTTTCATTACATGTATCCCACTTTGCATTAAACTAAAATGAATAAAAAAAGATTGATTACTTGACAGTTTGTTTCTGCTCTACAGTGTGTCACATGATTTACATACTCATCTCTACAGCTACTTCAGGGCATGTAGTAGAACTTGAGTTAGGACTTTGTGACTAGTTTCAGAGTGAGGCTAAATATAAACCAATAACAAGACTTCCTGGAATCATACACAGGTGTCATGTGACAAAGAAAGTGATGTATTAGTACTTTCATAACCCTAGCAAAATACACTGGTACAAGACTGATGAATAATGAATAAATTTCTACAAAAGACTTGCTCAGGAATGGAATACATTTCTAATTATCAGACATAGAAAAATATGAATGATGTTTATATTTATTTTAATAATAATTAATAAATAATTATTTGATTTAAGTGAAGAAAATTAATGCAATAAAGACTTATCTGATAAAAATGCTTTTTACTCAATTAATGAATACAAAGAGGAACAAAAATGAGTGAATATAAATTTCTAGCATTTGGTTTCTAAGTTCAGATGTGTATTTAGATGTAACTTTTTGATTGTAATGTAAACATATGTTTTCTACCTATTTTATGTATCCATACTTATTCAAATCTGTATTTATATCTAACTGTTTAACTGTTTAATTGTAATGTAACATGTATTCTATCCTTTATAATATTGACGATGCTTTGTAAATAATATTGCAAATGACAGAATAAAACTGAAACTGAAAAAATCCCTCTTGCTTTGGTAAGCTTGAAAGTAAGATTTAAGGCACAGTGGAGTGTTACGTGAGTTACACACTTTTTTTTAATAATGGTCATTTTTGTTATTGAGGCAGCAGAGGTGGTAGTTACTAACAATGGTATATGAAATGAAATTATAGACTGGGAGAGGATTTTTTAAAGGAAGTGTTCCAGTATGAAGTTCAAAGTATCTCCCCAGCTTTTACCATTGATGAGAAATAAAAATAATCTGGAAACAATCTCATTTAGGGAGGGCTGCCCTTGCAGGAAATGAACCATTGAGTACCTGTACCAATCATCTATTGTGAGGCACACATTACTTGCACTTGCACTTCTTTCCTTCTTTCCAATTTTTGTTATAGTCAAAAGCAGAATATGAAAACAGAAACTAGAGCATATCAATTGGTAAACAGTGTTTAGAAGCATGTAGAAATACAGGTATAAGCAAGCCATAAATAATATAGTACATTACGTTCACAAGGGTGCAACTTATTCATAACATGGTACATCCATATCAGATACTATATAATAAGCAACATACTATAATGAAGCAATGTAGAACATGTATTTAAAAATTAACACAACTAACAACAGCATGCAGAACTCTTCTGTCCATAGGCCACACAAGTTGAAGAACAGCTTTGTTCATAATAGTGAAAGGGTTAAAAAGGAAGGAAAAAGCAATTCTTTTGGCTAGAAACAGCAAAAATTCTGTATAAAACACTCCAAACCCAACCCCTCCCAAAAATAGACCAAAATAATAATCAAGAAATGAGCAAGATGACTCAAAGATAGCTTTTGAGATTTGTATTTAAGTCCTGGATTTGATCCCATGATATTTAACATTCTTAAATTTTTTTCTTTAGTTGGGAAATGAATAAGATTAATTACTACAAAGCATCTTTAATCATACAAAAGCTATAAAAACAAACTTATATGAAAGGCAACATGCAACTAAGGTCATCAATTCCATAAAGGTGAATACAATTTTATTAACCAAAAGATGTCACAATGAGATAAATTAGAATTAAAACAAGAAGTACCCCCCCCCCCAAAAATCAAGTGAAAATCTGAGTCATAAGCAAAAAAATGGCAAGATTTGGCAAATTACACTGTACATTTCTGAAAAAATTTCACTCTACCATATAGAGGTAAATAACTAATAATGTTAATGTCTAATTAATTGCAAATCAGAATGGTTTAGTAAGTCATCTCTACAAATTTAGTATACTCAAATCTACAAATAGCATGCTTTGCAATTAAAATAAAAATAGTATTATGAAGCACATCCAAACATGAAAAGAGCCAATGAAAGAGATTTCCTTTTACAAAAATAAATAAAAGTAAAGACAGCTTCACTAAATGCCTAGGCAATACATATGTAAATATATACTCTGCCACAAAAAATCTATGCACTAAGCAAAAAATAATAAATATCTCTGAATAAAAGATGAACATAAACTAATAAAGGATTGATAACAAGTCCCATATCCATCAGCATTCTATCTTTATTTATATATTTATTTAAGTTACATACTTATGGCAACATTCCAATAGTTTTCGCCTATATTTTACTGAAGGTTCTGCTTGCTCACAAATGTTTCGGCACCCAAGAAGCACTCTCTCACTTTCAGCAAACCAGCCAGCATCACTCAAGAAACCACCTGAAATCACCCTTTTATTAGTTTGTTCCTCTTGCCAACATGCATACAAATCCTTAAATAATTTAATTAAACTGTAAGAAAATTAAATTGAATAGATATGCATCTATTTAATGATTATAACTCACAGAGAAAAAAAGTAGAATACATTGCTGTATTGTTGTAATGTGTTTTCGTTTCAGTGTTTGTGTTACAAACCAAAATTATAAGAAACAATTATACTTCTATATTAATATCAGTGTGCAATGTTTCAATTAACACTTTTAGTTTATTATATTTCCATTACAACAGGATTATATAGGTATTTTTTAATGCAGAGGATCCTCCTAGAATATGAATACAAATATTTCATTACTTCTATAAAATCATCCATTTATCTGATGACTGATGTGGCAGGGACCTTCATCAGCTGATAGACCGTTGTTCAAAGCTAGCCATGCTACACAAGTTGGTCTAGTAAGCAGAATTTAGCAAACTGTTTTTTGTTCATTACTCTCACGCATTGTCAACATCGTTTGAACAATGAAAGCAACAACGTGTATTTAATCTTAAAATAAAGCCTGCTAAGAATACTTAATGGCAAATTATTCTTGTACTGTCTGAGTTTATGAAAGGAAATTTCCAGGAGGTAAACCAACTTCATGCCTGAGCCACTACAGTGAAGCAAATTACATATTCTAGAATAGGCTGGTGAGTTTATTTTATACTCTTATGCTCCACTTACCATTGAACTACTCAAAACATATTTCATAGGCTGTTGTCTGCATCATCAGTTGCAAGTTGACAGTTGAATTTCTTGATAGATGTACTTGCTGTAGCTATAGTGAGCATTCCATCTTCATTGGGAATTTTTTTTTATAAAAATATGAAGATAAAGTTATGAACTTCCAGATCCCAACATAGGAGAAACTGATTCAAAAGTTCATCAAATGTCCCCTAAACTACACCAAGTATATCCAATCTAATCAACCTAATCTAAAATTCCAGGTGACAGTTTCAAGTCATAATGCAAATAATAGAAGTATCCATAAATGAACTAAAGGATAACACGCCAAGAAATCAATTTAATTTTTCAAAGAGAATTAAGAAGAGTAATGGGTAATTTCATAAACAGATACCTGAAATGTATGGAAAATGAAGGTAGACAATTCCAGTATCTTCTTACATAATATGGGTAATATGGGTGAAAAACTCATGTCATGATATTATGATGATCATGACTTACTCTACAGAAAAAATAATTACAACCAATCAAAAAAATCTGAATTTATATGAGCAATGCCACTTTACTCAAACATAATAACATTTATCAACTATTTTACAATACTGAAGAAATGGAATACACATTCACAACTGCTAAAAATGCAGAAATTGCAAATAAATACCTTGAAGTTAAATTTTAATTTACCACATATAAGATTTCATATACAACAGTAGAAGGTTACAAACCTAGTCTAAGACCAAGATCAATGGTATTATCCCTTGCAATTGGGTGACACTGCATAGCATGACATCTTTGTTGATAAGCTGTTACCAGATCCTTTGCAACTCCAGTTCCATGGTCCATGAGAGCCTGTCATGAAAATAAAGCATTAATAACCTTATGATATTCTTCAAAAACATTTTTGACATAATGAAAAATGTGATGCAAATAATAATGTTGTAGTCACGTTGCTTGTACAGATCTCTTGTAATCAGAATAGAAATAAATGCAATAAATATATTTTGTAATGTTAATATATGTATTTATATTTTTAATAATAATTTTATAAAAGAAAATATGATTTTTATTATATATTACAAGCTATTTCCTGACCCATTTTTCCTTTGTCGTGCAATTTCTTGAAACTTAATAAAATATCAAACCTTATTCATGAAAAGCATTAACTCAAATGCTTTGACCTTCACTGCTTATATCTAATATAGTGCAATTTTAATGAACAAGCATAGCTGAAAGTAATCACTTTGGTGACTATTTTATTGACCTCTGGTTAATATCAAAATTTCTATTTCAGATGCAAAAAAAAAAAAAAAAAAAAAAAAAAAAAAAAAAAAAAAAAGATTAATTGATTGTTATTATTGAGTAGTGTTTATCACCTGTTTTTACTACAGGCACCACAAGTGGTGGACACTGATGATACATGAATGAAATGGTAGATTGGGAAAAAATTTTTCTTAAAGGAAGGAAGCAATTCAGGCCTAAATTTAAGGTACCTTCCTGGCATTTGCCATTTATGAGGACTGAGGAAAACCCAGAAAAAGAACTCAGTCAAGGAGGACAGTCCTGGTGGGATTTGAACCCCAGACCTCCCGCTCATGAGTCTGCACCTTAACGATCTCACGGGTGGCAGTTTGATTCATTGAGTAAACTTTGAGTTATATATAAAAAGTATTTAAATTATAACTATGGAAATATTTAACTATAACTTGTGACATTAAGTCATGTGTTTAAATTCTGAATCCAATTTTAAAACGTTTAATTAACTATAAGTAATCAAATAAATAAAGCTAGTGGCAGATGTTCATTTATTCCCTCCCTTCATGCAGACCAAGTTTAAAGCTAGCGGATCATAGATGCACCAATAGTCAAAGTTGTATATTGCTACCAATAAGGTTGGTTAGTGCATGTTTAAGTTCAAAACAGTGAGGAATTACTGTGTTATAGCATATCATTTCTATGTTCCTATGGCTCAAAGATTTAATACAGAATAATGCATTTTCATTTGCTGTAACTCTTTAAGAAATGTATCAGCTGCTCAATATCACGCAGAATTTCAAGACTGTTTTCCAAGGTTCATCCACCTGACAGATCTACAATTCAAAAAACAGTATTTAAATTCAAAGCAAAAGGAGTGCTGGACAAGAAAATAAGATGAGGCATCACATGTTATAGGAAAAACTGAATAAAAATGCTGTTCAATTAGAACAATCACCTTGAAAGTCTATAGCAAAGCTGGCACAGCTGCTACTAGCATTGCATCATTTAAGCATAAATATGTTTATAACATCCAATCATAGCTATAGTTAATTTAGTTTAGTTTCTGAAGCATTCAGTGAGTTTGCCAAACAGTCACAGAGACCTACGAACATAGAACTTGTCATATACAATTATACAGTAACACACACATCAACATTTACAAAAATATCTATAAATAAATATCTATAATAAAAATGAAAATGAACACCTATAACCACTCAACCAAGCAACAAAAACAGAGAAGCAAAAATGACAAGTCACTTAATCACATAAATTTTCCTATATATATATACAATTATTGCAGTGCTTTTAACTAAGTACAATATATTATGACTCATATATTCCTTTACAGGATAATAGGCCTTTTTACATAAGTGTTTTCTAAGAGCAAGTTTAAAGGATTTAGCATTGTTTATTAAGGCTTTTAAGCTAGAGGGAAGAGTATTTTGTACTAAAAAGCATTCATATTAAACTCCATTTTGATGGCAGGAAAGCATTGAAGCTGGCCTATGTAGATTTGCTTTTTATCTAGTATTCTTGTCATGTATATTCTGATTTAGAACAAAATTTTCTTTATTTCTTTTATAAAAGTTCATGAGGGATTAAATATATTCAAAAGGAAGAGTTAAAATTTCAAATTGCCTAAAGAGGTTTCTGCACGAATGTCTGCTATGTGTACCAGCATTATTCCTGGTTTTTTTTCTATAATAGGAAGACATGTTCACATTATTATCAATTATTAAACCAGGGAATTTAATGTATTTGGTTTGTAGAAGTACACTGTTATAATATCCTATCTGTAATTCTGCATCTGGAGATCTGTGAGTGATGAATTTCATAACATTTGTTTTACCAAGATTTAGAGACAATTTGTTTGCTTTGAACCATACATACAAAGAACTCAGAACCAGATTTAATTTAATGACACAATCATTAAGGCTATTTCTATTTATCAATATGCTTGTGTCAACTGCAAGTAGAACAGTTTTCCTACATCTTGGATAGATAAGTACATATCATTTATATATATCAGAAAAAGAAGAGGGTCCAGAACAGATCCTTGAGCCACTCCATGGTTAATCTAATCATTCCCCATTCTGATGCATTGTTTTTATTTTTAAAGAGACAATTTATTACTACTTTTGGTTTCCTTTTGTGAAGGTACGATATAAACCATTTTAAAATTGGTTTTTTTCCCCATAGAAAGCTAATTTATCTATCAGAATTCCATGATTAACACAGGTGAAAGTCTTTACTAAATCATAAAATATTCCTCCTACACGTACTCTTTCATTAAATGCAGTGAAAATTTCATTAGTGAGTTTATAATTGCATTTTCTGTTGAAATTCCTTTTCTAAAGCCAAACTGATCATTAATTAGAATACTGTTACTTTCAAGGTAATGGTAAAGCCTAATGTACATTACTTTCTCAAACACCTCAGAAAATGTAGGTGAAATAGCTATAGGTCTATAATTAGAGACATTTATCTTGATAATGGAGGGCTGTTGCTGCTTTTATGACTTTCCTCAGTATTTTATATTACAAAGTTATTGTTCTTAATTTTCATTCTTTCTCTTTAATATATATTATTAACCTTATTAGCAATTTTTATTTGTAGATTAAAGTTGATGAGTTTAATCAATAAATTATAATCTTATCAGACTTGAAATTTATGTGCTCATAACTTTGAGAAGTTTAATTTACATTTTTAGAACAAAATTTGTTTTATGCACTGTCATATGGTTTGTCATATTTATTTATCTAACAATTACTTTCCCATTTAAATTTTGCTACTTTACTATAAAATTTGTGGTGAAATTGCATATTTAATTGTATTTGTTCCACCATGATATTACATTGAAATATTTTTTGTATAGGTAAAAGAATAATTTCAAGACCAGCATTGTTTTTGTTGATACTTCAGAAAACAAATATTCACCATTAAAAGAATGAGATAACACTTAGTAGAGTTTATGAGAGATATAATGAGGGTTTCATCAGGAGATTGCAAAATTATCCCACCATTAACAGACATTAAATTATGTACATTCTATTTGCCCAAAGTGTCAACATTTTTTACATAAGCAATCTCTTTGAGCAATTTGTCAGCTAGCAGACATAAAAGCCACATTTTTTATTTGTTAACAAGGAAAAATTCCTGTCCAATTGTAAAAATTGTAAATCTGGTTCTGAGTTCATTGTGTGTATGGTTCAAAGCAAAGAAATTGTCTCTAAAACAAATGTTATGAAATTCATTACTTACAGATCTCCAGATCCACAATTACAGATAGGATATTATAACAGTGTACTTTCACAAACCAAATATATTTAATTCCTTGGCTTAATAATTGATAACCATTTGAATTGGAAAGATCACATTGATTTTATTACACCTAAACTTAGTAGTGCATGCTATGCAATATGGCATTAGTATTGTTGAAGTCAATTAAGAATTTAAAACTAGTTTATTATGCTTATTTCAACTCAATAATGAAATATGGTATAATATTTTGGGGAAATTCAGTTAAAAGTGAACGTGTCTTCCTGTTACAGAAAAAAGTCATACGAATAATCGCTGGTACACATAGCAGA
Source organism: Metallyticus violacea (assembly GCA_030762175.1). NCBI lineage: Eukaryota > Metazoa > Arthropoda > Insecta > Mantodea > Metallyticidae > Metallyticus > Metallyticus violacea. Next base: position 20,837,434 of record CM060839.1, on the reverse strand, counting down.
CATTCATGCAGAAACCTCTTTAGGAAATCTGAAATTTTAACTCTTCCTTGTGAATATATTTTATCCTTCATGAATTTTTATATAAGAAATAAACAAAAATTTGTTCAAAATCAAAATATACATGACAAGAATACTAGACAAAAAGCAAATCTAGATCGCCCAACTTCAACACTTTCATGCCATCAAAAAGGCATTTATTATGAATGCATTTTAGTAACAATGCTCTTCCCTCTAGCCTGAAAGCCTTAATAAACAATGGTAATTCCTTTAAATCTGCTCTTAAAAATACCTATGTAAAAAGTTATTATTCTGTTAAGGAATATATGAGTGACAATATTATACTGCACAACATATCAATGTATATGTAAACATATATATAAAAATTTGTATAATTGACTTGTCTGTTTTTGTTGTTTGGTTGAGTTGTTCTAAGTGTTCTTTTTTTATTTTTATTGTCATTATTTATGTAGATGCAGACAAATTTTTGTAAATATAGATTGAAAGCTACTGTGGTAATTGTATATGACAAGTTCTATGTTCATAGGTCTCTGTGGCTGCTCCACGAACTCATGAATGCTCCAGAAACTAACTAAATGATTGACTAACCCGTTACATATGGAATAGCTCACTTACTAATCTTTTTCTAGTATTGTAATGTTCTTTGTTTTTCATTTATGCTAATATTCCATTTTTTAAAAATCGTGAAAAATGTACATTATTCCCTTTCAAATCAATAATTTTAATAATACAAAATACACAAAATCAACTAACAGCTTCACTGACAAACATGTTTATTCTGTTTACATTTAGTCCATAGCATAAAGTGGAGGTAGTGTTGCAAGCATTACATTTCAGCTGCCTCTAAGCCTCTATTCGTGTTCATTTAGAATGAAGGAGATGTGACCATTACAGAGTAAGGAAAAATTCTTCTGCTGATGCCAGATATTGACCTGATGCCTTTCCACCTGAGTTATTTATATAATCTGAACTAAATCTAGTGCAAATATTCTAACCTTAATGAACTCATTTGCACCCAAAATTGAATAAGTACTAAATTTTCCTGAGAATGAAGTTATATGCTAGAAAATGAAGGGCATTTTTATATTAGGTATTTAGCCATCAAGTGCTACCACCTGCTAAACTACAATATAAAAATAAAAATATTTAAAATAAAAAACTATTTATTTTGAAACTATTAACAACCATGTATGCTAATAACAGTAGTAGATTATTTATTTATTCACTGCAATTTCACAAGTTAGTATCTTTTAAAAAAAGTAACAGCACTCAAAATGATGAGAACAGTCTGCTATTCCATTTATTTTAATGAACTGAGATGGGTGCAGTTCCTTAGCTCTATGCATTTCTTGTTTTGAATTTAATTCAACTGCTATTACAGTATTTGCTGTACTGCACTATAGTTTATACTATAAAGTCTGCATATCTAATGTGAAAATATGAATATGTGTCTCTAATTTTACTATCTGCTTTTGTGTGGTATTCAAGTTTTAAGATTTTCCTGCCAGTTATTACATGATAAAGGATAATAATGTTTTTCATTAATGATAAAACTGCAATGATTAACTTTTTGTGTGTTGTAGATTGATAAAACATTATTACTTACCTGGAAACTTCTGAGCAGAAGCAAGCGCCTGTTTGTAATTTTAAGAACTCGTCCAAAAACATCCAGGTCACTAAATTCAACTCCAAGGAGGCACAGGCGTTTTTCCTTATATAACTAAAAAGCAAACATTTTACTTACACCATGACGTATTTAAAAATGCTTATGAAATTCTAAATACATTACAATAGCGAAACAAGGCCCATATTCATTTCTAATTATCAATAAAAACAACACTATATTTTTGACACATTCCAAAAGTGAAACATTTTTCATCTTTTTAACTTCAGTCATAAAGCACAGTTATGACGTACCTTGTAATAAAGATCAAACATTAGATTATCCGGAAGTATTCGAAGTTCATTTTTAAATTTCTTGTAATTTTCAATGACTGCAGTTATACCCAAATTATACAGAGAATTTGGTACTCGCATATCGTCAGGAGCCATCTTAGACGAGAAATATCAACACAGCTGATGCGTTTTGACAGAACCAACCACGAATAAACTAACTGCCTTCTGGTTTCGCTGAAAATGCCGAACTGATTGGAACGCACTATTTCTCAATACAAAATGATCGTCTAGAGCGATTAGGTTATCATCACAAAATTGAAGCTCAGCATTCTTCTTAGCACCACTCAGAGCAATGCAAATACTGATGCTAATGAGATGTTTCAATGGGCCTCAATATTCGAAGCGGTAGTTTGAATTATTGCAATGCAGGGTTAGGGAACCCCTAGTTACACCATTTTGCGCAATGTAGATACATTATTACTTCGGGTCCCCACTTCCAATCATAAAAATTCGCATAGCAACACCAACACAATGATGTCATATTTTAACATCAACATGAAAATGGTTTTACTAGCAATAACACTAGGCAATGAGCTTACTCTTTCAGTCTAGTGCAAATAAAAAACTCAGTTTTACAAATTAATAATATAAGATATAAGTCTGTACATTAAAATGAATATTATAATTATGCAATCTAGCAATTCTTAGTTCACTGGAACAACCAATAAGACATATTGTACACTAATTTTCCAACATTAAATTTGATTGCAAGCACAGTCCAGTATACATTGCCAACTGAGTAATAGTTGAACTAGTTATGCTAGAACAAACTGGATTTGGCTCCAAAACTAATAAATTGATAATGATACAGCATTAAATAAACTCACTTCACTAATTAATACTCAATTTCAATGTAGTTATACTAAAAAAAATTGTTCATGCTTCTTACAGAATGTATATTTTCTGCACTCATTCTGTAATTCCAGATGAGGCTACTGTCTAATTCGTAAACTTGTATTACTTTCTATTTTATACTAGGCACAAAAATTCAACTCAATTTATTCATCCAATGCTATCTTTATAAAAACAATGTAGAAGTAAGAATTTGTTCAATTTTCTTATGAAAGTGTGTAATAATGTCTATTTTTTTGATTACCATGTTATAAAGTGACATGGCTATGTAAATTTTCTTTAGTTTAGTTCCAGGAGAATTAGAAAGTTTGTGAAACAGCCACAGAGACTTACAAACAGAATTTGTCATTTAAAATTACCACAGTAACACGCAATCTACATTTATAAACAATATCGTGTATATCTGCATAAATAGTTGTAACAAAAATTAAAAAGCAGCACCTAGAACAATTCAGTCAAAACAACAAAAACCAGAGAAGCAGTAACAGACAAATTACTGAACCACACAAATTTTACTATATACATATTTACATATACATTGATATAAATTGTTAGTGCTTTTAAATCAATATATTATATTGTCACTTATATGTTCCTTTACAGAACAATAGGCCTTTTTAAAGAGCAGATTTAAATAATAACTCTTATGAAATAATTAATTTTTTTCTGTGTGTTATTTCCCTTAGATTATTTCTGTATCTTGTATCACAGAAATACACCTCTGAGCTATGAAACAGTTTAGATTTTTTTTTAGTGTATACTAAATTTTCATATAAATATAAAAAACCATAAACTAAGCAGAGAAAAAATGTTTAATTTTTTAAAATATTCTCTGCAGCTCTGACTATAGTTAATTTTTGCAATTATTCAGAAAGCCTTCTTTTTAATTTTGAATGCTGTTGAATTTCCCCAAAGCACAATACTATATATTAAGAGTGAATAAAATATGCAAAATAAAAATTCCTTAGTGAGTATGGGTTTAAGGATTCCCTTGCCATTCTCATTGCACAGTAAATATTACTCAATTTAAATTTGCAAAGTTATTTGTATATAGGTGTCAGTTTAAGTGTTGAGCAATGTTTAAACAAAGAAACTTTATGTTGGGAACATATTTTATGGTGCATCCTTCAGTCTGATATAATGTATAGTTGACATTCTGTTTTTGTTGGTGAAGGAACATTACCATTGTTTTTTCAGTTTCATTCAGTTACTATATGAGCATTTTCTGGTAGCAAGTTAGACATTAGGGATTAAAAACAATAATGTAGCAGATATTACGCATAAATTTTATGTATTTGAGTAGAATAGGTGTATTAGATACAAACACCTCTCCAGTGATTTTTTTTTATTGTTTTTCAATTACTATACTATGTGTAATCTTTATATAGTTATCTTGCAGTACAAAATATGTGTAAATTTTTCCACATTAGGTACCAACATTAATGAAATTATTGCCATTATTTTACTTTTGCTAATGGCCAAGGAAAAAAAAAATTTTTTGAGCCCAGAGCTGCCAACAACATACAAGTATGAGCTTTACTGATCTGGGTTAACATCAAGTAAGGAGAAAGGGTTCTATCTACTTAACCTGAGCAGTAACTGATTAACTAACCTTATTTTGTTTATGTCCATTAACAGCCTATTAAAGTTGTTTCTGTGTTTGTGCCTTCAGTTAGCATTCCTACATGACTGCAGTAGCATAATGTAATGGATTTTGGGGAAAGTATCAATAGGAGTAGATGTAAACAGTTCACAGGCTCTCACCAAAATTGGCAAATATAAATAAACAATAAGCTTCTGCAATTCTGCAATTTTGAAAACTAAACATGTTTATTACTTAATTGATATTATTATATGATTCAGTTGAACTACACACTCTTAAAGCTTCACTTACTTTTCATTAATGTATGGAATATTTAGTTCCCATCTTCAGTCAGGCTAAAGTTCAACTGTTAGATCATTTGTTGAGCTGTGGGAATGTATATTCTGCTCTGGTGTCGGTGTGATAAACTTGTAGTTTATGTTTTCATCCCTGGCAGTGTCGAAGTTCATTATGCTGTCTTTGTATTTGTAGATGTAGATTTTCTCCCAGGTTGCTAATTCCGTAGGTCCTTGTACTGATTTTAATAATTTTGCTTTATTTATTGTCATTATTTTGTGTCCTAAAATGATATGCTACTGCTGATTTTTCTATTTGCTTGTGTTATGTTCATGAAATGTTCCTTTAACCGTGTGCCTATGTTTCTCTTTGTTTTTCCAATGTAGATTTTTTTCACATTCTGCACAGTTTATTTTGTAAATTCCTGATTTTTCTTCTTGTGGAATACTGTCATTAACGTTATCTATCAGTAAATTTTTAACATTACATCTATTAATCGGTGCCAACCTGATATTAAAATCTTTAAGAATGTTCTGAAATTTTTTTGTGGCCCATGGATGATATGTGAATTTTTTAAAAATTAGTTTATCTTTTGTTGCTGAAAGTGTTGTGGTTTCTTTGATATGTTTTTGTCTCTTAAATTTCTGCACCTTTTTGTGTACTAGTTCTTTTTTAAAACCATTTTTAACTGCTGTTTCTTCTATTTGTTTGTATTCAGCAGACAGTTTTAACCCCACAGTGCACAAACATGCAGTAATTAACAGTTTAACACACCGGGTAGTTAACCTACAAATTAGCAAAGAAGAATATTTTAATGAATAAGAGTGTGTAGTTCAACTGAATCATACAATGATATCAATTAATATGATTAGCTTCACTGTACAAGTTCCAATTTACATTTAAGTAAATGTTTATTACTGTTAATAAACTGCAAGAGTTACAGGCATATTACCTCTAATCTCTGCCATTTACAATTTGCTGCAGTGATTCTCGTAAGTGCATTTGCCATCTTGATACCTCTCATGTTAAATTCATTTTCTCCTGTAGATGCCATTTTTACTGCAAAAAGCTCAGAGAAAAGAACATGTTTTATCCCAGCTTTAGCCAAAAATTTCACTTGTATGTTTCTCTTTGGTATAATCATACCAAAATTTAACATTTTTTTAAATTAAAAATATTTTATATTTGTGCAGGTTAAGTAATTTTTTATATTTTAATATTGATGCCTGAGGTTGCAGGCTGCTCAACACTTCTTTTCATTTTGATGAAAGCAACATAAAATAATGCAAAAGGAAGGACTAAGTCTTTCCATACATTGACATGATGAAAAAAAAAAGTTGACCTCTTTACAACTCATGGCCTTTACTGTCCTGTGCAAGTGAACTTTGTTTGTTGCCATCCCCAAACCAATGAGTATGAAGGGGGCCAGGAAGTTTTAGAATATGTGACTAATTATGCCAATTCTATGCAAGCTCCAGACCACTAAATCCTGACTTACAGCAGCTACTGAACAGGGCCCTATCTAATAATTGACTAATCTGAACACACTCATAGAATTCACATACCATATTACATAAGCAGCAAAGTGTGCAGATACCTATCCTGCATTGCTGGGGAAACATCAGTAACCATGAGAAGTTTGTTGTCGATCACATTCTAAGTTTAAAGTGTCACAAGGAAAACACTGAAGGCATCAGAGAGGTGTTTCAGAGAAGCATATAAAAATCCATTTGATAGACTAGTATGCAGTGACATTGCTTACCTTACTCCATAGATGATTGTGTTTATATGCATATAAAGTGCATTAGAAAGTAATGCTTAATGACAAGAAAAGGATGGAGAATCTTTGCAGAATAATATTTGCAAGAATGTCTGAAAATGATTCATTGCTAGACCAAGTGTAATCTTTTTGTTGTGGTGCCCACATAGCAACTGATCTATCTCCCAATAAATGTGAAATGAATAGTGTTTAACGCCCATTTTTGCTACAGAGGCACCACAGGCGATGGACAGTGATGATACATGAGATGAAATAATATATTGGGAAAGGATTTATTTTTAAGGAAGGAATCATTCCAGCCCTAAGTTTAGGGTACCTCCCCAGCATTTGCCATTTATGAGGACTGAGGAAAACCTGGAGAAAACCTCATCAGGGAGAACGGTCCTGGAAGTATTTAAACCCAGACCTCCCGCTCATGAATCTGTGCCTAACGACCTCAGCCACCCGTGGCGGTCTAATAAATGTGCATACACAAAACATCCAACATCTAGATATCAGGTGGATTTAAAAAATTTCAGAGCTACTCTATATAATGATTGGGACTATTTTTCATATTATTAATTTGTCTTTTATTACAGATCACCTATTTAAGGTATATACAGGATCCTCTTTCCACTATGATACTGTATGGTAGTCTTGCCACATGGTTGGCCATAGGGCACATTTTTGTTTTTTTTATTTATTAACTAGTAAATAATGTACTCACCATCATAGTAGATGCTCAAAGTGCCTGCCCTCTGCTGTGAGACATGCCTGAATCATTTTGAAAAGATTTTGAGACACTTGCTTCCATTTTTCTTTCCAAATATTGTAAGCCACATAATTTATTTCAGCACCTCAGATACAGCAGTAGTTTTAAACAGATGGAAAATGCAGCAGCTGAGTGGCGTTATATAAACTGTCGAAGATACAACTTGCTGGGTTAATTGTATTATGACTTTTAGCTATTTCATCAAGCTTCTGCGCTGTTAAAACCCAATTTTTTGGTCTTGGCATTTTGTTAATGAAAACGCCTAAAGTTAGAATTTTGTTCACCAATCTGAAAATTCCATGGAGATATTTACTCCTGGAAATTAGCAAAAAATTCTCTCCTGCAGTACTCGTACAAATTGTTTTGGACAAAACAATCATATATATAAATGTTCTTTGTTATGACATATATCTCACTATCAGCATACTCCACAACGCACAAACAGTAGAAAGTTACAAGCACTTCCTACAGAAATGCAACTGAAAATATTGGATAGATAAACATAACAGCAATTTATTATTAATTAGACAGTGAGTCAATGCAATACTCTTATGCTGCACTTGCCATTGAATTATACAGAATATGTTTCACAGGCCTTCGCATATCATCAGCTGTGCGTCAACAGGTGAAGGCCTGCAAAACATGTTCTGTATAATTCAATGGTAAGTGGAGCATAAGAATATTAAATTCACTCACTGTCTAATTATGAATAAATTAATTGCTTCACGTATTAGTTCTGACACAAAATTTATTTTAAATTTAATAAATGAGCAAGCTTAACTGCCTGTGTCAGTGGAAATTTAATTCCAGTCTTATCAGAATTCATGCATCCACTGAATGTCAACTGGTTTCTGCTAGTATGTACAAACACTGATTGCAAAGCGAAATGAGGGCAAAAGAGCATACATATCTTCTAGTTTAAATTATATACCCATCTAATCCAAAAGTTAACAATGAGTTATTCTTTTGATTTTCTAATATATGGTGGTAATACTAAATAGGTCGTCCTGAACATTGCATGTCAGCCATTGCTTCTCTCCCATTCTGAATGCTGCTGTCCATCTCGCAACAGTTTGGTACGGTAGACCATCATTTCACTTCCACAAGTTCAGTGTGACATTTTCTTGCAACCCTTCCACGGAGAACAGCTATTTTTACATTCAAACTCTGTATAAGCTGGGTCACATTCATTTTGCATGATGAAACAGGCACAAACTTACCATATCCCTTAATTGAACATCTTGGCAGGCAGGCACTGCCATCTAATCATATCACAACACATTGCATGTTCCATACATATGTTAAACTTTTTCGTCTGACCTGCATTATGGTGAGGGAAAAAAAAAGGTTGCTATGACTTTGTTTTCATTTATGTTTCCTTATACTTAATACAATAGTCTGAATGTAATTTTATTAGGCATGTAAATATCTTTTAAAATTCTGATTGCAAGGTATATTAACAAGTGTAGCTCCATGAAAAAGTTTATACTTGAAAATAAGCATATTTTTAACCAGCATGATCTTTTTAAGCAAGCAAGCGACAGATGAGGTGGCTTTTCTTTGTAATGCAATACATGCATTAATGTAGTTTTGGGAGACTGCACAATTCACTAGACTTACACAGCTTCAATGTTTCATTGTGGTAATTTAATGCAGTCCAGTCTTTTGCTTTGTTTTATATAGACCAGTACATATTTATTTAGTTGATAAGTCTAATAAAGAGGATATTAATTTTTTCATGCATAATTCATTTGTGATATGTTGGCATGCAAAAAAAAAATTAGATATTGCAGCATTTTAGGTTTTGAGTTTGGGATACTCTTGATTGTTCTACATAAAAGTATTCAAACTGTTCACACTAACTCCATTTACTTACATAACACTGGACAAGTTTCGGAAAAGTCATTTACTTCTTCATCAGCTGTTGACCGACTACTTGAACTGACTAGCTTCCAAAACATGTTCAGTATTATATACGTAAATGCAGTTAATGTGATCAGTTTGAATATTTTAATGTAGAATATATTACAACTCCATTGTATACAGCTTCACAAGTACAACTATTCTTTTAAATACTCTGATTATATTAATCATAATTTGTAAAAAAAATTAAATTTAAACAATATGCCTGTTAAATCTATTTTAAAAATGAGCAAGCTTTTCGTAATCGATTGATGATAATGTAAGCAATTAGTCTCACGAAACATGTTCGAAAAATGACTTTTAATAAGTTTAATTGTGAAACTTGAAGAGTGTTTTAATGTGTTGACGTGATTTTTAGTGTTTTACTTTAAATCAAATCAAGAAGCTTTTCTTTAACAAAATAAATGTGATTTAAGAGGTGTGAATCACACACCTTAAATTTAAAACATGATTGGGGCAGTATTTAGTAATAGGCAGATTATCTCTGTAACTGCAATGCATCATTTCAGTATTCATATAAATGATACTAGGGTCCTGTTGCATAAGTTTACATAATATTACTATCAAACTCATAAATTACCATTATTAATAGCTTCTGTTGCAAAACACTCAGCCTTTTACTAAAAATATAAGTGACATTCTATCTTACAAGTTTACAAATTACAAGTTTGTGACAACCACTGCCAAGTGAATATTCTATTTAAAGCCTCATGAGTCATGTGTTCATAAAGTTATATAACATAATCTAGTCCATTTGAAATATTTGGAAGTATTAACAAAGCTGGTAAAATAAATGATTATGTTAAGAAAATGAAAAGAAAACCCCCATTTCTTGACGCATATTGAATTTCCAACACCATTTGATGTACTATTCTTTCTGCTTTGCTATGAAGCATTCCAAATCTTTTACACAACTCTGAAATCTTAATGCAATTAAAAGGTTACAAGCTCTTTGCATAGTTTTTGCCGTCTGGGAGCAGTTCATTACAATATTTCTTAATTGCAAGAATCAAAAGAAGATTGTTAATCATTCTTTGGTTTCATGCACATACGAGATTTACCTTTAAGTTTTTACAACTGATCATTAGGTGGCGCTATTGAGACATGTCATTACTATATTTGCAACAATTGACATTTACTATTGTGAAAATAGTCGCAGCTTAGAAATTGACGGAACTGTTTGTTTAGCGAGCTTATAAACAAAAAAATGAAAATTTTGGGTGAAGGTTGTTGGATGATTTTTTACAATTTTAGTGAATGCCTAACTGAACAGAAATGCATGGAGTCACTTTGTTCAACTTTTTGTAATCAAGCACCATCAGAAAATACAGTTTACAATTGGTTTGCAGAATTTCGTTGTAGTTGTATGTCCGTAAGTGATGAATTCGTGAAGATCGACTAAAATCAGTTGTCATTACAAAAAACATTGATGCTATGAGCAACATGATTGAAGACTGGCATGTGACTTACATTGAGATAAAAGAATCCTTAAGCATATTGAAGATTGCAGTAGATTCAATTTTGCATGAACATTTAGCTGTAAAAAGATGTGTTCCTGGTGGATTTCGCATAATTTGACCGAAGATAAAAAAAAAAAATGCTTATATTAATTGGTATAATGAAATGCTAAAAAAAAGTCCACTAAGAAACTGCAAAATCCATATATAACATATTAACAGATGATGAAACTTGGATATATTTGTATGAACCGGAAACTAAGCATCAATCCAATGTTTGGGTAATCCAAGATGAACCGAATCCCACAAAAGTTGTTCGTTCATGAAGTACTTTCAAGAAATGATTGTGTGTTTGGTTGTATTGGATATGTCGCATATATTCCTTTAGAGAATCAAAGAACAGTTAATGCTAAATGGCATACAACAATTTGTTTGCCAGAAGCCATTGATGAAATTGGGAAAAACAATCAAAATGTTGCATCATTCTTCATCGTGAACATGCCAGATTTCATACAGCATGTCAAACAATTGATCATTTGAAGGAGAAAAACATTGAATTAACGTCTCATTGCTTGTGTTTATCTGATTTATCACTTAAAGACTTCTTTTTGTTCCCAAATGTCAAACAAAAAATGTGTAGACAGCGATTTTCATCACCTCAAGAAGCTGTTGAAGCCTTTAAAAACCACGTTTTTCAGATATCAACTTCATAGTGGAAAAAAAATGAATGTTTCAAGAATTGGTTTAAATGCAAGCAAAAGTATATAAATCTTTAAGGAGAATATTTTGAAAAGCAATAAAATAGTTTGTTGCAAAAAGTATTTTTTTCTTTCCTAGTTTTTGTAAAAACTTATAAGGTAGCCTTGTACTAATAACTTTAAATAATGGATTATTTGATAAAGTGTACCTTTGTTACTATGGCAACAAATTCTATGAGTTTAATTCATCTTCTGTCACAGATTACTATCTTGTGTTATAAAATAATTTAAATCAACATTCATTTGTTTTTTAAAAAAATGAGATGGTATGATGACAGGAGTGTACATATACACCACAAATAGTAAATAAAAATTCACTAAAGAAGTTTGTGTTCTGCTTGGTCATTGCAGATTGTAAATGGAAAATATTGCATCTAACTATATATTATTTTTATATTTTAACACACAGAAATTAAAACAACATCTTTTAAAAATTATTTTAAAAAATATACATGGAACTAACAGTGAAGTCAAGTCATATGAATAAAATCATATGATACTATGTTGTACTAAACACTTGCTTCACTTACTTGTGTGATATTTGGAACCGGTTTTGAAGACCTTCGTCTTCATCTTCAGTCAAAGCTATGACCAAAATGAAGATGAAGGTCTTTGAAACCGGTTCCAAATATCACACAAGTGAAGCAATAAGAATGCTTAGTATGAGATATATCACATGAATATTATCACACAGAAATTAGTTTATTCATGAAAAAATGTGTTGTATCTGTGTAGAAGCTAGTAAAAATTATCACACTGAATCCTATGTTGTCACACAAAAATAATAAAATGTTACTTGCACCAAAAGTGTGATATATTGTGCAAAAATTACATAAGAGAAATGCTGAAATCATATAAGAGAACAAGCTATCATAGCATATTTGTCCATCATTTCATGTTTAGAAATATCTCAGAAACTATTAAATGGATTTTCTTAATAATTCACCATATGTACAACAATATGTAGACATAATATTATTACATTTTTGTTATATGATACTTAGATAATTTTATAGAAAATTTAAGATTAAAACTTTTAAAAACAAAGGTGGTGTTGTGACATAGTATAATGATACCTATACATCATTAAATATGTTATAAACCTTGGGAAAAAATCCATTAGGAATTTCAAAGCAGAATATCTTAATATATCATGAGCACCCTGTTACTCTAGGAATGAAATCTTTCCTGAAAATATATTTAAAGATATCCTCTCTGAGATGTGAAGGAGAAAATAATGTAATTAAAAAAACGAGAGAGAGAGAGAAAAGCAAAGAAAAAGAAAGGAAGGGAATGAAACAAAGAAGAAGAAAATGAAAGAAAGAAAGAAAGAAAAAGAAAAAAAAAGGAAAAGTGCTGTCTGTTTATTTTAAATATTTTTATTCTTATTTTTTTAATGCATTTAACATCCCATCAATTGCCAAAGTCCTTAAAGATGATGAATGGAAAATGAGTCCAGGAGTCATTAGCATTTAATGCTACTTGGAATGCACCATTTTTGAGTGAGGGTAAACTTTTTAAAATAACTTCAACTCGGGTAACATGTCCTGACGAGATTAGACATGCTAGTTGGTGGCACTATAATGGTCACAATAATTCTGTTTCATTATAAAAATCCTTTCAAAATGTTGATATATTAGAGCATTTTCTCACAAAATGTTTCAGTTAAGCTTATTTGAAATTACCCTTTACTTCTGAAAAATTCTATACAATAAGAATGCAGTTTAAATGTTTGTGTTAGTTACTGTTACTCCAGAAGGAATGACAGGCCTTAGCATCAGTCATGGCAGGGAGTTTTAATGTTCTGAATTTTAATAAAAAGATATACATTGATTATACATATTTAATAGAAAACACAGTATCACAAAACATCAACTTAGTACATTCTTTTTTGGTTCTGAAAGTACACTTTGCAATATGAATATGACATCACATTGTTGCATATTTCAAATACGATACTTCGAATTCAAGTCACTGAGTTGAAAATTGCAATGTATTACTGAGAGCTATTAAAGCCAAAAGGTAAGTTTATTGCCATTTCCTGTACGGTCTAGCCAGGTGGAACAATTGTTTCACAACCTACAAGTGTATTTTTTTATTTATGCAAAGTTTTCATGTTTATTATGTAATTATTTGCAGATAAACTGCAATTGCATGCCCAGATATACCTCAGTCACCTTTCATGAAACATAATGCAAGAAAACATACACTTTGTTAATTCACTTGTTTCATTACAAACATCGCATTTAGCAGCTGCAATGAAAAAAGATAACATACACAAGCAAAAGATTAAAGTTCAAGACATTTACAAAGCGCTAAAGAATGGAAATATTGAGCTTTTATCATCAATGGAATACAGGCTTTACTTACAAGAGAAATGACGCTTAGAGGCTTATTGAACAGAGTGGAGTAGGACATAAAGGTTGAACTGTACACAAGGCCATAAAATTACTAACTCTTTCTTGGAATTCATTATAATGTTCCATTAATTAACAATTTCTTAATTATACAGTGGCAAGCTTGGTTCTCTATAATGCCCATAGAGAAACTGTTTTTATATGCAAAGGTTATGCTTCATTTCCAAAAAGCATGCATCCAAATTTACAATTATTTACTAATGATGGAAGAATGTACTGCTTCAACAGATTTTGTAAATATCTACATGAAAAAGCATATGAAATATATAATTCTGTACTTAAAATGTTTCTCACCACCAATACAGTTTATGTGAGACTTCTGCAAACCTACATAAATTTACTTTGCTAGTAGGATTATGCATAAATTAGGTTTTTTTTTCTTTTTTTTTTTTTCAGTTACTTTCCTTACCAGCTAGTACATTTTGAGTAAAAGTCAAGATTTTTATATATATTTTCTGTAAACCTAATTCATGTTTTCTCTTTCCTTAAGGCTGCGATTCTAATGAACTGCATATGCATGATATTTTCACAAGCAAAGAAATTAACCTTCAACTTCCCTAAAAATGATAGGAACCAGTAATTAGATGTTTGCATCAATACACATCATTTACAAAGTGCTTACTTAATTAGCATATTTTTCTAAAAACATCTAACGTATAATATTACTTGTGTCAAGATTACCAGTAGACAAAGAAAATCAATTTTGACATCTTGTCTCATATACAAATATGTCAAAAGTTTTTGTAAACCAAAAACTTAAATAAAAACAGATTTGATTTAAAAACATGAATAAACCCTTTTTATTCCCTGAAAACTGCAATTGGATTGAGCATTTTCAATAAATACTACGTAAACTTTCATAGCTGGACTGCAAAATAATATTTAATCTACAACATTTTAATTAAATCTATTAAATATCTTGAAGTCTTATTTACAACATTAGTTCTCATCGTACAGAGGCGTGGCATCTCCACTGAGTGAGCTTTCTACCATTGAATGTGGGCTAGTATTGGTTCGTGGAGTGGATCGTACAGATAAGGAACCAGAACTGCGTGGGGATTTGGTGTTCCCTGTAGGCAGTATATAAGAAGCCATCCTTGAGGCTGGCATTACAGCACCTACAACTGGCACTGGTCGTCCATAGTTACTAATAGTACTGTTGCTTCCACTTCCAGGTGTGCCTCTTCCAGGATCATCATAGCGAGGAGTAGTCTTTCGCAGATCATCAAAACGAGGTGTTGAACTGCCGCTACTGCTGTTAAAGGCAATCATAAATAATGTTAAAACAAAAATTAACCATATTTATCATTTAGGAAGATTTTAAATTATGAATTATTAGAACCATGTCTTTTACAAACATCGACTTCCACATGTAAGAAGTAAAAAAGAAACTTTTGGTCATTTTCTTCTCAATTTATCACTTCATTGTCGGCAAATCTTCTTTAATTCCAGTAGAAAAAGAAAAAAGAAAAAAAAAAAAACTTTTGGTGCCATCAGTATTTGAAACCCCACTATCTTTGCATTTACAGCAAGACTCTCTAACCATCTGAGCTAACTTGCCATTGTGTTAGCATGTGTTGTTATCTATGTATCTTTCTCCCGTGCGGGATTGAGAGGAGTTCGGCTCTCTCTTGGACGCTGTTGTTCACAAAAGGGGCATTACTTGGTTCCTTGGTTCCACAAAGGATGGCAGGTTGTATATGTAATTTAAGGAGACTAGCGCAGAAAGATATGCACTCTATGCTAGACATTCAAATCTGTTAGTATGTGGTCTCATCCTCAATTCGACTTATAATGTTACTCAACATGACATGTCAGCACACAACAAGCATACAGGGAGATATAATTATCTAGTGGACAGTCGTTCCCCAGAACCTGGCTCCATAACACCAGGGAGTCAGCCTGAAAAAGGTGCAAGGTGCATTGGCTATCATCTTCTTTCATTTTGATTCTGTGGCTCTAAAAGTATCAGCAACTATGGGAAGTTCAAGTTGACGCGAACTCTATATAAGCAGCTTCACTATTCAAGTTTGAAAATAATCATTTGAGGATACAATTTCTTTGGGACTGAAGTTTTTTAAACAAATAATGTGGGAAAACAATACTTCTAGGAATGATGAATAAAGTTTTATTTTAAGATTAAAGGTAAAACATTTGGAATTGCATAAATTGAATAATACATCCACAGGAAAACGATAGTTTTGGGAACAATAGATCAAGGTTCCACTGCACTAGTTCCATGGACCCTTCAAGCCAAGACGTGCATTAATTGAATTAGCATAGATTTGAAATATGAGGGGATTCCAACCAAAGCTAAAGACTTTCATGATATCATGAAAAATGTATAGAAGGTATTTTGAATTAGGTTCTTTAAGGTACATTTCATTTTAATTATAAAAGATTCTAGTTTCTAAAATAATTTCTTTCAGTATATCTTTGTATCTTTCTTACATATTATTTGCACATGAAACAAACATTTTTTTCTAAATTAGCTAGAAGATTCCATTATTATATATGTTGCCCAATAATGAAATCATACCAGTTTGTAACATGTAATAAAATATGTATGAGTGTGGCATGTGCAAAATGGACTAAAGAATTGAAAAGAAAATAGCATACCTATGGCGAGGTGTGTTTCTTCCATCCTGACGTGGGGTTGTGATACCAACATCTCTGTTTTTAAGTTTTGCCCAGGCTTCTGCTGCTTTGCGCCAATCTGTTGGTTCTGTGCTTGCATTAGCCTGTGATGGTGGTCTGAAACAATTGTTTTAGTTTTGGAACAAGGTAAGCAACATAAATACGGAAATGATGAAATTTACTGTTTTTATTTCAAAGATAAATTTGAAATAGTTATGGACTATATTATGTATTGTTATCACTTTGCAGGGTATCTTGCAAAATACATACGAAGACAAACTTTACTAAGGAGGAGTGACTGCACCACTTCCCTTGTTATATTAAATAGGTACATCCTGAAAAATGTAAATAATTTTACGTTTAATTGATATCATTGTATGATTCAGTTGAACTACACACTCTTAAAGCTTCACTTACTTTTCATAAATGATGGAACTGGTTTTGAGAACATTTAGTTCCCATCTTCAGCCAAGTTAAAGTTCAACTCAGTTGAACCCCACAAATGGTTGGTGCTCACGAGTGGTAGCCTAGTTGGATGGCAAAGCCACATGCAAGTAGTATATCTAATTCCACCGTGTAAGGGGGCTGCTGATTTTGGAAACTAGGTACTGGCCTAATGGAAAAAATAACCAGGGGTACTGAGGAGTGTTTCAGGGATGTGCTTGACCCGGGGAAGAGATCTCCACTAAAATGTAAAGCAGTTTGTTGAACTTAAACCTAACCTATGGGTTATACATTCAAGTTAATGAACTGCATTAGTTAACATATCTGCATACCTAAACTACTATGCTGGCAGCTAAATCAGTACTATTATAGAGCAAATATGTTTCAAGTACCACAGTACCATCAAGGCCCCAGCTTCATAAAAATTGACAAATATGACAATTTGCCAAATTTATCAGTTTATTGTGACAACTTGCTGGTTTGTATAACTTACAAATATGTCACATATGACAGGTATAAATTGGTAACTTGTTACAAGGCATATTGCTGTTTCATAAAGTTGATAATTATGTAAAAACAAATTGACAAATGTCAGTGTTGCTACAAACATAGAAGCATTAGCTATATTCATTCAATACTCTCTGCTATTTACTTTCTCATGAAGTGCAATGCATTTGATAATACTTACAAATTAATGCAATTACTATTATTAGTACATTATTATTTGTAATAATCTGTGTTAAACTGATGATCTTTATCATCTTACTACATATTTTATAATAAATGTATACAAGCAATACAAATGATAAGTTAGTTATGGCTGACAATGTTGATCAGTTACAAAATTAATGTCAGATATGCTATGGACACATTGAAGAAAACATAATAATCGCTACTTTCTATTGTAAATTTTTAAGAAAAAAAATTTTTTTTACATACTTATGTTCATTATCACTTGGGCTGTATCCATTATCACATTAACACTAAAAGGATCATTTTGTACATTGAGATAGATTATTGCTACTGCACATGCTATAACAGGTAAATATTATTTTATAAATATGCCAGCTGGTCACTATAGTATATGATAATATTGTTTCATAAAACAAATATGTCGAAATCTTTATGAAACAGAAACGTACCACATTATTGATTTGGAAAACTTATGCCTGTCACCTATCAAATTGTAGTTTTTATGAAACAGGACCATGGCAGAAGAAAACATAAGCTTTCCATAATTAGATTGCATTTTTGTCCATTAGGGTGATTACAGATTGCATATGTAATACTTTTTCTATGCATACATGCAAGAGATGACAAAGTTTCTGCAGGGCCTATAGAACAAGCATTTACTCACATAAAAGATACTTCTGCTTAATGTAAGTACTCCAGTTTTCCGAATAAAATTCAATGAAAAAAAACTCTGCATAATAATATATGCATACCATTTTCAACAAATGTCTTACCAACATGAGTGGCCAAGTTCATTAAGACACAGACAGGTAAGCAAGGATTTCAGATTTGATTCTCGTGAACACAGTTCACCCTAAATTAATTACATTACATAACACTGCGAATTTTAATAGTGATTTTGATAATCACGTGAGCTTCATTGTGTTAGTTCCATATGAAAAATTTTGTCAACATAATTACATTACATAACATTGCAAATTTTAATAGTGATTCTGATCATATGAAAAGAGATGTAAAAAATTGTATCAAACTGAAAGAAAAAAGTAGACTTTTAATCGCAGATATACGTAAACCATGAGCCTCACTGTGTTAGTTCCATGTGAAACAATTTTTAAAGGTTTTGCAATTTTTAAAAAAAATGTTAATTAATAAACAGTTCACCCTGATTGGTGTTTTTTTTTTTATGAACATAGAAAAGTCTAAATATTCAACGCTATACAACAAATTTTAAACACCCATTTTTTTTACTATTGAGGCACCACAGGCAGTAAATTGATAGTGAAAGCGAAGTGAAGAGAATGAAAATTTAATCACTTTCAATTTAAAATTTGCAGAAATGCATGGAAATAGAATGCTATTGGTCAAGAGTTTACAGTGTCCAAATGCAATATGCATAACTGGCAGAAACAAAACAAACACTTTTGGAGAGGGGAAAAAGGGGAGGGGGCATTTTGTGTCCCCTCAAAAAAAAAAAAAAAAAACAGCAAATATCCAGCTATTAAAAATTAACTATTGGAATACACAACTTCATTACATAATGGAGTCTCACATGAAATTTTCCAATACAAAGCATGTGAAATTATAACAAGGAAGGTGGATGACAAATATTGAAACTGATAGTGAATGATATAAAAGTAGTGGTACCTACATATTATTGGTAATAAATTTTGATTAGATTTAGTTTTATTTTATATTATATTGTACTGCATTTTTGTTTCATTTTATAGATTATATAATTTGCATTCTTTGTATTAGTGGTGATAAATTAGTTATCTATAATTATTGCTGTTATCATTTAACACATTTCCATTTGAAACTAAGTCACTGTTCTATAGATAGTTCAGTATTACTCAAATGTTGAAATCTGAAACAGTTCAGAACATGCTGTAGAATTACGTTTATTGGTATGGAAGTTCTGATTTTTCCCTACATTTTTTCCTTGCATAAAATTCTTATTTTCTGTAAAAAAGGAGCAAAAAAAGCATATTTCATGTAAATAAATATACTAACTTTTTTCCAAAAACAATAAAAAATAACGTTATATTCCATTTCATATTTATTTAAAAAAAATATCTTTCATCCTCCTAGTTTGCAATAACAAATAAAATAGACAAGACAATAAAATTGGCAAAACTTACCTGGCATGTGATGTATGAACCTGAGTTCTATGAGTAGGTGTCCTGTGCGCTGGAGTAATAGAGCCAGGATGAAGAAATCCCTGATTGTGATGTGGTGGATGATGCAGTGGTGTCTGCTGTCCATACCTAGGTGTCTGTGAAGTATGTGGTGTATGGTACGGAGTCATGAATGGTGTCTGCCCTGATGGAGTATATGGCTGAAATATCAAACAAAATTGTTTACAAAAGCACATAATAACAACAGACCTCTTAATCAAAGACACAGTCCTATCACAAACCTTCTACTAAACTCTACCAGACTTGTTGGATATTCAAAGTTTGGGTAACTGCCGATTTAATTTACAGAAGCCTCTTAAACTAATTTTAAGTCTACTGAGAGCTTCGCCTAATAGGATAGCTCAAGCAAAGTTAGGGCGAATAGGGAATAAGGGGAAAATAGTGGAAAGGATATTAATATATTGGTTCAAGATCAAGAGACTAGAGGAAGAACATATATTTAGTCATGTTTAATTTTACAAGGAAAGATAAAACAAAGAGATACCTGGGACAATAAAGATGATTTTGGAAAAGATAAGAGAATTAAAAGGGAAAGGTTTATGGAAAGATATTAAGCTAAAGATTGAAGATATTGAAGTACAAAAAATATTTGTAGCTTTAATAATAAAAATCGTTAAGTTTTTATATATGCATGAAAAATACTTAGGGTAGGGAAAAATATATTGAATTTTACAGATGACAGAGAAAGATTTGCATGGGATTAGAGCTGGAGTTTTGAAAGGAGTAGACAGAAAGATCAATAGAGGGATATGTCCAATGTGTGGAGAGAAGAATATCTGGCATAGTTTATTAGAATGTAAAGAAACTAGGTTATTGAGAGAGAAATCACTTTTGGAGGCACGGAGTAATCTTCCAACAGAAGTAGTTGGTAATAACATACTTAATTTAAGCACAGAAAAAATGTAAAAAAAATAGGAAATTATTTAGGGAAAGTGAGGAAGAAATGGTAAAAGGGAATCAATAAGCTAGTAAAAGAAATAAATAAGTACATAATTATTAATGATGATGATTTTTTATTGCGTGAATGAATTAAATATCCTGATAACCATAGTATTGTAAATTTTGGATCAATAAGTCAGCAACTAAATTGAAATAAAATATTAGTAGAAAATATTACAATATATAAAAAATAGTAGAGGGTGATAGATTAACTGTATAATTCTGTATATTGCATTTTACATTGTATTTATTATACTCAGGATTGCATAAATTCATGAATTAATTCATACTAAAGAGTGCCAATGAGACAACACATACTGTATTAGGGTAAGTATGGATGTTCGCTCCATAAGCTCCACCTCCACCACCACCTCCTCCTCCGGGAGTATGTGGATAATGTGGAGTTTGGCTTGCCACCTGGGACAGACTGTGCAACATGTGGCTTGGCAAGTTCTGGGCCACTCTTTGGATAGCTTCTGGATTCATGCCTGCAACACATCAATTCAATCAATATTATACACATTTTGTCTTCTTTTACTACAGGAAGAGTGCTCATTCTTTGATAGTTTTATTATCCATTACTGCGGGTTGAAATCATTGTTTCATGCAGTACTCACGATCTATTGGTATTCCATTGCAAATTCTTCCTTGCTGAGTGAAATGTTCATAAGTCTACAGGTAAAACCATTTATTATTGCATTTACTCATCATCCATTGGCACACAATAAATTTAAAAGGAGTTTTAAAAAATATAGCACAGTTTTGCCCTGCAAAATAAATATATCAATACTACTGAAAAATGCAACTAAAGAAGATGTAATCCCATCAGCAAGAAGCCATGAGTTTATTAAAGTCAACTGTGAGGATGTAAGCAAATTTATATAAGGCAGAACAAAAACTAATTTAGAAAACCAGAAGAAAGTACATTTTAGAATCATTAAATATAAATAACAGATATATCACAGTTATTACAAGAAAATTACAACCTCATAACAGAAGGAAAATTATTGGAAGCTGTAAGAAAATCCATGGAGTTACCAAATTAGGAACTGATTTTTATTCTGAAAAATAAAGTTTTAGATATGAATTTTCAAATCTCTTCAATGGATAACTTATGTCAGCTCATAAACAACCAGATGTCTCTTATTACCCACCAACAATGTTAGCCGATGATGGAGGTAAATGCTCTTAAAACATGTTTAGAATAAATATACAAAGCAAAGTATTGCATTACTATATATCAATGGTTTTATTTTTTATAACTGCTTTACTCACAGCCATTAGTTTTTAAGTAATTACAAATAATAAAGTCTTTATTTTTTCTTTTATATTTTGTTTTTAGCAATCAGCCCTTACTTTCAAATGTGCTTTGTAGAAACAATTCTATCCACTTCTTGTTTGGGGGATATGAAGTAAACACGTTCAGAAATAAAATGACAATGATTTTTTATGTATGATGCTTTGAATAATAAACACAAACTTCATATAATCAATGTAAAATGTCATAAAGATCAGAATAATGATAAACATATCTGACAAAGAGAAAAATGTTTACAACCATAAATGTATACATACCAGCAAGATTAACATTAGGTGTGCCATGATATGGAGTTCTGCCAGTGTTGGCTCCTCTTGGAGTGCTGGGAGTGCCAGGTACTGGGTCACGGAAATGTTCTTTGAACCATCGGAACAAGGAACCAAGCGAGTCAAACATCTGCTGTCTGAAGCGGAAACCTTCTGGGGTCACTGTTATGTATTCATGCCTACACCTTGATCTTGGGAGGTACGACAGCATAAACTTTCCGGGAAAACTCTGAAAAAACATACAGGAATATGTCATTTGCATAGGCACTGCTAATTTGTTACAGATATTTGCTAGTGACATTCATTATTTAGCTTAAGAGGATGTGAAAATTTGAAATGTCTCAAATGTTGATGGCTACATGCTATAATTTGTGAAATTAAAATATTTCAAATTCTAATTTGAAATTAATGATGTCACCATTGCGGAGCTTGTTTGAATAAGTATAATCAGCCATCGGTTCATCTAGTTCCGAGAATTTACTGTGAAGGACAGAAGTGCAATTATGCAGCATGCAGTCTCATCGTAGCTATTATCTATTTTTTTTGCATTTTTTTATTTTGGTGAGAGTGCTGCGAACTGTTTACAACTGCTGTTATAGGTGCCCTTCCTTTTACCCTTACATAATACAACTGTAGTCATGTAGGATACTTACTTGACGGTACAAGCATAGAAACACTATTACAAGCTGCACTGTTAATGAGCATAAACAAAATAAAGCTATCAACAGTAACAATTCAGATTAAGCAGATAAAACACTGCCTCCCTCCTCACTTGATGTCAATCCAGCTCGGTAATGCTCATGCATTGTCGGTAGTACTCTGCTCAAAACAATAATAATTCCTTTTTAGGCAGTCAGCAATTGTAAAATAAACAATAGGTCAGTAAGCTTCGTACGCACATTTAATTGAATAGGTCAGTTTATTTATAAAATGGGCTGTTAGCTCATTAACCACTTGCCTGGTTGCACAGCATGATACTTTTGAAGCCAGTACCCTTTCACTATTACAAGGCAAGTGCACTCCATTCAAATCAAGTTGTGGTAAAATCTGAATAAATTTGATCATACAATATATGTGTATAGAATATTGGATTTGAGTATAAACATTACGACTCCAATTTCTTATTAATGGAACCCCATAAATATTTACTCAAAAATTTATCACTGAATACTGGACCATTCTTTCATTTTGAAAGAAATCATTTGCCACAGCTTAAGGACAATTTCTGTTTTGCTTTTGGAAAATACTCATGCATGAGCTTTCGAAAAAAGGATTACGTAGGTTATCTTCTTTTATTCATGCACTACCAATCATATGCATGTATGATAGCCCAAAGTTTCTTAGCCTGAGAAGGAAATGAATGGCAAAATGAATGGTGGTATCCTATTTACAGTAAGTGATTCATACTTTGCTTTAATAGTTTGACTTTAATTAAAAAGATTACCTTTTTTTACACTTGCTGAAAACCAAGTAAGAAATTATTATTTTGGATCTAGTGCTGCAAAATTATATGAGCATGTGTATTATCGATCTGGGTCGATATCAAGTTAGGAGTAAGAAAGGGTTCTATCTGTTTAACTTGAGTCAAAACTGGTGATGTCTTTATTTTATTTACGCCCACTAACAATGTAGTTTGTCATAGTTGTTTATGCATTTATATGTTAGCATTCCAACAAGGCTACACTAGCCGTAAGTCAGTGTAGAAATACCCTAGGAAAGGTACCACAAACATAAAATACACAGGCAATACTTGTATGTATGAATGAATGAGTGCTTTATTTCTACATAATTCTCATACATTAACTTTAGAAATTATACAACTATTCTTGGAGTGCTTGTTATTTTAGAATCTATACATTTAACACCCTGTTTATATATGCAAAGATCCTACTTTCCATTCTCTATCCCTTTCCACTATTCTCCCATAACTATCCTCTTCCTTTATTCACCAATAATCACTTTCTAAGCACTTATTTTCTATTTTTTCCATACAAAGCACTCTAATTTTGCCTTTGCTCTTGTAACGTTTTTATCTATGCCGTGTTTTTAAGCACCATCTATTTCGATAATACTCCCCAAGGGCACCATCCTCCAACTTCTTGTCTCCCAGTCCATCTGCTGATCAGCTGACTCCCCCTTGCACATGTCATTTACTACACTCAGCTGTTTCACTGGAATTGCACTTGGTGACATCCTTAACACACTCGTTGCTATAAACACCCCCCTTTCTGCCAGATGTTAGTTCCTTGCCCACAAGTTGTTTCCCTTTTCTTTTCTCCTCCTCTCTTCCCCATTAGTCGTCATTCAATGACCTTGAGGCTGTCATTGGGTTTCCATTTATCCTTAACTGCATACCATGCAAAATGGCTCCTCTTCCTTCATTTCAGGCTTTCTTCATCCTTTTTTAATAATTCCACTCTTATTTCTGTTTTTTTTCCCTTAATCTTTTTCAATAAATATTCCTGCGCCTTATAATTTCCCAATTTTGCCTAATACTTTCCATTTCATATTCATTGTGGCTAATTTAACTAGTGTTGGCTTTAATCTCTCATCCCTTTGTCGAATTCTACAGGAATCTTTCATTTCCCATCATTCCAATTGGTTGTCCAATATTCCTTCAATCACTTCTTCCCATGTCTTTTCCCTCCTATTTCCTCCACCCCAAACATTCTGCTTCCCTCTCTCCATCAATTCCTCCATTTGAACTATACTGCTAGCTCTACTCCTAGTTCATTCAGTCTTCTGTTTTATATCTTCCATGCTCTTCTCCATTATTTCTTCTATTCTCATCTCCCTGCTTTTAATCTCCTTTATGTCTTCCATTATTGACTTAAACATAACCTTTACTTCCTCCATTTTTAGGCCCTTTAATTTATCCATGTTTTTAGATTTTGGTCAATTAAATTGCCTGCTTCTTCCTCTTTACAACAACATGACACCCCACCATCCCTGTATTTATCTTTTCAGATCAATGGAATATGTGATTAATTTTATTTAGTACATGTTAAAATTATGTTTAAAATGAAATGAAAACATTATTTCAAACAAAACAATTAATTATGAAGTTATAAATTTTACTCCTATCCCTATGATTGATGATGAGACGCATTCACTAGATATCTATAACTGCCACGGGTGGCCAAGGCCATTACGGTGCAGATTTGTGAACAGGAAGTCTGGGGTTCGAATCCCATCAGGACTGTCCTCCCTGACTGAGGTTTTCCCAGGTTTTCCTCAGTCCTCATAACTGGCAAATGCCGGG
Organism: Metallyticus violacea; assembly: GCA_030762175.1. Taxonomy (NCBI): domain Eukaryota; kingdom Metazoa; phylum Arthropoda; class Insecta; order Mantodea; family Metallyticidae; genus Metallyticus; species Metallyticus violacea. The sequence continues at coordinate 20,811,889 of CM060839.1, read as the reverse complement.
GATGTACCCTAAACTTAGGCCTGGAATGCTTCCTTCCTTTAAAAAAAAAAAAAAAAAAAAAAAATCCTTTCCCCAATATATCATTTCATCCCATGTATCATCAGTGTCCACTGCCTGTGGTGCCTCAGTATTAAAAACAGGCATTAATAAAAAAAAAAAACCTAGATATTTATGCAATTTTGATCAGAAATTTCACTCAAAGAAGGGGATTCTATTTTGAGGAGAAACATAAAAATTTGAAACCTAGTGATGTATTCTATTTACATAAAGCAAGAAAGAAGAGGGGATCAAGTAATTTTTACATTATGAAATAACATTCAGAATAGTTTTTGAGGCTTATTATGCCTATACTTGTCTTCAGTGGCATTGCTAGCTGTAGCATTGCACTGCACAACACCCACACTTGGACCAAAGCACATCAACAAAATGACATACACTTTTTATGCATCAAAGTAAACTGGATAAACAGATAGGACTAAATTAATGCGATAATTGGATGTTGAAAATGTTGAGGTTTTACTGTTAACATGGCTATACACATGGCATCATGCCTCGTCACTAAAAGTATTAATTGAGGGTCTAAAGAGCTATCATTTATGGACTGAAGAAATCAGTACCACAAAAATGTATTTTCCTCTGTGGTTCAAGCTGCACTCTTTTCATCTTGTATGGACAAAATTTTAGTAATTTTGTAGTTCAATGTGCTGATCCATAGCACAGCAAACTCCTACTTTTAGGCTAATTTTCAGTAATCTTTGAATATATGACACCAAATTCATTTGTTTATATTTCCCATGATATATGAGTTTTTTTTTTTTGATTGATTGATTTATTTATGGACGCTCTTTAACATCTCAGGTCATCAGCGTCCCATTCAATTCTGGGCGTGAAATGGCCGACAAATTTTGCTCAGAGGCTTCTCTTTCAGGCTTCTTTTTCGTGCCGTAAATGTACGACACGGGACCCATGGCTTTACTTCCCTTCTGAAGGAAGCCATACTTAGGATTTTTTACGCCCGAAAAAATCCATCGGTTCTGGCCAGGTTCGAATCCACGATCGATATATGAGGGTTGCATATGGATTTGTGGGAGTGAAACTTCCAGAGTCACAGTAGAGTCTATTTTTCATGTAACAGGTAATTAAAAACAGGCTGAAAATATCCCAAAAATTTGCAAAAGGAACTGTTTGTGGTGTCATTATTCTGCCATGTGGTCTGTGTTGTAGAGAAGGCTGTTATTTTAGTGCAATTAATTTGACAGTTCATACTGCCTAGAACTATTATTGTTTAGGATAGGTGAGTGGCCTATACTAACATTTCTGATATTGATGTAATTGTTCATAAGCAAAATTTTGTACACTTGGACAATGATGAAATTCACACCCAAAACATAGAAAACATGTGAATGAAGACTAAGTGTAAGATTAAGAGGGAGTAAGGAACTTCAGATGCATTCTTTATTTCTTATCTTCATGAATTCCTGTGCAGAAATTCATTCAAGCATATGAATGTGTATTTGCATCATTTATTATATGTATTGTGAATATCTACAATATGGACTACATTCTTGGCTCAATAAAACATTTTAAATTCCCTTTTGGTTAGAAATAAATTTAAAAATTACTGCCATCACTCCAGCAAACTACCACCCCTGCAGCAACAAACCATTTTCCATTAGGCCATCTGCATCTTTTTTATCACAATCAAGGCAAAAACAGCTCCTTTAGGAGACACCAAATATATCATAAATGGGAATCAGTCCATTGGAACATGATTCACAGTGCACACACCTTTAATGATTGTGTTTTGTGATTTTTGTGCTTATATACATTTCTAACTGTTTGCATGTGTGTTTTTCAATACATTTGCAGCATCAATAATATCATGTGCAATGAGCTCTGTCACACTTCTGCTATATAATGAAAAAAAACTCGTGTTTTGACTTTGGTGATTCTCCATAAGCAATTCCTGCACTCTCTAGTGTTCCTTCTGGGAAACACAAAACAAATTAGTTGGGTATTGTATATTCAAAGATTATCTAATTTTCATTCTAATCAAACAATGATATTAACCTATTTTTTCGTTAAAAAAAATTATGAAAATTATTTCTTCCAAATTAAAAGTCTGAAACATAACTCAAACAGCACCCACACAGAAAGGAATGAAACAACACAATTCACTAGTAAATATGGCGCTTCATCACTGCAATGCAGTAATATGCACAGCCATGTTACAGTGCAACTTTGCTTTCTGAGTGTATGAGCCTGAAGGCCATGTAGTAGCGACATCCTTTAGCTGTTGAGACCAAGTCCAGACAAACTGATGTTCTGGATATACAGTAAACTAAAATATAACTACAAATAAGTTCATTTCTAAACTGAAAAATTATTAGAAAAATTTAACATGATTACATATCATGAACAAATTTTAACTTTGTAAATATGCACAGAATGTTCTATTTGTATACACATTTTCACAGTTTTGTAAAATCATTTCAGTTTCTTGATTTTGTAAATTTATGATATTTATAACCATCAGAATATTTTTAGATTAAAATCAATATACAGTTACAAAATGTTATATTGGCATGACAGAGAAGCTAAAAGATCAACAAACACTCACAATTCTATTCCAAATTTTTTAACTTCATAAATAAAAGAGAGCATTTAAGTCATTCAGAAATGATCAGGACTCCACACATAACTCCAGAAAAGTAGTAGTTTGAAATGCATGCCTATTGTATGCATGAATATAAACTATAGTGTCACCTATTGCCACCAGATGACATTGCTGCATTGCACAGGTAAAACAGTGCTGCAATATTTGTGCTGGGGTGTAGGTGCATTTTTTGACAATGCAAGACAATATGGAAGCAGATCATCATGGGCAATAGTCTACAGTGTGGTTTCTCTATGCCATGGGTGACCGAGAAAGTTAAGGTGCAGACTCGTGAGCAGGAGATCTGGGGTTCAAATCCTGCCAGGACCGTCCTCCTGAGGTTTTTTCCAGGTTTTCCTCATTTCTCATAAATGGCAAATGCTGGGGAGGTACCCTATACTTAGGCATAGAATGTTTTCTTCCATCCTTTACCAACATATCATTTCATCTCATGTACCATCAGTATTCACCACCTATGGTGCCTCAGTAATAAAACCATGCATTAAACACTACAAAAAAAAAGTGCAGTTTCTCTGAAGTGAAGGATGATGCTTCACAATCCACATCCACCATATGCCAGGAAGCAGCACCAAGTCGCAGATCTTGATATCAGAGTTCCAAGATGGCAAGCATTGTATTAAAAAAGGCAAAAGCACTGGGTATCCAGCAAATGTGCACAAACCAGACAACACTCAGCACATGTCTAAATTGATAATGGAGAACAAGCAGATCACTTTCAATGAATACAGAATGCAAGAAGTCTGTCACAAGGAAACCTGCCCATCATCCATCATGACATAAAGATGATAAAGGTCTGTGAACAGTACTCTCACCACTGCGCAAAAGCAGCAATGTGTGGAGAGATATTAATAGTTGCTGCAACTATAAAGCACAGATTTGTGCAGTTCTTTGAGCATCTAGTCACCATCTATGAGTCATGTTTCTGCCATGAGACTCTAGAAAAGAAATGCCAGTCCATGGAGTGAAAGCAAGCTGGGAATCCTCATCCAAAGAGGACACAGCAGAACTATTCATCAAGAACAAAATGGAGACTGTATTCTGGAATAGGGGATTCATTTGTTGGACTGGCTGTTCCCCAATAAGACCATCAACAATGATCAATACTGCAATTCATTGCACAACTGGTCCTGCAGGATAAGAAATTCATCTATTATGACAAGCTTCAGGAAATTGTCCAATACTAATCCTGGGAACCCACAAAGAAGGATTTTCTTTACAAATTTGGAAATTGCTGGAATGGACAAAGATGTACAGATATTCGCAAGGAATACCTCTAAAAATCTGTATTAAATTCATTTTTGGTTACTATGAAGCAAAATCAATTAGTGTCAATAATTTTTAATGACTCTAGTAAAAATTTTTCTTACACAAAACAGATTTTAAAGTGTCAAGTTTTATTAAATAGAATATATTATTTTAGCCATCTTTAGACCTCCAGAACATGAGGACTGTTGTATTATAGCATCCACTAACAGTTTCTGGGTTTCTTTCAGCATTATCTTATCATGAAATGCAGTAAAAAATAAAAAGCTACTTATGGATCTAAAAAGAACCTACAACAGAGTTCAGCATTCTTGTTAATAATTTATGATTTATGATTGGTACCACATAAGCAAAGTTTTCCTTTTCTTTAAATCTTTTAAGCTCAATATAGTTATCTGACAAATAAATAAAGCACTTCACAAAAATTAAAAAATATAAATGTGCTAAGCACTTGCCTTGGAAGCACTGATTACATAATGTATTTTAGAGGCATTTTTCTTTTTCTCTTCTTTAAGAATGTCTTCAGCCTTGTCCTTTAGCCCATCGGTATCTCGGTAGTACTTGAAGGAAAGCAGATCCCTAGCATGGGCTGCCATTGGATTCACATGGCGTGCAATGATTTCATCCAGATCCTCAAATTCTTCATTGCCAATCCACAAAGACTGCCCCAAGCTAAAAGCATTTTCTTTACCTTCTTCTCGTACATCAATATGTTGATATACTCCATCTGTCACCTTCCACGTCACTGTCAAATGATTTGAACCCTGTAACCACAATACTCTTACATGATTTAATTCACTCGTGTAGAAAATAGCTTAGCATTTTTATCTTAAAGTATTAATAAAACAAAACATTTAGGAATAAGCCTCAGGAAATATAAAAATCTATCAGGTCTGTATTTCTTTTTCCCTATATTGGACCAGGTACAAAGGTAGCAGGTCACAGCTGCACACACCAACAGTCAAGGATGTGAATTGCCACTGATATGGTGTTAGTGCATGTTTAGGTTCAGAACAATGAGAAGTTACTTTGTTATTGAATTTTCATTTACTGTACCTTTTTAAGAAATGAATCAGCTGCTCACATTGGTGCAGACTTTCAAAAAATATTTTCTAGGGGTTCGTCCACTTGACAGATCTCCTTTTTGAAAAATGGTGCTTAAATTAAAAAACAATAGGAGCAATCCTATAAGAATGTATTAAATATGTTCACACTAACTCCACTTACTTATACAACATTAGGACATGTTTCTGGGGCAATCGCTCCATCACAGTCAGGTAACAGCTGATGGTGGTAGAGAATGTCTTTGAAACATGCCCTACCATTCTATAAGTAAATGGAGTTGGTGTGAACATATTTAATACCTCTTATAGGATATATATCTTATCTTAAAGTACAATTTAATTAATAGGATCAGTGTTTGTCAAAAATATAGGATATGATGTCATACGTTAACAGAGGAAAAAATGGAAGATATTGTTGCTCGATAAGAACAATCACCTTTAAAATCTCTTGCAAAGTTAGCATACCAAGTACAGCTTGATGGCACATTGGCACATTCTGCTATAAAATTGCTAAAATTTCATCCTTACAAGGTTAATGAAGTTTATGCCTTACATCCCACCAACTCAGAAAGGAGAAATTTCATCTTCAGTGACCACCATGGGTGGCCGAGATCGTTAAGGTGCAGACTCGCGAGCAGGAGGTCTGGAGTTTGAATTCCACCAGGACCGTCCTCCCTGACTGAGGCTTTTCCCAGGCTTTCCTCAGTCCTCATAAATGGCAAATGATGGGGAGGTACTCTAAACTTAGGCCTAGAATGATTCCTTTCTTAAAAATAAATCCTTTCCCAATATATCATTTCATCTCATGTATCATCAGTATTCACCGCCTGTGGTGCCTCTGTAGCGAAAACAGGCATTAACACCATTCATTCATCTTCAGTGAAAAATGTGTGCACATTTTCAGAACTTAGTAAATTGTGTGGCAGGCTGGGTATGGGCAGCTGCAATGTGTTCAGCTGACTGCCAGTGTGCACTGCATGCAGGGAAAAATAAACATCCAATATAAAAAAAATTAATATGCAGTAGAATCCTCTTTTGATAAATGTCGGAAAGTCCATATTTGTTTCTTAAAACAAGGTTCACATGAAGTATATGCTATATTGGGCCCAACAGTAAAAAATAACTGTTGAAACTGTAATAGAATGCAAACTAAACAAATTTTACATGTAAATTTACTATCAAATGTCACTGTTTCTCAAAGCTTGAAAGTTAAAATTATCATTTCTTAAGCAATACACTGGTGATATACACTGTTGTCAATTTGTTCTTGCAGTCACAACTGAAAACTCATTACTTGATTGTGGGCAAAATAAAGTGCAAAGTTTCAGATCATTTTGTGACTGAGCCAAACTAACACACTTTATCTCTACTTAGTTGTTTAAATATGTAGGACCAGTTTCATGAATCCTTTGTTCGCATCGTTCAGCCCTAGTCGACTGGAGGATAAACTGTTATGCTTTGGAAATGTGTAATCTACTCTGGTGAAGCAAAGGAGTGTTAATTCAACTCAATCCAGATACCTGGGTGTCCAGCCATCACTTCCAGTAATGGCGGTTCGGTGAGCAACTGAAGATGGGAGAGATTCCCCCAAAACACGTCTTACTTTTATGTAAGTACGTGAAGTTTAGTGTAAAAAAATTAATACCTAAGTTTATGATATATTACCACTCCATTGTCAACAGCTTCATAAGTACAATATTTATAGACAATAGAACTCAGTCAAAACAACCTTAAAAGTCTCCATAGCATATAGACTCAGATGGAACAGCATCGACACAGCAAGCCGATGATCCATGATTCATGTCCCAGTCATGATCACAAAGTTTTCCTATCTGGCTTTGAAGCCACAATAATGAGCTTTGAAGCTTTTTAGTTTGCATTCTATTATTAATTTAAAATTAATTTGCTGGCCATATTATTATAAAGTTATAATTTACATGTTGCAATTAAGTTTGAAAGATTTGAATTCAAACAAATTTTAAATTCAAAATTTAAGTTAAATAATGATATAATTTCACATATTAGTTAACCAAAAACTTATAACAAACAATGTCAACTATTTTGAATATCATTGGTATCTAAATTAAAAAATAGTGGTAATCCATACTAACTGTACTATTCCGCTTTCTATGGCATATTAAGTTTTTTAACCAAAATATTAAATGCCAAGTGTCTCCAGAAGTCAAAAATTTCACTGTAAGATTAGAAAATTATGCGGTCCATAAATGTTTCTTAAAACAGGTTGCACAATAATAAATTCATATGAGCTCCAAGCTTCCTTAAAGCAGGATATATAAAAAGAAATTGTGCTCATGGCAATTTTACTGATAATTACAAAAATGTTTGTTAAAAACTAACATTTTCAAAAGGAGGTTTCATTGTAATTTTTTATTTTTTTATTTTTTTTTCCCTCGATCAATGATTTATTACATTTTTTGGACAAATTTCATAATCTAAGACAGTAAAATGACAAAATTAAATACCTTGCTGGATGGTCTGACAATCACGTCACCCTGATCCATAGTATCCATAAGTTTTTCTGCCTCTTTAAATGAAATGTTATGAAATGAAGGATGCACTATTACACGCTTAATGTATGTTTGGCGCTGTTTTAATTTTTTAGCATCTTCCTCTGTTTTTATGTCCTTATCTTCTGCTTCAGTATCATAGAATGGATCCTTAGGTGGCCTACGAATAAAAATATAAAACACCAATCACAAAACTACTGTAAATGTAGCATGCACAGTGCACATAATCAATGCATAAAAACACCAACAAATTATTGCACTTTCTAAATTTGAAACCTAAGTAAAAAGAACACCTTCAGATAAATTGAGAAAGTTTTATTTATAAATTACTATCTGATGACAGTTTATATCTTAAATACTGAAGATGTGTTGAAAACTTGATGGTGGTATATTTATTGTTATAAAATTCTATATGCATATTACAAATATAATTTATGCATGGGTCATAGACCATACATGTGTAAGTACGATATACAAATAGAAAGAGGAACAAAAAATAATATAATTAAAAAAATCTTGTTGTTATATTAATAATGGTGGCAGTGGCAGTGGTTATGGTGGTAGAGGTATCTTTATTGTTATAAAATTCTATATACACATTAGAAATATATTTTATGCATGGATCATAGACCATACATGAATAAGTATGATATACAATTAGAAAGAGGAGCAAAAAATAATACAAATAAAACATTATTATTATTATTGTTATTATTAAACAAATGAATATTAAAAAATGGGAAGAATGATATTCACAGATGTGAGAATGGAAACTTATTACATATTTCCTAAACTTAGGTATTAATTTTTTTACACTAAACTCCATTTACTTATGTGGACAACTGAAGATGGGAGAGATTCCCTCGAAATGCATCTTATTTTTATGCAAGTGGAGTTTAGCGTAAAAAATTAATACCTAAGTTTAGGATATATTATTATTCCATTGTCAACAGCTTCGTAAGTACAATATTTATATTACATATTATTTATAATTACCTAGGTATTGTGTTCTAACCAGAAAATAAATTGCTTCTAGCTTGGAGCACTTTGGCTAGGAAAATGCCAATATTCAACCAATTAGTATCATTCTGAAACAGGTTCCAGCATGCCAATGGATCTCTAATTGCGTCAGAAAAAAAATTCCATTCAGTCCAAAGATGACATAAGAATCAAGTTTCAAAATTATGCTCAATCACTTATTTTATTAGTCCATTTGATCATTTATATTTATATAAATTTGTTAGTTGGAAATTACATTTTCATTACATAACATTTGTGAAAAATGATGTCAAAAGAGAGTAAATTATTTTATTTAAAAGAGAATGAGACAAAGAAAGGACTTATTATCTTGGCAATCAGCAACACCTTTAATTTTTACGCATGAAAATACATTTGAAACGTGGAAGGCCAATGCCATCCATAAGTCCTACTTTAATTCATTTAACCTAAAACATTCACATTACTGAATATTTTTTATACACAAACCTATTCTGATCATCATTTTTGCCACTACTGGATCACATAATTAATAAATTAATTCCCTAAATTACTAAAAAGATTTTTAAAAATGTCACTGCTTTTTGCAGTTATAATATTCCTACACTTATAGAGAATACTATACAAATTATACGAACACCACTATTGCTAATACTTCTCTGAAACAAAACAATGAATATCACTTGTATTATAGCATTCATTAGCATTGCCTATTGAAATCATTGTGGACTTGAAATATTATTGTTTTACAAGGACTTTGTTTAGGAAACAATAGACAAAGTGATATTCAGAAGGCATTTTACTAAACCCTCTGTTATCATAATATCACTTAGCTTGTTTTCTATAACTTTTACAAAACATTACATCTTATGCATCAAAAATATTGTAGGAATGTGGGAAACAGGGAAAACCAATTTTATAACATAAGATTGGCACACTAAAATTGTAAAACTATAGTTTATATACTATACCATTTCTTTATCATTCATAGATGCCTATAATCTTCAAACCCTATCTAGCTCATTCCTGTAATGGCATGTATATAATTGTTGAACAGCTTTCCCTGGCCAATTATCTAATATGAATAATTTAAAATCAATTCAAATAAAATAATAAATGAAAGATACAACACATGATATTTACATGTTTTTAAAAGAATTAACCTTAGAAGAAAAGTCCTATACCTTGCCATTTCCTCAAGTCCTCAGAAAACTATATAATATGGTATCCGCAATATTAATGAGCAGTATTGTACATTTATAAACATGGAGCTGTAAAACATAAGTTTAGAGGAAACCTTTGTAGAACACAATTCTGCTAATAACTGCAAGTGACAACCCCATTCTTGTAATATAAGATTCTGTATTTTTATGGAACAGGGCCTGAGAAAGGCATCTTACCTCCAATCATGATTTTTATCTGCAAGATCAGAACTTTTTGAAGTGCATTCCACTGAGAATCTCTCCACATCTATTTTAGTAACCCGACAATGTATGGTTTGTCCACGTACCACCCTGTCCTCAGGGTTACTGACATGTTTATCAGAAAGATTTTTGATGTGTATATAGCCTGAAATACCATTGTCCAACCGCAACCTGACTCCTGTTGCTTGGCCAGGACAGCCTCCAGCATCAAAGTGATTCCATACCTGTAACAATGAATTTTAATTTCTTGTATTTCTTTTAAAGAGAAAACGAAGCTATGCTAGAGGGCAATAAAAATTAATATATGTATTTATTTTTTTTAACTTAAATTGCTAATTAGAACTTGCACAGTGAAGCTAATCATATAATTAAGATAATCATGTGACCGAATTGAACTACACACTTTTATTAGCTCCGTTTACTTGTTGAAATTTAGTACTTGCAGACAACCATTTGGATCATCAGTTAACCGTCAACTGCTGAATAATTTGTTATTTTTTGGGGATGTATATTCTGCTCTGGTGGAGGTGTGATGAACTTAAAGATTATGTTTTCATCTCTGGAAGTGTTGAAGTGCATTAATCTGTTTCTGTATTTATAAATGTAGATTTTCTCCCATTTTGCTTACTCTGTAGGTCCTTGTACTGATTTTAATAATTTTGCCTTATTCAATATGTCATGATTTTCTGTCTGAGGGTTTGTTAAACATGTACTATATATAACAAGTAAGTGGAGCTAATGTCGGTCCTGGTGGTGTAGTGGTTACCATACTTGCCTCTGACACCCAAGAACGCAGGTTTGAACCCGGCCAGGGCTGATGGATTTTTTTGGGCGTAAAAATCTGAAGTATGGCTTCCTTCGGAAGGGAAGTAAAGCCGTGGGTCCTAAGTCGTACATTTACGGCACAAAAAAGAACCTGAAGCCTGAAAGAGAGGCCTCTGAGCAAAATTTGTCGGTGGTTTCATGCCCTGAGTTGAATGGGACGCTGATGACCTGAGATGTTAAAGAGCGTCCATAAATAAATCAATCAAAAAAAAAAAAAAAAGTGGAGCGAATAAGAGTGTGTATTTCCATTAAATCATACAACGATCTTAATTATAATTCAATATGTTTGTGAACGTATTAACTTGACAAAGTATTGTTTTCTCAATGAAAAGAGATTCTATAGTTAACTTTTCCTTTACATTATTTTACATTATACGATTTTTATGCATAAAAGATCTAGAAAATCAAATATTTCTGCTACTCCCGCAGAATTTTATTTTATCGGTTTACTCTAACTTTTTCACTATTGGTAATCCATAGTTGTTTTAACCATGACACAGAAAAAGAAGTACAAAACACAATCCTTTCTGTTATAATTACCAAAGATATTACTACTTTGGTCTCATTATAAATACTTGCTTCTTTGTTGGCCATATAAACACAATCTTTTGTTTTTGGCCTCATATCTGCATTTATTATAAACAAATTATTAATATTCTAATATCCATACCTCAGACAGCTCTGGAAAATCATTTTTCAAACAAAATGGGCATTGCCAGAGCCCTGTCTCATCATTTCGCACAGGATTTGCTTGATCCAACTGCTCTCCCTGAGGCTTTCTGTGGGTTATTCCTGTAAAGTAATAATAGATATATTATTATTATATTATTTAATGCAACAATGTAGTACTTTCACAGTGAACATAATTATAATTATAAATTAAATGTCGACTAGCAGCCGAGGATGTGGACAAGGGTTATGTTCTGTCAATAAGCAATGGTAAGTGGGGAAATATGATCATGTAATCAACTGAACAGTGAAATGTAGTTTTAAATTGTAGGAATTTTCATAGTGATATAAAGTATAATTTTGTAATTATTTATGAGGAAATCACTACAATTTTACTAATTTTGTTCCACTTACTTGGACATGTTTTGAAGGCTATTGCCTTCATCATCAACATGATTCCATTGTCAGCTTCCCAGCTTGGTATTAAGATATCACTCTGTAGGTTTTACAAATTTAGTGATGAGGCTATTGTTGTTTGGAAGATCAAAATTAACTAAATTTTCTTTAAGATCATTGTATGATTGATTTCAAATGACTTGCTTAAATTTAGTACTTGTTTCACAGACAATTGCATACTTGTTAAAGTGAAACAAATAAATGTGTGTAGTTTGTCTCAATCATATAATGATCTTAATTATATGATTAGCTTCATTACACAAGTTTGAATTAGCATTTCAAGTTCTAAAGTTCAATTTTCTTTGTTTTCTTTTATGAATATCTTTTTCCACATGGTTAATTGTATGGGCTTTTGAAAAACTTTTAAGAGTTTTGGTTCAGTATGGTTCCCCTCCCCAGAAATAGTATGCTGTTACTAATTTCTCCATGTGTTTATATTTTAATATTTTTCATTTATTTAAGAAATCTGTTACAAAGACAGTATTAAATACATAGGCTATAATTTAAGGATTGCATGAGAAATGTAAAATATAAATATATGGAGAAATCAGTAACAACACCATTTCTACCAAAAACACAACATTCCATAATGAACCATAACTCTTAAAAGCTCTTCAAAAACTATTGGATCAACAGTATGGGAAAATATATTCATAAACAAAAACCAAGAAAATTTAGTTAATTTTGATATTCCAAATAAAAGTAACCTAATCACTAAATTCATAAAATACAGAATGACATCTTAAAACAATGCTGGGAAGCTGAACCCATGTTAATGAAGAAGGATACAGCCTTTGAAACATGTCCAAATATGTGAAACAAAATTAGTAAAATTTGAGTGATTTCCTCACCAGTTAAAGCTTTTAATTTAATAGATATGGTGTGTTTTTCTGTTCATGATAAATATACTGGGGTAATTAGCATTATAAATCCATCTGAGAATCATAAATATAACAAAATGTAAATGGATATCTGAAGTTGGCATTTATGAAGACCCTTAATGCTTAAAAAACTCATGAAACTATGGTATATTGTGGGTCCAAGCTAAAACGATGAATGATTTATTAATTAATAAATTAATATTAGTAATTTATAAAAATTGATTAAGCTTATGACACTGTCTATTGTTAATGATCTACTTTTAGTAAGCTGTTTTAAAACTAGCATTATAGAAGTTATTGTATATTGTGGGTCCAAGCAAAACAATGAATGAATTATATTATTCAGATCATTGTATGATTGAATCGAACTACACACTCTTATTGCTTTACTTGTTTATAATATGCAGAACCTTTTGTTTACATCATCAGCTAACTGTTGATGTGACAAAGGGTTCATGAAACCGGTTCTACATATTATAAACAAGTGGAGCAATAAGGGTGTGTAGTTTGACTCAAACATATAATGATCAGTTATAATAATATAATGATCAGTCGTCGTTTTGGTTGACAATGTGAGGAATGTACCTCGCAAAACATGTACCAAAATTACTTTTATAAGTGTGTTTGTGAAACTTAAAGAGAGTTTTAATGTGACGAAATGATTTTTAGTGTTTTACTTTAAATCAAAATAAGATATAATGATCTTATTTATATGATTAGCTTTACTGTACAACTTCCAATTAACATTTCAAGTTAATGAACAAATTATTAATTATTAATATTAGTCATTTATAAAAATTGTTTAAGTTTAAACAATTATTATTATGATTGTCTACTGTTAATGATCTTCTTTTAGCAAGCTATTTTAAAACCAGTATTACTTACATGAAACTTAACAAGATGGATTATGTCTGTAGTAAAACAGTATAAACATGAGCACTGAGATATTATTATTAAATATCTATATTGGAAAAACAAAGAGAAACATAGGCACACTGTTAAAAGAACACTTCAGGGACAAAAAACACAAACAAATGGAGAAATTTGTGGTAGCATCTCATTTCAGGACAGAAAGATACAACATAGTGAAAAAAGCAAAATTATTAAAATCAGTACAGGGATCAACAGAACTAGCAGCATGGGAGAAAATGTACATTTATAAATACAGAGGCAGATTAATGAGCTTTGACACTTCTGAGGATGAAAAACTTCATCACACCTCCACCAGAGCAGAATATACATCCCTTAGCAACACAAATTATCCAGCAGTCAAAGGTTAGCTGAGAATGCACATAATGGTCTGCAAAACATGATCTACACTTAAACAAGTGGAGCCAATAAGAGTGTGTAATTTGACTCAATCATACAATAATCTTAATTACCTGATTATTTAACATTTGCTGATCATCAAGAAATTATCCTAGTTTAGAAATGAGTGCTGTTGATACCATATAAGTGTGAGCATTAGCCTAGTTGGGTTGATGTCAAGCGAGCAACAAATTAGGAGGAAGGGAGGATTCTATCCGCTTAACCTGTGCCAGAACTATAAGAGCTTTAGTATCACCAAAATCAGTAAACATAAAATAAACAGGTAATGCATTGTTTCCAATAAAACAACTCAGAGGTGCCAAAAAAAAAATACAGGGTTTTCCATTCTCAAGCTTAATGCCATTTAAAATCTCATAAGTATTGTTCACTTTGTACACTTTCTTTTAAAGATAAAGCAAATAATGTAGTTGCATTTAACAAAATCAGCTAACATTCCATAAACTTTATGTAGCTTTGAATAATTTATTAAACCTTGTAGCAAAACTACATTTATATGTGTATATAGAGTAAAAATATTTCGATCCTGAAGCATTCAAAACATTTTTATATGTCAAGTTGTTGCATAAAATGGAAGATGCTTAAAACAGCAATTGAAATTAAATTTTAAGTTTTAATTAATAGTTCAATGTATAATGCAAAAAAATTGTGTTATATGTGCTACTATATTTCAGTATACTTTTGTTATTCATGTCTATACAAGCACATTATTTTCGGAATGAAGACTTCACAGCCCTAAAATTACCGTTAGGGTGTGAAAGGGGTGGCTTTTGTTCAGTTCAGCAATGGGGTTTACCCTGCAACGTCAAGTACCGCAAAGATATGTGCTACTTGCATTATTTATTTATATTTTCAGCCAGTTCCAGCTGACTTGTAGCTTTTAAAGTGACAACATAATTTCAAATAAAAAGTATGTGTCACTAACACTTAACAAAAGGATGAAAGCAATCGAGGTGAGTAAGCAAGATAAACTTTCCTTGCGCGAAATAAAGCTGCATTTCAATGCAAATTTATGAAACTTTAAAGAATAAAGATAAGATAACGGGGGAGCAGACGAAAGGGAATACATAAATGAAAAGAAAGGTGAGGAAGACAGGAAATGAAGAAATTAATGAGATAGTATGGGAATGTTTTGTTAGTGCTTAGGCAAAAACTTATTTTTGTCTGAACCCATGTTATAGAGAGGTAGTTAAAGAGCTAAGGAATAAGGAGTTTAAGGCACCTACAGGATGGCTGGACAGTTTTAAATCTACACACAACATTGTGTGGGATGAAGTGTGTGGGGAAGCTAAGGAAGTGCATGAAATTGTAGCAATAGAATGGAAGACAAAATTGCATAACCTAATTATGGATTAAGACCGTAAAATGTCTTCCCTGCCGATGAAATGAGACACTTTTATCACGCACACCTTCAAAATCTCTTGCAATTTAAGGTGAAAAGTGCACCAGCAGAAAAATGTCCAAGAAAAGACTTACTGTACTGTTGTGCAGAAACATGTTAGATGAAACAGAGAAGGCACTGGTTACTGAAAAGGCGGCAAAATCTCACTATTTCAAAAACATAGACAACAGCACGTTTCCAGTCATATACCAAGCAATAAAAATGAGTGGATGGTGAGACCTTATGGAAGAGTGGCCGAGCTCTTTCAGTGTCAAAATGAAAAAAGAAAGTTGCCAAGTGCTCCTTTTATTAGACAACAAAACAAGTCACCCCAAAGTCAAGTTATCAAACATTAAATTGGCTCGACTCCAACACAGTTAAATAAGCTTCGCACAACCCATGGACCAGAAAGTTATTTACACATTCAAGTCCCATTGAAGGCGATTATTGATGGAGTCTCTTATTCTCAATGTTGAAGATGCTGAAAGTGCATTTGCTCTTGCATGGTCAGTTTCTGTCTTCAATGCAAATTGGTCTGGTAGTAAGGGAAATAAGCTCAAAACTGTTACCAAGTGCTTCAATAAAGTGGGGTTTGGAGATGATGAACAAGATGCTCCTGTATTCATCAAAGCTGAAAAAAATGCAGCAGCAGTTACTGAATTAATCAAAATGTGGAACATTTCATGCAATCCAGATGACTACACTGAAAGTGATGACCTCCTGTCAATTCACTCCACTTTTACTTTGGCAACAAATCTAATAGAAATATGCAATGCAAAAGATGAGGAGGAAACAAACAAAGAAAAAGAGGAATGAAATGAAGATGTTTTGAGGAAAATTAATACGTATGAAGAAGCAATTGCATGCATAAACCTGGTTATGCAACTTTCAGCACACACAAATTCCCCCATGTTATTGGAACTATGGCAAAGTCCAAAAAATTGCATAGAAAAAAAAATTTAAATAGAAAATTCAAGACGAAACCTCCTTGATATGTGGAGAAAAAAAATGAGTCAGATATAAGGCGAATAAATTTAGGAATAATAATGCAAGAAAATAAACAGTTACAGTAAATTAAAGTACACATCTTATACTTTATGTTAGTATTAATATACAATAAGTGAACAACATCTACTGTACAGCAGTAAAGGTATGTAAATGCATAATTATAAATTCCTATTTATGATGTATGATAAATTACGAAATTTATGTATCCAAGTGTATTTTGTATAATCTGGAAACTTGTCCAATTTGAAAATTATTTTGGTCCCATGGGATTCTGCTTTGAGCAAGTTTTAGTGCATAACAAAAATGAAAAATAAAGTAACTCTTGGAACAATGTAGCTAAAATAATAAGAAATAGGGAAGCAGATATAGATAAAATACTTAAATATATATTAAAATGAACAGATTTTCCTTGCAAATTAATTTGCTCCTTTAAAATTAGCATGCTTTTTAACAAATATTTCTTACCTATTACAGTTGCAAGCACCATTTTGCCAATAAAGAAGGTTTCTGGAGTTTCTTTTGTCAGCATGTCAAAAAGTTCTTCAGGGTTAGGTGAGGTATAGGGACTACGTAGGTCCTTATAGCGATGATTCAGCTCAGCACGAATGTCATACAATGTTATGCTTTTATTACCAAAGCCCTGACGCTCCAATTCCTCAGCAAAGGCATCCAGATCCAAATCTTTTAGGCGCTCAGGGGCATCAAGGATCTCCTCAAGAGCTCCAGCTGGGTTTGCATCCTCATCATCATATTCCAGAGCATCCACAGCCATCTTGCGGGCCCATTCATAAGTTTCTGGATGCACTCGAGATCCATCAAGGACTTCCACATAGGCTTCAGTGCTAGTAAAAATATTACAATATGTTTGCAATGGCTCTATTAAAAAGAATTAAAGATCATGTATTAATATATTTTTAAAAAATACTGCATTTCTTTTAGAACTATTGAGATCTGAGTGACTATCCTTACCTATCTCCTAAAGAATTGGTGTCAATTTTAATAAATCCCGCACAGTTTATAAACACTTTGGGACCCATATGGCATGCTGTAACAAGCTGTGTCCGGTTCTCTAAACGTTGGTTATTCTGCTTCAGCGTTTTCAGAAGAGCCTGTCCCTTTCTTGGACCCAAACCACAAACAAATTGCACTAAATTGCATGTGTAATTTGTTTGCACTGCCATGTTAATGTCTACACCCACTTCATTCGTTCTGTTAACAAATTCCACGTACAATGCTTCCAGCAACTCTTCTCTTGGAATTTGATCCTGAAAAGTGAGACAATTGATGCTTTTGGGTAGTAATACATTGCGAGGAACTCAAAAATTCATGAACATTTTAGTTTCATATAATAAAATTCTGGATAAAAATACAGTGAAGCACGTTTCAAACCATCCAAACTCACTAGTGCAAATCCTCCCAGACACTGCTGGCAACACAAAACTCACAGTGCCATAATAATTAATATCTTCAAAACTTGGGTAGTATAAATAAAATAAATAAATTCTGTACTCACCCTTCTTACAAATGATACTGAAGTATTGCCCATTTTGCACTATATACAATTTCCATCTTCTTAAGAAATTACCATTCATCTTATCAGTTCTTCAGCACTAATAGACCTAATTTCCAGGCAATACTTTCAGCATCTTCTGGAAGATTTTAAATGTGCCTCAATGTAGTTAAAATAGCATCAGAATGAAACATTAATATACTTTAAATAATAATGTAGGAAGTAGACTATATTTATTGGAATCTTATGCATCACTGAATGTGCACCCCAAATTTTAAACTTAAAATCATAAAAAAAGATTTTGGCACAAAAATGCCCAGAACATAGAATTTATAAGTGGACTATTGTTACATCTTGGAGCATGTAGGACAAAATCCATCATTTGTGCTGTTGCCAGAAGAGTTGGCATAGATTAAAGAAGAAAAAGTTATTTCTTATGGTTTCACTAGTCACAGTTGCCCATTTTTCCTCATTTCATGAACAAATTCAAAAACTTTTTCTTAAATTTCAGGATGTCCACCTTTGCTAGGACCAATGATTTCTTCCTATGAGCTTTAGTTGCAAATAATGCCAATTTCTGTTGCCACCACAAGCAAATGTTGCTCTCAGCTACATTGAAATCTCTTTCTGCCTATCTGTTATCATTTTTTTCACATAAAGAATTACTTTATGCTTGAAGAAGCATCATAAGATGTTCTTCTCTGTTTGCCCTTCATTTTGTGACTAACTACTACGCAAACATTCCTTGCAATAATAGGATCAAAAATAAATATAAAAATTTAATATTAATTTCATGTCAGAACTATTACAATGAAGCAATTCATTTATTCTTAATTAGCTAGTGAGTTAATTCATAGCTGATGATGTGGGTGAAACGTATGAAACATGTTCTGGATAATTCAATGGTAAGTGAAGCATAAGAGTATTAAATTAACTCACTAACTAATTAAGAATAAAATAAAATGTAACAAAGTCAAAAATTAAGCAGTGCATTATGAAGTAATTAACAGTAAATTTGAAAGAAGTTACCAGTGAACTATGGTACAGATTTGCACTGGAATCTAATATGCCATCAAATCTAATGCACACCAAATTTTGAATACATTTGGAAAAATGGTGCACATTAGATTTGCATAAATACAGTATATGAAATTGAAATAAGCAATACAGGTAACTACAGTGTTTTCAAATGGATGGTCATCTGCTAGAAAGCTGGCAGTGATAAAAGAGAAACACATGCTGCTAACTAGTTCCCCTGACCTTTAGCATCCCTGCAAAACACAGTTTGAGCATTGTCTTCATGTTGTTTGAACATTCTTAAGATAAGTAAAAAATAATGTGTTGTAATGTGTTTTTTGCTTTATTTGTGCGTTAGTACTGTTATAATGTCAAAAGTGAGTTCACTTTAGAACAAAAAAGATTCATATGTAATTTATATGTGAAAAACTTGCACAAAAGTGAGATGGTAATTTGTAAGAAAATTTCCCTTTGTTCCTGTACTTCATGAAGTACTGTTGATAATCTTGTGAATAGATTCATGGAAATGGGATCTGTTCTTAATAAGAAAGTGAAAGTAAACTTCCATGTTCTTACCAAGATGAAACTTACTAAACTGGAGAAAAATTAGAATGAAGTTCACAGAAATATCTGCAAAAGATTGCTCAGGAATTTTGCAAACATCGATATGGAATGTCATCAACTTTTAAAATTAAAACTATATAATATGATTATAGTTCAGGAATCACAGCCTTGTGATAATGTAAGTAGAGTTAATTTTTGCAATTGGAATTTGGAAAATGTTAGGAATTGTTCTATTGACCCACATTTAATTTTTTCCATGGATGTTCCATTTAAATGGCCATGTAGCAATATACAATAGGTACTGGAGTGCAGAAAAACCCTATCTTATACATGAAATATCACTTTATGACCAAAAATTGGGAGTAAATGCTTACAGAAATATAAAGCCTATTAAAATTCTGCCAGTTAGCAGAAATAACATAATCATACCATTCTTGATGACTTATCTGGTAAACAAGCATTTTTTCTACACGCCTGCACTACTGTGCATACAGCTGATCTCTCATTAGCTTTACTGAGGAAATATACTTATGGCTAGCGCAATCCTCAGATCTTACCAGATGCAATTTCTATTTATGGGGGAGCTTTAAACATAAAGTGTATTGGAATAACCAGAAACCAGCATAAGTTGGATAAACTAAAAGACAATATAAGCAGAGAAACTGCTGCAATTTTATAAGGAGTAATGCTGATTTTCTTAAAAAGTGTGAGAAATGTGTACTGACACAAGGACATCATTTCTAATACCATCTATGACAAAGATAGTCAGTTATTGTAGTTTTAATTTGCATGAGAGAGCTATGCACTTGAATTGAGGGGTTATATATATATATATATATATATGCAACTCAGCCACCATGCAAGCTGCACTCTCAAAGGTAAACATCCATTTGAAATCACCATATTATACAAGAAAAGCAACGATGAAATGTAGGTTTCCATCTTTTTTTTTGTTTATTTAATACTTTAAATTTTATGACATACTAACTCAGATAATATAAACAAAAAAATTGAAGAAAAAGCAGTAAACAATATCTTAATTTTATATGGTAGCCTGTAAGATGCATAATCTGCTTCTAGATATTCTGGAAGACATAGAAAAAATTCAATGTTTTCTTTGCTGCTAATTGTGGCAAATGCACAACTAAGCATGAGCATCTCCCCCATATTACACAGAAGTATCCATGCCTCTAATCGATAAGCTTACCTGAAGTGTGTGATATCGAAGGCACAGGATTTCTTCATCAGATGTGCACAATTGAGAAAATTCAATTAAAGGATCCTGCATCCTTCTGGCTATTGAGATAGCCTGCCTCAGGAGCAAGGGGTAGTCTCGGAAATCATTCTATAACAAAATTACATAAATCTACTTTCAGCACTTATACAAGTATCGTTCTACAAATTATTTCCAAAAACTAGCAATACTTATAGGGATGTTGGATTAACTTTTAATTCCTACTCTTCTTGCTGAACCTCAAAGAATAACTTAATCCATTTATTATCAATAACAGATGGGAAGCAATTTAGTTATTTTCAGCTCCATATTGTAAGAAAATAACTTGATAAAATATATTTAGAAAACACTACAGACATAAATTTAGCTGATACATTACATGATAAATGATATTCAGTAACATACTTACTTCTCCTTTGATGGAATTGGCGTAAATTTTGGCCAATTCGTTGTCACAGATCTCCACAGAAATTGATGGGAATTGTTCATCTTCCACTAACTGACCAACAATTTCCCTTAAATCTGCAGCAATCATTAAAGCTTCTCGTGACTCACCACCCACACAAATGACATGTGGTTTTTTCTGAGAGACAAAATGCTTCAGTCCCATCAAGTCTGTTTCCTTGTAAACAAAATTGAAAACTAAGTTAGGTAATTGCAATTAACAAGCTTTATTTATTCCACATATTCTAGGAGGGGTTAATGAAAAGTAATGCCTTCATGAGCATTATTGAATAAGAATGTTTTAATGAAATGCACAAATAATCCTTAGAATGTTTCCTAACAACATAATCACCAGAAAACTAAGTGCACTTCTATGAAGTGATGAAGAAGATGAATGAGTTTTGAAGCCATCAATAAAGAATTTTATTTAAATAATTAAGGGAGGCTCAAAACTAAATGGCATATGAAGGCTCAGCATCTATAGGCTGTACCCAATCATGTATATCTCCACCATGCTGTGTTGTCAGTTACAGTATGTACAAAGTATGGCATAAGAATAGGTGAAAATGACATAAGTTTTATGGAGATAGAGAATGAATGTGTATGGGTAAAAAGAGATGAGCAGGTAAGGAAAAAGTACAGAAGAGGTGCTAAATAAGGTAGAAAATTGATTTGAGTTTTGTGAGTTGAATAATTTAATATATGCAATGGTTTAAGTGGTGAAGACCAAGGAGGAGAATTTACTTTTATGAATATAAATGGTCACAGTGTAATTGACTTTATGGTGTGAAGGAATCGATCAGGTGTTCGTAGATTTCAAAGCCCTGGATGTGATAACAAATAGTGGACACTTTCCACTAAAAATGAGACTAAATTTAACGCAATGCTATAGGGAGGAAGAAGCAATAGAAATGAAATATATAAAATGGTTTAGATGGAAAGAGGAGAATGCTGAGCTTTTCTGGGAGAATTTGATATCCAAAATAGGGGATATAAGGAAATATGGAATTCTAGAGGCACTGAAGGGAGAAAAGATAGAGGGAGTGTTGGAAAAGATGGAGTCAATGGTAAGGTGGGCATGAAGTAAGATGGAAGTGAATCAAAGAAGAAACACAAAAGGTTATGGATGTTGTGATGGAGAGTATGTTAAGGCAAAGTAAGAAGTGAATCTGTCGTCTTAACACTCTTCATGCTTCACTAATCTTAAAGAAAGAAGTGTTTGAGGATTTAATGAGATGGAGAAGGTTGGAAAAGGAAGATGATATGCAAATGTTTTTTTTTTCATAAAAGGGGATATAAGTGCCTATTGAAGGATAAAAAGAAATAGTGGCTACAGGGAATGGATGAAAAAAATTACAGGAACAGTGATAGCTAAAGACAGTAAATAAAATAACCCGAAGGGAATGGAAGAACTACTTCAGAAACCTGTTAGGTGGCAGGAATATCCCAAGTTATGAATTAAACTTAAATAGTACTGTGTATAGGATAGAAAATTTAGATAGAGCGTTTACTATGAATGAAGTAGAGTACCATATTAAAAAATTGAAAAAGAGAAAGGCGGGTATAGATGGAATTCCAGGAGAATTTTAGAAAGCTTTTGGGGAAATGGAAGGAGGCACTAGGCTGCTAACAGAATTATTAAATAGAATTAAGGAGAAGGTAATGCCTGAGAGTTGGAAAGTTAGCAATATTGTTCCAATATATAAAGGGAAAAGTGGTATAAATAACCTGAGTAACTATCGAGGAATTATTCAACTATCAATGATAAGTAAAATATTCACTAGTATATTAGAAGGTTGAAATTGCCAGAACACTTTTGTGGTCAAGATGGATTGCCCTGGTGATAGATGATTTTTTTCCTCTAAAAACAGGCCTTTTCTCTTGTATGTTGACATCTTGCCTGGTTAGAAAATCAGAGTAATATTCTCCAGTTATAGCCCTTAGCATTCCAAAAACACCGATGCCATGATCATTCCTACTGATGGAACTGAATTTGTCTTCTTTGTTGCTGAATAACCGGCTTCTATCTATTGTTTTGACTGCTGTTTGGATTCTGGAGTGTGATGATGAAATCAAGTTTCATCCATTGTAACAAAACTGCAAATAAAGTCAGTTTTGTTCCTGTTCAGTCTCTCTAAAAACTGCTCAGAGGTTCTCATGCACATTCATATTTGATCTGCTGTGAGCAAACGTGGCACCCATCTTGCATAAAGCTTTCTCATCCTAAAATCTTGATGCAAAATATAACCCATGGGCTCTTTATATATGCTTATTGCTTCAGCAATTTCATACTTCTTGAGTTACTGATCATCCAGCACCATATCATGCACTTTTTTTTAACCATTTTCGATGTTGTAATATATTTTGGGCATCCATGTGTATTGTCCTCTAGGCTTGTGCATCCAAGTTTAAACTCCAAAGCCTACTTTTCCACTGTCAAAATGAAGGTGAAGCTCCACCATACACTTTAAAGAATTTCATTTTGTGCCAAACCTTCTTTTATGAAGAATTTGATAAATGCACAATACTCGATTTTATCCATATAAACAAATGTCTTGCTTGGATAACTGTATGCAACAAACAACAATATAGAAAGGCTTGAAATTTTTCAGAAACACTTATAACAGAGCTACCAACTTAATGAAAAAAATTGAAGATATAGAGAGGGAAGAGATTTGGGATGGTTTTAGAATAAGAGTTCTTTTAAAATTGTACAGAATAATTAAAAAGCAGTGGGGAAGAGAGAATTACATGGATTGTTGTTGTGATAAATTTGGGAGAGAAAAGCTGGGCTGGATGCGAGCAGGAGTGCCATTTTTAAAGGGTTTCAAAGAAAATGGGGAAGGGTGGTTTTTTACTATTGAGGCACCACAGGCAATGGACACTGATGATACATGATATGAAATGATAAATTGTGAAAGGATCTTTTTAAAGGAAGAAAATGTTCCAGGTCTAAGTTTAGGGTACCTCCCCAGCATTTGCCATTTATGAGAACTGAGGAAAATCGGAAAAAACCTCAGTCAGCAAGTACAGTCCTGGCAGCAATCAAACCCCAGACCTTCCACTCATAAGTCTTTACCTTAATGACCTCGGCCACTGTGGCAGTAGGGGAAGGGATGGTGTGTTCTGTATACAGAGCCTGAAGGAATATTTCATTGCTGATTAAGGTTGTGAAGGAATAACAGATGGAGGGAGGGTGTATGTACATGAAATGGAATAAATTAGAGAAAGAAGGTATAGCAAGTAAATGTTGACTAGTATAGGGACAAAGAGAAATAAAATAATTGGGGAATAATTAAGATCATTGTTTGATTACACACTCTTATTGCTCCACTTACTTGTTTATAATTTGTAGAACTAGTTTCACAAACCCTTTGTTCATACTATCGACTGCTGGATAATTTGTTATGCTGTCGGAATGTGTATTCAGCTCTGATGGAGGTGTGATGAACTTAAACTTAATGTTTTCATCCCTGGAAGGGTTCAAGTTCATTAAACTGTCTCTGTATTTGTAAATGTACATTTTCTCCCATGATGTTTATTCTTAAGGTCCTTGTACTATTTTAATAATTTTGCTTTATTCACTATGTAGTGGTTTTCTGTTCCAGAAATGAGATGCTACTGCTGAATGATCCATATACTTGTATTTTATGTTCCTGAAATGTTTCAACCATGTCCCCATGTTTCTCTTTATTTTGCCAAAGTGGATTTTTTCACATTCTGTATAAATTATTTTGAAAATACCTATTTTTTTTCTCCTGTGGAACACTGACATTAACATTGTCAATCAGGAGATTTTTTACATTAAATCTGTTTACAGGTGCCAAACTGATATTAAAATCTTTAAGAATATTCTAAAATTTTTTTGTAGTCCATGGATAATTTGTGAATTTTTTAAAAAATTAGCTTACCTTTTCCTGCTGAAAGTGTTATGGTTTCTTTAATAAGTTTTTGCCTCTTAAATTTCCATTCTTTTTTGCATACTGGTTCTGTTCTAAAACCATTTTTAACCGTTGTTCTTTCTATTTGTTTGTATTCTTTAAAGTATTCTTCTTTGCTAATTTGTAGGTTAACTAGCTGATCATTGCATGTTTGTATGTTGTGGGGTTAAAAACATCAGCTTTGATGTGATTGTGTGTATATTTTTTCTGTATATTCCAAATTCCAGGTTTCCTTGATGTTTCATTATTTTAATGTCCAAGAATGGTAACATGTTATCTGTTTCATATGTGAACGACATGTTTTCACCTGGTATATTCAATAGTCTTATGGCATAATCAATGAGTTTTTTCATAACTATGGCAAATATATCGTCAATATATCTGTACCATATTTTAAATATATATGGGAATGCCAAGTTGATGAGTGTTTCAAATCTGCTCATGAAGAGGTTAGCTCGAAATGGAGATTAGGGGCTTCCCATAGTAAGTCCTAATTGTTGTTTATGGAATTTGCCCTTGAAAGAAAAGTAGAATTGGTTTATGCAAATTTTGGTGAGTCTTATGTATTCTTTTATGTGTGCATCAAATTATAACATTTCAGGAACATAAAATACAAGCAATGCAGAAATCACAGTAGCATCTAATTTCTGGACAGAAAACCACAACATAGTGAATAAAGCAAAATTATTAAAATCAGTACAAGGACCTACAGAATAAACAACATGGGAGAAAATCTACATTTACAAATACAGAGATAGTTTACATAACTTCGACATTTCCAGGGATGAAAACATAAAGTTTGTTCATCACACCCCCACCAGAGCAGAATACACATTCCCAGTAGTCGACAGTTAGCTGATGATGCGAACAAAGGATTCGTGAAACTAGTTCTACACATTATAAACAAATAAGTGGAGCAATAAGAGTGTGAAGTTCGACCAAAGCAGAACACACATTCCCAGCAGTCGACAGTTAGCTGATGATGCAAACAAAGGATTCCTGAAACTAGTTCTACATATTATAAACAAGTAAGTGGAGCAATAAGAGTGTGAAGTTCGACTCAGTCACACAATGATCTTAATTATATGATTAGCTTCACTGTACAAGTTCCAATCAACATTTCTATTTGATAGGGCCATACTCAGGAAAATTAACAGAGAAATGGATTACAATAGTTAAGAAGGATGACAGAATTAGGGTATGATTGAAAAAATATTGCCAACAAGGAAAATATAAGTGGGATATCATTATGCAGATAACCTGGGGGTTGTGTGTAATGAGGCCTTATATAGATGGATTTTAGATTTATTAGCATTATAATGTAAGTATGTTAATTTGTTAAATATTCATAAATGTTTAATATAAAATTGGTAAATAATAGTGGTTAGTTTGTGTTTGTATATATTTATGAATATTGTATGTAGCAGAATTTGAGTCTTCAAGAAATTTCAGTGAATAATCACTGATGAGCAGAAGAACAAGGTATGGTGGTTAGTTACTTGAAAATTGTTAACTGTTTATGTAGAGATATTATTGGTATATAAATTCAATTCAACCACCTCTTCACAATGGAATATGAAAGGGGAGCTCCCCCATTACATTGTCAAATGTTGTTTAACATCACTAGATGAAAATTCTTTTAGTGTTAAAAATTTAATTACTGCTCTATGCTAAATTTTGAACATCATGCTGTATTATGCAATACTTTTGACTTAAATAAGCTTCCCCAAGTAATGAATGTTGTGGCCAAAAAGGAAATGTAGTATTTACATTACTGAAACATGTATAAGATAACATGAACATTGCCATAGTGAATCACAGTCTTTTATGTCAGACTGGAAACTTATGCACTGCACCTCGTACTTGTTACCTATAATAATTCAGGAAGCATTTCTATTTTACACTATAAAAATATTTAAAATATAATTATGAATATTTTACAATTAGAAAGGGCTTAAAATTCTGAACATGCTTGAACAAGTCTCTAATTTGTACAATGCATATGGATTCTTGCTACTCAGCAGTAAACTAAATACAAGCTATTCAAAAAGAGTAAAGTAATGTACTTTCAAGATGCATATGTAAACAAAACAGCTCTGCAGTCTTGCATTATGATGGAGTATATATAAGTGTATGTTAATGTTTCAATTATCATAAAATGCTGGTACAAGTTGTTTCTCTATGTATAAACATTAGAATAATATTCGAGTACACAGTTTTTAAAAAGGTTTCTTGCTCCTGAGCACAGATCAAGTGTTTACTTCTCAAAAATCCAACAACTGCTCACTGAAGCAGGCATTGATGTTTAGAGTATCTGCATACACCCAGTTAATTTGGTATGCTGCTAGGAGCAGGTGTTTACTTACCTTCATAAGTAAATGTTTGTTCCTGACAACCACTTCAACTTTTAGATGAGTGAAATTAGTCAGTTCAGCAAAGTGCTGTTTACATTGCAGGTTCAAGTCTAAACTGTATGGTGAATGTCAAAGAAGGTTTAGTGCCTCATTTATTGCTATGGTGGCATAGCTTAGTGCTGCCATGTTGCAGGAAAATTTTTTCTTTCCTTTTTGAATCTTCTTTAATGGCATTTTAAAGTTTGGAGCATCAAAATGCACTGTTACATACACCAATGGTATATACAGGTATTGTCTGCTGATATTTCACTCATTCCCTATGACAGCTCCATGAAACGTTTCACCGTTAACAAAAGTGTATTATTGTTTACTAATAGATATAGGAAGACAAGCAGCCAGAACCAGTAGACAGCTGTGTATATTGTATATTTTCTCAGCACATAATTAAATATATAAATAAATATAAAACTTGATCGGAATCAATACAGTAAAACATATGTAATTACTTTATATATAAAACCTATTTTAACTGGTTTAAAATAGGTTTTATATACAGTATATAAATAAATAATTTTAAAAAGTATGCAATTCTTTCATTCAACCATTTTTTCCATAATACAAGGGATGTTTGGAAATGATTTACAAATAGTAGTTTTTTGTAGTTTATTTATTATGAATATGGTTTAATGCACATGGATCTCTCAATGCCTCATTTATTGCTATGGTGGCATAGCTTAGTGCTGCCATGTTGCAGGAAAATTTTTTCTTTCCTTTTTGAATCTTCTTTAATGGCATTTTAAAGTTTGGAGCATCAAAATGCACTGTTACATACACCAATGGTATATACAGGTATTGTCTGCTGATATTTCACTCATTCCCTATGACAGCTCCATGAAACGTTTCACCGTTAACAAAAGTGTATTATTGTTTACTAATAGATATAGGAAGACAAGCAGCCAGAACCAGTAGACAGCTGTGTATATTGTATATTTTCTCAGCACATAATTAAATATATAAATAAATATAAAACTTGATTGGAATCAATACAGTAAAACATATGTAATTACTTTATATATAAAACCTATTTTAACTGGTTTAAAATAGGTTTTATATACAGTATATAAATAAATAATTTTAAAAAGTATGCAATTCTTTCATTCAACCATTTTTTCCATAATACAAGGGATGTTTGGAAATGATTTACAAATAGTAGTTTTTTGTAGTTTATTTATTATGAATATGGTTTAATGCACATGGATCTCTCAATATACTCCCCATCAACAACAATGCACCATTGCCATCTTCATGGTACTTTGTTATAATGCTAAGAAATCATGTTTGGGAGTACTATGCCACCACTAATGGATAGCTGCCTGAGTTTCCTCACTGTTGCCAAATTTTTTATCTTGCAGTGAGTCCTTCATGTTATAGACTAAGGCATAATCAGACAAAGCGAGATTCAATGAATATAGTGAGTGCAGCACAATAATGAACCATAGCATTGCCAACTTTGCAGTCATAGGCTGGTGTGCAGCCACACATTGTCATGTTAAAGGAACATTGCTGTCTACAGCTTCCTCTTTTGCCATTGCTGAATTCTACATCTAAGCTGTATAAAAGTCTCACAGTGTACCTCACTTTTGTTTTGACAGTCTCTTCCTTGAGGAAGCTGGTCCATTAGCAGCGTGCCTGAAGTGTCCCAAAATACAGTAATCATCTGCTTGCCCACAGATGAAGGAGCATGACATTTCTTGAGCCAGGGACTCCCTGGATGTTTCAAATGAATGGACTGAACTTTCTTCTTTGGTGTGTGGTAATGACACCATGATTTATCACCAGTAATAAGCTTCTCCACAAACTCTGAAGTTTCATTATGCATTTCCAGTAGCTATGATAAACTTCAACCCTTTGATCCTTCCGTGCCTGTATCAAGTCCTTTGGAACTCAATGTGCACTCACCTTTTTCATATTCAAATCATCATGAATGATGTGCAGGGTTATGTAGCAGAGGTCTGTCAGATATTTCAGTCATGTGCCTATCAGCCTTAATTAATCTAGACACAACCTCAATAATTTCCTTGGAGTTTACAATGTTGACAGATGGCCAGCATTCTTGTGTGCAGATTCCCTGCCACCAAAGAACCAATTGACCAAGTTGTAAATGTGCTTCTGTGCAGGAGCATCTTGACCACATACCTTAGTTAAATATCTAAGGAATTTCTGCAGTTTTGGCACCTTCCTTCCACAAAAGCCATGGAGTCCATTTTTGCCCATGATAGTCACCTTCCATCATGCTCACATACTTCTCTACTTGACAACAAATGAACAAGGTCCTTTCACTACACGCTCTGCTTACAATTGCCATCTAGCATCTGCATGGCATTCTTGTATCAGTCCATTGCCTACAAATGGACATGCCCATAGATTGCGCAGCATTTGTAAAACACTGCTATTGCAAATATTTTCCAAATGCCTTCGTAATCTGTTCAGCTCTTATCTCAAAGTCTCTAGCACAAACTACAGTTACAATTCTTTAAAGCACAAGATACATGATTATATTTATACACACAAGGGAATCTCCTTAAATTAATGTTAATATTTGCATTTTTGGCATTTTCTAGGAGCTATAAGGAGAGAACACATTTGATCAACTTACTTTCTGTAGTTTTTCCTCTTCACGAAAGGAGTTCTTTCTCTTGAGAATGTATGGCAGTCTTAGATAGTCAGTACAGTCACCATCAGGTCCTACAATACAAGCAAATGCAGCTTGCGAGTAGTCTGGAACATATGACAATGCCATAATACGAAGACCTTTGCTGGTATCCCATTCTTCCTCCTCTTCATCTGTGAATTCCACAGTGTAGGGTGCAACCTAGCAACAAGACACATTTTTCTACAATAACATGTAATTAACTTTCTTTAAAAACACAAGAATGTCTGTTTAAAAAGTGAAGTTCTGTTTTCACCAAAGTCAGTTTCTGAAAATTGCTGGAGTAGTTTTGGAAATATTTTCATAAGTACCTAGATAACTGATGTTAACATAGAAGTAGCATTCTGTAATTACTATTTTAAATTTCTTTACTGTCAATTACGGGAAATATTTGGATGGTTAGATGGGATATTTATATTTTCATAATTATTAAGTTCCTATTCTTCTTAGATATTCAGTAATCATGAAAAACAGACAGGGGAGGACCATATTTATGACAGGATCATGGAAGCACTGAACAGGAAGGAGTGGCAGTGATTAATGACAAAACAAAGTGGTTTGGGAACATCAGTAGAGCTCAAAATAGAAAAAGAAAGGGGGGGGAGGCAGAGACAAGGTCATAAGAAAAAAGAAAAGGAGGAACCTTGTAAAGCATTTGAAGAAGTAGGGGGAAATAAAGAGAAACTGATTGCAGAGATGTGAATTCTGACCAGGTATAGAAAAGACCCTGCGATACTTCCTGCAAGGGAGAAAAAGAGAGAGAGAAGAGAAAGAAAGAAAAAAAAAAAGAAAAAGAAAAAAATTAGCGGTCGAAAGCTACATGACAGTTGCCTCTGGAGTTCAGAAAAGCCCTTGGGCATTATATATGACAAACAATGAGATAGCCAGTTGTATAACTGAGATAAGAGATCATCAGAGCTTGCAGGTAGTTGCAGAATCAAGACTTCTGATTAAAAGTGAAACATACTACAATTTGGTAATTTCTTTAAATTAGTCACAGAGCAATGCACACTATATTCATCATAAGCTTAGTTCAGTATTATTTAATTTATACACTGACAATATATTGATATGTATCAGAAATAGTAATAACCAAATACCAATTGTAAATAATATAGAGATTACAGGCTTGCTCTTTAGATGTTTTGGTAGATGGATCAATTGCAGTAAGGAAAATAAAAATAGCCTTGGAGCAAACATAAATATTGTGAGGAACGAGACTCTAAAGTCAATCAGGAAAAATCTCAAATTTTAAGACATGAAAGATTATCAAAGTTGGGCAAGGATTACAAAGTGCTGCAAGATTGTATTTACCCAGAGATTAAAATTTATAAAAGATGATAATGGGAGAAACAAAGGCAATTGTTCCGAATAGTTCATCCAGCTCTTAAGTTCTTGTTGCACTCACTTATTTTGTCTATCATGACTAGTTGCTTATGATTTCTGCCGTTAGATGACACTAAGGAGATTTGCCACCACTACAACAACTACATACTAACATAGTAACACACAATCCATTATCAATTAATATTTAATTAAAGGAGGCAAGCATAGGCCATTAGGTCATAGCTTTAATATTTTGTTTATAATTTAACAATGTGTTAAGACTCCTGTGTTCCACCAAGCTTTTCCAGTATGTTAGTAAGGTTCCCAAGTATTGCAAATTGCATGGATCGAGGTGATACCATAATCAAAGGACTACTGAATATGCCCCAATGTACATTTGTTTACACAGAATAATTAATAGAAGAAATATTAAAAGGAGCAGAGGCATAAAGGTGTTCTAACCTCTCTAGTATTTCATCTACCATCACATGACAACTGTTTTTCATATTCTGTACCATAGTAAAAATTGTCTTTTCCAAAAATTTCAAAGTAACTGTATCTAACAGCCCATTCTCTGCCATTAACCACTTTAATATATCCAAATATAAAATTTTGACATCTACAGCTGTGAATTAAATCTGTCATCTAACACTATTCATGCTTCACTAACCTTAAAAATATTCGGTACCAGTTTCGAAGACTGAAGATGGAGATAACGTATCTTTGAAACCAGTGCCGAATATTTTTAAGGTTAGTGAAGCATGAAGAGTGTTAGACGACAGACTTAATTTATGTGAGCTTCACTGTGTTAGTTCCACATGACTTTTTTTTTTAAAGTTTTTGCAATTTTTAAAAAAATTTTATCTACAGCTGTGTTTACAGCCATCATTTTCAAACATTATCAGTTGTTAAGCTTTTAACACAAGAGAATGTGATGTTAACTTAGCATGAAGTTGAACATGTTGCTAAAGTTAACAATGGTTGATGAAACAGAATTTTTTTTAATTTGAACGTTAATGCAGTCAAACAGCATGTTAACATCTGTTGATGAAACCAGCCCATAATGTTTGACAGTGACAAAACTAATGATGTAGGAAAGATTTCGTTAAAGAAAAATGATGTACATAGACAGACATTTTGCATAATTAAATTAAAATGCTTAAGAAGCTGTAGACAATGGAGTAGTAATAAATCCTACACTAATGTATTCAATTAGTTCACATTAACTCCACCTAATTACATATATTACCATTCCTTTGCCTACAGCTTCATAAATACCATTTATTTAAACTAGTTTTATGCAAGTAAGTGGATTTAATGTGAATATGTTGAATACATTAGTGTAGAAGTCATACTGCAGTTGAAGAAAGTTAATTATGGACTATGGACTGCAACAAGTTACAAAAATTTCTGGCTAAGGTTAATAACCACAAAGGGAGACAAGGAGTGAAAAGAGGACCAGAAGCCAATGCTCATGAAATATAATTTCCAACTGGTAACTTATGTACAACATAACATAATAAAATGCAGTAATGCAGTAAATATAAAAACATAATAAATATGTGCAAATAAAATTAAAAATGTACATTTTCCAATTATTTTAAATATAGAAAATAACTACGAGTATGAGTATCTAAATGAGGTCCTTTACCTTTAGCCAGTTATACAATTTCCTGCAACAAGTCTTCAGAACAGATTCACGAGCCTCTGCCAAAAGATGTGTCTTCAGTTCCTTTTTCAAATCAGGGAGTAGCAATCTGGTGAGTGCCAGTTCTACACTCTCTACTCGCAAAGCATTCCAATCCTGTACATTCTTGCTGAATTCATCCTAAATAATACATTCAATTTAATTGTACCAGTATTCCTGCTTTTAAAAGAAATCAGTCTTAGCAAGTGTAAGTTAATAGACTTGAAAACACAGAAAAAAACACACATACATTGCATACAATTTCCCTTTGACATCAACAGGAGTGACTGTACAAATGAAGTATCAAAAGGGTTGCATAAAATTGATACGAAAAAATAAAACATGAGCCTCCATACATTAATTTCAAATCTCAGCTATATCAGGCACAGAAATACCTACAAGAAAAAGAGTGGACAGCAAATCCTGGAAAACAAATATCTTCATATCTAGAGAATGCTCTGGCAATGGAGAGCATGAATGCCTAGCAGAACATCTTTCTACTTTGCTAAAAAACTGTACATACTACTTACTCTATAGTAGAGTTGTTTCACTTCTTCAATGTAAGATGTAGTTGTAATTCCATCAATCTTTTCACTGATAGTAAGAGTAATGAGCTTGTCCTCTTCAGCAATGATAAGCTTGAGGAACTGGTCTGCAGTTAAGTCGCGCACAGGTTTATTCTTCATATACTTCATGCTGTATCACAATACACAAACAATGATTAATGTTACTTTTAAAATTCTTCTCAACATGATCCAAAGCATAGTGGAATAAAAACATGAGAATGTAAATAAAAATACTGGAATTACATCAGGATATACACACAGAACTCATTAGGTCTTGAAACATGTTCTTGTCAGTTAAGTTTTAAATTCAATCATTGTGTATACTAACTCTGCAGTACAAACTACATACTCTCTATTAGCTTCCTGATTATAAAATAAAGCAAAATATCACGAAACTGGTAGCAAAATAACTTGTAATATCAAAAACAATGGCATTTTAATAAAAAAAAGAAAGGGAGGAAAAAAACCACACACATGGCAGTTTTATCTCGTGGTCATTGTGGTTAAATTTTCATTCTCTTCTAATAGTGGCATATATGCAGCATGGCTTCACAGTAGCAAGCATAGTAACATTGTTTCACATTTCATAGTATTACATAAGCACTTGCTTATGTTCAGATCAAAAACCTTGGGTGAAGTCATGCCTCTTTTTACGAAGGTAGAGGAGGACAGCTGAGAAAACCGAATGCCTCCTTACTGAATCTTTGGCTCCTTAGGGTTAGCTTGGAGATGTGAATGTTATCATGCCTATGTTATCGTCTTTCAATGTTAATTTGAAGTTACCACTTCTTAGTGCTAGTTTGGAGTTACAAATATTACTCTGCCTCCATTTTTCATCTAATGAAATTTGCAATTAATCCATCCATCACACACACACTAACCTAACCTGAGTAAATCCTAGAAACTGACTGGACCACTGGATGCAGTGGTTTGTTCCTTTTCATACATATAAATTGACAGCAGATTGTGAAGTACTATGTTAGCGGGTAAATCAATGTAATGGTTGAAAATATCTTTATTCTGTAGCAGAAAGAAAAATCATAAATATAAACTGATAGAAGATTTTGTGATACTATGTTAGCTGGTAAATAATTGTGGCGACAAATATCCTTTAACTCCAGCAGGAAAAATTTTTTTGTAAATATAAATTTATAGCAATTGTGTGCATAGTACTATGTTAGTGCTTAAATCATTGTAATGGTGGCAAATCTCCTTTAACTCTAATTTACTTCGTTGATTTTACTAAGAACATCTCATTACAAAACCCAGGTCTTCCGTATAGTAAGTGCAAATCCTATTATTAAATTATGGTAATGGTCATGTAATTAATTTATTTTTATTTTGTTATGCTACGAAGTTGTTCAGAAACTTCTTCATTATTTACATTTGAATAGTGGTGGTGCACATTAGTTTTTAGACTCACTTATAGCCTTTTTCGTGTTTAGATATTGTTTTACAGTATAATTAAAGAATATAAACATAAATGGCTTCTCATTTGCTATTGATACATATAACAATTTGATATTGTTTATCCAAGTATTCACCTGTAGCAAGGATGGTTTTCATCAATCTCCTTGATGCCCTTCTTAGAAGGTCTGGCATTTATTTTTGCACGCTCAAAGAATGTTTCTCTCACACACTTCCGTACAAGAGGGTCCCGAGAGATCTGCATGGCAACCATGAATTTAGCTGCCCTCAAAACTTCTTCTGGAGTGGTGAACTTACTAGAGTGCAAAACAAGTAATATATATATAGAAAATATTTCCTAGTAAAAATAATACTATATGTAATGAGTGAATAACATGTCAAACAACTGAAAATATGGACAAAGATCCACAAAACATATCCTCATTATATATTGAGCAAAGAGACTAGAAAGAGTGTTTTTAAATAGTTTGACTTACAAGAGATGACGAATAACAGGATATTATTTTAAAATGTTAAGTTTCATTATTTCTTTTGCCCTTATCTGTATTTACTATATGCAAATGTATTTAACCTCAATGATTTCATTAACAGCATAAATGCATGAGCATATGGCAAGTATCTTTTTTTTCAAATCTAGCACACTTAGAAACTCTTTGAATGCATGACACTTTTTATGACATTTTCTTTATTTATGAAGACCAATGCCAGACTAAATAATATTTGAATTAGCTTAGCATTGGCCTTTTCAATATAATGAAATCTTAAGAGAAGCCTATTCAGGATTTGAACCTAGTATGAATACACTGTATTTCTCTCAAGATACCATGGTTAGAGCTAGCACATTTCCATAACAGCCATGGACTTTTCTTATGTGGAGTTTTATTGCAAGTATAGCAATGGCAGTGATAGTGGTAGGGGTAGGCCATAGAGTAGTAAGGATAGTTCCCTTCAAATAAGGCTCAAAGTCAACCAGCAATGTGCTCATTGATATCGCTGCTTCCATTATAGGCTTTATTGTATATTAACACATTGTATCTGCAAAATGGAAAACAGAAAAAATCACATAAACCACAGTAACAAATGCAAACCTCTGTGTTTAGCTTCTGTTTTCTTGTGCCATGACATAGTATGTTAAGCATCAAAAAACAAATTTTCATCTATGTATGTTTAGTACAAATTTGGTACAATATATGTACAAACAGATCTTGGTAGACAACTTCCAGCACATGCATTCTTTACCAGCAGTTGAAAGATTCATTGACTATCCCATGTGAATTCTCAGCAATGTTATGGAACTGTGTTAGCTAAACTAGTTTATACTTGAAGAGTGCAAATGTCAAAAATCAGAAGTGCCATTTCCTAAATTTTACAGTATAAGCAAAAAATAAGTAAACTCTGTTAGTATTTAACTTATTACACCCTAAAGAATTATGAAGACAGTTTTTACTACAAATTATTTTATATAACTAATGTTGCCAAAAATACAATGGTCAAGAAGAAAAAAATTAAAAACAATAAGAAGGTTCTATGTGCCATATGATGCAAGAGTTTGTTACAAATGGCATTCAAATTTTGTAACACCTTATTTCAGTTTTTAAAAGAAATAATTACAAAAATAATATTAATGATCAGCAGGAACATAAATTTTTTTTTGATTTAGTTTATTTATGGACGCTCTTTAACATCTCAGGTCATCAGCATCCCATTCAATTCAGGGCGTGAAACAGCTGACAAATTTTGCTCAGAGACCTCTTCTTTCAGGCTTGAGGTTCTTTTTCATGCTGTAAATGTACGACACAAGACTCACAACTTTACTTTCCTTCAGAAGGAAGCCATACTTAGGATTTTTACACCCAAAAAAGTCCATCGATCCTGGCTGGGTTTGAATCCGTGATCTTGGGTTTAGGAGGTACGTATGGTTACCACTACACCACTCGGACCGACAGGAACATATATTATAATGTTATTAAGCACAAAATATGTTACCTAGGGCAAAAGTATAAAAATGTATTATGAAGCATGTTCAATAATACCATTCTTATTTTCTCCTCACAATGACAGAAAAAGTTTAGTTTTTAAATTCTTATACAGGAGTTGAAATTGATGTATCATAAAACTCATAATTCATCTTTCAGACAAAGCATGAGTTGCTGTATATCAATCACAATTTTCCTCTCTTTAAGACTTCTAAAGGCAAATAGTTCTTTTAATAGTTATTTGAGATGGATGAGAAGAGATAATTTAAGTATTGTGCATTTTGAAATGTTGCACTTATTTAATATTAACAGTGAATCAGCAATATTCTTGAACTCAAAGAGATCAGTTCAATTCATTGGAACTACATGCAAAGGATTTATAGCTTTAGCTTAATCTATAATCCTATGTACATCTTGGAGAATGAATGCCTTACTTATCCTGAAATCTCTATCGTAACTCAAAAAGCTATGGCCACTTACTAAATATACCTATACTATAAATATTTTCCCTTAAAAACTAATATGGCATGGCACTTAGAACATCAGATGGCATAGTAGAACAGAGTATGGCATTTAGAACTATGCTATCTGTTAACAAGTATTTGAACTACTTCATCCATATATAGGCACTTAGAACAGGACTATGAATACGTATATGGGCACATTGAACGTACTAAAAATGGCACTTAGAACGTTTGACATTTCCACTCTCCATTTAGGTTCAGTATCTGAGCATAATTGCATGGCACTAGAAAGACATTTTATTTGCCCATGTATCTTAATTCTAAAAGCCAGTAGCTTAATCATTACTAGGCTCTTAAAGAAAAATTTACCTTTACCTCTTCCCTCCCTTTTAATGGTGTTTAATGCCCGTTTTTACTACTGAGGCACCACAGGTGGTGGATTCTGATGATACATGCGATGAAATGATGTATTGGGAAAGGAGGAAATGTTCCAGGCCTAAATTTAGGGTGCCTTCCCAGCATTTGCCATTTATGAGATTTGAGGAAAACCTGGAAAAACCTCAGTCAGGGAGGATGGCCCTGGCAGGATTTAAACCCCAGACCTCCCACTCACCAGCCCATGCCTTAACAACTACGGCCACCTGTGGCGGTTTTTCCTCTATGTCAAGCAATATCAGCAGAACTTAAATGAGGCAGTGTTTTCAAAAAGATATGTACTATCTTACAGCACCATGCCAATGTTTATATAGAAATGGAAGAAATATTAAAAACAGGATCAACAGTTATAGATTTCTTACTTGCTAACATATTCCTTTGCTACATCAAGGGGCTCTGTAGGTTCCTGTTCAACTTCATGACGCTGATAGTTATCTCGCAGATTTTCTCCGAACTGTTCGGGTGTTAAGCCAAATTTTTTTGCCAATCCATCTAGGAACATTTATGAAACAGATTCTTATTAAGCTCTTAATTTTAACCAGGAACAAAACATGCAAACAGTACACAATGTGTGGCCTAATATTTCATTTCATTCTCATTTGTTCCAAAGATAATGGATAAAGAATATAAACATGCACATGTAAACAATATTCAACAATTAAAAAAATAACAATGCATCTGAAAATTTATCGTAGCATTTTGAAAGTATTTAGTGTACTATAAGCAATAAACATTTAAAATACATACTAAATAAAAGATTAACTTATGAAGTTCTTTTATGTGGTTATGCAACTCTAAATGACTTCCATCTGTTGCCTTATATCACCTAATTTATATGCTATGACTATGACAGCAGAAGATTGATTTATGATTCTCTCTTTCAAGGTATATTGTTGACACCTTTACAAGTTTAGCTTGATGTAGCTCCTGAGGTAAGAGTCCAAAGCTGTCAGATTGAGTTGTGTTCTCAATGCCTACTTTATTTACACCCTTTTTATACAGAGCATTGAGCAAATATCACAATGTTCTGTGGCATTTGCACAGAGAGTAGTCAAAGAGTAGTCCTAGTGTGGAGGAGCACTATCTTGTTGAAAGATGAAGCATTTATTTCCAATTTAAGGCACTGCATATAATTCCAACATGTCAAGATAGTTGCAGGACATTAAAAGTAGCTTCATCCAAATAAATGTACCCATGGTGATATGTGTAATTATTGTAAAGTTGTGTTCCATAAACGTCTCGTCTACACATGTACCTCACAAATCCTACTTACATGTTCAAAAGATTCTTCATTGTTTATTCCACAGAAGAAGTATTAGTATTTGTCACATTCTTGTAATATGTATACAATTTCCTATAATTTGGGAATATTGGTAACTTCAAATTCTCGTCGTTTTGGTTGACAATGTGAGGAATGTACCTCAAGAAACATGTACTAAAATTACTTTTATAAGTGTGTTTGTGAAACTTAAAGAGAGTTTTAATGTGACGACATGATTTTTAGTGTTTTACTTTAAATCAAAATAAGATTAGTATGTGACAGTCGATAAAATAGATCCACCACCATACACTGAAAATAAAAGATTAGACAAAACAGTGGGATGCAGCCAGAAGAAGAAAAAAATAATCCCCTTAGTAAGAAAGACTATGAGTGCAGTTTTGGGGATTGCCAAGGCATAATTTATTTTAATATTGAAAAAGGCCAAACCATAACTGTGAATATTATACTAATTACTGAAACAAATAGTGTGATCAAGAAGAAACAAGCTCATTTGGCACAGAAAAAGATCCTGTTTTATCAGGACAACATGCCAGCACACAAAATCTGCAATTACAAAGTCAAAATTATTGAACTTGCAATATGAAATTTTTCCCCAACCCCCTACTCTCTGATTTGGCCCTCTTGGACTACTTTCTGATCTCCAGCATGAAAGAATGGCTATCAGGAAAGAAATTTGCACCAAAATAAGAGGTCACCAAAAGAAATGCTTATTTTGCTTAGTTGAAGAAATCATATTTTATGGATGGGATAAACAAATTAAATATTTTCTAAAGTAAGTGTGTAAACCTGAAAGAGGATTGTATAGAGAAATAATTTTTTTTTCCCAAAAAATGTATGCCTATTTTACTTTTGCACTGACTTATTAAATAGCCCTCATAAACACATTACATATGATTGTTTGACAGTGTGTGCAATAGTATACTTTGGCACTTAAGCCACAAAGGTCTTTTGTGCACTCCTTTAATCCTAACTTTGTAGTTTCAGACCTAGAGCTTAAAAATGACATCTTCTGAAGAATTCTAATAGATATGTTCTTGTCTTTCCAGAGTTTCACATTCTAGTAACAACTGTTTTGGAGTCTCATCAGATTGTTCACATAGAGAGCATGTGGGATTTCCTTGTTATAGTCCCATTGATCATATTTTTCCAGAATAGCCATTGTGAAGAAATCATTTGAATAGCCTTCCCGGTTGGCTTTCTATCCATCCTCAGTAGTTCCTTGGCCAGGGGCTAAGAATGTATTACATTTATAAAGAACAAATGATTCCCAAAATTTCAGAAATTAAAATAATGAATGAAATGTAGGTATTTTATACATCATTTAGCAGTGTGTTATTTTGTTATAAGAAAACATTATAGTTAGATATGGAACCAGTTGATAGTTAAGTACTTACCTAGACCTGCTTTACGACACATGGAATAAGGTCCGCTTCTTACAGCCTGCTTCAAAGTGTCATTCTCTGGAGGTTCTTCTTCAATCTCTTCTTCTTCAGGTTCATTTTCCTCTTCTTGCTGTTGTCCTTCTTCCCCTTCTTCTCCTTCCTCACCTTCAACATTTGCCTTACGTTTTCGTCTATTTTTTCTGGCCTCTCTTGCAGCCTCTCGTTCTTTAGCTTTGAAGGCCTTCTGCATTTCTGGTACTTCATGGGAGTAATACAAGAGAAAGTGTGTGTGTACATCCTTCAGCTCCTCAGTAGTCTGCACGGCACGCAATCTGTATCCAAAAATGATATTTCAGTAATAACAATCTTGGGCTGCAGATATTTTGACAACAGATGAGTAATGGACAAAAATTTGAAGTCATGCAAGAATCTACACTCCTAAGCAGTTTCAAACAAACAACTGATTCTGAACTCTTCTTTAGCCACTCTCTCAGGTGAATTATGCAGTTTTATGAACTAAGTTTTGTAACTGAATTCACAATATCATGAATATTACATGATGCCTAACCCTAATTCTTTCATCCTTATTCACCAATTGAGAGCTGTCTGCATCTGTGGAAACAATTGGCAACAATGACAGTGGCACAGCTGTGCAAGTGCCAAGATTATTCAGTTTGAGGAACAAATCAGTTAATGTTAAACAGGTATAATGGCAAGTATCCAGTTGAATGAACGAATTTATTTCTCATACTTCAACATACAAAACATATATATAAAATTAATAATAATAATAATAATAATAATAATAATAATAATAATATTATTATTATTATTATTATTATTATTATAACAAATAGGATCAGTGCCTTTAGTAATTCCAGAAG
The DNA here is from genome assembly GCA_030762175.1 of Metallyticus violacea. NCBI lineage: Eukaryota > Metazoa > Arthropoda > Insecta > Mantodea > Metallyticidae > Metallyticus > Metallyticus violacea. Next base: position 20,770,187 of record CM060839.1, on the reverse strand, counting down.
GCAAGAAGGCAACTAACTCCAATCAAAATTTAATAAACAAATATATGACTGGAAATGTTAATTGGAACAGTGAAACCAACCATATAATTTAAAACATGTATGAATGAGTCGAACTAAACACTCGTACTGTGCCACTTACTTAACAAGTGGAACAATATTTACTTAACTGAATCATACAACAATTTCAATTACACAAATATGTAATTAGTAACATCTTTATAACATTATGAATACATTACAACATTTTTAATTCTTAATACTTCAATCCAAATATTCTAATTTGATTAGCTCAGCTCCCTATAGCCAGGTTCATTGGCAGCTACCTACTGGAATATCCAGGGGACCAGCTCTGATCCAATCAAAAAAAACACAATACTATATATAACTTACACACAAACCTTTATTTTAACCAATTAACTGCAATTTCTACACCAATAATCCCCATATTTCCAAGTTACTCAATTACACCTAACAAACACAAAAATATCTAATAAAATTTAATGCTATCAAAAGTATTTTAACCAAAATTTTTAAAACCCTTTATACAAACTACATTATACTAATAATAAATCTATTATCCATCTATACGAGCACTAATTACATGTAACCCCCAGGTTATCTGCATAATGAACCGCCCTTCTTATATTTCCCTGTTAGTACTATTTTATCAATTATATCCCAATTCTCTCATTCTTCTTAGCTATTCTAATCCATTTCTTCCTTACTTTTCCTAAATATTTCTCAATCATTTATTTCTCTTTGTCCCCATATCAGTCAACATTCAACCTGCTATACATTTTTTCTGTAATTTATCCCATTTTGCTTCCCATACATCCTCCCTCCATCTCTTTACCCCTTTACATTCTAATAAACAATGAAATATTCCTTCAGGCTCTCTACACATTACACCACTTTCCGAATTTCTCCTCTGAGACCCCTTAAAAACAATGCATCCAAGCCAGTCCTTCTCTCCCAAATTTATAACAACAATCTACATATTTCTCTCTCCCTCACTCCTTTTTAATTATTCTGTACAATTTTAAAGAAGTCTTATCTTTAAATCAAGTATCCAGTTACAATGTCTAAGGAAACAACCATTTTTGGGAGAGGTGCATCACAGCTCTTTCTAATTAAAACTTTAGTTATTCTTAAAAATCAACTTCATGTCAGAACCACTACAGTAAGGCAATCATATACTGCACAAAGCTGATTTTTAAATTTAATACATTGACCATCAAGTCCATGGGAACATTTAATTATTCTATTATAGTAGTATTAAAGAAGTTCAATTTTACTGTTTTAAAACAAAGTAACCATTTGTTCAATAAAAATAGAAATTAATTCAAAAGGGTAAGAATGAAGCAAAACCCATGACCAATGACTAGCCAAACACTAGACATTATAAGGAAATCTTATCCTGATCTCAGCTAGAAATCAATTCCAAAGAGTAAAAAACAAGCAGAGCCCTTGACCAGTGACTAGCCAAACAATATATATTGTAAGGAAATCATATCTTGATCTCAGCTAGTAACCCATTCACACAGAGGCACTGCAATTAAGCTAAGAACCTCTTTAATAACTGCTGATAATATACCAACCATAAATTGTAATTGGAAAAAACATTATATAGGAGAGTACAGAAACTGTTGCTTTGTCACATTTCAGAGTACACAAACTGTTGCTTTCTCACATTTCAAAACTCATATAAGTGTTAGAAGCTATTTAAGAGTCACCTCTCATGAGAAAAAGGGAAATTTGTGATCATATTAGAGATATATATGTCAGTCTTATGAGTATAACAAATCCCATGGGATTTACTATTGTACAATCAGAAAAAGTTTTTGACAAATTATTTTGTGAATGCAGAGGACTTTTTCCCCAGGGGTTTATGATTACCATCAGAGGGCAGTTTTTAGCATACATACATGCTACCAATGTATAAATGCAGTTCATGTTATTTGCAAACAAGACAAAATTTCATATAAATATACATGCCATCCATCTTATTATACATTTGATCAGAGTCAACTGTGTTTTTATTATGAACTACTTTGTTGATTGTTGGTTTTAAGAAAATCTAATAAAGGAATCCCCTAAAGTAACCAATTTGACACAAAATTATCAAATAATTAACAAATACTTGGGTAACTAGCATAATTAATAAAGGAGTTGATTACTGCCAAAATAAAGAAAGAAAGGAAAGAGCATAAGGGAAAAAAGACAAGTGGGAAGGGAGAAAAGAAAGTTAGTTTTGAAGTAAGGATATCAGGGAGGCATTGTCCTCATGTGGCATATTAATGCTAACACTAAGCATGAGGCAGTGACTCATTCAGTTCCCTAAATGTTTACCCCAGACAACCAGCAATCAATTCTCAATGTTAGTGAAGTGAACCAGGAAATGCTTTCATATAGGAAGATGACGTTACCTATTCTAACCAATGATAAAAAAAAGCTCCTACATGCTCTAACCAATTAGCAGTAACCACTGAGAAAAAAATCAGGAATGTGGGTACCAAAACAAGGAAAAGGAGAGAGAGGAGTTGGACTATGTTACATGGAATTATCACATCACAAAGGGAAGCACTATTTGATGCATGATACAGTACATCACAAATATGCATTCATTAACTAACACAGTAACACCTTTTATTGAACTCTTTCATAAACTTCAGGTAATCTAACATATTCTACTCACAGCACAAAAACTAACATATTCTATTCACAGCACTAGAAGCCTAAGTTTTGGGGTAGGGAAAAAAGAAAGAAAAAGTACAATTCTGTCTATTTTCCCCTTCATACTTTCAAATATGAACTGTTCAACTGTTTGTTAAAAAAGGTTTCATAATTTTAAGTGTAAGACTAGGAGATTGTAATTTGATTACTCAAGTACAATAGCACATTATCTGGGTTAGAAACCAGTTCCTTAGTTCAGCCCCTTTAGCCTGTAAGATAAAACTAATAACTTAAAAACAGTGCTACCTGTCTATATCTTCATCCTTCAACACTCGGACACTGTCTGGAATAGGCTTATCTGGTTCTTTCATCAGTTGTTCTGCCTGATAATCTCGCATCTTTTCAAATAATGTTATCAAATTCATCTTCCGAGTTCGAAGCTGACACCACTGTAAATAACATATGCATGCTTTAAACAAATCAATGCAAGTGGCTTTCCTTCACTGGCACATTAGGTTTTTATGTTCAGTGCCTAATATCACAGGTTTTCAGAAAAAATGGCAAAATATATAAACCTTAAGGGAAACTGAGATTAAGTTTATGCCTAAATAATACCCCTAATAGTAGAGAACATTTTAACTTGTTTTAAATGTGTTTCAAATTATATTTCCAACTTCATGCAATTATTATACTTTTGATTTTTATTCCAAAGCCACTTGCCTTCCCCACTTTTCTTGCTATTATTTATTATTACACTGATAAACATTGTGATTTGGCAACAGTGGCTACTTTTAGGCAGCAAAACAGAGCCTTTGCCATAGACCTCTGGGGATATTTTGAAGTAACTACGCAAAATTCAATTATAAATTAAATCTAATTCGAGAACATGATATGAAGACTTTGTATGCAAAACCAGTTATTTTAAGTTAGACATAAAGCTCATAATTGCTTGCAATGTTAAAAGGCCATATTCTAACTGTTAGTGTGTTGCCTTTTAATGCCACAAATAACTTGGAAAGGCAAAAATCTTCCTATCTTATAACAAATTATTTATGAGGAAGTCACTCAAACCTCACTAGTCTTATTCTTATAAGACTAGTGAGGTTTGAATGACTTCCTCATAAATAATTTGTTATATGATACTATATTTCACTGTGAAAATCCCAAACTATTCAAATTTATCTTCCTATCTATTTTATAAAGAACAGTTTGCTTGCACAATTTTTCTTTTTCAGTTTTGCTTAGGATAAAACTGGGTTCTGGCAAGTTTGACATCCATTTTTTGATCAACTTTTATCATGCAAAGGGCATTAAGTGTGATATACTGTTAACCTGTATTACATTTAACTAAATTTATCAAACTGTATCAAACAAGTCAATCAACATGAAATATAAATCATATCATTAACTACAATAATTGTTACATATTATTCCCTTGGTCACTGTGCCTTTGGATAATCAGATGGCAAAAAATACCACACCTACTTGTTACCCATCCTACCTACAACTATAATTTAATTTTTTACTAATGCTTGGAGTTGCATTTATAGAAAACTCAAGCTGTCCTAACATACACTGTTAACAATAAAATAATACATTTTCAACATTAATATGATCTATTTACTCCATTATACCTAGGTATTACCCCCTTTCTAATTTATCTAACATTTATTAAGTCTGTCTTGGCTACATAATGCAAGATGGCAATTTAGTGTCATAATGTCAAATGATTAGTTCGAGATTTGAGGAATTTTTATGGCACTTAATCTTGAAAACAATGTAATGAGCTGTGGAAAATCGATATTTCTAAGCTTACAAGGCAGTTTTACAGACATTTTAAACTAATTTTTTTACCCAGCTTGTCTTTTATATTGACTTATCAACATCTGATGCAAAATATTTAACACCATAAACTGTATTATGTTTAGTTGTGGACCATGCATTGTCTATCTGAAATTGCTTATATATGGCATCTCAACATTATCTGAAATTATTTTGGTGTAGTCCATTAACACCCTGTATAATAAATCAGAATATCATCTCAAAAAATCCAAGAATGTCCAAAGTAGCAATTTTCCATCTACATGCTGAACATGACTGGCTGGCAGCTTAACTCCATTTCAACATCTATCCTTCTCTCATTTCATTCAATTAAAATGTCCAGATTCATTCAAGACTATACATCACTTACTAGAATGTGGTACACTGAAGAATAAAAAAAATAGTACAGCAATACTGGAAAGCAAGAAAGCATGAAAAAATCTAAATGAATCTAAATCCTCCTCTGCTTCCTAAATAGTGTTTAACACCCATTTTTACTATTGAGGCACCACAGGCAGTGGACACTGATGATATATGACATAAAATGAATTTTTTTTTTAAAGGAAACGTTCCAGGCCTAAGTTGAGGGTAAGTAATTGGTGCTCATTGTGAATTCACAACAGTTAATTGATTAATAAGTATTTTCAGATAATGTAATGCCGTAGATGCATTTGGATTGCCATTTGTGAGGACTGAGTAAAATCTGGAAAAAAGCCTCAGTCAGGAAGATGGTTCTGGTGGGAATCGAACCCCAGACCTCCCACTCATGAGTTTGAGCCTTAACGACCTTGGCCACCCGTGGCGGTTTATAGAGGAAGTTTGAAAATATATGTCATAGTTTCAGAAATGGGTTTCTCATATGTAGGCAATAAAAGTAGTTTATTATCAACGTAAGTCTGAAATTGCTTGGTTTCAGAGTCTTAAGGTCTATGACACTCAGCTCTTCACGTTACTAAAACACATTTCATGCATGATGGCATTACTGTTCATTTCCTCATTTCCAAAGGTACCTGAATCAAGATTTTTTGGCATTAGCCAGTCCTTCATTCTCATCTGATTTAAGCCTGATGAGTGTCTAAATGAGACGCCATTTTAAATCACTGGTGTATTTGTCTATAGTGGATGATGGGGGGGGGGGGGGGGGGGGTTCTCCACAACAGAATTATGGCAGTTGCCAGGGAAGTGTCAAGTATATAACTGGTGGTCAGGTCATTAAGATATAAATTTATGAGTAGAAGGTCTGGAGTTTTGATTCTCACCAGGACCATTCTCCTTGATTGAGGTTTTTTCCAAGTTTTCTTCAGTTATCATAAATGGCAAACACAAGGGAGCTAACCTAAACTTAAGCCTGGAATATTTTCTTCTTTAAAAAATAAAATCCTTTCTCCATTTATCATTTCTTCTTATGTATCATCAGTACACAATGCCTGTGACAACTCATCAGTAAAAACTGGCATTAAAACACTGCTTAAAAGAAATAAAATTATAAAAACCAATAAAAAATTGTTAGAACAGAGGAATGACATGTGCAATTTACTTACTCTTTCATCAAATTTGTAAACTTTCCATAAATCATTAATGTTCAGCTCAGGTTGAACATACTCCTTTCTGTAGAAAGCAATAAAAGGCACTTCAAAGTGCTGATTTCGCATGAAGTCCAATGCTTTTTTTATTTTTCCAATTGTCTGTGGGCCCTTTCTGGCCCTTTCACGAGCTTCATTTCCTGCATGACCATCCTGAAATTAAAATGCATTTTTTATAAAACAACACCATCAAAAGTTCAAACCCTGGCATGCATCAACTGCAGGAATCCAAAAATGATGTTTAAATCATATAAGAAAGAATAATTACAGACTGTTCAATTCTATTTTCCTCTAAAATAAATAGATTAATTGAATGAAATCATAAAGCACAGCACTAATCTATTTTATTAATATTGTTTCTCCTTTTCAGATGACTTAGTCTTCTACTATCTACCACACAGAGCATGCATCATTTTCACTGCGCAGAACAGGTCAGCTTGTCCCCATTTTAGATCTATTCCAAAAAGTTAATAAGACTTGTATGAGGGTCATTAAAAAAGTTCTCGGCATGACTTACAGATTGCAACAGTGCTGAAGCTGTTTTGTTATCAAACATGTCATCTTACCTAGAAACATTTGTGCAATAATACACAGATTGTTTAAGAATTGTAGTAGCTATAGCTGTTTGTTGCAATGCAGACATATTTATATGGGAAAATATGGCAAATATAGAAATCATACATTAAGTACTTGGTAAAGAAGGGTTATGAATGCAACAGAAATTCATACAGATAGACAAACACTTTAGGGGAATCTGCATCATCATTTCCAACCATTTCCAATTGAACCACGAAGTTAAACACGACCTATGAAAGCTCAGAAGATGACACACGCAGCAGATATCCAAAATCCATGATAACATCAAAAACTATGCATAAAGATACTTAACGCAGTTCTGGAGGATTGCCAATTAAAGATGTTCAAAATCACTGAAGCTCTGGGCATTTCAGGGGGATGCATATTTCACATTTTGAGGGAAGAATTATACATGGAAAAATTATCAACAAGATGGGTGCCAGGACTGCTGACTCAGAATCAAAAGAAAATCAGAGTACCAATCTCCCAGCAAAGTCTGGCCAATTTTCAGAGAGAATTCCCCCAACTTTATGTATTGATTTGTGATCAATGATGAAACATGGGTACACTACTACACACCTGAAACAAAACAGCAGCCTAAACAATAGAAGCATCAGGATTTTCCAGCACCTAAGAAGGTCAAGTAGGTGAAATTTGCTTAGAAGATCATGGTACCAGTTTTCTGAGATGCTAAGGACGTTATGTTAATTGATTAATTTGTAATACTTCTAAAAGTGCCAGAAAAATAACAAGAATATTTTCAAGAAGATTTTAACTTGAAACCAAGTACATTTCACTGCATGCAGGTGCAATTATTGCACTCTCACGGACTTAAAAGTACCTCTAATGCAAACCAAAATCTACTACTACCATGAAATAAGCAGCTGAACGTAGAAATGCAAAAATTCATCAATGAATATCAGGGCATTTAGCTCAGAAGAAAATGAAACTATTGACAATATATTAAAGATAGTCATTACACCTGAATGATCAATTTGAGTTAATTACTGAAACAATTATCTTATTCCAATATCTCTAAGTATGAAACAATATAAAGAAGGCTGTACTACATGCAATGACTTCTGTGTGATTTTACATATAGGGCATTATTTAAAACCAGGTCCACTGAAACAGTATTTTACATCAGAGTTACTAAGCATCTAACAGCTACCAAGGTCCATACTTCTACTCTGCCTTCTCCCTTATCATGTTCTTGAAGTCACTTTCTGAATCTGTTCTCATGCCAGTATACATTCACTTGTGAAGATGGCTAAACAGCTTCATTTAGACCAGTGCATTTTGTGTGCAAATGTGACTTTAAATATGAATCAGCCAATGTATATCAGGAATTTATTCAGTACCTTGCTGATTAATGCCTCCTTGCAAAAACTGCAATGGTACCCAAATTTGAATCTATTAGTTCCTTTCAAAACAAAAGTCATAAGAAAAAATATTTAACAGTATAACATAACATATATGTTTAATTTTGAAACTGTTTACAGTGAAGATATATGTTAATTAATACAATGCAGGTAAATTTCTTACACACTTTACTTGTGCATTTCTGTTAGGACATGCTTTGGGAACCAATATGCTTATCCTCAGCTGTTGACCTACTGTTTTAAGTTTACCAATAAAATCACTTCCAAAATAAGCATTAAAAAATGAGAGTTTTGAAATGTAAAGGAGTGCATTAGCAATGAAATCAGAAATATTACAATGGCTGAATTAATCATTTCAACCAGAACGTGATTTCCCATTACACTGCCAGGGGAGAATAACTCCAGCATCTTATATAATGTTATACATGCTTTAGGAAGTGGAATTAAAATATAGAGTTTATTAATTTTTAAATAAAAGTTTTCCTGAGTACAGAATCATAACAACTTCATTTATAAATAAAATGCTGAGTCGCATTTATTTTAATTTTATGTAAATAAGTTTCTTCAATGTTTAATTTTCATTTCCACCTAATAACAACAGAGTCGCATTCAATTGCAGGTTATGTTAGGCAAACCTTATAAGCCGTATATTGCACATATTTCTGGTTATTACGACATCTGAATTAAACATGCTCACATGTATAACCTATTCTTAGAAAGGAATGACAAACAATTCAAAATGTGATTTTGCTTATAGTAAAAGATGTTGTCAAAGAATTAGAGCAGAGGTTTTGTTCCCAATTACTTTCACAAACTAAATGAAATCATGCTTTGAATTTGATTTTTATGATACTAATAACTTTAAGACTCTATGAGGGAGAGGAAGCTTCGAAATAACTATTGGATATTAAAGTGGAGAAGGGAACAGCCAGTAGTATCATCCATAAAGCTACTAGAGCAATTGCAGCTGAGACCTCAGTTCATTAAAATGCCAACCAAACAGGGTAATGCACGGAAAGTGATGCTAGGCTTTTGTAATATTCACAACTTTCTTGGAGTGTTAGGTGCTATAGACTGCAAACACATACCCAATGAATTATATTATATTACATTATGAGGGGGGGAGATAATAATGCAGAAGTCTTAAGAATAGATTGGCAATTTTACCCCATGTGCATTCTTTATCCTTATTTGAGATTGAATCTTACTTTTTTTATTTTCAATTATTCCCACATATTTAGCACCAGATCAATAATACCCTTTTCACATTTGCTAAAATTTGCTTGCATCTGCTTTGAGATTTTCTTATCTATGTTTGAAGATATATTAAGGGGGAGAAAAATAAACATATATCAAGGAGATGGGGAAACTGCATAATTATTGATTTTTTCAGGTTGAATAGTTGAACATCAACTTGCTCTAAACAGAAATTTCCCTATAGTTTTGCTATATTCCATATGTTTGACCGTTACAGCAAACTGGAGGTTACATAGATTATTTTTATGCAATAGAAATTATTACCAAATAACCATTTAACCAGAATTTGCTTAAAACATAAATAGGTAATTTTGAGCAATGGTGAATGGTTAGTGAAGATCAGTTACTTAGGAATGGCCTAGGAGATAGTGGGTGGCAAGTGTTAAGGGATTATGGTGTAGTCCACTGAGGATGTGGAGAAAGTCCATGAAATATGTTCTACCAATATACATTGGTAAGTGCAGAAATGTTATTAACTCATCAGCTAAAACATTTCATTTATAAAATCGATGTATATTAAACCAAACCCAAAGGCAATTTTAAGCATCATGTTCTGAGATTACAGATAAAATTTTACTTTCCCCAAGGTAAATATCTAATTGAAAATAAATGAAATATTCTATGCAGAAACCAATTACTAATTTAAACACATAATGAGAATAAGATCTGCAAAACAAAAAATGTACATTATACCTGATTTGAAATTGTTGGTTTGCAGAATGCTTGCTTGTAAATCCATTCAGCTTCTTCATCCAATTCATCAGAACCTTCTGGGACAGCTGTAACTGGAAAATCTCTTAACTGCATTCTCTCAGGAATATCTGTATTTCGAATCTAAATGAAAAAACAAGAAATGTATTTTTGATTATGTGAACCATTTTTATATTGTTATTATTTAAATCTAAATAAAGGAAATTAAATATGAACCACTTACTTCGTTATCCAGATCTGTGAAATGTCCTCTCTTTAATTCACTTGGTTCATAAATTTCAAATATAGACTTAACACTCGGTTTCTTTCGAGAAGCTTTTTTAGGCCGTTGCCTGAAAATAAAATTAAAGACATTCTCTTAAGACATTAAAGATAGACTCTTAAAGACATTCTCTTCACTTAAAGAGTAGGTATAATATATCATTGAACAGTTACATTATGACACTCCCATCCAAATGAGTTTTCAATGTAAACACAAGCCACATTGTCTATTTATTTTTTTATTCATTGAAATGCTAAAACAAAAAAATAAACATATAAACAAAAAATAAACATATAAAAATAAACCTATTTCGCCCTAGCGTAACTTCCAAGAATACAATTTGTATGGTACAATAAGTTTCTTTACTAAATTTAAAATAAAACATAATTAAATTTGTGAAATCTACAGAGTAACATCTTAATACCATGCTGGAAAAATGAACGAAGAACAATAGTGATGATGAAGTCAACAGTCTTTGAAACATGTCCAAGTAAGTGGAACAAAATTGGTGAAATTTAAAGGGTTACAGTATTATAATTATTCTTATTCCAATTCCTGAAATGATACAAATAAAATAATAACATAATTAGAGTACACCCTGTACAACATCTATGATCATTGCTAACCTACCTTTGGTTCATCAGTATTCTCCTACTGGAATTCCAGAAGACAGAGGTTCAGCCACCACTTCAAATAATTCTTTTACATTAGAGTGTTCTCTTTCCATTTACCTTATTTATTTTCCTCTTTTAAGCTCCTACTCAATCCCAATTCTTTCGTTATGTGAATGACATACTGGCAATAGTACCAAATAAACAAACAGAAAATGCCCTAAAATTACTAAATTTGCAGGACCAAAATATTAAATTCACTATGGAATTGGAGGAAAATGGTTATTTACCGTTTTTGGACCTAAAAATATACAGAAGAAATGACAGAATTTCATTCAGCATATATAGGAAACCTACACATACAGATAATCACATAAAGAATAAGTTTCAACCCTAAACCACATCACATGCCATTATAAACAGCCTTGTCCATAGATTGGTAAACATGCCACTCAACAAAGAATAGTATTCAGCAGAATACCATTATATCATCAAAAAGGCCTCAACAATGGATTCAGCAGCTCTTTAGTTGATAAAAAGATCAGACATTTCGAAAGACAGAAAGATATTAAAAACACCACAACCCTCTCCATGATAAAGGACGTGGTTTTTAAAAGATTCACATATCATCTGTGGGCAAACAGGGCATTTATGAATATTTTTAAAAATTATGATATGCATTTGGCAGCACAAAATAAATTTAATATTGGAAAGCTTCTTAACAGCATCATAAAACACGTTATTCCACCCAGCAAGAAGTCAGGAGTGTATCGGATACATTGTTTGGAGTGTGATCAGATATATATAGGCAAAACAATATGAAATTTGGAGACAATGACCAAAGAATACTTCAGAAATTTAAAATATAAACAAGTGGATAAATTGGCGGTTGCAGATCACTTTTGGACTTACGATCATGATATCGCAGGAGAAGCCAAACTGTTAAAAGCTACCACTAATCCCAAGGAATTAGCAATATGGGAAAAGATTTATATTTTAAAAAATAGACATAGAGTTGTGAATTCTGACATTCCACCAATGGACTTCCTGTTCCGTTATCTAATGGAACCACCAGATGCCACTACGTCACCTGCTAGAGTTAGTTGGTCCCCAGCTGAAGATGAGAGCGAATGCTCTTGAAACATGTTTTGAAGAATTAACCAGTTTGTGAAGTTTTAGTGTCACCTAATACTGACTCATTTGTATACACAAGAAACTTATATGTTAACCACCTACATCCACTTATTTTTAATTTTATATAAATAATCTCCTAAATTCTACATTTTGAGATATTTCCCCCAAAATACTATCTCAAAAGAGAACAGATCTAAATGGTTACATATATAGCAGCAAATTGCCTAATTATCTAATTAAATACAATTTAGTTATTATAATTAAATTTCTTACTTCTCTCTATTTACCATTTCCATTTCATCTTTACCTTCCATTAAGATTTCTCCTAATTTAGATAACTGCTTGATCTTCAAAAATCTTTCTTACTATTACTTCTTCATTCCTCGATAACATTTCTTGCTTATCAAACTTACCCTCTAATCATTCATTCCTTTACTCTGAAAAATAATATCTATTTCATCCTCCTTTTCCTGCAGATAGGACAAACTCCTTAGGATAACATTTCCCTTCAAATCTCTTAATTTGCAAATACCTAATCAAAACCAAGCTATCCTTCCTGTTTCATTCATCCTACAAATTATAGTATACCTTTCCTTGCCTGTGCTACTTTTATATCCTTGTACAATGTCAATGAACTTTTCTCCCTAATGAGAAAATAAAATTTGCCTGCCCATATCTTCCAATTTTATTCTCCATTCCCTCCAAAATCCCCCTCTATAATCACCAACTTTAACCCAGAAATTCCCTAGACCATTCTTATAAACTGCTCTCTAACTTTCCCTCACTATTAGCTGCAAAATCCAACTGTTCTTCTTATATCTGAGACATATTTTCACAATATCAGTATCAGTTAGCTCTTGAAGCCTAAACAAATGTATCAATATCATTTCCATCATTACCCTCTCATATTTACCTTTCCTAACTCTGCCAAGGATCCAGCATTAGCTGTGTGGAGCAGGTTAAATAAAAATAAAAAAAAAACCTGAATTAAATCCAAAATTATGCCATCCATCTTCAATTCCCCAGATTTCGGCTCCATAAATGAACTGAATCAAAGTGGAATAAATTCTTTCAAACCACTTAATGCTCATACCCAGTGCTAAATATAAACATCTTACTATTCTTCCCAAACATAAAATCTGAATTTCTCTATCTTCTATCAACCATTTTTCATCTTTACACAATCTAATGCCCTTCTTAAAAACTAAAATTTTAGTTTTATCCCAATTCACCTTCAGACCCCTTCTCCACAGTATCTCTCAATTTCATCTATAGTTAACTTTAAACCAAGCACTGAATTGAACGCACCGCAAGATCACTGGATAAAGTAGCCTAATAATTTCCACATTTTTAATTGCAGGCATATTTATATTAACATTTTTCAAATAATCCATGATATCAATAAGTAAGTTAAACAATACTGGGCTCAAACTACAACCTTACCTAAGATCTCTCTCTTCCCTTACAACATCTTTTGCCTCTCCAATATCACATTTAGCATAAAATCTATTTTCATCATATAACTCCCTGAAGTAGTTTAATCATAATAATAATTAAGCCTTTATTTAATTTATATCAAAGCATTTCTTTAACCATTTAATCATAAGCTTTATTCCAAATCAATAAATACAGTATATAATCTTCCCAATTTTTAATAAATATTTATTTATCACTGTTTTAATTATAAATATATTATCCCATCACTTTTCTCGTTCCAAAACCAGCCTGATAAGGTAATATCTTGTTATTCTGTTCAGTCCAATCCCGAATTCTTTTGACTAAAATTTCATGTTTCCAAAGTTGGATATTAAGGCAATTCCTCTATAATTAATTAGGTTTTTGACACATGCCTTCCCCTTAAATATGGGGTAAATGATTACTATTCACCAATTTTCAGGAACCCCATTCTTTTCTTTAATTTTATTTATAAGACCAGTTAAACATTTTAATCTAACCTGATTATCACACCAAATTTTAAAGAACTGCGTAGGTAAACTGTCATTAGTTTACTTAAACCTACCTTCTCTCAGCATCTTCTCCCTCTTCATCGATGTACTCATCCTCCTCCTCTTCTTCCTCATATTCATCCTCTCCATATTTTTCAAACTCATCATAATCAAAATCCACTCCAAAGATATCCTGAGCTTCTTGCAATGCGCTAAAATGAAAAAAAATTACAAGACTACAAAGAAGGCCAACAAATAATCAGCTGTCTAATTTAAAATGTAGATATTTTTAATAACAGGAAGACTGCTCTGATACTACTGAATTAACTAGTTTTGTAAAATTATTTCTGTACATTCCACATTCCCATTATACAGCCCTTATTTGTTTAAAAACATTCATTCTCTATTTTAACTCTGAACATTTCTAGCCAAAAAATTAATAATATATGACAGCTAATCAGGAACAATTTTAACATTTAAGCACTTTGTTTTCCAAATTTTCACTTACGCATCAGAGAAAATTGGTTTTCTTTTCTTTCTCTTGTCTGCTATTGGCCGCCCATCATCGTCAACAATGAAGTCATCAGCATCGGAATAATCTCCTTCTTCCTCTTCTTCATCATAATGGTCTGCTTCAACATGGCCTTTTTCAGATGCTCTTTCTTCTTCCTGTTTGAATACTCATTATAATATGCTCTAATAGTACTTACATTATATTAAGTTCATTATATTACGGTAATACAGAAGCTCTTCTTGTATTACCTAGTTTATAACATTATACTTTAATGCATGAGTAAATGTTTAGGAAATGAGCACAGCAAATTTCTTATTGTTACAAATGCAATAATTGTATAATATTATAAAGAAATTACGTTAGGCGTTTTTTGTATACCAGCATTATAAAGGGATGTTAATAAAATAAAATATATTAATATCTATTTTCTAATGAATTACTCTGAAGTCAATGCCTTCTTTTATCATAATTATAGGTGTCGTCATATTGACAGAGATATAGTTTATTGTTATTGTTGTTGGCAAAGAAATTCCAAGAAATTTTAGCCATAGGCCAAATGAAGATGAATGACTAATTCTGTTTTCAGTGATACATAAATTATTTTTTTTTAAATATTATTTAATGCCCATTTTAACTACTGAGGCATCACAGGCGGTGGACACTGATGATACACAAGATGAAATAATAAACTACAAAAGTATGTTTTTTAAAAGAAAGAACTGTTCCAGGGTACCTTCCCAGCATTTGCCATTTATGAGGACTGAGGAAAATCTGGAAAAATCCTGTAAGGTAAGGACGGTCCTGGTGTGAATCAAACCCCAGACCCCCCTCTCATGAGTTTGCACCTTAACAACCTTGGCTATCCTTGGCGGTCACATAAATTTTTTTCTTAATAAAGCATAGAATAGAATATTTATTTCACTCCATCATTACAAAAAGTTAACAAATGCTTTTACATTTTTACCATTGTTCCTAGAGTACATATTTTTGAGATTTTATACACTTAATCCCCCGGTTGATCCTTATACACCAATTACCAGGGTGTTAGTGTGTATAAGGTCTTAAGGAATAAGCAACTCTCAAGGATAGAAATTTGGCCGAATGGGTTTAATTAAAAAAAAAGAAGGAAGGTTTAGTATTGTAGGAAATATAACTTAATATTGTATCGAATGTATAAATTATTTTTAATGTTGTTTTGTTTTTGATTGGATCAGAGACCAGTCCCCTGGATATTCCAGTAGGCACCTGCTGATGAACCAGGGACTGGGAGGCTGAGTCAATCAAAGGAATAAATTTTGATTGGAGTTAGTGCCTTCTGGAATTGCTAAAGGCACTGCTTCTAATTGTTATATTTACAAGTAATGTTTTTATTTGTGTTTATTTTGTTAAAAAAATCTGTACGTTGATTCCCAAGAAATAAATACTACCACTACTCTACTATTACCAATAATAATACCCTGGTTATATATGTATTTGATCCTACTTTCCTTAGTCCTTCCCTTATTTCCTTATATATATATATATATATATATATATATATATATATATATATTTTCCATAAATTTAAATACTCTTTTCCACCATTTCTCTCTTACCTTCCCTATATAATCACCAAATTTTCTCAAAAACTCCTTATTCCAAAATTTTTTAGTATCACAATTGCTACCTGTAAATTGTCCCGTTTCTTAATCCATACACCTTCACTCCAATTTTTAGTTTGTGAGCATTTAACTATACAATAAAAATCCTTCTTTACTTCTTCACATATTAGACACTTTTTTTTTTAATCCACTTAACCCTAATATAGCAGCTCTACCTCAAGCAAATCCCTTCTTTCCCTTTTTGTTACAAATACATACATATTTTTCCTGCCCTCATTCTTTCTTCAATTTCCTATAATGTTTCAAGGTACTCTTGTCTTGAAAACTACTCCATATTTGTAGCTTTCCAATACCATCTATCCTTTGCTTCTCTTTATTCCATAGTCCTTGGCTATTCATTAACTGTTGTTCCTCTACTTCACCTGTTCCAACCTCTTGGACTATTCTCTTTAGTTGAGCTAACCAACTTCTTTCCTTTAACCTTTCTTGTATCTGTAGATTGTCTCCTTCTTTCCTTGATGCTATCTTATACAAATAATTCAAAATACATTTAACTACCATGTCTTTCCCGTCAACTCTTCCCAATTCCACCAATGTCACCAGATTTGGATGTTTTCTTAATATTATAGTAACCTAATATTCAGTTTATGGCAGAACAATTTAATGATAAAATTATTACTGTGATGCAACTAGTGTCATAATGTAGCATTTGATTAATGATTCTGATAACAAAAAAGACTGTTTATAATGCTGGTATACAAAAACATATGCAATGATATTTAGTTCAAAATTTTAATGTTAACTGTCCATGATGTTAAGATTTTCTTTTGCTTACCTCAAAATATAGCGCTTAATATTTTAATATTGCAAATTTATATTTTCATCTTTGTTTAAATCTCTAAATAGAAAAGGGCTTAAATGAATCTTTTAAATTTACTTTATATAAAACAAATGGCTTAAAGAGATTAAAGTTTGATATTTAATTACTGCATAAGGGAGCCGAGCCATAATAAAAATATTATAAATTGAAATTTTGATAATGCTGTATAAATATATTAACAAAAATCATTAAATTCCTAAGTATCAGTTCTGTAAATCTTTGAAAGGATACATAATATAGAGCTCTTGGCATAAATGGTTTAATGAATATTATAGTGTGATGAAGCATTAAAAACCCAATATGGAAGGTTGTTTTCATTATCTGGTATCAAACTGCAACACAGTGTGATGTAACTGTGAGAATGCTGAAGTAAGGATTCAATGTGAGGGACAAACCAGTCAAAATCAGTTTATCTAATTGATAAAAGTATCTAAGGGCAACAATGCATATGCAAGGGTATTTTGTTGTCCCTCCTAGTGCAAACTATAAATGTTTTACTTTTATAGGAGTGTAATCTACTATAAGTGCATTTTACAGTATCATTAAACAAAGGAATTGGTTGATTGTTGAACATAAAGAAGACCCACTTGAGATTAATTATCAAAAGTAAAAACAAAAGAACAAACACAGTACTTGCAATTCATGGAATTTCAGATATTAGATAGGCTTTGCATAGTAACTAAGCCATTTAGAGTCATTGATCATAAGTTAGGGATATCTTTAAAAGCTAATTAACTTCAAACTGGCTCTATGGAGTAGAGATTTGGGGGATATTTGAGGGTTGAGTAACTACTGATTTGATTCATACAAGTTTCTGTAAATTAATCTTTGGTCTATTGAGAGATTCACCAAATGGGTAGCTTAAAGAAGAGTTACAGTCAATAGTGAACAAGGGCAAAATAGTAGAAAGAGCATTAAAATATTGGTTCAGGATCAACTGGCTAGATGAAAAATGGCAATGTTTCATTTTGCAAGAAAGGATACAAAGAGAGGCCTGGATTTGTACAATTACGGAGATTTTGGAAACGAATAGTATGGAAGAAACATGGAAAGATAGGGAATTAAAAGGGAAAGTTTTTTGGAAAGAAATCACACTAAGGATTGATGATATTCAAGTGCAAGAAATAATTTGGTAGCTTTAATAATAAGTTAATATAGATATATGAGGTAGGAAAAATATGTTGAATGTTGTAATACGGATGATATAGAAGAATTTGATGGGTCAGAACTGGAATTGTGAAGCTGAAATTTTTTTTTCTAATGGGGTTTAATGCCCTTTTTATTACTGAGGCACCACAGGTGGTGGACACTGGTGATATATGAGATGAAATGATATATTGGAAAAGGATTTTTTTAGGAAGGAAATGTTCCAGGCATAAGTTTAGGGTACCTCCCCGGCATTTGCCAATTACGACTGAGGAAAACCTGGAAAAAACCTCTGTCAGGAAGGACAGTCCTGGCGGGATTCGAATCCCAGACCTCCCGCACACAAGTTCTCTCCTTAACGACTTTGGCCACATTTGGCGGTGAGTTGAAAGGTTTAGGCAGAAAGATCAACATAGAAACACATCCAATGCATGGAGAGCAGAATATCAAACATAGTTTATTAAACTGTAAAGAAGCTAGATTTAGAGAGAAATCACA
Organism: Metallyticus violacea; assembly: GCA_030762175.1. NCBI lineage: Eukaryota > Metazoa > Arthropoda > Insecta > Mantodea > Metallyticidae > Metallyticus > Metallyticus violacea. The sequence goes on along the minus strand of CM060839.1, from coordinate 20,751,592 downwards.
TTTGGAGAAATGGAGTAATCTTCCAACAGAAGCAATTTGGGATAAGATATTGAATTTAAGTTCAGAGAAAAAAATGTAAAGAAATAGGAATCTATTTAGAGAAAGTGAGGAAGAAATGATTGAGGCAGATAAATAAATGAAAGAAATGAAATATGTAGAAAATTAATTGATATCATTGTATGATTCAGTTCAGTTGAACACTCTTAAAGCTTCACTTACTTTTCATAAATGTATGGAACTGGTTTCCAGAACATTTAGTTTCCATCTTCAGCCAGGCTAAAGCTCAACTGTAGGATCATTCGTTGAGCTGTGGGAATGTGCATTCTGCTCTGGTGGCAGTGTGATAAACTTGTAGTTTATGTTTTCGTCTCTGGCAATGTCGAAGTTGATTATGCTGTCTTTGTATTTGTAGATGTAGATTTTCTCCCTGGTGGCTAGTTCCGTAGGTCCTTGTACAGATTTTAATAATTTTCCTTTATTTATTATGTCATGATTTTGTGTCCAAAAATAATATGCTACTTCTGATTTCTCTATTTGCTTGTGCTTTATGTTCCTGAAATGTTCCTTTAACCGCGTGTCTATGTTTCTCTTTGTTTTTCCAATGTGATTTTTCACATTCTGCACAATTTATTTTGTAAATACCTGATTTTTCCTCTTGTGGAATACTGTCATTAAGTTTTTAACATTAAATCTATTAATCGGTGCCAACCTGATATTAAAATCTTTAAGAATATTCTGAAATTTTTGTAGCCCATGGATGATATGTGAACTTTTTTAAAAGTAGTTTATCTTTTCTTGCTGAAAGTGTTGTGGTTTCTTTGATATGTTTTTGTTTCTTGAATTTCTGCACCCTTTTGTGTACTAGTTCTTTTTTAAAACCATTTTTAACTGTTGTTTCTTCTATTTGTTTGTATTCATTAAAATATTCTTCTTTGCTAATTTGTAGGTTAACTAGCCGGTGTGTTAAACTGTTAAATTACTGCATGTTTATGCGCTGTGGGGTTAAAATTGTCAGCTTTGATGTGATTATCTGCATGTGCATGCTTTCTGTATATTCCAAATTTAAGATTTTCTTCACACTTCATTATTTTAATATCTAAGAATGGCAACATGTTATCTGTTTCAATTTATATAAGAAAGTTTATCACACCGCCACCAGAGCAGAATACACATTCCCACAGCTCAATGAATGATCCGACAGTTGAACTTTAGCCTGGCTGAAGATGGGAACTAAATGTTCTCAAAACCGGTTCCATACATTTATGAAAAGTAAGTGAAGCTTTAAGAGTACGTTGTTCAACTGAATTATACCATATCAATTAATATGATTAGCTTCACTGTGCAAGTTCCAATTTACATTTTAAGTAAAAAATGTAGAAAATTGTTAGAGATAACAGTTTAATTTGTATACGTGAATGAATTCAATTTCTTATAGTGGATCAATAAGAAAATCAACTAAAATTGAGACAAAATATTGGTGTAAAGATTTATAATTAATAAACATAAATGCAAATAGTACAGAATGATATAATTCTGTATACTGTATTTTACTTTGTATTTATTACACAGAGAATTGAATTCATTCATTCATTCAACTTTGACTGTGATTTGAAGTTGGCAAAAATCACAAAAGCAGAATACATAAATTGTTTCCTTGAAACATTCAGATTGTTAGGGACACATTTCACCTGGCAGGAGAAGACTGAAATTTGTGATCACTTTTAATGAGTTATATCTGCATTCTTGATGACTACAACAAACCAAGTGTGATTTACTACTGCCATGAGGTTGAAAAAAAAGGTTTTGAAAAATAAATTTCTGAACATAAAGAAACTTTTTTCATGAAATCCATCAACTTCATGTGATACAGTTATAATGTCAAGTTAATTATGCACCTTGCCAGTATATATTCTCTATATTCTTAAACTAAGTGTCAATTCCCATTTATTGCATTGGCTTTGCATGGTATACACACAACCAATCCTTAGTACATAAGGAAAACACAATGAATCTTAATTCTGGTTTGACCCTCAAAATTCTTACTTATGGAACAGTAACAGGAATACATGCTATACATTTTAGAAACATTCCCATGAAATCACCTGTGCTTCCCCAATAGCTTTTTGTGTCTTTGGATATTGACCTTTTGTAGTATAGATTACCTATAACAAACCTGTAAAGAGGAAAGGGGAAATGGATAAGAAAGTTCTTTGTAAAAGCCTTCTTCAGTTGAAACTGAAATGCCAGGCTATATTCACATGAAGGGACATCATCAGTAATGGATACAAGTTTTTTTCCTAAAGACCCAATGAAATTTGTTACCAGAGATTAGAATCAACCCTCTGCAATAAGAAATGAATGATTCAGAACCCACTGGCAATTAATCATCCCCAAATGGCATGCATTTAATGATCTTCTGTAGTAACCATACAGTTTTCTTTACAAGCACCATAAGCAATGCTTATGCTAAAAGTTTACTTCTGATCACCCAAAACCAAATATATTATTGCTACTTTTATCATGAATAATTCATGTGCACATGCTCCATAAAAGATCAAAGCTTTATATTTTAAATTTTATTTTTGTTGTCCAGCATAACTTACATGCATGTATGTTTTCATAACAAAAAATGAGACTGAGTGAACTATATAATGGCTCTAATTTTGGGAGTTTGGGAACTTCTATCACTTTTTTTTAAAGATTACATCTCAGGACTTGATATTCCACTGAATAATTGACCACTTTTATCAAAACCAAAAAATCGTGACAAGAGATTTCAACACATACACAAACATGTGCCTTAGTTGATACATGACACAATAAATAACAATTCTGGTAATAAATTTAAAAATCTATAGACATTTAAATTAGCTGATGAAAATTAGCTGAGGATGCAGAGATGGTCTGCTAAACATGTTGTAGATATTAACAAGTAAAGCCACAAGAGCATGTAGTTTGACTCAACCATTTAATTATTTAATTAAAACATACCATAATGACATTTCCAATGCTTCCAGAACATTACACAACAATTACTGACAATATTCACATCAACTACACTTTCGAATAAACTATTATTCATGGTGAAAGTCGTCAGTATGATTATGAAGATCTGTCAATTAGGTATTTGTAGCCAAGAGCTATAGATACTGTGCACATTACAAAACCATTGCTGACAATACTCACATCAACTACACGTTCGAATAAAATATTATTCATGGTGAAAGTCGTCAGTATGATTATGAAGATCTGTCAATTAGGCATTTGGTAGCCAAGAGCTATAGATACTGTGCACAAATGCATTAACTTTTTTTAACAGTTTTTAACTACCAAGGCATTACAGGTTGTTTTTTTTTTAGTAGTGTTTAACACCCGTTTTTACTGCTGAGGCACCACAGGCGGTGGCATTACAGGTGGTGGACACTGATGATACATGAGATGAAATGCTAAACTGGGAAAGGGTTTTATTTTTAAAAGGAAAGAAGCATTCTAGCCCTAAGTTTATGGTCCTTCCCGGCATCTGCCTTTATGAGGACTGAGGAAACCTGGACAAAACCTCATCAGGGAGAACATCCATGTAGGAATCGAATCCCAGACCTGCAGCTCAAGATGTCCATGCCTTAATGACCTCAGTCGCCCATAGCAGTGATTTAACATATGAATTAATATTAAGATCATTGTGTGATTGAATTGAACTAACACTCTTCTGCTCCATTTACTTGTTTAAATATGCAGAACTGGTTTCACGAACCCTTCGTTAGCATCTTCAGTCCCATTGTCGACTGGAGGATAAACCGTTATACTGTGGGGATGTGTAATCTGCTGTGGTGGAGGTGTGATGAACTTAAGTTTATGTTTTCATCACCAGAAATGTCAAAGTTCATTAAACTGTCTTTGTAATTGTAAATGTAGATTTTCTCCCATGTGGCTAATTCTATAGGTCCTTGCACTATTTTTAATAATTTTGTTTTTTTCAATATTTGTGGTTTTCTGTCCAGAAATGCAATGCCACTGCTGATTTCTCCAACTGCTTGTATTTTATATCTCTGAAATGTTCTTTTAACCATGTGCCTGTTTCCCTTTGTTTTCCCAATGTAGATTTTTTCACACTCTCCATAATTTATTTTATAAATACCTGCTTTTTACTCTTGTGGAATACTTCCATTAATATTATCAATTAGGAGATTTTTAACATTAAATCTGTTTACTGATGCTAACCTGATATTAAAATCTTTAAGAGTATTCTGAAATTTTTTGTAACCCATGGATATGTGAATTTTTAAAAATTAGCTATCTTTTTTTGTTGAAAGTGTTGTGGTTTTTTTACAAGATTTTCCTCCAGAATTTCTATACTCTTTTGTGAACTGGTTCTTTGTTATAACCATTTTAACTGCTGCTCTTTCTATTTGTTTGTATTCTTTAGGGTATTCTTCTTTGCTAATTTTGAGGTTAACTAGCCGATGTGTTAAGTTGTTGATAATTGCATGTTTGTGCATTTTGGGGTTAAAACCGTCTGCTTTGATGAGCTTATCGGCATGTATACTCTTTCTGTATATTCCAAATTCCAGGTTTCCTTAACGTTGAATTATTTTTATGTTCAAGAAAGGTAACATGTTATCTTTCTCAGTTTCGTATGTGAATGAAATGTTTTTATCTTGTAAATTCAGAAGTTTTATGATGTCATTGATGATTTTGTTGACTATGGCAAATATATTGTCATCATATCTGTATCATATTTTAAATATGAGTTGATATGTGTTTCAAATTTACTCGTGAAGAGATTAGCTAAAAATGGAGACATAGTAAGTCCTGATTGTTCATAATTTATGCCCTTGAAAAAAAAAAAAGGATTGCTTTATGCAAATTTCTGCAAGATTAATGTATTCTTTTATGTGTGCATCAATAATTCCACTTGCTCTTCGTCACCTTGCAGGTAAATGAGGAGTTTATCTTTCAGTATGCTTGGAAACAGTGATTCTACGTCGAAACCTATTAATGTGTCAGAAGTTCACAATTTTATGCCCTTAATTTTTTCTATTAACTGAAATGAATTATTTATACTCCTGCTTTGAAATTTATGTAGTGTCTTAAATCTATCAGGTAGCCATTTTGCTAAATAATATAAAGGTGTATTAATATTGTTAATGATGGGTCACATACCATTTCCAGTCATATGAATTTTTTGCAAACCATATATTTGCGCTATCGTATGGTTGTTCTCTTTTATTTTATATTTTGTTCCTTTTGGGATAATAGTGCAATATTTAGAGCCTCATTCACTGAATTAATGCACCCCTTCAATTGATCTGAATGGATCTGAACATATTCCTTTTTATTTAACAAATCTTGCATTCTATTATAATACTCTTCTTTATCTAATATTGCTATTCTGTTCCCTTTGTCAGCTTTTGTATAAATAACATCTTTTTCACTTCACGATTTTATTGTGTTCCTATATGTCTTGTTTCTGAAGTTTTCTTTATTTCTTTTAACACCTTTTTTGATTTGATTCTAACTAATTCTTTTTCTTTGTTTTTAGCCTTGATAGCTACTTCTAAATCTACAGAATAATCTTCTATTTTATTGGAGTATTGGACACAAGTTTTTAGGCTTTTATTTAAAAATGCTAATTCTTCTTTCTTGAAAATTTCTTTTGATAGATTTTCCACAAAATTCTGTTTAGATTCTGGATTTTTCGATTTCTTAGGTTTATGATTTAGATTTTTAACTTTTCTTTTTTGATTGCTGACTTTTTTGTTTACCAATATTGTATATGTTCTAAAGCTGTTCTGATTAAGTTATCCTATACTATGTTTCCTACCTCCTTTGAAATCTATTTTTCATAAAGTTTTAGATCTATATTTGCCAAATTTTAGTTAATATGAATTAATGTTAGAAAAGTATTTTATTAGTGCCTTTCCATGTCAATACCACTAACCCAGAACTTACCATTCTCCAACTCCATATATTATAATGTTCATTTTTCATGAATAACAGAGAGAAGAGGAAACTTTCAAACCATTAGTGCAATTTATTTATTTATTTATTTAAATACTTTTGACTCAAATGAGAATACATTTTATTACAAATTATCTCATGAAAAACTGTGGAGTTAATTAAATTTAAAAAATGCTTGTTTAAATTCTGACTAAATAGTGTTTTGTTCAATTATTTTTTTTCTCCTCTCTGCTACGCACCTTTGTTAATATAAGATTTATTAGCATTTTAATAAATATTTTTACAGAATTAATATTAATTCTGTAAACCTTTTGGGATGCTCTACAATAATCTTTCATTGTCCTTGCAATGAAATAACATTCTGAGACGATACAGTGTTTAAAATGTTAGTTGTAAAGTATCTGTGATGCAGGAAGAATACTGCATAAAACCAAAAACTTATTTATATCTAAGAGGATAATCCCAAAAATAAGCTTCTTTAATTTTTATCTCTGAAAAACAACTTGCAACAATAAATTAGTGAACTGGCATATTTTGTTGGAGTGTGTTGTCAGTGTTCCAAACAGTTTCAGGTTATGCATACTGTCTTTGCATTAATTAAACATCATAAAGGTATAACTACAAAGTGTATCCAATTGTGAATTAACCTCTATTTAGGGGTAATTCTGCATGAGCATTTAACTGGTTTGAAAGTGGCATACACAGTCAGTGGAAGGCTGTGAAAATGTGCATGATGAACACATCAGAAGACTTATGCCTTCCATTAAATGTATTCTTGCAGTACACAGTTGAACATGATCTCATTACTAGATTTTTGTGTAGAAAAGTTCAGTTAATAAATTAAGGATTCATCTAGGCTTTCAGATTTCACAGCCCCTTAGCAATAACAACTCTTGCTGATGTTTCACACATCTTTGTTATGCTTCTTCACAATTTATTTTGATGTGAGAAAACAGTTTTCATGCAGTGCCTTACATACTCTAATGTGAAACCCCTCTCACTTCCATCTGGTTGGATGCACATTGACCATAGCGTGTCTTTCCAAGAAAGGCTTCCAAATGTTATTTAATGAGAAACCCACATCCCTGTTAATATTTTGTCTTTATGTATTTCAATGGCCCTCTGAATATTCTATTAGTAAAAGGCTCAGGTTGTACTTTTTGTTTTTCATTGCTATGTTGCAGCGAAATCTGGAAGCTAAGACATATTTTATCGACATCAGCTCCAGAAACTTGAGCCAACAAATTAAATAGGAATCATTACAAATACATTTTCCCAAAATTAACACTGCATTGAGTTATAAATATTTGCATTACTTATATTAAGATGAAGTTGAACAGTGGCAAAAGTAGTTGAACTACAATCCTTAGATAAATGCCATTTATATAATTTATCCTGAATGTATGTATGCCCCAGCTATTGATGAAGTTCATAGGTTCTGCCTCCTGGGAATTGGAAACATATAGTCAGACCAACCAGAATGTCAGGAATTGAAATATCAAAAAGTCTTAAAGAGATGGGTGTCACACTTACTCAATGATGTTCATGTTTTTTGGAAATGCACTAAAAAGAGAAATCCACTGACTGCATGCATCTTTCAGCATCTGAGGCAAAACATTTGGAAGAGACTTGGTGAAAGAGTTCACAAATAAAAGCCAAGATTGTACATTCTGCAGGAAAGATTATGGCAATAATACTCTGAGACTGTCAAGGTTTGTTGGTGGGCTATGCACTTTAGGAACCACAATGAATGCTAAGAGATAGTGTGAATCCTTTATGTAACTTTAAGTTGCAACTAACATATGTAAATACCTTTTTGCAATCTTCCATATTCATCAGATCTTGCACTCAATGATTTCTACAATTATCTCCAACTCAAGAAGCACTTCAGCAATCAGCAATATGAAAGTAATGAAGTGAAATTTGAGGTGAACAGGTAGCTGTGCAAATTGGACAGACAAGAAAAACTTGTCATGATATCAGAAATATTTTAACAAAGAAGGCAACTATGTGAAAAAGTAAAATAGGAGTTTTTGAGAGAAAATAAAATTTTTAAAAGTAGGAAAACTTACTTTTTGGATGATCCTCATGCATTTATTACTATAGCAATATCATCATATCACTGATTTACACAAAATAATGCAAAGCAACAGGTAGGACTGCAAACAAAAATTACAAGCTTATGCAGGCATGTGAAAAATAAATGATTTACAACTAAATACACTAACTAGTTTGATGAAGCTACAGCAAAGTATATGATTCAATGATGCGTGCATGAGTTGTGCTATTACAAATGTTAGTGTTCAGCTAAAAATGTCAAGGATTATTTCACAAAAGAATTAAACTTACATAAGCTTGTGTAACAATATGTGAACCTCAAAAGTCACTCTCTATCACGAGTACCATACAATTTCTTAATTTATTTTATTTTGTAACTATACATCCACATGTGACATCATGCTACACATAGACGTCCAAAAATATTAGACATTTATTGCCAGTTACGAAAAATAAAGAGTGTATATTGCAGATTCACAGGATCTCAAACATGCTGACCTTCACCAAGAAGCAAAAAATATTGAGAAAAAAACATACCATCTCCTCTCTCTCCTAGAAAAATCATGTGAAAAAATAGAAAAACAGAATGTGCATTAGCAAATGCGTAAAAATTACAGAAACATGTAACCAGCAATACATTCACTCTATTCTCAGTGCTCTGTTAAACTGGCTTGATGACAAATTTAGTACACTTCTTTGCACTAGATTTGTCATTAAGCCAGTTTAACAGATGTTACATGAGATGTTTCACTATAGTGGTTTCATTCTGGCCAGTTCAGTCAAGATCACACATATAAACACTCTCACTCTATACATGCCTCTTTCTAATGTTCCCCAGACTAATAGAGTGTTGTCCCTCCCTCGCTGCTTGAGACCAGAGTTACCAAGCCCAAGTATAATTATTTTGTGTTAAAATATTTATAAAGTAAATAAATGAATCACAGGATAGGAACTCTGAGACCCTCATTTCCTTTAGAATCCTGCCAAACAGATCTGCTGTGATTCTGGTTTATCCATATCTTGTTTATATAGATTATAGGACGAAGATGATCTTATTTTAAGTTTAAGTTCTTAAAATCTAGACTCATACTGCAGCAATATCCTTCCTTTCAATAAAAACCTTCTATAACTGTTACATTTCTGGTATTTAAATCCCAGATTCCTTAATATTTTATATAGCGAAGTTATGCTGCCATAATAATCTATTTTCTCTTTTAGCACCCCCTTAAGCTTTTTAGTTGTGGAATTTTCACCATAATCATAAAACTCTTGCACTGAATGTCAAATGATGTCCTCCTTGAAGTCATCCAAGTTAGTGACTGGTTTTTCCCACATATTTTTCCTTGGAGAGAAAAAGAAAGTGTGGAGATTCTGCATTATCAGCCATACTTTTTTCAGCTTTGTCATGTATACATTGAATAGTTTTGGCAGGTACCTAATACATTTCTGTAGTTATTCTATGTGCAACTCTAAAAAAGACACTTTTTTTGACAATTTTCTAACAATGTAAAGAAATTGTACATGGTGTAAATGATTTTTCTTCACTGTCATCTAATTCCACTAATATATGAAGTCATTTGCATTATGAAATATACACTATTCATTCAACAGAAATATATATATTGCCGGTGTTGCCACTGACACAACAATACTACCATTACTGTGAGAGGGGAAATGAGTGAAGTGGGGAAACGGTTGCAAAGCAGGGAAAAACAGCCTTTAGTGGACTGGGGAAAATCAAACAACTAATTCTTGGTCCATTACTTTCCCTATAATCTTAAAACAGATAAATTTAGTGGCATTTGGCATGCATATAACTTGGTATAAGAGAAGCATGATTTTATAACAAGTGCTAAAATATGGTTGTCATTAGCATCAAAGCATGCCTGTGCTTGCATCTCCATGCTATAGAAGGTATCAGGAATCATAGTCTGTTTCCTACCAAATATTTTCTTGTAGCTTTTATCTGGGGTTTGTTCTGATACACTTTCACTTTCAGCATGACCCATAGGAAGAAATCTGATGCAGGAATGGTCAGACAACCTTGGTGGTCACAGTTAATTAGAAATTATAATCTTCATAGAAGTATGCAACTTGAGCCATGTTGACATTGGAGGCATGACAGGGCTTTATTCCATAAAAGTATGGTCTAACACATTACTAGTGTATTAGTACAAGTTCTTGTAAGTATGGTCTTGTAACTTTCTGTTCCATGAAAGAAGTGCAACACTTGTAAAGTATTAGTAAAAGGTTACAAGTGACATCATTATAAGAGTAAGATGGAGGAACAACTGTTTGCCACACATCGTCACACCTTTAATTAGGTTATGTCCACTACTTAGTAATAAATTTGTATTTGTTAAGGTACAGAGTGGAATGTTGTCATTCCTGCTAAATGGGTTTTGTATTTTTTCTCATATACATATAAAGATACTTTAAATAATTTATTATACATTTTCAATATTCAAGTATAATAATCCACTTTGAGAGGATGGTCACATACAGCTAGATTTACATTTACATAATGGTTGTTGAGAGAGGGCAGGAGAACTGGGCTTTCTCATGCTCTCAGATGTTATCTTATTAATTCATTCAATTCATTTATATTTCAATATTTGTGTAATTTGCTTGGAATTCACATTATCATTACTTATAAGCAAAAAATTGGGAAAATTGTCAAAAGAGATTAAAATGAGAATAAAAAATGAAAAGAAAATAGTTTCATGGTGTGTAGCAAGAACCTTAAAAACATAACTAAGATGCTGGACTGAAGTATGTATTTGAAACAGCAAATGCCAACATCAGTCATAAGCCGTACTTTAATTGCACTTAACCTGTGCAAAATACTGAATTATTCTTTCTTTATACATACTATTCTCATCATTATCACCATATTTGCTAATATTTCGCATATTTGGTCAACCCAGTCCTAAAATTATTAAAAAGATACTATATTTTGCACTAGTATATGAAGTTACCAATATTCCTATACTTGTAGAGAAATTTATACAAATTATCAGTGCCCGACTGATATTAAATCTTTACGGAACAGAACAAAGAAAATTCACTGGCATATTTGTAAGTATGGAGTAGTAAAGTATAAGGGTAGTGGAAACCTTTGCAGAACTGAATTTTAATAATATCTATCAGTTACAAGTCCATACATTTGTAATGTGTTAGACCATACTTTTGTGCAATAGGGCCCAGGTGCCACTATCCTGCTAAAAAGTCCATACAGCTCATCTTCCAGTTGATACACATGGAAGACTGTCATGAAGACTGATATTATATGAAAGAAGATGGTACTTATAATATTGTGTTGCAACAGAGCACAATTTTTCGAATTTTTCATAATGAAGAGGTATCTCATGCAAGGTATGAGGAATTTCACCAATCTAAATATGGGCATTCAAGAAATGGTGTGATCACTTAAGTGCAACTATGCCTATTCCCAAATGTGCATTAACAAACTGCTAAATCTAATAACTTTAACTGAATCTTGTGATCTTTGGTAAGTTTCCATTCCCACACAGCAGTAACATGATATGCATACAGCTGTTATTTTTGTCTCACTGACATGTGTTTATAGGAATCCCGATTTCTTATGACAGGTTATGCAAAGACTTCTGCAGAAAGATCTACAGTCTGTTTTTCCACCTGGTAGTTTTGAACATTCTACTTGTTCAACAATCTAACTGTGGATTCCAGATTCTTTGCCAGATACGAAATGAAGGATTTTGTCCATGGTTTCCCAAGCATAAACTGTTTCTGGTATGCCTTTATCAGTTCAATTTTACAGCATGTGCAGATAATAAATACCACGTTGTTCCACATGTAGTAGTTCATATCGCATTGCTCATAATAAAATGGCATGGTGAATATATAAGGTCATATAACAAGATATATCATACTATTTCCAAGGACAATAAACTTGCAATTGGTCTTCATGAGCAAGCATGACATACTGGCTAGTGTGTATTGCCATCATTTATCCATGCTTCGCATACAGCAAGGTAAGTATATGTTAAATTTTACTGAAGTATGTCCATTAGTTTTAAAATTATAAGGAAAAAACTCAGAGGCTGAGAGCAAGTGAAATATCCAATATCACATCATATGCTTCATGAAAACATTACGGATTTCATCATTCATGGTGTTTTTATCTTTTTTGTAATATTGTACAACATAGGCTTTTACGGCCAGTGTCAATTATGTAAACAGAGTCTTCCAGGTTGTAAGGCTGTGGGATTCTTCTACATTTTCCCAGACATTTTGTCCATTATCAATGCTGAACATAATCTTCTTGAAGATGAGGCAGTGACTATTAGTGGTATGCTCAATGTAATCTTCTTGGAGACGAGACAGTGACTGTGTCAGATTACGTCGAATACCCACTGATGATGTCCACTGCAGTCAAGAACAAAATGTCTGGGAAAATGGAGAAGAACCCAATAGATCACAGCTTTACAGCCCAGAAGACTCAGTTTACATAATTTTTTTTGTAATTGTTTAAACGTCCCTTATAATACAGTTTTAAGATTGAATGTGTGACAAGAAAGTATTTAGATTCACCAGACGTGGAGGAGGGGACAAGATAATTGTACTATGTGATTCATGTATACCTTTGCCATTTTAATTAAGTAAAACTTTCAGTACTTGAAACTAGATTACTTATAATCTTAGGTTTGAACAAACAAAATCAAACCAAAATTCAATTATCCATTATTTACTTACCTCCAAATTAAATGTAATGTTTGTTTTTCTGTAAAACATCACAGTTGCTCACTAGAGGGTTCCATTTAGTCACCTTGCTCATCCTCTGCTATGCCAAAAATTGTGCTTCTTTTTCTTTTTTCTTTTTTTTTTTCTTTCTTTTCTTTTCTTTTTTTCTTTTTTGAATGTTGTGTTTAATGCCCATTTTTACTACTGAGGGCACCACAGGCAGTGTGCATTATTTGTATGCTTTGAAGTAGCACTTGTTTTCAGAGACCATTACTAGACAACTGCAGCATTTTACAGAAAAATTAATTCTGCCATTGAATTCAGAGGTAAGTAAATGGCCTATAACTGAATTTTTTTTTTTTTTTTGAGGGGGAGAGGGAATGAGCTTACATGCAGTGGATTACAAATTCTTTCAATGCAACAAAAATGACCCTTTAAGACTGAGTGTAGAGCATGTAAATTTTTAAGCAAGGTAACAATTTGTTTTGATGATGAAATTGGAAACAACCGATTTCTTTTTTTAGCAAAAGCGTTAAGTACAGGGCTTACATGACTCAAGGTTATACATATACACCTTAAGACGAAAATAAGTTCAACATTTGAAACCTGCATAGGTCTAGGTTTATTTCATTACAAGAGTCTTTGCTCATATGTGAAATATACCACCGTTTTATGTATAATAAGCTGGAAATGAATTATATGCTTTCATCAGAATGCATTCTATGTGCATGAAGGTATCTCAGCAGCCTCATATGGACCTACAGTGCAAGAGGTTGTGAGGTTTTAGGTTCCAGAACACTAAACTGTCCTTGATAACCACTTGGCTTATTGGCTATAGTATTAATGATAAGCTTAGTATATGATATGCATGACATTTATTTGAAACATAGCAAATGAAAACAAATTTACCCTACTTAAATCCAAATTTACAGGTAATTGCCATCAATGTTACTCGAAATTGGACTTGTAACTCTGGAAGCAGTACACTTTTTTCTACAGCGGTACACTTACTAACTCTAATCTCTAATAAATCAATGAGCTATTAATATGGCATGTATCAGAGGGAGTAAAGAAACCCCATTTAATATTCATTTCTGCTATGAGTAGATTATAGTTGCCAAACATCAATACAGCCTTAAGGCATGGCACAAGACATTATTGTTAAGATGAGAGGCTGTTGTTTCTAATTAAAAGAAAATAATTTGACTTTATCAACAAATAGATTATATTTCTTGTGCTGATGAATTGCTGATGAATTGCTCTCAAACACAAAATATATCAATTATTGTGTTTTTGTACATGTAGAACATGTAGTTTTTTCCTATCACCTAACTGTGTTGAGATATTTGCATGGCACCCAGTATTGAAACTGTTTGCTCTCATGGGGCAAGGAAGGTGCTATTGTCTCACAATTTGGGCAATTTTCTCTTTGTATCCCTTGGTTTTATTACTCTAAGAGATTGTTAAACACCAAAAATGTCCAGGTTTACGGAATTTTCTGGCTGCTATCATGAATAGCATGAAGCAGTGTCTTGTAATACCTTATTCTGTGCAGATAGTGTTATAAGAGAGTGAATCTTTGTGGTGGTTAAGTGTCATTTTATACATAGTATTGTACAGCAGATTTAAGATATTGTGGCTAAAACAATCTGCCATTTGATATCTTAGTAGCCTATATAAGGGGCCCATACTTTTATCCATTTGCACTATCTCACTACTATAAAAACTTTGATCATTTATTTTACTACGCTTGTGGAGAGTATTGTACAAAATCTCAGTGCAAAACTATCACATTCCTATTTATATTTAAGGGGAAAATTTCAAAGGTTGAGTGAAGCAAAACTAAAGGAAGGCATCTTTACAAGGCCACAAATACATGATCTGCTTCCTGATTCTGTATTTGAGGGGGCTCTCAATTCTGTTGGAAAAAAGTTTGGCTTGCCTTCAAATTTACATGTGTAAATTTTCTGGGAAACTATAGAACAGACAATTATATAGAACACGGTACTGAGATATAACATGTCGCTTAAGATTCACTTTCTTCGTTCCCACTTCAATTTCTTTCCATCAAACTTGGGCAAGGTCAGTGAAAAGCATGGAGAAAGGTTCCATCAGAACTTATTTAAAATGGAAATATGATAAAAAGGGAAATCAGTACCCAACATGCTTGCTGATTACTGCTGGCAACTTATCACAGACATTTCTGAGCCATCTTTATCAGTTTATATCATCCAGAAAGAAAGTTTTAAAAATGTGAGAATGTCTGCTAGATTTAAGTCTTCAGCTCAACATAAATATAATGTTATAAATCTTAAAATAATTTTAATTATATATTTTGGTTTATATGTATGATTTGGGTGCAAATCACAATAAATAGAATTATAGAAAATAATAGAAAAGCATAAATTAATAACATAAGAATATAGCCTTTAGACTGTATGTTGAGAAAAGATCATTCATGTCTTTTCAAAAAACTGGTGGGTGATAGTGAAAAATGGGCACTGGATTCAAAATCAGCATATGTGAATTCCTTGAAAAATCATATATTAAAAGCTTAAATTTGTTGTACTGTGCTATCAAAGTATGCTGTACCTAATAGAACTATTGCAATTATTATGAAATAAAATTTAAATTGTATATACAAACCTCCACAAGGCATTTTTGAATAGTTTGGGATTTTCACAGTGAAACATAGTATCATATAATATTCCAAGTAAGTGGAATAAAACTAGTGAAATTTGCATGACTTCCTCATAAATAACTTCACAAGGAAGTTATGATTGATTAAATGGTTAAAGTAAACCCACTGCATATTAAGACACAAATTATACAATATCACAGTTTACTGTTTGCAAATGCAGCTAGCTTCAATCAGTGCACACTCAAGAAACAGAAGAGAGAGAATGCCATCCAAGGGAATGCTGCTATTGCATGACAATGCCCAAGTGTATATACAGTTTCTGGCATGTGTACTTTTGGAAAGCTCTAATTTATATAGCCCATACATTCCACCTTCAGATTTTCCAGGCTGAAAAATTCAAATCTCTTTCAAGTTATGCTGTACCGACATTATATCAAAAAGAAAATGAAACCTTTCTATGTAACTGCAATGTGTTCCCCTATTGACAATGTTGATTACAGATCTACTCCTTTGATAATTATAAAAAGAGCATAAACATGCATCTATTTATGATGTGTTCATACTTTAATAGCAATTAAATGCAATGGAAATACAAAAATTACCTGTATTCTTTTTTTTTTTTTTTTTTTCCAATTTACTTACAAAAAAAAAGGGGGTTAAACAAATAGGTCATTTTTCTACATAATCTCCTTCCTTTTCAATGCACTTGGTAGAGGGGTCCACAAGTTTCCACATTCCCTACAAGACAATTTTCAATTGGTCACATAACATTTATGAACTGCTTCCTTCAATTCTTTATCAGTAAAAAATTTATGGCCTTGTAGTATCTTTAAGCAATCCAAAGAGATGATACTTGGAAGGGGCAGGATCTGGGCTATAAGCAGTGTTTCAGCATCTCAAAGTCCAAATGGTTAATGGTTTCAATGGTCTGGCTGGCTGTGTATGACATTGCATTGTCATGCAACAACACATTCTTTGACAATATGCCTTGGCATTTGATGCAAATTGCTCAGAGGCTTCTTATTTCAGGTTGGAGGCTCTTTTACATGTTGTAAATCTACAGCATGTGGTGGTGAGCTCCTGATTGTTAAAAGGAAAAAGGGAATAAAGCACAATGGGAGTGGATGTTATAGACTACGAAGCAGGTAAGAATGTTAATATTAAGGAGAAATAAGCAGACAAAAGTAAAGGAACGGCAAAGAAAGAAGAATTTGGTGATTATGGGAGTTATCTTTGTGTCTACCATTTATTGGTAGTGTACAGATGAATCCTGGTCCAGCTGACTATGGAGAAAATTTTGAAAAAATTCTGAGAGATTGGATGGGATGTAGGAACATTTTGGTCATAAAATTAATGTAGCTATTATGGAGATAAAACATTGGATAAAAGAAGAAGCTTGTTCAACTAATAAAAGATGCAAGGCTCACTGGGAGAAAAGCTTATATTCATAATATGCAATTTTGGATCAATCATAAAGACCTAACTTTTGAAGGAGAAAAGGAGCTATGTACAGATCATGGAATAAATGTATGGGAAATACTTCAGCAAAAATGAATCATAAAAGAGGAAATAAGAATATCACAGGGTAAAATCCGGGTGAGTGCAGAGATGAAAGATGAGATATAGAGATGGTGACGGAGCAAAATTCAAGATCAGCTGATGGAAGCTCAAGTTATGGTGACATCAGGTTGGAGAATTTCCTCATACTGTCTCTGACTGTCTAGTGCATTGCAACAGATGACTGATGTGGTTAGGAGTGGAGGGGAGAGAAGAGTATGGCACTTGGATGAGGAAGGAAACATCTATGGAATCCAGCATTGTCTCTACTTCACAGGGAATTATATTGGAGTAACAGTGTAAATCAACCTGGGGAAGTGAGAGGACATACTTATCAAGAGCTTGTTTCCACATGTTCATATTTTGATAGAATATCTGAAACTTCAGGTTTCTGGGAAGCCAGCTCGGTGGGCAAGTTTGGTGAAGAAATGTTATGGCATGGAATGGAATGGGAGATATTTGGAATAGGAGAGAATTAACAAGAGGCTTTTAGGAGAGAGATACGGGTGAGATTTGAGGATACAGATAGACAAGTGATGTATGTTGTAATGAGAGAGAAAGGTTTGCTACACTTTATTGAGAATTAAAGAAGGATAGCAATAGAGAGGGATATATTAACAATTGCAATAAGAAAACAGGACCATATAGTTTAGGTTAAGAGTTTGAAGACTAAAAGGTATAAGGAGGAATTTTGAGCAGAAAGTTTGTCCGGTTTGTATGGGAATGGAAAGCGCTACACATATATTGTTTGAATGTATGGTAACAAAGGAATGAAGGCAGAAATTTATAAAGGATAAATAAATGCAAATGCAAAAGGGGTTGGCAATTAAGAAAAGTTTGGGGGATCCATCTCAAATGAGGAATTTAGGGGATTATTTATATAAAGTTAAAAATAAGTAATGCAGATGGTTAACAAATGACAGTCTTGTGGTTTGAAAAATTACAGTAAAACATCGATTCATCATTTTTGGAGAGACGAGGCTTAAAAAAAATGGATGCGGGAAGTGCATAATTCATGTTAAAAAAATAAATAGAGCCAGTACATAAGCAAACACTATTTTTGAATCAATTTTATGTTACTGTGTACATATTTTTACACTTTGTTGTCGGTCTGGTGGTTTAGTGGTATCCATACTTGCCTCATAGACCCAAGATCACAGGTTCAATTACAGCCAGGGTTGATGGATTTTTTTTGGGTGTAAATAAACATGTATGGTTCCTTCTGAAAGGAAGTAAAGCTGAGGGTGCTGTGTTATAGGTTTATGGTACATAAATGAACCTCAAGCCCGAAAGAAGAGGCCTCTAAGCAAAATTTATTCGGCATTTCACACCCTGAATTCAATGAAATGCTGATGACCTGATAAGTTGAAGAGCATCCATAAATGAAACTAATCAACAAAAATCAAAATGTTTGTCACTTTCTGTGAAAAAGGTCATTAACTGACATTTACTTCTTTGCTGTATTTCTTTTCAAGCATAACGAATTTTTCACATTCAACACATTCTGTTGTTACTGACTATTGTCATTGTCATGTGTAATGAATAAGCTCAACAGTTTCATATGCTCTCAGAGCTTCAGCAAACATCAGCATGGCTTCAGTTGTTGCATTATCTTCCCCTCTTTTTCACTTCACTCCCCTCCACTGTATCAAAAACAATTGTGACTCCTATCACTTTGTCGCACACTTCATCAACATTTTTATTGGCACATGTGACGTCCTCATCCACTGTATACTAGGTATCAAAACTGAAGGCAACTCTGGCCCATTCTTTCCATCCGCTATATCATCATGTAGCTCAAAAAGTATCAGCAACTATGAAGAGTTGGAGTCACACTTTCTCGCAACAAGCATAATACAAACTCTGTACATGCAACGAGCACTGCTTCACTATTCCAGTTTGAAAACAATCGTTCGAGGATAGAATTTCTTTGGGACTGAACTTTTTGAACAAATAATGCAGAAAAACAATACTTTGAGGAATGAGAATGCATGTTTTATTTACAAAAGATATAAGGTAAAACATTAGTGGCCACATAAATAGAACAATACATCAGGAAAATGATGATTCCAGGAACAATAGCAATACGAAGTTCCACTGTAGTTTTAAAAATATTTAAAAATAATATGTTTCGGTTTATAATAATTAATTAGAAAATTCTGCTTTGAATTGAAGCCAAATGCAATATGTAAAGTTTATTAATTAATTAGTGTTAATGAACTCAAGAAGAATTGGAACTGATTATGAACTTAAAAGAGAGCAATAATGGAAAAATAAATAAGGAAAAGAATGGAAAGAACTGATGTGAAAGAACTACCTGAAGTGGTGGCTGAACCTCTTGTCTTCTGGAATTCTAGGAGACTACTGATGAACCAAAAACAGAAGTTTGCAACAATCGCAGATGTTATCCAGGGCATTCTCTAATTATGTTGTCATCATTTATTTTGTATTAATTTATGAATTGGAATTAGAACATGTATATATTTAATTTATAATTTATTAAAGAAAATTACTGTAACACAAAAATTGCATTTGTGGGGGGGGTTACACCTAAGATTGGCAGGGCCAAATATTGAAGACCCCTTGTATTCATTTTCTGTCTTAGCATTTCAATAAATATATACATCAACCAAACCTTATGCTTGGTGACTCTTATTCCCTTTTTCCATTTGCAGCAGCTGCACTCAGGGGACCAATTACTCAGATTATATATCATGGCTAAGCCCTAAATCCTAATGTGAGGCTCAAAACGGGACAAAGCACTCATGTTTAGCAAAAATTTTAATCAGAGTTTACTTTTGAATTAGCACATTATGTAAATAAACAAAATATTTTGTCAAGTTGCTATCATTGGTTGATAAAACATGTCATATTAAAACCTTAAAATTTAATATACACACATACAGCATACAAGCAACTACCCAATGCAATTTAAAACTACCAAAGAATAGCATTTTAAATTAAAAAGAATGTACTGTTTTCTCCTTACTCTCAAACAAAAAGCAACGAATTTTCAAATGGTTAATTTAAGTTTTGTACATGTTCTTTGTTCAACTATTAGCTATAAAGATCTTATAAAATAACATAAAATACTCTTTTTATTACACTCACAAGCTAAGTGCTTACAACCCTGCATATTGTGTCTGCTAAGCCAGTATATGAATTGTTGAGTATTACTCACAAAACTGAGGCTAAAGCTGCAATTCTACATTAAGAGACTTTTTAGGAACAATACTTACATTATCAGAAGTATCAAATAGCTCTTCTGCAATTGCTTCCCTTTCTTTTTCTGGGTGTTCTTCTTGTTCTTCTTCAGATTCCTCATCTTGTATTCGGCGAAGGCGTCTGAATCTTTTCTAGGTAAAGAAGAAAAATTGTATATAAATTTTTTCTGCTAGGAAAACAATCAGGCATTTACGAAATCAGTTGTAAAGACAGCAGTATGAAATATATAAGCAAGAAACATTACCCTAAGGTTTAAGAAACACATGAAAAATGTAAAATATGAACATACGGAAAAACCAGCAATAGCATACCATTTCTGGCAAAAGAACCACAAAATTCCAAATTGAACCTAAAATTTTGAAAGCTCTTTAAAAACCCATAGAATTAAGAGTGTGGGAAAATATATTCATAAACAAAAACAAGGAAAATGTTGTAAATTTTGATCTTCCAAACAACAATAACCTCATTACTAAATTTATAAAATCCACGGGATGACATCTTAATACCATGTTGGGAAGCTGATAGTAGAACCATGCTCATGATGAAGGCAACAACCTTTGAAACATGTCCAAGTAATTGAAAAAATTTGGTGAAATTCAAGTGATTTTCTTATAAATAATTTGCTATATTGTATGCAAATTGTTTGAGCAATGTAATCCTAATAGGTATTTTTCTGTTACAGTGCAGAACACTGAACCCTCCATAATTGTCATCAGTTATGTAATTTGTATAATAAAACTTTTTAAAAATGTAGCCTTTAAGGCTCAACAGCTGCACACGAATAGGAGTGAGCAACCGACTTTATCGATATTTGCAGTAAAACTAGATATATTATATATTTTTGAAATCCTTATGACCTAGGGATTTCATATATTAAGCATAAAGCAACCAAATATGACAAAAGTATAATGTTTGTGGATGAAGGATTGATTTAGGAATTTTTATTCAAAAAGCATGACCAATTAATTTAATTTTATAAAGACATGGGTAAAATATAATCACAATTGATTCTAAAGGTATTTTTAAAGAAAAAATGCATTATTCTGAGAAATATGTAGCATAGTTTTATTTGTTAAGTGCATAAAATATGAGTGTAGAATATAACTTACACCTATAGTCATTAAAATAAAAATAAGCACTAAGATTCACACTGTGAACGGATGCTCGTGGGAATGAACTCTTATTCTGCCATGTGAGGAGGGTTATATGTGCTTACTGTACAAAGTGAAGGCCTTCATACACTTGTGGTACTTGCTTCTTGGGCCTAGAGAGCATGTATTTTTAAGAATATTCCCAAATGCATCCCAGTTACTTTTTCATCAAACACTGCCTCATAGCCATATTTACATCAATGAAAAAAGACAGCCTTATAACTGCAACATTTTACTGACTGGCATATCAAATTCATCAATGGAGCAAATCATATCTATGCATTCCCTGATAAAAATCTCTATAATTCAACATGAATTGCCACTAAAAGCTAATATTCTGTGACAATTTTTTTTAATAATGTTTAATACCAGTCATTACCACTATGGTATCACAGGCATCAGACAGTAATCATACCTGAGATGAAATGATAAATTGAGAAAGGATTTTTTTAAGAAAAGAAGCTTTCCAGGCCTTAATTTAGGATACCTCCCAGGCATTTGCCATTTATGAAGACTGAGGAAGAACTGAAAAAATCTCAGTCAGAGAGGACTGTCCTGGTAGGAGTTGACCCCCAGAACTCCCATTTATGAGTCTGTGCCTTAACAACCTCAGCCACCCGTGTTGATTCTGTGACTATGTGTATAATATAATAATAAAGAGGTCTTGAAAGCACAAACTCACTTCTAGTTAAAAAAAAAAATATGATGAAAAAAATTCTTTGGGACTCACCATTGAACTGAACATACCTCCCATTGGTATGCAACAGATTTTCTGGGTTTACAAATAAGTGGTAATGTTAGATTACAGAATGGGCCAGTGATTAAACATTGACAAACTTGTAAATCCACGATAGTGATGTTAAAGCAAGTACATTTCCAGTTTTGCATCATAATTGAAAAGTACTCATGCAAAACAGCTTAAACATGCATTTAAGTGTTTTGCAATAGTGAATAAGACAAACTGCACTTCTTTTAACATTACATAAATAAACATAAATTAAACACCCAAATAATTGATTCTAAGTTTTATAATGCAAGAACTTACAATTTAATTTTAATTAGATAAGTGCTTAAGAACTGTATAAAATATAGTGAATTTTTGTAACAGTGATGTCATATATTAACATTTTAATAAATTAAGTCGAGATTGTAATACACACAACACTAAATTTTAGTGGTGTGTATGTTACAATCTCGACTCAATTTATTAAAATGTTAAGTGCTTAAGCCTAAAATATTTTCTAAAAGGTATTTTTTTAATTCCTTCAATATAAGTTGCTTTGCATAAATTATTTTATTAGCATTTCTGATACCCTTATGAATATCTATTTCTGCTTAAGGCATTAATATTTTCATTAGTACAAGTATGTATATGTTATTTCTATTTATTATATCTTTATCCCAAAGATCAATTTAAATACAGCAGATTCATAAGTACAGGTGATGAATATATTAAACTTACTCTCTCAACTTTCACACCCAAATTCTCCTCAATCAAATCGTAATCTTCATCTTCCAGTCGATCATCAAAGTCGTCATCACTCTTTTCCTTTTTGCTTTTCTGTGAAGCATCCGAGTCTTCTCCATCACTATCTTCAATTGGTGCATCATCTATCAGGTCCTTTAATTCCTCCCTCAGTTTATCTTCATCATCTGTTGTAAAAAC
Source organism: Metallyticus violacea (assembly GCA_030762175.1). Lineage (NCBI taxonomy): Eukaryota > Metazoa > Arthropoda > Insecta > Mantodea > Metallyticidae > Metallyticus > Metallyticus violacea. The sequence continues at coordinate 20,728,614 of CM060839.1, read as the reverse complement.
AAATAAAGTTACCCTTATTTTTAATTTCTGAAATGATTTTCATGGAAGAATCCTTATCTTGAAATTGCTACAGCTGAGAGAGAGAGAAACCCATTATAATGCAAATATGTTTAACTTTTGCCACAGTTAAATTTTTCTAAGAAATGTAAGTTAAAAGCTAATTTAAAGGTATTTACTAACCCTTAATTTATTTTCAGCCACATCTGCATTTTCAATAAATTCTGCTTTTCAACGCTCATAAAACTAGAGTTAACAAAGAGCTGTGATAAAGTCTCTATAATTTGATGTTCTGTAGAATCTCTCTCTCTCTCTCACACACACACACACACACACACACACATGCACGGGCGAATACAGGTGGTAATTAACTACACTGAAATAATTTCAGAGAGTGTAGAGATGTTGTATATAAGCAATTTGAAATAGATAATGGTTATCCACAATTAAACATAGTGCAGTTTTATGATTATATACATTTTAGTATCAGATGCTGATAAATCAGTGTTAAAGTCAAGTTGGAAGGAAAATTGATTTATTTTTAAGATTTAGTGCGATAAAAATCCCTCAAATATCGAACCAATGATTTGACAGTGCAACTCTGAGCATCTATTAACTGCCTTCTTGCATTATGTAGCCAATACTAAGTATTTAAAGGTAGCCTACTCTAGAGGAAGTTCTTTAAATGCTTATGTGACATAATGCAAAAACTGATGTTCTGTAAGCCACAGGTTCAATTCTTGTCATGTTAATATATTGCTTTTATTCAAAATGAAGTGCTGTGGCATGCATACTAAAGAATTATGAATGAAAGTTACTTAATGCTTTCAAATTTAAACATAATTTTCAACAATGAAAATACCAATATACAATGGTTAATAAGCTTACTATTAACATGATGCCTAAAACTTAATTTGATACTAAGGACACAATTCTCATTAGTAGGTACAATAACAACTACAAGGGTTGTAATCATATGCATTGGTGTGTTGAGATTTAAAAGTATGAATTTTAAAACATAGGCTAAAAGCTGTATTATTAGACTCTAGTCAGATTTAAAAAAAAAAAAAAAAAGTGATGAACAAGACCCAAACCCCAAAACTAATGACTACTTGTTAATTCAAAGCTAATGTCATAACCATTGTGCCAATGTAATATGTTCTGAAACTCTTCTTCATTATCATTAGGGGCATCTTCATTAGCCAATGGCGTAATGGAACTTTATAAACTTATAGTCATAGCTTCGATATTTGAACAGAGAGGCCATATGTTTCCTATCTTAAATTATTTATCTAAGATACCTCCACACTCTCTGAAATTATTTTGGTGTAGTTCATTACCAAGCTGTATATATACAGGATGTAACAAAAATACTTGAACAAACTTTGGAGACAAGTTCCTAATACCAAAATCAGAAGAAAGAAAGGGGGGGGCGAAGTCATATAAACATGACTGGAGATGACCGGTTAGTTTTTTCAAACAATCGAGTGATATTGATACAAGTCAATCTGTTGATGTATATTGTACCATAAATAGTGATGTGTTGCCATAGAGACTATTCATATCATGAATAAGCAGATATGATTCATATTTACAGGCACAAATGGTAACAGACATGAGGTGGCATGAGCTATATGAGGTGGCATTCTCAGACCAAAGGTAGCCAAGTCATACAACTTTTCCTGCAGTTTATCACAAAGTTGCTCAGAAAGGATCTGTAGCACCACAAATCACTATTAGAGAATGACCAACAATCACTTGTATGCCTGACCAAGAACTAATTCTATAATCTGGCGATCAAAAGACAAGTATGGGCTGAGGCTTGAGCTATTTACCTGTACATGTATGAGTGTATGTCAGATACCCATGCTGCCACATGAATGAGAACCTTGCAGACTCAAGATCTTGCAAGTCTGCTGAATTTCTAGCTATGGTCGAGTATCTGACAACACTGTTTATTTTTATTTACACTACATATGTGAACACAGTGAGAAGGATAGAAATAGTAACATAGTATATTCCTCTTGCTTGCCTTCTTCTTCTGATCGCCAGACAATTCATTATGTTGAAGATTCGGGTACCAGCACAAGACCTTAGATTCAATTAAGTCTAAAATTAGTTTATTACACCATCTTGTCATTGGCCCCATAAATCCCAGGGTAAGCCTTGGCCTGCTGCGGCAATCTTTGTTTCCCCTATCACCATCTTATAACTTCATTGATAGAGGGCAGTACTGAAGGGGGGGGGGTTGTGATCAGCATGCATGCACCCGCAGGTTGCCTATCAAGCAGCTTTCTTGATCAAAGAACGCCACCTCTCCATCAGGCAGCTTCCCAATTATCATCACGAGGCTGGGTGGACCCAGTTCCAGACCTCCCTAATTTAGAAAAATTCCTAAGCAGGCACCAGGTATCAAACCTGGGTTTTCCGGCCAGCAGTAAGCAACACTAACTACTAGACTAAGAGGTGGTCAGATTATTACACCTACTTCATCTCAATAATGAAATAGTACTCTATTTATGGGAAATTCAGTTAAAAGTAAGCTTGTCTTCCTATTACAGAAAAAAGCCATATGAATAATCTATGGTCATTCATGCAGAAACCTCTTTAGGCAATCAGAAAATACTAACTCTTTCACATGAGTATATATCATACCTCATGAACTTTTATATAAGAAATATAGAAAAATTTGTACAAAGCTAAAATATTCATGGCAACATGAGACAAAAAAGATATCTGCATCGAAAGTTTCAACACTTTTCTGCCATGAAAAAGGAGTTTATTATAAATGCATTTTAATACAAAATGCACTTCTCCCTGGCCTAAAAGTCTTAATAAACAGAGGTAAATCCTTCATACCTGCTCTTAAAAATACCTGTGTAAAAAGGTCTATTATTCTGTAACAATATATAGTTGACAATACATAATATTGATTCACAAACACTGTAATGTTTTTATTTTAATGTTTATGTAAAGATGTATATAACTAAACCAACAAGAACTGGAGAAATAGATAAAACACTTAAATCATCACACATTTTTCGCTATACTTTGAGTAACAGGTGTTTTTCTTCAAAAGCAAAAGACGGTGAAAGTGGTAAAAATAACTATTGAATTTCACAGGTATGTAATGTGTGGAAACATTACCCAACCAACAAAAGGGAGAGAGGAAAAAATAAAATTATATATGATTAAACCTCATGGCGCATGAGCTTTATGCAAAAATATAGTTGCCATCTCTCTATTTCTGAGTAAACTCCAGAGTCATGAGTCGGTAATGCATCAATAAGTGTTAAATTAAAAGTATCACAAAAATCCTTACAGTAAGATGGGGCAAGTTGGGCAACTGGCAAGAGAGATTGATTTTAACAGAATGACTGTTATATGGAACAAAACAACAGTAGAAGTTAAACCAATACAAAATGCTTTGCAAAGCTTACAAGATAACATATATATGACATTCTTAGAAGAACAGGTAGCAAATGAAGAAATGTTAAATTCTCTGGATAAATTAGGACTGCAGAATGAATGGCATGGCATAATTAGCACTCAGGTTTTACATTTAGGGTGTTGGCAAGAACATGAGCCAGCAACAGGACGAGATAAATTCGAAGGAGACAGGTTTCAGCGAAATATACTTTTAAGGTTAGGGGGCATTCTAAAAATAAGGTGGGGTACAAATTTAGAAAACTCACTTAAAGATGGATGCATTAATAAAGTATCGTGACATTCTTTCAAAATAGGTCTGATGCTTTCAATTCCTGGCACGTAAGTACTAACAAGATTAATGAAGTTCTTATTAGAAGTTTTAAGTTTGCATTAGAAAGTTTTGTGCGCTGGGATTATAGGGGATTTTAAGAGAGGAAGGATAATTTTGGTCTTGGAACTTTTGAGCTAGGTTTTTAATATACTTTTCAAGAGATGAAAAGTTGTTACAAAGACAGTGACCACAGATTGAAAGAGAAAAAGGAATCAGTCTTTTGACATGCAAGGGATGACAGCTATCAAAATGAAGATATTGTTGTAAATTGGTAGGCTTAATGTACACAGACATAATAAAGGGCCATTGCATAAAGAAATATAGGAACGTAGCGGCATTGGGAGAGACAGAAGTGAACTTAACTGAAAATTTGGAGTTAAGATTAGCAAGGAACTGATCGAGAGATTCTGAGTCATAAAACACAAATATATCATCAATATATCTCAGCCATAATAATGGTGTCAAAGGTTCTGACTTAAGAAATTCCTCCTCTAAGCGAGTCATAAAAAGAATGGCATAAGACAGTGACATTCTGGTGCCCATCGCAGCGCATTTAATTTGCAGATAATATTTATTATCAAATCTAAATGCATTGCGAGTGAGAACCAGATAAGCCAGATGACAAATGAAATCTGTGGATGGGGTATGAGGAGGTGCTGGAGAGTCTAAGAAATGCCTAACAGCAGTTAATCCTTCATGATGGGGAATGTTAGTATAAAGTGACGTCACATCGATAGTGGCTAGAGGTATATTAGAATGTGCCGAAGGGTCAACTTTCTTTGGTAAACTCAAAAAATGGAAGGAATCTTTGATATAGGATGGCTTAGATGTAACAAATGGCTTTAACCAACTATCTACTAGAGCAAAAATGCGTTCAGTGGGGGAATCAAATTTGGCTTCTATCGGGCAGCCTGGACAGTTCTTTTTATGAATTTTAGGGAGAAAATATATGGTGTAAGTACGAGAGATATGAGGAGTAAGTAGAGTGATATCTTGGGGACTAAGTCCTTCAGCAGTACTAGAAGAAACAATAAAAGAAGCTATATCTTCATTAAACTTGACTGTAGGGTTGGAAGACAATAGTTCATAATAAGTGACATCTTCAAGCTGTCGGTAAGCTCCAGCATTGTCAGAAGAAATATCATGTAGTACTACTGAGGACCCTTTATAGGCTTAAAGAATAACAACATCAGGATTATTAGATAACCTTTTAAGTGCTAATTTCTCACATAAAATTATCTTTCTGCATGATCTTATGTAGAAATTTAGAATCACTAATTGAAGTTAAAAATCGGATTATAAACTTTGTAAAGGATGCCTAGAAGGTAAAGGAGGAGGTTCAAGTTCTGAGGGAGGATGAAACTTGAGAAGGCAAGAAATAACATTTCCAATAGCCTGAGAAGATTTAATACGCCAATAGTAACCCATTTTAAATTATGGCAAAATTTCACGCCATCAGAAACAAATTTAAGGCAATTAAATTTGGGAGTTGGGGCAAAAGATAATCCTTTTTGCAAAAGCAATGTATTGCCATCAGAAAGTGAAATAGAAGATAAATTAACAACCGCACTATTATTAGCAGAAGTACAAGGGGTACATTTTCTCTTGGGCTGTTGGTATGCAGTAACAGAGTAAAATTTAGATGGATGAGAAAAATTGAGAATAGAAGTCAAGTCTTTAATGACTATGCCCATCCACATTTGGCCACATTGTCACACAGCAATTGCATGAGGTGGGAATCCAGGAGTTGGTTTGGCCAGCACGAAGCCATGACCTCAACCCCCCAATGAGCAGGTTTGGGACATGGGGAAAATGCTAATCAATCTTTTCCTGAGAGCCTCAATAACTTCAGGAGGCTTTGCGTGACCAATGAAAAGCCATAACACAATAAAACCTTAGGACCTTGATCCACAGCATGTCTGTAAGGTTGCAAGCTCTGATACAAGTCAAAACATCCATTTCTGAGATTGCCACTGAGTGTTGAAAGATGTGTCATCATGTTACCAATACAGGTAGTTTGTTACTTTGTGTTATCCTACAGCTAAAATAGAGCACAGAGAAAATTGGAAAGCATACACACGAACATGGTGGTACTATATAACAGTAGGCAACTCTGAAAAATAAACAAATAACTGCTGAAAGTGATATATAGTGGCCTGGTGAAGGAAAATAGAAGACATGCTTGGGAACATATCAGTGTAGAATTTTGCTACATTAATAGCACATCGTTAAGTTTAAGGACTTGTGTGTGGAACCATGGGCTCCAAACTGTTCATATCATGCTGTAGCGCTGCTATAATGTCTCCACACATTCTCCTGTTTTATTTTAGATGACTTTAAAACTTATTCTTGCACTGCTTGCCTATGTTCAAGTTTCAATCAAATTTCTTTCCACAAAGTTATCACCTTACTCCACATTACCTACTGATGTATTATATACTTTGCCTAAAAAATGCATTCTCTCCAGCAATAACTTAATATGAATCAAACTTATCTCATTTAGAATCAGAAAAGAGGATATAAGTGCTTAGCTTCAGAACTAACTCTTAACATTGAGTCAAATGCAGCTCTACAGGAACTATACAGCTCCTGGAGCCAAAACAAAAGCCTCTTCAGATTTGCGCAGTAATGGTCATCATAAGCAGCACTTTTGATGAACTCCTACATCCTAATGATCTCTATTAAAATAAAATAATTACAAAAGGCCTTGCAGACCTTCATCCATCCGTTTACCAGCCGAAAATATTTTATGAAACAAATTATAAGACTATAATGAAACCCTTATAAGATGTTTTCCTATGATTAGGGTCAAAATAATGCAATAAATGAGACTGCATATTAAAGAACGCTTTGCATATTGCATGTTGAATCCCCAGTATTTTATTATTTTTCTTAAGGAATGACAGAATTCTCAAAGATTCTGTACATTATTTCTAATTCAATTTTTTCAATAATTTTGAGTTTTTCTGGTGTTGAGAATGTATTCTTCACAATTTTAACCATATTGCTCTAGGCCTACTGCTATCTCCTACCACTACATACAGATAAAACTGCAAGAACTAGTGAATTTTACATTCTTAATTGCTTAAATGGCCTTGCCAAAATTAGAGAATATCTACATTTAATTGCAGTAGTTTATACTGCAACCTTTTTGAGAGTTTGAGTTTTTAATGAGCCTGTGCGATTTGGAAAAGAATTTCACAATAAATGGAATGTACAGGTAATATCAGTAACCATTTATATCAATATTGCTTCAACTTCATGACTTATACAAATATTTTCTAATATTTTTAGTGTTGAAAACTTGTTTTAAGCATGATTTGAATTGTGATTCTGAGACTAAATAACACAAATGTATATAAGGTATCAAGGGACATAAGCCTTAATTACTTAATGACTACTGCATGAGCTTATGGATTAGTCTGAAAACTAAACTAAAATATAATAAACAGGTATTATGCAGGATGGTATGTCATGTGGAAGAGTTTGAGAATAAATGCATAATGTTAATGCTACTGGAGTTTCTAATTGTCTACTATATATATAACTTTATATACAGACTATGTGTGTGTGTGTAACTTTAGTCTGTAAAACCTATATATACATACAGTCTCTCTCTCTCTCTCTCTCTCTCTCTCTCTCTGCGTGCGTGCGTGCGTGCGTGTGTGTGTGTGTGTAAAACCTGCATTTTATTTGAAGTGACAAGACACATAATGTAACCAAGTGAAAGTAACCTAACCAAAACTGAGTGATGCGAGTGCTTTACACCGGTGTTGCTTAATTTATGTATAAATAACATACTAACCTTCTTCCTCTTCATCACTATCCATTGTTTTCATTCTCTTGGAAGGCCTTTTTCCATATCCTTCAACCTCATCCTAGAGAGTGAAAATTCAAGGTTAAGTATTTTTTCTCTAAGATTATGTTACAAAACTGATTACCTCTGTTCGTTTTTAAATACTTTCGCATCTCATATGAATTATCTATAGCATTATTAAACAATAAAACATAATCTAACTGTAATACGTGCGCTCTACGCAACAAACAGCTCACCTCACTTTCCTCCGCTTCAGAATCCAAATAATCTGCCATTTTATTAGCCTAGAACTTCTGTAACAAACTTATTCCCTGAATTCGAAAATTAACACAATAAGGATATATATACTTTTGCCAAATGGCCTTTTTTCTTTTATTCTTTTCCTTGATGAACAGCAGTATTTCACAAGAAAATACAGCGTTACCGATGGTTGATATTTACAGTTACTGATTCGCAAGCAGAATCTATAGAACTATTTTATAATGCTGCAAATAAACTTTCTGTGGCAAATATTATAAAAGTAGCTTATACTTTTAAATATGTAAACTAAATCCAAATAGAGCATTACTGTCAACCATTATTTCAACATGGAGGAGATCTGCTGGAACCACAGATATCACACAGCAGATGGGAAACTCAATGTTAAAAACTGGTGACTGCATCAAGCGACAATTTTTGCACACTACTTAGCGGCGTCATCGGAACTAAGAATCGTCGGCGAATCGATAATGAAGTCAAGGGAGGTCGGTAATGTAGGTATATCGTCTGCTCCGGCCCAGCTGAAACTATACTGTAAATTGTACATTTTATATGCAGCGCTTGCAGCGCTAATTTTGTACCTTTCTAAATGGCGATTCGCGCATGAAAGTAGGCTCTCAAATTGCCTATCGAGTTGCAATATTGGCTGGGACTTGGGAGTGAGGTGATATTTTAGAAATACCAACTTATCAATTTTGCATAAGGAAGCATTTGACAACCCACATAATATTGAAAAACTTGCGGATGGAGAAACAAAATTACCAATACATTAAGATAATTGTATTATTGAATAAACAAATTTAACCGATTGTGGGAGGTGAAGAAAAGTCCGTTTATCTTTAAAAGTATGACAAATTGATGATAAAACTTTTTTACTAAAAAATCACTAGTGCAATAAATAGCATATAGCAACGGTAACAAAGTAACCACTCTTTTAATACTTGCCTATAACAATAATTTGGATCTTTTCTTACTAATTTTTAGTGTACACTATCCCAAATATTGCGGTTAATTACTATATTAGACATAGGTTCAACAATATTCACGAGCTGTTAGCGGTACCAACGTAACACTAAAGTCAAAAATTATTGCAAGTGACAAGCAGACAAGCATTTCTCAACTATCTAATTCCGCTTATGTTGCCTTCATAAATTAAGAGGCGTGCGAAGCATCTTTTAGGCTTCAATTTAATGCACATTTGCGATTTCGGTAATTCGTTTCATTCAATCTAACTCGTTCTTGTTGCGGTTGGTGACCCAGAGACTGAGAGTGACAGTATAAGACGAAGTTTTCATGGTGATGAATTGCTTATAGCTTCTCGGGAGATCAGCCTCAATGGTCAATGTAATTAAAGTAGAGAGCTTTTGACCTATTGTAGCCCCGATTGTCAGAACGAGTTAAGTCACTGGAGCTCTCGGCCACGGAGCAATAAGCGGCCGAAAGCTCGAGTTAAATAACACCGTTAAGTTTTTGAGAAGCCATAATTGCAACCTGAAAATATATCTGAAACAAGTCTCACGTCAAACCTGCGCAGTTGATTTTGAATTGTGTTTAACGCTGCTAAGGCATCACAAGCGGTGAACACTGATATATGGATGATACGACTAGAAAATATTTTTTGTATTGGGGAGGAAGCCTTTCAGGCTTAAGATTAGGGTACCTCCCCAACATTTGTCATTTATGAGGAGCGCAAAGCTCTCAATCAGGGAGGGCTGTGCTAGCAGAAATCGAACCCCTTCCTTCCGCTCACGATTCCGTGCCATAACAACCTGGCCAATCACCATGCGGTATGATGATCAATTATTCTATTTATGATCTTCAGGCAATCAGCATTTGAGCAGTGATATTAGTCTATAAGATACATTCGATCTGCGACCTAAGCCATATTCTAACTACTCTTTCACGTAACTATAAATCTTGCTGGTTACATATTTATTCCAATATGGCGCCCATTTTGTGTACAAATTGTCAAATTGCACTTCATCTGAAACTCTTTAACCTAGTAAATGGTTAATCAACTAACAAGACATACCAATAATAATTCTTTGTCTACTCTCCCTCCTCCGAGGTGCACTCCTGCCCTCCACAGCAAATTCTCAGAACTACATCGATTGGTTACACAAATACATTCTAGCTCTGAAATAGTGACTTTATTCATGCAACAGCTTGCCAGCCAGCTACCAATCAAATCAACCCTGACAATATCAATCTGCTGGTAGATGGCAGAATCGGAATTATTGGAATTAACAGATTCATTCATGGAAATGCACAGGTGACTATTTCCCCAGGAACCTGTACCCTTTTTAGAGTTTGTGGAGGTTGTATTAGGAAGTAGAGTAGACAGCCAAAGGAACCTGTGGGGTGGGATTGTTATTAACCCAGCCCTCCCACATGAGCCTGGTACCAAGTTGCGGTATCAACAGTAGAGGGTAACGTGTGATACCTGGAACCAGCTACCTCCACATCTCACTTGATTCTTCCATTGGCTGGGCAGTGTCAACAAATGGCCAAGGCAATACATACAGTGAGAAATGTTCTACGATCACTTGATTCCTATGTTTCAGGTTTCCTCTCCTGGTGGCATCTTCTCTCTTACAATTCTTGCAAGTGCAGTATCTGTCTCAGACTTTTAAAGTTTTGCAAATTTTTTAAATGTTAATTGATCACTATAATGCACTTTTTCTTTTTGTTACTATTTGGAAATGTGTAAGATATTACATTAATACATATCTTTTAAAAAAGAAAATTATTTTAAAAAAATATGGAACTAACACAGTGAAGTCAAGTCATATGAATAAAATCATGTGATATATGTCATACTACACACTCTTATTGCTTCACTTACTTGTGTACCCTTGGCCGAAGACAAAGGTCTTCGAAGCCGGTTCCAAATATCGCACAAGTGAAGCAATAAGAGTGTTTAGTACGACATATATCACATGATTTATTCATAAGATATTACATGTTGTATTCTGCGATGCTTTATTGAATTGAATAAGCATTTGAGTAATTAAGATTATTGTACGATTGAGTCAAACTACACTCTCTTATTGGCTCCACTTGTTATGAATTAGAGTGTATAGTTCGACTCATACAATAATCTTAATTATATGATTAGCTTCACTGTACAAGTTCCAATTAGCATTTAAAGCATTTGATTATTTTTAAGGCATGCTTTCCAGGAATGCATGTTTGATGTTTCACCCTTTGATGTTTATGTGAATGTAAACTCTGTTACAGTGTTTAGAGTAGCCAACTGGTAGGTATGAACCAATTTACATAGCTGCTCTAAATCAGGATTTAAATGGTCTGGAGTTTGCAATCTTTGTTAAAGATTATGATATGTTAGTGTTGACCAGACTAGTTCCAGTTACAACTCCTTCCCTTCCCAGATTTTATGTTTCTATCATCAAAATATATTTGCTTGTGCCTGTAAGTGCCGAGCACTCGGCAACCTCAAGCCTTTGAACATTAAAATATTAGAAATTATTATAACTGCCAAAGATACAATTTGCAAATATTGTAGTATACCTACAGCTACATATTGCTGCATATGTGTTGAACTGCAAATGTAAAACATTTTTAATTAAAAAAAATTAGAATGTTGGTAGAACTGTACTGGATACAAATGAACCTTTGGCTAAAACTGGGGCTATGCATGTTTATTTCTCTGACCATTTTGCAGGAAAGGCAGTGTAAGCAGATCAGCATGAATCTGATGCCATAATCACCAGTTCCCTTGCTTATTCTCATTTCAGAGAATTAAAAGCATTTGTTTTTATGTGCTTGGAGGATGTCTTCACATGCTGTTATCACTAGGGCCCATTTAAATTTGGAGATGTATACACCTCAATATCATGGAAGAAATTAATCAGTCCAGCACACCATACTTTGTTCTGATTGACCAGTGAAATTAAGACCCCATATCTTAGGGATATTAAAAAAAGTTCTACATTTTTAATGCCTTGTACTACTCTAACTGATCAAGTTACTTCACATTTTATCAATGACAGTTTTTTATATTGAGGTCAGGACAACAGAAACTTCACACATGTACCACATTATTTTTATTATATTGCAACAAATAATTTTATGAGTAATACATTGTGCTTTCATTTCAGACCCTTGACATTCTTCTTTAAACAACAACCACAGTCAGCATTTAGTTTCAATACTGAATAAACAATTACATTCGTAAATGGTCTTTTCAAAGCTACAAATACTGTAATAGTAGAGCTCTGAAAATCTGCAGTCTACTTCAACTTGGACAAGTTCTTACAGAAAGAAACATTTTTTTCATATGTTTTAAGTTCAGATAGTTAATATGCTTTACACTTTTGATCTCAAGATATGACTAGAGAATCTCTTAAGAATGTAAATAATTAAAATTTTATTACCTTCTCATAAATATAATATCATTATTCCCTTACATTTATATAATAAAAATAAAGCAGGACCATAGATTTGCAAATAAGCTCAAACAATTAAAAGATCTTTTTTTTTTCAATATATTGCCATACATTGGATATAGTAAATGGAATGTACATAATGTCATGTGTCTGTACTTACATGATTTTAAGATAACACTTCCAGCAGTTTAAAGAGAAAACATCAATAGAGAACAACTTGGTATTACAAAGCAAATGCACATAATTTTATGTGGTATAAGAGTAAAATTTGTAATTTAATCTTTTGATATTTTCTAGAAAAATAGTTTAAATATTTAAGAACCATTCTAGTTTGCATGCTTGGTTACGTGCAAGTTAAACTAATGATAAAAGAATTATTTCTCATGTGTTAAAACTAGATATATATTTAAATGCGACTGCAACAGTATTACATCATAGCTTGGGAGTGTAGCATATGGATGCTTACCCGAAAAACTAACTACAGTTTATGTTCTTGTTACTATATTTCACAATGAAGCAGTCTCAAGTAAATCTGCTTTAACCTGACCAGATTCAGGAAACAAAATCTGCTGAACTATGTAGAATCATTACTTTCATACTATGCAATGGAATTACTACCAGAAAATTAAAGAATAAACTTGATGCAAGTACCTCCAAATCTATTAAGAATTCAAATAAGATTTTGTTTATAGTATTTAACTTTGATACATAAATCACTCATTTAAGTCCTACGACAATTATATGCACAATTTCATCACAAGCAGCAATCATTTTAACTATTTATAACATAAGCAAATAGTTCCCTATCTATTTTATGCATGCATAGCTGCCTTTTAACAAAGAGAGGAATTGAAAAATATCGGCATTTACTGACAAATACTCACAGAAGTAAAGTAAAATCAATCATGTTTGACAACATTCGATGCATGTACAAAAGAAATGAAAATGCAATGAATGTTACTTACTATAACACATCTTTAAACTGAAAATATTTTCAAGGAAGCAATTGAAGCATGTCTTAAAATCATATGAATACAAGCTTTTTCCTTTCAAAGTTACTGAAGTCTACAACATAATAATAACATACATTTATATTCTAGATATTTTTAAAAGATATCAAAAAATGTTATTAATATCTATTGATATCAAACTATTACAATAAATGCATAGATAGTATTTTCATAATAACTTTTTTTTTGTATGTTTTACTTTCTGAAATCACAACATTCAAAAAGCTCTTTGACTGGAGTCATTAACTATTATGAAGCAAATGTATTGCACATTACATTACTCTTGAAAAAGTAAGCAAGCCTTTAACTCTCATAATTAACTTTATGTTATCATCAGAAATGAGCTACAACACAAAGCTAGTTTAAAAAAGAACTTTAAATCTGAAAAGTAATGGCCAGGTTAAGAGAGAAGGGAAGGAGATAAGGATGGGAGAAATGGAAGGGGAAAAGGACTGACATAAAAACAAATGCTATACAAAGGAGTGAGGTATGGACTACTGTTGTTTACTTTCACCTCGGCTGTTCCTTGCACCGCCACCACCACGATATTTCCTGCCTTCTCCATCATCGTCTTTGTTGCCTCGATAGTAATGGTTGCCATTGTAATGTGTTCCACCTCGTCGGTGGCCACCATTTCCATACCCTCCTCCATTGCTTGGTGTCATATTGCGAAGATTCGGCAAAGATGGTGGTGTGCGTCCCATTATTTGAGAATCCTTGTCCCTGTTACCCCCATTTGTGCAGTGGCGGTGAGATACAAATTCCATCCTACATAAGAAATTAACATGTCTTAATCATCACTTGAATTATGGCTTTATGGATTATCAGTAGGTAAATACACTGCAAAAGTAACTGCAGCATATTATTATTATTATTATTATTATTATTATTATTATTATTATTATTATTATTATTATTATTATTATTATTATTATTATAAGTGTTTGTATGTGGTAAGCTCTGCTTATAGTTTAAATATTTGCATAAAAATGCATGCAAGTCAATTTTAATTACATAATTTCTAACCCAATTTCAGATTTATTATTGCCCTATGTTTCATATCATATGACTGGTTCAGCAATAATGTCTAACTAACACAATGCATTAACATGGATATAAATATTTGAGTGCATTAAGTGAATAAATTGTGCTTACAAAGCTGTAGACAATGGAGTCTGAGTGCATGTTACTTTGATTTTTAGAACAGTAGCAGCTTGTGACGTACTAAGTTGGTGCAGCCTTCAATATAGTCAAAGCTAAATGCAATAGCAATTAGAGTAATGTGCTAACAATCCAAAAAGTTTAAATTATTATAGCTACAGACTATAAAACAAGTAGCTAAATCACTATAACAGTAATGTAAAATATAAAAATTATTGTAGCTAAATGAAGTCTCAAAAAATTATATTTAGAAAGTTGGCAATGCTTGCTCATTCTTCTGAGTTGTTACAGCAGCAGGGTAGCCATTCAACACATATTCCTTCCAATCCTTAATGCTGCACAATGTCTGATTTTCAATTTTGGCTCTAAGCATTAGGCAAGCATCTACCATTGCCATGTAACAGCTATGAAACAACAGGTTGCAATTGCAGCCAAATTAGTTCTAATGAGATTGAACTTTACCAGAGGATACAGGTATAAGAATCATGCCAAAGTAGCATGCTGTTGCCAATAAATTCATGTCAGCACTCAGAAATGGTTTAAATTTGAATTAAAAATTGAAAACCATGAAATAGTTATGTATATATTGGATAAAAGATTGGTACAATCAGCCTATACTTGCAGCACCTGAAAAGCTGATTCTGTATTAAAATTTGTTATATTTATCATGAACTGCTCTGTTTATATTTTCAAGATTACTTTTTAAACTGGAAGGAGTTTTGTATACATGTCTGCTTCTTTCTCTCCTTGCCAGATGATAAAGTGCAGTTAGTATAGTGTGTGGACTCCAAAATGTGACATATGAACACATGTGTATGCAATTTGAAATATCTGTTAGCTTGAATCCATAACTGATTCTTGAATTCATCTTGTTCCTCTGTTTCCAATAATTGAAAATGTCTATGAATACGTTGCTGGTCATATATCAAAGAGAACACTGTCTTTATTTAGTAAGTTAATTGCAGTATCTGCAGTTTGACTCCTTTGACACATATAAAAATTGTGATATGGTATGTGAGAGAGTCATTGCGTTCTACCACCATCTTCAGTTGCTCTGAGCTGGGATCACTCAGGTGCTATAAATTTTTGGTGTTATGAGGTGATAAGTTTTTTCATTTATCTTTCTTTAGTGTGTTTAACTAGGCCCAAAGCAAAAGAAACCACAAGTTGTCTCATTTCCACTAATTGTTGCAGCATTTATGGATATTTTTATTTCTTCAGGAAATCTTAAGTGACACAATGTTAAAAAACGACTTGGTACATTATCTCCATTAATTTGGTTTCCTCTGTAGTACAATTGAAAAATCTTGAAATGGGAGAAACATTTTATCATAAGCAGTGCAGCATGTTCATGATATGGAGTAAAAACTTTTCTCTTGGATGATCTAATGACAGTATATCTGTTTTCTGTAGACCAGCTATAGCTCAAGAGTATACAAAATTTCCTCTTTTTTTTTTTTTTGAATGGTGTTTAATGCTCGTTTTACTAATGAGGCACCACAGGCGGTGAACACTGGTGATACATGAAATGAAATTATATATTGGGAAAGGATTTTTATGGAAGGAAACGTTCCAGGCCTAAGTTTAGGGTACCTCCCTCGCATTTGCCAGTTATGAAAACCTGGAAAAAATTTCAGTCAGGGAGGACGATCCTGGGGGATTCGAACCCCAGACCTCCCACTCAGGAGTCCGTGCCTTAACGACCTTGGCCACCAGTGGCGGTAAAATTTCCTCTTGAACAAACCACTGAAGACAGATGTAATTGACATAAAAGAGACATTAGGCTCCTACTCCAGAAAAATCAGCAGTTATATGGCACTGGACAAAATAAAAACAAAATACAGCTCAATGAGGTGTGGTGGTTGAAAGCACCGATATATATGACAGGCTGATAAGAAAGCCAGTGAAATTAAAATGGAAGGCAATCCTTTCAAGAAATGGGGGACTTCAATCAGCCAGCTATGCCCATTATAATTAACAATTATAAAACCTGCATAAAACAACTAAACATCGGCTGGACTACAGATGCTCCCCTCAGCTGGGATGGCACCCTAGTTCGTTCATTAGATTCTTGCCACTTGCCAGTATAGTCTTAATTAGCTCACTGGCCCTTTGTAAGAAAGCTCTCTTAAGTTCAATTATAAAATGAGATCTGATCACTTTTAGGTCACTGACGACCATGCACATTCATTGGTTAAATGCTGTTTTCACCATTTTGACATTGTTCATGTTAAATCAGTGCAAAGTCAGATATAAATGTATATAAAATTAATAAACATTTGTCCAACCTAAAAAAATACTAAAAGCAGATTTACTTATCTATAATGTCCCATTTCTTTACAGTTTTGAATTTAATTGACAGACTCATAAATGACAAATACTGGTGAGGTACTCTTAGACCTGGAACATTTCCTTCTTTTAAATAAATAAATAATAAAAAAACACACACACACCCTATTAAAAATACTTGTCTCAAGGTCATTTCAACACCAATCAGGGTCAATAGATTTTTAGGGTGTAAAAATCTTGGAATGGAATGGTATTTAATGCCAGTTTTTACTACTGAGGCATCACAGGCATTGAACACTGATGATGCATGAGATGAAGTGATATATTGGTAAAGGACTTTTAAGGAAGGAAATGTTTCAGGCCTAAGTTTAGGGTACTTCCCCGGCATTTGCCATTTATGAGGACTGAGGAAACCTGGAAAAAACCTCAGTCACGGAGAACGGTCCTGGCAGGATTTGAACCCCAGACATTCTGCACCTTAAGGACCTCGGCAACTCATGTTGGTGTGTAAAAATCTTAAATAAGGCTTCCTTCAAAAGGAAAATAAAATCATTGGTCCTGTGTAATATAGTTACATTATAAAAAAACAACCTTAAGCTTGAAAGAAGAGGTCTCTGAGCAAATTTACTATCCATTTCATGCCCTGATTCAGTGAAAACCTAAAGAACAGAGATACTACATAGCATCCTTAAATAAACCAAATATTATGTATATAAGAATATTCAGCAAATTCAAACAACAACAACAATAATAATAATAATAATAATAATAATATAACAACAACAACAACAATAATAATAATAATAATAATAATAAAAGGAAAAAGGAAGCGCCTCAGTTTAGAGAAGATAAAAAGTCCAGATTTATGGTTCTATTTTTAGAAACCTAGCATAAATTTGATATCTCATTTAGCAGGCTTCTTAACAAGTTCAGTTTAACACTGCAATTTGACTGGTATGATACCAGAATTAACTTTCATTAACCTATGGCGCCTACCATTTAAAGTCTATGACATTCCCAAAATCTGCCAATATTTCTTTCAATCCCAGATGGTGATTTAAACTTAACAGATGTTGTATTAGAATTTATTAAAAATGTTCACACTAACTTCACTTATATTTTAATAAATTCTAATTGGATATATTACCACTTCATTGTCTATAGCTTTGTAGGTACAATTTAAATAATTAACTTAAGTTCTTTAAAATGTAATGTACTCTGTTATTTTCCATGATATACACTTGAAACAAAAAGCAGGTATTCAATTAAATTAATTGTACAGAAATGGGCATTATATATAAGTAAAGCTATTTTTTGTATTTTTTTAGGTTGAACAAATGTTGATTAATTTTTTTATTACATTTATATCTGACTTTGCACTGATTTAACACGAATAAAAAAACTGTGTAGCTGGCACTTGGTTGTTGCTTTGCTTGTGTGTCACATGAATTAGCTGTGTAGGCATACTGAACTCTACAACTGTCTCGTATTTTATTATTAATTATTTTCACACTGAGGTTTAAATATAAGTCAGCAATTAGATCATATACATAAGTTATGTGACAAAGAAAGTAATTAATTACCACTTTCATAACTTCAGCAAAATACACACCTATAGAGCGGTGATTTACAATGAATGACATTTCTACAGATGTATTGAAATGGAATACATTTCCGATTGTGAGACAAAAGTAAAATAATTTTTCTTGCTGTGGTAAGCCTAAAAGCAAAATTCAAAACACAATGAATGAATTGTGTTTAACAGCTGTTTTTGCTACAGAGGCACCATAGGCGATGGACACTGATGATACATGAGATGAAATGATATATTGGGAAAGGATTTATTTTTAAGGAAGGAATTGTTCCAGGCCTAAGTTTAGGGTACCTCCCCAGCATTTGCTATTTATGAGGACTGAGGAAAACCTGGAAAAAATCTCAGGCAGGGAGGATGGTCCTGTTGGGATTTGAACCCCAGACCTCTTGCTCACGAGTCTGCACTTTAACGACCTCGGCCACCTGTGGCGGTATTCAAAGCACAATAGAGCATCATGCAAAGTATAATATTTTTTAAAAATTGCTGTTTTAGCTAATGAGGCAGCATAGACGATGGTTGGTGATGATACATAAAATGAAATGATAAACTGGGAAGTGTTTTTTTGTTTGTTTGGTTTTTTTTAAGGAAGCTATAAGTTTAAGTTCAAAATATCTCCCTGGTGTTGCCATTGATGAGAACTGACAAAAATATGGAAAAAATCAGTCAGAGAAAAGTGGCTATGACAGGAATCAAACTGCAGAGTCCTCTACAGCCTTGGCACTTCTGTGTTGGTGAGGCACACATTACTTGCACTTCTTTCCTAGCATTCATTTTCTGAAGCAAAGTAAACAGAAAGTGCTTATGCAGTATTTTAATAAAATAACCAATGTTACAAGCATGCAGATGAAAGTATGCTGTACTAGCAAGTCATAAATGATACGGTATATTAGGACTGACAGGGGTGCAACTTATTCATAAGATGGTATACTACCCCAGATACCACATAGTAAATCTTTTCTTCTTTCACCTATTATGTCTCTAGGCCTAAAGTTTCTTCTGCCAATTTCTATACTGGTCTGTCTCCAATGCCACCCCTCTTAATTCTCTCAAAGCCTTCCCTAACTGACTGCAATCCTTTCCATATAGTAGAATCTTAAACAATTATTCTTGGAACCGTCATTTTTCCAGCTGTATCATTCAATTTATGTAGTCCTAAACATTTTACATTATAACTTATATACATGAAACGTGCATTCATCGTTCCTCTGAGTATCAGTTTCCCCACATCATTTATTCAAAAAGTTCAGTCCCAAAGAAATTCTATCCTTGACTGATCATTTTCAAATTGAAATAATTTAAGTGACCATTGCATGTATCTGCCAATATTTTTAGAGCAGCAGGATGATGATAACTGTTATAAGGAATGGGCCAAAATTGCAGGTGCAGTCAGTTTTGACACTTTAGTCTTTTGTCCGCATCATCAGCTGTGAGTTGCCTGCCAGATTCCTTGTTGGTTGGATGTACTTGGTGTAGCTCTTGTGGACATTTTATGAACTTTTGGATTAATTTGTCTTCTGTTGGGACCTCAAAGTTCAAAATTTATCTTCATAATGCCCTTCCACCTCCCATATTCTCTCTATTAATTTCAATAATTTGACTTCCATTTCTATATCATGTTTATCTCTCCAAAAGTGATGTGCAATCTCTGATTTATCTATCTGATTGCACCTATGTTTTTCCAGTGTTCCTTTACCCTAACTCCAATGCTTCTTTTTGTTTTGCCAATATATACTTTGTTGCATTACGAACAGTTAATTTTATATTCCTGGCTTCTTCTCATCAGGTATTCTATCATTATCACTGGAGTTGAGCAGATTATTTTGGCTGATTTGTTTATTGGGGACAAAGTGATCCTAAACTCTGTATTTTCTGGAATTTTTTGATTCCCCAAGGATGATTTGCTTCACTGCATTAGTTCAACACTAAATTTAAACTTACATGGCAGCAAATGGGGAAGGGGAGAGGGGAAAAAAAACCAACACAGAAGCAAATGTCAATGAACAACCTTTTTCAAAGAAAAGGACAGTGTGTAAAATGTGCACATGTAAAATTGATGCAAAGTATTATTTGCTTATATAATGGCTTTTATTTATTTATGAACCTGATTTATGCACTTCCCATATCTATTGTTTTTCCGTATCCATTTTTTTTTTTAACTTGGTCCCTCCAAAAACTATGAATTGAGACTCTACTGTACTGTCTCCATTCTAATCTTGGGCTTCCAATAAATCTTTCATCTTGTTGCCTTATTTCATAAATTGTCTTGGTATTCTGCCCACTGTCACTCTTACCAAGTGCCCAAACTATCTCAATTAATTCCTTTCTAGTCTTTAATATACATAGACTAAACAATATATTATGATAAAGCAATAGAACACTTATTCAAAACTTAACACAATTAACAACAGCACATTAAATTGTTCATTGTTATTTTTTGTCCAAAAATGTACAGCAACCACATTAATCATAGGTATTTGTTTATATTTAATGTTCAGAAAATTTTCCTTTGCCCTAGTTTCTAAATTCAATTTTGCTGTGCTAATAAAAAGCAACTTTGCCCTCAATCCTAACAGTAGATTAGATTAACTCCTGGCTTCTAGCTATCCAGGATTACATCTCTAGTTGCATTTTTGGAAAGTTTGTGATATATTTATTCTGGAGGCCAAAACTATATTATATTTAGATTTAAATAGTGGGAATTTCACAGTGAAATATAGTATAACAAATTATTTATGAAGAAATCATTCAAATTTCACTAATGTTGTTCCACTTACTTGCACATGTTTAAAAGGCTGTTGCCTTCATCAGTACGGTTCCACTTTCAGCTTCCCAGCGTGTCATTAAGATATCACTCTGTGGATTTTGAACTTGGTGATGAGGCTACTGTTGTTTGAAATATCAAAATTAAATAAATTTTCCTTGTTTTTGTTTATGAATATATTTTCCCACACTGTTAATTCAATGGGTTTTAGAAGAGCTTTTAAAAGTTTAGGTTCATTTTGTAATTAGTGTTTTTATTTTATTTTTTTTTTTTTTTGCCAGATATGCTATGCTACCGCTGATTTTTGGCATGTTTATATTTTACATTTTCATGTGTTCCTTAAACAATAGGGTAATGTTTCTTTTAGTTTTAGCTATATATTTCATATTGCAATCTTTGCAACTGATTTCATAAATGCCTAATTGTTTTCCTAGTGGAATTTTGTGCATAAAAACACACGAGAAATGTAAAATATAAACATATGGAAAAATCAGTGGTAGAATACCATTTCTGGCAAGCAAAAAAAAAATAAATAAATAAATAAATAAATAAAATAAATATATATATATATTACTAAATGAACCTTAAATCTTAAAAGCTTTTCAAAAGCCCATAGAATTAACAGTGTGGGAAAATATGTTCATAAACATAAACAAAGAAAATTTAGATTTAAATAGTCGCGATTTTTACCGTGAAATATAACAAATTATTTACAAAGAAATTTCTCAAATTTCAATAGTTTTTTTCCACTTCTTGGACATATTTCAAAGGCTGTTGCCTTCGTCACCAGCATGATTCCACTGTCAGCTTCCCAGCTTTTGACCTTCCACAGTAACCTCATCACAATGATCATAAAATCCATAAAGCGACATCTTAATACCATGCTGGGAAGCTGACAATGAAGGAAACAGCCTTCAAAAACATATTCAAGTGGACTGCCACGGGTGGCTGGGGTCGTTGAATCTCGGACTCTTGAGCGGGAGGTTTGAGGTTCGAATCCCGCCAGGACCGTCCTTCCTGACTGAGGTTTTTCCAGGTTTTCCTCAGTCCTTATAAATGGTAAATGCCGGGGAGGTACCCTAAACTTAGGACTGGAACGTTTCCTTCCTTAAAAATAAATCCTTTCCCAATATATCATTTCATTTCATGCATCACCAGTGTCCATCGCCTGTGATGCCTCTGTAGCAAAAACAGGCATTAAACACTATTCATTCATATCCAAATGGAACAAAACTAGTGAAATTTGAGTAATTTCCTTATAAATAATTTGCTATATTAAAGAAAATTTGATTTTGATCTTCCAAACAACTAACCTCATCACTTAGTTCATAAAATCCACAGTGACATCTTAACACCATGCTGAGAAACTGACAGTGAAAACCATGCTGATGATGAAGGCAATAGCCTTTGAAATATGTCCAAGTAAGTGAAACAAAATTAGTAAAATTTAAGTGGTTTCTTCATAAATAATTTGTTATATTCATTCTAAATATATTGTGTACGGAGCAATGATAAGTAAATTTAGGAGTATTTTATGTAGAAGCTGTAAAAAAACCACCCTGATGAGATGCTGTCAAGACATTTTCAAGTTGAGAATCATTAATGCAGGAATGTATACGGGTTCTTGTTGAATACTTTAAAAAGTTGAAAGTCGATAATTTTTTTTGTAGAGTTGCTAAAAATTTAGAATGATTCTTGTATTAGACATTTTAGAAATAGTAATGTTAAGGTAGTTTCTATGGATTCTAAACTCAACTTTGCAGCTAGTGCTTTTTAACCACTTTCCGAAAAACAGTGCTTATATAGATTCTAGTACAACGCGATTATTCTCTTACCCTCCTCTGTGCTGATTCTGCTGTCCATGATGCCAGTAGCTTTGGGTGTGGAGAGGTGGGAACCTTTGTTGGGACTGCTGCTGTGATGCTTGATTGTTGCGTGAGCGGCCACCACCACCCCGATGATTGTTTCCCAATCCCTGCTGACGTCCCCCTCCACCACCCCCACCCAAACTCTTACTCAGATTCTCTCGGATTATAGCTAGCTGTGAAAATTAAATATTTGATTGGCACATTTAGAATAATGCAAAGAATAAGAGTGAGATTTTTACATAATTATATATTCTGCCTAATGAATTTGAAGCTCACAGTAAATATTAGTCAAATGCATTTCATTTCACATGCAATCTAGGATCATCACAGTTGTTTTAAATACACAGTGCACACTAACCACAAGTTTATAATAAATACTCCAGCAGACTGACTAAATTCTGGTGTTCACTCATACTTCATTACAAGCTGATTGTTCTGTCACTAATGAAAGGCATAATTAACTGTCTTACAAAATCTTAATATATAAATAAAATGAAAAAGTGACAAGGGATTGATCAAATTCCTATTGCTAAATGGAATGCTAATTGATATTCTCAATATGTCACATTTTAAATGAGCTGGAATATTATGGCAATTTAACACACTTTTAATCATTTGGAAATTCAGTTTTTTAACAATGGTACATATTAATTTTGTAGGTTTATAAAGGTTGTTTATATAATGGTCTATCAATTGACATGTTACAAGCAACCACATTCATTTTGAATTAACTGTTTATTAAAATAATAAAAATAATTTTTAAACATGGTCTGTATCTTATTTTGCATTTTTTATTGAATGGCTCAAATATAATTCTTTTACTTTACAATAAATTACAAAATAATTTATTTACAACTTTTATTTAAACTAAATTGTATAATAAATGCCCTAAAATACTATTAATTTTGGTCCATGCATACTTGGCATATTTAAAGAAGTTGTGCTACACTTTTTGCATTTTGAATTCTATTACTTCACTGATCATTGACAGCAGATTGCAACAGTCTATTTCACTCCTTGAATATACAGGTATCAGCTTTTGTAGCTCCATTTTTCATAAACATTTAGATATAAATATGTGATTTTTATAATGCCTAAAAATGCCTACTTTGATATTAGTGGCTATTTTCCAATTTAGTCTGGTTTTTTTATTTATTTATTTCTACATTTGTATTTATGTTATTTTTGATTCTTTATATTTTCCAAAAATGTCTAGCTTTATTTGTTTGTTTTTTTTTACTTACAAGTGCTCTTTAACATCTCAGGTCATCAGCGATCAATTCAGGGTGTGAAACGGCCAGCAAATTTTGCTCACAGGCCTCTTTTTTCAGGCTTGAGGTTCTTTATCATGCCTAAATGTACGACATGGAACACATGGCTTTACTTCCCTTCCGAAGGAAGCCATACTTAAGATTTTTATACCTGAAAAAATCCATCGACCCTGGCCAAGTTTCAGAGTTTCATGAGTATTACTTGACAGATGGGAAGATTATTTTTTACCAAGTTTACAATAAACAGGTGAGTAATGCACATTTAATCCTTGGATATTAGATGTTAATATTTTAGATGTAATATAATTAATTAAAATGTTTAAAAATGTGTGTTTAAAAGCTACTGACAGTGAAATATTCCAAATTGAATGTTTTTAAATATTGATACGAATTTTACTTACAATGTTAATAAAGTAAGATATGTTTCAAGAACCTTCTTCATTCCTAACTTCAGCTGTTGACTTACTGCTTGTGTAAATTTTGGGCTGTTTGGTGTGATTGTGTCACTTATTATCAAACTATGGAAACAGATGTGAATTGTAATTTGTGTGCCTGTATTCCTATTGAGTAATATGTTTAATTTCTTTTTAAATATGATATTGTGCATGAAATAATGCTATGATTACTTATACCAGTGTTTTTAGTATTTTTAAAGAATATAGCTGCCTATTTTTTTATTTTCTACAGCCTAAATATAGTAATTAAGGAGCCTATATTCTAATTAAAATTACTTTAGAATTGAAGTTTCTGAACAGTGGGAGAATGGTGTTGCTGCACCAGGCAGCTTATACATTGGTGACGAATAGATGCCACTGATCTATTCCTCACTCTTCTGCACTCCTTGCAACATGGTTGCCTTGCTGAATATACTGCAATCAAATATTAACCACTATTTTCACAATTAAAAAAATTTCTAAATAATCACTTGATGAAGCAAATATTGATAAATTGATTCACAAAATAAAAAGCTTAAATGGGTACTATGCCATTATCGCAGCACTTCATAATATTAGTGTATGATTCATTTAATTAATGTGGCAATAGCAAGTGTTGCTATGGCTTATTGATTAATGAGTGAGCCAGCTAGTTTAACAGCAGGGAAGTATGTTGTCTCACTCAGACTTTCCCATCCGTGATGCAGCTGTCAATCATAAGTAATTTTAATCCCAAAATACTTTTGCTTTTTGGGACATAAATTTTTGCTGTATACTTATTTCTCTCCTTATTTTATTTTTCAGGGCCTCAACAATTCATGGATTGCTCTGGTTTTAGATTTTCCCACAAATAAATGCTCATACTGAAATCAGAGGAACAAGAAAGTCTGAAGAGCAATATATATGAAGGGATAGTAAAAGTTAACAGTTTTACTGCCACAGGTGGCCGAGGTCATTAAGGCATGGAATAGTGAGCTGGAGGTCTGGAATTCGAAACCAGCCAGGACCATCCTCCCTGACTGAAGTATTTTCCAGGTTTTCCTCAGTCCTCATAAATGGGAAATGCTGGGGAGGTACCCTAAACTTGGCATGGAACATTTCCTTTCTTAAAAATAAATCCTTTCCCAATACATCTTTTCATTTCATATATCATCAGTGTCCATCGCCTGTGTTACCTGAAGCAATATTTGCAGTGCAGAACTTTTAACACTTGCCACCAACCAAGTCCTCATCCATTCTTCATTCCTTGTGCATCCTTTTTATAGCCATAGGCTCCCCAGTCAGAAAATAAAAAAGTAGGCAACATAAACAATGCAAATGGAATGCTGAAATTTTTACAGGTTTTGATTTTTTATGTTATGAAATTATACAGGTTGGTCCACTAGCCTTATTTTTCCCTTGAAGTTATTCAACAATGCAATGCCATAAGGTCAATATTGCTCTACTTGCTGCATGTATAACAGAAGTATAAACTGAGCCTACACTTTAAAAGAAAACATGTTTTATGCTATTTTCATGCTGAAAGAAAGAGAGTACTCCAAAAGCATTATATGCCTGGTGTTATAATGTCAGATTCTGATATGCTGGAGATAACATGGTAGAATGTTAAATATGAATGCTTTAAACCATGAATTCAAAGATATGAAACATATATTAAATATTGAGATGGAAGAAGATGCCTATAAGTATGCCTTTTAGGATCTTGCAAAGAGTTGTTGGCTAAACCAGTATGTTCATGGTCATCCATTAGAGTCTCACAATAACCATTTTTATATTCACAGTTTCATTGTACAAATATAGCTAAATAAAATTGCCTTTTTAGGCTCAAAAAAGTCATTATTTGCAAAACAGTAGATATAAAATCATACCACATATTCACAATAATATATGATAATTAAAAAAGAAATTCAAATTGCCAAGAAAGTATGCTGTCAATGTGGTAAACAGGTACAAAGCACTAAACAGAAATAAAATAAAATAAAACAATAGCCTTCACATGTCCTTGTTTCTATGCCCAAAACAAAAAGAAACTGTCTAGTTTTAAACTTAGATTTATTTGTTCATAGTTATGCATTCTCTTTCCAACTTGGCAATTTAAAGATGAATGGTAGTTCACAGCCTGTACTGCATCTGTTTAAAGTGTTCATGCATACTTCCTGTAGTAATGCAAGTTCTAAATTTAAAACTAATTATGTGTTAGAACTAACACAGTGAAGTAACTAATATATTCTTAATTAGCTGGCTAGTCAATCTGATACTCTTATGCCGCAGTTACCATTGAATTATCCAGAACTTGTTTCACCAGCTTAACATTTTAACCCTCGGTAACAATTCATTCCTGCCTTAACTTTATTTGCTGTGAATTTAATTGTTGCCAAAGCTTGAAATTTGAGCATTGCAATAAACCAAAAGAATGTTTTTGTCAACTGTATGAAAATAGCCTATCAAGATGGAAATTTTTGGAACCTAACTTACACACATGTGCTAACAACTCAGTAGAAGAAAACAGAACAAACATGGGAGAGGACAGCCCCCAGTCCCACATAATACACTCACCACCTACCAAAGTTATTGGTCATAAACTCTTGGTTGTTGTGCGCTATATTTTACACATTTAATTTTCATTAAAGAAGTTAAACTTGAAAACAAAACATATAAATAGGAACATATTGCATTATTTTAAAAATGTTATACAGTAGAACCTCGATTTATTGTTCCTGGAACCATTGTTTTTCCAGATGCATTGTTCAATTTATGCATCCTAAATCATCCTGCATTATAACTTATATAAACAAAACCCACATTCATTATTCCTTAAAGTATTGTTCTTCCACATTATTTGATCAAATAGTTCAGTCCCAGAAACTCTATCCTCAAAAGATCCTTTTTAAACTGGAATATTTGAAATAGTGATCATCACATATAGCTGCCCACACTTTTGGAGCAGCAGGATGATGATAGCCAATGCAAAGAATGGGCTACAGTTGCTAGTGCTGTCGTTTTGGCACCACCTATGCGGCAGTGGATGAGTATGTTGTCACATGTGGCATTCAAAGTGATGAAATGTGCAGCGAGGTGGGAGTAGCAGCAAGTGTTTTTGACATGGGGGAAGGGAGCAGGAAAAGGAGGATGATTCAATTGTCAAAGCTCTGAGAGTATGTGAAACATTGTGGGAGTATATTTATGTAAATGATAATGCCATTAGTTGACTAATGAGCAATAAAATGCATTGACTGTGGAAAATTTCTTGCTTTGCATGAAAAGAAAAGCTGCAAAGAAGCAAATGTCAATTAATGACCTTTTTCAAAAACATAAAAATGTGTACATGGTAACATAATTGATACAAAATCGTATTTTCTTATACTGCTTTATTTATTTTTGAACATAATTTATGCACCTCCCACGTATACATATTTTTTTTAATCTGGTGGCTCAAAAAATGATGAATTGAGGCTCTACTGTAATTATAAATTAAGAAAAATAAAATAATTTTAAGAAAACATGCTCTGCTAATTGTTCTTTATCACAATGAAACAATTTTGTTTTCTCATTTACTTACCATTAGAGAGTTACTGTCTTAAAATAAGAGGTTTTCTGTAATAAAAAATTATAAACCTTGTCCTTTCATCTGGAGTTTTAGTCTCAGTGGCATAATGTAGCCATATTTCAGCTAAATTTAAACTTTTCCCTCATCAATGGTCTTAAAAATTGCTTTTCAAGTCTGTTCACTCCTGGTCTCATGGCAATATAAATTCATTTATGAAGATGGATAGACAAGTCACTCTAGGGCAATACTTTTTTTTTGGTGTAAATGTTATTTTAAATACAAATCAGGTTATCATATACATGCAGAATTTGGTTAGAGTTTTCTTGATCAACAGCCTCCTTTCAGAACCGCAACTGATAATATTTTGCTACTGTTCAATGCAAAAACACATAGCAGAAAATGAAAAACTAGACAAAATCTTGAATATGAATAAATTCATGTGATATATGTCGTACTAAACACTCTTGCTTCACTTACTTGTGTGATATTTGGAACCGGTTTTGAAGACCTTCGGCCAAGGGTACGGCTGATTGGAGAACCCAACGGCTCTGTAGAGTTGAAGCACTGCCGTGGTGGTATTTTAATGTACTTAAAGTTAGTGTTTTCTACCTTTGGAATATCGAAGTTCATTAATCGATCTCTGTATTTATGAATGTAAATTTTTTTCCAAGTATCCAGTTCTATATGTCTCTGAGTCTCTTTTAATAAATCCACCTTCTTCACAATCTCGTGGTTTTTTGTCAAAAAATGATATGCCACAGCTGATCTATCTGTCTGTTTATATTTTATGTTCCTGAAATGCTCTTCTAAATGTGTGCCTATATTTTTTCTCTTTGTTTTTCCCATATAGATCTTTTCACAATCTGCACATTGTTATTCTGTAAATACCTGCTTTTTTCTCTTGAGGGGATCTTTACAGCTGTTTTATCTTTCAAGATGTTTCTTAAATTAAATCTGTTGATGGGTGCTGATTTTATATTGAAACCTTTAAAACTATTTTGACATTTTTTCTTTGCTTTTGGATGATATGTAAATTTTTTAAAAAAATTTATATCTACTGATAATGTGGTGGTATGTCTGATAAGTTTTTTCCTTTTAAATCTTTCCACCTTTTTATGTACCAGATCTTTATTAAAGCCATTTAAAATTGCCATTTCTTCTATTTTATTGTATTCTTTTTTAAACTCTTCTTTACTAATTGGTAAATTAACCAAATGATATGTCAAGTTGTTGAAAACTGCATATTTGTGTATTAAAGGGTTAAAACCATTTGCCTTGATATGATTAACTGTATGTGTATTTTTTCTATATATCCCAAAGCTCAGATTCTCATGGTTCTTCATAATTTTAATATCCAAAAATGGTAACATGTTATTTTCTATTTCACATGTAAAATAAATGCTTCTGTCTTGTATATTCAGCAATTTTAAGGCATCATCAATCAGATTTTTGTTTACTATAGAAAAAATGTCATTACATATTTGTCCCAAATCTTAAAAAATTGTGGAAAGGCAGAAGTAATGTGCATCTCAAATCTGCTCATGTAGAGGTTTGCCAAATAAGGTGATAAAGGGCTGCCCATAGGAAGTCCTGTTTGTTGTTTATAAAATTTTCCTCTAAATGTTAAAAATGATTGATTTATGCAAATTTTTGTGTATTTCATTAATTCCAATCTCATTTAACCACTCATCTAAGTAAAGTAAAAGTTTTTCTTTTGGTATACTTGGAAACAATGATGCTACATCAAAATAAATTAATGTAAAACTTAATGTATTTAATCTTCTCTATTAGTTACAATGAATTCTTTATGCTTTTACTTCAGAAACTTGGTAACATATTAAATTTACCAATAAACCATTTTGCTAAAAGACATGATCGTGTATTGGTATTATTGAATGTTTGCCAATAAAATCACTCCATAAATCAGCACCAGTAGGGATTTTGAAATGTAAAGAAAAGCATTAGCATTGGCATTAGATATATCACAATAGCCAAGCTTAAATCATGTCATTCAGAAAGTGTTTTCCCAATACAGCACTCATTTAGTCAAGAGAGAATGGCAATTCCGCCACCTTCTATGCAGTACGACATTTTAAGAAGTGCAGTTATAGTAAGGACAACACTGGGTGGATATGCTTAAAAGCCAAAATGCAAAACACAGTAGTGAATAGTTTGGTTTATTTACATATTCTCTTTAATATCTCAGGATATCAGCGTCCCATTCCATTCAGGGCATGAAACAGCTAACAAATTTTGCTAGGAGGCCTCTTCTTTCAGGCTTGAGGTTCTTTTTCATGCCATAAATTTACAACATGGGACCCACGGCTTTACTTCCCTTCCAAAGGAAGCCATACTTAGGATTTTTACACTAAAAAAAAAAAAATCCATCAACCCTGGCTGGGATTGAACCCACAATCTTGAGTTTATAAGGCAAGTATGCTTATAATTAGACCACTAGGACCAACACAGTAGTGAAAGGACAAGGTTTTGTAACTAAAGCTTGTCACTTTCTATATGTATGCCACCTTTTAGTGGAATGGTTTAAATACTTTCAGTAGTTTTCAACCCTTGTTTGAAAATCAATTAAGATAAAAAGTCACTTAATAATAAACTATTAAGCCCTATTTCACAAAAGTATAGTTTAATACATAACAAGGATATGAACTTGTAACTTGCAGTTATTAATAGAATTCTATTCCACAAAAGTTTCTACTACACTTGTACTTTACAACTCCATTCTTACAAGGGATACAAGTAATTTTTCGTTTTTTTGTTCCACAGATGTATTAGTATTAATCATTCTCTTATAACTTGCATACATTTTTCAACAATGTAAGAATATTGGTAACTTCAGATCTACTGCAATTTTTAATATGTTCTAAATAATTTAGAGAATCAGTTGACCTAAATATCCAAGTATTAACAAAAAGGGCAATGGTGGTGGTGGTGGTGGTGGTGATGATGATGATGATGATGAGGAGGAGGAGGAGGAGGAGGAGGAGGAAGAGAGTAGGAATGTGTAAAAAAAGAATAACTGTTTGAGAATAATGAAAATTTTAGTTTAAATGCAATTAAAGTATGGCTTATAACAGACATTGGCCTTTTCTTCAAACACATATTTCAATCCAGTATCTTGGTTAATATTGTTTTTAAGGTTCTTGTTAAATGCCACAAAAATAATTTCTTTTCTTGTTTATTCTCATTTAAAATAAATAATTTAGTTTCTTTTGGCTCCGTTTTCACAATTTCTGCTCGTAATAAAAATACTGCCAAACACTATAAACAAAAATGCATATAAATGTAAATGCTCAAATAAGCTAATAAAATAAATGATCAAGCGCAATCAGAAAGGTTGGTTCCTCTGTTATCGCTTGACTGTAACTAATGTGGTGATGTAAGTGTATTCATGAAAGCATACGACCATCATCTCAAAGTGGGATATTACGCTTGGATATTGATAAATATATAATTAAATATTTAAATGGTCATTATTTCTAAGAAAATATTATCAATGAATATAGCAGCAATGACTGTAAATCATTCTGTACATTTATATAAGTGCGTATGACCTAATTAAGATGGCATCTTATTGACATATGACAACACTTGTAAATTTTTACTAATATTTTGCAAGTATTGTACATTATTTTGTGGAACAGATAGTTATAGGATTTGTATTAATACTCTTGTAAAGTATCCTTTTGTGAAATATGGCTCTGTCAGCATTCCAACAGCACATTATGAAACTTCTGAACGAAGACTTGCATCCAAATTGCAATGAAACTTTCCAAACAGAAATAATGTTCCACTAGAAAGTTGACATTTTTGTGTGTGTATATATATATATATATAAAAATTTCAAATAAGGTTTTAACTTGGTGTAATGAGCTTCCAAGAAGGCCGCATTTTGTCATGATTTAAAAAAGACGTTTCAGTGCCAACATGTTGTGAAGTTCTTCTAGATTGCATACTGTCAGCTGTGTCCTGCTCATTTATACATCCGAGAGTGGGTGAAAGTACTTCCTTCTTGCTTCTCATTGGTCAAGAGTCGGTCAACAGATATATATCCTGTTAATAGTGTTTTCCAAATATTGTGGAGGTGTCTGCCATCATCTCTGTTTAAATATAAACTTCAAATTAGGTTTTAACTTGGTGTACTGAGCTTCCAGAGAAGGCCACAAGTCAGTACTTACATAGAACACTGCATCTCGCCATGGATTTAAAATAAATGTTTCTTCTGGGTTGATGACAGAAGCTTCACAGAAATTGGAAAACACTAATAACAGGACTCACCTCTATTGGCCAACTCTAACTAATGAGAAGCAAGAACGAAGTACTTTCACCCACTCTCGGATGTATAAACAAGCAGGACACAGCTGAAAATGGATAGCATCCCAGAAGAAACTTACAAATGTTGGGCAAAATGTTGTTTTTAAATTGTGCCAAGTTAGGGAGGGCTTTCTCCAGAAGCTCAGTACACTATGACACAGACCAAGCCTATGCATCTAAGTTTTGAACTTTTTGTTGCTTAACTCAATTCAGAGCAAGTTATAATACATTATATGCATTTGTTTTATTCAAGTTTTGGTCTATAATCCCTCTTCTAGGAATGTATAAAAAGTGATACAAAAAGAGCATTACAAATAATTTTAAAAATGTGCATATTTAAAAAAAAAATTGTGGTGAGCGAGATGCAGTGCATGTGCTGTGACGGATGGGGATGTAGTAGATATAGACAAACACCTGTTGAGCCACTCACTTCTCTGCGGTTCTCGTCATTTTCACGCCGCAATCGACGAATCAATTTCTCTGCTTCCTCCAGTTTGGTCTCTGCATCCTCACTGCAGCCCGCTTGGTTCTGAGCATCTGACCTATGTGAAAGGGCTGGTTTTATCTTGGTCCCCACAGCTTCCAACTCCAACCGGCGGTTTTCCATTCGTTCCAGTTTCCTAAAGGAAGAGTATTTAGAAATATGCTACTTTGAAAACTAAAATGGTTATTTGCATGCTCAGAGAGGCAGAATGGAGAGTGCTTGCTATAATATATAAAGTATAGCTATTGTGATGGTGATGCTACTCAAAACACTGTTAACCATTCAAATCACATGACAAGTTGTGATCGCATCACTGATTGCTCCGTAGATACACGTAGTATTGTTATTTTACCAGAAATGTCACTTGTACTAACATTAAAAATAGCAGAATTACATGGTGTCTGAAATCCCAATCTGTCATCAATTTCTGTTCAATGATGGTGATAGTCAAGTGAGAAAGATTGGTTTCTTTTTTTATATTTAACCCAGCAGTTTTATCATGGAGAATAATTAAAGGACCAGCTATATTCTATTCTATTATGTGTGTGACAAAAAATAGGTTTACTTCCTTTCCTCCAACATAAAACAGCTGATCTAAAGCAGAGAAAAATTACAAAGAAAAGTAGGGGGAAGGCAAAAATACTCTAGGAAGAGATAAGAAAAGGATTGATGGAGTGGATGTTTAAGACCAAAAACCATGGCTGTTTTCTATCATGTATCAAGACTGACAATGGATAGAAAACAGATATATCTATTGCTAATTGGAACTTGTAAAGTGAAGAAAATCATACAATTTAGATTTTTGTATGACTCAGTCGAATTACACACTCTTATTGGATCCACTCAACAGTGAGCTGAAGATGTGGATAATGATTTATGAACAAGTAATGGAGCCAATAAGAGTGTGTAGTTCGACTCAGTTGTACAATAATTTTAAGATATATCTATGTATAAGATAGCCTCATGTTCAATGCTTCCATTGTTCTTTAATAACTCACGAGTAAAAGGAAATCTACTGTGAATTAAAAGTATTTCCACAGTTCTTCAAGTTACACAAATCACTGTGATTCTATTTGAGGCCAATCTTCTGCCAGTTCTATACCATTGTGTCTGCAATGCAAAAGCTGGGCTCATTTTCCCATGCTTATCCCTCTTACCAATTAAAATAAAAAATAACTGAATGATATGTGATAGGGTACAGAAGCAGGAAAACAATTGAAAATATGTGATTGTGCAAAAAAAAATATAGGGTTGCCTTCCTTTACCAGATTGCTTCAAGTTGTACCATAATATATTAAACCATTATACTAAACATATATCATTGTAAGTTGATTTTGTGTTGCATGCAAAATTTGAATCAAAAAACTTCATTACTTTATCTTTTATAACTATATGTTATGAACATGCTTTCCACAACTTTTTAGCTATTTAAATCTGATTTCTGTGACCTGTTAAGGGGCTTAAACAATAATGAGAATGGGTTTAAGTTTTATATTCTATCCAAATGTCTACAGATAATCCATATTGTCATAGTTGTTGATTTCGTTTATTTATGAACTCTCTCTGGCATCCCATTCAAAACATTAAATGGATAATTAACTTTTAAACTTTTCTCAGAGACCTCATCTTTCAAGCTTGATGTTCTTTTACATGCCATTAATCTATGACACAGGACCCACGGCTTTACTTCCCTTCCAAAGAGAGACATACTTAGGATTTTTATGCCCGAAAAAATCCTGGCCAGGATTGAATCCAATATCTTGGGTCTACGAGGTAAGTATGATTACCACAAGACCACCAGGATCGACTATTATACCCCCATGGATGGCCAAGGTCGTTAAGACAGGAGGTCTGGGGTTCGAATCCTGCCAGGACCGTCCTCCATGACTGAGATTTTTTCCAGGTTTTCCTCAGTCATAAATGCCAAGTGCCAGGGAGGTACCCTAAACTTAGGCTTGGAATGTTTCCTTCCTTAAAAAATCCCTTACCAATATATAATTTCATCTCATGTATCATCAGTGTCCACCATCTGTGGTGCCTCAGTAGTACAAATGGGCATTAAACACCATTTAAAAAAAAAAAAAAAAAAAGGCTATTATTATAGGTTCTCAGCTGCAGCCTAAGGTTGGATTGATTCATTTAGTGGAATTACGTATTCTCAGTTGGTCAAGATTTAACTGTTCAAAACTTTTAAGTACACTAGTTTGCTGAGAACAAGGCAAGATGGCTCAATTTTTCAATTTAAGTACTCCATTTCACTAAGTATTTTTATGTGCCAAAAGAGTTGATACACGAACTTTTAAAGAGGGTTAAGTAAAGCTCTCGAGCATAAAGATGCTAACTGTTCTACATTTCATAACATAAATGGCTGTTTTGCAAATGCTACATATAATAGTTGTAGTTTTTGCATTACAATTTATATTGTTTCAACTATTATCAGAGCTATTTGCATACTATGCAATGGCAATTCAGTATAGTGCCTATCTTTCTGCAACCATTTCTCAAAAGAAACTGCAAAGAACAGTCTTTCAGTTTATCAGCAAATGCAAAAATGGCTGGAAATGAGTAACACAACTCAGTATTTGTAAGCAAATTATTATTATGCTGCTCTTTGCAGTTAATCTCAGCTGTCTTCACACAAATGGAGTCATTAACATTTATACTTAATTTCCCCTCAAAACAAACTCTGATTTCCCATATAAAGCAAGAACCAAAAGTATTTCTTACTTTTTCTGTTCTTCAACAATGCCCGCAAGATAGACATTCTTTGTCTTAGCATCATGTAGGGCAGCCTTCAACTCAGCTATCTCCTTTTCCAGGATCTCCACCTGCAGTGAGGTCATATTCAATTGCTTTGGGCTCAGTACAATCTGAAAGCAACATAAATATTTGTTATATGGTCAGATTTCATTAGCAGAAGTTTTGATTAGATGTAATAGAAGAATAAATGTTTATATATTACCACAGTGGAATCAAAAGTTGATGCATCTTTCGGAAATTTAAAACAGTAGTTTGAGAGGGGACAATGCTTATGCTTTAATGAATAAACAAATTAATTAATTAAAGAAGCTAATCAAATGAATAAGTATACACATTCAGTACTACAGACAGCAAATAATTTTTAATCACCCCTCATGCTATGCGCCATGGATGGTGCACTAAGTTTAATGCTGCCACACTTGAAATAACTTCACTTATATTCCGTGCCCATGCATTCTTATGATTCAGTTAATGTTGGTTCTTATAGATGGAAACAGAGTTAATATTCTCCTTCCATATAAATATTTTATCATGTGATAGGGTTTATCCCCAGATTTCATAGAATAAAAATTGCAGCCTCACCTTGCGTCAAACAAAGAAGTTGCTTACAGACGAAGAAATTTTTGAAATGTTCTACAATGTCTACAATACTGACTCAGGTAATGAATTAATTCCTGAAATAGATTCTAACAGCAGTGACAGTGAAATTCTGATTCATGAATGAGCCAGGCCATAAGAACAAAGTCGGGCTAAAGATACACAACATCCTAGTTATTGTCTGGATATCGGACCATTTACATCTAATTTAGGTCTAAATATTCAATAAGAAAAAGAAAGCGAAATCATGGGTTAAATGTTCTCTTGAATTCCATCATATAATCTTTGTAATTCCAGACAAGAACTCATTACTCACTCCTTTTCTTCTTAAATTATAAATCAAGACATCACTATTTATGTATCAAATGCTTTCTCAAATATTTATTCACAATAGTGTGGATTCCCATTATATTATCTAATTCAATTAAAAATTGAAGTCGTCAATTGGTTGACAATGTGAGCAAGTGACTCACGAAACTAGCCCCAACTTACTTTTTAATAACAAAAGTTTTAATGTGAAATGTCAAGAGAGTTTAATATATTGACGTGATTTTAGAAGTGTATTTTAATTCAACAAGATATTATCTAATGTTCTCCTTCCTTATTTAAAACCTGCCTGAAGCTTTATATTCCTTCTCTGCACAATCATGCAGTCTTCCCACTAATATATATTTTCCCCAATATGGATAACAAGCTGATTCCTCTATAATTGTTTGGCTTATTAATATCACCTTTTAATTTATATAAGGGTACTATCATACTACCTTTCCAGCTTTCAGGTATTACCTTCACCTCCTTTATTTTATTTAGTATCTCCGTTAACAATCTAATAACTTCCTCTATTTCTGTAAATGCTTTGCAGAACCCCCCTCGAATTCCATCCACTCCTGGAGCATTATTCCTTCTCATTGTTTTAATCTGGTCTCCTACCTCTTTCATATTAAAATCTTTATCCACACATTTTATGTTTCTTATAGCACAACTCCATTCTAAATCATAATTCCCTACACCCCCAGATCCTATCAAATTTCTTAAGTAATTAGTCCATTCCTTTGGTTTATATTACTTCCATTCCATTCCTTTTCTTTCTCTGAATTCCCTTTATTACTGCCCATATATTTACTATCTTTACGCTGCTACTGCTCCCTTAATTTTCTCACTCATTTTCTACTGCCACTCTTCCTTTTCTCTTGTATTAAACATATTTGTCTATCTACTTCTTGTTCTGACCTTCTCCACCTACTTAATTCCTTTGACACTTCATGCTTAGCTAATTTGCATTCTTGATCATACCATCCATAACCTTTCTTTTCTCTCTGATATACCTCCATCTTTTTCCCTGCCCACATAGATTCCAACATTGATACTGCCTCCTCTATTCTACCTGCTCTCAATGCTACCATAACTCCATATTTTCTTATTACTCCTATTGTCAATAACAAATTAGCCCAGAAGTGCTCTTCATACTCAACTCTCCATTTGTAACATCTTATATATTCCATTTCCAGTATGATACATAAAAATGATGTAGTATAAAAGAAAAGAGAGAAGTGAAAATAAATAGCATAGCAGATAATCAAAATAGAGCAATGCATTGGTACATAATTTGATTTCTAGCTTTTATGTTTGTCTAAATTGTACACTAAATAATACAATAGATCTAAAAGCCGGCAGAAGCTGCTAACCGTTTTAACATGTGCTTTTAGATGTTATGGCAGCTGTAGTATACAAGGAATAAAAGACATGTGGTTTCTCAAGTGCTGAAGTTAAGCATTAACAAAAAGTAGGTGAAATTCTGCATTGCAAGATTTGTGCAAAATAAAATGGTGATTATTTTGAGAACAAATAGAGCTATAACAAATTTATTTAAACAAAAATACTCAAAATAACACCATCTTTCTCAGGAACATTCTCTTCCCCCCTGTATAATACAGCTAAAAAGTGATTTCTGCCACTGGAGAATTTATTCATTTACTTATTAATTATAAATAAATTAATTCTATGAAATTACAAAATAAAACAAATAAATTACACTGTAAAACTGATTATGTACATGCCCCAGGCCAAAATGTGGTTATCCTAACAAATTCAATTCACTGAATTAAGATCATATTAAGAATATGTAATAGTTTTAAAAAATATAAACAGAATAATAAAATTATGATATTTTATAAATTTTTCTTCATTTGCATTGTTCAAAAGTTATCAGTGTTAAGGCAGAAACTCTGGTTCAGTACTTTTCTTTATTTTTTAAAATGCCGTTAAAAGTTAGTGCCTTAAAAATAATCTGTTATGTACACGAAAATGGAAAGTTGTAGAACATATATAATCAAATTGGATCAAAGTTAGTATGTTAAATAATAAAATTTACTCTTTCAACAGTTGTAGATAAATTGGAAGAAAAATAAATTTAAAAAGAAAAATAATAAAATAAAAATTGCCGTGGGTACTGAATAATGTACTGAACAAAATTTGAAGGTACAAAATAAACGGGTTATGGACAATTTCACATTAAATTTCAATGAAACTCATATCACCTTTGCTATACTCAGTAATTATCGAGAACATGCAAAAAGTGAAAGCAATACATGTGGGGCACTCAAAAAATGAAAATGTAACTTCAGATGTAATGCACGCATTACTTTTCACTTTAGTTGCACTTGACTTCCACACCATCATCACCACCTTTAGTGATTTAACCCATATTGAATTGAAGGATATGCTTTTGTCCTCCAACCAATCCATCACCCCCTCCTTCATGACATTGTTGGAATATTTCTGTCCATAAAGAAATTGCTTCAGATGTTGAAATAGAGAATAATCATTGGGGGCCAGGATGGATAACTTTCAAGTATCCACAAACCTTTTGATAGCAACTGTTGATTTTTGGGATATGTGGCAAGATGCATATTGTGAATCTTCATCATGCCCTCTCAGTTTTCCACACAATTTCCTCTTGATAAAATCAAATAACTAGAAGTGTAGGTTATGTATTACTGTAGATGTGTAGATTTTCCCAGTGACGGTGGACTTATTTAGCATAGATTGCAACAGCAGAACACCCTATGCATCACAAAAAGTGGTTGCCATGATTTTTCTGACTCACGTGTACACAGCATTATTTATGGATGGGGGGGTGGGGCCTTTATGCTTCCATTGCATAAACTCTTGTTTGGTTTCTGGATCCTATAAATTAACCCATGTTTCATTTCCATTAACAATCTTTAAGAAATGTCACAAGGATTTTCTTGGAGGAACTGAATTCCTGGAGATAAGCTTTCTGCTCTGGCGTCAGCATTCAGGGAACCTTCAGGAAATGGTCTTTGACATTATGTGAATATGAATAGTTGGTAACTGTGCCAGTTGAAATGCCTAGTTCACAGACTATTACAAGAGTAATTTGAAAAGTTCTCAGAATGAAGTACAAAATGATGGTATAGCTTATTGAAATTATTTTTATTTTTCAACATAGATTTACTTAATGGATATCATTGTATGATTCAGTTGAATTAAACACTCTCTAAAGTTCCAATTTACATTTAAGTAATAGATTTACTTGACACTAATGCACTTTCTTCAGCAATGCTCCAAAGCCTTTACCCCATCATGAAAGTCAAGATTTCTCCAGACCTACAAAATATGCCTCAATTGATGATTAAACTCTTCATCGGATGAAAATGTCTTTCTACCAAGGAGTTTTCTCAATTTAGGGAAGAAATTGGAGTAAGATGGAGCAAAGTTAGGAGAATAAGGTTGATCTAGCAGCAAATCATATCCAAATTCATTGATTTTTGCCAATGCAACAACATGAGGGCAAGCATTGTCTTATACAAGATGACTTTCTTCTTTGATAAACACAGTCTTATCTCACATATTTTTGTTTTCAATAGGTCCAAAAGTTTACAATATATTATGCTCCAGTGAAAGATAATTCGGTGAAGATAATCAATTAGCAGAACACTCTTGGCATCCCAGAAAACCAATTACATGATCTTTTAGACTGATTTCATGCACTTTGGCAGTGGAGAATCATGATGTTTCATTCGTTAGACTGCTGTTTACTTCAGATGTGTAGCATGCACCCATTTTTCTTCATTGGTCATAAATCAATGCATAAAGTCAGCAGGATCTCTCTAAGAACAGGCTAAACTTCGCTGAGAGATTTGCATTCTGATTTGAGTACATAATTTATGAATGTATCTTGTCAATATAATAAAACTGATTATGAGATCATTACCCAAATGTTTTAAAGAAATAGAACCATCAAGTCTAATATTTTAGAATATGGCACTTAACAGATCAGGCGTAATATCTTCCAAATGTTACATAAATTACCTTGGGCTTACTGTCATCCTCGGGTGAAGATGGTGAGGAACTACTTTGGATAAAGCCTCCTTTAGTGAACACAAGTTGGAATTGCAAATCTGTAACATGATTAAGAAAAGCATTTATTATACAGTATATAACTCTTGTGTGCTTTAACAAAAGAAAGCTGTTCTAAATTACCTCTGTTTCGACTGCGCAGTTGCTCAATCTCTTGATGAAGGCTTGACAGCATCAACTTATGCTGGTCCTGCAAGAAGCGGATATTTTGCTCCATCTGTGCAATGCGGAGAAGAGGATCGGCTGCAGCAACAACCAAACCTTCTCTGCCTCCCCCACTTCCACCAAGATCCACATTTTTGTTGACCTACATAAAAATATATCAAGAAATTCTTCTAAGTCTGTCTATTAAAGCTAGCATCTGAAAATATTTTTTTAAAAATAAATTACTAATATAAAAACATAAATTTAGATTAAACTAGTCTGCTGTTGTATTGGGTTTGATTCCTCATAAGCACAAGCTATTCTTGGGTTCTTTCTAGAGTTATCCTTCAGCCTGAAAAGGTAAATAGCAGCTGCCAATAGTCTCCAGGCTCATTTCTGCCATCATTTACATTTATTGGCATAATAGCTTAACTATGGCCAAAGCATTTACATTTGCCACAGAAATATATTTTACAGTAAAAATTACTCTCTTTAACCACATGTTCCATAAATAAATAGTTTATTAATTTTTGTTTGTTTTATTATAGTAACATGTTTATGTTGTATAATTGTCTGGTTGGTTTCTAGAGGCCTTTGGTAAATTCATAAATTTTTCCCTAGCTACCCAATAAACAGCTTCCAAATTATTTATATTTGTTTGTTGCTATCAAATTGGCTGCATTTTAGTAATTGTTCTTTATTTACGATAGTACTCATGTTCAATTAAAACTGAATGTAGGAATCCACATAGTGAAACTATCATAAAATCTGGTTTAGACTAAAAGTAAAACTACTTAAAAGTTATGTCAAAACATTAAAACTCTCTTGGTGTTCTACTTTTTAAAAAACTTATTTAAAAGTAAACAGGACATGTTTCGTGAGTCATTCGCTCACATGTCAACCATTTATAATGTGAGCGAGTGACTCACGAAACATATCCAGTTTACTTTTAAATAAGTTTTTAAAAAGTAGAACACCAAGAGAGTTTTAATGTGTTGACATGACTTTCAAGTAGTTTTACTTTTAGTCTAAACCAGATTTTAGTATTCATGTATTCACATCCTTACACAGTGGGAAGTAGCTGTCCTCAACTAATTTCATCCTGTAAAGATGTTCTGACAGGCCCAACAATTAAGCAGATTTGCACAATTCCAATTTTTCTTGGTTTCAATAAAAGATGTTTGAAAGTATTTAGATCTTCAAATGGTTTTCCTTTTAAGTTTTTGTTGGATATTTGCTATTCTTGTTCAGTTATTAATCTTTTTATGAAAGCTGCTCTAATGGTCATTATTTCACAATCAAAATTATTAGCATAAGTCCCAAAGGTGTATATTGACAGAATTCTTCACAGTATATTCCAAAGCCTGCTTCTCCATTTTTAAGAGATCCATCTATATACACTCTACACCATGTACCAGTTGGATATAGTTCTTTAATGTGCTAAGTGCTTAACACCTCAGGTAGGTTGTTGTTCTTGGAGACCATTGTATCCATTTAGTTTCACTCTGATATCTATATTTTGTAAAAGATAAGTTAGTACAATGGCAAGTTTAGTGCTTATTTTTAAAATTTTCTTTCTATATGTAATGTTGTATAATTTTGAAACTTTATTATGTGTAAATACTTTAATCTGTTGCAAATATTTTGACTATACTCAATACAGTGTAAACATTTTAATATAGTTACAAACAATACATTTTCTTGCATGCTGCCACCACCTATAGCTCATTGGACATTTCCACTCCTCCTTGGAACTATTTATTCTCTCATTTAACACAGTTTCCAATTACTCCTTTAACTTATAGTAAACAAATTATACAACATTAAAGATTTAAAGCCTTCTTGGTGATAATTATTAATGACGATTTCATGGAATATCCATTGAGTATTTTTATCACTGATGGCTGAAGTCATTAAGGCACAAATTTATGAACAGTAGGTCTGCAGTTCAAATTTTGCTAGGAATTCCCTTTCTGATTTAGTGCTTTGTCTTTTCTCCCTCTCCCAGATTTGCTTAGTTTTTATCAATCGAAATGTTGGGAAAATAAGACATGGAAGCTTCTCCCCCCCCCCCAAAAGAAATTCTTTTATCATTTCATCTTGTGTGCAACTAGTGTCTACTGCCTGTAATGCTACAGAAATAAAAATTATGTTAAATGCTATTAAAAAAGTCATCACTATATAGAGTTTTGGTAATTTTTATTTTCCAGCCTTCCTCATAATAACAAAGTTGGTGATAAATGCAAGTAATATTTGCATCTAAGATCTGATTTTAAGTATATCATACAAAATTTTAAAATTGTCTTTATTCTCGGAAAATATGGCCAAGCTTTGTTTGGTAAAAAAGAGAATACTTGGCTATTATTAACTGAAGCTGTCATTATATTATGCATTACTTCAGAAATCTTATTTTTGTATTTATAAACATTTATGTGTAAATTATCCATTTTAAAAATTACCTAATTTTGTTGTAATATTGTCTTACTTTCTCGTTATCCTTAAGAATATTTTCCACGAATTACAAAAATGACATTTCCTTGCAAATTGTGCATATTTTACACAATTATATGTTTTCTATGCTCCTTGAAGACTATGATAGCACTAAACATTTGTAAACCCAGTATACTGGTAATAATTACAACTATTATCTTGATTGTATTCCCTAAATATACTTAAATTATGCTGGTGATTTTATGACCAAAAAAAATTAGGAGAAAACTTAAATTTTAATAATTGCTTTTACTACTTGATTTTCTTATATTTACAATTTTAATGGGTTAAATATTCTGACCAGTTCTAAGCAAAGAGAATTTAAAATATTTTCATGAGCATATTGAATGGTGACCAGCACTCATTTAAAACTAATATTGTTCTGAAAGGGTTAATATCTGATTTTTATCATAATTTCCATGTTGTGCAAAAGGACTATAAAACATTTTACACATGGATGATTGCATAAACAAGCATATATCCATAAATTAGCACTTCTGAAACTAAAATTATTGCCAACAAATAAAATGACAAATTGAATCGACATTTAAAGCTAGATATTTTCTTTTATAAAACTAATTTCACCTTAGAATAAATGCTTTCAAAATAATTTTACCTGAATAATTTTATTAACTTTAAGGCTAGAGCTTTCTTTTAAATGTAACAAAAGATGGAATTAATAAACACACTGTATATTTTAATAACAGTAACCAATTTGCAAATGCTTGAAAAAAATTGTATTAAAACTGTTAGATATATAAGTTTAACAAACTACAGTAAAGAATCCAAGTACAACATATTACTTACTTGAGAGAAAGGCACTGTAGGAATCTTGACCAGAACTTTAGATGCCATTGTGCTTAATAAATAAGAACAACACTTGAAAACTACAGTACTTTCAAGCACACTTTTAACTACAATTCATAAATGTTGAACATTTGTCCGTGTGTTGTTCACAAAAACATTATTACAAACATAGGTAGCTTATTCTATGCAAAGCACATGATATTGCTAAAAACCACCTCCTTGTGAGAATGACAATGCTAGATCTTGTGTGTTTCTTGATTTTCTCACAGCTGATATGTTTGTGAATGGTTATGAGGAACCATCAATGGATATTCCAAAGGCATACCAATGTAGTTGATACACTGCTGTCCATAATCCCCACACAAATTTTGTCCTAGATCCTCCTGTCAATGGCTCCCATATGTCTGAGTGACTCTGCAAGGGTGGGAGTAGGGGGAGGGGTTATTGATTTCTTGATGGCAAGCTTCCTACACTTCTCCAGCAGATGGCTCTCTCAACCTTCCACACCTATTTACCACATGGCCCTAATTACAATAAATTATCTCAACAAAGAGAGGTTATTTGTTTCAA
Source organism: Metallyticus violacea (assembly GCA_030762175.1). Classification (NCBI taxonomy): domain Eukaryota; kingdom Metazoa; phylum Arthropoda; class Insecta; order Mantodea; family Metallyticidae; genus Metallyticus; species Metallyticus violacea. The sequence goes on along the minus strand of CM060839.1, from coordinate 20,683,874 downwards.
AATGTAGAACTGTTAGTAATAATGGGTCATTCTTAATTTCTATCTTTATCTAGTTTAAATAAATTCTTAATTCTGAAAGCATGAAGAATGCTTTCTTCATAACATGGTGCTTTGATTATATATATATGAACCACCAAAGAAGCAAAGAAGCAAAAATAGATAAAAAAAAACTTATCTCCTGTCTTTGAAGAACACTGGTTGTTCAAAATATAGAAATTGTGTGTATATTATATCTGCTTCCTTAGTTTTTATTATTTTAGTTACACTACTCAAAATATTACTTTATTTTTCATTTAGTTTATATTTATATTATAATCAAAATAAAATAAAATCTTCTAAAATAATTATATACAATAAAAATAAAAAATATAGTAATAACTCTTGGAACAATGTAACTAAAATAATAAGAGCTAGAGAAGCAAAAATAAATAAAATATTTAAAATAGTTACACAATTTTTACATATTTTGAACAAATCATGTTTTTCTTCAAAAGCAGAAGACAAGTCAATATCTATGGCAGGGTGATGACAGTGACTTTGTTTACCATACAACTTGTTAAAAACAGCAAGAAAAAAATCAATTCTTGAATCATAATTTATTTTTGGCACTAAATCCTTATTTGTATTGGCTAAAACTATGCAAATCTAACATATTGTGACCTTAATAAAATGCTTTTATTGCTCTTACATAGGTACACAAACATAAACCACTTTTAGCACCTTTAATATATGCAGAACTTACAGATACTGATTACTTTTTAATTTTATATCTTATTTAAACCACTCTTTAGTAAATAAAATTTAAATAAATACCTAAATCTTTCAATGTTTTGCCAGAAGATGGACACACAAAAGAAAGGGCTCTGAAAGATATCCAAATAATTTGCTATAAAAAGTAAACACAAACAGTAAATAAATAGTAGATATATACAGAGTCTTCATTTGGACGTGTGGCCGGCTTAACAGGGATTTGCCTGCCCTGTTTCTAACTGGTTCTGTTCCTTCTTCACTTTCCTGCCTCTATGTGTGCTGTACAGGAGTTAAACGCGCTTCAGTGTGTTAGTGCTGTTACAATGCCAAAAAGTTCGTGTACTTTAGCACACAAAATCTTCATGTATGATTCCTATGGGACAACAAACTCGTGTAAAGAACTGAGACGGCGATTTATAGAGATTTTTTTGCTGTTCTTGAGCCTCACAGAGAAACGCTTCGTAATCTTGTGAATAGATTTAGGGAAGCGGTATATGCTCTTGATAACAAACCGAAAGTAAAACGCCGTGTTCTTAAAAAACTCGATGACACCAGAGAAAAGTTAAAACGAAGTCCAAAGAAATCTCTGAGAAAGCTTTCATCGGAATCAGTAATTTCGCAAACCTCGTCTTGGAATGCCACTAACTTTTAAAACCCTGAGATAACTGTATTTTAGGAATTGCAAACACGCGATAATGTGAGTAGAGTTAATTTCTGCAATTGGGAATGAATGAATTGTGTTTAACGTCCGTTTTTGCTACAGAGGCATCACAGGCGATGGACACTGATGATACATGAGATGAAATGATATATTGGGAAAGGATTTATTTTTAAGGAAGGAATCGTTCCAGGCCTAAGTTTAGTGTACTTCATCGGCATTTGCCATTTATGACTGAAGACTCAGGAAAACCTGGAAAAAACCTTCGGGGAGGACGGTCCTGGCGGGATTCGAACCCCAGACCTCCCGCTCACAAGTCCGCGCCTTAACGACCTCCCTGCAATTGGGTGTTGGATAATGTTAATATTTGCCCTGTTGACCCGCGTAATTTTTTTTACGGAGTAACATGGTCATGTATCGACACAAAACAATAGATACTGGAGTGCAGAAAAACCCGATCTTGTACACGAGATGCCATTGTAGGAACAAAAAATTGGTGTTTGGTGTGATGTAGAAATCAGTGCGTTTGCATTTAAGGAGCTATGAATATCCGACTCCGTCGGCAAACAGCGTGCTTCTCCGAAGCCGGCCACGTGAACAAACGAGTTTTTTTTTTTTTGTTTTTTTTTTTTCTTGTGATGGAAAATTATCAAATTCTAGTTCTGTTATTTTTAGGTATATTCCACTTAGGCTACCGTACTGTGGACTCAAAGCAACCAGTGCTTCTCAGAAGATTAATTTATTGTCTACCTGTATCAAAATTTTCTACAGCTCTGTAATCTGATTACCAACCTATAGAATACCTTAATTAAAATTTTGGATTTTTTCTGAACTCAAAAGGAAGAATGACAAATAAATACTAGTAAAATATGCATCACATAATTATATGCAGAGTATACCATAGTATATACATGTTTTATTTATGTAGTTAATTTGTGCTCAAAACTTTGCTACAAGAATATAACTCTGCTTCAGCCATGGCTTGGTGCCAGCTATAAATAAAAACTAAAATATCTTTACAGAACTTCTACATCTACACATTAAGTAAATTGATATATCCCACCAACTGGTTGGATTCAGAACCTTTGGAAGATCTAAAGGCAATGTTACAGCCATCACAGGAGTCAGCGGACACCATGCCTTTGGATATGCGGAAAGCACAGCATTTCCCAGCCCCTGCCTATAACTAGGTATATAGCATAAAATTCTTCAACTCATTCATAATTCCAAATTTACACCCAGCCAATATGATAGTGTAACAGTGAATAGTACATATGCAAAAGATGACTATTTGAACAACATAATATCCTAAATCTAAACAATTTTCCAATACATAAACATTACTCTTCTACTATCCCTAGCCACACCCATTTCTTCTTAACATTGAATAAAATTTCTGCTAATCCCTAATCTGTTTTTCTGTAATACTCCTTTGCAATTCCTTGACAATAAATAAGATAGGAATGGTATTCTCTTTATCATCACAAATCAAACAGTTGTTTCTCAATTAACTTCCACATGTACCCCTTTCCTTTCTCCATGTCTAATCATGGCCAAGCATTACATTTTTCAATATACTTATCTTTCTGAAATTCAATATTTAAGTGAATATAATTTAAGGACAGTTTCCTTCTTCAATAATCATCACACAATTGACTATTCATATCTTCAAATCATGCTCTAATTGCCTTTTGAATTTCCTTCACATGACATTTCCATCCAAACCACACTTCTCCCATGCCATTCATCACCAACTGTTCTTTAATATTACATACCCAGCCCATACAGTTCTTTATACTTGATAGATAATATCATGCGAACTGATGAAAGATAAGATTTTCAACTTCATAATAATCACCAATAGGGTCAAAAATGCCTCATGAGAGAGAAGGCACCAGGTATAGTGAAGTATCAATGTGTGGATTGGTATTCTTGATATGAGAATAGTGAAAACATATATACATTCAGAGAAACTCAAGGTCACTATGTATGCAGCTTTCCTTCAGGATGTTGTCTCAGAGTTCTTGGAAGATATTCCTATGGCTACATGGAAAAACATTCTGTAGCAGATGTATAGTAAATCCAAATCTCTGGATTTAAACAATTTGGATTTTTTCTGCAGAACCATCTGAAAGAGTTGGCCTACAAATAGCCTGTCGACAGTCTTAAGACAGTCACTGCAAGCCTTTATGGGGCCATAACACTAATAAGCAAGAAACAGCTACATAAGGCTTTTAAAGTCACTGCCCACCAAGCTGCATTCTGCATACCTTTGAACATCTATAGGAGAAGCATAACTAAATGCTACATATAAAGTATCTATTTCTTTATGAACGTAGATTGATAAAAAAAAAACACAGTAAATAAAAACAAAAATATATTTCTCAACACATTTGGTCCAGCGAGATTCTAATTTTTTCATTCCCTCAGGAAAAAATGTTTTTTCAAATTGTGCATAATACTCAACTGTAGCACAGATAGCTTCTTCAATCGACGAAAATTTCTTCTCCACAAGCCAATTTTTAAGGTCAGAAAGAGAAAAATGTCACATAAGGTCAAATCTGGGGAATAGGGGGTTGGGGAACCATTTCAAAGTCCAGTTTATGCACTTTTGCCATTGCAATGGCCGACATGTGAGCAGGCGCATTGTCCTGTTGGAGGAGCACTTTTTTGCTCCCCAATCTTGGTTGTTTCTGCTTTTACTCAATATGTAAATAGTTCAATAATGTTGCATAATAACAGCCAGTCACTGTTTTGCCCTTTTCCAATAGTCAATCATGATTATACCCTGCCAGTCCCAAAAAAAACTTGCCCATCATTTCCTGCTGACTACTTTTTAGTGCACTTTCACCTTCGCCAAACTACTGTTATCGTTTTATCTCTGGGATGTAGTGGTAAACCCACATCTCATCAACAGTCACATATCGATGCCAGAAGTCATTGGGATTATGCTGCAACATTTTGAAACACAATTTTTCCTCGAGTGTTTTTGGTCTGAAGTCAACAAACGCAGCACCCATTGCACACTTAGCCTCTTCATGTGCTGAACTTCATGCAGGATATTATGTACTCATTCATACGAGATGCCTACCATCTCAACAATCTCATGACTCTTAATGCAACTGTCTTCTAACATGATATCATGAATTTATTGACAATTTCTGCAGAAGAAATCTCTATCAGGCATGCAAACGTGTAGCATCTGCAGTGTTGTTATGGTAATGTTTAAATTCATTTATCTAGTATTAAAAGGTCTCGAGTATTGGTGCAGAATCCCCACGAGCTTCCTTCAGCCAAGTGTGCATCTGGGCTGCAGTCCAATTTTTTTAAATAAAATGTTTTATCACTGCACTACTCATATTTATCCATTTCCACGAAACATATTACGTCAATCATTTATGACACCTGCCAACATACAACTGCATGTTGCATCTGTGTGAAAATTTGAAGAAATTTTACAAAAATCATGCTTATCAAGTCACGCTGCTTTACAAAATTTCCAGCCATTTCTTTGAAAGTTACCAGACTTAGCAATTCATCCTTGTACTTAGCCATATTTTCCCCATATGATCAGCCACTGTTTTTCCAATATCAATATAGCCATTGCATGCATCAACCTGGTCTCTATTCTAATTTTATTTTGTTGCCTCATCCCCTTTCTTTTGGTTTGATTGATTTTGACTAACCTGTATTCTTTGGCAATTTTTCACTTCCTCACCACCAAAATACTTTGGCAAAACTACATCTGGTGGTGGCTTCAGAAATACAAGGTTTTTAAACATATATACAAAGTCTATAGTGATATGACACATTTAGAAGAAGTAGACTAGTTGTTACAATTTATTAAAATTCTTTAATATTGATTTTCCATTGTATGTACACTGCTAGGCAAAAGTTTGGGTACTTATTTTTTAATATGTTTCTTGATGCACTGTATTTATGAAAAGAGATGAAAATCAAACACCTTGATATTATCTACCTCATTATCATCTTAAATGTATAAACATTACCCTAGAATTCCAGGTATTGTTTATAGGCACATTCTGTGATAGGAGCAGGGTGTTGAAGTCACTCGGTGGTTTGCAGGCTCTTTGTGGGTTCAGATTGCTTATACTATGCCTTTTCTTAACAGTATTACTCCATAGCCATGGCAGGAACTATATTCTTATGGCACTGTATATGAACATTAACTGTTTATTTTACATTTGTAAACAATCAAAGGAGGTATTAGGTTTGTCAAGTACTGCTGACAACACATGAGCATCTGATCTGGGTTGACATCTTGTGGGGAGCTACAAAGGAAGATGGGAAGAATGTATCTGCTTAACCTGAGCCGTAGCTGATGATAACTTTATTTTAATTATGACCATTAACAATGTAGTCTGTAAAAATTGCCTATTCCCTTATGCTGAGCAGCCATTCAGTTCCCTACAGTGTCATGTTAGTTTGCAGTGTGAAATCTTACTAGTGCAGGTGTTTGTGCCTTGTACCGGCATCCCATATGGCCACATTACATTCTGCTAAAAGTCAATGTGGCGATGAGATTTGAATAGCTACAAATATATAACTCACAGCTCTTCCATCAAAATTGGCAAATGTAAAATAAACAGATAATATATATTTTATAAGAAAATTTGTCACGCTACACCAACAGATTCTATACAATGCATATGTTCTCTTTTTTTAAAATAATCTGTAATATACGCTTGTTTTTTAAGACAATGTGTCATGCAACACCAAAAGAACCTAAACAATGCATATGTTTCCCTTTTTGAAAAGCTTGTTTTCTTTCTTTCTTTTTCCAGCATTTCATAATGAGACCTTTAGGGTAAGTTACATTTAATCCCTGTTTATCATACTTTACATACAACATTTCTAGTTATAATATGGGACAAACCTCAAAAGTCTTTTTTCCTGAAAACGAGATTACAGCTATCCAGCTGTTTATTTATGTTTCATTGATATGATATGCCTGTATCAGAGTTTGCACTGAGAAACGAAGTTGTCATGTTTCTTGAATCTCTTTCAGCACATGCTTAGTGCTAACAGAGATCAGACGTAAAGAGTAAATAATTTATATTTATTCTTTATTCATTAATTCTTTCATCGATATTCTTAATAATGTTAGAAACCCTGCCCAATCTTGATCTATAAAAGTAACAGTGGAAATGCTGAAGAATTACCAGGTATCTCATGGCAGTGTGCAATTGTTTACATGAAAGTGATAACACACACTTGGAACTCGGTGGGATGGGACAACATTACTTTTTCTGTGAAATGTCTTTTCAGTGTTTGAAAATAAATTGCAATTCATGCATGTGAATTGCTGCATATTCCTATTCATACTCATAGAGCCAACCTTTATTTTAATATTTCAGAAGATTATACACTTTAGGTAAAAATAGATTCCATTCTGTTTATCAGTATCTCAACTACTCCTTTGTTCCTTTCACTGTTTTGCAAGCAAATCATCTGAGAACTTGATAGGAATACATTTTGATATTTATTTATTTTAGTGCTGATTAAATGCACTTATTGTAAAATCAAAAACTTTTGTTGGAAGAACAAAAGCCTATACCCTGTCTACCAAAAAGTGTGATATGGACTGTTATCAAACATATATCCTTCCATGCTTAAGGTGAGCTGAAACAACTGAAGAAAGGAACAATAAAGCAAAACTATTGTACAAAGACAAAGGTGGAGGTGCATACAAACACCTCTCTATTAGTCCCATGATGGCTGGCAGACTTGCAAGTCAATATTTTTAAAAGTTTCTCCGTGTACTTCAAATTTTAGTCAAAAGTTGAGTAATCTTGAAAATTTAACTTTCAGTTTAAAGTAATATATTACACAAGATATTACAGAGACATAAGAGAGTTTATCTGCTAATGTGGTAAAACCTCAAATGGAAGCAAAAGGTCATTAAATTTCTGTAGTTTTATTGGTTGGTGGAAGTGATGATGGTGAGTAGTGGGTTTGAAACTGTAAGTCACTGTTTAATTAATGAATGAAAATTTATTTCTACACATTGCATACTACAGTAGGAGTTTTACAATATTTCCTTGCTCCTTAAGTGCTTGTTAATTCAGGATCATATACAACTAACACCCTGGTTATTGTGTACACATAGTCCTACATCTCTATAACTCTACATATTATCAAGTGAACTTTACTTCCCTAAAGGTTATCGTCTTCCCTCATCATTACTTTATTACCATCTTCATTTGCCGTGATCAATTTCCTCCACCACTTTTCTCTTACTTTCCCTACATAATTTCCAACATGATCTAAAATTTCTTTTCTACTATACTCAAAAATCTTTATCAGAATTTCTGCCTGCAGATTATCCCATTTCTTATTCCATATTTCCTCTTTCTATCCTTCGGTTTCTATACATTTGTTTAATTAATGATCATATTAGTTTTCATTTGCTTGCAAGTTGATTTTTTTTTGCATGTATATGTATGACATGTAATATGTGCATCATGGCTCAGATAATAGCAAGTTTGCTTATCGACACAGATTTGATTCCTAATTGAGACATGTGCCTGGGTAAGGTTTTTTTCCGCTTATTTTCCCTTACCCTGAAAAGGTAAAAAGCATAGGTATTTAAATTTCATTCATTATTTTAAAAATAATACAATGCTTATTAAAAAAAGTAGTAAAATGTTTAATAAATCATTATTAAAGAAGCAATGAAATGCTGTAATTGTGGAAATCAGATATTAAGTATTATTTTTTATAAGTCAGCACACAATGAAAATTTGCCATTAGATGATGATCAGATTATTGCAGCATCATTTTATATACATGCATTAAGTATTAAGATGAAAATGTCTTCAGCTGTAGCATTATTATATACTCCAGATTATTGAAGTTCAAATTTGAAACAAATTGAGTATTAATTTAACTAAATTTAGCTCTATGTATAAACAGGTCTCTTAAAGTACATAAATTAAAACAAATTATAAGGTTAGGTTGCTCTATTTATATTGTTTTCAGATAATTTTGGCTTAATACAAGTTCAAAAAAATAAAATTTTATACAATGCTTGAAAATAGGTCGCTTTATTTATTTGTTTTTGTTTTGCTAACCTGACCCAAAGTTCCATGGGTAGCTCAAGAAAAAACCAGTTTTTTTCAGTAACAGTGGTCTGCAGGAAGGCAGGAAAAATATCATTTCCTGTGGAGTTATCTATGAAAGAAGGCTTCTTAGTGTTGCTGAGAAAAGGAGAATTTATAATTTTTATAGGCTTTTTGATTTTGTTGAAGGCAACTAATGGACTGTTTGAAAGTGAAATGTTTCCAAATGTTCTCCTTGTGTTGATAAATGCATGTTTTTCTGCAATTTTGTCACTTATGTATAAATTATGTATTTTTAGCCATGGAAGAAGTACACGATAACCCAGTAGGGTGGGCAAGAATTTTCTCCTGTTAAAAGTCATGAAACAAAATAGAAGGGAAATGCATCAATTTGTTTAACCTGGATCTACAGTTTGGGGAATGTGATTACATCAGAAAATTGGAGCGATTTCTTACACGAAAATGAATAGAAACAAATGTTTTATGCATGATTTGCAGTAATGTAATGCCACTTATCCATTGCTATTATGGCTTAAATGGCTCCTTTAGGAAAAAGGGCCACCAAATATACCACAAATGAGCAATGACACAGTTTATTAAATTTCAGTGAAGTATTAATAATTTCAATCCTAGTGCATTTTTCTACTCTATAAATAAGAACTTTGATTTGATTGCAGTAGTTTTAACCCCTAAACTAACATCCTATCAGCTCACTCTAACATCAAATCTGCAATTGGATTCAATTAAAAATTAATTTATTATGCCTATTTCAATTCAGTAATGAAATATGGTATTATAATTTGGGGAAACTCGGTTAAAAATGAGTGTGTTTTCTAATTACGAAAAAAGGTCACATGAATATCACTGGAACACATAGCAGACATTCATGCACAAACCTCTTGGGTAATTTGAAATTTTAACTCTACTATGTGAATATACATTATCCCTCATGAATTTCTATATAAGAAATAAAGAAAATTTTGTACAAAATCAAAATATACATTACAAGAACACTGGAAAAACCGAAATTTACATAGACCAATTTCAACACTTTCCTGCCATCAAAAAGGAGTTTATTATAAACACATTTTAATACAAAATGCTCCTCTCCTAAGTCTAAAAACCTTAATGAACAATGGTAAACCCTTCGAGTCTACTCTTTAAAATACCTGTGTAAAATAGCTATTATTCTGTAAAGGAATATAAATTGACAATATATTGATTCAAAAACAATGTAATGATTTTATATCAAAAATCATTATAATTTATATATGCAAAATATATAGTGAAATTTGTGCACCTATTTAAGTGATTTGTATATTTCTGCTCCTCTGGTTTTTATTTTGGCTGAGTGTTCTAGGAATTACGTTATTTTTCATTTTTATTGTTAAATTGACAATATATTGATTCAAAAACAATGTAATGATTTTATATCAAAAATCATTATAATTTATATATGCAAAATATATAGTGAAATTTGTGCACCTATTTAAGCGATTTGTATATTTCTGCTCCTCTGGTTTTTATTTTGGCTGAGTGTTCTAGGAATTACGTTATTTTTCATTTTTATTGTAACCATTTATACAAATGTATACTATATTTTTATAAATATAGAAAAATGTTTACTATTGTAAACAATGTAATGACAAATTCTATGTTGTAAATCTTTACGACTGTTTCATGAACTGATGGAATGTTTATTGGAACTGAACTAAGCAAAACAGAAACAAATGCGAAAAAATTTTAAACTTTATTATCTTAACTTAATCATTTTTAAACTTTACTCCAAATTCAATCATTTTAAGAAAATGTTTCTAATTAATTGCTGTGGTTTAAGTAAATAATTACTTACCTGTAAAAATTGTAATGTGAGCAAGTCACTCTGCATCAGACGGGTTCTCCTTACACTCCCCTCCCATTAAAACTAACTCTGCCATACCTAACTAAATCTGTAAATATATTGCTATCAATTAAACTAAACAGAACAAGCTGGTGGAGCAACCCACTGTTAGTTACACTCAATCGCACAATGATTTTAATATACAATTAGCTTCATCATGCAATGTTCCAATTAACAATTTTAGTTAATAAATAGGCCTTCGATACACTAGGAACAGTTGGCGTGGTCTACATATTTAAACAAGTGGAGCAAAAGAGTTAGTTTGACTCAATCACACAATCATCTTGACACATGATTAGCTTCACTGTGCAATGTTCCAATTAATAATTTTAGTTAATAAACAGAACAGTTACAATTTCAAAACGAAAGAATAGAAATGTAAAAAACTGGGCATTATTAAAATTACCTTTTCAAGCAGATTATTCCGAAGGAATGGTATTTCTTCTCCATCTGACATATACGGCTGTGGAAACACTTCAACTCCTAATTTTCCACCTCTGCTCCATTGTGGATATTGTGATGTCAATGGCGGCAGAACTGTTGCTCTATGTGACTTCTGTGAAGTTCCTGGTAAAACTGTCACAGATCGTGATTCTGAAGACCTCATGTTATTGATGCTGCATTCAACATCCAGATTCAACAAAGAAGGCGCCACCTCTTTTTCTATCTCTTGCATTTACTGAGGGCTGAGCTAGGAGCAACAGTGATGTGGTTGTTTCAATATCACAATGGAAGGCATTAGTTTAACAAATGTCATGAATGCTATTAACTGATTATAGTTCATAGCTCATATTGCCATTGTACCAATTTAAATTTATTTCCTGTAAATATGTTATTCTGTGAATATTCCAAATGTGGACGGATGTCATAAAGGAACCATGATTTGGTTAGTTAATTTCTGTAATTCATCACATAACAGAGAGAATAAGTAATATTTCACAATCATATACACTGTAATTGTAAATAAAAACTCAATTTATCGTAATAAAAATACCTATGCATTCAAATAGCAAATGTTCCATTTCTCAATAGTTCGCGATAAAATTAGCGTGAGCAATGCTTATATCATTTGTATATATTGGAAGAGCAAATTTAGAGAATGATGATTCACGTGTATTTTTGATTGAAACACGTATGTTCTAGGTCACTTATAATATTGCGCTCATAGGCATGTGCAGCCTTTCGTAATTTTCTTGTATTGCTACACCTTCCTCAAAGCTGTTAACTACTCTTTCTTCGACAAATGCACATATAGCCACGTTCTCTTAGCGAACCTATGGTACTTCAATATCTATAAGTGCAACATTTATTTACAGCTGCAGAAACACCTGAATTTAAAAATGTAAGGTCTCACCAGCTCTTTTACAAATTTCGCAGCCCATTAGGTACCACCAGCTTTTCATATACTTTACTAAATATGAGATATCTGTATCAAATCCTGCGAAAAAGTCTTGCTCAAAGCCTACTGCTTAATAATATTGCAGAAAACTATGAAGCATGTGGCAGTGGTACAATAATTACAGAGCATTTTCTCTGAATATTGGCACAACTTCTTTTGCTGTTCACAAGGATAACTCCACCCAACCCAAGAATGTATGCCGCACATGCGATCAAGCATAGACATGCCTTTCACTCCATTCTCATGAAACGATAATGATCGTTGTTTACATTATATAGTGCTGAATAGGAACTAAACTGTTGTTTTGCATACTTTTCCTCGCCTTAAAAAATTACTTAACCAAGACTTAACCTAATGACTAATCATACTCCGGAAAACTTTCTATGAACTGCCATTGGTAACCGCCCACAGCATTGCCAACCATAATTTTACTTGACGTAACAGCAAGAGGGCATTTAGGAGGTATAATTTTTACTTAGTTACACACAGCGCCCAGCATAACACAAGTAGCGCCTGCTTTCACGAAGGGCAGCGGAGGATGGCGGAGAAAACCGACGGCAACAGCCGGTGAACGTAATCTGCAGCAACGATACGATGTGTGCATTGATGGAACTACTTAACTAATAATATCAACACAATTTCAGTATTAGTCTCCTAACAAATAAACTTATGTTAAAATTACATAAAGTTAGCGCAAGAGGGATGAAAAAAGTAACAATTATTCCATTAAGAATAGTGTAGAACATTTACGAAGATTAAAAAAAAAATAACATTTATTCCGAGAAAAAAATATTACAAGTGCGGAAAAAACCCAGTACTTTCACATCAATAGTACGACACTCTAACCTACTGAGCCAAGTTCGATTCCCCTACTTATCTTTTTTTTTTTTTTTTTTTCCTCAGAATAAATGTTACAATTTTTTTAATCTTCATAAATTTTCTACACTATTCTTAACCGAATAATTGTTACTTTCCCTCTTGCACTAACTTTATTCTAACATAACTTTCATATGATCGACTAAATTTAAAACAGTGTTGATCTTGTTATGAATTAGGACGTTCCGTCAATAAACACACTGTTTATCGTGACCGCTACGGGTGGCCGAGGTCGTTAGGACGCGAACTCGTGAGCGGAAGGTCTGGGGTTCGAATCCTACCAGGACCGACTTCCCTGACTGGGGTTTTTCCAGGTTTTCCTCAGTCCTCATAACTGGCAAATGCCGGGAGATACCCTATAATAGGCCTGGAACGTTTCCTTCCTTAAAATAATCCTTTCCCAATTTATCATTTCATCGCATGTATCATCAGCGTCCACCGCCTGTGGTGCCTCAGTAGTAAAAATGGGCGTTAAATACCATTCAAAAAAAAAAAAAAACTATTTATCGTATTGTGGCTGCAGATACGTTCACGTTGCCATAGGTTTTTCCCGCCGTCTTTCTCTCCCTTCGTGAAAGGGGGCGTGACTTGTGCCAGTCTGAACGCTATGTGTAATGTTAAGTTAATTTTTTAACATTGCTGGATCATACGGAACCGAAAGTGATACGAAGTCCTCAAACTAAAGGCTTCTACAGGCTACTAGAATTTAAATATTCTTGTATGTACATTGCACTCCGAATTAAACTTGCTTGTTCATTAGTTTAAAATTGAGATTATGCTCATTAACTTAATATACAGGATGCATTTAAAAAAAAAAATACAGCTGATTATCTTGAAAGTAACACATTTTCAAAATAAAATTTTATGGTAAATGTTTCTTCATTTGAGGGGGAAGGACAATGATATTACTTACATTTAATTAATGCACATTTTCAAGGTTGAATTAATTAAAAAAAAGTTTCAGACAAAAGTTGCTAGCTTAACCAAAATCTATTCAAAAAAATTGGGGTTCCCATTTTAAACAATTGAGTTGACCTTGAAAATATGCACTAAATGAAATGTAACTAACATTATTGTTATTCTCCATCAAATGAAGAAACATTCACCATAAATTTTCTTGAAAACATGTTACTTTCAAGATAATCACTGGAATGTTTTTAAAAAACATCCTATATGAACAAGAAAGCTAAAAGAAAGTTGTCGCACATGCAGAGTGGACTATGCTACATTATAATTATGAAGTTATACACTGCACATTTGGGTATGATTTATTGAACAAGCAGTACGAATTGTACACTTATTAAAGGGGGGTATGAGTAAGGCAGGACAGTCCCATTTTCTCTTCAAACAACTATGTAACTTTTACATATTTCCACATTTTACATATTTAATAAGACAGACTTAACATTTGTATTAAAGATTTTAATATTTTGTTTGGGTTTCCATAAGGAGTTAATTGTGATAAAGCAATTCTGGTCTTAACAGCTTCATCAGATCCACTGTCGTTAGATAAAATAATCTTTAGGTATGAGAATTTTTCAGTATTTTCTACTCCTTCTAACATAAGAGTAATGTCTTTCTTAAAAATAACCCTCATTATTTCTGTTTGCTGTTTGTTTAAATACAAACTAGCTGTAGAAATCACTCATTTCTAATTCTAACAGAACAACCCATTTGAAACATATAATCAAAACAAGGTAAAAATTTTTGTTTTTATATTCTGCTTTTAATGGTGTAGATTCAGACCACTGCTGTGATCTTGTGGTAACATTCATGATTCCTTATGGCAGGCCTGGGTTCAATTCCAGATTGGGCCAGTTTCCCTGGTTTTTCTCTCAGATATTATAGAGAGTGCCTGGGAAATTTAGGCCATAAAGTTTCCTGAGCTGATTCAGCCAAATATCATCAACCTTTCTCCTGGCAACTATTTTTAGGATAATTATAGCTGCACCTTCTAGATAGGAGGCAGTGATAGCATCCCACAAGTCTGAACAGCAGTGGTGGCATTGAAAAAAAAAATTATACAGATTTACTATAATGGATGTGTTTTAGGTACTGAAATAATACTAATAGTTATTTTTTTTATATTTATTTTACATAATAACAATTAAGAAGTTACAAATAATGTGCTGCAATTCATAACATATTAGAAGCATTTGGGGTATTGATCTTCCATGCAGGAAGATCAATATCAATTTTAACAGCAAATGTTAGAAAAGAGATGATTAGGAGTGACTTATTAGATAAAATAACATAACTTTGTACCACAAGGGTAAATTTTGATTGTGGTACTATAATTTTTATTGCATGAGGATTTTAAAAAATTGGTGACACATTTTTATGTTCTTCGGAAGAAGAAAGAAGCATATATGCTATGATCAGGATCAACCTTTGTTATGCTGTAGTGTTTACATATTAATGGGTATTAAATGTTCAAGGATCTTTAAATATTTTCATAACCAAAAGCTTAAACAATTCATCTATTGTGGATCAGGCAGGCCGATTAGCTGGACTCACATCACCCAATCCACTGTCCATTAAACTGCTAAATCAGATTTTGAAGGCTGATGCACAGAAAATAGGATAGTGCCCGATGTGCATAAAATATCAATTGCCTTTGATACAAAAGCACTTCTCTAATATCACCTATAAGTCATGACTGGAAGGTCCTACAAGTTCATCATGTGTAATCCTGTCCATTCAGTGACAGATATTATTTCTGATGCCTCAATTCCATGAATTAAATGAGGTAGGATGGTAAATGGGAATCGTAAATAACAAATCCTATAGTGACAAAAGCTGGTCCTTATCTAAGCAAGTATTTGTATTAAGACCTATGTTCACTAGAATGCTGTGCCTCAGTAGAAAAAACAGGTGTTAAAGACTATTAAAAAAAAACTAGAATGCTGTGAAAATACTCAACCCTTAATTCTAAACATTTTGTATAAAAACATTTTGTAGTGCATATCAAACATGGCACACTAAGGTGGCAAACATTGCATTGAAAGAACTGAAGATACCTAACATAAGACAATACTGTCAATATTATAATATTACTTTTCCAAATATTATACTCAAAAGATACATTTCTAATATATAATTCCCAAGATGAATTTTTCTTGGCTTAAATGTCATTCAGCACACACCAACACCTTAAATAGATAATTAGGTCATATTTGCTTTGCAGTGTGCATAGTGCAAGAAACTCAAAATTAAAATTCATTAGGATATATCTGCAGAAAGCGTGAAAAACCAGGTAAGTCTCCAAAAGCAAATTTTACAGGAGACAGAAAACAAAAGCTTGGAATTGCCACCAAAATCAAGAATTAACGTTTAAAAAATGGCTTTTGGGGGACATAGCGTTTTAAACAAGATCTTTCAAATAGAAATGTTTACAGTTCACTATGCTCTGTAGTTTTTTTACCTAAACTGGTTTTTGGCATCTGTTGTACAGCTGTTTAGGTAACTTACCTATCTATGTTCATATTAAACAACATACTTTGAGTCAAACATTAACCATTTATTTTCATTTTGTTGGGAAATGTTCCAAGTTATAACCAGGGGAGTATTACAGTACATTTAATTGTACATATTTCTTTACAGCCAACTCTTTTTGAATTATACATCTAAGAACATACTTTAAATTGCAATGAAAAAAATTGTACATAAAATAGATTTACAAATATTTAATTTCACATGTTTCCTAAGAATAGTCTCTTTTTAACTCAAACATTAAATATGTGTTTATTTGTATTCTTATAGCAAAATTTCAAAAACAAGATGTTAACTATATTAATGAGTATAAAAAGCATGAAAATCAGATGGTGGACTGTATGCATTGTTAACTCCATGATTTGGCAGGCTCCTTTATTGCGGAAAAGTCAAACTTTTGCCTCCATGACAAAACACAGAAAATGACAACAGCTTTTAATAAAATTGTAGTATAAATATTGCCGCTCATTTGTTTATGGATATTCTTTTAAGATTAATACATACTGCCAAAAGTGGTTTTCATCACAAAACAATGGTCCAATATTTGGTAACTTGATGTTGGCATAATAACACAGATGTGAAAAAGAGAAATAAACAACTTAACTGCTTCCCTCATTTACTTAGGTGGAGGGAAAGGTCTGCAGTAATCAGGTAAATCCACATACCCAGGTTTTCATGCAACCAAAATGATGAACAAGGAGGAAATGTTAAGTAACTGGACTTGCTTGTTTTTTCCTGTCCACATTCTGTTGGTGAAAAATAAGCATAGTCGATTTACCTACAATGTTATTGCACACTGTGTCCATATTTTTTTCACAGTTCAGTATCTGCAACTATTTAGAATTAGAGTTACCCAATGTTTCACTCTGTATAACTCCTCACAGAGAATCACACTGGGTGCCAATAACTCATTTTGAAACAAAATTGGACTTATCCGGTTTTTCACACTGGTGGAGATATGTGTATATATTGTATGTATTATGCACCTTTCCATACACATTTACTATAAGGAGCTATGTTTGAAGCAAATAAGAAAGGTAGCAAAAATATTTTTAAAATGCAGAAGAGATTGATTTGTTCATAGGGAAAAAATAATACTGCGACATATGTTCGGAGTATTTTAAAATATTAAAAAAATCTCCTCTGCTGTTGCTATATGCATAAAAGACAAGCCTGCAATGTTTGTAAATTTTCATGAACAAGGTAAAATATAACAAGAGGAATACAAATATCAAAATTATCTATTTCATAAAAGTCTACATTATACCAATACTTTACAATTGGCTACCAAAGAGAAAGGATCTAGTTATAGTTTTACTTATATAGTGACTGCTTAAAGGAGTAATATTTATTATTCTAAGGATGTGGTAAGTGGAGCATCAAGAAGAGGTTAACATTGTAGTTATTTTGAAGCCTCTGTAGCTTTTTAAGTGCATTCTCTGTATATCCTGCACTATATTTATATTTTTATGTTTAATATATATTACAGTTTCTGTATCATTTTCTCATATGTTAAAGCATAAAATAAAGTAAATAAAAATATACTTCACATGTGTAGGATGGCCATTACATTCTTTTTTGTCTGGACATGTCCTCTTTTTTGCACCTTTGTCCAGGATATGGGCAAATTTTTTAAAAATCATGAAAATTCTTCCTTTTCATAATTTGTATGCCTGAAATTTTGAAATGATATTTTTGGCACCATTTTTTAAAGTAATTTGCCTGTAAGTGACAGAAACAACAATGGAACATACCCTTTGCTTACAGGCAGCTAGTAGTCAATCCTGGTGGTCTAGTGGTAACCATACTTGCCTTATAGACCCAAGATCATGGGTTCAAACCTGGCCAGTGTTGATGGATTTTTAGGATGTAAAAATCCTACGCATCGCTTCCTTTGGAAAGGAATGAAAGCAGTAGGTCCCATCGTGTAGGTTTATAGCTCATAAAAGGATCTCAAGCCTGAAGCAAAATTTATCAACTGTTACATGCCCTAAATTGAATGAGACGTTGAACAGTATTATTGAACAAGAAAACCAAATAAAAAATATAAGCTAGCAAATTAAGAGATTAAAGAGCATCAAGTTTCTTTCCCACTTGCTCAAAATTTGCCCATTCTGCTTTGTGTGCATATGTGTAAGTGTTCTGTATTTTTTTCTTAACCATGTGGTCCTAAAGTTTACATTATCTCTTCATGCATAGAAAATGGCAATATAAGTTCAGTGATGCCGTAGTCAGCAAATATCCTGCATTGATAAAAGAAATGAATTTGAAACTGAATGTAAAATTTGTGGGTCCACGACCTAATACCTCGGATACACATTACAAAGTAGTATTAAATTTACATTCTCATGCTTTTTTTTTTTTTTTTTTTTTTTTTTTTGCTAATTTAATATTTAGCATCACATCTTCCTCAGTTTTCATATGTAGCTAACTGTAAATTGTTATTATAAATATTATGTATAAAATAGATATAGACAATTTTTAAGTATAATATAAGATTAAATTTAAATGGATATTTTGACTTTTCTTTCTTTGAATAGTAACCTTTTTGAAACTTTTTGTTCTCCCCCTTTTTTTTTATATCAATATGAATCTGGTCACCCTACACATGAGACAAATAACTTAAAATCTAATCAGCAATAACTTATGAAAATCTATTGTTTGTTTAATATAAGTCCCCAGAGTGTTGCAAACATTTATTTTGTTTATTTTAAAAAGAAAATAAGAGGACATCTGAGAGATAAAATTAAAAATTTCTCTAAAAATTAACATTTACTGTGTGACATAATATTGAAATTTTTTAAGTTTTGGAGTCATTAATATGTATTATTATTATTATTATTATTATTATTATTATTATTATTATTATTATTATTATTATAAAGAAATATAATGCAATTCTTTATTATTCTTAGAAACATTAAAATAAGATAGGCTAAAAAAAAACTATTTGCGCATTACAGAACATTATTTCTGTTGCTTTTCTTTCTGCAAACAAATTTCTCAAAAGCATACATGCCAAAATACTTTAATTATTTTCAATTCTTAATGTACTCAAAGGTTCTCAAATACAGATATATATATATATATACACACATATATATTTTACATATGTACTGCAGTGCTTGTAGGCAAGATGCTCAAATACCTCATTTAAACAATTTTCTTCAGTTTGATGGATTCAAAATATTTTAAAATTACAACATCAATTCAAATTTTCAAATAAAAAGCTATAATAAAGTTTTATAGTTGTTAGCTACAAATATATATATATATATATGTCTTTATTAAATAAAATAACTTTATCATTCTCAAAGGTAATTATCATTGCAAAAATAAAAGTGATTCCTTTAATAACTAAGCACATGGTTTCTTATCCTGATATAGTGTCTCATTCAAGAGCTGCTCTCGCACCTCCCAGCGACGACGTTCTCTCTCAGTTTTCTGTCGACGGATTGCCTTGCCCAATGAACATGCAAACATCACACCCAACAACTAAAACATTACAAAATAATCAATTAAATAAATATAAATCACCTCATTAATTGTGATGTAAAACTTGAGATATGAAAAGTTCTGCTAGTGTTTTAAAATAAATATGCCTTATTAAAAGATATGATTGGTATTTATTTTGTTATACCTTACACTCTTTGTGTTCATAGATAACAATACAATGAGATTACATTTTTGAGATATGACTTATTTGTACTTGTAATTACTTATATACCATTTACTAACAATCCATCACTGAAGTTCCTCCCCAATTTCTCTTGTCATATAGATTTAAAAGTAGAGGCTGTTCATTACATAAAAAGTTGGTGCAGCCCTAGCTCCAAATAAGGAATTTAATTTTAAAATAATGTTGAGTATCTACTATACAGTTTGAGTAAATATATTCCGATATACACAATTATATCCACTTAGTGTTTTAGACAATTTATTTCAGAACAGAAGGCTGCTAAAGTAAAAATTACTACATTTCAACATAAAATACAACACATCAGGGGTACTACAATGGGTGTATAATAGGAAAATGGACTTTTAAAAAAGTATATTGATGTACTTACATAAGATTCACTGTTTGGCATCGTTTTATATATATGCAACAATGCACTTATGTACCAGAATGTTGCCATAGAAAACCAAACAATAAATTAATTTGTTAGTTTATATACAAGTCACAAAAATTTGCACTGGCCAATATATAAAATTAAGTTTGTCAGTGAAAATATGTTGGATAGAGTGATTAGTGTCCTTTATTTCCCAGACAAGTAAAAAATGTAAATACATTTAAAGACTTTTGTTCAGTACATTTAATTAAATATGCTTGAAGCCCATTCTAAGAAATAATACAAATGTGGGAAAAACAATATTTTTTTAGACTTATGTATTAATTAAGAATAAAAATATATTGATTTTATATTTTAAGTCTGGCCACTGCAGTTGACTTTTTAATTCAAGACAAATATCTTTTGTGTGACCTGAGCACAGACTGTAAATTTTTTAATATCTAGCAGTTATTATCTCTAGCATAAGGTTAAACATGCTTCAAAATACTCACCTGGATAAGTCCAATAGAAACTGCAGCACTGGCCAACATGATAGTACTCTCCCCAATAACAAATGCCAGTCTAGGCAAACATCCATTTCTTGTGATATAGTCGCAAGTTCCCAGGCAACAAGAAACAGGCACATATGTTCCATTCGCAAAGATGTCAATTGTATCATATCCAGGAGTCAACAACCCTGCCCAGTCTGTGTAGGAGTTCACTCCACAGCATTCTAACTATATTTAACAAAAAATGAATTTGTTAGTTTATATACAAGTCACAAAAATTTCCACTGGCCAATATATAAAATTAAGTTTGTCAGTGAAAATATGCTGGATAGAGTGATTAGTGCCCTTTATTTCCCGACATGTCCACCATTTTACACTGAATCTGAGTTTAAGGAAAAATTATAAAAAATGTATATACATTTAAAGACTTTTGTTCAGTGCATTTAATTAAATATGCTTGAAGCCCATTCAAAGAAATAATGTAAATGTAGGAAAAATATATTATTTGAATATAAATTGAACAAATATTAAATTGACTTCAATTTATTAGCTTCCCATAAATTCATTCAGTTAAGTTTTTAGATTTTTGAACACATAAATTGTCATATTAATTTCATGATGATGTATAAGCCATAGAGCAGAACTAAACAATTAATTAACCATTAGATTATATTTAATAATTAAACATAAACATAATTAACTGTCATTCATATATCAGTGAATAAAACAATATACCTTTTTTTACAAAGATGTTGATTAGGGAAAAATTTTACTAGATAACATTTTAGGTTGTTTGGAAAAGCATTGATTATTGCAATATGCAATACCTTTTGATAGCACAAGAATACTGAAGCAATTTATGATATATAGATAGATTATATTTGGATATAATACGTATAGATTTATATTTTTGTATTGTGTTTATATTATGAATTATTGGTTTTTTAGAAGTTTGGGCATATTATTTACATAAAATGTCAAATAGAGTATTCACAAGAATAACCAATATCTCCAATTTTTAAAATAAGTTTATGCAAGAATATCTCCAGTGTATACAGATTTTTTTATGTTTTAATAGAAAGATAGCTTACTGCAGCTAAGTTACCCAAAAAGGTTAGATTAGTGTGATTCTTTCAATTCAAATGAATGAATTTCTAGGTCTACATAAAGATAATGTTGTTCAATTGTTTCAATATATATTATTAGTATCCTTATCAGTAATTATAAATCCAAATATCTACAGGTGATGAATGTCATAAATTTCATTTTATCCTAAGTTAAATAATAGTAATGTACTTCCTTTAAACCTGTCACCAGATTTCAACTTACAATTTTATAGCACAATTATATAATTGTAGCACTATTATACTTCACTTCACAGGTCATGTAGCATTCACTCTCATCCTCAGTTTTAGACACACTAATGTCCTCTAGCCCTGGCAGGATGAGTTCATTAAACAGTCCAATGGGAGGATCTCAAAGTTCATGATGACATTTATATTTTTTAGTGACTTGAGGAAAAAAAAATTATTCTATAAAAAAGACATCATCTTGACTTAAGACTCAGAAGTCTTTTCTGATTATGAATAACTGTTTGCACGGAAAGAATTTCTGCATGCTTTTATTCTACATTTTAGTATGAAGTATACACATGGAAAATACACTATTCTATATTTACATTTTGTAATTGAAATTTATTGAAAATATATTCCAAGAAACTACCTAATATAGTACTATATTCAAATATACAAAAAAGAAGCTCAAATTTATAACTTTTTTAAACTTTTTCTTAAGTGCTACTGGACCCTAGTCTCTGGTCATAAGCAATTATCTACCAAATCCACTAAAATATTCTCTTTATTAATATACTGTTTCACTAATTTAAATTAAAATTTATTTAAACAACTAACATTCAATTTTATTTGCATATTATTAAATATGTACAAAAAATATCTAAAAAATAGGTAATACTAATATAAATTTCAATAATCCTGAAATAATTAATGCAAAACAGCCACTTTACCTTTTCTTGTATGAAGTTAATAGTGGAGCACATTTCTGCATTGGTACTGTACTGGAACATTGCCTGTTGAAGTTTGACTGAAAGATAGCCTGTAATTCCGCTTGAAAGTATATATGCCACTAATCCTACACATAACTCCATTACAAAGATCACTGCCAGTAGAACTGCAAACTGATAAAAGTAACAGTTAGAAATATGTTTTGTGCATTATAACAAGACATCCATACATTTTTACTAAATTAGAATGGCTGGAGATTTGTGATCATTGAAATACAGTTCAGAAACATCAAAATTTGTATGGGACATGTAAAGTATGAAAATGAATAAATATTACCATATTTTTCTTTATAATGTTAGATATAGTTACCAACAAATCTTCCATTATTAATAGATTCACACCCAACAATTCAGGCAATGGCAGCAAATAATTATGCCTCTTCATGAACAATCAATGAAACAAGGAAACTAATTTATCTTTTTATTTATTTACTGCTCATAGACTTGAGGTATTACAAGTGCTGAGCAGTGTCATCTGTAAAAGTACAGCGAGATGATACAATGTAATAAAGAGATGAAATACAAGAGAATTATGTAAACACAAGTGGCAGTGGTAATGAATAATTAATTATATGATAAATAAAGTATTATAATGCAACCAATGGGTGATTTTACTTATTGGGATCTACGTGTGACTGCCAGTTGGTCAGTTGAAGCTTGTACCACAGTGCATGAGAGCCATAAAACTCTGAAGCTATGATTGCTGCATAAGCTATTACTAACACTTAAACGGTACATTTACTCACCATTATGAAGCAAGAAGATGCTGGAACTACCTCCCTTAATTTTCCATACATTTCTGGCATTAGCTTATGAAATTAACCATTAAGCTATGTACTTCCTTCTTAGAAATGGAAGAAAATTCTGCATGAATGTTATTTTTTAGTTCATCTAATATGTATGGATTTGTCTTGTACACTTTTTCCTTTAATGCCCCCCCCCCCCAGATAAAAATCATGGAGCATTAAATTGGGGGACAATGAGAGCCATATGTTGTTAGTGATAACTCTATTGTCATATTTCATGATTTGCATGCAAAGAGACATGGACTGCATGTGCTGTTGCAGAGTCCTGTTGGAAAGTTGCAAACCTACGTTCTCTCACAGTTAATTCACGGAAAATGGGTTGCAAAACATTCTGCACTCACATATCTTTTACTATTAATTGCTTCTTTAAAAAGAAAAACGTGACCTATTATTCTCATGCTGCTAATGATGCACCTCACTCCTATCTTTTCATCATGCTGGGACTCCTTGTGAAGAAGATTAGGCTTTTCTGAACTCCAGTATCGGTTTTTTGTGAATTTACATACCTACTTAGGTGAAACAAAGATTCGTCCATAAAGAAAACTAGATTAGGATCAATTTCTCCATCATGCACATTATTCAAAATCCTTTCACAAAATCTATACCTAGATGCAGGGTAATCCGGTTTAAGTTCTTGCACTACAGTAATTTTACAGGGTTTTAACTTTAATAGCTTTATAGCTGTTCAAACAGAGGAATAAGAAATGCCTGTTTCCTGAGAAAGACAAAGTGTTTTTAGGGGAACATTCCAGAGCATGTCCAATGTAATCTAATGTTTTATCTGTGAACCTGCTGTATGTGTGTGTGTACACTTTTTATCCAGAAAACTTCCAGTTTCACAAAATTTATTTACATCTGCAAACTGAACTTCCCATTGGAAGAGACCACCACAGGAACATCCGGTTGTCCAGCCATCGTTTCGAGTAATGGCGGTTCAGTGAGCAACTGAAGATGGGAGAGATTCTCCCGAAACGCATCTTACTTTTGTGTAACTGAATGGAGTTTAGTGTAAAAAATGAATACCTAAATTTAGGTTATATTGCCACTCCATTGTCAACAGCTTCGTAAGTACAATATTCCCATTGGAAGCTGAATCTCAGGGAATCTCTCTCGAAACAATATCCATACATCACAAGCAGATTCTGCATACACATACAAATTGTAAATAAATCTCTTTGGGGAATAGAATACCATAATTGAGCTGTAATAATGTATTTAATGCACTATTTTATGCTGCCTAAGGAATATTTAATACACTGTCACACAACACACAAAAACACATCTGTACATTACTAGAGTTAAACTTGTACTAATTTCCCCTCCAGCTCCCGGCTGGCTTTCAAGTATGGGAATGAAACAAGAACTGCAGATTTCAGTAAACTGTGACCAACTGCACTTGGAGATATCCCATAAAGAAAAAATTGCCCAGTAGTTACACATTAATACATAATGCACAAGTATTGTATTACAAAATGCATATGCAATTTAAACAGTTATCGCATTTAGGCAAACAAATCCACTTTCAAGGGTATTTTCCCATGAGGAAAATAGAGGAAAATAAAAAGACAACACACTTAAGCAAAAACGCACCAAAATTATTTCAGAAAAAAAATTGAAATATTGAGTTCGCAAAAAGATTAGTAAAAATTACAACAAAACAAAAATTTTTACTAGATGCTTATTGAGTTTCAAATAAAAGAATTCAGATATGAGGGAAGGTTAGGTTTATCTCGAGCTCCTTTGGGATGAGTGATGGCCTATAACATTAGAAGGTATAGCCAGCCCTTTAACTGACCCCCAAGTTATATTATATTCAATACTTTTAAATATTGAGCCAGTAAAAAGGTTAATAAAAATATTTATTACAAGATAATTGAATTTAAAATAAAAAAAGAATTTAGATATAAGGAAAAAGAAAATAAAAATAAACAAAAGTTTGCAATAATATACATTTTGTAAGTTTGGTATGCTAATCAAAAACATTTTATTTTAAATTTCTTTGAAGAATATTATAGATGCCCTTCCTTCTAAATATTGAAGTGCAAGAGAGTAAATGACTTCATCACCAACAATTAAATATTGGAAATCAGCCAACCATATTACAGATGCACATAGTTCAACAAAATATTCCAAGTAAAAATTTTTTCCTGTTGTTTCTATTACACAAATCTAATTCTTCTGCTGTATTACAAAAAAATGAAATAAGGTACTGAAAGAATATTGCACTATTTGCAAGTTACACTCAATTTAGTTTTCTGAAAGGGAAACACTGCATTTTTCATACAATTGTGCTCTCAAAACATGTTTCAGGTGCATGGTTCCCCCCCCCCCGCCCATTTTTATTACTGAGGCACTACAGGAGGAGGTGAATGCTAGAAACAGTCCTTTACCACCATAATCATGCAGGTGCTCTCTTTTGCTGCTCCACAGCATCCAAAAAATGCCACCATGAAAACAATGGCTCCAATGACAATTAACACTGTAGCAGGAGAGTAGAATTTTTCTTCTAAAAGTACATCGAAGTTGTGATAGATGCCATGAATTGTAGCACCAACTCCTATTATTAAGACTCCTGTTAGCTGCAAATAAAACGGACACATGAACATAATTGCAGGTTAAAGTAAAAAACTACAGAACAAAAATTTACATGTAGGTTAATGTTAAAATAAATAATATCAAGCAAGAATAAACACATGTTTAATTTGAGGGAAATATATCCAAATATACAAAAATACCAATACAGAAAGTTAATTGGTAACTTTTCAAATTTATTATTCTGTTGCTTTCTTTTTAATGAACTGAAAAATGAATGCTAAGTTACAGTTCATGGAATAACACTAAATAGAAGGTGATACATATGCATAAATAAGATATTTCTTATTAAGATATTTCTTAAAAAAAGTGCTTTGGCATTCATGAAAACTATATGTGAAGGAGCAATGCACACTAATCCTGTGGAATTAATGCTACTAAATTACTCTATGCATAAATAAGATATTTCTTATTAAGATATTTCTTAAAAAAAGTGCTTTGGCATTCATGAAAACTATATGTGAAGGAGCAATGCACACTAATCCTGTGGAATTAATGCTACTAAATTACTCTACTGGTGCTACTCTAATGTTTCACTTAATACTTTAAAAAAATGGTAACTCATATATTAATTGGAGTTTATGAATAAGTATGGCTATTTTTCAATAAAAATTAAATCCATTATTATTATTATGTATAATTTGGTTAGCTCTTTCAACCTTTTCTGATTTCACATATTTTAAAAATGTTCACTGAAATGTTTCTTTCATTTATCTGGTTTCTCTCTGGCTTTATAAAAGCATATCTTGTTATCAAACCATTACATTTAACTCCATAAATCTTTCTCTATAATTACTGATTATACCTAGAATATTTGTAACTTTTAATTCTCTCTTAATATCTTTGGTCTGTTTAAAATCTAGTATGCTATATCCTGCAAGCAGGATTTTAATTACAGAAAATAGCAAATACTATTCTTCAGTTATTTTTATTTAAATTAATGAACTTGATAATATTTTACATTTGTACCTACTACGGTTTAAAGTGTAAAAACTCGTGGAATAATATAAAATAAGCTAATGAAAACATAGCACATTCATATTATTGTACTGATATCAATTTCTGAAATATCTTAGAAACAAAGATGTAATATTAATATTTGCTATAAATTAAAATATATTAATAGTTCTATAGAAGTTTAAAAGCCTTAATATAAGAACAGGTAAACTTTTAATCTCTTAGATCTTTTATCAAAGTTTGTTCCATGATCTTCATTTTTTATGAAAGACTTGTAAGCTTAATGGCACTCATGTTTAATATTTACAAAAATTACCATATTAAATATTCTTTGCATACTATCTATGAAAAAATCCTAGCCTTGTTGTACAAGGAAGTTTACCTACATCAATTACAAAAGCATAGCTTTGTTCTGTAAGGAAGCTTACATACAACAATTACATTTGATGGTTTTGCCTTACCACAAAAAGCAGATTAAATATTAAAAGTAAATATTTAATGCATCGCATTCCAGAATTGAGGTCTGTTGAGTGCATTTTTCCTTGATGTATTTTGCTACTATTCCTGTGAAGCACCAAATGGTTACTTTATCTTGCCACCTCACTCAGATTAAACAGGTTCACTAAAGGCATTAATGTTTACGTCACTTGTCTTATCAGTGCCTTGCTCAAAAAGATAAATGTGGAATATTGCCTGAGCAGTGAGTGCCTGCCAGTTTGAAATGTTACTATTAAGCTTACTTTGTCACAGTGGATGAGCTATGAAACACAAAAACTCTCTTATCTGTTTTTCCCATCAGTATTCCCTCCGTTTCCTTATCTAGAGTATACTGCATGGCAGGAAGCTGTAACCAGGAAATTCATCAGGAAAATGCTTTATCAAAACTGCATACAGCAGACTGTGAAACTTCCAGTTTGCTTAAATAATAGTTCATTATATGAAAATTATATACATTTTTAAAAGTGCATTTAGAGATCATGGATTAACATTCAAATTGACATATATCTTAGCTATTGGCTATGGTATTGAAAATGATCAATGAAATGAATAAATTATAATGCAAAGGAGCCCAGAGTCTACACTCTAGCATAGCCTTTTCAGCATCAGGAAAAACTCCAGAGGGGGAACTAACAAGGCAATTTGATCCTAGCAGAGTTTGAACCTGTGCCTGCCATGTGTTTGGCAGGGCTGGTGTCTGTTAGCATCATAGGATGTAAAATATAGAGAGAAAAAGTAAAATGAGCTAAATACAAGAAAGATAACAAATTATTATTGAGGAAATGTGAACCATGCTGAAGATGAAGGCAACAGCCTTTGAAACATAATCAAGGAAGTGGAACAAAATTAGTGAAATTTGAGTGATATCCTCAATAATAATTTGTTACATTATACTATTATTTACTGTGAAAATTCCTGATATTCAAAACTACTTACAAGAAAGATATTTGTGGTTTTACGAGAAAGGTATTTGTGGTTTAGGAAAACAAAACATAATTCAGAACAGGCACGAAACCTTTTTATCTCAGAACAGTGGAGATCATAATTATGTACTATTAGGAAAACATGTTCAAGTATCTGTAATAGGAATTGATGGTAGTCAAACTAAAAAATTTTAGATATTTCTTTCTTCCTTCCCCCCCATTCTGTAGTTAATTTCCTTTATTTATTTCTCAAACTGCAAATATATTGATAAAAAGAAAATCATTTGACTTAATCTTTATGCTTTCCAATACTCCTTGTTTCAGTGGAATGTTTTAGTACTGGACAAATCTGAAGGTTTGTGGAGTCAGTAGGATATCAATTGATGTAAACATTTATAAGAATGCAATGTCCTTTGGCTATTTGGTTTATTTACAGATGCTCTTTTAACATCTCGGGTTATCAGCATCCCATTCAATTTATGGTGTAAAATGGCCAATAAATTTTGCTCAAAACCCTCTTCTTTCAGGCTCTAGGTTCTTTTATGTGCCATAAATGTATGACACTGGAACCACCAATTTACTTCCTTTCAGAAGGAAGCCATACTTTATGATTTTATGCCCAAAAAATTCATCAACCCTGGCCATGGTTGAACCCACAATCTTAGATCTACAAGAAAAGTATTGCTACCACTAGGAGTTCTTTCAGTCTTTTGAAATTGTTCTACTTTTTAATTCCTAGGGGCAAGACTCCTTTATGAACATGACATATGATTTAAGGAACTGATGATGGTGATATGTTATATCTTTGTTCCTTTCTTAGCTAAGAACTCTATTCATTGTCAGAAATTTGGCAGCATTCAGGAATATATGGCAGGGACAGTGTTTTAATTGTTCCATTATCTTACAATAACTTTAAATTTTTTTGATTGAGAAAGGTCGAGAGAAAACAATTGCAATGAACTCTGAAGTCTGAGAGGATTACTATGTTGGAAAACTTCAACATGTAGCAGGATATAGTTGAGAGCTGTATAAATAGCTTCAATCTCTCTATTATAGCAGTTAGGTATTGTCTGAAGGGGATGTAGAAAGAGAAGAGAAAGCTATATAAACTACCCCTAAATTTAATATTTTAGCTGGGAGCCATCAGGATTTTCATGGATTTGTTTCTAGAGCTGATTGCCTCAAACTGTAGGTGTCAATTGCACCTTTGGGCATTTGATGGAGAAATTATACCCAGGAATCTATAGCATCATTGTCCATGCAGTTTGGTATTAATGACATTTCTTGAGGTGGGCAGTTGATTGAATACTATGATTTAGTAACCCTATGGATAAAGCTGTGCTGGGCTTTTAATTGTCTGAGACTGCTGCCATGTTTTCCAATAGTCTTCTAGTATTCTTATACGTTTCTAATACAGAAATATGGCTTTTTCTTTCAACAGGGATTTTAGAAGTTTCAGTCCTGTAAGCAGTAACATTGAATCTATGCAGGTGCTTTTTACATCTCCTGTTATAAATCTTGGGGCTTGATTTTGCAACCTTTCAAGATGATTAACAGTTTTTCTGAGACAGTGATTAGAAGTTCACAACAGTCTAAGAAGTCCTGGTAGAATGTACATCTAGTGATAACCTAGTTCCAGTGACAGCTTCATTTACTTCCAGCTAGTTGCTTTAGGATATATGGTTTTTTAGACAAGTTCAAGTGATTTCCTCTATTTGATGTTTCCACGTTAATTTGGGGTTGAATGTTACACTAGGCAATAAAATGCATCTGTTAGGAGTTAGCATGTATTGAAGAAATGCATGATAGTTGGCTGAATGGAGAAAATGATTATAATTATCAAGTTAACATTAATGTGGTTTTCATTGCACCAGATTTCTAACATTTTAGTTCAATGTTTAATGTGCATTCTGTTGAAATATACACCCATCTTATTTTCTTTGAAACATCAAGATCCAAGATCCAAGACCCAAGACCCAATAATTAAAGAATCAAGTTTTGCTTTCAAATTATTCCAAATAAACAAATTCACTTCATAATCCTTCACTTTGAGAGAAAACAAAATGCCAAATGCACTCCCAATTTTAGTTTAGTGTTTACTGTGGCCTTCAAGATGACCATTCTACATAATTGTCTTTTGTCTGTCCACAAAAGATGAACGAAATATGAAAACTACTAAATAATATTAACCATATGAAGTTCAAACCTGAATTAAGCTATCTTTGAAGCATCTAACAGCCAATATGTGATGGGCATTGGCTCTAATATTGCCTAAGTCAAGCTTCAGACTGTAAGAACTTTAGCTTTAATTTTAGTTCCATTATTACTATAAGCTATCTTCTTCAGAATTATAATTATAATTCTGAAGATGCATTCTATTATCTTGCTGTAAAGTTAAATTGATTTAGGAGTTTGTAGACTTCCAGTAATTCAAAATTTGCTATAAATTTCAACTTTAATAAATAGTCTTTTGCACACACTTCCTTAAGAAAGCAATAAATTCCAATAATTAGTCTGCAAATCTAACTGCTACTGAAAAAAATTAATGTTATTCATACAGTAAATAATATCTATTCATTTTTATTATTATATAATCCTGGTAGTCTTCCAATGCTATGGCTAAGAACTAAGTTTTTCTTGTCAGCTGACAGGTTCAGGTTTAATTTGAATAATAGACAAATCCATAAGTATTCATGATAAATGTAGCAGTGCAATTTGAATCAGTTATCATTTAGATATTTGAAATGCTAATTGAAACTTGTATGGTAAAACTAATCATGTAATTAAAATCATTGAGTTGAACTACATACTCTAATTATAAGTGGAGCCAATAAGAGTGTGTTGCTCAACTCAATCATAAAATGATCTTAATTATATCATTTAGATAGTGTACAGTAGTCAACTATTACAAAGCAAAATCAACTTTTCCAGTTTTTCACTATTTAGAGCAGGCAATCATATTACATATGAGCATTTAGAAGCATCCATAATCTAATATTTGACAATCAGCTACAGACAATATAGGCTTATATAAAGTGCAAACATCAGCAGTAAAATCTTCTTCTGCACTGTAAAGCTAAGCATATAAATATAATTTTAAAGTACATTAATTTAGATGATAAAAAAATCAAATTTGGATTGCAATCAACACTAATGATAAAATGAATCTTCATGCACAATGTACAGTGGATATTTTCATCAGACAGAAGCTTCATCCATAACTGAAATGAGTTTAAAAACATTTATTTTATGCATTAATGCAGCTTTTTATCTGTGTAATTTATAGAACCCAAAACTAAAGCATGCAAAAAATTATTCACATTAGTTATTTGTGCCCATTAATAATTTGTTAAAATTAACAGATGTACTCCAATGTGAAATAAGAAGCATAAGTTTAAAAAAATGCAATATTAAGTTTGCATGCAGAGCTCCAAATGGGCCACATTTACTTTTCTTTTTTCCTCTATAATCTTTATTATCATAATTCCTTTGTTCATCAAGAATTGAACATTTAGGTCTGTTCCACCTCTGCAAGCATTAGAATAGCAGAGGTATGTCCATCAATATGCCATTTTTTTCTTTTGCATAATTTACTAACTTTACTAGTCATTCTTGCGGCCTTGTTTCATTGACCTGTGTGAATTTATTCAATATTAAATATAATAAATACAAATGAAATGCAGAATACATTGTACTGAATTTAAATGCACAGTAAACCTTTTATCATCTTCTCGAATAACCAATCATCAGATCATCCATCTGTTTTCCTGCTCATTAATTTCTTTTATAATTAATCATTAAAATCTCACTAGAATTTGATCTATGCATTTTAATATTATGCATCTAACCAGGAATCATCTTCAAGGTTACTGCATAATGGTAAAACTTGAAAAGCTTATACAACTATTCATACTTTTAACACTATAGCCACTAATAATACAGTAACCTTAAAACTTTAAGCCAATTTTTCACTTTGTTGTGGAATTTGCTTTGCAGTGCCCTCTCTGTCAGTTAAGGTAAAATGCAAAATTTTGAATATAAAAACAAAAGTGAAAATTATAGAAAGATTTGATAATGGTGAAATTGTAGTTGAACATAGCTAATGAATTTGCAGTCTGTGTCACAATGGTAAAGAATATCATTAAATTCATTCTTGAACATAGCTTTGCTTTATAGAATTAGAATGGGCATCAGAAAAAATCTTCTGCTAGTAAAGTTCAGAAAAAGCGACAGATTTCTTCAAACTAATATAAAAGACAGGGTAAGAAAATTAATTTCATGGATAATTGGTCCTATTTGATAAACTAATTCCGCCCCCTTTATTTTAGGACAGATATCAAGGTTGTTTCTTTCTTATATAAAGTCTGGGCCCCTTCTATTTTCTTAGCTACCAAAATTAAAATTTACTCTTTAAATTTAACAGTGCCCACTATCTTCCATCTTATTTCTTGCAAGTCAATAATATCAATTCTATATTAAATCAATTTAATTGAGGTTCTACTGCTATATATTAAAGCCTCTTTCTCTTCTATTGTAAGCAGTGCCAGGGTCTTCAGATCCCTAAGGCACTGGCTGCACTCCCAACACTCTTTAGAACAGAGGGATCAACATGCAACCTATCATCCTATATAATGTTGAATTTATTAGTTATTTCTATTAATATTTCACCTCAATTTAGTTGATTTTATGTTACGGGATATTGGGTGATATTCATCCAATATGCACAACATTATGCTTGTCGGGATATTAAATTCATCCACATAATTAAAAGTAATCTCTAATAATTTTCTATGGCTTTAATTTCTTTAACTTTTTTATTTATCCTCCTTAACCATTATATCTTCAATTTCCCTAAAAAAATCCTATTTTACATATTTTCAAACTTTGTATTCAGTATCTGATTCCCAAATACTTCTGTCAAGAGGATTATTCCATTTTTCCAAAACTTATATATGAATAATCCATT
Organism: Metallyticus violacea; assembly: GCA_030762175.1. NCBI lineage: Eukaryota > Metazoa > Arthropoda > Insecta > Mantodea > Metallyticidae > Metallyticus > Metallyticus violacea. The sequence continues at coordinate 20,650,337 of CM060839.1, read as the reverse complement.
TTCTTTACATTTTAATAAACTTTTCTCCACACTGTATATTGATCTTTCCAGCTACTCCTTTGAATTTGATAACTTCTGTTCTGACCTATGCAAATCATTCTGTATCATCTTTATTACAATGTTCCACATATAATGTTAATCAACTTCAGCAAAGAAAGTTTCCATTGAAACTGCCTTGCCACATGGAAGGAAAACAGTGTACATTTGAACACACTTTCATTCTTGCATTCTAGACCTATTTCTACTGTTGTTTGTAGTTTGAAAGTTTTTCATTTATGGAATATATTTATATCCCTTTTCTCCTTAACTTATCTGTTCTAACAGGGAAGTTCCTGCAACTAATCTTATCTCATCTCTATCGTTTCTATTTTCCTTTTGTCCTTTATTTTTGTTTCTGAACAATACATCAAGTTGGGATGTATGAAGTGTTCAAACAAGTAAAATTTTATAAGACCATTACCATGAGCCATGCATTACATTCTACAATTGATGTTTTTGCAATGGTACCATTCTTTTGTATTACAGAGGCTAACATTAACCCAACCTAGTTTCACATAGCACCTCTTTAATACACTGAATCCAAAATCAAACTAAAAAGAGATTTCCAAATGAGCTTTTTATCACGATACTTGCAACATTATCTTATTTATGTAAGGCATACACCTCTTGCACTTTTACTGGTGTACATCTGTGTTCTTATACTTTCTTTTCAATTTAGTGCTACCAGTAATAAACATCTCCAGGATTTAAGAATTTACACTTTTAAGAGAAGAGAACAAGATTTTCAAGGGCATTTGAGAATATGTGGTCAAAAATCTTTTAACCATAAAAGAAAATCGTATTTATTGAAATTTTATTGTCATACTTATAGAAAATTACAGTTTTCAAAATTTGCATGAAGTTAACTCAATATTATCTGGATAAATATCTACATATTTTAACCATTAGCCTTATTACACACCTCCATGATATTTTAATCACCGCAATTCTTCTGTTTTTAAGAAATATGGACGGAATAAAATATTTGTTTTTGAGAACTAACCTGCATTACATTCTTTCCCTTCTATACCTATGAATGACAAAATTTGCAAGATTTTATAATTATTTATTCAAAACTATGACTCAAATAAACCAAGTTTTTCTCAAATATTTATGGCACACTTTCTGTTTCTCAAAGATATTCTGATTGGAATTACATATTATTTAATTAACACTCTAATTTACACAGATCTATTTAAACTATAAAATGTACTAAACCTTTGAAAAATGTCCCACATATCACAGCAATGAAAACACTTGCACTGAGATTAAGCTTTTTCTGAAATTCAAAATGTATATACCACCATTCAGTCTAAAACTTATTTAGGAAACAGCAATGTTTTAAATGTGTAGTTGTGAATGCACTTTAAACAGCCACTGTTATTTTTATCCTGTTCAAATTTCTTTCAGCAGTTTAAAAACTTCCTTTGCTTTCGAATTACACAGCTTCATAGTTCTTTCGAATATGCCAAGCAAGAAAACAAGCCAGAGCTACTCCCAGGAGCTGCAAAGAAACAAAACAAAATTTAATTAAAATGTAAATTGGAATTGCACAGTGAAGCTAATCATATAATTGATATCATTGTATGATTCAGTTGAACTATACAGTCTTAATGCTTCACTTGTCATAATGTTCTCGAAACTGGTTCCATATATTATGACAAACAAGTGAAGCATTAAGAGTATGTAGTTCAACTGAATCATACAATGATATCAAAACAAAATTTGTTAGTGATAACAGCTTATAGGATAAGCTGGATAACTAAATTATTGATCTAAGAAACTACTAAGGCATTCATTAGTATTGCTGATTATATAGCTTTCTTTTTGAGCACTTTAGGAAACATGGTGAAGTATAGAGCTTTTCTTCTGAAATTAATTCTTTTAAAAACGTGTAAATACAATTTATATTACATTTCCTATTTATCAATTTGATTTTAAATTATTCTTACAATGAGATAATGGTCCAGGGAAAGTTGTTCTATAACTATATATGGAGCATGATATTGGAGCAGTAGTTTGGCTTATATTACAGGAATGAGCTAAATAGATTTTGAAATTTATGAGCATATACAGATAATAAAGAAGGATGTAATTTAGTATATAAACTGGAGTTCTATTATTTTAGCGCAGTATTCTTATTAATATTATAAAATAAAAAGTGGTTTTCCCTGCCTCCCACATTCCTAGAATATATCCATGCATCATTTCTGATGCATAAGCTATTTTGGGCCAGTAATCATGAAATAATACCGGAGGCTAAGCTGCTGAAAGAACTTCACAACCCAATGGAGCTATCACCTTCAGAAACAATTTTCATCAAAAAAAAAAAAAAAAAAAACTTATGAATTTTTTTGTCCCACCCATGGATGAACTTTGTAAGTTCCTACTAGAACCATCACAGACCACCATAGAAGCACCTTGGAATCCAGCCACCTATTCAAGTAGCCTCAGTCTGTCGACAGCTTATGGTGAAAGAGAGCTACTTCCAAAACATGTCCTAGTGCTATGCAAGTAAGTACAGTTAGTGTAACAAATTAAATAGAACCATCAGAGACCACCACAGAAGCACCTTGGGATCCAGTCACCTATTCAAGTAGCCGCAGTCTGTCGACAGCTGATGGTGAAAGTGAGTAGTTCCAAAACATGTCCTAGTGTTATGCAAGTAAGTACAGTTAGTGTAACAAATTAAATACATTACTGTAAGATATATTACCACTTCATTTTCTACAGCTTCAAAGTATAATTTATTTAAGCTGAATGGTGTTACATTAACAATGTCTTCTTTGCATTATCTTGTTTCATAAGTAAAGTTCTTGTAAAACTATAAATTTCAAGATTATGACTTCAGACTTAGCAACTAATGAATGCCACAGTACAATTCTTAGACGTGACTGTATATAAGATATACAGAAATAAGAAAATATGAAAATGCTCTTAGGTAGATTGAATTTAAAACTTGTAAATAAAGTATTGTATATAAATGAATAAGAAACAATGAAAGTAGGTACAGAATTAACACAAATATTTTAGATATCTTTTTAAGATGTACAGGATCAACTCATTGTAGTAGAACATAAATCAATAAATAATGATACTGCTATTCAAACAGAACCCTCAGGATAATCTGTTGGTCAAGCCAGATATAGAGGGAGTGGAGGGAAGGCAAAAGCCAGGTGTGGGCACTCAAATGGCAAAATGAAAGTGATAAGTGCCACTGAGAAAGTACTAGATAATCACATGCAAATAACATAGATTGAAAATAAAGATTAAAATGTGTGCAGCCTTAGGGACCGAGATTGCAACAAGTTTACTGCATAAAGCACATATTCCACCCAGTCTTAACATATACTTTTAATCTTAACTTTCTTTCTATGTTGCTGCATTCATTTATCTAATACTCTCTCCATGACATTTATCATTTGAATGCCTACCCTCAGTATATTCTAACATTTTCACCAGCATACCCAGAAAGCTCTGTTTTGTTGCCTATTATTACTGATCTGTACACCTCAGAAGAAGGATACCTAGCTATCCAAATAACAGGTTAATCTGTAGTTACTTTCATTGTTTCTGGTTCATTTATCATAAGCCTTATGACCATTTTTATTTGACTTCTGCCTTTGAAGAACAATTGCAGTTTGATATATTGTGCCATTTATGTGACTGTTTCAATGTTTCATTAGTTTCTCTTCTCTAGTCATTACATATATGGGGGATAAATCATAAGTGATTTTATTACACTCTTTTGAACTATAGTTATTTCTTTTGGTCGCTGCATTGACATCCACCACACAGTATGTTAGTTTCTCTTTAACATTGAATCAATAACATTACACAGTAACTTTCCAAATTTGTAGGACCCTCTGTGATTCCAGTGTACACCATCTCTTCCGAATTCAAATTCATCTTCAGTTACCCAGTTCCCATCTACAAAAATACACTGCTTAGTGGAATATAGCCAGTTTAGTTCTTTGTTGATTTGGACGACTCTTCTCACTGTTGCCTCTCATCATCTTAGCATACCACTAACAATTATCTTGGCATCAGGTACTTCAGATTTCATATAACTTATGAGATCCATTGTCTTCCCCATAGTTTCTTTAGTGCATACTCCCAATTTTATGCTGTTTGTTCCAGCATGCATCACCACCAAATTAGGATTCCTTTCCTTTAAATTGATCCATTCAACTTGGTGCTGTAGTTCACCTAGCTTGATACCAGGGAAGCAGCTCACTTCATGTCCTTGGTTTGCACAAAGTTCTCCTGAAAATTTTTAGCATAGAATCGCCAATGATTAAGACATCAGGTATTTTCCTTATTTCATGGTGTTGATCTCTGGTATTGTACATTTTTCCTTATTCATTGAGCTATCCCTTTTATTATTTTCTTCAGCACTTCAAATCTATTTCTCAAATTCACTTCATAACTGCAGTTCAGATGCTGTGTGCAATTGTTTTGATTAGCATTCAAGTATAGTCTTTTTTAGTGGTATTTCACTTCATTATATCCATGATTCTTATTTGCTAATTTCATTTGAAGCCCTTCATTATCTCTTCTAATTCTGCATTTTCCTTTTCAAGATCTTCAAATCATCTTTTCAGGATGCTAGGCATCTTCTTTGTCTTCAATAATCAAACTCTGTTCTGATTTCAGGATGTCATTTTCCTTTTGGAGCCTAATTTTTTCTTTGGGCACTTCTCTTATGTCCTTATTTAAAATGTTGATTATTGCATGAAGCAATGCCATTTCTTTCTCACGTGCATTTCCAATTGTCTGTTCAGCTAGGCACCAATTTCTTGCTTGGTTCTCCAGATCGTATCTATCCCTCAAGTTCCCTCCATTTATGTCTTTCAGCAATGCTATAATTTTTTTCACCATCATCAGATACTATAATGGCATATTTAGTACTGTTTTTACTTAATTTAAGCTGCAGGTTCCTGGTTATCACTCTACTCACTGCCACCACCTTGTCTCAGTTGGACATGCACTTTTGTCCGCTCAGCCATCAGAGCACAAATTCCAAACAAACAAATTTTCAGTTTATGGTATAACTTGAACATGAACTGAAGGTAGCATTAAAACACATATTGTGAAACCTAGTTTTCTGAATCATCTAATTTCTTATAGTTGCTCATATTTTGCCCTAGGTTGTACCTAGATCTATGCATGAATATAGAGAACAAAATATTTTTACTTGGTTGATTTTCTGATTATATAATAAATATAAACTACTAAGGAAAAAATGTTCATGTTGCCTGAACATGGGATACATAACATTTACAGTACTCATGGCACAACTTTTATTCTATTGGCCTTCTACCCTAGCCTGCCTAAAATATCATTACTGTACACAGTGCTATTCATGCTTCCCTTGGAAGGTGGGCATGGCTGGCAATAATTAAAGTTTTTATTAGGACAGTAACACATTTTAAATCTTGTTTTCAAAATACTATATTTAGCATTTTCAGAAAAATGATCTAAATTAATGCTAAGTTATGAATTCTCTTACCACTGGTTTGCTGCAGAGTAACTGCTTAAGTAATCTAATTAATTCAGCTGCTAAACAGGCATCAATTTAATCAGTCAGATGAACAATGATATAATTTCCTCAACTTAGGTATTCATTTTTTACATTAAACTCCATTCACTTACACAAAAGTAAGATGCATTTCGGGAGAATCTCTCCCATCTTCATTTGCTCATTGAACTTCCGTTACTGAAAACTATGGCTAGAAAAACGAAATGTGGTGGTCTCTGTTGGTTGAAGTAGGAAGTTGCTGAGCTCATCCATAGGAGGAAACTCGAAATTCATTAGGTTATCTCTGTTTTTTAATATGAAAATTTTTTCCCAAGTGGATAACTCCAATGGACTGTGAAGATGTTTCAGCAGTTTTATTCCTGGTTTTATTTCATGGTTTTGGTCTAAAAGTGAGCTGATTTATCCACCTATTTAAACTGAATATTCCTAAAAACATCTGAAACATCTTCGCAGCACATTGGAGTTATCCACTTGGGAAAAATTTTTCATATTAAAATATCGAGGTAACCTAATGAATATCGAGTTTCCTCCTATGGATGAACTCGGCAACTTCCTACTTCAACCAGCAGAGGCCACCACAGGAACATCCATTTGTCCAGCCATAGTTTCGAGTAACAGCGGTTCAGTGAGCAACTGAAGATGGGAGAGACTCTCCCGAAATGCGTCTTACTTTTGTGTAAGTGAATGGAGTTTAGTGTAAAAAACGAATACCTAAGTTGAGTTTATGTTGCCACTTCATTGTCAACAGCTTCGTTAGTACAATATTTAATGATATAATTACCTGAATCAAGGCAATACCAACTCCAACTCCTCCCAAGGTTATTGCATGATCCTGGACATATTTGCCCAGAGCTTCTAGACATCCACTTTCATATGCATGGGCTGCTGTACAGTTGTCTGTGTCTAGAATTCCATAAGCTCGTTCACAACATGAAATGGGTATGTGCTCTCCATGAAGGGGTCTGTACCAATCTGTAGCATTTTCAACTCCACAGCAATGAAACTGTAAGCATCCCAAAGAGATTATACCATTTGCTAAAACAGCTAATCTGTGTGTGTTAGTAATTAACCCATAGGATACATTACATGAAACATTTTCTTAAATTTAAGATAAAGTGATACTACATTTAGCCTATTTAGGGCATTTTTTACAACTGCTTAAAACTTGATGGGTTTGTTGGTTACTAATAGCCATTGGGAATGCTGATATTTGTTATTTTTTCCCTAAAGAGAGGAGAAGACCCTATAGAGTTTAATAATATTTTATTTTATTTTCCAAATAAAGTGCTTCAATTTTTTTTCATTTGTTTGTTGCATTCAAGTTGACTGCATTTCAGTAGATTGTTTATGATAATATGCACATCCTTATACAATGGGCAGCAGTTGTCTTTAACTGCATAAAATTTGCAGATTATATGAGCATCATTATTACCATTAGTAAACAGACATTTCTACAGACCTCATTCATTATTAGCAAATACAATTTGGCCAATAAATAGATTAACAAAAGAATGACATTACTGTATAACATATATGTGATAGCAGACAATAGTTGCTCAGTATAATTGAAGCATTGCATGCAAAAAATTGATTAAGTCCAATTTTTGTGATTTTTTGAGATAAACTGTGTAATGGGCTGTTTTCACATGCACACATGAGCAAAAGATTGTGCAGAGAATATATCATAAACCCTATCTCTAGACACTGTCTGATCAACCATGCATATAATTGTGTGTATTAAATATTTATTAGTTCACAGTTTTGGAGCCAGATGTATAACATCTGCTGAAGGATGATTCTGAAGCAGTAGAAATATGACTTGACTTTGAGAAATACTTCCCACTTACAGTAAAAATATTGGCCAGGAACACAAGTGACTGTTATGCCTACATAATTTTGGAATCGTGGACTTGGAACAGCAAATGAGCTGTAATGTTAGTCTAGGTGAGCACTAATGACAAGGGTCTGAATGAAGCCCTTATCTGTCTACTGTCATACATAAGAAACAGGATATCTGTTCATCTTATGGAAAATTGTTTTTCTTAGTTTGCATTTTAGCAACATCTGACAACCATAAAATTTGACAATATCAAATCCTGGACTTAGTTTCATGTTCGACTTTTGCCAAGGGGTAAAGGTCATAAAAAAGTACAAAAATTGCTAAACCATTTAAGAGCTCAAATCATCATTAAAATCTCGGCAAGGTTTAGTTCCTATAATTCTCAGTGAGGATAAACAGTCCTGTATTTGTGGGAGCGTGTCAAGAGGTTTTTGGCTCAATATCAGATCAAAGAGAAATGTTTCTGAATAATGTGCACCACTACACTCCTGAGTGCAAGTAAACAAGCATAGACTAAAAGAAACAGGGAAATTCACTGCCGTCAAAGCAAAAACTCACTTATCAACTGTGAGGTCTTGACAGTTTTTTGAGATTCCCAATTTTGTTCATTGACTTACTTAAAGAAGGTAGACAATAAGTCTTCTGGTTAAGACAAAAGAACGCGAACAGCCGAGAGAAGTTATTTTCCTCCAACTTAGCATCCATTAACATACAGCTGCTTTGACAAGTAAAAGCACTCGAAGAAATCCACTGAACAGGTTTTGAACAATCTCCTTATAGTTAAGACTTATCGCCGCTCGAGTGCCACATGTTTGGACCATTAAAAGAAGCATTTGTCGGCGATTTGAGAGCGAAAGATATGGAGGAATTTGTGCACAATTGGCTGGAAGCGCAAACCCACTCTTTTCTTCAATAACAGATTAAGAAGTTTCCTATCCCCTGAAAAAACCGCATTTGTAAAGAATTATGTAGAAAGACAATTTGATACTAATAAATTACAATAAAAGATATGGTTTGTATTCGATTCTCCTGCATTAGAGGAGCATTACAGAGCTGCAAACCCAACATTTTTTTCCCCCTCAGTCAATTTTTTGTTGCAAAAAACCTCTCCATACTGTGTGGCTCCATACAGTTCATGTTCTATATTATAGTAAATACCCTCATTTCATCTCGGAACATGGTCGCCACATGTGAGGGAAGTTTCCATTACCAAGGAGAGTCTCAAGTACATTTATTTCCTGACAGAGCCTTTGATAGGGAAGTAAAGAATTTCTTGGATGTGAAACTGCCGATAATTTTGTTCAAGGATCTTTTTTTTTCAAGTATGAAATTCTTTAAAATGCTGTAATTCCATTACATGGGGACCCATGGCTAAAAGTCCCTCCCTGAGGACTTGCACTCGAAATAAAAAATCTATGAACCTGCAAATCTTGGTCCAGAGAAGAGCGCACTATCACGGACCACCTGTCATCACAGGAAGAAGTTCAAGAATTTGTCTGATCACCAATACAGCAGTGACACCTGCAATGATGAGACTGCAGATACTTTAAGAATAGCATCAAAGCAATTATTATTCAACTTTGTATCTTTGGGGACTATCCAATACTTAAAATATTTAAAGAACCAATATCTGGCCAGAGCTCACAAAACTTTTATGCACCAACTTCCCTCACCCACACTTCATTCCAAGTCTTCTTCTTGTTCATTTCTTTATTTCTATAAGATATTAATTAGCAGGTAGAGGTTTAATGGCTACACTACAAGATGACAGACACAAACCTGCAAAGTGGTACCAAGAGGGCATACAGGCTCTGACATGGTACAAAAATTACATTTGCAAGAAAAGCACACTGAAAAATAGAGCTGCATATTCAAAGAATAATAACTATATTTAAAACTCAATTAAATAAATCCTAAATGAGGAATAGAAGACATTCTTTAACAATAAAACAAGATTTGATTATCTAAACACATTTGTTACACAGTTTGTAGACATTTAAGCATTTGTGAAATGTAGTTTGGAGGCTTAAATTAAGTTGTTCCAAGTTATCAAACTTTATCTACTTACGTGAGATTGCATTCCATCCCACAGTTGAGCAACAGCCTTAGATTCGTTATAAGATGTCATTGATTGATTCATCTTGTCAGAAATAATCTTTTCTGCACGAGCCTTGAGAACATAACCAGCAATTCCTCCAGCCAGTTCAAGAATAAATACACCCATCAATAGCACTGAGAACTGAAAAATTATCAAAATTTCCACATGGCTAAAAATAAAATTCTTACTTTGGGCAAATATCACAAAAGCATCAATTATTTAAACAAACAATTACTGAATTTATACAAACCATTTTCAACCTGCCAATTGAACATGGGAGGAACTATACAATATTTAAAATGTTCATGTATTAAAGCTATGAATATAAAGAGGAATAATATGTTTAAAATTGTAATCATTTAAAATTTTAATGCTCTGATAATAAAAAATAATTGTTGCAACTTATCAAATATTTTACTGTTTTCCCTCTTCTTTTGCCAATCCTCAAAACATACTAAGTGCATGGGCACATTTTTTTTTAATTTTTGGAACCCTAACAAAAGATAAAACTATAACAGTATTCAAATAATGTATTGAGTATGCTATGAACAACTTTCAAGAGAATGTTACTGGCTTAATTCCACTAAATCTATCTTCATTGCTCTTGAATTCCACAACATTTAACAGATTCAGCATGACTGAAGGAACTGAAAAAAAGTAAAGTTTCATTTAGCAAGTATAAAAGCATTAAAAGTTTAGGTTTATCATATTCTATATTTGTCAATGAGTTGCTTTCATTAGCTGGCAACCACTCTTAGAGAGTTGCTCTACTGCTATAATACAGATATTATGCTGCTAATCTTAATTTCATGAAAAACATTACCTGCATAATTAAATGTATTGAACTCTGGCAATTTTTTCTTTATTCCATGTGCACATACACCACACAGGATGTAACAAAATTACTGAAACAAATTTTGCTGGAGATTTCCTCACACCAAAACAAGAAAAAATAGTCATATAAACACATGTCCAGAAATGCCTGATTTGTGAATTATTGATGGACAACACTCAACATGCTCCAAGCTATGGTCCAACAATTTAAGTTTGTTAAAGTAATTAACTTTACCAGACATTTGAGTGAGTTATCTGCAAGTCAGTCTACTGATGTATGCTGAATCCAAGAGTGATTGTTGCCAGGGAAACTTGTTTAGATTTATTTGTGTACATGCATAGTCAGTCAATTTCTAATGTATGACAGTTCAGTTACATTGGAATGGCTAACTATGGCATGACAGTCATATTGTGAGCAGTTGTTTTGTTTTTATTTATGGATGCTTTTAACATCTCGGGTCACAATTCAAGGTGTAAAATGACAGATAAATTTTGCTCAAAGGCCTCTTCTGTTGGGCTTGAGGTTCTTTTATATGCTCTAAATCTGCGACACTGGACCCATGGCTTTACCTCCCCTCCCAAGGAAGTTATATTTAGAATTTTCACCCATAAAAAATCCATTTATCCTGGTTGGGATTGAACCCACAATCTTGGGTCTATGAAGCAAGTATGGTTACCACATCTTGAGTAGGGAGATATGAATTTTATACATTGTCAAATGGAAATGAATCTGTATGAGAATTGACATTTCCAGAACAAAGGCAACCAATTAATAAAATTTTTTCAGCAGTTTATTGTCTAGTTGACGAGACAGAATCCAGAGCACCACAAACTGCAGATAAAGAAATTAAAAAATTGCTTGTATACCTGATCAGAAAGAACTCATTGTACAGAGTCCAGGTATCAGCACAATACAATTGGCTGTAACATTTTATACATTCTTATGACTGTATGGAGGAAACTTCATAAACAGCTTTTTAATGTGTTCAGGGTCTTGAACTTGCCCATCACCCACCATGGGAAGCCTTTACTAATGGTTCATTGCACAAATTGCCAATCCTTTGTTTATCTCCCTGCTCATAATATGAAGTTATAAGTTTCATGATATTTTATGGCAATTGTGACCATATAGCTTGTGTATGATATAATAGAGAAAATAGAGCATTAGTGAATACAAGAAGCTAATAATACTGTTACAAATGTGTTAATGAGGAACTGTATATGGATGAAATTTGGGGTTGGAGATTTTGAATGAGATGGAAGACAATGTGTACCGTCTCTATCTCTATTAATAAAATATTAAAAATAGATCAATAGTAGTAACAATAGCAGTAATGCAGGCTCAAGAAAAAAGGCAAATTACACTAACAGGGAAATTAATCTTGGTATGAGTTTACAATAGTTCATTTTATGGTCTAAATCAACAATACCTCAAATGATGAAACTGTACTGCCAACTCATGTAGAGCTGTAAAGTGACTGAAAACATTGTCACACTGAAGTCAATATATGAATTGACAATTTAAAATTATTGTAACATTGAAGAGGATATAACCTAAACTTAGGTATTCATTTTTTACACTAAACTCCACTTGCTTACACAAAAGTGGTTTCCAGTAATGGCAGTTCAGTGAGCAACTGAAGATGGGAGATATTCTCCAGAAACGCGTCTTACTTTTGTGTAAGCGAGTGGAGTTTAGTGTAAAATATGAATACCTAAGTTTAGGTTATATTGCCACTCCATTGTCAACAGCTTCGTAAGTACAATATTTAAGAGGATGCTAAAATTTAATAAATAAATTTTAGATTTCCTAACTGGCAATTAAATTCTGTATGTTTCATCAGCACACTCCTCCTTGCCATTGTTCACCTAGGAAGCTTCTTAGGAATCGTCAAATCATGTATTTAATATTTACAAAATTTTAATTTTCTTTTTGTTGTTGATTGCATTTCAAGATGTAACTTGATAACTGAAAAAAACATTTACAATACAATTATTGGAATAGAGCTAAATTTTACTCCAAACGCTCTGTTAACAAGGCACCAGATTAAGCCACCAGCAGTAGGGTTAACATTCAAACAACATCAAATTTAGCACTGTATATAAAGCATACATACAAAATAAATAATATGAGTTAATTGTTTCATTATATAAAAGTAACAAACTGGTTATGAAATTGAAAGAGAGAGTAAGGGGTAGATTTAGAAAATTGCTTACTTTGTAACCAAAAGGATAATAATGTGAAGAAACTTAAATTCTTAAGAATCTAGAAATGAAAAAGTGATCCAATTTGTCCAGAGAAATCGGGGGGGAATGATGAAGTGCATAAAATCAAGAAAGAATATAAAAGAAATTGGAAATTATTTAGGTAAAAGAGTCAAATGGCTCAGGAAAATTATTAAGCAAGATAATGATTAAAGTAGGAAAGATTATTAGATGTAAAGCAAAAATAGAGCCCAATAGCTAGGTAACTGTATATTGGAGACTATTGGGACCTCCATGGGAACTTGGCAATTTATTGTAGTGATTTATGAAATTATTGATTAGGTGAAGTATTATAAAGGACTTTTAAAATTTTGACTACTATTAGTTTTGGTAATGTTAAATTTTTAGATATTTTATTTGTTTGTCTAGGGGTAAAAGGGTAATCTAGAAACAAAGGAATTAATTGGTGTAGCAATTGTGGTTAATTGGTTAAAATGATTTATGTATAGAACATTTATAGTGATAAGTTTTTGGTTGAATCAGAATCTGGTCCCCTGGATATTCCAGCAGGTAGCTGCTGATGAACCAGTGACTGATGTCTGAGCTAATCAAATTAGAAAAGTTTTGGAATTTAGAATTAAAATATTCATAATATATTGTACATTGTATGTATAATACATATATGAAATAAATACCACTTATTATATAAAAATAAATAATACTAATCCATCTTGCATCAACTTTGCAATTTACATTATATAAATGAAGGAACTAATCAAAAGTATTCATAACCAACTACCACATGATGAATGTAACCTGATTAAGTCTCATGTAGTGCGAGGCTCTGAGGTAAGTAAAACTCTGTTCAGCACAATTTTCAAATCATTAAAGCTCATATGTCAGATTAATAGAGGAATATGACATAAGATCACAGTTGATTCAACATGACCATTAACCAGACTAGGAAATTCTGGCTTCAGAATTTGCATCAATTTTTAAACTAAAGTGGCAAGTAATATATAACACCATCAATTTTACAATAACTGTTTTTACTCTGAATGAATTAATCATATACTTTTCTTTAAGCTGCACCTTCAACACTTGTAAAATTTGTAAAATGAGGTTAGTTATATTTTAGTCTTATTATTTCCTAAATGTAACATTGTGTTTTCTTACCGTGACTATCATACAATGATTTTCTCTAATTGCACCACAGCAACCCAAGAATGAGACAATTAGCACTATAATACCAACAGCAATGAGTAGTGCTGGGGCAGAGTAGTAACCTTCATCCAGGAAGTGTTCATAGTCATAGTAAACGCCTTGGATTACAGAACCAACTGAAAGAACTGCAATACCTGTTACCTGTAACACATCAGCCATGTTATAACTAGTGCAATCAGCAAAATAATATACATAATTGATCATTTCAATTTATAAGCATAAGAATTTATGAATTTTTATTTTTCCAACAAGTGCAAACAATATAATTAAACCATTAATGATGATGTAGGAATCAACACAGTGAAATGATCTTAAAATCTTATTTAGATTAAAATTAAAATTGTTTAAAATCATGTCAATACATTAAAACACACAACATTCCACTAATATACATAATATAATTAAAAGTTGTATATTTCCATTACTTCACAAATAACCAATACTATTATTAATTTTGAACCCTAGTCCCCAGTTCATAAGTAATAGCCTACTGGAATATCCAAAGAACCAGGTTTGAATACTAACCAACAATACACACACACACACACACATATACACATGTACATATATACATATACCTCTTAATATATATATAAACTAAATACAGTCTGATAATTAATTCTAATTATATTGCCAACTAACCTATATTTATTTAGCATCAATTACATTATATAATAGCTAATATGACCAGCATCTTACAACCTAATCAAAAGTTGCCTACTTAAACTGTTTCCAGTTCCCAAATACATAACTCCAGGTTGTTGATGTATTGGAGACCAAACCATAATCAATTTCATCACTTCCATTACTTATTCTAATAATCAAATGTTTATTAATCCTCTATATCTAAACTCTGTTCTCCTGTACTTCTAATCTTCCTCCACCATTTACTCCTAATTTTGCGCAAGTATTCTTCCATCATTTTTATCTCCTTTAATTCCTAAAATTTTCCTTATCAAAATTTCTGCCTCAAATTTATTCCATACCTGTAGTCTCCATCACTTTGTTTGCTCAAAATAAAATATGCTATGGTACTCATTATCAGATTAACAACACACGAGACATTCATTCATTCAGTTCTGTTAAATTCCTTACTCCTGTTCTGGCACAAATGAATCCCTCCCTTCCCAATTTATCATAAATTTTTAGATACTGTTTCCTCCCCTACGTTCTTTTTATCTGTCGATAAATTCCTAGTGAACTCTTTTCCCTAACGATGTCTTGTTTTTCAATATCTAACAAATAACTATATGTTTGTTCAATAATGTCTCATTTTTCTTTTGGTTTAATGATTTAATTATTTATTAGCACTAAGTATAGTTCACTGAATATTGTTTGCCTATCTCAAGCAAAAGTTGCAATATACATTATACAAAAAGTTAATGAAAATTATTAAATTTAATCTAACTTCCTCCCTCCTTAAGGGGTGATATCATTCCCTTTGGCTGTCAGAAGACAGCCCTTCCTCCCCTATTCTATGTATATTTCTAGCTGCTCTATCTTATTTACGCTAAACAATTACTTCCATTTCAACTAAATCCTCCATGATTTTCAAAATTGTCTCAATAATAATTCCTTTACTTATCTTCAATCACTTCTCTCATACAAGGCTTCCATTTCAAAACTTCGCAATCTGAATAACTACTATTAAACGAATTTAATTTTAGCAAAAATAATCAATTAAGTTATTGAAGAGGAAGTTTATAGCCAATGCTGATTAAATTTTAGGCTTCACCCCCTCATCTAGTCACCTGATTGCAAATTGCCCCTCTACCTTATGATACTTAAATTTTAAAAAGAATGCAACTATTATCACATTTTTTGCTTTCTATTGCTGCCTGGCAATTTGGAAAATGTTTTATTTGTACAGAATAAAAAAATAAGCAAGTTAGTCATAGGATAAATAAAAAATTTATTTTGTGTAAAATTGCACTTATTAATATTAATTCAATCTATTTTGGAATTCCTAATATGCTTACATTCTATTTGTTCTTGAAGGGCATTTTGAAACAATTTATAACCAAGATTGCGTTAAATGCTCAGTGGTTTTTATAGTATTATTCTGTTCAAAAACAAATGCTAGCTGTCCAGATTGCCACACAATGATAAAACAAAAACAAAAGATGATTAATAGTTGCATTCTTTTAAAAATGTAAAAAATCAATATGTTGGGATGCCATTTGAAATTTCAAAACAGGAATAATTCATTTTTTCTTTTCTTTTTGGTTTAAATTAAATTTATGCTAAATATGCCATTATTCAATCAATCTGAGAAGTTTTAAATTGAAAACTTATCTCTTAAAAAAAAAATCAATTTAGATATTAGGGAGAAATTTAAATACAACAGTTCAGTCTATTTAACTACTGAAAATATTATGTACATAAATGTAAATGACATGCCCCTTAAGTTTTTTTTAGTAGATTAATAAATTAATCGAAATTCAAATTTCCCAAAACCTTTCTGTAAGAAATTTAAATTCCTCTAAAGCACAACATGTCCTTTTTGTTTTAAGACTCAATATGTGTTATTTTAATAGGGCAACAGCTATGTTCCAGATGTGTTGAAAATGCTTGCCTTACCTTCACCTAAATAATCTTTCCTATTTATTGCCATCTAAGTATTCATTAAGTCAGATACAGAACTATATATTTTTTTAATAATCAACATGCATGATGAGTACCTTCCAAAAATAAAAAATTTAGATTTTATATGTATAATAAATATTTTTGTATATCAGTAAATTTAATGAAATTAACTTTGAAAGTAATATGCTCATCACTTTTAATGAATTTCATATCTGTTATAATTAACAATTGGGATTCTTAAGCACTTAACATTAAGTTAGGTGCACTCATACCACTAGGCCAACACAAAGAAAGCACAAACACAAGCTACAAGTCACCATCTTAAAGGTAAAGGATAACAGGTGTAAGGGGAGAGGGTGATTTGCATCTCGTGCCATATTGTACCCCTCCCACCTGTAAATAGTGCAGACTGTAAAACTAAGGCCAGAAAAGTAAACTGTAGCTGCAGTAGCCTGTATAGTAGGAATTAATGAAGTACTGTACACGTCATCTCTGATGAGAATTAAAACTCCGCCATACGGGGAGTGCCATCTTTGGAAGGAAGATCAAATCTCACCGAAGAGTAACCGTGAATGGTGAACGAATCCAGTGGTCGAAGTTTGATCTCTTGGAGACACACAAGCGGAGTGTCTGTCGATTGTAAAAGTAATTCCAAGTCAGGTCTTCGACTGCTGAGTCCACGCAATTCACGAAAGAATAGCCATTGTTAAAACCAGATAAAATAAATAAAAATACCACCTTTCTTTTTAGTCGGCCCAAGACAAATCAACCGTTCTTTTTTCATTCGCATGGGGCTCGGTGGTTTGCCTGGAGCAGACACATTCTGCTCCTCCATGACATTCCCAGAGGGAGGACTTTCCCGCTGAGAGGCATCCACAGATTCCAACACCCGGAATCGGTTGGATGTAGAAATTGGCGCTGATGGCGACCGCCTAGCGGGCTTGCTCCCATCATGGGAGCTGGACCTCCGAGGAGGAGGAGAAGGGTTTTTCTTCTTTTCAACTGGAGTGGACGTTTTCAAGAAGTCAATCCTTGTGTAGCTGGTCTTGAACATAATTTCAGGAGCATCAAAAACTACCGGTTTAGGCTTCTCGGTAGAGTGTTTAGAACTTGGTGCATTAGGGACCCGTGTAAAAACAAGGTCGCAGGTCTGCGTACTGCTGCCACGCTTCTTGACCGACGAAGAAGCTCCTGCGCTGTAGGTACCGGTCTTAGGTACTACAGGTTGGCGAGATTGGTATCGCTTCCGGGCCTCAGTAAAGGAGAGCTTTTCCTTTACCCAGATTTCCTGAATACAGCGTTCTTTTTTAAAACGAGGACAGTCGCGGGATGAGGCTGGTTGATCTCCGCGGCAGTTGACGCACACGGGAGCGGATGAACACGCTCCTTCATGACTTCCTCACAGATGGAAGTGGCACTCTTACAAGAATGCGCGTGTGGCCAAAGCGCTGGCACTGAAAACAACGCAACGGACTGAGGATATACTCGTAGCCAGTTTTAATACTCTGCATCAATTCATTTCTGTTAAATGCGAGGAAAAAAGTGTGGGTAGGCTGTACTTCTCCGTCTTTCTTCGCCTGCACTCGATACACCGACGTGATCCCTTGGTCTTCCAAACAACTCTGGATATTCGGGTTGGACATTCCGTCTAGCATATTAGTGCAAATAACTCCTTGTGACGAATTTGGGATTCCATGTTGCTCCACACGAATGAGATAATCGTGGAGAATAGTTGCCTTGGGCAATGAGTTACATGTGACATTCAAAGTGTTTCGCCAAAAGAAATCCATTACGGAGCCGTGTGCAGGATTTCACGGGTCCAGCTATGGCGCCAAAGCCCTTCTAGCGGGTTTACCCAGTTAAAGGACTGACCGTCTTCCGTAGGATTAAGTAACGCGGAAAAGGCTTCTCGGTTACTTCTTTTACACCCACTCTTTCTTTCATTTGTATTTTATCTTCCACCATTGCAACTGTCTCCGATGGCAGGCTGCTTCCTGGGCGCCACCCCAGCTTAGATGACTTGTCTTGAACAAAGTTACCTCAGTCAAACCACCCGGGTCCAGACAGAGGTACCCAATTGCCTACAGGAAGTTACAGCTCTTGCAATGGCCTCTCCTTGGGCCTGGTCTTTACCAGAGGATACGCTCCCGTTCTACATAACCCAGTGTTGGGATTCGCGCCATTATCCAGTCACTTTTTACACAGGGGCATACTAAGAAGAGGGAGATGTAAACAATGAAAATTAAAACATAGGGGAAATAAAAGGTGTCAAACACGCTAAGTGTGGACCTGAGGGAGCAGCTCGGTTGCCTCGGGGTCGCTACGCCCCGTACTCAAAAGTGGACCCCTGAGGGGGTATACCAATGATGAACTTAAAAGACCTCATTCGTGATCTAGTGATAGCGTATGCAATTACTAATCCAGTCTGGTCAAGTGTATATTCGGAGTTTTTCTTCACACTGAGAAGGTGAATGCCAGATAGCTTAAGGCGCCAAGGACTCCGAGTTCATTTACCCATCATTATTGCATTTCATTCATCCTTACAGACTTCACCTATAGTATTCAGTTCACAATGTACAGACGTCGCGAGAAGACCAATGCAGTCAAAGCGACAGTAAATAATATATTAATAAAATACTAGTTCACAATTTCCAATTGAAATTGGGGAAATCTCAAGTATTTGCAACGAGCTTGCATAATTCATAACCAGTTATTTGTTCAATTGCTTCAGTATTCCTGGCAGGTGAATTCCGTACAAGTTCGGCCTAAAGAAATGTAATTCAGGTGTTATTTGATTTGGAATGTGCTCAGATGCTGCTTTTGCGTGCTTATAAACCCCCCCCCCCCCAATGTACAGACGTCGCGAGAAGACCAACGCAGTCAAAGCGACAGTAAATAACATATTAATAAAATACTAGTTCACAACTTCCAATTGAAATTGGGGAAATCTCAAGTATTTGCAACCAGCTTGCATAATTCATAACCAGTTATTTGTTCAATTGCTTCAGTATTCCTGGCAGGTGAATTCCGTACAAGTTCGGCCTAAAGAAATGTAATTCAGGTGTTATTTGATTTGGAATGTGCTTCAGATGCTGCTTTTGCGTGCTTATAAACCCCCCCCCCCCATGAACTTTTTTGAAAGAGTGTGCTGATTCATACAGTCAAACGAAGAGTTGCACGATTAATATTTTATGGTTTTTATTACCATTGAAAAGTTAGGTCTCTGTTCAAATTTTAACCGATAATATTTGTTAGAGACGAAATTCTCCCCTTGTCAGGGTAGCCAATGTTAGTTTCTTGCAATTATCTGCTTAATGCAAAAGTAACGCAAACGTGGATTAAATATGCAAGAGTTACTATTTTGTAAGTACGGAACATTTATTTTTTCTTATTTATTGTATATATTTATATACATGTTTATATTATATTCATTTTACTATATATATATTTTAATAATAAAAGGCAAAAGATGTTTATTGTACTTAAGGGATGCCTATTTAATTCAATTTTGTATCATTGGATAGATAATTACAAGAGAGTAGTATTAGCGATTTGGAGATAGCTCAATTCGAGAAACAACGAAAAACAGTAATTACTAAATTCATTAAGTATCATTTTGAAGTCTGTTATGTTATTTATTTTCTAAAATTATGCCTATTCTTTGGGCGGTGGAGGGGGGTAGAAGCCCTAATAGGCCAGAAATCATCCTTATTGAACAGTCACTTGAATAGACGAAAATAATAGTAACGAAAATATTGGCACTAATACAGGAAGGTCACTTTCTGAATGCCCAACAAGTGTGTTATTTCTAATTGCATAAACATAATAGTAAGCACCTTACTGATATCGATGAATATGAAAAAGGTTCGCTTTTCCCCAAGCCCCCAATATTGTGCATCCCATTCAACCATCTGCCAGCGGATCGATAACGCCTGGGTTTGTTGGGTCGGTTGCCGGCCGGCCGTTGCATGACTAGTAGTTGACTGAAATATGATATTTACCACAAAATCTGCTCCGAAAACCCGTTCTATCTTAACACCAACAATTGGAACGAAGAGATAAGGTTAAATATTTCCAGTAAGGGTCTTAAAATTATCAAAATTGCTACCTGTAGCGAACATCAACAGATTACGATGTTTTAAAATTTGGTAAAGAAAGAACGAAAGAACGAAAGAAAGAAAGAAACTAGAAATTCTCTCAATTACGCACAAAGCGTATGTAATGTGACTTTTTGCTTCCCCCTCCCCCATTACATTTCTAGTCGCATTCAGATTTATAAATTACCGTATCTTGTGGCGTAAAATTGATTATGATAAAAATCAAACAGAATGTCTTAACCATCTGTAGTTGATCAGAATGTAAAAATGTATGACGTTTCTCTGACGTATAGGTTCTCTCTTCTTTTTCCTCATTCTCTCTCCTACACGTTCTACTTTTGAATTGATCACCGAAAAAAACAAATTAAACTAGAAGGTCAGCAGAAAACGATGTCGCTGGCGGATTTTCCTGCATCTTAAGGAAAACGTGCACTCTTTCGTGTTATTCCAGGAACGCCGATAAGTACAGTCATTCACGTTCATTCTTAATATGCTAAACTTTATTGTTTCCTCAAGGCAACACAAAAAAAAAAAAAAAAAAAAAAAAAAAAAAAAAAAAAAAACCAACAAAACAACGGTAGTTGTGCAGTTTTAAACAGACCGCATGCGCTGCTTTCTTCGACCTTGAGAATTGCTAGTTTAGCCTGGAGGCCCTTTAAAGGTTACACAGACTTCATCTTTATCAATAGTCACCGGCGCCTAAACTGATTATGCCGAATATACAAATGAAAAAGTCAGTCACACAGGAGCTGCGTAAACTAAGTGAATTTCTCGCCAACTTAAAAAAAAAAAAAAAAAAAAAAAAAAACCGAAAGTATGACTATTAATTAATGAAATAAATTATGGCATTATTGCGTGGTGTTAGGCGAACAAAATTAGAAGTCTTGCAATCTGTATTACAAAAGGGAAACCACATTTTTAGAATTATTATTGTTATTATTATTATTATTATTATTATTGTTGTTGTTGTTAAGCTTAAACCACAAAAATTAATGGTATACTATTAATTAAATGAAATATGTAACCAAAAGCTATACTGGGTACGTATTTTTAAACCGTTTTAAATATAGCCATGTTATGAACTAAGCCCTTGACATTATTTTTACATTTCACTAAAATAGAAAGGGGAAAAAAAAACAGTTTCGAGTTATACTGTTTATTTAAGATGTTACTATTTAAAAAAATACAATGCTCTAACCTAATACACAATAAACAATGAAGTTTCATCGATTTTCGTTTGCTTTAAAATTTAATTTAAATGTTACTGTAGTAAAAATATGTAACGCAAACATTTTCTAGAGATTACAGAGCGCCCTTACATACAAATAGGATTCTCAAAAACATTTTAGATTAATATTTTACATATGCTACCTACAGCGCGATGTTTTTTTTTTTTCTTCAAAATATAAAACGTATGCATTGCTATAAAACACATTTTATATGCTGAATTAATTTGCCCTTTTATTTTAAAACAGAGAAAATTAAATGCAAGAGCTCTTTTTAAATTCGGTTTTCAATCATTACCATACTCCTAATGATCCAATGTCACTAATTTTCAGAAACTAATTTTTCTTATTTTATTTAAATCGTATATACCGAATCATATTGGATACACATATTGGTGCAGTTAAGAGCGATTTTTGATCTTTGGTTTCAGGTAAACCCATACTCCGATCTCCCCGATTTCAGGAACTATTTTCTTATTTTATTTAAATGGTGTGTGTATATATATATATATATGGAGTTTCTTTGCGAAAAAGCAATAATTGGTACCGCTAGAGTAATTTTTAAATTTTGGGTTTCAAGTAAACACCCCCCTCCTAATAGCACGACTTCCCTGATTTTCAGAAACTATTTTTATTGTTTTGTTTAAATGGTAAGTGCAGATTTTTGTTGTGAAAAAGCATATATTTGTGCTGCTAGAGCGATTTTTAATTTTTAGGTTTCAGGTAAACCCCACTCCTAATGATCCTAATTCCATATTTTCAAAAACTATCCTTACTATTTTTTTTAAATTATATATATATACGGAGTTTCGTTGCGGAAAAAACATTAATGCCACTAGAACGACTTTTAAATTTTGGGTTTCAGGTAAACTCCCTTCCTAATAATTTGATTTTACTGATTTTCGGAAACTACATTTCAAATTCAATGGAATATACAGAGTTTATTTTAAAATTTTTAAAATTGCGGTCGCTAGAGCAATTTTCAAATTTGCTTTAACCGTCCCCCACCCTAGTTTTTCAGGTACATTCCCACTCTTAATGGTCCGATTGCCCTGATTTTCGGAAACTACTTTTGTCAATTTATTTTAAAGAAATAAAGTTTCACTTAGGGGGGAAAAAAGTTGCGGCCGCTAGAGCGATTTTTAACTTTCTTAAAAATTTCGCTCTAGGTTAACCCCCACCCCCAATGGTCTATTTTTTTTAATTAGTGAGTTCGACGAATCGTTTTTTAATTGATAGGTGTTAATAGTTTCGTTGAGAAAAAACCAAAATTGCGACCACTAGAGCTTTTAACGGATACACACATACAGCGGTTTCATGAATACAACCGCAATAACTTGGGAATTCGCTAAAAATGCTGCTCCTTTTAAGATTGCATAAATTTGTTTTAAATATTTTATATTCTCTTATTTTCAAAAAGGTTCCTAATGTGGCAACAAATAATAATAATAATAATAATAATAATAATAATAATAATAATAATAATAATAATAATAATCTGTTTTGTCTAGCCAGCAACCTCATTCAAAAATTCCTTCTATGAAGTAATGCTGTTTTGAAGTAATTTTACTTTTTGTTACAAACTTTGGATATCCTTGTATTATTCCACGTCGCCCTGATTATCAAAACAGGCAACATACGTTTGATTTATGGCCCTTGCTAGATATCGCAACAAAAACACTGATAAACCCTCCTGCAGCTGTACTTTTGCCTGCGATTAAATTCTAGACTGCTATCGACTGAAGCTAAAATATTATTCGTGCAGTTCGACAGAATTTCTATCCCAATAATTGATATCAAAGTCTCGGAAGAAAATGCAACAATAGGCTGCCATTTCCAAGTGGAGTTGTTGTTGTTATTGTTATTATTGTTATTATTATTATTATTATTATTATTATTATTATTATTATTATTCCCCAAAGAGAAAATGGAAGCTGAAGATTCTTTCAAACCAGTTGGAATCATGATTTTTTCTTTATCAGCAGTCAACACCGTGTGTTTATTATGTGGTGACAAGGCTATAAAAGTTTTAATCTTAATAGGCATTATAATACCATGAATTCAAATTTTGACCGTAAGTATCCAAGAGATTCTAAATTGAGAGCCGAAATACTAAATCATTCAAAATGTTAATAACCGTTTACGGATAAAAGATTTAAGGAGTGTTTTCTAGCCGTAAAATATGCATTATTTTTAAACATCCAAATGCAAATCAGATAAAAAGTGATATACACAAGTTGGCACTTTCTGACTATTTGTGCTAGGAGAGTTAGCAAAAGACTTGGAGAGACTTGCTGCTTTGTGCTCTGGAAGAAACTAGCGACTATTTTAGCCTTGCGCTTTCATTTGTCCGTAGAGGTTAGTTCCACCTTTAAGTTGTTTTTATTTGTCAAATATCGTAATAAGATAGGGATTATAATGCGAGAATTCTTAACAGCAATACCTATGTCAGGTCAGACATGAGAATAAGTTTTTGAAGCAATTAAATCATGTTTCGATAAATATAAACGTGAATAAAATTATATTATATTTACTGACAGTTTTCCCTCAATGGCAGGTCCCTATACAGGATTTATTTCTCTGTTAAAAAATCATTTAAATAGAAACCAGTTATTAATATACCATTAAAATTTACATCAAGAAAATCTTGCTGCTAAATTTGATGAAACCTTCAAATCTGTGATAAAAGTAAGCAACTAACATTGTATTTCATTTGGTCACGAAATAAACCACAGGCAATTCATAGACTTTTTTTTAAAAAACCTAACTCACAGTATGGTGAGGTAAGGTGGTTAAGCAAAGGAAGTTTTGGAACGATTTTTTTAATCTTCGCCATGAAACACAGCTATTTTAATGTGAACGAAATAAAGTATCTCTTGAACTAGACTGTTTTTAATTGTGGTTGCCTTCTTAGCTGATATAACAGGGATACTGAATGATGTCCAAATTAGAATGCAGGGTAAAAATCAGTACCTACAGCAGGTGTAGCTGGGTTGTCAAATTTTGAACCCAATATTAGAAATCTGAAAAACGAATTTTATCTTCAGCATTCTTCAGAACTAGAAAGTATTTTTCAAAAGAAACGAAAAACGGTTCAGCTTTAGAGTTTTGGAATATACCCCAAGAAAAAGAGTTCGAAAAATTTGGTGTCACGTGCACATAAAATTGTGTGTCTTTTGGATCAACATACATTTGTGAAATTATTTTCAGCAAGATAAAAGTTCATAAAGGGTAAGTATAGATCTCGTCTCTTCAACTGATATCTTCTGCTGAGGATATCAGTTTCAAATCAACCAGCTCGTATTGACAAGACTGTGCAAGAGAAGTACAAAGTCCAAACTAACTTCAAATGCCCTTCTTGGTTGTAGTAATAATAATAATAATATTATACAAAGATTAACTATAAATATATAAAAACCAACCGTAATAATTAATGATGCAAAATGAATGTTTTAAACTTGCATGTTTCTAATACTATTCAACTATGAAATTTAATGCGACTCTCCTAAAAAAACAGTTTCTTATATTTGGCTCTCCTGTTAATTTCTAGTGAGTTCCACTGACATCGACCTGCGGGGTAGACTTCAGGGCTGCAGGCATTTCAGTCAAATTGGTTATTTGACTGATATTCTATTTTTAAAATTATAATCTCCGAGTTGCTGTTTACTGGCAATTTCGGGCCTGAATAAAATGTTTAAAGTATATATCGAACTTTTAAAAAAAAAAAAAAAAAAAAAAAAAAAAAAACTATACCGCACACGCTGTGTTTTCATTCTCGATGGCTGAGCGTGTCGCGAGAACTTTTAATTTCGCTTCTAAAATTTTATACAAAAGCTTCCTCATAAAAGACACTGAAAAATTGTCCCCCTTCGGTTAAACAAAATTTTCTATTGGGAAAACACATTCTGATTGGAATGCTTAAGTTCGGTCACTTTAATGATTCTGATTTCATTTGTGATATTTTTCTTTAGTTCCTCTAATGTGCGAGGGTTTGTTTTATGAACTCTGTCCTTCAGGCAACCCTACAGGTAAAACTCATACAATGTTAAACCTGGTGAACGTGAGGGCCATACACCAGCCTAATCATTCTATCTACAAACCCTTCCTTAATTGTATTCATGGACTCTGCTGTATGAGAAAGTGCAGAACCTGTTGAAATCACCCATATGATTTCTCTTCTGTAAGCTACTGAAAAAATGGGGTCAAAATGTCCCTTCTGTACCTTCCTTCATCCATTGTCAGGGAACTACAAACTGAATTCTACACACACGACGAGCTGATTCGTATTTGTGGTAACATTTACACACGAAAATGCGCTGCTCTAGAGTAAACAGTACCATCTTGGCGAAGCTCAACTACCGCACTGCTTTTTTTTTTTTTTGATTGATTGATTTATTTATGGACGCTCTTTAACATCTCAGGTCATCAGCGTCCCATTCAACTCGGCATGAAACGGCCGACAAATTTTGCTCAGAGGCCTCTCTTTCAGGCTTGAGGTTCTGCGGTAAATGTACGACACGGGATCCACGACTTTACTTCCCTTCCGAAGGAAGCCATACTTAGGATTTTTACGCCCTAAAAAATCCATCGGTCCTATCCGGTGCACTACTTCGAAGCGATGTTCAAGCACAGGAGGAAAGACTTGTAGGGGAAACTGTGGGGAGTGCCTCTCGCAGCAGATGAGATTCAAAACACGATTGCGGGATAGTTTTTACGTGAAAGCTCTGTACATATTAACTACACGCGCATGGGTGAGTGGTTGGGCGCGCATGCCATGTAGTAGCCCATATTTTTATATGTAAATCAATATAATTCTACCAGCTGCTATCTGTGCAGTCTCAACAATGCGGATTGTGCCAGTAATTCAGTGTCACGTAGCGTAGCCGGCACGAGATCAACATGCACTGAATTATTACGACTTTAAAAGTGGTTTAAGCGGCGTTTTGAGGGAGACCTAGCTACTTCGCGCTATTTAAGAGACCGAGCATCTTTTAAGTGCGAAGAGCGGAAAATCTTCAAGGGTCGTGAATGCAGAAAACACCGCCGCTATGGACTGTTGCAAGAGGATCTACTAGTACTTGGAAGCATTCCTTAATATAAAAATGAGGAAATGTCTAAAAAATTTACACGATTCCTATGGGGCAAGAATCGTTCTTCGCTCTGGTGCCACACAATCTTAAGAGCAGAAGGTTGTCCAAGTGGAATCTACTGCGAAATGCTACAAAAAGACAATAAAGGGAAATCTCGGTGCGTTTTTTAAATGATAGGTGATAGAGGATGGATCTATACATCTAAGGATGGAACGCTATGCAGGTTATCTTCTACCTTCAGTAGACTTCATTGTTTGCAATAGAATTTAAATTTCTGAACTCAAAGATACGTTAAAACCAAATGGAAGCAAAGCGTGGGTAACTGTTCCTGCTTCTTATGGATAGAAATTGCACATCAAATGCTAAAATTCTGCCACTGATAAAGCACCGAATGTCTCGTATTCCCGAGTGAGTTTTCATCACTAGAAATATGTTCAACAATCAGTTTAAATTCTTTTCGCACTAAATCTTCATAACTGATTTCAGGAAACCATTTATCAGCGGAGTCAAATACTCCAAAACTTCATTTTGGCATTTTCAAACATTTAGTCGTGCGTAATTGTAATTACAATTATTACTTATTTGTAAATCGAACTCAAAACATTGCGTTACTTAACGTTACCTTTCTTTCCCAATTTTTCAGCCTGCAAATAAACTTTACAATGTTATCTATTCCTTCCTTGTATCTGAAGGTTTAATTTACTCAGTTGCTCTAAGCGTTAAACAAATAGGCAAGACGCTGCTCCATTCCTCAACATTCCCTTAAATAAATGAAACTGCTATATTGGTAGCTTCGTGCAAATTTCAGCTCACTGCGTTCTTTTAGAAAGGCAGCTCTCGCATGCTGACACCATGCAAGTTTGTCACATTGCTGATAAAGGACTTGTGAAGGGACATGTTTTGATTCAATACCAAAAACCGGCAAAAGGTACCATGAAAAGGAAGCGATAATAACCAGGTGGACATTATAAAGGGATCCCTACCCGTTACCGTGGGATGTTGAGTTGCTCAATCCTTTCACAGAGGTCTGCGCATCCCGTAGGTTTTTGCATTAGGACGGCACCTAGAAGCTATTCCGACCCCGCCGTTCGGCTGCAGACGTTTGCGACCCCAGGCGCGCCAAGTGAACTTAGCTTCAGAAGCCGAGCGCACCTAGCTGCCAGTATTTCACTGGTGGATAGGCCCTACTAGCTTGACCTACTCACTTAAGGGGCGAGTTACCGCAGCATTAAGGAAGCCACCACCTCCCCACGAACGACAGCGATTCATGTGAACCTGCCCCCAGGGTACACGCCTTCGGCAGTCCCCTGGGACACTCTACCGTCGTGAGTACTCAATTACCCGTGAGTTCCGGGACCACTGCCATGCCGAGTACAACCCAATCCGGACAACTCCCTTCCGGGAGGGGCTCGTTTCAAGTTCGGCCCGGATGCTTCCAGTAACGTCAGAAGTACCACGGGTACTCAGGGTCCGCAGAGCCCGCACCAGGAGCATCTGAAGAGCAACGACCGAAGCCGTGTCCCCCCTTACGGGGAAACCAGGTGGACATTAAAAGGAGATTCCTCCCCTTTACCGTGGGATGTTGTGGTGTTCAATTTGTTCACAGAGGTCTGCGCATCCTGTAGGTTTTTGCATTAGGTGGACAGGTTGCGTCGGGTTTACCAAACCCTAGGTCCAGGGGTTCTACACAGAGGTCTGTGTAACCCGGTGGGTTTTTGCATTAGGACGGTACCTTGTTTCCTAAACCGACCCGCCGTTCGGCTGCAGACGATTGCGTCGCCCAGGCGCGCTAAGTTCCCCTAGCTTCCAGAATCTCACTGGTGGATAGGTCATACTAGCTTAGACCTACTCGTATTTAAGTCACCCCAGCATTAAGGTAGACACCACCCTCCCTACCAACAAGGTGGACAATGAGATGAAAAGATATATTGGGAAAGGGTTTATTTAAGGAAGAAAACGTTCTAGGCCTACGTTTAGGGCACATCCCCGGCATTGGCCACTTTTGAGGATTGGGGAAAATTTGGAAAAAACCTCAGTCAGGGAGGACGGTTCTGGTGGGTTTCGAACCCCAAACCTGCCGCTCACGAGTCCGCACCTTAACCATCTCGGCCAGCAGTGGTGATAGTTTTTAGGTTTAGATAAAACTAAACAATAATAATGTAACAAATGTAAGCATAATTTTTCAAATAAAGAATAAAGTTCTGGAATATTGCGTTTATTTATTTTATTTGCATTATATTTTATTTATAATAAAAAAACACAAGTAACCAAAAAACAGGGAACTGTTTCATAGTTACCCCACCTGATTATTGACGAGAACATTGTAGCCACGTGGAATAAGCTAACAAATCTCCTGTTCTGAATCCCTTTGACTTGGTTTTATTTGGGGTTTGTAAAGGAACTTTAAAATAAAAACGGTGGTTTGAGCCCTCTAATGTACATAGCACATAATTTTGCTCACGCTAAATATGCTCTAAGGCACACTGGGAGTGAATTTTCGAAGTTCCACATTTTTATATAAATTTTTCTGAAACTTTTATCTTAATTGCATTGTTTTTAAGTTAATACACACACACACACACACACACACACCAACTTTCATTCAAATTTGATAAATGCTTTACGAGTTATAAATTATATCATAAACTTTATTACATAAATATGCCACAATCAAAATGTTCCACGCGTCTCACGAGTTCAGAAAATTGGTTGACGTTTTCGCAGTTGGAGCTTTGAACCACATACAAAAATTGTAAAGAAAGATATTTTAAATAAATTTTATAAGTGAACTGTGATAATTTTTTTAAATCTGTAAGAAATTTTAGAATTAACAAATTTTCCATATTTTTTTTTTAAAATTATTATTGGTGTTAGCTATTATTTTATCCTATAGAATATAACAATAATATTTCTGCATATTCTAGCAACTTTTAGAATTCAAACAAAAATATTACGCGTGGGTCATTTTGAATGTGTGAAAATGAAGTTTTGAGAAAAAATAAAAACAGTTTTATATAAAAGTATGCGTATGCTGGAAACAGTGAGAGTTAAAAGGACTCGCAGAGCTCTTTAAATGACTATAGAGCCCGAGAGCTGCGGGGGGGGGGGGGGGGGGGGGGCATGCAACTGTTCACATTTTATGAATGGAACCATTTACAGTAACAAAAACTGATTTGCGATTTTTGACCGATTTTGGCTAAAAATTCGCTCCCTATGTCCCTTAAGTCTTAAGTTATTTTCTATAAAGCGTCACTAGAATTTTATCTTCAGCGTTCGTTTCAAGGAAGTTCTTAGAATTCTGAACTTCAGTTTTGCTTCAAAACAAGTACAATGTAGATAAGACTTGACATATAGTTTTTTTTTATCAGGAAGTGTAAAAGCTGTTATCATTCCAAAGCCTGAACTAACCAACAAGGCGAACATGTGACCAATTCTACCAACTTCCGAAACTGCTCTCAATTACTACATATGCGAATTATGTAAACTTGTGCAACCGCCTTTTTCTTATCGATTGCGTGAAAATTCGCCAACAAAGGGCAGAGAAAGGCAACTCAACCCCCGTTACATTTCAGAGCACCTTCACAGAGAATGAGCTGATACTGAAAATGCGCGAAAACTATAACACTGAATTTAGAAATCACCTAAATATGTTGTTAATCTTGCCAGAAAAGAGTTACATTTCCGCCCCCCCCCCCCCATGTCTGTTGCATGAAACAGTTTAGAAACTAATTTAGCATTTCAAGTATGCAAAACATACGGAAAGATGGGTTTTCCTATGGAAATAAACAAGCTGGATATCCGCACAGGAAATGTGGCAAGGTCGAATAGAATAACGCAATCGCTTGGTGATCATATATGCGTGGACGAGGCCTAGTTAGTTACGAAGCATTATTTTAAAAAAAATACAAAGCAATAATTTTTCTTACATAGTAACGTAATAACATTAAAAATGCGAGAGAATTATCTTGACTGATGAAAGTTTGGGGTTCACTGATAAAGACGGTTGTTGCTTCCGCAGAATAATTGCACTAAATGTGAATCTTTTTGTAAACGTGGACGCAGCTAGCAAGAACAGCAGTCAAATTAAATATAATTTCACGAAATTAATTCTTGATGAAACATCAAAATATTGTAAGGTAAGGTTTTTGTCTGAGAGAAACTTGTCGATAATTTGGTTGTGCTGTTTTACGTGGGGAAGTTAGCCAAAGGTTCTGTTAAAATTGTATATTAAATACGTAACATGCACATTTAAAGAAAATGTGATATCTGACATTATTTGAGATATGGGCCGGAAGAGTGAGGCTGTGTACTAGCAGAAACCAGTCTAGGCCTATAATGCATGTGCAGATAACTTATATAGTTACTTTCAGGAAGGCTTTAAAACTGCAATCGGTTGTGTGTTCTGTATTATTCGGTGCTTTCATTGTGTGTAAACTGTATGCTAATTGTTCTTCGTCAGTTAAGTCACTACATAAAGTTAAAGAACGGGTTTATACTCGTATGTATGATAAACAGGGTTGGCAGGATAATTAACTTGTTACGCTTTTACATAAGTACACACACTTTAGTAGTAATAATGAGTGGAGTAGGAAACCAGTTTATTACGTCCGCGCAGAAAAAAAAGGGTTTTCTATCATATATTTATAATACACAAATTAATTATACTACATTTATAACCTTAATTTTATTGTATATTTTTTATTTTAAAAAATTCACATACTCTATTAATAAAAATTGAGAAAACTTTTTATACGTACCTCTTAAAACCTAGCAGTACTGCTTAGTAGCAATTTATTTGAATTTGGTTTCAAAATTTTAGTTAAGAATTTAAATTTCTGGAGTGAACTTTCACGTGTATATAAAAGTAGGTAAGAAAGTGGGTTTTATTCTTATAGTGGTCCTAACGTCAGTAAACAATGTACCCTTACGCAATTCGCGCCAAGAATTTCTGCCGATTGTCACAAACGCGTGGCAAGTATAAGCGACGTAATGACGACACAGGTAATTTCTGATTTAGGTTTACTAGCCCCGTTATTGCGAGTGCCGGATACTTTTCGCAGAACTTTGAAAACAGGTTTAAAATAATTTTTCTCGTCACTAGTTGAAGGCTTGCCCGGTTTAAGCTTACATAATATATCTCCGTAAAAACCTCAGCATTCATTAGCTTCAGCCATGATAACAAGAGCAAACTTCTTGCGTTTTGCCTTATTTAAACAGCCGTATCATGCGAGCTGCATCTTGGGAGCGCATCAATTTGTTACCTTGGAAAGTTTTACTTCATTAAGCCAGCAGTAATTAAATTAAAATTACAAGTATTGATATTTTTATAGTAGATGTTATTTATTACTGAACCGGTCCTCAAATTTAGATTGATAACGTGGAACTACTTTCTTTGCGTGCATTGCTACTGTGTTGTACTTGCTGCAGTCATGCTAGTGGCGCCATGTCACGTGACATTGTTTTGATCGGGATCATTAAGGATGAACAGGGATTCTGATCTTCTTTGAAAACCCCCAATCTGCAGTCAGATTACATAAACAAAAAGTATTTTGTGTGAATGTTAAGGTTAGGATTAAAAACGTAGAATATAACCCCAAATACAACTAAATACCTACATATTGCAATTGTTTTGGAAATATGATTGAGAAAAAAGTGCTCTTAAAGCCTTTTCTGTTTGTCACACGTATGACTAATTATCGCATAAATCAGGTTTCTTTAGTTTATTTGGTTTTAAACGTATTTTAAGTTTACTACATATTTTGCACGTAATTTTACGTGTCACGTAGAAAACACCTCATTACGCATAATGTCACAATTTTGATTATACATATATGATAGCTAATTCTTGCAGAGAAGTGGTAAGGGGGTTCGCAAGAAAATCCTGGAAATCGTGTTGTCGGTAGGGAAGCTGTTCGCCAACTTACGAGAGACAGGATTTCTGAATAAGAAACGTGTTTCGAACCGCCGTCTGAAAAGTATGACGAAACATAGTACTTTCCTATAGCAATGTATTGCCGCTGAGGGAAATCATCTTTAGCATCTTTATAACAGGTGAGTGATTATCATCAGTTTTAGATGCAATATCATTTTATGTTTTTGGTAAAATACTAACTTAACGCATGGCAACTTCTCTTTCGGTTGCGGCGGCTAACTCAAATATCCTCACAGTTTATCAACTTATTAACATCTAGCATTAATATTTTCGAGTTTATGGGCTTCGATGCTCTTAATTACTAACATACCATAAATTCATTGTATTACAAAAGAACAATAACCGACTTAAATAAAGATAAAGACCTTAAATAAAAAATAAAGACCTAACTTTTAAAAAAAAAAAAGCTGTTATTTTATTGCCTTTCATTTGTTTCTAATTTTGGAATGATTCACTCCAACCGAGAAGTAATCATATTCTTGTATTGCCCAATTCAACTAGAAATGCCAAGATAATGAATTTCATAACAAATAAATCTTGGGTTTTGTTTGTTTAATATCTTTTAATCCGGAAAACATTAGTGCTTCGCATGTAACTCGTGGAAAAGTATGTTTTCAAGTTTTTTGACTTTGTGGAGCATGCAAATGCTAAATATTTACATGCGAACAAAACTCTGTAAAACACGTTCGCATCTTTTAAATGGGTCTTCATTCCCCACCATAAACTTCAGACCTGCTATATCACTCGCCTTTTTCGTGCACCTGTTTCTATCAAGTGTTGTATAAATAAGATAACAAGAGACTACAGTGTTCCACAGGTGTGTGCGAGTCGCTAAAACAAACACAATTACTGCTAAATTCAAGGGAGAAAAATTGTGCTTGTTGCATCTAAAAACCATTATAAAAATGATCACCAGATAAAGAAATCCAAAACAAATTCTGGAGGAAAAAGTTGACCAAAGTACATGGTACAATCAGAGAGAGCTTACATGTACAAAATGACGATATGACACAAGTTAACAAGTCGACACACCCTGAGACCACAGTAACTTTTTTTTTTTTTTTTTATCTGCAAGGAGCTTCACTAAAACGGTTGCATTTTCTTATACAAGCGAGAAATGCTTTACGCACTACAATGGTTACAAAAAGAACTTGACAGCCTGTCTCAAAATAAAACTATATTAAAAGCATCGGGGCAAATATAAAATGCCTTGTATTGAAAGATGTATTTGTTGTGACCAGAGCTAAGGCCTTAGATATTATCTTCTGCTCTACCAATCTAACGCTAAGATTCTGCGACAATACCACAATAAAACATAAGCAGTAGCAAGGATAATCATATCCTTGACAGTGTAAATAACCGAGCCAACGAACACGAATAATGAAAAATATTAACGTAATTAGAAGATTACAAGCAGTAATAATGAAACTCATACGCATAAAAAACTATGTAAATCATGAGAATGGAAATAAATGTACGAGGGCATTCTAAAATTCTCGGCCTGGCAAAAAAAAAAATCAGTAAAATATTTGTTCAACTGCGAAAGTAAGCATCTGTAAGGTACAACCTCATCATTTGATGTGAAATCTTCGTCCACTCAGCCATTTCTTCAGGTTTGGGAACAAAACATGATCACTTAAGAGCTAAATCCGGCGAATATGGCGGAATGTGGAAGCAAAAGACGTGCAGTTTTGCAGCAACAACCCCAGAAGTGTATGGAGGTGCATTATCGTGATGAAAGAGAACTTTCTTTTTCGCAAGGTATGGTAGTTTCGCGTGAATTGCATATTTCTATGGTCCAGCCGTAATACTCTCCGGTGATGGTTCTGCCCTTCTGGAGGTAGTTACGAGCACCACACCATGAGAATCCCAGAAAACCGTAGTCATGATTTTCCCTGCAGATAGAACCATTTTTTGCTTTCTTTGGTGCACTTTCACCTGTTACCACCCACTGTTTGGACTGCTCATCTCTGGCGTGTAGCGATGAATTCAAGTTTCATCTAGTTTTATAAAACGTGGGAGACGCTCACTGAAATTGCGTTTAACAAGTCTAAACACTTGCCAAATGCTCATTAGAAAGAAGTTTTGATCCATTGTTAACAAACGCGGCACCCATCGAGCGGAAAGCTTTCTCTCCCCCCGTAACTTTGTGTAAAATGTAATGGACAAGGCCTATCAAGGTCAGCCAACTCTTTACCTTCAATCGGCGATTAAGGAGTACCGTATTGTGAATTATTGTTACAATACCTTCAATCGGCGATTAAGGAGTACCGTATTGTGAATTATTGTTACAATAATTCACATAGCATAGTTTAACATAGCAGTTTGGGGACACCCTGAGCGCTCATCATCTTGAATGGATGTAGGATCACGCTTAAATTCAGCAGCACACTTTTTAACCGTTGAAAACGAGGGTGAAGAATCCTTTAATGTGGAATCTTAACTACTTTTGTATTTCTATTGGGGTTAAACCCTTCAAAACGAACTTTTATTATAACTCGTATTTTAGTTTTTATCCATTTTGTAGAAACGTTTGTTTACACGATCGTCATATTCAAGTGACTATCCTTACGCGTCTGAAACTTTATAGCGCGCCATCTAAAGGATGATACTTAACTGCAAGTCAAGCCGGTACTTCTAGTGCTAGTGAAACCTATTGAATGAAAAACACCAATGTTGTTATGAAGATGATAGAAAACTTGATGGTGGTATGGTAAATTCAACGGCAAGATGCAACAAATAAGATATCTGTATTGCAACATAAGTCTAAAGTTAACAATTTCTATCGTGCTTCTAAATTAAAGTCTGTCTGACTTTGTGACATTGCATTTCATAGGCGGGAGGTGGTTATGATGACAGACGAATAGTGATGTTCAGCACAATGCAATGATAGTATGAGACTAGTTTCAGAATTTCTGGATGGCAAAATTTCATTTCTAAAATTTCGCAACATTCTGTTAGATATAAAGAAATTATGGTATGGTCCAATGCCTTTTAGTCACTATCCCTGTTCCCCTCTGTAGGGTTAAGATTTGATTCTCATTAGGGCTAATTGCAATGTGAACATTTTCTCTCCTGGAAAATTTCAGGTAGCTCATACCGCCTACTACTCCGGGTTCATTTGTAGCATAGTTAATACATTCCAGTAAGTCGAAGACACGAGCCGCTGAACAGGAAAATACGGTCTTCTGCCTTAGATACACACTATATACTTTTACAGAGTTCTTGTTAATTAACACGTCATTTCACTTAAGTTGAAAGGAGGAAGTTTTGTAAAAACAAAATGTTTCTGCAAGTTAATGTATGGATGGTGTTCCATTATTCTTATTTTTTCCGTCATGTCTGGAAGGGTATATTTTGATTTACAAATATCACTTCTTTAATTGAATTTTAATTTCTATAAATGTTATAAAGTTATGATAAGTTCCCATAGCAACAACTTCTGTTAAATAAAACACTACATAACGATACACTAAGAGAATGAACAAGGAATAGGTTACTTGGAAATGTTATGGATGACATCATAGGGCTTAACGGAGGCACCAAATTACTTTACTGTAATAGCTGCAGAAACCATTTAAACTAATGTTAAGACAGATGCTATCTCAAAATTAATGCAACTTGAACGTATACTACTATGCAAAGGCCTTCGGTAATTAGGTTCTTAAGGGACAAAGGATCGACTTTTATGTAAAAATTACATTTTAAAAACTTCAAATCTTTATATTATATGAATAATAATTTCAACTTCGTCGATTTTAAAGGTATGGCATACAAACAGCACAGGACAGGAATAGGAATGAAAAATCGATCCAATTATTTTCCCAAGTTGTCACGTAATGCATCTCAAAACATAAATTTAAATTGTGCTCTCTCTTAATAAGTGTTTAATGCCCGTTTTTACTGCCGAGGCATTACAAGCGATGACACTGATAATACATGAAATGAAATAAATTGGGGAGTTTTTTTTTTTTAAGGAAGTGTTCCAGGCCTAAGATTAGGGTACTTCCCCGGCATTTGCCATTTATGAGGACTAAGGAAAACCAAGTCGGGAGGACGGTCCTGGTGGGAATTGAACCCAAACCTTCCGCTCACGAGTCCGCGCCTTAACGACCCGTGGCGGTTTAATGCAGTCATTTATAAAACTTAATGTGATGGAAAAAACGTATCATTAACATTTTTCAAATTTCAAAATATCCACTAACCTATACGATTAATGTTAATGTGTAGATAGCAGGCGAAAAATGGTAACTTTGCGCGATGTGCTTTGCTTCTCGTTTGTTTTGTATTTTGTTTGTTTCTAATCAAACATATATTTACCACGCATTCTATCTTATCTACGCGGATGAAATTTGTTATTAACTATAAAAAGAGTACACATCTAATTAGTAGCAATATTCAAAACCTAAATTCTCTACCATATAATTTCGAACATAAGAGTTTTAAAATTTCCAGTTGGCTTACTAGTATATAAGCATACTAGTTTAAACTATGTTTAAACGCTTACGCAAGCTGTTCTTGAACATATTAACGCCACTGGCAATGGTCTCATGCTACAAAAACTGTGGTTTAACTTTTCAATGAATAGTGCACGCCAGCTGTTGAGAAGGGAAAAAACGACTTCCGGTTTCCTTCATGTTTGCTCTCACTTTAGGGCCCGTATAGAATATCATTTAACAGACTTAGTGGTCTAGTGGTATCGTTTGCGACTACTAATCCCGTGGTCCCGATTTCAAATCCCGGTCAGGTCAAGTTGTCTGGGTAAGGTTTAATTCGAAGTTTTTCCTTACTCTGAGAAGGTGAATGCAAGATGGGTTTAAGGCGCCAAGGACTCCGAGCTCGTTGCGCTATCAATTCATTTCATTCATCCCTACACACTTAGAATATCATTTAACAGATTTAGTGGTCTAGTGGTATCGTTTGCGACTACTAATCCCGTGGTCCCGGTTTCAAATCCCGGTCAGGTCAAGTTGTCTGGGTAAGGTTTAATTCGGAGTTTTTCCTTACTCTGAGAAGGTGAATGCAAGATCGGTTTAAGGCGCCAAGGACTCCGAGCTCGTTGCGCTATCAATTCATTTCATTCATCCCTACACACTTACACCTATAATATTCAATCCACAATCTACAGACGTCGTGAGAAGACCAATGTGGTTAAAATGGCAATAAATAAAACATTAGAAAAATAATAAATTCAACAGCCTTATTTTAAATGCAATACAAAAAGGTTTTAGTGTCGAGAAGTGTAAATGTAAACTTTTAATTCTGATCATTGCGGTTTTACTTAAATACGCAGATGGCAGAAAATTACATTCCCGATAATTAGGTAGTTACAAAGCTTACCATTACCTCTATATAAGACAAAACCACGTTGTTTAGGGCTTGGGATGGGTATCTTTTAGTGTAGTAAAAAAAAAAACTTTCAGAAAATTTGGTAAACTTCCATTATAGTCCTTTTTATTTAAACTGTTGACCCTGGACGATCAAGAAACCTAGGTTAGGGCTAAAGTGTTATAAGTACAAAAGCTATCTCTGTATATTTTGGTCGTCTTCAGAGCTTAATTCAGCTCCTAAATCATTAACGTACATCTGATAACACGAGTTACTGACTCATATAGGAATGATATTCGAAACATGTGATACTCCCAGGGACATACAAGGAATGACAAGATGCACGGCATGTTCACACGCCTTTTCCAGTTGGTTCTAGTTAAACATGTCAAGGGAAAAACAAATTAATAGTACACAGGCCAATGTTCAAAATCCAAAGCGTGCTATTACAACAACGTTATCATAGAAAAAAAAAACGTACATAAAGTTCTGAACAGTTTGACCTCTTGGTTCTCAAGGGAAAGATCATTCTTATGGATATTTGGAACTTTTTAAAAATGTAGTTATAACTTTATTGCAAAGGATTTCATAAATTAAATGTATTTTTCAATATAAAAATTATAATTATCAAAGGTATAAACTTGTAGTAATGCAAAGTAAACCAGAAAGTAATTTAATATAAAATAATTTTAAAAATGTTTTAAAATGAGAAATAGAGAAAGCACCATTGAATCGCTCAAATTGTACCCTAATTTGAAAGAAAACATTGCTAGCTAATTGGTTTGTTATTTCAACATAATTAAAGCTTCATTGTAAAAAGCTACATTTTTATGGCATTACATAATGCATCATATTTCATATGCTGCATATACCACCATCGGTGCCAGAGGTCTTAAGGCGCAGACTCGTGAGTCGGAGGTCTGCGGTTTGAATCCCGCCATGACCGTCCTACCAGAGTTTTTTTTTTCAGGTTTTTCTCAGTCCTTATAAATAGCAAAGGCCGGGGAGGTACCCTAAACTTAGGCCTGGAACATTTCCTTCCTTAAAAAAAAAATCCTTTCCCAATATATAATTCATCTCATGTATCATCAGTGTCGCCGCCTGTGGTGCCTCAGTTGTAAAAACGGGCTTAAAGCACTATTAAAAAAACGTATGCTGCATACAATTTCGCAAACACTAAAATTTAACTGCGCACAGTGCAGTGTTTCCATGTGTTTGAAGTTAACACTGCGCTTGATACTCTTAGTATTGTTCATTTTGCACATAATATTGCGTCAATGGTTATAACAAACCTAGCTCATGGAAAATAAACTCTGAAGGACACAAACAGAAGGGGGGGGGGAGTAGAATGATTATTTCATATTAGTTAAATCTCTGTTCCGATTAATTCGCGTATTGTTTTTCAATCGGCTGCTTATTTCTCCTAATACAACTAGTAAAGTTACATATCTTCTGCATTTAGCTCACAGAACAGCACTATCGTTCTATGTCATACCAATTACAATGGTTTCCAATTGTTTAGTGTGTTGCCATTTTTGTTCCGCAATAAGAAACGATATCAACCCCTATGCTCATTTTGAAAACTGTTGCAGTTCAGCTTTGCTACTGAAATATGAACAAATATTGCATGCAACATTCGGTTGCTAAGGAACAATACATTACATTAAACTGTTCCAGAATGCTCGTTTTTCTTAGGTTGGAGATTTTACCAGATTTAAGATGTAACACTACTGCTGAATGCGTCCTTGATTTCCACGCGAATTGACACGCATTCCGCGGCGGGATTCCACGATAGCGTGGTCATCACTAGAGACACGTCAAAAGCACCCGTACTTTTAAAACAAATGGTCGCATCATTCAGTTTCAGTGGCTAACAGCAGAGATATATTTCTGGCCACGATTTCCTTAAGAATGATTAAGACTGCAGGCTCTGGGGCCTCTAAATTCGTTTCGAATCCAGAAAATTAAAATAAATAAAACCCAGACTTATGCAAATACTGTAACCTCTGATATGCATGATGCAATACGACCAGATAAGTTTCCATTTTATCGGTTACCCAAACACCCTTTTCTTTCTGTACCA
Organism: Metallyticus violacea; assembly: GCA_030762175.1. Classification (NCBI taxonomy): domain Eukaryota; kingdom Metazoa; phylum Arthropoda; class Insecta; order Mantodea; family Metallyticidae; genus Metallyticus; species Metallyticus violacea. Next base: position 20,610,213 of record CM060839.1, on the reverse strand, counting down.
GAATTGTGCAGTTTTATTATTTTTAAAATGGTTAATTATTCAACACGTTAAGTGCACTAACATTTGCTGTTTCAGTAATCCACACCAATATTTATCCGCTGTTACCAAAAAACATTTAATTTGTTTAATATTCCAATTTTATTTTGTGCAATAATTTGGTCCTATATGATTGTTGCATATAACTTTTTGGAATTAGAAAGTCTTGACCGCCATCGACCACCAACTCGAGAAAAGCATACGATTCCAGGCTGGATATATCATGTTACAATTTCTACAACAGTGAAAGTTGTCCCAAGTAGTTCCTATATGCCCATATGTTGCATTTCACAGAAGTGAATGAAAATAATCCTACAAATATTTTTAATTTATTGCACTTTTACTGCAGGTTCATTATTACACACTTGAATCGCCAAATGCCGCCCGCATTTTTCAACAAGCTTATTCCTTACACTGAATGACATAGTTTCCAACACATAATTAGCATTTCTAGTTTGCTCCTATAGTGTTACGTTATCAGTACATGTTTTGCAACCCCACCAGGCATTACGTGAATATAGGCAAGCTTTAAACGAAAAATTTGTTCAGGCTGTTAATCTGTCTCGACAATTGCTGATTGCTGTCAATTACCTTCGCTCCAATCGCAAACTATGTTCATTCAGTGTAATATTAATAATCAAAAGTAAGCGCGTTGGGCGGGGAAATCTGTATCAAAGCGTGCAAAATCAATTATCTCCTTAAAACAATGATGCTGTTTCCGTGCAACAAATATGGACAGTTTCCCCATATCTAAAATATAGTTATTTTTCAGAAAATAACGCTTTAAATTATCAAAAAAAAAAAAAAAATATCCCCATATTTTTTAACATTGCCTATATTTAATTACCCCTAATTGTATTAATACTTCTGTGGTTTACGAAAACAATAATCAACCCTTACAACCGCTAACGTTACACTAAAAATGAGTTGCACGCTAGCCACATCACAGACCAAATAGACAGCTACATAAATTATCACTCCAAGGACATTAACTTACCACAAAAACCAAGTTGAAAACGAATAGCAGATATTTGATGCATGAAGGCCACGAAGTTAAACGCATGTTTGCTTTTTAAAAGAGTTCCAATAACTGAAAAATATGACGTGCTTTCACTAACGTTATCACAGACTAGCCACCGGTTCTCTGCTGTGTATCGAAGTTACTAATCCTTCCTATTCGTTTTGTTGCGAGGCGTGCGTTCAACTGCGCGATTGGGTCGTCTGGTTTGAGTCGCCAACAGGTGGTATGTTGGCCGTCGTTAGTTGCTTTTTCCGCATGTAGAGGCGCCAGCTATTTGGTCGATTTAAAGCTGTATAATTTTTATAGTTCATTTTTAATTGACAGATTAACTGTAGGCCTTACACAGTTTATAATAAATGCACAACAACAAATAATTTGAATAGTGAATAGAATAAAACGAGAAACTTTTGTTTTAAGTATCACATGTTATTTAGAGAGCTTTAGGTCGATTAGCGCGTGCGTTCCGTAACTAGTATAAGTACAGCGTTATGAAGCAGAGATTGTGAAAAATCTGACCTGTATATTTTATTATAATTTAAAATTTACGATAGTATGGCTTTCTTGTATTAATGCCTACATAGCATAAAATAGGTGCTGTCAGTGTGAACCGGCAATAATTTAACAAAAAAAGAACGAGAGACTTTGGCGGCAAGCGGAAAGTTACAGAGCACGAGAAGGGGGAAGCAATGTTGTTTTTATAATAGGAACACAATAATAATGACTCGTCACCTTAGACATATTCCAAAGAAATCAAAGTTCTCTTTGACCCTGTCATATTGTTGGACACGCTCGTACATGTGATAAAAAATGGCGTCCATTAAGCTTGATCACTTCAAAGTATTCGCTTTCTCTGTATTTAACGGAACTATTTAGGCTTGATCTGATGACTTTTTAAAAACAAAATGAAAAATAAAACATGAATTTAAAAAACAGCATACATGCATTTTTCGTAAGTTACAGTCAGTGTCTCTAGCTACATTACGCTGTATGCAAAAAAGGCATAAGGTCACAATAATTTACTATTGGGATAGTAATGTTTCACCAACAATTATACGCCTGAATAAACAGGCCTATGAGCAAAATATGTTGGCCGTTTCACGCCCTGACCTGAGCTGTTAAAGAGCGTCCGTAAATAAAACAAAACAATAATTATACACATTTCGTTTTTAGAAAACACGCGGACATATCAACGCATATTTTAAAACTAAAATTGTTCTCTCAAAATATTATATTTTCAGTGTTTGAAAGAAATTAATGGTTGTCGTAACTTTGGTGTGTACAAATTTTGTACCAGGTATACGAGGGTCAATGGATAAGTACTGAGACAGAGATCGGGAAAGTATTGTTGCTGGGTAGAAATTGTTGAGTCATTGGTGTCGCCATGTTAGCAGATACAGCCTGTAGTGTTATTCATTTTCCTGCATTTTATATTTTAATTCTGGAAAGTGTGAATGTTCTTGTAAGTGCAATGGAGATTCAGAGAGAGCATTTTCGTGCGATGATCTTGTACGATTTCAAAAGTGACTTAAATGAAGCGCACTTGAGCGTTTGACAGGGACTTTCGGAGACTTTTCTGCTTCACTTGCTACTGTGTTCCGCTGTTTTGGAGAATTTAAGAGGGGGCAATTATCTCTTAAAGATGAAGAGAAGAGTGACTGACCCCACAAGTAATAAGTGAGAAGAACATCACCTCTGTGGAAACAATGATCAGGGAAGATCCAATACTAACCTACAAGGGCATTGAGCTGTCATTAGCGATTATTTCGCCCAGTGTTTTAACCGTCCTTCATGAATATCTTCGTGTAAATAAAATTTCTTCATGATGGGTGCCCCATAATTTGTCTGAAGCAGAGAAGTTCCTCAGGATGGAATGGTGTCAAGGAATGCTGCTACGATTTAACTGTGGAAAGTCTCGTTGTGTTTCAGATATTGTTACGGGTGTAGAAACATGGATATATCAGTTTGGTCCACAAACAAAAGGTCAGTCCTCCATTTTGGTTTTCCCTGATGATCAGCCAACCGTCAAAGTCAAAAGGAGCGCGGGGAAGAAAATGGCTGTCTCTTTCTTCTCCACAAGTGGTCACATGGCAACCAATGTGATCGAAAATCAGAGAACTGTTACTGCAAAATGGTACACAGAATTTTGCCTTCCGAAAGTGTTTCAGAAAATCCAAGAACGGCGCCCAAAGACAAGACTAAGGGGCATTTTGTTGCACCATGACAATGCATCAACTCACACCACTAATGTAACAATGTGGGGATTCTGCAAGGTACCGAGGCAAATCTAAAGACTCTCCATTCTATAGTCCCGACCTGGCACCATGCGATTTCTTCCTGTTTCCTACTGTGAAGAATCGACTTCGAGGTCACCGATTTTCCAGCCCCGAGGAAGCGGTTGCAGTAAACAAAGAAGATTTATCTGCAGTGCCGGAAACTGAGTGACGTGGATGCTTCCAGAGGATGGAACGCTGCATACAGTGCTAGGGCTAATACTTTGAGAAACTGGGATAAACAAAACGTTTCTATGAGTATTCATTACTTGTTGTCTCAATACTTATATAGTGACCCGTGTACAATGCATTCACCTCAAGAATGAAACAGTGTAACTGAAAACGGCAAGCAGGCTAGAGAAATTGTATTCAAGTGCATTTTATTTTGTTAGCACGAAGGGGAATGCGACGTTGCCATACCTCAGGAGAAGATTGCCACGGCGAGTAGTGTCAGCCTTCGCATGGTAAAGTGAGGGACAAACCTTAATGACCTCGTCCCATCTTACCAAGTTCTCAGTGACTAGTGCTATTGTTTTCGTCTAAGTAGTAACAAATTACCACGAGACACCTGGCAATTCTCCGGTGTTGCCATTGTTAATTTCGTACATCAAAGACTGAGCAGAAACTATGAATATTTCCTGTTTCTTATTTTGTTAAGATCATCTGCTTATCTGAGGGAACTTTAATTAATAAACAGAGAATCAAGGAATAAATGATGTATTCTCACTTCCACACCCGTTCACTATTAGCATTAAACATGTACTGAAAGCAATTGCAGAGACGTGACAACGTTACTTTCCTGAGGCAACTCTGATGCATCTCATTCCCTCACGCGTATCATATCAACGAAAATAAGCAATTGGAGGGTTGTAATCTTAATTCCAGGGGGAAAAATTGCCATTACGGCTTGTCTGTAAAATACAAAGAAATGCCACTGAAGATAAATTCAAAGTAGAATTTAAATCCCCAGGAATCATGTCGCTGTACTCGCAACAATACTCGCTTGTTTGAACTGCACTTAATTCGCCGCTATATGGTGAATATGGCAACTATGCAGCTTAAAGCTTTGTCTCTTTATTGAGCATTACAAACAGACGACCGTCTTCCGAGCTGCGTTCGGCATTTTGAGGTCTGTATTTAATGTATTGTTTACACCATACAAGTATCAACTACTCGCATTTGCTCTCGCTCTAAACAGAAGAATTCTTACTGGATTTTAGCAAGCATTGTCATACCGGTTGAGTCACTTAATAGTGGGCAGGTAAGACATGAGCAAAACACTTGGCGCAGTAACAAGCTTGGTGGTGGGTGGTGGGGATGGTTTATTGGTTGTGGGGATTATATGACATGAATGGCATGCTCTACAAAACAATTGACTCAAGTGAAGTTTGTAGTTTAAGTATGTATTCTTATTGGTAAAGTGTCCCGACTGCTTTCTACGTTGTATGTGCCAATTTTCTTCCTCTCTGTCGTTGCGAACAGTGGGAAGGGCTGGCTGCTCTGCGTTTCTCATGTCTTACCTGCTCATTAAGTGCCATATGGGAAGGTTTATATATTGCAAAGCCCGTTACTAATGAACAAAAGAATTTTTGCACGAGTATATCTGCGATCCCCAGTTACCATTGCAATGTCAAGTTCGAACACGATTGGGAGAAAATGTTCTTACAATTTATAATCCAGTTAATAACATGAACAAAACGGGAATTGTTCGGGTTAATACATCAAGAGTACCTAATAACAAATTTCCTCCAAATTTTGCAGAAAATAAATGGTGGACATATTTAGCACCTCCCCTCCTAAAATATGTAACATATCTCATGTAAAATTGAATGGAAAATTATAACAATTTAAGTTTGTAATATATTTTTATACAACATATAAAGAGGAATGTGTTTACGAAATGTGAGATTTCTGGTTCTAATAGCGTGCATGCAACATTTTCCCCAAAACTTCTTTTTCATAGAGACATAGCTCTAGAACTTCTTAAAATAGAAGCTCATTTCAAATATACGAGGGTAAACCATTAAATAAGTGCAGTCCACATGTTTGAATGAGATATCTGAGGCTGTTGCCTGTAGACGGCAGCATTATTCCGGTGTCCATTGGTGACAATGGACATTACCACCGTTGCAAGATGGCGGCATCTTTGAGTGAGTGTACAACTCTCGAGCAGCGTTCCTATTGTGCAATTTTTGTGGGCAAAAGATGTGGAATAAAATAATATTCATAAAGAGATGCTTCCCAGCTACGATGAGAAGTGCGAGTTAAATACTTAATCCAAGCAGACAGAAGGGTAATTATAGACACTACAGCTGCTGTTATTGGTTGTTCACACGGCACGTCCTACCTCATAAAACATGACAGGCTAGTTATTCACCAAGTCTGTACACGATGGGTGCCACGCGTGCTGACCCCATAACATAAAATGTAAAGAATGGGTCTGGTTTTACAGCATCTCTATCGCTACCACGATGAAGGACACGATATGCCCAGCCCGAATTGTCACAGGTGACGAGTCTTGGGCTCTCCATTACCAGCCCGCGTCACTGCAGTGAAAATATCCTGCGTTACTTGCGGAAAAAAAAAAAAATAAATAAAAATAAAAATAAAAAAAAGTAATAATAATATCGGGAAAGTGATGCTCATAGTCTTCAGGAAGGCATGCTGATCAGCGCTTTCCTCCCTAAATGCCGACATCTATTATAACATCCTCAGGAAACTTCGTAAGATCATTTAACGGAAGCGACCAGGTCTTCTAACCAAATGCATGTCGTTACGAGGAGCACTATAAAAGATTTTTGAGATATGGAGAAGTGAAAGTTGACCCAGTTAAATGGGATCCTTCACGACGTATCCCCTTTCACCTTGAGCCAGCTGTACTGATCTTCACCCTCCTCATATTCCAGCAGCGTGAATGTATGGCAGAGGCCAGTGGCTACAGTAGAGCTGGAAAGGAAGCACGTTCGAGCAACGATTTTCTATGATTTTAAAAGTGGTTTAAATGAGTCCCAAATCCCCGAACGCTTGCTATGCTTTTGAAAAACTTTCCCTACCCGTCTCATACCTTTTCGGCGGTTTCCGGGATTTAAAAGGGGCAGGACACCTCTGAAAGACGAGGAGAGGAGAGGGCGGCCGACTACTTCAGTGATTGACGAAAACATTGCTGCTGTTGAAAAAATGGTTCATGAAAACAATCACATGACATTTAAAGACATTGAAATAACATTGCAGATTAGTCGCCGGCCGTGTCGAAAATTCTGCGCGATTATCTTCGTGTCAGGAAAGTTTCCTCCCGATGGGTGCCTCACAGTTTGATAGATATGCAAAAGCGCACCCGCATGGAATGGTGTGAAGAAATATGCACACAAGATTCGACGGAGGGTACTCTAGGCGGGTTCACTGATGAAGAAACTTGCATCTACAAGTTTGACCCAGAGACCAAACTCAATCGGCAGCATTCATCCGGTGAGAGTGTGATCATGTGGTAACCACACCTCTGGAGGAACAAAGAACATTCGCTGCTCAAAGTTACATTACAGTTTGGCTCCAAAAGTCTTCCAGAAGATGTAGGAGCGGCGGGCACGGGACTACGAGGAATCCTCTTCCACCACGACGTGTCCGCACACACTGTAAACATCATCATCTGGTTCCTGGAGCTCACCGGGACAAAACTGCTGACTCATTCATCCTGTATTCCTGACATGGCTCCTGTGATTATGGAAAAATTTCCAGCCCTGAAGAAACTTTCATAGCTTACGAAGCAGAACTTGTGGTCCTTGAAGAAACTGAGCGGCAAGAGTGTCTCCAAAGGTGGTGAAGATTTTGCAAAGTTGCAACAGTCGGGTTGATTTTTCGTAGTTTGTGCGTGTCCCAAAACTTTCGTAGTTACCCTCGCATTGCGTGACAAAACGCTTCCTGGCACTGCCTACAAGACAAGTTAGATGTTTCAAGTGGAAAGTCCTCTAGAATCCCTCGTGTAGCCCTGCGGTCCTCTTTAACATCACCTCTTGGGTGAACATTGTAGAGAAGTCCCGTCTCGTTCTGGCAAAAGCCCAAAGAATTTTATAACGCTGGCTTTAAGAGGCTTCTGCAACGATGGAACTAGTGCCCCAATCTATAGGGGAATTCGTTTGAGAAATAAAAGTCTTTTTTCAAAATAGTACGCTTATTCATTTACGTTCCATATCCACTTAAATAATTACCCTCGTACTTTAAATTTATACGAACCTAATGAAAAACAGCCTTCACATAATCATGTGCCTCTTAATCCTATTTATATACTTTTCTTCAAGGCAGTACTAATGTTTAAGGCTCCTGGTATACGATTTCATAGCATAGGTACATATAAAAGGCTCCTTATATGGTGGAAAGGAAAGAACAGTAATTGTAAGAAAGTTATAACCTGCAGCTATTTGTTAGATTTCTTTACATGGACTGAATTGAATTTTCTTAACAATATTTTTGAAAATCCCTTATTTTTAACGCAAAGAGTTTTCAAAATATCACAGATATATTTGAGTTTTAAAATTCATGGTAAATTATGCAATACATCTTTGAGCAGAAATTCCCTAAAATTTCCCGTTTGTGAAATATTGGCATTACTTGCAGCATTTTTTTTTATGTGACCACACGAAACAGTAGAAATAAGCGAAATTGGGAACGAAACGTTGTAGTAGGTAGCAATAATATTTTTATATTTATCTCAAATTCAGAAGAGACTAGACTACATTGTTTATTTCGCAATTGTGATTTAAAACAAACGAAGACACGAACATTATATTTATATGATACGATATTCCAAGAGCATAACGAACTTTAATGGCTGAACCTAAAAAGGAGTTAAAAAGAACAGTTTTCGACTATTTGCTGTACTTTCTCGTGATAGTTTATGCTGTAAGTTTCAGTGATTCTTAATTTTAATAAGTACCGAAAATAGAATGTTAGAAAGTTCGTTATAATTAGCCAATAACAACTTCCGCAAGGTTTATATTTTACACGTTAAATTGTTTGATTTCAGTGCATTTTCCTTAAAGAAAACCACATACATAAACTTTAAACATTGGTGCTTCGCTCGCTAGAGGCCCCAAACCATTATCTATGAAATGTGTGGTATTTAGATAATGGCTTCCAAATATACATATGATAAAAAATGAAAAATAATGTAACACTATTAATTTAGTTACATATACGCATATATACGCATACACATACATTCAATGATGCCAAACAGAATCTGCTCATAATCTATGTTTAAAATGGTATCAGGCACACCACACCACACTCCGATGTTCTGTTAGTGTGTTTGGGCGCTAATGACCATTGCTGTTTTGCGCCCTTAAGCAATAATCATCATCAGCAGCAGCAGAACATCGGATGAAAGCCTACTTCATCTGTAAGCCAAGATATGTTAAAATTTCATGACTCTGAGTAAGGAAATCATAAACATAAACCATAAATAAAGCGGACAACTTTTTTTTTGTGGTCCATCACATTCAATTTTTGAACACGTGGTACGCGGTAAGCGCATGGTTTTGTTATTTTTGTTTGTTTGTGTCTTTCTTTCTTCCATCCCTCTCCCTGCTCTTTTGTGGGAAGTTAAGTCTTTTGAGAAAGTTTTCGTAATGATTTAGTGGCAACAGGAGGAATAGCTTCTTTATGTCGTTTATTGTTTCTTCAGGCAAACTGTGGTGCTCTGAATGTTAAGTGGGTAGGGTTTCTGCCGTCTCCAAATTTTTAATCAATTTATGGTACACGTATTTCGCCAAATTCAATCAGATATGCTTCAAATAGACCCATTTGCCAATATTTATGAACGAGGAACATAGCTATGTTAATATTTACATTTAATCGAGTGACATTTGGGTTATAACTGCCGAGATGCACTGACGCGGAACATAGTCAAATGAAGATCATTGGAAGAGTTTATTTATTTATTTATTTGTACCCTGGGGGCTTTTATGCTCTTTTTGCATCGTTGAAGGGATGTACATAAATTACAAATGCTTATCTCCAACACACACACACACACACACACACACACACACACACACACACACACACACACACACACACACAATAGTTTAGGACCTCTAGCGAAAGAATAATTATTTATCTATACTTATTTAATGCTGCAATATGAACACAGACCTTATAGTATCGCTTTATTTTATTGTATCCTAAATTTACTATTCATCAAAAATTAAGTTTTCATAATGTATACTGGTTTAGATAATGTTATTTAATTATTGGTAAACCTTTGGAGGTTGGGTAAAGTGGCAAAAGCAAGCATTATTTACCTATAAACAAATAATATATTTCATTTAGTTTTTAAATTACACTAATTTTTATGATTCCGTTATTCTATTTTAGCTATGTGATTATAACTACATTTTAAGTAAATTCTTGGAAATGTTCATTATAGGCTTTAGTGACTGCTCTGTTGCATGCAATGTATAATTACCTATATATAAAACAAAACTAAAATAGTGCACCTTTGTTGACATTAAGTAAGATAAATGTAAAAATGCACAAAATCTATAAGTGATGCAATAAATTTAACCAGTAATGTATGGAGGCCAACTATACTGCCTCAGTTGAGAGGTTATCTATTGCAACATTTATTTTATATTTACTGTAAAGCATGTCCTATTTTGTTAAATAAATGTTAATGAAAGACGTTATCTTTACCCTCAAACATTATGCAGGTAATATTGGAGTATATTAAATCAGACTCCTTAGCAAAATCCCTGTATAGTGTATGAAATATAATATTAGATGTTATAAAAAATTTAAATCTATATCTGCAAAGAATTTTATTTCTAATATTTTGTGGTATCAGGGCTACATTTTTCTAAATCAAATCTCCCCCCCCCCTCCCACGGAAACTCGTGAAAAAGAAAATACTCCAATTTCTCGATCCAGAAAATGCACGAGAGAAGCTGGTGTTAATCAACTACACTGATAATTTCAGAGATTGTATAGTGGTCTTAGAAAATAAATTTTGGATAAGAAATATTTCATGGGCTGGTCAACTTTCAAAGTTATGACATTAAGTTTCCAAAGGACCAGTACGCCACTGACTAATGAAGCCTCCATTTGCAATAACAGCACACAATAACGGATGGAAATTGTGGAGCATTACTCTTTGGTGTAGTCGGTATGGTCATTATCATCAAGTAAAAGTGAATGAGTTGGGGTCACGTTGATTATTGTTATTTTTATTATTTTAATTTGTTTATAGTACTTCATAATATTTAAGTCTATATTTTAATTTCGACGTTTTAAATTATTTACTAATAAGCTCAGTTCTAAAGTTTCAACGTATTTAGTTATCATGCATGTATACAAAATAAAAAATTAAATAAGTTATCTACTGAATGGAAACAGAGCCATTTAAAATCACTGTTTGTTACCTCACTCATTGGGATAAACCAATTAACGTTTGTTTAGTCGGTCCTGTTCAATTCAATTGATGAATTTTTAGAGCGTAAAAATGCTAAGTGTGGGTTTCTTCGGAAAGGAAGTAAAGCCGTGGATGTCGTAGATTTCCGGCATGTAAAAAGAACCTCAAGTCTGAAAGAAGAGGCCTCCGACCAAAATTTTTCGGCCGTTTCACGCCCTGAATTAAATGAGACGCTGATGACCTGAGACGGTAAAGGGCGTCCGTAAACAAACCAAATAAATAAAAAGTTAATCGTTGTTCAGTGCTGTACTGTCATGTGATTAGTTCGAAATGCTAGAGATTTTTATAGTACTAAATCTTGAAAACGCTGTTGATGCTCTGTTGAAAATCGGAATTTCCGCGCTCGCAAAGACATTCCAAGACAAGTTTTATTCCATTTCGCTTTAACGCCGACTTACCGGCATCTAAGAAGAATAAGTCATGTCATGATAATTCCCTCCTCCCTCGCGAACAAGTAATAACAGAACTAATCTAAGATAAACGATTTAAAGTACATGGAATGTACTTTCGAATGAAGCCACCAGATGGTGTATGTGAGCAGACCGCGTGTCTCAGTACGTCCCAAAGTGCAGTTGGTGAGCGACAATGATAAGGAATGAAGGTCATTTGGGTATATGAAAATAATATTTTTCCGTCGCAGGAATGCACGAGAATACCACACAGAGCTACGGGAAACACTGAGTGCGCTTGCCCTGCCCTATAGAGCAGTGGCGAGATGATAGAAGCCTTGAAACAGAGCAGAATGTCGACTGCCGATCTGCCGCGCAATGGACGTCCTGTGTCCGCAAACAAGAATATATGGGTGATGGTGGTGAAACAGTGCTTACGCGATGATAGGCGCTGGACACTTGTGAAATTAGAAGAGCAAACAGCAATTCCGGCAAAAACAGTGCATCATATTTTACGGGAAGACTTAAACATGTGGAAAATGTGAGCAAATTGGGCGCTACATCAATTAAGTGGAGTACATAAGTGGACTCGCTTCGAAACATGTCAAACATTTTGGCGAGATTTCAGGAAGAAATGTCATGTTGAAGCGCGTCATTGTAATTGATGAAAAGGGGCGAGGGCGTATGAACCAGAACTCAAGCGACAGTCCAGTGAATGGTGTCACCCTGGATCACCACAAAAACACAAGTTTCGCCAAACTCTTACAAAGTCATGACCATTCTGGTATGACGATTAAGGTGTGCTTGTGTGTCATCCAGTGAGTGAGGGGACTACTGTGAATGCCCAATATTAAGATCTTTTTTTGGTGTTATCATTGCGCCATTCCGTATGCACCAAACTGGCAGAACTTTTGAACAATGTCACATTATTCTTCATGTTAAGCGACAGCTATCACAGCCTACAGTATCAGGTGTATTTTACAGCGGTGGGGATGAGAAATTCTACTACACCCACCAAATTCGCCTGATCTCAAGCCCTGTGATTATGATATTATTCCAAAAAGCAGCTATTGTGTGGGAAAAGTTTTGCTAACAAAGCGGACATTTAGACAGCATTTCGGTTCGAGGTGACTCACGTTAGCATATGATATTCAGCTGACAACGAACCGTCGATGTACTTGGAGACTACTTCAAAGTACTAAACACCGTGGATTACCTGGGAGGACGGAAATGTAACCCTCTGTTAATAGTTTTGTGTAACTTTTGTTCATGCCATAATAATCCAATGTTGTCCGGCTTCCTGTGTTTTGCTTCTTCCCTATGAGGGCCGCCTGCATTCAGCCTCCCATTGGTGTCACTACTCGGCAGTAAATGGCATACACTTTCAATCGTGTATCTTAGTTCCAAGAGATAAAATAAGCAATTTCCATGACTTATGACTTATACCTCGTAATTTCGATTTCTTCCATTATCAAATAACTGTTGTTTTTCTATGCACACCATATCTCAATTTGCTTGTTTAAGATCCCTAGCCTACAATCTCTGAAATCAACGCGGTGAAATTCGTTAACAGCCGGTATTATGGCACGTCTATTCCCAATCACCAAATCTTAATTACTGTACCCTGTGTCAAAAAAAAAAAAAAAACAAACAAAACACGTAAGCATTCGCCTTCCAAAAGTCATTGTTTCTAATATGGCTCTTGACTGACTGTAGGTTTTGGATATTAGTGGCTAATTTAGACACCACTTTAAAATCTTTTCAACATATCGTGTACATTTCTAAGATGTATCACAATAAACAGTGAAGCTTGCTTACTTTGATTTCTTTACAGTTTAATGGAGCATCGGGCTTTACTTACACAATGACGGAAGATATATCAGGACGGAGGTCAGGATTGAATGATATGTTGTCTGCGCTAGGCATCCGTGAGCAAATTAATTATCTTTATGGCTCAGGAGCGTTTTCGATATCATCAGCATTATGCCTACTATGTGCACTTTATTTCGCCCCGAAATGGGGCTGCTGGTACATGCTGGTAAGCAAACGCGCCAAAAATTTTACTATTAAATATGGTGGTGTTCAATGACAGGGGAGTGCCGAAAATTTTAATTCTGTAATAGACAGCTCAATGTTTTTTTCTATATATAAAAAGTGAAGAAAAGCAGCATTTTTCTTGTTATAGAATTTGGGATTTTCGGAGATGTTCTTGGGGTTCTGCCGTTTCCCTAATTTCATTCCACGAACAAATTCCACTCTCCTTTTCTCTTTCACTTCTTCTTAGGGCAAGCGAAGACCACAACCCACACCCAGAACTGGGTGACGCTTCTGTATAGCCCTTCTGGTTTTCGACGCAGTATGAATTCACTAAAATATTACTCGCCCTTAAAGCTCGATGGGACCTGGCGCTCCAGTCCCGAGCGACAGTGGAGAGAGACGTACGAGGTAGATCCATAAGTTTTCGGCCTCGCCCATAAGGATTATCGCCTTCACAAAACCCTTATATGATGCCATACCGCAGCTGTAACTTCCACTTCGCTGTGTTCATTTGTTCAGATATAGTTGCATAAAGAAGGCTGTGTGCAGAAGATTGTGACATGTTCAAAATGGAGTATACAGCTGTTATTAAGTTCTTCACAAAAGGAGGACTTACTCCAAATAAAATTAAACAGCGATTGGAGGATGTATATGGGGAAGCTCTCCCCTCATATTCTATCGTAAAAGAATGTGCCAATTTTTTTTTCGAATGGGTCGAGAAAGCATTGACGTGCAGGTCGGCACTTGGAGGTGCTCAATCCTGAAAACTTCGATCTTGTGGAAGCAGAAATTATGGAAGACCGGCGTCTCAAAGTTACAGAAATAGTAGCAAGATTGGGCATTTCTAAAACAACAGTCCTTCGAATTATTCATGAACATTTAAACATGAATAAGGTTAGAACAAGATGGGTGCCTAGACTTCTTTCCTCAGCCCAAAAGCAGCTACGAGTCATCTTTGTCAGACATTTTGGAGCTCTGCCGTGACAACGAGAGAGAAGTTCTGCAAACCGTTGTTACAGGAGATGAAACTGTGGTCCTCTACTATCATCCCTTGTCCAAAAGAGAATCAATGGAGAGGCGTAAACCTGGCGAAGCACCGTCTCTAAAGGCCAAGGTCACTCAGTCAACAAGAAGATCATGGTAACAATCTTTTGGGACTGTGGAGGAATATTCTTCATTGACTTCAAAGCTGGTCTACTGCATAGACTGCGTGCTTCCATTAAAGAGAAAAGGCGAGGAAAGCTGAGTGGTGGTGTGCGCCTTCTTCACGACAACGCGCCTGTGCATACATCTCTTGTTGTAAAGGAAGCTGTGAAGAAATGCGGCTTCAAGGAGATCGACCATCCACCCTACAGTCCAGATCTAGCTCTTAGTGACTATTTCCTCTTCTCAAAACTCAAAAAGCTTTACCGAGGAAGGAAATTTAAGTGTAACGAAGAAGTGATAGGTGCTGTTTATGCCTATTTTGCAGACAAGAGTTCTGGCTATTTTGGGGAGGAGGGATTGAAATATTAATCAAAAATGTGAGAAGTGTATTGCAAAAAAGGGCAACTATATTGAAAACTGAAACAGAGTTTTTGTCTTTATCATATCTAGAAAATGGTTAGGCCGGAAACTTCAATCTTCTTCAGTCCCAAACCTCGCAAGCGGGACGGGAGCCGCAACCAAAATAAAAAATTCATTCGCTTGTAGCTGTGTAAATGTTGCGTGTAATTTATTTAATTGTTTATTTTTACGTAACGTAAACTACGTGTTGTCTCCCGCAGCTTTCTGGCTGCAATATGCTCTTTCTTACTACAACACTGAGATTTTCAGCTATGTTTCAACTTCATGTAATCACTTCGTTGTCTAATTTATTTATATATGTACACGCACACACACTAACCTCGGGTAAATCCTAGAGACCCTTGGACCCAGTTGTTTGCGGCGGCGACGACCTAGCGGCCTACGCTCGCCAATTCATTAATCCTGCAACACGATAACGCATCATTGCCAGAGATGATCAATTTCTGCGGGTGCAAGTTTTGCATGATCGCCACACAACAGCCGTAGAAGCTCAAAATCGCTTGCAAAGGGCACCAGGAGTCGACGTCAACGTGAGAACGGTAAGAAGGAGATTTGAAGAAGCTCAGCTTACCTCTAAAAGACCAGCCAGAGGTTTCTTGCTTACCGAGTAACATCGGCAAGCACGCCTTGCCTTTGCTCGTCAACATCTGGAGTGAGTGAGGAGCAATGGAAAGCCGTCCTTATTCACGGATGAGTCAGGTTCAGCCTAAGATCGTCTGATGGCATGCAAAGAGTATGGAGGAGACTGGAGAAAGGTATGCTCCTTGCACCTTCTTATCGGCGATGGCTTTCTGGGGAGGCTCCGTCATGGTGTAGGCTGGTATCCGTGTGGAAGCCAAGACAGAGCTGATTTTTTTGGAGAACGGAGCCCTGACTGCAAACCGGTACATCGAGGAAAGTTTTCAGGAACATGTTATCCTCTGTGCTCCATAAGTTGGCAATGATTTCGCTTCATGTATGACAATACCCGTCCATGTGTAGAGCACATTCTGACACAGCACTAGCGTGAGATGGGGAGTCAGGTGCAAGATTGGCTAGCATTAAGACATGACCTCAACCCCATTGAGCATGTTAGGGACATGATGGGGGAAAATGTGCGTCAACGTGTTTCTGAGAGCCTTAATGAACTTGGGGAGGCTTTGCCTGAGCAATGGGAGGCCACACCACAAGAAAATCTAAGAACCTTGATCCGCAGCAAGCCCGTAAGGTTGCAAGCTGTGATACAAGCTAGAGGAGGAAATACCCGCTACTGAGAGTGCCAAGAGTGTTGAAAAGTGTGTCGCTGTGTTAACAATGCAGGTTACTTTACATGTAACATACATGAGTAAGCAAAATAAACTCAATAGGATAAAATATGTTGAAATAAATCATTTTTATCATAGAACTGACATTTTTTATTCTGTACAAATTCTAACAACAATATCAACAATTCAAGTAGCCAGACAACGCGATAGAAAACAAGATGGGATGACAATTACAACCTCTTTAAACTTTAAGAACAAAAAGGCGGGGCAGTGGCATTTGGAATTTCAAAGTAGGAGTGACTGGGATGAATAAATTAACATTGATTTTAAACATCAGACCGTTATTTGAATGAATTTGGATGGAACAAAACATTAAAAAAAATTTTTTTTAGTAAAACTACGATAACAAAATCTGTTTTGCTCCTGATTATTCCACATAAAACATTCTTTCATTCTTGTAGGGCTTACAATTTTGAAATATTTTATTACTGAAATAAATTTACTAGGTCATTTTTTTAAATTTAATTCTGCCCAAATTAAACAACAATAATAGTCCAAGTTTCCAGCCAACCATAGAAAACAAAATATATCGTAAAAATTTAATTTCTTTAACATTTAAGCATTAAAAAGTAGGGGTTTATTTGAAATTTCAAAATGCAAGTGGCTGGGGGCGAGAGAGTAAACCTAAAACGCAATCAACATTACTTTTAAATTCCTTCCTTAATATTTACATGGTCGTGTATTTTGTTTAAATTAAATAGCCAGTTATATAAAACGCTTGAGGGAACGGTTTTTAAAACTACTGTTGGTGGTAGTGAATGCAATGCACAACCATATCTTGTTCTAGGGAATGCTGTCTCTTCTTTTTCTACTAGCAATCAACCTGTACCTTGTAATCGCTATAATGAGGCATCATTGGTCACCCGAGAGAGTGGCGCATTACCTCAGAACGTTAGACGCTGATTCCGCCGAGGGAAAAATCATTTGGGATAATCTGCAGTATAAAGTAAGCTTAATTAGTAATCATAGAACTTAGGGGTCTTTTTATTTTCTATGTTCAAATACAAAGTGAGTCAATTAAAGTTAACTAGCTTCAAACTTTAAAACCCAGAGACTATTGAACGTAAACAGAGTGTGTCAGGCATGACTTAGGGAAATATCTGAGTATTTTCATATAGGGAACATATAACGTAAATTCCTTGTTACCATGCGTATTTAAAAAGTCTCGTTGAGCTAGAGGAGAGTTGCACAAATTGAGACATGCCTACAGCAAAATGCAGGTGATATGCGACTAACCATGTGCTGCTCTGAAATGCAACTTTTGCCTCGACCAATGAAGAGTTTGTTCTACCCTACAGCACAGATCGAACATGGCTTAACGCGTTTAAAGAGAGGAGACAATCAATTTCAAAGAAAGATGTACCCGCGGTTCATGTTCGTGCTCTAACGGATTTCATGAAAAACGACGATCAGCTTTGGAAACTGAAGAGCAGGATGAAGGCTCCAACAATTCATACTTTACTTTTCAAAACAGATGATTGTCACGAAGACACATTTTTACTTCTTTTATCAACCTATTGTCATTGTGACAGAGGATCATCGAATAACATTAAAAACACTTTCAGAAATTCTGAAAATTTCACTGGGTGTCACCCACACGTGGGTAACTGAAATGTTGCATGTGAGACGTGTTTGTGAACGGAGGGTTCAAAGACTGGTGATTTGTGTACAGATGAAGATGGTGTTAGGGAAGATGTAGAGTTTCTTTCAAAGGAAATCACTGCCACACCATTTCGATACAAACTGCAAAGCTTTGTGTGAATATCTCCATCCTCACCAACATCAAAATAAGCAAAAGTGGTTGCTTCTGCTGGAACAGTTATGGGCATTTCATTTTTCTTTATTCAAGGAATGATTTACCAGCAAGCTGTATCTGCACACACAACTGTAACTGGGCAATACTACAAGAGATGTCTGTAAGGTCACATCACACACTTGCAAAAGGCCGCGTTTCAGTGCAGCAAGCTGGATGCTGCACCACACGCCTGGCCTGTGGACATCAAAAATACAATTCCACTCAACAGGAATAAAATGCAACACATTTCAAGCTGCACTTAACGTCTAAATTTAAGACAGCAGTATGGATATCTGGCAACCGAAATTAAGTTATCAGGGCATGTCCATATTCATCATTTCCCAGGATGTCAGATCCGCTCGTTATATGATATAAAAGACTAGTTCTATCTCCATCCATTGCGTTGGTCCTGTTGGTGTAGTTGTAACTATACTTGCCTTCTAAAGTGGGTCGCAGGTTCAAATTCGGTAAGGATCGATAGATATTTTCGGGCGTTAAAAGCCTAAATATGGCTTCCTTTGGAGGGGAAGTAAAGCCATGGGTCCCGTGTCGTATATTTACGGCACGAAAAAGAACCTCAAGTCCGAAAGAAGAGGCCTCTGAGTAAATTTTGTCGGCCGTTCGTTTCGCGCCCTGAATTGAAGGGAACACATGACCTGAGATGTTAAAGAGCGTCCGTAAATAAACAAATAAAAAAAATCCACTCATTGCACTCCCTCTAATACCCTATCATTCTTTGCTGCACCGCCACGGATGGCCGAGGTCGTTAAGGCACAAACTCGTGAGCGGGAGGTGTGGGGTTCGAATCCCGCCAGGACCGTCCTCCCTGACTGAGTTTTTTTCCAGGTTTTCCTTAGTCTTCATAACTGGCAAATGCCGGGGAGATACCTTAAACTTAGACCTGGTACTTTCCCTTCCTTTAAAAAAAAAAAATTCTCTCCCAATATATAATTTCATCTCATGTATCATCAGTGTTCACCGCCTGTGGTGCCTCAGTAGTAAAAACGGGCGTTAAACACCATTAAAAAAAGAAAAATCTTTGCTGCGGTTAAGTTCAAGCACGGGTAGGCACGCAGCAAATGTTCAGAGGCTGGTTACTAATCCAGCCTACCAATAAGTTTGGTTTTGGCTTGGCAAATGTTGCTGAATATCTCACAAAAATCTACGTGGAGTGTGCATGTCCTTGAACCTAATTCATTTTCCTTTTCCCCAAATTGAAGAAACGCCTTCGTGGGAGGATTTTTCCATCATCAAAAGCTGAAGACTACTTAGACGATTCTGAAGGATTTGTCAAAAATGGTTTCTATCACTTCTTTGAAGATGGACAGAAACGCCGAGACAGTTGCATTGCATCCAGTGGGAACTACTCTGAGAAAAATAATGTTAAAATTATGATCATTCTTTATTGAATAGCATTCATATAATTTAGTTTTAAGTAAATACTCAGTCCTTTAAAATTTCAAAGGCTTGTAACAATAAAACCTCATCGTTGTTTCCTATGACGAAAAAGTTTGATTTGTATACCTATTTATTAATAGCTCTATATGTGTTAATGCGAGTTCTCTGCATGTCGCTGAAAATTAAATACGCCGGAAGTTATGTATGCATGACATGTCGCAAAACGGAAGCTCTGCTCTGTCCTACAACCGGAAGTGTGTGCGTCATTGGCATGTAAACTCACATAATACGATTAAATATAGCTTTAGGTATAGGAAAGAAAAGAGGAATTGAATGCAAATGAATTTTAGGGCGGTCTGCAATCTTTTCCGCCTAACAATGTAGGAACGACCTCTTAATTTGAATACAATTTTAATTTTTCACCATATCTCCTTTAAGGTTAATGATTCCAGCGATGTACCGAAGCCATTATCCCGTCTCTGAAGTAGTTTTTGCGGGAGATTTGAAAAATATTTCATCTGCAATTTCATGAAAAACGATGATGAGCTTTGGGAGCCGATGGAGGTCAAAGTGAGGCAAATCTGAAGAGCATGATTGAGTGCTCCAACAATTCATACTACACTTTTCAAAACAGATGTATTGTCATTATAACACATTTTTACTTCTTTTCTCACGATTTGTTTGTTTAGATGGTTTAAAATATACGATTAATGCTATTCAGTTATGGTTTTGCTCATTTGAAGATAATTAGTAAAATTCTTTTAGGGCCAGTTATATAAAAGCTGCTAACTGGAAATTACTTTTAACTGTAATTTAAAAAGTAACTAGAGGTTAGTAATCATTTCTGTCGCATAAAAATAACCTCACACTATGTAACCTAGAGTTTACAATAACCGTCAAGCATATGGCAAAATCGTGAAATAATATCCTGTTTAGAGCGAGTTGATGTTCAACTTTCAACCTAACAAGAGAAATAATTATTCAGTTTTCTCGCCTCCTAGACTTTTTTCTAACCCTTAATATATCTTCAAATATGGATAAGGAAAAAAATCAAAGGAAATGCGAGCGACAATTTTAGCAAATGTGAGAAGGATATTATAATTGATCCGGTGCTAATATATCAGTGAATAATTTACAGAATACATAGATTCGATCTCAAAAGAGGATAAAGTATGTACATGGGGGGAAATTGCCAAAGAGTCTAGTAAATCTATTCTGAAAACTTATGGATTATAACTCCCAAGCTATATATGAGGGTAGATCCATTAGTTTTCCGGCCTAATCATTTTAGACATGATAAAGATCAAAACTATATTTCACTTTTCAACACAGTTATCTTTATTGCAATTCACTTTTCTTATCTTTGAATTAACATTTCAATCCCCCTCCCCCAAAATTAAAAATAGTCAGAAGTCTTGTCTGCAAAATGGGCATAAACAGCATCCATCACTTCCGTCACACTTAAATTTCCTTCCTCGAAGGTCCATCTTGAGTTTTGACAACAGGAAATAGTCACTGGGAGCTATATCTGGGCGTAAGTGGATGGTCTATCTCCTTGAAGTCACATTTCTTCACAGCTTCCTTTGCAACAAGAGCTGTGTGCACAGGTGCGTTGTCGTGAAGAAGGCGCACACCACCACTCAGCTTTCCTCGCCTTTTCTCTTTCATGGAAGCACGTAGTCTGTGCAATAGACCAGCATAGTACTCCCCATTTACTATGGTGTACCTCTCCTTGAAGTCAATGAAGAGTATTCCTTCACAGTCTCAAAAGATTGCGGTCATGGTCTTCTTGATTGACTGAGTGACCTTGGCCTTCAGAGGCGTTGCTTTGCCAGGTTTACGCCACTCCATTGATTCTCTTTTGGACAAGGGATCATAGTAGAGGACCATATTTTCATCTCCTGTAACAATGGTTTGCAGAACTTCTCTCTCGTTGCCACGGCAGAACTCCAAAAATGCCTGACAACAGATGACTCGTTGCTGCTTTTGGACTGAGTAAAGAAGTCTAGGCACCCATCTTGCACTAACCTTATTCATGTTTAAATGTTCATGAAACAATTCGAAGGACTGCTGTTTTAGAAAGGCCCAATCTTGCTGCTATTTCTGTAACTTTGAGCCGCCAGTCTTCCATAATTTCTCCTTCCACAAGAGCGAGAGATGTTTTCAGGAGTGAGCACCTCCAAAGAACGACTTGCACGATCTTCGTCTTCAATGCATTCTATTGGTTTTAGTGTATTTAATGTTTATATTTATATATGTATTGAATTATGTACTTTTTATTTAGTGCCTTGTAATGATAAACTTAAAATGCTTATTAATTGCACAATTTATTCCTCATGACTGGGAGAGGGGGGTTATTTCCTAAAAATTGCAGTGCATGACTTAGTGCGTGTATATATGTAATTCTGTATGTGTCTGTGTTTTTCCTCAACACTTTTCACGTGTAAATAGGAGCATGAACGAACTGGCTAGGCCCATGCACTAGAAAGTATTTAATTTCGTAAACCATTATTGAATTCCATACACATACTACTAATTATAAGTAAATGTGATATATTAAAAGTATTTCTAAGACATCACACACGTTTTGTTGAGTAAATGTTATCTGCAATGTTACAGTATTCCTGCTGCGGAGTACATGATGAAGATGAATGGGAATCGAAGCCTGAGGGATGCCCTGATTTTAGTGATTACGACAGTGCATCTGAGACACACGGCTGCGCTCCCAAGTTCGTGGAGTCATACGGACCCAGAAACATCGCGCTGAGTATTGTACTTATTATAATGATAATTTTGGCGGTGAGATATCATGTTGCCCTAATTTCTTGGTTAAAATGCTTTCCATCTTTGTTGATCTTATGAGATGATTCAAAAATGTTACATTGGTACAAGTGTTCAGCACCCTGGTGATTCATTTTCATTGTCTTAGTGGCAACAGGTGGTCGTAATGACCGTGTGTCAGCTGGAGCTCCAAGGGGGAGTCCTGATAGTTTCGTGATTCATTATGAAATACCGTCGTGATCAGCCAGCCTGCTGCTGAGCGCGCAATGTCGACATATGGCTCTGAAGATTGGGGCTCACGTTCGGGATGTCCCGGGTTCAAATTCCATGAGGTCGAACTTTTTGTCCCCTTTCTTTCTTTCTTTCTTTCTTTCTTTCTTTCTTTCTTTCTTTCTTTCTTTCTTTCTTTCTTTCTTTCTTTCTTTCTTTCTTTCTTTCTTTCTTTCTGTCTCTGTCTCTCTCTTTCTTTTCCCTCCCTCCCCCCCTCTCTCTCTCTCTCTTTCTTTCTTTCTTTCTCTCTCTCATTCTTTTCCCTCTTTCTTTCTTTCTTTTCCCTCTTTCTTTCTTTCTTTCTTTCTTTCTTTCGTGGTTGCCCCTAGTCGTTTAGATGAATGTTTCCTTTCCACGAATTTTCCGCTCTCCCATTTCATTTCGTTGCTTCTGAAAGTGCCAGGTGGAGGTTTCTCACCAGCGTCTGGTATGAAACTGCTGCATCATGCTACATTTGCATTCCAGAAGCAAGTTTAAAAAATCCGGTGTATGGGTACAGCACGCTTTAAGTGAAAACAAAAATCAGCCGGTGGCCATTTGTGCATCTCTGGTTGCTCATCATTGGTGAACAATATAAACAAATCCTATCCAAGATTAGCGCTAGGAGAGAGTGGTAAGCTATTCATCTCAAATAAAAACTTCTAACACAGAAAAAAATCCACCAAACTGTACGTATAGCATACAAAATATACAATAAAATAATATGAAAGAAAATCTTTATTTCAACTGGATTTGTGATGAGCTTAAGGGAAATGACCACTTAAAGACTCAAAATGACGAGTCCGTGTGAAATAGGAGGGAAAATTGCAACATATCTCACATTTTTTGAATGTCAATACATTTTATACTACTAAAACCTAAGTCGAAACGTATTTGTAAAATATGACATCTCTAGGTCAAATAGTTTTCGTACTAAAATTCGCCATAGTTACTGCATTTCATTAAACATTGTGTTTTTCTAGAGATATCCCTTAAGACAGAGATCTAAACAATAGTTAATGTTAAAGCTCATAACTTGCCGAGCATAGTGATTTAAAATATAGTCATTACTTCACAAGATGAGAAGAAAATATATTTTTGATCGATTTCCCCACATAAACAATGACAAATATCAATACAGCACAATTGTAAATTATTAAGCCAAATAAATATAGTTTTCAGACTTGTCCCCAAAGCAAACGAATACACACACGAGAGAGAGAGAAAGGGGGGACATACCTAGTAGTCCTGGTGGTCTAGTAGTAACCATATTTGCCCCCCCCCCCTGTAAACCCCAGATCGCAGGTTCAATCCCGGCCACGGAATCCGAACGATGGATTTTTTCGGGTGTAAAAATCCCAGGTATGGCTTCCTTCGGTAGAGAAGTAAAACTGTGAATCGTAGATTTACGCCACGAAAAAGAACGCCCTGAATCGAACGGGGCGCTGATGACCTGAGATGTTAAGGAGTCTCCTTAAGTAAACCAAATGAAACCTATCGTGCTAGAGTTACCAGATCACCCAACTAGCACTCTCAAGTCAATTAGTACAGCGGTTTTCTCCCTCGGCAGTGCAGTACCATACGTGGATAAAACTTTCAAGGCGTGTTGCAAATCTAATTTTAACGAAAGTATTCATTATGAGAATTATTTTGAAGGATTATCATTATAATATTAATGCACTTTTATCACGCACACACAGAGTAGTCAGTCGATTTTTCTTTTTTCTTTTTATTTAATTTATTTGTTTATTTTGCTTGGTGAAATATAGTGATATATGAATTAATTCATTTATTCGCTTATTTAAATGTTATATTAAAATGGCACATATACCTTTATAAAATATATGCTATCAGTTACATTAACCTTTTTATGTGTAGTACTAACTCTATCGGTTTATGTCTTTCAAAATTTACTTTTTTCACAAATATGCAATACATCTAAGAAATTTATGGATTTAAAGAAAAACTGCCTTCACATAATCGTTAGTCTCTTAATCCTCTTTATACAGGTTGTTAATGAACTACACCGAAATAATTTTAGAGAGTGTTGAGATGTATGTATCAGTAATTTGAGATAGATAAATTATGGTCTATGTGTTCAAATTTCGAAGCTATAGCTATAAGTTTCTAAAGCGCCAGTACGCCACTGACTAATCAAGATGCTCCTCAAAAGCATAACAAACTATAACGAAGGGAGATTTCAGAACTTATCGCTCTGACCCCATGGTTATGACATTAGCTTCCAAGTAAGAGATGGTCATTTGTTTTCCAGTTGGACTGTCGTTCATCACTTTTTGTTTGTTTTCTGACTATTCTAATAATACAAATTTTAGCCCACGTTTTAAGTTTATGTTTCAATTTATACACTTAAATCTTAACATATCAATTCATATAATTACAATCCTTGTAGTTGTTATTGTAATTACCAATCATAATCCTGTCCTGAGTATGTGTACGGTAAATTAAGTTTTAGGTATCATATTGGTATCATGTTAAGCTTATTAGCCATTGTATGTTGGTAATACATTCATTGTTGAGAAAGAGAATAAAAATTGAAAGCATTAAGTAAATTAATTCACAATTCTTAGAATACATATCGTAGCATTTCATTTTTAATAAAAAAGTAAAATTAACGCCATGCCAAGAATTAAACCCGCGGTTTGCGGAACATCAGCTTTTGCGTTATGCATTACGTCACACAAACAGTTAAAGAGTTCCTTCTAAAGTAGGCTACATAAGCAAGGAAGCCGTTAATAGATAATCGGTGTCGCACTGTCACACAATTAGTTCGATTTGAGGGATTTTCATGGCATTAAACTTTGAAAACGCTGATGACGAACTGAGGAAAATGGACATTTCTATGGTCACAAGGCAGTTTTAAAGACACTGTAAACTAATTTTTCACCCGGTTTCGCTTTAACACCAACTTCTCAGCATCTGATACCAAAATTTAAACACCATATAACTGCGTTATGCTTAGTTGCAGATCATACATTGCGTATCTGAAATTGCTTATATACATCTCTATAATCTCTGAGAATATTTCGATGTAGTTTATTAACATCCTGTTTATAATCATGTTCATTGAAATCCTAATTTTTAAGGTTCTTTGGTGTCAAGTTTAATAAGAATTTGAATATGATATTCGTCACCAGACTTTTGGAGCTACCTAGTAAGCGCATGCACACTTAAAGAATAATTTTAAAAAGAATTTATCAATCTCTCCACATTCAGTGTGCAGCCTTCGGTGTTGTAGTTAGCAATTTCGGGAATACTTTATGTATTTATGACTCATTTTCAATGTTTCCTATTTTATTTCCTACCATTAGGGCAAGATATACTTTTATTTATTTTATTCTTTTTTTTTCAGCTATTGGGCTTTATAACATCTTGTTTTCTCCTTTGGCCATATTGTGAGTATTGTTTATTATTATGCATTTAATATAATCTATATGAGAATTTATATACTTTTATTTATGTTTAACATCTTAAATGGTTATAAATACTTAAAAGAGGGGTTTTACAAAACAATGATGGAGTTTCGCAAGAGAATGAATTACAGGACCTCCTTTTTGTGTGTAATCCACTAATTATATTTTAATTAAACCTTTTTTTTTTATGGATGCAGATGCAGTAGGTGAGTGGCTACGCACTGCCAACAGATACACCAACGTACTGAACTAATCGGTTAGAGTTGCGAGGAACAATTTCTTGTCCATAATCTATTTCCTCAAGCATTTTCTCTGTTAAATCTCGTTTTTTCCCCCTTCTTTCTTTTAATCTTGGATTGTTGTTAATGAAAACACCTTGGGTTTGAACTTTGTTCACTAATTTGAAAATTGCTTTTCCCAATGGCGGTACTACCTAAAATGTAGCAAGAAATACTCTCCTACAACACTTATACTTTTATTTTGTGCATAACAATCGTAAATGAAATACACTTTGTTCTAGCGTATAGCTAGACATACTCCCAGGTTCACATATACCTAGAAAATGTAACACGCATCTACTATAGACATGCAATTGGAACAATTGACGTGACTAACACGACTGACATTCAGTATGCTCCATTACCTGCGCCAGCGGAACTTCGACACCAGTCTTATTGGGAATGGGATATCCATTGAAGTTTAACTGATTTCCATTATTGTGTAGCGGAATATGGCAGTGGTATATTCATCTGCTGTACAAAAATGTGTTAGCTTCATTTTTAAAAGATAAATTTGAGTTTTATATTAATCATGCTGTAGAAAAAATGCAAATGAATCAATAAATAAACTTGTTTTTCAACAAAAAACTAAGCCCCTTTATATCAGAGATACTCAACCGGTGGGCCGCGGCATCTTAGGGTGCCGCGAGATCGGTCAGAGATACCGCGCGATATTTTGGGAATAAACAAAAATATATTAGGGACTACTTAAAACATATACATGCTGTTAATGAACTACACCGAAATAATTCCAGAGAGTGTAGAGATTTCGTATATAAGCAATTTGGGATAGTAAATGTATTGTCTATCTGTTCAAATTTCGAAGTAATGGCTATAAGCTTCTAAAGCGCCAGTACGCCACTGACTAGTGCAAATGCCCCTCGAAACATAACGCACGAAAACTAAGGCAGGTTTCTAAACGTAACACTCTGGCGCCATGGTTAACATTAATTTCGAAGGTATCACTCTAGTGCCATGATTATGACATTAGCTTTCGAACGTATCACTCTAGTGCCATGATTATGACATTAGCTTTCGAACGTATCACTTCACTCTGGTGCCATTGTTATGACATTAGCTTTCGAACGTATCACTCTATGCCATGATTATGACATTAGCTTTCGAACGTATCACTCTAGTGCCATGGTTATGATATTAGCTTTCGAACGTATCATTCTAGTGCCATGGTTATGATATTAGCTTTCGAACGTATCACTCTAGTGCCATGGTTATGACATTAGCTTTCGAACGTATCACTCTAGTGCCATGGTTATGACATTAGCTTTCGAACGTATCATTCTAGTCCAAGGTTATGACATTAGCTTTCGAGAAGAGATGGTCATTTCGAGTTTGGCTCTCGTTCATCACTTTTTTTGTTTGTTTTCTGACTGGCCTAATAAAGCAGCTTTTAGCCTACATTTTCAATTGATGTTTCAATTTATACACTTAAATCTTAACATATCAATTCATATAATTATAACCTTTGTAGTTATTAATGTACTTACCAATCAGAATTGTGTCCTGAGTATGTGTTGGGTAAATTAAGTTTTAGGCATCATGTTAGTAGTTAGCTAATTAGCTAATGTATGTTGGTAATACATTCATTGTTGAAAAAGAGAATTTAAGTAAATTTCATTTATAATTCTTTAGTATGCATATCGCAGCATTTCATATATAATAAAATATAAAATCAACTCCATGCCAAGATTGAACCCGAGGTTTGCAGGACATCAGTTTTTGAGTTAAGCATTACGCCGTGCATCAAAGAACTCCCTTTAGAAAGGCTACGTAATGCAAGCAGATAGTTAATAGATAGATGTTCAATGTCGCACTGTCAAATGATTAGTTCGAGATTTGAGGAATTTTATGGCATTAAATCTTGAAAACGCTGGGAGGGGCTGCGGAAATTCGATATTTCTATGCTCGCAAGGCAGTTTTAAAGACATTCTGAACCAATGTTTCACCCGGCTTGGCTTTAATACCGAGATATCTGACGCGAAATCGTTTAACGCCATATAACTGCGTTATGTTTAGTTGCAGACCCTACATTGCCTATCTGAAATTGCTAAAATACGACATCTCTTCACTCTCTGTAAATATTTCGGTGTATTTCATTAACCTCCGTATATTAAATTATAGTGTATCAATTGCTGGTATTGGTGATGATGAAGAAGAAGAAGGCCAATCATTAGTTGGATTAGTTTCATCTCAGGTGACTAACTTTCGTGGATTAGCAAGAAGAGACGGCCTCATAAATTCAACAGTTTTATTTTATGTAGTTCTGAGAAAATTTTCTTGTTGAGAATATAATAGTATCCTACACGATCTTCAAGACCAGAGTTATTAAAACATCCAAAAAGAAAACACGCTGGCGTATTGATCCAATTTAAAACTTTAAAACTATATTGCACAATAATATAAAGAATATATTAGCTTCAATGCGTTAAAGACACGTCAATAATTCTCTGCCAACGGTGGCCTAGGTCGTTAAGACCCGGACTCGTGAGCGGGAGACCTGGGGTTCGATTCCCACCAGGACCATTCTCCCTGACAGGTTTTTTCAGATTTTCTTTAGTCCTCATAAATGGCAAATGCCGGAGAGTTACCCTAAACTTAGTGCTGGAACACTCCCTTCCTTTAAAAAAAATCCTTTCCCAGTGTATCACATTTCATCTCATGTATCATCAGTGATTACCGCCTATGGTGCTTCAGTAGTAAAACGGACGTTAAACACCATTAAAAAAAGTGAAATCACTCATACCACGCGAACTCACAACAAAGACGGTCAAATCCAAAGCCTCGAGGACGATAGGCGTGTTTCTTGTCAACTGCTAGGCCAGATATCAAACATTTGTGTTCTCAGCAGCAACACAAATCTCACATTAATAAGACAAAATTTGTTTTAATGATTTACAATTACATCGTAGTCCCCTACTTTTGAAAATATATTGGTTTAATTTAATAATTCATATCAGTGTATATTAAACATTTGTATGGTATACTTTATTAAAAACTGATTATGTTCTTATGTTTGTTATCGAGTGTTTATTTGAATATTATTTAACTCGTTATATATAATCACAGTGAAAGTTAAAGATTTAAAATAATTTAACATGCTCATATTTTAAAATATTTAAAGGGGTGCTCCGAATTTCTAATCTCCTTCTCAAGAGTTCGCGCAAGAAAACGTGCTCTCTTTCACTGCTATGTAGTGCTAACAGAAATCGGATGCGGAAGTGAGAGTAAATTATTTATTCATTAATTTATTAATTAAGGAATCTCAGATATTGTTAATAGTAAGAGAAACAGGAAATATTTATATTTTTGCTCAATCTTTGAGATACAAAAGTAAATGACAACGCTGAAGAATTTCTCGTATCTCGTGACGTTGTATATTGTTTTAAGAAAGCAATAACACTAGACATTCGGGACTCGGTGGGATGGGGCGAGGTTACTATGCATTGTCCTGTACTTTATACAGACTCAGATGGGGGAATTTCGCGTGGAAGACCTAGACTTTTTCCATCTGACTGCGTTTTCGGAGACTGTTTTGACTTTTTCCTGATGAAGAGGAGTAGCATTATGGGTAATAATTCAATTCTATTTCTGTCGCAG
Source organism: Metallyticus violacea (assembly GCA_030762175.1). Taxonomy (NCBI): domain Eukaryota; kingdom Metazoa; phylum Arthropoda; class Insecta; order Mantodea; family Metallyticidae; genus Metallyticus; species Metallyticus violacea. Next base: position 20,580,581 of record CM060839.1, on the reverse strand, counting down.
TTCTGAGCAGCGATAAAGGTGCAGCGGAATGTTTGGAGTGTTCTGAAGATCAGCTAGAAAACTTCAGTTCAGCGAATGTAACAACCTCAGACATTGAAACAGGTTCGCTGAGGGAACAAGCAAATAAAAATGACGTAAAGCAGCTTTTCCCTCCATCTCCAGCTAGAGATGAACATATTAAGGATACGGCAAATACTTGAAGTTGCATGCTACAATAACAACAGAAGTGAAAGGAAGTGTGTGCTAAAGAGGAGCCTTGTAAGATTGGCGTTTCAAACACTGTCTCTTAAATGGAATAAATTGATTGTATAACAAATGTGCAATGTTTATTTTGTCATGGGCCTGTAATTGAATTATATAAATGTGCCACCCTTCTGTTAATGCCCAGACAAGATTTTGAACTTAGTAGCACACTTAAAAAAAAAATGTGGCCGAAGAAAGGTAACTTTCCAATATAATGGGAAAAACACGATCTGTTTTATTCCACGATATAACAAACTATAATTTACAAGTTAAATAAAAGGAGCCTTTATAAAGAACGCGATACAGCAATATAACATTCAAACAACAACAAAACAGACTGGTTTATATAGAACTAACACGTTTCTTTCTTTATTTATTTCAAAACGAACAAATTATTATACCTCAAATGTAGAGTATCTTTGGGAGATTATTAACCTGTATAGAAAATGTTGAAAATGTCCTCCTTCCTGCATAAGGCATAGCTCAATACGTTGTTCCATGTTACTGGCCGCTTATTGGAGACTGTATTGTCAATACCATTAATTTCCTGTGTAATGTTGTGCTTCAGATAGTTCAATGTCTGGGGGCATGTGACATAAACTCTTGTCTTTTAAGTAACCCCATAGGAAGAAGTCCGGTGTTGTCAAAACAGGATATCTCGATGTCCACAGGTTCTTTGAGTTTAACCGATCGTCAAAGAAACTTTCAATTAGCGCCATGAATTGGTTTGGTATATGTTATGTAGCGCTATCTTGTTGGAAATATCCATGACCCAGCTGCACATCGTACAGTTGCTCAAACTCCATGAACATCCGGCGATATTAATTTTAAAAAAGCCCTCTTTCACTCACCAGAGATCCAGTTCGTTCCAATTTGTTTGACAGACTAATTATTGTTTCTTTCTGTGGGAATGAAATACCAAATTCTTTTAGGTACGCCCTTCGAGTAGCTGTAATTAAATTTGTAATGCAGTATTGCTTCACAAGGAAAAACTGTTCATTTAAAATTTACTACATTTTCTCAGCGACTGGAATACAATACCCAAAAAAGCTGCCAAACATAAAAGTCAATGATAGGGAATAAAGAATAAACATTTGCACATCTCGTGACAGAGTATCAAAACTCACAAATATTCCTCTTAATATGACGTTGATCTCGGGACATTGGATGAATTTCCAACCGAATAAATAAATAAAAAAGAAAAGAAAGAAACATGTTAATTATATATAAATCATCCTGTACATCCAAAAACATACTAAACAAGCAATTAGCACTGCAATATACACAACTATGGATTTTCAATGCCACACTTGAAAAACAACCTTTCATTAAATCAGGTGGCCACTGGTGTTCTTTTCTCTGGCCATCGAAGGCAGTAGTTGCTATATTTCTTAAACATTTAAAAAATAAATTTATAATACTTACGTGTTAAGCTGAAATAAGCGAGGAATAGTAAAGTTGGATTCGGGTCTAATCCAGCCCTTCGTCCCTTCTGTTATGCTTTTTTCCAATCCAAGAAAACGCAGGAGCTTTGCATTCTGTAAGCAACAAAGTAATCCAAGGGTAAGTTCGCTTCAACACCAAACTTGACATTTCATAACAAGGCTAGGAATTACAGCTATTTCCAACTTCTTTCCTTGTGCCTTAGGACCTTAGGCGAGTTTGCAGAACGTGTTATAGTTGGCTTGCTCTGCATTAATCTCAGTTCAAGTATTTAGAGCATATATATATATATGCTCTAAATCAATGCCACAAGTACAATATATTAAACACAATAGCAATGCAGTACAATATTCCTTATTAATTACAAAACCACGAAAGAAAACTTTAAATTAACATACTAGATAGTTACTAGGAGTGTTCTATAAAAGTTGTTGACCTAACTCAGAGATGTGAACATGACCAAAGTACTGTGATAGTTGTTAAGTATGACACTTTAGATGGCGCGCTGTAAATCTTCAAATGTTGGTTGTGAAAATGTGTGATACCATCTCTTCCAAATGATGCCTCATCTGTAAACAAGACTACGGATCAGCAATGGACCACTGGAAAACGTTTTCTCGTAATGAATTATCGGAGGCGCAAGATTGAAGATGATAAGGATATAAAAAGTTTATCGATCATATGAGATACACCAATGCTACAGTCAATTGGCTTGTGCTGATACCTGGATCTTCTTCAACTCTCAGTAGAATGGATTTTTTCTGTGTGAGAAACTCTTGGGCTTCCTCGATCTGCAGTTTATGGTACTGAAATCCTGTCTCAACAACTCTGCGATGAACTGCAGGGAAGGTTTTTATGACTCAGCTGCCTTCAGTTTGGAAACGCTATCTCGTACAACTGTGCAGCCTTGCGTCCGTTATTATTCACTTGACCGTACATAAAAAGCATATCTGTCTACTTACAATATGAATATCGTGCCATGGTTAGCCGCTCAACGTAAGAAACTGGCTAGCCACGAATGTACACAAATGATAAATGTAAACAGGTATCCATGATAACACATCACAATGTATCAGCATCGATAACATTACTCGGTGGTTTGATAAGATTGAATTGTTATTTTAACCAACTTAAGTTGCTCGATGTACTTCCAAATGCGTTTAATGTTATCTTTCATTAATAACTCACAAACGAAACATTTCCGGGCATATATTTATATGACTTTTTGTTTTTCTATTGTTGTGAGAAACCCACCTCAAAAGTTTGTCTCAGTGTTTTTGTTACATTCTGTATATTTAAAATCTGTTGACGCCGCTGGCTGCCATCTATCGCATCTCTTTGATAATTTGACATATAAAGGAGTGTCTCAAAGTGACGCAGGGTTTAAATTTACAAAACGAGCCTTTGTTTATACATGAAATGGCAAATTTGTGACATTATTTGAGAAAGTAAGCACTCCGATTAAATATGGAAAATAATATACCGCAAATGTCCTCCACGTCTCATATGATACTCGACAAAATTGACAATTAATTTTCGCAGATTTGTGGGTCAATTGTTGCGATAGCACGTCGGATTTCTTCTTCTCATTTAGGGCACGAAAAATCCTGATATTATTAAAGAAATGTCAAATTATTCTCAAAGAGTGACTATGTGATATGCACTTTAGTGTGGTGGAATTACTGGACCGTACTTCTTTGAAAATAAGCCCGGAAGTTCAGTTACTGTCAATGGTGTATGCTATCGCGAGAAAATGGCAGCATTTTTGTGGCATCAGTTGGAAGCCATGGACTTTGATGAGATGTTGTTCCAGCAAGATGGCGGTACTTGTCATGCAGCGCTCGAAATCATTGATATGTTACAGCAGACATTTTGTGGGCTGATTTCGCGCAAAAGTGATCTCAATTGGCCATCACGGCCATGTGATCTTACACAGTGTGACTTTTATGTTTGGGGATTTATTACAGCAAACCCATTCCTCAAGTTAAAGGAGCAATCCGACGAGCTATCTAAACAACTGACCCACAAGTGTGTGAAAATGTGATTGCAAATTTTGTCAAAAGAGTGCACGATGTCATATGAGACGTGGAGGATATTTGCCGGATATTATTTTTCATCGGAGTGTTTACTCTTTCAAATTTAAAAAAATTGCCAATTCATATATAAATAAAGGCTATTTTAATCCTGCGTTACTTTAGCTAATGAATCAATAGTCCGTTTAGTATAAAATCCTTGATACAGATGAACATCTTTCAAATGAATTATTCTAAACCTTTTTCTTAAAGTAAGGCTTGTCTTATTCAAATATGTTCTGCGGAAACCTGGTATCCTAGTCTGATGACACCTTTTTTATTCCATGCCTCATCTGATATAAACACCACTTTTGCATTTGTGCATTTATAAATAAGTCCGATATTAATAATGAGATATTGCGCACAGAATATTTCTGGGATAAATATTTTCGGTTTGTTCCCTACAGAGATGTTTGGCATTTTCAGATCTGGAATCTTGAAGTGTGCTGTCTGTAATTGCAGCTTTAAGACTTATCACTATTTGAAACGAAGAATATCACTCCTCAGAAAGGTGAAATTAATCACCCTTATTAATGAGTGGGTATGAATAGTAACCTGTGATCTGAATTCTTATTATAACAACGCCTACACTAAAACTAATTTTTATGCAGGCCCTGAAACTTCCACAGGATAAATAAGTAAACCAACGTTTTGTTGAAGATTACGATCATTTCAATAACTAACCAAACAAATTAAGAAAGTGTCCGAACTTTACGAATCCTCTTTTTCGTGCTTGTGTAATTATTTTACTTCATTCAAGAGACAAAAGCTTACATTCGAGCATTTACATAATCGATTTTAATTTGTAGTGTCTTTGCATCCGTTCATCGAAACAAGTGAACGGGATTTTTAAAGGTGAAATTATTAAAATCTTTGTTTGGGATTTCTTTGTTTTGCAGATGTATCAAGGGGAGAATAAAAGGGTTGTGTTTGCAGGAATATGGACGGTAAGCAGCGTTTATGATTTGCCATGAAATAGATATATGTAAAGTAAAGGTAGCGGCTAGAGAGCGTTTTAAGTAAGCTTATCTCAATAGGAGAATTTTTGGAGTGTTATATCTTTGGCTTGGTTCTAAAAGAGCAAATGAAAAAACTTAAATTTTGAAATCTCGTAAATGACTTTGAAGTTGTGCTTATAATTTTAAATCAGTACTTGATAAAAAAAAAAAAGGTTAGTTTCTGATTTTTACAGCAATACGTTTATGTTTTACCTCGTGATCTATATTTCAATCAGAATCTTATGTGTGTCGTAATATTGTAAAAAATAATTAGAGGTTAGTTATCATTTTAGTTGAATAAAAATAACTCCAGATTAGGTAATCTCAAGTTTGCAATAACCGTTAAATCTATGGCAACATCGCGAAATAATAGGGAAAATCGTGTTTAGAGCAAATTGATATTCAATTGTTCAACCTAAGAAAAACAAACATTTATTCAATTTTCCCGCCTCCTAAACATACTGTCTTTTCCTTCATATTTCTTCAAACATGGATAAGGAAAAGTCAAAGCAAACACGAGCGGCAATTTTGAGCAAACGTGAGAAGGATATTATTATTGATCAAGTGCTAAAATATCAAGAAATAATTGAAGGGGGAAAAAAAAGATTCGGTTTGAAATAAGGATAAAGAACATACTTGGTGGGGGGATTGCCAAAGTGTACAATAATTCTATTCTGAAGATTTATACATTATAACCCCAAGGCGATATAATGGGCATGGTGTGCACCAAAAATTCCAAGAAATTTGCGAATGTTAGAAGCCTAGCATCAATTTCTTTACATTGCCCGCTTCAGGTTGGTATTTTAATAAACTGAAGTCTTAAATCTGCTTTTGCGCTAGTAACGGATTTTCTTCTCTCATGAAATACACGAGGCTGTTGAAATTCATCTTCGAATGCGATGTCGGATAATTAGATATCTGTACAATATACCGCTTGTAAGGTAACCTAACATAACCTACAATTGATCTGCCTGTTGTTAATACACGGAAATGAAAAGTGGAACATTGAAGAAACTTTTAAAGAGGCCTTAGTTTCAAAGTACACGGAGTTTTGCACATAAACGTTTTATGAAACTGATAAACGAAGAATGATACGATACTGCATCTTTCTATTTTATTTTATGTAACAATCAGAAAGAGAACAGTGTTACCACAGATTCCAAAGTGTTATCATTACAAGATAAAATCGATTCATATCGATACATAGAATAGATTATTAAAATTATATGTCCTTTAAATTTATCTACATAAAATTAAAATAAACGTAACAATTAGTAACCATTTTATTTATAAACGAAGTTGTTATGCCTTTATACTGCGAGAAATGTTTTATTTAACAACTACTAAACTCTAGTTAGTGTTTTAATTTGTGAAATTTCTTAAGATAGTTTTAATTTGAGGTTAAGACGAAATAATCTTCGGTTAGTGTTATACAACCAAATTTTTCAAGTTAAGTATAACTGATGTTTATTTTATGCCCTAAACTCAAGTTAACTCTTTATACAACTGACCCGTAGAGTTTCTATTATACAGATTTTATCCTTAACTATGTTAAGGAGAGTGGGTAATAAAATACTACTTATAGCCCGTAGTAGATCAAAAAGTTAAAAAAGCGCCCAGTATCACATTATATCCTCTCAAAAACATGAACAAAAAAAAAAAAAAAAATTCAAACTTTTAAATCTCCAGTTAAACAGAAGTTAAATAAATCTTAAAATCAAACAGAAAGTATTATTTAATTAGGTTCAATTGTATAAAATTATGTTGAAATGCATTTTTTTAAATTGACATATATTTAATTAGGTTGAAGCATATTTAATTAAGTTGACATTTTTAATAATGTTGAAATGTATTTCATTACGTTGACATGTATTTAATTAATAGCTTAATATATGTATTTATACTGACATGTATATAATTAGATTGAAATGTATTTCCCCAGATCGCGGGTTCAATCCCGGTCAGGTTCGATGGATTGTTTTCGGGCGTATAAGTCTTAAGTGTGTCTTCCTTCGGAAGGCAAGTAAAGTCATGGATCCCGTGTCGTAGATTTATGGCACGTAAAAGAAGAGACCTCTAAGCAAAAGTTATCGAATGGGAAACACTGATGACCTCTGAGATGTTAAAAAAAAAAAAAAAAAAAAAAACTATGCAGATAATCAGGGTGAAAGGCATTTAATTATTTTGAAATGCATTAAATTATATTGGAATGTATTTAATTAAGTTGACATATTATATTCGATTGACATGCATATAATTAGGTTGACACATCTCTAATCATGCTGGCAGGTATTTAATTAGGTTTACATGTAAGTATAAACTGTAAATATTGTAATTTCATTATTTCTCCACTACCACTAGGTGTACGCACAATTTTCATGCAAGTACTTAAAAATAACTAAATACTCAGTAAAAGTTCAACTTTACGACATAAAAAATTCAAAATCAAGCAAAAAGGCATTGAATTCTATAAATTTAGCAAGATTTAAGAATTCGTGTCATTTTTAATGGTCAGCTATTGGGAAATATCAATTTATGTCAAAGTCTCAAATTTTCTAAAAATTATTAATTCATTTTATAAACTTGCATAGACGTAGATCTTTGATTGCCAGCTTTAGCTTTTGTGTTACATATGTATATTTAAAATAATAATAATAATAATAATAATAATAATAATAATAATAATAATAATAATAATAATAATAATAGGGAAAGTTGTCATTTGGAAATTAATAAAAAATACCTTTTGTTTCACAGGTGCTGTGTATAGCGCTGATGGGCAGTGTTTTGTGGGCACAGTCTCTAATCCTGTATAGCAGGCATCACACTCGAGGTTTTGACTTCATAGAACTTATGTTACTCAGTATCACAGTTTTTCTGGTCGGCTTTTTGGGTGTGCTGTCTGTCGTTGTGGACAAGTTTGTTTTTGGCAATCTGGTAATGTATACAAATTATGAAACATTCATGACTGAAATCACGCAAACAATGGCTTTACAAGTGGAGAAAATTAACACTTTAATTTGTCTTATTGCTGCATCTAGTATACAGTCAGGTTATTTGAGTTATGGGTCGCCTAAACGCGGCTGCTTACTGCTTCTCGCAGCCGTCGCAACGGGAAAAAGTCCGTCACGCAGGAGATGCGTAAACTAAGCAAAATTCTCACCTAGTAGAGTAACTTTACAAAAGAATATGAAATCCAAATTGTGACTCTATTAATGAATGAAATGAAATACGTTATGGCATTACCATTGGTATTAGGGAAACAAAATTAAAATTCTTGCAATCTATAAGTATCACAAAAGAGAAACCAAATTGTTAGTAGTATTATTATTGAGATTAAACCACATAAATTAATGGTATACAATTAATTAAATGAAATATATGATCACTGATAGACATAGCTATACCGTGTGTATACTTTTAAATATTTTTAAATGCAATCGTGTTTATGAACTGAGCCCTTGATATTTACATTCATTAAAATAGAGAGAAATAACAGAAAGTTTCGAGTTACTTGTGTATTTAAGATGTTCGTATGTTTCAGTTTATAAACTGTATAATGTTGTATATACTTTATATTTAACAAAAGCATTGTCGTGAAGATAGCAAATGTGAAATATTAATTTAATATGTGTTTGAGAATTATATTTGTATGTAAGAGTGCTCTGTAAGTAATATACACAATCAACAATAAACAATCGAAAGTTACATAGATTTTTCAGTGGCTTTGAAATTTAATTTAACTGTTATTGTAGTAAAAACATGTAACGTAAACGTTTTCTGAAGGTTATTACAGAGCACTCTTACATACAAATATAACTCTCAGACACATATTAAGTTAATATTTCACATTTGCTATCTTCACGACAATGCTTTTGTTAAATATAAAGTATATACAACATTATACAGTTTATAAACTGAATAATTTGCTCTTTTATTTTAAAACAACAGAGAGAAAATTAAATGCAAGATGCTTATCAAATTTAGGTTTTCAAGTATACCCCTACTGCCTAAATATCCGATTTCTCCGATTTTCATAAACTACTATTTTTTTTTAATGGTATACACCGAATGTTTTGTAAAGAAACAAACATTTGTGCAGCTAGAGCGATTTTTAAATTTTGGGCTTCTAATAGCTCGATTTCCCTCAATTTTCAGGAACTATTGATCTTATTTTATTTAAATGTCATATATGAAGTTTTGTTGCGAAAAAAAAATATATTGGTGCTGCTTGAATCATTTTTAAATGTTGGGTTTCAGGTAAAACCCCACAACTAATAATCTGATTTTACTGATTTTCAGAAACTGTTTTTCATATTTTATTTAAATAGTATACAATTATACCGACTTTTGTTGTGAAAAAACAATTATTGGTGCTGCTTGGGCGATTTTGTATATTCAGTTTCAGGTAAACCCCCATTCTATTGGCCCGGTTTCCCTTATTTTCAGCAGATATTTTTCTGATTTTATTTAAATGGTATATACGGAGTTTCGTTGCGAAAAAACAAATATTAATGTAACTACAGCGATCTTTAAATTTTGGGTTTCAGGTAAACTCCCCGTACTAATAGTCGGATTTCACTGATTTCTAGAAATGATTTCCCTTATTTTATTTTAATGACATATGCCGAATTTCCTTAAAAACAATAAAATTGCGGCCATTATAGCGTTTTTTTTAAATTTTGCTTTAACCTCCACTTCTAATGGTTCGATTGCCTTGATTTTCCAAAAATAATTTTATAAATTTATTTTAGAGAAATATACCGAGTTTCGTTGAGAAAAAAATTGCGACAGTGCAATTTTTTTTAAAAAAAATTAAGCATTTTTCGCCTTAGGTTAACCCCCACCTCCCATGGTCCAATTTTGCTGGTTAACGAACTCGACGAGTTTGTTAATTGATAGTTATATGTCGAGTTTCGTTGGGGAAAAACAAAAAATTGCGACCGCTAGAGCGTTAACAGACACACACATACATATGTATGTATGTATGTATGTATGTATGTATGTATGTATGTATGTATGTATGTATGTATGTATGTATGTATGTGTGTATGTATGTATGTATGTATGTATGTATGTATGTATGTATGTATGTATGTATGTATGCACGTACGTACGTATGTACGTACGTATGTATGTATGTATGTATGTATGTATGTATGTATGTATGTATGTATGTATGTATGTATGTATGTATGTATGTATGTATGTATGTATGTATGTATGTATGTATGTATGTAACTAATTGCGATTACAATTCTGTGACTTTTTAATAGTATTTTATCCTTTTATGCTTTTCTAATTATTGTTATTTTAGTTACAATATAGTGTCACATTATTTTTAGTTTATATATATCATTGTAATTTTCGGTGCCTAGTAAGTAGGATCGAGGGAGATTTCAAGAAAAAATTCAAAAATCGTTTCATGGGTACAACAGCAATAGAACCAACATAAGGGACGCCATGCATAAGTTAGTATTTTTATTTTAGTATTTATATTTTTACTGAAAGCACAAAATGATACTACTTTAAAACTGATAATAGTAAGCACTAATCTGTTTTATGAGAGATTTTTAAAACGATGCCCCTTAGGAGCAATAGATTGCCGGCATATATGCAGGAAATTCCTGTATTTCATCCAACTTTTCTTTTGTAAGAACACCGCAGTTTGGAATCTTGTCTTTGAAAGATTTTTCGTAACATTTTTACAAGTTGGCGAACAGTTGCTATATTTGAAAAACGATTGCTTTTTCACATATGTCGTACATAAAATCCGTTCTTCAAGACTATGTTTATGTGATGCCACAACTAACGGAGAACAATTAGTAGACAATTTAAACACAAAGAAAACACACGAACGCACAGCCTTCCTCAAATGAACCACAAGCTGCTACATGCACACGCATTATAGACCTTGGTGCCGGCGTTCTGCCGACCCATAATTAAAGTAACCTCTATAGTAACATCAATATGATAGAATGTTGTTGGAAACACAAAAATGTAAAACATTAATTGGAAAAGCTCTCTTCATTCGGAGAATCTGAGAATTTGCTTAAAGCACTGTGGAAATTTAAGTTCTTTAATAACCAAAGCTTTTAGTCAAGATCTGCTGGAAAAAAAAAAATATCAATCCCGTCTCTAGTTATAATAGTTTAAGTTTAATAGTTTAGACGGAAAATGATAAACATCTATTTCTCCCCAAAACATTCTATAAACATGACTGAACATTCCCTTCCAAAGGAATCCGTACTTTGGATTTTTAAGTTCGAAAAAATCCATCCGTACTGGCCAAGGATGAACCCGCGATCTTGAGTGTGCGAGGCAAGTATTGTTGCCGCTAGACCTCAGGATCGTATTCAGCACCTAAGAAAGAACTTGGTGAATAGGAAATTTAATGCAAAAGCCCAGTTCACTGACATAAAAGATATTTTTGGCCTGGGTAGAGGCTGTTAATTGTGTAGGTAATACCAGACAGACATATACAGTTCGAACGTATAACGGTGCCCAGGTTCACCCGTGTGTAAAAAACAAAACACGCTCCACTTTGTACCGATGAAGTACACCACAGGTTTTTTTTTTATTTGTTTATTTAAGGACGCCCTTTAACATCGCAGGTCTTCAGCGTCCAATTCTAATCAGGGCCTGAAACTGCCGACAAATTTTGTTCAGAGGCCTCTTCTTTCAGGCTTGAGGTTCTTTATCGTGCCGTAAATGTACGACACGGGACCCACGGCTTTACTTCCCGTCCTAAGGAAGCCATACTTAGGTTTTTTACGCCCGAAAAAATCCATCAATGCTGGCCGGCATCGAACCCGCGACCTTGGGTTTAGAAGGCAAGTATGGTTACCGCTACACCACCAGGACCGACTACCACTGGTTCAAATACGGCAAACTGTATTTTGTGTATTTTGAAAAATAACATTTTTAAGTAACACAAGTTCATGAAATATTATTTTTATACAAGAAAATGTATACCTTGATATGAAACAGGAATATACCAAGTAGCGCTTTTAATTAATTCAGCAGAGTGGTAAATATTACAAAGCAATAATAATAAAAAAGTATATCTAACAATGAACATGCTGATGATGATGATGATGATTATTGCTTAAGGGCGCAAAACTGCTACGGTCATTAGCGCCCAGCCTGCTGATGATATACCGGAAACTTTTGAATTCGACATCGTGGTAAATGTCAAAGATGGCTCTCTAGTATGTTTTTTTTTTTTTTTTGATTGTTTTATTTAAGGACGCTCTTTAACATCTCAGGTCATCAGCGTCCCATTCAATTCTGGGCGTGAAACGGCCGACAAATTTTGCTCAGAGGCCTCCTCTTCTTTCAGGCTTGAGGTTTTTTTTTCGTGCCGTAAATGTACGACACGGTACCCGCGGCTTCCCTTCATAAGGTAGCCATACTTACGATTTTTACGCCCGAAAAAAAACCATCAATCGTGGCCGGGTTCGAACCCGCGACCTTGGGTTTGAGAAGGCAAGTATGGTTACCACTACACCACCAGGACCGACCCTAGTACGTGGTGAACAATCCTTCACACAAGCGGTTTCACGGAGCGCGGCCGGCCCGCGAGGTTCGCTTGATACACTATCACAAAATTAACTGTATTGGTTCGCCTAACAAACACATTCTGCTTCCGCAAGAGTTTAACTCGCACTAAAGCCTCGCGGAGGGAAAATATACGCCGACATAGCGCTGCCGGCCCGTCCCGCGGTTGCGTCCAGCATTGCTTACCCTGCACTAGATGAAATAGTTCATGATATAGCCAATTATTTGTATCCCAAGAAAGTAAGTGGGGATTATCGAACGGATGCGTCGGTCAAGAATTACCCATTGCGGATCAAATGTCTTTAACGATAATGTACACCTACCTCGACTACAGTCTTGTCCTCTATATAAACTGTTTCCTTGCGTGCTTAAAAACAATAAATATTCTAGGGTTTGCACATTTCACTATTACAAAATTATATCCAAGTCCCACGCACATAAATTTAGTAAAAAATGTCCCGTTTGTTGTTGTTGTTTTTTTGGCCATTGTTGTGCAAGTTATGATGCAATCTATATTTGAATGTATACCACATTAATTTTTCTTTTCCTTTCTTTCTTTTTCCCCATAATCTGAAAGAAAATATTTTTTAAATGTTTGCCCATGGAAGATCTCACTCCTTGGCATTTCTTTGAATTTGTTTTAAGTTCAGAACAAGACAAAACACACGTTACAATTTTATTACATTGACATTTGGTATTTTAGAATTCAAAATAGCAATTTTTACAATTGAATAAAATCATTTCTCTAAGTTTAAACTTATATTTAGCCGCAGCACAACTCCTGTACAGTAGCTGTTGGTGATATTTACCTAGACTACAATTATATACGTTTTCTATCATCGTATCCCATCTCATTAGAATCTCAGTTTCCTCATGCTATCTTAAAAACGTTATTTTATGATCATTTTAACATTAAACATGTCTTCCTAACATAGGACTCCCATAATTTTTTTTAAATATGGAATATTTTCAACATTTTCATTTAAAAACCTGGAAAATTTTGTAAAAAATTGGGACAACCCCCCCCCCCCAAAGCATAATCACACTTCTATATCAAGCATACTCTAATAAAAAGGCAACTTTAAAATACATTTACAATGTAAATGCCAAATATATTAATCCGATTTATGAACCCATTCATTTTTTTTTTTTTTTAATTTTTGGAACATTTCACACCATTAAAAGTATTGTCAATATAATAGAAACAATGTTTTAAGGAGCACTACACAATTTATAATTAACAAATTGCCTAATTAACTTCTACACAATTTAGAATTAATAAATTGCGTAATTAACTTTTTGGGAAATGTCCTTAAAATTGGGACATGAGAAGAAAAGTCGGGACACCGTGACATTTTTTTTGTAAAGAAAGGGGCGGGGACTTTCCGAAAAACATAAGTGAATAGAAACCTAATCCTAATACCAAGTTTAATAAAAGTTTTTAGCAGATTATTCTGATGTCATGGTAACACACGCTTGTTTAAAATAAGTGAAATGTAGCATTGCGATATATATAGTAAATGTTTAGTTTTCATTAAATTCTTAAAAATAGAAGAGTTTACCTGTTTGGATTTATTTTTCTCAAAAACTTCTCATTCAAATTAAATTGAAATTATTTATTACTCTGAAAACTTTTTTTGTTATTTTTTTAAATTATCTCTGTTGCTTCTTTTTTCAGCTTTTCTGCACGGTGTTGGTATTGCTAATGGCAGAAGAAGCGATATGGGGCATCGGATCAACAATAAGTTTCTCCGAAGTATTCAGTTATTACAATTCATCTACAAGACTTTCTGAAAGTTTATAATTACGCTATTCATAAACGTTTCTGTCTTAAGTTGCGTGCTATTAATGCAGAAAAATCTTACGCACACATTCAGAATAGTACACAAATTTGCTCGCTTAGTCGAAAGATAAATATCAACAGCTGATTAATTTGTTAATGGAGCTATTTAAAAATGAATTCACTTTGTCTTTGTAGAAAAGCTATCCACAAGGCTTAGCCTTTGGGTGGTTTGTTTTTGGACTGGATAAGTCAATAAAATAGTTGACCAGTCAAGCATTAAAACTAAACACCAATATTCCCAGCGGGATTTTAGAAAGCAATTCAAGCAACTAAACATTTTAAAGTCATTGCGATTTTACTAACTTAAAATTCATGGATACAAGAGTTAATCTGTGGGCATTACGCATCAGTAAAATTGTTGTAGGTAATATTACTTGAGTGGCTACGAAATTTTACTCTAGTAGCTAAGTGGCTTGCGATTCTTTTCTGTTTACTCAAGATTCGTGTTATTATAAGGTTTGCAACAAATTTTTGCTTAGCTAAAGAAATTACATCCAAATTAATATATTAAACAACTTGATATGTTACATTTATGTTAAACGCCTTTCTCTTTCGCACTCTATCTAGCGTTTTATGCCAAATCCCAAGATTTTTTGTGGTGATTAAGAAATAAATGAGTAATTGATGATGACACAAATGAACCTGGAAAGCGTCGACATCTAAAGTTACCTGTTTATTTGGTTTATTTATGGACGAAATTTAACATCTCAGGTCATCAGCGTCCCATTCTATTCAGGGCGTGAAACGGTCGACAAATTTTGCTCAGAGGCCTCTTCTTTCAGGCTTGAGGTTCTTTTTCGTACCGTGAATGTACGACACGGGACCCACAGCTGTACTTCCTTTTTGAAGGAAGCCATACTTGGGATTTTTACGCCCCCAAAAAATCCATCGATCCTGCCCGGGTTTGAACCCGCAATCTTGGGTTTAGGAGGTGATTACCACTACATCACCAGGACCCACAAAAGCTACCTATCGTCTTTTTATGGTGAGAGATAAATTGAGAAAAAATCTCCCCCAATCAACAATGGACCAAGCAGAATTCGAACATGAGCCTCCCGCTTTTGCATCTGATTGATTGTAAACTGATATCTGCCAGTTTGCAACATAGGAGATAAAAATAATTAAAAATGTTTATTATTATTATTATTATTATTATTATTATAATTATATTTCATACATACTGCAGGTTGCTGCGCGTAAAGAGATGCAATCGCCGCTTAAGTCTTCACGCTTTGTATCTTACATTTTTTGCATACTTGTTTAAGCTACTGAAGAATTTTTTTCTTTTCCTTCAAAAATGACATCCTCTTGCAGTAAAATTGTCGTATCACAAATACAAAATAAGTCATATATAATGCAAGAAAAACAAAAAATTACCATTTACATTGAATTATTCACTTAACTCATTATCTATGGAATATAACAAAAACATTCACATTTGAGATTAAGTGAGGAATAATACGAAAGCGAATGGGTGTCATACATTTTGCTGTAAAAAAGAAAGATGGGAGACAGCACAAGCGATTCAAATAACAGGAATCACTGAACTGGGTCAGGTTCGATAAGATGAAATATAGCTAACAGTGGTGGTAACACTTTGCGGTAAGAGCCAGCGATATCAAATAATAACTTGTCATTGTGTTCTAGCATGCAACAGACATTTCTTTGTCTCTACATAACCAGCAAATCCCTGCACCAAACTGCCTCACATCCTTTGCAGGAAAAACTACTGAATATTATCTTTGAAAATCCAAGAAAGCAGGGTAAAAGCGAAAAGAAAATTAATGTTTTGGGACATGGACATAATGTGCTGAAGGCCTGATTGAGTAACTTTATTATTATTATTATTATTATTATTATTATTATTATTATTATTATTATTATTATTATTATTATTATTATTATTATTATTATTATTATTATTATTATTATTATTATTTTATTATTATTATTATTATTATTCTTATTATTTTATTATTATTATTATTATTATTATTATTATTATTGTGTTCATGAGAGAAAATCGTTCCCTTGATGATGATGATGATAATGATGATGATGATGATGATGATGATTGTTACTTTGATGACGAGGAAGAGGAATAAGACAACATATGAAGATCCACTTATAAGTATTGAAAGGAAGACTGCAAACAATCAAGCTAAGAAGCTATATTAAAAATTGTAACATATAAGAAAAGTAGGAGAATTACGCCTTAAATAATTCGCTCCTTAATGATCTAAAACGCTGGACGAAACGAATTAAAAACATAGTACCTTTTCTTGATATAACTTCCGGAAAAATTCTGTACAGCAATTGATCACGATGAAGACATGAGGGTTAATTCCTTCTTCGCGCACTTTATTTTTATTACAGTGCATCCAACTTTAATCCTTCCTTTTTGTACTCCAATACTATACTTCCATCAGCTGACATGAGACATATTTAGGTCAAATCCCATTAACTCCGGTGCTAAATACGCAATCAGCTGCCTTTTTCCAAAGCTAAGCTTAACAAATTAAAGTGTCATAATATGGATAATTTTTGTAACATTTCTCCTAATTATTTAGGAGAATGGATTATTTCAACTCCTCATCAATAGAATGTTTATGTATATAATAATAATAATAATAATAATAATAATAATAATAATAATAATAATACTTGTCACTCCCTCATGCGCGTTATACAAAATTATTTCTAATTGCGCCCATTGATTTATTATTACTGAACCCAGTTTTCATTTAAATTGCATTGCAATTTCCGGGAACAAGTCATCTGTGCGGCTGTCAAATTTATCAACATTTCAGTGTATACCAAAGAAAAACGAAAACATGCTCATACACCTCTCATAGTAAATAATTTAAAAATTTAAGTACCGTAAATGTTTATTTTCGGCAAACCATATTTTGCTTAAAATATTACATTTAAATATGCTGAAGCGCAACCAAGCGCAATAAAGTAGTTCGTACCTTAGCACTTCTTGGCGGATTGACACTGTGCATGGTGTTATCTTTATCTTGTGGGTCATATGATCTTGAATCTGACGTTAGCTATTAGACAACGCATTTAGAGGAATTGCTTGTGAAATTGCATAGTACGGTCTACAGTGCATTGAAATCTGTCACTGTGCATTACAAGAACCGGTAATAAAAGCGTATTAAACTGTTTTGCTGAAAGCAATACAAAGTTTGCGAATAGAAGAAAATTCGAGCACTTTTGCATCTTGAAGTACTTAATAATAAACTAAAATGGTGTCCGGAGGAATGTCTTGCATAAAATATCTCCTTTTTATTTTTAATCTAGTCTTCTCGGTAAGTAACTGCATGTATAGCTACCTTTGAATACTTGTTTACTTTGTAAGATGTGTACAATAAAGTTAACTATAGATGTTTGTTCCAGATCACTGGAATTGCCATCTTGGTGCTCGGTGCAATAATTCTGGACTTCTACTCCGCATATACAGATTTTATACATGGACAGTTCTTCATTGGACCTGCATTGCTGATTATTGTGGGTGTAGTTATTTTCATAGTCGCCTTTTTCGGATGTTGCGGAGCAATCAAGGAAAATCACTGCATGATAATGACGGTAAGTTCTGCATAACGGTAAATGAATTTTACACGTAACTGTCATTCATGGTCAAAAGTGTCGGTGACGGTAACATAGATCCGTTATTAAGGACAAAAGATCGAAGCAATAGTTTGAATAGTTTAGGATATTATATTTTGCACATAGTTAACTATTTGAAGGATACAGCAAATATAACACCATAATTTGAAAATTCTTTTAATTGCGTCCAAACCAGTGCCAGTTTAATTATGGCTGTCTTAGTACCTAATCCATGTAATTAATAGAAGTGCACATATCCATATATAAAGTTTCAGGGCCTTGGCTCACATTCTCCTCGTATTGCATCAGTGATTTTATTCTTTAAGTGCAGTACAAAATGCAAAATCTTTTGCATTTACAGTTCATAGAAGAATGTTCTTTTCATTCTATGAATGAAATCGTTTGACACTGCAGATTTTATTATGTCTATAATTATTCAATTTTAGAGAAACTGGTATATGTTAGTCCAATGTAAAAAGCTTGGCAGAATCTACAAGTAAGGATTTGTACTAATTTTTTCGAAGCGCTACTAGATGACGAATAAATTTTAAATCCTAGATTAAGTATCGGACTGATAAATGTGCTGGGAATAACTATTGAGTAAGTTACGATCAAAGCTAAGTCCAGATTACAGTAGGAAGCCTGCTTTTTCTTGATCTTCTTAGGCTGACTGCCTCTTAATTACTCTTATTAATGTCCAGTCATCCTCAACTTTAGAAATAATGGGATGGAAGCTATAATGCTGCATAAAGTCCATACTCTACCTGGGCTTAATTTGTTTTATGAAAATCCACCTACTTTCTTATTTAACATCTCTTCTTCCTGAAATATTAAGTTTTCTACAGTTCGTCATATGCCTGGCCTCTTATTTTGCTTTGTCAGGTTGCCATGGGTACTGTGCACCTTAGTTCACTTTGTTTACCTGTATGTTTTACATGAAGAACAGCTATGCTCCAAATATTTGCTTTTATTCCGTATTAATTGTCTTCAGTGTAAATTTTTGTTTAATAGTGGAACATTCTAGTTCTTTTGTATATAACACTATAGATATATAGTGTTTAATCCCCATTTTAACTATTGAGGCATCGCAGGTGATGGACACTGATGATATAGATGTGATAAATTTGAATTTTTTTTTAAGAAAGGAAGCATTAAGGCTAGTTTAGACACTGGCATAATAACATTGTTACATCTATTATACTTAAAAGTAAGGTATAATACTGTTACAATGCCTATTGCTAGGATCAAATCTATGATGTACTTGACATATTCTGCATCATGCATTTTCTTTCTATCTGAGAAAATTATGAAAAATATATTGCATACATAATCCGCAGCATTTAGAATAAATGAAATATTGCAAAATTTGTGGATTAAAAGTGTCCATCAAGCATGTCTCTTAGCAGGAGAGCTGCAAGCAGAAGAAAACTGTTCTTTCATGGGCTGTTTGATGGTGCTGCACACCAGAAAACTCTAAAGAATTTTTAGTGTGTCATTATTTTAATGTCTGCAGATAGTGGGGTGAGGATTATAATTTTTGCTTGAATTTGCAAAATTAATTCATTTAATATCTTTATTAATTTCAAGCAAATGAGGCTTGGGTGGTAACTTTGTAAAAATGTTTGACATTATGTATTTCTCATAGTTTGCAGCAATGTTGCTCATCATCTTTGGTATCGAGATAGCTGGTGGAATTGCTGGTTATGTTCTTCATGATGATATTGACGAGATGCTCGAGAATACAGTGAACAAGTCGATGGCTGAGTATGGTCCCAATAAGGAAATCACCAAGACTTGGGATATCATGCAACATGATGTAAGAACCATAATTTAATATTAACGTGGAGTTAAAGGAATTCTTTCATTGATGAGCATTTCATGAAGATATAGGTTCAATAGTTTCAACACTATTCAGCGATAATGCCTTCAGCTAACACTATTTTCAAGGTTTCCATGGATTCTGGGTAAAGAATGAATTAGAGTAGGGGAAAGAAAGTTTCTCGTTTCCTCCTCCTAAGGTAAATTTGACCTTTATTCTTAATCCCAAGCCAATATATAATAATTATTCAGTAGTAATGAACTGAAGTGATGCTTTTTATGCTTCACAGTGCATATGGAATTTTTGGGAGCAGTTTTAGGCCCACAATGACTCCTTGAATTATTCATATTTATCATTTTAACTATATTTATAATTAACGTTATAATAATAATAATAATAATAATGGAATGAAGGATTTTAGTTTGTTCATAAATCAAACCAGCTAGTAAGTCAGAGAAGGAAAAATAGCTGTAACTTTGATATTTTCCCCCTCACTAAATATCCTTGAGTCTTAGTTATTGAATAAAGCTAGGATGTGGAGTTTAGCAAAGTCTTATTTGTTAATACAGTGCGGTGAGTTAGTGAAGTTTATCTAGCATGATCTAAGGCTAAAGTACAAATTGTGTCACGAGTTAAACTGAGACTCGAAGACCCACTTACTGCCTCCACAAAGTGAAGTAATGTGACTGGTAAGATATCTTTTGTAAACCTAGACTGGCAAGGTTTCTCATGAACGCTATATGCATATATATTTATCTTTGTGTAATTGTATTCAATCTCCAGATACATCTAGTGAATTATTAATAAGCAATAACTGTTAGTGACTTTCATCATATCTTCATTTCTAGTCCTGAATCTTTTCCCATTCCCCTTTTCCCTATTCATGATAATTTGCGACTAAAACACCACTATTCACAAAGGGCAACTCTTGATGTTGAGAAAACTTTCTAAACACTGATATATATGGAGTAGGTATAGACCAGGGGAAACGGGAACTGCCAGAAGACTAAACAGAGGGCGAGGATACTTCCACATCTTACTTACTTACCATTGACAGGAATAATAAAATATATGGTTTTTCTCCTCTAGACCTTCAGTGAAGCCTTCATCAGTCCTTTCTATTCCATTCTACTTGCCCGGGTGTGATGAAACCCTGAGATCCAATTTATACCTATGCACAATTAATCCATATCAGCCCCACCATCTAATCAAAATAAAATTATCCATACACACATCATAAATACCGCTCCATGTTGGACTGATCTCTTTTCCTAAAAGCTAGAGTTAATTTTATAACTCCATAGTTTAAATATTCATTCATTAGGTTGTTTTTTTTGTTACAGTCCAAAACCTATGCCTAGTGCCTAAGATTTTGAAGTTTTATACTTGAAAAATATTTAAAATACAATAGAAAGAATATTATAATCAGAAAGAATTTAAAATTCTGAACAATCTTGTTAATTTGTGGTTAGTCAGATACTTGTCATTGTTCACTGATTAATATTGGATTATCCCTAATTAAATATTGCCTCTGTTCCAAAATAATAGTCACATTTCTTTAGGGAGGCATTTATTGACAGTGAATAAATACAGCTATTTTTTTATTCAAAATAATAAGTGATGGTATTAGCAGTATACTCAACATGGCATACAGCAGCATGAGGGAGATGTTTGAGTTGCAATGGAAAACTGAAGACAAACATCAAGATGAACACATTAATGTAAGATATATTACCACTCCATTGTCTACAGCTTCGTAAGTACATTTTTTACTTAATTATACAAGACGAACAAGTCATAGAAGCAATTCATTCAACACGTTGTCAATAAGAAACTGGCAGATACAAACACAAACAACCTCACAACATATAATTTGAACCTAAATAACACAAAACGGGATATAAAAACCTACATAAAATTACAAATTAAGAAGAGAAATATTGCGGCTAACATACATTTCCTGAAATTATGCCTAAAATATAAAGTCACCCCTAAATTTGTAAGAAAAATGGTTAAAATAGACAATAGCATTCATCAAAAAACAGCTGAAAAAAGAGTAATAGAAATTGAAAAAAGCCTACAACATCTTGAACACATTAATGTAGGAAACATCCTTGTAATTGAAAACTCTGCTTCCCCATGTGAGGTAGTTTGTAGCAGTTCTTAACCTTCATGATACATTGCATTGTCAAGAAGACATTCAGTATCTCTGCAGAAAGACTTTCAAAGGTTTTCACAACAATTTCATTTACTGTGGATGTAATTTGATGTTGGAAAGACTGTATGGCAAGTTTCTCAATACTTTCTTTTATCAGACCCCTCTTTTCAAGACACCATTTTTGCTGGCATAAAGTAGGTGTTCAGCTGGACCAGGATTTACATATAATAAAAATAATTAAATTGCACTAAGTGATCAAATATGTAGTAACATTTTTTATATAATTGGTGCAAAATAATGCAAAATATATTTAATGGTATTAAAAAGTTGTTAAAGGTGTTATTGCTTAACAGAACAAGAATTTAACCTTCTTGGTATTGTATTAAAACAAACAGTAGGGTTATAACTATATCATTCCAGAAAAGAAACTGTAGTGTTATTAGTTTTGAAAGCAAAATTGCATCGGCATGATGCAACATTTGAAGGAACATAAAATATGTTGAGGGAGTCAGCATTGGCTGATTGCAAATATTTAGTCTGATAATATCCTCCGAATCAGATGTTAAGAACACTGTTTATAGTATTCCGTCCTGGTGGTTTAGTGGTAACCACACCTAAACCCAAGAGCGCAGGTTGAAATCTGGCCAAGATTGATGGATTTTTTCGGGCGTAAAAATTCTAAGTATGACTTCCTTTGGAAGGAAAGTGAAGCCATGGGTCCCGTGTCATACATTTACGGCATAAAAAAGAACCTCAAGCCTGAAAGAAGAGGCCTCTGAGCAAAATTTGTTGGCCATTTCATGCTCTAAATTGAATGGGATGCTGATGACCTGAGATGTTAAAAAGCATCCATAAATAAACGAAATAAAAAAAAAACCACGCTTTATGGTCTCACTTAAATGAGATTTACTCGGCTTTTATGCAACTATTGCCCACATCATCAACTGCTAAACAACTGTTGGATCATTCATAGGAGCTGGGTAGGTAGGTATCTAGGATGAGTCTGGTGGTCTATTGATAAACTTAAATAAAATGCTGTCTCCTTCCGGGAGTGTTAATATTCATAAGGTTATGCTCATATTTTTTTATATAAATCCTTTCCCATATGTTTAGTTCTTTTGGTTGTTGAACGATTTGTAATAACTTGATGCGTTTTTCTATTTCATGGTTTTCATTCCAAAAATGTGCTGCCACAGCTGATTTGTCCATTTTGGTAACGTATGTTTCTTCATTGTTCCTTCAACCTAATGCCTATATATTTCTTTGTCATCCCTAGATAAATTTTTTCACAATCGATACAATTAATCACAGATATGTAGATGATGTCGTAAAATTAGTTCCACAAAACGTATATCCTGAGTAAATCTAATTTAAGTGAAACCATAAAGAGTGTTCTAAACATCCGACTCAGAAGAGATTATTAATGGATGTTTCACTGTGTTCCGATTCCAAATTGAATTAATATTAGAATTTAATTTTATTTTTAACTTAGTTTTGTTCTATTTCATTGTTTTGCAAATAAGCAGTTTTGTGAAATCTAAGGGAACATCATATATGGTACTCTGAAGGCAAGGACTTCTAGAAATATGTTCCATATACACAAATTAATCAAAATTATGATCCGGTAAAATAGCTCAAGGTCCATATTCAAGAGAGCAATGTTAACTGTGCATTGTGGTTTGCACACTTGGAGAGCACAGCACAATTCACTTTTGCTAAAGAAGGATAGTGAGATTCTCAAGATGTTGGGTTGGCCTTGAAGACTCTTGGCCATGACAAATTTTCATCCCTATAATGTGGTAAATAGCACATTATACAAATTTTACAAATGGTATATCTAATGTTTAAGCACTAGTTTCTTAAGAGCAATATTGTATTTCAGTTGCAATGCTGTGGATCTGAGGGTCCAGAGGACTGGGTGCAAATATTTAAGAATAGGACTCTGCCTGAGACCTGCTGCAACAATCAACCACAATGCACCCAAG
The DNA here is from genome assembly GCA_030762175.1 of Metallyticus violacea. Classification (NCBI taxonomy): domain Eukaryota; kingdom Metazoa; phylum Arthropoda; class Insecta; order Mantodea; family Metallyticidae; genus Metallyticus; species Metallyticus violacea. Next base: position 20,556,848 of record CM060839.1, on the reverse strand, counting down.
ATGACATATTTCATTATACTACTGGCTGTCTCAAAGAACTTGGAGAGCAGATAAAACGTTATGCTGTTTTGCTGGGTGGTGTTGGCATTGGAGTTGGTTGTGTGCAAGTAAGTACACTTTAAGCTTTCTATATTGAATTGCAGAAGCTGACGGTGGTTTGTAATCATTTTGAAATATATTTAAATTTAAAAATGGCAATATATTTTCTGTATCAGTTTGAATGGTGAATTTAACATATTTATGGACAGTGTGGAAGATGCTTTAAAACTTTTAAATCTACAAGAGCCTACAATTAAATTCACTGTTGAAACTGAAACAAAATATATTAACCATTAGTAGTTCTGAAAATAATAAAAATGTAATAGACTTGAATTTGGCATCTACAGAAAAGACAAGCATGCAGACAATTATATCCAAGCCCATAATTTCAGTTCTAGATACAAAAAGAAGCAGCATTAAACAGCATGACATACATACTAGTAAATATACTACTGAACATAAAAGAATACAGGAATGAATATCTACACATAATAGAAGTGGCTAAATCAAATGAGTTCAGCTAAAAATGATTAACAAAAAAAAATTAAAAATTCCAGAAACGGAAAAGAATAAAACCACAACTGTGAGTGATTTAGCAGGGCATGGTTTTTATTTCAAGCAGTACTTCATAAGCTTAGTACCTCAAAACTGATATAGTGTAAAACATATTCCAGACCCAAAGAAAAACTATCTGGAATTTACCAGATTAATTGACAAGATTGGGGAAAAAAATCAATGTATGAAAAACAAAGAAATAAAGGCATAAGTTTGAAGGAACATTGGAAAAACATCCATTACAAGCAAATAGAAAATTCAGCTGTGGCATCACATTTTTGGAATAAAAAAACCATGAGATAAAAAAAAACATTAGTTATTAAAAAATTTCAACAACCAAAGGAATTAAATACAGTAGAGCCTCAGTCTATTGTTTCCAGAACCATCATTTTCCTGGATGTGTCGTTCAACTTGTGCTGTTTCAAATGTTTTACCTTATAACATATGTTAATAAAACCAGCATTCATCGTTTCTCGAAGAATCATTTAGCAGCATTATTCATTCAGAAAATTCAGTTCCAAAGTAATTCTATATTTGAACGATCATTTTCAAATTGGAATAATTGAAGCAGTGATCATAATATACAGAGAGTTTGAATTGCACTTAATCCAAGAAAGCGTGACTCATAAACTCTCTGAAGTTGCCTATACTTTTGGAGCATGAAGATAACTAATGCGAAGAATGGGCCAGAGTTGCCACTGCCATCAGTTTTGACACCTGTTGCAGTGAATGAGAATGTTGTCACATATGGCATTCAAAGTGTTGATGAAGTGTGTGTCGAGGTGGGAGTAGCAGCAATGGTTTATGACATGGGGAAGGGACTGAAGCAGAGGAGGAAGATGATACAACGTTGAAGCTGTTTGCCAAAGCTCTGAGAGTATAAACTACATGCTATGTCTATGCACATGACAATGACATAGTGAGCAACAGAGTGTGCTGAATGTGGGTGGAATTTGTTTTGCATGAAAAGAAAAACAGTAAAGAAGCAAATGTCATTATCAACCTTTTCAAAGAAAGTGACAACTTTGTAACATGGTAACATGTAAAATTGTTGCAAGATTTAGTGTTTGCATATATACTGGCTTTAATTACTTTTGAACATGATTTATGCACTTCCGTATTGTTTTCTTGCATCCAACATTTTTTTTAACCTGGTCCCTCCAAATACAATGAATCAAGGTTCTACTATATATGAGAAAGAATGAGATAGCAAAATAAAAGTATTTATAAGCAAAATTTCTTCCTTTTAGCAACTATTTAACTATAACAATTGAATTTAAAGTGATTTAAAATGATTGAGTCAAATTTGTAACATATCACTATATTTTAAAAAAGAAAAAATCAGTTTATGGAAATTGACTCAATCATTTTAAATTCTTAGTATTAAACATCGCTGTTACAAAAGTCCACCATATTTAACTAATATAACTTGAATTCACAATACAAGATGGTGTAAGCAGCATAGAATGTACTGTCAACTGTCTGAAAACAGCTCTTTTAAGTACACTTTTTTTTACTAAACCCTGTCTACCAACAGCTGATATGTGCTATTAACGAACATATGTTTCTGTAATTGATATTAGTGTATGATTTAGTTGAACTACACACTCTTAATGCTTCACTTACTTGTCATAATATATAGAACTGGTTTCGAGAACATTTCATTCTCATCATCAGCTAAGCTAATGTCAACTGTCTGGTAATTCATTAAGCTGAAGGAATTAGTATTCTGCTTTGGTGGCAGTGTGATAAACTTGTAGTTTGTTTTCATCCCTGGCAGTGTCGAAGTTCATCAGACTGTCTTTGTATTTCCATATGTAGATTTTCTTTCAAGTTGCTAATTCTGTAGATCGTTGTACTGATTTAATAATTTTGCTTTATTAACTATGTTGTGATTTTCTGCCCAAAAATGATGTGCTACTGCTGATTTTTCTATTTGCTTTTACTTTATGTTCCTTTAACTGTGTGCCTATGTTTCTCTTTGTTTTTCCATTCCTACAGCTTAAAGAATTATCTGACAGTTGATATTTACCTTAACTGATGATGAGAATGAAATGTTCTAGAAACTGGTTTTATATATTATGACAAATAAGTGAAGCATCAAGAGTATGTAGTTCACCTAAATCACAATCATATCAATTATATGATTGACTTCACTGTGGAAGTTCTAATTAACATTTTAATTAGTAAAAGGCCTTCAAGTCCATAGGAACACCAATCTGGATTGATTTGTTTAACACTACTGTAAGATGGAGTACAGATACAATAATCTAAAGCACATTAAACAGTATATAAAATTAAAAGAAAAAAGCACATTCATTTCTGCAGATATTTGTTTTTTAAACCTGTGCCTTAAACATAAAGTATGTCTAAATTTTGTTCGGAAAATCCAGAACATAACCACAACAGTCGCAAGCAGTTGGCTGCAAAGAAAAAAGTTATTCAAATAGAAAGAGAAAAATATTATACAAAAATGGCAAATATTGATCTTAAACTATATGGAAAACACTTGCAGATTTCAAGGAGGTTAGGTTGCATAATATGGGATAACTTAATCAGAACAGCTTCAGAACATGTACAATTTCAAGTAACAAAAAATTTGGCAATCAAAAAAGAAAGTATAGAAATCTTAATCATAAACCTAAGAAAAATCCAGAACCTAAACAGAATTATGTGTGAAAATCTTATCTAATGAAAGTTTCAAAAAAGAAGAATTAGCATTTTTAAATAAAGGCATAAAACTTGTGTACAATACTCCATTAAAATAAAAGATTATGTGGTAGATTTTGAAGTGGCCCTTGAAGGATTAAACAACAAAGAAAAAAACAATAGAATAAAATCAGAAAAAGTTTTTAAAGAAATAGTTTAAAAGAAAACAGCAGTATACAAGACATCACAACAAAATTCTCAAATGATAAATATATAGTTTATACTGAAGCCGAAAAAGGAAACTTAATAGTAATATTAGATAAAGAAGATTATAATACAAGAATGCAGAATTTGTTAAATAAAAAAGAAAAAAGTTGAACTTTAGCCTGGCTGAAGATGGGAACTAAATGTTCTCGAAACCAGTTCCATACATTTATGAAAAGTAAGTAAAGCTTTAAGAGTGTGTAGTTCAACTGAATCATACAATGATATCAATTAAAAAAGAATATATTCAAATTCATTCAGATCCATTGAAGGGGTGTATTAATTCAATCAATGAGGTTCTAAAAACATGCAGTTATCCCAAAGGAAACAATATACAAAATAAAACAGAGCAACCCTACAATAGCAAAAAAAATGGTTTACCAAAAATTCACAAGACTGGAAATGGTATGCATCCCATCATTAACAATATCAATACTCCTTCATACTAATTAGCAAAATGGCTAGCTAATAGACTCGAGACATTACCTAAATTTCAAAGCAGGAGTATAAACAATTCATTTCAGTTAATAGAAAAAAATTACATCCATCTGACATTAATATCTTTTGGCGTAGAATCGCTGTTTTCAAGCATAGTAAAAGAAAAACTCTTAATTTATCTATATGATAGACCTAAAACAAGTGGAGTTAATGATGCACACGTAAAAAAATACATCAAACTTACAGAAATTTGCATTAACCAAGCCTATTTTTCTTTCAAAGGAAAATTTTATAAACAACAAGCAGGACTTAACTATGGGCAGCCCCCGTACCTCCATTTCTAGCTAACCTCTTTATGAGCATATTTGAAATACACATCAACTCAGCTTTCCCCGTACATATTTAAGGTATGGTACAGATATGTTGATATATTTGCCATAGTTAAGAAAAAAACTCATTGATGTCTTAAAACTTTTGAATATACAAGATAGAAACATATTGTTTACATAAGAAACACAAACATATAACATGTTGCTATTCTTAGATATTAAAATAATGAAACGTCAAGGAAACGTGGAATTTGGAATATACAGAAAGAATACACTTGCAGACAATCACATTAAAGCTGACGGCTTTAACCCCACAATGCACAAGCAAGCAGTTATCAACAATTTAACACACCAGCTAGTTAACCTACAAATTAGCAAAGAAGAATATTTTAATGAATACAAACAAATAGAAAAAACAGCAGTTAAAAATGGTTTTAAAAAAGAACTAGTACACAAAAAGGTACAGAAATTCAAGAGAGAAAAACATATCAAGAAACCACACTTTTAGCAAGAAAAGATAAGCTAATTTTTAAAAAAATTTCATATATTATTCACATGGGCTACAAAAAATTTCAGAATATTCTTAAAGATTTTAATATCAGATTGACAACAGTCAACAGATTTAATGTTAAAAACCGAATGATAGATGATGTGAATGACAATATTCCACAAGAGAAAATAGCAGGTATTCACAAAATAAATGTAGATGTGAAAAAATCTATATCAAAAAAACAAAGAAAACACAGGCACACGGTTAAGGAAACATTTCAGGAATATAAAGTATAAGTAAATAGAGAAATCTTTTGGACAGAAAATCACGACATAGTTAATAAAGCAAAATTATTAAAATCAGTACAAGGACCTTCAGAATTAGCAAATTGGGAGAAAATCTACATCTACAAATACAAAGACAGTCTGATGAATTTTGACACTGCTGGGGATGAAAACATAAACTACAACATCACACCGTCATCAGAGCAGAATACACATTCCTACAGTTTAACGAATTATCCAACAGTTGACATTTAGCTTAGCTGATGATGAGAACGAAATGCTCTCGAAAATGGTTCTATATATTATGACAAGTAAGTGAAGCATCAAGTATGTGTGGTTCAACTAAATCTTACAATAATACCAATAACAGGTTATCTCTTTCTGTTTCGTATGTAAACATGTTTCTCTCTTGTATATTCAAAAGTTTTAAGGCATTATCAATGAGTTTTTTCTGAACTATCATAAATATATCGACATATCTTAACTATATCTTAAATATGTATGGGAAAGCTGAGTTGATGTGTGTTTCAAATATGCTCATGAAGAGGTAGCTGGAAATGGAGATAGGGGGCTGCCCATAGTAAGTCCTGCGTGTTGTTTATAAAATTTTCCTTTGAAAGAAAAATAGGCTTGGTTTATGCAAATTTCTATAATTTGATGTATTCTTTTGTGTGCATCATTAATTCCACTTGTTTTAAGCCTATCATGTAGATAAAGTTTTTCTTTTGCTATGCTTGGAAACAGCGATTCTATGTCAAAAGATATTAGTGTCATAGGGATGTAATTTTTTGTCCTTAATTTTTTCTATTAACTGAAATGAATTATTTATATTTAGGTAATGTCTTGAGTCTATTAGCTAATCATTTTGCTAAATAGTATAGAGTATTGATATTGTATGCGTCCCATCATTAACAATTCAATTCATGGTAATTTTTTAGATATACAAATAGGCTAGTTCTTAAATTAATTCTTTTGTTTTCTGTTTTCAGCTCATTGGTGTGATTTTTGCTTGCTGTCTGGCAAAGTCCATCCGTAAGGAGTATGAAACAGTTTAAATCTATAGCTGTTCCCAGCAGTCAGTGTATTTCAAGGCTGGTATGCTTATTCAAAACCCTATGCTTCAGTGCAGTTCTGAATCATTTTGTATTGCAAAAAAACAAACAAACTCATGGTAAAAATATTTACATTTTTGATTAAAGAACAAATATATAACTAAATACCTCTTCACTTTAGTAGGTGCATGAGAAATATGTGCCAAGTTATATGACATTAAGGAAAGAATATTGTTGCAAAAAAATATAATATTGCCAAAATAATGTTGGGCAGTAAACAAAATAAAGTGAAATGTTTTTCTTGCAGTTGAAAATGAGCACTTTTGCAAACTAACATTGGATTTTTACCTAAGTGTTTTGAGCAAAGAGATAATTTTTTAATTTTATCTCATTCTTTTAGCAAGCTCTTTATATTTGAAATAATCTGATGTAATGCAAGGAAAATATACAGTTTTTATACATGTAAAGAAGTCTGTATTGGGTTATACTATACTTCACTAACTGATTAATTTATCAGAACATTTTTCAAGAGCTTTTACTCTAATCTGCAGCTGGGTACTAACACTGGCAGGTAGGGTGACCGTTGATGGTTCCAATATACACCAAAACAGGAAGTCCATTGGAAATATGTTCTGGTAATTAATCAACTTCACTATTTCTAACTTCTATTAAGTTTATAAATACAATTTTTAAATGATATAATAAACTATGGAGAAGAATTTGAGTGAAACTTGCATTTTGTTGAATGGTCTATTTCTGGAGCTCTTTATAGCAGTATGTAGTTTTATCACCTCTGGTACATACTATTAAAATTGATTGTTCTACATTATTAAATCTCAAATATTATTACTTAAGTAATAAAATTAATATAATTGCAGAGAATTATTTTGTGTTTCAATTAGAATGCTTTGATATTTTCCGTCCACAGCTGTAGCAGTAATAACATTACTGCTGAATTCAGTCCATAGGGACAAGCAAACAGTATCCTTTAATTGATATCATTGTATGATTTAGTTGAACTACACCAATTTACATTTAAGTATTAAACAGTATCCTGTCATAAGATGTACTTTATTTGAAAGTTTCATTTTATTTTCATTAGCAGAAATATTTAATTATTCCAGTCAGCATGTAAAATTGGCAAGTGAAATGTATCTTAGTTGGAATTACAGTACACTTGTAAAAAGTAATGATTTTACCAGTTCTTAAGCTGTGCTTCTAGTTTTGAACATCTAAAGCTATTTCAAAGTATGGTTCAAATTTGTAAAAGAAAACATTTTTGGATTTTTCACTATTGCCATTGGATCTGAGCAGCTATTTCTTTCCTGCAGAGAACAAATATAAGACTCTTTTATACATCATTGATGTATTTTGTATACTCTATTTTATAATCTTTCTATAACTCATCTTTTCATATTATTTAAGAAAAGGCTGGAAGTGAGCCCGGTCAAGACTTAATTTATGCATAAAGGGAGGAACTTCAACTAGATTTGCACCCAGCACTTAATGAGAATGTTAGTATACTTAATTTATAAGAGCTAAATCCTCCACACACCATTAAATGTAAAAGCAAAGAAGTGCAACTGGTATAGTTAGTATATTTGACTTTTTCGTTGCAAGAATGCAAAAGGGAACATTTATTAGTTAATTTTTTTTTTGTCTAGGTAGAACTTATTACATATTTAGAAAGAAATTTCTAGAGTTTACTGTTGGTAAATACCAGTTGCACTTCTCTACATTGTTACATATATAAAACACTGTAGTTAAAGAATGTTGTTCTGCATTATTTAAGTGTTAGTTTAGTGCCAAGTTTGAAAATTGTTGAAAGATAGAGCACCATATAATGTTGCACTTTATGGTAGAATTGTTTTCTGTTTGCTTTTATTAACCTTAGCAAGTTTATGCTAACAACCAAATGTTTGTGTGAAAAAAGTGTTGCTCTTTGAACAGCATAGTATTAAATTTAAATGTATTGATTTGAAGTTTCATTAAATCCTTTTTTGGCTTGTATATCCATAGTATTATGTAAATATTTTACTGGTAATATTGGTATATGTGCAGCATTTGTTAAGACATAGAACTCTCATATTATTGATGTTCTATACTTAGTGTGATAAAGCTCTGATTTCTTGTATAAGGAAAAAAATTTCCATTGAAAAAAACCATAATAAAGTTTTTTTTTGTTAATGTCGGTGCTTTGCTTATTTAAAAATTTGACATTTGTATCCTTGCATCCTCTTGCCTTACTAGCTATTATGAGAGTTCAGTATATTTTTCCATAGGCTGTAAAAATTGTTATAGAAATAATCTTGTATGATGTGCAGACTACTGCCTATCACTATGGATCGCCTGCATGGAACAATCAATAGTAGTTTGTCCCGCAGATATGTAAAGGCATACTTGCAAAGGGGCAGAAAAAAATGAGGTCCAGTATGAAATGTAGGGCTCATGTCTGATGCAGTATTGCAGCATGGCAAATGCACGTGTGTTGTTGGAAAACTGGTGTTAAAGTGCTTGTAGTGATTCAGTATGAATGGCCCAATGGCTTGGTACCCACCGACATCAGCTTGTTGCTGTGTAGCTGGAATCCATGATGTATGTGCAGATGGTCTAGATCATTGGCGTCCAATTACTGTTAACCTGAGGGCCATAAAGTATTTAGTATCAGATGGGGGCAGCATCCTAAACTAATTAACTATTTTCAGCAATACTAAGAATTTTAAAATGATTGAGTTGAATTTGTAGCACATCACTAATATTTTAAAAAAGGAAGACTAAGTTTCTGGAGCTAATCACTCCCATCTTCAGTTTCAGATCTACTGCCGGCCTTGTTCTTTGTGATGGCTTGGTTTGTTTTTGGTGGTGGTTGGATGAACTTCTGTATTAAGATGTCACTTGGCAGGATTTCAAAGTTGAAAATGTGATTTTAGTTCTTCCAGATATAAATGTTTTCACAGACTAAGTTCTGTTTTTCCTGTAATATTTTTAAGTAGTTTGGGGTTCCTGTTAATATTACATTGTTCCTTCAAAAATGCCAAGCTACTGCTGATTTTTCTTCCTGTCTTTGATTTATGTTCCTGATGTGTTCCTTTACTCATGTGTCTATGTTCTTTTAGTCTTTCCAATATAAATTTTTCACAATCGTTCCAATTCCTGTGAGGAATATATCCAATGAATTGTAACAATTGTGAAAAATTTATATTGGAAAGACTAAAAGAAACAAAACATGTGAGCAAAGGAACACATCAGGAACCAGGAATATATCAGATGAATTGTAACGATTGTGAAAAATTTACATGGAAAGACTAAAAGAAACACAAACACATGAGCAAAGGAACACATCAGGAACATACATCAAAGACAGGAAGAAAAATCAGCAGTAGCTTGGCATTTTTGGAAGGAACAACATAATATTAACAGGAACCCCAAACTACTTAAATACAGGAAAAACATAACTTAGTCTGGGAAAACATTTATATCTGGAAGAACAAAAATCAGTTTTCAAATTTGAAATCCTGCCAAGTGACATCTTAATACAGAAGTTCATTCAACCACCACCAGAGACAAACCAAACCATTGCGAAGAACAAGGCTGGCAGTCGTTCTGGAACTGAAGGTGGGAGCGATTAGCTCCAGAAACTTAAGTTTTCCTATTTTAAAATATTAGTGATGTAAGTGTTAATTCAACTCAATTATTTTGAAATTTTTAGTATTAAACATCACAGTTACAAAAGTCCATCATATTCAATTAACTAATTTTCAGCAATACTTGAAATATTAGTAATGTATCTGAAGGAGACAAACCTAACCATTGCGAAGAACAAGGCTGGCAGTTGATCTGGAACTGAAGGTGGGAGCGATTAGCTCCATAAATTTAAGTTTTCCTATTTTAAAATATTAGTGATGTAAGTGTTAATTCAACTCAATTATTTTAAAATTTTTAGTATTAAACATCACGGTTACAAAAGTCCATCATATTCAATTAACTAATTTTCAGCAATACTTGAAATATTAGTAATGTATCTGAAGGAGTAGGCACTAAATGCAACATGATCGGCAGCACTAACAAGGGCCAGGATGTTCACGTCAAATCATGTTGTTGCAAGAATATTCAGAAAAGAACAGTATGTGAGGCAGCTTCTGTACTGATTCTTAACGAATTTCATGGTGGAGAATGTACTTTCACATAAGATGTTTCCAAACATTTTAATTCTTCCTCAAACTAAATTTATATGCTTGCAACATGGAAAATGAGCAAGGGTGGCATGGAAAAATCTTAAGCCTGTACTGAAATTCATTAATGTGACCATAAGACCGGACACCAGTTGATTCCTTCCTTGTAATTTTTCATTGATGTCGTTCATTGATTTGTAATATCTGTTAAAATGGCAAGTTGTGAAAGAAAACCAGAATTCTTATCTTCCTTGGATCAAAAAATCTCTTGGAAGACATTTCCCTGCACTTAACCACCTCACCTGGTTTTAAAAATGTAGCTCTAGATTCCATTCCATCTAAAAATTGACGCTAATTGGTTATGTAATAGTGCTCTGTTGTCATCTCTTATGTTCATAATCTTTACTACCTTTTTAAAAACATTATTTTAATGATTTTCCACAAAGTGCTTGTTTGTGAGTAATACAATGAAATGCAAGGCAATTTATACCACTTTCTCTGAATAGTCCTATTAATCTAGATTTCTCCCCTAACATGGCTAGTGCACTATCTGTTACAATTGCCAATTTCTAAGTACTGTCGACATAGTATAAGCATTACCAGAGCTGTGTTGACATAAATTTAGGAACAGGTGGGTGGGCTCAATCTGCTTAACCTGACATGGAACTGGCGACATTTATTTTGTTTATACCCATTAACTAAGTTGTGTTGGGCCTTCTGCTGGCATCTTTACATGGTAGCATTAGAATTATGTTTTGCTACGAGATAGGATGGTCAGATAAAGCATCCATAGGAAGGAAGCAAACAGTAGTTCTCCCATCAAAACTGCAAATGTTAAGTAAATGGGTAACACATGTGTTATTTTTACAACAGTAACTTTAAAATTATTTAAAATATTTTTTTAAAAACCTTTTCTGCCTTTAATAAAATGTGCTAAGAGAAATAAGGAAGTATTTCCTATCAATAACTTTATTATTTAAAATATTTTTAAAAGCCTTTTCTACCTTTAATAAGATCAATAACTTTATTATTAAAATATTTTAAAAACCTGTTCTGCCTTTAATAAGTTGTGTTAACAGAAGTAAGGAATTATTTCCTATCACACTTATCTATCAACTTCGGGAAAGATTTCTTTAATTCTATGCATTTGATCAAAACACATTTATTGACCTTGACATCAACTTTATTTTTAATTTCACATACTTTACATCCAAATTACATGACCATTAATATGAGCATCAAGTACAATGCACATATTTCCAATGGAAACATCATTTTCATATATGAACCAGAATAGTTACATTCCTTCCAAAAGCAATCAACATTCATAAAGTGTAGAAAAGGATACATTCATGAGCTTACAATAGCAACACAATTCATGCTTTTATCCGAAGTGTAACGTAACAAAAAAGTGCATTCGATTTCCTTCTTGATCTATGCAACACACAGAGAGGTTCTTTCAAGGAACTTATTAGAAATGGATCAATTCCATACTTTTACACTTCATGATATCACCACTGCAAGCAAGTTATATATTTTATATGTATATATATATAAAAAAAAAGTATTGACAGCAAAAGCATTTGAATGTTTTTTGCTACCATCTAGTTCTTCACATAATGATTAGGGGAAAGGGGAAGGTTTGGGAATTCTACAGTAAGGAAAGAATGGATTTCCAGCTGTGACGTTTAGTGCTAATTCTGATATAGGTTAAAATCTACCAACTACTTCTCAATTTAGATGTATCTATTCTGCCTGTATTACCTACTAAAAGTATCATTCTTAGATGGGACGCAATACTTACACAAATATTGCATGCTTTTTACTTAAGTCTTTTTTTCACACTTCAATTCTAAGCAATTAAAAATAATAAGAGTACTTCGTTTACAGAAAGAACAGCAGCTTATAAGCTTAAGGAACGTCAAACCTTAAAAAATGGCAATCATTTGTTATTTTACTGCCCTTTATTTCCCCTTTCCACAAATTGAGAGCAGTATGAATTACCTATACAAGGGCTGTTTCATAAATTTGACTATTATAGCTCTGCAGTGCACACCACAATTATTTATCGCTTTGCTCTATCAGCACGATTTAGCATGTAACTTTTAAAAAAATTAATTTAATGAAATGGAAGTAGCAAACTATTATAAGAATCTGAAGGAGGACAAAATTTCCTTATATGTTTGTGAAGGTATCAGCTTAATTTATACTTCAGCTCATCAGCAAATTCCCTTAAATAATTTATTTTCTAATGTTTGGGAAAACCATTCTCTTTTATGAATTATCATCAGCCTGTAAATATCTGTGGTTTCATGAACATCCCTTGTTACACCACCTATATTATGCATATATATGAATAACACAATTTTCCCAGATTCAATAAGTAGTATGCTGAGCGAAGACTTACATGACACGAACAATGAACGTTTGTAACTTAACTAATAAAGAACATCGATACACTATTTACTAATTTTTTTTCTCATCTACAATTAGGTATATTTTTCACGTCATAGATGACAGAGAATTTCTTCCCCACCTCCCCCCACTTAAAACTGTTCGGTATTAAGCTACAATTAATTAAGAGTGCCACCTATCTTTATGCATTTAAAAGTACATAGGTATTATACAACAAAGATCACACACGCATTCACAATTGCACCAAAGGATCATGTCAACCTACAGTCACACAATATTTAAACACAGGGCTGGAATAGTATCAGATGGAGAGGAGGTGGGCTGGGAGAATATTCGACCAGGTTGTGCTCTTCAAGTTCTCTCTCCCACCCGAAACTTCCTGGCTTCCTAGCGTCACACATCACGTTGCATAGCGCTTGGTCCAAAGCCTAGCAATGCGATCATGCTCCTCTCGGTTTTGGAGGTACTGCGTTGCTATGCTTCCAACCAGAGGGTCCGCTGCAAAAGAATAAGATATACAGATATATAAAAAGTAGAAGGCAGGCATATTCTATCGTAAAGATGTCTTTTAATTACAAGAGTCATTAGAATATTTTTGGGATGTAATGATCTAGCAACAGCTGCACTATAAACTAACACACTAATAATTACAAATTTTGTAAATTTAAGGTATACCTTTTTGTCCATATTCAAATCTGTTCTGTTGTCACTGGTAACTTAATTCAAATTTAAGGTATACCTTTTTGTCCATATTCAAAACTGTGGTGCACATTAGATTTGAGTGCAAATCCGTTCTGTGTTCACTGGTAACTTCATTCAAATTTATTGTTATTACATCAAAATGCACTGTTGCAATTCTTGACTTCATTACATTTATTTTTGGTCTATTATTGCTTGGTGGGTTGAATAGTACGTAGTCACAAAATGGAGGATATAGAGAAGAACATATGAGGCTACTTTCAAGCCTAAAGCAATTCATATGCTGGAAAGAAAAAAAAAGGGGGGGGGGGTAACAGGAAGGCAGAAACAGTGTTAAATGTTGCTGAGAGCAAGTGGTGGCAACAGAAATTGGTATTATTTGCAACTAAAGTTAGTGCGAAGAAATTCATTGGTATTTGCAAAGGAAGATATCCTGACATTGAAGAACTACTTTTGGAATTTGTACATAAAAGGAGGAAGAATGGGCAACCTATGACTAGTGACACCATAAAAAATAACTTTTACTGAGACCTACGACAAACTGTCCTGGTAACAGCATGAGTGATGGATTTTATCCTAGGTGCTCCAAGGTGTAACAATAGTCTACTTATAAGTTTTATGTTCTGATTATTTTATGAAGTGGATGAGCTTTTATCTAAGATGCTGTAAATAATATGCAGAAATCGTTTTTTATGATTTTAAGTTTGAAATTTGGGTTGCACATTACATTCAATGGTGCATTAGATTTGCATAAATATGGTAAGTATCCTCATTGCATTTCACAATAATGGCAGTTGGAGCAAATCTGGATCAGTCAGCTCTGAGCAGTAGGCTACTGAGATGTCTGAGTGTGTCCTTTTTTTCTCTTTCTTTTCCTTTACAACAATATCAAGTCCCAAGATTTTTTGAGGTGATGAATGGAATGATGGGAGATGAGCCTGGAGTTGTCAGCATTTAAAGTTATGTAATATTTACCTTTTCAGAGTAAGGGAAAACTGGAAAAAGCCTTACTCGGGAACATATCCCAACTGGGGATCAAACTGGGCTCATCATGCTGGGAAATGATATCTCTTTTGAACAAGTCCATTGCTGCGAACTAGGCGCTTGTTATATCTTTCTTTTGTTTTAAAATAAAATAGTAAAAGACAGAAGTATCATTTATTCATAGTAATCTGACATTTTGGTGCTGAAATTAGACTAGAATACAAGTGGAGTGTAAGAACCAAGTATTCACAGAAGACTTAAGTTTATCAATGACTTTATGAATATCAGTTTTATGAATAAGCAGTAAATTCAACTTATTTAAAGAGTTATGTCAAACCATGCCACAAAAAAGTTGTTATGCATCAGATTAACAGATATTAAACTTACTATCTCACAATTAACACACAATTTAGTAATACTGCACAGTAAACGACAAAACTATAGGCTAGATTGTTATATGTTTTGAATTCTATTTAGTGTTGTAGTATTATTACATTTGATATTAAATTTTAATTGTGATAAAGTGCAGCAGTACCTAATATACACAATCAATATTATTTCAATGCTTGGTCAATAATACAGCTTACTGGTCATGACACTACCGCCATATAGCTGTGATATTGTACTTGTTCATCTGAATGATTGATATCATGATAGTTTAAAATTTCTAATTTTCAACATATGTAATCTCATATTGTTATGGAAACTACAGCTGACATAATTGAGAAATTTCTTAAGCTTCAGGGTTGGAGCTGTTGTCCTACTTATGGAGAATGCACACCTATGTTGCACGTGGAAAAAGGCTGTTGATTTGCTTTAGTTACAGATGTTCTTTATCATCTCAGGTCATCAGCATCCCATTCAATTCAGGGCTTAGAACGGCCGATAAATTTTGCTCAGAGGCCTCTTCTTTCATGCTTGAGATTCTTTTACATGCTGTAAATCTATGACATGGGACTCACAATTTTACTTCCCTTCCAAAGGAAGCAATGCCTAGAATTTTTACACTGAAAAAAATTCATTGCTCCTGGCTGGAAGTGAATCTGTAATCTTAGGTTTAGGAGGCAAGTATGGTTACTGCTACACCACTAGGACCAACAATGGAAGGTGGTATGAATTGACAAACTTAAAGAAGGAAGAGAGAAAAGGGTCTGCAACCATTAATTTTAGGACTCCAGAGGGCACCAAGATCTTTCTTGTTCAGCTGGTCAACCCCCTGGAGATTGATTAGGGGGTGGGATACTGGGGAAATAATATTTCTTTTGAACAAGCTCCTTGTAGCCAACTAGAAGCGTGATATTCTATAATTTCAAAACAAATATGGCAAAAAGATAGAAGTGTTAAGTTATTTATACTAATCCCACACACCAGTTGTAAAGCATATGCGCTGTCTATTCCATGTAACTATGATGAAAAATAAAATAAAAAATTACAAAAAATTAAGACACTATTGGTTCATAGCTGTTACATGCCTCCTGAGAGATTGAAAACAGTTCACTAAATACTCTGTTTTAAGTTCTGTAAATTTTTTTGCAATTTATACTTGGTGTTGCAGAACAATTATTGCAGTCAAAGAGATGATATTTTGTAGCTTATATTAATTCCTTAATTCTTTTATTTCATAAATCTCTGAATATATGAAATAATATCTCTTGACTTGATATGGAATGATTCTACATTTGTTACAAAGCATTAAAATAACATTTTATTCTAGTTTGAGAATTTCTAATCCTTGAGATAGAAATGAACAGATAATGTTATTTGATGGGGCCCAATTCTTTACACAAATTTAATTTAGGTTGAATTTTTATGCTATTTTCATAATTTTGTATTTCAAGACACCCTGCAAATAATGATGGTGTCTGTCTTTGTAATTTGATACAGTTCTGGGAAAACACAACTAATATGTTACCAGTTCTCTTCATTTGACTACACTCTTGGTTGAAATTAGTTAGGAATTGACAATTGAATGTATGATGTGGAACAGGAATCTGTGGCTTGGGCAACAGCCAATAACAGAGCCTGAGGTCACTGAAGTGTTGCCAGCACTAAACGTTAGAAATGAACTGTTACATTTATTCTGCAGAGTTAAGTTGTGAGTTAATAGTTTATCAGATTCACTGAGGTAGATTCATAGAGGGTGCTGGGGCATGGAGTCACAAATAGTGAAGCCAAAATATTGAGGAATATGTCTCATAAATGTCATTTTTGTTTTGTTGTTCTATTATTGTCATAAATGTTACTATCACTATTTGTGCTAGTTACTTGAATAATATTTTCTGCAATACCATCATTTCATAATAACATCCCTAAAAGAGCTAAGGGCAAAAAGATTCTAAAGAGATATTGTAAAACAGTGAATTATTTAAAGACCTTCAGGTAATCCCATTAAAATTGGATAGTAATTGTGGTCTTCTTGATACCAATACTAAAAGTGACATGTTCTGGTATAAAATAATAAGCATATTATTAATAAGGCTTTTCTTTTTTCTTTTGAAAAGTGTTTTATGCCTGTTCTGAGATGTATCAGTTGGTGGACAGTGATGATACCTAAAATGAAATGATAAATTGTGAAAGGAATTATGTTTTTATTTAAAAAAGGAAGTGTTCCAGGTCTAAGTTTGGGGTATGTCACCAGCATTTGCCATTTATGAGACATGATGAAAAACTGGGAACAAACCAAGTCAGGGAAAATGATTCCGGTACAAATTGAATCCCAGACCACCTTCTCATGAGTCCGTACCTTAAAGACCTCAGCCACCCATATCAGTTTCTCTCACACACCTCCTCTATTTATATATGAATGCATTTTATTTATCATATATATACATTCAGTGTAGACTATCTTGATTTTAAGAACAATTAGCATCTATCAAAAGGGATTTGAAAACTGTCTAAATTAACTTAACATTTGCAATTTACTTTTATTTTGCCATCAAAAGGAATAGCAGTGCCTTTTTGATCAAGTTTGTCCTACTTTGTTAGGTGCTTATACCGAGATGCTTGATTGATGACTTTTGGAGATATATTTGGAATAATTTCAAGATTACTGTTTTAATTCAAATGTTTCATTTTACAATCGCAGAATGTCAAATGCCCTTATTTCAACAACAGGATGGATTAACAAAAGTTCTTTTTGGGAAATGAGCACGAGAAGACGAAAATAACCATCTTAAATGTGAGATGTTCCTATCTTAGTATACAATGAGCACCTTTTGATTTGATTTATTCTTGAAATTCTCATTAAAAACAATGTTAAAAATTACTGTTTAATTAGCATTTTTTAAAACTTTTTATTTACATAATTTAAAGGCAGGATTTCATTTATTCCAAAAGCAGCATTTATTCCTAAATTCCAATTTATGCTGTGTTTTTAGGTATTTCCAAGAATTTTTAGCTATGATTAGACAGCAAATAGAATAAAGTAATTTTAACAGGTTTACAGTTATTTGAAGACAGTTGTATGGAAGTGGCTTTAATTCATTTGTACTGTACCTAACTTTTATCATCTATCAACAATGTGGATTTCCCATCTCTTTAGTGTGCAAGTTTTTGCTCATCCATTAAGAGTTGTAAGAACAAAAATTTGTGAAAATCTTCTTAATGTAAGCTATCAGCTGTGGTTTGTTCGGAATGTCAAAGAGTGGAGCATACTGTAGTTCAACATTACAGAAAAAACTAAAAATTCTAAAAAGTGGAAAACGATTGGGGAAGAAATGTGATTTTGCTACCAACTAGAGAATACTACCAAACACATTTACATTCTACATTAAAATAATTTTAATTACTGCTACCTTAATTTGTGAATGGATTGCTGTCTTGCACTAAAGACAGATAAGTGCTACTACATGTTAATTATTTCCATGTAAAGTTTTTTTTTTATTGTTTTTATTAAAAATATAAATATATTTTGAATGTTGGATACTTCAATTTTTCGTATCCCCTTGAAGTTGGGATAAAAAGAATCCACCGTATTAAATATCCTATGATCATATATTATCAAGAAAATTGTTTTACACCATCATTTATATCAGAATGCTCCTTTCTCTCTCTTTGCTACTTCAGATCCTTGCCTTCCTACTTTTCTTCTTTTTGGCCATAGTGTTAGAACTCTTATCTGTAATTTTCACTCTTATTAATTTTGAAGTAACAAAAGACATCGTTCCAGCAAATTAAAAGATAACATTTCTCATTTTAAGATTTTACTTATTATGGAAATGAAAACTTGGAGAGTTCAGTTGGAATGCACTTTTCAACACACATTTCTATAGAGACTGTACAATAGATAAAGAGTTCTTTTGTTATCTTTTGTAAATTCAGGGTTTTCATATGCAATAGGGGGAGGAACCTAGGTTGTAAATGCAGTCAGCAATCTGCTTGTTGTACATATCAGCAAAACATGTTTTGGTGTTTCACCTGGTTACCTTTGGATTACATTTTGAAAATCTAGAATTATATTGCAAATTGCTGTAAAGGACAGTGACCTTAATTGTATTATTTTTTAAATTTCTATAATCTTTTTTTATTTTTACTTTTTTATGTAATATTATATTTAAATGTTTTGCAGCATATAATGGGCGAAGAAACCCAGGAAAGACGACAAAGGGTCACTGAGAGAAAAATACAGTATTCCTCTACATAGCCAGACTTGTGAACATGTGCTCTGTCTGATCTTATTTCCCAGTGGAGTATTTTTACCCTAGAAGATTATCTTGTGGGATTTGAAAAATTAAAACACAAATGAAAAATATTTACATGCTAAAATATTTAAACATATTGTGACATATACTAATATAAAGTAACTGGAGGGGTGTGTGATTCTGTACATGCTGTATTTACTAGTGTAACATTGCAGACTGTCAAAGGCATGATCAACAGGTGCTAAATTTTACTCCAAAACAGAAAAATGTAAGTACAGTTTGCATGTTTGTTAATTATTCATTGCCACACGAGTTGCAACAGAATAGGATATGAGTGAATAGTATGACCACGTGATCCAAGTGATATGTATACAATGCCACTACTCATCACTTGGAACTGTTAATCCCTTAGGATTCAAACAAGATGAAGAATGGCTGGTCGTTGGTAGCATGGCTACTTGCCTAGCAGCAAGGAATGCATAATGCTTTTATAATTGAGATTAAGAAGATGCAGAGTGTCTGGTCACTTGTTACCTAGCATGAAGTTCACATGAAGCTAGTGACAGTGCATTTTTTCCCTGCATTTCTCACCTGCGTATGCTTCACTGAAAGACAATGCAGTCTAGAAGGGTTCAAGTTCTATGACAAATTATTATTAAGAAATCACTCAAATTTCACTAATTTTGTTCCATTTACTTGGACATGTTTCAAAGGCACTTGCCTTCATCTTCAGTGGTTCCACTGGCTGCTTCCCAGTGTGGTATTAAGATGTCGCTCTGGGCTTTAATGAACTTATTGATGAGGTAACTGTTGTTTGGGAGATCAAGTTAACCAAAAATTCTTTGTATTTCTTTTACATATATTTTCCCATGCTGTTAATTCTATGGGTTTTGAAGAGCTTTTAGTAGTTTTTACAGAGTGACATCTTAATACCACACTGGGAAGCGACCAGTGGGACCAGGCTGAAGGTGGAGGCAAATGCCTTTGAAACATGCCCTAGTGGAACAAAATTAGAGTGAAATTTCAGTGATTTCGTAATAATAATTTGTCATATTATACTATATTTCACTGTGAAAATTCCGGATACAAAAACTATCGTTCAAGTTCTGTTTCCACATGAAATTATTGTGGTGATTATCATGGATTGCTGAATTTTCCCGCACATACAAAAGACCAGTTCTTTGGAAGCACACTCATTCTGACATATGAAATTGGTACTTTGTATTAAAAAAGTTATGGGATGAAGTGTCAACTGAGATGGATAGCAATAATAAGTGAATTTCAAAATTAAAATATCAAAGTTTTAAAAGCTTTCAGATAGATATTATGATTTAAGAAAACAGATCATTTATATTATAGGTACCGATTTTTGCAATTACACTGGTCAACTAATGATGGGTTACAGTAAATGGAGTTTAATAACCTGTAGGCCTTATTTTCTTTATTGGAGATGCAATTAAGAGAAAATAGAAGTATTTATGGGACTATTTTCATAATGAAAGGGCAAAAATATACAAGTAATGGTGGGGAGATCCCAGGGACAACTCCTGGCAATTCTATAAATTACTGCTATTTTTAAAAAACAATATCAAAGAACAGAACCATTACTGGGAATTTATTACTTATTAAAAAAAGGCATTATCATTATTGGTATCTGAACTCATTGCCATTTGCCATACTTGCCTCTGCTTACAAGCTACTGAAAACAAGCTCCACTCTGATCACCCAAAGCTATGCCCATTGACCAGTCAGGTAACAAGCCATGCTTCATTTTGTTTGTACCTTGTTTTAATCAAGGTTTAGAGAACTTGCATAATTTTTAACATTTGTATGTATAAAGCAAACTGATATGTAGAAAATTAATAAATGAAGGTAGCTGGGAGAAAGCGCTAAATTAAAAGGTTTTATTTCTGTTTTGACAGCAACTACGAGATCATGTCAGCAACCAAAAATTTTTGAATTCAGAGCACTGTTGATTAGTGATACTTAACCTGTTCCTTTTCTGCAAACCACAACATGTGACTGCATTATTTCTTTTAACATCCAAGGACAATTCTATTTCTATTTACCTGGGTTACAATCAGTAAGCAGTGAGCAGATAGACAGCAACACCTTAGATATGGTAAGAGCAGGTGACCAGTTATCCTTCAGAATATCAAGACATATAACACCCTGACTGTTAATGTTGCAGTGGTAAATCCTAGTACGAAAAGTCACCTTAAAAAGAAAAAAAATAAATAACAGTACAACCATATTATTCCTTTAATAACTACTTGCATGAGCCAGTAAGTAGGTTATAAATTCAACATAAACTGAATTTCTGAATTGAATGAGCCACCTGCCAACTATTGTTTAGATGGAAGATTAGTCAAGCAATAATCAATGATTACTAAAGCAAGATACAAGCATTTGCAAGATGGCAACACCTCTTATGGTGGGTTCACATTGGGAACTTTTGTATAGAACTGTATACGACATTTTGTATCATACAGATTTGCTCCATATAAAATAATAGTATTTGTATTTGGAACATTTGTATGTGACATTATTGCAAATCTGTTTCAATATTAAGAGAACTTTCTTGCCCTGTGCAGCTGCGCATATGCTGTTATTGTGGAAAAAAAAAAAAAAAAAAAAAAAAAAAAAAAAAAAAAAAAAAAAGAGAGAGAGAGAGATGGTAACAAGATGTTTTTTGCTGAAAAGGAATCCATATGTCTTGTTTCTGATTGATCCTGAAGTTTTTGATTAATTTATTTTCATTAATTCCCTGTTGTACTGGGATTTTAAGTTGTGTATCTTTTTTCCAATTCTCTAACCTCAACTTTGAGGACAGAAGTAATTTCACACAAAGAATCATTGATTGCATTCCAGTCTCTGAAATTGTTATTTTGAGAATGCCAATCTCACTTCATTTCTTTGTTAAACACAATATTTTTGTGATTGACCACTACATGTTTGCTGTTTATGAAAAAGACAAAAAAGTTAATTTAGTCAATGTGCGCATGATCAGGCTGCAGAACTAGAATTGTTTTTGCTCATCTAATGATACACTTTATCTATACATGTATAGAACTCCTTCATTTGCATGAAACATGAAGGAACTTGATCGAACAGAACATGTTTGGATCACAAGTTCTATACAAAGAGTTCCCAATGTGAATCCACCTTTAGAATATGTATAATTTTATTGTCCAGTAGTGCTCCATTATATAATTTTTATGAGCAAAAGCTACGGTGGGAAGATTATTCATTTGGAAATGGTGTCTCTCTATGGAGTAAAGATGCCTTCATGTCAAGCTGTCTTCAACTGGGTCCAGAAATTCTCTAAAGGTCAAACTTATATTTATGATACACCCAAAAAGGCCAACCATTGGAGAATACATAAAGGCAACTTTGCTAAGGGCAAACAGTTATTTGAATTAATGAAAAAAGTGCCTTGATGTGGAGGAGAATGATGTTGAAAAATTAATATTATTTTCATTTCATTACTCTTATTTGCTTTGTTCTTTATCCAATTGTCACTTACTGACTCAACCCTAAGTAATCCAAGTATCTGTATTTCTTTAATAACAATTCACAAAGACTTATACAAAGACTTACCTTAGGAGGCTTAAATGGATATTCTGGAGAGAAATGAATGTCTAAAAAGAAAACTCCACCCTCGTATACAGATCCAGGAGGTCCCAAAATTGTTGACACCCATTCATAAAGATTATCTCCTTTTGGTCCAGCACTAGAAACAAATAACAATCACTTTATATTCCTTCTTCCTTAACTTAAAAAAAATCCATATATGTAAGAAAACAGCATTGCTCACCTGCAGTTAGGAGGAGGATCCAGTGTAATCTCAGCAAGCTCCTTTTGAATCCTATGGGCAAACAAAATTTATTTTTATGCCAGTCAATAGAAACAATTCTTTAACACATCTCGCAAAAAATGCAAATGTTAAAAATGAAACATATTTTAGAATAGAGCTAGATTTTTTGCTCTAAAACTGAATGTTGTAATTATAATTAATAGACAGCAGGTCTTCTGGCAAATGTATCTTTTTTTCTTAATGAATATGAAGAAAATTCAGAAGTTTCATGTTGAAAATCATTAGTTTTTAGTGCATATAAATGCCCAATTTGAAATTTGTATCTACTATTTAGTTTCATGCTTAAAAGATGCATATTTACATATAAAAATGCAAATGCAACCAAATCATATGCATGTGCGTGTTTTCTTGCCTTTGAAAAATACTAGTTGATAAACATATTGCGAGCGATAATTCTGTGAATATTTAAGTGTTTTATTATTTTTCTGCTTCTTTAGTTATTGTTATTTTAGTTATGTTGTTCAAATGTTACTTTATTTTTCATTTATATATAAATAAAACAATAACTATTCTTTTTCTGCTTCTTTAATTAATGTTATTTTAGATACAATGTTCAAATATTACTTTGTTTTTCAATTATATATATATAAAACAACAATAACTTAAGAAGTAGAAATAAAATAAAACACTTAAACATTCACAAAATTATGGCCTTTGAAGAACACTAGTTGTTCAAAATATACCATTGATAATTCTGTGATTAAGTGTTTTATTATTTTTCTGCTTATCTAGTTAGTAATTTTAATTACATTGTTCAAAGTGTTACTTTATTTTTCATTTATATATATAAAAACAATACTATAGAAGCAGAAATAGAACAAAACACTTATTCACAGAATAATGACTTTTGAAGAATACTGGTTGTTTAAGATATAGCGAGCAATAATTCTGTGAATATTTAGGTGTTTTATTCCATTTCTGGATTTTTAGTTATTATTATTTTAGTTACACTGTTTAAAGTGATACTTTACATTTCATTTATATTATATTGAGGGTGCCAAAAAAAGGTATACACACTTTCACAGTAGATATCTCTTTAATATATTTCAAAGTTGAACCAAAAAAAACAACAGTAATGATGTTCTGTAAACAGATGTGCCTCACATACATTATGATAGCATTGCTACAGACAGGTAGATCAACAATGAACAATGAAGTCAAGATTAATGTAAATCAACAATGAACAAATGAAGTCGATTATTGTATGATGTTCTATAAACAGATGCGACTCATTACATTATGCTAGTGTTGTGTTGCTACAACAAAATGAAGCCAGGATTATCGTTTGAACACCGGAAAGCAATTTTGAAGTGGTATTGGAAAACCGAGAGTGTTGTTGAAGTTCAAAGGCAATGGAGATGTTTGTACAGAACAGAACCTCCAATGCAAGTAACAATTGCATGCATTCGAGACAATTTTGAGCCTCATGGTAGCATATGAGATTTTCACAAGGGCAGTTCTAGGTAGACCAGCTACACTGGCAGCACTTCGGAAAGAAATTGAAACAGCTTGTGCTGCAATCACTGAGGACACTTTCGCATACATCTATATATATAACATGTACACACATATATTTCCCTTCTATAATTTTTATGTTGAGTGACTGAATTTCATCTGGCCAAAAGTGAGAGATCGGCAAGGCAAAGAATTTTCATATTTGGTACAGTAGAACAAAACTAAATTTAACTGTGCTGTTGATCTTATGGCATGTGCTCAAGATATGCAGCAGTGACGTCTGCACATGTAGAAAGAACTTTTTCTGCCTTCCGACATGTACTTACATACAAAAGATAATTTTTTGGTGAAATACATGAGAAAGGCACTTTTAATTTATTGTGAGGTAAACTAAGTAAAGGAAGGGACTAGTGATGCATAATGTGATTATTATTTGTTCCTAATTATCTACACCAGTGCATGTCCTCATTAAATATATCTAAAAAAAAAAAAAATAATTTTTGTAATCTATTTGAAAAAATGAAACAAACCTATAAAATGTGTTCATTAGACGGTGAGATTTTGCCGTTTTCTTTTAATTGCCCTTATCAGGCACCTAATTTAAGTAAGTTTTCACATTGTATATTTGGCATTAGTTTAAATACATACTTTTAAAATCAACTACAGTGAAACTCGCCCAAATAGACCTTAAATAAGCCAGAATTCCGTGTATTTCAGAAAAAAGTTTTGGTTCCCGGTGGAAATCGTATACTTGATGTGTAATTTTTCCTGAATACAAAAACTGTTCAACAATGAAATGGAAACTATGTAAATGTTTAAAACAGAAATAGTAGCATTAAAATGCATTTGTTTTGGGATATGCTATGCTTCAGAGGAAATTGCAAATATAGGTCATTAAGGTAAATGACCGGAGACCATGTCAAGGATGAAAGAAAGGTGTTCCAGTTGCAAATGTACTGCTGGCTATTTTGTTAGGTTCGCTGCTTTGAACTCTTTAACATTGCTGCTTTTGGGTGGCATGGGATTAGGCACAGAAACACTGCCTAAAAGCTATGCAATTTTTAACAGGAGTGACTATTTGTCTAGTCTATTGCTGTACTAGAAATTACTGAATTGGTCTAAAAGTGAAATGTCAAAATTCATTAACTTTTGAATTGCTTAAAATGAAGATTCTTTCCCTTCTGGTATAGTTTTAATGCAATGCTTCTTTTTAACACAATGGTTTCTTGCTTAATTTTGTGGTTATGGTATATGATTTGCCTTTTCAGTTTCAAATGCATATTTCAGTTCAGCATTATATATTTTTATATATATTAAAGGTTCTTGCTACATGCTACTAAAATAATTTCTTTCCTTGACTCATTATTTTTTTAATAATCTCTTTTGACACCATTTTCCCAATTTTTTGCTTACAATAAAAATGTGATTGCCAAACTATACAAACAAATTTATATAAATGAATCAAGTGGAATAATAAAATAAATGATTGAGTGCAATTAAAAAGCTTGATTCTTATGCCATCTCTTAATGATTGAAGTTGATGCTGCTATGTATCCTTATGCGATTGTCATCTCAAAATGAAATATTATGCTTGAATATTGATAAATGCATAATAAATTACCATTATTTCTGACAAAAAATATAAGAATGACAATCAGCTCTGTGCATTATAAAATATGAATTTTAACTGAGGAGAGAACATAACTAATTCAAAATATGGCAACACGTGGCAAACAGTTACTCCTCCATTTTGCTCTTCTTATATGACGCCAATAATTTTTACTAATACTTTACAAATGTTGAACTTCTTTCGTGGAACAGAAAGTTACAAGTCCATACTTTACAAGCACTTGCACTAATACCCTTATAATGTACTAGACCATACTTTTGTGGAACAGGGCTCTGGAAGGAATGTGTGTACAATTGTGACATAATGTAAAGGTATTTTTCCTTCTTCCCCATTCCTTATCCTGTAAGGCTCTTGAGCCCAGGACAACATAGCTTTACCTGACCTTTAAACTCAGGAAAGCAGCAAGAGCAAAATATTAGCACTCCCAACACTAGAGTAACCTGTTCAAAAGTTGAAGAATATAAAATCTAATGCATTTCAACATCTCTACTGAATACATATACCCTTCATAAAAGACTTAGCAGTATTACCAATTAAACTGTTCTTCAAGTGTAATGACAAGTCAATTTACATGGCCAAAAGATTCTTTAATTTAAGTAGTTTTAGTAACTCATATATGCTTAAAATAACAAGCAATAAACATTCTAAATAATGCTGTCATAAAATTCTCATAACAAATTTTAACCAAATCTATGCAGAAATTTGTGTAAGAAATAAAAATTGTTAAAATATATTGATACCCAGGCTACAGTCATCTACAATACTGTTAACTGGTGCAAAATTCACATTCTAAGAATTGAATTTATTTCCACTTAATAATGCAACAAGCTTCCACAGTATTCTTTTACAATCACTGTCATACAAGAAAATGTAACCATAGCCTCTCTAGTAAATCTTCCCGAGTTGCTGTGTAACCAAGTGGCCAGAATAGTTTCAACCTTACTCAACTATCAGACAACTTACATCTACAAAATTAACTCAGTCAAAAACCAGCTAAAACTATGTTTCTGCCCAATTAGGTTCCTCATTTCTTGCTTATTTTCTTCAACCATTTTCTTTTAACCTTACCTAATAATTCCCAAACTCCAAAATTCTCTTGACTTGTTTTCACACTCACCAAATTGTTTCTCTTATCTCTATTGGTAAGTTATCCCACTTCTCAATCCTAAGTTTTGTCTCATTTCTTTAGTTTCTCTACATTACACAATTGTAGCCAGTAACTATCTTTCATCCTACATATCAGACATTCCTCTATATTTAAACTTCCTCTTATTCCTTTCTTATTCACTACCCCTGTCAGGGACCTATGCGATTCCCTCCCTCATCCATCTGTCAATCCTCATAATTCTCTCTACACCATATTTCCTTTAACCCCCTATAAACCCTCAATGTCTTTTTAATATTAAAACTACATAATATCTCCTTTCCTTCCATATTATCATCTTTAATTTCTCTCCAAAAACCTCATTCTTTACTTCCTCTATCATGCCACACCATACCCAAGCCAATTTTTTCCATAATTTCATTGATTCTACTAACCCAAGTATTTCCTCCCCTCGCTTTCTCCTTGCATCGCTAGACAGTGTTTCAAAATACAATTCTCTTCTAAATTCTTAATCCTAAATCAGTATTTCAGAGTTCTTGTCATTATTTTTCCTTTACTCCCTACTCTGCCTAATTCAGCTTGTAAAACCCTGTTTGATGAATTTTTTGGTTGGCGCATAATTTGTTTGCAGAAATATCTGTGAATCAAATCTACATTTAGCCATTCCTGATCACTACCCCAAATTTCTACTCCAAACATTTTAGCCTGTACTACTACTGTATATATTTTCTCCAACCACTTTATATACATTTCTGGTACTTTATACCTACAAGCAGTAATAGCTTTCAAAGCTAGCCTACCTTTTACTAGAACCTTTCTTTTTTGTTTCCTCCACCCTCCATTCTTGAGCCTAATATCCAAAACTTTATTAACCATTTCAATTTCTGCCCCTTCCCCAATACATTTCTCATTCTTGCATAACTTCTTTCCATTTTTAAATACCATGATTTTTGATTTTCGAATATTTATTCTTAGTCCCCACTTCTTACAGAATTTAGCGATTGCTTCGATTGATTTCCCTCGACAAATATTAGTAATTGACCCCACTACCAAATCGTCTGCAAATGATAGTCCCAGAATCTCGACATTTTCAATTGTGGGCATGTGCATGTGGGTATTAACTTTGTTAATTTCTTCTAACATATCATTAATAAATAAGTTAAACAGTATGGTACTTAACTTACATACTTGTCTTAGACCTATTGTGTTTATAATACAGTACTCATTTTCATAGTATAAATTTTGTAATGCTTTTATAAACTTATCACTAATTCTCCCATTCAATTTTGATCATAATGCCTTGCGGTTAATTGCATCAAATGCCTTTTCAAATCCACAAACAACATACAGAGTCTCCCTTTTTTTTGGCCTAGATATTTCTCTACCATTGTATTAATGAAGATATTATCCACTGTTCTCTTATTTTTCCTGAAGCCTGCTTGGAACTCGGATAATTTTTCTTGTTCTGCCCAATTTTGAAGCCTTTTTGCCAGAATGCCCATATATAGCTTACTTATGATTGATAATAGACTAATTCCTCTATAATTAGCTGTTTGTTTATATCACCTTTTCCTTTAAATATGGGTACTACAATTGCTGTTCTCCAACCTTTGGGAACTTAAGTCTCTTCATACATTCAATTAAACATCTGTGCCATTAACATACCTCTATCATCATCCTGGCCCCATGCCCTCCAGAATTCCCCCAGAATCCCATCAATCCTGCAAGCTTTATTTCTTTTTATTTGTTCCTTTATTTCGTTTATCTATCCAAATAATCTATGCTTAAAATATTTTTTTTTTTTCACTATCCAATCCCCCTGGTGGAATATCTCCTCTACCTCTAAAAGGTTTTGAAAGTATAAACATTGATATTATTCTCATTTACTCCTTTTATGTAATCTCTTAACTGTCATCCACATTGTTTTATTTTCATTTGTCCCCATGCCTCCCATATTTTCTTACTATATTCTGACCCCATTCTATTTTTTTTCCATGAGGGATTTATTCCTCCCCCACCTTTTTCAATCATAAAGTTCCCTCTTTGTGCCTGTTCCCCTGTTTGTCTCCATTTTCTCAACTCTCTTTCAACTCTCCTTTTACCAATTCTACATTCATTATCATACAAACCCTCCTGTATCTTGTTACCTATTTCTCTCACTCTCATCTTATCCCCTGCTTGTTTAACAAACCTCTTTAAAATCTCCATTATTTCCCCTACCTTCATTAGAGCTTCTACATTGAGCATAAATAATCTACAATTAACTCCTAACTCTCTTATGAAGCCTGACGCCCTCTCATCATTCCATTTATCTCTCTATTTTTGCACCACTTTCCCAAACTGGTTTTGAAATTTCCCTTTTAATGGGAAATGACTGCTAGTACATACTAAATCCATAACTTCGAAATCTATCAGATATTCATCTAATTCTAGTGTAAGTAACATATAATCAACAATACTTTGACCATTATTATTTGCAAAAGTACACTCGCCCCTAGAATCTTTCCCTCTAGTACCATTACAAATCACCAGATTAAGTTCTGTGATCACAAAAGTTCAATAACTTATTTCCTTCCTTATTATATATTTTATCTTTACTAACCTTTTCCAACCTGTCTTCTTTCCCAGCATCATTTTCTAGGTCAACAAAATGTAACGAACCCTCTCCTATTCTTGCATTAAAAACACATGTTATAATAAAATTTCTGTATCCATATTTGTTTTGCAGCACTTCCATGTCCTTTCCTAAATGATGAAACAAATTTGGGTTATAGAATTCAGGAGTATTTAGTGGGTTATATACTGTTGTTAAACACACTTTTTCACTTCCACATGTTTGACTTATTTCACACCATAGTATTAAATTATCCACTAAATTGTTGAACACATTCGCTGGCAATCTTTGTCTTGCAAACACACCAATTCCCCTTAACAACCACCCTTTAACTTTCTTCTTAGCACCAGCTTTACTATAGAATTTGAAGCCATTGAGCTCAGCAGTTATGTCTCTTTCTAACCATGATTTCCACTGTTACCAACATCACACACCATAACTGCATTATTTCCCCATTTGACACTTTTCTTAACAAACCTTCAACATTCCAGCATGTAACCACTAACTCCCCCACTCTGATTCCTTTCTCTCAAATCTAAATTCATGCAAATTGCTGTACTCCTAGTTCCCGTTCATGTCTTGTTCCTCTCTCACTTCCATTATACTTCCACTTATAGAAGACACAATACTTAAGCTGGTTTCCCTCCGCACATCCAATGGAGTAGCTGCTTCTAAGGTCTCCCTGCATTTGTTTACTGGGGTGACACACGCCTGGTTGGTGATGTCACCTGGATTGCTCCTCCTCCTGCCTCTCTTACATAGTTGCCATCTCTTCTTTCTACTTCTACTATATGTTCACTTATTACCAGTGACTGTGATGCTGATTTTAACTCCTGCATGCTCGGTTTCTACCCTACCTTCCACTGAGTAATTTCCCGCTTTCTACCATATCCATAAATCCGGTCCTCTCACATATATAAGTTTCCCCTCTGTCCTGGCTTTTTTCATTTCTCTTAAAAGAACATCTCTCAGTTCTCTATCCTTCTTTTCATAGTAGTTATCACAAAATATACAGGATCCTTTTAACTTTTTTGCATTTGCTAAAATTGTCCATTTAAATTTCATAGTTGCAAGTTTCACTATTACTGGTCTTGGCTTTGACCTCATTCTTCCAATTCTAAACACATCCATGATTTCCCAGCCGACTAGTTGTAGACCAAACTTTTTCACGAGAATTTCTTCTAACAGTTGCCATGTCCATTTATCTCTTGATTCTTCAACTCCAAATATGATAATATTCATTTTCCTCTTTCCTATCTTCAGCTCTTTCTAACTCAGTCACCCTTCTTCAGCATTCCGTTATTTCTGCTTGTAGTTGTCCTGCCGAATTTATCACGGTTTCCTTGACTCCTACTATTCTTTTACCAATTTGTCATCATTCTTTTTTCGAACGCTTTTAAATCATTTAAGTAACAGAAATATTGCATGTTTGAGGATTTTATGAACCTGCATGTTACCATTTAAGGATTAATCAGGAGTGAGGTAATATTGGAAAAGTTGCATATGAAAGCTGAACTCCAACAACAGCTATCATGGAAACAGTGCCCACATACAGTTTAAAATGACATTACATGGTGTTGGCATAGCATTCCAAGGTGATCTCCAGAAGACTTTTTAGTAGATGGCAGGCTTGACAGAAGGGGAGACAAATGTGGAACAATACATCACAGAGACAAGACTGCTCATGAGTAATATATTTTAGGTACTTCAGAGTCACTGGACAAACTCCCAGAAATATCTTTGCATTCCCTATGAGAGGCAGAGTGAGTGCCACTTTGAAAGCAATAATGCATTTAAAAATCATCTCATTATATTGGTAAAGATAGCTATAATATTGTCTCAAGTAACAACATACCAGTTTAGCTTATGGGTTTAAAAAGATGTGTACCATCACGGGTAGTCAAGGTTGTTAACGCATGGATTCATGAGTAGAAGGTATGATATTCAATTCCTTTCAGGACCTACTCCCTGATTGAGGTTTTTTTCCTCTGTCCCCTTACGCTAATGGCTTGAGCTGCTAAAGAGCGTCCATAAATAAATATAAATCCTCTGTCCTCATAAATGGCAAACGCCAGAGAGGTATTCTTAGGCATAGAGTTCACCACCTGTGATTCCTAGTAGTTAAAAACACATATTACGTGTTAAGGGGGGAAGGGGGAAATACATGTGGACATTGTTAAAGTTGTAATAATTATCAGAGCTGTAAAGAATAAAATCAAGCTGTATTAATAATAAATAGAATCTTGAGTTTACTCTTTCCAATTTTGAGAAGTTTCTCAACTTGAATAATGCTCTCACTTTTTCAAGCCCATCTTCTAGTATAATAAAATAAGTCAGATTTCCACCCCCATCTACTAGTGTTTCAGAGAAGTATATCAATGATAGAAAGGAGAAAATGTCAAGCATCTAGAAAGAATTTTATTGATGGAAGTCATGAAGAACAGAAAATGGGATCTGCATGGAGACAGCTCACGTGGAATATGTACATCTCAGGTATATTATATGTTGTTAAATGAAACTGAGAAAACCTGATCAAAATGCAACAAATAACCATTTACTACACTAATTGAGAAGAACCAAATCCCTTATAGAGTATAGTAAAGCAAATAATTTACACACGTGTATTAAATTTCATTTCTTTAGTAATAAATAAAAAATCAAGCTTTCTAAAATTGGTCCTGTCAAATTTAAATCATTACAATTTTTTTAATGAAGAACTAGGCTACACTTGGACTTGAGGTACTAGTTCAAGTTTTTTAAAACAAAGAGAGATGAAATTCTGAGCAACTTCTGAATACAGGTTACTCTTCCTGAATAGTTTAATTGGTAATACTGCTAAGTCTTTTATAAAGGGTGCATGTACTCAGTAGAGATGTTGAAATGCATTTGGTTTTTATAATCTTCAACTTTTGAACTTCATATGAAAAACTTGAAATAAATGTGTATTGTTTTATATGTTTAAATCAAGTTAAAAATATTAAAGAACCATGAATAATTTTATAAAAGAATATTATTTGTAACAATGCTAGTATAATAAAGTAGTAAATGTAAAAATATTTTCGTTATAATGTTGGTTACATTGCATGTCCTTATAGCTTTCCATTGTTATTCCATCTCATCAAAGCATTAATTATTGCTCAGGTCTTTATCAGTTATAAAATGGCTTGTTTACCCTAAGGAGTGTTAATGGCCTCCTATGTTACTATTTATGTTAGTACAGGGCTTTCATGTAAAATTATCCTGCACAGGTGTGTGGTGTTTTGAACCCCATCGGTTATGAACAGCACTCCCCACTCTTTCCCATACAAGCACAATAGATTTTATATTAAAGCTCTATAGATATGATGCTGATACAAAATACTGGAATTTGGAACTATTTTACAAAAGGTAGGTGTAAGAAATTATTCTTTGGTAATTGTATTAACTTTTGTGATAAATGTGTGAAACCATGTGTCTAAGGCATATGAAACATGTATGTAACAGCTAGTATAATGATATCAGCTCAAATGAATGGTCAATGGTATTGTGGTTTTCTTGTCAATGTAAATATGGATTGTTTTTTTACCTTATGTTCATTTCAATATACACTACAACTAAACAGCATACAAGTATACTATATTGGTTCTGTATTTCATTCTTAAAAGTTATAAAAATCAAGGGGGTCTCATAACAATCCATATTATTTATGTTAAGAACAAGGGTTTATATTATTCCAAACTACATTTTGGTTCACATATATGCCCATAACTAGCAAACTTTAACAGTTGCAAAGAATTTAATCATTTAACAGGCATTATATTATAATAAAAAAATAATACATTGGAGACATTATATATACAGGGGTAGTGCACCCTTATGTCTCGATTTTCTTCAAATAATATTCTTGTCAATTTGCGATTTAATGTTTAGGACATACATCCTTGCTTCCTTGGCCAATTTGCATATTACTCTTTAATGCCTTCATTGTAGCCTTTGGGTGTATTCACAAATGTTTCATAGAGATAAGAACAAGTACATGTGCAAATTTAAAGAATGTACTCTGATCGGCTTAGTTTGGATTAGTTCCTAGAACATTCTGTAGGTTATAATAATAATTAAAAATAAAGCAACTCCTAAAACAACACAGCCAAAACCAAAACCACATAAGAAACAAACAAATCACTCATTCACAAAAATTTTGCTAAATACATAATTACATATACAAAATCATTAGTGTTTTTGAGTCAGTATAATGTACTATCACTCATATATTCCTTTACATAATAGGCCTTTTTACATAGGTATTTTTAAGAGCAAATTTGAAGGATTTACTATTGTTTATTAAGGCTTTTAGGCTAGAAAGAAGGGAATTTGGTACTAAAATTCATTTGTAATAAACTCCTTTTTGAGGCCAAATGATTTTCTTGGACATGAATTGATAGCTGCTAAAAACAGTTATAATGTCCTACAAAAGAATGTTGAAAATGTAACTCATTATATGGAAGATTGGATGTTAGAAACACTGGTAGGGCTATTCAACTCTTTAAATATTTAACTTAAAACAATTTACAACATTCATTCTCTAACGTGACAAAATTGTTGAAGATTTTCGCTAAAAATGTGCACAAACATTTATAGGAACATCTCAAAGATATTGCTATGCTGTAAAGGAAGAAGAGCATGATTTCAAAAGATGGATTACCATGATTACCATTAACATCAAGGTTAATGGTAAGTTCTTCAGTAGAAGTGAATGCCACATGGTCTTCATATTTTCTCAATAGATAAGTTCCCCCCTCTCGTTCATTGCAGTGCACTCATACTTTTTTCCTGCCAGCTGCCACTGGATGTATACATAACAGAACCATGCTTGAATTTAGTCTGTACTCATTGAGGACCTACAAATGCAGACTTTGATCCTTCCCCTCTTTATTTAAGTATTGAAAATCTATTAAGATAGATCTAACAGAGATTAATTATATTTTGTTACTTGAAGCCCAAAATCCTGGTGGTACATTCTCTTCATAGTCATCCGAATTAGTCTTGTAAAGTAACCCCACAACCTTATGCAGATTCCATGTTAACCTACATGCCCTTTCTTTCCATTACTATTTTTCCATCCATGGATAATGGCCCCCATATGAGAAACAGTTCCTTTTTATACCCATTGGAAATATAACCCAAAGCTAGTTGGAGCATTTGGGCAGCATTAGCAGTAATAATGGGTTCAGCTGCATTGGGAAAGCTTAGGAAAATACTAAGACACTTAAATGTAAATTAGTACACTATGACAGGCTTATTTAGACAATGGTGTTTCCAGCAGTATCATAAGCATGTGAAAGCTGGACTCTAAATAACAAATATAGGGAAAAAGATGTTTTGAATTATGGTTTTGGAGAATATTTAAAATTCTCAATTAGAAAAAAAGAGCACAAAATATGTATTTATCATTGATAAAACAAAACCAACACATTAGTTGGAAGTAATGGTTACGATTTTAAAACTTTCTTAAAGATGCTCCAATGGAAAAGAAACTGTTAGGTAACATGGAGAGAACAAGGAAGCCAGGCAGACAGCAAAAAAGGAATACAAGAAACCATGGTAATGGAATGGACAGAAATGTTTAGTGCAACACAAGAAAGAAAGAGGTGGAAAAATTGGAGAATGAATACATTAACAGGGATAATAAGGTCATCTATCTTGCTGTTTAAATCCAACTGGATCTCAAACTGCTGTCTGCAACTCAAAGGAAGGAGAAGTAATAGTCTTCATTAATAATAACACCTACATATCTCTGATGTCCAGTTCAGTTTTTCACTAAGAAGTTCACAAGTTGGGGGAAAAAGGAATATTTAAACCTAAGTTTAGTTTTATCTGTTCTTAACCATAATATCCAACAAAATCCTTTATGAAGGATTTATATCTGAGCAGAACAAATTAATATTTTGTGCTATGAGTTTTACAAAAAATTATAAAATTCAGATACCATACACAGTTTTACTTAATATTCACATATTTTAGTTATAACTCATCTACAATGTCTATCTGCTCATGAAACAATGAAGTACCCTATGATGAATGATTGCAACAAATAGGCAACTATTTTCATTACAGAATTTTTACAGTGCATAAATGTTTATAATATACACAATTCACAACCCTTACAACAGACTTAAACAATAATAAAAGGGCAAATTGTTTCAGTTTACCTTTTAGCCGACGTGCTCAGTGCCTTAGACATTTTTGGATTTGGTTTTGAGTCTTTGTTCTCAGTCTTGTTGTCAGTCAGAGAGGCTGTGCCTCGACCCCGCCCTGTCCCACTTGACCCTGCCCCTGACATCAGTCTGCAACAAAATATCAATTTACAAAATGCTTAGGAATTAAGGTAAAATTTATACTAAAAACGGTATCGTCTACAAGGTATGTCTCTCAAGGACATTAAGCCTGATACAATGACCTGTGCTTCAGTTAATACTATGCTTTAAGCATTACTTCTAAGTATATTTTGCAATTATGATATAAAATAATACTTATAATACTAAAATAAACAATTATGAGCAATACTGGAATAACTAAAACGACGGAGTTGTAGTTAATAAAACTGCTGTCCACACTAGTTAGTACTTCGAGACACAGCCGCCATTTTGTAACTACATTTGACACAACCAAATATTACTTACTAAATTACACCCATCCAGGTACGTTTGTTTAGATGCCTTATTCGTTACAGCTACAAAATGAAAAACAACTATAATCAATATTAATATGCCGGTTTTATTTTATCTAAACACCTACGCTTTGCGCGAGTCACAAGTATCTCACCATAATTTAAATAATCTAATGTATGTATACTCCAACTTCACGTTTTGAAAGACTAGAAGTAAATTTTAAGACCTTGCGATACACAAATATTACCATTAAACTTAAACACACAATAAAATTTCTTTATGCACCCTTGATTACTTATATGTCTATCAATGAAAAATGTGCGCGATGGTTTAAACGTTTAGACACAGCTGTATCTCCAGTCTTTTTACGACTCTAATTTATTCAGATAACTATTCCTTATCAAAGTAAAATGTACATAGTTTTATTTATTTTTATATCAGCCTATTGAATGTGCTGTTCATAATTTTATTTTCATTTAAAAATCATTACTGATAGTTATTATTCGTATATGGTATAAGTTCAATATGTATTGTATTACATTGCATTGACTAAACCACGCGACAATTTTGATCGTTTTCCATAATTTGAAAATTTGTCAACAGATGCCCTCATGTTCACAACCAGCTGCACCAACACTTTTACAAGTTAACATTAATACGAAGTGTGTCATATTAAATACTTTAACTCATTAATGCATTACTTTGTACTTTTATTCTTCAGAGTATAGCTAATTATTTTGATTTGTACATTGAAACTATGATTCGGAACCAAAGCTATATTAACATACTAATGCTGGTCAACGACACAAGGTTGTAGGAAGTGTAAAAACAAATGAAAGAAAAAAATTGAGAGAGAAAAATATTACAATTGGGGTTATGAATGAAAAGGAAATTAATGGGAAAGAAATTGTATAATTGTAAACGGTAGTGTAAACAGTTGATTAAAAAAAGCAGTTTCGTTGGTTCTCTGCGGTTATAGTTAAATAAATAAATCAAAATGGGAAAGCGACAACATCAGAAGGATAAAATGTAAGAATATATTTCTACTGAAACAAATGAGGTTATGGTTCTTAAGGATTTTGTTTTCAGCTTATGCGATGTATATAATGAGTTAATATCTCAAGACATGTCATAGCTTACAAACTCCAAATCTGAGTTACCATTACTATATGCAGAATCACCTTCAGAAATTTTAGGACAGCTTGCTTAAGATTTTTTTCCTCTTTTGAATTCTGGACTTTGAAGCGCTAGATGATTTAGAATTATTTAAATAACAGTGACAGTAAATTTGTACTTATATCAAATGTACATAAATTAGGAGAACTGTTTAATCAATAAAACATTTGTGTGCTTAGATCGTACATTAATAATAGAATAAATGTACACAATGTGCAAAAGAAATATCTTCGTTATAGCAGAATTTGTCAAAGACACATTTTTCTTTTTACACTTTCCCACATGGTTGTTTACAGAGTGAGTGCACAGTTTTGATTGGGTTATGGTACATTAATATCCAATTCATTTCTTTGGCTTTTCATCTTGTGCATTGAGAATTAGTGTGCAGGATCAGTGTATTTTATTGGTTAAATGCTTAAAAATTGAACTTTCCTGTTCCAGGTATCTAACATACACAGAGTGGACAACTTTGTATGGAGGGAAAAGAGCAGGACCAGAAACAACAGGGTTTAGAAGATTGCCATTTGATCATTGTTGTGTCAGTCTTCAACCATTTGAAAATCCATACTGTGACAAAGATGGAAATATTTTTGAACTGGAGGCAGTTCTTATCTATCTTAAAAAATTTAAAACTAATCCTGTTACTGGTGAGGTAATGATCTGAAAAATGTTTGTCAAGATACAGTATCTAAATAATTACAGATAGACTGGATAATCTAGATGCAAATAATAAGTAGTTTGTTGTATTTGAAAGACAGTAAATCAACAAACCAACGATTCAAAGGATTTGCCTTTGAATTTTAGACAAGTGATAATATTGGGAACTAAATAAGCTAAATCTCCCTTTTCTCAACTCTTTGTTGATATGTGCATTTAATATGTCAAATAAATATGTGTTATTAAAATGGATTTTCCTCCTCAGCTTCTGAAGAAATACTATTTTATTGATATAAGGACAGTATTGCAGTCTTAAAATTGCCTTTTAGTTACTTCGGATATCATCTTATTGATGCATTAATAGCACAAATGGTTATATTGTTCTAAGTGGTAATCTTCATTATTCGTTTTGAAAACTAGATGTTGTTTCTTAAAAAATCAGAATAAGATGTAGTTAATGCTTATTGGTTTGTATGATTTATTCAGCTTTTCAAAATAATTCATCATTTTAATTAATTTTTTTAATAGTTTGTATGCTATATGTTATATTTTGAAAATATTTTTGTTTTATTTTTATGTTTATTGTTTAATGTTAAGTGACAAATTCATATTTTTAAATTATTTGCTCAGGTATGTTGTTGAAAACATTTCTGGGAGCACTTAAACTAGAAAATAGCATTATTATCATATAATAATAATAATAATAATAATAATAATAATAATATATTTATTTAATTTTTCAAAGTAACATGCACAACACATTATGGTCAGTGATTGAGGTGGTTTTCTGTTAACTTGTCAGATGGAAGATATAATGGAATCTGTTACAGGCTGTTATATTGTCAATCTCATAATTTTTAACATTTTAGTCCTTTTTCATGGAATTGCATGAATAATCTTATTCATAGGTCAGGTTAAAGCTAATAACAGTTTTAAGTAGTTGATATTATTGTATGATTTAGTTGAACTACACACTCTCAGTGCTTCACTTACTTGTCGTAATATATAGAACCGGTTTCCAGAACATTTGGTTCTCATCATCAGCCAAGCTAAAATTCAACCGTTGGATAATTTGTTAAGCTGTATTCTGCTCTGTTGGTGGTGTAATAAACTTGTAGTTTATGTTTTCATCGCCAGCAGTGTCGAAGTTCATTAGACTGTCTTTGTATTTGTAGATGTAGATTTTCTCCCAAGTTGCTAGTTCTGTAGATTAAATCTACATCTACAAATACAAAGACAGTCTAGTGAACTTTGACACTGCTGGCGATGAAAACACAAACTACAAGTTTATCACACCGCCACCAGAGCAGAATACACATTCCTACAGCTTAATGAATTATCCATCATTTGAATTTTAGCCTGGCTAATGATGAGAACCAAATATTCTTGAAATACCGGTTCTGTATATTATGACAAGTAAGTGAAGCATTGAGAGTGTGTAGTTCAACTAAATCATACAATAATATCAATTATATGATTGGCTTCACTGTGCAAGTTCCAATTTACATTTTAATTAATAATTTTAAGGTTGACGATTAGTGTTTAGGCTAGTGTTAAGCAGGGACTAAGCAGAGCATAGTTTTAAACATGAGAGATGATAAATTCATAATACATTTATTCCATCTTGAACTTAAACAAACTTTGGTAATTTGTGCTTTTAGAAAATTTGTTCTAAGGATCTACAGAGATTTTTTTTTTTATCTTTGTTCTAAATATATTGGCAGTGTTATTATAAGAAAAGTTATGAGAAAAATGAAAATTTTTTTTGGTGAAAACGGTTAAGATGAGGAGTTTGAAGCAGTAGGTTTTGAGCATTTTGTTGTAAATCACACTTATCCAAATTTTCAAATCTGCCATAGTGGCTAGTGATGTCTCTGCCATTAAATAAATAAGAGTGTTTTTAATGATGAATGCCACAAAAATTCAGTTAAATAACTATCAAAATGTTGGCTTACCATACTTCTCGTCACTTTGTTCTTACATTCTGTGTTCTGAAATTTATTCATTTCCTCACAGGAGCAATAAACGTATCTGAGAACTGCTACAAGACAATAATATTCTGAAATATTAAAACTGAAGTTGGGAACTACATTATGTCCTTTAGAATAATAATTGTATTATTATTCTAAATAATTATTATTGAATAATAATAATAATAATAATAATAATCTTATCACATCACAAAATGCCTTATTTTTGCAAATATTCAACATGTAAAACCCTGTATTAAGAGCATTGTGTGATTGAGTCAAAATAACACTCTTTTGCTCCACTTTTAAATATGTAGGAACAGTTTCATGAAACCTTTGTTTGTATCATCAGCCCATAGTCAACTGGATGATAAACTATTATGCTGACGGGATGTGTAATTTGCTCTGGTGGAGATATGATGAACTTGAAGTTTATGTTTTCATCACTGGAAGTGTCAAAGTTCATTAAACTGTCTTTGCACTTTTAAATATAGATTTTCTCCCATGTTGCTAATTCTGTAGGCCCTTGAACTGAATAATTTTGTTTTTTTCAATATATCGTGGTTTTCTGTCCAGAAATGAGATGGCACTGCTGATTTCTCCAACTGCTTGTATTTTATATTTCTGAAATGTTCTTTTAACTATGTGCCTATGTTTCTCTTTGTTTTTCCAATGTAGATTTTTTCACATTCTGTACAACTTATTATATAAAGGCCAGTGTTTTTCTATTGTGGCTTACTTCATTAAGATTACGAATCAGGAGATTTTTAATGTTAAATCTGTTTACAGGTGCTAACCTGGTATTAAAATATTTAAGATTATTCTGAAATTTTTGACAATGGGCTGATGATGCAAACGAATGTTTCGTGAAACTGGTCCTACATATTTAAACAAATAAGTGGAGGAAAAGAGTGTTATTTCGATTCAATCACA
This sequence comes from Metallyticus violacea, assembly GCA_030762175.1. Classification (NCBI taxonomy): domain Eukaryota; kingdom Metazoa; phylum Arthropoda; class Insecta; order Mantodea; family Metallyticidae; genus Metallyticus; species Metallyticus violacea. Next base: position 20,515,774 of record CM060839.1, on the reverse strand, counting down.
CAATGATCTTAATATATGATTAGCTTCACTGTGCAATGTTCCAATTAACAATTTCAGTTAATATGCAACCCTATTAATACCAGCAATCAAAATTAAGTCAATATTAAAGCAAAAGAGTTGAAAAATAAAATTATATAAATGATGAATCACAACACTTTTTCTAACACCACTATCATAGATAATACAGCAATGATGGAAGATATGTTGAAGCAATGATTATAGATTTGTCATTTCCTGTATTTAGAATTAAGCTAAAGGTCGTTCTTTTATTTTATGTAAGTGACATACAAAATGATGATACTTTTCTATTAACATACTGAACGGAATATGTATTTATCAAAATCCACCAAAATCCACATCAGTATCTGGTTGACATTGCCAAGATGGAGGAAACATAACAATTCCGTTTTACAATCTTGTTCTTTAACAAGTGAATGCCGCAAATAACTATAAAAATGTTATTCTTTGCACTACCTCTCTCTCTCATTCACATATTTTCAGAAAAGTCATATCCGAAAACTAGCAACAAATAAAATCTACTCTCACATAATTCATTCTATTTTTTCAAACTGTTTTCCTGTACAAATTCCACTTACCTTGTAACATTTCTTATGATAACATCACCTTAGTATATGAGATTTGAAATCAGGGACCGTATCATGCCATTAGAACAAGAGAGCACTAAATACCCTAAGCTTGCAGAAGGTTAAAACTTGCGTGCTCTGAATTAGGAAAATATCAAAGTAGTTCCTTTTGCAGCAGAATTACTGACATTCTGGATGCTTCACAACTCTCCTAAAGCCAGCCAATTAGAAAACAAAAAAGCCTTGAGGTACATTATATAAAAGATATTACAGCATGTCATTATACATAACTTTGAGGGAAGATGGAATTAATGTATTATGGTTTTGTCACTTTTGTATTTAAGGAGCTGCACTCCTTCATTGCCTACCATTTATTTTTAAATAGCCTGCAATTATACATAAACATGTTCAATGGGCTTTTTCAAACAATTCATTACAGCAGTGAGTTGAATAAATTGCTTACAAATCACATCCTTCAAGCAATGGAGATAGTATTCTGCATGTGACATATCTGCATTTAGTTCAATAAAGCTGCTGGCATCATGCATATCTTTATCTCTGCAGTTTGAGTTGTTGCTCAGCCATACAAGAGCTGCATAAATATAAAAGAAAGGTATTTAGCTATGCTGCTGTAAACTATGAAACAGTCAAGCCTGGAATATCAGGATTTTAAATCAGTTTGATGCTAGATCTGGTTGAAGAAGGTTCTGATATTCAGTAAGCATTTCCAGAAATGCTTGCAAAGCACCCCACTTTGTTCACTAAATTTTGTTTACTTGAAATGAAAAAAAAAAAAAAATGCTAATGTTTTGGCAAAAATATACTTCAGGGAGCAATCCGATAACCAACATCACCTAGAAGAAATTTATCTGAGTAACTGCTATTCATAATTCTGTAAGCATTAGAGTTTTTTTTATATTCTAGAGTCTTGAACAGACCTGGACCAAGAGGCATCTGTGCTCTAAACACTTCTTTGTAGTTACATGTATAGCATTGGAGAATGTATATTTTTCAAACCAATCAGTTTTTGCATTTTCTAGGTAAATTGCCATTGTAGGAAATGTTATCTGATTTTCTACTTTAGACTTTATTGCATCCACAACTTGCCAGAAGGTTACTGAGACAGTATTTTTATCAACACCAACAGTTCAACAACTCCACTTTAAAAGTCAGTCACCAACATTCTGCAAAAATACCCACTACCTCTTCTTTCATCATAGTCACTCAGAAAATAACTGGCCACCCAAACCACTTTTTCCTTTTTAGAACAGATCTTTATAGTCATACACAAAGGAGTTCCTGTATATTAAGATATATTATATCTTCTCTGATACACTGGCATAAACTTTGCCATTGCATCTTAAATATGGGTGAATCCAAACTTTCACAAGTTGTTCAGGGATCTTTTCTGAGTGTTTTAATATAAGAAACCCATGATCTCCCGTGGCTCATTACTGGGTAATTTCATTGTTTTCATTTTGTAATAACTCAACCACCTTTGTATCTGCTTACTTGGAATATGATGTTTTTAAAATAAACAACATTTGACTGTGTTTGTTTACGGTCTGCCACCAATTAAGCAACTACTCGTCACCTCCTGACAATTGCAATTGTCTATTTTTTATTATAGATGACCAAACATTATAAAAAATGACATGAAAAAACCCAAACTACATTGTTTAAAGTAATGATACACAATGTCAACTGCCATGATCATCACAAACTTCACAGTGACACCTTATGGACTGTTGCACAAGCTTTTAGCATTCCAGAAGATTGGCACATATTGTCAGCAGCTGCTACAATCCTAGCAAATAGGGCCATATTAGTTTCGACAAGAGTCACATACACTAGGCTGTTCACGTGACACCAGAAGAAAAAGTTCATGGGTGTCAGATCTGGTGATTGAGCTGGCCATGGAACAGGACCATCATGACCAATCCATTTGTACACAAACTGTTCATTAAGGTATCCCTAACATTCACAGCAAAATGTGCTGGCAACCCATCATGTAGAAACTGCATATGTCTGCAAAATATCAAATATCTTCCAGAAAATATGGGAGGACATGTTGAAGGAACTATCAGTAACAACATACTAAAAAGTAATGTACTGCAGAAAACAAAATATGAGCAGGGTTCAAGCCTAGTGGCAGACCACACTGAAAACATGCACTACTATGCTGTACTACGGCAGTGAAAATTTGTAATTTGTTTAGAAACAATCATATTCTGAATAAACAGATACAGTCTATTGAGTAGTTGAGTCAAACAAAACAAAAGCAATAAGATTACATGGAAATGAGCCACCAAAGACCATGGATTCCTTATATCATTACACTAAGAAAACATCCCTGAACAACTTATGAAAGTTTAACTCAAATAAGTGTACTTACGAAGCTGTTGACAATGGAGTGGTATATATATATATAAACAATGTATACAGTTTTTTTCACACTAACTCCATTCACTTACATAAATTTGGAACATATGTTTCGGGAGCGATCCCTCCCATCTTCAGCCTGTTGACAAACTGTCGTTAAACGTGGCGGTTGGGTCTCTTGATGTTCTTGTGGCGGCATCTGTTGGTATTATAAGGAATTTGCTGAGTTCATCCAATGGAGGGATATCGAAATTCATCAAATTATCCTTATTTTTTGTAATGAAAATGTTTTCCCAAGTGGAAAGTTCTATTGCATTATGAAGTTGTTTAATAATAGCAATAGAACTTTCCACTTGGGAAAACATTTTCATTACAAAAAATAAGGATAATTTGATGAATTTCGATATCCCTCCATTGGATGAACTCAGCAAATTCCTTATAATACCAACAGATGCCGCCACAAGAACATCAAGAGACCCAACCGCCACGTTTAACGACAGTTTGTCAACAGGCTGAAGATGGGAGGGATCGCTCCCGAAACATATGTTCCAAATTTATGTAAGTGAATGGAGTTAGTGTGAAAAAAACTGTATACATTGTTTATATATTATGAAAGTTTCCTCAATTAAATGTACTTACGAAGCTGTTGACAATGGAGTGGTATATATATAAACAATGTAATACAGTTTTTTTCACACTACACTTTTGTGTAAGTGAATGGAGTTAGTGTGAAAAAAACTATTACATTGTTTATATTATGAAAGTTTGTTCGAATTTGCATTCACTCTGTATTTAGTGTCAAGCATGCTGAATTAGCTACTGAGGTATCTCAAGAAATTGCAATACATCTCCATTCATTGAGACAAAGCTTGGTTTTTTCAATTGGAACTGAAGATAAAACTCTGTCGCCGAGAGACAATGTTTTATTCAACTGACTGTGAAATACATCTCAAAATCTGTGAGTGAAAAGTAAATACTCCTTTTTATTCAACTCGCCAACTGCATTCTCTGTTTTGCATGTAAACAGTATAGACACAGATTTCAAAGCTGATGACATCGCCAATCTGACTTCAGGAATCACAATAACAGCATGTAGCAAATTCAGTATTTACCTTCCATGTCATAATAGGAAACTACAAGAAGGCTATAAACATTTCTTTATATATAAATGAGCATTCATCTCCATAAAACATTATATTTAACAAATGAAGGCTATAAAATATAAGAGAAGTAGAATAAATGTTAAATTTTTATTTGTTTTTATTTTTAGCCATTAGATGCCAAGTCTCTGATAAAGTTAAACTTTTTCAAGAATGACAAAGGTGAATATCACTGCCCTGTGCTGTACAAGACTTTCAGCAAGCATTCGCATATTGCTGCTATTTCAAAAACTGGCAATGTTTTCTCTTATGAGGTAAGAAAATATGCCTTTGTGTGAAACATACATAGTATAATGTTGATTATCCACTTTCATTCAAAATGTCATATATATTTAAACCCACTTAACAAACTGCAAGATTTAATTTAAACCCTGCAGCATACCATATTTACGAGAATCTAATGTGCACCTTTTTGTCAAACTGTAGTATTCAAAATTGTGGTGCACATTTTTTTGAGTGCAATAGTTCACCAGTAACTTCATTAAAATTTATTGTTTATTACTCATAATGTGTTGCTGCAATTCTCCAACTTTGTTATGTATATTGTAGGCCTATTATTGCCTAGATCATTTGAATAGTAGGTTGTCGTGAAATGGAAGGCTAACAGGAAGAACATTTTATAATGCTACTTTTAAGCATAAAGTAATGCTTTATGAACAAAAAAATGATAATGAAAAGGCAGAAAGACAGTTCAGTGTAGCTAAGAGCAAGATGTGACAACAGAAATTGGCATTATTTGCAAATACAGCTAGTAGGAACAAATTTGCTGGTCCTCTCAAAGGAAGACATCTTGATATTGAAGAAAAAGTTTTGGAATTCATACAAGAAAGGGGGAAGAAAGGGCAACCTATAATTGGTGATATCATAAGAAATAACTTTTTCTTCTTTGACCTACACCAACTGTCCTGGCAACAGCATGAGTGATGGATTTTGTCCTACATGATCCAAAATGTAACAATAGTTCACTTATATATTCTGGTTCTGATTGTTTTATGAAACAGACATGTTTATCTCCAAGATGCTGCACAGCAATATGCCAAAATCTGTTTTATGATTTTAAGATTCAAATTTGGGGTCTGCATTACATTCACTGGTGCATTAGGTTCGCCTAAATACAATAGATCCTTTTCAGAAATTTTTGGTGCAAAATTCTTCATCTGACTTTGATAAATCTAGTCAGTGTCATGAAATAGCCTCTCCCTATCTATATCTCTTTCTTACTCATAGATACGCTACGGGTGGCCAAGGTCGTTAAGGCACGGACTCGTGAGCTGGAAGCCCGGAGTTCGAATCCCGCCAGGACCGTCCTCCCAGACTGAGGTTTTTTCCAGGTTTTCCTCAGTCCTCATAAATGGCAAATGCTGGGGAGGTACCCTAAACTTAGGCCTGGAACGTTTCTTTCCTTAAAAAAAATCCTTTCCCAATTTATCATTTCAACTTGTGTATCATCTGTGTTCACTGCCTGTGGTGCCTCAGTAAAAACGGGAGTAAAACACCATTGGAAAAAAAATTACTCATAGATAGGATAGTGCATCATGTTCTAATTACTGCAAATGGTTTATTGGTTTTAGGTTACTGCATTTCTCACACGTCATGAGCTTTTGTTCTTTGACCATCATGATTTCAGTAACTGTGAACAAATTTTTCATTTTGAGAAACTTAGTTGAAATGTATGTTGTGTTGACTTCTGTTTCATGCTCAAGTGCTTATTCTTAGTGGAGTGTGTTATTTACACAAATGGGGTTTTCAATTAGACAGAATTGTAATGTTTTAACAATGATACAAAATTACAAATTTTAAACTGTAAAGAAAGAGAGAAGAGAGTATCTTTTCTAGTAATTGTATTAACATAGATATTGGTATATTATGATGAAATTAGCAGACCACAATGTTCTAAAAGAATATATGAAATATCAGAGGGAAAAAACAAGAGATAACAGCTGGATGGGAGAAATGGGGAAAATATTGCAAGAAATTAGAATGGAGGAATTTTGGGAATTTTGAAATAAAAGTGGACAAGAGTTTTGGAAGGAAGTAAGGTAAAGAATTGAAAATATAGAGAGGCAAGAAATTTGGGCTAGTTTTGGAGTTAGGAGTTCTTTAAAATTGTATAGAATAATTAAAAAGGAGTGGGGAAGAGAGAGATATGTACATTGTTGTGATAAATTTGGGAAATTGGGCTGGCATGGGTGTGAGCAGGAGCAGTGTTTTTAAGAAGCCTCGGAGAAGAAGTTAGCATTGGATGTGTTAATTATGATGAGCCTAGAGATATATTTCATTGTTTATTAGAGTGTGAAGAGAAAGAGGTGGTGAGACAACGTATGGGAAGCAAAATGTGATAAACTACTGAAGGATGGTATAGTACAGAAAATATCGACTAATATGGGGATAAAAAGAAATAAAATAATAGGGAAATATTTAGGAAAAGTAAGGTAGAAGTGGTTAGAATAGTTAAGAAGGATGTGAGAATTGGGAAGAAGTGGAGGGGGGGTCTCATTATGCAGATAACCTGGGAGTTGTGTATAATGAGGCCTCATATAGATGGATGTTAGATTCATTATTATTAGTATTAGTAGTGCATTGTAATTTCAATAAAGGATACACTGTGGAAATATAGTTGTAATTGTAAATATGAGAAGAAAGCATATGTAAAACTAAAGATGCTGTAAATATGTATGTAAAGAAATTAGTGATTAATATATTCATTCATGTAACATAGGTTAAGCCACTATCTTCATATCAAGCAAAATGTAGAAAACATTAAATTTAGCATCCAAACTTGACTCCAAGAATGGTTTCAGAACAAGAAAATTTATTAGGGAAACAAAGATGCATTTTAATATTAACATTACTTTAGAGAATCCTTTAAATTTTGTGCACTCTGTTATTTCTCGGTTCAATTACCTAACAAATGAATATGTGAACTATAATTAGTCCCAGTTAGTGTGGATAATCAACATTCTACTTTACAGTGTTTTTAAAAATAATTTTAACAAGAAGTACCACCCCATTCAATTTAAACCTCCTTGCATTTCATATTTTAGGCAGTAGAACAGCTGAATATTAAAGCTAAGAACTGGAAAGATTTAATAACAGATAAGAGTTTTCAGAGGCAAGATATTATTATACTTCAAGACTCAAATAATATTGAAAAATTCAATCTTACAACATTCCATCATTTGAAGAATAATCTTAGAGTTGAAGATGAAGGTAAGAAAAAGCTGAAATGCTTTTGCATGGAAAAATCCAAGTTTTAGATATTAAGAACTGTTTAGAGCTTCTGAAGCATTGTTTGCTATCTTTACAGAGGTTGACAAAGATTCTACTGCAAATCTGAAAAATGTCAGCAGTGAAACTAAACAGATATTAGATGAATTAAATCGAGATTACAAAGCACCTGAAGTTAAAATAGAAGAGAAGAAAGTGGCAGACAAATTTAATACTGTAAGTTGAAAAATATTGAACAATTATCTAGTAATCATTTAGAGATATAACCCATACAGAAAAAGGTAGAAAAGTAAAACACTTAAAAAAATTAACTTCTAATGCAGGCCCACTACTCCACTGGTACTGTAGCAGCAGCTTTTACTTCGACATCTCTTGTACCTGAAACTAAGCATGAAGCTGCAATTGTTGAGGAAGATCTAGTACGGTATGAGAGAGTTAAGAAGAAAGGTGAGTGATGTATAGCCATTAACTTTGGATGGGCAAGAAGGATTATTTTCGGGTATATGTATGAGGCATGAAAATCAAAACCTACCGAGACTGATAAGAGGAAAAATAAATTAGTTAGAATTGTTGTTTTGAATAATTTTTCATGGTGAACCCAAACTTGAAAGTATTTTAGTTAATTGACTATAAGATCCAAATGAAAATCCCAGATAGAAATCTGGACTTGTTTCAACCAAGTTTTGCCTTTGTTAATTTAAATTTAATGTTGGAATATCTTTCAGCCAATCAGATAAAGAAAGTTAGTGCTATAGCTGCATTTGAAATGCTACTCAGCAGCTGATCAAAGATATGTTTGTGGACAATGCCATAGAAGTATATGCCATCATATTTAGCTATATACTGTCTTTCTGTTTGAATATATATAAAAAAGAATAATTAAGTATTTGTGTATAATGATAAAGTTACATTAAGTACAAATAAAGCATGTCATATAACTGATATTGGCATTTCCTGTTCCAAGTGCATATTTCAGACCAGCATCTTAGTTAATGTATTTTTAAGGTTCTTGCTACATGCCACAAAAATATTTTCTTTTCATTCTCTTTTAAAATTACCTCTTTTGGCTCAATTTCCCCAGTTTTTTTTGCTTATGAGAACGTGATTGTCAAGCAATAAAAATAAATAAATATAAAGAATCAAATGTACTAATAAAATAAATGACTGAGAGCATTAGAAAGCTCAATTCTTCTGCCATCTCTCAACAGCTGAAATTGGTGCTCCTAAATGTACCCTTATGGGACCGTCATCTCAAAGTGGATTATTATTTACAGCCTGTTGTACCTCAGTAGTAAAAACGGGCATTAAATACTACTCCAAAAAAAAAAAAAAGTGAATTATTATGTTTAGATGTTGATAAACACACAATAAAATATTTAAATTATCATTATGTCTGAGAGAAAAAATAAGACTCATTTTGCAGGAATGACAATGATCCTCTCTGTGCATTAAAAATCCCTAAAGAGTGGACATAACCTAATTCAAGGTATGGCAAAATGTTAAATTTTGCCATCTTGCTCTTATATGACATCACTTGTAACTTTTTACTAATACTTTACCAGTGTAGCATTTCTTTCATGGAATAGAAAGTTACAAGAACGTTAGATCATACTTTCGTGAAACAGGGTCCAGATGTTTTAAAGCATTCTTTCAATTTTCATGCATTAGGCTGCAGTAATGTGAGGTGGATTTGCTTTCAACCATCCCAAACAATGCCTGCGAGGGACTTTGCAATAAAGCACAGCTGGTGCATTAAAAACAAGAATTTTTTTCTAATAACATTTCAGAAGAGCTAAAAAAAAAAGTCAGAATGAGATAAGGTGTAATCCTGCAACAAACTACCAAAGACTCTAAAAATAAATAAGGGAAGAAATTTAAGAGAAAACTGAAAAATTCTTCATTGAGAAATGTCTGTATAGAGTGGATGAATTACAGTTATTATAAAAAAATTGTAATTCATTCTCATTTAATTCTTGCTATACTGTATTCTACATAATATCTTGAGGTAGCATATATAAATTTATAATTATATTTATTGCATATGCTTTTGTGCACCATACATTCTTTTGTTATTCATATAATTTGTCTCCTTAACCACCTATTTCTATTATACATATTTGTTCTAATTAGAATTATAAATAGTGATGCCTGCATTTGTACTTGCAAGGCTGTAGGCAAATTAATTAATAAATATATATTTTTAATTAATTTTATTGCTCACTGCAAGACACCAAGTGTAAAAGAAAAGTCAGAGTGGATAGTTTGAAGTGGGGCAGTATATCTATTGCCTTGCCTGAGTTTTTCCATTCAACCAGTTAACCAAAAATTTTATGTGTGCATGCGTGCATGTTTTTTTTTAATCTTCTTTATTTACTGCATGCTCCATTACTATAATAATTAGTAATACTACATGCATCGCTATGATTTCATTGTTACATGTTATCCTTAGTGCTATTTTTGAATACTGTTTCATTCTTATTCTAACCTAATCATATTTTGAAGATTGCCTAAATTGGTTATATATGAATGCTTTTACATTATCATTCTCAGTCACCACATTTCCTATCCAATTAGTCAATTTGTGTTAATTTGAAAACTGTCAAAATTTATACTATTTACAAAAGTTTTAAACTGTTTATTATATTTTAAAACAAGTTCACTATTGTCTATTGGCCATCGCCTAATTACTTTTGCTACATCTTTCCAGAATATTTCTTGCTCTTTCTTCAAGATTTTGCAGTCCCACAAGATATGTTCCACCGTTTGTATACGCTCCTGACATATACATGATGGGTTCTCTGCTATTTTGAAGCGATGAAAGTAGGCTCCAAATTTCCTGTGTCCTGAGAGGATCCTGTAATATTAGGGCTTAGAAGGATGTTGGTTTTTAGCCTTTTAGTTACAGGTGGAAAATACGATTTTGTAATCGCTCTGTTTGTTGTCATTTGCCACTCTCCCATAGTCGCAGACTTTCTTCTCTTAATTCATTCCTCACTTCATATTTTGGGATGAGTTGATAATCCACTGGCAGGTCCTTGCTTTTTGCTGCTTCTTTCGCAAGTCGGTCTGCTATTTCATTTCCTTCATTGTCGATGTGTGCTTTAACCCAAGTAAAATGTATTTCCCAGTGTTCTTGTTGGAGTGATTTTAACTTCTTCCTTATTCTTTCACAGAGGTTACTATGTTTTGTGTGGTTGTTAATTAAATCTAATGTAATTGGACTATCCGTGTGGATTGCTGCTGTGCATGCATGCGAGAGAGAGAGATTTGGTTGTATTTGTAGTTTGACACACAAATGTACATTTTTCAGCACAAAATTCTGACATAAGCATAAACATTAAAATAGATAATTTTTTTTTAAATTATATTTGACTTGTCGCTTTGATTGCATTGGCCATCCTATGACATCTGTAGATTGGACATGAATACAGTAACTATAAATCATAGTTATGTTTGAAAGGTGAATTCATTATGGCACAAATGAGCTCGGGGTCCTTGGCACCTTAAAGCTACCTGACATTCACCTTCTCAGGAAGGGTATTAAAAAAAGAGATAAAGAAAAGAAAAAAAGAAAAAGGAGGGAAATAACAACTTACCTGCACAGTTTGACCTTCCCAGGATTCAAACCCAGGACCTCTGGATTTAATGGTTGCAAATGCTACCACCAGGTGGTCAAAAGATATTTTTGGGTACTATAAAACAACATATTTGAAGCTTTTAATGCCTTAGAATATAAATATTCCAATTTTTTTCATCATATCTGTTAAGAAAAAAATTAACACTTGCTTGAAGATTGGCTCTCTAGTTACTTTAGGCATAGTTTATTACTTATAAACTAAGTGGCTGTCTCACGAGACAGTCCACGTTCAATTTCAACAATTGTGGTGTTTGCGCAGGTTTTCTCTCAGTCTCCTTGTTTCTCCTGCCTCTCATTCCATAGTTGATTTATCATCATTTCACCCCATCTTCACCGCCACGGGTGGCCGAGGTCGTTAAGTCTCGGACTCGTGAGCGGGAGGTCTGGGTTCGAATACCACCTTCCTTCCTGACTGAGGTTTTTTCCAGGTTTTCCTCAGTCCTCATAAATGGCAAATGCTGGGGAGGTACCCTAAACTTAGGCCTGGAACGATTCCTTCCTTAAAAATAAATCCTTTCCCAATATATCATTTCATCTCATGTATCATCAGTGTCCATCGCCTGTGGTGCCTCTGTAGCAAAAACGGGCGTTAAACACTATTCATTCACCCCATCTTCACCTTTATCATCAATTAGCATAATGGGTCCACCAATCTAATGGTGTGCACATTAAAAATGCTACTGCCATCCAATGCAGAACTCCAATGCCCTGATCAGGCAAAAGAGTTGACATTAGAATACACACCTTATAAATCTGTCATAACTTTTTAAAACGTTCATAAAAATGCTCTGTACAAATTGCATTTCCTTTTGCTCTTTCTGCACTACCTAGAAATAAGGAGTTATAGTAATCTTAAACATATATGAATGTTAATTGCAATAAAAAAAAAATACATACATAATTGTGAAATGATAATGCATACGTGATCAGGAGGCAAACAGATTTCTCTATAGACATTTCTGGCCTGTCTTAAGTCCCCTTATGTTCATGAATAAAATCCTGTTTATTACATTTTTCTTTCTTCTTGGAAATGAAGATTACATTCTACATCACAATCCCATATGCAAAAAATAAACATATTTTGTACTTGTACTATGCATCTTGTTTCAAAAACTACTTTATCCATTTTCAGCAAAAAAAGAAACCTACATGCAATGGTTAAGAAATCAATTAAATTAAACCTTCATTATTTATGACCATCTGTAATTTTTATAATTTTGTGTGAAAATGTCAATGTATTTTTGTCTGTTTGTTGAGTAAGGTGAATATTGACAAAGGTGGCCATGGTTGTTAAAGCATGGACTCATGAATGGAAGGTTAGGATTCTATGCCTACTTGAACCAACCTTCCTGATTGCTGCAGTTTTTCCAGCTTTTCTCTGGTTCTCATCCATAACAAATTCCATGGAGGCACCATAATACTTTGGCCTAGAATGCCCTGGTGGTTTTGTGTTAAATATACTTGCCTCATAAACCCAAGGTTCAAACCTGGTTAGAGTCAAACTATTTTTAGGCGTAAAAATTCATGGCTAAGTAACACTGTGGATCCCATGTTGTAGATTTACAGCATGTAAAAGGGCTTCAAACCTGGAAGAAAAGGCCTTTGAACAAAATTGACTGTTTTACATCCTGAATTGATTGAGATACTATTGACCAGAGATGTTAAAGAGTGTCCTTAAATAAACCAATAAATAAATAGATGTTAAAGAACATTCTTATATAAACCAAATCAATAAAACCTCACGTAACTTCAATGTCCATCATCATCTGTGAAGACTCAGCAGTAAAAATGGATGTTGAACACTTAAAAACATATATATAAACAAATAAAAAAAATGAATTTTGAAACATTGTAATTAATATAACTTTGTAAAAACTTGATGACATTATGAGGAGCATTCAGTAAGTTAACCTACTTGAATATGAAAATGGAACTTAATGGTGAACTCATTTCATTTTTTACTGTAGTTTTTTTACTTGGCTTCCACAAACTTAGTCCACTTTGCTTTCAGTCCTCTCAGAGTTTTAAAATATGTCTTGGTCCTCCAACCAATCCATTATCCCTTCCTTTATGGCATCATTGTTGGAACATATTCATTCACGAAGGAACTTCTTCAGATATCAAAAGAGAAAATAATCCCTGAGATAACCAGGCCTAGAACTATATTGTAAGCAGGAAGAGGACTTTATCTCCCAAATAATACTTACACACTGCCTGTGTATCATCATCGTCTATTCAAATACTAAAGAGTCAGTCCATTTCTTTGCGTTAACAAATGTGGAATATTAATAGTGAACAGGCGGATGTTACCAATACATTCCCCTGACTAGTCATCTTTCCAGCTCCCAGCAGTACCCATAATCTTTGATAACAACTCTTGCTTTTTGAGATTTGTGGCATTATTGTAAAGCAGCAATATGTTGCTCTCAGTTTTCCATGCTATTTCTCCAGTGATGGTGGACTTATTTGGCATGAATTCCAATAGCAGAACACCCTATCTATTGCAAAAAGTATGCATGGCTTTTCTGGCTGACTGATGCACATGGAATTACTTGGGAGTTGGAAGTCTTTATGCTTTCATTATACAAACACTTGTTTTGTTTTTGGATCATTGTGATTAATCCATGTTTCATCTTCAGAACATTCTTTGAGAAAAAGTCATCAGTATTTTCATGAAGAAGATCTAAATTCTGCTATAGTGTCCATATTCAGGGTATCTATTGGGAATTGACCTTTGGCATATCACATGGTTATGAATAATTCTAAAATCAGGCAGTTAAAATGTCTAACTCAAATGACCATTATATTACCCTTGACATAACCATTTTTTAAATCATAGCTTCCACTTTTTGACACTTTGAGGGGGGATTCATTCTTTGGATGCCTGATTGGAGATCATCTTCAATGGATTTCCAACCTTCTTTAAGTTTCTTGGCCTAAACGTTTACTTGGTAGTTAGAAAGTATACCTTGAACATATACAGCATTCTTCTCCCTTGGATTTCTTTACTCTTCTTCCCTTGCTTTCTCAGAAATAATCATGGAAGCAGCTTCCAAATCAATCACTTTGCTGTAGAACTGTACGGCATTGCACTAGACATTCTCCCAGTTTCAGCACTTACTACAGACTTATTTGTAAGTGTGTCTGTTTTTCAAGTTCCAACCTGCATGTGCAAGCACAGCTCTCCAACAATCAGACGGTATATTGGGGTAGGTAACTTACTGAGTGATCTTCTTAAATGAAATTCAATTTATCCATTAAAATTCAACGAGGTAAAGGGGAAAAAATGGGAGATGAATAAATCAGTGCAGATTTTTGGAATTTGGCATCTTATAGTTAAGTAGAACAGCTCTCTGTTATATAGCTATCTCTATATTGCAAATGAAAAATCTAATCCATAGATCCTGGGTTTAAATCCTGGTCAGGTCAAGCTGATTTGGTAAGGTTTTTTATCAGAATTTTTCCTTATCCTAAGAAGGTGAATGACAGATAGCTTTAAGGCACCAAGATCTCCGAACTTATTTGTACCATCATTAATTCATTTCATTCATTCCTACAGACTTACACCTATAGTATTCGATCCACAACCTACAGATTTTGTGAGAAGACAAATGCAGTCAAAGCGACAATAAAAGAAAAATTAATAGTTTGCTTTGTTCCATAGGATATGTAAGGTTGGTAACAAATTTTGGACCACTGAATTTGGAGCTGCATTGTGATATGTTGCCTAAAGTGTGTGAAAACTTCGTAAAACTGGCTCAGAGGGGATATTATGATGGCATAAAGTTTCACAGATCAATTCGAAATTTCATGGTAAGCTAACCTATCTTACCCAAATATTCTCAAGTGTTCTTACCCAGAGTGTGAAACTGAATGATTTAATGGTACTGAATGTAATGCATTAATAGTATTTTGAGCACTTTTCTGTAGCCTGTAGCAAAAAGTAATTTGTCACAGTGTAACAAATCAACAATTTTGTTGCAGGTGCATAAATTTTCTTCAAAGTGTTCTTAACTTGAAACATTATCAGACTTAATGACTGTAAAATGTTGATTGATAATAAAAATAATCCATCTATTAATGTGAATTTTATATAGTTCTTGCTTGATTTTCATATCATGATTTAAAAATGTAATTTACAGTGGAAAAGAGTCATCTTGTTGTGCACTGTACTATTGGAAATAGTTTTTGGAAATTTCAAAGAGATGGGGAATCACTTGAAGGCAAAAACTCTGCTCAGGTTCCTTCCATACAACTTTAACTTTAATTCAATTGAAGCATATGGAAGTGCAGTGAATATTGTACTTATGAAGCTGTAGACACTGGAGTGGTAAAATATATTAATGTATTCAACTTGTTCACACTTTTGGATCAAAAATCTTGAAATTAAACCAGAGGCTAAGTTGTTTAAAGAACTTTACAACACTGTAGAATTATCCACTTGGGAAAAGATTTTCATCTTAAGAAATAAAAAATATGTAATGAATTTTGATTTTCTACCCATGGATGAAATCGGCAAGTTCCTACAAGAAGCACCAGAGACTGCCACACTGCATCTTGGGATTCAGCCATCAATTCGAGTAGTCGATCAACAGCTGATGATGGGAGAGCAGGCTTAAAGTAAGTAAATGGAGTCAGTGTGAACAAGTTGATGCATTAATGTAGGAAATATGGAAGTTGCTCATGCAACATCTTCACAACACTATGAGCAGATTCAGAGTACCCTTGACATTGCATGAATAACAGTGAATGTCATCCTCAACCAACATTTTCATGTCATGAAGCTCAGCTAATTGGGTGCCACATTCCAAACAGAAGAGCAGTAGGCATCTCATGTGAAGTATATATATTTCATGCAGGAGAGACAAGGACCCTATAACAATGAACTATGGTAATACCACTATAATCCCCAATTAAACAACAGCTGCAATGTGTTACTTTCCAGATGATTCACCAACAAAAGTGTAAAAAAGCAGAAATATAGGAAATTGATTTGGTGACATCTTTCTTCGCAAAAATAGGCCAGTTAACAACCGGCATCTTGAGTATCCAAAAAGCTGTTACCCCAACGGTGTGAATCACTGTCTTTTATCTGTCATTGCAACATGGACTGCGAAGCATACACAATCAAAGAATGTTGCTTCACCTTGCACACAGTGGCCAGAACTGCAATTTCTTGGTGAACCAACATTTTAAGTTTGCTTTTCAGTGCCTCATATTCTCAAGATTTAGCTCTATATTACATTTTGCATCTCTCGAGGAAGGAGTTAAAACCTTCCAGGGTACCATTTTCTATCACATGAAGTGGTATTCAGGCTTACACAGATACTGTAAATAACCTTCCAAAAGAAGCTTATGCAGACATATTTTCAGAATGGTTCAAGTGAATATGTTGTGATATGAAATATTTTAGAAAGTTATACATGTTTCAATTGAATTAAAAGTTTCAGATAAACTCTTATGTTTAAACTGATTTTATATCTATCTTTGCTATATTTTTTAACTAAGATTAGTATTATCGTTGACAAATGCTTACAGAAGAATGCAGATGCAATAGGGGCAAAAATATGGTTGCTTATGCTTAGCTGTCACAGACATTGAAACAAAGTTTTAAATTTACTTAAATGTAAAATTGGAACTTAACACAGTGAAGCCAATCATATTAATGGATATCATTGTATGATTCAGTTGAACTACACACTCTTAAAGCTTCACTTACTTTTCATAAATGTTCTCGAAACCGGTTCCATACATTTATGAAAAGTAAGTGAAGCTTTAAGAGTGTGTAGTTCAACTGAATCATACAATGATATCCATTAAAAGTTTTAAATGCTCTTTATTGCAAATTACTTGAATGAGCAAGTATAAAAAATTCATATAAAGCAGATATTTATATATGAAATGCAGTCCACAAGTTTCTGATCTGACCATGTTAGGGAGATGATAGAAGAAAAATACAAATGCCATTTTTCAACATAATCTAAACTGTCTTGACTTCAATGCTTTTCTCATGTCTCTGGATTAACATTTCACTGAAGTTTTGTCTGTAAAATACTGGATAACAGTGTCCTTAAACTGGTTTTTATTATCAGAGCTCGGAAGTTGAGGCATTTATTTTGGTTAAAATAGGCAGGCTAAATGGCACTTAAAATACTGAAAATAGGCAGTAACATCATTAAAATAGGCATTTATTAAAAGTAAAAACAAAAAGTAATATCACTCATTATTAATGAAAATAGGTATTTAAGATACTTAATAATTTCTTTATCACACAATTAAAGTACTTAAGCTTACTTTTCTTGATTACAAGCAACAAGATGTTTTTTCAAGGTACCAAATGTCACAGTCAGTCCCTTATTAGAGAGAACATTTTTTCATCATGGAAAACGAACATTCTACTTCCACTGAAGTGATTGGAGCATATTTATAACAAGCTATTTCTGAAGGACTCATACCAGTTACAACAGAAAATTTACCTTTCAGGACATCGTGGAAATGTTGATCAAGACAAAGTAAAGTAGTTTTGAATAGTCATGGTGAATGAGCAAAAGATGAGCAGTGATTTCTGGTGAGTTCATTTTCTGTTTATACGTTTATAGGGAAATCGGGATTAGTGTCTCTCTTACTTCCGTACTGAACTCATTGTAGGGATAGTTTATTGCACAACTGTATGGCTTTACTTTCTTTCTTGCAATTGTTTGTTACAAATATGTAGCTGAGAATTTACCACCACCATAAATTTTCTGGAGTTGTCTCGCGCAGATTGATACAAGATCATTTGCCAAGGACTGTTCACTACTACAGTACTTCCCTCATCCTCTCTATTTCATAGTATTTGTATGTCCAAGATAACTGTACATTTCTTTCTCTAATGAAGGTTCTGCTATTAAAGAGCTTAAGTGAATGGGTTGAGGAGAAAGTTTTTGACTGCTGGAAAGAAATAAATGTATAACAAGATTCTCAATAGACATTTTTGTGAGGAGAACATGCCATTAAATTGTTATAACATTTTTTCACTTTGATATGTTGAAATTCTTTATAAAATGCCTAAATAATCACATAAAATTCCATAATGATCCAAAACAGGCAAAAAAGATTTTAAACCGTAAAATAGGCAACAGAAGCCAAAAAAGGCAAAATAAAAACTGGCCGTACCCAAATGTATAGGAACGTGTTCATTTCTGTCTGACTCTTAAATATATCCCCACAGACAAAAAGGGCATTTTGCGTAACTTCCAGGCTCTGATTATTATTCTCTACTCAAAATCAGAGTTCAGTTTTGAAAACAAGTAATAGTCACTGGAGTCAAGATCTGGGCTATGTGATAGATGATCCAGCTCCTGGAAGACATGTGTTCACAGCAGCCTTAGGAACTGGTATATTATTGTGCAGCATATGAACTACTGGACTCAGTATTCCAGACTCCTTTTCCCTGATGGCACTGTGCAATTGATACAGTAGCTTAGCATACTGCTTCCCAGTCAACATTGTGTTCCGTTCTTTGAAGTCTTATCACCACAATTCCTATGCTGCTCCCAAAAATTGTTTGCAGGATCTTAGTGAGCTGTGTGACCTTGGCCTTTCTAAGGGATACTTTGCATTTCTTCTCCCACTCCATTAATTCTCTTTTTGAAAGAGGGTCATAGTAGAGGACCATATTTTCATCCATCTCCTGTTATGATGGTTTCCAATACTGCCATCTGATTATGACAGCAAAGGTTAAAAAAATCTGACAACATTCCACATACCTTGCATTTGAACACTGAAAGAATTTGGGGCACCCATCTTGCATTGACTTTATGCATATATATGCAAATTTTGAAGGATACAAAGCACAGTTGTTTTAGAAAGCCCCAGATTTGTAGCCAATTCTTTCGTTTTCTGATGCCTATTATCCTGAATTTGCTCTTCAAAAAGGAAAATGTTTTCTTGTGTCGCCCTTCCATCAACCTATCTAACTTCAAGGCTGTCTCTACCCAAACAAAATAATTTTCACCCCTTTATCATAATGGAATACGAAGGGGAAGCTTTCCTATACACCCATCAAGGTGTGGTTTAATATCACTGGGTAATAGTCCTTTAATTAATAATTTAATCACTGTATTATGCAATATGTCTTGACTTGAATCAGCTTCTCCAAGCAAATGAATGGAGTGCCCTTAAAGAAAATGCAATGTTTCCTGAACCATGTGGGCATCAGATAGAATGAACTTCACAACAATGAATCATGCCCTTAAATGTCAGGCCATGAACAAGTTATGAACTGTATTTTATATCAGTTTAAATATTGGTACATAACAGCTTTACCTTAATAGCAATTTTGTATTATTGATTTGCAGATTCAGGGTGGTGATCCTACAGGAACGGGAGAAGGTGGTGAATCAATATGGGGTAAACCTTTTGAAGATCAGTTTAAACCAAATCTTACTCACACTGGTAGAGGCATACTATCCATGGCTAACTCTGGACCTAACACCAACCGTTCACAATTGTAAGTTTCTAAGACTTTGAAAATGGTTCTTGGACTCCACTGGTCCTACATGGAGAAGCTGCTTGAGTATTTTAATCAGTGCCATTTTCAAAACAAAGGTAACCATTTACAAAATATTGCTAAAATAGTACTTGATCAACAAAAGTCATGCAGGCATAAGCAGGTTTCTACGACTGTATTGAAATTATTCCTCAACCCTTTCATTACCAAATCTGGTCTGTAAAGCACAGTTAATTTAGGTTTTCTGCAACAAATGTTACAAATGTATTTATGTTTGATCTAGGATATAAAACTACAAATTTATTCCAAATTTCTATCTAGCAAAGTATTGTTTATTTTATTTTTCTGTGTAAGGTTGTCATATGTTATTCAACAACATTGCGTAGTTAACATCAAAATGCATGGAAGTGTTTTTTTCATACTTTGTTTTTTGACCCCTTCTTCTTTTCTAGTTCTTTTCCTTCCCTGGATGTTACTGAATATTGTGTACAATAAAATACCATTTTGTGTTGAATGAAATAGAAAGACATTGACTGATGAAGAAATTTGGACAGTATATCTAGAAAGTGAGTGCCAGTGATTTCTCATTTAGTAAAGATGATAGTAATGGCAAGTAATCAAAGTATTGATGTTATTTCTCCTGAACCTGCTGTTTCTATCTTTAGTAATGACAATGAAACTGAAAATGATATAAATTGTCATCTAAATAAAAATCTGAATCATTTAAATATATAAAAAAATTAAATTTTCAAAATTAAAACAAAATTATTAAGAAACTGTAAGAGTGACATCAGAATTAGTATGACAAAATTATTACTGTCAGAATGTAATTCAAATGTAAAAATTTAATTTAAAAAACTGAAAGTTAGTAATTACAAAAAAAAAAATGTTTAGAGTTATTATCCAATTTTAGGAGTTTGTAGTAGAGCAAAGCTGCACATATTGGTAGAGAGGGAGAAAAAGCAAGTTGTCAGAGCCAAGGAGTGCTTCCTGCTGCAAACATGTGATAGTCAGTTTAAAACATTAACAAAAGAGGGAGGGTTGCTCTGATGGTCATGTCTTGTGTTAGTAAATTACATAAACCAAATTAATTGTTCTAACTAGGCCCCCAGAAGTATTATCCTGAAGAACTCCAAATGCATTTCCTTTGTAATGCCTTCAACAAAAATTCATGGATGTCTGCAAATGGCAAAGCAGATTTAGATGCTTCTTGACTGGTTTTTCCAAGAAAGGTATTCTCTCACTCTCAGTTGATCCATCCATATGAAAAATATTTATTTGTCCATTTGCAGTAAGAGCAATCATCTCTGCAACACATTCTCTTCCTGTTTTACCACCATGTAAATACATTTATATATACTCTCACCTCATTATTATACAGCACCCTTCTGATCCAGCTGTATGGTTTGACATGTTGATAGCAGTGGAGTAGAACATAAATAATTCCCTCTTTGCAGTTGAGTTGCTCCCTTCATGATTTCCTTCTGCTTCCCTCACATGCATTGGTCCTTCCAATGCATGTGACTGTGTGCAATGGATTTCTTTTGTTAACTTACTCTGTAGACTCCTGAAGTGGATCTAACAGCCTTAAAAATTACAAGAAATAATAATAATAATAATAATAATAATAATAATAATAATAATAATAACAACAAAAATAATGTTATTTTATTTTATTGTAAACCACAGACTCTACACTTGAGTTTCAGCACGTTCAGAAAATACATTAATCACAAAATACAATTACAAAATACAAACAATTTAAAATGAGCAAATTTATCTCATATAATAATGGGGTATTTCTATTTGTACTATAAACAGTTACATTCGGCTATATTTTATTTACATATTTACAATTCATTTATCTTATACACACTGCCATGGATGGCCAAGGTCGTTAAGGTACAGACTTGTGAGTGGGAATTCTGGGGTTCGATTCCTCCAGGACTGTCCTTCCTGACTGAGGTTATTTCCAGGTTTTCCTCAGTCCTCATAAATGGCAAATGCCAGGGAGGTACCCTAAACTTAGGCCTGGAACATTTCCTTTCTTTAAAAAAAAAAATCCTTTTCCAATTTATCATTTTATCTCATAAATCATTAGTGTCCACTGCCTATGGTGCCTCAGTAGTAAAAACTGTGTTAAACACTATTAAAAAAAACCACTTATACACACATTTATTTATGAAGAAGTTTTTCAGTTTTTTTTTTTTAAACTTTTTCCCACTTTGGCTTTTAATTGTTAGTGATAGTTTATTATCAACATATTACCAACAATTCTTTGATCTCTTTCAGTAGCTTTTTTATTTACATTTAGACGATAATTGTTCTGATTCTATAGTTGTGGCAGTCCTTGTTTAGGATCTTGTCTTGCTCATTGTTAATGACAAATAGAACTACCTTATGCAAATATAATGATATTATAGTGAGCATTTTAGATTTTTAAAAATACTTCTACATGATATTCTCCTTTTTACCTTATACATCTTTATACCTATATACATCTCAGATAACTTTTTTGAAGGATTAGTAGTCTATTCATATTTACACCACATGTACTTCCCCAAACCTCAAATGCATAATAAAAATACAAATAGATTAAATCATAATATACCAAATTTAGACTATCTGAATTTAAATATTGTGATAATTTCCTTAATAAGAATATATATGCACTCTTATGTGTTACAAATATGGTTTATTTGGCATTTGAAAGTTAACTGATCATCAACAATGACTCCCAAGAAATTTATATGATTAACTTGTTCTATTGCTTCTCCAATAATTATAACATTTATGTCTATATTCTAATTCTCATACCTATTATTGCAGTAGTGAAATATAAATGCTTTAGTTTTTTGCATATTTAGTGTTAAATTATTATGTAATAAATATTTTTAAATGGTATTCAATTGTTCCTACTATAATTTCTTCTAATCCAGTAAAAGATCTGCAAGAAAATAGCAGGGTTGTATCGTCAGCATATGATATAGTGTTATATTTGCCAAGATAGGCATATTGTTTACATATATCAGAAATTATAGTGGGCCCAGTACAGATGCCTGAGGCACTTCAATTTTAACTATTTAACATTTTAATTTAGCTGAAGTTTGACATCTCCATTTTTATAGTGAATTTCTTGTACATTGTTTGCAGTTTTGTAGATGTAATTATAGAATTTATCTGGGGTAAATCCATATTCCATATTTTTGCAATTTTTCCACAATATTGTATGATTACACACAAGGATATATCATAATTCATCAAAAAATATTTCAACTACATATATATCTTCAATATTGAGTTGATCACAAAATTTGCCTTAATTACAACTGGAAATTTTAGCAGCATTATGTCGGTCCTGATGGTGTAATGGTAACCATACTTGCCTTCTAAACCCAACATTATGGGTTCAAATTTGGCTAGGATTGATGAATTTTTTTGGGCGTAAAAATCCTAAGTATGGATGGCTTCCTTCGGAAGGGAAGTAAAGCCGTGGGACCCATATCGTACATTTACAGCACGAGAAAAAACCTAAAGCCTGAAAGAAGAGGCCTATGAGCAAAATTTGTTGGCCATTTCACACCCTGAATTGAATGGGATGCTGATGACTTAAGATTAAAGAGCATCCACAGTGAAAGAGTTAACTTTTCAACAGTACCTTGTACATTTTTTCCAAAAACGTTCATTTTTTTTAATAGTTCTAAAAATTAACTGATGAACTCAGAGAAAGAAAATATGCATAGTAAAAAGTTCAGTACTTAAAAGCCACCTGTGTAATATGAATTATCCATCATACTACTAGAATAGTAAATTTGGCTGATTTCTGTGCCCAGATGTTTCATAATTTTGTCATTTATGTATATAATTGTTACAACTACATTTTTTATGCATTATATGCATGATACGTTTGACATTCTTTATCTTGGAACCCACTGAAGATCTACACCAAGAGACTAAACTGCTACAAGTCACTAACGAATATGTACAAGAGGCATTTGGAAATTATTTGCAATAGTAGTTTTTTGTTCATTACTTATTATGCAACATGGTTCAATGCATATGAATCTGAATATATCTCCCATTAACGCCAGTGCACCATTTTCTTGGTACTCCATTATGGCATTGAGAATCCATTGTTTGGGATTACTATGCCACCACTCATGGGATAGCTGCCTAAATTTCCTCATCAAATTTTTTACCTTACAGTGAATCCTTCGTGTTGTTGAATAATGCATAATGAGATGTAGCAAGATTCTGTTAATATGGTGGGTGCATCGCAAACATGAACACCAGCCATGCCAACTTTGTGTCATAGGTTGCTGGTGTGGGGGGCTCCACATAGTCATGTTGGAGGAACCACATGTCAACCACTTCCCCTTTCGCTCTTGCTGAATCCTGTGTAAGGGTCTTGCAGTACACCTTGCTGTTGATAGTTGTTCCATGAGTAGACAGTTCATTATCAGTATGCCTGAAGTATCCATTATCATCTGCTTGCCCACAGATGGAGCAGCACAACGTTTCTTGGATTGGGGTTTCCGTTGAATGGATTGTGCTTTCTTTTCTGGTGTGTGGTAGTGAAACCATGAATCGTCACCAGTCACCAGCCTCTTCAAAAAATACAGATCTTCATTATGTATTTTCGGTAGCAGACTTAAAATTCAATCCTTTTGTCCTTCTGTGTGTGTTAAGTTCTGTGGAACCCAATATGTGCACATCTTTTTCATATCCAAATTGTTGTCAATAAGGGTGTGTATGATTGCAGGCTGAGGTCCATCTGACATTCCGGTTCATCAAAGGTTACATACCTATCAGCCATAAAGTCAGACAAATCTCAATGTTCTTTGGAGACTGCCATGTCAATGGATAACCAGTACTCACATTCTTTGGTACAGATTCCCTGCTGTTGGTTAACCCATTTGTTGCATATGCCACTGACACCACTGCTGTACCCAAGCATATACATTTTCCTATGTTTTGAAAGAAGAATCCCATGACCTCTTCATATTTGTATGTTTCCTGTACAATTCCCCTCAAAGTCCCAGTGCATGCTTATTACCTAATTCTTTAATCTCCCCACATGTGTACATTTCCTTTTTATCCAATTTTCTTTCCTGTTAATTTTCCCAGTGTACAGTTTTATCACTCCTTAAAGATATGTTTAGTACCTCAAGCGTTTTAGAAGGGGGCAGAAGCAAACTCTGACTTCACCACCCTTCTAGTAAATCTTACAATAAGCATAACAAAGTTGGCATATTTATTTTGGAAGGATAATTGGGTTGCTCTCACACAGCCACACATTAATGTCCAGATCAAATAACTACTTTCCAATTTGTGATTATCTGGCAAGTATAGCCAGGTACTCTTAATTATTCATATGTCTGCTTTGGGCCATCTAGTTGCATTAAGGATTATAAGACCCCTGAAATGATTTCTTGGGGCACAACAAACAAAATACATAAGACTTTATATGTCAGCATCACTACAGGTTTCCTTATTTTGATGCTCCTTGTCAATTTGATACCTAAGTATCCCATCCTGAATCTTCTCCTTGGGTCTTTGAAAGTTTTCAGTGAAGTTTCTAATTTGCCCATTATTCTTCTGTACATAATCTCTTACCAGAAGGAAGTCAACATTGTGTTTCAACACTTAAGTGACCAACCTATCTACAGATCTTTAAACTTATCGCTCGGCCATCCAAATTTCCCTTGGTTCCTCTTGGCCTCCACCAATCCAAATTTCCCTTGGCTCCTGCTTGGCCTCCACTGATCCAAATTTTCCTTGGTCCTGCTTGGCCTCCACCGGTGAAGCCTCTAGCAGACGACTTGCTATACCAGTACACATTGATCCAATTGTATTTGATCTTCTGTGCAGGAACTTTACCGCAGTTAAAGGTCTATGAACTTCTGCAGTTTTGATGCTTTGCTTCCACAAAAACCATTCAGCCCATCTTTGTCCATCATAGTCACCTTCCATCTTTTCTACATCTTTCTTTACTAACTAACAAACGAACACTGACACTACATACATTGCTTACAACTGCCACTTAGCATCAGTATGTTGTACTAATATCAATACACCCTACGTATGAATGTGCCCATTGATTGCACGGTATTTGTACATTTCCAAATGCCCCTCGTAAGTTTTAGCAAAGTTTTGTCCTTCAGTTTCAAATGCAGGTCTTGCATGCTTGTAAGAATACAGTGCTTCATTTCATATGCCAGCATGTATTTCCATGAATTGTTTGTGATTTTCTTTGTAGCTTCATCACATTCCGATCCTGTAAACATCTAGATGGAAAGCATACTGTGTTTGGAAGAGTTGTTGGAGGCCTTGACACACTTAATGCATTGGAGCGTGTGGAAACGGACAATAAAGACAGGCCCATTGAAGACATTATAATTGAAAAAGCACAAGTATTTGTTGATCCTTATCAAGAAGCTGATGAACAGGTGGGCTAGAATTTACATTTTTGAGTAGGCTTTCAAAGAGATTTATTGTTTCTATATTATTTTATCCTCCAGCTTATTTAGTTAATGATATATTTTATATGGATGGTAAAACTTAAATTGATTCATGACCTAAGATATTGCAAGCACAAGAGCCTAGACAAGGTATTTTCTAGGTTGGATAATCTTAAATGCACATACATGCATTGTATGTGGCAACAGAAAAATATTCATCTATGTCTTTACACTTTAGTTTTAAGACAGCATTATAAGAAAAAACACATTTCCTCCTTTTAAAATTATGTTTCATAGTAACTTGGAAATAGTTCAGGCAGCATTTATGTTATTTTCTAGCTGATGGCTGAAAGAGCAGAGGAGGCCAAAAAATTAGCAGAAGAGCAATCATCCAATCAAAAAGGAGCAGTTAAAGTAAGGGGAGGGAATTTAAAAGTGTTCCGCTCTGGTGTTGGGAAGTACATCAACATGGAAGAAGAAAAAAAGTGAGGTTCATTTGTTTGCTATTATTAAATTTAAAATCTAGATGGTAGTAAATTCAGATTGGATAAATGAAAGTTAATGGAAAATTGTTTTGCACTCTAAAATGAAATTACAAGTGGTAATTTTAATTTTTACAGAATAGACAAATCTGCTGCATCAGAACCATCATCAAAGAAGAAGAAAGCTATGGGATATACCTTTGGCAACTTCAGCAGTTGGTGATGCAAAAAACAGATTTAAAATTTGTTATAAATATTATTTTATTTTATATATTTACTATTGAATGTCACATTCTTATGCAATATGCTCTGTCCAGGATTCTGTATATCCTAATGTAGTAATCTTTAATTACTATTAAAATTATAATCTTTATACTTACATTATTAGTTAATTAAACCATTCAAATCAATTTAAATACCCTTCCTATGTCATAGAAATCAGATTTAATCAGCTCCAGAGAGTTGTGTAAATCATATTCAAATACAAATGTTCATAAAAGAGTAACAAGAGAAGATTTTAACTCAAATTTCTTATGCAAAATGAGAATACTACACAGCCTTCATTTGAATGTGTGGATGGCTTAATAGGTATTTGCCTACACTGTTTCTAATAGATTCTGTTTCCCTCTCCAGTTTCTCGTCTCTCCTTATGTTGATATGAAGTCTTTGTGCTGTACAAAAGTTGAACATTGTGAGACCACATGTTTCATTGTTATAGTGTGTTAGTGCTGTTACAATGCCAAAAAGTCTGTATACTTAAGCACACAGAATCTTCATGTTTGATTCTTATGTGACAATAAATTCATGTACAGAAATGTGATGACAATTTATAGACAGATTCCCTGCAGTTCATGTGCCTCTCAGAGAAACAGTTGGTAATCATGTGAATAGATTTAGGTAAATGGGATCTGTTCTTGATAAGAAACTGAAAGTAAAACAGTGTTCTTACAGAGAAAAGAACTGGATGACATCGGAGAAATCTCTGAGAGAGGTTGCAAAGGAATCAGGAATTATACAAACTTCGGCTTGGAATATCAGTAAGCTTTTAAAATTAAAACCTTGTAATATAACTGTAGTTCAGGAATTGCAGTTATGTGATAATGTAACTAGAGTTAATTTTTGAAAATGGGAGTTGGATAACGTTAACTTTATCTTTATTTACCTGTGTTTAATTTTTTTATGGACAAAGCTGGCTTTATTTACAGGGCATTATAGCAACATAAACTATAGATACTGTAGTGCAGAAAAACCGCATCTTGTATATGAAATACCATTGTATGACAAAAATATTGGTGTTTGGTGTGCTGTAGAAATCTATGCACTTGAATTTAAGGGGCTATGAATATCTGATTCTGCCGGAATGAGGGTGCTTCATATGTCCAAACAAGGGCTCTGTATCAACTTACCATTTATGTATGTAATATAATGGTATAGTAAGGTACATCTTAAAGCAATTCGTCAAATTGAAAGCAACCGTGCATTTTTTGCACTGCTATGCATTTTTACTCGAGCAACTGTTTTACAATGTTAACTCTGAAATTAGAATAGTATACATTCTATTTTATGTGAGTGTAAAAAAAAATTTATGCATTAAACATGCACATTAAAAAAGAGAGAATTATTTTTTGTACTCCTGGAAGTCTGAGGTATGATAGGAAGTTTGGTCTTGTAAACCTACTCCACCCATCCCTTTCTGATATGAGTGCTTCCTTATCTATTCCCAGGGTGTTTGTGCTGTCTTCGTTCAGAAATTTCCTATGCCTTAAGTAAGCTATGTTGTGTTAGGAACAAAGAAAATGAACATGTTTATTGTCCCTCCATTTCACATATTCCATATTTACGCACATCTAATGCGTCATTTAATGTGGTGCACACCCCAAATTTGAAACTTAAAAATCATAAAAAAAGATTTTGGCATACTGTTGTATGGCATCTTACAATAGAGATAAGCACTTTTACTTCATAAAACAATCAAAACATAGAATTTATAAGTGGACTATTGTTACATCTTGGATCACTTAGGACAAATCCATTACTCCTGCTGCCAGGACAGTTGGCAAAGGTCAAAGAAGAAAAAGTTATTTCTTATGGTGCCACTTGTCACAGGTGCCAGTTCTTGTTCTTTTCATTTTCAATTTTTTTTTTCAATGTCAGGATATTGCAAGGACCAGTGAATTTCTTCCTACTGGCTTTAGTTGCAAATTATGCCAATTTCTGTTGCCACCACAAGCAAATATAGCTCTCAGCTTCCCTGAACTCTCTTCCTTCTTTTCTGTTACCATTTTTTTCAGCATAGAGAATTAATTTACACTTGAAAGTTGCATCATAAGATGTTCTTTTCTGCCCTCCATTTTGCAACTACCTACTATTTAAATGCTCTATGCAATAATAGGCCAACAATGAATGTAACAAAATCAAAAATTGCAGTAATGCATTATGATTGAACATAATAAATGATAAATTTGTATGAAGATACTGGCGAACTAAGAAATAGATTGCACTTGAATCTAATGCACACCATAATTTTTAATGCTACATTTGGACAAGAGGTGCACATTAGATTCACATAAAGATAGTAATAGGTTGTTAACTGGCTATATTTTATATTCTTTAATATAAAGCTGCCAGGCTAAAATCACTCAAAAGGAAATCGGCCTTTCTCATTCCTGACTGAGCAGAAAAGAGAGATGGGGGATTCCAGATACTATGTGTTTCTGGTGTTTTCAAGTGATATTTCTGGCCAAACAACAATACTACTTACTTGCATCTGTATGGAGTAGTGCAGTAATCGATCTCAGTTCATCTTGTGATTTAAATGCTCTGGAATCGCAGCTCTTCACATTACTCAAATGGGTTAATAGTGGTAACACATTAGTTCTAAACTTCATAGAATGTGTGTATTGTTATAAAATCTTCACAAGCACCCATTAGGTGAAGTAGAGTAATTATCACATCAGATACCAACTCCATGATTAATACTGGAGTTCTGCACTTGGCAGATAGGTGATAGTTTTTTATTGGTCATCTTTGAATCATGCATTTTTAATCAATTAAATGTGATAGGAGCAAAACGATAATAGAACCTTTGATTGAGTGTGTGGTAGGCGAAATTGAAGAACTTAGTTTGCAGTTGGTCTCACGTCCAATAACTGGGATAAACCCAGGTCCCAGGTCATATGTATGTAGTTGGAAAGATTATGTACTTAACTTTAAAGCAGGCATGCATTGTAAAGTTTTACAACAGATATTTTTAAGTAATAACAAGATAATTCTGGGGAAGTTGGATAATTTATTGAAAGAATTACATACAACAAATGTAGTTATTTGAATTCTTTATGACACCAGTGACATCTTGTAAGCCTTGAAACAGAGTAAGAGGCACATATTTTATCACAGTATCAACACCACCTTTTGTCATGTAATCAGTGATGACTTCAGGCTTGTTTGTTCCCTTCATCAATTACTATGTGTAATGCTAAGTAGAATATATACTTTGCAAGCAACAGGATCATTTATGGAGCAGGAGCACTTGCTGCAAACAAAAAATAGCAAAAGTAGTAAACCAAATATCAAGAACCTTTTTCTGGGAAGCCACGAGAAAAATCCAAATTGTGACAAAAACCAACCAACCAGTCTGTAGTTATTATGTATGGGAGATGTTCTTCAATACTATGAAAGCTTAAAGATTTTAAAGAATCTTGCCCAAGTACTTGGTCTAAGTACTAGATTTTTTAAAAATTGATGTTATTCAAAAAGCCATTATAACAATTCATGCTTGTATAGGCAAGTTTCATTTAAAATATTTTGATTTAATGATCTGGAATTGAAAATTGATTTGCTTCCTTGAGTAATTATGCTTCTTGCTCCTTTTGTATAAATTATACAAAATAAGCACTGGTCTTAGGTTAATCTGTGGTCTTAGCTTTGAACAAATTGCAAATAGAAAATTGTGGTATTCCATAAAAAGCACTGCAAGAAAGCATTAAATCAGGTGGAAATAATTCTCAAGTCATAAAATTCAGAAATTATGCCTTAAATGGTGCTATTAACACCATGCTATTAAACTCTAAAAGTAAGTAACTAGGCGACAGAGTTTTCAAAGCTGTTGTAATTCTATATCATATGCAGAATATTAAGTGTTAGGAAATTAAAAACAATGAATGTAGGTATCATAGGTCAAGGTCCTAATTAGTTCATGGTGCTATAAATAGATTGTAGCACGTGCAATCTAAATTCATTTGAAATTCGCGCATCGGCCATATCAATTATACAGTTTCCAAAGCGTGAATTGATTTTAGTATTTGTGGGTGAAACGAAACAAATTTTGCACAGTAAATAGTAAAGAAGCGGGTGTCAAGTGTTATTTAATGGATTGGCAGTAGATTCAGACGTATTCATCTGCTTGTGAAACGGAAGAAAAGAAAAACGAAACATAACCAAGAAATGGACGACTTAGGTATGTTTAATACAAATAAAAAATAAAAAGTACATTGTGTTACCTGTTTAATTTTAATAATTCAGGGAAGCATGACTAGCTGTAGTTAATTAATCCTAGTGCTGGTATATTATTAATGCTTGAGGGGCAAGGTACTTATGACGAAACATGATGTTTGGAGATTCTTTTTTTGTAGAAAGTAATTTTTTATATTTAGGAGAATGAAGGTTTCATCATTGTAGCATATTGACAGTGATTTACTTTATATACATACACTTATGTCGTGGAACATATACATTGACGTGGAATGTTGCCGCATTTACGGTTTTCGAACAGCAAAAAGAGCAAAGTCCAGATGTACATTTTGAAAATATCAGTCCTTCACTTTTATAAATGGAAATGGTTGTCGCTAAATATAAGCTCTCCTGATTGTATCGACCATAAATCTTTATATATAGTGCATTAAGTGCAAATATTTGTTGATGCATTTAAAGCAATGATCATGAATATATGTGTACCTAACCTTACAATTGCATAATAGCTGGTCGCCCAATATGAACTACAATTTAGAAGAATCCAATTAAAGTTCCAGGCTTTATTTTATATTCTTTGTGAATATTCATACTTGTTCACATCAATAACATATTGTAGAGGAGTTATGCAAAGAGAATACTGTACCATTATGTTTCTTAAGGAATTTTTCAGGGCAAATTGACACTTTTTTACCATATTTTTATGGAACTTTAATGAATTATGCTTTTGAAATGCGCTGTGTGAATTTTTTTTTAGTTAAATAAACTGCATTTCCATTAGAATGGTGCATTCCTTTATAACATTCTCAATTTTCATATGCATAGATTTACTATCCAAACAAAAGACAATGACAAGACTTCTTCATGGTTTTCTCTGAAGTAAATAATGAGTTTTATCCATATTCTGTTACTCAAAATGTGTTGACTACAAACTTTAAGGCTAACTTATATTAATTATTGTTTTAAAGTTTGATAATGAATCAAAAATGTTCTGTTGTTTAACTGATTAAGTTTAGGTTAATATAAAATATTGAAAACAAAACCAGAGTATGTCTTCAGGCGTGAAAAAACCATAAGATCATTGGAATATTATTTTTTTTGGTTAACGACTTGGGATGGCAAATGTTAAGCATTGCACGTGGGCATCTTTTGGTTAGTTATAGAAAAGTGCTATGTTGGACACAGAGGAATAGTGTGGAATAAAATAAACATTGTCCATTTACATATATTGTACATTTTCATTTGTATGTGTACAAAAACTTAACAAATTATTTTATCAAGATGGATGAACATAAACGAATCTAATCTATTTTGCATTTTGCAAATATAGTGACAGTTCAATATATTGATTCCAGTATTGCCATCAGTCTGAAAAACAATATGACATAAAAAACCAAATTAATGAACATTTTTGTCCATGGATATACACTTAACAAAATTACATGAAATAATTTTTAAATAGTTGCCAATAAAAATAAGATAGATGTTGATTTATGTGTTGTAGAGGTAAGGAGTTGTGAAGATTGCTTGCCTACATGCATTTGTATAGCAATGTTCATTTTGTATTTATGATTTGTATGATAAGCTTTTATGTGATAAGTGACTTGCAAAGTTTTCATTATTGCTTAATTTTGTAATTCTATTAAGAACATAGCTTAACTTGAGAGTAAACCATAATGATTTCTTTTGGAAAATTAGCTTTTAAGATTAGTTATGTATTAAAAGAGAAAGGTGTGTTGAATGATGGTTTAAATAACAAGAGCTTATTAAATTGATTTCTGCATGGCTACATTATTATGCCTTGTTTATATTTGGTATTAGTTTGCATACCTAAATGAAGAATAACTTAGGAACAGAATTACATTTATTTTCTTCTCATGGTCATTCAAAGCCGGAAGAGTAATTTTAAGGCTTCTTGGTAGTTAAAATTACTGATTTTTTGCTGATAACGCTAAATTGCATTATAATAATTAAATAGTTCTCAACAGTAGTTTTTCCTTAAAATATCACCAAAAATACAAATTGATTTAGGAAAAATATATACAAATTAACTACTTAGGTACTTAATAGCATTCAGTTCATATAATGACATCATATAGATTATTCCATTCTGCTTATAGCTTATCTGTCACATTAACCACTGATTTGTGTGAAGGATGGATTGAACCATTATTTGCCTTTATTTATTAATTATGGGCGCTCTTTAACATCTCAGGTCATTAGTGTATTTTTGCAATTGTAACTAGGGTATGGAGCTCTTGGACACCTGTAAGAAAATGTTTATGCCAAAAGATACAAAAAGTTACAAAATATCACTTTTACATTTAAGAAGGGACCATTATCAGTGATCAACATACAATTAGCACACAAAGCAAATATTTACCAAGCTGCAGAACTTTGTATAAATGGAGATGATTATTAGCATTATATTGCATTAGCGGTAACACTGTTCTGTGCCCAAGTTAATTATTCACTGAGTTCAGTCATTCAGGCATTTTCTTTCTTGAAAGGTAAAAGTTTATTCAATAGCAGCTGAGCAAGAGTTCCACCCCGCCGGGAACGGTGCTAAGATCAAGATCAAATTACCCAATTGCTGAGCATTGCAAACTGGCTCATCTCAATAAAAAAGAAATAATAACAACAGCAACAACAACAACAACAACAACAATAATAATAATAATAATAATAATAATAATAATAATAATAATAATAATAATAATAATAATAATAATAATTGCATTGAAAGAGCTTGCAGGCTCTGAAACTTGAAATTAATGCAAGAAAGAATGTATAAGTTGCATTTGCCTGTTAATCCAGTCCCCCTACGGTTTCCCTCTGCAGCCCTCCGTCTTCAAGTAGTCTCCTCCGCACCATTCCATTTGCTTTTAATTTTTGTAAGTATATTGTCATGTGTTTGTTATTTTTTATTTGGGCTGTTTATAACATTTGAATGCGTTGTTAACGGCAAGCCTATTCACGAATGTTTTTTCGTTAACTTTTTGCAAATAAAGTTTTTAGTTACTTTGAACCATGAGTATTTATACTTCTTTACTTCGAGCAAATTTTATTATTTGTATATATTCTGTTTTTCTCAATATTAACTGCTTATATTAAACATCTGAAGAACATGCCCCGAAATGTGCATAGAACCTAGCAATATGTGCTATTGCAAGTTTACACAATGAAAAATATTTCAACTTTGATTATTCTGGTTTTAATGGAATTAAGTATAATTATATGAGGGATAAATCATTGCACTATTTTCTCTTTCTCTCTCTCTTTTTTATCCTCGCGAAAAAGGGATAGCTTCAAATCTAAGTTATACATTTGAAAGTTTCTGGCATATTTTGCCGAGTGGTGCTACCAACGAAATGCTGGACGTAGGCGGCCCTCGTAGGGAAGAAGCGAAACACAGACAACCGGACAATATTGGTTTATTATGGCATGATCAAAAGTTACAACTACTTACACTTGTTTCAAATCCGTCACAGGATGGTTCCCCAGTTAATTCATGGTTGATTTTGTTTATTTATGCACGCTCTTTAACATCTCAGGTTATCAGCGTCCCATTCAACTCAGGGCGTGAAACGGCCGACAAATTTTGCTCAGAGGCCTCTTTTTTCAGGCTTGAAGTTCTTTTTCGTGCCGTAAATATACGACACGGGACCCACGGCTTTACTTTCCTTCGAAGGTAGCCATACTTAGGATTTTTACGCCCGAAAAAATTCATCGATCCTGGTCGGGTTTAGGAGGCAAGTATGGTTACCACTACACCGCTAGGACTGACTTAATTCATGGTGTTTAGCAGCTTTGGAAGTATTTTCCAAAGAACATTGACGGTTTGTTGCCAGCGATGAGAAAGGCACTGTATGCAAGTTACTAGGTATATGACAGAAATGCTGTCATAATGTCCGCTTTGTTACCTAACGTTTCCTACGCAATGGCTGCTTCACTTTAAGGATGAGATCATAATCATAGGGACTGTGATTGGATCTGTAATATTGGGGATTCACAGTGGTTCCCTCACTCACTGGATGATACTCGCACACCTTGACTATCATACGTCAGAATGGCTGTGACTTTCATTGGTGAAGGAGCTTGGCGAAACTTGTGTTTGCGTGGGGATCCAGAGTGACACCATTCGCTAGATAGTCGCTTGAGTTCTGGTTCATACGCCCTTGCCCCGTCTCATCAATTGCAATGATGCGATTCAACATGGCATACCCTGCTTCCTTAAATATCGTCAGATTCATGTGACAGGTTTCTTACCGAGTGTACTTCTGTACCTCACTTTACACACATTTTCCGCTTGTTTAGATCCTCTATTAAATTCGTTGCATTGCTCTTCTAATTCCACAAGTGTCAGTGCGTATCATCGCGTAAGCACTGTTCCATCCTTGTCCACAGGACATCCACTGCGCGGAAGATCGGCAGTCGACAGCCTGTCCTGTTTGAAGGCCTCTTTTACCTTGCCGCTGTTCGATAGGGCACATCATGCGTACACTCAGTGCTTCCCGTAGCTCTGTATGGCATTCTGGTGCATTTCTGCCGCGAAGAAATGCTATTTTCACACACGCACGTAGATCACTCTTCGTGACCTCGATTCTGACCACTGTCGCTCGCCAACTGAACTCGGGGCGTGCTGAGACACGCAGCTCTACTCACATACACCATCTGGTTGCTTCATCCAAAGGTACAGTCCTTACCTAGTACTTTCAATCGTATATCTTAGACTTTTTGTCCTGTCCCTTGTTCGCGAGGAAATAAAAACATAGAGATTCTTGGCTTATGAGCCCCTCGTAGCATCTATACTGCAACTGTAGAATTAGCGACTGTAATGAAGCTGAAACTAGAAATAAAATCAATAAACGCATGATGCCTGTTCCATGGAAAATTATTAAGTTTTAAATAATCTAGAGATGCAAGTAATGAAACTTCTGTGTACATAGAACGTTATATGCTTTTAAGGCCCTGGATTTCACTAAGGGAAGAGCAATTTTTTTTTAATCTTTTTCTGCATTTGAAAAATCAAAAGCAGAAACATGAAAACGCTAGTCTAACATTTTTAAAAGTATTAGATGTTAATTAGGCTTATTTTACAATTTCTTAGGATGAGAAGTGTGCCGTTTTTACACGCTTTTCTTTGATTCTGATACACAATCCTCTCGCCATTCTTCTTCACTTGGGCACGTCAGCATGGTACGCCGAGCAGGCCCTGTTTGCCATTGGCTCAAGTTGATCGAATGTTTACGAAACCGATATTGTAGCCATGCTAGGTGGCGTGCATACGACTCTTTTCTCTACTGTAGAAAGAGGAACCCAGCGGGGTGAGACGTGTACAACTTTCGGTGCTTCATTGTAAATTGCTACTAGGCCCGGAGCCTTCTTCACCATCTACACCCAGTAATACACGTAGAATGAAGTTTTGAATTTTTTATGGTTAAGTTTTTAATTGTATTAAATTGGCTTAAAATTCCTTTGTTATAATTTTCGTCAGCGAGGAATTGTATTTATAAACTCATATATCGAATTTATTGTAATTAAGGAACAGCATTTAAAATCTTTTATTCTTTGTTAAAACAGTTTTTTTACAATATGCATGCGTCCTGGCATTTATTTGCCAGAAATTTTATTAATTATTATATGGTAAACGTGGTAAAGAAATATAGATTGAAAGCTTTCAAGATTTATGATTTTAAAGCTTCAAATTTAGTATTTTAAGTGTTTAATAGATATTTAAATTATATATTGCTGAGATACATTTATACCATTTGCATGGTTAAGGTCGATTTCTTTCTTTCTTTCTTTCTTTCTTTCTTTCTTTCTTTCTTTCTTTTTTCTTTCTTTCTTTTTCTTTCTTTCTTTTGTTTTTTTTTTTACCATAGTTTGTCTTTATTCTAAATTGAAATGTGTTTTACTTATGCTATATTGTTCAAAAATTATTCTGTTAAAAACTGTACATTCGTCTTCTCCTTCTCCTGTATTGCAAATTAGCTTTCTTTGGCCACAGGTTTTCTTTCCAGCATGAAAACTGTCTTGATATCAGCAGGTGTTGAATTATTTTACCTGTGACAAGGTGCAAAAGCCATTGAGCATAAACATGTTTGATTTATTCCTGCTTTTATAGGAAACAAGACAAAGTGTTTGTTGCATTTAGAACCACCTTGCAATGGCAGCTGTCTTTCAACTTTTTGAGCAAATAACCAATAACAATCGCTGTCTAAAATGGTTTGTATTGTTTTATGCGTACATAACTACACATCAATGCAAAACATATTAAATGAAATATATCGATTCAAATTGGAGAAGAAAACTGCGAGTAGTCATTTTGTATTGTTTATTATTTACATATTTATTTAGAAAGAAAGAAAAGAGGTGTAGCGGGGAAAGGGAGAGGAGTATTTTCTTTCCTCTTTGATTGTTTCATTTCCCCTTTCACTTTTTATCCAATTTTCTATCCCTTTCCTATCCCCCTTCTTTTTCTAAAAATTGTGTTTTTTGTCATGTTTTGTACTTAAAACGTTTTATTGTTCTTCCAAAAAGAAAGGGGAGGGAATGCAAGAAACAGGAGAGGGTAAGGGAGGATTATTTGTCCATTTTCATAGATTTTTGGAAATGGCTAATCTGACAGAGCAGCAATTAAGCATCATATGCCATTCGTTGTCATGTGGTTTACGTAAAGGCGTTCTGAGTTACAAGTCAAACTGTTCCATTATTATACCCATATATTCACGACAGATTGAAGGAAATTGTTTCCAAAATTTTGTCAAGATGAAATTATTTTACTATGTGAAAACAGGTGGAATTATTCGCCTTTCTAATTTTTTTTATATTAATGGTGTTTAACGCCCATTTTTACTACTGAGGCACCAGAACGGTATTCGCAGTGGGATAAAGAGTCCTGTAGGTTAATTCTCTGAAAAAAAGGGTTTAGTACAGTATTCATATGAGTTACAGAATCAACTGTATGCTTAAAAGCCTTATGATTATTTTACCATAGATGGGCACCATAACCCGTTTTTTTTTCCTCCCAATGGAGGAGCACTTCTTGTACCAAGTCAGATTTATCAGCATTCCAGTAACTATTGTTTTGAGTACACACATAACAATGGAGATGATATTAGGCCTCGTCGGAGAAACAATATTAAATGTTGGTCTATTTGTCAATTGTGCACATTTTCCACAATCCACTCACAAAATATGGGCTTACGTACGGGGTCACGTAGCTGAAGAGCAGGTGCCACAGTTATTTTATACGGCTTGAAGTAGTAGCCTTTTGCACAGACCCATATGAAATTCCCACGAAGAGATTTTAGAGGGGAATTTTCTAAGCGATTACCATTGTCATGTAATCTTTCTTCTGTGAAAGCCCTACGCTGTTCTTTTGGTTTCTTAGGCTGGACACTTCTAGTCTCTTGAAATCTGTTGTGCAGATCATGGACTGTTTTACTATCTGAGCCTCTACATCCGGGAATCTTGCATGAAACAATCCTCGAGCTTCACCAGCTGAGTTAACGCATATGAATCGTACATAAAGAGACGCTGTGCCGCTGTATAACGAGCCATAATACACTTTTTGAATACTGCGGAATTAAGAAATGAATAACACAACGAAATAGCCCCTCTGCGACTGCCAAAGTCAGCAAGGTGAACAAGTAAGCAGGTTTGCCACCCCCTCCAACGCTGCAAATGAGTGGTAGCTCGCTCATAGGAAAATCCTCGCACCGCGGAGAAAGCACATCACTGATCGCACTGTATTTACGCACTATCATGTAAGTAAAGCCAGGAAGAGTGTTTTTATACAAGAGTTTTACTAAATTATTTGTTTAAAATGAAGTTTTCATGTAATTATAATAAATTGTTTGTATAAGAATGCAAAAGGTCAGACGCCTAGAGATTGGCTAGGGCCAGAGTTAGGTGGTTTTTTTGTAGTGTCTCGTAGCGTATTAGCAAATAATTTAAGCACTATTATAAACCGTCTCGTTTTCGGAACAGCATTAAAATGCCGAGATAGATATTATGAAATCAATTTTTAAACACCGTATCGTTATTGCTCATAAATTATGCTTTTATTAACTTTAATGTTGGTGTAGATAATTATTATTAGTATATGAAATTATCCATCCTAAATAATTGAAACCAAAAACATTCATAAACGATTGTTTTATTTGTGGATATTCGAAAATTATAGAGTCTGCAACTTGATTTAAACTGTACGTTATGTTTGTAGTATTGATTTCTTAGGCAGCGAAAAATCGTTTGTTATCTGTAAATAACAGGATCTTTAAACATTTATTTATCCCAAAACTTTTAGTCCTCTTGAATTACGTGGTAAAAGTAATGATTAAATTAGACTAGAGAAGATAAAACGTAAGATCAATTATGTTTATTTTGTATTCTGTACTGTTTGTTGTCGATTGTCAACTGTTGCTTTTCCGCCAGTCACGTCTACTCGCGTCTCTTGAGAAAGCCAAAGTAAATACATCATACGGTGCACTTTAGCACAATAGCTTTTAATGTCAGTTGGCAAGGATTCTTAAATAGTGGAGCATGAGTACCAAAAGTCCTTGAGATTGTTAGTTTTTTAAAAGTATGTTTACTTTTTATTTTAGCGACGGCGGAATAAGAGTTAAACAATCAAACACACATTTATACATCAAATAAGTGCATTGGAAAGTACAATACGCAAGGGAGAGATAATGGAAAATTTACAAAGGCTTGTGAGAATTTAAGAAGCAGCCTTAGTTAAAAACATATCGCCAACCTTATATTTACAGGGGAAAAAAACTGGAGAAAGTAAAAAAAAATATTTGAATTTAGTTGCCTGTTTGCTTTAATTCCAAATACGAGGGCTAGTCATTAATGACTGAGAAGGACCTTTTTCTCATCGCGCAGTAAAGATATAGTGGTGAAACAATTTTCCATGAGAAGAACAGATTTCACACGATTGCTGGAGAAATTTGAAAATGCATAGCTCGTGCGTTCTTGTACAGGAGCGAGTGTTGGTCAATCGGCTGCGTAAATTGGAGTCGTTTCGTAACGAGCTGTACGCTGCTGCAAAATTTTGTTTCCCTCTGCAGAAATCCGGTAAAAAAAAGCGTGCGCCATATTAAAACAAGCATATGACTATTATGTTCAGCCACAATCAACCGCGCTTAAATGTTTCCAAGAGTTTAAGAAGGACCGTGTTTCAACAAGCGGGGCGGTTCAGGAGCTCCAATCACTGCAGTGATCGAGACCTTGATTAACATAGAGGAAGATCAACTAATAACAGTGGAGAGACTGGCAGACATGTTACAGATTTTCCGTGGTAGTGCTTGGTAGATTCCGTGACATATTGGTAAAGACTGGGTAGATTTCACGACAGAGAGGCCCCTCTACCAAATATGTCATGACTCTCTTGTAAAGCAACCCTAAATAAGTATCGTTAAATACATTCATCGACATAAGGTCGGGCAAAGGGCCTAGCTCACAATATTTATCTAATAACTTCATGCCCAACCTGCTCAAAATAAAATAAAAACAAGAAAATAAGGGACCGAGGTGTTCACTGAAATTTCAAATATCTAATTCACTTAGGGCATTTTATTTAATTTCTATAAGTCGCACTTACTTTCATGACGGACGTTGACCAAGATGGGCTTACCGAAGCAGTTGATGTTAATGTCCACACTCCTCAGTTCCCAGCTCTCGACTCGACTAGAAACCTTTGGGAAACATAAAGCGTTACCCAACCGTTACTTCTAAATGTTTCACCGACTCAATCCTACAATTCAAGTACTATACCACCGCCACAGATGGCCAAGGTGTTACGGCGCGAACTTGTGAGCGGGAGGTCTGAGATTCGAATCCCGCCAGGACCGTCCTGCCTGACTGAGGTTTTTTTTTTTTTCAGGTTTTCCTCAGTCCTCATAAATGGCAAATGCCGGGGAGGTACCCTAAACTTAGGCCTGGAACACTTCCTTCCTTAAAAAAATCCTTTCCCTATCATTTCATTTGATGTATCATCAGTATCCACCGCCTGTGGTGCCTCAGTAGTAAAACGAGCGTTAAACACTGTTAAAAGAAAGTAGTATACTAGGGGAGAAATTACTTTGTGATTGACGTTTCTACGGTCATGTGGCCGCGCCAGTACGCTGTTGCCACTTCTCGTCATTCGCTATCCGTCTTCAACGGCTGCACTCCAAGATCGTTCTTCCTGCTGCTCTGTGATATAAAACACATTTTACACTCCATATTTATCCTTGGTATATTACATATTTTTACATATATGAAATAAACTCACATATTCTTACATAATCGAACATTTTATCATAAATATTTTCCACGTGCTCTCACTAAAATACTTGCGTACGAAAAAATTAGTGCACGCACTTGAAAACTTAATGCTGCTTGTAATTTTAAACTTTTTAACCCGGTGTTAACTGTTGATGCAATGTCGATGATATCATGCCTCTGGCAATAATGTGTTTTGTTACCTGATTCGACGAGCCTCTCGCCAGCTGAGTCGCAGGCATCAAGTGCCAATCACAAACTAATTTATCCCCTACTATAATTTCCCTACATTGCCCCTTTATGCTACAGAATGATGCTTAGGAAAGGCTGGTCTGGAACCGAAAGAACCTTTTGGTCGCCTAATTTCACGCTGTGCTACGATGGGTTATCCATTCAGTAATGCTATTAGGTACAAGCAATGGCAAGCTTTTCTTAAAATCAGCTTATAAAAGAGGTCCCCAGTCATTTCATATGGTAGCCTATCGTTTTCAACTCCATAAATGCTCACCATCATCACTTGCAATATGTAGTAAAATGAGAGGCCTGATTTTCCAATAGGATTTTTCGGTTCTGTGGTCTCCCTAACAAATTGCTTGTTCATTCCCCCCGCCTTTATTTTGAAATCCATACACACTGTAGACTCTGCATGACCTTCATTCACACACGCCTAATCCGTAAAATACAATTTGCGTCGTTATTGTCTGCACCATAAAATTTTGTCATCACTAACAACAACCAAATCAAATCTGATCTCACCCATAACTGTATAAAACTTGTTCTCCTAAAGTTAGGCAAATCGGAATCACTACTTATGATAGATGGTACTTTGTTATAGGAGTCATGTTTTCATTTTAAACGACACAGATTCATCCACCGAATTTCTGTCACAGGCGTTTTCCCTTTAAAGCTCAATTTCACAATGCCCAGTATTGATGCTTGAAACTGAAACACCAGTGAAGCCAGTTGTCAAGTCTACAATTACATTTTTTCCCCCCTCAATGTATAAGGGCCTGAGGAATGCTCCTCTAGCTTGGCTGGAGTCTTTCGGAATGCCTGGAAGGCGCGTCTGCATTATCCAAAGAATAGCTGCTCGGGAAGTGATAAGATGGTAATTAGGCCAAATGACCAGGGGAAATTGTTGCGTAAGTTTCCTAGGCTTTCAACGAAAGACCTAAGGAAAACCACCTGGATAATCCTTAGTCAGGAAGCTGACCCAATCGGGAAGCACGAGTGCTACCATTAGACCATGGCGGTGATTCCTAAAGAATATTTTTGTAACACTTTTCATACGATTTATTTTTCGCCACTACTCAATGATTTTTCTTGCCGGTGCAAACGTATACCATAAGAGGGCCATGTTGCAGACGCCCAATGTGCTTTATCAATCCTGCGCATGATTTTCTAGTCGCAATTGCCAAGCTAAATCAGCTTTATATATTGTAAATTAAATATGCTATTTCACTGTTATTGCAGCATTTTAAGGCATTTTAAAATGTTTTGTGAACAACTGATTAGAAAGCGAACTCGCTTCGGGTGGAGTTATTTTAAAACTAAAAGTCAGGCAATGAAATCTTACTTGCGCGTGCTTTTGTTTACATCGCAATCTGAAGTAAGGGCGAATATATAGTAAATATAATTATCATGAATAGTAATGGATTCGTTAATCATGAGTAGGAGTAATAAATGTATAAATATTAGAGACGTATAAATAAATAATAAATATTTAAATAAGGAAATAAATAAATGTACATTTAAGAATACATTTGAAATATTTTTGTATACTCTGTACGGTAAAAGAAGTAATGCTACATTTGTATAAAAGGAGGTTTAAAACAATGGAGAGCAGACTAACAGGAAAGAGAGAAGCTTGGCCACAAGGAGTTTTATTTGTTTGTATCAAATAACATACTTCTTTTGAATTTTCCTTAATTTACGTAAAGTTTCCACGCAGATTTTAATAAAATGGTAGAAGATGTTCGCTGAAGGAATTAGTAAATGGCTCCAGGATGGAGAAACAGCATTGAATATCACTGGGAGCGAATTTGGAAACGCTCCAGCACCAGATGTGGTTATTGTTACTTAATGTAGGCCACGCATCAGATGTTTGGCGCCATTCCCTCAATGTCTTGCCACCGGCGAGTGATTCACTGCGTTTTCACTCAAACTGTGTGAATGAGATGGCGTTACGCGTCAGAAATGTGTGATATACCCTAATCCAGCGATTTCCAAACTTGCATTCACGACTCCCTTTTGAAAATGAAAGTATTCACTTTGCTACATAATAGTTACAATCAATTTACAAGTTCGCGCACGCCTCAACAATGTGACATCTCTTCAATCACAGAGCATTTGCGCTGCTGTATAACTGGTTAATATATTGAAAAGAGAATTTGTTTCTATTTGAATATAAGTTAACTTAAATAGTTTAAATAAAATTATGATTTTTATTTTTGATATTTGTTGGAAAATTTATCTTGTTTTAGTTTTAAGTTCATAATGCAATAGCTAAATATTTTTAATATAAGGGACGTGAGAATGGGGAAGTATTAAATAAAAGTACTGTTTCTGCCTGCAACACTTCCTCGCAAGGTGCGAAAAAAGCAAAATCTCGTAAACATTGTGAAAGTTATTTACAATGTGTTTTCTCAGTGATGGGTGATCGACTTGTGTTATATGTAGAGCTCGGAAGATCCGGCATTTATTTTGGTTAAAATAGGCAGGCCAAACGGCACTTAAAATATTGAAAATAGGCATTTGTTTAAAGTGAAAACAGAGCAATATCAGTCATAAATGAAAATAAGTATTTTAAGATACTCAATAATCTCTTTTAAGTACTTAAGCTTGCTTATTTTGATTACAAGCAACCACAAGATGATTTTTCAAGGTATCGAATGTCATAGTCGCTTGTCATAGAGAACATTTCTCATCGTGGGAAAAAAAAAAAAAAAAAAAAAAAACGTTCTATTGCCACTGAGTGATTGGGGCATATTTAAAACAAGTTATTTCTGAAGGACCGGCCTTATCTTTCCAGCTTGCATTGTTTGTTACATTTACGCAGCTGAGACCCTCACTATAAATTTTCTAGAATTGTCTCACGCAGATGGATATAATGCCATTCGCCAGGATTATTCAAAACTACAGTACTTCCCTCAACCTCTCTATTTCCTGGTATTTGCATGCCAGAGGTTACCGTGCGTTGCTTTCACTAATGAAAACTATTTAAAGAACTTAAGTGAATAGGTTGAGAAAGTTTTTGACTGCTTGAAAGGAAATAAATATATAACAATATTTTCAATAGATATTTTTGTGAGTTGAACATGCCATTTAATTTTTCTAATTTATTTCACTTCGATATATTGAACTCCTACATTTGCCATTGATAAAGATTGAAGAAAACTGGTAAGATCATCGGTTCAGGGAGGAGGAGGCGGGAATCGAACCACAGATCTCCTGTCACCCTTGTTGATCTGCTACCATCATCACTAGTCCACCACCATGATAATCGCTTCAGGCCTGAGTTCTAGCTGATTAGACATTTTTTATAATCCTTAAAGAAGTAAAGGAGCTTACTTTAGACGACAACAGACTCTGTTTTTCATTCATTCTATTCAGTACTCCATATCGCCCTTGCCTTGGGACGTAAAAAACTTACAAAAAGAGAGAAACACCAAAGGAATGGAAGGAAACTGCGCTAGTTTTGTGATATTTATATATTTACGAGATAGACATTAGAATGTTGGCTTCTAATAAAAGTGCGTCAGTCAGGTGCTACGAAAACTAAAG
Source organism: Metallyticus violacea (assembly GCA_030762175.1). NCBI lineage: Eukaryota > Metazoa > Arthropoda > Insecta > Mantodea > Metallyticidae > Metallyticus > Metallyticus violacea. The sequence continues at coordinate 20,470,824 of CM060839.1, read as the reverse complement.
AAATTACTCACCAAGTTGAATAACTCTGAATAAAAAGGAACATAAAATAAAAATTAAGCTATGTTAATTAATAAAATAAAATATGTTATGACATTACTGTGTGGTATTAGGGGAACAAAATTAGAATTCTTGCAATCTGTATTACAAAAGAAAAACTACGTGTTTAGAATTATTATTATTATTGTTGAGATTAAACCATAAAATTAATAGTAATTCTTAATTAAATAAAATGTATAGAGAAAGCTGAACTGTGTGAGTATTTTTAAACATTTTTAAATGTAATCCTGTTTATGAACTGAGTCCTTGATATCATCTTTACATTCACTAAAATAGAGAGAAATAACAGAAAATTTCGAGTTACATTGTGTATTTAAGATGATGTTCATATGTTTCAATAAAACAAAAACATGTTACTATTTAAAAACAATTACAATGTACTAAGCAAATAAAAACAATATAAAGTTACATCGATTTTGAGTGGCATTGAAATTTAATTTAAATGTTACTGTAGTAAAAACATGTAATGCAAACTTGCATTTAATTTTCTGTTCATTGTTTTAAAATGAGAGAAAAAGACAAATTAATTCAGCTTATAAACTGCATTTATAACGTTGTATATATTTATATATAACAAAAGCATTGTCCTGAAGATAGCATAATGTGAAATATTAATCCAATATGTTTTTGAGAATTGTATTCGTATGTAAGAACGCTATGTAATAACATTCAGAAAACGTGCCTAATAATTTGAAGATACTGATTTCAGAAACTACTTTTGTTATTTTATTTCAATGGCATATACCGGGGTTTCTTTAAAAAACTTTAAAATTCGGCCGCTGGAGGAAATTTTAAATTTCGCTTTAACCCTCACTTGGTTTTCAAGTATACTTCTAATGGCCCGATTGCCATGATTTTCAGAAAGTAATTTTAATTGATGGTTATATTCCGAGATTTGTTGAGAAGAAACAAAAATTGCAACCGCTAGAGCATTAATAAAACACACATATATCATATATATAGGTATATACTTTTTCTTTCTCCAATTTTCATTTTCGGTGCCTAGTAGGTAGTGAATATTTAAAGAAAATTTCCAAAATTTCTTCATGGGTATAACCGCAATAGCTACACCCCTTCGAAATGAGCTAAAACACCTAAACAGTACCACAATTATCGTCATATTCCGAAGCGCTTGTGTTAATCAAAGACAATTGAAGGTGGTGAAAGGTGGTAAAAAAGTGCATCTCAAATATAACGTAATGCATGGAAACAGATAAAGCATGCATGCATCATGGACGAGAAAAAATAACCAAGTGAAATAATTAATAATTGAAAAAAAAAATAACAATTAAAGTATGTAACTTATATACATTCTTGGTAGTATTTTTGATTCTCTGGATAAATGGAGGATGTACAACGAATGACATGACATAATTAGCACACAGGTTTTGCATTTAGGGCATTAGCAAGGTTATGGGCCTGGGACTAGCCGGATGATTTAGACAGAGATATATCGCGGCGAAATATACCGTTCGACCAGTTTTGTTTTCCCCCTGCGTGTTTTGCCCACAGCCGGTTAACCTGCCAGCCGGATTCCAGTGATTAATGACGGGTAAAAGAATAAATCAAACCCCATACAACAATACACAAGCCAGTTTAAGAAGCTCATTACTTACCAAATTATCAAATGAGTTGTTGAAACTTCCTGCCCTCATTCTCCTTGCGTTTTGATTTCTCTTTAAGAAATTGTTCATTACTCACTGTATTCATTTTGAGAAATCCGGAGAATTTCCTAACGAATATTATCTTTGAGTTCTTGTATGGTGTGTGGGTTCGTCTTGTACATGGCGTTTTTTAATTTACCTCAGAGTTAATAATCGTAGGCTGTTAAATTGGGGGACCAAGGGGGCCACAAATCCCTACTGATAAATCTGTCTTGTGAATTACTATCATGGAAGTATTCGCAATATGAGCAGTGGCAGAGCCCTGTTGAAAATGGACATGCTGTGCCGTTGTAAACACGCTAGGCATAATGCACCTTATGCGCACTGTCGAACAACACTCTGGAACAGCCGTGCTACGAACAGAAGCAATTGCTTGTAAGCTTAATTACTTTAATTATGTGATAAAAATATTATTAATTTTAATTATTAATGAGTGGCATTACTCTCTGTTTTCACTTCAAATAAATGCTTATTTTAATTATATTACTTCTTTTTCAGTATTTTAAGTGCCTTTTTGCTGCCTAAACTTCAGGGCTGTGGTTACAAGAGATGATGAAAATGGTGCCCCTCAGTGGCATTGCTTACTGTTAAATGCAAGAAACATTTTCTGAACCGCAGCGTTATTAGGGAAGAAATGTTAGATGAAATACAGGATTTCCTAAGACAATGCCGATTCCCTTTGTCAACGTGGTGCGGGAAAATTCGAAGGTGTTGCAGGTTAAGGAAATGGGTTACTACCTGCAAATAACAATATTGTAGTATTCCGCTTTTTTCATCCTAATAATTAACATTTAATTATTGCCCCTCGGCTTAAGTGAATAATGTTGCAGATATCATAACGACTTGAAATAGGCTTCCATGTTTCTATTATCACTCATTTCGGAATCGTCGTCTAAAGTTTATTAAAACGTTTAAGATCACAAGTTCCGCTTCAGTCTCAACGGCTTTCAACTTTTGAGTATTTAACTCGTGATGAAGAGATGACAAAACTTCAAACTGGTTTAAACCGTATTTATTGCTAAATGTTCATTACACCATAGATGAACCTGTTCTCAAAGTAACAAATAAAAGAAAAACTTTTTTGTATATTCTTTGTATACCTTTACTGAAAAATCTTTAAAATGATACAATAAAAATAAATCACAACATATTGCTAGAATCAGTTTTTGCTAAATAGTGGTGTACTATTAAAATTCTAAAACGCGTATTGCATCCAAGGGCCACGAATCTAAAGAACATGTACTTTACATTATTCTTCTGTTGGATAAAGGATAGTATCAATAATGAAGTAATAACCAAAGCAAATAAATACGTAACTTGGACACCCCTGCCTGCTTGTTGGCGACACAATCCTCAACCGTCCCTATTCCAGCCACTCCACGCGTTTCCTGTCTCCAGACTTATTTTTGTGTTGGTTCTCTTTGAAAAAAACGGAAGCAACATTTCTTGTTAATGTCCCTTCTTATTGATGACAGCGCTGCTCTGGCACCTTTAGTCAACGTGTCATATTCAGGTGACATTGGGCATGTCATTCGGGCTCAAGGAAAGCATTATAATGTCTTAAAATCCGGAGAAAGTATACCTTTCAAAAATACCTCCCCAGGAATTTGCGGATAGCGTTGGTAGTAAACAAAGATTACGGGATATCACTAAGAGTGATGGAATATAACAAAACCTCGGACCGGTTCTGACTATGTTCGTTTCGTATAATAGACACCTTATTTAAAGACACCTAACAAACTTGGCTAGTACGGTAAACAATGTTCACCACTATTTTTGCGAATAAACGTATCACTGGACCTTTTTAACAACGCTTTCTGGTATCAGAATATTAGAACAAGAGCTACATTGAGCGGCGGGGGGGGGGGGGGAGAAAAAAACCTAAATACTTAATTTTTAAACACATTTTAAAATAAAAAGCTATGTTTAATGAAACGAAGACATAAATATTAAAATAGATTTGCTTTAAAAAAAATTATTTAACAACATTTTATCATCCAAGTAACGCATAAGGAGTATTTTAAGCACAGATTCTACCCCATTATAGATTTTAATGCAGAAAAATCTTCAAACATGGTCAAACATTATAATAAACAGAACTTTTTAAAAATGTTGAATATTGGCGCTTTTAATTGTTCTCTGGCTGTTTGAGTAAGACAATCACGGCCTCAGTAACGAGTGTTGCCACCTCTAGCATAATTACAGCTGCGATTCGGTCAGGCATGCTCCGGATAAGATCTGAAATCTCCTTTGTGATATCAGTGCCCATTCCGCTTGAAATGCAGCCCGAAGGTCTGCCAGTGAGTTGGGGAATCGACACTTAGCATGCCTCCCAAGCATGTCCAGGCATGTTCTATCGGGTTCGGTCTGGACTGAGTGCAGGTTATACCATACGTTCCATCTCATTCACATCTAGGAACTCAGAAACACGCACGAGCTCTATCATGCTTAAGGATAATGTTATAAGGGTGCAAAAGGCACTGTATGATCAGCAACAATCTCCTCAATGTACTGATGAGCTGTCAGTGACCCATTCTCGATTAACATCAGTTCCGTCCTTGCTTCAATGCTGATTCCTGGCCAAACCATTACTGAATCTCCATTAAAAGTGTAATTGAAGAGAAAGTGAAGGGTGCATAACGTTCTTCTGGTCTTCTCCATACTCTCTCCATCTTACAAACAGATCTTTCTCTCGCCCGTGCCCCATTCCTCCATAATCCAGTTTTGAAGGTTGCATCAGAGAGTCATGGGTTCCCTGGTCAGCAATGGTTCTTTTGCAGATCTCTTGCACTGCAAATTCACTTTATACAGCCTTCTTCTAGCTGTCCTTTCACTGATGTTAATATGTCGTACTTGCTGCAAATTATTCCTGGCCTCCACCGATGTTGCGTGCCGTCGCGAAGAACTTGCAGTTAAAGAAAGCGATTGTCGCTCAGACGTACTTGAAATTTCGCAGCCTCTCATTTACCTTGTTGGCAGTATGAGAAGGCACGTCGACATGCAAGAGCAACCCACCTTTCCTCCTACGACCAGAGCCGGGCCCCCTGGTGTAGATATCATCCTCTCTGAACATTGGAATGAGAAGTGCCAATGATGTCAGCAATTTAACGTGGACTTCGTCCATCCTCCGCTAATGCCACAGCCCTTGCTGCATCTTCAGCTCTAAGAGACATTTCAAAACGTTAAAACCGACTTAAGATGATAGTTAGGCAAGCCTGAATGCTTTAAATTATCACGCGGCACAATAATGCACTGCAACACTTTTAAACAATAAAGCATCGCTTTGCGGTGATGTAAAAATCGCCTTACGCGCAAAATTAACGTGTCAGAATTTAAAAAAAAAAAAAAAAAAAAAAAAAAAAAAAAAGGAGGAATGGACTAATGCTTTTTAAATCCATTGCTTAGCCATTAGGTCTGTTGTTGCGTTTCTGTAATGTCACAAGGTTGGCTTTATATACGGCTTGAACCCAAGCTTAAGTGTTGTTAGAGAGAGAGAGAGAGAGAAAGTATAGCTCGCTGTTTCGCCTTTTCTGCCGCTGAGTGTATTTGTAACCTGGTTTGCTATTTCATCTCGCATAGTAAAATGAAATATATATAATCATCTTTGCTAGGAATTACTGAGTATAAATAAAAGTTTTAAAAACCAACTGGTTGTTTGACCAGCATAGATGTCGTTTATGGCATGTAAAGTTCAGTCATTTCCTGCGCGTAGCGGCGTTGCGAAACAAAGTGGGTGTGTGTGTTCGAAAAGTCTGTACATTAGAGCAACTCAATGAACAATCTTGAAATTTTGAGAAGTCAATATTTGCTCTACATTCCACACAAAATAAAATAAAAAAGTAAAATAAAAATACCAGAATAATAACTTTTAAAATCATTAACAATACATATAAAATATAAAGAAATTGCATTATCGATGACACACTGCCGATTCCCTCCTCTCGATTATCATCCTTTTCGGACCTAGTTGTCTCACTTTCATCAGAAATTCACCTAGTCTCTCTTCTTTTTTGCCTGTTAACAAGGCCCATACGAACATCTCTCTCTCTCTCTCTCTCTCTCTGTTCGATCCTGTAAAGGAGTGCGGTAGATATTTCCCCCCCACCCATTCTTTCATACTTTTACATTCAGCCAGAATATGTATCCATGATTACCCCACCCCACAGATGGGACACATTCTCCGCCCATATTCGTCAGTGATCTTAATTATGCGTCATGCCCCCAGTCTGAACCACGCTAGCCCCTTTCTAGTGAGTTTAGTCCCTGTTTTGATTTACAGCTCCATCCCTCATTCAAAATTTAGCCCCTATTGTACTTCCAGCGAAATCATCTCTCTGCATTGCGCAATTGTCTTCTGCCTATCCATATCCCTCAAGCTGTTCTTAACCTTCCTCCATGCGCTCTTTCTATGCCCCTGACCGCAATCCAAACGGAGCCCATCCCTGTTGTTTCTAGTACCATTCTTAATTGGATGCTCATATCTTGTTCACTCCTATCCCCAGCTGTTCCTGATAGCACAATACCCTAATTAACGTTTGGTTTCCATGAACAATTCGCAGCCAGTATTTCATTACTCAGATTTTACGTTGATGGTCTCGCTGTAGGCCCCGAATTCTCTCTTAATTCCACAGTTCGCCGTGCCCCTCTCCAGCCCCAAATTTCCTTTTAGAAAACGTGTTCTAGGTTCGCAGTTTGTTCCCATCCCCAAATTTCTGCCCCATATGTCATTGTAAATCTTACTAGTGCCCCATAGGCGGTTTGCAGGACACCTACAGGCATGTCTGGGATTTTGCTAAGTAACATAAAACAGGGAGATGAGAAGGTAAATACCTAAAAGAAAGGAGATATGTATATAACCGAGAGGAGGAAGAAGCATAATGTGATAAGGAGAGAAGGAATAAAGGAGCAAAAAAGTGAGAAAAGAAAGATTAGAGAAGGAAATTGACGTTAGAGTAGAAAGCGGAGAAACAGAAAAATTGAAGGAATCAAAAATTAGCGGGACAGGAAACATAAGAGAAGTAGTGCAGTTGGAGGAGAGGGGCAAAATTGATGATATTAAGTGGATACTTAAAGAACAGGAAACACAAGATAGAGGAGAAGGAATATAAAGGTGTAAAAATAGGAAAATATTAAGGATGGGCAGGATATGGCGACAAGAGTGAAAAATAATAATAACAATAAAAGAAACAAGAAAAGAAGAAGTGAAAGAAACAAGAAATGGCAACTGTATGAAAACTTAAGAGTCTGTTAGCTAACAACTTTATGCTTGTTAAGTGGGGTAACGACAAAAGTTAGCAATCGGTATCTGGCAACTGAGTAGGCACGTTTGTGAACTCAACGTAGTTTATTTTCGCTTCGCATTTGTTTATTTTTATGAGGAAACGTTAAAGTGAAAGAGAAAAGTGGGCCGTAAACAGCAAGAATTCGATGAAATTTAGAAATTAAAACAAAAGGATAAGAACGCCAAATTAAATTACGCTATAGACACACATCACTTTATAAAATACATTTAATCGCCAATTTACGAATCCATAGAATTAATTTTTTAGATAGAAGTTCTTTTAGCACAAGGCACTCCAACTAGAAATTGCATTTTATAACACTCCAGGATTACTAACTTAGGTTTACGCAATTTAATGATTATTAATCTATTTAAAGAAATACAAATTACATATTTTATAAACATATATTTTTTAATTCCTCACAGCTGTTTCAAAATCAGGTCATAGTGTAATTAATATATTCAGAACCCGAATGTCTTTTCTATCTGGATGGATTTATTTAAGAATCAGATAGAAATTAACATTCTTCAGTATAAGTGGCCAGTTTTTGTTTTGTATTTTTGTATATTTTTGCTTTTGTCGCCTTGTTCAGGGTTTAAAACCTATTTTTACCTATTTTGGATCGTTATGGATTTTTCTCTGCGATTAGTTAACACATTTTCAAAAGCACGTAAAGAATTTCAATATCGAAGTGAAAAAGGTTATAAAAATTAAATGTCACAAGAATATCTATTGAAAATCTTGTTATACATTTATATCCTTTCAAGCAGTCAAAAACTTTCTCCTCAACCCGTTCACTTATCTGTTTAAATAACAGAATCTTCATTAGTGAAAGGAAGGTATGGATACCTTGGGCATACGAATACTAGAAAATAGGATGAGGAAAGTACTATAGTTTTGAATAGTTCTGGTGAATGACCTTGTATCGATCTGCGCGAGACAATTCCAGGAAATTTATGGTGGGTAACTTCTCATTTGCATAAATGTAACAAACAATTGAGAGCGGTACAGCTGTGCAATAAACCGTTCCTACAATGTGTTCAGTACGGAAGTAAGAGATACTAACCTGATTCCCTTATAAACACATAAACAGAAAATGAACTAGACCAGAAACCACTGCGCATATTGTACTCATTTTCCAGGACTATTCAAAACTACTTTACTTTGTCTTGATCAATATTTTCATGATGTCCTGAAAGGTGAATGGTGTGAGCTCTTCTGAAACAGCTGATTTTAAATATGCTCCAATCACTTCAGTGGAAGTAGAACGTTCTTTTTCCATCATGAAAAATGTTCTCTCTGACAAGCGGCTGACTATGACAGTTGATGCCTTGAAACAAGTCTTGTTGCTATTAGTAACCAAGAAAAGCAAGCTGAAGTACTTTAATTATGTGATAAAGAAATTGTTGATTATCCTAAATGCCTGTTTTCATTAATGAGTGATATTACTCTGTTTATATTTTTAATAAACACCTTATTTTAATTATATTACAGCCTCTTTTTTCAGTATTTCAAGTGCCTTTTTGCCTGCCTATTTAAATAAAAATTAATTCCTAAACTACCGGGCTCTGCTTATAACACAACGTGGTCGATCACCCATTACCGAGAAACCAAATTGTAAATAACCTTGATGAACAGCACGTTTAAACACCGTCTCTTGCGAACCATTCTCTCATCTTCTGTGCAGTATACGATGTTGTAAAGTTTCTGAGAATTAAACTTTATATACGTTAACTTAAAAATCCTAAACACTCGACCATGTGTATTCTGAATCCTAGAACATGACAAAATGTGCGTGTTACATGCAGTTTACCTTTAACCGTTTTCCTTTCTGGGATTCTATGATAAGTTTGCCCAAAAATGGTTTGAGGTCGATTGGAAAACGGGTTTCTTTTTCCAATACATAGTGACAGCTGATTACCAGAAGTGCTGAAGAATGGCAATTAACAGCTTGGTGCCATTTGGTTCATGCATTACTCACCACGCTCGAGGCCGGGTTTGCGACCTCGGCGGTTACACAATCTCAACGCACCGCTTTCGTAACAACCTTAGAAGCTCTTCATACAACGGACAGAATTTCCATAGCTACAGCTGTTTATTCCCTTTGCTGGATGCAGTGATTTTGATTTTTTTAAATGGTGTTTTAAGGACCGTTTTCACTGCTGAGGCGCCTCAGGAGGGAACAGTGGTGATACATGAGATGAAATGAAGTGATATTTAGGAAAATATTATTTTAAAGGAAGAAAGCGTCTAGACCTAAGTTTAGGGTACCTCCCCGGCATTAGTCGTTTATAGGGACTGAGGAAAAGCTGAAAAAAACTTCTCAAGTAGGATGGAATCCCATACCTCCCGCTCACGAGCGATTTTCGTTCGATTATATTGGACAACTGTGACAGTTTTTATTCTGTTCATAAACTGCAAGAAAAAGCAGGATCCTATATGGTATCCTGAAAGACCATTGCACAAAAGTTTGTTTTCTTAGCCTCTGCATCAAATACATTATATATAACAAACTCTTTTGTTTTTTACACATCTTAAACAATGTTCCTGCACTTTTCCTTCCTTGCTAGTAATAATGGCTGAAAATTTAGCTTTTCTTATGTCTCTGTTGCTCTCTCTATCCCTCTCTGTCATACAAACACAGGATGAATCATATAAAACTACCATCATGAATATTTCTAAAACGAAAGGTTGTTGAGACGCACCGTTTTCGCTGGATTTTAATAATTTTTTAGAAAGTGTATTTCTAGCACAAAACTTTTTTTTCTCTCTCTCTCTCTTTTGGAGCACTCCTGTTGACTTCAAGAAAATAAAACTAGATGGTTTCAGAATGTCAACCCTTTATTTAGAACCATTATAGACCATGTAGTTTACGAGATATATGTAGAACTCGGGCTTTCATACTCTTTTTAAAGAAACCCCGTGATCGTTAGGCAAAAATCAGTATATCCCCCCCCCCCCCCGATTGTTAGGCAAAAACTGTATATACTTTCTCGCTTGTTGCCTACGATCAAGGGAAATTGTCAACGGTAGTGTTCCCGTATATGAAAATCCTTCAAAACCCATTGCCAATCTGCAAATGACAAGTGTTTTTTTTCCCTGCAATATGAGAACACGTAGTAAAATTTGATCATTTTTAACACTCATAGCAGTAATTACGAATATTTTGATCAAAATCTGAAATCATACGATTATCAATATTAAATCTCATGTCGATTTTTTTTTTTTATATTTATGTTTCCAGAAATTTGGCTCATTTTATAAGTCATTTTACATTATTACTTTGGTCATCATTTTTTAGCTCTACTGATAAATTGAATTAGATTAAAGCTGTCAAAACTCCGGCTTACATAATCCTGAATTAACTCAATATTTCCAGTGTCATTAGCTATCATGACTGCTATTAGGGAGATTCCAATCTAAGTATGTATCGATAGCTATGAAGACATGTGCGATGTAAGTTAATTTGCGAGTTTGGTAAATGTCGTGAACCTTGATAGTGCATTAATAACCATTATGTGATAATTGTATAGACTTTTTACTAAGATCAATGACATAACTAGTAGCTAAAATGACTTATTTGTAAATGTTGGATTTTAGTGGTGTAACCGACGTATGAACACAATTTGAAATAGTTGGAAACAAAACACTGTGAGCGTTGTGATATGTCTAGTTGCTATAACTATGGAAATAAATAGAAACAAAATTATCTTTTTGCTATATTGCAGTTTTTCAATCAATATTTTATTTTAAAATGCATGATATCGAGAAATATCGACAGTGTGAAAGTTCAATACTGAAGGAAGCTATGAATGTGAGTAATAATATACAAGGGTAAGTCCATAAGTTTCCGGCCTCGCCGATAATGATTGTCGCCTTCACAAAATCCTTATCTGTTAAATTAATAATTGCAGCTGTAACTTCCACTCCGCTGTGCTCACTTGTTCATTGTTATATTGAAACATTCTCAAAGATATTGGTGTGAAGCTTTTTGCAAAGTTTTTGATTATGCAAGAACCACATACAACTTTTTTTGCATGTCTTTGGTTTTGTTTTTCTTCCATAATCCTATTTGACCTGTCTTACAAACGTAAGCGGTCTTAGGTGTTCCTTCGTCCCCTATAACCAACTATGAGTGAATGTGACAGTAGTTTATGAAAGTACGTCAAAATGAAAAGTTAAGATTAATTTTAGACACGGATACAAAAGTTTATTTATAAACAATGGCTGGGCACTGCGCTACAGTGAGTTCGAAACAGGTTGTTCGTGCAGTGATGATTATTGTCGCTTACAACTATGTAATATATGTCGTAAGAACGTGGGTAAGGTAGCGGGCAATTGACCGCCCCCGGAAACCGATGATACATTTGCTAATATTTTAAAAAGTTACGTCTGAAATGGGGGGGGGGGATATTGGTGAGCTAGATGTCATTGAAAGGGATTAGAAGTCACAAAACTATAGAAAAATATTTCCAAAAACAATGAAAACATGAGCGTCCGAAAATCAAAAGCGGTCAGTTGCCCGTCATTGGGCTGCTAGTGTTAAAAGGAGAATGGTTCGTCACTAATGTTCCTCTATGGCATGTGGAAATTGCGCATTTAAAGTTAAATTCCAGACTGAAAAGACTTCCGCGACTGTCAATACCTGTCCTCAAAGGAGTGCTATGTTCATACCACGTGTGGGACGTCGGCATATTAGAAGTATTTGTTATAAGGTCGTTGCACCTGCCAATGCGAAAAAAATGAACGAACTGTCACAAAACAAACACCATTCACTTGTTCGAGACAGTGCGAGAAGTCGATAACTCGCGACTTCCTTTGAGGTATGTATGTTAACACCCACATCACATGCTTTTTTTTTTTTCACGAAGGCATGTTAACATGTGCGGTTCAAGTCATCCATCCGTCCTTCCGCTTTCCATCTGTAGCTAAAATGATGCAAGTGTCTGTGGTACAGGAGAGGGAGGAGGAGGCGGTGGGGGACTAAGTGGAGAGGGGAAATTGGTATCCCGTTGGATAATACTACAACGTTATACGAGTCAGAGCACGCTAAATCCGTCTGTCTGTCGCACGCTGTCTGTCTCGAAAACATACGCACGCGCACTCGGAGATGCCCAAAATACTGTAGTCGAGAGGGAGGAAAGTAGGAATTAGAAGAATGGAAAAAAGAAGTAGTAAATAAGCGAAATATTCCTGGAATAAATAATAGAAAATAGAATGTCAAAAGAAGCCTTTCTAATGGAGCTCTGTGCCCGGGCACTTGGCTTTGGAACTTAAGTCCGCGTGGATGAGATCCATCAGCAGTGGTGGTCGATTAGTGACTATCGATTATCGCTCTCTCGCACTCAAAAGTGTCTCTGACACTAGGCAGCAAAATTCTGCCCTAATTTTTTTTAAATAAATTTTAGTGTAAAGTTTAGTGAGATTTGGTGTTTGTGCTGTGAACAGTTTCTGAAGTGTTTGACCTAGAAAAAGGTGGATAAACAAATGAACGTTTGGCGGGCGGTGTTTCTCTACGCTAGGTCAATGTAAGCAGGCATCAAAACATGGATCGTACGATGTATGGTAAGGTGCAACCCGGCACCTATCATCCCTACCGGTGTGCGCTCAAGAAGGGCTCTTCCCCAGGATGTGAGTATTTGTTTCTTTTGTTAAGACATTTGCCCCTTCTATTAATTATACTGCACTATCAAATTTGTTGAGCCGTAAAACTGGCAAAGCTCTGAAACAAACAATCTTCACACGAGCAATCCACATAGTGCATTGTTTTTCATATAGTCCCATAAAAGTTTTGAATCTAGTAAAAATTAAATTTAATTTAATTACCAATAATATCTCCACAGAAACAGTTAATAATTTCAATTCACTACGCACCGTCTTCGACTCATCAGTGATTATTCACCGACATAACTCAGGCTTAGGAAGCCATACTTAGGATTTTTACGCCCGAGAAAATCTATCAACCCTGCCAGGAATTGAACCCGCGATCTTGGGTTTAGGAGGCAGTTATGGTTACCACTACTCCACCAGGATCGACATTGTGTATAGATAAAACATGTAAATGTAGTATACTAAAAGGAAAGTAAAACATCTCAAACCTATTCAGTTATTCACAAAATAGCGTGTGTCTAATTTATGATACCTACGTATAGTACTGCTATTGTGTATAGTTGCAAACATCCAGAGAAGTATTCGCGGATATACATGGGCGCTCTAAAAGTTCTCGGCATGACCAAGAAAGCACAAGATTTAAGAGAAATGTTTTTTTATTTGTTTATTTTTCAACATAGTCACTCTGTAATGAATACATTTAGTCCATTATTTTGATACCCTCAGTAAAGTAGGATTTGTCCATCTGTGAAAAACAAGCGTCTGTCTCAGCTTCAACCTCGTCATTTGACGAGAATTTTTGACCAACAGGCCATTTCTTCAGGTTTGGGAACAAAAAGTCGCTGGGAGCCAAATGCAGCGAATACGGCGGATGTAGAGGCACTTGGAAGCGAAGGTAATGGAGTTTTGCAGCAAAAATCCCAGATGTGTGATGATTCTGCCCTTCACGAGGTAGTGTATCAGCACCACACCAAGAGAATGCCAGAAAACCGTAGCCATAACTTTTCCTGCAGGTGGAACCGTTTTTGTTTTCTTTAGTGCACTTTCACCTGTTGTCACCCAGTTTTTAGACTGCTCCTTCGTCTCTGACGTGTAGTGATGAGTCCATGTTTCATCTACTGTTGTGAAACGTCGGAGAAACTCACTGGAATTGTTTAAATAAGTCTGAACACTCTTGCGACATGTTCATTCGAGTGCTTTTTGGTTCATTGTTAACAAACGCAGCAACCATTGAGCGGAAAGCTTTCTCATACCCAAAACTTCGTCTAAGATGTAGCGGAAATGGCCTATCGATGTTTTTGCAATGTCAGCCAACTGTCATAACTTCAATCGGCAAACATTGAGTACAACATTGTGAATTTTTATCACAATATCGTCGATCGTAGCGATTTTGGAACGTCCTGAGCGCTCATCGTCTTGATGGGTATACGACCACGCTTAAATTCAACAGCCCAGTTTTTAACCGCCGAAAAGGGGGGGGGGATCCTTTAATTTGAAATCTAACTCATTTTGTAGTTCTGTTGGGGTTAAACCCTTCAAAACGAAGTACTTTCGCACTGCTCTTTTCATCCATTTTGTACAAAATATTAACACTAGTTTGTTTACACGATCATCGCAAACAAGTGACTACGCTTGCTCGTCTGAAATTTATTATTTTTTTTTTTTTTTGATACTTAACCATCTCTTATTTGGCCATCTCTACGACATTTATGAGTCAGGCCGAGTAGAACGCCCCTAGTATGTGTCTCAAAGCCTTCTATCGCATCTATAAGATGGCTGGTGTCTTACAATATAAAATATTAAACGGATGTCTATAATCGTTCTCACCTGCATGTAATCCTTCCGCTAGAAATGAAAAATGGCGGATCAATCGTAACGGGTGTTAGCAGTGTTGCAGTCTTCGCCGCCCATATAGTTTTATGGGATTTCCTAATTAACATTCACCTCTGACAGTCCTACACCGTCCTTTAAACATCTGCTTAAACATCTGTTAGCTGGCGAAATACTGCTGAGATTAGATAAATACGAGACCCAGTTAGCAATTAACCGCATGGTGCATATTATTTTTGAGCGGTGCTTTAATTTTAGCAGACGATTGCTAGTCCAGAAGTCGTTGAGTGACGTAAAAACAAATGTGCACATATTAAATTTGTATTAATGCATGATTCATAAAGTATGTTTAACATGGCTATTTCACTTATGTGACGTCATCATAAAATCGACCAGTGAAATTAACAAAAGTTTGATTTTTAATCTCACAGCCCGATATCGCAGTGAAATTATCTTGAAGTTTATCAAATCCCTTTATCACGCGAAGTACATTTGTCTTCTGATCAGTGTAACCAACTGTACAATTCCTGAGCATCACACAGACTAATCAGGAACATCATTCGGCAACACTAAATAAAAAGTGCGGGTTTCTGCTTCCACATCTTCGTCTATTAATTCTCAAATGTTCTTTTTATCCAATGAAATTGCAGTCCCTTCATTCAAATTTGATAATTGTGTTTTCAGCAACTGTATATTTAACTAACTAAATGTATATTCACTCATGCAATTGTTTTTGCGTATTCAGCCAAACAGTATGTAGTCATTTTATAAATTATGTGACAATACCTGGCTAAGCAAGCACACATCTTAATAAACACGTTGTTCGGAATGGTAAAATGTTATCGCTGTTTTCTTTTTCTCAGTTGGTATTAGTAAATAGAACGGTAATAGTCGACTTTCGTCTATTTCAGTCTCACGGTTTCTGAATGGAATAGATATTCACAAGTAGAACATTTTATACAAGTGTTTGCAAGGCAAAATAACCCAGAAGAACACAATCCATGAGCGATTGTTAAAACAAAAGTTATATTAAATCCTCAATTATTTAAAGTTATTAAACCCCCAATAACCACTCCTATGTGAGCAACAGAAGAATAAGCTACTAAAGACTAAATATCTGTTTGTGTGTGCGTGAATTTCAAATATATATATATATATATATATATATATATATATATATCACTTTTATTCTTATTCCATTCATGAAATAGCCCCAAACCCTTATTTGACTCATCTCTATTGGCATTACTGACGACATTCCTCTGTTGCAAGATGGCTTGTAAAGTTAAATATCAATAATAGAAATGTACAATTATTACAATTTTGTGAGCCAGGTTCAGGGGAATGATATTTAAATTCTTATTTTATTCCTAACATAGTCCTATAAATTTCACATTAAAGGGACTCACTACATTCGTGAATTAAGCAGCAATCTCGGACCCTCTTGTGATAAAATATGGGGAAAGATTATCATAAACTTTCTACAGCTAAAGCAAGAAATTTGAACTTAGGATAACAAGACAAGGTATTCTATAATGATTAAAAATTGCATTTTTTGTTTTCTAGTACTAACATTTTCTCTAAAGTTTCTAGTTGAAGTAAATGTTTTATTTAATAGCATTAATTAAATTTTTAAGCATTTAAATACTGTTTTAAGGGTACCGACCTGGTAAAACAAAAATTGCTTTTCTTTTACCATACATTAATGGCATATAATAATAATCCACGGAACTTGAGACAAATCCATCGAATATTTCCTTAGAAAAAAGTATTTTATTATATTAATGCTCCTCTAGTAAAACTTTCCATGAGGTTCAGTTATCAGAAACTAAAGGGGGAAAAAACTGCAGGTTTGCTTTCCAAACACATAATGTAGACGAGCTATTTGCAAACTTTTTATTTGAATGAAATATTATTGTAGAAAAATGTTTCACTCTTACTTTGTGGTATTTTGTTTTAATTTTAAATGTAAATAAAATGTTGCACGAACAAATGTATTTTCATCTATTTAAATTTTCTTGCGGTTACTTTTATTTATCCATATCTCAAGAGCCTCTGTTGAAAATTTCAAGTTAATTGTTGAAATTTAGCAACGCAAGAAAAACAATTTTGAGAAAGAAACACTTTAATATTAAAGAGATTATATTTACCCTGTGTAGGGCCACATAAAGTCACGTGACAGGCTTTTAAAGTGTAAACAAATAGCTTTGCTATATGAAGCTAAAAGAAATTAATTAATATCCGTAAAACAAAAAAATCTATTTTTGGACATTTTTCATATTTTACACAGATCGGCCTTGTTAAATTTTGCTCGCGTCCCTTTAATTCAGAAGTACACGCCCCCTTTTCACATCTCTAATACGTACAGTTGCTGTATTTTTTGCTTTCTGATAAGATAAAGCCTTCGGGTAAATTTTTATTATATGCTTTTAAAGCGATAGCCTGCACTGCAGCTTCACGATTGTTTACTTTGCTTTGTTTTTGTGACTGTAACGTACAAATGAAGTTTGTTGTTCATTGTCATTTATGGAGCTATCCTTTTATGCCTTAACATGCCTAAAATAAAGAGAGTGTTTAAAAATATATAACTTTCAAGGACATCAATATACAGGATGATCCGTTTGGTTATGGATAATATTAAACATGCTTATAAAAATAATATGATGCTAAGAAACATTTCTTGCTGGTAATATTTTGCTTAAAAGATGGGAATGTCCGTATATGGCAAGATTTTTTTTAATGGTGTTTATCGCCCGTTTTTACTACTGAGGCACCACAGGCGGTGGACACTGATGACACATGAAAATATATATTGTGAAAGAACATTTTTTTAAGGAAGGAAGCGTTATAGGCCTAAGTTTAGGGTACCTCCCCGGCATTTGCCAGTTATGAGGAATGAGGAAAACCTGGAAAAAAACCCAGACACGAAGGACGGTCCTAGCGGGATTCGAACCCCAGACCTGCCATCTGCGAGTCCGCGCTTTAACGACCTCGGCCACCCGTGGCAGTATCAATCTTTATGAAACACTCGTAGTTAGGCAAATATTTAAATTAATAATGTTCTGTATGTTATATGAAAAAATTAAAACCTAATTTCCCAGAAATACGGTGCTCGGTAGGTATTTTGTATTTGAGATCTGGATTCAGCACGTACTAATTATACAAAAGCATCATTTTTTTTTTATTTTTATTTATTTATTTTTTTTTTTATGGACACTCTTTAACAGCTCAGGTCATCAGCGTCCCATTCAACTCAGGGCGTGAAACAGCCGACAAATTTTGCTCAGAGGCCTCTCTTTCAGGCTTGAGGTTCTTTTTCGTGCCGTAAATATACGACACGGGACCCACGGCTTTACTTCCCTTTCGAAGGAAGTCATACTTACGATTTTTACGCCCCAAAAAAATCCATCGATCCTGGCCGGGTTCGAACCCGCGATCTTGGGTTAGGAGGCAAGTATGGTAACCACTACACCACCAGGACCGACTTTTTTTTTCATTCAAGTGCAAAACAAAATGTGAAATTGTTTTATTGTGATTGGTAGGTTGAAATCTGTAATAGTGCACACAGCACAATTTGATAATGTTTTACGATAATTTAGCTTTTTCACTCATTTGAATGTGTTGTGGACGGGTCTCCTTTCCTTTCAGATGACTATGGTAGTGTTTGGAACTCTAAAAATAAGTTTACGGAAAGTTATTCAGTGATGAGTGGAGCAATGACTTAACCGACATAAATACAATTATGCATATTGCTACCTTACCCTGGTACAATGTCCTTACACTTAGGTAGTTTTCTCACGTCGTTATTGAGATGTGGCACTTTTGGGCTGCTAGAAACTTCCCTATAGAATTTTGTCCTGTTAAACTATCGGTAAATGCCTTTGGATGGCGGCTGGCATTTTGTTCTGACCCCGTACTTTCAAGGAGCGGGGTCTAAAATTAAAACACCTGGGAGTAAATTCCAGAGTGGAGCTAGGGGGTCAAGGCTTTATCTCCAGGGTTTGCCGGGAGCGCTAGTCTCATGCCATGCGGCAGTGTCTGTGACGGGACAGCGCTGTCTTTATTGGATAATTTATTCTCTTCCAACCCCTCTCTTCATTGGATCAATGCTGGTGATGAGTTCAAGAGCCTGCAAACTATTCTACTCGTGCTGGGGAATCTGAAGATGTTTCCACATACTAATATTGTATATAAGAGCTCACGGATTTTAGTACAGATTTTTTTTTCATCCATACTGATAACCGCAGATTTATTCCGAACGAAAGAACCAAGTGTTCAATTCTGAATTAATTGAAAATTTAGAAATCTACCAATGTGGATAGAATTCCTGTTCCCTTTCACTGTCGGTCCTAGAAAAACAGCGAATCAACAAGAACGAGATATTTAGTGATTCTGCACATGTCTTTCATAGTTTTGTCGCCCGTTTCACTGCAACTGGTCGGTTGTCAGAGCGGTAACTCCCGGCGAGGAGATATATATTCGTGCAACTGGATACATTTTTGGCCCTGGCAACTACATTTACAATGAAAATTAACACATAGTTTAACAAGATAGAGGGAAACACTCTGTACTTATGGTATTTGAAATGGGCTGGGCTAACGGGCCCTGCATGATGTTCAATGAGGGAGTGCCTATTGCATACTGTGATAACTAGCGTAACGAATCTGGTGGTAGAGTAGAAGGTTTTGAGTAACACTTCTATTTGAATCTAAATTTTCTTATTTAAAGTTTGAGGCGTTCTCTTCGACCTTCTGAATTGTGTTTAAGTGTTAGCTTGCTGATCTAGATACAGTCATTCAAACGATACAACATTTATGAATTAAAGTAACATAAAAAGTTTTGGGGTAAAAAAAAAAGTGCCTTTAAATCCTTAATGTGATTTATACGTCAAGCTGCTTTTTTTCTAAATACCCCATATCGGTTATGGTGGTGTAGTGGTTACCATACTTGCCTTCTAAACCCAAGATCGCGGGTTCGAACCCGGCCAGGATCGATGGATTTTTTCGGGGCGTAAAAATCCTAAGTATGGCTTCCTTCGAAAGGGAAGTAAAGCCGTCCCGTGTCGTACATTTACGGCACGAAAGACAACCTCAAGTCTGAAAGAAGAGGCCTCTGAGCAAAATTTACCGGCCGTTTCACGCCCTGAATTGAATGGGACGCTGATGACCTGAGATGTTAAAGAGCGTCCGTAAAGAAAACAAACCAATCAATTAATAATTACTCCGAACTATTGCATAAAAATAAAAATATCTTGAAACCATTTGTTATAGAAGGCTGTGATTTGATCTACTTTGTAAAAAATTATTGTTTCAAATGTCAATAACAGTAATGTTTGTGTTTAATCATTGAAGCAATTGGAAAATTTTGTGTTTATTTTCAGTTTTACAAGCTATTTAACGCAGTTTTCTTTCCTAAACACATCTAATATAATGCCTAGATCCACCACGGTTTATAATAAAAAAAATTAAAGAACACAGGAAGTAGGTATTACAAAACCTATCCAGTAAAGTATGATAATTAAAATAATAGACCTACTGCTGAAGAGAATAATTCAGTAAACGATAAACCAATTACTTACACTCCCCCTAGTGCTTCCAAGAACACACATCTGGTCACTATATGAAGATATTGGAAATATTAATACAGTGACTGACTTGAATATTTTAATTACAGTGATGAGTGAAACTGCCCCCTGTAGTATGTGTAGAGATAATATTACTTGTGTGAAGATGCAGGTGCAAGAAATTGAGTACTATGTAAGTGAAACATTCACAACATATGTACCTTTTTTATCATAAACTAATAAAGATAGAAGCATGAACTTCTTACAAATGATCTACATCATTACATTCATTGCTGAGCTCTAGTTTCAGATCATTTGCGTAAGAACTGTTTGTACATGAATATGAATATAATTTTATTTTTATAATATAGGAATCTGGTACAAAAAAGAACACATTATTTTTATAAAGTAATTCTCCAAACTAGTATTCAGAACTTATAATATAATGAAAAATAAGCAGCAAATGTTACACCGAGGTATCTGTAATACATTCAGAGAAAAATTAATTTTAATTTTTGTCTAAGCGGGCTTTACATTTAGGCTCAATTTTTGCAGCACATAAACAGATTCTCATGCTGAAGTTTTTCGTCAAATTGCAGAAAGTATGTAAAAATGTTCATCAATGGTTATAGTTTGGCAGTTTTTTCACACACGAAGCAGTATAGTTATCATCAACGTTCAGCAGAAAGTCTTGCGATAAGGTTTCTGACAGGTGGATACTGCGTGCCGATTCTGACAAGCAGCACGCGATGAGCACTGCGAAACGACCATGACCTGCATTCAGTATCTCCCCCGCTTTTGTCGAAATGCAAACGCCGCGCTACTGCCATTCTGTTTTATGAGCAAGCTTAAAATAATGTTCTACTATACAGATTTCAGAAGCGTGGGCACCAGTAGGGCAAATTCCTCTACTTTAGGTTCGTAGGATGACGATGCATAAATATACACTGTGTTTTCTCAAAAATGATAAAAATATAGTAGTAAAACTTGCAAGCATGTTTGTGTAAGTGCACCTTTTAAGAATTTTCAAACCGACATTTTCAATTCGTAAAGATCTTCTAAGTCTTCATGTAATTTTAGGCAACAATGTGTACGTACTTCTTGTCAATACATTTTTTTTATTCTTTTATCAAGGCTTGCTTCGTTAATTACAAACTAACTACGACGGTAGGTCCATAAATTTCCGGCCTAAGCATTTTCTAGGCATGATAAAGATAAAAACTACATTTTATTTTTCAATATAGTTACCCTTTATTGAAATATACTTCTCACAGCTTTGAATTAACATTTCAATTCCCTTCCCCCCAAATAGTCAGAAGTCTTGTCTGCAAAATGGGCATAAACAGCACCCATCACTTCTTCGTCACATTTAAATTTCCTTCCTCGAAGGTCTGCCTTGGGTTTTGAGAAGAGGAAATAGTCACTGGGAGCTAGATCTGGACTGTAGGGTGGATAGTTGTTTTTCTTGAAGCCACATTTCTTCATAGCTTCCTTTGGAACAAAAGCTGTGTGCACAAGGGCGTTGTCGTGAAGAAGGCGCACACCACTACTCAGCTTTCCTCGCCTTTTCTCTTTGATAGAAGCACTTAATCTGTGCAGTAGGCCAGCAGAGTACTCCCCATTTACTGTGGTGTTCCTCTCCTTGAAGTCAATGAAGAGTATTCCTTCACAGTCCCAAAAGATTGTGGTCATGCTCTTCTTGGTTGTGTGAGTGACCTTGGCCTTTAGAGGTGGTGCTTCGCCAGGTTTACGCCACTCCATTGATTCTTTTTCGGACTAAGGGATCATAGTAGAGGGCAATAGTTTCATCTCCTGTAACAATGGTTTGCAGAACTTATCTTTCGTCGCCACGGCAGAGCTCCAAAATGCCTGACAACAGATAACTCGTTGCTGCTTTTGCACTGAGGATAGAAGTCTAGGCACCATCTTGCACTAAACTTATTCATGTTTAAATGTTCATCAATAATTCCAAGGACTGTTGTTTTAGAAAGACCCAACCTTGCTGATATTTCTGTAACTTTGAGCCGCCGGTCTTCCATAATTTCTTCTTCCACAAGAGCGATGTTTTCAGGAATGAGCACCTCCAAGGGCCGACCTGCACGCTCTTCGTCTTCAGTGCTTTCTCGACTCGTTCGAAAAAGTTTGACCCATTCTTTTATGTTAGAATATGAGGGGGGTGCTTCCCCAGACCGTCCAATCGCTGTTTAATTTCATTTGGAATAAGTCATTGTTTTGTGAAGAACTTAATAACAGCTCGAAACTCCATTTTAAACATGTCACAATCTTCTGCACATAGAACTATCGTAGAACTATGTCTGAACAACTGAACACAGCAGAAGCGGTAGTTACAGCTGCAATTATTTACTTAACAGATAAGGTATGACACCAGATAAGGGTTTTGTGAAGGCGATAATTCTTATCGGCGAGGCCGGAAACTTATGGACCTACCCTCGTACATTATAGAGTTTCATCTGGTCAATATTCAGTGAGCATTCTAATTGCTTTCCGGGTTTGCTTCCGATCCCTACACAGTAGGCCTTTAGCTCTCGGGTTTTGTAATAAGAATTTTACATAATTCTTGACCGGTAAAGTTCTATAAGTTCTTTTGTTAGTACTTACGTTTACTGCGTTTGTAGCTAATGCCCAGAAAATGTTTTGGCTCTATAAAGTCGGTCTTAGTTCCTTCTTTTGCCAGTGTATGCGTGAAACAAGAACTACTTGTGCTTTCTATTCTTGCTTGCAAAGTGTGATCGTAGCTCGAAACTTGGGTTTTAAATGTTAATGTACTCGACTGCGGCAGACGCACCTAAAACTTGCATGAACACAGCACGCCCCCATAGGAGTGCGGATCAGGAGAATGCAGGTAACTGCTGCCACTCCTTGAGAAGATGACCAGGCTCATTATCGTCAACATTGCAGCCGTTGAAGAACTCACTTGTTTTTTATCCACTTGTATAGCAACCATAATAATGTGGGGGCAAAGAAAACCTGGTTATTAGGTCTAAATGATTTTAATTAAGTTCAGTTACAAACCAATATAAAGCATAACTAATACTTTCACTGCCTAACACTACCAACCATAGTGGCGGAAGTCGTTAAAGGACGGACTCATGATGGGGAGGTCTGGGATTCGATGCCTGCCAAGACCGTCCTTCCTGACTTTTTTTTTTTTTTTTAAGGTGAAAAGGATCGGGTATCTCAAAGTGTAGGAAATTTTGCAACAGATAGGTATGGGAAAATTATGGATAAATAGGGAATATCAAAACAGACGATTCTGGAAAGAAATAAACCTAAAATTGGAAGACATTGAACAAGAAGAAATATTTGGTAATATGAGAGAAAAGAATTCATTGAGACTTTACAGAGAAATAAGAATAGTATGGGATAGAGAAAAATATATAGAACAATTTGATAAGGCAAGTAGAGAAGGGTTTGCTTGGGCTAGAACTGGAGTTATGACTCTAAAAGGATTATTTTATGATAAAGAGTAGAAAAATGTTCAATGTGTGGAGAAACCGATACGGATTTTCATTGTTTATTATACTGTAGACAAACACAGTTATTGAGAGAACAGCCTTGACAACCAAAATGGAAGAATTTAGATGGGGAAATATTAATTAGGACTATTTTAACTGTAAAAGGAGAGAAGAATATAAAAATGATAAAAACTATTTGGGCAAAGTTAGAGAGAAATGTATAAGAATGATTAAGAGGAAGATAGAAGGAAATATAACCTTAAAAGTACAACAAATCAGATAATAAGTATAAACAAGGATAGAATAATACAGCAATATGATGATCACCAATTGGAGTTGTGTGTATTAGCACAGAATGTAAACAAGCAACTCTAGAAAGAAAATATCTAATAAGTAACCATGGAGTTATTTTATTTTTAGATTTTATTCAGTAATGGATTGAATAAGTATGTATTTGAGTGTAGTATATAATGTAGTCTGTTGGGATATATTTTGAATAACTTTCAATTTCAAAGTAGGGAATTTAGAAGTCCAGATTTTGAATAATGAATGTTGAGGGCATCAAAGGAACCCAATCCACTGTGAAATCAAGAACGTGGAGAAACGGAGCAATTTCGTTGAATTTAGAAGGAATATGTCGAAAAATGAAGAACTTTGCAAAACTGAACTTGCCCTCTTTTATATCAAACAACCGTCGTAGAAATTCCATGCATATCTCTAACCAATGTAAACTTGCCCAAAGTAACCTGTATGTCATAGCATTCAAGTTGATCATAGCTCATATTAACTGCATTAATTTGAAAATCAATATTATATCCCAAGATATTCTTCTACTTCGGATATTTTTTGCTAACTTGTGCAACAAGGCATACAGGATGTCCTGCTTAAAACTACAATAAAAGAAATGGCTATAATAGTTAAACAAAAGCTTATTTAATTGGAACTTAACCTTTACTGATACATTAAGAAATGCAATTTTAATCTTCACTAGATTTCAACATGACTTATCATTGGTAGCACAGCACATGTCGAGGTTCTATCCAGATATTTCTCAGCTTGTTAATAGTAACACTTTGAATAGTATGGCGGATTCTGCGCCTCAACTGTCTTGAATTCCCAGAAGAAAGTTCAAGGGTGTTAGAAGATCGGGTGACCTTGGTTGTGGTCTCGGATCCTCTGCCAATCCATTGTCTGGGAAAGTTGTCATTGAGACAACTGACATGCGAAATGTGGAGAAGCGCCCGTGTTTGTCGACTTTTCCTGATAGTAGAAATTTCACTTGTCAAAGGAATACACATCAAAGATGAATTAATTTTGTTTATTTTGTCCAAGACACTGGCAACATAAGCCAAGGCAGGCTTTTGTCTTGATAGTTGGGCTTGATCCGTTGAATTTTGTATGCTGGATGGCGGAGCCTTTTGCGAGGAAGATGGAGTTGCTAGGGTTACTTATAAAGCAGGCTCAAATGCGTTCAACATTCTCTTCAGAAGATTTTTTTCTTAGAAGGTTTACCTGTTTGCTTGAACTTTGCATCCCATGCCACTATTCTCTTATAGCCAAAAATGGGACCGTGTCTTTGAAAATTGTATCCTTGGCGAAATTGTACATTCTTCACAGACTTTGTTTCTGCTAACCACAGAACGCACGAGACGTTCTGCTCAATCGTCCACTTAGCTCTAACTTTACCTGTATTAATTTCTTAATCCCAAACGTCTTTACATAAATTGCAAGATCTGCACTACCAAACCTAGGCACATTTATTTCTCTTTGGCGTATATATTTTAAGTTATAACCATCTTTTATTGGTGTTTAAACGGGATACCCTTTATTTCCAAATACCTATCAAAACACCTTGTCATTGGAAATTGAAGTGAGATTCATTAAGTAACAAAGAGACTAGCTAGTGTCGTTTAATTCATGGATAAACAATATGTTGCAAAACAAACGACACTGAAATTATCAAATCATTTGCTGCAATGACGTATTTATTTTATTATATATAATATTTCGATAAATTGTAAACTCAGTTTTTTAATTAATTAATTTATTTATTTCCGCAATTTTGATTCTCACGGCAGATGTTAATCGTGGAACATTATTTCCGGACATACGGAGTAGGAAGTCAGAATGGAACCGTTTGATTCACGTTAAAGAACAGTACGAGGAGAGATTTAATAAGGAGGTACCAAAAAACAAAACAATGTTAGCTGTCGTTAACAGTTCCGTCATACCGGATCAGTCCTATGTCAATAGATCGCCCAAGAACCGTCACCACAAACGAGAATCAGGGATTACCTCTCCAACAGGTGTTAAGAATCGTCAAAGTGTAGTCTACAACGAACATACTGAAACTTGGTTTGAGCGATAGGTCTGTTTAAAGAACTGGCTGCATTCGCATACCAGATTCAAGTTGCTCATCGTCTAACAGGAAGAGATGAGCGGGCCCGAGTGTTGTCTATCCAGATTTCTTCTGCAACATGTTTTCAGATGAAAGTCACATTCACCTTGATGACTACATCAACAAACAACTCGTTTTTTAGGGTTTCAACGGTCTGATGTTGTTATACAGAAACCACTGCACAGTGCGCGGGTTACGATTTGGTGCGCTGTGTCCGATCAAGAATATTGGGCCCCTTATTTCGTCGAGGATGCTGCACAGAATCAGCAAGCAGTAAAGCAGAAGCGCCTCAGAGACCTCATTGTTACCCATTCGTGCGGGATTTGCGCCTTTTTTGTCACGACAGAAACTTGCCCCTCCAACGACAATGAATACAGCAAGATGGAGCAACAGCCTACACTGCAGGGGAGTCCCTTGCCCTTTTGCAATGACACTTTGGATATCACCTAATTTCTCGTGGAACTCCATTCCCGTATCCTGCCTGCTCCCCGGATCTCACGGTCCCTGATGTCTACATATGGGGCATGTTGAAAAAATCCGTTTTCAAGACAGATGACCCATCTACAAATATTCCCCCACTACGCGAGAATATAACGTCGTTTTTGTGTCCTTGCAGCAATCTTTGTTCATCAGCATGTTCAATAATCTATAAACGCTATGAACAATGTGTGGCACGTGATGGTACATATTTTGTACGAACGCCATTAACCAACATTTCAATATCGTTTGTTTTGCCGCAAACTGTAAATGAAAAGACGAGTTAAGAGAGGATTTTACATGATATTAAATTCAAGTATGAGTGAGAAGATATGTTTATGTGAAATAATAACTCTGGTTTTATAAATTTTATTTGGCTTTTTTGGAACAACAATGGAGGTTGAATTTACTCAAATTAAAATTATTTAAAATGAATAAAAAAGGTAGCATGTAGAAAAATCTAAAAATAGATCCAAAATTCAGTGATTACAAAAATATCTATTCAAATTTAAAAATAAATGGTAATGGTCAGATATACACCCATAGATTGCAAGAATTGTGTAGTGAGGACCAAATTATTTGGTTAAAATGCTGGTTTAATGTAATTAAAATACGTTGTTTATATAAGAAATTTTAATGGGCAATACCGACAAGTTAGCTAGGGTCAGAAACAGATAGTTGCATTTTTTGTATTGTTGCTTAGTATATCAATAAATAAATCAAATCAATCGAAACACATTCAAGTCAAATTTTAGAACCTGAATAGAATATAGCCTATAAATTAAATTTTGTAAGATACGTAAACTTATGGTAAGTGAACTATTTTATACTTATCTTACAGATGTACAGAAATATCTTTGTGCAACACAAAGTGAGTGCAAATTTGTAATTTTTTCCCTTGTAATTTATGGTGACTGTGTGGATCAAACCGTTTCTGATGGGTATTTACTAGAAGCTGATCTCTCTCTGAAGTGAAACGCGTGTTTCTTTTCCTATTTCTCATATAAAGATGCCAAACTTCATTAGGATGCAATGCAATGTCTTTCGTTCCATGTTTTGTGTTTTGCATCGCTTTGAGTTTTCATAGAGATTGACCATGCTGCAGTTAGTAATCAGTAGGTACAGGATTTTAATGCAAATGCATATTTCTTCTCTTATGTCAGCAAGTATGCTCACTTGGTATGTCAGTTACTACATTTCCAAAAATTTAAACGATATTTTATGTTGCATATAATGCATAGTTTTGCCTGTTTGTTATAAGCTTAATATTTTAGCAGTTTTCTAATTATGCTGCATATTTGCTTGTTTTACATCTGCATTTCATAAATATATTTTTATTTTATTTATTTCATCTTCATATTTGATTTACGAACACAATATTTCCGAGTAATATGCGCTATCAGAACAGTGTTGAAACCTGGCAGCACTAATGGTAGCCTACACGCAACGCAGTCAATAGGTCAAGCCTTAGCCGCACCCTCGCGGTAATGAAGGTGACTATTAAGGAGTTATCGGAATTGAGTTCGAGTGTGGTGGTTATATTTGTAATATTAAATTTAGTGTCAATTTATTGTTTAGTATCTCTTGTAATCTACTAATTTAACAAAGGAAAGTATTTCAAAACATTTAACCGTTAATAGTTGTACACAGTCAAAAGTTTTAACCCCCTGGGGAAAATGGTTATGTGCAGCTCTATATTACACCCAACATTTGGAAATAGGAATGTAGTAAATATATTTGATCCAAATTATTCTTTATAAGTTAAACTTGCTCAAGAAATATTAAAGAACTCAGAAGTAGAAATCAGCCTTTCTTACATATCTTCCTTCCGCTATTACTTCTTGTTAACAACAGTATTACGTTGTGCAAGTCACTAATATACTTCAAAACCATTCTCTCGGAATTAAATTCGGTACCTGGAAGTGAAGGAAAAAGTATAACCGGGATATTATCAATGTGTGAGATTGAAGGAATATTAGCAGGGTAACGTTCCGAACTGCGTAGTGAAATATCAGTAAAAGCAGATCAAATTGCAGCTTTTGTATATGTACTCCTAAGTTCCTATGGGCTTACTAAAATTGCGTTAAATTTTTATTTTATATCAAGCTGATGCCTTAATTCTTTTTTATATTGGCGTATTCATGTGTATAACCGCCACGGGTGGCCGAGGTCGTTAGGTCGCGAACTCGTGAGCGAGAGGTCTGGGTTCGAATACCACCAGGACCGTCCTTCCTGACTGAGGTTTTTTCCAGGTTTTCCTCAGTTCTCATAAATGGAAAATGCCGGGGAGGTACCCTAAATTTAGGCCTGGAATGATTCCTTACCCCCCAAAAATAAATATATCATTTCATTTCATGTATCATCAGTGTCCATCGCTTGTGGTGCCTCTGTAGCAAAAACGGATGTTAAACACCATTCATTCGTATTCATGTGTATATTATGGAAGCTGTCATTGCATAAATGTTTACATATTAAAGAGATTGTTAGAGCCTAAAAGTCTTGTTGCTAGTAATCAGCTCTTACGCAGTATACCCTCAACCAGGCCAAAATGACACACAAATTGTGAAATATCCCACAATCTTGCACTCATCCAGCTAAGGAGCATTTACGGCAGTGTGCCTGCTCTTAAGAAATTGTCATTAAAAGAAACGTTGACAGTTGCGTGCGGTCAGGGAAAAAAGTAAAAGTCATGACCTAGTTAAACGCAGGCATTCCGTGCATCAATGCTCTTAGCAATTAACAATTATAATGGAACACATCAGAAATAAAAACAAAGACGTGAAAGTGTGTTTCGTGCATCTGTCATCACATCGTTTATTTGAGTGCATTGTGTAAAGTGGCAGAATGTAGTAATTCAAGTTTTTGTTTTTTCTAACTGTGAAATGTAACGTCAATTCATTTTAAAATTCTTTGCGGAATACGCAGCCAAAATACAGACTTTAATCTGTTACGAGGACTGTTCAATAAAGGTCGATCATAATTTTATTACAGACATAATTTATGGCGCTAAAAGTGGTAATATTTTCCTCAATGCTATAGTCACAACCTTGGAGCTATAGTAGTAGCGTATTCACTTTTGCTATCACCAATAAACTGAACTGCAGCAATACGAGTTTTTATGCACACTTTAATGCTGGCAGTTCTGGTGATTTTTCCTTCGCGGGAGTGCTCTACTGAATTGTGCTGTGTTGGTCTCGTTCCTATGTTTGAAAGTTAATACGAGTTTAAATCTAGGTACGTACGGACGTGTTCTTGTGTGTTATGTGACAGCGTATTAGGCGACATAATACACTGTATTAATTACATCAATTCAGGTATTCCTGTTCCTCAAAGAACATTTATTTATGTGCGTACAGAATCAGCTCGTGATGTACGGAGATTGTTTCAAGAGAGAGAGAGATTCTCTTATATTGACTTCCAAATTCGATTCTAAAGGGTAAATAAATTTCGTGAACGGGAAATATTCTTAAAAAAAAGTGTACACAACCACGTACAGTACTCAAAAAAGAAATGTATAACATTGGACATGCTCTGGAACATTCCTTCTAAAATCATTTAGATATCTTTTGCTGCAAACGGGATTTTCCTATTCCTCTGTTTTAAAAAGGAGAATAGTTTTACGAAGGGTCCACGGTTGTAGTACTTGCAAGATATGTAATCTGTATTCGCGTAAATAGATTTATAATGGCCACATTCTTCATTTAACTAAATTTAGTAACACTGGAGTGCTGTAAAAAGTTTATAGCACTAAGTGTTATAAAATGTAGTTCCTAGTTTGCCTCTTATTAATCAACTTTTATCATAAGTTGTGTATAAAGGGCTGTATTAGGAAGAAATCCGTAGATTTCTGCTAATGGCTCCTAAATAGAGTACGTGGATTTGCATATAAATTTGTTGGTCGGCAGCGCGAGGAGTAGAATAGCACTGGAATGCCATGGAATGGAGAGCACGTAAGGAATATTTTTAATCGACACCCAACTGCCGTTCCTGCTGGGAGGAGAGAAGAATTCACTTTTTGTTTCCGACACGGGCGGTCTCGAATTAATTATATACGGTATCTCGCTCACTGGCTCGCGTTTCGTTTTGTGCGAGAGTCGCAGACGTAAATATTACACGCGCAATGTTGGCAAGACCTTGGAGGGGCAAATACAAAAAGCGTCCTCTAGTTGACACATAAGGATATCGCATGCAGAGTGAAAACAAATGACTGTCTCCCTTAGGCGTGGATACTTCTGGTTTCAAAAATATAGCTGCATTGCGGTGATATACAGTTGCGTGCTTAGGTCGAGAACCTGGGAGATAAATGAATCATCTGCGGAAAAAATTAAAATGGAAACACCTCTCGTAAATGTTCCTCTTAGTAGGAAATATTATTGAGAAAGCTCAGATTCTCTTATAAATCTTGAAAATTACTGATTTTCGCTGACATTAATCCCTATAGGGCCTAAGTATCTTGTCGATCCTGGTGGTATGGTGGTAACCATATTTGCCTTCTAAACCCAAGGTCGCGTGTTCAAACCCGGTCAGGATCGATGGATTTTTTCGGGCGTAAAAATCTTAAGTATGGCTTCCTTCGGAAGGGAAGTAAAGCCATGGGTCCCATGTCGTACATTTACGGCACGAAAAAGAACCTCAAGCCTGAAAGAAGAGGCCTCTGAGCAAAATTTGTCGGCCGTTTCACGCCCTGGATAGAATGGGACGCGGATGACCTGAGATGTTAAAGAGCGTCCTTAAATAAACGAATCAAATAATAATAATAATAATAATAATAATAATAATAATAATAAACTAAAATAAAAAATATAACCTATGTATCTTATAAACTATAGATTCTGTTTTATAACTAATGTCGGTTTTTAAACTTTATTTGAAATGTGTTCTGATAATAAATTAAACCAATCTTGAAAGTAAAATCAAAGCAATTAGTAGTCTATAGTCTTGAGCCACTTTCAGCAAGGTTTGTTATTTCGTGGCACACTTTGATGCGAAGAATTCACTGGTACTCACTTCCACAGCTTCAGTGTTTTCGAAATTTCTCCAATATAGCATATGCGCCATGAATTGAAACTGATGGTAATGTGAAGGCGTAAGATCAACGCTGTATGTTGGATGAGATAGCAGTTCGATCCCTTCCAAATCCTGGATTTTTTCCATGGTTGTTTTCTGGTCTCGCACTGTCCTGCTGCAAGAGAACTGCTATTTCGATTAACAAATGCTGGGTATCTCTGTCTCAAAACTTCATAAGCCCGTTCCAGTTGTTGAGAACAAAGAATCGCATCGACTGCATGCCCGTTTGGAACAAACCCCCATTGAATCACGCCTTCAAAATTCCACCAGAAACATTACATTACTTTGTGCTGTACCGATTTTGTTAACAATGACAGGCTGACGGAGATTGAGTCACTGTTTCTAGGTGTCAGGGTTGCAGTGACATACTTATTTTTCATCACATCTCCACATAAATCTTTCATCTATGAGATTTGCAATAAGCCGATGACAAAATCTTGAGTGTTTTCTCAGTATTTCATAGCTTAGATGTGCCAAGACTTGGTAAATATTTAGTATTTGCTTCTCTATATTGAACCTTTGGAACCATCGTTGTACTCACGATCACTTAACGAAATTTTCTCCCTTCCAGTCGCGGCAGCAACTTTATAATCTTGTTTGCAGTAGTGCTTTAGAGGAACTCTAATCTCAAACTTTCTTACCTCCATTTTATGACTATAACAATCAGTAACAACTGACAGCTGAAACATGCTCACAATATACACAATAATAAGCATGGCATCCTGTAAATAACATTGCCAAACAAAAGAAAACCATTAAAATCATACAATAGATCCTAATAATTACAGCGACTACAAAAAATGTAGTTACGCATTCAAAACAACATTCATCTTAAGTCATCTGTTTTATTTAGACACTTCGTGTACATCAATAATTTTAATATACAAAACAAAAGAAAATGTAAGTCACACACTTTAACAATTGAATTACATTCACGCGCTTTTCACTGTAAACGTTAGAGGAAGTCAAATGAAAACGTATCAGACGCTAGTATTATTCATTAATTATCTCAAAAGTAATCTTCCACTGTTGATACTCCCACTGGGAGATGACTTGTTGCAGCATAAACCCGGGGTGTACAACTTTACTACTGCTACTGCTAAATATTAATCGCAAGCTTTTATAGGCAGAATCAAAATAACACTGACCTACACAATTTTTGTTGAATTGAAACTGTTCATATTTTCTGATTCCTTACCACATGGAATCTCTCAATCCAACGTTAGTTTTGTTTCAGAAGTCGGTATTATAGAAAAAGTTTTTATTATTTGTTCATTGGACAGATACATGAAATAAATATTATGAGAGATTTAAACAAGATAATGTTTATCCTTCTAATATTCTTCTTTCACCGCTCCATATTAAGTTAGGTTACTGCTCTGAATAAGGAAAGTGATTGTTTCAACTTTCTTGTTACAAATTTCCCTCAGAAAACTGAAGCTAAGATAAGCAGCAGGTGTTTTCGTGAGCTTATGCAGGATGAGACCTTTCCTCTGTCGATGTCCGAGTTAGAGAAGTCAGCATACAAAAAAGTGACAGAAAACTTTCTTGTCAACAAGAAATCTGAGAACTATAAAGAAATTGTGTAGGAAATGTTACAACATTTTAGAAATCCAGGGTGTAGAATGAGTGTTAAAGTGCATTTTCTTAACAGCCGTATTGATTACTTCCTGTGAATCTTGGAGCAATGAGTGAAGAACAAGGTGAGAGGTTTCATAAAGACATTAAAACATTGGAAACCTGCTATCAAAGTCATTGGGATGTGTCAATGATGGCTGATTAATGTTGGTGTTTGAAAAGAGACACTAGTGAAGGACATATCAGAACTTCGAAAAAAATGAGTTTTCTTCTCACTAATGATGCAAAAAGCGTGGAATTTCATAATTATTTACACATAACAACTCTCGTTTTTCAATATATCATTAATATTTAAATTAAAATGAAACCTACAGCTCTTAGCTAAATGTCTTAAAACTTAAAGATATTTCATTAAAATCATAAGTACATATTACATTTGATGCGATTTTCTTTATATATAAACTAGCCCAATAGAGTAAAACTGAAAACACATTTGAAGTCGGGGTATTCATACATATATCCATGTTGAAAATTAAATAAGCAAGATTTTTTTGTAGACAAACATTACACGTGAGTGACTGAACATACGCAAATAGAGAAAGAGAAAACGTATTTAATAAATTGATCTTAGTAACGCATATATTTAACAAAAGATGAACTCCTGGTTTTCACGCTCCCTGATCTTGTTGATCACGCTTTAATTAAAGTTTGGAATGAGCAGGATCAAGTCTGTCTACAGAAAGCATTGTATATTTTAATGCTCCCTTCGAATGCCACAAAGAAAAAGGCAAAATGTGTGTTTATTTTCTTTACATTTAATAAATACAGCAACTGCTTCACGAATTCCCATGAAACTTTACTAATCTGCCATTCACTAATAGCTGACTACTAACGAAACAGCTGACTATCGCTGCTGGAGAGTATCTGCATGAGAGCTTTGTTACTTCAATTAATATTGTTTGATATTGAAATAACTGCAACTTTTCTCACATTTAATATATAGGTGCGAAAAAATAATATGCAGAAACCTGTGAAGTAGGAAGGCAGTACCAAGCTAGGCATTTTGAGATTAGGAACATGGGGTCGCAAATATAGTATAATAATAAATGCACTGCATGATCGTAATTGAAACTTGACGATATGAAACATCCAGTCAAAATAAAAAGTAACTCACTGTGAAAGTACTGTTTCAACTAATGAGTGCAGGTATACAATGAAAAACTAAACATTACATGCACGTAATATATAATGCAATGTTTCATCAGAATCGCTCCATATTTCTTATTATAATTTTAGCATTTTTTTATATTTAAATATTTTTTTAATTGGACTGAAAGTCGGGTTTGTAATTGAAATGCTTAATGATTTTAGGTCAAATTTATAAGCTCCAAAACTAAAATAGTGTTCTAATAGCTTTACAATTGGTTGAGAATCTTTATTAATAAAGATAAACAAATCAAATAATAAGTTCAACATTTAATTGATGTACCCTGGAGGCCACCGAGTTGGTCCACCACGTCCGATTTATCTGTCACCGAATGTTTTGTTCAGGTGATTTCGAGCTGCAAGTGAAAAATGTGCAGGGGTGCCGTAATGTTGGAACCACAGGTTTCGCCTAATTTCAAGACGAGTGCTGAGTACTGCTGTACCATCCAGTAGGCCTCAAAGCACAACATTGAACATTAGACACACCTAGCGACAGTGACTAGTACTGTACAAGAGTGTGTTTTGTTTACACCTGAAACGCCACAAACTGAGACTAATATGCCGGATTTAATGTTGACGAATGTAGCACAGTGAAAAGGCTTCTTACACCCCTTCCTTGTTCCTGGTCTCAAAATGCTTAGTTTGGTACTGCCTCTCTACTCTACAATTTTCTGCACCCAGTATATTGTCATTAATATTTTGTTTCAGTATAATTACCTAATAGTCTTTTTCATTTTTTTTTTTTTTTTTTTTCAATTTTGTAACGCAATAACAATCAGAGGCAAACTTCTTGAGAACGCATAAGGCGAGAGATGATTTTACTGGTGGTATGTGCATATTATGGCTCTTGGGTAAGAGGCTCCTTCCACTTTCTTTCCCCTCCCGCGATCAAAATACTCCGCATATAGAAACGTCAGGCGCAAAATGGACGTCCCCTACAGATATTTTATAACATAAAAGATAAGGTAAGGTTTTATACATAGTTTTGGGAAGCGAAGTCCGAGTATAGATCCGGCCGGCTGTGGCATGTCTAGCTGCCGAGACACAAAACCCCGTGTGTGCGGTAAGGGCATATTCTGGAAGCTCTGTACACACAAAATATATACAAGAATTTATTAACAATTTGTAATCATGGAAATCCATGCATGCATAGGAATGTTATTAGAAATAACATCTGCTGCGAGTACTTGTGAACAAGGAAGGAATAGAGATCCCCACAAATGGACAATATGCAGATGAGAGACTCGAGCTCGCGATCGCCTGCCTACCGCATACTAATTATTCAACTGAGAAGCACTTTGCCCAAGGTTTATTTCCTAGAAGCCTGCCGTTTTATTACAGATCACGAGAGATGATGCGGGGGTTTTTGTTTGTCGCAGCCACTCCGCTTGTTGCCGGCTGATTAGTCATTAAGCTGCCTACTTCTCTTAAAATAATAGCCCAGCTCCCAAGAAATATGAGACTGCTACGGGAAACGTCAGCAGTAAGTCTTGAGGCCTTTTAATGTGACAAATCTTTTATCCAAAGCCATAAATACCCTGCATGCTGCATGGAAATTAATCAAAGATGACTTAGCTACTGAGTTTATAAGTAACTCACTGTTTAAGTCAGCAAGTTTGTTACTTATTGGCTCTGGGTTGTTATTTGATAGCGCGAAACACACACGTGGTGCATGCGCTCTCTCATCTTTAGACTGCCACATGTTTGGGTTACTGAAGAAGGTTGGGAGATGTTGATCAACAGGTCGGTCATGCTACGGAAAGAGTAGTTACCATAGTAACAAAAGTTTTTTTTTTCTTTTTTTTTTTCAGCCGATGTAGAAAGTCCTGCGAGTTAGTAACACGGGTTAAAAGAAATCTAATTTTCATGTTACAGTAAATTCGAATTTGTTAATTAATCAACTTTGTAATTTGACACCCGTGAAATGTTTTATAAAAATTAGTTCTTTGCTAACGCTAAATGTTAATTGTACACCTAATATTGGCTTACTAAAAAGTGTATAAATAATGCTGTGCGAATTAAATATAAACTGATTTTTTTGAAATCCAATTTAAAAAAAAATGGAATACAAATCATTTTTCTACATACTTTTCCAAACATTTTTAATCCCATTATCGAAGAAACAGAAGGGTTGATATTGGTCAGGCGATAAGTCTAAGCTATAAGGAGGGGGTTCCAATGTTGTCCCGAGTTTTTCGCTTTTATGCGAACGGACGTTGTCATTAAGAGAAGAATTTCTCGAATCGGTTGTCGACATCCTTTTCGCCTATAAACACATTACTTATTTATTTAATTGTTTTAATAGTGTTTAACTTTACTACTGAAGCACCACAGGCGGTGGACACTGATGATTCATGAAATTATATATTGGGATTTTTTTTTTAAAGAAAGAAAGCGTTCCAGGCCTAAGTTTAGGGCACCTACCCGGAATTTGCCACTAAAGAAGACCTGGAAAAACTTTTAACGACTTCGGCCACCCGTAACGATGCAAACTGTGTATTTTCATATTATGTATAAAGTCAAAAATCAATTTTTTTGACCGCAAATCTCTACCAAGTGTCCCTAACGTGTTTCTTACGGGCGTTGCAATTTTAAAGGCCAGAACTGTACTTTTAAGTAGATGTAAGTGATTATAGGCAAGTAGCGTTGCAGAAAATCGGAATGTGTACGAATAGAATCACTGTTTGCAAACGTGAGGTTCAATGCCTTATATTTAGAAAGCAGAGGGGGATCCACGCTCCGTTAGCTGGTCGAATAATTAAGAATTATTAAAAGCCACTTGATCTATATGCCCTGGAAGAGAGAACCGCCGTTGTGTCAACAAGTAATACAAATATGATCTAGACGCCACAAAATGATACAAGATGTCTGTCGACCAAGATATAGGAAGGCAAGTTTTACTGTTATCGTTATTATTAACTTCATTTACAGAAACAATAAGGAGCGAAACATAGTTAAACAATCAATTAATCTATTTATTTTTGTCAATAAAACGACAGTTACCTGTGGTGCAGACAAAAGTTAAATGAAACAATAATGAAGTGGAAAACTAATTGAAATGCCATATTAAAGGTTATACTATTAAGATTATACAATGGGTTGACAATAAGCCAGTTTTATAATACTGATTTAAATTTATTTAAGCTTACGGAATGGGCTTCTCATGCTTGTCTATTAAACATATACACAAAAATAATATTAAGGTACTGTTTACATTTTGACAATCTTACATTAGAGCTAAATAAAGACGTTTTTTTTTTTTCCTGCTGGAATAACGTGAGACTGATCGTGTGTATTGAAGATATTTAAATGCTTTACAATCTGCAAAAATTTGCACTTGCCTATCGGTGCTAAGTCCGATGTTAGTACTTATATGAAAACAAAAGAAAAACGAATTAGCAGAAATCAGAATAAGTGCTAAAGAATCTCTTAGTGTAGCTCAATTATAGAGGAAAGATTTCTTATAGGCAACGCAGTAATAAAATTTGGCTTAATGAATATTAATTGACACCAGGCTGTTCAATAAAGAATGACCATGATTTTTACAGTCATGATTTCTCACGATAAAATTTAACTTTACAATGTTTTGTTAGCTTAATGCCTAATTTGTACTAGTAGTATAGTTTAATTTGTTCGTTTCCGGTTCCCGCCTGCGAAATGTGTGCAAGTTGAGACATGTTCAGTTCCGCATACAGCAAAATGGGGGTGACACTCGACGAACAATTTACTGCTCCGAAATTCTGCTTTCATCTCAAGAGATCTTCTCTTAAGGCGTATGCAATATTACAGGAGGCTATAGAAAGTTTGTTCTTGCTGTAAGCACAGTTCGACGATGGTTAAAATGTTTAAAGAGAGAAGGCAATACATTTTAAAGGAAGGTGGACTTGAAGCACCAGGAAGAAAACATTAACACCATTGCTGTCTTGCGAGTAGGATCGTCAGAAATGCTAAACATTTCACTGGGTGTGCCCACATGTTGACAACAGAAAAGTTGCACCTAAGACGTAGGCTTGCTGATTCCCAGAGAAAAGAACGTTCGCGTGCAGATTTGCATGCAGTTGAATCTTTCAAAGGTAGAAACTTGACTAAATCATTTCGATGCTAATAGCACAGCTCTGTGTGGGAATCTGCATCATCATCAACCCCAAAAGTGGTCGCTTCTCCTATGAAAGTTATAGTCAGCTCATTTTTCGATATCCAAGAAACGGTTTACCAGCATGTCGTACCTACAACTGTAACTGGACAATACTATAGATATGTCCTGAAAACTGCAAGGCTCTATCACACGCTAAATGCCATTAATATGCAATCAGCTGGGTGCTGCACTGCCACACTTAGTAAATATTGTTGCCGAATACCTCAGAAAATTCATGTGAAGTTTGTCCCTCGTTTTACCTGTAGTCTAGATTTAGCCTCGTGTGACCTATTCCTTTTCCTCGAACTGAAGAAATAACTTCATGGCAGACGTTTTCCATTATCATAAGCATTGGTGAAGGCTACGGAGACGATTCTTAAGGCCATGTCAAGCATGTCTTTGAAGACTGGCAGAAACGCTGGGACAGGTGCATTGCATCCAACAGGGACTGCTTTGAGAAAAATCATCAAAATTACGAGGATGAGTAAAGATATGTTATGAAACATAATTATCATTCTTTATATTAGCCTTCATAAAGTTGAAAACGCATGAGTTTAGTTGTTCCAGTGCGTTTATCCGATTTCGCGCGGAATTGCCCGAATTGAGTTTCAAAACTAATTTGTTAATATTGAGCACCATTAGATAATTTTAAAAGTTAATATATCACGAATTTTAAACAGGAGCTCCAGAATTTTACTGAACAAACTATTGCAAAATGATAGTAACACTTTGCAATTAATCACTATGATGTTATAAAGTGAACATCTTCTTGGTGTAGTGGCTAGCGTTTTTTATTGCTGGCTGAGAGGTCCGGGTTCGAATCCCGGTACCTACTTAGGAACTTTTTTTTATGTTAGGGAGATATGGAACGGGGGCCACTCAGCCTGAAGCTAACTGATGGCGAGGTGGCGTTCTACAATCACGAAAGCCGCGCGATAAGCGACCAGTGGGGTGCTGGCATGCTGATCACATGGCCCCTGCAATACTGCTCTCTATAAATGAAGTCATAAGACGGAGGTAAAGCAAGCAGAGGTCACTGCGGCAGACCAAGGCTCACCCCGGGCTATGGCGCCAAATAACAAGATTATGATGTTATAAAGTGTTTCAAAACGTGTAAATATTGTTTTGCAGTGTATAAGAATTCATGAAACAATGATAGTGAACTAAACAGTATTTATTACATAAATAAAAGTATTAGTAATAAATAAAATTATTTTAACTTAGACAGCATTTGCGGATATTAACAAATTTGGAAGTATGTATGGAAAACGAAAAACACGTTGCTCGATATTCCTTCACTCAATCAGAGGAAATGAGTTTGGCTTTGTGTTTGCTTTTTGCCCACAGAAACTAAATATGTGTCGCGGTTCCTTGTTCCCCGAAGAAATCGAATCCCGGACAGCTCTATTTCATTCTGAGTGTCTTGTCCGTGTACTAGCCGCACCACAGGCGAAATAAACATTATGTAATTCTAATTTTACATCATTTCAAAGAGCAACCGTGTTACGAAACTCATCTAACATAGAGATGCAAGCAAAATAATTGCAAATGCCACGAAATGATTGATTAGAAACTGCCTACTGGCATAGTGATGACAGTACGTAATTATAAAGTAAGTTTATTCTGCATACAAAGTACTCCTGACTAGAACGTGGTACAGTCAATCAAATGTTCTTTCACCGCGGATCTGTAACATTTAACTCAAAGTTTAAAATTACAAGTTTACAAAATATAAATGAATAAACAATCAAGTAAATGCCCAATTGAATATTTGCCTTTTAGGGAATTCCGAAAGAAAAGATTTTTGAAAGTTTTCTTAAATTGTCCATCGATCCTACCTACAAGGCACAAAAAAATGGCGATGAAAAAACTTTATATATGTGTGTGTGCGTGCGCGTGTGCGTGTTAACGCTCTAGCGGTAGCAAGTTTTGTTTTTTCTCAACGAAACTCGGCATATAACCATCAATTAACAAACGATTCGTCGAGTTCGTTAACCAGCAAAAGTGGACCATTAGGAGTAGGGGTTAATGTAAATAGATTTTTTTTAAAAAAAATGGCCCTGCCGACTACAGTTTTTGTTTTTCCTCAACGGAACTCGGTATATTTCTTTATAGAAACGAGTGGGAGTTAAAGCTAAATTTAATAATTGCTCTAGCCGGCTACATTTAAAATAGTTTTAAAAGAAATTCGGTACATGCTATTTAAATTAAAACAAGAAAAATAGTTTCTCAAAATGAGGGAAATCAGAATATTAGAATATAACATTTAAAAATCGTTCTAGCGCATTAATATTTTTTCGTAACGTAATTCCTTATATACCATTTAAATAAAATAAGAAACACAGTTTCTGAAAATTGGGGAATCGAGCCTTTAGGAGTGAAGGTTTACCTGAAAACCAAAATTGAAAATCGCTCTAACAGCACCAACGTTTTTAACAACAAAATTCGGTATATACCATTTATATATAAAAACAAAGTTTCTGAAATTTAAGGAAATCAAACCATTAAGAGTGTGAGTATACTTGAAAAACCGAAATTTGAAAAGCGATCTTGCTTTTAGTTTTCTCTATATTGTTTTAAAGTAAAAGGTCGGATTAATTCAGCATTTATAACGATACATGTGTTTTATATTTAAGAAAAGCATGGCCGTGAAGATAACAAATGTGACATGTTAATCTAATATGTGTTTGAGAATTATATTTATATGTAAGAGTGCTGTGTAATAACTTTCAGAAAACGTTTACGTTACATGTTAATAACATTTAAATTAAATTTCAAAGCCACTGAAAATCGATGTAACTTTCGATTGTTTTTATTTACTTATTACATTGCAATTGTTTTTAAGTAGTAACGTGTTTTTGTTTTATTGAAACATATGAACATCATCTTAAATACACAATGTAACTCGAACCTTTCTGTTATTTCTCTTTATTTTAGTGAATGTCAAGATGATATCAAAAACTCAGTTCATAAACTCGATTACATTTAAAAATGTTTAAAAATACCAACACAGTGTAGCTTTGTCTACCAGAGGTCATATATTTAATTTATTAATAGTATACCATTAATTTTTGCGATTTAATCTGAATAATAATAATAATAATAATAATAATTATTATTATTATTATTATTATTATTATTATTATTATTATTCTAAAAACATGGTTTCTCTTTTGTAACACTTATAGATTGCAAGAGTTCTAATTTTGTTCCCGTAATACCATAACATTTCTTTTCATTGATTAATAAGTCTATAATTTATATTTTATATTAATTTTTATTAGAAGTTATTCAACTCGGTTAGAAATTTCCTTAGCTTACGCAGCTCCTTCGTGAGGGACTTTTTATTGTAATTTATCCTTACACACTTTTGTCATAATAATTATATTACAATGTTTTAATACATTACTACCATAACAACTAACAATGATGTGACACCGT
The DNA here is from genome assembly GCA_030762175.1 of Metallyticus violacea. Classification (NCBI taxonomy): domain Eukaryota; kingdom Metazoa; phylum Arthropoda; class Insecta; order Mantodea; family Metallyticidae; genus Metallyticus; species Metallyticus violacea. The sequence goes on along the minus strand of CM060839.1, from coordinate 20,429,040 downwards.
TATCGTTAATTTTAATTACTGAATGAGAGAGATTATGATGCTGCATTGTACTTACAAACAATGTTATATAGGGCTGAAGGTTTTCCAAATATTTCTATATTAATTTTACTTTTAGATATATGAATGCAGAAAATGTTTTTTCACACGTGTAAACTGTTACGAAATGATCAATGCTATCATGACCTGCTTTGATAGGGAAAATGGGGCTCGCCTGCCTCAGAGCTTCAGCCTACACAGTATTGTTGCCAGGGAAACTATGACAGTATCTATGAGTGTTCTGCCTGGTCCACAATTTCGGCCATACAGTCACCTTCAATCGGCGATGATGAGGCGAAATCCAGTTTAGAAGTAGACATGGTTCCTGAGATGAACAGAGCCAGGAGATTTGTGTCCAAAGTGTTTAGATAAAATCCTGGACCGTGGGCTTTTCGTTGCAGTATTGAGCATTTTTAACTGCAAAACGGAAGCAACAGAAGGCGTTGATACGCAAACGACTGATACAGCCAATAAACTTCCTTTAGTGGACGAGAAAGTATTCAATATTGAAGAAAGCCACAACTGTGTACCTACCTGGAGAATTTTAAAGGTTCTTGGTTTTTTATTTTAGACATAGTCACCTTGTAAGTCAATACATCAATCCAACGACTTTCCCACTTTTTAATACTCTCAGTAAAATAAAATTTCTCCAACTATGAAAAATAAGCATCTCTCTCAGCTCCAATCTCATGTTTGATGTGAATCTTCGTTCACCCAGCCATTTCTTCAGGTTTGGAAACAAAAAGTAATAGCTGGGAGCCAAATCCGGCTAATATGGCAGATGTGGAAGCCTTGGAAGCGAAGGTCATGCAATTTTACAGCAACAATCCTGGACATGCACGAAGACGGATTATCGTGATGAAAGAGAACTTTATTTTTTCGAAAGGTTTGGACGTTTAGTCTGAAGAGCATCCTTCAGTTGCTCCAGTGCTGAAGGGTAATATTCTCCGGTAATGGTTCAGCCCTTTTGGAGGTGGCCTGCGAGCACCACACCATGAGATTTCCAGCCGTAGCCATGAATTTTGGGTGCGCTTTCACCTGTTGTCAGCCACTGTTTGGACTGCTCATTCGTCTCTGGCGTGTAGTGATGAGTCCATGTTTCATCTATTGTTATGAAATGTCGGAGAAACTCGCCGGAATTGCGTTTAAACAAATCTGAACGCTCTTGAGAAATGTTCATTCGAATGCGTTTTTGGTTCATTGTTAACAAACGCTGTATCCATTGAGCCGAAAGCGTTCTCATACCCAAAACTTCGTGTAGTGAATAGTGCCCATCGAGGTCGTTGCCAATTCGCGTACCTTCAATCGGCAATTATTATGAATTTTGTCACAATCTCGTCTGTCGTAGAGTTTTGGGACGCACTGAGCGCTCATCATTTTGAATGGATGTATGGCCCACTTTTTAACCGTCGAAAACAACGAGGACGAATCCTTTAATGTTCTACGTAACTCCTTTTGTATTTATGTTGGAGTTAAACCAGTAAAAATGAAGTATTTTATCAGTTTTATCTATTTAGTAGAAAATGTTAACACTAGTTTGTTTACACTATCGTCGCAAACAAGTGACTAAACTTACTCGTCTGAAACTTTACAGAGTGCCATCTAAAGAATGATACTTAACAACTACCATAGTAATTTGTGCATCTTCTCGACATCTCTGAGTCAGGCCGAGATGTTTTAAAACACCCATCGTATGCTTCGACTTAATGAGAAATTTTCAGGAGGATCATGAAGATCCACAGAAGTTGCGAATGAGCTATGGTGGAGTCACCAATCTCCATTTCTGTCAAAAGTAATTGAATAAAACTACCAAATTGAAATTAACTTTACTGTACTCAAGATTGCCATACTAGCCTCTCTAGTACTGTAGATCTGAATCCTTTGAGCTATAATTTGTGTTCATTGCTTGACAATACGTTTTGCTAGAAAAGGCAGCTAATATTGAGAGTATTAAAACGCCCTTGGGGTCAGCAGTAGCGGTAGTGCTTACAGCAACATACGAATGGCTGGGGAAGCTTCAGTCGTGTGAGGACAAACGAGAGTAATTTTGAAAAGTTGTTAACATTTGGAGGACCGATAGATTAACATATGAAAGCACATGAAAAAAATATGAAAATATGTTATAGTTACTTTTGAAAACCTTGTAACATGTGTCAATTTTGACAAGCGTTTGATTGCAGAAGTTCCGTCTCCTGTAGGTGTTTGAATACAGGGTAAGTAATCTGTTTGGAAGTTTCAGATGTTAACACAGATTGAGTGCGGTTTCTGTGATGAAGGTCGTGTGTGAATCATTTAATTGCATCATGTAAATAGTTGTGACTGCTGACTTGCGTAAATCCACCCACTGACCCCGATCCAAATGGCGCTCCGCTCTTGTCGAGCATGCCACATGGCTATTTGTTTGCTAATATTTCCATACATTGTCCTCGCATGGTCTGACCTTCGCTTATGCAAAACTGTTATAATTCGGCGAAGTCGTGATATGCGGTTTATGTTAAAAAGGGAAGCAAGTATCTGGGTTAGTTTATTGCTTTGAGCTTAGAAAAAGAAAATTTAACAATTTTTATCACAGTTGGTTTCATATCACCGTCCAGCAAACATGCTCGAGAAATCCTCTTAAATTGTCTATACCTTTCATGCATAAGAATTCTAAATTATCGATAGCATGCACGGTTTTTCAATAAATTGTTAACATAATATGGTCTATGATAATAGTAGACTATGATAATAGTAAAACCGTTTTTTTTTCTAACTTTTACACAACTAATACATTATTACAAAAAGAGAGCCCGTGCCATTTATAACGAAAATGAATTTAAAACCTACATATGCAGATACAGGAGCTATCTAAAAAAGTACAAGTCTACAAAAATAAATTGGCATACGGTATTCTTTTGTTAAATATTTTCAGCACTAAATTACTAGGGAAATTCATTATGTAAGTTAAAAATTGATGTGGGGTACTGCATAAAGAACCCAAGGTTATTGCACCATTAGTCTCGTGGCAATTGACGACTTTAGACGAGAGATAATCGATGTTTATAATAGCGAAACAGCAGCTGCAAGGTGCCTCTGGATGAGTGTACAACCCTTTAGCAGCGTTTCGTTGTGCGATTTTTATGAGAAAAGATATGGAATCAAAGAATGTCATAAAGAAGTACTCCCCATGTAAACAGAGAGGTGTTTGTCACGTCGAAATGTTTATAATTGGGTGCAGAAGTTCTCTGAAGACGGTCAGCGCACCGGAAATTGCCACGGAAGTTAAATACTTAATTTCGAGCATACACAAGAATTGATAGATACACTATAGCTGCTGCTATTTATTGTTCACACTGCCTGGCCTACCTCTTAATGCATGACATGTTATGTTTTCATAAAGTCTATGCATGATGTGTGCCGCGCATTCTGACTCCACAAACAACACAACACGATGAACAACGCCGTGTCGTACATTTACTTACGACACGTCAAAGGACCTCAAACATGAAAGAAGCGGCCTCTGAGCAAATTTTATCGGCAGTTTCATGCCCTGAATCCAGTACAAACCGTAAATGCCGACTTCTACTGTATCACCCTCAGGAAACTTAGTAAGTCCATTCTACCAAAGAACCGCCACGGGTGTCCGAGGTCGTTAAGGCGCGGGCTTGTGAGCGAGAGGTCTTGGGTTCGAATCCCGCCAGACTGTCCTCCCTGACTGGTTTTTTTTTCAGGTTTTCCTCAGTCCTCATAAATGGCAAATGCCGGGGAGGTACCCTCAACTTAGGCCTGGAACGCTTCCTTCCTTAAAAATATCCTTCCCCAATTTATCATTTTATCTCATCAGTGTCCGTCACCTGTGGTGCCTCAGTAGTAAAAATGGGGGTAAAACACTATTAAAAAAATCTACCAAAGCGACCAGGACTCCTCACCAAAGGCGTGTTGTATATGAAAACGCGAGTCCTCATACTGCCAAGAAATTGAAACGCTGCAAAATTTTAAGTGGAGGTACTCGAGCATCCTCCGTATAGCCCTACCTTACTCCAAGCGACTTTCATTTGTTCTGCCCTCTTAATATCCATTTATATAGATATCCATTTGGATATCTATAACATCCAAATTATGGCCTTTTAATTAATAAATTAAATATATTATGGTGTTACTGTGTGGTATTAGGGGAACAAAATTAGTTCTTGCAAGCTATAAATATTAAAAAAGAGATACCACACTCTTAGAAATATATTATTATTATTATCATTATTATTATTATTATCATTATTATTATTATTAATTTTTTTTTATTTTCATTTGCGGTGCCCAGTAGGTAGGATCGCTGGAGATTTAAATAATATTTTAAAATATATTTTCATGGGCATAAACACTATCTTCGGAATTGGCTAAAAGGCAAAACATGTTTAGAAGACAAGCGATATAGCTTTTGTTGCCTGGACAGGATCAACTAATCAACCCTCATAACAGTAGTAAATAAAATTAATTTTATTCTCCAGAGATGAAATTGTGCCCAGCTATCCAATTTTTCATGCTGATTTCAGAAACATGTTCACTTTTCTTCTATTATGGCAAATTTTTCATTTTTTTTGTTTTAATAAGCCAATGGTAGAGTTTTTAAAATTGAGTGAAAATTTAAGAAAAATATTAGCAATTTAGTTTGATTGTTACTTTTGAAGTAAAGGGGGTTTGTTATATGACGTCCGTTATCATCAGGTCGTTCATCAACAAAGAGTATTTTTGTATTTTTAAGTTATTCTCGAGTTTCATCGATTGTAATTGGTACAATTTTAGAGCGTGTAATGCATTCAGCCAAGGACATTTCATTCGCGTGGCGCATGGGCACAAATAAGAAACAGTCAACCCTGGAGATGGCATTGGATGTCATCGGCGACCGGTTGGAAGACAAGCTCTACACGTTAACATTACTACTTCATGCTCGAACGTGTTACTCGATACGAAATGTATTTGCTGCTGACATGGAAAACAATAGCAAAACCTGGTGGTCGCACATACACAAGCAGCTGTGGTTGCGTTCAAGTTAGATGTGTGCAGGTCAGTGAAAGTTACTCAATAGCCACAAATTATTCCTCAAAGCTCGCGTCACTCCAGCGGTACAGATGTGACAAAAAGTGTCTCTTGATGCAACGGCACGCGGAGAATGTAGTCCATAGTTAGGTTGCGAGTGTCATATGGAGAAAACTATCCATTGGGGCACGATCATTATGACTTTTAGTTTCTTAGAATGCCCTGGGATCGACTTTTCTGTGTCTCTGGCTTATAAAACTGAGAGGTCAAGATATCCTTCGCTAGTAAAAAAAGAGCACATTCTCTTGAGCATTCTCTGTAAGTCATGGCCATAATACGCGCTGCTAATAAACACCATTGATATTGTCGGTCCTGGTGGTGTAGTGGTAACCATACTTGCCTCCTAAACCCAAGATCGCGGGTTCAAACCCGGCCAGGACCGATGAATTTTTTCGCGGCGTAAAACCTCTTCGTGAGGTTTGAGAAGAGGAAATAGTCACTGGGAGCTAGACCTGGGTTGTAGTGGATGGTCGATCTGCTTGAAGCCACATTTCTTGACAGCTTTCTTTGCAACAAGAACTGTGTGTACAGGCACCACAGAAGGTTTTACTCTCTCAAAAAATGAATAAAGCGCGTTTGCTCTTCCAGATTGCATTTCAACTCTGAACGTTATTTACTGAGCAACTTCGATGGCACAAACTGCTGGATCGTCATAATGCTTAAGTGTTATAAATATTTTGTAGCACTTAGTTTTACAAATTGTAGTTTCAAGGTTGGGTGCTTGTGTTTAAAGAATAATTTTAGTATGAATTGTCTAAAACATTGGTTTAGAAAATCGCAGTATGTGTATCCAAGTACTGGCATAAGCGTTGACACATTCACTAAAGCAATAAGGGGTTAACATTCCTTGTATTAAGAAACTGAAACTGTAGGATCCAATTTCAGTAGTATGAATACAATATGTAGTCAATAATGCAATTACTTTAAATCGATATACTTTATGCTTTCATGAATTACTCTAAATTATAATGGACTAAAATGCTAAATTTCAGTTATATTTATTGGAATAAATTTTATTGATATTTATTTATTTTTAGGCACAAGTTCGGTTTGAGTAGATCAGATATCCGAATCGTTTGAAGCAATTCATCACCAAGGGCTGAGCAAAAATTTGGAATTGTCGCTATTGGATCGAATTAATGATAGTTTTGCTTATCTTATAATTTAAGGTGCTCAGTGGCGGCCGGTGCTAAAGGGCACAAAGACACGTGCTTTCGCTTTAATTTTGAACAATAAATATATTTAAATATTTCTGCATTAATTATCAACTGAAAAGAGATTATAGAGTTTCACAGACCCAAGCTCTGAATGTTTGAGCACCAGCATTGTAGTATACAAGAGAAGCGCGCAGTTTAAACGGTTTCTGCGAATGCAGACAACTTGGTATGTGTATGAGTGAAGAGAACGGGCTAGGGCACATTCTTCTTGTGTCCAAGCTTAGCAAGTTATTTCTTCCCATCAGCTGTTTGCTCTTTCATGCCAATGACTTATGAGGAATCTAAACTATAAGAAACTCTTTTATTATAAAGACAACTTAACTAACCGTCTTGAAGACAATGCCAAGCCAAAATAAAAAATAAATAAACATCGCGGACATTTGTTTAAATTTACTGCTGCATCCAAGTATTTATTTTTTATTGCTGACATTTATTCTTGTTTCTTAACAAGATCGTAGCGAAACTAATAGCAAACGTCTGAAATACACGAGAAACTTAAGTAAAGGCGAATTATTTATTTTGGTAAACTATTTTACGTGAAATAAAAATTGAGTACCCACACACAAAATTTCTTTTGGCTAGCCTGGCAGTATAATTTTTGCAAATCAGCGTGATAATTTTACGTTTGTGGATTCTATACAATGCTATTTTTATAAATCGTGCCCCACCAACTAAAATCTGCATGAGCAGCCATTGAAGGTTCTTATAGTACACGCAGATTATTCATTCCTACTGATATTTTACTATATGCTACTCTTCTCAGGTTTTGCTTTAACCATACGATTGAAATGTTTTATGGAGAAACGACAGAATAAACAAATAGGAGTTGAGTTTTGCACAACACCCACGCGTTTCCTCTCGATACCAAGGCTACGCAGGTCAAACAGATGCCTGTCTTAAACCGGTCGGGTTTACATTATTTATTGTCACTGAGAAACATTTTACTGCATACGTTTTTTTTTTATGTTTAAGATTCCATTTATCTGAAGAACAGGAGAGGCGCCTAAACTTCTTCCTTCTGTGCTAAGCTAATACGTGCAACTTTTTACTGTAATTAAAGACTTAACTGTATCGTTAGCTTCATCTCTTTCTGAGATCTTCCCCGTTTCCCTTTACTATTATTTTGTAATCAGTAGTTGTTTGGAATATTTCTTAACCCATTCTTTCCATACAGCATTTGCAGGTTTATCTATATGCAGGGCAGTTTGACAAAAGTAACTTGGTTTGATATTAAAGAGAACGAAGTTCAATCTTGCAACGCACTTTTATTTTTCCATGTTTTTATTTAAGTACTTGAACTCATTATTGATGTATAGCGAGCCAACTGTACCTAACGTGTATGTGTTTAACCAAGAACGACTAAAGTTACCAGATCACACAATACTGGGGGAAAGAAGAGGAAGAAGAAGGAGAGGAATAAGAAGAAGGAGGAGGAGGAGAAGAAGAAGGAGGAGGAGGAGAAGAAGAAGAACAAGAAGAAGAAGAAGACTGGAATTAATGTTTGGTGTGGGTTGTCATCTAGGGGTCTAATTGAACCATTCTTTCTTGAAGGAACAGAAATTGGCGCAGTGTACCTGAACATGATACGCACATCCGTTTTACCCGCCATTCATACGCTCCATGTAAATAAAGAATGTTAACTCCAACAGGATGGTGCACCACCACATTACCACCGAGATGTACGTGCGTACCTTGATGACAATCTTCCAAGGCAGTGGACAGGACGAAGAGGTCCGATTGAGTTTCCACCGCGTTCTCCGGATCTAACTACGTTGGACATCTACCTAAGGGGAACTCTTAAGGATGTTGTACACTATAGAAAACCAGCTACACTAGCAGCACTTCGGGAAGAAATTGAAACGGCATGTGCTGCAATCGCTAAGGACACTTTCGGAAACGTTGCTCAATCAGTAGTTCAACCTACTCAGAAGTGTTGGCATTTTGAGCAACTGTTGTAACTGTAAAAGTTTAAGATGATTAGTGCTCGTCATTTTCTATTTGTTTGAATTCAGTTTTGTTATGTTCACACAGTTTTTTCTTGATTGAAGTGTGTATACATTTTTGGCACCCTCTGTATATGTAGGTTTAATAACAAAGACTGCCGAATCTTGTCTAAAACTATTATACCACTTCAGTCCACTGTCCAGGCAACATGCAATGCTCGCCGCCCACAATATACACGCATACGACGATGAATTTTCGTTCACCAACACCGTTAGCGGTCCAAAAGCAAATCATATTTCTCCACTCATTTCTGCTCGCCTTTATTTCCGATGTTCTTGCTTGCAGCACACTAAACAAACAACGAGTATGCAATAAATATACAGGGAACGTGTTGGCGACAATTGGCAGCATGGTTAATGGTTACCAACTTGTGCGTATTGAAACGTTTTCGTTTCACTGACCATTAATACACCCAGATTACAATTTTTTTTAATATACCCTTCATTAATAAAAATAATAGGACTAATATAATAACAGAATACCTTACTTCGTACCAGGAAATCAGCTAATGTTCTATTAAGGAAGTTGGTTTTACGCAGAGTGAGAAATTGCATGTTTCACAGTATAACAGCTAAATTAGACCGAACCATGTAACACGCTCGCAGTAATCGTTCCCCTGATAAGGGGTCTGAATTAGCAATCCCGTCATCTGTGCCAGGCAGGATAATTCCTGTGTGGGAAGCAGCGCGCGCTTACATCACTACCCGTTTTAGCGCCTTAACGAGCTTAAGATTTAGTAGTTTATAGCAGTTTAATAGCACTTGTAAAACATTCACAGTTGCGGAGAAAATTAATATCATGGTTTAACTGCAATAAGGGAAAATAAAAATAATTATTATATAATGCTTGTTTTGTTTTCATATGTGTAGCCAAGAGCTCTCTATCCTCACTTTTTGTCTGTAACAAATATTACCTCTGTCCCAAAATAATAGTCGTATTTCCTAAACGAACTTATTTGCCCCAGAAACGAAAATAAAGAATACAACTAGATTAAAAAAAAAAGACACACTAAACTAAATCTGGATTATAGGTAGATATCGATTTGATTTGATTTATTTACGGACTCTCTTTAACATCCCAGGTCATCAGCGTCCCATTCAATTCAGGGCTTGAAACGGCCGACAAATTTTGCTCAGAGATCTCTTCTTTCAGGCTTGAGGTTCTTTATCGTGCCGTAAATGTACGACATGGAACCCATGGCTTTACTTCCCTTCTGGAGGAAGCCATACTTAGAATTTTTACATTCGAAAAATCCATCGATCCTGCCAGGTTTGAACTCGCGATCTTGAGTTTAGAAGGCAAGTATGATTACCACTGCACCACCAGGACCGACGGATTATAGGGATTTTTGTGAGATATTCATCAACAATATTTGCAAAGGGCAGTCGTGCATTATGTTGCTGTTTCTGTAGAGTTTTCAGAACACCTTTGTAGTATTGCCCAGTTACAATTGCCTGTGCAGATGCGTCATGCTGGTAAACCATTCCTTGAATATTGAAAAATAAGATGACCATAACTTCCCCAGCAGAAGCAATATCTTTTGCTTTTTTGATGTTGGTGATGATGAAGATGATTTCCACACCCAGCTTTGCTGTTTGTTTTCAGTATCGAAATGAAGTAGCCACGTTTCATCACCCGCATCTTTCTGTAGCATCATCAACTGCATTCAAACCTGCACGCTTACATCTCCTTTTGTATGGGAGTCAGAGTCTTGCGACCCACTGTGCACAAACACCTCTCACGTGCAACTTTTCTGTTGCCAACGTGTGGATGGCACGCAGTGAGTTTTTCAGAATTTCTGAAAGTATTTTTCATTTTATTCAATGATCCTCTTTCACAATGACAGCATTGGTGTTAAATGTTGTCTTCCGTTAGAGCACGAACTGGAGCGCCGGGTTCATGATTACCTCCCCTCGTTAAACATTTTAAATCATCTTCAAGCTGTGCTGTAGGGAAGAGGAAACTCTGCAAAGACCTCAACTGGATATTTGTTGAGATGAAGGCACATTGTTCATTTGCTGTAGGCGGAACTGAAACTCAACCATCGCGTCTCTCACATACGTGAACCGGAATTCACAACAATGAAACTAGTACCACGGATGCATTAAGTTAACAAAATATTGTAAAGTTAAAGTTTAGAAATTATGAATGTAAAAAAAGTATGGTATTAACTAAACATTATGAACATTAAACGTTATTTAGCTGTGATAATTGACCTACACTAAGAGACCCTTTAACATTTGTTCTGACTTGTGCTAATTCGTTTTTCTTCTGTTTTCAGGTAAGTACTACCATCGGATCATGTTACATTCTCAGCATCGATAGGTAAGAGCAAATTTCTGCAGATTTAATGGGCCTAGCAACGTATTTTATGTGAAGGGTGCTGAAATTTTGAAAATAGTTCTCAGAGATTACCTTTCGGACGCTACAGAATCGACAAGGTAAACAGAAACAATGTTCATATCGATGTCATAACTACGTAGGTGTAAATAAATTAAATTACTCCTTCATCTCATTCCTATCGTAAATGTTTTTAAAAAATAACGGAATCATCAGGCTATTAGGTACTCGATAGGGATTGGTGATACAGTAACTGTACATTTATAGCAATAAATTAGACTGTCTTTTGTTGATAATAAATTAAATTCAGTTTCCAAGAAAACTAATATAACAGAAAACATTATGTACATATGCACACGCACATATACGCTGTGCCCAGATTCCCTTTAAATGTTCCGGTGTAGGCAACTCACATTTCGCTCCAAGGACTAGGGAAAACAGTAGCTAATTTAACTACCTCCATATCTGACTGCTAAGAACGTGTTACGATACTCTGTACATATTATCGAATTTCGTAGAAATTTAGCTGTTGAAGATGTGCTAATGAAAAGATTTTTTAAATTTTTTTTCAAATCTCCATCGATCCCCCATGTACTAGGCAGCAAAAATGACGATTATATATATATTATAGATTTATTTTTAGAAATGGAAAAGGGTTATACTATTTTGACATTTTTATTTAACGTCTTAAATATCGTTCTTCCCACTTCAAACAAATTGAGTATTGAGGTGCTATAGTAAACAGAAGAAGAAGAAGAAGAAGAAGAAGAAGAAGAAGAAGAAGAAGAAGAAGAAGAAGAAGAAGAAGAAGAAGAAGAAGAAGAAGATTAGGTTGCCAATCTTCAACATTGGCTAATTTATTGAAATATGCATATGTGTTTAATAAAGGTGAAAAATAATTCGTTTTCCATTACAAGAAAGTGGTTTGCGATGTTATAATTAAGTTTCGGAACTTTAGGGGAAGGGGTTAAATGTAAAATTGAATTTAAATAAAAAGCCACATTTATAATATTAATAATGAATTAGTGTGCATGATCTATCATTCGTAAGGTATACCTATATTTTTAATCGGCACAAGATCAGATTAACTAACAGCTAAAATAAATTGTTTTTAATGTAGGTCTCTAAACAAGCATGGGAGGAAATGAACATGTATTAATAATTATGAGGCGATTAAATTTAAACATTGCTTATTCGGTAAGGAAAATATTACGTAGAAAATTAAAGGAAAGTGATCAGCACAACGCCTAATGATATTCATACCTGAAACCCCTGAATGATGCAACCAATATGGCATGCATGCCATGAAAGTGTAACGTGAAGAAATGTACGGCGATTCTGAAACACAGTTGAGGTTTTCTTTACATGCATTACGAAAAGTGTGCTTTTCTAAGATTTCCCTTCATGCTGATAGACTTGTGTGAATTTTATCTCATAAAACAGTAGTTATTTTTGAGTTACGCGACGCACATTTCCAAATGCATATTACCTCACTTAATGACCAGAACTTTCTTGTTTATAATTATTGTGCATAACGCACTGAATTCCTTTATTGGCAACAGTCCGCACTAGTGAACTCATTGTAAACATTTTATGCAAAGAGTGAGTGGGGTAATCAGTGACCTGTACTATTTTCATGTGCCCATGTCTTTAGATTTAGTCCGCTGTAGAAGCAGACCCGTCAAAAAAAGCGCGCAACTTAGGGGAAGATGGTTGCCTCACTCATCGCTCTGTTCCTGTCATGGATGCTCCACCGAATGGTTGCCATACAGTTAATGCCGGTCATTTGTTTACCAATATCTTGAAAATAGAGGGTAAGTTTTGAGAATGGGAATTGTGATAAGTCAGCGCAGGTTTTTCCTAGCTTTAGTCTGATAGATAGCGACATGTGCAAGTCCTCAGGCGCTCTAACAATGCATGTATGTGTACGCGGGTGTTGCTGCGCCCAACGCTAGGATGGAACTCAAGCGAGAGCATTTCCGCATTATGATTTAGTACGACTTTAAATATTACACTGTGCATTTGGGGATCTTTGCCCTTTCCATTCCACTATTTATTGATGGTTTGCAGATTGTTGTCAATATCTCAGACGCCTTGCAGTCGCCGTTGAAGCAAAAAGACCGAGAAAACTGCATCAAGTGACGTTGCAACACGATAATGCATGCCCACACTCCGCTAACACGAAAAAAAAAAAAACAGCTATCCAGGAGCTTAATTGGGAGATGATTCCACACCCCCCATATTCTCCCGATCTTGCACTCTCAGACTTTCACCTTTTCCGTTCTCTATTCAACAGTCTTCGAGAAGACTCCTCAGATAACAAACAGCAGATTTCTTCAGAGTGGAAGGAACCTACCCAAGCGTTGGGAGAGAGTCATAGATAGTGCAGGTGAATATGTTTCTGAAGCTGTTATTTTCAAATGAAAAAGTTTATCCCAGCCAACAAAGGCAACGAACTTGTGCTTCACCCCAATATTTCGAAGAGTGGTCTTTTTGAGTGCGTGGTATTTGTGTACTATGTAATAGGAAAGAAACTTTCAAATACACAAGCATTAAAATAATACCTGCTTGGTTTTAGCACACGCAATATGCTTCCTCGTCTGTCCTTTGCCCCGTGAAGGTGAATGCAAATGTCCTATTTTAATTCTAAGCTGTTTAATCAAGCCGTAACAGTCACAGCTGTGGAAAATGAAAGCACGTTTTATTTTGAGACAGCATTCATGTCCTTCACCTTTCTTCAAAGAACTTGCTTGAATCAGTGGAAAACTCTTGGGTCACATCCCATTTTTTTATACAAGCAGCAGAACTCAAGTTACCAGCCTCTTGTGCATAACTCACTCAGTCATTTACACTTAAGTGAACTTAGGTGTATAATTGACATATGTGATACTTTTACAGAGTTTTTTTTTTTTTTTTTTTTTTTAGTGTTATTTGTTGTGTGTGGCTTCCACCATGCTCAACACGCAGCATAGAACAGTAGAAGAAATTTGCAAAATTTGCGAAACAGTAGAAGAAATTTATTGATCACCGAACAAATGTAAGTGAAGATAGACCAGAATGAGCCATTGGGTGTTAAAAGAATTCCAGTACAAGCAAAGACGCTGTATAAATACGTACACAGTGTTTTGTTCATTACAAGGCATAAATAATACAAATATCTCTTAATTATGAAAGTGTAACATCGCCATCCCCCCGGTGTCTCTGTTTGTATTGTCGAGTATAAGTCCCAGCAGCATCTCTTCAGGAAATTTGAAAACTATAAAAAAACTGTAACAAACAGATCTGTCCCTAATCTTGAAAGATTAAGTTTGACCTTTTAGTATCTTTGACTGTAGGAGAAACGGCGTTCTACAATAGGGGCTCTAATTGCGATTTCCTGCCGAAGTGACGTCGTGACGGAAATGTAAGGGCGGTCCTGGGTAGGCAGTTGCGGGAGCGAAATGATTGCCCTTTATTTCGCCACGATGATCTTGCACTTAACAATAGCGTACCTCATTCACTGCTAATGGCCTCTTGGGTGGGAGACATTCCTTTGTCGTCCTTATAATGTCATTACAGCACGCCTCTACGTTATAGTTATGCTAGCACAGATGGTTGAGTATTCATGTTCATTTGAAAGTTACCCATTGCCTCAGTGAGCAGGCCATGACCGCTAAAAAGTGACCACAATTTGTACTCCGAAAGATTAAGGTCAGGGCTGGCAGGAGACCAATATTCGGCCTTGATAAAGTGAGACGTGTTGTTCTCGACATTTTGGCCCCATGTGCAGGAACAGAGTCTTTGAAAAATTTTCATGACTAATTCTTGAACAAACTGCATCTTTATAATTTGCCCCAGAATTGGTTGTCCCTGTACTGAGGTCGTGTTTTTCATTCATTTTTGGAAAAACTTAAGAGTGTTAATCCTATCAAAAGGGTCTCTACATCAAATAAAAGCAGGATTCTCTGAATACGTGATTTTTCTGAATTCAGGCATTTATTTTAGTTAAAATAGGCAGTAATATAATTAAAATAGGCATTTATTAAAAGTGAAAACAGAGAGTTATGGCACTCATTATTAACGAAAATAGACATTTGAGATACTTAATACTTTCTTTATCACATAATTAAAGTACTTAAGCTTACTTTTTTTTTTTTTTTTTTTTGGCTACAAGCAACAACAAGATGTTTTTTGAAGGTATCAGCTGTCATAGTCAGCCCTTGTCAGAGAAAACATTTTTCATCATGGAAAAAGAATGTTCTATTTCCACTGAAGTGATTGGAGCATATTTAAAGCAAACTATTTCTGAAGGACTAATACTAGTTGCAACATTTGTCTTTCAGGAAATCATGGACATTTTGATCAAGACAAAGTAAAGTAGTTTTGAAAAGTCCTGGCGAATAAGCAAAAGATGCGCAGTGGTTTCTGGTCAAGTTCATTTTCTGTTATGCATTTATAGGGGTATCAGCTAGGTATCCCGCTCACTTCTGTACTGAACATATTTTAAGAACGGTTTATTGCACAGTGTACGGTTCTCATCTTTCTCACTTGCAATTGTTTGTTACATTTATGCAGCTGAGAAGTTACTCCCACCACAAACTTTCTAGAATTGACTCGCGAAAATCGATAGATCGTTTGCCAGGACTATTCAAAACTACAGTACTTCCCTCAGCCGCTCTATTTCCTGGTATTCGTATGCCCGAGGTAACCTCGAGTGCCTTTCACAGATAATGGTTCTGCTGTTTAAAAATATTTAAGCGAATGGGTTGAGGAGAAAGTTTTTGACCGCTTCAAAAAAATAAAAACATATAACAAGATTCTCAATAAATATTTTTGTAAGCTGAACTTAACATTTAATTTTTATATTTTTTTCACTTTGGTATGTTCAGATTCTTTATGTGTTTTTCAAAATACGTAATTAATCGCATGATAAACGTATAGCAATCTAAAAATATCTCCCCAAAAGTTTTAAACCTAAGTGAAAATAGACAAAATAAAAAAAAAACTGGCTACAAATGTACGAAACTTGTTCATTTCTATCTTACTTTAATTTATCCACCCAGATAGTAAACTCATTTTGTGTAACTTCCGGGCTCTGGACTAATGTAATAAGAAATTTAACCGAGCAGTGTGGCAGGAATTACTAACGTTGTGTACGATGTAACGGTGGCTGAGGCTTTGGAAATATTTCTGCCTCGGCGCTGTGAGCGGGCTTTCTGAAAAACTGGGACTCCATAAGGAAGTGTTCTATCTGGAACCAATCTTAGGAACCCTGTCTGCGTCCATGCTTCACCGCCCTTGAATCCTGTTGGCTCGGTGTCTTCGTCACTTCATGCCTTCCTCCTCTCGGAATAACCCCACTGAGAACATAGGCACAAACGACCAGCCTTGAGCAAGGCTGAAGTACCGAAATACCGTGCTTCATTCCTAACAAACCATACCAATTGTAATTTAGGCAGAACTGGCTTTCAAGCTACTCGTTTTGGGCATATCAGCAGCTAGCTGTATTATAGAACTGCAATTCATGTTTATCTCGGCGAGACGCAAACAAAAACTGTAGCGTCCGTAGAGAAGAGATCTATTATTAGTTATGACTGGGCTTATGACAAGTAACTGAGTTGTAAAACAGTGATGCATGTTACATCTCCCTCAGTAAAATGATGCGGTTGGTTCAAGGTCAGTGCAAACCCTTGAGTCGTCCTAGCGAGTTATAATTGCTTTTTAATGTTTTCCTGTTTTCACTACTGCATACTGTAAACTCATTATGGACCGACTTGTCTCAGAAACGAAAATGGTCCATTCGCAGCGCAAGATACAGCAGTAAGTTTTTACATTTTTTGTCAGTCTGGCGTAATGAACAGCAAGGTCTAAGAACAAATAGCAAAGGAGTAAGTTCGATTATTATTAATCTGTTATAATTTAGAATTATAGCAATAATTATTGTCCCTGAAAAAATATCTGTGTGTGTGTTTGTTTATGTTCATAAAATCAAAAAATTAAATTAACAATTATACAAATGACAAAGAACATGATGATGATAGTAATAATAATAATAATAATAATAATAATAATAATAATAATATAAGAAGCACAATCATTATAAAAGTCGTCGGTCCTGGTGGTGTAGTGGTAACCATACTTGCCTTCTAAACCCAAGATCGGGTTCGATCCCGGCCAGTATCGATGGATTTTTTCGGGCGTAAAAATCCTAAGTATGGCTTCCTTCGGAAGGGAAGTAAAGCTGTGGGTTCCGTGTCGTACATTTACGGCACGATAAAGAACCTCAAGCCTGAAAGAGAGGCCTCTGAGCAAAATTTGTCGGCCGTTTCACGCCCTGAGTTGAATGGGACGCTGATGACCTGAGCTGTTAAACAGCGTCCATAAATAAAACAAATAAATTATAAAAGTCATCAACTTCACTTCAACCATTATTATTATTATTATTATTATTATTATTATTATTATTATTATTGTTATTATTATTATTGTTATTATTATTATTATTATTATTATTATTATTATTATTATTAACTAGGGGTGGGGTTACGCTCATAATATTTGATTTTGGAAAAGGAATTTTGTTGACTTGGTTTTTTTACGGACACTCTTTAATACTTAAAACCTCAGATCGTCAGCGTCCTCTTTCAATTCGGGATGTAAAATGGCCAATAAATTTTGCTCAGAAGCCTCTTCTCTCGGGATTGTGGTTGTTTTGCGCGCTGTAAATCTACAACACAGGATCCAAGATTTTACTTTCCTTCCAAAGAAAGCCTTACTTTGAATTTTTACACCCGAAAAAAATCATCTACCCTGGCCGGATTGAGCCGGAGATTTTTGGGTCTACGAGGCCAGCCACCAGAATGAATTAACTTTAATGAATACATATATTCAGGAATGAAAATAACTAAGGATGGAACTGATGATAGAATTAGCATAGAAAGTAAATATTTTATGGAATAAAAGATATTACAACTAGTACCACAGTATAAGAAAATACAGTAGGGACCGCTTGGGTATTTAGCGGGATCGAATTCTGACTGCAACTTCACGAGATTGGCTAAGTACCTATTGTCTTCTTCAGATGGTTCTGCATAAATAAAGGGATAGCATAACTGAATACAAATTGAGTGTATTTATCACTATTTTAATGAATTTTCAAATATAAGCTATGTATCGAAATGTAATAATATTAATTCTACAGTTTAATTCATCGGGTTGATGGCGGTTGGCGATTATGCTGGCACTACCCGCTCCTTTGAATTAAAGCCAGCGCATAATTTTCTGATTGCACATGTTACTGCGGTGATACAACATTAAACGTTGAATCGTATTCCTCGGAATAATTCTAACCAAATATCCCCAGAACTGCTGGAATATGTTAAAATACATTAAGTGTTGCATCGAATAATAGTTAATACTGACACTACAACAAATCAAAGGTTACTTTCATCATCATTACTGTTATTTCAGGACATGTTAGGTTGTTTTATGAGGTAAAATGCTGCCATGGAGATTAAAACTCGAGCTGAAATTTGCTCTTGGATGATGGTCTATTTTATAACGTAATTTTGTAGAACACCATTCACATCTCTTCATGATATTCTTCTCTCCTTCCCTCTCTTCGATTATGGATATTACATATCATATGGTAAAGCTGTTGTAAAGCGCTGAAAATACAAATTGTTTTTAGAGATAAGCCATTTACGGTAATTATACGAGAGTTATACATTAAATAATGATTATCTTTTTTTCGGACTACATACTCATCCTTATAATTTTGATGATTTTTCTCATAGTATCCTCGTTGGATGCAATGCACCTGTTCTAGCGTTTCTGCCAGTCTTCAATGACATGCAACAAACCATTTTTGTGCAGATGCTTCAGAATCGTTTCCGAAGCTTTCACTAATGTTTCTAATCATGAAAAATGTCCCCCACGAAGATATTTCTTTAATTTTGGGAAAATCAAAAAGTCACACGGGAGTAAAACTGGACTATAGGGAAGATGAAAGATACGCTTCACGTTGATTTCTGTGAGATATTTAGCAAGAACATTTGCGATGTGCGGCAGTGCAGCATCCAGTTTGTTGATCTTTTGAGTGTGACTTGATTTTGCAGAATTTTCAGTATTACAATTCTGTGTGCATGCAGACACGACATGCGTAAATCGTTTTGGCAGAAATGTTGGGACAGGTGCATTGCATTCAACGAGGACTAATGTTTATGAGGATGTCCTTTATTGAACAGGCCTATGGCTAAAACAATACAAAAAATCAATAACAGTAAAATTTCCACGGGTTGATGTATATAAATGTAAAGTTTGTTTACGGAGAAACCATACCTCGGTCTGCTTAACTCATTTTTTATGTATATTAAAGACAGAGCTATGTTATAAGGTATACTCTTGCAGTTCTTTGTTCAATTATCTGTGCTCTTGAAGCGCAGGTAATTAAATTTGAATTCATCGCTGAGCGTGGCTGGGTGCTACACAGAGAGCACAATTTTCGTTTGAATCTTAAACACGGCGTGGAACTTGGCGAAGAAAATCCAAGAGAGCCGAATTTATTGTGCTTAATTGCTTTATACTAAAATTAACACAAAGGTTCATTTTAACAACAGGCTCTTGGCTGCGCAGTAAATCCGCTTGTCCGTGTTTTAGAGTTTTCCATTAGATTTTTAGATCAGCGGTTCGGAAACTGTGGTCCGCAGTCCGCTAGGCACTTCCAGAATATCCACGAAGCACTAAAGCTATATGAACAGAATTTATTTTTGAATGTATAGATGAAGAAAACGAATTGCGACAAAACTCAAAATGATTCATATTTGTGTATTTTTGAGGCGAAATAAATTAGAAACAAGTATACTAAATATTCATTACTAAAGCCCGGATTTCCATGAAACATGTGTGCTGCAAGGAGGGGGAAGTGCACTATCAGAATATATTGTTCTGCGTTATGTTGCATTTTTATTTTCTTTTGAAGCAATGCAGCTAATTTCTCGAAATGTTTTTACTTAAGTGTATTATGAAAGGCCTATTCTTGTAATGTTAAATTTACCAACTTCAATTTCCATTTTCTCAAGGACTATTAAAGCTAACAAAATGAAAAAATTTCAGCATACAGATGCATATAATTGAAATTAAAAATTGCTGATCTATTTTCACTACTCTGAAACAAATTACAAATTATTTGCAATTATTTGCTTTTTTTCTCCAACATTTAATTTTTTTACGTTGTCACATTTTGTTCTAGCTCTACTATAGTAGATACACATCATCACAACAATATCATGAATAAATGATAAAAGTGATAGTTTGTACAGATCCTAAAGGGGGGGGACTGTGTAAAAATATGTAGTTTCTCAATAATTGCAGCCAAAAACGTTTTTACAGAAAACCTAACTCTTTGAGGGAAACACCAGCTAAAACCCTCCAACATTGTAAAACAATAAAGGACAGTGTCATGGAAACAAACGCTGCCAATTTATCAAATACAACTTTTGCTATCATTCAAGCGTTCTAGAGCAAATAGTTCCTGAGATACAGAAGTTTAACTGAACAAGTGCTCGCGGGAAAAAAAAAAAAAAAAATCTTCTGGAGTGCATATTTACAATTTTACTAAAATAGTTTTAACCAAGGAACATTAATGACAATCATATCAAAATAAACAGAAATTTTCAAACATTAAAGTGGTAAAAAAATTATGAATTTTTGACCCGCCCTTCTCTTTAATTACTTCCCTTAAGCTCCTGCACTTATCAGATTAGTGTGTTCTTGAACGCAGAAAATTATCTTTCAACATCACGAGAAGTGACAGATGCATACTTAAATTAAGAACTCTGTGACAAAGTGAGATCGAAATGTAACCCTTCTACATTTTCACCACTTTGTTCAGTTTATCTGTACCTGTCACTTCCGCTTCTCCCAAGGAAGACTTTTAAGAAATTCCAATATCGTCAATTATTGGCTTAAACACTCAACACGCAGTTGCCTGGCAGCTTGCAACTTTGTTATTGCAGCAGACAATTTCCCAAAACTTGATTTCATATAAATTAGGTCCTGCTGCTCATTGTTTTTTTGAATTGCCACCTGTGCATCTGCAAAGCAAGCTAACATGGAAAATACTTTAACAGGTAATTCACCTAATCAATAGAGCGAAGATATTACTTAATGATAAATTCAATAAAATTGCAGGTACATGTACTGTTTAGCCAAGGTACAGAGCACGTTTTCTTATCGTCAACTGTTTCAAAATGGCCACAGTAAAAATGACAGCACTTAACCAGGTACTCCATCTGGTTAGAACAGGCTGTGGTGCAAAGCTGAAACATGCTCTCTCTTTATGCAGCAATACGAGCAGGTGATTTCAAGAAAGCCGTTAATATGAAAATAATGTCTTTATATATCAGAAATTGTGTAACACGTATCTTCTTTGTGTAGGATGTCAAAGTGTCATTCTTGAGCCGTAACACAATGCAGCGCATGGGGTAAACGTATCACATGCTTATATTAGGGTTAAATACCTTAATTGCCTTTCCAGCCCTCACCATATATAGGGCGGTATCAGTGAACATAAGAGATTCTTTCCTTATTTAAATTTGTTGACCACAAAATTTCTAAAATATTAATTAAAATATCAGAATACTATTACACTTTCAAATAGAGTATACAGAATTTTTTATGATGATTTGACGAATTATAAAAAAAGACTACTACTACTCACGTATTCCTTCATCGAAGAAGTTTGCAATTGTTTTCTGTAAAACTTTCCAGCACGCAAGACGAAGTTCACCTGAGTTTCCCAATGATCAAATTTGCAACATGTTGGCCCACAGAGTAAGTGGTTTCGTCAACAGAAGCTCTTATGTTTGAATTTTCCAAGTCATTTAAAATTTAATTTAAAATCTGCTTGGCAAAATAAATTGAAAATGTTTATATTAATGTATGAATGAATTAATTTATTGGTCTGAATATCTTTGTATAATATTATTAAATGTTACAACAATTCAGGTTCAAAAAAGAACTTTTCAAAGATAGGAAGAGAGGTAACATTATAACTGTTCAGTTTTATATAATTGTTTCATTCAAGTGATAAATTTCGATTTTGAATATAATAAACGAAAACAATATCACCATAATTGTATAAGTATGAAGTTAACTCTCGTAAATATAAACAAAATTTATATGAGTTTTTACTTCTTGCAATTTCTAATTTGCATACAAATATATTTAACGTATAAATAAAACCATTTTCATACAACTTCACAACAGTACACATATTAAAATCAAAGTAAACAATATTCTCAATACATGTAAACTTACTACTAAATTTCCCCTTTTATGGTGTTGTATTCCTTCCATCTCTCATTACAGTTAACACCAGGTTGAGATGTAGTGGGGATCTGTATTCACTCCTAGATAGTGCAGTTGTGGACAATGTTGTTCCCATCTGTCTTGCCTACCTTCTATAACCATTTTTGTCTCACGTTGCTTATGTATTTTCCAAGTTTCTTAATATTTTCGTCTGATTTTTACATTTAAAATTCTTCTGCCACTATTTCATTGGCTAAATTTTCGTGATAGGAAATCTAAAACTTGATTTGCTTACCTAGTTCTTCACACATAGGAAATATCCCCTTTACATATTCATATCTTATCCCACTTAAATGTATTACTCCTGTTCTAATCCATGTTCAGTTATTCCCTTCCTGTCTTATCACAGATTTCAATATTATATTAACGTAGTAAACGTTACCTTCACTTACAAAATTACTTTTCCACATTTTCAAATTATATCAATGCGAGATTATATAGAAAATATTTTTAACTGTGCATTTTTCACATATCTGAACACGCATGAACTTTGAAGGAAATGTTCTTTAAAGTCGTAAGATCTGGGACATCACATTTTGTGTACTTCTCTAAAAATTATTTTAAAGCCGAGTTAGCCATTTTTTCGAACGGTACATTTGCTCCCGTTAAAGGACCATTTAAATCCATAATTTTGAGAAGGCTGAGCTGGTGGTGTAGTGGTGAAGAATTGTACAATGCGCATTTTTGTTTCTTTTCGCTGTTGCAGCTTTGCACATTTAATCTGCAAACGAAATATATGCTAATATTTTCTCTAAATGCAGTACCTATGCCTTTTTGAGGAATAATTGAGGTTTAAAATGTTCAAAATATGCATTATGCATGAATTTACATCCAAAAAGCTAAAACGTGCAAACATGCACAAAAAAGTAAGGTTATTTGGAATAAGAAGTCAAAAAAAGAATGTTTGCAATCTTTGAGAAATGTAATCAATTTGTAAACATTTGTTTGTATGCAAATGAGGGCTCTGATTCGTGTAGGCAGATATTTATTTTTTTCTAATTTATATAAATGTTCCTTTTTTATCCATAGAAAGTATAGGTAACTAATTCTATACTATTTGCTCCGAAAACTAAACTTGGAAAGAAGATTATGTATTGAAATGTATACATAATAAGCACTTTGGAAACAAAATATTATTAAAACAAACACAGGTAGATTTTGTCTGGGATTGCTTTTCATTATATTAAAATGATAAACATCCTAAAGATATTAACTTTTGCATTCGGATGAAAAAAAATATATATACAACGATTTTTTATGAAATAAAAATATTGCAACATGGGCGTGCGTATACCTGCATAGTCCCCACTGTATAAAGCCAGAGGCAAGGGAATATAAAATGAAAATCCCTTATTCTTAAAATATAAATTAGTTCACTTTCTTGGCATTTGTTAGGAGTTTGTGAAGTGCAAGGGGATGGCGTCCTTTTTAATATTGTGAATGACTAAAAATGATGAGCGATACAGGGAAATACAAGAAATATAAAATAATATTAATATTTTAATCCACATGTTTGCAGTATATTGTCTATATCATCTTATTAAAATAATTTAATACGTGCTAAAAGATATCGAAGGTTACACATTTTTGACAAACATTTAGGTAATCACAGAGAAACTTTCTGAAAGATGTAAAAATACGCAGTCTGCTAAATTGGCTGCTTGACAACAGATGTCAGGAGTGTGCAATGTCTGTGGAGCTCTGTAATAGTACACTGAGCGTCGTATAGAGGTCGCGAATAGTGCCAAACAGCTGCTGTAAATAAACCCACGAGTTTTGACATTTCTTCTGTCAACTTCTGAACGCTTTAGAGCTTAGAAACACACGCCTATCACCCGGTACTCGCACTATAGTAATTCTATTAGGTTTTTAACTTTAGTTTATGTATGGCAGTCATGAATCGAACTTCTATTTGTAACTTCAGCATCATAAGCCGATTCTATAATCACGTACGAAGCATATACAAGTATTCTTTGTAGGATAGAATAGCTGCGTTTAACCGTGTAACATATTAATGACGCCTAAAGGTGGTGTGTGGCCTTCAGGACAGACAGAGTTCCGCAATTCGTATGACTACCTTACTATCTGTTTCGGCTGGTATTCGCAAGACCGCATGAGTTTGCTGTCCCAGTATTTTGCAAAAGATGCTAAGAAAGAAACTTAAGGTTAAATCTGCCATATATAGAGCTGAACCCTGGCATTTAAATACTTCTGAAACACAATTTATGCAAAATTCCCATTATTAGGCAATGTAAAAAAAGAAATCGTTAGACAAAATTCTCTTAGATCATATACGTACGGTTACAAGATTTAAGTTGTGACTATAACATATTTAATACGTTTTCGTCTGTTATTCTTCTATCGTATATTGCAGTCGTTTAGCACCAGCCAGTTCTCAAAAAAAAAAAAAAAAAAAAAAAAAAAGTCGTCACACTTGATCGAAATCTCTGGCCATAGCTCCGCAGATTACCGTGGGATTGGGAAACTCGCCACTGCTGACTTCAAGGGCCGCTTGAAACTCTGCCTTTTCTTTCAAATGAGGGTCACTACGAAAATTTTTAACTGAATGAAGGAAGTTTTGAAGGAACTGAATGGCGTTGTCGTGGTGAAGCAGAAGCCCCCTCGGTCCTGTTCTTGGACGGAGTTCTCGGAGCTTGCCGAAAACTTTCGTCATCACTGAGCAGTAACCGTCCTTTGCTTCTCCAGAGGAATTGTGGCCACTTTTCGGCCCTCTTCACTTTCGTTTGTGGATCGTCATCATCTGACTGCCGACAGTCATTTGATCTCCGGGTCAAGTTGGTATATTCATGTTTCATCACCCATGATGACATCAGGAACTAGCCTTGAGCTCCCTCCGTCGAATCCCTGCAGCATTTATTTTTACCATTGGACGTGGTTACACTTTTGTGCCTCTGTCAAATAGTGGGGTCACCCAACGGGGGAAAACCTTCCTGACACGAAGATGATCGTGCAAGATTTTTGATACTGTTGGCGATCCAAGCTGAAAACCTCGAAGTTCTTAAATGTTACACTATCGTTTTCCTAAGTCACTGCCGTTGCCGGACACCTACTTCTCTCCTGATGTTGCAGTAAGTTCGGGCCCTTTAAATTCTACAAACCAGTGGAAAACTGTTGCCCTAGATAGAGCAAGATTCCTAAAGCTTGTTGCAAACGCACAAGGTTATAGGACTCATTTAAACCACTCTTGAAATCATAAAGAATCAGCGCGAAAATGCTCTCTCTCCAGCTCCAGCGTAACGACTGGCTCACTGTGCACGGGAGGAGTTGTTTACCCTTACACTTTGGAATGCGGGAGTGTGGAGAATCAATACTTGGTACCGTTTTACTCGTAAAGGATTGGGCTATCACATGCCACATTCCTTTTAAGTGGGTCAGCATTCGTTTTTCTTCATCTCAAAACTTTCGTAGTGACTCTCGCACCCTCAAGCACTGAACACACAGTTTGTAGTCCAGGGGGTTAAGGTCGAGACTGCTAGAAGGCCTATCTTGAGCACTAACAATATCTGGAGCATTTCTCTTGTCATGTCCGCGGAACCTTGGCTCCTGGGCTGAAGTGAATATTGCTGGAAGCTCCATTTTCTGTTGTTAAACAAAGTCGTGTTCAGGTTCTTCACCATAGGTTCCAGCAGAATTGTTTCATGTACTTTGACCATTGTTTTCAATCCCTTTTGTCACAAATGTTTAGTGACACTATCATAGCCATTACTGAGGCAGGATGATGTCTTCTTTGAACCCTCGTGACTCTCTCAGAAGCTTCTCTTAAAGTTGAAGCTTCTACTCCGCTTGTAGCTTTCTTCGATGTTGAATACTTTCTCGTCACCTAAAAGAAGTTTACAGTGGCCGTTGTAAGCGTAGCTCTGTGGCATCATCCTCTGCTGCTGTGCAGTTAAAAATCTGCTTCAAAAAACCTTCAATCCAAGGTCCTGTCTAAGCACTTTGAACAAGGATCCTGGATATGTTCATCACTTCTGTTTCCTAACTGATGGTCCGTTATTGTTTTGACAACAGCTTCTGTCCTCAGAGCGCAGCCATTTGAATCTCAAATAGTCATCAACAGAATCGATCTTAGTGAAGCGTTGGATGTTGCAGTATTTTTCCAGCTTTTTCAGGTATTTTGATTATTTTCCAATTTTATGAAGCTATCACAGTAACATGGTTTTCATAATCTCCCCATTCCATGGTTAAATGTACTCTTTTCTACTGCAGCAGAACTCAACAATGAGGGTGATAAGTGTCTGGTAGCAAAACGGTTACCGGATTGCCAAAACACCTGGTACAGTTCCTTTCAAAAGGTCGCTCTGAAATTTCTCGACCTGACTAAGAAATCACAAGTTTAAAAGAATTTAAATATATATATATATATATATATATAAAACCTGGAACGTGTGTATATATACACATTCTAGGTTTTTTTAATCGTGTTTAATGCCCGTTTTTACTGCTGAGGCGTTTTTTTTACAAGGTGACTATATATAAACAGAATCACCTTGTAAATCAATCAAGTCCAATGACTTTCCATTATTTTGATACTCTCAGTAAAATAAGATTTGTCCAACTGTGAAAAATAAGCTTCTGTCTCAGCTTCAACTCATCATTTGAGGTAAATCTTCTTCCACCCAGCCACTTCAAGTTTGAGTACAAAATTAACCACTGGGAGCCAAATCCGGCAAATATGGCGGATATGGAGGCTCTTGGAAGCGCAGATAATGCAGCTATGCTATAAAGGCGATTATCGTGATGAAAGAGAACTTTTTTTTTTTCCAAAGTTGTGAACGCTTAGCCTGAACAGCATCCTTCAGTTGGTCCATGAAGGTAATTCAGCTGTGATGGTTTTGCCCTTCTGCCCTTCTGGAGGTGGTCTACGAGCACCACACCATGAGAACCCTAGAAAACCGTAGTCATGACTTTTCATGATGATGAAACCGCGTTTGTTTTCTTTGGTGCACTTTCACCTGTTGTCACCCACTGTTTAGACTGCTACATCTCTGGCGTGTAATGATGAATCCATGTTTCATCTACTGTTATGAATCATCGGAGAAACTCACTGGAATTGCGTTTAAACAAGTCTGAACACACTTGGGAATGTGCGCGTTTTTTGGTTCGTTGTTAACAAACGGGGCTCCCATCGAGAGGAAAGCTTTCTCATACCCAAAATTTGGTGTAAAATGTAGTGGACACGTCCTATGGAGGTCTTAGCAATGTCAGTCAACTCGGCCATCATTGAGTACAGACAGCATTGTGAATTTTTGTCACCATCTTATAGGTCGTTGTAGTTTTAGGATGCCCTGAGCGTTCATCATCATTAAGGGTGTACGACTACACTTAAATTCAGCATCCACTTTTTAACGAAAACGAAGGAGAAGAATCCTTTAACGTGAAATCTAACTCATTTTGTATTTCTGTTGGAGTTAAACCTCCAAAACGAAGTACTTTATCACAGCTCGTATTTCAGTTTTATACATTTTGTAGAAAAAGTAACTCTAGTTTATTTACACGATCGTGTTAAACAAGTAACTACACTTACGCTTCTGAAAGTTTACAGCGCGCCATCTAAAGATTGACATTTCATAACTGTCATAGTAATTTGGCCATATTCACGACATCTCTGAGTCAAGCTGAGAATTTTTAGAACACCCATCGTAGTATTTATATCAAAAGTAGGTATATTAGAAGTTTTGAAAACATATTGAAGAAAATGGAATGAAACACTTTAAAATCGTTTCCACCTGGCAGAAGGAAAAACATAAGTAAAGATATGGAGAGATGGAAGAAATAAAAACTAAATTGTGGAATAGCTATAAAGCATATCGTGGTAAAATGGCGTTAACAGAGAATTACATTTAATAGTTGTAGAGATATTGAAACACATCTTGATAGATTTAGCGTTAGGTAGTCTTAAACTGTGTCTTCGAAAGGCGCCCATAGAGCACCATTATTAACAACAACCATCGTAAAACAAATGCTGGGGAGGAGAGCGATGCTCATTTGGTGAGTGTGTTTGACGGGGATATTAGCGTTGATGTTGTTACTGCAGAATGAATGGCTGGCCACCTCATGAATTATGCACGCCCGGTACGAGTCTGAATCTTCGCCACTCCTCGCGCCCGTGAAGCTATAACCCACTGGATTACTTAACCTTGATTTCTTCAGACTCAAAGTGTATTTTGTGTTTTTACCATGGTGCAATTTAGAACATAATCGAAACGCTTGATTGTGCTAACGGAAATTACACTTATAACATTAACGTATGAAAGAAAGGTTAAAAGTTAAAAATTACGTCCGTTGTGACTGAGGGATTTAAAATGTCTGCTCATTAATTCGCCCTAAAATTAATAGTAGAATAAAAATATTCAACAATCAATGAAAAAAAATGTTAGCGCATTCGAAAAGCGAGACATTCTTTTAGATATTATGTGTAGGGGTTTCAAGAGTAGAGTGAAGCCGTTTGGTTTATCAGTAGCATCATTTCAGAACAAGAGGTGCACTCGGTTTTAGTGCGTTAGGCTGTAAAACCGGCTGAAATTTTGCAAAGGTTGAGAACACAGTTTGTGGATATGATATAAAGGTAGTAACGGCACAAAAGTTTCACAAAAGTACGGAAAACTGTAGAAAAACAATCTAGCATATCCATTGGACAGCAATGGAACACCTTCCCTGTAGCCCAGACTTATAGTCTTGCGATTTTCATGGATCGTTTAAAGAGGAATATCGGCGAATGAACAGCGACGAAGGTGGAAAGCATTCGTGCGCCACTGGCTGAAAAATCAACCCCAAGCTTTCTGCAATAATGAGATTAAGAGACTTCCCGTTTGTTGTGTATTTGTAAATCCGAAAATAAACATTAGATATATTGCATTTGTATTTAACTTGTTGTCAATAAATTACTATATATTGTTTTGCCTCCGTTTAACTTTACAATATTTTGTTAACTTAATGCGTATATGCACATGGTACTAGTTTCATTATTGTCACTTCCGGTTCCTGCCTGTGAGAGATGTACAAGTTTAGAGATGTTTAGTTCCATCTACAGCAAAATGGAGGTGCTTCGCAACGAACGTCGGTCCTAGTGGTGTAGTGGTTACCATACTTGCCTTCTAAACCTAAAATCGCGGGTTCAATCCCGACCAGGATCGATGAATTTTTTCGGGCGCAAAAATCCTAAGTGTGATTTCCTTCGGAAGGGAAACTAAAGCCGTGGGTCCCGTGCCGTACATTTACGGCACGATAAAGAACCTGAAAGAAGAGGCCTCTGAGCAAAATTTGTCGGCCGTTTCACGCCCTGAATTGAATGGGGCGCTGATGACCTGAGATGTTAAAGAGCGTCCGTAAATAAAACAATTAAAAAAACTATCAACAAACAATATGATGCTCTGAAATTCTGCTTTCGTCTCGACAATTCTTCAGTTTAGGCCTATGCAAGGTTACAGGAGGCATATGTAGAGTTTGTTCTTCCCCGTAGCACATCTCGAGGATGGTTTAAATTTTTTAAAGACGAGAGACAATCAAATGCAAAGAAAGGTGGACCCGGGGCGCTAGTTTGTTCTCTAACGGAAGAAATAATTAACACCCTGCTGTCATTTAAGAGAGAACGTGGAATAATATTAAGAGAACTTTAAAAAATTCTAAAATTTCCTGGGTTCCAGGGTTCCACTCACACGTTGGTAACTAAAAGTTGCATATGAGACGTGTTTGTGCACGGTGGGTTTCAAGGCTGCTGATTTCCGAACGAAAGGATTTTCAAGTGCAGTTGAACAGGAAGAAGTGAAGATTCTTTCAAACTTGGCTATGTCATTTTTGTACATGTTGTACATTGTATGAATTCCAGGGTAGGGTAGACCTTTTTGGGCCTGCTCCCCCCTTTTCGTCAGCAAATTAGTCCACGCCCCCCCCCCTACTCTAGGCCAATGATGTACAAACTTTCTACTATGGTATTAGGGTTAGTAAAAATTTAACTCAAAGAATATTTTAGAATGTTTTAATTATTACAAATATTAAAAATACTGACATTTGTTTTGTGACCACCTCCTTGGTGTAGTGGTTAGCGTTGCTGGCTTGGAGGCCCGGCTTCGATTCCGGTACCTATTTACGGAGATCTGTAACGAGGTTCACTCAGAATTGTGAGGACAATT
This sequence comes from Metallyticus violacea, assembly GCA_030762175.1. NCBI lineage: Eukaryota > Metazoa > Arthropoda > Insecta > Mantodea > Metallyticidae > Metallyticus > Metallyticus violacea. The sequence goes on along the minus strand of CM060839.1, from coordinate 20,398,871 downwards.
GGGAAGATACTTAATGGAAAGGTGGCGTTCTTCGATCACGAAATTTGCGTGACCGGAGGGGTGCTGGTATGCTGATCACATGCCCCCTCCCCCTGCAATACTGCCCTCTGTCAATGAAGACGGAAGTAGAGAATGCAGAGGTCGCCGAAACAGGCAAAGGTTCACCCCGGGCTGTAGGGCCAAATGAGAAGAGAAGAATATTTGTTTTGTTGACAGAACATTTTTATTTAATTAAACGTGTCTACATTACAAAGAATTCTGCCCCTCACTGCACTTACAATTTCAGGCTATAACATTTGGTTTTATTTCTTACCAGAGGACATTGTTTTTCTTTCACAAGTTTTTTAATGTTTGGCTCCACCTCAGAGCACACTCAACATCCAGCTGTGCTCGGTATTTCGGTTTGAAAACCCGGACTCCGTAGATATGTTGACGAAAACTGCACAAACAACCTTGCACCTTGTGTAGTAACTTGTGCTAACATAGGAAAATAGCTTAACCAAAATGTTTGAACAGTTCGTGAACTCCGCTTTTGTATTATTTGTTGATTGACTGCTCTTGAAGGGAATCAGCAAGCAAGTCTTCCACTTCTATTTTGAATGGATCTTGTGTCAACTTAAATTGCCAGCTATCTGAAGAAGTGTCTGGAAAGCAGTGTATAATTTCGGTTTTCAAGATTGCCAAATGATCTGAAACCAAGTTCTTCAATTCACTTTTCAAATTAAGTGGGAGATTTTGTATGTCATCAAGAAGATCGGTAAGACGTGGGAAAAATGTAAAATCAGGTTCTGAACTCTGAAGACAATTGCTACCAATGTTTTGTAACTTTTCTTTTATGACTAATAACAAATTCGTCAATATTTTTCATTGTTTACCATGCTTCCCTTAAAATTCTCCAACGCCTCCCCAGGGGGCGCGCCCCCCAGATTGAGAACCCCAACAGAAAGCCCGTGTAGATATTATGTACACACAGTAATTGCTTCCGTTGCAATTGCCTCAGTAGTTGTTTCCTCATAGAGCAAATTCTCTAATTTTGGTCCTCCACTTCAGCTTCTACTGCATGCTACTTTTGCATATTTACACAAATTAAAGAAAAAGCGAGGCCAGGCATGTCCGGTGTCGCAATACTGGGACCAAGTTTTTCCTTAAATGGAACGCTTCTTATTAGTGGCACTGCTTCTGCTGCTGTAAACTGGACGACCTTCGCGAGGTTTCTGGCCATACGTGTGCCCCAACGTCATAAAAACAGTTTTAGGACAACTAATATGGAATATTGCATAGCTATAACAAGGTTGTGGGGCGTGCACAGAAAGTGGCAATGGCGTTCAAGTTGGTGCCTTTTTCGAGGGGCATTTAAAGTGAAAATGGAAAATTCTTAATCGTTGAAGGCACAGTTTTCGTTAATGGAATAGTGTATAAACAACTCTTTATATAAATTTATTACACCTTAGAAATGTCCCCCACTTTTTATTTTTAATTATTACTTCTCCCTCAAAACTCATTTTCGAACCAATTTTAGTAATGTGCTCACAAGTCAGTGCTGATTAAGATGTTAACATATAGATGCATGTTTCAGTATATGTATTTATTATTTATTTTTAAATGAATTAGTGTAGACAAGAACAAAAGTACAAAACGCCGTCACGCAGAAGTTGCGTAAACTAAGCGAATTGCTCAGCAAGTAGAATAACTTTTAAAAGCAATATAAAATTCAAATTATAGCCTTATTGATTAATGAAATAAGTTATGACATTACTGTGTATTAATTAGCATGACAACCACTAAGGCTAACTAATTAAAGAAAATTTTAAATTTACTACTTACTTAATTAGGTTTATCTGCTTTTCCCTTTCAAATCGCTTGAAAATAAATTTTTATAATGAAATTGCTCTAATTTTGAAAAGTGAGAGAACAGAATTAGAAGTCTTACAATCTATATGTTTTACAAAAGAGAAACCACATATTATTATTATTATTATTATTATTATTATTATTATTATTATTATTATTATTGTGACTAAACCTCAAAAATTAATGGTATACTATTAATTAAATGAAATTTATGCCCATTCTGTGTATTTTTAAACATTTTTAAATGTAACCATGTTTATGAACTTAGCCCTTGATATCTTTACATTCACTAAAATAGAGAGAAATTAAGAACGTTTCGATTACATTGTGTATTTAAGATGAACTTGATGCCGATAAAACATGCTACTATTCAGAAATAATTACATTATACACGAATATACACGATCAACAATGTAAAATATGCAATTAAAAGTTTCGTCTATTTCCAGTGAATTTTAAATTTAATTTAAATGTTATTGTAGTAAAAACATGTTCTGCAAACAAAAACAGACTCAAGACTAGGCATCGGAATTTTAAGCACTAAAACCAAAATGAAATGAAATGAAATAATGTAGAAAACAGGTGGAAGGGGTACAATAAGTCACTACAACCATCCTCTTCCCTTAAGCTCTTGTTTAACTTCCGGCCAGCGATTTATAGCTTAAGTTTTTGCTTTGCATTGACCTAGTTGTTTGAGTGTATCTAATTTGAGGTTAAATGCTTGAAAATTTTCGATGTCTACTCATGATTGAAGAAAGAAAAAATTAATTTATTTACACACTGACACAGGGTGGGGCAAAAGTAGCTACACACTTACTGAAATTCAATTAACAAAGGGTTTCACTTCTTTTTTATGTTCAAGCTGTTTCCCTTCTGCATTAATGCAGCATTGTTGAAGCCTGCTTGTAACACTATGGCACGCAAACACAGCTGAATGTTGTTGTATATATTGTAGCAGGCTTCTTCAGTGTAAACAGTCAGCTGTTCAAACAGTTTATAGTTTCCTTCCATACACTTCGTCTTTACAATATACCAAAGGAAGAAATCCATTGTAGTAAGATCAGGGAATCGAAGTGGGAATTTAATTGCTGAAGGACGTTCAAGCACGAAACGATATATTGCAAACGTTATCAACGTACGCCCGAACAACGGTAGCATAATGCGCAGGAGCTCCATCGTGCTGGAAGTAGAAGTGATCAAAGTTGTCCAGCTGAATGATGATTCCTGTGTAACCTCTTGAAGTAGGGCAAAGTACTTGTTACCGTCGAAATTTCCGTCAATAAGTAAAGTACGACCCAGTCGCGCCACGTGCTGATATTGTACCCCACAAATTTACGCCGAGTTCATTTAGTGCTTGCTCCAAAATAACGTTTTGGTTTACGTGTACCAAAAGTACAGTTATGTTGGTTTACATGCCCCAGGTGGCATCATCAGATCACACAATGGAACCATGTCGATATTGATCGAGCATTATCTCACAGAATTATAGTCTGTCTAAATCATCTGTCAGACGTGGAATGTACATTTTGAACTTGTGCCGATGCAGCATCCTTAGAAGTGACAGACCTGACATTGCTGGAAATGTTCTCACTAATCGTCTTGTGCACTTCCTTGTACTATTCGTGACAGCCAGACACACATTGAATTCTTTTTCCTTTGTTTTTAACTGCACTGTGCGTATATTTCTAAGTCGGCAATACTATCATCGGGAAGAGTCGCAAACCGGAAAAGAATAATCAGTGACAGTTGAAAATGTTACCTAAAGAGGAAATAAATTTTGCTGTAGAGATCGGTTACCAACGAGGTTTAAGTTCTACACTGACAGAATGGAGAGAACGTTTCGATCAGATCTATCATCACGTAAGGCTGCATGCAATATAATTCACAAATTTGAAATTGAAGGTTCTGTTTTGAATGCGCCTCGTAGTGGACAACCTAGGACAGCACGGACTGATGATGAAGGAAAACGTTTTGAACATAACATACAAAAAGTAAAATCATATGTTAACTAAAATTCACTAAGTGTGTAGTTACTTTTGCCACTCTGTGTGTGTGTATATATATATATATATATATATATATATATATATATTAATGAAAAATAAAAATAAAGTAACACTATTAACAATGTAACAAATTAACAGTAATAATAAAAGTAGATAAAGATAAAACACTGAGAAAGAGTCACACTTGAACTTGCTATATTTCGAACTACTGCGAGTTCTTCTATGGCAAGAAGACAAGTAAAAGTGATAAAAGTAAATATTGAGTATCGAAGGTAACGTTATGCATGGAAACAGATGAAACTAGAAATGAGAGTGTGGGAAGAAAAAAACTAATATGTAAGATTTAAACCAGGTGGTATACGGTATTTCTAGTTTCATCTGTTTCCATGCATAACGTTACCTTCGATACTCAATATTTACTTTTATCACTTTTACTTGTCTTGTTGCCATTGAAGAACTCGCAGTAGTTCGAAATATAGCAATTTCAAGTGTGACTTTTTCTCAGTGTTTTATCTTTATCTACTTTTATTATTACTGTTAATTTATATTTATATATCTATATATATATATATATATATATATATATATAAATTTGATAGTGGAAGTAAAAAGAAAAAAGCTAGTTAAAGTGAATCGTAAACCTTTCACTTGTTGGAAGATGTACCAGATATATCCATCCATTCATATTTGTAGCAACATAGACATGACGGCAGAATCCCAAGGAAAATGCCTTATGAAATCGGGCGGAACAATTAACTGAACATATTGTAAAACTGGTCTATTACTCAACATATGAAATATTATATTCGTAAGTGTAATAGTTGTAAGTATTACTTTGTGAGGTTTCCCTATTTTCTTTTTTATAAAGACATAACTTTCGAACCCTTTTAGATAGAAATCTAAACAGGAGGTGTTTTTTTTTTTTTTTCCTCCCAATTATCGGGCACCGCGACCTGAAGATCTGTTATGCCAGATGAAGCGTAATAGAGCATAACTTTGCCCAATGAATTAAGGCACTTTGTGGCCTAAGTTTTTATGGCATTTACCAAAAGAACTGAGGAATGAATGAATGGTGTTTAATGCCCGTTTTTGCAACAGACACCGCAGGTGATGACATATGAGATGAAATGATATATTGGGAAAGGATTTATTTTTAAGGAAGGAAACGTTCCAGGCCTAAGTTTAGGGTACCACTCCGGCATTATCGCGGGTTCGAACCCGGCCAGGACCGATGGATTTTTTTCGGGCGTAAAAATCCTAAGTATGGCTTCCTTCGGAAGGGAAGTAAAGCCGTGGGTCCCGTGTCGTACATTTACGGCACGATAAAGAACCTCAAGCCTGAAAGAGAGGCCTCTGAGCAAAATTTGTCGGCCGTTTCACGCCCTGAGTTGAATGGGACGCTGATGACCTGAGATGTTGAAGAGCATCCGTAAATAAATCAATCAAAAAAAAAAAGTGTACAGAAGCACGGAAATGTCATATCTAGAAGTACAGCTGTTGCTTGCCAATCAAGTTTTCACTCAACTAGCACTTTCACGTCAAAATTTACCGCCACAGGTGGCCGAGGTCGTTAAAGCGGGAGATCTGGGGCCCGGTTCCCACCAGGACCGTCCTTTCTGACTGAGTTTTTTTCCAGATTTTCCTCAGTCCTCATAAATGGCAAGTGCCGGGGAGGTACCCTAAACTTAAGCCTGGAATGCTTCCTTTCTTTTAAAAAAAAAAGCATGTATCATCAGTGTCCATCGCCTGTGGTACCTCAGTAGTAAAATCGGGCGTAAACACTACTAAGGGGGGGGGGGCGGTCAAAGTTGGACAGTGGACGCAACCAGCAAGGCCGTCGTATTCCAAATATAAGTTGACGAAATTATATTTTATTTGTTAGATCATGAAAATAATATTGATACATTTTAGTGTGTGTGTATGAGAGCATTTAGTCAATATGTTGTTTTTGTTGTTATTAATAATAATAATAATACTATTTCTGTTTTATATCGGGAAGTTAGTTAATTATAAATTAATTGATTTAGTAAACTTTCTAATGTGTAGCATTATCTTTTCGCATTTATGTGCTTAAAAATTGTTAAATTGCACAAATAATACAATAAGTCTATTGCTTTAAAATAAGAAAACTAATGGAATTAAAGAAAAACCTATTAACATTATCATAATCTGTTTATATATATATTTCAAGATACATAGATTCTTTGTTTTGGATTGACCGTTTGTAGTAGAGAAAGTAAAATTAACTTTAGCTCCATGATGTAATTTTGAAGAGAAAATTTTGTAAAATGAAAATTACGTCGGTAGAAGAATTAAATGTTTAAAATCTATAAAGCCCTTGAATTTTTAGGAAGTTATGTTTAAGGTACCTATCAAATAATGCAACACTAACATTTTACATTGTATCTCAGAAAGTTTTAAAGCTATCAATATGATATTTTTGAGAAATATTAAGAAAACTGAACGGTAAATGATGCTCAGTAAATTTTAATTTTCTAATGCACATAAAAAGTTTTTTTAAAAAAAATTTAAACCGAAATTAAATCTTGTTAAAAACTGAAAACACTCTGACGTAATCATGTATTTTTCTTATAAACGATTGGTAGAATTAGTTTTTTTTTTAACTGCAAAAATCATGCTATCCTGGGATATAGAATAATATATCTCTTCTAGTTGCTTGAAAACAAATTAATTTTCAAATTTTGAAAAAAAAAGGAATATTTTTCATTTCTTAATGGTATTGATTTTTATGAACTAATAGCGATATTTAAATACTTATCGTTACCACATTCACATTTTCATACATTGCAAATTTGCAACAAGATTGGTCCAGCCAATCCTGAGAAATGCACATGTGTCAAAATTTTAAGTCATCGTGAAACAAGATTTATTTTTGTTTAAATTTTTTTATGTTCATTAGGGAATTAAAATTTACACGAACATCTTTAATTAAGTATTCTTAATATCTGATAAAATTTTCATGTTGGTAGCTTTATAAATTTCTGAGATACAGTGCGAAATATACTGTTGCATTATTTACTAGATTACTTACTGGTTACCAAGAAGGGGATGTTATCAAAATATTGAACATTTATTTATTTAATAAACGCAATTGGTTTATTTGTTATTTTAAACTATTTTCTTATTTTAGTATTTTTACTAAATTATTGAGACAGGCTATTTCTTATATAAATCGCTGTTAACATCATGTGTACAAATACAGTTGATACTCCCTGTACATGAACCAAGGACGAAAAACGCTCGGAGCTGTCCTATACCTTAATGATCCTTTTGGTTAAGACTGACATTTTATCTGTACCACAGGTTATAAACCTTACAAAAATGGATTGCTAGCGGTTTCTATAACCGGTGCCGTCGTGGAAAACGATACCGCCACCTCGCAGTTAGGCAAGCATTGAATTTCCTTGCAGTTCTTTATTTTCATTGCAGTTTTGGGTGGCGTGAGACACGATCCGCGCCCTGCTAACCACAGAGCCGGTTTCGTGTGGCAAACTTTCTGGTGGATGTCGAACCCATGACCTTGGACCGTCGGGCGCACATACACGCCGAGGTGCAAAATGCGACTTCTAAGGTATGACGTCATGAATGCCTTACTGGGATGTTCCGACGTCACAGATTCCACCACCTAATATAGGAGGTGAAAGCTGGACTGATAGGCTGTTATGTCACTTTGAAAGTGCAAGTGAAGATGTAGTGTATTAAGTGAAGTCTATTCTGAAGATTTACTAGCAACTGCGGCCTGCAGATGGATGCTGTCTTTAGGCAGAAACCTGTTATATATGTATTTCAGCACAAAGACAAAGATCTCCGTGTAGAATTTTTAACAAAAGCTATCAAAAGTTTAATGAGTAAAAAAGTATATCAGTAAATTTAAGCGTCCTTTTTCGTATAGAGATCGCAGATTCAATCCGGCCAGGTTGAATTTTTTAGCGCGCAAAAGTCCTAAGTATGGCTTCATTCAGAAGGAAGGGCCCCGTGTCGTAGATTTACGGCACGTAAAAGAACCTCAAGCCTGAAAGAAAAGTCCCCCGAAGAAATTTTATCGACCGTTTCACGCTCTGAATTAAATGGGATACTGAGATGCTGAAGGCCATCCGCAAATAAACCAAACAAAAATAATAAATTTTCTGATACCAGGAATGTTTGTTTAAACAGTAAAACAACTTTATTACAATGATAATGTAAAGAATAAACGTTTTAAAATAATTCTTTGTGAACTTATTTGAGTTACGGGCTGGCATGGCACGGCTGAGTACGGCGGCAACTGCATATGCATGTAGTAGCTTGTGAGAATTTCGGAGACGCTCGTAAACGCTGTATTCACAAAGCACATGCAGCGAGTGCACACTGCAATGGGCGCTTTGCCTATAAACGTAATGGTGACTATCATAAGCATTTGCAAGTGAACATTAGGGTAGAGTAGCGGTTTAGAAGATATTGCTCTTTTGCGTAAGCTCTTGGGTTCAAATTTCACACAAGATTTTTTTTAATTGTTGGTTTTATAAGTGTATATGTAGAACATCATGTTGACCTAATGTCATATTATATTTTAACATAACATTTGAGTTTTATAACTTTACCTATGCACACACAAAAACGTACTCACAAATTAACACATTCTTTACAAATAACTAAATAAATACATGAACAGAAAAATTTATCTTCTAAAGTGAAACACACAGAAATAAACACAAGTTGATATCGGATGTATGAACCCTCAGCATGTATAACTGCCCTCAATCTTCGGGGTATAGATGATGTCAGATTTCTACAGTAGTGTGGACGAGAGGCTGCAACATCGCAGACTTCTTGCATTTGTGTCCATAAGCCATCTTTGTCCTTCTTGCATGTGCAGGGTATGTGTGTGGAGCATTTTGCATTTAGATACAGCAAATACTGAAGGAAATAGTATATATATATATATATATATATATATATATATATATATATATATTAACGTTATAGCTTGCTGTGTATGGAAAACAATACTAGGAAACTAATTAGTCATAATATAATACAACGGTTTATTAAAAGAAAAAAAAAGTGTTTTATGCCAGGAGGTGAACATGCGGTCTTAACCACGGCATCACTACACAAACTGCCATAGACCTAACGGAACACATACTAGTTAGTGTTCCTTTAGGGCATGCTCCTTGAGTGCGTGTGTGTGTGTCAAAGGGTATACATACTTATGTGGAAAAGGATGCTTGTAGTGAAGTGGCAAGGAGATTAGCAAGAAAATATCCTGCCAATCGTGTTTTCCAGGCAAAGAAACTGTTCGCCAACTTGTTGAAAGGTTACGAGAGACGAGATCTCTCATTGATAAGAAACATGTTCCGAACCGTCATGTTCTTACAGAAGAAAAATGAAATAAAACAGATTCATTTCTAGATGCCGGCAATGTATTGCCTCTGAGGGGCATCAATTTCAGTACAATTTAATGTTGATTATTACCAGTTTTAAATACAGTACCGTTTTGTGTGTGCAGTAAAAATGCAATTACTAAAGCAAAATTTGTAACTTTACGCGCGGAAATTCGATATCCCTTTTTCCAATTGCGGTGACTGCACTTCTTTAGTAAGCAGGCATCCTGTAACTCAAATAACCTCACTGTATTTTAAGTATTGAACCCAGATATAAGCTCGAATTTTTCCTATCGCATTTTAATTGCAAATTCTAGCCAATATTGGTGCATTGTGTGGGAAGAAGGGGGAAAAAAACCCTAATTTAACAAAAGCCTAGGCTTCACTGTAACGTTTCTAGTAGCCTTAATATTAAATCTCGGTAATGGCGATTTTCCACCAAACGGTTGTAATAGAAACAAAACTGCAACAGTTTGTGATTTGTTTTCTTAGTCCGGATGGAGGTCGATAAAAATCAAATGAATTTGCTTTTGTGCAAACTGAAATAGTGAAAAAAGACCGAACATAGGCACAATTATAGAAATAAAAGGAAGTTAGAAAACAGAAGAATTTAGCAATTTAATTGGGACTTTTAGTAAGCTCGCTATTTTATGGAATGGTAAAGATGTAAGTATAAATAGCCAATTAAAATAGTTATTGATGATATAAGTTTTAATATGTGTCATTGTATTTTGTGAATAGGAATGTTTACGACATAACCGGCGGCCTACACTTCTTTTATTCAGGCCTTTATAATTATAAATTAAATTTAGTCAAGTCATCCTGAAATAGTTCGCATATTTCTCACTAGGAGAAGTGGAAGCCTAATCAGTGGTATCTAAATGTATTTTCACCTGGCGGAAATAGAAATTAAAATTTGTTTGTTACCATTGTTATTATGATTTCATTTTCTTACATTATACTAAAATCCTGTTTAAGAATGCAGTTCTCTTGCTATAGTACGCATGTGCCTGATGGGACCAGCTGTTTTTGATTTTCTTCCAGCCTGATATGGTTCCAGGGCGACAAACATGCTTACTCATACAAATAAATCTCAGGAATTAGTTTCAAAAGCGTTGCTCTATCGTAACAAAGCCTATTGAACAGTTCGACTGACGTTCCTCTTTCCTGCCGAGCGAGGATTCGGAAACGCGTCATGCCGCACATACTTCCGGCTTTTGGTCACTCGCTGTTATCGCGGTTAGGAAATCCTGTGCTTGCACGATAGAAAAATGAACGGAGGTTTCATGTTAATGCATACTGCAAGGGCATTTAGCATACCTAGATAAAAATGTTGACATTTAAAGCGGCTGAAAGAATAATTTATCAGAATTTTCAGTGAAGTATTGACTAAAACTGCGAATTAAGCATGTGCATTAACTGATAGTGGGGTTTTGATTCTGTTTGAAATTATTTTGACACTAATTACGAGGGTTAGTCAAAAGATAAAATTATTTTTTATTTACAAAGTAACTAGGTATGGTTTAGTCTCCGTTAAATCGTCTGCACTTGTCCCAAAGTGTCTGCCAGTCCTGGAAGACGTGCTGAAAACCGTTATTTGACCATCTTCAAAACCGCCCCCGCCATTTTTCACGACAGCCGCTGAGACGGAACAGAAGACGAACATACAAAGCTAGGTCCAAGCCGTATGGAGGGTGATTAGACATGAGGGCATGCAACCAGATGGGTGTGTTCGGCCACAAGGCTCAAAACAGTCTTGTAATAATCCACATAACCTTGTTCAATAAAGAATGATGATAGTATTTTTATGACAACATGCCACATCCTCATAAAATGATGATGCTTTTGTTAAATGTAAAACATATGCATCGTTATAAATATGGTTTATATGCTGAATTAAGTCGTTGTTTATTTTGAAACAATAATTTTCAGGCATACCTCCACTCCTAATGGCCCAATTTCTCCGATTTTCAGAAACTATTTTTCTTATTTTATTTAAATGGTATTATGTAACGACTTTCTTTACGAAAATAATAATAATAATAATAATAATAATAATAATAATAATAATAATAATAATAAGTGGAGATTTTTAAATTTTGGTATTCAGGTAAACCCCCCCCCTCCTAATAATCTGATTTCGCTGATTTTCGGAAACTATTTTTAGTAATTAATTTTAATGGCATATACCGAGTTTTGTTGAGAAAAAACAAAAATTGCGGAGCTAGAATGATTTTTAAATGTTCGCTTTAGGTTAATCCCCACGCCCAATTGTCAAATTTTGCTGGTTAACGAACCCATTGATCGTTTATATGCCGAATTTCGTTGAGAAAAAGACAAAAATTGTGACCCCTAGAGCGTCGTTACACACACGCACACATGTATGTATGTATGTATATACTTTTTTTCATTGTCATTTTCGATGCTTACTTAGTAAGTAAGGTTGACGGAAATTTGAGGAAATTTTTCAAAAATCGATTCATGGGTACAACCACAATTGCTTCGAAATTCGGTAAAATAGTGACCATATGTTTTTAAAGCCAATGCGACAAACTCATGACAAGCAGTAAGCCCTTGCTGCCTTTTAAAGATTTTCAAACAAAAAGACACAGCACCTTCACACATTGCACCATGACAGCACTTTCGCCCATGCGGCTACAGCCCATGAGCCAAGAAAGTGTCAACAGTGCTTACTTTTTTCCAGATCTCTACGTCTCTGCTGTGACCTTGTTTTCTGGAAAGTGAGAAAATGATGCACGGGCGCAGATTTTCTTGACCTGGTGAAGTCATTGCTGCATATTCGCCAAGTGGTTCGTGAGAAACGTTTAAAATACGTGAGCAGCACTTTGATAAAAATGTGAAGTGTTCTTCATTAGGGGAACAGCTAAACGCTTTCGGCATGTTTCTCGTGCATGCTCTCATTACGAAGCCATTCCGACGCTGGTGTCAACATCTTCTGCCGCACAGGCAATCGAAGTCTCCCACTCGACAGAAATACCATGACCGTTATTGCAGGTCAATAACCATGGCCTGATGCTGCTCTCGTGTTTATACAACTCAGCCCCTGTTCCCCGCGAGAACACAAGTGCAGATTCATAAACGAAGATGCATGTAGCCAATCAAAACTCTGTTCGCAAATGGGTTCGTCTTTCTGTGGTGCCCGCTACATGATACAGTTGCTGATTACAGAGAAAGCAACTCGATGCACGACTGATGCCTACCCTAACACAGTCCTGATAAAGGGCTTGTAAAACACACAGTTAATTAACCTAATCGGCATATTTTAAAAAATTAAAGTAAGGAAATGTTACGTATCAGTTACATTCAAGATGCTGGCCATGTTAGGTAGGTGACAGAATAAAAACACAGGCATCATTTTCAACATTTCTTATAACCCGGGTCTGGAAGTTGCCTTTTCTACCTTAGTAGATATATTTAAGAGTCAGAAATGAACATGTTTCTACATTTGGGGCCGGTAGGGCAAGTTTTTATTTTCCTCTCTTTTGGATCGTTATGGTATTATTCTGCCATTAATTATTCATTTTAAAAAGCACATAATTATATTGAAATGAAAAAAGTTATAAAAATTAAAAGACATGTTCACCTCACAAAAAATCTATTGAGAATCTTGTTTATACGTTTATTTCTTTTCAAGCAGTCAAAAACTTTCTCCTCAGCCCATTCACTTAAGCTCTTTACATAGCAGAACCTTCATTAGTGAAAGGAACGCACGGTTACCTCCGGTATACAAATACCAGGAAATAGAGAGGATGAGGGAAGCACTGTAGGTTTGCATAGTCCTGAATAGTGACCTTTATCGATCTGCGTGAGATAATTGTAGGAAGTTTGTGGTGGGAGTAACTTCTCAGCTGCATAAATGTAAGAAATCGCAAGCGAGATAGATGAGAGCGGTATAAACCGCCTCTACAATGTGTTCAGTACGGAAGTAAGAGAGATATTAACCTGATTCCTTTATAAACACATAAACAGAAAATGAATTCTACCAGAAACCACTGCGCACCTTTTGTATTCGCCAGGACTATTCAAAACTACTTTACTTTGTCTTCATCAACATTTCCATGATGTCCTGAAAGGTGAATGTTCTGTTGTAGCTGGTATGAGTCCTTCCGAAATATCTTGCTTTAAATATGCTCCAATCACTTCAGTGGGAGTAGAGCGTTCTTTTTCCATGATGAAAAATGTTCTCTCTGACAAGCGGCTGACTATGACAGCTGATATCTTGAAAAACATCTTGTTGTTATTGTAACCAAGAAGTGTAAATGTAGCAAAAAGTGCAGCAGTATACAATTTGCACTGTATCTCAGAAATGTATAAAGCTATCAATATGAACTTTTTATGAGACATTAAGAATACTTAACTAAAAATGCTCTATAAATTTTATTTCTCTAATGAAGATGAAAAGTTTTTTAAAACAAAAATAAATCTTATATCCTGATAACTTAAATTTTTGATGGTTTTCCTCAGGATTTGCTGGACTAATCTGGTTGAAAATTTGCACACACATAATGTATGCAAATGTGAAGGGGGAAAACTAGGAGTATTTAAATATCATTATTAGTTGATAAAAATGAGTGTCAATAAGATTTTTTTTTTTTTTTTTTCCCCCAACATTTGAAGATTAATTTGTTTCCAAGCAACTAGGATAGATATATATTATTCTAGTTCCTAGGATGGCATGTTGTCTGCACTTTAAGCAAAAAAAAAAAAAAAAAAAAAAAAAAAAAAAAAAAAAAAAATCCAATTCCATCAATAGTTTATAAGAAAAATACATTATTATGTTACAGTGTTTTCAGTTTATCAACAAGAATTTATTTTGCTGTAAAAATTAAAAAAAAAAAAAAAAAAAAAAAAAAAAACTTCATGTCCATTAGAAAATTAAAATTTACAACGCGTCTTTAGTTAATTTTTCTTAATATCTGTAAAAATTTTCATATCAATAGCTTTAAAACTTACTAAGATTTGTGTAAAATGTATACTGCAGCATTATTTGCTACATTTACACTTCGTGGTTACCTTAAGTACTTAAGTATAATAAATACCTATTTTCATTAATAATGAGTGAAATTTCTCTCTGTTTTCACTTTTAATAAATTGTATTTTAATTATATTACTGCATATTTTCAGTATTTTAAGCATCTTTTTGCCTGTCTATTTTAATCGAAATAAATGTCTGAACTTCCGGTTCTGCTTATAACACAGATTAATGTTTATTGTTATTATTATTATTATTATTTCTATTATTATTATTTCTATTATAAGTTTTAAATACTGTATTATTTTAGGCTTTGAGTAAAAATACAAATGCTAAATAAAAACCTTACTTTATGTGCAACATCTCTATTCGGGTTGCGGCTGCTGCCTTCTCCAGTAACTCAAATAACCTCACTGTATTTCAGAGCCCCATAAAGGAACTATTACTCTTAATTAGAAGTGCAGTCGTCATTGAATACTGAAAGATTAGAAGTGCAATAGACCCTAAATGTCTCAGTGCTTGGTCCATATAATTCAGTTGAGTCGCCAGATAACTTAAAACACTTTTTCCAAGCGTGAAGCGATTACAAACGATTTCTGTCATCAGCGATTTCAATTTCTTCACAGGACGCAAAATGGTGTACACAATTGTGTTTCCGAGCTGCATGGTAGATGGCGCAGAGTGATGGTCCTCATACTGTTGCACGAACACCCCCAAGAGTCCGCGAGGCTCTCTCAGGGGTTCCAGAAAGCGTTAAGAATATACAACGTTCATTCTTAAATGCATATAAACAAATAATGAATCATGGGGAAATGTAACAGAATACAAATTAACAATGTGATTTTATTGAGGTAAAGGAAAGTGGAATTAAATTGAAGGTAGCTAGTAGGTATTTGTCCGCAGGGAGCTTTCAAACGGGTAACTATAAAACTTGAACTTGGCAGAACGCTCATAGTTTCCTTAGCAACAACGAACAGAGATTGTTGAGCCCCAGTGATGAAAGTATCGATACCTTTTATAGCTTGTGTGAAAAAATCGTACTTTGCAGACATTTTCTTAAAAACAAGTACAGAGACAGTTTGGAAAACGCAGAATTAAAATGAAGAATACAAATATTGTGACGGATTGCAAGTGAAATGCAGCATCACCTCATGAGATTGTTATATTTATTACTATTGTATACAGATGCGCTTTAATGAAAGTACGTCACACAAGAGCTGCGTAAATTAAAAAGCGAATTCCTCAGAAAGCTGAATTTGTGAAGGTTATTACAGAGCGCTAGATCCAAGAATGTAATAAAACAGCACCGCTAACTGAAGCTATGCATATGTATTTAATAAAAAACATAACTTTTAGACTTAAAAGTATATGCTTTTCCCTTATCATTATCATTATTATTTATTTACGTGTTAAATTGTTGGCTTAACGTTTCAACTGCATCTGTATGACAACTAAATTGGAATGTGATAACATGTTAGCTACATAGTTTAATTTTAGATGTACATTTGCTTGCTTTTCTGTTCCGAAACCGTTGCTCTCTCCACCTGCATTTATTGTACACTTTACACTATCAAGTTGATAAGAGTACACACACTACCGCTTAAGATTGGCACATCGCTCCAGCATTCCCTGGAATTCGGCTTTTTCCGCTGCCGCTCGGTACTGAAGCCGCTGTCTGTAAGGATCCGATTGTTCGTTCATGTTGACAATAACACCCCCCTCCCCATATGCCACATCTTCCCCCGTCCTGGACGGTTTCGGGTATACCTTTACTCCTAATGGTTCAGTTTCCATGATTTTCAGAAACTATTTTCTTATTTTATTTAAATGGCATATCGCGTTGTTGCAAAAAAAAAAAAAAAAAAATTCTGTTTCATAAAGTCCCGTTCATAATAATCTAAGTTCGCCAATTATCAAAATTTATTTTTCTTGTTTTATTTCAATGATATATATATATATATATATATATATATATATATATATATATATCGAACTTCGTTTAGAAATAAAAACAAAATTTGTGGTCATTAGAGCGATTTTTAAATATTCGCTTTAGGTTAAGTCCCACCTCAAATGGTCCTATTTGACTGGTGCCTAGTAAGTAGGATGCATGGATGGAGATTTGAAGAAATGTTTAAAAAATCTTTTCATGGGTACAATCTCGATGTTCCTTTATAATTCGCTAAAAAGGCAAATACTTATAAAAACGTGCATTTATATGTTTATTTTTAATATTTAAACGGCACAAACCAGTGTTAAAATTAGGAGAACAGGTTGCAAATATTGAATTTTAAACTTTTAGTTAAATGTTAGGAGCCAGCTCTTTTAAGTGGGTGTTCGGACAGGGAAAGTTTGAGTATCGCTCGAGTAGAGCGCAGCTTGGCAATGTAGTGTTCTCTTCACATGCCCCTTAAACACTGTTTTAAAGTTCGGATCGTGGTTAACATCATATACTTCCTCTCAAGAAAAAATGTTGCAAGCAATTTCCGTCTGAAGCGTCTAATTTCCGTTCATATTTCATTGCATGAATGGTTTTCTCACAATTTTGCCAAGAAATTGTTATTCAATGCTCCTTTATGTTTATTTATTTATTTTTACGCTCGTTTTAACTACTTAGGCATCACAGGCGATGGAAACTGATGATGCCATGATATGAAATGATTGAGATATAGTATATATTTTAAAGGAAGGAAGCGTTCCAAGACTTAAGTTTAGGGTACCTCTCTGGCATTTGCCATTTATGAGGACTGTGGAAAACCTGGAGGAAAAAAAATAAGCTTTAAACATGGGGAACTGTCCTGGTGGGAATTGAACTCCAAACCTCCCGCTCGCGTGTCCATACCTTAACGATCTCGGCCACCCATGGCGGTCCTCAAGGTAATTTGTTAATATATGTCAAACTTAGGCATTGATTGTAGAGCTATTTTCCTATATAGGCTGCACATTCATTCACACAAGCGAAAAATTCGCAGTATTGCACGGTAAAGTTATTGAACGTATCTAAACTGCCTGTAAACACGTTCTTATAACTTTTTACATTCATTGATTGCTATCAAACTTCTTATAGAAACTCATTTTGTGTTTTAAAATGTAATTTTCTCGCTATTTCACCACGGCAGAGTGCAAATTATCACCAAATGGACTACGGTGACAGGCTATAAATCCTCTTTACAGCCTGATGGGGGTGGATGTCGGCCGTACTCTCCCTGTTCGCTCCGGCAACACATACATACACGTGACGTCACACATGTCACGGCCTGTTGTTACTTCTCTCGATTCGAGGCGGCCATGCCATGCTCTCAAGAGTAGAATAACTGGTTACGAGTATTCGCAGCGTGCCTTTACAACGACCCGTGTGCATTTTCAGCTCTGCGGCATTGTTGCTAGTGCGTGCATCGCCCGGAGTTGAACGGCGTCCTCCATCATCCAGAAACAACAATGAACGGTGAGTTAATTTTGGGGTTCATCGCCACGGAATGTCAGTCCCACGAGTTCTTGTAGGTAACATGCTTGTGGAACCGTGTGACGTCACTTTTTACGATACAGCTGATACTAAAGTTTGTTAAGTCGACATGAGGAGCCTTTAGGAATATGTGTCGATAGGTGGAGGTGATTACCTGTGCTAAAAATGATCTTCCTATTGTCTTGAATCAGCTGTTTTCAGAAATTTTTGATTCCATAAGTAATCAACTTTCTCCCCCTCCCAAATGGAGTTTCAGTGAAAACAGAAAGCTGTATGCAATTTTTAAAAAAATTGCGGAATTTGTATTTTTTTATAATCAAATTTAAATTTGTTTCTGCGTTGAACATCTAGGAAAGTGTAAAATATGTAAATATGTTAATTGATCAAATGTTCAGGAAATGTAGTGGTTAGTAGAGGATTATGAAACGCATGGGTCTCTGATCTGAAGAATGCCATGTTTATTTATGGAGGAAGTTGAAAAATGAAAGTGTGCCTTTGAGGAGCTGAAAGAAAATATATAGAGAAATTTATTCAATTTACGTGTGAATCACAGTTTTCTAAAATGAATACCAGAAATGTGCGGATGTAGCAGGGCATTTTCAACACCTTAAGGTACATGCTAATTTGCAGTGTAATGCGCTTTGCCGAGAATTACCGCCAGCCGCCGCGGCGAAACACCGAGTACTAACGTGAAATACAGTGAGACTGCATATCAAATAAAATCGTGAAGTTCTTGTGAAGTGATATACAAAAACGTGCACTTCTTAGACACTATGAGAAGTTTCTTTCATTTGTAGAGAGATGGTGCCTCAGTGTTACCACCATTCCTTAATTTGACCCGAATTTACCGCTTAGAGAATGTTTGTAACTCTATCTAGTCGTAATATACGAACATTTTTGGGTACGGATGTGGCGCTGGAGCTCCGGCATTAGTCATCGGTAGAGGATGCTAAGAACAGCCTCCAGCTATTACCGTCTCTCAAAGTAAAAGGAAATTGCTATGACGGCTGTAAATAATGCCATGACTAACTTTATGGCCTCAAGTCGCTCAAGGCCGAGGCTTTTTCTCTTTTTTTTAACTTGCTGTATTTCATATTAAGGTTGTATCAGTGGTGGCTCAAAGAGTTTAAAAGTTTACTGATTGCCCAGTGTTAATGAATCATCTGCACTGCTAGCAAGGAAGGCTTGACCGTACTCGAGACCGCAGCAATGTGTACGGTTATGCAATCTGCACGGAAAATTCGCGCAATAATTTGAAATTCACTGGTTGTTTTTAGACACAAAATCTACGCCTTCAAACATTTTTACTTAAAAAAAGAAATTGAAAAATAGAAGTACCTTTTGTCTCAAAATTTCATAACCTGTTACTTTTCCTTTGCATTTATTTGTTCGTAGGTCCTGGTGGTGTAGTGGTAACCGTACTTGCCTCCTCAACCCAGGATCGCGGGTTCGATCCCGGCCAGGATCGATGGATTTTTTTCGAGCTTCCTTCGGAAGGGAAGTAAAGCCATGAATCCCCCATGTCGTAAATTTACGTCATGTGAAAGAACCTCAAAAACTAAATAAAAATATTATTCGTTATTGACAGTCTCTGCTTGAGGGCAGGTTGTTCACTGCACGCTAAGCACAATCATGTCGTGTTAGCAACTTTTGTGGGGAGAGACACTGGGATAATGACAGGGGAAACCGGAGTACCGGAAGAAAACTTGAAAAGCGCTGCTTCATCCACCACAAATCCTACGTAAATCAGTCGGGAGGGAGGCGGAAGTCATAGCTCTGCCTTTCTTTGCATAGAAACTTAGGAGAACGGAGAACCTTAATTCTGTCAGTATTCCATTTTAAAAAAATAACAGGGCTGTTCAATGTACAGTGATCATAATTTTAACAAGAATAATTTATCGCGCTAAAATTTAACTTTGCAATATTTTGTTAGCTTAATGCGTGAATTAAACCTTTTCATTGTTGTCCGTTCAGAGACACGCAACAAACGATATGTTGCTGTCAAATTCTGCGTTCGTCTCAACAAATCTTCAGTTCAGGCCTTATACAATGTTACAGCAGTCCTATGGAAAATTTGCTCTTCAATTTTAAAGGTAAGTAGATCCGCGTTCCAGTTTGTGGTCTAACGGAAGAAAACATTCACACAATCGTCGAGTAGCATTATGAACATTTTCACTGGGTGTCGCCCACAAGTTGCACATGAGACGTGTTTGTGCACGGTGGGCCTGCAGTTTGCACGCAGTTGAAGACAATGTTACAGGAAGATGCGGAGTTTCTTTCAAAGGTAATCATTGCTGATGAAATTTGGCTACATCATTTCAATCCTGAAGCTCTGTGTGGAAATCTGCATTATTACCAACACCAAAAGAACTAAAAGTGGTCGCTTCTGCTGGGAAAGTTGTGGTCATTTCATTTTTCGATATTCAAGAAATTGTTTAGCACTACACAACTGTACTGGGTAATTCTACAGAGATGTCCTGAAAACTCTGCAAGGCCATATCAAACGCAAAATGAAACATTACCGTGCAACTGGCTGGATGCTGCACACGATAATGCACGGCTGCACATTGCAAATACTCTTGCTGAATATCTCACAAAAACAATGTAGAGTGTGTACCTCACCCTCACTATAGTATAGATTTAACTCCGTGTTACTTTTTCGTTTTCTCCTAATTCATTGAAACATCTTCGTCGAGGGCTTTTTCCATCACCAGAAGCAGTGGTCTGAAGAACCTCTTTAACTAAGAGTTTCTACCATATCTTTGAAGACTGGCAGAAACGCTGGGAAGGTGCATTTCATCCTCTTGAGACTACTTTGAGAAAGATCATCAAAATCATCAAAAGTATTATCATTCCCTATTGAACGTATTTTTGTAGTTAATATGGATGCAAGAATATAGGTTATCTTCTTACCCGTAGTTCACCGCCACGGGTGGCCGAGGTCGTTAAGGCACGGACTCGTGAGCGGGAGGTCTGCGGTTCGAATCCCGTCCTCGCTGACTGGGGTTTTTCAGGTTTTCCTCAGTCTTCATAACTGGCAAATGCCGGGGAGGTACCTAAAACTTAGGCCTGGAACGCTTCCTTCCTTAAAAAAAAAAATCCTTTCCCAATTTATCATTTCATTTGATGTATCATCAGTATTCACCGCCTGTGGTGCCTCAGTAGTGAAAACGGGCGTTAAACACTATTAAAAAAAACCGTAGTTGTGTGATAGGGGCTGTTTTTCCGTTTCGGCTGATAGCACTACGACGATGCATAAGTCATTCATATGGGAATGCACGTCGTTCATGATCACATGCACACTTCACGGATTAGGCCTAGCATCTTCCACTTCACGTAAAATTATTCCATTTGGCTAGCGATCTTTCAATAATGGCCTTGCGATTGCCTTATACTCTAGTGGAACTTTTGGCCATCTTTGTTTTACATTCGACCCACATGACTTTACCAGCGCTCCTATATCTTGTTGTTTATTGAATATGTTTCTATTACAGACCTTATATATTCAATCCACATTAAATCAAATTTCGCACATCCTTTGTTTCTTCTTAAAAACTTGCACTTTGCACTTGTTTGCACTTTGTGTTTGACTTTGTCGGAGTTCAAGATTCCCTGCATACAGCAAATTACCATTCTTTGGATTTTTTTCCCAAATGAATCACTATTTATCTTATATCACATTTTATGGTTACTACTGTAACATTTTTCCTTTTAAAGCTATTTTATTGTACACAAATCATATATTATATTCTATTTCACTTATCTTTAAATCGACCAATGAAAGGAATCAAAATTTTGAATTTTAACCAATCACAGCCGGATATCGCAGTGAAATTATCGAATAAAAAAAGAGTAAAATCCGTTTCATGACGCGATGTGCATTTGTCTTGTGGTCAGTGTAGCTAACTCTATACCTCCACTGTATAATTCCTGAACACGCATCACTGATCACTTTTTAATGCACAAGTGTAAAACAATGAATTGTATATCAGTAATAAGCATATAAACTGCAAAAACTGGAGTAAAAATTGAGCACGCAAATCACATTAGCAAAATGTTGCAGATATTTAATATGCAGTTTAATGAGACATCTTCAGGAATGGAAATATATATATATATATATATATATATATATATATATATATATATATATATATATATATATATATAATATAAAAGAAAAATAAAAATAAAGCAACACTATTAACAATGTAACAAATTAATAGTAATAATAAAAGTAGAATAGGATAAACACTTAGATAAAGTCACACTTGAACTACTTCGAACTACTGGAGTTCTTCAATGGCAAGAAACTAGACAAGTGAAATTGCTATATTTCGAACTCAACGAGATCAAGCAATTTCAAGTGTGACTTTTAGCATTTTAATCTATATGTTAAAGAAAGTTAATTAAAAAAACGTAACTAAAGTCAAATACTTCCAATCATACTGCATCTTAATCTTAAGTTAGTGTTTATAAAAAGAACGCGAAGTTTTTTTTCTGAAATCCTGTTTTAGATAGCTACTGTAAATAACCCATATATTACGTGCCTAACCAGTGCGACACTGAACTGCACCAACATGCACTTGGGTTCGTATTCCTACTTCACGAGTATGCAGTAGCATTTGTTTGTGCATTCGATTGTTTCCACCACATTGTGTTATATGCCTAGCCGCCGCTGCTCCGCATCCAAAACGCTCTGCCCTGGGAGACTTCGTAATCTTCAGTTGCTGCAGTGTAAAGCTTTAGAGCAGTTCATGTTGGTATGTAAACAGATTAATCAGACGTGATGTCGTGGTGCATACGTAAAGCATATCAACACCGGCCTATGATTGAAAGAGCTCGAAAACCTGTTTCGTACGCCTTAAATGGTAAGAGGGAAAGGATTCTACGGATGGTACTGTTCTTATTTTTTTCATAACCATTTTGTTTTAAATTATGGCAATGGGACTGAATAAGTGAGCTGTCATTTTCACTTGTAAGCTTCCTATGCTTTTGAAGGGTGATTTCTTCCCAAGTTGTAAGTAGCTAATAATAATAATAATAATAATAATAATAATAATAATAATAATAATAATAATAATAATAATAATATGCACTCCGTTGCAAAATATAAAAGAAAAGAATATAAACAGTGAGATTGACTCAGACATCGATTGTTATTAGTATAAAACAGCAAGCTTTTAAGAGAGTTCATTATAAACAGAAATCAAGTGGGCATCTGCACTGATGTTCTAGTACAGGGCTTTCACGTAAAAACTATCTCGCACGCCTGGTGTTTTGAAACTGCCGTCGGCGAGCGGCGCGACACACCCAGCCGCCGAGAATCAAACACCGCGCGTGCGGGATAATTTTTACGTGAAAGCCCTGTAGAAGCCCAGCAACTATTAACCTTACCAGTGGAGATAGAAAGTGAAAGGTGCAGGATCTGACAGTTGAGAGTTTTAATGACATTCTGTTCAGGAAATGTAGAAGGGTGCTACATACTTACATTTCTATATTCTATTTTCGAACAACTTAAATGACATGTGTCTATAACTTTATTTTGGAACGGGGATATTATTATTATTATTATTATTATTATTAATCATCTATAATTTAGTTAATGCTATATTTCGAGAAACTGGAAGTGATTTATAAGAAGCGAAGAATACAGACGAAGGTTTTTATTGAGGAACCGTAATATTTTATTTTTTAACATTTTAAAATTTATTTTTTATTTATTTATTTATTATTTTTTACGGGCGCTCTTTAACGTCTCAGGTCGTCAGCGGCCCATTTAATTCAGGGCGTGAAACGGCCGACAAATTTTTCTCAGAGATCTCTACTTTCAGGCTTGAGGTTCTTTATCGTGCCGTAAATGTGCGACACGGGACCCACGGCTTTACTTCCCTTCTGAAGGAAGACATACTTAGGATTTTTACGCCCCAAAAAAATCCATCGATCCTGGCTGGGATCGAACCGGTGATCTTGGGTTTAGGAGGCAAGTATGGTTAGCACTACACCACATTGCTCATAAATTCTATAAATAAATGAGACTTTCTTACAGTTCTGTGGGTAAATAATTATATCTTTAGATGATTTTATTTCAGAAAAGTTGAACATTTTATTATGCTAATAAATATCGAATATGTGTTTATCTATTTCTGTAGTGCTATAAGATGCTTTTTTTCTTTATACATTAACCCATTGTTTCTTTTCTTTGCAGGTAAGTAAATGGTGTGCCTAAGGTGTGAGGAGTTCTTAATCTGGTGAGCTGCATCCTTTTACACATAACCTTTAAGCTGTTAGAACCTCGGTTCTGAAAAATATCAAAAATGGGCTTGTTTGATCGGTTTTACTAGACGTATATCGTACGTCAACTATCTTTATGTTGTTCTTTTGTTTTATTTCTCCCCCTTTCCTCCTGATAGTCAGCGGCTTTTGTTTTTAGTGAGCATTGGTTGTAGAGAAATTGCAAGATGTAACGATGTCACCCACTCTTCCAACAGATTAATCCAAAACACATCTGCATATAATGTTTATCACCGAGAATTAAACCGCTAGTGTATTCTTGACCAAAAGACGTAAGTAGTTGAAGTATGTATTATCACCGTACGACACTCCTGTTACCCGGCGCCTCCACCAAAAATAATTACGTACCTAAGGCAGCCAGGAATAAGGACGTAATCCTACGTACTTTCACCTAAATTAGAACATTAGGTGTAACTTGTTTGGCAAAATTACAGAGGAATTTTGTAAACTCATATGACTTCGACGATGGGCCCTTCCCCACGCCTTATCGACTTCTAACTCAAATAACCTCATTGTACAAGAAATAACTAACATGCAAACGCTGAGCAACACACAAACCCATTACCATTGCCCGAGAAAGCCTTCCTCAAACTATAAGCTACTACCTGCACGTGTATTGTATGTTAAATCATCCCTAATTCAACAGATCACATTATAAGTTTTATTACAATATTAAATTTTTACGAACGAAATATGTCTGTCATAAAGACTCCACACGATGGCGAACTGGCTCCGACGAGAGGAGGAATGTGGCTCTCTGACTGAGGGGCATAATTTTCAACATCTCTTATAACACAGGTTAGTGCTATGTGTTGCCCGTTTTAAATTTAATATATTTTTACGTTTTAGTAAAAATGTTTTCTTCTGGTTTTTTTTTTTTTTAACCCACTACAAGCTTTTGGTTAGCGTTATCTGCCTCCCTCTCGTGGCTCACTCACGAATGTAGTACATTATTACAGAAGTTAATGTGATCAGCTTTTGTTTATGATACGTGTGAGGAATATGGTGCATCAGAGTTTGCTAAAGAAAATAACGTCACGTCTCTGCAATCACTTTCAGGGCTGTTTAGTGCTAACAGCAATGAGAGTAAATAACTTATTCGTTTTTGATTAATTAAGGCATTCTAAGATATTCTTGTAATATGAGAAACAGCGAATGTTCATAGTTTCTGTCAAATTTTATATACGAAAGTAACACTGGAGAATGCCCAGGTATCTCGTGGCTAGACCAAAGTGATAATACGAAACACTCCATGGGGTGAAGCGAAGTTATTAAGGTTTGTCCGCTGTATCAGGGAAATTCTAAATCATTGTCCTCACGAGGCTGGATGGACTCTTAACTTAGGAATGTTCTAAGTAGGTATCGGGATCGAACCTGGGACATCTCATTCAGAAGTCAGCAGCGCAAACCGCTGAACTTAGGAAGCAGGCATTAAAACTGTGCTTTACTAAATTTACGTGCGCTGACAATTATTCCCTTTTCCGGTTGCAACGAATGTAGTAAGCATCAGCTTTCATAACTCAAATAATCAGAGCCCGGAAGTTATGCAAAATGAAGTTTCTATCTGGGTGGATATATTTAAAGGTAAGAGAGAAATAAACACATTTCCGTATATTTGGGGTCGGTAGGGACAGTTTTTTTTTTAATAATTTATTTTGGCTTCTGTTACCTATTTTAAGACTTATAAAAAGTTATACAAAAATAAATAACATTTTCACCTTGACTAAAATATCTATTGAGGATCTTGTTATCTATTTATTTCTTTTCAAGTAGTCAAAAACTTTCTCCTCAAACCATTCACTTAAGCTCTTCTAATAGCAGAACCCTCACTAGTAAAAGAAATGCACGGTTACTTCGGGCATACGAATGCCAGGAAATAAATAGGATGCTGCAAGTACTGTAGTTTTGAATAGTCCTGGCGAATGCCATTGTATCGCTCTGCGCTAGACAATTCTAGAAAACTTATGGTGGGGGGTAACCTTTCAGCTGCATAAATTTAACAAATGATTACAAACGTGAAAAATGAGACGGTACAGCTGTGCAATAAATGCTGTGCAATGTATTCAGTATAGAAGTTAAGAGAGATGCTAACTGATTCTCCTACAAACGTATACACAGAAGATGAACTCGACCAGAAACCACTGTGCATCTTTTGCTCATTCGCCAGGACTATTCAAAACGGCTTTATTTTGTCTTCATCAACGTTTCCATGATGTCCTGAATGGTGATGTTCTGTTCTAACTGGTATGAGTACTTCCGAAATAGCTTGTTTTAAATATGATCCAATCACTGCAGTGGAAATAGAACATTCTTTTTCCATGATGAAAAGTGTTCTCTGTGACAAGCGGCTGACTATAACAGTTGATACCTTGAAAAAATATATTATATTGTTTGTAACCAAGAAATGCACCCTTAAGTACTTTAATTATGTGATAAATGATTTATTAAGTATCTTAAATACACATTTTCATTCAAATTAGTGATATTATTCTTTGTTTTCACTTTTAATAAACGAATATATTAATTATAGTACCGTTTTTCCTGCCTATTTTAACCAAAACATGTGCCTGAGCGTTTGGGCTCTGGAAACAACCCCTGTGTAATGTGTTGCTTCAAATTATTTCAAATTCATAGAGTCCCAGACATGTTGGGGGTACAGTAGAGAAGAAACACCCGTGTACTGTTATAAATTCCCCTTATAATCGCATTTGGACAAAAGGGAAGTTTTCGATAATTATTTTGGTAAGGTTGAGTATTTTTTCTTAAACATCGCTGTACTCTTTATTAAGAGATAAGCCAAAGTGGACGCAACAACTCCGTGTCGTTAAAATTCCTGTGTGTATGTGAGAGCAGAAGGCTGGTACGAGGAACAACTTCCTCGTGTATAGTTCGGGGAAGGGAACATTCCAGCATTCCATTGGCCGCTTTATCTGCCCCTCAGAGCTGAAGCATGCGAGGCAGAGAGACACAGAATTAAACTCCAGTGATGGTTCTCGAGCTCGATATCTTAAATGCTATTATCTCATCATGAAGAGCTCTTTACTTGCCAATGAGAATGAAGCTTTGCTTTGTTTCTCATGCCTACTGTCTTATGTCTTACTCCACTGCATAAACAAGCGCTTTCTTTGGTAATTGGGAGCCTAGAACTGTGAGAAACAAACTGTGGGCAGGTACTCAACTAATGTATTAATTTAAAAAAATCGTGTACCAAAGTGTATTGTATTGTTTTTGCTATTCTATTCTTATCCATTCTATGTATTTGATCTAGCCATTTATTCCTCTATTTGCAAATTGTATTATTTATATTTTTATCTGAAGCTGTTCCTCAATCCCCCCCCCTCCCTATATCTTCTACTTATTTCTATGGCTGATCTTAAAACTTTAATTTATGATGCTTGAATTCTAATTTCTTCCTTAACCTGTTTCATGCACTACAATATGGTTGGAAAGGATTTTGTTCTTTAACATTTTAATTTCATTCTTCTCCTTGTTCTATGCACGAGTTATTGTTCCATAGAAAGAATTAATATTTTTAATCCCATTTATGAAATTACATAGCCTGAAATATTACATTATGACATTAGTTTATAGAGTGGCGGGCTGTGCACATTTTAGTTGGTGGGGCACAACTTAGAAAAATAACATTTCATAGAATCCGATGATCTGCAAATATATACTGGGGAAAAAAAACCCAAAACGCACTTTACTCGAAAATATAGTCGAAAATAATTTTATTACCGGTATTCAGTTGACATAAAATAGTGCACTAAAATAAATAAATTGCCTTCACTTAAGGTAACCAGGAAGTGCAAATATAGCTAATAATGCAACAGTGTACATTTTGCACTCTTTCTCAGAAAGTTTTTAAAGTATCAATATGAAAGTTTTATGAGATATTAAGAATACTTAACTAAATATATTCTGTAAATTTTAATTCTCTAATGCACATAAAACGTTTTTTAAACAAAAGTAAATCATATTTTCTGATAACTTAAATTTTTGAAATAAATTTGCACTTTTCTCAGGATTGGCTGTACCAATCTTGTTGAACATTTGCACACACCTAATGTATGCATATGTGAATTGTGATAACTAGAAGTATTTAAATATCACTAATAGTTGATAAGAAGATATCAATAAGAAATGAAAAATATTTTTTTTAAGAAAAATGCATGATTATATCACAGTGTCTTCAGTTTTTTAAAAAGATTTTTCTTTTGTTTAAAACTTTTTAAAAAAAATTACGTGCATTCGAGAATTAAAATTGACAGAGCATCTTTGATTAAGTTTTCTAAATATCTTTCAAAAATTCTTATTGATAGTTTTAAAACTTTCTGAGATACAGTGTAAAATGTATACTGCTGCATTATTTGCTAGATTTACACTTGCTGGTTACCTTAAGTTGCTCATGCATTTCAGTTCTTTGTTAATAGTTTCGCTTCGTGCTGTTGCTCAGAAACAAGAATAAATAATAGCAATAAATATAAATACTTGTGATGCAGCAGTACACTTATATAAATGTCCGCGACTATACATTTAAGCAGGCATCTGCCAATGACACACACACACACACACACACACACACACACACACACAAAAACACACCTTTTCTTTTTTCATTTAAATCAAAATTTAGTGCTACGAACCTCACCGACTTAGGTCGACCGCTGCGTCCTCTCCTCCGTCTTGTTATATTATCAGCAGAAGGCAATACTGCAGGGGGGGGGGCATGTGATCAGCACACTAATACTACGCAGGCGTTCTAGATCATATGACGCAATGTCTCCAATCAGACAGCTCCTCATGAAGCAGGTGGACCTTGTTCCAAACCACCCTTACTTAGAAAAGTTCTAATCACGTGTCCGGGATCGAAAACCCGCGACCTCCTGCGCAGCAGGCGATCAGATTATATGCCAACTTCACAATAATTGGCGTACATTTTTTTTAAATGTCGTGCAAAATATTTTTAATATAATAAATGTTGACTATAGTCTTCACAAATATTTATAAATGGACATTGGAATTTCTGTGTACTAAAACCAGAATGAAGTTATGTTGGTACTGGATTCAAGACAACGGGTGAAAGGGTCATAATGGGTCGCGAGCTACAGTTACCCTCTCCCCTTATGCCTGTAACTTATTAGTTCTTGTATATCTGCTGGAGGGTTATTCATAACTTGTGTCGTGCTTTGTTTGTATTGACATAGTAGTTGAACTGTACCTAACTTGATTGACGCAAAGTGTTTAAGAATTCCGCTGCCTAATTATAAATAATTAAAAGCGAATTCATAAAACATGATGCTGACTTGTTTATTGCAGACTGAATCAAGGCGAAATATTATTTTTGTCTTGTATTATGAATTTAAAAATATGTTAAATATTAAACTTTTATAAAGACGCTTCTCATTTCATAGTATTATCGCTAATGCTTAACATTACCCCACAATATTACTCATTAATCTTACTAACATTACAAATATTAGGCTTTAAGTCATAATCGTGTGGTACATTAAAAGTAATTTTGAGTCAATTAATTTCTTGAGATGAGCAACATACGTACATAAAGTGCCATGCTTAAACGATCAAGACGTGTAGAGGGGAACACAACGTGACGAACTTGTCAGTACGGCTTGCGTTAATCTGATTTGAACGGTGTTCATAAATCATTGTATATATTCTCGATGCCAGGGATAGTAGTTAATATTCATGGCGTTGTTTTGTTTGTTTACTTATTGCGTCATGACTGTATAGTTAACATTCGAAACATCTGCCTGGAAAAGGGCGTGTTCACGATAGCACAGAAGATTTAACTTAACGCAATCAGGCATCCATAAGAAAAACTGAACAACACAGACCTTAAAAAAAAAAAAAAAAAACAACTTTCTTCTCCTATACCTTTAGGCGTTTTTCTACATTTTGGCAGACTACTTTGAAAGTAAATACAAGTTTTGACTATTGAACTGGAACACACAAGAAGAATCCATTTATTGTTATATTGAAAATAAAGTGGCCATTTTGTACTTTAAGTGTTTATGCGAAAAGCTTAGTTCGAGAAATTCGTGTGATTTTAATAGGTAAAAGCGTTCCCTTTCGCACAGATACAGAGCGAACATTGCATTGTGCACTGATCTGCTTATAGAAGAGAGCGGCACTCGCTGCTGTCTTCATGTGACACAACCATGGAACAGTATCCTCAACTGTTAATGTTTCGGGACATATGCTCAGCGTGATAAACTCTCAGATCTAATCGATAGATAGATATATCGATAAATTTAACACAGTCTGTAAAGAGTTTAACTAGTATTTTAACATAGGTTGAACGGAAGTATAACGTTTGTTATTTAGCATCTACGTTTTTAATTCCTCCTTTGCGGGTCTACTCAGGAGATGGGTGAATGGCTAATAGAAATGCAAAACAGGAAATGGAAAAGAAAGGTGTGGGTTGTGAAATGGATACAGAAACCGGTGCTTTTAAAACCTGTCATGAACGCGCCCACTTGAATGTTTATACTGCAACAGGCATATAAAAGGATTTACAGGAGGCTTAGAAAGAAGCGATGGGCATTAATGCCTATACAGGTGTATTTATTTTTCATTTACTCTCAGAAATCTCATAATGACTGAGAATAAACACTTTAGTAATGGCACTGAATTTTACTGTAGGATTTAAAGATGTGCTTTTAACGTAATGGCTAACAAATGTAGCATGAATACTGTTTTATACATGTAAAGCAACACATTTTGTCAACGTTCCTTGATTTTAACTAAACATCCTGTTATTTAGTGTCACGTTGTTTTAGAAGACGTTCCTAAATCTATTTCCCTTTTTCTGTCTTGCAGCTTTACACATAGGAAAGTCATACAGGCTCAGAGCATTTGCGTTTTCCAAAAAGTACTTGTCTGGAAATGTTTTCACATAAAAAGGAATGTATCTTTGAAGTCTGCGGTAAACGATTTACAAACCTGATGAATGATAATGTTATTACCAGAGCCGGAAAGTTTAGACATTTATTTTGGTTAAAATAGGCAGGCAAGAAGAAACTTGAAATACCGAAAATAGGCACTAATATAATTAAAATAGACATTTATTAAAAGTGAAAACAGGGAGTAAATCAGTCATTATTAATGAAAATATGTATTTAAGACACCTAATTTCTTTATCACATAATTTAAGTACTTAAGCTTGCTTTTCTTGGTTACAAGCAACAACAAGATGTTTTTTCAAGGTATCAACTGTCATAGTCAGAGAGAACATTTTTCATCGTGGAAAAAGAACGTTCTACTTCCGCTGAAGTGATTGGAGCATATTTAAAACAAGCTATTTCGGAAGGACTTATACCAATTACAACAGAACATTCACCTTTCAGGTCATCATGGAAATGTTGATCAAGACAAAGTAAAGTGGTTTTGAATAGTCCTGACGAATGAGCAAAAGATGCGCAGTGGTTTCTGATCGAGTTCATTTTCTGTTTATGCGTTTATAGGGGAGTCAAGTTAGTATCTCTCTTACTTCCGTACTGAACACATTGTAGGGACGGTTTATTGTACAGCTGTACCGCTCTCATCTTTCTCGCTTGCAACTGTTTGTTACATTTATGCAGCTGAGAAGTTATCCCCACCACAAATTTCCTAGAATTGTTTAGTGCAGATCGATACAATGTCATTTCCCAGGACTATTCAAAACAACAGCACTTCCCTCATCTTCTCTGTTTCCTGCTATTCGTATGCCCGAAATAACTGTGCATTTCTTTTACAAGTGAGGGCTCTGCTATTAGAAGAACTTAAGTGAACGGGTTGAGGAGACAATTTTTGACTGCTTGAAAAGAAATAAATGTGTAACAAGATTCTTAATAAATATTTTTTGTTAGATGAAAATACAGTTTAATTTTTATAACTTTTTCACTTCGATATATTGAAATTCTTTGTGCGATTATTTAAAATGCGCAAATAATCTCAGAAAAAAATACATAATAATAAAAAATAGGCAAAAAAAAGGGGGGTTTAAACCTTAAAATGACCAACAGAAGCCAAAGGGCATTGACTCTACCGAATGTACGGAAACATGTTCATTTTTATCTGACGCTGAAACATATCCATCCAGAAAGAAAAGGCATTTTGCCTGACTTCCGGGCTCTGGTTATTACCAGTATTTTAAAAGCTTCCCATACTCAAAAAGGAGTAGTAACTGTTGAATCAGGAAGAGATTAGTGAAGCATGGCAGAATTATCAACTAAGAATTCTGCCTTTTACTGTAATATACACTTGCTGTTAAATTGCAGATTGATGACGATTTCAATACAAATTGGTCTGTCACCAATACTTACCATTTGAATATGATAGAACATACAAAATGAGTAATACTGGACAGAAAGCCAATATTTCTGGTTTAGGATTGGAAATGTTTAAGTATAGCATTCGAAAAGTATGACATCAGTGCTATCAGTAATCATTGAAAGGTTGTATTATGCTATAAAGAAGCAATTGTTTCATAAATCTGTACTGTGAAAAAAGTAACCATATTTTTTAAAAAAAAATGAGTTTGTGATTTGCAGTATACCCCCTAAAATGTTCACTGGATATGAGCAAAAGTATTCCATAAAAAGTCAAGTTTCAAGAGAGACAAATGCGATTCAATGCTTTAGAGCATTGCAAGGGCCAGTCCTGGCGGTGTAGTGGTAACCATACTTGCCTCCTAAACCCAAGATCACGGGTTCGATTCCGGCCAGGATCGATGGATTTTTTCGGGTGTAAAAAATCCTAAGTATGACTTCCTTCGGAAGGGAAGTAAAGCCTTGGTTCCCATATACATTTACACACCATAAAGAACCTTAGGCTTGAAAAAAAGAGGCCTCTGAGCAAAAATATCGGCCAGTTCACTCCCTGATTTGAACGGGACGCTGATGACCTGAGATGTTAAAGAGCGTCCATAAAAATAGAGAGAGAGAGAGAGAGAGAGAGAGAGAGAGAGAGAGAGAGAGTGGAGATAAGAAGACTGCATCTATAGTGATATGGTCGTGAAGATGAAGGCTTTCTTCACGAGTTCTTGTGCTTATGACTTGTTTTTCAAGATCAAAGAGATATTCTCTTTCAATCAGATATTGCCATCCCATGAGAGATCCAACAGCAAAACGGGGATGAAACGCGACGAGCAAATGCTGCTCTAAAATACGCAACAGATCTTCATCTGAGGTCTGAGGGAGGCTATGGAGAGTTTGTTCTTCTCTATAGCACAGCTTGAAGAAGGTTTAAAGAAAAGTGGCAATTAATTACAATGGAAGGTGAACCCGACTTTCCAGTTGAAGAAAACTTCAACACTGCTGCTCTCATAGTCAGAGGGGATTTTTGAATAACATTTAAAATACTTTTGGTTGCCATTCACGCTTTGGTTACTGAAAAACTGCACGTTAGACGTGTTTGTGCACGGCGGGTTCCAAGACGTGCAGTTGAAGATGATGTTACAGGAAGATGCGGAGTTTCTATCGCTGCTGATGAAATTTGGCTACATCACTTCGATCCTGAGAGCAAACAGCAAAGCTCTGTGTGGATATCTCCATCTTCAACATCATAAAAAGCAAAAGCGGTTACTTCTGTTGGAAAATTATAGTCATCTCATTTTTCCATATTCAAAGAATCATTTACGAGCATGTCGTACCTGTACGTACAACTACAGAGATGTCCTGAAAAAACTCTACAAAGCCATCACATGCAAACGGCTACATTTCCATCCAACAGCTGGATGCTGCAACGCGATAATGCACGGCCGCACATCGCAAATGTAATTGATGAATGTCTCACAAAAATCAATATAAAGCGTGTCCCTTACCCTAAGTAAGTCCAGGTTTTGCCCCTGTGTGTGTCTTTTCCCGCAATTTAAAGAAACACCTTCACACAAGGCATCAGAAGTTGTGGTGGATGCTGCGGAGGCGATTCTGTAGAGGCATCAATTTTATAGATCAAGGGGGTAAGTTTCAAAGCAATGTTGATAACATTTTCCCTTTCACCACACTTCGAAATTTCGTATTGCATCCCAACTTTTTGATTCTTAAATTTTAAAGAGGACGCGACTTTATTATTGTCACATCTTTTGTTTTCTATTGTTGCCTGGCAAACTGGACTGTTGTTGATGCTTGATTTTGGGAAGAATAACAAAATGTCAGTTTTAGGATGAAACGGCTATTTTGAATAAAAGTAAAGTTAATAATATTACAGTAACATATTTCGCAACTACTGACCATTCTATTCTTTGTTGTTTGTTTCATTTGGTTTATTTACGGACGCTCTTTAACATCTCAGGTCATCAGCAACCCATTCAATTCAGGGCGTGAAACGGCCGACAAATTTTGCTCAGTGGCCTCTTCTTTCAGGCTTGAGGTTCCTTATTGTGCCACAAATGTACGACACGGGACCCACGGCTATACTTCCCTTCCGAATGAAGCCATACAGGGTTTTTACGCCCGAAAAAAATCCATCGATCCTGGTCGGGATTGAACCTGTGATCTTGGGTTTAGAAGGCAACTATGGTTACCACTATACCACCAGGACCGACATTCTTTGTTGTAGGGTATACACCGTTTATTATACATTATATACGTAAAAATATGTGATAACAGTTGCATCCTGATTAAACTTGAAATATTATAAGTTAGGAATGCTATTTGAAAGTTCAAAGTGGGGTTGCCTTAGGGTTAAGGGGTAAAACGTAATATGTAAATGTTGGTTTTAAATTTCTCCCTCAAAATCTAATATGTTTTTTTTAAATTAAATTTATGTTAAATAGATATGTATTGAAATGAATACACTGTATATCAGCTGACGCACCGCCTCATGTATAAGCAATTTTTGATACTACAATAAAATTCTAGTTTCATTTCTTTGAAGCATTGTCATAGGGAACGTTCTTTTGTTTGGTCTTTTATATCAGAAAGGGAAACTTATTTATAATTTTAACGTCATTAACTGCAATTAACTTGTCATTGGATGGCTCGCAAACAGGATAGGAGGAGGGCAGTTTGACGCTGATAAAACCCACAGTGCTGCCAACCTGTGCGCGAAAGATAGCCATACCTGTAGTGCATTGCGACATAATGGAGTAGATGCTGTAGGCGGCCGGGGTTAACTCTATACGGCCATGGTGAACTGGTACCGTGGGTAGTCTGAAGGTAGGTGTACATACCAGGGCTGTCCATCTGCTGATACTGATATACCCAGCAAATATAGTACGTTTTATTGCATCATAATTCAATTGAATACACCTTCCCTTTGTAGTTAATTAAACGGTTGAACGTAAGAGGTCATTAACTGTTTTCATTCCCCCAATGTCGGTCCTGGTGGTGTAGTGGTTATCATACTGGCCTCCTAAACCCAAGATCGCGGGTTCGAACCCGGCAAGGACTGATGGATTTTTTCGGGCGTAAAAATCCTAAGTATGGCTTCCTTCGGAAGGGAAGTAAAGCCGTGGGTCCCGTGTCGTACATTTACGGCATGAAAAAGAACCTCAAACCTGAAAGAGAGGCCTCTGAGCAAAATTTGTCGGCCGTTTCACGCCCTGAATTGAATGGAACGCTGATGACCTGAGATGTTAAAGAGCGTCCATGAATAAACCAATCAAAAAAAAAAAATCCCCCAACGTTGTCAGTACGATAATGCTTTGATTTTTATTATAAACGAGAATATTAAAATACTAAACAAGTTAGATATTTCATTATGTCTATGGTAAAAAAAATATTTCATGAGTAATATAATTGTAATATATTCTGCAGCCTCAAACCTTTGGGCAGTTCTTCCTTATTTTTTACAGCTCTCTGTCTCTTCTTTTTCCATCTTAGAGTCGTTGTCTTATTTAGTTCACTTCTAATGGTATTTCCTAAGTTATCCCCATTTTTATGAACACAAATAGTACTGTTACATCCATCATTGAAGCAAACCACACTATCTAAAACACCAATATTTTAGTGTCTTAAACTCCACATAAACATTTTTGGCCCTCGCTTCCACATTAAGCGATGGTAATATTTATTGGGATTTTGCATACCACGGTGAAGGCATTTTTAAAATATGTTTAGAAAAATCTCTAAAAAATGGGTTTTATAGGAGAAAGCAATTCTTCAGGAGGTTGATGTTTGTGCGGGCATTTTTACCCAGTTACTTTAAGTTTTTGATACCAAACCTTTAGGGAAAAGCCCATCTATGATCTACTTATGAAAATATATTGCCCTTATAGCGTGGCTCATATCGCTTACAGTATTTCCAAAATTTCACCTACCGAAGTAGTCGTTTGTTGTCCCCACATCTTTTAACCGTGTACAGCACTGAACTTTATGTGAATTTAAAATAAATGTCTTAACAAATCACCATGAGCTTCAATTTAATTCAAAACAAAAGAACACGTTGCCAGCCCTGGCAGACCAATGCCAACGAATCAGGATGACCACCAAAACAAATAAACTTACTGCACATTGCTTCAAGTTTGGTTGGGGATTCCTCCCCAAGTGCAGCAAGCTCAGCCAAAGAACATACCTTGGCACTTGGTGGTCTTTTATATTTGGGGGATATCTAAGAAGCAGTAGCGCCTTTCGGCTAGACTACCAGTACCACTGGTCAGGTGGCCTTGCCTCCTCACTATACAGGTGAGTGACCCGAGCACATTTAGGTAGTTCATATCCCTCCCGCAGCAAGAAACGCTTGAGGAATTGCTTTCTGCCTGAGGCACTCCCTAATATGACACACTGCCGCCGCATGGCACTCAATTTCCCGCGAGTCGCGGGAACCACATACCTCGCCGGGGCGTAAAAATCCTAAGTATGGCTTCTTTCGGAAGGGAAGTAAAGCCGTGGATCCCGTGTCGTACATTTACGGTATTTAAATGAACCTCAAGCCTGAAAGAAGAGATCTCTGAGCAAAATTTGTCGGCCGTTTCACGCCCTGAATTGAATGGGACGCTGATACCTGGTTGAAAAGCGTCCATAAATAAAACAAATCAACAACTTCAGAGGTAGCACCAGTATCATGGTTCGCAAAGCTCGCACCAGAGCATCTGAGGGGATCAACCCCCCCCCCCCCCCCCACACGGTGCTCCATTTACTTCACTTAGAAATAATGTCAAACGTATTACACCAGATGCTTATGTTGACTGAGTGAGAGGAGGCCGTGTAGCAACTTCGCCGCCATGTTTAAAAGGCTAAAATGTAAATTGTCAGCCGATATTATGTATATCACTTTAAAAAGGAAAGTCTGTAGTTTTATGTATATATAAAACCAAAAAAGTTCAATTTTTGAAAGAAAAAAAATCACTACCCAGTGTCCTTACTATGATTTAAATTTTAAGTTTAGTTGCTTATTATTCTGTTTTTCAAAATTTTGTTTCCTATGAAAGACGTTGAAGGGGTTTTTGAGTACTGCGTTCTGAATAATCGGATGCAACGAAAGTAATGGAATTAACTGTCTGCCAGAATACTAGCCAACCGGCCAAGCCGAGCATAAAAAGTTCTTTACTAATTGCCATTTTCAAAAACAACAAATAAGCAAAGTATTGTAACAAACTCAGCACACAAAAACCATTACCTTTTGGGGTATCTTAGGTACATACAGAGTGACCCCAATGGAATATGACGATTTTCAGAAACTTTTTGTGAGACACTCGCGTACAATTAAATAAAGAAGCAGCATAATTGAGTATATTAATCTGAACTTATTTTTTAAAAATCACAAGTGATCCAATGGAATATGACGGTTTACAGAACGCTGCGTTACAGTTATGGTATTGATCTATATAATCTTCCAAACATGCAATTTATTCTGTCCGTTTAGTACACAGCGGATGGATGTCTACAAAACGTGTATTCGTTGTTGTTACAACATTTATTGAATCTAAGTCAATCTCCTACGTTCATAGAAGATTTACAGTACAATTTAATGCTGGCAACACCGGGCTTTCAGATGGATGATAAAAATGAAACCAAGTTTTGGTTCCAGCAGGATGGTGCCACATGTCACACAATGAACACTCTGCGGGTCCTGTTTCCTGGACGCACAATTTCTCTATTTGTTGATGTTGCCTGGCCAGCCCGATCTGACTGCTGCAGTCTGTTTTTTATGGAATACTTGAAAAGTAAAGTTTACTGTGATAGGCGATGAACCATGCAGTTAAAAGAAAACATAACTCGTAAAATTAGGTACATTGATCACGTTTTATTGCAGCGAGTAATGGTAAACTTCCCGAGTCGATTACACGAATGTGTTATTTGTAAAAATAAGTTCATATTAATAAATTGCATTGTGCTACTTGTTGCTTGAAAAGTTATTTTTATTTAATTCTTACAAGTGTCCCTAGAAGAATGCTCTGAAAACCGTCACATTCCATTAGGTTAACGTGTATTTATCGACAAAACAACAGCGGTTCCATGCGTTTGCGGATTGCCACAATGAATAGAGCATAGCAGCACATATGAATAAGTTTAGAAACAACAACATTAAATAGAAACGAGTGAGAACGGGTATAACATGGAAAACGGAAAACAAATATGCATAAAAGAAATGTGAATTGTGAAAAGGAGAGCTTTGGTGGCAAAGTAGAAATGAAGACACACGTATAGCAGCGATCACGATTTCTTTTACCTTTGTTTTCTGTAAATGAAACTTTTACCGGGTGATGAAAAAGTGTAGAGCAATAGCACCTCGGGCTCCCACACGAGGCTTGTATGTTTTATAGTTTGTTTGTTTTCTAAACTGTAGTCAAAATGAATTGCTTGATTCGCTTTCGAATGCCACGCTGCGTTATGTCCTTTTAGCAACTAGGAAGGAATGAAACTATTTTGATGGCATTGGGAGTGGGGGTTAATTCAAAGCGAAAGTTAAAAAAAAAAAAAAAAAAAAAAAAAAAAAAAAAAAAAAAAAGTTTAAAATCGCTCTAGCGGCCACATTTTTTTCCTTAATGAAACTGTTAAAATAAATCGATAAAATAGCTTCCGAAAACTACGGCAATCGAAGCATTAGAAATGGGGAGTATACCTGAAAATCAGGGAAATTGTTCATTAGGAATGAGATTTATCTGAAACCCAGAATTTAAAAATCACTCTACCGGCACCAATATTTGTTTCTTCCCAACAAAATTCGGTATATGCCATTTAAATAAGCAAGGAGAATAGTTTTTGAAAGCTAGAAAAAAATGGAATATTATGAGTAAAGGTATACTTGAAAACCGAAATTTAAAAAGGGCTCTTTCGTTTAATTTTCTCTCTATTGTCTTAAAATAATAGTACGAATTAATTCAGGATATTAACTTTATTTGTAACAATGCATATGTTTTAAATTTAATAAAAGCTTCGTCTTGAAGATAGCAGATGTGAAATATAAATCTAATATACGTTTGAGAATTATATTTGTATGTAAGAGCGCTCTGTAATAACCTTCAGAAAACGTTTACGTTACATGTTAATAACATTTAAATTAAATTTCAAGGCCACTGAAAATATATGTAACTTTCGACTGTTTTTATTTGCTTAGTACATTGTAATTGTTTTTAAATAGTAACATGTTTTTGTTTTATTGAAACATATGAACATCATCTTAAATACACAATGTAACTCGAAACTTTCTGTTATTTCTCTCTATTTTAGTGAAAGTAAAGATGATATTAAGGGCTCAGTTCATAAACATGGTTACATTTAAAATGTTTATAAATATTCACACAGTATGGTTTTGTGTATCAATGGTCATATATGTATTTAATTTAATTAATAGTATACCATTAATTTTTGTGGTTTAATCTTAATAACAATAATACTTTTAACGCTTTTATTATTACTTATAGGTTGCAAGAATTCTAATTTTGTTCCTCTAATACCACACAGTAATGTGATAACATATTTCATTTCATTAATTAGTAAGGCCATAATTTGGATTTTATTTCTTTTTTAAAATTATTTTACTAGGTGAAGAATTCTCTTAGTTTACTCAGCTCCTGCGTGACGGGCTTTTTATATATTTTTCTATTTGGAAAGTGTCAAAAGTATGAAATTAATATAGATAGTTCCTTGACTGACAATAACGATATATCTGGCAAAGATTTAGTGCCAAAACAGTGACATTTACGTATATTTAAAGGCTAAAAGCAGCTGATTTATTTTAGGAAACATTTACTGAAGATCCATTCTTCAATCACGATATATTCCATGTTTATGAGCGATTATATGTATTTACCTCCTTAAGAAATAATGAAACGGTATAGGTAAACGTCATGGCGGAAGTTGTTTGTCACGGTCGATTCGTGACGTACTTCCGAATGCGTGACGACGCCCATCTTACGTAAACAGGGTCGGGAGGAAGAGTCGGTCATGCCCTTTGTATTCCAAGCACCGCCTTCTGAAACAATCTGAGAGATGCACGTCATGCTTGCGTGGAAGTGTTTACTGCCCTTGCATAAAACTGTTCAGCTTTTTGAGCCATTGTAATTACAAATATAATTACAAGAGCTGCGTAAACTAAGATACGCTTTTTTGTAACGTAGCATTTAACAATGTGAAAGTGAAATTTCCACTGACAAACTGTGAGGAAGCAACTTAATTTCAAACAAGTGCGAAAATTACCCCTAGTCAGTTACGCGTGGTGTTAGTAAACCCTCAACATCTGTTCCTAAAAAAGAGAGAATACCGAGCACTGGTTATGGGCCGTCTTCCTGCTGGCCCAAGAGAACGCAGAAATAAGCAGGAGAAAGGCTAACATCTTGGAGGAAGACATATGTAAGTCATTGTAAATATTTGCTGGCCCCTGGAGGTGCAAGTTTAAAGCGTAAAATTTTCCGGGCTGGCTTATGAGCTTCCCTCGCTAACGGAGGACCCGCAAGCTACCGCTACTACATTAGAGAGTAAATGCGCTTATTGCGTAAGAAACAGTTAAGAACTAATCTGTTATACATCGCTGCTTTCATGCATTTTATTTTTTTTTGTTTTGTTTTAAAAATTGACCAGGAAAAGAGAAATGGTAAATAATTATATTTTCTTTGTTTATGGATAGGTCGTCCGTGGTGCGGAGGCTATTTTATATTATTTTCCCTTCAACATGCTCCAAATAAAGAAGTGAGTAGGATTTAGATAGGATGATCTGGATCTGAACACGTTTTTCATGGCTCGTCTTATCAGTTCTTGATCAGTGGCAAGCGAGCAGTTTTTTTTTTCTCTTTCTTACTTTCTTAGTTTTTTTATTTATTTATTTTTCTCCTCCCGCCCCATGGTCTGTAAAAACCGGAATGTTGGAGATTAGTACCTAACATAAT
Source organism: Metallyticus violacea (assembly GCA_030762175.1). Classification (NCBI taxonomy): domain Eukaryota; kingdom Metazoa; phylum Arthropoda; class Insecta; order Mantodea; family Metallyticidae; genus Metallyticus; species Metallyticus violacea. The sequence goes on along the minus strand of CM060839.1, from coordinate 20,357,611 downwards.
TGTTCGTAATGATTCTGAGGCATGACTCACAATTGACAAAAAATGGACCACTTAGATTAAATAAGTTGAAAGAACCCACTTGACTGAAGTTAATATGTCCATTAGGCTTGAACCATTGCGAAACCTTTTTGAAGTTGATTTTGTGAACAGGTGCAATAATTATAAACAAATATGAATGCATGACCCACCCATAAAGAAAACTCAATTATACACGCACTTATGAGTTGCTCTAGTGGTAACCATATGTATCCCATAGAACCAAGGTCGCGGATTCCAGCTCAGCCAGGGTCGATGAATATTTTAAAGCTTAAAAATCCTTAGAATGAGTTCTTTTTGGAAGGGAATAAAGCCTTGGTCCCATATCCTGGATTTACATAAAGTAAAATAACCTCAAGCCTGGAAGAAAAGGTCTCTGAACAAAATCTGTCGGCCGTTTTACGCCCTGAATTAAATGGGAAGCTAATTACTAGAGATGTTAAAGAACGTCCTTAAATGATGATAATATAATAATAATAATAATAATAATAATAATAATAATAATAATAATCTTATGTTGTTCCCCATTAATGAAATGCATACGAAACAATATTCGAAGGCGCAACAGTTAGTTTGGGCTTAAAGCATTATATATATATATATATCTTCCTAAACAGCTGATATTCACACACTTTTTTCATGTTGATCTTACGGGAGCTTCTCCGCAGAAATGCATTCCTGAAGCTCTGATCGCCGTTACTATTCTGTCTCTGGCGCAATTAATGCGTTGGCAGTTCATGTCTCGGTGTTTTGTTGTCAGACTTGTTTGCCCAGAAGATACCGTCATGGGCTATTCTGGTGTCCAAGGATGGAATTTTTGCAGCAGCTGTTTGTTTATAGCTGTTCTCCGAAACGCTGTAATGTGTGCGATGCATTTAAACGCAGTGAGAATTAGTAGATCGTAAACAAATGAAAGCGATATGCTTGACGCTGGTTCCAGTGATGTTTGCTTGTTGTCTAAACGCTTAAAGATCATTAAAAAGCTAATGGTCAGTTCTTTGTGCTAATTGATAAGACAGAAACGACTGTAAGTCTAAACATGTGATTACTCAAATATTAATGACATTCTGATTATATGTTTTATTTTAAATAACGGACATATAAGAATTCAGAATAAGTGAAAATGAAATAATTTCAAAGTAACGGCATAAAATAATATGAATAATATGACATTTGTTATTAAAATAATAGTTAAAATATTAGAAAACGTTTTATGTCTAAGTTGCGATGTCAACAAATGCAGTGGTGTTGACCAAAGCACAAATGTGGTATTTCTGTACCTTTATAAATGATGCATAAATTATTTATTCACTTTAGTCTGTTATTTAGTTATTAAAAAATAAAATTATCAACATACAGCTGTAAGGAGCTTTCCAGTTAGTTATAATGTTAATTGTATTTGAAACTGCTGTATTGATAGTACATTGTGGGACTAATAAAAACACTTGCTTCAATATTAACACCTTACTTCTTTCACATGACCATGTCGAGTCATAACGCCCTTTTCTTTCTCTATCCCGCCGTTCTATTCCAGTATAAGCACGGGAGAATGCACTGTTTGTTGACATTGCATATCAGTTTTCGGCTGATAGGGTATAGAGAAGCAGAAAAACATAAAAGAGTAAGAAAACTACACAAATGGTGCAATATTTATGTTATTTTTTCATTGTTTTATTCGGTAGTTATTATTATAGTCGTATTGTTTTTATGATTTACTTTATTTTTCATTTTTAGTTATATATACTATGTACTAAAGAATCTCTAGTTTCTTTAGCATGAAGTTGAAGAAGTACACCACATTGGCGCTGCAGTGAACCAAATAAGTTGCACGAGAGGACCGGCGGTGTGTAATAACCATACGAGGGAAGGTCATTGAGTAAGATACAAATTGATGTGGGGTACATGCTTGAATGAGAACCTAAGGCTATTGCATTAGATGACAGCATTAGTCCGGTGGTCGTTGGTTATATTCGACACGATACAATCGATGTTTACAATAGCTAAACTGCAGTTGCAAGATGGGGCGCCTCAGAGTGCGTGTACAACCCTCGAGTAGCGCTCCGTTGTGCGATTTTTTGTGGACAGAGAATAATTATAAATAAATGCTTCCCATCTACTGTGAGAAGTGCCTGTCACGCCAAGCTGTTTACAAGTGGGTGCGGACACGTATCGAGTACGAACATCGCGTCGGTCGGCCTACGAAGATTGCCACAGAGACGAATTTGCAACGAGTTGAAGGTTTAATTCGTGCAGACAAAAAGTAACTATAGACACTATAGCTGCTGCTATTGGTTGTTCATACCGCATGACATACCTCATAAAACACGAAGACAAGGTTTTCACAAAGTCTGCACGCGATGGGTGCCGTGCATGCTGACCCCACAACACAAAATGTAAAGAATGTGTCTGGCATTACTGCATCTCAATCGCTACCACGATGAAGAACACGATATGCCAGCTCAAGCTGTCGCAAGTGACGAGTCTTGAGTTTGCAATTACCAGCATGAGACAAAGCAGTGCATTGCAGTGGAGACATCCTGTGTCGCCTAATGGTAAAAAAGTTAAAGTGATGCTCACAGTCTTTAGGGATCAAGAAGACCGTATTCCAGCCTCAAGGACAAACCGTTAATGCCGACTGCTACTGTAACATCCTCAGATAACTTCGTAAGGCCGTTCATCGGAAGCTACCAGGACTTTCTCTTCGGGAGCGTTCTCGTGCTGCCAACAAGAAAAATGAGACTCTACGAAATTTCAAATGGGAAGTCCTCGAGCATCCTCCATATAGCCTCAACCTTGCTCCAAGCGGCTTTCATTTATTCGGTCCTCTTAAATGTCACCTTTTGGGTGAACATTTTCCCATCGATGAAACTGTAGAAAGGAAAGTCACCGTCATTTTCCGGCAGCAGCCCAAAGAATTTTATGCTGCTGGATTTCAGGGGCTTGAACGATGGGGCAAGTACTTCAATGTACAGGGAAATTTATGTTGAAAAATAAAAGCATTTTTCAAATCAGTACAAGTTCTGTGTACACTTATAACTTAATGACTTACCCTCATATATTCCAATTAATGTTAGTTCACATCCAAATCAAGCATTTAAGGAACTGGTAATGTTTTAGAAAACAATTTTACTAAATTACACATTTATTAAGATATGTAAATATTTTGCAAGTGTGAAATTACTACAAGTCTACTTGTAATCATCCAATCGATGTTAACTTCCGTTTACTGCAAATCAAAAGTACTGTAAACATTTCTAAATACATTGTTTCCTTATTGTACAAACCTTGTTTTGTTTTTAATGCTTAAATGTGGCGTGTTTCCTGAGAAACATGCTCCAAATCACAATAAAAGTGTTGTCAATTTAAGTAAACAAACGTTAACCAGCTAAACAATAGTTCTGTGAAATAAACACGCCACTTGCGATGTAGTTGCAAAAGGTCGGTACATTGTTGGATGACGGAAGAAAATAACCTTACGTCACAAATGTCCTCTATGGATACGTATATGAAAGCGTTCAGCTCGTTTTCGAGTGTTCGGTCATACATTAGAATGTCTGAATCAGGCCATAAATGAAGTTCTCCAGGTTTTACGGAATTTCCACTCTATTATGATTCAGACTGAAAAGTGAGAGAACAATAAGACTATAGTAAGCCGATATGAAGTCAAAATGTTCTGCAATAGGTCGAAGCTCACACAAGAACACCGAGCAGCTCGATTAAAGTTTGGGGGTGGGGGGGTGGGGGGGTCGGTATTTGATTGCAGAATAATGGAACAAAATTCTTGTCACAGATCCCCAGCTGATCGTAAAAGTGTAAAAGTTGTATTCACGGCTAGGTATTGAAAGATCTGCGATTCTGATAGGCTGTCATGAAACATTGTTCTTGCATTTGCAATTGGCGCGAGATCCGCGTAAGATTTCAACACATTTTGTGCTCAGAGGTGCCATCTGGTTGATTCTTGAGTTGAGACCCAGGACAGATAACCACAAGATATCTTTGTTAACTATATAACTGCTGTCATCATGACAGAAGTTTTACCACGCTGAAATGAGATGAGATGGAGGTTGAAACCCACAGTTTTTGACACCCCTACGCTGGTACTACGCGCGGACGTAGGTGTAGTGGGCAGGGCGCGCGCGGCCCACAGTCAGGTCGGCGTTCGAAAAGCTTTTTCCACGGAAGGGCGACCTTGGCAGGGACGCCAGACCATTTGAGTTCAGTTTGTATTGAGCCGGTGTCGGAGTGACAGAGGTAACTCGCAGTTGGGACATTGTCTTAACAAGTTTTAATTGTGCTTCCTGGGAACCAAACAAGTGTCGAGAGTTTCGTATTTCTGGCGATGTTCCAAGTGTTTAAGGACCATTTAGTGCTTGCAGGCCGAATGTAATTAAACGCGCCTTGTTTGTGTTTTGTTTTGTTGCTGTGCGACCACCGTAACGCAGTGACATTTCGTCCGCGCTGCAGAATAGTCTTATGTTTATCGAGTTATCCAGAGGAATCGCCAAAAAGCGAACCAGCGTATTGTTCGAGGTCGCGGAACACGTCTGATGTTTGCGTGAGTTTGCAGGTGGTGTTTTAAATGTCTGTCAAACAGACAGAAGTGAATGTCGTGCTGCGTAACCATTGAAAACAATCGTAATGTGCATAGTCGACCTGTAATCGAATAGAATTGAATTTATTTATATGTCGCAAAGAATACAGTAATTATTCCTTTTGCACACACTTAACCGTTATGAATCGTAACATTTTCTTATGAAAAGTGTATGCGAAAATGCCAAATTCTCCTGTTATGTTTTTTTACAGTATTCTTGATGTAATATGAACTATTTCTACCATATTTGGGATTCACTTTTTGCCAAAAATTCATTTGTCCATTCTGGGATTTTCACTTTGTAGATAAATTCACAAGCTCTCGTAAATTTATCCCAATGTAAAGAAAACCTCGCTTGATAATTGAAAAGCTTATTTTGCGAAAGTTATAATGCGAATTTAATTAAAATAAATGATTGCTACTGTTATTGATTACGATATTTAACTTGCTTGCATATTTCAACTATATACTTAAAGAAAAAGTTGAAATATTTATTTGCAAATGCGACCAGAGCCATCTTCATCAGACTAATGAAACAACGGTGTAATAATGGAAATGCTCATTGTTGCTATAAAATATGTCATTTAAAGAGTTGGAAATTTAAGGAGTGTATATGTATAGCATGTTAATTTAAAACAAAGTTACAGTTTCATGTCGTTGAAAGAATTTTTTAATGAATATCTACAAATTTGGCTGAGCTATGCATTAAAGCATTTTAGCGTGCGATTACAATTGAGCCTTAAAGTCAACCCCCGCCACGCCCCTTTCCCTATTTCCGAACTTTTTTAAAATTATTCATTATTTATTAATTATTAATTTTAATTTCGTATATAATTGAATTTATTTCATTCTTTTAGAGCGGTGAACTTGTAAGCAGTATGCTAGATCTGTTACCAATTAGAAGTTTTTTTTTTTTTATTTTTTTTATTTCGTAAAGTATAATCTACACGTGGAAGATATTGCGATATTGCAAGAAAAAGTCTGCATTTAAAGATTACCAATACAGGAAAAATTGCTGCTGAAATGAAAACTGAAAACTATATATTAGTACAGCAATTGTCATTGAGTTTATTGCTTCTTTTCTCAAAGTGTATTTTTTAAAACTGCTCACATCGTAGCTTCTATAATTTCCAATATAATTGCAAGAAATCTTATGTTATACATAGGTTAAGTATTGTAACATGTTGTGCTCAAGTTTCAGAAAAAAATCCTTATGTTATTACTGTATATATCTGAACTACTGTGGTTCAGTTTGTACATTTAAATGTTAAAAAAAGTTGGAATAATTTTATAAATCCCATTTGGTAACATATCTAACAATGGATAATTTCAAAATGTCATAGCTTAAAGAAATACATTATATAATTATAATATGAAAAGAATATTAAATATTAATCATTGAGCTTACAACTTACAAACTCCAGTAGTTTTATAGACACGGAGAAAGAAAATGTGAAGTACAAAATTTGAAGTACCAAAGTTTTATATACCCCCTCAATTATACTACCTATAATTTTTGGAATGAATTCCGTAAAAGTAATGTTATTTATTTACATGACTTTGAGGAAATTGATGTTCATTATTTTTTAAATTTACGTTATAACGCCGTTAATTTCTCCCACGATTTGACAGTTTATTGTCATTATCTTCTCAATAGCGAGAAACAATCGCGAATAAGTGGCAACAATGTGCACATATAACTGATAGATGGCTCTGATCATTTAAATTTAAACAGCATTGGTCAATCGTAAGTGGACGAAATAGTTAATATTTTACGAACTAGCAAAACGTGACCATAGCAACACGTGTTCTCGAACAAATGAAGTTTGTTTGTATCAAGGAGTTTGCGGTCGATAAATTTCGCTTTAATGATTCTTGCAGTAAAAATATAATATACTGACAAGTAACATACATAAACTAATGGCTAGATTAAATCTTTAATAAATCAAAATGGAGTTAGTGATTTCTGAGCTAAAAGGCATTTATTACAATCGATAAATGTTAATCGACATACTGCATCACGCGGATCTAAATTTAGCAGCAGTTGCAGATGTTCATCAAGCAAATAAGAACAATACTATTGGTTCATCTGCAAGCCTCACCTTGAATGTCAGATGATTAACCCAGTTTTTCGCGAAAACAAAGCAAAAAGGGACTCGTAAAAAGCAGCGGTGAGAGAAGTTATTTCCGACTGCCAACTTGGCACCACTTTGAGGGATTAGCCAATAGCAGCGAAATCTTGGCCAACATTTTCGGGTGGAAAAGCAAGTGGTTGTGTGTGCGGCGTAGTTTTTGTGTTCGTGTGTTGGTCGTGTGGTGTTTCTTGAAGATCTCCTGATAACTCTGTAATTAGTGCAGTGAGTGATGTTTCGTGCCATGTACTTTTAGGGCGTTTATATTTATTTTTCTAAATCGAAAAGTCAGAAGTGTGTTTAAAACACAATAGATTCCTTTTATAAAATGCTATGTGTCATTAAGGTGCTGGTTTCGAATCCCGATAGATATAACGATACGCGTTTCTTTTAAAATTCTGTTAACAAATAGAAATTTACTTTTTAATTCAGTAGTATTAATGAGAAAAACCTGCATAAAAATCAGTTATGTGCTTTTATTAATGAGGAATATCAGTCAATTTAGTTCTTAGTTGAACTACATATGGTCAGTCGCAGAATTAGTTGCAGAAAACTATAAAGGTTTATGCTTAAGTTCGTGCGTTCCTTTAGCTAGGATAAAAGTTTTTATTTGAGATGAAAAGTACCAGTAATATATTCTTCTCCGTTATCTATGACTCTCTCCCAATGATTCCATGTCTGAAGAAATCTGCTGGTTTGGAACTGAAGAAGTGGTCAAGTCAAGTTTGTAAAGCATCTTCGTTATCCAATGGGTTTCCTCGAAGATTGTTGGATAGAGAACGGGAAAGGTGGAAATCTGAGAGTGCAAGATCGGGAGAATATGGGGGATGTGGAATCACCTCCCAACCAAGCTCCTGGATAGCTACTTTCGTCATGTTAGCCGGGTGTGGGCGTGCATTATAGTGTTGCAACAGCACTTGCTGTAAACTTCCCGGTCTTTTTTTTTTTTTTCCCCCTTGCAATTGCGGTCGTAAGGCTTCGTGAGTTATGGTTACATTCATAGCACACGACGCCTTCTTTATCCCACAGGCGCATGTCGCTTTCTTTGAATGGACAGAATTTGTTTGTGTTTGTTTTGTTCTGCTTTTTGTTTTTTTGTTTATGGTTTTATTGTTATTTATTTATTTATTTGCTAGGACTCGGCTATCCTTTCTTTTTTGATGTTCACATAGAGGCGCCATTTTTCGTCACCAGTAATATCTCGGATTGGAATGGTTGATGTTTTTCATGAGGTAACTGATGACAGTTAAACTGAGATACACAAATGGCCTGCCGCTGATTTTTTGTTTGCTTTCACAAATAGCGTGCGGTAACCATACACCGGATTTTTAAACCTTGTCCATGGAATGCAAATGTCAAGTTAATCACATCTGCTAATTGTGGATAATCGTGCATTAAAGAGTTCAGAAGGTCTTAATCAAAGTCTGACGGTCTTCCTGAACATGGCCAATCGCTCATGTCAAAGTGGCCCTCTTTGGAACGACAAAGCGTGGTTGCTACCATCACGGGATATTTTCTCTATTGTAAAATTAGATTGATGTAAGAGTTTATTAAATGTTTAATTTAGAACTTTATTCTGTAACAGTTGAAGCGTAAGTCAGAAATACCATAAGACGTGTTCTGTAACGGGCTAACTAAATATAAACGACAGTTAATTGGAATTTCTTCTTTTCCAAAGCTTTTTTTTTTTTTAAATTGGTTTATTTACGGACTCTCTTTAACATCTCAGGTCATCAGCGTCCCATTCAACTCAGGGCGTGAAACGGCCGACTAATTTTGCTCAGAGGTCTCTTCTTTCAGGCTTGAGGTTCTTTATCGTGCCGTAAATGTACGACACGGGACCCACGGCTTTACTTCCCTTCCGAAGTAAGCCATACTTAGGATTTTACGTCCAAAAAATTCATCGATTCTGGCGGGTTTGAACCCGCGTTCTTGGGTGTAGGAGGCAAGTATGGTAAGCACTACACTACCAGGGCCGACTTCCAAAGCGTGGACCCGCACTCTTGGATCAAGAAGCAATGAGACGAACAGAACGTATTGAAAATAAATAATAAATGTTCCGTAATTCTTAAATCTAATTCTGGAAACGTGTTTCCAAAATATCCTTTGCAGTCGAAAAGCTTCCTGATTCCTTCCATGTATTCAGAGCAGCGACGTGCTGAGCACGTCACCCAATGACAAATTCCGATGTGATGTCAGCTGAATGGAACAGCATTGCATTCTGTGAGAGAGCAGTTGGGTGTAGCTATGCAAAGAACAAACGTTTGCGACGGGTTCGATTCCTGATAAGGTTAGGCTGTCTGGGTAAAAGAAATGTTCGGGTTTTTCTCTACCCTGGAAAGGCTAATGCCAGATAACTCTTCGAAGACGTTCCTGTATCAATTCTGATTTAAATTACTGTTGTTATAGTCTTCCTAAATTTCCCTGTAAGCGCAGGTCAGATTCGCAAATATTTCTTCCTGAAAACAGTACAGTATCTTCGAAGACTCTAGACCCTTACCCTTTTCTACCCTTGTGACTAATCCTCTTGGCATCCTAAATTAATTCTAAGAGTTGTTTCAAAACAGTGCTGACTGCAACGGGTGGCCGAGTTCGTTTGGACACGGATTTATGGGCGGGAGATCTGGGCTCTGTTCCATAAAAAGGTGATTTAATACTTTAATAGTGTATTGGCTTGTAATTTGTAATTATTAGTAGAATTCTGTTTCACAGAGGTTTCCTTTACTTTACTACTCCATGCTTACAAGTGTAGGAATAGTGGTAACTTCAAACACTAGCTAAAATGCAATATCGTTTTAATAGTTTTAATAGTCAGTTGACCTAAATGTGCGAAGTATTAGGACATATGGCTTAGTGTATTACAAGAGAAAGTTAGGTTAAGTGTAATTAAAGTACAGCGTGCGACTGATATTGGCGTTTCAAATGCATATTTCAGATCAGCATCTTAGTTTGGATTTTTTAAGATTCTTGCTACATGTCACGAAAATATTTTCTCTTCATTCATTCTCTTTTAAAACAATCTCTTGTAACACAAATTTATTCCCTAATGAGAACATGATTGTCAAGCAATATAAGCATTTAAATGATAAAATGGACCAATAAAATAAATGATAGAGTAATCGGGAAGCTGGATTCTTCTGCCAGTTCTCGGCGACTGAAATTGATGCTCCTAAATGTAGCAGTAAGGGTCCGTTATTTCACAGTGGATTATTACGCTTGAATATTGATAAATGCATAATAAAGTATTTGAATTATCATTATGTCTCAGAAAAAACACATTTAGCAGGAATAACAATAACCCCCTCTGTGCATTAAAATATACGAATTTATTACTAAGGAGTGGACATAACCTAATTCAAGATGCGGCGACGTTGACAAACAGCTGTTTCTCCCTCCCTTTTCTGTTTTTGTTTATTTACGGACGCTCTTTAACACCTCAGGTCATCAGCGTACCATTAAATTCAGGTCGTAAACCGACCGACAAATTTTATTCAGAGGCATCTTCTTTCAGGCTTGAGGTTCTTTTACGTGCCGTAAATGTACGACACGGGACCCTACGGCTTTATTTCCCTTCCGAAGGAAATCATATATAGGATTTTTACGCCTGAAAAAATTCAGCGATCCTGACCGAGTTTGAATCCACGATCTCGGATTACCACTACACCACTTGGACCGACTTTCTCCTTTTTGCTGTTATATGACATCACTTTTAGTTTTTTACCAATACTTTACAAGGACTGGTACCAATACATTTGTAATGTTATTGTGGAATACAGCCCAAGGATTCGGTTTTCGCCAGGACTATCCTCCCTGACTTAGGTTTTTCCAGGTTTTGCTCAGTCCTCATAAATGACAAATGCAGGGCAGGTATCTTAAACGTAGGGCTGGAACGTTTTCTTCCTTAAAAAAACAAAATCTTTTCCCGGTTCATATTTCTTCTCCAGTATCCTCAGTGTCTACCGTCTGTGAATCCGCAACAGTAAAAACGGACTTTAAACACTATTGAAAACACTAGATCTGATCTTATTTCCAGTAATATCAGCCACAACTCCCTTTACAAAGAGATCAAAGGAGGAAGTGAACTCAGGAAACAGTTGTTGATTTGTTTTATTTACGGACGCTCTTTAACATCTCAGGTCATCAGCGTCCCATTCAATTCAGAACGTGAAACGGCCGATAAATTTTGTTCAGAGGTCTCTTCTTTCAGGCTTGAATTTCTTAAATGTGCCATAATCACGGCTTTACCTCCCTTCCGAAGGAAGCCATACTTAAAATATTTAAGCCCGAAAAAATTCATCGACCCTGGCTGCAACAAATTGAACCGGCGATCTTGGGTCTACGATTCAAGTGTTTATCACTAAACCACCAGTATCGACCAGATGCTTCATTCTTGCTCTGGCAAAATAATAATAGGGGCTAAACCCGGATGTAAACAATGTAAATAAGTGTTCCGCGCCACATACATAGTGTAGTAGGCCACCTTTTCCTTTGTTGTAGGTCGGCAAAGCATGTGTGATAACTGATGATTATAAAAGATGCTTCTAGATAGAAAAGTTCCTAGAAGCAGCTTAAGCGGAATTTTTGATGCGATAAGGAATGTTTGCTTTTACGTTTTTATAAAAACTAAGAAAGAAAAAAAACTTTTTTTTTTTTTTTTAATTGTTTGATTGCTTTTCAAAATATAGCCTTTAAGATTTATACACTTTTGCCTGCGTTCAAACCAATCCTCGAAACATTTTTTCCACTCTGAAGTTGGTATCTCAAAAATGTAGTTTTTAAAGACTGCAACAGCTTCTTGAGGTGATGAAAATCGCTGTCCACTCATTTTTTTGTTTAACATTCGGGAGCAAAAGAAGACATAGGCGATAAATTACGTGAATACGAGCATTAAGAAATTAATTCGATGTTCTTCTCAAATACTCAATTAGCTGACTTGAGAGCTGCATTGTCATGATAATGTTTTTCCTGAAATACGTCCATGACTTCTGGAAAACCAAAGAAACAAACCATCATTTTCTTGGAAGGCCTTCGTGAACGAACAACTTTTGTGGACGCATCACCATGACGAAATTCAGCAAGCCAATGGTAAACAGTATTTTCTGACGGTGCTTAATTACCAAAAGTTGAACGAAGCGATTCTATGCATTGCTTATGAGTCAGGCCTTTACTAAAATCGTAAAAAATCATCCAACGAAAACCTTCACGTGAAATTTCCATTCCCCCTCCCCGCTAAATTGTTTTGTTTAAGCGCTCAAAGTAAACAAACTACTCAGCTGCAACTGTTTTCACAACAACAAATGTCAATTGTTCCGAAAATAGTAATGAATATCTCAATAGCGCCACCTAGTGACCGTTTGTAACAATTTAAGATACTCTCGTGATTCACTTTGGGGATTGTCGAATATTTTTTCGAGTATTTCAGAATATGGCTTTAAGATATAACTTTAAAAACTCGGGGTTGAAATATAGAGAAAGAGAACACAAGCCTGTGTATGCATTTAACCAACCTTTTACCTGCAACAACAGGGAGGTGAAGTAAAGCATAGTTTGAGGGCAGGTGATGCCATGGTATATGTTTGCTTTTCCAGTTTTATCGCAGTGAATTATTAGACAATTACGGTCGACGGTAGAGTAAACACTCGAGATAAAGAGAAGTGTGTTGTGCAGTGAGATACAACATGTCTGTACGCACGCCATCGCCACGATCTTCCTCACGCACCCAATACACCCACTTCGGCACCTCCCGTATGGAGAGCCCTACGAGGCTGTATCACTTCTACAAGTACACCGGCGACTGGGACGGTTATTTCGGTAAGTGTTCAACTCTTGTCATGATTGTCTAGAGAGCTCTAAAAGTCAATAAAATGTTTGTTCTGAATTGTGACTCTCACAGAGAACTTTCTAACAACAACGTTAATTGTGCCCATTTTCTTTAAAAAAAAAAAGTTTCAGCTAGATAGAAATAAGTCAACTTAGAATGGGAATGGCAAATACATAATCATAGTTTCTTTAATTATAGCCAAAAAGTTTTTTAAACAGCCTAAAAAATCAAACATGACTTTCCAACTTTTTAAATATAAGATTTGTGCAATTGTGAAAAATAAGCGTCTGTCTCATCATTTGATGCGAATCTTCGCCCCCCAGCCATTCCTTCAGATTTGGAAACAAAAAGTAATCACTGGGAGCCAAATCCGACGAATATGTTGAATGTGCAAACACTTGGAAGCGAAGGTCACGCAGTTTTACAGCAACAATCCCAGAAGTGTGTAAAGGCGGCTTATCATGAAGAAAGAGAGCTTTCTTTATCGCAAGGTGGACATTTCGCTTAAATATCATCCTTCATTTGGTCCGGTTGTGAAGCCTAATACTCTCCGGTGATGGTTTTACTCTTCTGGAGGTAGTCTACGAGCACCATACCATGAGAATACTAGAAAACAGTAGCCATGACTTTTTCTGCATCTGGAACAGTTTTTGCGTTCTTTGGTGCACTTTCATCTGTTGCCACTCACTGTTTGGACTGCTCATTCGTCTCTGGCGTGTAGCGATGAATCCATGTTTCATCTATTGTTATGAAACGTCGGAGAAACTCAATGGAAGTGCATTTAAATAAGTCTAAACACTAGAAAGCGTTTTCACAACCTAAGCTTCGTACAAAATATAGTGGACCAACCTATCAACAAGGTCTTTGCAATGTCAGCTAACTCGTGTACCTTCAGTTGGTGATCATTGTGAGTTTTTGCCACAATCTCGTCATTGTAGCAGTTTTGGGACATACTGAGCGCTCATCATTTTGGATGGATGTACCACCACTTTAAATTCAGTAGCCAACTTTTTAACCGTCGAAATCGAAGGGAAGAATCCTTTAATGTGCAAAAAAAAAAAAAAAAAAAAAAAAAAAAAAAAAAAAAAAAAAGTCTCCTTTTGTATTTCTTTTGGGATTAAACCCTTCAAAACGAGGTACTTTAACACAACTCGCATTTCAATTTTATCCATTTTGTAGAAAATGCTAAAACTAATTTGTTTACACCATCGTCACAAATAGGTAATTATACTTATGCATCTGAAACTTTACAGCGCACCATCTAAAGGCCGAGAACTTTCAAAACACCTCTCGTATGTTCAATAAATATCATTTTATAACTTCTCGTCCAGATTTCCACTATGGTTCTTGGTTTGTTCAGATTATTAATGCAAAGTCAAGTACCTGACCAGAGCCCTTGTCACGCTCATGATGTACTGATGATAGAGCTTCGCTTCACTGATGAAAGCAGAGTAATAGTAGCATCTTTTTTAAGGCGTGGTTACATGTAATACCCGTAAGCACCCAGTTCTTTTAACACCTAATACACTTGTCAATGCCAACCGTTCTCACCCCTGCCACTTCGTGTTACAAATCAATTTGTCTGCAGTCTCTTTAGAGTAGGTCTTTCCAGGAGTTCGAGGTGTAATACATAAGTATCTGGCCTGATAATGTTAGTAATAGTAATATTATATATGTTTTAACTGGTGAAATTAGGACCTTAAGGATATCTCTTCCACTTCACGGGGGAAAATTACGATTACTCTATGCACAACTCTATAATATAATTAATAGCCATAACAATTTGAGCATAGCACTTGTTAAATGCTACATTCTCCAAATAAATACTTTTAGAGCAATATTCTGAATTATTGTGACCGGAAGTCCTTGATATGAGACCGCAGAGACAAATAGTGAAGGACGAAGAAGTTCGATTTGAGGGTATAGAGAGAATGGAATTGTTATTCCATTGGGTGTTTAAATTATGATGAGAAGATGGGGATTAAAAACTGGTCGAAAGAAGTGCATAGAATTCGACGCAGAAGAATGAGGCAGTGCAACCTCCTTCGAGCATCCAGTCGATGCCAGGATAAGGAGACAAAAATTGGATTAATATGATCGAATTTACATAGCGAACGCAGGCATTATGAATGAACACGCTGTAGTCTTTGTTCAAGTTTTGTCGTAATGTGAATTAACAGAATATCACAGCAATCGAAATGTGGCATAATCAATGTTAACACAAATACTTCTTTTTTTCTTATTGAATGCAAGAAAATTCTTAACCGTTTCAAGAAATGGAATAATGAAATAATTTTACAAGTTTCTTTTGTTTGATTTAGCCAATTAAGATTACTGTCAAAATATACGAGGGGTATTTTTTCTTCAACCTCCGATCGCTCTGCTACGTGACCAGACAAGCATAAGTAGGCGGATCTGCGCACTGTGCTACTACCCCACCATAACGTTCGCCATGGCCAAGTTCAATACATCAGATGGAGCTGAGCTACAGACACTTCACCATGGCCGACATGATTGATTCTCCCGTCAAGTGCGAGTTGCGAAGCGTCATTCGTTTTCTACAGTCAGAAGGGAATAGTGGTCGAAATTTTGTACAGTCCATGTTAATACAAGTGGGTGTTTTTTTTTTTATGAATGATGAAATAAAAAAATACACCTTTTGCTTGAATTTTGCAATTAAGATCACTCTCAAAATACACAAGGTTTTTTTTTTTTTTTTAAACTTCCGATCGCTCTGCTCTATGACTAGACAAGCTTAAGGAGGCGGATCTGCGCACTGTGCTACTGCGCTACTGCCCTATCATAATCTCCGCCAAAATCAAGTTCAATACAATAATTGCAGCTGAGCTTCAGGCACTTCAACATGGCTGACATGATTAATTCTCCCGCCAAGTGCAAGTTGCGAAGCGCCATTCGTTTTCTACAAGAAGAAGGGAATAGTGCAGCAGAAATTCATCGCAAAATGAGCCGTGTTTATGTGTAAACTGTATCAGTGAGAGTGTAGGAAATTTAAAGAAGGCCGAACTGATGTTCATGATGAAGGTGGACAAGAACGCAGGTCTGTCGCTAGTGAACAGGCTTGTCCAGCAAGTTGATCAAGTGGTTCGACAGAGACGGAGGTTTACCATCAGCGTGTTGTCTGTGAGATTTCCGGAAATTTCAAAGTGTGCTCTTTCCACGATTGTTACAGAACACGTAGGCTATCGAAAACTTTGTGCACGCTGGGTCCCAAAAAGAATTATCTCCATACGCTGGTGGCAAACTTCTATGAAGAGGGTATTGCAAAACTCGTCTATCGATATGATAAATGTCTTATCTTCATGGTGACTATGTGGAAAAGTGACTGTACTTGACTCTGGGTAATAAACCATTTTGTGATTTACATTTGTCTTTTTGTTATGCTCCATCGGAGGTTGAAAAAAAAATAGTTTTCGCACACCGAAAACGATTTTATTGTCACTTTTGTTTCATAAGTTTCAGAGAATGAGTCCAGTTTGATTAATTTTGTTTAATATTCGATTATGCCCTATTATGATTTCCTATACTTTTCCTGGATTTATGATAAAGTCGTTTTGTTTAGCCCATGTTGGTACTGAGACTATATTCGTTAAGTTCAACTATGGAGCTGATGAGTAAATCAGGTTCGTGAGACACAGGCAGTGAAAAATTGATAGAATTTTGTGAATCAAATTCATTTGACATTTTTAACGGAAAACATGGAGAGCACGAGTGTGGTGAATTTCCATTATAAATAAAAATGGCCAAAGTGTAATGGATTATATTTTATGGCTTATTAGTATTAGCTACATAGTAAATACTTTTAAAATTTTAAACTTATGACCAAATAGTGATCACTACTTTCCACTGGTATTGGATATTAGGGCTAAAGTTGATTAGTTAGATATGAGACATTTAGAACAAAAACATTAATATTAGAGATTTAAATGGAAGAAAGAATATAAGAGTAAAATTTTGCAATTGTTGAATTTTAATATAGGCATGATCTGACAACTTAGAATAAAAAGTATGGTGACTTGTGAGCGGGATATCTGGGTTTCGATTTCCACCAGGACCGTCCTCCCTGACTGCGGTTTTTTCCAGGTTTTCCTCAGTCATCATAAATGGCAAATGCCGGGGAGGTACCATAAACTTAGGTTTGGAACGCTTTCTTCCTTTAAAAAAATCCTTTCCAAATTTATCATTTCATTTCATGTATCATCAGAGTTCCCGCCTTTGGTACCTCAGTAGTTAAACACTATTAAAAAATGAAATATGAAGAGGAAGTTTCCACATATAGCAACTTAGAGCGTTGTATAATATAACAGTTTTAATCAATGATTTGTATTCAGTTTTGAATATCACACTTCATAGATTTTACTTTATCAAATAAAATTTAACAGTGTGGTTGAAAATTTTATTTGGTGTCTTTCTATGTTATTTATTTTTCTGTTAAAACTAATAATATCATAAAAATTAAAAAATCAGGTTATTTGGTAATGTGACAGTCTAAATACATGTGTATTTTAAGAATCTTGCTCTTTGTTTTCATATGAATGCATTAAAGTTGATTTTTTGTACCCCAAGTGAAGTAGAATTACTTTACTGTCTATCCCTCGTCACCCAAAATATTTCCACTCAACCTCATTCAGCGTGTCAGCTCCCAGAATGTGGAACTCCCTTCCTCCTGAAATCAGAAATTGTAGGTTAAAAAAACAATTAAATGTGGATTAAATTGTCACCTCACCATAACAGTTAGTCTCTGGCTTAGCTGCTGCTTCTTCTTCTTCTTCTTCTTCTTCTTCTTCTTCTTCTTCTTCTTCTTCTCCTTCTCCTTTTCCCTTTTCTTCCTTCTCCCTCCCCCCTTGTACTGAAGAAAAATTATATAAAAACAAGTGGAATTCCTACACAGTCCTAAAATCATTTTTGTGATTATATATATATATATATATCTTTAATTCGGCTTTTTTCCCTGTATTTTATATAACTAGGTATATTGTACTCTGTATTTTTGTTTATTTTCTCCCTCTGGTAGAGTGGAAGAGAAGGCCCTATAGCCTTATATCTTGCATGATAAATAAATAAATAAATATTGCAGTATATTTTGAGGCCTCCTCAAAGAGAGTAAGTAGAAAAACAAACCAAATATCACTTTGCGTCCGAGCCTGTGACGACCCGGAAAACGAGCTTGGGCAAGAACAGAAGGAAGGAGATGACGGATATGGAGACAACGTGCGTGTGTCTAGGTAATACCTGACCGCGACAGACGGTGCAGAGTTACCCTCCAAGTCACCACAAAGCTATCTGGGCTGTTGGCCAGGGTCTGTTGGGCTGTACTCCAAGGTCATGCACAGGTGCGTCCGTGTTGCCCTTGAGTCTAACATAGGTCATAGCAAGTAACCGATTTTCAACAATTATCACCGCCATCAAATATTGCTGCAGTTAATACAAAACATTTTCTTTAAATGTCTCCTGGATGAAATATTCTTTGCCTTTGTGTATTGTTGATTTTGGTTTATTTATGAAAGTTTCAGGTCATCAGCGTCCCATTCAATTCAGGGAGTGAAACCGCCGATAAATTTTCCTCAGAGGCCCCTTCTTTCAGCCTTGATGTTCTTTTATGTGCCGTAAATCTACGATGTAGAATCAACAACTTTGATTTCCTTCCAAAAAAAGCCATACTTAACAGATTTTTACGCTCTAAAAGTTCATCGATGCTGGAAGGGTTTGAACCCACTACTTTGGGTCTACACTGTTTTTATATATTAGATATATAAGTGGCTGTAATTAGAGCATTTTAATTGTAAGTGAAAGGTTTTCTGAAATGAAGCATACCATTTCTCAGATTGCATCCATTAGCAAGACGATATCAGACATCTATACTGTGATCAATAAGTATAGGACTTCTTAAGCACTTAACATCAAGTTGAGTACACCAAAACACAAACAAAAGAAACTACGAACCATCGGCTACAAGTAAACAAGAACTGTTGAAGGATAGGCATAAAGGAAGAGGGTGGTTTGTAGCTCGTGACCTAATGTAAACCTCCCACCTGTTGTCTACAGTTCAGCACCAACATAACTTCATTCCGCCTTGTTCTGCTTATAGTACTTAGACATTAAACGAAAATTGAACAGTATCTTAATGAATTTAAAACTTAAATCTGCAGCTCTATAAGTTAAAATAATGCCATCGATTTATGAAATAACCAGTATAGGACATTCCGGGAGAGTGTAGTAAGGTTATTAGATTTACGGTCCTCCCGAACGCGGTTGGTTATTGGGGAAGTACAGCCGCTCAAACTAGACTGAGTTGGCACACTAAAGTTAGTATTCTGATTTTAGTATTTATATTTAACTGAAAGCATGAAATTGTACGGAAATTATAAATGATGACGATAATAAGCATTAAAATGTGTTATAAGAGATGTTGAATATGATGCCCCTCAGCGGTAATACATTGAAGACATCTTGTATTTCATCTAACTTTTCTTATACGTTCATGGCGGTTCATAACACTACTTGTCATTGAAAGATCCTGTCCTAGCTTTTTAACAAGTTGACTAGCAGTTATCTATCTGGAACACGATGTGAATAGTCTAACCATCCTTTTTCACATATGTATCATACATAAAAACCCGTTCTTCAAGACTGTATTTATTAGTGACATAACTATATGAAGAACAATGCATGCACAGTAGAAGCACTGAGTAAAATAGAAACGAATAACCACCCGCCGACATTGCCTCTCTAGAAGTGTATACAAGCTGCTACCTGTACATGCAATACTGTGGCCTTGACGACTGGCTTCTCTCCTACAATGCACATAGCCTCAGTGTAGTATTTAGTGCGTTGAGAATCAGATATATTGCCTTGATGTTTAATTTCAGTGGAAAGATTTTCTTTATACAAGACAATGACACATTTCAGACCATAATTCGTTGTTTGTAAAGATGGGAGATTCCAAGGTAAAGTTCATTTCTTAAAAATAACATCCTTTAAAGGCTACTATTAAAAAAAAATAGAGCCTCGATTCTATCCTGCTTTGAAGTTGATTGCCCTCCTCTTTAAATTTTTTAAACAAAATTCGACCTGCTATAGGGAAGAGCAAACTCCTCATAGGCTTCCTGTAAAGTTGCATAGGCCTCAGGTGAAGAGTTCTTGAGATGAAAGCAGAATTTCAGAGTAGCTTATTGTTCGTCGCGTATCACCGCCATTTTGCTGTAGGCGGAACTGAACATGTCTCAACATGCACATCTCACAGGCGGAAACTGGAAGTGGTAATGAAACTATTGTCATTAAGCTAACAAAATATTGTAAAACTAAATTTTATGGTGAGAAATTATATCAGGAAGAAAATACCACGCTCTTTTTTTTGAATAGCTCTCATATTTTGAAAGTTTTCAATTTTCTTGCCCAGGGAACATTTCACAAATCTCTTGGTAAAAATCCTCAAATTGATTTTGACTTCTAAACAAATACCGAGCAATTTCTGCTTATCTTTAGTATATATTTAGTTATTTTTATATACTTCCGTGTGTATATGTTGAAGCACTTAACATTTTTATAGCATCTAACATGGAAAGTAAGAATTATAGTAATAAGCACTGATTTCTAAGAGGCTATTATAGCACAGTTCATATTACCAAATAATTCATAAAAACTGAAATGGCAAAACGAACATTAACTCAGCGTAATCTAAAAATATTAAGCATTAAAATGTACAAAAAATATTCACACCACTTTTGGGGGGGGGGGCACTGCTTACAAATTATAACTTTTCCATAATTGCTTACGCTTGACTCGTCTTTTATCCATTCTTGAACCAAGACAATTTTGCTGCACCTTTCTTTTCCCATTTTGACTTATTTTTTTACATGTGGGTGTCTCCAACGTTTGTGCCATAAAGTACAACACAAAGAAGGGTGATGACACACTTCCGCCTCCCCCCCCCCCTGCCCTCCTCCAAAGCACAGCGCTGCCAATCTCACCAAAATTCCTTTAGGTAGATAAAGATGGCTCGCTGTAATTTGCATACTTTTCAAAACGAAGAACACTCTTCACCATAAAAAATGTGAATATGAAGTAAATATGATATTCACATATCGGTTTAATCTGAACAATAATCATGATAATTCTAAAAATATGGTTTCTCTCTTGTGATACTTGTAGATTGCAAGAACTCTAATTATGTTCCCCTAATGACACACAGTAGTACAATAACTAATTTCGTTTCATTAATTGATAAGATCAAATTTGGATTTTATGTTCATGTATGAAGTTAATCAAGTTGCTGAATTGTTTGCGTATTGCCTACTCCGGCTCGTCCCCAGTTTTCTGCTCAATGAGGCAATCAAGCCAAGAAAGCTTATCCCAACAAGGATCGAATCGCGACCTTGAAGTGTCGCCTATGCCGGGCAACTAACCCACGCCAAGTTCTATTCTCACGATGCAAAGGCAGTGAAACGTAAAGAATGAAATAAAATAAACATACAAGTGGCTCATCATTTGAGGATGATGCACAAAATATGACGTAACATATTATGGTTGTGTGGGAGATTCGACGCTTCAGTTTTTGTTCACAACTCTTGCTTCAGTTCCTGTTTACGTTCGGCATTAACCTACAAGGATTTCCAAAAAGTGTTCGGGTCAGCAATGTCGAGGAATTCGGTCAGGTGGTTTGCTTGTTGCCAAATAGGGCAGGACCTGGTTTCGTTTCCATAAGCCGGAGCGACTTTTATTAACACTGGCAGGGGACATGAGTCAGTGTGTTAACACGTCCGCCTTCATTGTCCATTCACTATTCAGATAACGGATGCGTCACTTTGCAACATCGCTTTCAAAAACTTTGTAGATTTTGTGCCGGTTTTGTAGCCTGCAAGAAAATTGTTTCAAGTTATTTGTTATATGCGTAACGTATCGTTTGTCTGCAGTAATAATACTAATCAACAAATGTCAACTTCGACAGTTTTACAAATATGAAACACTGTCTTTAATTCTGTTATGCTAAATCCAAAAAATGTAACACATTTTTTAAATTGTTTAGTACAATTAATGCCTATTACACAAAATAACTGCAATGGTGTTAATAATAGAAATGAAATACACGGTGACCCCAAGAAAAAAATAACCGAAGATCGTATGCAAAGTAATTCTTACAAAAGAAAATGTTATACGTGGTATTTCATGAGCTGAAGGAACCAGACTTGATGGCACGAGTCCATTATTGTGCACGTCAAGATCCTGGTTATCTGATGGTCAGACTAATGTGATGTGCTATTGAGTGGCCATGTCAGTAAGCAATTATTATTTGGTTTATTTACGGAAGCTCTTTAACATCTCAGGTCATCAGCGTCCCATTCAAACTAGGGCGTGAAACGGCCGACAAATTTTGCTCAGAGACCTCTTTTTTCAGGCTTGAGGTTCTTTATCATGCCGTAAATGTACGACACGGGACCCACGGCTTTACTTCCCTTCCGAAGGAAGCCATACTTACAATTTTTACACCCGAAAAAATCCATCGGTCCTGGTCGGAATTGAACCCACGATCTTGAGTTTAGGAAACAAATATGGTTACCATTACTCCACCAGGACCAATCATTAAGCAAAATGAACATTTTGCTCGGTTGGAAAAATCAAACAAATATGCAGAGACCATTACATTCGGAAAAAGTGACATGGCATCATTGGTTAGCACTTAATCGAGGATGCATTTCAGAAATAAGTTATTTAACGTTTTCAGGAGAATTTGAACACAGTTTGTGCAGAGAACAACCTTGATATGCGCAAGCGTTTAAACAAGATGGAAACACCTCCTTTACTGTCATAGGAATGGCCGCCTACAGCTGTTTCTCGGTCGACCGATTTCTAGACACTCAGATTTCCTATATTTCTCACGAAGTTCTGATTTATCTTTTTTTTTTAATTAGTTATATTGAAAGAGCAGAGCTTCATAACCAATCCTTGTAGTTTAGACAAACTTCACGAAAACATCGAAACAGTTTTGCATAATGTAACGGAGAAGCTATGTTAATTAGGAGGACTATTTCACTCATGTGACGTCATTTTAAGTTCGATCAATGAAACGAAACAAAATTTTGAATTCACCAATGACATCCGGATTACGAAGTAAAATTGTATATATCAAATTAACAGTGTTACTTTATTTTTATTTTCATTTTATATTATATATAATGTAACAAATTAACAGTAATTATAGTTTTAAAAGGATAAAACAAAGTCACACTTGAAATGGCTATATTTCGGACTACTAGAGTTCTTCTATGGCAAAAAGACAAGTTTCTTTGCTTTATATGTCTGAACTTTTTATGAACACTTCTGAATTAGGTAAATAAAAGTACAGTTAGGTAGTACTTGCAAGCTAATAGTAAGATTACAAATGCTTTTAATATTGATTTACATCGAGTTGATGCTTTTACCCCTATCATTATTCTTATTAATGCTTTTTTATAAGAAATATTTTTTTAGCATTACTGAATTTTCCCAGAACATTCTTCCATGAGTCATTAATGAACGAAATATCTACTTTTAGGATGCTTTTGTTTATAATATAAAGTAATGATCTGATTGCAAAATATTCCGAGCTTAGTTTGGGTAAGTTGTAATTAATATGGTGTTATTTCATATTATGGTCTCAAGAAATTTTGTTATTAGATTCGATGATTTCATTGCCTTCATGCTGCATCGTTAGGCTTGCAACGTTTTTATTTGTTGTGTGAAAATTAATGTATTTGGTTTTTCAAAGTTTGTATGAATTTTGTTCCTTCATTAAAAGTTATTTAGTGTTATGAATATAGCATTGGATACATTTGAAAGGTGACTGGTTTTTGTGTTCTTCAATGAGATTACTAGTATCACCTGCAAAATGAATTGGGTGGGTATATTTGTTTATCAATAGGTGTAGATCAGTGATATATAGTAAAAATAATAATGTCCGAAAATAAAGTTTTGAGAAACACAGTTTGCTACCGACTATTCCTGGTACACGTTGTAATTATCTAAAGAATGTATTATAACTTTTTGCTTTATATTTTAAAGGTATGGTGCAATCCTAGATAACCTTTACTCTTATTATCATAATACAATAATTTTGATAAGAGTATTCTATGATTTACACAAGCAAAAGCTTTTGTTAGATCTTAGAATACTCCAAGTGTATTAAATATACTATCAAGGGATTTTTTAAATGGTGTTTAACGCCCATTTTTATTATCGAGGTACAACATACGGTGGACAGTGATGATACATGAGATGAAATGATAAATTGGAAAAGGATTTTTAAGAAAGGAAGCGTTTCAGGCCTAAATTTAGAGTACCTCCCCGGCATTTGCCATTTATGAAGACTGAAGAAAACCTGGAAAAATTTTGAATCATGGAAAACGGTCCTGGTGGGATTCGAACCCAAGACCTCCCACTCATGAGTCCGTGCCTTAACGACTCCGGCCATCCGTGCGGTATCAAGGGATTTGAGAACTTGATTAGCTAACTTGAAAGTGGCATCATTGATGGAGATGTTTTTCCTTAATCCAAACCATTCTCTTGCTAAAATATTATTTTATGTATTATGATATATTCTTTTGAAGGAAGTTGAAAATAATAGTTTCACATTGGTCAAAAAATGAAAACTCGCGAGAATAATGTAAAACACTTTACCACAAATTGGTTTTTCAAGAGGAAAAATGGGAAGGGGAGCACGAAAGTGCACGAATGAAGAAATAATTTTACAAGTGTTGGAGGAGAGAGAGAGAGAGAGAGAGAGAGAGAGAGAGAGAGAGAGAGAAGAGAAAGATAATTGTGGAGTTGAAGAAAAATTATTGTATCTTTTTTTTATTTTTTTATTTTTTGCTGAAAAAGGGTATCTTTTCTTGTTGCTAGAGAGATACCAAACCTGTCTATAAAGTGAAGGATTAACATGTCGTTTGAGTATGGAATTTCAAAGGAATTTTTGCGGCGGTATTATTAAGGTCGCTTGTTACTTATTGAGCCAGGTGAGCATAAATTTACAGTGCATTGGGTTCCCGTCATCTGGAAAATTAACCAACGGTGTGCAATCGCTCAGTCCCTAGATAGACAAGAGTGCCGCATTCTTTTGAAACACCGCCGTTCCTCCATATTTGGTTCCCTTAACTAAGTTGCTGTCATCCTGTGGTTTTTATAGTATATGGCATTGGTTAATGCAACACTCTTAAACTTTTTTATTATTTAATGTTTTGCGTATCAAGCAATGTCAATATAGGAGAGTTTAATATTTCAATGTGCTGGAATTAATCTAAATAAACACTTAAAAATGTGGACTCTGAGCTGGAGGTCTGGGGTTCGAATCCCACCAGGACCGTCCTCCCTGACTGGGGTTTTTTCCAGGTTTTCCTTAGTTCCTCATAATTGGCAAATGCCGGGAAGGTACCCTAAACTTAGGCCTGGAACGCTTCCTTCCTTAAAAAATATTCTTTCGCAATTTATCATTTCATCTCATGTATCACCAGTGTCCACCGCCTGTGGTGCTTCATTAGTAAAAACGGGCGGAAAACACATACAAATGCTCTAAGCAATTCTTCAGGTTTCTAATAACTGTGAATGGAATCTCATCGTGAAAGTTATGCAAACGATAGTTACAATACTCACATTGTAACCAAAATCTGGGTTTTTAAAGAAAATAACACATTTTTTTTTTTATTTTTGTAATACTAATGCATAATCACAAAGTTGCTCTTTTCCCCAAATTTTCCGTGAGGTTTGTGCCGTCAGTAATCTGCATCGCTATGTACTGCTTGACGCCTCCTTGGCATTGGAGAGATGTGATGAAAGATTTGAAGACTATGAATAGCTGAACCAGGGTCTAGATGTGTTCAGCATCCTCTGAAACTCTCTATTGAAGGCTATCCACAGATGCTGGATAGGATTTAGAGCAAAACGCTCTAGTACTCTAATATTGTGTCTTTCTAACCACTTAGTTCTAGATACACATACACCCTGCATCTTGTGCTTTGACATCGCTTGAGCAATAGGGAGGACCAAAGGTAGAAAGGTAAACTCTGTGAATCGGAGAACTTCATGAATGCTCGCAAACGCTGTTTCACAGGCGCATGCAGCGCACACTGCAGTAGGCACTTTGCCTGTAATGGTCGCATCTAGAAAGAGAATATTAGGGTGGAGTAGGGTTGCCGAGCGGTTTAGAAGACACTATTCTTTTACGTAAGATGCTGGGTGTAAATCCCACCACATTTGTATTATTGTTGGTTTTATAAGTGTTTAGATAGAACATTGTGTTGCCTTAATATCATATTGCATTTTAATGTATCATTTGAGTTTTGTGACGTTACGTATGCACACACAAAAACTTAATAATGAATTAACGTATTCTTTACAAATAGGTAACTAAAGTGAAAACACATAGAAATAAACACAAATTAATATCGGGTGTATGAACCCTCAACATGTGTAACTGTCCTCAATCTTCGGGGTATAGATAATGTCAGATTTCTACAGTAGTGTGAACGAGAGGCTACAACATCCCAGGCTTCTTGAATTTGTGCCCATAAGCCATCTTTTGTCCTTCTGCGTGTGCAGGGAATGTGTGTGCAGCATATTGGACTTAGATAGAGCAAATACTAAAGAAAAATGTTATAAAATGTGTAATAAGTTAACGTTAAAGCTTGCTATGTATGAGAAACAATATTCTGTAACTAATTTGTCATAATATGTTACAAAGGTTTATTAAAAAAAAAAGTCCTTAATGTCGGAAGGCCAACCTGCACTCTTTAACCTCGGCACCACTGCACACACTGCCACAGAGTTAACGGAACATACATACCAGTCAATGTCTTTAGTGCATGCTGTTGACTATTGACTGTTGTGATAACTAGCAAGTGGACAACAATAAACACCCATATATATTCTCTTTTATCATTTTTATAATTTGTTTAGAGATACCAAGAACTTTATTTAAAATGTGTGTATTGCTCCTTAGACAATTTTGACATTTTGCAACTGAATGCTATCACAAAAACAGTATACTAGTATTACCAGATAGACGAAAATAGGCTGTACTTACTACCAAGTTCTGCATAATGTTCAGTAAGGGACTGGCTGCTACACACTGTGGTAACTAGCGTTATCCATAACTGTAATTAGGTTGGTCAAGGTTAGAAAGATCGTAGCCAATCACTAATCTTCACGAGCTTCACTACTAGCTATGGATAACGTGTGTAGTAGTCAGTCCCTAACTTTTAACGCCCGTTTTAACTATTGAGGCACCACACAGGCGGTGAACACTGATGATATTTGAGATGAAACGATAAACTGGGAAAGGATTTTTTTTTTAAAGAAGGAAACTTCCCAGGTCTAAGTTTGGGGTACCTCCCCGGCATTTGCAATTTATGAGAACTAACGAAAACCGGGAGAAAACGTCAATCAATGAGGACGGTCCTGGTGAGAATCGAACCCCAGCCCTCCCACTTACGAGTCCGCGCCTTAACGACCTCGGCCATCCTTGACGGTAGTCCTCACTTAATATTAGCAGGACTCCGGTCCGTTCACAGCAACATCTGAAACACAGCTCGAATAATGGCAGCAGAAATCTCTTCCAGAAAAAGAAAACGACGTCTGTGCATGGACTTATTGGAAATCTAGTGAACACATGTCCGGTCTGTAGAGCGGATAAGATAACACTTCCTATCCATATTCGCACAGCTTATTGGTCACATATTTCACATGGTGCGGACGGGCGTTATCATGGAGGATAAGTGGCCCAACCTCGAGCAGCTGAAGTCGGGTTTTGTCAAAAAAAAAAAAAAAAAAAAAGCGCAGTTTTTGCATGAAATCACGATAATACACTGCAGTGACGTTATTTCACACGAGACTCTGTCATACGAGTTTATTCTTTGGTTATCAAAAGAGAAGGCCATTATTACACTAGTGGAAATTCGTTTGGTCCTGGAGAAGACGAACCTCTGTACTCGTTGGACTGTGATTTCAATTCCGCCTCAAGTTTCTAACCCACGTTTCATCAATAGCAACAGTTCAGCACAAGGATGATAGACGTTCAACGTCGATCCTTTTGTTTCAGCAAGTTTGCAGTGTCCTTGCAAACATCACAGAGATTTTTTTTTTTTCCCCTCTCTCTTCTGTAAATCATTTGTCAACATATGGAATCCCTCGCAAGTTTCACTTTCGTTCATTTGTTGACATCTTCGGCCTTCCTGGTCTTGAGTTACGGCCTGTACTGACAATACCAACAAGAAACTATTAGCCTAATAAGAAAGTATACTAACTGTAGACCAGTGTGAACTTCAATTAAAGCATTGTGGATATTACTGCGCAAGTATCTCTGATCTCCAGTAGTCACAGTACCTGACATATTTGCAAGCTTCGTGTATGCTAAGGACAAAATAAATCAAGCCTTCAACTGCAACTAGCGTGTTTTCCTTTCGTCCAATCTGCAATACTGCCAACTGTAAATTATTTATGAAATAATCCTCAAAGTAAACAAACTTCTATTTCGTGCAAGTTACAACGAAGTAATGTATATGAGTTTTGGGAACTAGTCTCAACATTAATGTATGTTGCATCCTGTTAATTCATGACGTCATGATGCAGTCATAGAGAGTAAAAAGAAAGCTGGGCATGAGCGTGAAAAGTGTCGTCAGCTGTGGGAAACCCGCGCAGCAACAGCTGATGACAGGGCAACGTTCTGGCCAAATGCCCACATTCCTGAGTCTACATTGTGGCGCATCAGTAAACAATTCTCTTTCTATAAATAATCATTGAACTATTTTAATTCAGGTTCACGTCGCGGCGTCGAATGCTTTTGCGTCAGAATACCAGAACAAAAATATCTTCGAGAAGTATCGACTACTGTTTAAACACTTTCTCCTCACTTGCTGTCTATGCATTCAACTTTGAAACAGTGATTGAACATACAGTTATGGAAACTGTTCAAATAGAAACAGTCAACTTTTTGGTTGAAATGGTGCTGCACTGAGCATACCTGAATATTCAGGAGAATTGTTGGGTATGCAGTATTTCTTCGACGTTTATTACGATATTTTACAGAGAGTAGTTAAAGTAATGGAGAGAAATTACATCTATAGAGTAAGATATTTAGCTTAGGGATAATGAAATGGTGATTTTTAACTATCGCGCACATATTTAACAATAGATGATTATGGTTTATAGAGACCGGATGCTCAGGCATTAAAAATAGTAAAAATACAGCAAAAATATCTATTATGGCAGTTAAAAAAACCGTTACACACCATTACTGGTAACTACATGTCAGTTTAGCACCTGATTATTAAATTTACAAAAATTGTTTTAAAATATAGCTACTGAAATAGTATGTGCAGTTCTTTTTTATAATAACAATTTAAGTAATTATTGTTGTACCTTTTAAATAAGATGTTATTTATAAAGAAAAATCACAAAAATACGCAATGCCTTTACTAAATAATTTACTTTTCCGCTTAATATATTTGTGTTAACAATGTGTCAAATGTGAAAGGAGAGCGTATCCATTGTTGAGTGTGTAACCAAGATCGACTACATTAATAACTAACCCGCAATGGAGGTATCGATAGTAGACCGCGCTTCAGTCGACATGTAACTGTTTCAACACGCCCGTCGTCAGAGGCATGATGGGCTAGTGCATCTGCGATTCTTGACACAACAATTAAAGATTTCATACATCAAGCGAATGATACAGCGAATAACAGATTGGAAATTTCGTAGTCAGTGCGCCTTGGAAGCCCAAAGACCTGTCTAAAGTTAAGAATGGCCACAGAATAATGTCTTGCCTGAACCAATGAAAAGTATATCTAGGAAGTGTTTATTTCCGTGCACCATTTGTCTTTTATCTCTTCGGATCACTGAAGAAAAATCTAGTACGTCAACATCTTGGTTCAGCAGGGGTTACATTCATAAGTTCATATGAAAAATGAGTAAAACCTATAATTTTTGTGCGTAATTTTTGGTTTTCCTGTTCTTAAATATTTAGTAAATTTTTGTGCATTACTTTAAAATTTGTTCCTTGTAAGAGAGACAAAACTTATGGCAGGATTATTTATCCATTAATCGGCTCAGAAAATAAAAT
Organism: Metallyticus violacea; assembly: GCA_030762175.1. Lineage (NCBI taxonomy): Eukaryota > Metazoa > Arthropoda > Insecta > Mantodea > Metallyticidae > Metallyticus > Metallyticus violacea. Next base: position 20,327,927 of record CM060839.1, on the reverse strand, counting down.
CTCAGATGAATGGAAGATCTAGTAGGGATAGAAAGAAAACCAGGAATAATTAACAGGCCATTGGTCATTCCGGAAACCCAGACTATGGGACTCTTCCACGGAAATCCTATATGCCGTCTGTGTGGGCAGTCCGAGACCGCAAAACATCATATAAAGAGTGCGATGCCCTGGAAAGACAACGAACATCTCTGATTTTAAGATACTGTCCGCAGTTTGAAAGTGAACTTCTGAAAAAATTTTAAAAGACAAGAACTGAAACTATAAAGTTAGATCTAAAGACGTGCACAGAGAGCCCTTGTGCTATAGCGTCAAGATGTACATCGCCATTCAGCTTCATTCAGTCAGCTGAAGAAAGTGTTAACCTCTGTAGGTCACAAATCCGGAGAGAACCCGCGGACAGGTTTCTTCCTAGCGCTTCATTATTAGCTTCATCATTCGGCACATTGCAATCCCACCGTCTGGGACTGCGGTTAGAAGTCTACCAAACTAAGCCTAAGGCAACATTTACGAAACCTGTTATTGTGCCTCTAAACAGTCTTATTTATTAACATGTAAATTAGAACTTGCACAGTAAAGCCAACCATATAATTGATATTATTGTATGATTTAGTTGAACTACATATTATTAATGCTTCACTATTTATAGAACCGGTTTCGAGAGCATTTCCTTCTCATCATCAGCCAGGCTAAAATTCAAAGTCTTATTTATTCAACATAATCACCTTGATACTCTATATACTTACAAAATTATTCTAGGTCTTTTAAAACTGATTATGGCGAATAAGAAGGAATGATCTCTGCTACAGTGTTAAAAACTATCACGGTAGTGATAATAATAACTTGCATATAAATATGGAGCACAAGGAGAAGTAGAAACTTTCTAAAATAATTGGAAAGTGATGTAGACATTTCACATGCTGTGAAAAGTTTGAAGTCCTTGGTCCCATGCACCTATCATTAAGTGTAAACGGTATATTATTAATATAACAAAATTCCACACAGCCATGTTCGCGTTTATTTTTCAGGGTTGGCAAAATTTGTTATTTGTGCTATCACCACCATGTTCAAACAATTCATACTTATGAATAAGAGGCGAGCTGAAGCCGTCAGGCCGTAGCGAGCCGCATTGTTAGGATTCCCCCAAGGTTAGGTTTAGGTTTGTGCATGTATATGTTTAAACCGAGTAGGGAGTTTATTTTTGCCTATTCTGTTTATTTGGTCGTATATTGTACTCATCTTCCATTTCTTTTTGGTAATTTTTTAATTGCTCTCAAGCATTTTCACCTTTTAATTCACTTTATTCGCGCGCGCTTTCCCTTCCTAACCACCCTCCCACTACTTTTCTTCATCATATGGTTGTAAAAATGTAGTCTTCAATCAGCTTTACCCACCCCTCCTGCTCTGCTCTGCTCTGCTATCTAGTGCATTTCTTGTGTTGTAATACAATGTCATCACCACACTACGCCTCCATTTTCTCCTTGTGGGATTTCAGCTACAAAAATCGACGCACTTTTTCTCGGTGGTGGGTGGGTTACTAGCTTTCAAGGCATTTTCTTCAGCGCCTAATAATGCTTATATTCACTCTCCTATTATTTTAGGTAAGTTTAAAACTTCAACTTTTGCCTGTCTTGCGCAAGCGCAGTAGTGAATGTCAGGGAAACGTTTTATTTATTTTTTGTTTTATCTTAAGGACACTCTTTAACACATTGGTCAATAGCATCTCATTCAATTCAATCGTGAAACGCCCGATAAATTTTGCTCAAAGGCCTTTTCTCTCAGGCTTGAGGTTCTTTTACGTGCCGTATATCTACGACACGGGACCCACGGCTGTACTTCCCTTCCGAAGGAAGCCAAATTAGGATTTTAAGGTCCTAAAATAAAAATTCATCGATCCTTTCCCGCGACTTTTGGTCTATAAGGCATCAGGGAAAGGGTGTTATATAATATGTTAACGTTAAAGCTTGCAATGTATGGGAAATAATATTACGAAACTAATTTGTCATAATATGTTACAAACATTTATTAAAAAAAGGAACTTCATGTTGTGCGCTCTCAACCTCATCATCACTGCACACTCTGCCACAGAGCTACAGAACACACATACAGCTTTGCTGGTTACTTTGTGAACCGCGCGCTGTAACAAGTACTTAGAAGATTGTTGCTTTCAAGAGAAGACTCTGCCTTTATTGGGTTTTCTTTTTTTTTTCTTCTTCTTCTTTCTTCTTTTTTAATACCTGTTATAAAAAGTATTTCATAATTTTTCCGCTTCTGAAAAAAGAAAATAATTTAAAGAGAGTATCATAATGCTGAATATTTAGCACAATTTTTATTTGGACGAGGAACACCAGAGTGTTTTCATTATTTTGATCTTTTGTTTTGGACTGTAATGATGAATTCATAGTTACATTAAGTTAAAAGAATTCACTGGAAAATGCAGAAATGCGACTTGGAAATGAAGCTAATTTTTTAAATGCATATCATCGTATACACGTTTATGAGGAAATGTTCAAGGTCTCGAGTTATGCTTTTCTTCGATCCTCCAGAATTATCTCGTGCACGGCATCGATATTTTCTTATATGGTCACAGAAAAAGGCCTTCGTTTATCTTTGATGTTTGTTCTTGTAATTTAAATTCATAACCAAATGTTATTCGTGGCATACAGCGAGCCCACCATATTCGTCAAACAAACTTTTTGAAAATCCTTTTCACGACCAATAATCTGGCAAGATTCAAAGGACATGCTTCATCTCATGATAAAGGTTTAGAAGTATCCTGAACATTGATTCGCGCAATTTTTCAAGAGAAAACAGACTGCTAATAAATCGGGGAAATTATAAATTTGTGAAACACTTTGAGGATCTTTTCCTCTTTGGTTCTACCACACTCTTGAGCAGCACAAAGTCCCAATAGCGTTACGCAATCATTGTTTCCTGTTAGTCCACGTTCATGGAATGCTTTACTTCCTTCCTGCTGACTAGACTGTCTACGTGCCATTGTGTAAGGTGTAGTGGCGTATAAAAATATGACATAGCATCAACAGTAAACTGTAGCATAAAGTTAAATGACATGATACTTGAAGTAGATTGCAAAATATTAAGCACCTACATCAAAGGGCGGCTATGTATCTCCAGTGTTGACCAGTTCGCGGATTTTAAAGCAAATGCCTATTGAGTTCCTCTAGGGGTATGGGGGAAATAATTGCGGATATTTACGAATCATGAAACATCAGGTCTCTAGGCTCTAAAATAGCCTAAAAGGCTAGTCAACGCCATTTATTTATTCTTTTTTGCTTAGAAATATCTAAAACAAGCACTTTCCAAAAATTAACGTAATTTAATTATTTATTTTTAATTTTGTGCCACATATAAAAGGGATGTAGACTGTAGACGAATTCGAGTAAACAATGAAAGAGGAACAATTGATAACTGACCACCATTAATTGGCACGTTTCTGACTGTTTTGCAAAGTATCAACGACAGTGCGCAATATTTATTTTAAATTTCATTTCTAGTTTTCTTCTGTATATGTCTGCTTTGGTGCTCATTTCCTACATGCCAGTAGCATTGCCCTAACAAGGTTGCTTTAATGGAATTAGAAAGATTGGGCTATAAAAGTAAGGTCATAGAAAGAGCACTGCAATATTGGTATGGACTAGGGGGAAGTTAGAAGAGGAAAACATCATCAAACAGTGTTTGGTAGCATAAAGAACTAAGGAGAAGGAAACTGGGATATATAAAATTCGAAATATTCTACAAGAAATTGGCATGGGATCAAAATGGCATGAGGGGAAAAGAATGAGAAAAGGATTTTGGAAAGAGATAAAAACAAGACTTGAAGTTATTGAAAAACAGGAAATATGGGTGAGCTAGTCTTAATGTCAAATATATATATCACACTAAAAGGGATTGGGGAAGAGAAATATACATTGAAACTGCATAAGGCAGGAAGGAAAGAACTGGCATGATTTAGAACTGGAGTGACATGTTTACGTGGGGTAAGAAATGGATAGATATATATGAAATATGTCTAATGTGTGAAGAAGCAGATAGTGCTTAACATCGTATTTTAGAATCTAAGCAAATGCATTTTATGAGGGAACAGTTCATTTTATAAAAGTGGAAAAACTTACCAAATGAAATTAGAGACAGGAGATTTTTAAATTTAAAATCAGATGAAAATTGGGGAAAAAAAGAGAAAAAAAATGAAAAATGTATCGGGAAGGTGAGACAAAAATGGTTATGGAAGGTGGACACGACAAATGAGAATATCAGTTTTGACAATGACTCTCTCTAGGAGTGAATGCAGATCCCCATTACATACTCAACATGCATTAATTGTAATGGGGTATGGAAGGAATGAAACTCCATGAATTGAGAAGTATAAAATAGGAAATTTAAATGTTTTAATAGTAATTTTTTTTATTAGTGTTTAACGCCCTTTTTTACTACTGAGGCACCACAGGCGGTGGACACTGATGATACATGAGATGACATGATAAATTGGGAAAGGATATTTTTTTAAGGAAGGAAGCGTTCCAGGCCTAAGTTTAGGGTACCTCCCCGGCATTTGCCATTTATGAGAACAGAGGAAAACCTGGAAAAAAAAAAAAAAAAAAAAAAAAACCAGTCAGGGAGGGCGGAATTCGAACCCCAGACCTCCCGCTCACGCGTTTAATAGTAGTGAGTTTACATTTAATGAGAATATGGAAATGTAAATTCTTTACTTTGATTTTATATGCTTACTTAATTGTTAAAACTGCATGAAATTGGTTCTGTTTATATGTTAAAAACATATTTGCATGTAAATTGGAAGAAATAAATCCATTCATTGAAACAGTAGCCTTGCATACCTTTGTGAACAGAAAGCTTCTTTGAAAATTATAATTATATAACGATTGGAAACTAGAGGAGGAACCTATGATGGTGATGCACAGAACCGCTCTGGCAGGGAAAAATGCAATACATGAACTGTCTTACAGAAAATAAAGGAATACATATTAGCAGAGGTCAAATAAAGTACATTTAAGGCATGTACAACTCAAATATAATAATAATTGATAATTGCACGCGAGCGCCTTTCAGCCAATGTATGGTCTCATTAATACATTACTCGCCAATCAGAAGCATGGTGCCCAACAATTTATAACTGATAGTTTTTTTCTCGTACTTTTTTATTGCTATAATCTCTGCTTTGTTCGATTTAGGATCTAGGAAGCCTATTCTCATGCACGATTATTTCACTGCCTCCCAAAACAACACGAAATATGGTATAATTGGCTACTAAAATACTAATAAATGGTAATTGTTATAATAGTCTTCAGTTGTATTTAATTTAATTTAGATCTCCACGCGGTCCTGCTTGGAATAAAAGCTAATCAAATTAGTGTATGTTTTCTTAAAGATCAAACAGGTAAATCAAATCACTTTCATGAATATACTAAAATTACCCTCCGCTCCAAAATGGCATTTTTCTTGTATTGCAATTATTTTACTCAACCCCCCTCTTGCGTTTAATTTGTCTTGGGTAATTTAATTGAGCTTTCAAACTCATGCTAATTGTTATTAGGTAATTACCGAAAAACTATCAACACCCGTGATATTACTGAACATAGTTTCAGAGCTTATTTTAGGCGCCTAAAGGACCTAAAAATCCGAGATCTAGTTATGGTTGTGATCTCAGCTTTACATAGTATGTGTATAGGATGTTGTGCAGTGTCGAATGGCACCTGCAATGCCCATGATAGTTCTTAGGGTTTTGAAAGTATTAGCCCCGGAAAATAATGACGTTTCAATAGCTATATTAATAACCATAATCATCTGCTCATTTTTTCAAGTTAGTGGTTAATTGGTTTATGTCTTTTAGGTATTAATTGTGACTACTGAGACGGCGATAGCTCTAAATGCTTCCCAGTGTAGATAAATATGCAGATCAAAGTAATGTATCGTAGTCAGTTTAGTCAGCTTGTAGAGTTTTATTTACATGTTTATGGCCAGGCATTGATATGAAGCAGAATTTATTCCTTTCCATTGAGTACAGCTGATTGTTTCCTGGTTAAGTCCTTAACCGTATTTCTCAGCGATAACTATTTCGGTAAGATTAAGAAAATGTAAATAGATGAAACTAGTCACATATACATCTATCGGATAAGTCACTTCTTATTTTTAAATTGTTATAATTTCTTTATTATTAACCTAAATGTTTAGGATTAATATCATTAGAAACACTCCTTGAGGTTTTGTTTGACATCCTGTTAAATTTCGACATAAGCCCCAGCATTCTCGACACATTTCCTTAAGCGAACTGGTGCGTTCATTACTGCTGCTGGGTAATTGTTTATAACACCGGATGTTGTTGCTTCAAGTTCATCCAAATTCTGTGATTTCCCCTGCTTAGCCCACCCCAAAGAATATAATCACAGGACGTTAAATCAGGGTTTGGACAGCCCATTCATGTGCACCTCGTCTGCCAATCCAGCAACCTGGGAAATGATAATGCAGCCAATCGCGGACAACAGTTGCAAAATGTGCGGATGTTCCATCCTATATAAAGTGAATCTTACAGCATTTCCAGGTATCTTTAGGCATTTATGATTTTTCGGAGAAAGAAAGGACCAACAACTGTGGATGACGTGAACCACACCATACTGTCACTTTCAGACGCCCCTGAGCTTTTTCAGCACATTCATGTGGGTTTACGGGTGGTCAATAATGGCAGTTGTGCCTGTTTATAAACGTGAAACACTGCCTCATCAGACCGCAGAAAGTTCTCAAAAAGTTCATCATTCCAAACCAAGAAAATTTCAGCAAATTCCATTTTCCCGTCTCAGTTGTCAGGAAACAATTGCTGCACATAATGTGGCCTTCCATGACCTAAAAGAGAGATCTTTCTTAAGAATGATTGAAACTCCATAATGTGAAAGACCACCTTCATATGCTTCGTGACGCATTGATTTCTTAGGGCTTTTAGTGAAAATTATCACGAACTCTGTCAACATTCTCTGGTGACCCAGAAGTTGATGATCTTCCTGATCAGCTTACATCGCCGACATTGCCTGTTGTTTGCAACTTACTATGGCAATTTTTAATTGTTTTTGCATCCGGATTCCACGTTCAGCCCTCTACCATTTTTGTACTCGCACCATAGATTCCTATGCCTCATATCAAGCTGCTATTCTGGCCCGCTCTTCAACACTCAAGACAGATTGCATTTCAACTGAAATAAAAGAAAAAGAAAATGTCAATGAATGGAAAGTATAATGGCGCCTGTTTTAACAAAATTGGGCATTAAATGCAGAAGTTATAACAATTTAAAATATGGCGTGACCTATCAGACACCCTGTTGTTCTTTGTAACTGCTACGTGTGGCGAGGTTCTTCGGCGATTTGTCATATGACGGTATGACCCACTGTAAGACCACAATGAAATGTCTGATTTGGTTTAATTTATATGGGATACGTGCAGTTTTCTTATTTTCTATAGGTGATCACAAATTGCTGAAGGTGTAGGCATAAGCTACTTAGCAATTATTGCAGTAGTGTGACGATTATTTGCTTCTGCTTTTAGTCCAGATCTGACACCTCTGGAAAGACACTCCGCTGTTGCCATTTTGCTGACGGCGACGAACTGGAAAAAACTGAATCCGTAACCGCAACAAGGTATTTTACGAGGTCATAGGTTTAGTAGACTATGTAGAAATTTGACAGTTTGTTCATGAAAGATGCAAATATATTTCAAGTAAATGCCATAAGATTAGTTATTACTAGGCTTTAATAATCACAAGCTGACTACACTGTGGTGTTTAGACCACTAACTTGATCTTGGGACAGTACAGTGAGTTGATTGTGCGACCAATTGCGGGAATAAGAGGCTGTGCATGAAATATGCGGATATCTCTAAATGGATATTTGTCATTGCAAAAGCATTTTAATGCTTTTTCTTATTCTGTTCAGCACTAAAACGCTTACTTTTCATTGTGTACAGAATAATTGTCACAGAACTGCTCATCATTGATGTGTCTCATACAAGCGGAATCAAGCACTTATCTTGTCTTACGTAAAAATGTCTTTCGTCTCGATAAGTGAACCCTGTTTGCTTTCTGTGCAAGGGTGAAATAAACATTCCATGTAGCTAGTTAAAGTTAGCATTAATCTCAATGTTGTGTAGATGTTTCCTCGTCTGCCATGTTGCAACCAGGTCTAGGACTCCATGTGGATTTGATGTGTAACTGCAAAAAACAAACCCTGCCACACGATTGGACAAGGAACTCTATTTAGCTTGTATCCTCTGATAAGGATAATGCTTCTTTGTCTCTTATTTTTCAAACACTTGCCGCGTGTTAGCTTTATTCAGCGTTCTCATAATAATCAACATTACAGTATATTTGTAGTGCCTCAAACCTGGCTCCTCTCCGATGGTCACGAAAACATTTTTTTTCATATCAGAACAATCTCCCCTCTACATCGCGACAGGAGCAGAAGGAAAACAAGGTACAATATTGTTTTGTGGTTGAGAAACTAGCGGTGGTTAGTTCTGCTTTACTATATACCGTATTTCATCAAACATTCTTGTCTTATAATCATGTTTAATTGTTGTTTTGCACGTTCGGTAACAGGTGCAACACTTTCCTATTAAATGGTTGCTGAATTAATTTTATCCACTAGTTTTAAGGTTTCGGGCATCTGAATTTTTGTGTTTCTAAAGGTTTAATTGTGTTAGAAACATGTGCCAAGTTATTCTACATAAATTGTAAATCATACCGTTCTTCTGTTGCGAGAGTTTTTACCATCTTATTTGCAGAACATGCACTTTCGTCAAAGATATGATTTACTTTCTCTAATGTGATTAAGTGATGGTTCATATTTTGTTGTCGTGGTGACGAACACTGTTGTTTACTGCAATCCGTCATAGAAATATTGCTGGGGGCTGTAGAGAGGAATGTGCTGATAACGCAATGTTATCAGAGGAGCGCATTGTTCATGGGTAGCGCACACATTGTTAACATACAGAGCCCTCGTTTGGACGCGTGGCCGGCTTAACGGGGATTTGCTTGGAACCGGAAAGTACGCTGTTTGCCTGCGGTGTCGGATATTTATAGCTTCTTAAATGCAGCTGCATATATATCTTTATGCATTCATAACACCAAACAACAATTTTTGGTCATACAATGGCATTTCTTGTACAAAATCGGATTTTTCTGCCCTCCCATGTTTTGTGTCGCTACATGGCCATGTAAATAAATTCATGCTTCGTCCGTAAAATAAACAAATTAAATAAAAATAATTACATAAAATAAAAAATAAAAAGATATAAAGTTTGGGGAGCAGGGTGCTTGTTACAGGGTTTCCGCGCTAAATGTTTGAATTTTCATTAACTGCCTATGATTTACATTCTTTGTTAATTTTTCATTAACACTTTATTGCATCAACGTTAGCAGGCAGCATGGTATCGAAAAATCATAATTTGTTTTAAGTTCCGTTAAACATGCTGAAAACAATGTTTCAGAAACATTTAAATAAAGAAATGATATGACTAATTAAATTTCGAAACGTTACTGAATTATTAGTAAAAACTTTTTGTTCTTCCTGTTACATTTATAGGTTTCTTCTTCCACTGTTTTAACACAACCGGTTGTTTCTAGTTCCGTTTCAGAAATCAAACATGATTAACGTTATCGGGCAACCGTGCCTTTTTCCCGCCCCGAGTATTACCGAGATTCCTGTTGGGGAAGGCACCAGGGAGGATGACGTCACGCACGCACAGAGGGGCTTAACCACAAGAGTGCAGACTTTGTCATCGCTTCGCATGCTATGATTCAGTTTCCTAGCACCTCGCCTCAAGTACAGTGTCTTTGTGCGGTGTTTTGTCAGCTAGTGTGCTAGTCCTTTGTCTTGTGTTTGGTTGGTAAGTGTAGCATCTGGCATTTGTTACTGCCTTCCAGTATCGACACACACACTTTATTCTATGCGAACTTGGTGAGAAAAAGGAATTGATTTCGATGCACGCACGTTAATCGTATCTCCTGTTTTATAAATACTGTCGTTAGTGAATATTTATCGTGGTGATACAGGTGTTGAATAGTTTTGTTATCACACAAAATAGGTTCCTTGACAGTTCCTTTCAGAAAGGTATTCAACATTCCCAATAGTTATTAAACATGTGCCCGAAGTAGTATAACTATATTATACGAGAATAGAAGTTTTGGAGGTTGTTTTTTTAAAACTGAAAAGTCTCTTGTATAAAAATAATTTTGGTTAAATGTAGCCAAAAGCAGTACTATTTAAAGCTACATGCTTTAAGGTGAATAATAATCGTTATGTAAAAAAATATGGCGTGAAAATGTTAAATTTTTAATTTATCTCAGTTTTTACTGACGTCCTTACAAAGAAGTTTTACCTTTATATACATTTTTTTTGAATCTCGAACATATATTATGTTATCATTTATTATTTTTTTAAAAAAATGTATTAAAAGGGAGTATTTTTACGAGCATTCAAATTGGGTGCCTTAGACAACATTTTTACTGATATCGTATTTTTTAAATAAAGTGTTATCTCTCTGTATCGCTATCAAACGTATCATTTGTTTTTACAGAAATTGTGCTACCATGGCAACAAAATAAATTGTGGATCAATTTAATTATTGCTCGTGTTATGTCGTGAAGAGGATTTTTGAACTGTTTTATTTATTGTCTCTTTGACTGTATTGACCTCTGTAGATTGTAGACTGAATGCTATAGGTGTAAGTCTGTAGTTATGAATGAAATGAAATGAATTAATGACGGTGCAGATGAGCTCGGAGTCCTGGGCGCCTTGAAAGCTATCTGGCATTCCACCTTCTCAGGGGTAAGGAGTAACGACGAAAAAATGCTTGACTCGACCGGGATTCGAACCCAAGACCTGTGGATAAGTAGTCGCAAACGCCACCACCAGACTGTGGAGGTGGTCATGGTGCAGTCTTTTGTTTGGACATAATTATTGCACTTTTGTACTTATTTGAAGCAATTTCAGTTTTTTACTCAATTAGTAACTTTATTCAATGTTGGCAACGCTTACAGCTCGCGAATATAGCGGTTGCAGTATTCCGGTGCGCATGCGTTTTCAGATTTTTGTAGAATGCATATAAGAAAAACATAAGTACGGGACCACGATTTACTACACTTAAAGAGTGAGGGAAAAGCATACATGATTCGTAATTATAAAACAAGCCTTCTCACATCATTACTGACCTGATAGTAAAGTATATAATTCCGCTGCAGCAATTTACCAATCAACACGGATTCGTGCGGAGCAGTACTTGCTTTTTTCTTACACCTTTAGTGCAGAAATGGCGAGTACAAACTAAGGGGGCACGTACACCTTCAGTGGTTAAAAAAAAACTTAATTTTTTTCATTTTTTGCACATAATTTCATACAAGCAGCTTAATGCCTATGAAAGAAAGTGACAATAAATAAAACATTAAACAAGAAAAAGGGGGGGGGGAATACTGCTCCGTTGTTGCAAATGACACCTCATCTGAGACATATTCAGAACAAAGTGGGTGGTAACGATTAAGTGCTCTTTCACAATGTTATGTTGGTACACACGATTGAACATTATTTTTTTCTGTGTCTTTAATGGAGTTATTCAAGCTGGAATTTCTGCATTTTTAAGAACAAGATGAAAAATAAAAAGTGATTTTGCACGTTGCACCCAATTATTTTAGCCATGTTGCGCCGCGGGACCACGATTCTGTGCACTTATTATAAAATTTAAAATGTTTATAAATTAAAAAATTCCGATATTTCAATGCCTGTTGCTTTTGCTATCATCAAAATGAAAATCTCTTTGTTACTGGATCGTTCATTACACTCAGTTACAAGCGCTACTAACAACACGTAAAGACTGTTGCTGAAGTGATTGAGGGGGGTGGGCACGGACATTTTATATTTGTTAATTTAAGGGATAATACCATAAAATAAATAACAGGCCATTGAATGAAGGGGGAAATCAAAAAATGCTTCAAACAAAATTTGAAGTGCTCTTAGGGGAATATAAGATAGCGACATTAACTCGTCCTTAAAATGCCATTCTCTGTCATTTCAAGGCCAAATTGGTATTTTCAAATTCTTTTCCGGAAATGGAAAGAACATTCAATTTTCAGTACAAAAGTTCTAGTAAACTATCAGCTAGGTGTGATTTTTTTTAATGGTGTTTAACGCCCGTGTTTACTACTGAGGCACTATAGGCGGTGAACACTCATGATACATGAAATGAAATGATATATTGGGAAAGGATATTTTTTTTTTTTTAATAAGGAAGGAAACGTTCCAGGCCTAAGTTTAGAGTATCTCCCCAGCGTTTGCCATTTATGAGAACTGAGGAAAACCTGGAAAAACCTCAATCAGGGATGACGGTCCTGGCGGGATTCGAACCGTAGACCTCCCGCTCATGAGTCCGCACCTTAACGACCTCGGCCACCCGTGGCGGTAGGTGTGATCGGCAAATAAGACAGCAAATGTTTTTCAGTCACTTTCACATTACAGGTATCAATTTACGTACGTTTGAAAAGTTACCAGCTGACAGAAGTACTAGAGATTTATATGTATGTGGGATTAGAGGCAAAAAAAAAAAAAAAAATTGTAAACAATTTGTGTCGAGAAGGTTGTAGGTATTTTAATGATGTACCAATCACAGTAGTTTTGTTTAGGTTTTGCTTTTTAATGTAACACGAATAAAGAATAATTAGATACGTTTTTCTTCCATATATTCTGTAAGCAGGTTTAGTACAGAATTCATTTATTTTATATCAAGTACCCAAGTTTTAATAAGGACCACCTTGGTCTAGTGGCTAGCGCGGCTGACTGCTTGCCTGGAGGCCTAAGTTCGATTCGCGGTACATACTGAGGAATTTTTCTAAGTTAGGGACGTCTGGAATGGCATCCACCCAGGCTCGAGAGGACAACAGGAAAACTGCCTGATGGAGAAGTGCCGTTTTTCGTTCATGAGGTCGCGTGATAGGCAACCTGCATGCTGATCACACCTCTCTCTGCAATAATGTCCGCTATCAATGAAGTCGCGAGAAGGAGGTAGAGGATGCAGAGATTGCCACGGCAGGCCAAGACTCATCCCGGACTGTAAGCACCTAATGAGAAGTCTTGCTAAGGTGGAGCTCTCGTCGTCAGATGCCTAGTGATGGGGGTTGCGTCGGTAGTGGCCGTCTTCGTGAATGGAAAGTTTCAAATGTGCCTCACTGTATTTAACGAAGATTTAATTTTAAATGTGTTACTGGAACACAACAATCTATGCAATATGATGGATGAAAAATGAATTCCAAAACTAATGAAAAATAAGTACAGGTGCAGAGTTTTTATGCAGAAAGTAGCTTGTCAGTTAGAGACAGAAACAACAGCACAGAAAGAAATTTTAAGGACAGGAATCTCAAATTTTTCTGAAAAAAAATTGTAATAATGATATTAAAACGGTATATAAAACTTATAGTTTTAGGACAAATAATGTGGAATTAAGCAGCACTCTTGTTTGCGGATGATCAGATAAAAGAAAGTGAACTGTCCATGATTAAAATACAGCAGCAGCTGATTGCAATTTGGAGATATCAATAAAAAGACAAATGAAATGACTTATGGAAAGTAGTCAGTGCAAATAAGGATTAGCTTAAATGGAAACCAAAAGAATAATTAATGCATTTTAATTGTCTAGGCATATACGAGTATATTGCCCTAAATAAGAATAAGGACATAATAAAATTAGAAGGTTGCCCACACGTGGAACAATAACTGCCCAAACCCATTGAGCTTATTTGGGTCATGATGGGGAGAAAATGCTCTCAACATGTTCCCAAGAGCCTCAATGGAGGCTTTGCATGAGCAGTAGGTGGTCATACAAAGAAAACTTACAGACTTTGATCCGTAGCATACCCGTAAAGGTTGCAAGCTGTGATACAAGCCGGAGGAGGAAACACTCGCTTCTGGGAGTGTCGCTGAATGTTTAAAGGTGTGTCGTTGTGTTACCCTACAGATAAAACCAACATCATTATGAAATGTGATTATCTTCCATGCATGTTCATACAATAAAGGAAATAATAGACTCAAAATGATATCTGAACACACGAGAATGGTTGCAAAATGTTTGGAAAACTATGTAATGCTCAAAAAATGAATGGAAATAAAATAATTCACATATAATAACACGAAAAAAAAAATACTCCAAAATAATACTCTTTCGCAGCCTGAAGTAGAAACTAGAACTTAATCTAATAATCTGCAGCAAGCTACAAAGTGCTGGTGGTTTCACGTTGGTGTAAATATATTTCTTGAAGGTCTGAATGTACTTTGCATGTCATTAAGATGGAAATGTTCACACAAGTTGTAGATGCTTGCGTCAAGACAGTTATCAGGAGGCCACTTTTTGTATTTACCATAGCCCGATCATTCAACTGTCTCTTTTCCATTTCTATCATAAAACTTTGGTATGAACTTACCAATTAAAGAATAAGCGAATCACAGGAGTATAATTCTTGAGGCGCCACACGTAAGTGTAGTATGAACTTGACAATTCCAGGGCAAGCAGTGATCTCTTGAGGCAGCTGTCCATAGTTTTCAAGAAAACCAAACAACAAGCGTTTTAACAAGGGGAATAAAATACATTTTTTTAAATCATAACAGTAGTTATAAACATTTTTCATAATTATAAAGCTGTCAAACTGCTAACAGATAACTTAAACTTTTAATAAAGTTGAAAGGAGTATTTTCAGTTCTGTAATTTTTAGCCTGTACTTAACCGCGCGTTTGTTATAAATGCCCATATCAGATACAGCACTTGAAAGCATAATACAGCCTGTACCTAGAAATACAAAATGTTAATATGATTTGGAAATGCAATAAACAGTTATTTGTTGTTACTTATAATGCACGAGGTCAACTATATGAGTTACTACGTGTTCTGAATCGCGTCCCAGATATACCAGTAGATACACTGGATAGTATGTACAAGGCTATTATTAATTCTATTCTGGAAGTGAAATATGGGGATGGGGGAGAGCTGAACATGTAAATAAAATTCAAGTAGATTTTTGTAAAAGGGTTCTGGGTTCTCTAAAGTAATGTCAAATTGTGAGTCTTGAGGGAGGTGGGTTGCTAAGAAGATACGGTTAATAATATAATAAGGACTGGCTTTGACTAAAGCAGGGAGACCAGTCCACACTTCACGCTAAATGCTATAGACATCAGATACAAAATATAACACCAATGTTTTGGGCTGCAGAGGAGTAAAGGGGACTCAGAGGAATTGGCCTGGGTTCAATATGAAAGCGAAGAAATGAAAATAATAAAAACGTATAGAAGAAGGTTAGAACAAGGCTAGAGGTTGTAATCAGACAGGAAATGGAGGCAGAATGTAATAAGAAACTCTACTTGAGCCTATCAAATGAAATGAGTATATGCTACTTCTGGTGAGAAAGGAGAGATCAGGAATGACCTTGTTTAGACTGCGAAGTTGGAAGGCTCAATAATTCTGGTAGGAGAATCTGACCATTTTGTGGGGAATGAGAAATGGGTACTTATTTTGTCCGAATGTACCCACTGGGAATACATGAGAAAAACGTAATTTCCAGAAAACTTTTCAAGCCAATTAGAGGTGGATTGGCATGCTGGGATCTGTTTGCGAATCGCACTAATTAGTTAAATATGGGCATTTTCTAGCAGAAGTGCGCGAAGCTAGAATCAATTTATTTTCTGGTTAGAACGCAATAACTAGTGTAATTATAAATAAAAGGTTTACATTCGTATATCTGAGAATATCGTTCTTCCCATTTACTTATTATTAATATTGTTTTATTTGTATTATTATTTGTTCCTCTTTCTGAATGTGTATCATACCTAAGCATGTACCGTCTACGACCCATGCATAAAATATATTTGTATTGTGTATTTATAATTTTATAACATCTATTCTATATACTCCCGCTAGACCCACAGTGTGTATGTATGTATGTATGTATATATATGTAATATCGTATATAATGCTGGCCATGAAATGTGAGCAAAAACGTTCAGCCTCTCCAATATAAATTTGATAGGGCTCCCAATTCTCCCACGGTATCGCTTTGCTGTTATTAAATATTTTTGGGGCGCTGGTGGGGGGAGGGGGCGTAAGCTCCTCGTATGTGACAAATATTGTGTTACGAGTTTAATAACATCCTCTGCTGCATTTAACCTTGGCAGCAGGAGATTCAAAACTGTCGCTAATGAATGATTCATCGCTTTGGAGGTGACTTACCAGTCTGTGGGAAATTCCGGGCTTTTGATTCAGATGATGGCATTGTCACTGTTCTACTAAGGTGTTCAACAGTTCAGATGAGTCTTTCTCTTGGAATAACTGAATAATTTAAGCAATGTCCAGGCAATTAAAGAACAAAGATGATAGATAGTTACAAATTCAATGTAGAGTTTTTGACTATCAAATGTTTATTTATTCTGGTAATGCTAATGACATTACGCCTTCTCTTTCGTTCTGCCAATTTAATAAAGTCACACTAATTATAGCTGCAATATTACCATCATAACACTGACAATATGGTACATAAATAAACCATTGTAGAATATGAGGTAGATAAATAAATGTGTGCTAATACATAAATATGGGTAATAAAAATGTTGGCCTTTTTTTACTTCTTCTATCCTTCGCATGCTCGTTCTTTCTTTTCTGACCGCCACGGGTGGCCGCGGACTTGTGAGCGGGAGATCTGGGGTTCGAATCCCATCAGGACCGTCCCCCTTGACTGAGTTTTTTTTCCCAGGTTTTCGTCAGTCCTCATAACTGGCAAATGCCGGGTAGGTATCCTAAACTTAGGCCTGGAACGTTTCCTTCCTTAAAAAAAATCATTTTCCAATTTATCATTTCATCTCATTTATCACCAGTGCCCACCGCCTGTGGTGCCACAGTAGTAAAAACTGGCGTTAAACACCATTAAAAAAAAAAAAAAACGTCCTCTTCTGCTTCCTGACGTTTTTCCACGCCTCAAGTCTGCTCAGAGAATCTGATCTTCTTATGATATGGCCAAAGTTTATTCCCTGTGACGACAGCTTTCGACGAGGGTCTTGAATTGATTTAATCGATTATTGAGGCATTGCTAGGTCATGTTCATAGCTGAAAAGCGTCTAGTTTCTTTCTGTCTGCTTTGCGTAAGGTTAAACCTTTTCTTTCATATAAAACTGCAGGGAAAACTGTATATAGGTTAGGGTCCTTCATTCTTTAAACTAATTTTGTCTTTTATGTTTTGCCTAGTTATATTTTTGATTTCCATCTCTGTAAATATTTGCTCCCAAGAAATTTATTTCGTTTATGCTTTCAAGTTCTTAACTGCTGATGGTGATTTTAGTATATTTTTCAAAGCACGTTACTTTTGTCTCTTGGATGCTAAAATATAATCAATAAAGACGCACTCTTGTAAATCCTCTTTCGTCTGTGCAGGATAGTGATGTCGTGGGCATATCTGAGCCCGTTGATTTTTCGACCTCCCATTGTGACTGCAGGTATCATATTGTCAAGTCTTTCTTCAAGCATTAGACTTCACGTTCCTTCTCGATATGGAACGAGGAAGTATCTCCTTGAACTGTTCTTAGTTTGTCTTTTTGATTCACATACAGCTTTTCATTCAAGAGAAATGAAGTGTTCAGGTACATAATGTTTCTCATTATACCCCACTGGCGCCTGTAGTCCATACAGCCAAGCGTTTTGGAGTTCGATAAAATTTAGGAACAGTTTCTTCTGCAATTCAGTTCTGCTTTCTGTCCATTTAAAATTTGCGATTTGGTCTTGTGTTCCTCTATATTTTTTCTGAACTCTGCTTTTTCGGTTGCTGTTTCCCGATACATGTATTTCAAATTATAAATAGGTACATTAAGGGGCAATAAAAAGATAACCCGTTTAATAATTACCAATCGTTGGTATTTACCATGTTTCAGAAACATGATCAATACGAAAAGGTGATTCAGTTAAAATTAATGCATTCAACGTATATTTAATATCTATGTTTAATTTAAAATGCTTATTAGCAGAGCCCAGAAGGTCAGGCATTTATTTTGGTGAAAATAGACATTCAAAAAGGCATTTGAAATACTGAAAATAGACATAATATAATTAAAATGGGAATGTATTAAAATTGAAAACAGAGAGTAATATTCATTATTGATGAAATAGGAATTTAAGATAATTAATAATTTCTTTATCACATAATTAAAGTACTTAAGTTTACTTTTTGGTCACAAGCAACAGCAAGATGTTTTTTCAAGCTATCAACTGTCATAGTCAGCCGCTTGTCTGAGAGAACATTTTTCATCATGGAAAAAAAAAACGTTCTACTTCCACTGAAGTGATTGGAGCATATTTAAAACAAACTATTTCGGAAGGGCTCATACCAGTTACAACAGAACATTCATCTTTCAGGACATCATGGAAATGTTGATCAAGGCAAAGTAAAGTAGTTTCGAATAGTGTATGGGTTAAGAAAACATTTGACTGCTTGGAATGAAATAAATGTATGACAAAATTCTCAATAGATATTTTTGTGAGGTGAACATACCATTTAATGTTTATAACTTTTTAAATGTGTAAATAAACGCAGAAAAATCCATAACGATCCAAAATAGGCAAATGTACCGACCCCAAATGTACGAAAACATGTTCATTTCTATCTAACTCTTAAAATATATCCACCCTAACCTCCAGGCTCTGCTCATCAGAATGGATAAACTAAGACAATAGTTGGAACTGTCGTATTATAACCTCATACTGCTTGCTCATTGTTTTAAAGATAGATGATTATATTATTTCCGTGACAGTAAATCTTATGAGAACAGCAAGGTGATAAATAATGCAACACCTATTTATGTTACAGACAACACTAATTATCCTACGATTTAAACCCTATAAACCCCATCTTGTTGGTTACCTATGTATTCTATTGCTAATATTTAATGATAGTTGATTAAGCATAATTGTATGTGTGTGTGTGTCGTACTGGGAAGTTGTTTAAAATGCCAGGCATGCAAGACTTGAGTCTTGTTCTATTAGGAGAGAGCCAGTGAACTTGAGTGTCTTTGTTAGGGAAGAGTCAAACGTGTGTAAGCCAAGTTAAATGCTCATCCTTGAGCAATGTGTGTCACGCGCAAGCATGGCTTTGAAATGAGTCACAACACAGAGTGCAAAGTATGAACGTTATGTTTGTTTCTAACTCCCTCTATTTGGTATGTGATTTCCTCACCTGTGCCAGGTCGAGGTAACTTTCTATTGCACCGTGTGCTCTTTGCCTTGCCAGGAAAGTTTCCCAGCAACAAAATTCGGCAAAAATACTCAATTTAGTGTCGCAAATGTGTAGAATATATTTGTGTTGAACGTTGGCTCTTAAATTGTTAAAGAAACCCCGTATAAAGCAGCCTAAATCTGCCAACAGCAATAAAAAATTTAACGCAATAAAATATGAATCGATTAGTGTTTTTGTAAATGATAAACAGAGCGATTGTTTGGGTATGAAATAGCCGCACGGCACGTTAAGCTCTTGATAGGCAAGGAGCCAGTCTCCAGCTAGGAACAATTCTCGTTGGATGGCATGGAAGTCTGTAGTTTGTTAAGTTTGTCGTTTTACGCACACCTTACAGTATAAATGCCTACATCAAATTAATTTTAGAGTGTATTTTTAATTTATCTTCGTTTTGTAACGAGAAAAAGCTGATCAAGGAGTGTGTGATGGTCAGTCGATAGATACTTCAATGTGAAATGGGGAGGAGTTCCATCTTGTTGCAAAATTGAAATAGTTAATTCAAAGAAATGAGTTTTTACCCAGCAACATTTCTAAATGCCTTGGGGGAAAAAATCTTCGTTAATCTAATTTTCGAAATTCCTCCCCAGACGATTTTATTTTTTAATATTGTTCAGTGTCTGTTTTCACTACATTTATCACAGACAGTGGATATTGCCACGGCTAGCTGAGGTGTTAAGGCGCGGACTCGTTAGTGGGAGGTCTGGTGTTTGATTATCACCAGGACCATCCAGAGTTTTTTTTTTTTCCCCCAAGTTTCCCTCAATCCTCATAAATGGTAAATATCGGAGAGATACTCTAAACTTGTCGTGGAACGCTTCCTTCCTTTTAAAAAAATCCTTTGCCAGCTCATCATTTCATCTCATGTATCATCAGTGTCCACAGTCTATGATGCTTCAGAAATTAAAATAGCCGTTAAACACTGTTAAAAAAAACAGTATGGACACCGGTGATACGTGAAATGGAATGATACGAGTAAATTAGGAAAGGAAATTTATTTAGAAAGGTTGCAGGTCTAAGTTTAAGGTACCTCTCAGACATTTGTCTTTAATAAAGAGTTAAGGAAAGCCTGGAAAATTCTTAAGTCATGGACGATGATTCTCACATTGCATTCAGGAACCGAGCTTGGTGGCTCAGGCGGTAACTCTTGGGGTACGGAGGTCTCGGGTTTAAATCCCTTGGGGCGACTTTCTACCCACATGGCTTCCCCTGGTCTCTTAGGCGAATGCTGGGATTTATTATTTATTTCCACAAATTTACCACTCTTCCATTTCATTCCGTTGGTTCCGTTGGAAAGATTCAGGCGAAATGGGCTGATGCTCTGTGAGGTGCGACGGTGGCTTACGCTTTGGAAAGGTTTAGGACTGGACGTCTGGTATGCAAACAATTTTCCTGAGGAACTCAGAACTCCTTGCTAGCTACAGAGTGTCTTATCTACTCACCATCCGGGTTTTTTCCTTCACCTCATACCTTCATTAAGGATAGAGGTGGTTACAAACGGCAATTCTCGAGCCAGGCCGAAGTGCTAGTAAAATCCTTCCTTACCAACCCAGTCATGTTGCATTAATATGACAGGAAAGCGAGAAGTATCGTTATGGTTTTTATTTGAAATTTATATTTGTTAATGAAATAAACTCTTCGATACAAGAGCGCCATGCGGCGGTTACATATCTAACTAATCATGCTGTAGGGTAGAGAAGCAGTCTGTGTTGTGACTTGTAACAGAAACAGAATTATTTTGTGACTCAGAACCATGGAAATGTCTGAACAACAGCAAGAATGGGCGATCGACGATATTTCTCAACAACAAAAGAACGTCGGCGACTTCGAAACTTGCGATTCGTTCGATTCAGAAGTGCATCTTGTGTCTGTTGACAACCTGTTAAATTTAGGTAAGTTTTAGACATAAAATACAAGATTTAAAACTGTTAAAACAGGTGTCACTTCTCTCAGCATTGTCTGCCATCTTGTCATTGTGCTACATTAAAAGTATATGTAACAAATAGTGTGAACGAATGGAATACAATTGTCACCTACAGGTTTGCATATGCTAAGTAACCTAAATAATAATTTGAGTTTCCATAATCGCTGACGAATTCTTATCATTTTTCATAATAATTATGAAAAGTGATAATTATTCATTCTGTTAAAACGTAATGAGACGCCTAAGAAAATATTGACGTTAATAATTCCTTATGCAGTAAATGAAATTGCTATCTGATGTTTGAATTTAAAGAAAAGAAAGCGCTTGGGATTATAGAATTTTGTTGTTGTTGTTATTAAAGGTAAAAATTGCTCTGTTCGTATTTCTTGGCTTCTCTATGCAATGGTTATCACTTTTGCAATAAATGAATTTACACACACACGCACACACACAGGGTGACCCAAATGTACGTATACATTGGATCCTTATTCTGTCAAAATGTATAATTTTATGTATAATCGCTGATATATAAAAGTATATAATTTATAGTCATGTATCATCACTGCTCACCATGTGTGGGGCCTCAGTATAAAAGGGGTGTTAAACACTATTCGATAAATTGCACGAATATTATAAGAATTTTGATTAATTTGAAAATAATCCATTATTTGAAGTGTTTGAAGAGAATATGTATATATTCTGTGTATATATATATATATATATATATATATCTTGTCTTCTTGCCATAGGACTCCATTAGTCCGAAATATAGCGATCTCAAGTGTGACATTTTCTTAGTGTTTTGGCCTTTCCTATCATTATAATTACTGTTAATTTGTTACATTGTTAATAGTGTTACTTTATTTTTATTTTATTTTATATTATATTATATATATATATATACACATGAAAATAAAAGAACTGCGGGCGTTAACATATAAGTGCTGTGTTGAAGATTCGAACATGGAAATTGTATTCTTTTCCGTTTCTGCCTCAGATATTAAGTGCGCGGAGATATAATGTCAATAGCAATGCTCTCCTGGTAGATTTATTCCAGTTTTCTCCTATAGAAATTTGCAAGCTGCAATTCTTTGGATGTAAAATACTGCCCACGTCAGACATATCAACGAGATATCGATCGATTTTTCGCCAGATAACTTATCGAAAGGATATCTCTACGGCGTTCTCTATCTAATGTTTCAGAAAACGTATCAAATAGATAAAGTTATGGAATAGACACCTTACGTTTCGGAACGATATCTGGCATTTCAGAAACCGGACCTAATGTATTTGTTTATCGATAGACCAAACGGGGAAACTATCAGCATACCTAGGGATTTTTCTCCCTCTGTGCAACTATAGAATTCTAACTGGAGATATTGAAGTCCGTATTTACAGACTGAACCCTCAAGCTACTGGAAAGACCTTGATGAGTTCTATTTTTATTTCAATGAACTTTTTGTCCGAAGTCATGACATATACAGATTCCCCCCGCCGCCTCATTTCTCTCCGGAAACACTTTTTTTTTAATGACTGCTGTTGCTAATGACAGCTGTTCGCAAGTCATCGCGCCTTCTTTGTGATTAATAAACTCTGCACAGCAACGAAAGTGCATTTCACAGTCGAAGTCGTCGCTAGTTGCACCATGGTGGCCAACATAAATAAGCCGAAATAGAAAGTATTTAGCATAAAAGCTGCAGTCGTCAAAGAGTGGGAAACAAAACTGCGTTTCCGAAGTTATCAAATACAGGGTGTAACATTAAGGTACAATACAGGATGTAACATTAAGGTACGACCAAACTTTCAGGACACATTCCTTACACTAGAAGAAGAAAATGTGTCATATGAACATGGGTCCGGAAACCCCTTTATTTCCATGTTAGAACTCTACAACTCTTCGTAGTGCATTAATGATGGGAAACACTCAGAAACAGGACGTACTGTATACCGTATGAAATGTTCAAAATGCCTCTGCTAGTATTGTTACATGCATCAACCCGCTGTCACATTCAATCCCGGATGGGGTGATGTTTCCCTTGAGAAGTGCGTATGTTTCGCAGCCTTCCACAATACAGGCACGAAAACTTTCTACGTCTTGTGCCGGGGTTCGATATGCAAGAGCTTTCAAATGCCTCCATAAATAAAAGCCTAGTGGATTTAGGTCCGGAGGAAACCAAGTCCATGGTGAACACTAAATAGCTGATACTACATGTGGTAATAAGGCAATGGAGTGAGTGGCGTGTCAATGTTACCTTCGTTCAAATGGAACACAAAGCATTGCCGGTGAACCTGTGAATTTAACCTGACGTAACCAAGAGGAGGTTTTGAACATTTCATGTGATATGCTGGTACGTTCTGTTGCTGTGTGTTTCCCATGATTTGTGTACTATGAAGAGTTGTAGAAAATGAGTTCTAACGTGAAAAGAAAGCGTTTCCAGGCCCATGTTCATATAACATTTTTTCTTCTTCTACATGTGAAGAATGTGTCCTGAAAGTTTGCCATACCTTATTGTTACGCCCGGTATTTATACTATCTCAAACCTATAAACCTCTATCTACATATATAGGGTCTTCATTCTGCTACGCAATCGCAAATTACTTTTGCCAACGGAAATTTACATAACGGCCGAGGGGCATCATCTCGCGCGGTCAGAACTCGACAGCCCCTATTTTTTGTTTCGTTCGTTATCTGTTAGTATTGAATAGTAATTAATATTGTACTCAACATTATAGTAGAGGTTCAAAGCGTCTGCCTTCCGCTGTGCGGAATGCCGAAATCTTTTAAAAAGATGTTCAGACACTCGCCGCGCTTGATACTGCCGAATATTGTCTCAACGCCTCCTCGGGTACAGGAGCAATTTTATATAGATGAAGATGCAATAGCTAAGTTGCTATATGTGCACTACTGACGGATGCACCGGCTTAAACTATTTTCGTGGAGAAGTTTCTAGTGATAGCGTATTTCATAAAGCTTCTCCTCTGTTAAAACCTGCTTTTTTCATCCGGATTTAACTTGGGTTCCAACTTTGTTCACTAATTTGATAATTGCACTTCCGGGTGGATAAATTGCTCTTGGAAATTAAACACGATATTCTCTTCTACAGTATTTTGCACATAACAATCTCAAATAAATAAATGTTCTTTATTCAGCACATATCTCACTCTCGGCAAGCTTCACAATATACAACACACAGTTGAAAGAGTCTAGCATGCACTCCGTACAAAATCAACTGAAACAGTTGGAGTGATAAACACGACTGAGCAAGCTCACTGGTCTTCGTCAGCGGAATTTATTCCAGGCTTACTGAAAGTCAACAGGTTTACATTAGTGCATACAGACTTCGCTTGAGTGTACATTTTGCATTGCTGTACCTGTACTTACTTGTTATGAACTACAGAATGCTATGCTTTGATACCATACGCTGTATGTCTACAATCTCTCTTCCTGTTTGGCAGGTGCAATAAAACAGAAGAAATATGGAAGGCGAGTGGGTTGCAAATCCATGTATGTAGACTAAAGGGATGAAAGACGCACTAGCAATCCTAGTGGGCCACTTTTGAGTATGCAGCTCCTGGATAGTTGAGGCTACATACGATTTATATTATTTTGCTTCATGCATCTTCCCATTCTTCTCTTTTCCCCTCTCTTTTATTTCGTCTTTCCTTTTTCATTCGCATTCCCTTCATATCTCCAGCATCCTTTTCCAATTCTTCCCTTATCATTTCCACAATTTCAAATATTGGCTGTACGCTTTCAGTTCCTTTTCTGTTGTTTATCAGATTTTCTGTTTCTCCCGTATGGTTTCTCTCATTTGTTTTTATACCTCGACTTCTCTCGTTACTTCTTACTGTTCCTCATATGGCTTTCCACGCCTTCTTTCTATTTCTTTCTCTCCTATTGTTTCCACATATTCCTCCTTTCGTTCTCTACAATTTTCCTTTTCATATGTGCTTTCTGTTCTTCCTATTCATGCTCTAGTCTTTCATCTTATTTCTATTCTCTTTCACTTTTCTTTCCATTGTAATCAGTTCTATCTCCATCTTATCCCCTACTCATTCTCTACATTTTGAACATCTTCGTCCTCTTCCTTCTCTTTGCATCTTCTATTTACTTCTACTCTTTTAACATACCTTCCCCTGTTCCTCTTCGACACTTTCCCAATGTTCCTGTACTTTCTCTTCTCTTTCATTCTGTTTATCTTTTGATGTTCTTTTCTAGCATCTCCTGCAATGTGGCTCATGTACAAATATATACTTGGCAGTTGGCGTGTTTTTTTTTTTTTTATCTTGTTCTGAAACCGTAGCTCGGAATTCTTAAGCACTTAACATCAAGTTAGTTACACTCAAACTACTAGGTCAATGTAAACAAAGTAAGAACACAGCTATAAGCCACCGTAGGTAGGCAGGTAAACAAAAACTGATGAATGACAAGCTCAAGGGGAGAGGGTAGTTTGTAGCTCGTTACTTATTTTTCCCTTGCCACCTGTAGTCTACAGTCTAATACCAACATACTTTCATTGTGGCTGTTGTGCTTTGAAATACTCTAGCAGACTCTGGACGTATTTGCACCATCATTAATACATTTCTTAGATCGTCCTTAAAATCCATGGCAGTCACGTAAAAAGCGAAATGTTTTAAAAATAAAGGGAAAAACAATTTACATTCACCTTTCTTCAGCTTCATATTTCTGTTCTTTGTTATCGGACTTCTCTTTCCTTTACCAGTCCTGAGTTTTGCCTACCCCTTGTCTGTGTGAGTTTTCTAGCCTTTTTCTTTTTGTGTGTTCAGAAACTGCTTTGAACGGCAGGAGATTCTTCAAATTTTGATACAGGAACGCTTTTCAACACTTGCAGCAATTTCCTTGAAGTTCTACAAAATGGATAGCCGTGTGTAGTTTTGAAAGCACAGGGCTCTGTCGTGCTAAAGTGATGCTTGCCTTGGCATGAACTTCACCTTTGCGTGTTCGCTTTATGGGCCACTCCCAGAGACGTTTCATGCTTTACCGCTTTAGTTTGTTTCACGAGTAATGGGGGTCTTTCACCACAACACACGGCGTTCCCCAACTACTTTAGCGTAATTTTGAACCAAATATTCAACAGGGTGTGGAAAATTTTGTTTTACTTAAGTAAGGATAATAAATAATAACATTTAGATGTAATGTTAATATTGGTAGCACGAAACTTATTTCTACCACTTTTACTTGTCAAAACGCATACTTCGGACTTTTCATCTTCTTTGTAACATAAAAGTATTAGACATAAGAGGTATTTTTCTTGTTAACAGAGCTACAGGGATATTTTCTGGTAACATAAGGGTGTTAGATATAAGAGATTTTTCTTGTTAAAAAAAACTAGAAGAATGTTTTCTAGAACATTACATGAAAACCTGTTTAGTTTGGTTCCCATAATCGAATAAAAAAGTCGATTATTGGATTATTTTGTTTCATTCGATTGTTCGATTATTTACTGAATCGAATGAGTGTATCTATAATATACAAAATGGCGGAAAATGTGGTAATGCTTTTAATTACATATCTTGTTAATTTGCTTCTTTGCAATTATCTGGTTTATTGCAGTTGTTTATGGTTGGAAGTAAATCAAAAGTAGCGCGTTAGTTTCATAGTTTTTTTTAAGTTAATATTGATTTAGTGAAATCACGCCAGAAAGTGTTCGTACAACTTGGGTTGCTCTTGTAAGCCTTAATTATATCATGCATCGCATAATGCCATATTTACATTTCCTAATAGCAGTAATTAAAGGAGGAATGGATAAAGAGTATACATTGTGCAAATTTTGAAGTTAATGGTGGAACTGTAGTGTGTATCGTGTATTAAACATTTCGTACCAACTTTTGTGGTTAGAGAGGACTTTTTCTTGGGCAATTTTCCCCAGTCTACCATCATATGTGACAGTGAGGGTTAGCAACGAAAAGAAATATCGTTAAGAACATATGAAGCGGTTTTTGGAGCGAGATGAAGAGAGTTTTAATAAATGGTGTAATCAGAATATTATGTTTCAGCTCCTTTGCAGATGAGGTTCAGACAAGATATGTAAGACCTGCACCCTATTTATAACTATTGCCAAGGAAGACTGTTCTTTTCATTACAATAGATGATGATAAATATGGTGCTGTTCCATTTATGTTAATCAGTTGTAAGGTGTCTAGTAGTATGGAAGTTAATGTATTTCATAGAAATTTGATCGTAATCTGTGGAGAAATTTATAATAGTGTTATTTTATATTTCGTTTACTTATGAGAAAGATTGTAAACTAAATTTCAGATTCTTAAACACCATCGAAATATTTTCTAATGATAAATAATATCATCTTGTAAACGCAATACTGCGTAAAAGTTTCGTGTTTGCTATTGGCAGTGGAGAGCAACTTCGGCCGCCATTTTTCCATATTAGGCCTAATAAATGTATTCGGTCTTGGTAAATGACTTAAGCACAAGAATATGAGACAAAATCTGTTATTTCCATTTGCTTACAGTCAGTTATGCCTATGCTTTTACACGTTCCAGCTGAGTTGTTTATTTCTTTTAAATCTGATCACACAAGTTAGAGATTACTTTGTGAGCATTTTTCTTGGAGGCATAATAAGCAAGTAACTGCATTTTATGGCTGTATTCCCTGAAACCTCCATTTTAAATAATTAAAAGAGGCCGGATATATTTTATTGTCCTTTTTACATTATAATGGAGCCTTAGAAAGATCCCATCTACTGGCAAATCGCAATTGCTTCTATTTTATAGTGGAAGGTTGGTAAGAACAGGAGTGTTCCATGGACACAGCTTGTTGAAGGAAGTTGAGTTAGGAAACATCTGCTTCCTCCGTTGTTTCTCGATGGGATGAGCGGATATCTACATTTCAAATGCTCCAACATACGTCTGTCGTGTTGCGGTGAAATTTTAAGTTTTTCTTGCACAATTTGAACCTTTTGTGCCTACGCCTCCAGTGGGAATACCTCCGGGAGGAAGATGTTAGTTGAGGAGCGGCCAGGATCGACAAGTGTTGAGGCATGGGCGTTGATGGGATTCCTGGCAAGCCCCACCAAGGAATTGAAGCTCCTTACAACAGCCACTTCCATACAGGCACCGGAACAGAAAGACTTCTAAAGCGCAAGTCACCGTTACATCGCACCAACTCACCTCGCCCTGACACTTTCGACCTAGTAACAGAACGGAGGATATGGGAGAGCGGAATATTCGTAGAAAGTAAAGAGTCATCCCAACCCCAAAATGAACATGGGCAACCAGAAAGGGATTTGAACCCGAGACTTTCCTAATGCGAGCCCCAAGCTGTACGCCTCCTCCCCCCCCCCGTTTAGTTGGTGAACTAAATTATTTGTACCTCTTTGTCAAGATGACTAGCTCATGCCAGTACTTCTTTGTCAAGATGACTAGCTCACGCCAGTACATCTTTGTCAAGATGACTAGTTCACGCAGTACATCTTTGTCAAGATGACTAGCTCACGCCAGTACATCTTTGTCAAGATGACTAGTTCACGCCAGTACATCTTTGTCAAGATGACAAGCTCACGCCAGTACATCTTTGTCAAGATGACTAGTTCACGCAGTACATCTTTGTCAAGATGACTAGCTCACGCCAGTACATCTTTGTCAAGATGACTAGCTCACGCCAGTACATCTTTGTCAAGATGACAAGCTCACGCCAGTACATCTTTGTCAAGATGACTAGCTCACGCCAGTACATCTTTGTCAAGATGACAAGCTCACGCCAGTACATCTTTGTCAAGATGACTAGCTCACGCCAGTACATCTTTGTCAAGATGACAAGCTCACGCCAGTACATCTTTGTCAAGATGACTAGCTCACGCCAGTACTCTTTGTCAAGATGACAAGCTCACGCCAGTACATCTTTGTAAGATGACTTGCTCACGCCAGCCTACGTGAGTTCACATGACACCCAGCATTACCTAATACTGTCAGCCGCTATATATTCTTGCAGTGTCTGCTTGACGTCCACATAGATCACCTATAAGACTGCATAAGGCATTTCCTGAATAAAGTTTCTTAGTCGACAGACTATTCTCTTCTTTGAAACAGCTTTCATACTTTTATCATGAAATATGGAATGAGAAATTCCGCGAGAAAAGGGTTCCAGTTGTTTCTTAGTGTCGGGTCATTCCACATGGCGATAAGAGATGAAGGAAGCTGTTCCCATCCGTTTTCAACCCCTTTCCTTCCTGCTGATCAAGACGTCATTACATTTGGATATGACTTTCTCGTAACGACGCAAAAGCAACAAACTGTAGTAAAACAAATGATGGGGAGTAAAGCAGCTGAAGATAATAAGACTATGAATATTATTATTCGTTTCAGGCTACTTTACCGGTGTCAAGGTTGTATTACGTCATATTCTGTACGGTGGCTGAGGAAATATCAGTGCATTTGTTTACAGTTAAATCGTTAAACAACTGACAAATAAATTATATATACTTTCCAATGGATTGTAACTGTTATATAATATATAGTTCATACTAATGATTAGAGCCCAGAGTTTATATAATTCAAATTTATGCACAAATGTTGATGAGATATCTAAAGTAGAAATGAAAAATTCAGATTTGAAAAATTCAAATCACTCCCGGAATTCGAATGAAATTCTTAGACCCTCCGGGCTGACGCTCTAACCAACTAAGCTACCGTGTTTTCCTCCTATCCGGATTTTTTCCAGTTTGATTCTTCATTACCAAGTTATGTCTTAACACACGGCCAATCTGAGAGAACAATTTCCATAAATAAAAATGTTTTGTATAAATTTGATTTTACTTATTTTTACACCGTCATTTTACACTTTATTTCTCCTGTGTTTCTTCCACGTCCTGTAGCTTTGACTACAGATGTTCTAGCTGTGCACTTAAAAATTTACGTCCGGCATCTGCCTCAATTCTTATCTCTGTCTTCCAGAAATGGAGGGAGGAGCGGCTTTGTTTAAGAAGGGACGATAAGATAAGCACATTTTAGTGTTCTAGGAAAAGGGGAGGTGGAAGGAAAATTTTTCTTTCTGTTAAGCAAATAGGTTTTTTTTTATTATTATTTTTATTTCCGTAAAAGTGCAGGTCTATAATCGCACTCTCTCTCGTCACATTTTGCCCCAAGGTATTTCCGCCCTTACCTCGTACTCCAGGAGCACCTCGGTGATCAGCGTTTGAAATTGATGACGAAGTGAAATCCGAAGGAACAGGTGGTTTCTCATAAATAACATGACTGTGAGATAGAGTAAAATAGTTATCAGAAGCAATGAAATATAAATAACCTTCAGAGGAATTGACACTGTATTTTCTGTTGGTTGCAGACGCGCTTCTTGCGGATCTACAGAACACAATATCACCAAGTAGCGGGGTGACCTCTCCAGGATCTGGGTATGGCTCTCTCAACGGCACCAGGGGCAGAGACCCCGTGGCGGGCCGCGGCGATTACGGCACAGCCAGAAGTTTGTCCAAGGAGAGATATGAGGCACATACTGCATCGGTAAGTACCTATAATTTATTAATGAGGGTTTTCAGATAACTGCTTGTTGAAGCTCCTAGGAATAAAATTATAAATAACAGGTTTTTGTTAAATAATGATGGGTGTGGAACTAACATTGATTGAGCAGGCAATATAGTAAAGCTATCAGGGCTGTAGAGAATGTATCGAAATCACATTTAGCGTTAATATATATCTTAAATTTGTTACCAAACAGATTAAATGTTCCGTAAAGCGTTTTAATTTCCACCTTCATCAGTTCTACTTAGCAGAGATTACATTACTGGGCATTCATAATTGTAAGCGCATTTAATGGATATATTATATGATTTTTATACTTTTATTCGCTAAAAGCTCATATACATATCTAGCTCTCGTTATATTACTGCAGTTTATGAGTCTCAAAATGAATAATTTAGCATTGGTAACTTAGAGTACACCATCTCCTGTTGACTAATTACTGTAACATGTTTTTCTTATGTACAGTGACCTCAATAATAATTATGACGCTGCGCCCCTCTCCAGCGTTTTCGAAGAAAATCATGTAGTAACCTCGTTCGAAATGCCGCCATTAATAGAAAGTCGGGCAGAGCCATCTGCTGCGACGCGGCTGAAAGTGGCGGCGATAATAATAGTACCCGCAGTGCTCTAGAGATGGCTCTGCCATTACAAGCGGACGTGTGGACAAACAGCTGTAATAGCGTGCAGGAGCGTTCGTTTCAAAAAAAAAAAAAAAAAAAAAAAATCTTAACAGCCGAAAGTGGAAAAGTTGTAGCAGTAGGAAATATAAAATTTCACAAAAATAAATATATACGTAAATCAAAAGTATCAATGACTGTGATGAAATATATCATAAAGGGCCTTCTGCACCTCTTAATTTTATTTATTTATTTGTTTATTTACGGGCGCTCTTTAAATTTGAGTCATAGCCACCTATTCAATTCAGGGCGTGAAACGATCTTTAAATTTTGCTCGGAGGCCTCTTTCAGGCTTGAGATTCTTATATGTGCCGTAAACTATAACATGGGACCCCCGGCTTGACTTCCCTTTTGAAGGAAGCGTCTCTTAATGCCTTTTAAAACGTTTTCCGTGATGAACTCTTTTAGAAGCACTGTATATTATACTCTTAAATGAAAAATCTTACGTGATAATTTTATTTTATATTAGGAATGCCATTATTCTTTATTCCACTTTTACAAGCACTAAATATATTTGTCTTTGCAGTGTGTGGAATAGCCTTACAACACATTTTTGTAACTCAAGGCAAGGGTATATTGAAGTTGATCCTTTATGTTTTCATGTTGTTTAAGATTTATATCAATATGAAGTCTAACAAAAGTTGTTCATTGCGGGTTGCTTAGGCTGAAGTGTGCAAAGTTAATATGTGCAGTTGGCTTTATTTGCATTGAATCTCCAATATACAAAAGCTGCACACGAAATCACGTAAAGGTGTATTAATAATTTTTAAACTCTCTTTTTCTTACAGCAAACTTTTGAAAGAAATTTTGTTTTGAAAAACCGAAATGATAATATTAAAAAAAGAAGTTGTCATTAGGTAAAGGATTAATATTTTAAATACACTAATACATATATTTTGTATCTTTATTAGGTATTTAGAGAAAAGCATTAAAATTGCTAACATTTCATCAAACATGTCAGCTGAAATATTCTTAGCGTGTAATATAAATATATGATAAATAATTAATAGTATTTCCAAAACCAGCATTTAATAAAAGCTCGTCCGTGGTAACAAATACATACATTCAGTATAGATGCAGCTTTTTAGAAAGTTCCGTTCATATTTGTCAGATTTTGAAATCTTGACATAGGCGTGCCTTAAAATAAAGGGGGGAAAACCGCCGTGGTTACAATTTATATTGTAAAATCCAAACTTTTCACATTGATTGAAAGGACCCTTAAGGGGGGGGGGGAGGAAGAATAATAACATTTATTTACCCAACATTTGTTCTCAGTAATGCAAAATATAATATTTAAATTATCAATCATAAACGCGCAGTCTTCCCTCTTAATACTAAATAGCCAAAATCTATAATTTACAAAATTCAAATGAATTGTGTCTTTTTTAAACATTCCATTTTATAAGCAATACCTGAAATTTTTAAGCTCTCTAAAGAATGCATACATTTATGGTAAACAATGGAAAATCGTTAGAAGTTAAAGATAAAAGCTATTATTTTTATTTACCCTAAAATTGAAAGAATAGAAACAACGTTTATTTTTATACTACCATATCGTAATGTAGCTAATGCCTACCTAAATTTACAACTGAAAGTAGCAGCCTAGCGACGCTGGAATAAAACAATTTAGCAAAGTTACTTTGCTTCGCTATTTTATAAATTACAACTGAAAGTAGCAGGCTTGCTGTATCACACAATTTAATCAAATAAATTTACGAAATTATCAAGCAGCACAAACAATTTACTGTTAGTTATACTACTCAAGGTGCAGTGGGTAAAATTAATTGCTACATCCCAACTTATTTGGCGATAAAACTTTCAAACTTAGATTTGTCAACACTATGAATCACATATGAGGACTTTAACATGGAGTAAATAGACCATAATGTTGAAGATTTCATTACCTTCGATTTCTCCAGAAAATACGTCAGCATAATATTCTCACTAATTGTCCTGATATTTTTCGTTTGCTCATACCGTTTTTTTACATTTCCTAGGCAGCAAATCATTCCTTACTGTAGTCGCGGCTTCAACCACCTCGGGTGGAGTTCCTTCAAAATCTTTATCACTTTCGTCAAATTCCATTATACGTTTTAATTAACCTTCATGTCATCAAGCTACTAAATGCTTCAATAAAATCAACAAGAACTAACAAAACACTACGCATAACTATACAAACATATGAACAAATGCTATGGTTTCGGTATTTCTAGTTCTCGTTATTTTTACCTTTCCAAAGTAAAATAAATTATTCTAAATTAAAAATAAATTAAATTACGATATGGTAATATAAAAATAGTACGTAACATATTGTTGAAAGGCTCATTGCAATCCTTGCGTGAAATAAACTTCGGTTTTATATAAACATATGAACAAATACTATTGATTCTATATTTCTAGTTATCGTTATTTTGTAACTTTTCAAATTAAAATAAATAAAAGTCGATATGGTGGTATTAAAAATAGTTTAATATGCGTGTTGAAAGGCTCTCCTCGTGAAATGCAACCGACTGGTTGCAACAAATCACACTCGGATGCGCAACACTTGCCTTTCAACACTTATATTACAATATACTATACTTTCCATACATTTAAAGCATTTCGATTTGAAACCTGCACATGAGTGAGTGATTTAGTTTATTTATGGACGCTCTTTAACATCCCAGGTCATTAGCGTCCCGTTCAATTCGGGACATGAAACTGCCGATAAATTTTGCTCAGAGGCCTCTTTTTTCAGACTTCAGGTTCTTTTTCGTGCTGTAAATCTACGACACGGGACCCGCGGCTTTATTTCCCTTTCAAAGGAAGACATACTTAGGATTTTTACGCCCGAAAAAATCCTGACAGGGTTTGAACCCGCGATCTTCGGGACTACCACTACACCATCAGAACCGACCCAAATCTGCACATAAAAACGATTATGGTATGTGGATGCGCAAGTAGTTTTGATCTCCTCACCCCTGATGGTAGTTGGTTGCGTTCTTTAGAATCATTGGGCATACGGAATAATGTTGAAGTAACAAAAAACACAACAATTATGTCAAAAATGTTTCACTATTGCAGCGAAACTTGCACAATGAAACTCCAATTGCAATAAAAAAAAGTTTAGTGAATACTTTTGCAACCAGACTAGCTGCTTATAAACAGAAAAAGTACTGCCTAACTGCGGGTAGTAGATTACCAATTAACGTCTTGTCCCAATAAATGAAAACAAAACAATAAACGTACATGG
Organism: Metallyticus violacea; assembly: GCA_030762175.1. NCBI lineage: Eukaryota > Metazoa > Arthropoda > Insecta > Mantodea > Metallyticidae > Metallyticus > Metallyticus violacea. The sequence continues at coordinate 20,293,269 of CM060839.1, read as the reverse complement.
AAAATTCATTTCGATAACTTATATCGTGTCAAACAGTCTGTATATTCTATGATGATGTCTATCTGTCCAAAGATAATAAAAACTGGACGTATTTCTTGCAAAGGAATAAATGCTATGTATACAACATGATCAAATGAACAAACACTGCATTCGATTTTGGTTACGTAAACGATAATTTACAAGATATGAGTTTGTTACCTGAATTGGTTTTAATATTCCACTCATGACCTTTAATCTAAACTTATTTCATGATAAAAAAATGCCTGAAATATATAAACGTGCGTGTTTCGTTTCAGATTCGTACATTGTTACATAACGTCATAGTAGGGGTATAAGAAGTGCTGATTCACTAAGAAAATTGAACGTGTCGAGCAAACAAAAGAGCTGTTGTTAAATACCTACATATGAAGGGGATTTCTCCTCCTGAAATTCATCCATACATGTAAACATGTAGGAACGTGCTGTGTTTTGCGAGATAATAATAAGATGGTGTAATGTGTTTATCTGTGGTAGAACATTCGGTAAACATGTGCTGGTGGTGGTGCCTGGAAAATTGTCACAACATAAGTAAAAAAACTCATAAATAAAGTGCATTATTTAGGCTTGCAAGTTAAAAAATTTGTTTATTACTAGGGCCCGAATTTTTAAGTTGAAACTATTTTATTCTTTACGCGGTATCGTCACAATTGTAGCATATATTTTTGTTTGTCATATTTTAAACAAATGTGCTAATTGTATACTTCCTAAAACGAGTTACAAGTTTAAAAGAGGCTAAATTGAAGATTTCCGGGGAGGGTGCAAAATTGGCATTAATGCATGAAACTCCTATTGTTCATAGGAAAAACGTTTAAAACTTTCTTTTGCGCTTTACTGGTTTTGTTGTTTATTTTTACTAGTAACCCCCTCACAGAGAAAATTATATTTCCTCTTGGAGGATTGTGTAAATCTTGATCAGTTTACAGAATTGTTCTTTAGAACCATGAGCCATATTTCCTGGTGTTCCTAATTTCACCCCCCCCCCCCCCCAAAGAGGTTGAAAGGTATCGAAAGTGGGGAATTCCTATCTACGGTGTTTTCTAGATCGGGACAGAAAACACAGTAGTTTTTCTACTCTATTTGTTTTTAAAAGTGATAGAGACAGTGAATGTTGAAATGTATTAACAAACAACAGAAAGTATGGTCGATTTGTACATTACATACCTCTTAGTAAAAATTAGCGAAATTTGTAAGAGAACGTCTGTCGTTCCCAAGCGCGTATTTTGACAACCAACACTAAGGTGCAGGTTTGTGTTTCTGTAGCGTAATGAAGCGATAGGCTGGAGGTCTTAGAGGAAGGGGAGTTTAAAAGTGTGACAGGAAATACATTTTTAGCACTGGAAGGAAGATGTAAACATGCTAATAGCCATGGTGGTTATTTTGTTAAACAGACCCGCCGTGCAGATTCTGCCAGAAGTTAGCCACAAATCGCAAATCATCGTAAACCGTAACGCAGTCGCAAACAGTTATCATGTTCTTATTAATGTCTCACGCGAGGGGTTTCGAAACCAGGGCTTTATTGCATCAGGATGAGTAATATCGGCGCCACACGCGTTCTACATTTTAAAAGAAAGTCATGGAAATCATCGCGCAGGATGCTCTTGCTGTTTTTTTTTTAATCCCAAGACAACGCAGCAGAGAGTGGCGAATGTTATGAGGAATGTATCACCCTGCGCTCTTGCGAAATCTGGCGCCGCTACAAAGAGGAATTATTTTTACCTTCTTGTCAAGCACTAAACACATTGCTCTCCAACCAAAGGGTAGCACGGTTTTTCTTTCACGCTGCAAAGCATCCCTAAGCCAGGCTGCAATAAACTCGTGATGTGTTGACTATTTTAGCACCATGTCGGAAACGATTGTATCGCAGGTCTTTTGTTTTTAGTTTAAAGTTAGGTATACAAGCATTAAACCTATGCAGTCTTTCGTAAGATACGCTTGTCTCTTGTTATTGAAACAAAAGAAGTTGATAAATTCGCTAGAGAGAGATGAACGCTGAAATCTTAAAGTGTATATTTAATATATTTACTTGTACCAAAATGCATTCCAATTAAATGAAACCATCCGTTCTTATATTATGGGTTATAACTTATACCGGGCGTTTCGTACTGATGATACGATTTTTCAGGGATGATGAAGAAGGGTAAATTTATCAATTTGCAATGTGGAACTCCTGTTCGAAACGCCCCATTCGCAAGTTATACGCCAAAGTTGTTTTAGGATATCTATGAAAGTGCAATAAAAAAAAAACTTACGAATTTTGTATATGTAAATCATTTTATGGTGCCTTTCACAAGCTGCGAAAACATTTACAATATTTGTTCAAAATGTCATTTCCCAGCTTCGTTGCAAGCATGACAACTTCGCAATAAGCTGTCTCTTCCGGTCGAACAACACTGAAGTCATTCTAATGATGTCACAAGCAGTTAGATTCTTGTCAAGAGATCCTTCAATCTCTACAGATGTTGCACAGGCAATACATTTAACATGTCTCCACAAGAAAAAAGTCAGGTCAGGTCAGGTGAACAAGCGGTACACGAAACAGGACTTCCTCCCCCTATCCACATATCAGGGAAAGTTTGGCTTAGGTGTTCACAAGCACCGTGTGAAAAATGAATTGTGGCCTCACCATGCTGAATTCATATGTCTTGATGAACAAATGGTAAGTTCAATAAAATTTACAATTCGAGCCATCTGCCTTGTAATAATGGAGTTTCTTTCCCAACGCCATCAATGTCACCTACACATTTTCCTTAAAGTATTTTATACCTCCTACAGTGTAAGAAAAGCGCCTTTGGCTTATAACATGGACTGAGGCGTTTTTTATCTCAAACAGATACATTTGCCTTTCTCCATATCCCTGAAAGTTTTAATCATCATGGAAACGCCCGATATTTACACATATACACAAATATGTATATATTAACACCATGTAACACCATTAACAATGTAACTAAAATAACAATGACTAGAAAAGCAGAAAAGGACAAAACACTAAGAAAAAGTCACAGATTTTGTAATCGCTATATTTCGAACTGCTCGAGTTGCTCTATGGCAAGAAGATATGACTATGTCATACAAGGTTTTCAAAAGTAACGCATAAACTGTTTAGAGGTAAGTGGAAGATTTTAGAGAAAATATAATTTTATTTATTGTGAAAGGGTTTATTTTATAAATGCGAAGCACTTCCGTATACATTGTTGCATCTGTTATGACGCCATCGAAGAAAAGTTTAATTTAAAATCGTATGATATATTTGCTTCACATTTTCTGATACAAGCCTTCATTTGTTTTATACAGAAGCATGTTACTATGACAATATTTTTGTCATAGTAAATCCTTTTTCATAAAATTGTTAGTCAATGAGTTTGGAAATTACTAAACAGACGCTTCTGTGTAAAACAAATGAAAGTTTTATTTATTTGGGTTATTTACGGGCGCCCTTTAACTTCTCAGGTCATCAGCTTCCCATTTAATTCAGGACGTGAAACGACCGACAAATTTTGATCAGAGGTCTCTTCTTCCAACTAAACAACTAGAGAGCAACCAGCCTGATGTCGATCATAACCGTTCTCCAAAATCATCGCAAGAAGAATGACAAATGTGAGAACTGCCACATGACTTACGATTCTTTTACGTGCCGTAAATCTACTACACGGGATCCACAGCTTACTACCGTTCCAAAAGACAAATGAAGGTGCAGGGTGGTAAAAACGAAGACGCTTTTTTCAGAAGATATGAGGGAGGGGAGGGGAATCATAGACTCTAATTTAAATTTTTTTCCAAGGTGTTATACCTCATCCAACAGTGACTACAGAAATATTTCGCATTTATAAAATAAATCCTTTAAAGAAATAATATTTGACATGTGTTGGCATTTTTTTTCTAAAATCTACCATTTACGTACAAAAATAGTTTAAAAAAAAACATGTACATGAAAACAAGAATGAATTAGTAGGTTGCGAAAAAATCCTAAAAATTCGTTTTTTCGTAGTTTCTACCACTACCTCGCCTGAGAACGCTACATACCTGTAATACAATTATGACAGAGAAGTTGCCGAAGTATTAGGGGATGTATTTAATCAAGCCAAATATAGCTGTGTGCTGGACATTCCGAAGTATTCTAATTGTTGTGTTTACTTGCACGCGTGCGACCTCCGTTTGTAAAATCAATCTGGGCCTCTTCGTGATCAATAAATATGAATATATGATTACTATTAATATTAATAATACCGTGGTGAACAACTCTCTTAGGGTTCTTCCTACGTATACAATATTTACCGACTTTTTTTTTTTACTATTATTTACAGGTGCTCTTTAACATTTCAGGCCATCACCGTCCCTTTCAATTCAGAACATAAAATGGCCGATAAACTTTGCTCAGAAGTCTCTTATTTCAGGCTTGAGGTTCTTTTACGTGCCTTTACGTTATCTAGACATGGTATCCATGTCTTTACTTCCCTTCTGAAGGAAGCCATACTTAGCATTTTTACGGCAGAAAAAAAATCCAACCCTGGCCAGGATTTAATTGGGGGCGTGGGTTTACCAGGTAAGTATGGTTACCACTACACCACCAGGATCGACTTAAACCGAAGTGAACCGACTTGACCTTAATAGTTAATCATTAGATATTACTATACGATAACTCCTACAGATAAGCCATGTTGATTTAGTTTTCTTATTATCCGCAATATGTTCGCGGCTCCTCCCGAATGTGTCGCGTAATAACACTTCGTTTGTAAACAAATTTTATTGCATACAGTGTGCAGTATTATTACGACATATTACCATTATTCTGGAGGCTATGAATTCTAGTGTGAGAGCTGTTCAATTAAGAATTATTGTAATTTTTTATCACATACCTTTACTACTCATTCTTATAATTTTGATCACCTTTCTCAAAGTAATCCGCGTGGATGCTGTTCACCTATCCCAAGCGTTTCTGACAGTCTTTAAAGATATGCTGAAAACCACATTTGACAGGTCGTTCAGATATACCTCCGCAGCCTTCACCACGGCTTCTGATCATGCGTGTGTGTTTGTTTAACGCCCGTTTTTACTACTGGGGCGTCACAGGCGGTGGACATTGATGATACATGAGATGAAATGATAAACTGTAAAAGTTTTTTTTTTTTTTTTTTTTTTTTTTTTTTTTTTTTTTTTTTTTTTAAGGAAGGAAACTTTCTAACACTAAGTTTAGGGTACCCCCGGCATTTGCCATTAAAGAGGACTGAAAAAAAACTGGAAAAACTCTTGTCAGAAAGGACGATTATGATGGAATCTAACCGCAGACCTGCCGCTCACGAGTCCGCGCCTTAACGACCTCGGCCACCCGTAGCGATACTTCTGATGATGAAAACTGTCTCACACAAAGATGGTTCTTCAATTTGAGGAAAAGGGAAAGGCCACACCATTAAGTCTGAACTATAGGGAGGGTGAGGGATACACCTTACTTTGATTTTGGTGAGATATTCAGCAACATTAGCAGCGTGCGGCCGTGCATTATCGTGGTACATCATCCAGCTTATTGCAAAGAAATATGATCTTTTGCGTGTGATATAGCCTTGCAGCTTTTTCAGGATTTCTCTTTAGTACTCCTCAAATAGTTGTGTCTACAAATACGACATGCTGATAAACCATTTTTTGAATGTCAAAATAGGAGATGACGTAACTTTTCCACAGAAACAACTCCACACAGAGCTTTGCTATTTGCTCTCAAGATCAAAATGGAGTAGTCAAGTTTCATTGGCAGTGATTACCTTTGAAAGAAACTCCCCATCTTCCTCTATCATCATCCTCAACTGCATGCTAACGTCCTTTGTTCGGGAATCAGCTGTCTTGGGACCCACCGTCTCATGTGCAACATTTTAATTTACCATCTTATAGGTAGCATGCAGTAAATTTTGAGAATTTATGAAAGTATTTTTAATGATATTCGACAGTTCTCTTTCACAATGATGACAGTGGTGTTATTGTTCTTCCGTTAGAACAGAATTTATCGCAGCAACACTTTCCTTTGAAATTGATTGCATTCCTTCTTCTTAAAATATTTTAAACAATATTTGAGCTGTGTTACAGGGAAGAACAAACTCGCCGTAGGCCTCAGGTGAAGATTTGTTTGTCGCGTGTAACCTCCATTTTGCTGTAGGCGGAACTGAACATGTTTCAACTTGCACACCTCTTACAGGCTGAAATTGAAAGTAACAACAATGAAACAAGTGCCTTTAGCATTCAGCTAACAAAATATTAAGTAAAATTTTACTGCAAGAAATTATGCACGTAAAAATATGATAAATTCTTTATTGAACAGCCCTGGTATAGCATAGTAGTAACTATAGTGCAAAGTATAGTATTGTAAAGCTCAAGCTAATGCATTCAAGGTCAGTCGCAAACATGTACTAAAATATCCAACATCTGAACTTTTTTTTTTTCGGCAATTAGGTTAACTTAGTGGAATCTCAGGCGGTTAATTATCTAGTTCAGATCGATAGACTTAACATATAATCCAAGGAAATAATGTGACAAGGAAATATTATGCATATATACTTGTTAATGCTAAATATAACACTAAAAGTTCCGTAAAAAAACACACATAAATCATCGCTTGTCTCTAAGTAGTTACATTTGCAGAACTTTTTTCTTCAGGTATACATTACAAAATACGAAGACAGTTGACTGAGTTGTATAGGAACTACGATTGCATCCTGGGAAATAGTGCCTAAATTATTACATTGTTCCAGTCAAGGAGTTCGCTTCTCTAAGACCTTAGTCAAGTGACTATTTTCATTAGACAATTGCATTCGGTCTTTCATTGTTTTCATATGAATATGCTTGAAAATAAAAATTTTACAAATGCTAACCTGTTCAATACTACAACTCGACGACATCCTTCAAGGTCAATGGGATTGTATTGTAATCTCTGACTCTCTTCTCTCTCTCTTTCTCTCTCTCCCTGATCTCCGAAAGATGATTCCAGGTAACTAAACTGAGAATAAATCTTGAAGTGTGTCATTCTTTAAAAGAGTTGTAAGGCAAATGTGGGTACTTTTTCTATATCACACTGTAGATTTGTTCACTGTATGTCAGGTAGCTATAAAGCCGAGCTCACCTGCTGAGGAATCGATCATTTGTGCCGGACATCGTCATTCATCATAAGTTCTTTTGCTTTTCGTTCCTCAGCGCCAGACAACGATATGATGGCACGCAGCAGTGGCATCAACTCTACCGAAAACTTCATACATTAGCCCAGTTTGTCTACATCACTAAGGTTTTAAATAGACAGCAGCAAATCATAGTTGAAGCCTTTGTTTACCTGTGGCGCTTTTGAGAGAAATGGGTCTCATTAATTTTGAATTATTGAGATTTTTTTTTGTTTTTGTTTTGTTTTTAACGACTGCAAATTTGTTAGCAAAGGTCTATGACCAGAGCCCGGAAATTAGGCAAAATGCCTTTTCTATCTGGGTGGATGTATTTAAGAGTCCGCTAAATTAGAACATGTTTGCGTATATTTGGGGGGGGGGGGTAGGATTTATTTTTGCCTATTTGGGTTATCTAGCCTCTAAGGTTTAAAACCTCAGTATTTTAGTATTTTAAGTGTCTTTTTGCCTGCCTATTTTAATTTAAAAAATGGGTGAACTTTCGGGCTCTGCTCATTTACTCTAAAGAGTAAATTTATAACTATAATAGTTCACTGTGTCACATACGGGGAAGTAAAACAAGCCTCCATCACCACCTTTGGACCGTGTTACACTGGTTATTAAAAAGGATTCTTTTAAGATTTGTCCGTCCTTAGGTCATCTCGTCCACAGCATCCCGCCCCTCCATCTGAAGAAATCTGCCCAGCGAATCATTTGTCGTTCGCATTGCTCCTGTCGATTGTGTCCATCTCCTGTGGTCAGTATGCTCCCTATTTCCATTTTGTGAGGACGCCTTTGATGCCGGTTCTGTTTCTCAGCTCCTCATCCCTTCAAGGAGACTTGAGGATCTTGCCTCCACCCTACGCCGACATGGCTGGATCATTTGTTTCTGCTTTGAAGTCAATGCCCACGTTTGCCAGTCGTAGAGGATGACGGGAAAAACTAACAGTTCTCTAGGACTTCTGTCTCCAGACTTAATTATAAATTTCAGAGACCAGAATTTTCTTCATGGCAGACCTCGTCTCCTCTTGATTTCTTTCTCCGTGTGCTGTGAAATTACAGGTTTTGCATGCACATATTCCAGCGATTCTCCATTTTTACGGACTGTTTTTTTCTGTTGCATTTGTCATCTGTTTTGTTTTTGGTATTCATGGTCAGGTCCGATTCTCTACTGACCTTGTTCTATTCCTTTAAAATCTGTTCTAGAGCGTACGTCGAGCTGGCTAACAGTATGTCATCTGCAAACTGTGTTAGTCTCAGCCCAGATTTGTTTTCATACTTTAGTTTTCTGAACTGGTTTTCCAATAGACATATCATCATCATCATCATCATCATCATCATCATTATTATTATTATTATTATTATTATCATCATCATCATCACCATCATCATCATCATCATCATCACACTGGTCTACACAATTTTGCTGAATGAAAACTGTTCATATTTTCTGATTCCTTACCACATGCAATCTCTCAAACCAGCCTTAGTTTCGTCCCATGGCTACAGTTTTTCAGAAATTAGTATTATAGAAAATTACGGTTTCTATTATTTGTTCATTGAGCAAATACATAAAATAAATATCTGAAATATTTAAACAAGATAATAAATTGTTCACCTTGTGAATGGGACAATAGAGCTTAATCAGATCATTGAGCCAGGAAAAAATGGCCCCAAAGGAGTAATTTATTTCCTGAAGAAAAAAAATATATATGAAGTATGAACCATTAGTTTCTCCTTCTCTTCCATCACTCCACATTAAGTTAGACCTAATGATGAAATTTGTTACTGTTCTGAATAAAGACAGTGATTGTTTCAACTTTCTTGTTACAAAGCACCCACAGAAAACTGAAGCTAAGATAGCAGCAGGTGTTTTCGTGAACTTATGCAGGATGAGACCTTTCCTCTGTCCATGTCCGAGTTAGAGAAGTCAACATATAAAAAAGTGACAGAAAACTTTCTTGGCAAATGAGAACTATAAAGAAATTGTGAAGGAAATGTTACAACATTTTAGAAATCTTGGGTCAGAATGAGTGTTAAAGTGCAATTTTTCAACTGCCGTATTGATTACTTACCTGTGAATCTTGGTGCAATGAATGAAGAACAAGGTGAGCGGTTTCATAAAGACATTAAAACAATTGAAACCACAATCAAGGTCATTGGGATGTGTAAGTGATGGCTGATTGCTATTGGTGTTTGAAAAGGGACACTAGTGAAAGACATATCAGAACTTCGTAAAAGATGAGTTTTCTTCTCACGAATAATGCAACAGTTTGGAAATTCATAATTATTCATACATAACTCTCATTTTTTCGATATATTATTAATATTTAAATTAAAATTAAAGCTACAGCTCTTAGCTAAAAGTCTAAAAACTTAATATTTCATAAAAAAACATAAGTACGTTGTTACATTTGATGTGATTGTATTTAAAAACCGAGCCCAATAGAAAGAAACTGGAAAAAAAAAAATGAATTTACGACTCAATATGATGTATATCCAGGTGGAAAATTAAAAGTAAGCAAGGGGGGAAAATGTTTGTAGACCAAGTTGTTATTGGCGACAACAGAGAAGCATTTCTAATAGACATGGTGCAGGTTTCGTATCTTCTCGGTGTTCTCCAGATACCCTGATTTCATTCCACCAACGCTTCTCACTTCTTTTTCCTGACTTTCACTCCGTCTCATGTCTTCAGTCACTGTGTCCCAACCCGGATCCCTGGTCCGGAAAGTGCCAAGATGAACTACAATAATTTATTTGCTGAGCAGAGTAGCAAAGCTTCTTATGCATGTGCAGATATGAAACACTATAAAAATGTTATTTGCAGCGAGTTAGCCTATAAGGTGTTTATATATGTGTTTATATCACCTTTTCTCTGTTCAAGCCCACAACTCTGTCCAAACAAGTGAAAGTATCGTTAGTTGAACTATTCTGTAGCGTACTTTTCAGATGTCAAGCGGCGTGTTATGCAGCCGGTCGTGAAGATGAATGGTTTCTCTTTAACGCTCTGAATTACTGCACCAGCTGACAGGAGGAAACTTCTTGATTTAAAGATGCAAACCCATACGTTCTAAATGTGCTAGTTTATATTTATAACAGCATCCTGAACAAGTTGTCCTTTCCTTTTGTTATCGATATTTTCATGTAACAATATAAGCAAGTGCACCCATTGAGTCAGAATTGAGATTCGAAACTACGAGATTGTTGATTTGTTTCATTTAAGGGCGCTCTTTAACACCTCAGATCATCAGCGTTCCCTTCAATTCAGGGCGTGAAACAGCCGACAATTTTGTTCCGAGGCCTCTTCTTTGAGGTTCTTTTACATGTCGTAAATGTACGACACGGCACCCACGGCATTACTTCCCTTACGAAAAAAGAACTATCGGTCCTGGCCGGAATTGAACCCGCGAACTTACGTGAATGAGCTAAGGAGAAAGTTTTTGGCTGCTTGAAAAAAAATAAATGTATAACAAGATTCTCAGTAGATGTTTTTTGAGATGAGCATGACATGTAATTTTTGTAACTTTTTTTACTTCGACATATTTGAATTTTATGTGCTTTTTAAAATTCGTAAATAATCGTAAGAAAAGTCCATAGCAATCCAGAAAAGTTAAAAAAAGATATTTTAAGCCTTAAAATAGGCAAAAAGACAACACCAAAGAGGGCTCCCACCGACCACAAATGTACGGAAACATGTTCATTTCCAACTGAATCTTAAATATATTCACCCAGGTAGAAAAAAGGCTCAGTCCCTGATTTGTCACGAGACTTTAGTCCTTAGGGGATTCTAAAGCTACATTTAACTAATAAATTAAATTAATGACGATATTGCCAGTTTGGGGAACATCCACGTTTAGAATTGAAGGGATTTGTAGTTAATGTTTCTTGACGTAGCAACATTTGTCGTTGTGATCGCACATTAAGGAGCGCCACGGTTCCTTAGCAGCGCATCGCCATGGAGATGTTGCCAATGGCGGTTCCTAAAATATTTCCGACATAACTGACCAGCCCTTGTTCCGCTTCCGCTCAGTGACCCGTCTCAAATTTGCAACAAGTGCTCGGTCTGCTAATCCTATTGTTTTTAGAAATCATTGTATTAGAAACTGCAATATTTCTGCCAACGGTCTGACATCGCAAGTGGTGACTCTTTCGAGAAAATGAATGCTATGAAATGATATTTGCCCTTCTCTAAAAGGGGTTTTCCTCTTATACTCGCATTAAATTTTAAAATTAGAAGGGTGTGACAACAACAAACTTTTCTCTTCTGTACAAATGTGTAAATCATGAAAAAGGTCCTAATTCTTTTGCGTATGTCTCCTGAACCGCTAAGAACAACTTGGGTAGCTCTTGTTCCAAATTCCTGGTAATTTTCATAGTTAAGGACTGTTTTTTCGCTCTTGAAAGAATCGGAATTGTTTTGAATCTGGGTAAGATGTATAGAATGGGGTAAGAACTAAATGGGTTTTTGCTTAATACTATTCGAATAATTGTTCAGTTGTTTACATTTATATTAAAGGGAAGTATGGAAGGCCTATCCTTGTAATGTTAAATTTACCAACTTTTCTCATTTTCTCAGGGACTATTAAAGCCAATTATATGAAAATGTTACAGCATACACATGCACATAATTTAAATTTGCTAATCTATTTTCACTATTATACCATGACTCTAAAGTAAATTATAAATAATTGAAAATTATTTACTTTGTTTTCTATTTTTTTTCCGTGTTATTTTTTTACGTTATCACATTTTGTCTAGTTCTACCATATTAGATCCACATCATCACAATAATATCATGAATAAGTGGTAAAGTTTCAAAGTGATAGCTTTCACAGATTCTTAAAAAATGGAAAACTTATTCAAAAGTTTGTAGTTTTCCTATAATTATAGGCAAAAATGTTTTTATAGAAAAAGTAACTTTTTGAGAGAAACACCAGCTAAAAGCCAATATGAAATACAACTTTTTCCATCATTGAAGATAAACCACATCCTTCTGGATCAAATAGTTGCTGAGATATAGAATTTTATCTGAACAAGTGCTCGCGGGGGGAAAGGGAGGGCTTCTGCGGTGACATAATTAAAATTATATTAAAAGTACTTATAACTAAGGATTATTAATGAAAAGCCTATCAAAATAATGCGAAATTTCCAAATATTAAGATGGTACAAAATCTTTTAATACTTCCTTTAAGTGGACTATATGGACTAAATCATTAACATGGCAATTTTTGAAATGTGCACTGCAAAGTGAATTTGTGCGAGCAAAGCTTTAGAAGGCATAGCTCAGACAGGCATTAACCGCGAGTGGCATGTGGCGATGAGAGACGAAGTGAGGAGTGTTTGGTACGGTTGTCGTCTCATTAACTAGCCGTGTTACGCTGCCGCTATTTCTGATGGGCCAACGTCGTGTAACATGTTGCATCACAGTCAAGAGGCAGGAACTGTGCCAAAAGGCACCTCGCAGCTGGCCAAATCACAAAGTAGCTTTACAGATCACATACGAAAGTTCCGCTAATATAGCGCTTTCATTAGAGCCAGCTTTGTAGCACCGTCGGTCATTCTACCGGCACCTTTGTATCTATGACCCCATCAGGGCACTTACGGGAGGAAAGATAAGATGACGGAAAAACCGGGTGGCCAGGAGTCGGAGGCTCTATGCGCGGATGCGGTAGGGTCCCTAACATTTCCATAGATGTAAATCCACCGGTATACCAATAACTCTAGACGCTAGAAATGTTTGTCCTCCTTGGCGCAAGCAACCGCTACGCCGCACAACACCAGCTTGCGTTACCTGACGCTTTCCATCCTGTTGCTGAAACTATTGAATGAAATGAGAGCTTGTGGGAGATTGGAAAATTCGGAATTGGCCTAAGAAACCAGGAAAAACCAGGAAACATGCTAAATTTACGATGGCCGACCCCAAGAGATTTGAACCTCCCAAGTGTAAGTTTCAACGTTATAGTCTAAGAGACTCTGCTCGGTGTTTGTTCAGTAAATTGATGCATTACATTTTTTGCCTCGCCCCGTTTATCTCATGTACTTCATATTCTTCCTTTAAATGGCAGTGATGCAAATAACCTTCAAAATGGGAGGGGGGGAAAACGCGTGCTGATATTAAAAACTCCGTTACTTAGAAGCTATGTAAACTAAACAAATTCTTCAACAAATTGAATTTGTGAACGTTATTACAGACCGCTGGAGCAGAGATTGTAGTTAAAAAAAAATACAAGTAACGCTAACTGAATATATACATGTGTATTTATTTAAAAAAATACCATAACTTTCGGCATAAAACTACCACATGTTTTTCTTGTATCTTTATTATTTTATTTACGTGTTATGTTGTTACCTTCACGTTTCCAATTGCACCTAGCTGTGTAACAACTAAAACATCGTGATTACATTTAAGCTACAGTTAATTTTAAGCGCACGATTGTTCCGAAACCGTTCCACCTGCATTTATTGTACACTTTACACTAACAAAGATTGATGGAGTACATACACTACCGCTGAACATCGCTCCAGCCTTCCCTGGAATTCGGCTTTTTCCGCTGCCTTTCGGTACTGAAGCCTCAGGACGGCCACTGTCTATAAAGGCAAGTCCGGTTATTCGTCCGTGCGCATGCTCAGACTATTTCCCCATACCCATTCACATGGCACCGAGTTTATCGCTTGACGGAAATACTCAATTGTTAATGGTGACAATAACAATTTCCGGTATGCTACACCTCCCCCCCGGGCTATCTTAATCGACTTCCTCGGCGATTATAAAAATTCCGTTGTTAGGTATACCCCTACTCCTAATGGTTCGATTATCCTGAATTTTAGAAATTATTTTTTCTTTTTTATTTACGTGTATATACCGAGTTTCGTTGAAAAAAAAAATCAAATTTTGGATTTCAAATAAATTCCCACTCATAATAGAGTGATTTCGCTGATTTTCAGAAACTATTTTTCTTATTTCATTTCAGTGACATGTATCGAGTTTTGTTGAAAAAGTGCAGTCACTAGAATGATTTTTAAATTTCACTTTAGGTTAACCTCCACCCTCAATGGTTCAATTTTGCTGGTTAACGAACTCGATGAATTGTTTGTTAAATGATCGTTATATACGGAATTTCGTTGAGGAAAAACAAAAAACAAAAACAAAAATTGCGGTTACTAGAGCGTTAACAGACATTTTTTTTTATCGTCATTTTAGCGTCTAGCAAGTATGTAGATGAAGATTTGAAGAAAAATGTCAAAAATCTTTTCATGAGTACAACGCAACGCCTATATTTCTTCGGAATTAGCTAAAATGAGATATGATAATTAACTAAAATGCTTGTACAATTGGGCGTCTTAATTAACACGGAACAAACGCAGTCAGCAAATTTTAAACTGGCACAATGGAAGAGTGCTGTACTGGTGTATTTTTCTCTCAGAAGTACGCGGAACCTGCTGTACCTGTTACGAAATAGGATGAATGCATTGGCCAACAGAGTGATTTCACAAAAACAGAAAGATGGGGGATTTTGGACGTAGAGTAGGTTTCATATCCACGGCCCATTTAGTGAGTCCGCAGTATAATTTCACGCATTGCGCATGTGAGGGGAGCACAAGTATTTGCAAATGGGCCGGCCGTCTGTGCTGTACGTGACACAGTTCCAAAAGCTTCGCTCATTTCGGGAGCACATGCTGATGGAGCCATCGAGACGGCTCTTGGCATGTAGTAATGAGAGTTTTCGCAAATGCTTCTGCTTATTTTCGACTAAGTTCTTAAAATGGGTAAATGGCGAACTTCCGCTTTCGTTGGAGGTTCGGAGTAGTTCGTTATTAACTAGCCAAGCGAACATGCCCAAAAATGGATTTTCACTGCCGGTCCGTAGATTTATTTCATGTACTTCGTAGGCTAAGTGTTAGCAGAAACCGCTTCTGACCCCAATAACGGCTTGAATCTGTTGCTCCTAGTCCCAGTGTTTTACTCAGTAGCTTCCTACTCTTTCTCTCAGCTTCAGTTCTTGTTAACCAGCTGATCGTTGCGTTTCCTCGTTGTTTATGGTTTTGTCTGTTCAAAAGTAAACAAACCTTTTTAATTTTTTAAAATTTGAGCTTATTACTTGCACATTACTGACCTATGTCCTCCACGAAGTATTCCCCACTCTTTTGATATACTCCTAATGGCGTTTAAACTTCTGAAATAGTCCAAATAGGCGTTGTAAGTTCTGAATGCGAATTTTATTTTATCTCCTCAACTGAATCAAACACTATTCCTTTCATCGTAGATTCAGCTTTGCATATAAAAGTTTCGGATGTTAAGTTAAGAGAGTATGGAGGGTGGGGAAGAATAATCAGCTTGGCTTTTCCTCCCATAAGTCGCGAACAAGCCATGATGAGTGCGCTAATGTGCTATTATGTTGAAGTACCCATAAATTGTCCCTCCACAGTCAAGGCCCCATCCATCTCACGCTTTCTCGAAGACGTCTGAGGACATCTCTGTACTACCAGCGATTCACAATTTGACACTCCGGCACGAATATTTCAGTAGCACTTTGACCTTTGCCCTAACTTGACGAGCAAGTTTCAGTCTTCGTGAAGATTTTTCAACCCATAATAATGATGTAAACTTTCGTCTGAAAATCGTAAGCACAGATTCGTGTATCATCAGCAGCGATCTATTCGTAAAACATACATCATCATCAACTCGATCCGAAAGCCCCTGACAGAACGCGACGCGGTTGTTTTTCTGTTCTTCAGTCAACAGCCGAGGGACAAACTCTCTTGCGACCAATGTCTTCTGTTTAACATTTCATAAGAAATGTTAAAATTCTCGAAGAGTCAAGCGTCGATTTTCATGAACGTTTTCATTTAAATTCTGGTCGCATGAAGGTCGTCAGTTGACGTCGAGGACTCTCGATCACTTTTAAATCGCTTATTTCACTCGTAGCCCAGATTTCGGCGTAAACAATTATTTGCAAAAGTTCTCAAGAGTGTTTGTAAAAAATTTACAAAGTTTCAGGCAAATGTTAATGTTAATGCGCTCCTCTTGATAGCCATAATGTCAATAATCGCAGAACACTCACAACACTGTTGCATAGAAAGTAGCGTGGAGCTTGACTAAAATAAGAAGATAACACTGCGCGGCAAACGAGAGGATTCCTCGCTAACGTCAGAGCTAATGAATGCTACCAACCGCTTTTTGCTACTACACTTTTTTGTGTATGAGTGCTCGATGGGTGCCGGGCTAGTTAACAGTGGACTAAAATATCATTCGAATGAACATTTCGCAAGAGTGTTTAGACTTGTTTAAACACAATTCCCGTGAGCTTCTCCTACATTTCATAACAATAGATGAAACATGGATTCATCACTACACGCCAGAGATGAAGGAGCAGTCCAAACAGTGGGTGACAACAGGTGAAAGTGCACCAAAGAAACGAAAAACGGTTTCATCTGCAGGAAAAGTCATGGCTACGGTTTTCTGCGATGCTCATGGTGTGGTGCTGTGGACTACCTCCAGAAGGACCGCCACGGATGGCCGAGGTCGATAAGGCGCGGACAGCGGCCGGAGGTCTGGGGTTCGATTCCCACCAGGACCGTGCTCCCTGACTGAGGTTTTTTCCAGGTTTTCCTCACTCATAAATGACAAATGCTAGGGAGGTACACTAAACTTAGGCCTGGAACTCTTCCTTCCATTTATAAAACAAAAATTCCTCTCCAGTTTGTCATTTCATCAATGTCCGCCTCCATTGATGCCTTAGTAGCTAAAACGAGCATTAAACACAGGGATAGACCCATCACCGGGGAGTCTTGCGCTTTACTACTGGAACAATTGAGGGATGCTATTCACGTCCACCCCTTGCGACAAAGAAAAGTTCTCTTTCATCATGATAATGCACCTTCACACGCTTCTGTGACTGTTGCTGTGCATGACCTTCACTTATAAGTGCTTCCACATCCGCCATATTCACCGGAGTTAGCTCGTAGTGATTACTTTCTGTTCCTGAACCTGAAGCAATGGCTGTGTGGACGAAGATTCACATCAAATGATGTTGACGCTGAGACAGACGCTTATTTTACTGAGGGTAATAAAAAATTGGAAAGTCGTTGGACGAATTATATTGATTTACATGAGACTATGCAGGAAAATATTTTTTATTGGTCATACCAATAGAACGCCCCTCACTGCTGCTAATGTGACTGGCCTTTCCATACAAAAGCAACGTTTATAAAATATGTTATACATCTATATCTACATGATGATTTTATGTCGGCCCTGGTGGTGTAGTGATAACCATAACCTTTTAAACCCAAGATCGCGGTTTCAAATCCGGCCATCGATGGATTTTTTCGGGCGTAAAAATCCTAAGTATGGCTTCCTTCGGAAGGGAAGTAAAGTCGTGGGTACCATGTCGTAGATTTACGGCACGAAAAAGAACCTCAAGCCTGAAAGAGAGGCCTCTGAGCAAAATTTGTCGGCCGTTTCACACCCTGAATTGAATGGGACGTTGATGACCTGAGATGTTGAAGAGCGTCCGTAAATAAACAAATCAAAAAAAAAAAAAAGACTATGTATTGAGATCGAACCTTCGAGGGGTCCTACTAACTGTTGAACGGGCTGAGTTCTAAGAAAGTTGTTGATTTGCTTTATTTACGGGTGCTCTTTAACATCTCAGGTCATCAGCGTCCCATTCAATTCAGGACGTGAAACGGCCGACAAATTTTGCTCAGAGGTCTCTTCTTTCAGACTTGAGGTTCTTTTACGAGCCGTAAATGTACGACACGGGACCCGCGGCTTTGCCTTACTTCCGAAGGAAGCCATACTTAGCATTTTTACGTCTGAAAAAACCCAACGATTCTGGCCTGGATTGAAGCTGCGATCTTGGGTTTACGAGGCAAGTATGGTTACTACTACACCACCAGGACCGACTCTGGGAAAGTGGGACATGGGACACCGTGTATGAAATGAAAGTTCCCTGCTTTAATGATAAAATAAAAGCTACTGGATTAACCTCGAAAGATAGTGTTATTGAGAATAAGCTGTAAGTTAATTGTATCTCTTTTTCAGTCGAAACCCCCAAAATCAAAATGAACATAAAGATGCAATAAATTCGGTCACCACTGTGAGTAGCAGAGGGATGTAATTGAAGCTGTGACTTTGCACGCTAACAATCTGGACCTGTGCTGTAATAAATCTTCTCAGCGGGATTAGCAGTAGACGGCCTAGAAATGCGGTGATCAACCCCACAGTCATTATGCCGGACTGTGTTATTCTCGCTGGGAAGCGTTGCGAAACGGCCTAATTTTAAACGCGCGCCCGACGGCGGAGAACTTGATTTGACGCCAGCAAGTGTTAATGCAGCCATTTTCAAAAACAAATTAGATAGAAACACAGGAAGGCTGGCAGGTATTTTATTGTTCGCAGTCCCGCGGTGGAGAAATGGATGGGAAGGCGATTTCTCGCGGTGCAAAGTAGGCGCGACCCGCGAACATTGCAATCCCTAATGCTGTCCAATGGGACAGGCCGTTCGCGATTATTTGCCTTAATTTCTAATTAAGTTGCCAGTCGCTCGCAAGCTACAAAGAAGACAAGTGTTAAAACCTCACATTGGGTAACTTTATTTTTTAAATAGCCCAATATTAAGACCTCACCTTAACTACGCTTGTTTTATGAGACCCAGCATTTAAAAATTACTCTAGTGGCATTAATATTTGTTTTTTCGCAGCGAAACTCCATATATACCATTTAAATAAAATTAAAAATTTTGTTTCTGAAAATCAGGTAAATCGTGCCATTAGGAGTGGAGGTTTACCTGAAAACCGAAAGTTAAAAAGTTCTCTAGCATTTAATTTTCTCTATACCGTTTTAAAATAAAAGGACAAATTAATCAGTATATAAACTGTATTTATAACGATGCTACATTTAACAAAGATATCATCGTGAAGATAGCAAATGTGAAATATTAATCCAATATGTATATGAAAATTATATTTGAATGTAATAGCGCTTTGTAACAGCCTTCAAAAAACATTTGCGTAACATGTTTTTACTAAATTTCAAAGCCAGTGAAAAGCGATGCAACTTTCGATTGTTTATTGTTGTTTGTGTATATTTGCGTAGTACATTGTAATTGTTTTTAAATAGTAGCATGTTTTTGTTTTATTAAAACATATGAACATCATCTTAAATACACAACGTAACTCGAAACTTTCTGTTATTTCTTTATTTTAGTGAATGTAAAGAGATATCAAGGGCTCAGTTCATAAACATGATTGATTATATTTAAAAACGTTTAACAGTGCCCACACAATACAGCTTTGTTTTATCAGTGGTCACATGTTTAATTTAATTAACAGTATACCATAATTTTTGTGATTTAATCTTAATAACAATAATAATTATTTCTATTTTGTAATACTTATTGCAATAATTCTAATTTTGTTCCCCTAATAGCACATAGTATTGTCATAACTTATTTCATTAATTAATAAGGCAATAATTTGGATTCTATATTGTTTTTAAATTTGCTCTGCTAGGTGAGGAATTCGGTTAGTTTATGCAGCTCCTGCATGACGGACTTCTTTCTTTCTTTCTTTCTTTCTTTCAGAATGTTTGTAAAACGTGAAACCTCACCTTCATTACGCAAGTTCTATGTATGGGCTCTCTATATGACGGGGAATAAGTTATTGTCTCGTTACAATGCCAGGGGATAAAAGTGCACCAAAGAAAGGAAAAAACGTTTCCATCTGTAGAAAAAGTCATGGCTATGGTTTTCTGGGAATCTCATGGTGTGGTGCTTGTAGACTACCTCCAGAAGGACACAACCATCACCGGGGAGTATTACGTTTCACTACTCGACCAAATGAAGGATAATATTCAGGCTAAATGTCCACACCTGGCTAAAAAGAAAGTTCTCTTTCATCACGATAATGCGCCATCACACGCCTCTGGGATTGTTGCTGTAAAACTGCACGACTTTCGCTTCTAAGTGCTTCCACATCCGCCATATTCACCGGATTTGGCTCCCAGCTATTATTTTTTGTTTCCAAACTTGAAGAAACGTCTGAGTGAACGAAGATTCGCATCAAATGATGAGGTTAAAGCTGAAACAGAGGCTTATTTTTCACATTTGGACAAATCTTATTTTACTGAGGGTATTAAAAAGTTGAAAGCCGTTGGACTGAATGTGTTAATTTATGAGGTGACTTTGTTGAAAAATAAAAAGAACACTTCTCTTATATCTTTTATTTTCTTGGTCTGACCGAGAACTTTTAGAACGCCCCTCATTAACATGAACTTTTTTCTCTCTTAGGGACGATAAATATATTGTTGTTATAACATTAATCACACCATACACTTCAATTAATGCACAGAATGCTTGGCGATCGACTGGTCTATTTTTATAATACATTTGACCGGTTTCTACGCGTTGAGGAATCGTGTAACGTTTCCTATTTATTTGTCAACAACTGCAACCATTATTATATGTTAAAAGTAGGGAATTCTTATTGGAAGATCTACAGTGATATTCACTTCACTCATCTCCTAATGGACTACCCCAGTTGCTTAGCCATCCTGCTGTACTAACCGAAAGAAAAATAAATACTTTCAAATTAAGCGGCCACAAGGTTCGAACCAGGAAGACTTATGTTTGTAGTGTCGAAGCTTGGCATGTTTATATCGGCCAGAACCACTTAGCCGTGGCGCCTGGCAGCCCGCCAAACATAAAGACAGCTGCCCCCTCCATTTACAAGGTTCACTGGAAGCAGCCATTCTAAGAATGCTCCTTTGAGCCATGCACAAGATTGGCATTGTATTCATCGCTGACAGTGGTTCCTTTATCCTCTACGGCCTACCACCGAGCTAGTGCCTTGTACCACATCCGTGGAACATGGCTACCAATATCTGGAAAAAAAATGTTTTAACTAATGTGATAGCTTATTGGCGACAACATATACGTTCGTAGAATGTTGTGCTAGTCCAGATCCTCTCAGAGAGTGATGTCAGAACAAAAGACCCTTATAATAATAACAACAATAATAATAATAGTAATAATAATAATAATTAATTATCAGGTAAACCTATGGATCTAGTTGCAAATTACGAGCATCGACGATGATGGTTAACGACGGCTGGCAAGAAGGGTTTAGTATGAGGCCAATTCAGAGTTGCCTGTTAGCTTATGCTTCGTCCTGAAAAGACGAATATCATGCTACTTAAGACATCCATTGGATTGCGGACTCAAATTCATGAACCCCAAGAACCCTGGCAGTTATTCAAAGCTTTAAAAACGAACAAACAAATAATGAAATGCCTCCTTATTCAAATTTTTTATAAGATCGCCAGTAAGGAATTTTGTGTAAGAATGAAAGGTTCGCACAGTCTGTGAGTTCTCCAGTTATATACCCGTAAGAAGTTTTTTCAGAGGGGAGAAGAAAAAGTAAGAACGAATACGTGGCAGCCAAATGATCGCGAGTTCGAGCATTAACTTCGAATGTGGAAGACTTTAACAGGCTTGTGTTGGTTTGTTGTGTTAAAAGGGGGGAGCATTCATCACATTGTCGTGCGGTGTTGTTGCGTTGGTGCTTAATGTTGGCTTGTTTTAAAAGCAGTTCTATAATGATAAAAGAGAGGGGAAGGAGTAGAAGAAACGCGTAAAGGGAAGCAAATAAGAGATGAACAAAATGTGATAAACGCGAAAGGAAGAGCATTAGCAAAAGTAGAAATAAAAAGATGGCAGAAGGAGAAGAATGAAGCGAAATTAGTAAAACCAGGAACAGCGGAAAAGGAGAAAATGGAAGAAAGAGAAGAAGAATAAAAAAGAATTGACACAAATAGTACAAGAGATGAGCAAGGGGAAAAAAGAATGAAATGGAATGAAAGACGAAAGAAAAGGATTCAAGAGGAACGGTAGTAAAGAGAAGGTAAAAAAAAGAAGAGCAGTGGGCGAAGAAAAGTGAAAAGACAGAATTAGTGGGAAATATACAAAAATATATAATTTATAACAAGATAAAATTGGTAGTTGAAATACGGAGAAGTAAACAGTGGAGAAAATACAACGATTAACATTAGAGGAATGGAAAGAAATAATTATAAGAAGAAAAGAAATGGAAAGTTAAAGAAGCAGAAGTAGAGGAGGAAGGCAAAGGACAGGACATAAAAGCTAAGGAGAAGAATAAAGAAAGGAAATGTAAGGAAGGGAGGACAGAAGAAATAGAAAGATTTCTAGAAATGAGTAGGAAAAGGAGAACAACATTGAAGAGAAATTAAGGATAAAAGAAAAGAAGAACATGAAGAATGAGGAAAGTAATTAAAGTAAACAGAAGGTAAAAATGGAGACAAGTGTAAAGGCGTAACAGGTGAAATACAGGACAAAAGGAGAAAGGTATAAGAAGAAAAGGTTAATAATTGGGATCAGGATAAGGAAACGGTGGAGAAAATACAAGAAGGGAGGAGGAACACCACAAAAAATGGATAGAAATGATTGTGTTTAGGAGATAACACGTGGAAACGAGAGGAAGAGGAAGGGGCACTGAAGATGAGGAGAAGCAGAAAGAAATAACAAGTACGGAGAAGGAAGAAGGCATTTCTTGAAATAGATTTCTGTGACAGCTGCGTTTTAAACATAATATTACGTTACTTGACAGCTATGAAATGAATATGCAAATCCTGTCGTGTGAAATAATTTTGAAAAAAATGTGAGAGGTGACATTTACGGTGTCTTATCTGGCCCTGATCCAGCCGTAATTTCATTATGTATGTGTGTTTGCGTTTGTTCTGCCGGCTCCACCTGGATTTTGTTGACATGAACAGTAGCATCTAGATCTGGTACAAGTAGCAACCGTAACGTGCAATTATTTGCAAGTAATGCGGTTTAATGGTTAATTTATTTCAATTGACCTGCTGGCACATTTGAGACTAGTTAAACGGTCTGTGATCTGCAAGGGTTTTGCAGTGACGTTTCAGAAAACAATTAAAAACACAAGTTAAGAGAATGTGGTAGGAATCACTGCAAGTGCCGACATTTATCATTTCCGTACCACCTTGAGATAGACAACAAATTATTCACAATATTATTTGTTTGTGTATTGCACTCCAGGTTTTTGTCGGCGACGATTGGATGATAGCGCAATCTATCTCGTTTATGTCAAAATAATGGAAGCATCATGATATTCCAAATGTGTGAATTCAGCGGGAAAGATTATGGCATCAGTTTTCTGGAAGGTAATGGACTACCTTCCTAGTGAATCAGTTTGGAAGCACAAGGAAAATTTAAGGGGAGAGAAACTTGGATATCTAAAATCCAAAATATCCTACAAGAAGTGGGCAGGGATCAATATGGGTGAGAGGGAAAGAATGGGACAAAGATTTTGGCAAGAGATAAAAACAAGAATTGAGGATATTGAACAAAAAGGACATATGACCCAATCTTAATGTCAAAAAATATCTGATGTTGTATAGCACACTAAAAATGTGTGGGGAGAAGAAAGTTACATTGAAACCTGTGATAGGGCAGGAAGGGAAGGACTGGCATGGTTTAGAACAGGAATAATATATTTACGTCGAATAAGAAATGGATATATAAAGGGGGAATGTCCAATGTGTGAAGAACCAGATATTACTTAGAACGTAAGCAAACCAAGTTTTGGAAGGGACAGTTCCTTTTACGAAAATGGGGAATTTCACCAAATAGCAGGAGAATTTTAAATTTAAATAGAAACTTGTAAAATATATCGGCAAGGTGAGACAAATTGTTTTGAAAGGGGGGCAAGACAAATGGGAACAACAGTGTTGACAATGACATTATTTAGGAGTAAGATACATGCCCCATTACACACTCAACCTGGTTTAATTGAAATGGGGTACAAAAGGAATGTAACTTCATAAATTGAGGGTGTTTAAGTGGGACATTATACAAGTAAGTTTACGTGCATTGAAAATATGAAAATGTAACGGTCTACTTTGATTTCAGCAGGTTTACTTGTTTGTGAAAACTGCATAAAATGGTTCTATTTATATGTTAAAAATATTATATCTGCATCGAAATTGGAAGAAATAAATTCAATTCAATTATTTATTTTTTTTAAGTGATACGTCTATTGGAGCACGCTATATTAAACTTTTAGGCCTACTAAAGGCCTGATAAGACCCGATTTATCAAAGAAGAAAGTGATTATTATTTTTCATTTATGTATAAATAAATTTGGGAATTCCGTAAAATGAAGATGTCCCTAACATTGAACCAGTAACTGCCATAGACGTGGAAATAATGCAACGATCCTTGTTTTCTGAAACTGTAAAAATGTGCATTGAGTGTGTATTTGAAAACTTCAACCTTAGAGTCGAAAAAAACTGCCAACTTTGTCGGATGTGTGTAGACTATAAGACATGACTGTCTCTTTTTATGCAATAAAGTCATTTGATGTGATTTATCGCTGACTCGTCACCAGCACGATGAAACCCTGAGTTGTCATTGCAGTTATGGACTATGTTCCGAGATTTAATGGGGTTTCTGTAGCCACAAGAGCTGCCAGATCATCACCAGAACTCTCTCTAAAGCAGGATGCTACAATTTTGAGGAATGGCCTATATATACACACACAGCATGTAAAAAATAAGAGGTCGCAGGCTTTCATAACACGCTTTCCAGTTGGCGGACCTTTATGAATGACGAAAATTTGTATCGGGGCAGAGACGGACCTGACTTAGCAAGGTAAAATTGAGGTTGGCTCCAGCTGTTGAATCTGTTACAGGTAAATAATTGCAACTCATCCTCCTGAAATAACTCTGCGGGTGAGCATTCGTTTAACATTTCACTGCTCTGGAACGCAACCTGTTTCTGTATTAGACGTGCAGGGTTCAACCCTTGCTAGATCGATAAATATTTCAAGGGAAGATATGTTTATGTCACTTCTTCTCTCTTAAAAAACCACCACGGGTGGCCGAGGTCGTTAAGGCACGGACTCGTGAGCGGGAGGTCTGAGGTTCGAATACCGCCAGGACCGTCCTCCCTGACTGAGGTTTTTTCCAGGTTTTCCTCAGTCCTCATAAATGGCAAATGCCGGGGAGGTACCCTAAACATAGGCCTGGAACGATTCCTTCCTTAAAAATAAATCCTTTCCCAATATATCATTTCATGTATCACCAGAGTCCATCGCCTGTGGTGCCTCTGTAGCAAAAAACACAATTAAACGTTTAATTAAGCGTTAAACACAATTCATTCATCCTCTTAAAAAAGCAACGGCTGTAGACATTGTAAGAGACGCCATCCCCTTCTAAGAGACGCCATCCCCTTCTAACGGACAGTGTTGTCATTAAAAAGATTATTGAATAGTCATTGCCTAGAATTGTAATTTTTGTTTAATTCTAAGAAATGTTATAATATTCAAAAGATAAAAAGACGCCATTTCAAGACACGCCACTGGTGCATTCCGTCAGCCCTATTTTCTCACTCCTTCGATTCAAGAAACAATAGGAAAAACTGCAAAACAATTTACGAACGCTCTTTAACATCTCAAGGTGATCAGCATCGCATTCAGTTTAGGGCGCGAAACGACGGATAATTTTTGCTCAGAGGTCTCTTTTTTTTTCAGGCTTGAGGTTCTTTTACTTGCCGTAAATCTACAGCACGGGACCCATGGCTTTACTCCCCTTCCGAAGGAAACCGTATTTAATTTTTTTACGCCCGAAAAAAATCTATTGACCCTTGCAGGGATTTAACCCGCGATTTTGGTTACCATATACCATGAAGACTGACTCACAAATGCTTCTAGTACCAAATGTTATAATATATAAATGAGGTTTTTTTTTTCATCTAACATTTCTTAAAAATACGTTTTATTAAAGTAAATAAGGCGTGACATGTTTGTTAAGAGTGAGTGAAGAACCCTGAGCAAATCTACACATTTGAATCACCAAAGTAATAACTATGTGGATTTTCTTTCTCGAACGATACTGCCAATGTATTTTTAAATGACATGTTTATTTACGTTCCTAACTCAGTCTAAGTATTTCTGGAATGTTAGTTTTAATACAAACTAAAACTGTGTGCACCTCATTCGCAATAATGCCGAAATGTGTTAGGCGGGCGACTGGGCGGTCGCTGCAGCTTTAAATGTGTTAATGGCGTATTAAACCTGAGTTTAACAGGAGTAATATTAGAGATTTTTTTTTCTTTGTCCCTTTTTTCTGAAGGATGTAGAACAGATAAATTGACAATAAATGTCTATGTAATCACCGGTTTCTTTATGCATCATTCGTGTTATCGAAACTCAGAAATGTTTGGTTTTTTATTTATTTATTTATTTATTTTCAGCATACGAAATCATTTAACAGAGTTGGGTTGTAGAAGGATATTTCGTTACTTCAGCCTTGCTCAAGGATTGGCCGTTTGCGCTTATCCTCCTAGTGGGAACACTTTCGGAAGGAAGGGATTAGGTGTGGGAGACACCGGGAGGTCCTGCTCAATGGCTATGAGGGACGGACGTAGAGGTTGTTTCCAGAGAGAACATCCCGACGGTGGCGGAAGCCCCCAAAAGGGCCACTTGAGGGAATTCTAAATTGGTGAGAGGGGTGATGATTGGAGTTTGATTCGACGCAGATGGCGCTCGCCACCAATTACTTCTCGTGTCGATCTCTAGGGTATTTCGCTGGTGGTTTGCCGGGATTGAGTGCGGGGAATTACTGATGAAAAACACCTCGTTGTCCGTCGCATGCGCGAGCGAACTTCTGGTTTTGTCCGCCAATCAGGGCTGATCTAAAAGATAAAAATGAACTTCGTTGGTGTTCACTACCTCCTAAAAAGAAGACTGCACACACTATCAACATTGCTTGTCAAAATGCTTGGGTAAGTCATATTCACAACAATGCCGAGCCTCTGGAAAGGAAGAAAAAGAAACAAAAATCAACGTTGCGCTGAGTGAATATTTCATGCTGCCGTGGATGGAGAAAAAGCTTCTTATTCCGATGTTAAGTACGAGCTTCGTAGTATCATTCATTCCGTTATCGGGAAAGAAGAAAGACACGAAGACGACGCTACAGAACCATCAACAACCGAAAGGCAAATGACAACCACTATTTTGTGGAAAGGCATTCTGCAAAGAACACCGAGCGCAATTGTGCACAAACTGCAAAATCACTGTTGTGACCGAGGAAACAGGGCTTGTTTTCGCTATAAGTTATAATTGTTAACTTTAATATGTAGCTGCTAAACATAGTAGCATGTTTTTTTTTTTTTGAATGATTTATTTATGGATGCTCTTTAATGGCTCAGGTCATCAGCGTCCCATTCAACTCAGGGCGTGAAACGGCCGACAAATTTTGCTCAGAGGCCTCTCTTTCAGGCTTGAGGTTCTTTATCGTGCCGTAAATGTACGACACGGACCCACGGCTTTACTTCCCTTCCGAAGGAAGCCATACTTAGGATTTTTACGCCCGAAAAAATCCATCGGTCCTGGCCGGGTTCGAACCCGCGATCTTGGGTTTAGGAGGCAAGGTAACCACTATACCACCAGGACCGACACATAGTAGCATATAATATGTATAAATTGACATTCATACTTCAATAAATATAGTATAATTAAATGTAAAGTTTACAAACGTTTGAAACAGAAATGTATTAAATAAGGTTTGTGTTCCAGGGTTAAAAAGTCGGTCCTGGTGATCTAGTGATAACCATACTTGCCTTGTAGACCCAAGATAACAGGTTCAAACCCGGCCAGGGTTGATGGATTTTCTCGGGCGTAAAAACCCTCCTTCCTTCGGAAGGGAAGTAAAGCCGTGAGTCCCCTGTCGTAGATTTAGGGCACATAAATGAACTTCTGAGGCTTCTGAGCAAAATTTATCGGCCGTTTCATGCCCTGAATGGGACCCTAATGATCTAAGATGTTAAAGAGCGTCTGTAAATAAGCACATCAACAAAAATAGGGCTTAAAATGAACCAGCTGAGGCATTGCCGATATAACACAATTAATACTAGAGGTTGTCATTTGTTATGCCAATGAACAGAGAAATGTGCTGTCTAATGCTGAGCAAACAAATTGGGTATTTTCTGCTTAGCATTACTTTGGCGAGTATTTGCTTAATTTCTGCTATGTTTAATAACATATATAGCTGTTATTGTAACGTGCTAAGTTTCTCAAAGGAAAATAAAAAACATTGCTCTATAATTAACATTAACAAGAATGAAACTGAGTAAAGAGTATACGTCAGAAAATTTTCCGGTGAACTGTGAAATACACCAATGCCATCATCAGCAGCGTTCGGCATGGACAACATTCTTTTGTTCATTCGTTACAGCAGTTGAGTAGTACACGATACGCTTACTTGACATAACTCTTTGTCTTGTCGCAATATTGGCAGGGGTTCCATGGGAGTCTACAGATTGGGTGCATCTGGCCAGGGAGCGTTGTTGGCATACGTAGCTACTTTCATAGTGGTGCCCAAAGTAAAGAATGTAGTATGTGAAGTTTCACCGTCTTAATGGATCACTGTCCAAGTCATCTTAACTTTTTATAATGATTTGTTGTAACATTCCTTGTTACAGCCAATTGTTGATTCAGCAGAGAGTAAGAATAAGGTTAAAAATAAATGTTGAAAGAGAAATACGTTAAGTGTTTGGAGTATAGAAATATCGGAACTATCAAAGAGAGGGAGAGAAAAATAATACAAGCAGATGTTAACCTATAAAACATAGCCAAATGATAATGAATATAAATTCACCAAAATAAAAAATCTTGGGATATTTTAAAAAGTGAAATAGAAGACTGTGTTTATGATAGACAGCAAATGTCTGATAAATTAAAGAAATTATTCAATAAAGGTGAAAGAAAATTTGCAAATATTAGCGCCATGCAATAAAAGAGAAGAAACGAGAGAAAAATATATTTAAAATACATACAATATTAAGTATTTTAAACGTACCAAAATAATAAAAGATTTCAATTTTGGCTGCAAAAATTGTAACAGAAAAATAATTTGGATTTAGCAAAGAGATATCTTGCACAGACGAAAAAGAACAGAATTCAACATGAAAATGTGTTGCGATGGTTTTCAAATTAACGGGTAATTGGGAGGAAGAGGGAAAATGATTAATGGATGATTTAGTTGGATTGTAGATTAATTAGTTGTATCTATAGCAATCTCTTCCTTTTCCGGATGCTGTGCCTTGTAGTATCACTTTTGTCTCGACTTTAGCTCGTGATAGAGATCACTGGAGTTTTGTGTCAGAAGGAAAGGAAACAGCATCTAGCAGAAGATTAAATTTGGGTAATTGCATATATACGATTTATTTACCATTTAATAAATACTCACATACATTATAATAGCGTTACTACGTGACAGGTAAATCAACAATGAACAAATGAACCCAAGATTATCGTATGATGTTCTGTAAAAGATGTAACTCACATTACGCTTTGCTAGCGTTGCTACAACAAAATGGAGCCAAGATTATCGTTTGAACAGCGGAAAGCAATTTTGAAGCGTTATTGGAAAACCGAGAATGTTGTTGAAGTTCAAAGGCAATGGGGTCATGTGTACAGAACAGAACGGCCAACGCGAGTAACAATTGCACGCATTCGAGACAAATTTGAGGCTCATGGTATCATATGCGATGTTCATAAGGGCAGATCAGGGAGACCTCACGCAGCAACAAGCCCCTAGTCCTCGGCTATGGTTTTGGAACGTTTTGAGCACTCACCGCTGAAATCTACAAAGCAATGTGCACGTGAGACTGGGATTAGCAGAACCAGCGTACGTCGTATTATTAAAACAGAAAAGTTGAATGTTTTCATCCCAAGACTTTTGCATGCATTAAATGAAGATGACCCTGAAAAGTCATGTGCTGCAGTCGCTGAGGACACTTTCGCAAACGTTATTCAATCAGTAGTTCAACGTACTCAGAAGTGCATCGACGTCGACGGTGGGCATTTTGAGCAACTGTCGTAACTGTAAAAGTGTAAGATGATTAGTGCTCATCATTTTCTGTTTGTGTGAATTCAGTTTTGTTATGTTAACACAGTTTTTTTTGTTTGTTTTGTTTTGTTTTAAGGGTGTGTACATTTTTTGAGCACCTCTGTATAAATGAAATGACAGGAGAAAATAGAACGGCAATGGCCTGGCCGCGTTTCGCGAGATGGAAAGCGAAGAAAATGACGACGCATGACTCAGGGGAAAAAAGTGTCTTATGTGTGGTACAAATGAAAAAGTGGGTACAAATTCTTGCGGAATGTGAAGCTACAGAGTACGCAAGGCCGTAGATTCTCTCGGAAAACTTTGTGAGGTCGAGAAGGAATAGAGCGGCATGTCTAAATTTGTTAGTATTGGATAAGAAAAATTGGCAGGGGCTGTGGAAATTTAGTAGGAAGATAATGCTGGCAAGAGAAAATCTCTATCTAAGAGGACGTAGCATATAATGTACTTACATATTTTAAATGTACTTCTATTGTTTTTTTTTTTTGTTTATACATTTATGTATTGAATTATGTTTTTCGCTTGTTTGGTGCCTTGTAATTATAAATTTAAAATTCTTATTAATGGTATCAATTGTTTTCGAAATGAAGGGGAGGGCTGTTTCATAGTGTTTATATGTATGCAATTCTGCGAGAATTTCACGTGTAGATAGGAGCCCGAACGGTGTGGCCTAGACACGTGCACCGGTTAGGAATTGATTTCTGTATAAGCAAGCTACTACTACTGCTACTGCTACTGCTACTGCTGCTGCTACTGCTGCTGCTGCTGCTGCTGCTGCTGCTGCTACAATGCAATATTTAAATGTGTCACAACAAATAAGCCTGCACAGAACAAGTTTCAATATGAATCGGTCTCAGTGTAGCCAACTTATTCTGAATAAAATTGCCACTTCTATAATTTACAAAAATGATTACCAAGAAAGCCTAATATACAGAAGTATATATTATATAAAATTGACTCACAAAATCTATGCATGATGAGAAAATTCTGATTACGTATTTTATTTTAGAATTTTTTGAGTAGTGTTTAACGCCCGTTTTCACTACTGAGGCACCACAGGCGGTGGACACTGTTGATACATGAAATGAAATGATAAATTGGGAAAGGATTTTTTTTAAGAAAGGAAGCGTTCCAGGCCTAAATTTAGGTACCTCCCCGGCATTTGCCAGTTATGAAGAATGAGGAAAACCTGGAAAAAACCCAGTCAGGGAGGACGGTCCTGGCGGGATTCGAACCCCAGACCTCCCGCTCACGAGTCCGTGCCTTAACGACTTCGGCCACCCGTGGCGGTTTTTTTAGAATATAAAAACTGCACTGGAGTCAGTTTTCGGTTTCCTTGTAAAAATAATTAAGTTGGCCGGTATTAAAAGATCACGTTTTGATTTTCATTTATTAAAAGGAACAACGCGTATGGAGGCATTGTTGTTCATTCAATCCACGCCATGGTGCGAAATCATTAAAAATAGTGGGGGAAAGAAAAATTCGAACTAAAAGTAGGATAATTTTACTGATTAGGCAACAGTGCAGTTAATAATCTGAGACTTGATTGTTGACTGCAGTTGTAGCGCGAATAAGTGCAGAGCTGCAACATTACTGAAGCTCTGAACCTCATTCTATTACTATCAGTAATATTTTCCTTGTCGTTTTATAATGAAAGGGTTCTCCTACCCGATAAATTTGAGGTAAAATGGTCGGTGATTTCGCAGTTCAGACTGTTGTTTTATTCCGTGAACATGTTAATAAATAATGCTGAGATGGTTCTTGTTTAGGTTGTTCTCCCTATAGTTGGCACGTATCGCGTGTTTACCACGGTTACGTAATATGCCACTCCGCAGCCCACGCCTTGTAGCGAGCTTCTCGTGTTGACCAAGGATCCCAGATTCGAATCTCGTCAGCAGCAGGTGTTTCTCCGCTTAGTGGGAAAGATTGTTTTTGTTTTGTTTCTTAGCTCTGTTACGTATGCATGGAGAGTTTTTCCAACGCCGTGACCCAAAAGCGAGGCATCGACTTGATGCGCCTCATTTGGTTAGAGCGCCTGATATATCGAATCGCGTCATGGCCTAGTGAAGTTTTTTCGTGGCAGCTTAGCCTAAGCCCCTAAATACTCGATTATAGATGGGAACTACAACGGTTGAATGAAAAGCAATGCTTCCGTGAACATTCTGCGTGATTTATTAGTATTTTAATAAGTAAAATGCATAAATAATTGTTAAAACGTTATAACTCATTACTGAACAATTACTAGATACCTGAATATGATTAATAATTGCAAAGGCTTCCATGGCCAGACTCCTTTGGAAAATAGTGTTCTGATAAGGACCACTTCTTGAGGCTTTGGTCTGCTTTGACGAGCTCCTTCTTGCACTGTGGCGTTTATGTTGGTGTTTTTGTCCTCTTGGGAATTCTTCTCGGATTTGCGTAAATTGATAGCACATGCTTCTACACTGGAAACAATATCGATGGTGCAAACTTCGGAACTTTCGCTAAAACGTTCTTGATTGGTTCGTCTATGTGGCTTGAGAGGTGAATGATTGGTTACAAAGAAAAAAATCATAAACTCTTGAAATACACTATGGCCCAGTTGTATAAAAGTTACTAACTGGAGATTGCTTTTAACGGTAATTGAGAAGTGAAGGTTGAAAAGAGAATTAGTCATCATTTCTGATGCATAAAAATAATTTCAGACTTCGTAGACTCGAGTTTGCAATAACCGTCAAACTTACGGCAACATCGCGAAACTATAACGAAATTCATGTTTAGAACGAGTGCGAGTTGATGTTCAACTGTTCAACCTGGGAAAGTCAATAATTATGCAGTCTCCCGCCTCCTAGACATTTTTCCCCTTAATATGCCTTAAAACAATGGATAAGGAAATGTCAAAGCGAATGCCAGGAAATTTTAGCAAACATGAGAAGGATATTAATATTGATCTGGTGCTAAATATAAGGGAATAATTGAAAAAAGAAAAGAAGAAGAAAGACAGATTCGATCTGAAATACGATAAAAAAACGTACATAGGCTGTTGGGAAATTGTCAATCTATTATAAGACTTCTGCATTTTACCCCCATATAATAATATAATGACTACCTTCTTGGTCTAGTGGTTAGCGTTGCTGACTGCTGCCCGGGAGGCCCGGTTTCGGCACCTGCTTAGGAATTTTTCTAAGATTAGGGGAATCTGGAACGGGGTCCACTCAGCCTCGTGAGGACAATTGGGAAGCTGCCTGATAGAGAGGTGGCGATCTCCGATCTAGTAAGCCGCGATAACGATCAACAGGATGCGGTGTGCTGATCACATGCCCCCCTGCAATACTGCTGTCTACCAATGAATTCATGTGATGGAGGTAGAAGACAAGGTGATCGTCAAGGTAAAGCTCAGGCCCACATGGGCTCTAAAAAGTCTTCACAGAGATTATAACATAATGCGCATGTGTGTACAGTCTATAGCACCTAAAACTCCAGGAAAGTTACGAATATTATAGAAGCTTTGCATCATCCTCTTCGGTTGGCATTTTAATGAATTGATGTCTCAGAGCTGCTATTGCTCTAGTAACTTAATGAATGACTCTACTGGTCGTTCCTTTCTCCACTTTATATACCTGCAATAACTGTTCGGAAGCTCCCTGTCGCATAGAACCTTAAAATTAATAGTATCACGAACATAGAATTCAAAGCATGATTTCGCTTAGTTTGTGATTGTAATCGGGGACGTAACTTCTGTTCCGTTTCTTCTACTTTTTTTTTACTATAAGAGAAATCGCATTTTGAATTGTTTGTCATCCATTTCTAAGAACGGACTATTTCTCTGATGAAATATACGAGAAGCATGGTGAAATTCTGATGTTAGAAGAATCAGAAATCATTACTATACCGGCTGTAAGGTTAACCTAACATAGCCTGCAGTTAAACTCTTGTCTGTTGTGAAACATTGAAGAAACTTTACACAAAATTAAAATAAAGGTAAACTAACAATTTGATTTATAAATAAAGTTATGCTTCTATACTCTGGGAAATGTTTTATTTAACAATTACTAAACTGAAGTTTAACTTGTGAAATTTCGCGAGTTAGATTTAATTTGAGGTTAAGACGAAAGAGTCTTAGATTTGTGTTTATACAACCAACATTTCCAAGTTAAGTGTAACTGATGGTTAATTTTATGCCGTAAATTCAAGTTAACTCTATATAATTGGCCCTAAATGCACTCATTATCAATGGATACTGCCAGGACATTAGTCATTTCCAAGAAGAAGAAGAAGAAGAAGTCCATGGAGGACAGAAATAACACGCGGTAGCTGTCACAAATAGGATATCAAAAGTACTGAAAAAACATAACATACTACGTTATTCATCCGTTAAAAAGTTCGTTCCATTTATCGCCCTGTAAAGGAACTTGTGACCCGCTTCTTATAAACCAGGTGTTTACAAGGTCACATGTGACTGCAAAGAAGCATACATACATCGGACAGATGGGACGATTCATTGCCCCACGTCATAACGAGCACGTCAGGAATTTTAAACTTAATAAATTGGAAAAATGTGCATTAGCTGAGCTCGCTACATCAACTAGTCACCACATTAGTTTTAATGGCATATAAATCCTAGCTCACTATCAATATTGAAAGTTTGATATTCGTTGTTGTCATTTCCGGTTCCTGCCTGTGAGAGGCGTGCAAGGTGAAAAATGTTCGGTTCCGCTTACAGCACGTTGTAGGTGATACATGCTGCTGTGAAATTTTTAATTCGTCTCAACAAATCTTCTGCCGAGCCTTATGAAATGTAACAGAAGATCCATGGAGAGTTTGCTCTTCTCCATAACAAAGTTGGAAGATGGTTTAAAATGTTTAAGGAGAAGAGGAAATTAATTTCAAAGGAAGGTGATCCCGGCGCTCCAGTATGTGCTCTAACGGAAGCAAAAATTAACACCGCAGCTTTTAGAAGTTCAGAATGGTGTCACTCACACGTTGGCAACTGAGAGGTTTAACACAAGACGTGTTGATGCACGGTGGTTACCAGGACTTGCTGATGCCCGAAAATTACGTTCATGTGCAGTTGAAGATGGCGGACAGGAGGATGCGGAGCTTCTTTCAAATGAAACTTCGATCCTGAGAGCAGCAGCTCAGCTCTGTATGAAAATCTTTATTTTAAAAAAAAGACTCTTGCTCTTGCTTCTATTAAGAAAGTTATTGTCATCTCATTTTTCAATATTGAAAGGTTTACCAGCAGCTTGTCGCACCTGCGCACACACCTGTAACTGGAGGATACTACAGACGTGTCTTGAAAACTCTGCAAGGCCATGTCACACGCAAAAGCCGCATTTCCATGCAACAAGTTGGTTGCTGCACTGCCATAATCCACGGCCTCATATTTCAAATATTGCTCAACATCTCACAAAAATCAACGTGGAGCGGTTCCTCACCCGCCCATATTTATCCCCGAGTAACTTTTTCCTTTTCCCACGTTGAAGAAACGCCTTCGTGAGAGGCAATTTCGTCATCAGAAACAGTGATGAAGACTGCGGAAGAGATTCTGAAAACCTGTCAAAAAATGGTTCCAATACGTATTTGAAGACTGGCAGAAACGTTGCATTCAACGGGGAGTACTTTGAGAAACAGAATGAAACTTATGAGGATGAGAAAAGGTATGCTGTATGTCATTGTTTATTTAACAGCCCTCGTAACGTGTAGATTTGTTTTTACATTAGTGGAAATGCCAAAAATTATTACCTTCGGCCTGAATGCAGCGCAGTAATCGACGTGTTGGTGTTTGTGGCATTCAAAGTAACCCTCCCCCCAAATTCTAACAGATTTTAGTGTAGTGAATGCTCAGGCCAGTCAGACTTATTCATTTGTTAGAAATTTCAGCCACTTGACTAAAAGTTGAGGATGTTCTACTTGATATACATGGCATATGATAGTGCACGCCAAATTTTACCTTTCTGGGATAATATGACTGCAGGTCAAAGTTGGCTGTTTGGAGCCCATCCTGTAAGGTAATTCGTGTCTACATCACTGGAGTAGTCGTTCCTGGTGGTGAGGTGATAACCATATTTGCCTTCTAAATCCAAGACCGTGAGTTCGATCCCGACCATGGTCGATGGATGTTTTCGGGCGTAAAAATTCTAAGTATGGCTTCCTTTGGAAGGAAAGTAATGCCATAGGTCCCATGTAGATTTACAGCACGTGAAAGAACCTCGAGCCTGAAAGAAGAGGCCTCTGAGCAAAATTTCACTCTTTGAATGGAACGGGACGCTGATGACCTGAGATGTTAAAGATCGTCCGTAAATAAAACAAATCAACAACACTATAGTATAAACTTTCACTGTCTCGGAAACGTGATCAAATATAATAATGTTTATGTGACCCTTTTATTTATTGTTATCCAAGGCTTGTAAAAACCAATGAAGCACCCCTGGACCATTAATGTTTTTTAATTAAGCACATAAACGAACGTCCTTGAGCCTTCGATGTCCCAGTTCGTGAGAAAACCGGGCGTTTCGGTTAACATCTTGAAGTCATCCAGAGCGCACCCAAACCAGGAAGGAGTGGCTAATATCCTTGGCGGGAATTGCAGCTCTCTTAACACTGTGTTGGAAGGCCAGGCCAAACAGATGCACCTCTTCCCACGACCCAAGGGAGAAAAAGAAGAGATAGACCGGTTCCAAGAAGCTTGCGTTATTTCGGTCCACTCGATACGTAACACGCGCCACCATTCCACCTAAATTTCACGCTGCAACTTTACCCTAATGGGGAAGAATGGCCCCCAGCCAGTTTTGTTAACCTACTGCTTCATTGGCAGCTGCGATTTCTGCACCAGCCTTTGCCAACTTCATCTGACGGTGAAATGAAAGTCATTTCATATTATTTTCATCACTTACCTCTCAACAACTTTTTTGCGGGCATTGTATAGGCCCATAAGGCAGGCTTCTATTAAATAAAAGCGTTTTGTTCAACTGACATTTGTATTTGCTTAGCAGCCTAGCACAGTTTCAGAAAAAACGAAATCAGCTGATTAGTTTTTAGAACAGCTTGTTTTAAACAGACGCGACTGATTACTTTTTTTATTCATCATCATTATCACGTTGTAGGTGTTTAACATTCATTTTTACTGTTAATGCATCATATTTTTAAGTGAATTCTGCATAAATTTATAGACAAGTTCCCAGTGACTACAGGGCATTTTCCTTTTAAGTTTCTGAATATGTTCTAGCAGGGAATTTCTTGTTCAATTTCATCAAAATGTTTTCATGGGAAAAGACAGAAACAGTTTGAGAAATGTGAACATTGAGTAAATCTAAGGATGTGCTCAGTGCTGAAGACGAGATACCAATCAGCATCCATAAATGTCTGAAGGAAGTTTATGTAGATGGAGGGGGTAGAAACTTTCTTTAAAGTTAAAAGTCGTCTTCGATTTGTTCGTCCATTGGCAATCAGACAAATGTTCTTTTGTGAGTTTAGCTGTCAACGTTCAAGCAAAGGTTCTTTTTGAGTTCAACCATCAACAATCAGGCAAATGCTCTTTTGCGAATTGAATTGCTAGTTATTGCTAATGAAGTTTTAGCAGTAGACTCGATTAAATCTAAAATTATGCTCTTCCATCTCTGTCAATGATTGGTTTTAAGAATATTTCACAAAAGTGTTTAAAGACGTGATCATTGCTGGAGAAGAAATTATATATATTATTTACAGGCATTTATTTGTTATTCTATGCTAATAACTTTCGCTAAAGCTAAATCCACCCCTTGTGAATTCTTAGGCATAAATAAAACATTTTGAAATCATTATGGGGTATTTTGGTTTTTTTCTATTTCAGCCAACGTACCAGAATCAGAGAGTAATCCATGAAATCACCACGACTACGAAGACTACATATCCCCAACAAAGTCCACCAGCAAAGATGGCGTCCTTGAACAACAACCTGTCAGAACTAGACACTTTACTGCAAGACCTCAGCAATGCTCGCTACACTGGCTACGTGGAGAGGAAAGGTGAGTTTGGAATCAAGTGAAAATACAATAATCTAAAAAATTGTTTTCTACAATCTCTCTTTCTCTAACGGACAGTTTTTCCCTCCATGTTTTAAATCTTACATTGCAAAAACATGGTTCATTAATAAAATTAGAAGCAAGCAATGAAGATATATTTTTTTAAATGAGTAAGGATCCCCCCCCCCCCCAGTTTATATAGTTGAGCAAAGTTTTCCAGTTTTTTCGCCATGCTCAAATTTCAATCTTTGGCAAAATTAAATGTGCAACAAATAAAATTAAAACAGGAAAGAATTGTTGTCAAAATTTAGACTGTTAAGTTCGTAGATTAAGTTGCTCTTGTTCTAATAAGCGCGGTCAAACATTAGCACACCAAAGAGGATTATACGAGCTTGAATTTAAACTGGGAAACAATGCAACTCAGCGGAAAATATGCCAGACCTTCGGTGCTGATGCTGTGAATGAACGGACCATGCAGGAAGTTCGCACAGTTTCAGGAAGGCAACGAAACCCTCAAGGATGAATCACAGACAGGAAGACCAACAATGGATAACGGTTCTCTCAGCGACTGTTGAGTGAATAACAGTCGGATTTGTGAGGACATGGGACAGCAATTCAACGTCAGTGTAGAATCCATACAGCTCCATCAGCTAGAAAAAGGTGACTTGAGTTGCACACAAGATGAAATGGTTCAGAGCCGACGCTCGTATTGCATTGTTGTCACATCAGCAGAAGGATTCACTTCTTGATAAGATGCTGACCTTTGATGACACTTCAAGACGCTGTCATCTTTGTATAGCAATCTAACCTAAACAACCGAAACCACCACTACACCAAAAGAATGCTATGCTCTGTGTCTGGTGTATTGTGCATTTGAACTGCTGCCAACCGGCCAAACAATCAACGCCATTGTGAACTCTAACCATCATAAAAAGCTGAAAACTGAGGAACCTGCACTAGTGAATCGCAAAGGTGTTATTCTTTAGCATGATAATGCAAAACCACTTACAGGTGAAAGCATGATCTTTTTCGGTTGAGGGACTCTAGTACGCCCACCATATTCCCCAGACATTGCATTGTCAGGTTATGTTTTTCTTTCTTTGGGTAGTCACTCCGAAGATAGCAATCCCGAACCTATGTTGACAAAAACTCCTTCAAAGCAATGGTGACTATATTTAATACTGCAGGTTTTTTATTTTGTTCAGAATATGACGTTTTGATCAACAAAACTTTTTCATTCACCTTATAGTTTATCATTTAAAATCATAGTCATATTTATTTTCCCCACATATCTAAACTCGCCCACAAAAGAAGGTAACAGGAGTTAAATGAAACGACTCTGCTTCAACTCCTAAAGGCACATTTGCAAATGTGATGATGATCAGGGTCCGGAAGTTGTTAAGAAGAATATTTTGGTTAAAATATTCAAACAAAAATGCACTTAAAAGACTGAAAATAGGCCATAATATAATTAAAATAAGCATTTAACTTACTAAATAATTTGTTTATCACATAATTAAACTACTTTTCTTGGTTACAAGCAACAACAAAATGTTTTTTCAAGGTATCATCTGTCACAGTCAGTCACTAGAGAGAACATTTTTTCTCGTGGAAAAAGAACACTCTACTTCCACTGAAGTGTTTGTAGCATATTTAAAACAAGCTATTTTGGAAGGACTCATACCAATTAAAACAAACATTCATCTTTCAGGACATAGAAATATTGATCAAGACAAAGTAAAGTAGTTTTGAATAGTCCTGGTGAATGAACAAAAGATGCGCAGTAGTTTCTGGT
Source organism: Metallyticus violacea (assembly GCA_030762175.1). NCBI lineage: Eukaryota > Metazoa > Arthropoda > Insecta > Mantodea > Metallyticidae > Metallyticus > Metallyticus violacea. Next base: position 20,253,372 of record CM060839.1, on the reverse strand, counting down.
CGAATTTATTTTCTGTTTTTGCGTTTAAGGGGAATCAGGTTAGTATCTCTCGTACTTCAGTACTGAACACATTGTAGGGATGGTTTATTGTACAGCTGTACCTCTGATCTTTCTTCCTTGCAATTGTTTGTTACATTTATGGAGCTGAGAAGTTACCCCCATCACAGTTTCCTAGAATTGTATCGCGCAGATCGATACAAGGTCATTCGTCAGAACTATTCAAAACTACAGTACTTCCCTTATTATTTCTTGGTGTTCACATGCCCAATGTAACCATGCGTTCCTTTCACTAATGAAGGTTCTACTATTTAAAGAGCTTAAGTGAATGTGTTGGGGAGAAAGTTTTTGACTGCTTGAAAAGAAATAAATGTATAACAAGATTCTCAATAGATATTTTTGTTAAATTTTTAAACTTTTTTCACTTCGATATATTGAAATTCTTTGTGTGCTTTTTAAAATGTGTAAATAACCTTGGGAAAAAAGTTTTAAACCTTAAAATAGACAACAGAAGCACGCAAAAGGGGGAAAATAAAAACACCCTGCTGACCCCAAAAGCACAGAAACATGTTCATTTCTATCTGACCCTTAAATACATCCACCCAGATAGAAAAGGTATTTTGCTAAACTTCCGGGCTCTGATGGTGATTATTATGAAAAGGATGGTAAACAATGGATCAGTTAACGGAATAATGGCAGCAGAAATCAAGAACTCAGGGATTTTAAGATGTACAGTCGTAGTAGATACTGTATCGAAAATTGGCACTTACTTTACCGGACACCTGCATAACGATGACAGACAAACGTGAACTTGCCTTTCAGCGAAAAGATTTCCGCTGATCCTTTGCCAAAATGCTTTTAACTTGTAAATGTTTCTAGTTGCGCTAATGTATAAAAACAAAATTCGTTGCGGTGGACTCAACAGGTTTCTTTTTCGTGGGAAAAAAAAAAAAAAAAAAAAAAAAAAATGTAGGAATTCAGAGAAGAAAAAATATAATAAAATATAAATGATGTAACCGAATATATATAATAAAAATAAAGTAACACTATTAACACTGTAACAAATTAACAGTAATTATAAAAGTAGATAAGGATAAAATACTAAGAAAAAATCACACTTGAAATTGCTATATTTCGAGCTCGTCGAGTTCTTCTATGGTAAGAAGACTATATATATTTATTTGAGCACTATCGGTACCGGATACATTATTTATTTTAACAGTATTTAACGTTCTTTTTTACTGCTGAGGCGTCACGGGCAGTGACACATTATTGTTATTGTTATTATTATTATTATTATTATTATTATTATTATTATTATTATTATTAGGGATTTATAAACAGCGTATATTGTAGTTTTATCTTGGAGGTTCTGAAATTCCGAACCCTGTTCATGTGAAACGCTTAATGAGTTGTTTGTCTCATTTAACTCATTAAGTACAAGACTGGAAATGTGCCGCTCATTTCAACACTGTGTACGTTTGTGTTCACATTTTGTTTCATTTGTACATAAATCGTGTATGTCATAGAAGTCGGACATACTGCATGTGTTAGAGTGGCTGGTATTGTTTGCTAATGCTGAAAAAGTCGACATGATCCTAGTGTATGGAGAATATAGAAGAAATGCATGTACTGTCTACGGTGGGAGATATCCAAACTGAAATTTACACGCGAGGACCTCTCACCCAATGTACGGTCTCGTTGATATCTTATCACCATCTGAATGGGTGGCCGAGGTCGTTAAGGCCCACACTCGTGAGCGGGAAGTCTGGGGTTCGAATCCCACCAGGATCGTTCTATTTGACTGAGCTTTTTCCCTGGTTTTCCATAAACGGCAAATGCCGGGGAGGTACCCAAAACTTAGGCCTAGAACGCTTTCTTCCTTAAAAAAAAAAAAATCTTTTCCCAGTTTATCTTCTCATCTCATGTATCATCAGTGTCCACCGCCTATGGTGCCTCAGCAGTAAAAATAGGCGTTAAACACTATTAAATTTAAAAAAATGAATGAAACTTAATCAACAGTTTTAAAGCATGGTGCTCAAAAACAATAATTTTTCCCCCTTCTCCCATGTTCATTTTTTATTTCTGTAATCTCTGCTTCGATTCGATTAATCCACTGCCTCCCTAAAGAAGTTCTCATTACAACACGAAATGTGACATAATTAATACAAAAATAGTAGTAAATTGTAATTGTTATAATAGTGTTCAGTTGTAGTTTATTTAATTTAGATCTCCACACGCTCGTGCATGAAATAAAAAATTAGTGTATGTTTTCAGAAAGATCAAACAGATAAGTCATATCACTTCAGTGACCATAGTAAAAGTACCCCCACCCCCAAATGGCAACGTTCTCGCATTGCAATTATCTTACCGAACCCCCTCTTGCTTATAATTTTTATGAGCTTTCAAACTCATGTTTGTTGTCATTACAGAAAAATTATCAGTACTTGTGGTGTTTATTGAAGATACTTTCCCTAAATAGTAGACAAAATGCAAACATATGTACTGCTTTTGCCTAACGATCACGGGGTTTCTCTAAAATGACTGTGAAAGTTCGATCCCTACAAATGACGATATCTCTCAAACTACTTGACCTAGAGAATCGCACAAAAACCCCTAATTTACATTTAGCTTAATTTTCTAGAACTCAATACCTATGTTCCATTTGAAAAAAATGTGAGTTTGTGCTTAAAAACACTTTTAATAAATGCTGGAATCTTTGTATGGGCTACATTGATAAACCTTTGTTTGAACTTCATTTCGGTTTTACATATATAAACAGCGTATCAATAACATCTTTTGTTTCAGAAATATTCGCGGTGGTAGGTTAGGCGATTCACGCAGTTGTATGGATAGGAGCAAAAGGTTAAGAACGAAGTTCATAAGAACACTAGAGTTGAGCGCGGTGTACAAGAAGAAAACATGAATAATGTTAAGTGCAGGATGCCAGTTCTTCCGAACTAATAATTTCAAGCTGCATTGGCGGTGCGATTAGGAAATTACCGGGTCATTATTTATTACGCCTAGGAGATTCTGATTTACCGCCTACGATTAAATTTGAATTTGACCGAGGAGAGAGTATTTGCCTTGAATGTGTACTATTTCATGTTAATTTGCGATCAGGAGTTTTAAATTTGACCCGTTTTATACTCCGTCATTTCCTACAATTTGCTTTTCTTTAAAATTGAGTGGAAAGATGAAGTGAGATACAAGATGAAAGTTCTCGGTCTGCCCAAGAAACGCAAGATTTAAGAGAATTTTTTTTTCAACATAGTCACCTTGCAATTAAATATATTTATTCTAGCAACTTTCCAACTTTTTAATACCCTCAGTAAAATATGATTTGTCTAAATGTAAAACATAAGCGGAAGCGTCTATCTCGGCTTCAACCTCATCATTTGATGTTAATCTTCGTCCATCCAGTCATTTCATCAGAGTTGGGAACAAAAAAATAATCGCTGGAAGCCAAATCGGGCGAACATTGCACATGTGGAAGTACTTGGAAGCGTAGGTCATATAGTTTTGCAGCAACAATCTCAGACGTGCGTGAAGAGTGAACCTTACAGGCAGTACAAATTCTGGAACTCCATTCCGAGCGGTAGCGGAGAAAGCCGAGGGTATTGTTACTTCTATAGATATAGCAAGGTAATACGACATTTTAACTTATCGCTTGATAGCTCAGATGGTTAGAGCGTCATGCTATAGGAATAACAGTAGTGGGTTTGAATCGTCACGTCCTAAAGCTTCTTCTCCTTCTTCTTCCCCCTTTTTTTCCTTTTCGAGTTAAAGGAGATTAGCTACCGTTACAACAATTCACTCGCTAACATGGTATCACGCACACATTCCGCTAAAAATACATATTTACGAATTTTTTTTCCCTCTAGAATCAAAGGAAAGTTGCCATCATTACAGTGATTTACCCGCCTACTTAGTAGCACACAATCCCCTATTAATTTATATTTAATAAGATGTCGGCCTTGATGATGTAGTGGTAGCCATACTTGCCTTCTAAAGCCAAGATCACGGGTTCAATCCCGGCCAGGATCGATGGATTTTTAGGGCGTAAAAATCCTAAGTACGGCTTCCTTTGTAAGGGAAGTAAAGCCGTGGGTCCCGTATCGTAGATTTACTGCACGAAAAAGCACCTCAAGCCTGAAAGAAGAGGCCTCTGAGCAAAATTTGTCGGCCGTTTCTTTTTCTGAATTGAATGGGACGCTGATGACCTGAGATATTATATTATATTATATTAAGAGAAGGACGCGAGCGTAGGCCCGAGCCGCAGCCAACCGCTGGGTCCACCGGTTTCTAGCATTTACCCGAGGTTATCGTTAAGGTTAGTGTGTGTGTACGAATTAATTGCGAATTCTTATTAGAAAACCCTGGTTAAAGTGAATAACTCAGGTTTGTAATAAAAACATATTGCACCCAGAAAGTTAAGTAGGACAACGCATAGTTTACGTTACGTTTAACAGAAAAATAATACACGCAACATTTACACTTTCACAAGCATTGTCTTCGGGACTGGAGCTCCAGAAGTTGTACTATCTGTAATGTCAAGTTGCCTGAAGACGCATTATCGTGATGAAAGCCCTTTCTTTTTTGCAAGCAGTGAACTTTAGCCTGAATAGCATCCTTCAGTTGATTCAGTAGTGCAGCATTAAATAGCACGGTGCTGAAAAACTAAGTGATTGTTTATTCCTCCTACATGTATTTGTTTTATTCCTATCAACTGTGTTTTGATTCGGTTTCCTCAAAACTGTTATACACCTCATTTGTTCCGTTGTTTTTATTCCAGGAGGCTTTCATCCTTATCACCTCCGATTTGGTTTAATTATTTTTCTCTTAACTTTCAATATAACCTATAGTTTTAGTTGCTTATGATGCAATAAAGGCCAAGCTTGTTCTAGATTTATCTTGTCGAATACAACTCGTAAAAACTGATAAATTTGATATGGTAATTTAGTTTTGTTTTTAAATTCATGTTGTCATGAGATTTGTCATTTGTTAAGCTCAATTAAATTTGTAGAAAACTATCAATAGTCATAATATCATGTCTATGTGCAATATTGCGGTCATTTTCATTTATTGAAAGACATCATTATAACATGACTGCTGCTAAGGAAAAGCGAGACTTGATTGCATAAAATAATACAAACTGTCTTTCAAAGTTCACTGTTTTTTCTGCTGCTAAAAATTTACTTGATGTTAGACTTATTGATAAGTCTCAACCTTAAAAATAATTTTGAAATATTTTAAGGAGAATTTCTAGCCGCATATATGAAACTCTTCTAATTCAGCTGTTAAAGAACGCCTTCAACCTTCTGCAATCTGTTCGAAACCGCTTATATATATATATTTCAACCGGTTTACCTCCCACTGTATATCGTAATATCACAACATATTGTGACATGCACGTAATATCTGTCTTTCATGGCCTGAAGAAAAATTTGCCCTTTCTGTTTCTTTTCTAATCTCGTTCCTATAGACAAGATATATTTCTCACTTCATACGCTGTCAGCCAAGGTGTTTTTTCAAAGCATAAAAAAGGCTTCTTAATTTTGTGCCGTCTTGCTGAGAAGCTCTTATAGCTTTCAGTTGATGAGGTCCAGATCGTTTCACTTCCAACTTAACAGTTAAACGCGAAAATGGAGTCTTCAGTAAAACGTTCATTTATTCATTATCACAAAACAGATACGCTTTTTTGTAACTTAACAGTTAACACTGTGTAAGTCAACTTTCCACTTACAAACTGTGAAGAAACCACCCAGTTTCAAACAAAGTGCGAAAACAACCCCTAGTTGTGTCAGTAACTCGTAACATATGGTTCCTAAGAAAAGAGAGAATACCGAGCGCTGACCATGAGCCGTCTTCTTGCTGGCCCAAGAGAACGGAGAAATGGTTAATCCATCTTGAAGGAAGACAAATATAAGTCCTCGTAAATCTCTTCTGGTACATGAAGGTAGCTATAAGTTTGAAGCGTAACATTTTTCAGGTTGGCCCATGAACTTCCCTTGCTAACGTACCCGCATTTTACTGCTCCTGGAAATGCGTCTCTTGCGTTAAGATACAATTAAGTACCAATCGGTTAAACGTTGGTGTTTTCGTGCAGTTTTATTTGTTTATTTATTTATTTTTGTTTAAAAGCTGACCAGTAGAAGAGAAAATGGTAAACAAGTATGAGATTTTCTTTAGGGTGGGGCCGGGTCCATTTTGCCCTTATTGACGGCCGCCCCTGGATCTATGACTAGAAGTTCTTAAAATATATACAGTGTCCGGAAAGTCCGCACATCCCTGTGCCTTACTATTTTCTTATTAGCATGTCATATTATATTATTATAATAATATTGTAATTATTAGAAATATAGCTGGTGTATTGTTGGTGTATTTTTGGTTGTTAATTGAAGCATAGCATATAGGAGACACACTGTACAGGTGAGGCATTTATAGTGTCGCGGCCATTTTACTCCGAAACGAGGAGGGAAAAAAATGCTTTAGACACAATTTGAAGTGCTCTTAGGGAATATTAGACAGCAACTTAACTCGATCTTGAAATGTCATTCTCAAGGTCACCTCAAGGTCTTTTTTTTTGCAAATGGAATTATGTATGATTCCCCCGGGAATGGAAAGAGCATTCAATTTTCAGCATAAAAGTTTTAGTACATCTATTAGCTAGGGGTGATAGATGATGAGATATTGGACAAATAAGATAGCAAATGTTTTTCGCTCACTTTCACTTTACTGACATCAATTTACGTACAGTACAGTACGGCACGATTATAACAGTAATTGAAATAATGTCATGTTCACGATATAAACAATTTCAATTCAGAAAATGCTCAAAAGTATGACCATTAACTTCGATGCATTTCCGAAAATGTGCTTCAAAACATCGATGAACACATCTCAACATTTCTTCGCAGATTCTTGCACACACATTCCTAATTTGTTGACGTAGTTTACCAAGTGCAGTTGGTACTTCTTCATAAACTTTATCTTTAATGTATCGCCGTAAAAAAAGTCTGAAGAAGTGAGATCAGCGGAACGGGCAAGCCAATGGACAAGTCCTCTGCGTCCTATCGATCAACCAGGATGCTCTCTGTTTAATATTTCTCGAGCACAGGTGAATAATGAGATGGACAACCATCGTGTTGATACTATATTGCAGCCCCATCCACAAGGGGCAGTCTTCAAACAACACTGGAAGTTTTTGGTACAAAAATTCTGTATTTCTGCCCGTAGTTTACCTTCAATGAAGTATGGCCCAATTATACGAGTCCCAAAATGCTACACCAAACGTTCACGCTCCATTGCCGTTGATCCTCTACTTCTTGTAGCCATCTTGGATTTTGCACTGCCCAATAATGCATGTTATGTAGGTTCACCTGAGCATGATTAGTGAATGTCGTCTCATTAGAAAATAAAATGTTGAAGAAGTTACAGTTTTGAATTTGTAGTAGAGCCCATTGGTAAAATTCAAAACGCTTCTGAAAACCATCCCCACGAAAGGCTTTGTGTAGGCCAATGTAATATGGATGGTATTTGTAACGCTGAAGTATTCGAAGAACACTCCTTTGAGAGATTCCCGAATCACGTTGCAGTTGACGGGAACTTGCGTGAAGATTAGCGGCACCTGCAGCTAATACAGCGACTTCCGAATTTTCCCCAGTAGACTTCCCATTCCATGATATTTTCTTGATGCGACACTTCCCGTTTCGGAGAATAAGTTCGCAAGTCGTAGAAAATTTCTAACAGATGGCTGCCTCCTTCAGGATATCGATCTCCGTATAAGTTGTAAGCTGCTCTAGCGTTCTTATGAGCTTCGCCATAAATGTAAATCATGTCAATCCTCTAATTGATCGTGTATCGATAATCCATAATTAAAAACAAGTAGAACTGACTGAGAATAATGTCCTTTTAGGTTTGAATTGGCAATGATGAGCTCTCGTTTGTGTACATGTCAACAAATGAGCATCTGCGTTTAAACAAATGAATTTCCTTCATAGCAACAACAAAACAAAAGAGAGGAAAGTGAAAGTAACTGAATAATATTTGCTGTCATTTGTCCAATATCTCATCATCTATCACCCCTAGCTGATAGATGTACTAGAACTTTTATACTGAAAATTGAATGCTTTTTCCATTTCTGGGGGAAAAATATACCATTTCATTTGGGGGGGGGGGAAACATATTTGAAATGACGTTGAGAATGCCATTTCAAGGACGAACCAAGTTCGCTATCTTATGTCCCCTAAAAGCACTTCAAATTTTGTCTGAAGCATTTTTTATTTTCTCCTTCCTTTCGGAGTAAAATGACCATGACATATAAATGCCTCACCTGTATATTCATTTCATACCAGTGGAATCTATCCAAGCACTGTAACCTATAACTTATTCTCTGTCAACCCCTTTTTAAGTATACAGTATGGCATTTCTTTAAACTGTGTCTATGCACTATCAAAATGCATACCTCTTACTTTATGTACGTTATTCCATTTGGACCAGTTTGGTATCGAACATTTGTGTAGAGTAGGTTTCCTGGAATTGCAGATACAAGCCTGGTAAATGGCTCGCCTGCACCAACTCTAACAACTAGGTCAACCAGTGGCTTTGAATCCTCCAGGGCACGCCCGTCAGTAGACAGTCTTTTGGATGAGCTCAATACAGCAGTTCCCAATGGGTGAGTATTTCATATATATATTTCAGTAGTAAATTTATACTAATTTGTGTACTGTTCATATAGAAGAAGTAGGTACAAATTTTAAATCAATTCTGTAAGTTGCATCATAAAGAACTTTAATGCGAGTCATTTGAAAAGTTCTCGGAATGATCCACAGATTACAGCAGCAGTTCCAAAGCAGTTTTATTATCAAAACCGCCATCTTTCATAGTAACATTTGTGCAATAATACATGGAATTGGTCAAGAATCGTAGTGGCGATAGTCGGTTCTGCTGGTTTATTTGCCTCATAGACCCCAAGATTCCGGATTCCGGGTTTTTAGGCTTAAAAATCCTAAGTATGGTTTCCATCGGAATGGAATTAAAGCCGTGGGTACCGTGTCGTAGATTTACGGCACAAAAAAGGACCTAAACCTGAAAGAAGAGGCCTGTGAGAAAAAATTGTCGGCCGTTTCACGTCCTGAATTGAATGGAACGCTGATGACCTCAGATGTCAAAGAGCATCCTTAAATAAACCAAATCAAAAAAGTAGTGGCGATAGCTGTTTGTTGCAGTGCAGACGTGTGTATACGGGAAAACGGCAAGTACGCGAACATAGTGCGGTTATTAAGTACTTAGCAAAAATGAGTGGCAAACACTCCAAGGAACTCAGCACCATCATTTCCAAACGTTTCTAAGTGTACCACTGAGTTTAAACGCGGCCGTGAAAGCTTTGAAGATGACCCAAGCAGCGGACGACCAAAATCCGTAACGAATCAGAAATTATCAATAAAATGCACAACACGGGTCTGTAGGATCGCGATTAAAGGTGTCCGAAATTGCTGAAGCTCTGGGAATTTCGGGAAAATGAATATTTCATATTTTGAGGGAAGAATAATTGTGCTTGAAAAAGTTATCGGCAAGATGGGCGTCACAACTGCTGGCTCAGTATCAAAAGCGAATCAGAGTGTAAAGTTTGGGCCGTTTTCAGGGAGATCCCACCGACTTTATGCGTCGATTTGTGACCAGTGATGAAACATAGGAGCACTACTACACAGCTGAAACAAACAGCAGTCTAAACATTGGAAGCATCACGATTCTCCACCGCCATAGAGGTCAAAGTGTGTGAAATCTACCCGATTCATGGGGTGGGTTTTCTAGGATGCCATGGGTATACTTTCCACCGGAGCATAATTATGCTAACATTCACTAAAATACACGAGAAAGTCGTCTTACATGAAGATAATGCTCGCCCTCACACATGTATCGTTGCAATGGCGAAAAATCAATGAATTGGGATACGATTTGCTGCCACATCCGCCTTATTCTCTCACTTGATTCCATCGGTGTACCATCTGTTTCCTAAACTGGGAGAATCCCTTGGTGGTAAGACATTTTCTTTCGAAAAATCTTAAATCATCCTTGAGGTGATTTTGCAGACTTGGGGGAATTTGACTTTCATGATAGGATAAAGGCTTTAAAACAATCTCTGGACAAAATACATTAGTGTCAAGGGAGATTATGTTGAAAAATAAGAATAATTTCAAAAAGCTTTGTCGTCATTTTGTTCTTCATTCTGAGAAATTTTCAAATGATACTCATATTTGTAGTTAAAGAGGAAAAACAAAAGAAATAAATGGGTTTTACAACTTGAAGCCTTTACTTGGCCACATCTATTGGTTCATATAAAATTAAACACGTGCAATACATAGGGACATCTTAAATAATGAGCTGAATGTAAGGATAATCTTTTATAATAACTTCATTTACTACAGTACAAATTGTAGGGGTTAAATACAATGAATTTTAATAACATCAGTTGATAATATTATTAAGGTATATTGGCACTGCATTTTCAGTCATCTTGAACTAATAAAGTTGAAAATATGATTTACTGGGCATTATTGCCATAGAAGTGTTTCAATACCATTGTAACCAGGAAGCTTGAATTCATGAGAATGAAGGTTTTGGGCTTTTCAGCAGGAGATATGCTGTTTTCTTTAGAGCTACTAGCTATCAGACATTCATGATTGTAATTTGGTTTATACTGCGTAAGAAGTGAATGTTCCTGCTCCATGGGACTTTTTTACATACAGTGGTGTAGAAATGTTGGTCCAAGTTACAAATGAAATGTCATAAAATCTTATTTCCTTTCCTCTATATAAAATATGGTTTCAGACATTAAGAGAATGTATATATTAGCATAAAAGAGGACACTTGATAACTATAATGTACATATTGTTTTGCTATATTTGACACATTTTGGATTCTTCTTAAACTTGCTACAGTGTGAAGTTTTGTAGCACTCTTGATATTCTTTTACTAACAGGAAACTCGGTTTTTGGCAGATGTGATTTGTGCTATGATTCAGTCAACTTCAACTTATTATTACTAAGTGTTATCAATTCCAGTCTTTTTCTGTTACTATCACTAAGTTTTGCCAATTTATTTTCAAGGCTCCTGTGTGAGTCGTAAGAACACTGATTTCTCAGCACATACCTACACATTTTTTTAATATTTAAATCTGAAGAAGATTCCATTTCTTAAATTTGTACAAAGTATGACATGAATTTCTAAATTGTTTATCGATTGCCACTTGGTAGCATTGTCTTATTGCTATGAACTAAAATACTGTAGGTGTCTGTAGGGGTGAATGAAAGGAATTAAAGATGGCTCAAATGAATTTGTAGTCCTTGCCACCTTAAAACTATCTTGCATTCACCTTCTCGAGGTAAGAAAAAACTGGGGTAAAAAAAAAAAAACAAGTACCCAGACAAATTGATTTGACTGGGAATTGCACCTAAGGAGGCATCAGCATGAATTTATTCCATACTCCTTTATGTAATTTTTTATTTTACATTTACTGATGACCAAGGAAGGAATTAACTTGCTTAATTCCTTCCGACAACACATAAATGAGAGCAATACTGTGTGGGTTGACGTCAAGTTAGCAACAAGTGAGAAGAAAGGAAGTACTCTATCTGCTTAATCACAGCTGTAACTGTTGATAGCTTTATGTCGTTTATCTTTATTAATAATGCAGCCTTCCAAAGTTTTTTTTTAAGTCTAATGAGTTTGCTACTGTTGTATTCTGCTACAGGTCAGAATGGTAGGGAAGGCACCAACAGGAGTAGATTTAAACAGTTCGCACCCACCAAAGTCAGCGAACTTAAAATAAATGGGTAATATTGGGGGAGTTACATATGCTAACTGAAGCTACCTATTAGTGTGATCCAAGTTAAATTCAAACCTCTCTAGATTCGTTATTATATAATTCAGCAAATAGACATCATAGGTTTGTAAAAAAAAATTGATAGCTAAAGTTAAATCTTTTCTGGAATATCCATTTGCTCATCTTGATTCATTATGTGCCATGAGAAAGTCTGTTCTTTGTCTTCTTTTTCACTCATTTGTGCTGATAGATAACACTATGCAGTTATTAAATCAATTAGCTATGTTGGAGTGTAAACATATATCTAACCACAGATTATTAACAGACAAATGACAATCACATATATTGTCAACTTATAGACACCTAATTTATCAGTGAACAAAACAAAAAAAGTCCTGTATCATAATATACAGATATCTCTTGTTTTTCCCATGTATGTGATATTTCTGCCATTTTAAGCAGACTGTCTGTCTTTGGTTTCATTCTGTTCAACAAATGTAAATAATTCTTCCACAGTGGAAGCATTGTTGTATCTTATTTTTTAAATGTTTATTGTTTTTCTCATTTATTTGAAGAATGTTACATGATTGCATTAGAAACCTGCTTCTTAAAATTTTACAAGTATGAGGCAAGGCATTGTTTGCTTATTATTTAAAAGTTCATTTATTTTTTAATGGTGTGTTACACATCAAGAGCTATTTTTGCTCGCATGAGTAGTGCAAAAATTGCATTGAAGTGGTGATGTTGATATTAGACTTCAAAAGATGGCATTTCTCTCAGAAACTAAAAAAATCATCTTGTGAAAGATGGTTTGAAAAACAGCCAGTTTTTGTAGTCCACTTGTTTTTCCATGCATATGTCACAGAAAGTTTTAAGAGTTATTTATGTAAGAGCATTGCACATAAATAAAGTGAATTCATATAAGGTTAGGACTAAACTTTGTGGTAATAAGGTTTAAACTCAACATTACTGCAAGTTGTAGTGCTTTTCATGTTTTTTTAATAGTTGAATAAGGCAAATAAATTATAATACTTAATATCATAATGTGTCTGCTTGCTCTTTGCTGGTTTTGAGTTAAAAATAATGAAATGGCAACTATAAATTACTGTCAGACATATAGAAATTAGAGCCCAAGTAGAATATTTCCATAGAAACAAATATAGTTTATGTTATTTGTTTTGTTTTTATTGTTTCATTATTTGTCCTTTTAATCTGAAGAACTCTCATAGAACGCACACCATGTGCACATAAATCATGGTTTTGTAAAATCTCCTTTTAAAATTTTTTCTCCAAAATGTCTCCATAAAAAGGTTTCTGATAGGTCTGCACACTATATGCATTTTTGATTTTAGTGACATCAATGATGGACATATTATATCTCGAACTGTCACCATTCGTGAAAGTGAACTTGGCTATCCAAGTGCACCCGGAGGTGGAGCATCATCTGCAACAAAAGAGCTGGATGATTTGATGGCTTCTCTTTCAGATTTTAAGGTAAGATCAGATAAAATTCATGATTAGAAATAAAATGTTTTAGAAACCCCCATCTTATCCATCTGTTGTTTTTTTTTAAATTTATTAAATCAGTATTATCAGTTTTCGCATTTCTTCAGCATTTCTTGTTTGCTTTTAAATTATTACAAGAATGTAATATTTTAAGCAGCATTTTCAGTTCTCTTTATTTTGTACTCAAAGTATTATAGCAATAAAGAGAAAATGTATTAGTAATAAATAAACTTAATATAAATTAATAAACAGGTTTTACGAAGTCAGTGCTAGTGGACATTAGTGTTATAAAGACATTCTTAATTAAAATGTAATTTTAAATTATGTCATATTATCTGTGTCCTGTATTAAAGCATGTTAATACTTAGTGACCATCTCCTTGATCTAAAGGTCAGTCAGTATTGCTGGCTGTTAGCTCTGGTTCAAACCCCCAATAACTGCTTAGGAATTTTCTGAGTTAGGTAGATCCTCATAGCCTTGTGAGGACAATTAGGGAGCTTCCTGAAAGAGAGGTGGTATCCTTCAATCTTGAAAGCCACATGATAGGCAGCTGCTGAGGTGTGAGCATGCTGATACATGCCCCCAACAATACTGCCCTCTACCCTTGACGTGACCTGATGGAGGTAGAGGAGAGGATGCAGTGGTTGCAACCATCACCAAAGGCCATCCTTGGGCTGTTGTGCCAAGAGGAGGAGGAGAGAGAAAGTATTTAGTACCAATAAAGTTTATATTTTTGTCCTCCTGCTGTTCCTTTTATTCACTGAAAAAAACCAAAATGCATATCTGGTCTAGTGAAATAATTATGCAAGTTCTTAGCAATTGTTGCATATTAAATAATATAACTATATATAAATAAATTAATAACAATGGTACATAAATATTTCTATATAATTTAAAAGGTTTTAAGCATATTATGGATTTTAATTGCTTGTTCTTTGGAAGAAATTAACCTGAATTAATTTTAAAATTGTTTTATTTAAATGAAAACATAACAGATTTGATATGGCATATGCAGTTTCTTAATCCATTCCCCTTCCCCTTTCTTTGAATAATGTTTAATACTAGTTTTCACAACTGTCACAGATGGTGGACACTAATGATGCAGGAAATGAAATGATAAATTGCGAAAGAACATATTGGAGTGAAGGGGAGCATTCCAGGCTTGTGCATAGAGTATCTCCCAGCATATGCCATTGATGAGGATTAAGGAAAATCTAATCAGGAATCAAACTATGAGTTTGTTCCTTATTGACCATCCATGTTGGTTTAGTTCAGATTGGCAACTTTAATCACTTTTAAGACTGCTAAATTTAAGTTATAATATTATTTGTTAGCAGTTTTCCTATTGAACTCCAAATCAGCACTTCAAGCAGTAACAAAAAATTCTCATTATCGCACAGAAACATCCATGAAATAAAGATGATCATCATTACCAAAAGTAACCACATTCCAACGGAAAGTTTCACACATTGGAGCAGTGGGGAATGAAATAGGCAGATTTTTTTGCCAAAAAAAAATCACAAAATTTCACCAACTAATCAAACTGCTAGAAAAGCAGCACTGCATAAAAATATCTTTACACGCTTTAGTAATGTTAACAGTTAAGTACTTAATTGATATCATTGTATGATTCAGTTGAACTACACACTCTTAAAGCTTCACTTACTTTTCATAAATGTATGGAACTGGTTTCGAGAACATTTTGTTCCCATCTTCAGCCATGCTAAAGTTCAACTCAAGTTCAACTAAAGTTCAACTTTAGCATGGCTGAAGATGGGAACAAAATGTTCTCGAAACCGGTTCCATACATTTATGAAAAGTAAGTGAAGCTTTAAGAGTGTGTAGTTCAACTGAATCATACAATGATATCAATTAATATGATTGGCTTCACTGTGCAAGTTCCAATTTACATTTAAGTACTTGTTTAAATTAAATCTTTGTTTTTTTTTCTAGCGAGAGTGAGTTGAAATAGTAGTTAGTGCTCATTAGATAATAAATTATGGTTTTCAGAAATAGTGAGTATTATTTTATCATCAAAAATGCATATTATGTTATATATTTGTTTTTTGTAATTGTATTGTGTGGGCATGTGCTCCTCACCTCACATTTCTTCTGTAATTCAACAATAATAGAAGGCCTTAGTGATAGGATATATAAGAGAAACAATAAAAGAAGGCCTTAGTGACAGGATATGTAAGAGAAACATAGGAGCAATCTTTGGAATGTCTCATGTGTTAAACTGAACTAGCTATTGCATGGATTGAGGTATAGATTGATGCGGGAGGCCTGTATATTGAATTATCTTTTGAATAATTTTACTAGTAGGATATAGCATAATTATAACTAAAAACCATTTATTTTATTAATACCTGTTGCGGTAACACGTTGGAAATATTTTTTAAATTCATTACTTAACATCTGAGAATACCACGTCTTCTCTCTTCCATTTAGATCAAAAATGTAGTCTAATTCACTCTTAAAATATTGTTGGTTTGTATAGAATCCCCAAGGTAAAATGTTGCAAATGTGCAACATATCTGGATATGTTGATATATTTCTTAATGTTTTAGAACAACATTTCTGAATTTCTCCAGCATTAAGAATGCTTCATGAAGAAATGATAAGCAAAATAATCCAGTGATTTCACTGGAAATTGGAGCAAGCAAATGTTTACTTTAGAAATGCTGTTAAAACATTATAAGACATATAAGTTAAGCTATTAGAATCCTTAGATGAGACAAATGGTCTGGGCAAAGTTTCTCTGTATCTCTGTTTCTGAGAGGGTAAATATCATGTAAGGGTTGCCCAAATGAAACTAAGACTTTTGTTGTAGCATTTTAGCTTAACTATGCAGAGCTTTGTGTTTGCTCTGATAGGTGGCATTGTCAGTTAGAAGGCAGAGTGGTATAGTCTGAGGACATGCCTAGACCTGTCAAATTCACAATAAATAATTACCAAATCATCACCCAAGATATTGCAGAAATATTGTTATTGAGCAAGGGAACTGTTCACAGTATTCTTAATCAATGATTGGTATACCACAAGGTTTGCACACATGGGTCCCTAAGCATCTTTCTGAGGAGCAGATAGCTTGACAAATGGGTGCTTGTATGGAGCATCTGCTGTGTTACCAAGCAGAAGGGAATCTTTTTCTTTGAAAATTGGTTCCGGATGTTCTTCATTTAGGGTATCTATAACCTTGCAACACACTGGGATGCTTGTTTGTACAGATAAGGTGACTATATGTTGCAAATGTTACCCATATATCATTCTTACTTCTTGTATGTTTATATATTCCAATCAATAAATCGTTAACAAAAAAAAGTCTCTTTTTCATTTAGGCAAATCATATAACTTCACAAATTATAGCGTTCTGAAATGTTGCATATTACATATCTTTATATTCCAACATGCTTCACAATTAGGTGATACTGCATGATGCTTTAAGAAACTATTGCACAAATTGAATTACTATAAATATCAGGTATGCATTAAGAGGATGCAAAGATGAGAGAAGTACATTAATAAGAATAATGAAAGTGTCTTATATAAGGAGAAATTGAGTCTAAAGAAAATCTGATGCACATTTTGCTTGATTATAAAGGAAAGATAAGGAAAAGTAATTGGAGGAAAAAAAAAATTAACAAACAATGGCTAAGAGAGTTTTAATTCATAGAAAATAGAAGATATTATGGATAGTAAAAACCAAAATAATGAATTGCGTGTGTTAAATCATGGAAGTATGTGTCTACAGAATATGGAATGGTTAATGACACATAACTAATTATTTCATTAAGGGAAGTACTAACATTTATAAAAATTGATACTATTGAATTTTACCTCAGAGTTTCAGTCAACACAATTAAGAAGATTTTGTAAAGGGCTGTTATGGGAAAAATATGGAAAGATAGGGGATTAAAAGCAAAACGTTTTTGGAAAGGATTCAAAATATTTAAAATGCAAGATATATTTGATAGCTTTAAGATTAAAAAAAAAATCCCTAAGTTTATGTAGATGCATAAAAATATTTGGGATTTGTTGAATGTTGTAATAAAGATGATAGAGAAGAATTTCATTGGTTAGAACTGGAGTTGAAAAGTTGAAAGGAGTAGGCAGAAGGATCAATATAAAGATAAATGCAATGTGTGGAGAGAAGGATAATATCTGGCATAGTTTATTAGAATGTAAAGAAACTAGATTATTGAGAGTGAAATCACTTTTGGAGAAATGGAATAATCTTACAATAGAAGTAATAACAAATAAGAATGATGAATTTAAGCTCAGGAACACTGAGGAAGAAATTGTAGAGGGAGGGTTAAAAACCAAGTTAAAGAAATGAAATATGCAGAAAATTATTACAGTTAATAGTTTTAATTATATGGATGAATCCAATATCCTGATAACCATAATGTTGTGAATATTTGATCAATAACTAAATCAGCAACTAAATTGAGACAAAATATTGGTAGAAGGAGTTATGACTAATCAGTACAAATCATGTAGGAATTTAGGTTGGTTATATAACTTTGTATCCTGTGTTTTACTTTGTATTTATTACATTGAATT
This sequence comes from Metallyticus violacea, assembly GCA_030762175.1. NCBI lineage: Eukaryota > Metazoa > Arthropoda > Insecta > Mantodea > Metallyticidae > Metallyticus > Metallyticus violacea. The sequence continues at coordinate 20,235,476 of CM060839.1, read as the reverse complement.
TTGAATATTCACATAAGAGCTTAGGTTATTGGAATTAATAAAACAGTAGAGTACTGGTAAGGGTTCCATATGGTGAAGGGAATTGGAATGAATCCCATCTAATACTGCTGGTTTATTGCAAATTATTGTTCTGTGTTAAGAATTTTGGAGTTATTATGTTTCTGTTTTATCTATTAAGAGGATAGAACCTGAGTTGAAATTAATCAAATGCTACTTTCAGTATCATGTATGTCATGTTTTATTTGGACAAATTACCTTGTTGCAGTTTTTTTCTAAATTTTCAAAGACAAATGTCAGCTGTAGGTTCATTTGTGCTATCATCTAATTGTCTGAAAGACCAATGGATTCAGCATTTTTCATAAGTGTCAGAAACTTTCAAACATGAAAGCTATCAACATACATGACAGGCCAGCATTGTCAGTAAACAATTCAGGAAAATCTTAGGAGGCTGTGGTTAGCACACTTGGGTAAACAATTCCTCAACAGCTGCATCTAGATTTTTATTTCTATTTGTTGAGTTTATCAAGATTTTCGTAAGAAATGGTTGGGTGAAATTGGGTGGGGCAATAGTTTTTTGTGTGGTAGCAAGGAGTGGGTTGTAGTGATAGGGTTGGTTGATGATTTTCTTGGCAGAACATGCACTGTAGAAGCATACACACACAAAAGTTAGTAAGTGGAGGCTTGTCTCCTTTCTTGGCCCCACATGGCTGCTACCAGAAATAGTCTGACATGGGCGGGGCACAAGGGGGGAAGGGAAGGGAAGTGGCAGAAGAGAAGTCTACTATCTGATGGCAGCACTCCTCTCCTAAGCCAGTCTCTTCTGAGTCTCAGGCAGCACTGGAACTACTAAACGCTGCTCCCTTGCCAAAAGTCACTTTGTAATTACCATTGCAGATACTGCCTGATCTGTGAATTTAGCAAGCACTACTAACCAATAGTAGCACTTTTTTTTTTTTGTTGCACAAATTACTAAAAGTTGTACATATTTATTTTCTACCACAAGAACATAAAAGGCATGCATCTCTAAAAACAGACGTGTTTAAAAATTTAGTACTCAACAAAACAAAAGCCATATTTCACCATGCATTACTCTATATCCTGCAGTAGAAGTTTTTTACCTGTTGAAGGTACATTTTTTAATTCATACAGAAAGTTTTGTTTTTGATTTTGGTTTCCAAAAGAAAAATATGTTAGTGATAAGTTTCCCCATCCTTTGCTTTTAACCTTAGGAGCTTCAGTTTAACATAATTGCTGTTTAGCTTTGCTTGGTATTACTTCCCTTGGAATTTTACAGTGTTTTTATGAGTCTGTTATATGGTTACAGATCAATGCAAGCACACATCAGCACCAAACAGTGACAGATTCCCCATACGCAAAACCAAACAAGGCAACCAAGAGCTCACCATCACCAATACCAACAGTTGGAGTCCCTCCTAGCAGTGGGAAGCAGAACCAATTGGATTCTATGCTTGGTAATCTCCAGGCAGACATGAGTCGCCAGGGAGTCAACACTACACAGAAGGGCTGCTGCAATGCCTGTGACAAGCCCATTGTTGGACAGGTACATCCTTTCAAGTGCTGAGCAAATTTCAGTGATTGGAAGTAGTGACCAGAAAAGTGGAAATAAATTATAGTGATGCAACATATTGCTAGCAATGAACTGCATTTCTATTTTGAAGAACATTTAAGTTTATCATGCACAGCACTCTTATTCTAATTCTAGAATTCTCAATTCTTGTAAAAGTTGACATTATTTTATTAATAATAAAATCTCTTTGTCTGTTTGTAGGTAATCACTGCTTTGGGCAAGACATGGCATCCTGAGCACTTTACATGCACTCACTGCAACCAGGAACTGGGTACCCGTAATTTCTTCGAGCGTGATGGACATCCTTATTGTGAACCCGATTATCACAATTTATTTTCTCCTCGATGTGCTTACTGCAATGGACCTATTCTTGATGTAAGTATTATATCTTAGCAACTGTGAAACAAAGGCATTTCAGCTTTATTTCTCTTTTCCTCTTCTCCTTTATATATATATTATTTTTATTATAAACTGTAATATGTTCATAAAAATTTTGCTTTGCAGAAATGTGTCACTGCTTTGGAAAAAACTTGGCACACAGAGCATTTTTTCTGTGCCCAGTGTGGGAAACAATTTGGTGAAGAGGGTTTTCATGAAAGAGATGGAAAACCTTACTGCCGAGATGATTATTTTGATATGTTTGCTCCCAAATGTGGTGGCTGCAATCGCCCTATTATGGAAAATTACATCTCTGCTCTTAACAGTCAATGGCATGCTGACTGCTTTGTTTGCAGGGTAAGTAAAAGTTTCATTTTGTACAGGATTTATTCAGACTAAGTTTACTTCTCTATTAGGTAAAATAATACTGATGTTTAGTGACGTACTATGCTGTTGAAAATAACAATTATTTATTATTTTAACCTAATATGCTGTTGTAAATGACAAGAGATTTTGTTGTTCCCTACAAAATTTAATTGACATATCTGGATATTTTTTATGTGTTAGGTGTATGCAAAAACTAGCAAATAAAACTGTTCATATTTGCTAATAATTAATTTTAAAAAAGAAAGAAGTTTAAAAAATGCATTTTAAAGTACTCTACAGGTTGTTGTAGTTAAACTATCATTATATTGTATTTCACAGTTTCCTAACTTTCAGATAGTCATATTGGTTGATAAATTATATTTTACTTTGGATATATATGTGTGTGTACATTATGAAAGAATTACCAAAAGTAATCTTTATATTTTTATTGCTGAAAAGATCAATAGAAAAGGATTGTTTTAACGTACATTGTTTTTGCAACTGGTACACAGGATTGCAAGAAAGCTGTGACAGGCAAATCCTTTTATGCTATGGAAGGGAAGCCAGTATGTCCAAAGTGTGTCGGCTTGGAGGAGGATGAAGACTAGCATTTTACACCAGCAATTTAAATGCCAAATAAAAAAAAATGGATGACTTGCCTGCCCAAACTGCCCCTCTGCCCCAAAAGTTTTAAAGCCACAAATAAATGGAAAAATCCTGTTAAAATTCATCACCACCATTTTTGTTTTCATCATGATGACCACCACCATCATCATCATCATCATCATCAGTCAACAAGATTTCCAACATGTATCCTCAGAGCTATTGCAGAACTGTTTTGTTTACCTTCCCCACCAAATTTATAGCAGTTTAAAATTGATTTTAATCTGGCTCTCTAGAAATAGTGAAGAAAAATTGTTGTCTGCACACTTTAACATTCTAATTGATAGTTTTGAGGTTCCATGTACAGAATTATTTGTATTTATAATCAATAAAGAGATGAAAATAGAAAAGACAAAAAAGAAATAAAAAAAAAACAATAAAAATATATAAAATAAAAAAACAATAACTGCAGCAGTACAAATTTGCATGCTGTTATTCCAGCATGTGTATGTGTACTAGTTGCTAAACAATAGCATGTATTTCATTCATTTTCTAAGCTACCTGTTGATTCTTTTTTTAGGTATGAATAAGTCACTGTTCATTCCATGTTATCATCTCACATTCATGGTGGGATTGTGACTTGTTAATGTTTGTTTATAGCTGATTTGCATTTGCAAAACTTTGTTTATAACAATAATAAAGTTATTTCATAGCAGTTTTATTATTTTATTTATAATTCTAATAACCTAATTAGGGGTAAAGAGCTATAAATAATACATGTTTAAAACCAGCACATTTAGACTTATTAATTAAAACAGTACCTATGAGGCTAAATCTTATTATATTACTAAGTTTATGGCAAACAGGCAGAAATGTTTTGTTTAAAACATTTTAAAAGTTGGATGGATGCCAGTTGTTTCATCATCAGTTTTACTGAATATGAAAGCTGCTTGTTTCATTATTAGGAACATTTAGTTAATAGGAAAAGGGCTTAAATGAGATCTTCAGAGAATGAACATTATTGTTAAGTACCCTGGTAGTAGGCATTAATGGTACCACTTAATCATGCTTGTTATAAATGACTATGCGTTGGCAAGTTGATTTGGATCAGGTCCCAACCTAAAATGAGTGCTGATGTGAGGAGATGTGGTCGTGTAACAAAAGAGAAAGAAAATGTTTTGTTGTGTGTGAACGTATCATGTATACAAGTCCATAAGACATGTCTAAACAAGTTTTTCTCCATGTGGTTAAATGAAGGGATAGCTTTCAAGAACTTCAGCAGTTATATGTATCTTCTTTGCTTTTCCAATTATTAGCTGTAACAAACAAGCATTCAGTAGTAACTGCACATTAGAAAAGAAAGAAGCTCTTACATCATTACAGTTAGTAAAAAGCAAAAACCCAGATTACAATCTCCTTTTTGCTTTTATTAATACTTCTCCATTTTCGGAAAGAGAATGAACAGCCTGTGTTTTGAGAATATTAGACTTTGCCCCTTATTTGAGATTTATAACTTGATAAATGTGGTTGCAGACAATACATAAAGGCCTATATTAATATATTTTTCCAAAATTTACTTATAAAATTACAATTTATTAAGAGAAAACTCATTGCTACAGCAGTGCTTTAATAATAAAGATGGATAAAATGTTCTTTATGCAATCCTAGCATTATAAGCATGCTGTTATGTTGATCAAAATTGTTCATAATGGGATCTTGGTGACATGCAAGCCAATAAAGTTTCCCTAGCAGCACATAAAGGATGATATAGGAAATATCTATATTTTCCCTCACTTGCAGAATAGTTTTAAGGTTGGAATAAGGACATCAGGGTGAAGAATATATGAAAACCTTCGTTTGGAAAATTATAAAGATTTAGTATCTAAATTTAAAATTACTGTTCATGTTAATGGATAAAGTTTAAATCTGATCAGCTCAGAACTGTTATGTTTCATTTGTTGTAACTTTTTCAAAATGCAATATGTTCATTAAATAAATACAAATTTGTCATGTTATTACTTTGAGAGTATTAATGTCAAACAAATAAATTTGAATTCTCTCACTCAAAGTATAATTTTTATTATGTGACATTTAACACCTTTATAAGAACAATTACTCTAAAAGGATGGCTATAGACTTTTCCACTGCTACTTTTATTTGCAGATTACATTTTCAATGCTGCAAAGTAAAAAGAATTTTATGAACTGAAGTAACTGATTAGTTTACTAGTGTTGTAAGAATTACCATTTCATGAAAACTTTTTACAATGCAGCAAATGGTGCAGTTATCAATCCCACAATCCAATTTAAAATAGTTCTAAACTTCACTCATATTATTTGAAAACGATAGACCATGAAATGCACATCTTCTGCCCTGACTTTGGGAGGGGAAGCTAGGAAGTAATGTAAAATCAGCTTTTCATGCTAAAACTCTGAAGTGCAATATTATTACTATAAGTTACTTTTAATTAGATAGTTTAACAGATCACATGATATGTGTATCAAAAGTTTCTTTTGTTATTGGTTGGACTAAGAATTGAGGTTATTTTGTAGGTAAAGCAAAGTTTTTCCATATCTGCAAAAATAAAAAATATAATAGAAATTAATGGAATAGAATAATGCTTCAAACTGCAACAATTTTTGTCGTCGTTGTCATCATCATCAATTTTATTATTATTACTATGTCTTATTGCAGCTAATAGACTTGTACATACAAGTTTCAAGTATTGTCAATAATTCTAATAACTAATATACTAAAATGTCTCTACATCTAGTATTATAATTACTTACATCATGATTCTTAAACTTATGTTTTCTATATACAAATAGAATTGTTTTATATACATAGAGTGGATACACTGTCAACATATTATTGCTTATAAAATAATTTCTGCAATATTCTCTGCACTCTAAATGAAACATTATTCACATACATTTTCTATGTAATATAAACAGTCTCTTCACATACAAATTAGATGCATAGCCCCAGATTTCAATCCCATATTTACCTGGTACATGATTTTTAAATAAATTTGTGTCTCAGACATACTGATGCCAGATCTCTGTAGAAGTGTAAGGAAGGGAGGCCATTTTTATTATGGGGCTTGGTGGTCAGCCTTATAATTGTACCCAATTTTTTGGTATCTATAACCTACTATTTAGAAGCTTATGAACAAGACACTTGTTTCTAGCAATCACTTTAAAATGTGCACTTTATAACAATATTAATTAAACATTACTAAATTTTTAGAGTACTGAAAAAATATCAAGCTCAAATATTGCAGTTTTGTTTGATAACTTTTGAATATAAAGGTATCAGGAGCATCAAGAACCGTCTCTACTTTCTTCCTCTTTGCAAAAAACTTGTTATAGTCTTTTTCATGCAGGTGTTTTAATTATTGCAGAATCATTAGAGCTTCAGCTCTCTGGACTATGTGAATACGTAAAAAAAAATGCTATGGAAATTAATGGCATGTTTTCTTTATTAATTTATAATGCTAGGATTAAAATGTTCAATACAATGTGAGCACAGTTCATGATATATCAAATATTCCCTCATGCCATAAACCTCAACATTATACATTAATTATATAAATAAATTAACCAATGAATGAATAATAGGTTTTCCACTGAAACTACTGAAATTTGGTACATTTATAACTCAAGATTATTTAGTGCTAAACAATTACATCAATAACCAAATTGCAAATATAAAGAAATAACCTTAAATAAAGCTTTTTCCTTTGCACCATTAATATAAATATTAACAATACTGTTCTTGAAATGATTCAATGCTTTTTTTAAATTTATAAATTGCTTCTTAATTAGCTGGTGAGTCTATTTAATACTCTTATGCTCTATTTACTATTTAAACATGTTCTGTATAATTCAACAGTAAGTGGAGTGTAAAAGTATCAAATCGACTCACCAGCTAATTAAGAATATATTAGTTGCTTCACTATATTAGTTCTGAAACAGAATTAGTTTTAAATTTATAAATAGCTGTTGAAAAACATATTCTATTGTGCAAGTAAATTGAGATGTTTTGTCAGCTCTTTGAAAATATGTATAATTTTCTTTATCACTTTTCATACTCGATTCTGACATATTTTAAAAATATTTCATACTCTTTACATCAATCATAAATGTATTGACATTCTTCAGAAACAAGTCTTAACAACAGCACAACATTTCATTGCATTGAAATAAGTTTTGGATACTAATTAAATATATAGGATTTTTATTTATTTTTTTTTGGGGGGGGGTACTGTTGCTTAATAAGTATATGTTTGAAAAAGTATTGTGTTGTTTGAGTGAATCAAAACATTTTATTACCATGAGAAAAATAGTACTAGACTAATGCTTATGGATACAGTATGCCTTCATTAATTTATACCATAAATAATGCCTGTTCCATTAAGCAAAGTTCTGCGTAGAATGAACAATATATATCATCTTATTTGTTCTGTGTAAATAATCTAATTATTGCTCAACAGTTCTTGTACATGTGACAGCCTACAGTGCTAACTGTGATGCATGATGAAAGTTGCCAATATTAATTGGCACAATGATATCGTTTTCACCTTGTTATAAAGCAATACTTATGGGTTGCAGTAAATTTATAATCCTTCATAAATGTTTAATAAAAACATACCATATAACTAAGGAAATGTTATACCCTTATAGTATAAGTTAAATACATAAATTCAATGTCCTCCTTAAGTCCTCAAACAAGTTCAAGCTCCATTTACTCATCCATAACATGGAGAAATCTGTTGCTGCCTTCAGCAAAGACTTATCTTAGCTATGCCTAAAGCACATACTATAACTTGTAGCTCATGGGATTGAGGCTGTTAGATTACCCTTTTCTTTAGGCTATTCTTGTACAGAATTTACCTTTTGAGAGGAATAGGGTCTTATTGGAAGGGCATGCTGACCTTTAAGAGGGTATAGCTGAGGTCCTTCATCACTGGCTCCAGAACTGTTTCAATAGAATCCCCAACTAAGTCATAATTGAGACAGAATGAGGGCCTATCAATATCTTTGGAGATTTCTTACAAATTTCTTGCAAATTTGTAATGCTTAAATTTAAAACTAATTTTGTGTTGAAAATAATACAGTGAAGCAACTAATATATTCTTAAATAGCTAGTGATTAGCTTTAATACTCTTATGCTCCTAGATCCCAACAGAAGACAAATTAATCTAAAAGTTCCTAAAATGTCCACCAGAGCTACACCAAGTGTGAACAACCATTGATTAATCCAGCAGTAGACTCACAGCTGATGACGCGGACAAAAGCCTATGAAACATGTTCGGTATAATTCAATGGAAAGTGGAGCATAAGAATATTAAACCAACTCAAAATATTTAAGAATATTGTAATGTTTGTACAAACATATTTGTATCAGTGAAAAGAATTTCCTATATCCATTGTCTGCAAAGCACTTTAACCATTTTTGACTTAACCTTTCTTTGATATCCAACTGTGAAATAAAGAAGTAATTAACATTTTGCTTGTAAACCTTATGAGCATGTGAGGTATTTGTATCTTCAAGATTTTCATGGTTTGAACCAATGCAAATTGTATTCTCATTAAATTGTGCCAGCTGGCTCTTACCTTACATGTATTGTCAGTTCTCTTTACTGATTTTCAGTTTTCTTGAAATTGTTAAAAATCTTTAAACATGACATCTCTACTGTTTGAATTACTGCTATAGAAACCTGCTTCATAGATAATAAAATCACTTCTCTCTCCAACAGTTTAACTAAAATAAAACCCTGGTTGGTTGATTTAAAAATTGCACTACCAACATTTTTCTTTTTCTGTTAGGAATTTCATATAGTTTTGTTGTTGGAATGTATGAAAAAGAAAAGCATGCTTGTAGAGAATATGTAGCACCAATGCTGCAGGTCTCTTAATTTTTATTTCAAAAATGTATTTAATATTTTTATAACAAATTTTCCCAAAAGTTTTGCAAATTACACAAAGAAAATGAAAACTGGGCTTCATTCTCATTTCACTACCATGTTGTAAAGAGCACAGGTAGCTAAATAAATGGTTTAAAAGAGTTTGTCTTAAATTGACACATTTGTTATTATCTCCATTTCACATTGTTATATTAAATGGCATTTAGTGGAAGTGATAAGCTATTGAAAATTATCTGTCTGTTGCCTTTTTCGGTTTCTCTCTTATATATGTCTAGCTTCTTGCCATTGAAAAACTCAACGAGTTCGAAATATAGCAATTTCAAGTGTGACTTTATCTAAGTGTTTTATCCTTTTCTACTTTTATTATTATTGTTAATTTGTTATATATATTCCCTCAGCATTTTAAAGGAAGCATCTGCCTTTTTCAATTTATAAACTTATTTAACAGTGATAATTTTCATTTTTAACAGGACTGTCGGCAGCCTTTCCATGGAGGGTCATTCTTTGATCATGAAGGGCTTCCTTATTGTGAGACACACTACCATGCAAAGAGGGGCTCTCTCTGTGCAGGATGTCACAAACCTATTACAGGTAAATTGTATATCCAATTATTTGTAATCATGTCATTCTCAATTAATTGTATACCAAAATCACTAGCAAATTCTGTTCTACAAAGTAATGCATCTAAAATGAATAAAAAATGTTAATTCTGTGCTGTTCTTAGTTGATACACATATGAATTTGTCCATATTGCAGTAACTTTTCTTGCAAAATTTTCATTTCTCCATTTACTTCTACTTCCTGGGTTCTCATCAATCAACCCCTTTTGTTTCCACCTTTTCTCTATCTCCCTTTTTTTTTCTCTCAATACTCCTTAATACTCATTTATTTTACATGCTTAAACCATATTAGTTTTTATTCCTTTGATGCTATAGTAATATATTGAAACTGCTATTATATATCTTTATATTTATTTGTTTTGCCATACTGAAAGGAAAGACCTTGAGATTGTATGAAAGAATTTAAAGTCAAAATAGCTTTAAAAAGATGTCTCAAAAGTATTCTTCAAGTGCTCAAATTTTGATTACATTACCAACATTATAGAATAATATTATCATAGTTAAATATTTAATGAGGTAGGTGAAAAATTCTAGATATTGTAGAAAAATAAAAGTTTTTTAAGTTCTTGCTATCAGATGCACAAAAAAAATATTAAATAAGAACTTACAAAAGCAAATGCTAAAGTAATTTTATATTCTTAAATTTTAATAAGATTGCTGATAATCTAAAGAGGACACGACACTAAAATGTTGCTTGAAGAGAATAGGAAAATGAGAATTAAGCAGTTTTATAATCCAATTTAAAATTTTCTCCAACTTTAATTAATATTACATCAACTGTATAATCACAGAATGGAAATAAAGCATTAAAAAAAATCTATCTTTCAAATAGAGAAATGTAGATAACTTTATTGCCAACTATAAAGTCTTAATATTGTCATATAACAAATTATTTATGAGAAAGTCACTCAAATTTCACTAGTTTTATTCCACTTACTTGGACTTGTTTCAAAGGCAAATTTCCTTCATGATTATGGCTGACTATGAAGGAAATTTGCCTTTGAAACATGTCCAAGTAAGTGGAATAAAACTAGTGAAATTTGAGTCACTTCCTCGTAAACAATATATGATACTATATTTCACTGTGAAAATCCCAAACTATTAAAATTTATCTTCATTAGATCTAGTCTGGTTGCTAGCGGCCGTTGGGATGCTGATGTTTATAATTTTTTCCAATTATTACTTATTCGTTTGTTGCTCTCAAGTTGGCTGCATTTCAGTAAATGTTCTATATTTAGGATAGTATTCACATCCTTACACAATAGGCAATGGCTGTCCCTGAAGAGGTGTTCTAACAGGCAATCATGCCCAACAACTAAGAACTCAACTTATTGGGTAACTCAAATTTTTCTTGATTTCAATAAAAGAAGTTGAAAGTCTTTAGATCTTCATATTGCAAACTTCAGCATATAAAACTTATTGTAAATTATGACTTATACATTCAGACAGAGGCTGTAGAAATGTTGAATGTGCTAAAAATAGAACAACATATATTAGCACTTGAGGTCTTTTTAAAAATCATAAAATGTAGTTGCATGAAAATAACAGTAGGTCACTGTAAGGCAAGTATAAAGCTGTTTTTCTTTTCTACCAATTTAAAAAATGAAATTAACAGTGCGCTGGGTCTCAAATGAAGGTTCCAAGGTTAAAAAATACACTCTTATGATGTTCATGGGATAGACTGCTGAGAAACTACTAAAAATTTATGTTTATTGTTATATTAAAAAGTAATTAATAGATTTTCTTTTGGTAGATTTCTTTTTCTAATATTCATTTGCTCCTAAATAACATAGAAAAGAAAACTTGAATATGGCTGATCACTAGAGAAGCCATAATTATTGGTTATGTTGTGAAAGCTTCAAGTCTGAAGAAAAGTACTGCTTGATAATTAATAAATGCAATCAGAATCAAAAATAAATGTTGTATGGATTTCTTTAAGATGTAATAATAATTTATTTGAAAAATAAATTAAAAGAGGGTAACTGTCAAGCAATAGAAAAAACATGTTTCCTGGAGAGCCACAAAACAGTGCAGTTACAGCATTCAGATTGCCCATAGTGACGATTTATTTTAATTTTGATAAACTTGGATAATTTTATCCACATTTTGTTCATTGTATATTCATACCAATCTTTACATATTGCAATATAAAATTTTATAGATTTTAATTTAAATGCAAATAGTAATTTTAAGTTAGGTTAGGCTAGCTTAACTTATTTTAATGTAATATAATTTTTCTATTTCTACATTTTCTGCAGTATTGCCAGTTAATATTTTTTAAATGAATCTCATCCTAAAGTTGATCATTTGGTGTCATTTTATCAATATACTCTTTCAACTGAGTGCAACTACCTGGTCTTCCATAGAATTTATTTGTAATGGAAAGAATTTTCAAGTGTTCACTGATTTAATATGTTTGAATAATGTTTTACAGGTCGCTGCATTACAGCAATGTTCCGCAAATTCCATCCAGAACATTTTGTGTGCGCCTTTTGCTTGAAACAGTTGAACAAAGGCACATTCAAAGAGCAGAATGATAAACCATACTGCCATGCTTGCTTTGACAAGCTATTTGGATGAACAGCTAGCCAGCCCATGCTGTTGAAGTCCCATTCTTAGGATATGGGTATCTCTGGTTAGACATAAACATATATTACTCTCTGCCAGTACTCCATATTTTCACAAAGTGATAAGAAAATATAATACATTTGCTTAAGTGACTCTAATGTATGTATTTTAACTTAATGACCTCTTTTAGTTATTTTTAACAGTGTTGATTGTTTATGGAGCTGTTATTTTTTAATATAGTGCGCAATTCTAATAGTTATTTTGTAATCAGATTGTATTGTAAAAGTTATTGTTTGTTATAAGTTTCAGAACAAGTATAAAAAAAAAATTATCAGCATTATGAGTTGTAGGGTGGAAAATGAACTGCATTTTGAGCTTTTAAAAGTATATTTCCCAAATAATTATATCAGTGCTGATATATATATGTGTTGCCATAACTGACTATGTAGATAATGATTACATATAGGTAGCTTCATGGGCTTTGTAGTACAAACAGATGTTGCTTAGCTTAGACTATGTATGTAAACATAGACAAGTATTAATTCTGTCATGAGTCAAATACTCATATGCAAGATAAAACCTGGTGTGCCAATTTATTGAGAAATAGTGCAAATCAGTTTGTTTTTACTGAGAATGAAATTGTGGAATAAGTTGATCTTCCAGTAATATGCACATCTGGTTATATGTATATATTAAAGTTTTATAAACAAGTATTTCTTTTTATTTTTTGGTGTCAGTTTTGGTGGGAGTGCTGCAAACTGTGACATCTGCTCCTATTGGTGTCTTCCTCACTACCTTGACATAAGGCTAATGCAGCCATGTGGGAATGCTAACTGAAGGCACAAATACGAAACTATCACAGGTTGCTTTATTAATAAATATAAAATGAAGCTATTGCAGGTTACAACTCAAGTTAAACAGATATAGAATCCCCCCTCCCTGTTCTCTTGATGTCAACTCAAATCTGTTACACTCATACTCATGTGTTGTCAGTAACACTCATTCAAAACAACAATAATTCTTTCCATGACCATTGTCAAACATAAAATTAACAGGTAATATTTTCGTCTTAATTTTTTGTGTAGAAAAGAAAAGTACAAAACAATACTAAGTAGAGCTCATGTAAGAGTTGTCATTAGGATTTTTCATGCATGTTACTCTACATGAAATAATGATTAAATTTCTTTATTTATTTATTTTGAAAGGCTACAGTGAGAAACCATACTTATAAAATATGTCAGAAAGTGAGGCAAAGATAAATAAAGTGCCCTCATTTAAGACAAGTTATCTTGGTCCCTTAACTACATCAGCCACTTTTATCTCCCAGGAAATTTTGTACAAAAGTCCCAAGTCTTCCGGTATTCACACAGCAGCAAGAATTGTTAAAAATCACCATTTGTGAATAAGTGCATGTATTCAATAAAATGCTGTATTCAATTATATAAGAGGATGAATCAATGATTATTGGCACTCTATTTTTATAATTTATTAGATCAACAGTCAATGCACATAATTTTTCAACACAATCTCTTGCTTTTCAATGAACTTTCACAAGTATGCACTGCTTCTTACATGATATGCAGGGGGTCATCCAAAAGTCGTCTTTAAATTTTAAACTTCTTAATTCACCATATTAGAACTCATTAAATATTTTCACACTTCACCTACTTTTACAACATTAGGACATGTCAGCAGCTGATGATGGGAGTGATTTCCCTTGAAACATATCCTAATGTAAAAGTAAATGGAGTTAGTATGAACATATTTAATAAATTCTAATAGGGTATTTTACCACTCCATTATCTACATAACTTCCTAAGTCAATTTAAACACCCCACCATGGTACACCTCCATCCACTGCACATTGTGAAGAAAGCTTTCAATAGATTTTTTTAGCCCTTGGTACATTTTCAGACCACAAAGAATGCATCACTTCTCTCTCTTCTTTGGTGGAAATGGAGAATGATGCAGTCATGTTTACTGAGTAATAGTTGCAAGAATAACTAAATGAAGAAGGTCAAGCATTTGACAAAGCAATGGTAATGACACATCTTAAAGACTGTGCAGAAAGCAGTACACAACTTAAACATTATAGCAACAAAAAACAGAAATTTTATATATGTTTAGAAGCTATTGATGTGAAGCAATGAAATGTTCAAAACTGAATGCTTTTGAATGTTGACACAAACTTCATGTACAAGTTTTAAAGACCCTTAGTTCTCATCTCAGTTGTTAATTGCTTGGTAAGTTTAGGACCATTTGATATGGTTGTGGTTGGATCTGAGTTGCTTCTTTTTGCCTTGTTAGCTGGAATAGGAGTTACTGAATTTGCCCATGTCAAAATTCATTAAATACTCTTGATTTTCTCAAATGAAATTTTTTCCCCCATGTGGATAGCTTTACTGGAATATGTATTTGTTTTAACAAAATGGTTTCTTGCTTAATTTTGTGGTTATATTCCCAAAAGTGTATTGCTACTGCAAATTTTTCCATTTGTTTTAGCTGGATATTTCTATTTTATTTATTTTAAAAATCTCAGGTTAAAATAATTGAAAAAATCAGCGGATGAGAACAAATGTTCCCGAAACATGTCCTAATTTAAAAACTTGTGAGTGAAATTCATTTCAACTTTGAAAAACATTCAATTTAGGGAAAAAATAATACACAAAAAACCAAATTATTGATTCATCCTCATATTAATTCCCCTGAAAGTGTTTTTGCAAGAGATAGCATTGCAGAAATAGGAATTTTATTATTAAGACGTATATGTTTTTCTTTCTATATCTTTCAGTTCAATTAATGTATCTGTTGGGTCAGTGAAAAAGTATAAAATGAAACAAAATTGCAAAATATACAAACGTTTTATAGCACTATAACACAAAGAAGTAGGGATTTCATTCTCCAAAGTTACTTATTGATCATTTCATTTTTCAACCATTTTTTAACAATTCCAGAGAAATTATGTAAGTAACTAACAGTGAATTAGGTATGTTCCAATGAACTTGGAGGCATATTCATTGTACTGCAGATATTGTTTTAAAATATGTGCATTAATTTGTAAGTAGTATTTAAATCATCTGTCTTGCTGTAACTTGTTAGTTGATCATTAGATTAAATGCATGCCTTTTTTACATTTGCTGTAGAAATGGCATATGTTATTGATGAACAGGAACAGCTTGTGAGGAGAAATTTTGCATAAGAAATTAGGAAATATAATTTATCTTGTCTTGTTCTTTCCTGTATATTTTACAGCATCATTTAAAATTAACACTGTAAATAGATATATGCTGCCCTATGATTTATTTAGAAGTGTATAGAAATTAAGTAAAAGCTGTATTTACTGCAGTCAGGGATTTGTGTGCACAAATAGTCCTAATTTTAAATAATTAAATGTACTTCAAGAATATAATTTTAAATTTAAGATGTTATACTATCTTTTTGCACAATTTAGTTTTACAATGTGATTTTTTGGGGGAAAGAACTGGGATAGTTCTTTTTATTACTGTAGTTCTGCATATTACACTGTAATAAAACTGTCGTATATTTTATAATTGCTTGGTTGCAGAAAATGCTATACATTGTTTATAAATACTGGTTGATATGTTAAGTCATCTTCTTCAGAATGCTTTTATTATGTCTATTGAGTAATATGTTTATATCAATAAAGTTGTGCTTGTTTCCTAACTTGCAGGTTTTACTAATTTAAATGGCACCCACTCTTTATGTTTTTCTAGTGTAATTATTTCTAATAAATACAGTTCTTAGAATAACTCACAGATACTCTCAAACTTAATGGCATACATTATTTAAAAATTTCGTAATGTTTTAAAATGTGAGTCATTCAGAAATTGTCTTGAGAAAGTATTTTGATGCAGGAGAGAAATTCATAATTTAACAGTAGTGATTAAATAATTACATTTATTTAAACCTGGCAGAGAAGAACATCCCATATCCCTCAAGAACTAATCCAATGGATTATATTAAGATAGTAACAGATAAAAAACTGACAGAACAATTAAATAAACAAGAAGACTCAACAGAGGTATGCAGAACTATAGTACTTGAACATTTACACAACCAATTCCCCGAAACAGAGTGGCTTAGAATTTACACAGATGGATCTGCAGACAAACAGAGAAATAATGTTGGAGGTGGTATATATTGTAAATATTTCTCGCATTATTTCACACTGCCTAGACAATCCACAAGTTATGAGGGTGAAATGGTGGCAATACGAGCTTTGGAACAGATATACCATAGGACTGATATAAAGAAAATAAAGTAGTGACTCTTACAGATTCAGCTTCAACTATACAAGCTATAGAACGATATGATAGTTCATATGAATCTTACAATGTAAGGGACGTGAGATCTTATTATAGATTACTCCAAACAAAATTTCAACAAATAATACTACTGTGGATATCAGCACATGTGCAAATGATAGGTAACGAGAATGCAGACTTTCTAGCCAAAAAGGGGCAGTGCTATATTCCAAACCAATAAAGCCCTGTGGATTAAATGTAAAATTAAAAAATATTAAAAGGACCATAGAACAAAAACATCAACATAATATTCAAGTGGAAATATCTAATAAAAATTATTCTAATATAAAAGAAACAGTACAAAAAATAAAAAATCTATCAAGGAAGGAAGCAGTTGCTCATTTTAGATTGGCCACTGGACATGATTGTCTGGCTGAACATCTACACAGATTTGGTTTTATGAATAACACATGTAAGATCTGCAATACTGACAAGATTCTAAATGGAGAACATCTATTGGAATGCACAGAACTGAGGAAAGCTGCACCTGACGGGAAAATACACAAATTATATTGGCTAGCCAGGGAAAAATTGATGGATCAAAATCCTGCACATTAGATCAACAACAACACAGTAGTGATTAAATAGACAGAAACTGTAATAGATGAGGTAGATGTTTACAGAAGTAATCAAATTTAAAAGAGGACGCAAGACTATACTGGATAGAAGAAATAGTTCCTTAGGTAATACTTTATATAACTCAAACCTATCCCCACATCACCCCTTACAACATAAGTGCCTAAGAACATCACCCATCCACCAATCCTGGCAGAAAGCTGAAATGCTACTTCAGAGAAGGGCAAGCCTTGTTGGCCAGAATTGAATCTTAAAGTCACCAACCATTCTGCTTTCTGTCCATCACATACACCCATCATGCCACCTAAGAGGTTACAAGTATAATGTATAATGCCAAGTTCTTGATGCACTCAAATGCATCATGGACATACATTACATAAGAAAATTATGAATGTCTTATCTGGTGATATATTCTTTTACAGAAAGGTTTGCCAAGGCTTCTATCATGTCATGATCCTGAATGAGGCTCAGCTATGCCAAGCATTAATTGATTGCCAAACTTGTCTGCTTAAGTACCTCGGGAAAAACCCTGAGAGGATTAGGACAATGGATAAGCAGATTGTTAACCTCTTAGTCTTCTTCTGCTAACTATATTTACAACTCCTTCTCTCTTCCTTTATACTCCTATTCTAGTTGCATCCCTTATACAATTATTTTTAGAGGAAGATTGTGAATTTTAAAGGAAGGTAAGCAATTATCAGCCTGAGCATTGGTTGCCTTTTCTTTAAAAAATGTTCCTAGTAACTCCTCTGTATTTGGACCCCCTTGTAATGTACCCATCAGTCATTTGTCATTTCCTATTAGACCCGGCAGTTCCCTTCTCCAGGACATCAACACTTAGCTCTTCTCTGCTCTTTCTCTCTTATTTCCTTGCCAATATTTTGTTATCATCTCACTCGTTGATCACCTATGATCAACCTCAGGGTTCCCATTGGTAGGCCCCCTGTTCACCTTGGCTCAAAGGCCTTTCATTGCTCTGTCATGTGCTGACATCTGTGAGCCTTCTCTAGCAATTATTCTTGCTGGACTCTGTCCCAGCTTGTCCTTTGATCTTTATGTGTTGTGTTCATCAGCATGTGTGCGGTGACTTAATGTTTACTCTTTTCTAATATAGTACTAACTTCTTGCTTTATAGCTTCCTGCCTTCATTGTTGGCAATCCATTATAAAAATATATTACAATTCAGTAGCCATCAATTAAATAGGAGTTTACAATAATAATTAAAAAATATAAAGTATAATTATAAATTATTTTTATGTTCAGTGCTGGGCTTTGAACTCAAACCTCCCCATGGATGCCACAGTCAGTTTCTTCTACCTAAACTAAGCATGAGTTTTGCTATTTAGATTTACCAGTTAGATTTCATGAGCTACATGCCTCCGGAAACAGTTAAGTAATTATGTAATTAAGTAATGAACTGGATGGTCATTATTTACAAAACAATTATCAATGTAACTTCAAATTGTTTTAAATGCTGAATCACAAGATTAAGACTTAAGACTTAAACAAGCCAAACAAGCCAAGGAAGAGTTGAAACGGCCTTTACATTGAATTGAATTTATTTCTATTTACATCAACATACAATTTTAAATATTACAATAAGATCTATGTCTTCGTCAATTCCATAATACTAAATGATAATATAAATTAATACACATCCTTATGACTCTATTACAATATTTTAATTCTAAACACTACATCTATTATTCAATACTTCTGAGTTACTTATTTCCTTAGGATTTACGCACTAACACCCAGGTTATTGGTGTATAATAATTCTGTTTCTAATGCTAATTTACTTCTTCTCTCCGCTATTCAAGTCGGTCCTGGTGGTGTAGTGGCTACCATACTTGTCTCCTAAACCCAAGATTGCGGGTTCGAGCCCGGCCAGGATCAATGGATTTTTTCGGGCGTAAAAATCCTAAGTATGGCTTCCTTCGGAAGGGAAGTAAAGCCGTGGGTGCTGTGTCGTACATTTACGGCATGAAAAAGAACCTCAAGCCTGAAAGAGAGGCCTCTGAGCAAAATTAGTTGGCCATTTCAAGCCCTGAATTGAATGGGACGCTGATGACCTGAGCTGTTAAAGAGCATCCGTAAATAAATCAATAATAATAATAATCCCCTATTCAATTTATCACTTTTACATAGAAAGAGAGTAGGGTACCCAATGAAGCAACAAAGTAAAGAAAAAAGAAATTTCCAACATACGAGGGGATTAAGTTATGCTTGATTGTTCCAGGGCTAGTAACTTTTATTGATCTTTTACATTATAATAACACAATAATTACTCAATCTCTCTTAAACATTTGTCTGAAAGTTTTATTCATTTTTTTATTCCTTGACAATCTAATGTCATCGAGATGTTGCAAAACTTATCATTTTTAATCATCCAGATAATCTCAGATGATGGAATGAGCACTGTCTATTGAGATATCTAATTCCTGTGACAGTCACCCCAATTACAGTGCATCATTGTGTCAACTTGCAGCACAATATTTTCTGTACTTTATGTTGTTGCTCTTAATTGTCAATCAGCATCAGTCACATCTTTGCAACTTTTGCTCCATATCAATGTGAATACAATATTGCATTTGCAATCTGCTACTGAAATTTTACGATGGATCTCTGCAATTGAGACATTTTTCTCATCGTACTGTTTCTTGTACTTCACTCTTAGAGTACATTTCCAATAGATACTCCATTTTCCACCTCTTATCACTATTACATTGAAAGTGGTTATAGCAGTAGTCTTAAATACAGATACAGGCCAAATACAGGCTAGCTTGCTGACCAGCGTTTTCTCCTCCTACCTAGCATTGGATGGTTGGAAGGGGAAGGGGAAGTTTGCTTGTTGTATTTCTGTGTTACATCCACTAACCATGTTACATTAACATCATATGATGACTCCTGCAATCCTCCAAACATCTCATATAACTGACACTGCTCTAGTCAAATATGTGGGCTGTCCTTTAGAACAAAATATCTTCTGCCCTTTTCAGAAATATGACCACTTTGGTTAAATTTTTCCATATTGTCGAAAACTGTATAAGAAGTGTTTAATTTGTGAATCTACAAGTAAAACATTGCTGCAGAACAAAATTGTGGAAAAAACATGTAGTTTTCAATTTTACTTTGAAGGGGTCACAAAAAATGCTTTTAGCATCTTTGTCTTCACTTGTGGCAACTGTGTGTAACAAATTCAGTTTTCTGGGATTTAGATATATCGGCACCCATATCAGTTCAAGACTGCCACGGGTGGCTGAGGTCGTTAAGGCGTGGACTCGTGAGCGGGAAGTCTGGGGGTTCGATTCCTGCCAGGACCGTCCTCCCTGGCTGAGATTTTTTCCAGATTTTCCTCAGTCTTCATAAATGGCAAATGCCGGGGAGGTACTCTAAACTTAGGCCTGGAATGTTTCCTTTCTTAAAAAAAAAGTTTTCCCAATTTATCCTTTCATCTCGTGTGTTATCAATGTCCACCGCCTGTGGTGCCTCAGTAGCAAAAATGGGCGTTAAACACCATTAAAAAAAAAATGTCAGTTCAATGCAAATATTTCTCTCTAAACCCTTGAAAGATTTACTCCACCATGATGCATAGTATTATCTTTACTCTATCTTTGCCATCTTGATGTATCATAAAGTAAATTTATATATTTTATATCTATAAATTGCAGTCAGCCCTGGTGGTGTAGTGGTAACCATACTTACCTTCTAAACCCAAGATAGTGGGTTCAAACCCAGTCAGGATCAATGGATTTTTTGGGCGTAAAAATCCCAAGTATGGCTTCCTATGGAAGGGAAGTAAAGCTATGAGTCCCATGCCATACATTTACAGCACGTAATAGAACCTCTAGCCTGAATGAAAAGGCCTCTGAGCAAAATTTGTCGACTGTTTCACACCCTGAATAGAAAGGGATGCTGATGACGTGAAATATTAAAGAGCGTCATAAATAAACCAAATCAAATCTAAAAATTGCCATTGTATTTTTTACCAAAGGCTTTTCATTTGGAAGGAAATTAGTATTAGTGCCTCACTCTGATGAACGACAGTTTTGTATCTTGTTTATGCTTCACCTGAAGCCGACTTCAGTACTAATGACAATAACTATGCTAAGGATTACATATTGCCAGTTCTACTGACCCCATTCATGTACTGCATAGTGATGGTTATCATGATCAGTATTTATCTTGTATATAGTGTGATATTGTTTATTTTAAATCTAAAGGCCCAAGGAAAACATTTTCTAGACATATTCTCATAAACAATGTGAGCAGCCCAATTTGTAATCTGAGGGAAAACAATCTTGGGAAAGATCCCATTAGTGAAATAGCAAAGGAAATAAAACCATATAGACAAAGCAGTTGATAAAATAGTTAATAGGGGATCCAAAATTCCAAAAAAATGCCACCAAAATATGACTGAAAAAATTGGCATTTCACCCATGATTTGCTTTGCACAGAAATTACAGATTTTATAAGGGACAATCACTAACAGCTCAATAATTGTTAATGCAGGAAGACAAAGTTAGTTTTCCTAATAGGAAACTCCTCTTAGGTAGGGAGAAAAAAACTAGTGTTCAGGTTTGCAGTTTAGATAAAAGAGGTACTATAATGGAATCAGAATAGTAGCATAATGTACAGTTACTTAAGCACGCTTACTCAAAAGAGAGAGCTAGGGACAAATGCATATTTCTTAATTTAATTTGTTTGGGTCCAAGATGTACTTAAAAAAGGATTGTTGCTCTTGTACAATAAAATCTGCTACATCTCATGGTAAAAGAAATGAGTCTCAATGGAGGCAGTGATGAAGGCTACATTACTGATAGTATCTTTCTTAAAAAATATTAAAGCTAATAAAGCTGACCCTCATAATGAAATGAACAAAGAAATATTTTAGCACACTAATGAAAACTGTTCCTCCTAATAAATGGTATATGATTGTTATTGATAATGTTGACTATCATCCTAACAATAGATTAAAGATCCCAATATATCCAATAAAAAGAAAAGTTCTTAATTAAGCTTAATAATAATAATAATAATAATAATAATATTATTATTA
Organism: Metallyticus violacea; assembly: GCA_030762175.1. Classification (NCBI taxonomy): domain Eukaryota; kingdom Metazoa; phylum Arthropoda; class Insecta; order Mantodea; family Metallyticidae; genus Metallyticus; species Metallyticus violacea. The sequence continues at coordinate 20,213,464 of CM060839.1, read as the reverse complement.
TTATTATTATTTCAAAGCACCAATAAAATTAGTTTTAATACAAATTGCAAGACAGGGTAATACAAAATGAGAATATGTGTTGAAGCTGTAACAAAAGATAATGTTTATGAAGTGTTGCATTTACTGTCATATATTTGATGTTTAGGCCATATTGAAATGCTTTGGTTCAAGTTAGAAGTTCAGGAAATGAAATGTTACCCCATCATTGAGTGAAAGTGCACTGCAATTCATGAATGTATGGGTATAATATACTCAAATTTATGGTTTAATGTGTTCAGCATGTAAAAAGACATAAGAAAATTACATATATCAGGGGACACAAAATGAAAGCCCACTCAATGTATATTAAAGAGCGTCCATAAATAAATAGCACTCAATGTGCCTAGTGGGGGATACAAGTGAAATTGAAAATAAATGTACGTTTAATTTTCAGCACTCTTATTATTCAGGAAATGGAAATTGTTGTACATCTACTGGGGAAGAAAAATGAAAGAAAAAAAATTATAATGCAACTAAAATAACAATAACTAGAAAAGCAGAAAAGGATAAAACACTTAGAAAAAGTCACAGATTAATAATCGCTACATTTTGAACTGCTTGAATTCTTCTATGGCAAGAAGACAAATGAAGGTGGTAAACATAAATATTGAATATCAAAGGTACCGCTATGGCATGGAAACAGATAAAATAAGCAATAAAGTGTGTGAGAGGGAGGAAACAATTAATATGTAAGATTTAAAGAGGTGGTATACCTGCTCTATGCAAAAATGTGGCTATCATTACTCTATCTCAGGGTAAACTTTCAGAGCTGTGAGTAGGTAATCCATCAATAAGCTTTGAATTAAAAGCATCATCAAAATCCTTACAGTGAGATAGGGCATGTTGGGTAAACTGCAAGAGAGAGACATGGTGTTGACAGAACATTTATGATTGCTCATATGGAGCGAAACAAGAGTAGAAGTTAAACCAATATAAAATACTTTTCAAAGCTTACAAGATAACTGATATAGGACATTCTTAGAAGAAAAAGTAGCAAATGAAGAAATGTTAAATTCTCTGGGTAAATTAGGACTGCAGAATGAATGTCATAGAATAATAAGTGCACAGGTTTTAGGGCAATGACAAGGGTATGAGCCTGAGACAGGACAAGGTAAATTTGAAGGAGATAGGTTTCGGCCAAATACATTTTTAAGGTTAGGGGGTGTTCTATAAGTAAGGTGGGGTGCAAATTTAGAAAAATCACTTTAAAGATGAATGCATTAATAAAGTATTATGACGTTCTTTAAAATAGGTGTGATGCTTTCAATTTCAGGCATGTAAGTAGTAACAAGGTTAATGAAGTTCATATTAGAAGTTTTAGGTTTGCACTGGAAAGATTTGTGCACTGGAATGGTATGGGATTTTAAAAGAGAAGAAGGATATTTTTGGTCTTGGAACTTTTGAACTAAGTTTATAATATGTGTCGAGATGAAAACAGTTATTACAAAGATGGTGGCTATGAATTGAAAGGGAAAAGGAATAGATGTTTTGGTATGCAAGGGATGATGGCTATCAAAATGAAGATAACTGTTGTATCTTAGGTAGATTAAAATTAAAATCTTGTCAACACATTAACACTCTTTTAAGTTCCACTTTTTGTTGTTCATGGTTGACAATGTGAACAAGGTCTCAAGAAACATGTCCCAGTTAAAAAAAGAAAAAGAAAGAGTGGAAGTGTTTTTTAATGTGTTGATTCCTACATTCATAATTAATACTGTTGTATATTGGTAGGCTTAATGTGCACGGACATAAGAAATGAGCTATTGCATAAAGAAATATAAATATCTACAAATGTAGCAGTATTGGGAGAGACAAAAGAAGTGCACTTAACTGAAAATTTGAAGTTGAAATTAATAAGGAACTGATTCGGAGATTCTGAGTCATGATTCCAAAGCATGAATATAATATCAGTTTATCTCAGCCATAATAACGGTGCCAAAGGTTTTGACTTAAATTCCTCTAAGTGAACCATACAAAGATTGGCATAAGACAGTGTCACTCTGGTGCCCATCACAGTGCCTTTAATTTGTAGATAATATTTATCAAAACTAAACATTGTGAGTGAAAACCAGATAAAATGACAAATGAAATCTGTGGATGGAGTATGAGGTGCTCAAGAGTCCAAGAAATGCCTAACAGCAGCTAATCCTTCTATTGGGGAATGTCAGTTACATATGAATTATTTTATATTAATTTATCAAGTTATTGTTTATTAATACTTAATTTTCAGCACTCCTATTATGAAATGAAAATTGTACATCTACTGAAAAAAAAAACCCAATAAATATTAAAATAATTTATATTAATTTATCAAGTTATTGTATTATATATTAATAATCGTTAGTGATAAATTATTCAGTTACTGCTAGAAATTACACATTCCCTCTGTCCAATGAATGAACAGTTGCACCTATGCATGCTATTGATCACAATAAGCTGGACTGTTGCACATCAGAATGAGGCCATAATATTTGTATTAAGGCCCAGCAGGGGGGGAAGGAAGGGAGAGGCTTGAAATTAAATAATACAGACAAAAATACAAATAATATTTTTTTTATTTACCACACACAGTAAAATACTCTCTTGTAAGAACATTCAGATTATGTACAAATTGTTTAACAATAATATTTACAAGGTGCAATTTGGCATAGCAACACATTTGAATATCAAGTTAAAAGATCCATTTGTAAATGAAAATATTGTTGATAGTGTTTGAATACAACTGCTGTTCTACACAAGCATTAATAACAGAAAAGCAGTGGCTACTGTTACATGTGCATTAAATGCTATTTCTTGCTATTCAACCCCTGAATCTCATACAATTCTAAAAGGAATGCACCACAATTCATTATAAAAAATTTACACAAGATCACAGCAATATAGTCAGTGAGTTACAATCTATGGTATACAGACTTTTTTCTTTAATATTTTTAATATAATTTCAAATATTTTCATGATTACAAAACATCAACTACAAAATAGAATGTACATAATAAATAAAGATAGTATCTATGTAATTAAGTCTTAAAAATGCTGGAAGAAGTGAGAAAAATTGGCCTAGACAAGCCACTGATTTTACACTAATGCTGGGAACAACTCAGAGAAACTCTCATTCCAAAAATCCAGTATATCACTATTAGCTGAAACTTCACTCTGGGGTGAGTCCAATGATTCATAACCACAGTCTGACAGACGGCTATCAGCTTTTTGTCCTGTGTCGTACAGCTTTGGGGAATGTGGCACTCCAGCACTGACACTGCTACATGGTGATGCACATGGTGTGATTTCAATATGAGGTGATTCAAACTCCGAAGTTTCTACTTCCTGCACTGCCTCCCCCAAACACTTTCCTTCTTCATCCAGCACCATAATTTGAACTGAATGCTTTGATGCATCGTATGTTCCAAAAACAGTATCTGGGCTTTGAACCATCACAAGAGAGTCCTTACTGTTCATGGTATCTTCTGGTGGACTTGGTAACATTAATTTGTCTGATATTGCTCGACAGGATTCCATGTTCGCTGCTGCCTTCCCCACCATTTCATTGGGTGTGCCTGATCTTTCTCCAGCAACCTGCAAAACAGTTTTAACATTAGCTGTTTCTTATTCATTATTGTTAGCCAATGATATTTCATTATTCACTTTGATACAGTGTGCAAAACCAGTTTTGAGATTAACCAATCATCAGCTAATGAAGACAGAAGTTGTGACAGAGTCCAATAGCAGTAAATGATCTGTTTATTGGACCAAATTTATCAAGACTGGAATTATCATTGGCTGTTCAAGCACTATGCATGACAAAAACTGGTCATCTGGTGAAAGAAATGGTTGCTGATATTTAATTTAGTTGATAATGAAACTATTATCAACTTTTGATTAATATGCTTGGAAATTACCTAGAGGCAAGTGCTTATCAGTGAAGAACAGCTTAAGCATCATAATCAACGTAGTGTGCTTTGGTACATGTCAAGTTTCTGAAAAGCACATGCCAAGTGGTGTGAAAAAAAATATATGTAGAATTGTGTCTTGCAAATTCAGAGATTCACTACTGGTAGACCCAAAAGGAAAAATTGCTTAGAAGCTCCTTTTTATCACAGCTGAGAAGTGGTACATGGTGTTGAGTCTGTGATCTGTGACAATTTGCTGTTTATTTTTTGTAAGCAGATATCACTGAACAGAAATGGAATTTTTACTAATATACAGAGCTTTCATATAAAAACTATCCCATATGCACTGTGCAGTGTTTTGAATCCCCTCAGCTGCAAATGATGCTCCCTAATCTTTCCCCTAAAAGTGGGATAGTTTTTATTTGAAAAGTCCTTTATAAGTGGAATGAACGGAAAATATGTAAAAAAAAAAATACTAATTATAAATATAGGTTCATAACTTTAATAAAATGGTTCTGATATGACTTTCTTTGTAGTTCACAGAAGTGTGGGAAGTACGTGTAACTCATAAACTGTCACCCAATAGGTTTAAAATGCAAGTTTTCTTAGTGGGGTAATCCAGCACTTACCCCTCCACTCTGCCTGCTGTCCAAGTCCTTGGATGCTTCTTTAAGGAGACTTTGTGCCAACTCGTCAAGCTGGCTGAGGTTGAGGTCTGCATCCAGTCCTTCAAGAAGTTCTGGGAGAGAAAGCAAAAAACCAATATCATCCACAGAACTACAGCCGATGCTATTTCCATTGGTGCCTGCTCCAGTTTCTTGCCCTTCTGCTGAGGGTCAGCGCTGAACACTGCAGGTTCAACTTGGGAACTGCAGCAGACACAATGGACCTCACATGGTTTCATCTCCTGAGATGCCTTTAGCTTCTCCTTAAGTTTCTCATTCTCTGTCACTAGTTTTGTTTTTTCCAACTGTAGGGTATCGCAGCGCACTGAAAGAGTTTCATTCTGAAAGAAAAACATGTGTTACGCATAGTTATAGCACATATGCATAAAATAATGTCTGACAATGAGCCAGTACAAAACAAATAATATGCTTAACATAACTTTATTAATCTTTTTATTTATATAGCTGGTTGAAGTTCAATGCACCAGCTCCAATGTTTACATATTTAACAGTACAACAAGCAGAGTAACTTTACTGCCAGTAAAACATTTATTCATCTCTAATACTGCACATTAACTTCAACAACTTAAGAATCTAGCATAACAATATGCAGTTTTAGAATGCATACCATTTCTTTCAACGACTTCACTTCTGCTTCTAGCTCCTCCATTCTAGCCTTCTTCCTTTCCCTTGAACATTGTGCAGCAACCCTATTTTTAAGCTTTCTGGAATAAATCACAGTAAACATTTAAATATGCCATAATGTAATGCTAGGTATATCTAACACTACTTGGTATAGCTACGCAATTCACTGCATATCTTGCAGATAGGATATCAAATTGAAAATACGAAATGATGAAAGGCTAATTTCCTCCTGTTTTGTAAATGATTTGGAAAGTATCAAAAACAGGAAGCATGGCTATTAACTTTGATTGACGCTCATGCTCTTACTCTATGCAAGAAAGGGCATAAACATAGCAAAACTACTTTAAACAAACAAGGATTCATCAAGGGGGTGACATAAGCATCCTCTAATTTCCTATTAATACGTAAATATGGTTCTAGGCACTTACTTGCGCAAAAGTTTTTGTTCAAAAGTTAGATGATCTAACCTCCTCTTCCTGCTTATGCCTGTAGCTGGTTCGCTGTATGATTCGGTTAAATCATTTGAAATATCCATTATATCGCCCGAATTTAGATCCGTCTTAAAGTTTATTCTGATTGGATTACCAAGGTTAACAGGGAGCTTCCCAATGTAGCTGGGAGCAGCCGTTGTTATTAATATCGTTTTTGCAGGTTCCATATGCGAGATAAATAAGATACATGCGTCAAATTAAGCAGAACACATCTAAAAATTACTTTTCTTCTTCCTCTGATGATAAAACTCTGCCATTCTTTGTAAATAATACCTTAACATTACTCCTACGAACATTACAATTGGTTTTACCAAAATTTTCTCATTCTAGAAACTGGTTATGTGGTATTCTGTGATTCGTTTTCGAGCTCTGACGTCAAGATGTCGTCATAGTGGAATATGTAAATCTGTGAAAGATCTGTAGATCCTGGAGTTTCTGTAGTGGTTGGGGCATAATGATGCAATTGGAATAATACGTTGCAATTCCGAAATTATTAGGCCAATTACTTTCACACAGACAAAATGTTTGTAAGTACCAAAAGATAGGTATTATGTTTTTGATAAGCTACAATAAAAACTATAGTGATCCCCATGCAGGGATATGTTCAATGATAACCAAATCTTGAGAAACATTTATCAAATGCGTAATAATGAAGTAAAACAAACTATTGACGAGTTTGTTAAAATTATCAAAACAGTTTATTATATGTCAGTTGCTCAGTCACATATGTAATAAAGAATGTGTAATGGCATTCAACTGCTTCAAAATAAATGGCAAGCCCTAGTTCTGATTTTCTCAAACTTATCATTAATGAAACCATAGTAAATATGTGTGCCATATTAGTTATAATAGTATATTTTGACGTTCATGTAGAAGGCGAAATAAAGAAAGCTAGGGAGAGAAAAACTAAAATTTACTCTAAATGAGGTTAGGTTCAGCTTGACCAAGTTGCATTTATTAACTGTTCTTTTGAACTGCGTGTAAAGATGTACATTGATACAGGATTAAGAACCTGTAGTTTTGTTAAGATGTTTCATGCTAATGATCGTATAAACTTAATAGTTTTTTTTTTGGGGGGGGGGTACATTCATTGATACGTGATTAAGAATCTGCAGTTCTGTTAAAATGTTTCCTGCTAATAATCGTTTAAAATTAATAGTTTTTTTTTAAATACCTTGATACAGGATTAAGAACCTGCAGTTCTGTTAAGATGTTTCCTGCTAATGATTGTATCAGCTTAATAGATTTTGTTGTTACGACAAAAAATGCAATAGACACCACTCACTACACTTTTCAAGAAGCTATTAATTGTAATTGCATCAAGTTTACAATATTATATATTTGCCCAAAACCCAAAGGCATTTTGGAAAATGTGTCTATTTTAATGGGAAAGTTGTGAAACAATTGCAATTCTGCTCACCTCATTTCGTGATGCTAGCATTTCAGCTGCATGAAAAGGACCCACACAATCCCCCCACATTTGACCTGGAAACTCACATGTGCAATGCTTCATTCAGAACCCCTCCATAATTGCAATGTCATTTTCTATTTTTAAGTAAATTACTGGAGAGTTGCTACCCATTTAGAGTTCAACTGTAATTTAGCATCCTAATTTTGCTGTAAAAAGTGAATTGTTCTTATGATTCTTAAATGTATTTTAGCTAATGCAACATACAAAAAGGAAGTGATATTTCATGATCTAAAATATTCTTTATGTAAATGTATTCATAAGGAAGAGGGAAATTAGCAACAGGTATATGCAGCAATAAGTTTTATAATACACAGAAAAATGCAGAATATTTTTTCCAGATGTGTATATATTTGGAAATACAATCATATGTTTTCTCAGAATTTGTATACCAGAAGTTGCTACTTGCCATATTTTGTGCATTTTATGACCCAGAAAGTGTGGAACAAGTTCCAGGTAAAGATTTTGTTTTCACCTACATTTCTTTTCATTGGTTTCCAGTCTTTTATCTCTTTATTATAGTATTTTCTGTATGCAGTGAAGCTTAAAATTTCCGGCAACACAAGTGTTTTTGAAGATAAAATATAGAAAAAATAATGCCAGCATAACACCTTATACTACATTTAAAACAACTTTTAGAATCCTTACATTTGCAATGTGGTACTTGGGAGGGAAGTAATGGGAAAGCAACATTGCTGGTTGTGCAAGAAGAACAAGAAAGTCTTTCATGTTAAATTAAACAAAAATGCTGCACAAGGTAGATGATAATTGTAAATTTTAATAAAATTGGTGCTGTTTTTAGATATTGCTTACTAACAATAAAACAAAATGGCAGTTACGCACCACAAAGGAATGTAAATACAAAATACTCCCATGTGTTGCACTGCACCAACTAGACAACTCAGTAGTTGCCTTTTGCAAGACCAAGGCAAGGGAAACAGCCAGTACTGTTGCCATAGCAACTTCTCCCTGCCCTAAATAAGAAGCAACCACATAATCCTCAAGAGTTTCATTGAAACTTCAATATATGTATCCCAATTTCAAATTTCCTTTCTATATAGGCGGTCAGTTTTAAACTTACACAGTATGTATAACAGGAGAATAAGCGGAGATTACAAAAGTAATGAACCACTGGATCCTTTGGTTTCTAGGATTCTCTCAAGGTTTAAGTATGTATTTATATGAATTGCTTAGGAATTCCATATTTGTTGACTACATTGTATTTATTTGGTTTGTACTTACCAAAGTTTAAAAAGTTTCACATGTGGGATGCACATATTGAAGTTTCACAACAATTTTGATTTGAGTATAAATGTTAATCATTATTTCACTGCAGCATGAGAATGGTTTAGCTATGTAGCCAGTATAGGTTTAGTTTAATCATAGTAACTATGATATTGATATTAACTTTTATTATGTTTAATATTTAATTTTATATATAACTAATAATAATAATAGCAATAGTGCATAAATGTTCATGAATATTAGATATTTCTTTAGTAAAAGAGAGGCTTTGTTTTATTAGTACATCCAAAATGTTATTCTTTACAATATCTGCCATACAAGACATGCACACAGTTCGTAGATTACTCATGGAAGCATTTTTGCCAATGCTGCGTATGATGGAAGTTATATACTGTTAGTATATCTCACTATGCAAACTCCTCAAGGCATTGTGGCAGTCCTTATGATAACCATATTTGCCTCATAGACCCAAGGTTGCAGGTTCAAAAATTTTAAGGGGATAAAAATGCTAAGTAGGGCTTCCTTCTGAAGGGAACAAAAGCCCCTGCTTGCATGTCATAGCTTTACAGTACATAAAATGCACCCAAAGACTAATAGAAGCATTTACGTTTTTGAAAGGTGTTTTGGGAAATTAATGTACAATAAGCTTTACCATTATCTTAAAAGTAACAATATTCTAGTTAATGATCAGTTTGGCTTTAGAAAAGGAATTTCAACAGAAAATGCAATGTATAAACTCACTAATGAATATTGAAAGAGTACGTGTAGGAGGAATATTTTTATGATTTAGCAAAAGCTTTTGATTGTATAAAATCATGGAATTCTGATAGACAAATTAACTTTCTTTGGAATAAAAGAACCAATACTTAAAATGGTGTATATTCTACCTTGACAAAAGGAAACAAATAGTAGTAATAAATTGTCCCTTTAAAAATAAAAACAATGAATCAGAGTGGGGAATAATTAACCATGGAGTGTCTCAAGGATCTGTTCTGGGCCCTCTTCTTTTTCTGATATGTATAAATGATACCCTCTTATCTATCCAAGATGTATGAAATACAGTTCTATTTGCAGATAATACAAACATATTGATAAATGGAAATAGCCTTAATGATTGTGCCATTAAACTAAATCTAGTTCTGAGTTCTTTGTGTATATGGTTCAAAGGAAACAACTTGTCTCTAAATCTAGATAAAACAAATGTTATGAAATTCACCACTCACAGATCAGATCCACAATTACAGATAGAATATTCTACAAACCAAATATTTTAAATTCCTTAATTTAATAATTGATAACCGTCTGAATTGGAAAGATCACATCAATCTTATCATATCTGAACTTTGCAGTGTATGCTGTGCAATCCATGCATTAGTAATGAGTCAATTAAGACTTTAAAACTAGTTTATTATGCTTATTTCAATTAAATAATGAAATATGGTCTAATATTTTGGGGATACTCAGTTAAAAAGAGAGGGGATCTTCATAGTACAGAAAAAAGCCATACATTAATCGCTGGTACACATAGCAGACATTTATGCAGAAATCTCTTTAGACAATTTAAAATTTTAACTCTTCCATTTGAATATATATTATTCCTCATGAACTTTTATATAGAAAATAAAGAAAAATTTGTTCAAAATCAAAATATACATGACAAGAATACTAGATAAAAAGCAAATCTACATATACTGGCTTCAACACTTTCCTGCCATGATAAAGAAGTTCATTATGAATAAAATACAATATATTATACTAAGTTAAAATTACTGCAATAATTTTATATCAATGCATATGTAAACATGTATATAGTAAAATTTGTGTGATTGAGTGATTTGTCTGTTACTGCTGTTCTGTTTTTTGTTGTTTAGGTTAAGTTGTTCTGGATGTTGCTTTTTTATTTTTATTTTAATTATTTATGCAGATATACATGATATTATTTGTAAATGCAGATTGTGTGCTACTGTGGTAATTGTAAATGACAAAGTTCTGTGTTCGTAGGTCTCTGTGACTGCTTCGCAAACTTACTGAATGTTCCAGGAACTAAACTAAGCATTTAAATAAAATTTATTCTCTGTTTCATGTTCTGAATTTAATGGAATACTTATGACCAGAGGTGTTAAAGAGCATCCTTAAATGAAGCAAATAATAATAATAATAATAACAATAACTCAAGACATTGTATAAATTGATCTTGTGATCATTTTTTCACTATTGCTTTGTCATTTCTATTTTATTAATGTTTCTTTTATGTATATAATCAACTACTTGTCATCTAAACACTCTTATGCTTCACACAGTGTGAAGCAAGTGTGAAGCATACGAGTGTTTAGACGACAAGTAGTTGATTATATACATTTCAAATCTTCACTGTGTTTAGTTCCAATTAGAATTGTCAAATTTGTGTAATTTCGATAGTTCTTAAAATTTCTTTTATGTGTTTGTAGCTTGACTACTCTAACATGCAGTTCCTTACATAATATGCACTTTTCCACTAGTGTGTTGAATTTTTTTGCAAACAATTAATACTACTTTCAAATATAACTACAGATACAAATTTAAGTCAATCATCTTAAGTATACAGACAACTAAACCATTCACTATTTGGCTAGCACCTTCAGCATTTCCTGAAGGTACCAGCTGCAATTTTAATTATCACTTCATACATTAAAAAAAATCCAATCTTTGAAGTTCTAGAAAATAAGTCTCCCAAATATCTCTCTTAATATTATATGTATAAAATGTTTCAATTCCAAATTTTCAATGTATACTTTTAGCTAACAAACATCAAATAAAAAGAGAAAAAGATTACCTAGAAATCTAGCACTTAAAGCAAAATTCTAATATTGCCAATTACTGGTCTGCTCTATACCAAAATCCTTTGGTTGTTTGTATGGTTAGAGCTTCTAAATAGATATCTACCACAATATTTAAATATGTACAATAGCATTCATGTATACTACCTTGCTCCTTCTTATCCATTTTTTTTCTAATTATTCCTAAATACTTTACCATTGTAACAGCTACTATTGTAATGTAATCTATCCTGCTTTTCTTCCACTGTTTTGCTAGTTTGCACTCTGTTAGGCAATGAAAGATGTCATTAGATTGCCAATATATAATACATCACCATTCAGTATTTTTTGTAAATCCTTTTAAACCTATATGTAACCAAATGAATTCTTCTCTAGGAATAAAAATCCTAATTATGGTTTCCTTTGGGAGGGAAGTAAAATTGTTGGTCTTGTATTATAGATTTACGGCATGTAAAAGAACACCAAGCCTGAAAGAAGAGTCATTTCAGCAAAATTTATCAGCTGTTGCATATGGCTTGAGTTGGGCACTAATGACCAAAGATGTTAAAAAGTGTCTATAAATAAACTAACCATAAACTAAACCTTCTCTAGCTAATCAGTAACAATAATCCATATATTTCTCATGCACTGGTTTCTCTTAATTGCGGTGTACAATTCCAAAGAGCGTTCATCCTTGAAGCTTGCTTCTCAGTACTATCCTTCACCCTCTGTCTTACTTCCTTTCATAATCCACCCATATCACTTTCACCCAGCTACCAAATATTCTCCATTCTAATCTCTACTAGCAAATTATTTAATTTCCCAAACCAACCTTCACTTCTCATAATGTATGTGGCATACATTGAGAATACTATCATCTAGACCAATATTTTAAAATTCTCTCTACATACCTTTCCTCTCTGCTCTTCTCGATTCAGCCAGTCTCACTCTCCTCTGTGAACTTTTAGGTAAAACATACCTGTACGAATTATTCTGTGGACCAGGTAAATATTTAACCAACTCTTTGATATTCCTAAACTTTCTTTTCATGTATCATATTTGACTTGACTACTGCATCATATAATTTTTCTCGCTTGTTCATTGGCAATTCAAGTATTTTTTATATAAACTTGTTCTTATGTCTCTTGTGGCTAATTTTCTTTTCCTTAATATATTTTTAGTGCTTGTCTCCCAGCTTCCATTGCTAGAAAAGTTCACTCCCAAATAATTATATTCTTTCAATATCTATATAGAATCTCTGTTCAAAAACTATCCCTTCTCCCTCCTTAATTTATATCTTCTTTTAAATACTACTACACTAGTATATTGGTAACATCTCTTTTGCTGCTCCTTGAAGTACTTCCACTGACCTTTTGTTTAATTCACACATATAACAGAACACAAATGTCCCTATACAATGCATCATCTCAAACAGATATTGATATCCAGGTAGCATTTGAACCAGAACTGCATTACAAGCTCAGAGAGTCTGTTTAAAGTTCAATGATCATGTGGTACTTTGGTCAAGCATGGTATTCACAAATTTATCAATGTTTATAAAGAAAAGAAAACTGTTGATGCTATATAACTTTGTGCAACAGTGAGAAGAGTCCGACATTTTAATTGAACATTATAAGAAGCATGTGCATAAGAACATTGTTTATTATCTGACCTGAAAGCATTTGTCACTTCCAGCAAAGTTGGTATGGAATTTTATATAGTTTTATATTACATAGCATCTGCAATTAATTATGTGCAGACTAAAATTGCAATGTAGAGGGATCTTATTTTACACTTTTAATATACTATGTTGTTTTATATGGCTTCTATAATTTCTATGAAAGTAGAACTTTCATTAAGAACTTTTGAAAAATAAGACATTTTTAAAAAATTCTATTGGAACTTACACAGTGAAGCTTATTAAATGTAAATTATAATTAATATGTCGTCTAACACACTCTTTTGCTTCACTTACTTTTAAGTTCAGTGGGACCGGTTTCGAAGAGACATCCTCTCCATCTTCAACCAACTTGACGGCTGGTATGAGAAACTAACATCTATGAGGACCTGTGGCTCCGTACTGGTGGTGTTTTTTTCTTTATAAACTGGAAATTGGTATTACATTACATAGGGATCATCATATGAATTTTGACATTATAAGAAAATGTAATACCATTTTCCAGTTTATAAAGAAAAAACACCACCAGGACGGAGCCATAGGTCCTCATAGATGTTAGTTTCTCATACCAGTCATCAAATTGGTTGAAGATAGAGAGGATGTCTCTTCGAAACCGGTATTTAAAAGTAAATGAAGCATAAGAGTGTGTTAGACGACAGATTAATTATGATTATGTACAGTTTGCATGATTGGCTTAGCCTATTTATATTAATACATATATACAAATTATATATATATTTATACTGTGGAAAAATCCTTGGAAACTAGTATATATATGCCATTGAAGAACTCGCAGTAGTTCGAAATATAGCAGTTTTAAGTGTGACTCTTTCTCTGTGTTTTATCTTTATCTACTTTTATTTTAGTGTTAATTTGTTACATTGTTAATAGTGTTTCTTTATTTTTATGTTTCATTAATATTGTATATATATATATAACTCTTTATAGCTTAGTTTCCAAGGATTTTGCCACAGTATAAAAATTGTTTTAACAGTAGATTTTTTTTACATATTTTTTAAATTTTGTGCTTGAAGTGTTTTTATATATATATATATATATATTTATATAAAAATTATATATATATACGTATGTATGTATGTATGTATGTATGTATGTATGTATGTATGTAAATGTGTTAGTTGTGTATATCCTGTATGTATCTGTTATGTTTGTGTATAATGTTGTAAATTATGTTCACATATTGATGATTCACATGTTTATGAACTTATGATGTAATGTGATAATAAAACTTGCATTATATTATATTGTATATAGTAACATTATTATATTTTAACTTTTCTAGGACTTTGTGAGCGCAGGCTTCTGCAGAGGCAACTCTGTTGGAAGTGAACAACAACGAAGGGCTGCAATGACATGTGAGGGCTGTTCGATCAAATTCAATGTTTTCAAGAGAAGAGTAAGTTATTTGCTTGGTTCTTATATTTAACAAGAAAGAAACATTTTTTTGAAACAAATACACAAAACCCTTCTGCACTCCCCCCCCCATTCTAAAACTGTCAGATTTTTAAGGCAGTGTCGTGGATTATTGGCAAAGAAATGTTCGTTTTTAAAGCTGTATCTTGAAATTTTGTGGATTATCAGCATAGAAAGGCTAGTTCCTAAAGCCGTATCTATCAAACAGAATAATGTGGTGAATTCATCACAAGCAAGTTTTAATAAAGAAGAGTTATATATACTCAATATGGGTTTTAAAACTGGTGTAAACTTCTCCAATAATGTTGAAGATTACATAGTTGACCTAGAAATTGCCATGAAGAGAAAGAAAAGATTAGAATAAAATCAGAGGATGCTCTTAGAAGGATTAACAAAATGAGACCAAGTAGAATCCAAAATTACAGTAACATTATTACATCACTTAAAAGAAAAGCAGTTATTTATAAAAAGGCTGATAAAGGGAATAAAAAAGTTGGACAAAGATGATTAAACTGACAGAATGTTAGAAAGAATATGCCCATGTCAAATTTGACCCATTGAAAGAATGCATAAAAACAGTGAATGAAGCTATACAGACTTGCACTATAATACCAGACATTGAAAAAAAGTAGTTTAAAACAAAACAATCGTAATATAGCCAGAATATATGGGTTACCTAAAATCCATAAACCAGAGAAGGGCATGAGACCCATCATTAATAATATAAATACCCATACATATTTTCTAGCAAAATGGCTTACAGACAGATTTACAACTCTACCAAGGTTTCAAAGTAGAAGCATAAAAAAAACTTGTTCCAGTTAATAGAAAAAATAAAAGATTTTAAAGTTCTACCCTCTGATATTTTAGTGTCTTTTGATGTAGTATCTTTGTTCCCGAGTATTCCAACTGACAAGCTTTTATCGTTTTAGAATGATTGGTTAAAGGAGATAGGAATTAATGAAACTCACAGGAAAGACATCCACCTTACCAACATTTGTATAAACCAGTCCTATTTTACATTTGCAGGAGAATTCCATAAACAGAAAACAGGACTCACATAGAAAAAATAAAAGATTTTAAAGTTCTACCCTCTGATATTTTAGTGTCTTTTGATGTAGTATCTTTGTTCCCGAGTATTCCAACTGACAAGCTTTTATCGTTTTAGAATGATTGGTTAAAGGAGATAGGAATTAATGAAACTCACAGGAAAGACATCCACCTTACCAACATTTGTATAAACCAGTCCTATTTTACATTTGCAGGAGAATTCCATAAACAGAAAACAGGACTCACAATGGGAAATCCTTTGTCCCCCTTTTTGGCAGATTTATTTACGAGTACATTTGAAATTCACATAATTTCCGTCTTCCCATATTATTTTAAATGCTGGTACAGATAGGTTGATGACATTTTTAGTACAGTGAAAATAGAATTTGTTGAAGATGCTTTGAAGCTTTTAAATATACAAGATAGGAATATATCCTTCACACTGGAAACAGAAACAAAGGGAATGTTGCCATTTTTAGATAAAAAAAATTAATATGAAATTTAGAATTTGGAATCTATAGAAAGGATACTCACACAGATAACTATATAAAATCAAATGGGTTTAACCCCATAGCTCACAAGCACTCAATTTTCAACAGCTTAACATATAGACTGGTGAATTTACCAACCAGTAAAGGGGAGTGCAAAAAAGAAATTGAGAAGATACAGGAGATTGCCATTATAAATGGTTTTAACAAAAATTTAGTAAACAAAAAGCTTAATAAATTCCTAAAGAAGAAGTTGATCAAGAATACCACCACACTATTAACTGAAAAAGAGAGACCGGTTTTTAAAAAATTCACCTACCATCCAGTAGCTATGAATAAATTCCAAAAAAATTTTAAAGGTATTAACATTAAATTGACACCTGTTAACAGATACACTCTGAAAAATCCTTTAACGGACAACAGTTTTAATAACATTCCACAGGAGAAAAAGTCAGGAATCTACAAAATAACATGTAAAGAATAAAATAAGATATATGTGGGAAAAACTAAAAGGAACATAGAAACATGGTTAAAGGAACATCTCAGGAACGTTAAGTACAAACAGATTGATAGGTCAGCAGTGGCACACCATTTTTGGAAAGATAATCACGACATAAAAAGAGAAATAATGTTACTTAAAGAAGCACATGGACGTACAGAATTGGACACATGAGAGAAGATTTAAATTCATAAACATAGTGATTATCTTATGAATTTCAACATTACAGGAGAATGTAATACAAATTTCCAGTTTATAAAGATAAAAACACCATCAGGACAGAGCCACAGGTCCTCATAGATGTTAGTTTCTCATACCAGTCATCAAGTTGGTTAAAGATGGAGAGGATGACTCTTTGAAAGCAGTCCCACTGTATTTAAAAGTAAGTGAAGCATAAGAGTGTGTTAGACGACAGATTATATATAATTTACATTTAACAAGCTTCACTGTGTGAGTTCCAACAGAATTTTTTGAAAATGTCTTATTTTTCGAAAGTTCTTAAATGAGATGTTCTAATAGTTGCTTTTTAATGAAACAGTTGGTCATGTCTATATAAAGTTTTCCACAGTCGCACAGTGTTTTAGATTCCCATTGTGTTGAGGGGGTCCCAGCAATCTTTGACCCAGTGGAGTATGCTTCTTAATTTAATGATGGGTGTGAATATTGGTTTGATGTTTTTTTTTTATTATTTTGCAATGCATACCGATACATCATTAGTGAATGGCAGAAATACCCTTGGTTGATTTTAATGATAAGTGTTTTTTGTTATGTTGGAATCAAATGACTCTCTCAGTGTCTTTGGTATTGTATCTATTAGCCTGTAGCGCGCTTGGCAAAGATTTTGGAATTCCTCTTTAAGATCTTCTAAGTTTAGTAATGGGTCTTGCTCTGTAGTAGTAGTATTTAAATTATTTGCAGATACTCTTTTAACATCTCAGGTCAGTAGTGTTCCATTCAATTCAGGTGTGAAACCACCAATAAATTTTTTTCAGAGGCCTTTTCTTTCGGGCTTGACGTTCTTGTATATACTGCAAATCTACAACATGGGAGACTCACTGCTTTACTTCCCTTAGGAAGAAAGCCATACTTCGAATTTTTATACCTCAAAAAAATTCCTCGACCCTGGCCAGGATTTAACCTGCAATTGTGGGTCTGTTAGGCAAGTATAGTTAACAATATTACACCAGATCAGCATTTACCAATGTTTTAAATGATAATTCTTTTTTGAGAAAGTGATAATTAGATTTGATATTTAAATATTAATCTATATGTGTTACTTTTCTGAAGATTTTTTGACCAAGGTGCTCTTTCTGAAATAAAATGTCAAAAAACATAAGTGTACCACAGTTTTCTATTCATATTTAAAGAAGAAATACATTAGTTTAGGTTTATACAAAACAATGTACTAATTTGGTTAGCAGCTGAGTGAATCTGTTCTGGTCAGAGTAGAGAAAAATCCCTTTGCTGTTTTTTGGGGGATCGAATCCTGAACCATAACCATTAGATTAGAAATTGAGCTCTTGCAAATCTTAAAGGATGCTTTGGGGAACAATTTGCATATAAAAATATTGATAAAAGGTCATGAATTTTGAATTATCAGTAACTAGCAATGTTACAAGAATGATAGCATATGTCAAAATTTTTATCTATTTCAAACGTGCATTATGAGTGATGTTCCAATTTTGGAAATCACATTTATTTGTTCCATTTACAGAGGCAATGTTCTATATGCCAGCGTTTTTACTGTAGCCAGTGTTTACCATTGGGACAAAATGGAAATGGCAATGGCACAGCTTCGGTGCTAGCCCGCTTCACAGAAAAGAAACTGAAGTGCAGCAAATGCAAAGTATTGACAGCCCGTCCACTTAGTCGTTCACAACTAAAACAACTTCGTGTCAAAGACCTACAGCTCTACCTCACTTCCCAGAAAGTCTCCACCAGGGGCTGTGTGGGTGAGTAACATCAGTGGATAGAGTTTATAAGAAGATGCTATCTTGTTTACCATAATTTAGTGCTAAATGAGTTCCCTGAATATTGAAGTCTTCTGTACATAATAGAAATGTGGGCATATCTTTTTATTTTAGTTTTTAAGATGGTAGTAATTTTAAAACATGAACAGTATATGATTCAAGGGATAATATTATGATTATGATAATAAAAATTTATGTTACCGGCTATTTTGCTGTGGCTGTGTTTTAAATGAAATTTATCACTAGTTATTGCAGCCAGCATCTTGAATGGGCTGATTAAAAGGGTATAGAGAGTCAGAAGAATAGAACAATTTTGGGGTGGTAGATTATGGCTCAGAGTTTGTTTGTTGACCAGTAATGTATTCCATTTCTTGCTTATATTACCAGAATGTTACTCTATTTCTAGCCAGATTAAAATATCCATTTCTTTTTTTTAATTATTTGTATTTTCTCAAATTTTATTCCATTTTATTGAATGTCTGTAAACAGATTTTTGTGCGTGTTTAAGGTGCAAATGTTTATGTTTTCCCAGCCAAGTTTTAATGGATCTTCCAATCATACCATTATATACTTTTCCACATTTCCATGGTACTATATATATATTTTAATTGAATTGAGAGGATTCCTTGGGTCTTTCATGGAATACAGTTTTTGACCTATTTTTATTGTGGTTGTAAAACCAGTGTTTATGCCCTTCTTTTTCAAAATTCAAGCAATACGTAGCATGACATCATCTGTTAATGGTAAGAATGTCCTAATAAATACCATAAAGACCAAATTTAAAGTTTCTTACCATTTATAGAAGACATCATGCTGAATACCACTCTAGTATAGAAAAAGAAGGGTATAAAAACTGTTTCTTCAACCAGAACAAAAATGTGTTCCATGAAAGACCCAAGGGATTTTCTTAGCTCCATTAGAATATACCATATTTATGCAAATCACTCACCTTTTTTTGTCCAAATGAGTATTAAAAATTGTGGTGTGCATTAGATTCAATGGTGTATTAGGTTCCAGTGCAATCCATTTCGTAGTTTGCCAGTAACTTCACTCAAATGTATCATTTATTACATCATAATGCATTGCTACAATTTTGACTGTATTATATTTATTGTTGGCCTATTATTGCATAGAGCATTTGAAAGTACATAGTCACGAAAAAGAGCAAACAGAGAAGAACATCTTGCGATGCTACTATCAAGTGTAAAGTAATTCTTTATATTAAAAAAATGGTAATAGAAAGGCAGGAAAAGGGTTCAATGTAGCTGAAAGCAATGTTCGCTTGTGGTGGCAACAGAAATTGGCATTCTTTGCAACTAAAGCTAGTAGAAAGAAATTCACTGGCCCTTGCAAAGGTAAACAGCCTAACTTTGAAGAAAAAGTTTTGGAATTAATGGAAGAAGAGTGGAAAACCTGTGACTAGTAACATCATAAGAAATACTTTTTCTTCTTTTACCTATGCCAGCCAGCTGTCCTGACAACAGTACAACTGATGGATTTTGTCCTATGTGCTCCAAGATGTAACAATAGTCCACTTATAAATGCTATGCTCTGATCATTTTATGAAGCAGACGTCCCAAAGATGTTGTGCAATAATATGCCCAAATCTTTTTATATGATTTTAAGTTTCAAATGGGGTGCACATTACATTAGATTTGCACAAATATGGTATTAAGTAGCATGCAAATGTGGAAAATAATACATTGATATGACTGGAAGATCTATTAAAACTTGACCAGGTGAACATAAGCATTATTTGTGTGCTAATCAGTCAGAAAAATCTGTGATTACTGAACATGCCATCCAAACTTGCTATGAAAGAAAAGTAATCCCAAAAAAAGAAAGGAAAAAAAAAAGACTATTTTAATTCTGACTCGGGGAGAAGTGGTCTGAGAAATAGAGCAGCTTACAGATAATGTAAACAAAGACAGAGGTTTTCACATAAGCAAGACTTGTAATCCTTTACCAGTCAACAAACAACATCTGCATCACAATTCTCCTACGACTCCTTGCTCCATCCACTTCTAATAGCTCTGTTCCTCTCCGACATTTTTACACAGTTCTTTGAAGATGGTAGCCACAGTAGATAGCAAAAGCTATGGTTTTAAATTTTATTTCAACCAATGACCAGGTAAAATAGCTTAGCAATGACCAATTTTTATAACAACAATTCCAGCCATGAAAACCTAAAGAATAATTTGTTTTTAATTAGGTTTAGTTATTTCTGAACCTTTTGCCCTCAATCATTTAAATGTTCTTGCCTTTCCCATATGTCAGCCAATATTTATTTACATTGTAATTGGTGATATAAATATATGGATGTCCCTTAAAATGCAATTTACTTTTATTTTCCAAAATACTTGAGTGAAATAAAAACCAGGTATTAATTTAAATTACTAACCATAAAGAAATATACATTGTAGGTAAATATAAACTGGGTGTTTTTTTGCATTTTTAGGCTAAATAATTTTTATTAATTTTTTCATTATCATACATTATTTATATTGGACTTTGAAACTAATGTGAATAAAGGAACTGTTTAGTTAGAACTGGAACTTTGTTTCTGGACTGAATGTAAGCACACATTATAGCCGAGTAGGCATACTTAGCTTTACAGCTGCCTCATCACTTGAGAATGAATGCATTCATGTCGCATTGGTCTCAATATAATTAGTAATTAATTTGATGGAATCATGCATGTGTTATATGGCAAAGAAAGCAATAAATTACTGCTTTCATAACCTTAGGGAGAACATTCATGGAAGGATTTTAACTGCATATCTCCTATTCACTTGGTTGTGCTTTAGCGGCCTTGACCATACATGTTGGCCAAGCTACTTGTTGGTCCTTGATGCAGAACAGATTGCAGTACTTTAAATTTTCAATACTTACCATGGCTAACTTTAATTTTTTGTTACAGTCAGAAGCAAAGTATGCAAACAGAAGTTGTTTGCCGATATAGCTTTTCAGAAGATTAACTATTGTTTAGGACTGTGTAGACAAAAATATATTATATAATTAAGCCACAAATTGTGCTTGACAAGGGTGCATCACAACATGATACCTCTAACAGACAGTATACTGTGATAAAAGCAATGTAGAACATGCATTTGAAAATCAACACAACTGATAACAGTGTGCTGAACTGTTTTGTCTGTAATGTGCATTAGTGGTTCCATAGTGGTGCAAAGGTTAGATATATAGCTAATTATCCAATTGTAAAGCTGTAGTTCTACTATATTACACCATGGATGAGGAATTTCATTGAAAATTTCTGTCTCAGTTCCCATCAGTTGGACAGCAATTTGAATAGAGCAACTTGTGGATTTAGGGAGAGATGTGTAAAGTGTGGTAGAGTAGCAGACTTCTGATTCTACCATGCCATCCTTTTGTTTGGGCCTTATTATAATGCAGCAGCAGTGCTCCTACTTTTTAAGCACATGTTTTACTGTCTTACTCATGGTTGGTAAGTTATGTATTATCAGAAAAGATACAGATGCATTGCTATAAATGAATGTGCAAATGTAAGTCATTGCATTAAAGAATGAAAAGACAGGGATAAATCGATTGAATATTTTTGCAATTGAAAAATAGTGAATATACTTAAAATGCTTACTTTTTGCTGTGAGATTTACATATTGCAACAGCACTTAATCCTCAAACATTAGGTAAACAGCAAATCAACATAGCGAACATTTTAAAAGCAGAATTGCAACATGTGAAAATCAAAATTTGTTTAGATACTAACTACAATGCCTGTCTTGCACCTAACAGTGAACATATTTATTGTCTTGTTTGAAAAGGTAAAGCATTTAGGTATGTTCACAACTTTTAAAATGTGCCACTAAGTAACCATTTGCTGTTATGGGTGGAACAGTTCTTTCTGCATTAATTTTCAATGTAAGTTCTATGTTACTTTATTACAATACATTGTTTATTATATAGTATATTCACATAAAGCAATGCAAAACAGTGGTGATAATTTTTCATAATGAAGGAAGATTGATGATGGGTGATATATATCTGGACGGTGAACCACTGCTTCTTGTCAACCATTTTAAATATTTAGAAATAATGTTCTGGACTATGGGGCATACCTACACTCTGCATATAAAAGATAAAATAATCAGTGCAATAAAAGCAATGCAAGACATTTAAAAAGCTGAATAACTATTGCTAAGCTTAGCCTAGAAACTATTCAACTACAAAATCACACCAATTCTTACATGTGGACTGAAATTCATCTGGGAGAATCTTAACAAACAGAATCTCAATGATACTGAAAAAGTAAAGATGGTATTTCTGAAAAAAATACTGCATGTCTCAAAATTCAGACCATCAAAACTTGTTTACAAACTCATCAGATGTCCTTTATTCAAAGACCTGCCCATTTACAATTACTATTGCCCTCTATTGCAACATACAAAAATGTGTTGAAAGACTTTCAGGATAAGAAAAGACGAATCTGGAGTGATTTTTATATCACCACAGCAAGACAATAAATATATGGACGAACACAATATACAAGCTCAGACATACAATAATTGCTTTGCAGTTCAAGCTCTATGCAAACAAAGCATTTCATTCTGCTTTCGGATGAGTGAGTGTGAATGCACCTGCATGTGTGAGCAAGAAGGAAAATGTGATAGATATCACACTGTAGATTGTAGAAAGAGAACAGATTCTCTCACCAAGTTCTGTAGCAACTGATTTGAACATAACCCATGCACATTTGTGCACAATTTCATCTTTATTATATAGAATGTGAGATGATGTATATGAAAATTCCAGATTTTAAAATCCAAAAAGCAGGGCACTTTAAACATTTTAAGACTAAGATATAGTTAGGTATACTTATCCTTTAGAAGATCAAGCATATCCTATCTTCTGGGTCCTGCAAACTGTTTTCCATGCATCTGAGTCAAAATCTTATAATATTTAGAAAAGAAGTCAAAAAAATCTCCTTGTAGTCTCTCTAATTATAGCTTTGAGCATATCACACTATGTATAGGAATCCCATATTTTAAATTTCTAAAAGCAGGGCACTATAAAATTTTTTAAGACTAAGATATAATTATGTATCTTACCCTGTAGAAGAAAAGAATATCCCCTCTTCTGGGTCCTGCAAACTGTTTTCCATGCATTTGAATCAAAATCTTATGATTTTTTAAAAAATAAGTAAAAAAAAAAATCCCCTTTATAGTCTAATTATAGCATTCAGCATATAATTGTACATGTGATTTCACTCTTTTGTTTAAATAACACAAAACACTTATCCATGACATTTTCCATACCAGTAACAAGAGAAAATTTGCATTATAAAACATCTGTTGGCATCTCACTATCAAGAAATGAAACCTTCAGCACATTTGGGCTTGCCTTCTTTCAGTCATATACATCATAACAGTTAAAGAGAAGTGCAGATGGTTGGTGGTGGTATGATAGTCACATGATCACAAGGCAGACTCGTTGCAAAAAAGATATAGTTTAAAAACAAAGCTGGATATATATTTAATAATATTCTATATTTATGTATATTACAAATGTTTAAATATATGAACTTTTCCATACCACATTTTCATTGTTGTATGTTTTTACATTTATTAAGTTCCCTGCAGTTTCCTGTTTATGAACTCACATCACTAAATAGACATAACATAATGTAACAATAATAAAAAGAACTACAAAAATTATCAGAGTTTCAAATCAGCTCATCAAATCACAAAGCAAGATAAGAAATGCTACACTAATAAATGGGACAAATGTTGGCCCCACAAGACGTCTAGGCAGGCCTTGGAATAAAGGTTTCAAAATTGGTACTCTAAAATTGAGATGTCTGGGATCCATCAGGCATAGCTTGCTAATACATAAAATGTACTTTCCTCTGCATGCTCTTATACTTATGTTACAGAAATGCCAAATGCAAGAGAAACTGTTTGCTTATTTACTTAGTGACTGTACCAAAAAATTAATGTTGGGATAGTAGTGCCAGTAACATATACCTCACCTACACAGGTGACTGAGATTGACAATGGCTTATGAACTGAAGGTTTGTGGTTTGATTCCCTCCATGATTGTCCTCCCTGACCAATATTTTTTACTTATCAGTGTGTATTTTATTAATGGTATGAAAACAGTATTGTATTACTTTCTGTGTCACATAATTCTTGTGTATGATTCCAGGAGTTCTAATCGCTAGCTTATATTTAGATCTTAATCTGATACAAATGACAAAATCCCAAGATGTTTGCA
Source organism: Metallyticus violacea (assembly GCA_030762175.1). Taxonomy (NCBI): domain Eukaryota; kingdom Metazoa; phylum Arthropoda; class Insecta; order Mantodea; family Metallyticidae; genus Metallyticus; species Metallyticus violacea. The sequence continues at coordinate 20,188,858 of CM060839.1, read as the reverse complement.
TTCATTCTTAAGCCTTGCTATGCATCCAGAGGTAGCTGAAGAGCTGAGAATGCTTCCTCAGCTAATTCATGTGGTGTAAAGGCAACTCAGAAATAAAGCATCAATTAATGAGTTTCTTTATTAATGTAGTTTTATGCAAATTTGATTAAAAATTGCTGTAGTCTGAAAAATACAAAAAATTTACATATACTTACAGTATATATTTCTTTACAGCTTAAAATGTAAATTAATACCTAGATTATGTTTCATTCAAATATATTTGAAAATAGCATAGTAAATTACATTTTAAGAAACATCCATATCACCTATGGTGCCTCAGTAGTAAAAATGGGCATTAAACACCGTTCAAAAAAGGGAGGGGGGAACGTCCCATAAATTAAAATTATCAATTGGGAATTAAATAAATATTGGATGATGTGTGGAAATATTGGTTGATGTGTGCGATTAGTGGGGGTCATTTAAATGACTGATGATGATAGGGTTAAATCTCTTTCACTCATGCATAAATGCTACAATTTATCTTTGCATTTGTAATTTTTAAGAACATCTGTTTATTCTGATTCGTGTTTATCAGCAATAATATCATACTCTACTGGGCCTTATTCCACATTAAGTGTTGTCTAATACATGGGTCTCAACTTTTTCCATTGGCCTACCATTACATTCAACACAGGATGTTAAATGTACCAGTAAGAAAAGTTACGAGGGAAATGCATGATTTTGTGGTACAAGGGTGAAAATAAACATTTTTCTACATTTATACCAACATTAATGATTTATATAGTTATTTCTAGTATGTAGTATTTAGAAAGATATTTATTGAAGAAAAAAACTGTTCAACTGTTCCTATTCAATGGATTGTTCTGTGAAATGTCTTAAAATTAATGTCATTAAGGTTAAAATAAGTGACTGAATACATAAACACTTTGACAAACATATAGTCCAGATACTGGTACTCCGGTACTCTGGCACAATCAGTAGCTATTAACTTTACAGTTTTAACTAATTTCTGACTCTCACTTTTGTTTCAGTGCAAAGGTTATGTTTGTTTAGCTAAATACAATTCTTTAATGTATGGTTTCAACTAACTTAATTTTTATCTTAAATCGGAATCAACATTCAACTTATTTCTGTACTTGTTTTTGATATAAATTAGAGCAGAAAATCCACATTCTCAAAGATAAGTAGTTACAAACACCAAAATAAATCTTACAGCTTTTTCTAAGATCATTCAATATTAGTTTTTTCTTGTCAGCCAGAAGTCTGTTAAATCCATTTTCTTGATCATTTGCCTGAGACTTCCATCACATTATAGCTGAATCAATTCATCTTTGGTTTTTGGGTTAGGTGTCAGCAATAGAAAACACATATCTAATCCAAAATTCTGAACCCAGGCTTTCAGGGAAGTATACATTGAAATCTGAGATGAAACTCCCAAACTGCTCCTTAATATTCACTGCCAGTTCACATTGATGAGGAATTTCATTTTCCCTTAAGAAAACATCCAACATTAGAAAGGAACATGTGTTTCCAATATTGATTTATGTTATCAAGAAGCTTAGTTTTTCTTAAGAGTCGCAACTCCACTGCTTTGTTAACTGTAAATGCATCTTGCATCTAAACAAATGACAAAATGTATCCCATTGTTGTCTGATCAAATAATATATTTTAGTTGTGCTCTATCATTGTCGTAGGATTAAAATTGAATTTTCATATTATTTTTGTACCATATTACACACAAGTTTTTTTAATGATAATGTGAAATCTATTGTTTCTATTTAGTTATAGTAGAACTGTTAAGTATTTGTTGTTTTTAAAACAAATGTTAACTCATCTATTTGCTAAATGTTGACGTACCACCGTATAGTTGCTCATGTACATCCAACACTAAGCATACCATAGGTTGAGAACCCCTGGTCTCTAATACATTACAAGTATACTAGTAAAAGTCTTGTAAAGTAGAGGCTGTTATTTTCTGCTCCATAAAAGAATGTACAACACTTTTAATTTATAAATTTGCAAGTCATATGAAAGTAGATGGAGGAACAGCTGTTTGCCACCTTGCCTTACTATTCCTTAGTAATAAATGCACATTTTTATTAATGTACTGAATGAATTTTCATTATTCCTGATATATTGATCTGATATTTTTTCATGAAAATAACCTTATAAATATTTTCTTATGTTTTTGTCAAAATTAAGCGTAAATTACACTTTGAGATGGTGATTGTATATTTTCTTGCATTTGGGCTATGTGGCAGCATAAGTTTCAGTCAGGAGATGGCACACGAATCAAGCTTTCTGATTGTGCTCAATCATTTTATTATTCCATGTGATAATTTATATTTATACACTTTATATATATATATATATATATATATATATATATATATATGTATTGTTTGGCAGTCAACTTTCCATTTCAAGCAAAAGTTTTTAAAATTATATCATTTTATTAAAAAAAATGAGGTAAGGAAAGAAATTATTTTTGTGGCATTTAGCAAGAACTTTAAAAACATTAAGATGCTGGACTGAAATGTACATTTGAAACAGAAAAGGCCAATATCAACTATAAGTCGTAATTTAATTACAGTTAACCTAAACTTTTCACTGCACTCAAATGCTAAATTATTTCATCTTTATGCACATACCTACTCTCATCATTATCGCAACTTTCTGCAATATTTCACATGTATAGGTCAACTGATTCCCTAAATTATTAAAAATATTTTTAAAAAATGTATTATTTGTAGTTACTTATATTTCTAAACTTGTAGAGAATTCTATCAAGTTTAGTTTTAAATAGCAGGAATTTTCACAGTGAAATATTATATAATTTGCAATTATTTATGAAGAAATTATTCAAAATTCACTAATTTTGTTCCAGTTACTTGGACATGTTTCAAAGGCTGTTGCCTTCATCACCACCATGGTTACATTGCCACCTTCCCAGTGTCACTGTAGATTTTACCAATTTAGTGATGAAATTACTATTGGTTGAAAGTTCATAATTAACTAAATTTTCTTTAAATTTAAAATAATTTCTTGTCTGAACTTATAGTGAAGGAATTAATTATTCTTAATTAGTACTTGAGTTGATTTAATACTTTTATCCTTCACTTACCATTGAATTATACAGAACATGTTTCATAGACTTTTGCCTGCCTCATCACCTGTCAACATTTTCTGTATAATTCAATGGTAAGTGGAACATAAGAGTATTAAATAGACTCAAGTGCTAATAAAGAATACTTTTTCTTTGTTTTTGCTTATAAATATATTTTCTCATATTATTTGTTGTTGTTGTTGTTGTTGTTGATCTAATGTGCAGGATTTTTTCCCCATATTCATTCTAGGGTTTTTGAAGAGCTATTAAGAGTTTTGTTTCGTTTTGGAATTTGTGATTTTTTTGCCAGAAATGGTATGCTATCTTCATTTCTGAGAAATGTAAATTATAAGCACACAGAGAAATCAGCAATAGCATACCATTTCTTGAGGAAAAATAAATAAATGAAAAATAAAAAGTGAACCAAAACTCTTAAAAGCTCTTCAAAACTCTGTAGAATTAACATTATAGGAAATTATATTCTTAAACAAAAACAAATGCAGCAGTATTAAATAAAAGACTTTAATTAAAATATGTATGTAGAGTGGAGGGAAAGATTTGGAAAAAGGAAATTTGATGTGATTGTTTTGGACTCTCAGAGGTAACGATATTTCGTCCTCTCCAATGATTGGTTTCCACTGACTTACAGTTTTGCCACGGCTGTTGAAACTTGCTGCTGGATACTTTTATGGTCCTGTGACCCTAGGGGAAGGAGTGTATGGGGATTAATAATATTTCTCGTTATGGAAGATGAAGCACAATTTATTCATAAACTATTACATATAAAATGTACTGCACTCAACCGATAAAGCTTGTCCACTATAATTACTGTAATTAACAATGGGGGGTGGCAGCTCACTGTCTCACAAAGAAAATTTACTTGAAATGCTAATTGGAACTTGTATAGTGAAGTTGATCATATAATTAATATCATTGTATATTGAGTCGAATTACACACTCTTATTGGCTCTACTTACAAGTTTAAATTTAGTACATTCACAGACAATACAGACCTACAGAGTTAGTAACATGGGAGAAAATGTACATTTATAAATACAGAAACAGATTAATGAACTTTGACTCTTGCGGGAATGAAAACATAAAATTTAAGGTCATCACACCTGTACTAGAGTAGAATATACATCTCCAAAGCATAATAGATTATCCAGCAATTAATGGTTAGATGATGCAGACAATTGTGCGTGAAACATGTACTAAATTTAAACAAGTAAATGTAGCCAATAAGAGTGTGTAGTTCAACTCAATCATACAATTAATTAAAGAAAATTAGTTAATTTTGATCTTCCAAACAACAGTAACCTCATCATTAAATTCATAAAATCTACAGAGCAACATCTTAATACCAAGCTGGGAACCTGACAGTGGAACCATGCTGATGACGAAGGTAACAGCCTTCGATACATATTAAAGTAAGTGGAACAAAATTAGTGAACTTTGAGTGATTTTCTTATAAAAAATTGCAAAATTCTATATAAGTTACAAGTGCGTGACCAATACTAATATTTCTATAGAACAAAACAATGAAAAATCATTTGTACACTTGTAAACATGGAGTTAAGTTTAAAAGAAATCTTTGTGGAACAGAATTCTGCTAATAGCTATAGTTACAAGTCCATATACATTTAATATTGTGAAACAGGGTCCCGATCTTAAAGGAAGCTAGTATAACATGTGCTCGGTTGCCAACTGCTGAAAATCACTGCCTCAGAAAGTAAGGCCGAGACAAATAATTGGGATTAAACATGTTATCCTATTTACAGCAGCAGTGAATCTCATCCCATCCATATACAATTGTTTTTTATTCATTGTTTGATTTCCATTCTTTATTTTCTCCAGAGAAAGATGACTTGGTAAATTTGTTAATGTGGCATGCTGGAGGGGATGAACGAGTTCCTATTGATGCAAACACTGCTGGCTTTGCACCAAGACCATCTCAGTATGCTCCAGCAGATGCTGCTTCCAATACAGCCACAGCCAACCCATGTGTTCCTTCTACTTCACAACCAACAACTACAATTGGTGCTCAGGTAAACATTTATCAAACTGAAGTCATCGCAACATAGTAACTATCTTGAAATTGTGTACCCACGTGTCATTGTGTTAATGCCTTCAAATATTATTTAAAATAAATAGGTTGTCTGTCTCCATAGGCAAATTTCCAAAATTTTATTTGCCAAAAGCAGATTTAGGCATTATTTGTTGGATAGAATAAGGTACTTAGGCAAGCTTTTTAAGAGTTTTCCTATATCTTAAAAACCTGAAAACAAAAATATCTGACAATAAGTTCTTGTTTATAAATATGATAGATAGTATGGTAATTTTTTTAAAATAGTATTCGATGTCCATGGAACACAGGCAGTGAACACTGATGAAACATGAGATGAAATGAGAAATTTGGAAAGAAATTTTTTGGGTGGAAAGCATTCCAAGATATCTCCTCAGCATTTGCCAGTAATGAGGAATGAGGAAAGCTAGAAAAAAAACCTCAGTCAGGAATGATGGTCCTGGCAGGATTTCAACTGCAGTGACCTTGGCTACCCATGTTAAGGGTGTTTAATGCTCATTTTTACTACTAAGTTTTGCTGATTATGTATTGGCAGGCTGATATTCTGCATCAATAAGTTGGGCAAAAGTAAAAAAATACATAAAATTTGTTTTAATTTAATGTCACGGGATGACTGGGTCTTCATCCTCGGCTACAGGATGACTCGTCATCCAGTCATCCCGTGGCCGAGGATGAAGACAAATGTCTTCGAAACATGTCCCACATTTTATGACAAGTAAGTGAAGCATTAAGAGTGTTTAGATGACATAAAATTAAATCAAATGATTCGCTTCACTGTGTTTAGTTCCATATATAATTTTTTTAAATAATTTTTAAATACATAAAATGTTGGAAAATAAATTATGTTATTTCTCTATATAATCTTTTTTCAAATCCACATATTTATTTCAGTGATTTTCTTATTTTTTCTTCCATCCATAAATGCAAGCAATCAGCTATGCACAGTACAATTTGTTTCAATGACAACCTTATAATTTTATGCATATTTCTTTCTTGATATATGTTTCTTCATGTTGGAGAACAAGAAGTAATCTAAAGGGGCAAAATCCGGAAAGTACGGGCAGGATATGAACAAGGATTTCATACATTAACTCCCTAATTTTGAAGTCACGGTCACAGACTTGAGCTCTCCTGTAATATAACAGGCCAATTTTCTTCATCATATGAGGTTGATTCTTCTTGTTTGTGTTGTGTAATTCTGCCATGCTTGAACTCATTTACCCAAAGTCAAACAGTTTAATAAGAAGGACACGCATCACCCAATATAGCCAAATTCCTCTCATGAATTTCCTTTTTCTGTTTTCCATTCATAAAAAATTTAATCGCATCCCAAAATACAATTTTATCCATTTTTCACCGTTTCTTGAAATGCTTTGTTTAAACAACTGCCAAATAATAAATTCATCAAAATTACTTGTGACTATAGAATATTTATACATAGAGAGAAAACTTTACGACCAATAGAGGTGTTGCTGTTGCCCTGTATTAATTATTAAATCACTCTAAGAATAAATAAAAGTAAATCTAAAATTATGGTCTGTAAAATAGGGAACAAACTCAGCAGAGATGAGAAATGCTGGTTAGAGGGTAGTGCAATTGAAGTAGAAAGGAAATTTTATTTTTGGGGAGATAAGCTAAACAGCAATAGAAAATGGACAGAACAAAGGAAAAATGTAGTAGGGAAGAAAAAATTAGCTACCAATAGTATAAGAACATGCTTGAAGAAAATACCAAATATGAGTGTAAACTAGCTAGAGGTAGCAAATACAGCTACAGTTGAATTGAGAATGATGCATGAGATAAAAATTTGGGGGACAGAGAAAGGAGTGGGAATATATAGATAAGATTCATAGAAGAGCTTGTAAAATATTGGAATTACGTAGAACAGCACCCAATTGAGTAGTCCTGATAAAATTGGAAAAGGGTAGCAGGAAAGAATAGTAATAAATAGCATTATTAAATATATGTAGAGGATACAATCATTGGAGGAAGGAAATATTGTCAAAAACTGCTTGGGGGCACAAGAAAAAGCTAAATGGGAAGGAAGCTGCTTATCTGCATTAAAGGAAATTGTAAGAAAAATTGGAATGGGAGAGCTGGTAAATTTACGATCATCAAGTGGACAAAGGCTATGGAACAAAGTGAAAGCAAGGATTGATGATATAGGGAAACAGGAAATATATGGTAGTTTAAGGGATAATAGTATTCTGATCTATTATAGGAGTTTTAAGAAAGATTGGGACAGGGAAAAAGTATATCAATGTTTTGATTAAAGGAAAGGGAGGGTATGGCATGGCAAGTACAGGAACAATGATGTTAAGAGTGTAAAAGTTAACAAAGAATTGTGCCATTATGTGACAAGGCAGAATTTGCACCTTATATTAGAATGTACAGAAACCGAAGGATGGAGAGAGGAAGTACAAAACAAGAAATGGGATAATTTACAGGCAGAAATTTCAGCATTAAAAAATTTTGGTATTAGCAGTAAAGAATTTTTTAATCAGTTTGGAAATTATGCAGGGAAAGTAAGAGAAAAGTGATGGAGGAAAGTGATCTAGGCAAAGGAAGAAGATAATAATGGGGAGAAAAAAAAGGCGGAAAGATGATTCCTTTTAGGGAAATAATTGTAATGTTCACTTTATAATATATATAGTTAAGAGTGAAATAGGATCCATGTACACAAAAACCAGTGTGTTATTATATAGGATCCTGAAAGAACAAGCACTTCAGGATTAATGAAATAATTGTAAAATGTAGAAATAATAAAGTATTCATTCATTTATGTTAAACCACCCTCATATATAGGGAAAAAAAAAAAGAGAAAAGGCATCGTATAAAGAAAAGAGTGTAACCTGTACTATCAAGAAAATTCATAGGCTTTTATGATTGTTTTTGTTAGGACTTAACACCTCGCAATGAAGCAAATGCAACATTTGATCCTGGAGATGCAGCAGAATCAAGAACACATGCTTCTCCTACTAACTCATCATCTTCTTCCAAAGATGGATCTGAGCCTTCCATTTCAACAAGCAGCAGTCCTTCTAGTGTTCCCAGCTGGGTGAAGCAAAGCTCCAGCATTAACATTGTTGAAGTAACAGACTGGGAAGAAGGCTCAGTGGAATCTGGGCCAGAACCCGTAGTAGTAGTAGCTGAAGAGGATTCATCACCCAGTGAAAATTCTGCACCAGAACAATCAAATACTGCAGCAGACAATGAATGTGACATGGCAGTAGAAGTTACAGAAGTCATGGCAGCAGTTCTCGAAGTGGATGAAGAAGGACAAGATGTTGAGGAAGGTGTAGAGCCAGTTATGGAAATAGATCAACCTAGTAATATTCAGGTTAGTATAGTACTCTCTTCCATTTTTGGGAAGTTTGTGGCATAGTACTTAAATTGCAGTAGTAGTTAAAATAGTTTCAGTACATTGTTAAAGTTGCACCTATAGGGCCATTACAGAAATGATATTTAGGCATGTTTACTTAATATGTTTACGGAATGTCGGAATCCACACAGTGAAACTTTTGTTAATCTTATTTTGATTTAAAGTAAAACACTAAAAATCATGTCGTCACATTAAAACTCTCTTTAAGCTTCACAAACACACTTATAAAAGTAATTTTGGATTTAGGACACTCTTTAACTCTTTAACTTTTGGATTTAGGACACTCTGATGACCCAAGATGTTAAAAAAGAGTCCTAAATCCAAAATTACTTTTATAAGTGTGTTTGTGAAACTTAAAGAGAGTTTTAATGTGATGACATGATTTTTAGTGTTTTACTTTAAATCAAAATAAGATGTTTACTTAAATTAATTTTGTCAGAATAGATTGATTATACACATAAAGAATTCTGTTAGGTGACAGTATACTTCACTAACTGATTAATTTTGTCCTAATATGTATCAAGAGCTTTCACACTCATCCTCAGCTTGTGCCCTACTGATGTGTGATATGTACACAAGGAATAAGTCATGAGACATGACAACTGTTTTTTTTTTTCTCTCTCTCACAAACAAGGGACAACACAAAAAATATAAGATATTCAATTGAAAATGTATGAAATATACTTTTGAATAGTCACCAGATGCTATATGTGAGCAGAGCTGCGTGTCTCCGCATGCACCGAAGTTTAGTTCGTGAACAATAGTGATCAAATAGAGGTCATGAAGGGTGAACAGATGTATTGAACACCTTCCTCATCACTGGTAACAAATTGTTGAAGTTGAAATAGTTAAAGACTACTTCGATGCTGCTAAACATCTTGGATTACCTGAGACCCGTCCTGTGACAAATTTGCAATAGTTAAATATTGTACTTAAGAAGCTGTTGACAATGGAGTGGCAATATAACCTCAACTTGGGTATTCATTTTTTACACTAAACTCCATTCACTTACACAAAAGTAAGACACGTTTCAGGAGAATCTCTCCCATCTTCACTTGCTCACTGAATTTACCACAACAAGTTCAAGAAAATCTTCAAAGAACATGGAATAATGTTAGCCCCAAAGAACAGATACAACATCAAGAATTTATTAGTTAGCACAGTAAAAGACTCCATATCACCAGAACAGAAATCAGGAATTTACAAAATAAAATGTGCAGATTGTGAACAGAGCTACATAGGCAAAACAAAAAGAAATTTGGAAATTCGGAGGAAAGAACATTTTAGAAATATTCGGTTTAAACAGGCGGATAAATCAGCAGTAGCAACTCACTTTTGGACCAAAAACCATGAAATAAAACCGGGAATAAAACTGCTGAAACATCTTCACAGCCCATTGGAGTTATCCACTTGGGAAAAACTTTTCATATTAAAAAATAGAGAAAACCTAATGAATTTCGAGTTTCCTCCTATGGATGAGCTCAGCAACTTCCTACTTCAACCAACAGAGGCCACCACAGGAACATCTGTTTGTCCAGCCATAGTTTCGAGTAACGGCGGTTCAGTGAGCAACTGAAGATGGGAGAGATTCTCCCGAAATGCGTCTTACTTTTGTGTAAGTGAAGAGAGTTTAGTGTAAAAAATGAATACCCAAGTTTGCAATAGTTATTTGTAACTTTTGTTCATGTCATAATAATCAGTGTTGTCCCATTGCCTTTACCTCTTCCCTACATCCAGCCTTCCATTGGTGGCAAATTGGCAGTAAATGCCATATACTTTTAATCCTATATCTTAGATTTCTCATTTTGTCCCTTCACAAGAAAAAAAATAGTTGCCATGACTTTGAGTTTATGACTTATTCCTCTTATATGTGTGATATATTTTTACATGCTATCTGTAACACTTTCAGTATTCATTGCCATGGTCTGTTGAACAATCTGGAATGTTAACAGTGGATATCTTTCCTGAAATCAACTTTGAACATAATAGACAGAACTTGTTAACATTTAATCATACATAAGCAATTTGATAGCACGTTGCTAATGGATAACAGAGTTGCATATTTTCATCAGCAATATAATCTGATGTTCTATATTTGACTGTGACTGGTTATGGTTTCATTAAATGCTTGATCAAAGTTTTTGACTAAACAGAATCTGGAAGTGCAAATCAGAACTTCTGTAATTGTGTTTCTTTTTTCCTTCCCTTTCAGGCATGCACAGGAATAACACTAGCAAACATTGGCAGCCTAGAAGACCTAGAGAAATTAACTGTGAAGCAGCTAAAAGAACTTTTATGCTTGAATCGTGTTGATTTTCGAGGATGCTGTGAAAAAGCAGAACTTATTGAGCGAGCTACACGGCTGTGGACTGCTGATACAGCATCCAGGAAAGGTATGCCAAGTCATTCACTGTTCTACCAATAGATGATATTTTTATTTCCATTTAATATAAATAACATGTTCCTGAATTTATAATGGAACAACTATTTCTGTTTTAGTAAGATGCAATAAGATTTATCCTTTTAATTTAACAGGGTTGTAAGTTTTTATTGTATAATAAGATAAAGGACAAGCTGAAGGTTACTGATGGCATTATAAGTCATTGAGTTTTCAGCACGTTGTCCATTTAAATATTTATTAAACCAAGATCATAAATGTTGCATGACTTGAAATTTGTTTAAATATTTATTAACCCAAGATGACAAAGGTTGCATGACTTGGAATTTTAGCATGTACTTAATAAAGTTAAGACTTCCAGCATCGTTTACTTTATATCCTTAATTTAAAGGAATAAAATGGATTACAGTCTATAATGGTTTCATTGTAAGGTGTATTCAAAATGTAAGTTACACTTATAGTTCAAACCTGGCAGCACTGAGCAACAAGAGTGGCATATGTGAGAACATAATGTATGTTAAGCCTTCCTATTGTAGTGTACAATGTGTACAATGAAAGATGCATTGTAGTTTAAGTACAAAATTGGTAATCAACTGGAAACATACTCCAAGGTTGAAGCACAAGAAACAGTACTTTTTGTGGACAGACTTTGCTTCAGAGCAGAAGATGTCAATACCCATTCTTATTGCCAGACATTCAGGTCATTGCACAGAACTGTGAAAAACAATATACTTGGGAAGTTAAGCAAAGGCATCATGCTCATTCACAACAATGCAACACCACACAAAATTTGCATTAGAATTTTTGATGGTAGGCATAGGAACATCCATTATACAGCCAAAATTTTTCACCATGCATTTATATTTGTTCAGCAAGCTGAAAGAAAACATCTGCATGGACAAAGATTTCCCAATGATGAGCAGGTGCAAAAAATGGTTCTGCAGTGGCTCCTTGACTAAGGAACAGATTTTTATTGTCATGGAATCAAAAAATGAATTTCAAACAAATGTTTACAGAGTCTGGTGATATGTTGAAAAATAATATGGGGTATATTGTAATGCCTTGATCAATAAATTAATCAAGTGTAACTTACATTTTGAATCCTCATAATAATCTTGAAGCTACTGTATTTACTTGTAAATAGGACGTCTTTTAAAATGTAATTTTCTTATCAAAGTGCAGAGAGAATGGATCTACACTGGCTTTCAAATGCGTTGATACATGACCTTGAGCAGCACATGCACATTCTCCAACAGAGTTTTGCAATATTGCCATGTTGTGTTCTCACTGAGATCCCATTTTTTCCAAGGAAGTTAATTCTTCTTTCACAAGCACTATTTTGTTAGAGGAAAATATTCTACATTTACAATAATTTATCTATGAGGAACATAGGAAGCAATTTTTGCAACATGACTGTGAAAACTGCATTATTTTAGCATAAATAGTTTTTATTATTCAATGAGTAAATATTCCCAAAGTGCATTATTTTAGCATAAATAGCTTTCATTATACAGATGAGTAAATATTCCCATATATTGATTTGGTTGTGATTGAATAAACTGCTAGTACCATTAAATATAACATTTAATTTCGTGTCCGAATGATTACAGTGAAGCGACTATTATATTCTTCATTATCTAGTGAGTCCATTTTATAATCTTATGCAGGCAAAAGCCTGCAAAACTAGTTTTGCATAATTCAACAGTAGTGGAGCATAAGATTATCAAATTGACTCACTAGAGAATGAAGAACGTGCTAGTAATATTTATACTATTATCACAATATGGCAGCCACATTCCCATTGAAAAATAACCCTGCCTTCCATTTATTTCAGTTTCCTTTTAATAGTGGAGTTGTTTGCAAAATAAGGAAACATTCATCCTTGGTAGGTTGGTTGATCACTCGCTGACTTGCTTTCTTGCGGCAATTGGGAATACTAATATTTACATTCTTTTCTCTAGCTTCGCAATAAAGACCTTCCAAATTATTTTACACTTGTTATTGCTATTAAGTTGACTGCATTTCAGTAGATGTTCTTTATTTAGAATATAAGAAAACAGGAATATGTAGGATTTAACATATCCCTTGTTCATTGTACTATAATAAATGCCAAAAAAATATAAGATTAACTCTCACACTTTCTTTTAAAAATGCTTTGTTGCTACTAATGCTGATGCTTAAGGGCTCCCCTGGATCAAAGTTTGCAGTTTATTATAATAGTTCCTTTTCGGTGACAATGCTGCTCTTATCTCTGAAAGACATGTAACAGTTCTCTAGCCTTCCAACAGAATATTGTTGCATCTGCAAAATATTAGAGCCAGACATTTTTATGACTGAATTGTGTCTTCAGGTTAGTTATTTGCTTTGTTAGCAAGAGAACAGAAGACTAAGAAATGACTTTAGGTGAAGCCAGGGTAAGTAGTGAATTTAGTGATGGCAAAAAGAGTGATTCAAATTGGCAGGTTTTGCAAAGCTAGACTTGCAACATTATTTTTAGATGTATACTTTTTTCAAAAGATGCATTAATGAGGAGGGGACAAATAAAATGGATTTTAAAAAATATGCAGCTTCTGACTGCAAAGGCATGTAATGTAGGCAGAGCTACTGTGTCTTGCTTTTGTACAAGGCTGGAAAATTTGGTCCTAGTTTTTTGTGTTGCCTAAAAACACATCAAACCTCCCAATAGGATTGCAAACTTAAATGACCTGACAAAGGACATTGTATGCAGGAATGTATTAGAATTTTATGATCATGGAGAATTTCCAACAGTGCAATTACTGATGCTAACTAAAATATCATACACTGGTTCTAATTTGTCCACCTACAGAATTCTGTGAAGTTTAGGATTCAGATGTAAAAAGACAAATGATGAATGTACATTTTTAATGGAGAGGAGTGACATTGTTGCATTAAGGATAAGATGCTTATGCAAAATGCACAAAATTTGAATTTCTGGTGATAACAATACCTATATTTTACTTAGGCAAAATTTGGGTGAATAAAAACCAGACACAAAATCCAATCTGGCAAGACTCCTCCAAAAGGGGTCGCCTGAAGGTCCTATTAGGAAAGGCAGCCAGCTCATCATTTGTCATGTAGGATCTACTAAGAGAGACTTCCTACTTGAAAGTAAGAGGATTTTTCAGTCTAAAAACACCTCAGACTATCATGAGGAATTGACAGCTGATACATTTAAAGACTGGTTTTTGAACAGATTCCTACATTATTTAGAAGAGAAATGAATAATAATAATAATAATAATAATAATAATAATAATAATATTTAGTTGTTAAAAATAAAATTCCACATACAGCCAGCAGAAAAGACCAAATTATGGAATTGTTATAAAAAAAAGGGGGGTTAAATTTTTTGGTACCAGAAACTAAAACTGAGCTATAGCAACAGGTACTTTCTTTCAAAATCCAGGAAAAAAGGTATTAGCAGGATATACATGCTAAGGTAATATGCCTAATTGAGATTGTGTGGGCTCAAATGAAATGGGGGGTGGCAAAAAGAAACACCACTTCTAAACTGAAAGACATAGAATAACCTATTCACAAAAACATTAACAAAGTGACACAAAAATATTCTGAATCCTGCTGAAAAGTTACAATAGGATGACTTCATTAAAGAAAGAGGAAATTTTAGATCCTATCATTTGCAAGACTCGGATAACAAATACCGCGACTGCCTCCCGATGTAACTGATAGTGATGATAAACAAATGAGCTATTAGCAGTTCCTTTGGATTAAAATATTGAGTAATTAGTTTATTTAGACAGCATGTTATGCTTATACAGTGTGTTTAAAAGAATTTAAATCCAACTTATCAGTTTTGTTACATGTAGTTGCACGGGAAGACTACTATAGACAGCTAGTGTGCAAGTAACAGGGAACAATAAAAACTGTGCAAAGAACTTTCCCAGTTCTCACTGCTCAAGATTATTCCCATTTGAAATCCACTATAGTAAAAGCATATCTGTATATTAAGTTATGGAAGTGGAAGATTACTAATTTCATGTGCGCATGCATGCACATACAGTTTTTTTATGTACAAGTAAATCAGGACAGGTGTGTGAGAAATAGTATAGATTTGTTAGATAGTGAAAGGTGAATGAAAAGAGTAGTGGAGGGAATGGGATTAGTTATTTAGCAGTAGTTAAACAGGACTCTTATACACCAATAACCAGGATGTTAGTGTGTATAAGATCTTAAGAAATAAGCAATTCTAAAGAAGGGAGGAAGCATTAGTATTGTATGAAATTTAATGTATAATTTATGTATGAGAAGGGGATAGAATTAGTTATTTAGCATTATGTAAATAGGACTCTTACACAACAATAACCAGGATATTAGTGTATAAGGCCCTAAGAAATATGCAACTCTTAAGAAGAGAAAGTTAGTTGAAAATTTAAATAAGACGAAGCTTTAGTATTGTATGAAATTTAATATACAAATTTATCTTATTTTGATTTAAAGTAAAACACTAAAAATCATGTCGTCACATTAAAACTCTCTTTAAGTTTCACAAACACACTTATAAAAGTAATTTTGGTTAATAAGATTAACAAAAGTTTCACTGTGTGGACTCCCAAATTCCGTAAACATAATACAAATTTATGTTTGAAAAATGTGAAGAAATTAGTGATTATAATAAATTTATTTCTTTATTTAAATGCTAAGAAAATGTAAACTACAAGGGACCTCCATCTATCTGGCCCAGGCCATTTTAGATGTACCCCTCACAATTACAATTTTTACAATAATTAATGATATGCTAATGCCTTAATCTAAATTCCAAATAAACAGAATACCAATTATTCGCTTCTATTGCATCAGACCCCAGTCCCCTGTTCATCAGCACAACGTACTGGAATTCATTCAATCTTGTACAAATAAGGAGTAATCCAATGAATTTGAACCAACTTGCAATGTTTTTCTACTGAGCATGTGCACATATTTCCTGTCATTGATGTAAACAAAGTCATGCTAGAAATGCTAATTGGAACTTGTACAATTAAGTTGATCTTATTAAGATTATTGTATGATTAAGATGAAATACATGCTCATATTGGCTCCACATATTTAAATGTAGGACATGTTTCCCAGACCATCATTTGCATTCTCAGCTAACCATTGACTGCTGGATAATTTGCGTCACTTTGGGGATGTATATTCTGCACTGGTGGAGGTGTGATGACCTTAAAGTTTATGTTTTTATCTGTAGTACTGTCAAAGTTCATTAATCTGTCCCTGTATTTATAAATGTAGATTTTTTCCCATGTGGCTAGCTCGGTAGGCCTCTGTACTGATTTCAATAATTGCTTTTTTCACTGTGTTGTGATTTTCTGTCCAGAAATGATGCTAGTGCTGATTTCTCCATTTATTTGTATTTTATGTTCCTGAAATATTCTTTTAGCCCTGTGTCTATGTTTCTCTTTGTTTTTCCAATATAAACTTTTTTGCATTCTGCATATCTTAGTTGGTAAATACCTGCTTTTTTCTCTGGTGGAATACTGTTGTTAATATTGTCATTCAGGAGATTTTTAACATTAAGTCTGTTTATTGGTGCCAATCTTAATATTAAAATATTTTAGAATATTTTCAAAATTTTCCGTGGTCCATGAATGGTTATGTGAATTTTTTAAAACTTATGTTATACTTTATCATGGAGAGAGTGGTGGTGTTTTTAATATCTTTAAGACTTTTGAAATGAAAAGTTCACATCGATACCTACCAGCATTAGTCGGTCCCCAGCTGGAGAAAGCTTTTGAAACATGTTCTGTTAAATTAATTAATTAGTGAAGTATAGTGTCACCTAACACCAACTTCTTTATGTGTACAATCAATCAACTTCACTGTTTCTAACTTTTATTAAATTTACAATAATTTGATCTCTTTGTGTATTGCTTGGCTACTCTCCCATTCATTCCATGTTGATTCATCATTATCTCATCTCCAATTTTTATCATCAAACAGTGTAATGCAGTCTACAAATTATCAGTATGTACACTACAAATGGACTATGCTTGTGCCCTCAACTGCCCATGTGTGGAACTCCAATGCTCAATCAGGCAAGTGAGTGGGCATTAGAGTTGAGTTATGCACTTAATGAGTTCTCATTAAAGGTCACTAATAGCAATTTGAACTGAACTAGTAATCACAAATAACTAACTTTACCAGTATCCAAGGCAAACTTTGTGAAAGGCTGCTTTTAAATTTGAAACATTCTTAAAAATATGATTTTTGATTAGCAGAACTGGAGACCCTGAACATGGATGAACTGTGCAAGGTGTGTATGGATGCACCAATAGAATGTGTGATGCTGGAATGTGGTCACATGGCTACCTGCACTGCATGTGGCAAGCAGCTGAGTGAATGTCCCATATGTCGGCAATTTGTGGTACGAGTGGTGCGCACATTTCGAGCATAAGGTGCTTTACATTGATTGGATCACATCTTTCTCCTTCCTACTGCTCTTTTTTTTCTGGCCAGTTCTTGTATGTAGGCCACAGCTTCTTCTTTGAAGATGCTCTGGCAATGTATCTGCTTAGTGTGTTTTTAAAATTGGATGCAGTTTTAGAAGAGTAAGTAAAGTTATAATATAATCCTCTTGTATCATATGACATAGCTATTTTTATTATAATGTTACTTTAAAATTGTTACATTAATTAAAATGTAAAGTGAAGAGTTTAAAAACTAGTGATATCCAGCATATATAAAAAACTATGATAGTCATTGTGGCACTCTTGACAAAGTTATATTGCAGTTCCTAATGTAATTGCTAGCATCAAGACGAGCAACAGTCATGGAAAGGGTTGACTGTTAAGTATTGACTTTTTTGTTATGTGCTATTTTTATTAGCATTGTTTACCAAAGAAAGTGCAAAAAAATCATTATTGTTTTTAGGTTATTGTGAAAATGTGCTATTTTAAATGTATATTTAATTGTAAATATTTAGTGGTTTATTATTATTTTTTCTTTTTATAAAATGTATTTAGACTTCTAGTATTTTCATGTATTATTCAGGGACCATTATTATCTAGTGCAATATGAGTCTTTTGAGACATGTACTTACAGAAGGATTTTCAGTTTGTAAAAAGACATGTGATATATAAATAAAATATTTGTTGCCTTACTATTTTTATAGTGTATATTTATAGCTAATGTTAATAGTGGTCCAAAAGTTATATCTCCTATATTTTTATATTTTTAGATATGATTTATCATACAAAGCAAAAGATAGGATTTCAAGTCAGGTAGAAAAATATTTTATATAGTGGGACTTGAACTGCAATCTTCCACTTACTGTTCAAGCGCTTTAACCCTTTGAGCTGCCTGCTCAACTGATTTGAAACGTTTGCTTCTCTCTCTCTCTCTCTCTCTCTCTCTCTCTCTCTCTCTCTCTCTCTCTCTCTCTCTCTCTTTTTTTTTTTTTTTAAAGTAATGTTTAATGCCCATTTTTACTACTGAGGTATAACAGGCGGTGGACACTGATGATATGTGAGATGAAATGATAAATTGGAAAGGATATTAATTGATATCATTCAGGATATTTTTAAGAAAGGAACTTAGTCCAGACTTAAGTTTAGGGGTACCTCCTCGGCATTTGCTATTTATGAGTACTGAGGAAAACTTGGAAAAAACCCCAAATAAGGGAAGACATTGGAACCCCAGACCTCCCGCTCATGAGTTTGCGCCTTAATGACCTCAGCCACCTGTGGCAGTTTTACTTTATGTGAAAAACTGTATTTAAAATATTAAATTTACACCATAAATGCACTAAACTACAGAATCCTTGTTTGGACATATGGCCAGCTTAACGAGGATTTGCTTGGCACTGGGAGTCAGATATTCTTAGCCCCTTAAATTCAAGCACATAGATTTCTATGCAAATCAAATGCAATTTTTTGGTCATACAATGGCATTTCTTATACAAGATCAGGTTTTTCTGCACTCCAGCATCTATTGTTTTGTGTTACCACATGGCAATGTAAATAAAACCATGCCTAATGCATAAAAAATTGTTAAATGCGGGTCAGCAGAGTGAACATTAACATTATCCATCATCCAATTGTAGAAATAACTGTACTCACATTATTGCAGGGTAACAATTTCTGAGCTACATTATCTTATAGGATTTTAATTTTAAAAGTTTAGTGGCATTCCAACCGAGGTTTGCAAAATTCCTGATTCCCTGTGCAAGCTATCTCAGAGATTTCTTTGGATTTCGTTCTTACTTTTCTCAGGTCATCCAGTTTTTCCTCTGTAAGAACATGGTATATTACTTTCTGTTTTTTTTTTTTTTTTTTTGTCTAGAATAGATCCTGTTGCCCTAAATCTATTCATAAGATTTCTCTGCAAGGCACATGAGCAGCAGGAATTCTGTCTATAAATAGCTTTCTCACTTCTCTACATGAATTTGTCACATAAGAATCATATATGAAGATTCTCTGTGCTACAGACTTTTTGGCATTATAGCAGCACTAACACACTATAACACGGAAATATTGGTCTCTCACATTCAACTTCCATACAATACAAAGACATCATGTCAGCACATAGAAAGGCAGAAAAATGAAGTAGGGATCAGAACCAGTTAGAAACAGTGCAGGCAAATCTCTGTTAAGCCAGCCATGCTTCCAAATGAAGGTTCTCAGATTGAAGTTTGCATTTGTAGCTGAAACAGGGCATAACAACTCAAATGGGCACAGTTAGCCAAAGAAATGTGATTCAAACCCCAGCCATAATCTTCAACTTTTCTCCAACCCATATTTTATTGGTTACTTGTAAATTTATTTATTATTAACGCATTCACAGATGGCAATTTAAATGCTCTGTGTTCCTTACATATTATCCAATAGCCAATCAAATCAAATGTCATTTAAAAGTATATGAAGTTCATAAAATTATTACTCTAATTTACGAATAAATTTGGATTAGACAAAAAATAATATCATACTACATTTCTTCCTTAGACATCGTCCCAGTCATAATTTGATTTGCAGTAAACAATGATAATTTTCTGGAAATGCTTGGATGTAAGTTTATGATGTTTATCTGTGAACACAAATTTGTATCTCAGAAGGATCTTTCAATATCTACAGATGTTTTGAGCAAAATTTGAAAGCACTAACTCCGGGGAAATTTCTTCAGGAAGCATATATTTTTACCTTCGAGATATTTATCCACAGAACACAAAACTTTAATGTTTGAATTTTTCTCTAAAACACTGCACAAATTACCACTTAGTTTTCCTGCATACTTTAAAGGAGCATTCTCAAATTTACTTTGAACCTCATTGAGAACTGATTTATGTGCAGACAAACCAGATTTTTTGAGGATTATTGTTGGGGTTTTTTTTTTTTGGGGGGGGGGAGAGGGTCTTCAGCTATAACTTGGAAATGTGCCTGTATTACAACCAAGTCCCTTTGTAAATATTCACTATTAAAAATATTCTGAGAACAATGAATTGACAAAGCCTCAGTTGAATTCAGTGTACAATAAATTCTTAAACAGCATTTAAATTATCTGAATAGAAGAGAGCAGCTTCAATCCACATACCCCAATGGGTAGGTATTGACTTTGGATGTAATGGGAGGTCTGAAAATTGTTCTTTTTAAGCACTAACTTTGGATGCAGCTGCAACAAATATCTTCTTGGTGCTGAACATTAAACTGTTCACGTCAGGAAAACTTTTCCTTATGGATTCCAGCATTCCTTGAAATGCATGCACAATTCATGTAACATGAATGAGTTGGGGGTTGGGGATAATTTTAATGCTAAAGCAGCTTTAATCTGTAAGTTGCAGCACCTGAAGGCAGAATCCAAAATGTAATGTTTTCTGCCTCCTTCTGATCAAAGTAATTTCAGAGCATCATTCACAAAGTGAACAATAGTAAAATTGTAAATTATAATTAATCTGTCGTCTAACATACTTTTATGCTTCACTTACTTTTAAATACGATGGGACTGGTTTCAAAGAGACATGCTCTCCATCTTCAACCAACTTGAGGTCGTCAAGTTAATAGTAGAATTATTTTTTTTTTTCTAAAACCCTACAACAATTAAGTATAGTTTCCCTGGAGAGGAAAAAATCATAGGAAGAAGTAGAAGAAGTGATTGAAAGACTATTCGGCAACAAATTGGAGGCATGGTAAATTAGAGATGCCAGAGAATTGGACAAAGGGGCGAGAGAGCAAGGCCAATATTAGTTAAATTAGACACAATGAATATGAAATGGCAGACTGGAAAATTAAAATGCACAAGAATCTTTATTTAAAATGGCTATAATAACAAGAAATAAGAGCAGAATTAATAAAAAAGATGAAAGCCAGGAACAAAGGTAGAAGAACAGTTAGCATGATATGCACTTATGGATAGACTATAACCAGTAGATACAGCAGCAAAGTCAAGAAACCATGGCTAGAGGGGAAGAGAGGAGGATTAGAGATGGATGTTGCATCAAGGGCAAGGAACGAGGAGTGGAGAGAAAGAAGGGGGGAAGAAAGGGAAACATCTGGCAGAAGGGAGGAGAGTATAGAAATGAGCATGTCGAGGACCCCACTGAGTGTGAAACACCTGAGTGGGGTAAATAATATGATAGAAGTGAATGAATCTGGTCATTGGTCAACAGGTTTGAGTGTGATGGTGTCATTGCCAGTGCCAAAGTTTGATTGAAATAGAGAATGATAAAAACTCAGGGCCAGTTAAAAGGGTTACAAGAACAAAAAGCTGAACTAGAGTGATTTATTTGGAAAAATTAGAAAATAAGTAGTTAGATTAGTAGGGTGATTATTGGTGATTTTAAAGATTTATATCATAGGATTGAAGAAAGATTGATAGAAATAAAGCAAAGGGAGAGGACAGTTATGTGAGAATACTGGAATGGGTAGAGAGTGGGAAGTAGGATATAATAAATATACAACCAAGGAGTTAAATGCATAGATCCTAAATAACAAGCACTCCAAGGATATTGTATATAATGTGCAAAGTTAATATAAGAGAATTATGTAGATATAAAGCATTCATTCAAATAATTTCAGTTATGGAAAAATTAATTGTTGACATAAAAGTAGTTGCAAACTGCACTGCAATGAGTTGCATTGTGTAGTTAGTGTTAAATTTTTTTTGTTAAAATGAAAACATCTGCTTCTGTCTTACACAGTGACACTTTAATCCTTCCTTGTTGCAGTCACAGATAATAGGGGCAACATTAATGTTACATTTGTACATAGTTTTTATGAAAATGTGAGAATCAGTCTCGTCCCACTTGATGAGTCTCAGCTGGTTGATCAACTCGGTAAATTAATTCTGCCATATTGAAGTAACCAAGGTATTCCACAGTATCTGGCTCAGTATCAATATGGTAGTGCCCACCTTCCCCATGATGACTGAAACTGTGGAAGTGCTGCACTCTGAGGTCAAGTCCCTGTATGATGTAAGTAAACATTCAGTAAAATATTTTATATCTTAAATACTAGAGTTACAAGGGCAGTAAGACTTGTGCCAAGGATAACAAAATTTGATCTTAAGAGTGCAATATTTAGAATGATTTTTAGGTTTCTTTTGATAAATAAACAATGATAATTCTTATTTATTATCACATAATGATGCCTGGGACTTATACAATTAGCAATTTTGGAATAAATTAAATAAAATAATTGCAGTTATAACAAAAATTATATGAATTGTAGTTAGTAGGTTGAGAGCTGGTATTAGCTTAAAAGTGTGTTGGGTTTACCACATTCAATAAAGCAATGGCTGAGTTTTATCAGGTGCCTCCACCTTTATCGCTACTTATCATGATATAAGGGGAGCATAACTAAAAAAAGTCTGTCATACAGGAACTGCATAAACTATCAAATTCCTGATCGAGTTGTATAACTTTTAATAGAGGTCAATATAAAATGCAAATTAGGCCTTATTAATTAATAAAATGAAATAAGTTATGGCATTACTGTATGGTATTAGGGGAAAAAAATTAAAATTCTTGCAACCTATGAGCATTACAAAAGAGAACTACATTTTTAGAATTATCATTATTATTGAGATTAAACCATAAAAATTAATGATATACTATTAAATGAAATATATGATTATGATAGACAAAGCTCTAATGTGTGGATATTTTTAAACATTTTTAAATATAACCATGTTCATGATTTGATATCATTTATATTCACTAAAATAGATTAAAAATAAAGTTTCAAGTTACATTGTGTATTTAAGGAGATGTTTATACGATTCAATAAAACAAAAATATGCAATAGCTTCATTCCTTCAGAATTCACTAAAACAATGGCAGAGCTTAACTTGTTTATTAATGTATTAATGGTAAAGTATAGAAGTTATAACTATATTAATGTTGTCATGGCCCCAAAGTGCTTCTCATTACCTTAAGGAGATGCAGACTGAAGCCAGGTCAGTTGAAAAGAAGTCTTGTCCAGATGTCCTGCCCTGAAAAGCCTAAATCTAGCTCATAGCTAACACTCCTCAAAAACCTGTTCTTAAATAAAATATGCACTGTTATAGGGGTTCAGGAACTATAACTCATCCTATTCCATATATGGTGGTTAATGCCTGGTTTTCAACATTAAAAGAGCAATTGAGCTGTACAAATCATCCAATGCAGAAAGGCAGCACCACTATCAATGTTACTGCAATGGTGGCCAAGGTCATTAAGATGCACCCTCGTGAGTGGCAGGTCTGGTGCTCGATTTCCACCAGGATCATCCATCCTGACAGGTTTTTTCCAGGTTTTCCTCAGTCCTCATAAATGGCAAATGCCAGAGAGGTATCCTAAACTTAGGCAGGCCTGCAACGCTTCCTTTAAAAAAAATCTTTCCCCAATTGATCATTTCATTTTATATGTCATTAGTATCCACTGCCTGTGGTATCTCAGTAGTTAAAACAAGCATTTAAAAAAAACAAAAAAAGAAAGAGAAAACCTATCAATGTTTTAGAACTTTCCTTTAATTCTACTGAGCTCACATCAGAAGCGCTTGTAAATCTCAGTCATTACTTTACTGGATATGGTAAACCGACATCCTTTTTATATTACTTAAGCTATTATAATTATAACAACAACAACAACAATGTTTTTTATAATGTAGGGCACAAAAGAAGACTGTCCAGTTACATAATATTCATACAAAGCATTGTCAATTAGATTGAAGAACATTATCCCAGTGATAATGTGTACAGTAAATTTAACATAATTAAAAGATATATGCTTTAGATAAAACTAAGATTTATCATTACAAATATGCAGAATGTTACTTGCAAGTTGTACTGATATACTGAGTTGGTCAAGTACATGTTTCTGTTTGTAGGAATACTAGTACTGAACTGAAAACTATAGCCATTGTTGCAGTGCTTATGAAGTAA
The DNA here is from genome assembly GCA_030762175.1 of Metallyticus violacea. Lineage (NCBI taxonomy): Eukaryota > Metazoa > Arthropoda > Insecta > Mantodea > Metallyticidae > Metallyticus > Metallyticus violacea. Next base: position 20,164,498 of record CM060839.1, on the reverse strand, counting down.
ATTTAACATGAATGCATGATGTGATTGTGGTATACTAAGTACACTCTCCTGGTATCCCCCTTTTAAGATAGGGAGAAGCCTCGCTCTCATGATCGCTCGCACTAACCAGGGGAAAATCTTTTAAAATTTGAATAGTTGTATTGCATCCAATAATCGTGAACCTAAGCATAATTCTTACAAACATAAATACAAAGCTGTTATTTCCATAGGATTATTGGCATTGGTCAAAATTAACTTCCTGGCAACTAATAAAAGGTAATATTGTAAGTTTAACATTCCTAACAAACTAGTGCAAAAATCACAAAATATTTGTGCATAATTAACATGTAATGTCATCCAATCATGGTCCTTTGTAATGGATTATAATTTTCTGTGCTACTGTGACAGGATAGTGAATGAAACTGAGGATAAACAAGGAGAGTCAATTTAAACTATGAAATAAGTTTTTAAAAGAGGAACATCAAGAGAGTTTTAATGTGTTGACATGATATTAAGTAACCTCAACTTAGGTATTCATTTTTTATACTACATTTATTTACACAAAAGTAAAACGCATTTCGGGAGAATCTCTCCCATCTTCAGTTGCTCACTGAACCGTCGTTACTCAAAACTATGGCTGGACAAATGAATGTTCCTGTAGTTTTTTTTTTTTTGAATGATTTATTTATGGACGCTCTTTAACAGCTCAGGTCATCAGCGTCCCATTCAACTCAGGGCGTGAAACGGCTGACAAATTTTGCTCAGAGGCCTCTCTTTCAGGCTTGAGGTTCTTTTTCGTGCCGTAAATGTACGACACGGGACCCACAGCTTTACTTTCCTTCCGAAGGAAGCCATACTAAGGATTTTTACGCCCCAAAAAAATCCATCGGTCCTGGTCGGGTTCGAACCCGCGTTCCTGTAGTGGCCTCTGTTGGTTGAAGTAGGAAGTTGCTGAGCTCATCCATAGAAGGAAACTCGAAATTCATTAGGTTTTCTCTATTTTTTAATATGAAAATTTTTTCCTAAGTGGATAACTCCAATGGCCTGTGAAAATGTTTCAGCAGTTTTATTCCCGGTTTTATTTCATGGTTTTTGGTCCAAAAAATGAGCTGCTACTACTGATTTATCCACCTGTTTAACTGAATATTCCTAAAATGTTCTTTCCTTCGAATTTCAAATTTCTTGTTGTTTTGCCTATGTAGCTCTGTTCACAATCTGCATATTTTATTTCATAAATTCCTTATTTCTGTTCTGGTGGTATGGAGTCTTTTACTGTGCAACTTAATAAATTCTTGATGTTATATCTGTTCTTTGGGGCTAACATTATTCCACATTCTTTGAAGATTTTCTTGAACTTGTGGTAAATTGAATGGTAGGTGAGACTTTTGAATTTGTATTCTTCTTTTATGTTTTTCAGTGTGGAAACTTCCCTTATCCCTTTTTGTATTTTAGATTTATTGATAATTTTTATCGCTGTGTCTTTGTTGAAAAAAATGAATAAAATGAATACCTAAGTTTAGATTATATTGCCACTCCATTGTCAACAGCTTCGTAAGTACAATACTTATGATATTAAGTAGTTTTACTTTTAGTCTAAACCAAATTTTAAGGAGGGTCAAGTTGAGTCCAGGGGTTGAGCACAATTTTTGTGTAGTTTATCTATAAGTATCCAAACAAAAATGTTCAAAACAAATTTCTCTATTAAAAATATATTTTTAATTATGCAATGTCAACATAAATTCTTACATGAAAATGATCTATAGTATATTGAAATATAGGAATAAACTTTAAGACAATTTTAACTGCTTACAGGAGCCTGCCTACGACTTCAGTTATGCTCAAAAGCACAAAGTAATCTTTGCTTCCAACAAGCAACCATTCATTGTTTGAGTAAGTGTACATCTTAGTATGAGGTTTAGGATGGTACACCTTGAACAGTCCAACACATTTTTAGCACTCCACACATTTTCATTTTTTTCCCCTGCTATGGCCTATTGTACATCATTCAGTTACGTTTTTATTTTTGTCATAAGAGGTAAATACATTGAAAAATTAAACTGGCAAAAGTTGACCTCGAATATTGTACTCAGGCGTTTCTACAAACTTGAGCAAATATTGCTAAATGTTTACTCTAAAGTAAGAATAGCTTTTTTTCCTTACTGTGAGTATTAAAGAGCAATGTAAGTATTGAATTTGCAGATATCTAAAAGAGAGAGATAAATTTAAATTTAAATGTAAAATTGGAACTTAAACACAGTGAAGCCAATCATATTAATGGATATCATTGTATGATTAGTTGAACTCAAGTTGAACCTTAGCATGGCTGAAGATGGGAACAAAATGTTCTCGAAACCGGTTCCATACATTTATAAAAAGTAAGTGAAGCTTTAAGAGTGTGTGGTTCAACTAATCATACAATGATATCCATTAATAAGAGAGATAAATGTTTTTTGTACCCCTGGAAGTTTGAGGCATGATAGAAAATAGAGCATTACTTCTTCTTGTGAATCTATTCCATTTATCTCTTTCTGATACAAAGTTTTTCTTATCTGTTCCCAGGGTGTTTGATCTTTCTTCTTTCAAAACTTTCCTATGCCTTAGGTAACCTGTTTTATGTTTGGAGGAAAGAAAATGAACATCTTTACTGTCCCTCCATTTCACACAAACTAGGTTATTGGCTGACCTATTTTCTACTTTCCACAATAAAACTGCCTGTCTAAATATCAAACAGAAATCACTTTTTATCATTTATCACTTAACAAAAAATTGCCACGGGTGGCCGAGGTCGCTAAGGCGCAGACTCGCGAGCGGGAGGTCTGGGGTTCAAATCCCACCAGGACCGACCTGACTGGGGTTTTATCCAGGTTTTCCTCAGTCCTCATAACTGGCAAATGCCAGAAAGTTACCCTAACTTAGGTCTGGTACGTTTCCTTCCTTAAAAAAAAATATCCTTTCCCAATTTATCATTTCATTTTATGCATCATCAGTTCCACTGCCTGTGGTGCCTCAGTAGTAAAAACAGGCGTTAAACGCTACTAAAAAAAAAAAACTGATGAGAGGTGGAGATTCTATGCTTCTTATTTTTTTGCTATTTTCAACATTAGTACAAGCAATATTTTTGGTAAAACAGCAATACTATGTGTGTTCCTATGGAGCAATGCAATGATGTAATGTTACATGTCAATTGATTTAAAGGTCCAAGAATAATTTGCAACCATAGCTCATTGTATGACTTGAATGAGTTAATTGCCAGTTGTTAGATGTTACTCAGACTTATCATGCATAAGTAATCGAGTGATAAGTTGCATATGTTTGGGAAATAGGTGTTTAACTCACTGGATCAGCTGACACTAGAGTCCCTACAGCAATGAGAGGTGCTGACATATTGTAGAACTGAAGCCATTGGTTCAACTGTTCTTCCGTATGAAGAGGCTCTTTGGAAAAATCAGGCATCACGTGCTGCTTAGCTTTTCCTTGCTTAAGCAGAAATGTACCACCCAAAGCTGTAAAGAGTTGAGTGTTTTAACTATAACCTACAAACCAGCTGAAAGTTTATGCTTATCACTATACAGATTTAAGGTAAAAGGTTGATTACTCAAGATATCAGTATTAACTATCACTAAAATGGCCATATAAAACCATAATATAGTAATTATGGAGGTTAGAAACAAAACCGATCATTTTCACAAAAATTAAATTTTTTATAGTTTCAGTAGTTTAAGCATGTAGATATCTGAATAAGTGACTGATTTTGTTCTAAATCAATCATTTTCAGGTGAAATAAAGTGGTAAAGTTAGTAATTCTAATCAAAGCTGGATACCAGTGATAACTTTTTCTCAGTTTTTTTTATATCAGAAACAGTCATTTCCAAAACTTTGTAAACATGTCCATTGCAAGTTCTTCATTCATGAACAACTGTGTCCTTGAAATGGTAATTGGTACTTGTACAGTGAAGCTAATTGTATAATTAAGATCATTGTATGATTGAGTCAAACTACACACTGATGTTGGCTCCACTTTTTTAAATTTAGTACATCTTTCACAGACAATTGTCTGCATCATCAGTTAACATGTAATAAATTTAAACAAGTGAAGCCATTATGAGTGTGTAGTTTGACTCAGTTATTCTTTATAATCACTGGGAGATCGCTCCTAAAAATATTTCTCTTCTTACTTGGATTGGATTGATAGGGATGGTAAAGACATTTCTGTGCTCCAATCTGGCTCAAGGGTTGGCATTTGTTCATATGCCTCAAGTGCAGTCTTTTTATGAGGTGAGGGAGACACCAGACGATAGGATCAGGGGCAGTGAGGGGCAAATGTAGACATGGAACTTAACAATGTTTCCAGATGGAACACCCCAATGCCAGTGGAGTCCCCCTCCAAGGAATTTGAGCTTCCATCCTAGATTCCAGGCCATAAACCTTTCTAAAGCACAAACCACCATCACAACACACATTGCACCAGTCCACCTCATTTTGGCACTTATGACCATGTAACAGAACCAACAGAATGAAATAATATGAAATGGAGACCAGAAAATTTATGGAAAGGAAACATTCATTCCGGGATTTGCCTAAACAAATCAGATGAAACCAAGATAAAATGCAACAATAGGTGGCTGTGTGATTTATTTGAACCCAAGTTCTCCCAAATGCAAATACCAAGCATTACGTTTTGAGTCACCTCATTTGGTTCTATCCTTACTTAATCAAATATTTATTTTATACCTCCTTGCATTTGAAAGCATATTTTCATGCAATTATTCAACAATTGATTCAATATTACAAACAGTTTACCTTTAGCTAGCTGTATTTTTTATTTCTTAATGATTTTAATTACTAAAGTGAATATTAATCAAGTGAAATAGATAATAATAACACATTTGGTGGTTTGAATTGTAGTTCAAAGCTAATAAAGAGTTGGCTGTGATTTAACGTTGAATTATTGTGCTCAATTAAAAATAAATTACAATTTTCATTTTAGAATCAAAGAACAATAGAATACGAAAGGAACAGAATTTTAAAAGAATCGCTCACATTCTTCCATTTTGTTTTTGAGTTGTGCCCCTTTTGAAATTACACTTTAAATTTCAAAGTTATACTTTTATTGTAATAATATTACATTAGCTAAAACACTTAATGGAAGTTAAATATATTATAATGATAAATGTAAAATTTCCTTAATTTTTCTATATTTTTCCAAATGTTTCAAAGAAAGTAGGCAATTTCCAAAATCATTTTGCTTGAAAAGGACAGAATAAACATAGAATTATTGTTATTGGTATTATTAAATCATGAAATGATGCGCATTGACCATAAAAACTTTCACTTTGAAGTAAGGAAAAGGTTCATTACAATTTTTTCTCTTCCTGTAAAAATAATATTTTGCAAAGAATCAGTTTTGTTTGCAATCTCCACAATTCTTAACGTTATAAATTAAATCCTTTGGTTAATGAGTTGATTATATAATACCTTGTCAACATCCTCACCTACTAGTCCACTAGTAACCAAGGATGTATACAAGGGTCCACGAAATATGTTCTGCCAATAAACATTGGTAAGGGGGATATAAGATTATGTAATCAACTCATTAACTAAAGAATTTCATTTATAATTATATCTCTACTGTGGAAGCTCTACAAAACCACATTTATATAATCTTAATATTATGTTTAGCTACATTAAATATTATAAAAATTTTATATTGCAACCTACTGTTAAACACTTTAAAATGCTATGAGCTCTTACTCAATGCTGCTACATTTCTTAGTTGAAAGAAACATATTAGTAAACATAAAGAGCAAGGCAGTGTTGCAATGCAAGAGTGCAGGAATTTTTCATTCTTTTAAATAAACTAATTTAAAAAATACTATTCATATAATATCTTTTTATAATTGAATTGGATTATAGACTATAGTGAATTCTTAGCAAACACAAATGGCTGTTTTATTCTGTTTTCTTGCAAATACAAGGCATGCCATTAAGTTACATTAACTGAAACACTCTGAACACTTCTGACCAATATTATGATAAATGTGAAATAGCATGAACTTTTTAGCAGATATTTTTCTTATTATTACTGACATGTGCTGATACTTTACCTACTGGCTTGTCACCATAATGAGATTGCAGAGTTTTCCTAATGCTAGCAATAAAGTCATCATTTCCAGTTCTCTTCTTACAGCTTACTTTAATTACCTAAAAAATAATAATTGTGAATTAACAAGCTGATAAAAACTTAAATATATACTACATTAATGTGTTCAGTTGTTAACACTAACTCCACTTACTTTTTTAAAACTTTGGACTAGTTTCGGGAGAGGTTCCTCCCATCATCGGCTGTTGTTGACTCAACAAGTAAGTGGAGTTAGTGTTAACAACTGAACACATTAATGTAGTATATATTACCACTCCATTGTCTACAGCTTCGTAAGTGCAATTTTTACTTAAAATCTTAAATGTTAAGAGAAGAATCAGTTTCCACATAAATTTGTTACTGTTTATTAAAATATTGTGGTATTAAAATGAGTGCAATAAATTTTTTTGTATGTTGTGACTTTGTTTGAAATTAATTTCCAATTTTGAATGCAAATCAATAGATCAGCCTCTGAAAGCATTTGGAAACAGGTATAAATTTTGCTATGCAAATGGAAATTCTGGATCTGTTCTATGCTTAGTTTGTAAGGAACTTAATACATTCTTACCTTTTCTGGTTTTCCCTCACAGACATAGAGGTTGGCAAGTAGTGCACATCTTGTTTCAGAATCAGGTAGTTGCTCCAGTATACATCCCTTTTCTTTTGTATTCACTTTAGATATTCTTGTATGGTTGTTGACTTTATCATCTTTTACTTCAAGGTTCACCATCATCTAAATTTAAAAAACAAATGTATCTTATACTTCTGAACTTTTACTGACCTGCACTCCATGGATCTACTATGAATTTTGTTTAAAATATTAGTACTTTTTTTCCCTTAAGTTCAAATGGTTGTTCTGGGATAGAAGAGGACACTTTCGGTACGAGTCTTGCTCATGACTAGCCCTTTGTACTTATTTCATCAATGGGAGCACCTCTGGGAGGAAGGATTGAGGTGTTGGAGACACTTGGTGGCCTGGATCTATGGGTGGGGACTGTGCAGATGCAGATGGGGTTCCTAACATGCTTCCATATAGAACATGCTGATGACAGTAGAGGCCCCCCCTCTTGATTTGTTTCAGCCCTTCAGGTCTGCTCTTATTCCAGAAGCTGGGGTAGAAACCTTCCAAAGCACAAGCCACCATTGCATCATACTAGCCCACTTATATAATACTTATCTAACACTTTTGCCCCTGGGATAAAGTTTTATTTCATTTTTACTCATGTTAGTTGTTTAATTAAAATTTATTTGTGTTATGCATTTATGTGTAGGAGAATCAATATGAAATGAAAGAGTGGAAATTAATGGAATTAAATATTCATCCCAGTATCTGTATAAGTGTTTTTCTTAAGTAAACAAATCGGTCATTTTAGCTCAACAAAAGTGCCAGGGTGTATGAATTAAATAAGAGTAAGGAAGTTTTTTTGGCATATAGAAAACACAAATGTTACTTCTCAAGATTTAATATTAAAAGAAGAAATGGTAGCATTTAAATGTAATAAAAATTCTTATTAATTATAATCATAAATGTTTTATAAAACATAGAATACATCAATGTGAAATTAAAATCAAAATGATGGTATGAAAGTAGCAATGTCAACCATAAGAGACATTTTCAGAGTAAAAGATTTTCAAAAAAATTATTGCAACATATGGGACAGAAATCTGGCATTTGAAGTTTAAAACCATTTCCAAATAAGTAGCAACAGATTTTTATATTTGGAGAGAATCAGCTTTTAATATCCAGACAATTTGAATTGTTACCATTAAAAGTACATAAAATGAATTTTAAGGCTCAATAATAATTATATAAAATAATCACAAATACAATAGTGCAGACATGTAAAGATACCAAAAGAAAGCATGCTAAGAAAAGCTTTGAAAATGATGCTACCTGAAAGAATGAAAAGAAGAGGCCTAATAGTACCTGGATGCAATGAATTACTAAGTAATAAGGGAAAGGGAGATACAGGAGAGTTGAGAGAGAGGAGGAAGAGAAAAAATACAATCAATTTTAAAACTAGATATTGAGCACTAAAGATTATTATATTTTATAAAACTACATTATACAAGCTTAATAAAAAAAAGAAAAAAGTAACAAAATATGTTTTGATATAAATCTTCAATATTTTATGCATAGTTGATTTTCCATTGAAGATGCATATACCTACAGCAATGCTAAAAAAAATGGCATGCATGTGTAGAAAAATGGTACAGAAATATGCTATTCTAAACAATTCTTTTGATTCAAAATGACTGATAAGGGAAAAACAACAAGAATTAATCTTTCAGTTGTAAGAATATTTTGTGCCAGGAAAAATTAATATAATCCAAAATCATGCTTATTAATATTCCTGATTTAAAACAAATCTCATATAGTATGAATGTATATGATATTTAAAAAGTTCTATCTTCTAGAGTTTTTTTTCCTGCTAGGGGTTGTTTCAGCCCCTTAATTTTGTCTTAGCATATTGAAATGCTAAGACAAAATAAATACAAGCAGTCTTCACCTATTTGGCCCTGGCCATTCTTAGGTGTAACCCCCAAGAATAAAATTTGTGTTAAAATAAGTTTCTTTACTTAATCTTAAATTAAACATAATTATTCTTATTTAATTGATATCATTGTATGATTCAGTTGAACTACATACTCTTAAAGCTTCACTTACTTTTCATAAATGTATGGAACTGGTTTCGAGAACATTTAGTTCCCATCTCAGAGATTTAGAGATTCCCCATCTCATCACAGTAAAATATACAGTATATTTTCCTTGTCTGGTCCATTTTCAATATTTTGTACCATGTCAATAAACTTTTGTGTTTAACTAGGGAGCCAATTATAGTTGTAGATTACAAATGAGACTTTAATTTTTCATGGTGTTAATTTACAATTATAGCTTCTTGGAAGATTAACCACGTAAATATTATTAAAGTTGAGCTTTTGGCACTTGTTTCTCTTGGCCATCATTAGAATGAGTGACCACAGAGCAATAAGCAACCAAAAGCTCAACTTTAATAACAGCAGAAAATTGTACTCTTGATTTTTGTCAATATGCAAGTCAGTGTGCAACAACCACTTTTATTATGCAGCAATAAGCAAACTCAAGATGCTTCTGCTACATCTTAATTATGTACAAGAGCTTTAGAAAGGATAATGATCTTCTTTCCACTTTGTGGAATATCTAAATTTATTACATTTCCCAAAATATCAACTTTAAGAGCAGGAGCATTAGTTGCATAGTATTAATAAAACAGATGAAAGTATGGTTTGATAAAAATCTTAATTTCCTAATGCATATAAATAAACTTGCAAATAAATTAAGGAAGATATTCTATGCACTAACAAAATAATTAGGTATAAATTCTATATTGTTTTCTTATATTCCCTCTTTTATTCTGGGAGAATTCAGTATGTAGTAAATTTTTTAAGATTACCAAAAAGGGCTGTCAGTATCATAATAAAAAAGTTCAATAGTTTTACCTGTAGAACACTGCTTATCTTTACTATTTATTATGAGAAAAAAAACTGTGCTTTATAAAAAGCAATATAAATGCATTCATAGCTAACACTCAACTACATTTTTATTATAAAACAAATTTCTTCAAAATATATTAGTTATTTGTCACAATAGTTGTGAATACTTGGAAGTCAAACTTAAGAATAGTCTGCCCAATGATAAATTAAAAATGTTAAGCTATAAATTTAGAAAATGTTTACTCCTTTTAATGACAAATGTTTTTGTTTATTTTAAAGCCCTACAATTCATAAATATTCATTACAATTCTTAAGCAAGTGCAATAATATTTGTTATGTTTACCCCTTTTAATGACAAGTGTTTTTGTTTATTTTAAAGTCTACAATCCAAAATATTCATTACAATTCTTAAGCAAGTGCAATAATATTTGTTATGATCTGTCGTTGTAAAATGTAATATTTTAATTAATTTATATTAAAATTGTAATAAGCACCTATTCTACTTTCATCCTAAACAGCAAAACAGCCTTATCTGAAAACTAACCTCACAGTTTGTACCAGCATATGGCCAGGGTCCTGCACCAGCACCAATCATGAATGCGTGTTTGACATCCACTTTACTGCACAGGTCTTTCATATCATAGATCTTATCTCGCTGCACAAGAGGGAGCAAATATGGAGGACCTCCAAGATCAATCAGTCTTGGTTTACCCCCCAGTCCTGCATATAATAAAAAAACAAGTGTATAATGATATACCTTTACGTTTCTGGTACTCTTATACACATGTATAAACCATTATTATCTTTTTTACATTCAAATAAATAAATAAAATATGAAACATTTAACATATGTTATTGTCTGTTATCTCCATACCTACAAGAAAGGGAATAGTTATGGAGAGAGCATTAAAATACTGGTACAGGATTTAAAACTTACATGACGATAATTTATTAAAACAGTGTTTAATATACCAAGAATCACATTTACAAACAAAGGGTTGGGTTAGTAATCTGAGATATAATTTAGAAGGTAATGGTTTAGGGGATATACAGAGAAAAAGAGAAACAAACTACAAAGGTTTCTGGAAGGAGGTCAGGAAAAGATTTCAGATATAGAGATCCAAAATTTGTTCAGCCAACTATCTGAGAAGAGATCACTTGTTTTTTATATTTCAATGAAAAATGGTTGGGAAAAGAGGGAGGTATGTAGACAACACTAATAATGAAGAAAGAAAAAAAGGATAGCTTGTTAAGAGCAGAAATAAGGCGGTTAAAATCTCAAAGAAATAGATATCCACAAGGTAAGTGCCCATTATGTGGGATTAAAGAAAATGTAGAACACATAATATGTGAGTGTAAGGAAACCAAGACTTAGAGAAAAGAAATTATAAGGTTAAAAATTAGGGGGAAAAGTAATGTAAATAAAATAAAGAAAAAAATTAAGGATGTAGGGAAATTTTTAGAGAAAGTAAAAAAATAAATGGAAATGGAATGTTAAGAGAAGAAAGGAACAATAGACTAGGAAAGTATGCTTAAGAAATATGGTAATGTGTTTTGTAGTATACTTATTTATAATGCATTGTTTAGAGATGTAGTGACCTGAAGTAAATATTACTGGATAAATTAATAAGCACATATTGTAACTCTTTAATAAAATTAGTATTAATAATGTAACAGTTGGGAATGGGTCACAACTCGGTCCCCTGGAATTCCAGTATGCTGATGAACCGCAGACTGAAGTAAACAAGATGGAAATTTTGTATTTTGTTTAGTTATATAAGAAGTTAGATAAATGGGATAATATAAAATTAATTATTGTATCCAACTAATTAAATGTGAGGAATCACACCTAAAATGGCCTGGGCCAGATGGGTGGAGGCAGCTTAGTAATAATAGTTTGTATTTATATTGTACTTTTTCTTGCCATTGTAATAAATTTATTCATTCATTCATATCTCCATACATTTAGTATTACTCTTTTAGCAGAAACCATGCTTTTCTCTCTAAGGCATTATCAATATAAAAACAAAAGTAACACCTTTTTAATGAAACAATTGGTTGCCATCCAATCTTCCTAAATAAAACTGACACTAAAATACGTAATAGCACATTTTAGTGTCAGTTTTATTTAGGAAGACTTTTAGCAGTTAAACTACTACTTAGTTAGATTTTTAGCATTGGAATTTCACTAACTTTTTTACATTCTAGTACATGTTTCAAACACACTGGTATTCATCCTCAGCTACTTTAACTAACTGTTGTTTCTTTGTTGCTCTCTCCCTCTTGTTGTTGTATAATGAACTTCCTCCCGTTGGTATTAAAAAACCTGTCACATGTTGTTTGTTTTAGTGTATACATTTTTCTCCCCAAATGGATAGTTCATGTGGTTTCTTGCTGTTTTTAATAACTTTATTTATGTATCTATTCATAGTTTTTTGATAAAAAAAAATGCATGACTATTGCAGATTTTGCTGTTTGTTCAGCCAATATATACTTGCTTACATTCTTTGCAATTTATATATAATAAAAATTACATTAGAAAAAAAAATATATATATGCCTGATTTATTGTTTGTTTTAATTTTATCTTCTTATGATGTTTTTAATAACTTGCAAGGCTACATGTGTCTGGGGTAGTTAGGCAAAGTTGTATTCTTTAAATATTTTTCTAAATCTTGCCAAAGGATGCTATGAGAGAGAGAGAGAGAGAGAGAGAGAGAGAGAGAGAGAGAGAGAGAGAGAGAGAGAAGTATTCAAAAATTACATACCATTCTTTGGCAGCTCATAAATTCAGAAAAATATTCAACAAATACAACATTATCATAGCTCCCTAGAACAAATTTAACATAAGAAAATTATTAACAGCATCAAAAAAAAAAGGTAATGGAAGATTTGTTAATATAATAATAAAAAAATATATGTATATTCTGGTGTATTATAATTAAGCTGGTAAATCCTGTATATATCATATAACAAATTACTTATGAGGAAGTCGCTCAAATTTCACTAGTATTATTCCACTCCTTTGAAACATGTCTAATTGAGTGGAATAAAATTAGTGAAATTTGAGCGACTTCCTCATAAATAATTTGTTATAGGATACTATATTTCACTGTGAGAATCCCCAACTATTCAAACCTGTATATATTGTTTACTATTATAAGTGCAGCTTCCAAAAATGCTTGATGCTCATTAAATAAGCAGCAAAAAATTTGAAAATTGAAAAAATAAAATGAAACAATCACGTATAAAATAAATTGCAAAGAATGTAACCAGGATTCAGCCAGACAAAATGAATCTAGGCATAAAGAGAAAAGAACGCTTCGAAGACATCAAATATAAGGGAACAGAAAAATCTGCAGTAGCCGCAAACTTTTTGTAAAAATAAATAAAAAAAACCATGAAATAGATAAAGAAGCAGAATTACTAAAAACAGCAAAAACCATATAAGACTCTTTGGAAAAAAAAAAGTATTCACAAATACAAACAACATACAATGAATTTTGCACGAGGATGACCTAATCAGGAACTCGAAGGCAACTATGAGAGAGAGAGACCAGGAAACAATAGTTGAAGGAATTAACTTGAGATGAATGCAAGTGCATTCAAAACATGTTCAGAATATAAAAAGGTTAGTGAAGCTCCCATATCAAAAATCCAACCTAATATTGTAATATCTTGATATGTTTTACAGAAAGCAAAACATTACTTTTAAACTGAAAAAGTAATGAACACAACTTAAATCCACATGTCTAAGTTTAAAATGTTATTTTTACTCGTAAAATTTATGTAAGAGTAAAATACATAAAGATTAAGAAGGTAAATTCCATGAGATTCTTGTGCAACATATGTACTTCAGAAAATGGAGCAAGTTAAAGTATACAAAACTGTATTGCATTCTTAATCTTAATCTAATGTTCTTTCATAAGTAAGTTTCACTACAAAAGTTAGTAAATATAGTATAAACATAGCATGTGTAATACATTGCTATATACTGTCAGGTTATTTTGAGTTACTGGCTGGCACAGTATGGCTGCATGCTGGGAGAAGCCACTCATTAAGGCCATTTAATGCATATATCGGTAACAGCATGTAGTAAGTTTGATGGTGGCTCTGTCAGCTAGGTTGTGCATTCATGTAGTATGCTTTCACTGTGTATAAATTGTGTGCTAATTGTTCGTTAGGTATGCCACTATATCAATATAGTCTTGAAGAATAATTTTTATGTACAGTATAAAATGGATTCTTGCAAAGAAGTGTTAAGACAATTTGCAAGAAAATAATCTGATTGCAGGTTATCATATTCCAGGTAGAGAAAATGTTTAGGAACTTGTTAAAAAGTTATGAGAGAGAGGATCTCTTAATGATAAGAAACATGTTCTTATCAAAGAAATGTTTGATGAAATATAGAGAGAGATGTCAGCAATGTATAGCTGCTGATGGGCATAATTTTCAACATCTCTTATAAGAAAAGATTATTATCAGTTTTAAATACAGTATCATTTTACTTTCAGTAAAAATATTAATACCAAATTAAAAATGCTACACTTACATGCAGCATCTTTATCTTGCTTTTACTGATTGCTGCAGCTGCAGTAAACATTAAGTAACCCATAATTAATATATACTCATGGTACTATACAATGAATAATTGCCGTATTAGGCATGTTGTTATATAAATTAATACCTACTATTTTAACATTATTGATGGAATAGGTCTTGTTGCACATATATTTTTTAATCTTTCCCTATCATTGTATAATAACAACTTGAGATTAACTGGGAGCATATTATATAGGTATTCTAGTGTTCCTGGTAAACTCTTGTTTGATAATAAGGTAAATTTGCAATAGATCAATGCATTTCCTTCCATCATGCTCTTCATCATTCTTATCCATTTTTCTCTAACTTCACCTAAATAGTTCCTTATCATTTTTACATCTTTCTCTCCTTTTACAATTAAAATCTTCCTAATTAAAATTTACCCATCTAAATTGTCCCATTTTTAGTTCCAAACTTGTTCTCTCCATAACTATGTTTGATTACAATATAACAAACAATGAAAATCTATATTGGTTTCCCCACACATTAAACAATTTTCAATTCCTTTATCATATCCTAATCCTTTTAAATTCATAACTCCAGTTCTAGCCCAGGGGAGGGAATGGGAGTAAATTAGCATTAGAATCAGGATTATTATACACCAATAATTTGGGTGTTAGTGTGATAGTCCTAAGGAAATAAGTAACTCATAAGTATAGGATAATAGTTGGATGTAGCATTTAGAATGAAAATATTGTCATAGAGTCATAATGATATGTATTAATTTTATATTATCAGTTAATATTATGAAATTGATGAAGATATAGATGTTATTGTAATATTTAAAATTGTATGTTGATGTAAAGAGAAATAAATTTAATTCAATAGATCAATGCAGTTACACTTTAAGCAGCTATTATATAAGGATTAGCAGGTAAAATCCCATATTCACAAGCTCCAGGTCATTCAGAATGGCAGTACTAGCAGTAAATATATAAAGTTCAAATTACTGAATTATTATGCCCATTTATGTCATGCTAATGAATCCATTTTTTTTTTAAATTTTAAAAAAAAAATTTTTTTAAATTATAATTTTAAAATTAAACTAGTATTAAACTTACCTTTGCATGCCAATGTAAAGGGCTTTTCTGTTAAATCAGGACATTTCACAATGCTTACATCTACAGTTGCAAAATTATTTGTCAGACCTTTCAAGAGAACTGCAAATAAAAAAATTATGATATCTTACAGTTACTTAAATATCCTGGTATTTTACAAATCTTTGACAAAAGTTAAAGCATATGTTTAATGATTTTATGAAATTCTTTTTTTTATTATCTTTTCTTTGCAAAAGGAAAAGTTTTCTTTAGGTTTCTTAAAACAAATAACAATAAAAAAGAAAGAAAAAAAAACTATCTGCATTTATTTAGTAAAATCACTTTAACTTGGAACATAACATTTCAATAATATAACAATTATTTTAAATTAACTATACCTTCTACAACTTCCTGAAGTGGTGGAACATGAGCTGGTTTGTGGACAGACATAGGGTCCTTAATCACATTAACAGTAGCCATAGTTAGATTTTACTGTGAATCAAAGGCACTATTGCTCTTATTAGCCCAGCTGTACTTTTTTGTTAAGAGGCAGTGATTTCAGGCACTTGAGGTCTGGAAAGAAACAACAGAGTTGTGTATCTACAAATGCTATCTTATCAACTCTATTTATAATGGTGTGACCTTGGGTGCAAATACTGCAGCTGGTATGTAATGCAAATGATCAGGAAAAATTAAAGTCATTAAAATTCACTTAATAACCTTCAGGAACAGAAACCAATCTAGCAGTATCTTTATTTTTCTGATGTAGGCAAGACTGCAGAAAACACAGATAGAAATTATTCCAGATGTATGAGATCTGAGACCCAAAACAGTGTGGCCACACTGCATTATTCACAGCTTTCATAATTTATTTTTAAAGAATCAAAAAGTTTGCAGCACCACCAACCCCCTTTCAAACCTTAAGCTCCTCTTTAAGAGAGGGGTTGCTGTACTAAAGAGAATTTATTTTTGCTCATTTTCCTACATATGACAGAAGGATGGGTAATCAGCCCCTCATCATCTTCATCACCATTTAGTAGGGAACTTAAGTATAATTTGAATGTGAAATCAATTTTCTCCAAGGACCTCTTTTTTCAGGCATGGAATTCTTTAATGTGTCTTAAATCTGTGACACAAGACCCCTGGCTCAAAGTCCCTCTTGTGAACTTGTGCTCAAGAGTTTTAAATCCTGAAAAATGTACCTACTACTGTTAATAATGCCAAATAAAAAAACTGCATTTGACAATTGTTAGCAATAATTATGATTCTGGCAGGTCTCTAAAAAGAAAGCTTAGAAGTCATTACTAGAAATTGGAAGTTGGTAACCAAAAGATCAATAAAACTTACTTGTGAAATATATGTAATTATATAAATATGATACATAATAAAAAAAAATTACATTTCCTATATTTGTTTAAAAATTCAATCACATTTGGACTAAAAGTTATAAATTATTATTATTATTATTATTATTATTATTATTATTATTATTGTTGTTGTTGTTGTTGTTGTTGCCACTATCACTACCACTAATAAACATGTTAAAAAGTATATTTTTCTACTTATCTGATTACAATATGAATTTAAATGCCCAAAGAAATTAAAAGGTTGTCAACATCTCTTATTCAACACTGCAGTGAAAAGCATAATTATTCACAGATTCTCATACTTGATGTTATTGAAGGACATTTCTACACATATAAAAACTCCTTTCCACATCAGAGGTGCGTGCTTAACAAAATTAAAATCTATTGATGAAAAACCTTCTTTGAAAGTATTCATGTTAAAATTGTTATCTTGTAGAATGTTCTCTACTCTACATAATGTCGGGTTCTATGTCCTTTTCCAACACTTTGTTCAGTTTTTCACCAACGTTCTCAGGGCTATTTCTGACATCATATTCCAAATATGTTTTACTTTTTTAAGAACTGGGTGTATGCCCTCACAATGTTTTTCCAATTCATGTTATTGCTGTTGTCAAAATTGAAAAGCTACTCATAATATATGTTAAATTTCCCTTAAATCAGGACTAATTAGCAATATTAGAATGGAAACAGCATTTACCTTGCCAAAAATGTCAATTTCTCTTTTCATAATACCAAAATGACTGCAAGTACATGGGTAAATGCAAGTGTCTTAATGTATAAAAATAGGTCATGGAAACATGGAAGCATGAGATGCACTTTCATGGAAATTTCTTATTCTTGAAGTAGATTTCATGAACACTATCTTAATGCTTGACATGAGTCTGTTAACCTGAGGAAAGTTATCATACTTAAGTTCACTCACTCTATGAAGGGTGTGGACCAAACATATAATTGGCAAGATGTGTCACCAATTGTTTAACTTTACATTCAAGCTCTGATATAAATAAATGCAACAAAAAGCACTGAAGTGCTTAAAAAATTATCAACAGTGCACAATAAAAAATGGAAAAAATATGTAAATGAAAAATAATGGTATTTTGATTGACATTTTTCAGAACAAGTATATATTAGTTTCTGCGATATTCTGAAAAGAAACATATTTCATCACTCTTAAAGCTACAAAGTTTTCCATTTATATGTCAATTCCTAATTTACTGTGAATAATGCATTCACATTAAAGTCAACTTCCAAGCATGTATTAATATGCAATTCTTAGTGCAACCATTGTGTCATTACTTCTTTATACTACTATAAAGTAAAAAGTTGACAGGCTATTTTTGTCCATTTTTTGCGTAACATTCCAATTTCTTACTCCCTTCCATTTGTCAATAATTTTTCTTTTTTATTTGACCAAGCTGAATGGAATTTTGCAAAGCTACTGTTTAGAATTGTTTATCTTAAAATTTGGACAAATAACATATTTCTTAATTTCATTCCCCTTGACACATGAAAAATCATAGATTTGCTTCAGTAGTTCAATCATTCTGAATTCATTTGCTCTTTAGAACCACTTGGTTATTTTAGCTGCACAGCCATTCCTTGCTATTCTTGACAAGAGATGAGATGCTTATGTTCAGTAGTTTTTATGATAAAAATCCCTGATAAGGACAAAAATTGCATCAAGAAGATAAATTTATATGGATGTGTTATAAAAGAAGAGTGAAAAGGCTTTGCGTGAGTTAGAATATGGATAAAAGGGCATAAGAGGATGTATTGAAGTCTAAATGTGCCCAATGTGCAGAAAGAAAAATAATATTAAACACTCTGTTTATTTTGTAAGACAAAATAAGCTTAGGAGATACATGGTAATGCAACTAATTAGGTTTAAAATTGTAAATAATGTTTTACTGGAGCACATTGATTCTATATCCTTATGGCTACATGATGCAGCAATGCAATGTGTCTTTTGCTGTTAAGTGCTTAGCCTAAATAAGGAGAAACTACTCAACAAAAGCAGTGTTACTTGATATATTGAGTCAAAGAAGATCAAATATATCATCTTAAAAGTTCTTGAAAGTTCTGTGCTAAATGCTAAATGCAAAGTATGATACAGAAACTCGTGGAAACATGCAAATTATAATAAATATTTTAAATGCAAATGGGTGATAGATATTTTTATTCCTGAACAGAAAACTTTTGTTTGTATACTGTTTTGTGAGAAGTTTGTCAATTCAAACAATGCATAACCAAACTGTATAATATATTTTCCTGGTATTGCTTGTATCTCTATGTAAATTCGTCTTGAAGGATATCAAACTTTGCAGGACTCTTATTAGTTAAATTAGTTCACAGTAATAAAATATTAGTAGATTTCCTCCGATGTTGCTAGTTCTGTGGGTCCCTGTGCTCACTTTAATTTTGCTTTTTTTCCTATGTCGTGGAATATTTATTTCCTGCGTTACTCTGTAAATATATATATATATATATATATTGTTTAAAAAATACCCTATTTAAGCAAATACTGAAATTTTATTAAAACATTAACATATTTGGGTCATCTTGTCCCATTGGGAGACTTTGTGACATGCTAAAAGTCCTTTCAGGCCCACAGGTTGAGAATCACTGCATTATACATGAATCATAATGTCCTGTATAAGGAAAGGGAAAATTAATTTGGTTCATAGACGCTTGCTTTCAGGAAAACGTAAGCTCTGTATGAGTAATATGCATTGATATTGGGGGACCCTCTATTTATTGCACAAATGTTAAAATATTTTGTTAAGTGATGAACTGCATTTTTTCAATTACGTTCCTTTCCAACTTTACAGAAGAACTAGCCTTGATATTTATAGATGCCCATGTATTCGTTCAACCCTCTTATTTTCAAACAGCTAAGCATGCCACTCTGTTTTCGGACACGCTCTGCGACCCCCCTGCCTGCCCCTTTTCCACCATTATTCAGAGTTTGGTTAACAATCTCTCTAAGTTTGGCAGCGTTATTACTCGCCTACGTGTTATCTTTGGAAGCTGACATGATGTGCGATATAGATAACACATAAATGGTTCGATAGTGGTTCAGTGCAAATAGTTTACCAGCGTTTGTTATGCTGACCCTGACGGTTTTTTTTTTTTTTTTTTTTTTTTTTAATATATGCCACATGTAGCGCTGCAAGAAGTAACATTCCAGCCCCGCTACCGCACCCTTCAAAGAAATGAACTTTTTTTTAAAGATGCTGTGGCTTTTTTGTTATCAATTTTCCTCCTGGAAGCAACTGCATTATTTATATTTTTCCTCCAATTTCCACATTTCTTTCATGCGTACTGTTCAGCTAGTAAAAGTACAACTCATTACACATTCAAAGCTAAACAATTAACAGCTGTTGAACACAGTGGAGGGGGAGGTAAATTTGACAGTTCATAAATAAAATTTGTCTTCGTCAGAATTTCGAAAAGATGCCCAAATGTGTACAGTTCTTTTTATATAAAAATGTAGCCATTCCATGAAGGCATCTTTCCGTTCCTGTTCAATGACAGTTTACAATTCACAGCTTTATTTTAAAGTGCGGAGCTGAAGACCAGCTGCATTCTGCAGTAGCCAGTTAAAATGCAACTATGTCATGGGAAGGAAATGAGAACAAATATTTAGTTATAATCTAAAATTTTCTTGGCGAGCAAGAGAAATACTAACCTTGAGTTCAACAGGTTGTCTCAGATATGCAGTGCTTTTTATTGCGACACAAGGCGAACTCTGAGCGATGCTAACATAGGCTTAAGAAGCTGCGTTACTCTGTAAAGCAAGAATGGATAAAACATAACAGTTACTCTACCAAAAACGAAACAAATAATACGCAAAATCATGAAATTGTTCAAATTAATTGTCCACCACAAAAATTTTAGTGGTAAGTTTTCTGCAATGACAGTTTGGTTTTGTGTAGGTTATGTTTCGTTTACCATGGTTATATATTTTGAACATATGAATTTGTTTAGTTGAATTTAAGTTCTTTACGGTGAATGTGACGATAAAGATATCTAGTCAGTTTAAGCGAGCTATGTATTGCTTGTAGTATGTTAATGTTAATAGAAGGCAGTCTTTAATTGAAATTGTCCACTCCTTTACGGAGCTCCTGGTACCCCAGGAAATAAAAAAATTAAAAATCCATGTTGTATATATTATGTACCATCAAAGTTACCATATGAAATCATGCTTTGTAATATAACTAATAAGCACATGAGCACATCTTGCATACGTCCTCAACAGGAGTGTGCAGTTGGTGTTGCAGTAGATACTCACGAACCTATTAGCATTCGCCATGACCCCGTATGTATTAGCAGAAAAAAGTTCAGTAATTGTTTTTACTTGTGCAGAGCTTATGTTTTCCTCAAAGCAAGCGTCTGTGAACTAAATTAATTTTCCCTTTCCTTATATAGGACATTTCGATTCATGTATAGTACAGCCATGAACATTATGAATACATACTTATTGTGAAATAGGCTTAATATCCTAATCTAAATCTAATTTGCTCATAGGTGAAGATTTAATAATAAACCCCAAAGATTATCCAGGAATAAAGAAAGGGAATATTGTTGAGATATATCATCCAGAAGATGAATTCAGCAGACTACTTTTGCAAGTTACAGCTTTGAAGGAAGATCTTCAAGGAAAGGGTTAGTACATTCCTTACGGATGAGGAATTTCATTGTTGTCAAATGATTTTAAGTTTAGGCAGCTCTAGCTTGGTCAGTAGGTACATATACACCAAGGGGGATGATAGTTCCTCCATTTCTAGCACATTTCTAGTTGGAAAAATAATGCATAATTTTGGTGTTTTGTAATTTTTGTAAAACTTTCCAATAGAATCTTTTGTAGAAGTTGAAGTAAAAGTTGGGTAATTTCACTCTGGATAGCATATCACAGGTGATTATATTTTGGATAAATTTTTGGGTATGAAAAGAATAAATATTAGGAAAGGTATCTGATTTGGAGTGATAATAATTAGACCGTGTAGAGTGAAGTAAATCATATAATTAAGATTATTTTATGACTGAGTCAAACTACATACTTATATTGGCTCCACTTGTTTATAATTAGAACATGTTTCGCAAAATCATTGTTCACCTCCTCAGCTAACCTGCTGGATAATTCAGGGTGTTCCTTTGGGAATGCTCTGGTGATGTGATGAACTTAAATTTTATATTTTTATCCCCTGAAGTATCAAAGTTTATTAACCTATCTCTGTACTTATAAATGTAGAAAATATAGAAATGTAAATTTCCTCTGATGTTGCTAGCTCTGTGGGTCCCTATGCTCACTTCAATTTTGCTTTTTTTCCCATGTCGTGGTTCTCTGTCTAGAGTGAGATGAGATAAAACATAAACAGATGGAGAAATCAGCAGTGGCATCTCATTTCTGGTCAGAGAACCATGACATAGTGAAAAAAGCAAATTATTAAAATCAGCATAGGGATCCACAGAGCTCTAGCAACATGGGAGAAAGTCTACATTTATAAATATTGAGACAGATTAATGAACTTTGACAGTTCCAGAGATGAAAATGTAAACTTTAAGTTTACCTCCACCAGAGCATATTCACCAAATCAATAGAATGCTGTTCCACGTGAAGAAGAAAAGTCCAGAAAAGTCTAGAAAAAGTGATGCTAATTTAAGCCAGTTTTAAAACATGCAAAATTATATCTCAAAAATGCTTTTTTTTTTCAATCTCCATAGCTTTATTCAGTACATTAGCACCCTACAAGCCACAGACTTTAACTGCAGAGATAAAAATATTGGAAATAATTCTGTTACACCAATAATGTGCCAAAGTGGGTAGTTTCTGCTGAAAAAGAATTTATGGTGAGCAATGCTGTGGTCTCAGAATTTACTTAGTGATCCTAATGATCACTAAGTAAAGTGACACGAATATCAATGGTTAGCTGAGAATGCAAATGATAGTCTGCAAAACATGTCCTACATTTAAACAAGTAAGTGGAGTCAATATTATTGTGTATTTCGACTCAATCATAGAATAATCTTAATTATAAGGTATGTGATTAACTTTGATTGTACATAAGTTTGGAACTAAAAGGTTCATGATTAAAATATTTTTATTTACGCAGATACAATCAGTGTGGAACAGAGTATTGCAACAGCATTTCAACTCCGAACATATGCAGATGTGTACATGAATATAGTGAATCCAGAAAATGTTGCCTTAGACTCAGTTGAGCTCACATTTAAGGACCAATACATGGGTAGAAGTGAGATGTGGCGATTAAAAAATAGTCTGGTAAGAAATTGTGAAAATTTCTCTAAAATGTAACATCTCAATAAGGCTTCAGATAAAGTTTGAAAATAGGTCACTATTAATTCATTTCTGTTTTGCAAACATGATGCAGGGGTGCACAATTTGCATGAGGGTTTGCAGAATTTGTTTTATATTGCAGCATAAAAATTGCACAAGCACCTTAATCACTAACACATAACATTGAAATTGATTAAACTGTGTAGTCACATGATATTATTGTTCTGTTGATAAGTATTTGGATAGCTCTTAAAGGAATCATTGAAGCTGTGATTGTGATGAATAAATAGCACTGCAATATTGAAAGTGGTGCATAAAAATTCATTTCTAATTAATTTGCAGGGAGCCACCATTCCAACACCCTGTTTGAATCACATTGAATCACATTCTCTCAGACCAAGGTAAAATAAGCTGATGCATTCATCTTCGATCTTGTTCCTGCGCATTAAATAGGGGACAATTCTTTCCTGCCCTGTTAGGGACTATGTACTTCCATTGCTGAAAATAACTTTTATAACTTGTAAATAACAAAATTACATAATAAGAACACATTTCACAATGCAAAGAAAACTATTTTGAAAATGTTTATATGTAAATAGTCCATGTAATTTACCTTCAGCACAAATGAAAATGCTTGTAAAATAACAAATTCATATTCTTGCACCAACAGGTGCAAGGGCTGAGATGGCTCCTGTCATAGATAGGTCTTTAAGAGAGTACTGGAGAATGTTGCAATTACCCACATTCCTGTGATCTTTTTATATAAAAATAACTGTATTAATAAAGTTTTGTAGGTAGTGATACTTAACACTTCACTTCATTTTAAAAGCACATGTTTCAGGAACACTTGCTCTAATCAACAGCAGAAGATCGAATAGTAGAAGCATACTGAATAGGCAGTTCGGGGAACTTACTGAAAATATCCAAATAGAAAATATCTTGAAGTTAATGGTGTAGTTTTTATTTTTGCTGATGAATATTTTGCATCATGTGTTAATTTCAGAGGGTTGCTGGTGATTTAATAATTTAGTTTTGGTATCAATTTCATGGTTTTTTGACCAAAAGTGGTCTGCCATTGCTGATTTCTCAAAATCTGTTTGTTACAAATATTTCTGAAGTGTTCTTTAGTATAGGTTTCCAAATTTCTTTTTCTGTTTCCAACGTATATCTGGATCCCAGTCTTTGCAATTAATTTCATAGATAACTAACTTCTTATCATATAAGTATATGTCAAATATGTCCACACAACTCTACTTACTCATACAACATTAGGACATGTCTTGGGGCCAATCACTCCCACCATCAGCTTTTGACGCACTTTCTGGTCAGCTGATGATGGCGATTGCCCCTGAAACGTGTCCTAAAGTTATATTGTGTGTACATATTTAATACATGTGTATAGGATATATTGCCACTCCATGTCTACAGCTTTGTTAAGTACAATTTAATTTAACCTAGCTTCTTGTCAGAATGTATAGGATCTTCATAGGATGATTTTAATACATTTTTAATACTGTGCACAAAAATATTTATTATTATTATTAATAATAATAATAATAATAATAATAATAAATAATAGTTGTTGTTTATTTACCCATAGACATAACTATTGTATTAATGAATATCATTGTATGATTCAGTTGAACTACACACTCTTAAAGCTTCACTTACTTTTCATAAATGTATGGAACTGGTTTCGAGAACATTTTGTTGAACCTTAGCATGGCTGAAGATGGGAACAAAATGTTCTCGAAACCGGTTCCATACATTTATGAAAAGTAAGTGAAGCTTTAAGAGTGTGTAGTTCAACTGAATCATACAATGATATTCATTAATATGATTGGCTTCACTGTGTAAGTTCCAATTTACATGTAAATAAGTATTGTATTTCAGGTTTCATCTCATAATAATATAAATTAGCTTTCATCTCATATTTATAATTACAGTTGCATTAGAACTGTTTAATGATGATAATTTGTGTTCTTTTATTCTGCAGAGTTCTTACGTAATAAACAGCTACTACTTACAATGATGTAATACATTTAAGTAAAATTGTACTTACGAAGCTGTGGACAATGGAGTGGTAATACGTTATTTACAATATATATAATTACAGGAAGCTATAATTCATCAATTCTGTGTAAGCATTTATTCAATAGCTTCAAAAGTATAAGTTCACATAAACTCTGCTTTTACTCTGGTGTTTTTTCTGATGCAACCCATGCAAGCATGGTGTCAGATCAGCAGAACAAAAACAGATAAGCAAACTTCATCTTATTAAATTTTATTTATTAACTAACATTGATCAATAATTAAATTATTTTGGACCATAAATTTTCAGGTTAATACGTGTGTATACCTGAATAAGAAAATAGAATTTTGTGGAGGCAGCATCCGTTGTCAAGTGTATGAAATGTGGTCCATGGGTGATAGGGTAGCATGTGGTGTTATTACAGATGACACTAAAGTAAGTACCAGTTCTATATATTTTACTACAATTGACAAAAAGTCATGTAACTCTTTAGAGAATGGTATCTTTCCTATATAGTATTTTAAAGATATTACTATTATTTTGTTCCAGGTTGTGTTCAGATCTTCAACTAGCATGGTGTATTTATTTATACAGATGAGTTCTGAGATGTGGGATTTTGACATTCATGGTGATTTGTATTTTGAGAAAGCTGTGAATGGTTTTCTTGCTGATTTGTTTCAGAAGTGGAAGGTTAGTTTTAAGCTTGTGAAGTTTAAAATATATATCTCTTTTGTTTTGGAGCATTAATTTTTAGTTTAAGCCAGAGATGTAAGGAGAGCCATACAAATATTATACTCTCAATACCTCTTTTTTTGGTAGCAAATGCACTGCTAGATGCAGATTACAGACACTATTAATTGCCAAAATACCATCGCATGTGATTGAGGTCATTAAGGCACAGATTCATGAGAGGTCTGTGATTTAAATCCTACCAGGACTGTCTTCCCAAACCATAACTGAGGTTTTTTTTCAAGTTTTCCTCAGTCCTCGTAAATGGCAATGTTGAGGAGGTATCTAAATATAGGCCTGGAACATTTCCTTCCTTAAAAAGTCTTTTCCTAGTTTATCATTTCATCTCAAGTATCATCATTGTCCATCCCCTGTGATGCCTCAGTAGTTAAAACAGGCGTTGAACACTAACAGGTTTTCCTTAACCTTACTCCAGATATCAACACTACTAGGGTACTTATTAAGGGGTGGACACAGAACTACATTTTGCACTATAAATTTGTTCATTGTTTAAGGTAATAATTTAATGGGTTTTCATTAACACACAAATTATGATGGATGATAGTGTTGATGCATCTGGAGTTAATACAATATATTTTTTTTTTTTTTCTGTCATCTGTTATGGCTCCCCACATGCTCAGCAATCTGCACCTTTGGTGTGAACATTTTTAACCAATCAGGCCAAGGAATGCAGAATGTATAGCTCAGTGTGTTTACAATCTGGATAAGGTAAGGAGAAACAGAGATTATCCATGACACTTGTTACTATTGAGAAATGGTGGCAATCTCCTAATGGACATAAACTTAACATCTTTTTAGAAATTGTGTTTGAACTTGACAAGCAGACTGTCAGCAAGTGTGAAGCATTGATAAACTTTCTGCAATAGAAAACATACTGAATGCACTTTGGAATCACATAATTAGTTGGACAAAGAGAGTGAAAAGGAACTCAGTGCCATAAATATATCTGGTGATAGAACTTATAAGGAGAAAAAGGTCTAAATGCCTTTTTAAGAAAATAAATATTTTATCTGAAAATGTACAGGAGGGTCAGATAGTATGGGACACTTAGGATAAATGCATGATTATTGTGTTTGCTTATCTCATAATAATAATTAAATCAATAAAAAGTGCTATATTTACTGTTATAATTGGCAATATTAGTGATCTGTACATTTGTAAAAACTCATAGCACAAAGACTGAAGCGCTTAAAGATTGGTGCAGTAAATATTATCAGCTAATATGGGACAAATGTTTCTCTTTATATGAAAGCATCAACAGTAGTTTAACTCATTTTTTGCAGTTTTTCTTTATTTTCACATGCATTATACTTATAGTAGGAATGATTAATTTCTGTATTCATACAGTTTGCAATTTTAAAAATTCACTTTTAGTCACAGGCATTAAATGATTATCCAGATAACAATGTGTTTTATAAATTCCTCTTCATATTTTATGGCGAATGTTCATTTGAACCTGCCCATATCACAACTCCATAATAATCATTAATAATAAAAATAAAACTGGTTTTTAATAATCAATGAACAGCATTTTCACTGTTTAGCATTAAAATAATCTGAAAATGTTCAGTCTAATTGCATTGCATGATTGCATGCTACTGCATTGATATGCTAATAGGAATTCAATTGTTAAAAACAAGTCTCAATTCTATTTTTTTCCCTAATTTTTCAAGATATATGTCAATTGTTTCATGCAACAGATTGTTTTGTAACTAAAAGGTTAATGATAAAATAATTCATGAAATAAATTAGAAATTAAGAAATAGTTAAAGGTTAAGATTTTTCTGAACTTTCTGATTTGCGCCTGATTTATGGAGAAGCAAGAGATTGTGTTATAAGAGCTACTGAGATATACAGAGTAAATTGTCTTATAGAAGCCATCCATGTCATATTGCATTTCATTCTGTTGATAGATGTTTGCATAAACTGGAATGCTTTAAGGTGCAACAAAAAGTGCCATGAAACCTTTGATCCTGGATTCTGTATCTCAAATTACTTGTGATGTCTTGTAGGGTGCAAATGTTTCAGTATTGTTCATTAACACTATATATATATATATATATATATATATATATAATACTATACAGTTATTGCTATTCATAAACTATATATTAATATACATTTTATATTAACTATATGAAGTTCATAATTAATAACTTGTTAAAATTATAGTTTGTACATTTTTATTGGAATTTTAATTTATTAAAGTATTTAATAAAATTCTAAAGAAATGGTATATCAGATTGTGATTGTATTACACATTTTTCCAAGCACCTAATCAACATTAAATTAGCTGCAAGCTTTATTAGTGATGTACATTTAATGCTTTTTATTTTTGTGCCCTCAGAAAAATGGCAGTAATCATGAAGTTACCATAGTCTTATTTTCACGTACATTTTATAAAGCAAGCAATTTAGAAGAATTTCCAGGTTACATGAGGGAGTGTTTACAGCAAGATTACAAAGGGCGTTTTTATGAAGATTTTTACAGGTAATTCACAGTTACTATCTTTACCCTACTTGTAATTATTTCCATTACATTTTTGTGCTTTAATTTTAAGTAATAATAAGTGCAAGAAAACTGAAAACCTATCACAGTAACTAAAATAGAAGAGTGCAAAATTTAAATGCAACACTTTGCCATTAAATTGAAGGTAGATATACTTGTTGTGCTTGTGTTAGATAAGAAAATTTGGAAAAACCACACTTTCCTTCATTTTGTTCATGTTACTATCAACTGTCAAAGCCTGCAATGGTCCACGTATGTGCAGCTGCTTTTTGTATATTTTGTTGTCTTTAGGACCTAGGAACTATCTTTAAATTTTAATGTGACCTATATAATTGTTTCTCCTATGAATAGGGTGGCAGTGCAGAATGAACGTTATGATGACTGGACAAACACTCTGGTACAATTAAGAAGGCTGTTTACAGACTACCAAAAAATAGTTTTAGAATATCACAAAAGGCCAGGTGTTCAGATTCCTAAAGCTGTTAATTCAACAGCAGCGCAAGGGAACTTTCTTGAAGTGCTCAATATGTCTCTGAATGGTATGTCTTATTTATTTGTTATATTAATATTTTTTTTTTGATTGGGCTGAAAGTAACTAGGCATGATGATGACTAAAATGATTCAAGCAGTCACACATTTTTCATAGCTATATGATTTTTATTTTAAATCAACGATATATATTTTTCAATCAATAATTCAGAAAAAAATTAGGTAATTAGCAATTATGCCATGGCACAACATAAAAAATGCAAAATAAATAGTAATATTTACTGCCACAATGATCAGAATATCTAGTTATGGATCTGTAGGGCCATTGTTCAATCCATGGTGGCCTGAAGAGCTTTTTGGCTTAAGAGAACAATTCGGCAGCTGCCTGATAGAGCAGTAGCAAATATAGAAAGCAGAAGTGAATACTGGCATTAGCCAACTTGGTAATCTATGATCTACAGTGCTTAGTGTCATGGAAAAATTACATAAATTATACATTTAAGTTTATATAATGTAATTTTAATTTGGTTTGTAAATTGTATTAATGCAAATGATTATGGTTTGTTAACTCTTAATTTTTTCTTTCCTTTGTGCAGTGTTTGAAAAGCATTATCTTGACCGTAGCTTTGATCGGACTGGTCAGCTCTCTGTAGTAATTACACCTGGAGTTGGTGTCTTTGAAGTGGATCGGGAGTTAACAAACGTCACAAAGCAGCGTATAATTGATAATGGTGTTGGAAGTGACCTTGTCTGTGTTGGTGAACAGCCACTTCATGCTGTACCTCTGCTTAAAGTATGTTCTTGCTAATATTCTACAAGACTTTGATACATACTAGGGACAGAAAATTTCTAGATAGGCCAAATTAATAATAATTTGAAACTTATCACTATATCTTATCAGTCTCTATATAGCAGGTCATCCTTCAGAACCAAGACAGGAAGCAGTGAAAAAACAATGTTTGTACTAAATTATCAGAAAATGCATAGAAAACTTGATTTAATTTCTGCAAAATATTTTACTAAAGGTGTGACTTTTCAGATGCATAACTCCTTAATGTGTCAACAAAAATATGTTTTTTAACATAAATGATCTTCTCTATATGACTTATCAGTCCTTGGGGTGTAGTGGTAACCATACTTGCCTCCTAAACCCAAGGTCGCGGGTTCAAACCTGGCCAGGACCAATGAATTTTATCGGGCGTAAAAATCCAAAGTATGGCTTCCTTTGGAAGGGAAGTAAAACCATGAGTCCCGTGTCGTACATTTATGGCATGAAAAAGAACCTCAAGCCTGAAAGAAGAGGCCTCTGAGCAAAATTTGTCAGCCATTTCACGCTCTGAATTGAATGGGACGGGGATGACCCTGTGATGTTAAAGAGCGTCCATAAATAAACCAAATCAAAAAAAAAACATGTGACATCATTCCATCATTCCTCACAGTTTGTTGTTGAGGTTCTGTTGCATAATGTATAGTTTAGAAACACTGATTGTTTTTTATTTTATTTTAATTATATTGTTTTCTGCTTTGTTTTCAGTTTCACAATAAAGACACATCATTTAGTGCAGCAGATGACTATAGCATGCCTCATTGGATTAACCTCAGGTATATCTAAACTTTCCCTCAGATGGCATAGAAATTTGTAGATAAGTGATGAAGAATTAAGCAGAAATTATTAACAGTGAAGCAATATATTATTTAATCACAGTAATCAGCATAGAAACACTATTATGCCTCACTTATTGGTTTAAAATCCAAAACATATTTCAAGAGCATTCACTCTCATCAGCTGGAGACTGTCACCCTTTGGCAATGATAAAATGAATTTTCTTAAAAAATCCAGAGAATCTTAAATTTCATGACAGAATTTTTTTTTATAATAAAAATATTTTTCCAAGTTGACAACTCTACTACATTTTTAGCTGTTTTTAATAATTTAGGCTTCTTTTTTAAAGCCATGGCTTTGTTTCTAGAAATGTTCTGCAACTGCCAATTTTTGTATTTGTTTCTATTTAATATTTAATATTTCTGAAATATTTTTGTGTGAATTTCCAAATTTTTCTTTGTTTTTCATATGTATATAGGAAGTTGCAATTCTCACAATTAAGTTGATATATATTGAGTTTCTTGTAAGCTTTCTTAAAAAGCTCTTTAAAAAATACAGCATCACGTTGATTCCTTGGAACAAATTTAGTATTAAAATCATATAAAAAAGATACAGTACCAAATATATATTGAGTTTCTTGTAAGCTTTCTTAAAAAGCTCTTTAAAAAATACAGCATCACGTTGATTCCTTGGAACAAATTTAGTATTAAAATCATATAAAAAAGATACAGTACCAAATTACAGGAAAGACGGCATTTATCAACCTAATTGTAAGAATTGAAATAAAATATATATAGGAAAAACAAAGAGAAACTTGGAAATCTGCACGAAAGAATATTTCAGAAATATTAAATACAAACAAATAGAAAAATTGACAGTTGCAGTTTATTTCTGGACCAAAATTCATGACCTTAAAAAGAAGCCTAATTTATTAAAAACAGTCAAAAATGCAGCAGAGCTGTCAACTTCGGAAAAGATTTTTATTACAAAAAAACAAAAACTCCATCATGAACTTCAAGATTCCACTGTTGGCTTGTTTAAGTAAATTCATTCTACATCACCAGAGGACGAGCCGGTATCCAGCTAATGATGAGAGCAAGTGCTCTTGAAACTTGTTTTGACTTTAAACAAAAAAGTGAGGTTTATTGGTGTTACTATGCTGACTGCTGTGATCAGTTGTGTATAAGTGTTCATATAATGACTTATTTAAGAAAATATGTTTTCTGTAGCTTTTATTCAACAAACAAGAAAGTTGCATATTCTACATTCATTCCAAGGATAAAACTTCCACCCAAGAGGACAAAACCATCACCTGTTTCAAATGGCAGCATCATTCAGGCAACAAAATCAAAATTGATACAGGAAGATGAATGCATGCCCAATTCATTGTTTGATTATGATGCTTATGATGCTCAAGTGTTCCAGTTGCCACCAGTGCCAACAGCAAGGTAAGAAATGAAAAATAAACTAATAATATAAGCAGGAGAAGTTAGTAGATACATATATTTACTACTTAAATGTAAATTGGAACTTGCACGGTGAAGCTAATCATATTAATTGATATCATTATATGATTCAGTTGAACTACACACTCTTAAAGCTTCACTTACTTTTCATAAATGTATGGAACTGGTTTCCAGAACATTTAGTTCCCATCTTCAGCCAGGCTAAAGTTCAACTGTTGGATCATTCGTTGAGCTGTGGGAATTTATTTACTGCTCTGGTGGCGGTGTGATAAACTTGTAGTTTATGTTTTCATCCCTGGCAATGTCGAAGTTCATTATGCTGTCTTTGTATTTGTAGATGTAGATTTTCTCCCAGATTGCTAATTCCTTAGGTCCTTGTACTGATTTTAATAATTTTGCTTTATTTATTTGCTTTATTTATTTATTATTTATTATAATAGAAAAAATTAAATAAAAATTTAACATAAATTTGCATCCCTCTGACACTCTTATATCTTTCGACGTAGAATGTCTGTTTCCAAGCATACCAAAAGAAAAACTGCTGATTTATTTACATGATTGACTAAAAACAAGTGGAATTAATGATACACACATAAAAGTATACATCAAACTCACAGAAATTTGCATAAACCAAGCCTTTTTTTACTTTTAAAGGAAAATTTTATAAACAACAAGCAGGACTTACAATGGGCAGCCCCTTATCTCCATTTCTAGCTAACCTCTTCATGAGTAGATTTGAAACACTCATCAACACAGCTTTTCCATACATATTTAAGGTATGGTACAGATATGTAGACTATATATTTGCCATAGTTAACAAAAACTCATTGACGATGCCTTAAAACTTCTGAATATACAAG
Source organism: Metallyticus violacea (assembly GCA_030762175.1). Lineage (NCBI taxonomy): Eukaryota > Metazoa > Arthropoda > Insecta > Mantodea > Metallyticidae > Metallyticus > Metallyticus violacea. The sequence continues at coordinate 20,131,895 of CM060839.1, read as the reverse complement.
ATATAAACATATCATTTACATACGAAATAGAAACAGATAACATGCTGCCATTCTTGGATATTAAAATAATGAAATGCTAAGAAAATCTTAAATTTGGAATATACAGAAAGAATACACATGCAGATAATCACATGAAAGCTGACAGGTTTAACTTCACAGCACACAAACATGCAGTAATTAACAGTTTAATACACTGAAGAAGAAAAATCAGGTATTTACAAAATAAACTGTGCAGAATGTGAAAAAACCTACATTGGAAAATCAAAGAGAAACATAGGCATATGTTCAAAGGAACATTCCAGGAACATAAAGTACAAGCAGGTAGAGAAATCAGCAGTGGCATATCATTTTTGGACACAAAATCACGACATAATAAATAAAGCAAAATTATTAAAATCAGTACAAGGGCCTACAGAATTAGCAACCTGGAAGAAAATCTACATCTACAGATACAAAGACAGCATAATGAACTTCGACATTGCTGGGGATGAAAACATAAACTACAAGTTTATCACACTGCCTCCAGAGCAGAATATACATTCCCACAGCTCAACGAATGATCCAACAGTTGAACTTTAGCCTGGCTGAAGATGAGAACTAAATGTTCTGGACACCGGTTCCATACATTTATGAAAAGTAAGTGAAGCTTTAAGAGTGTGTAGTTCAACTAAATCATACAAATGATATCAATTAATAAGATACATATATGTTTTGCAGAATTCAGTACATTTGTGTTGCTCTTTATGAAACATAAGTGCCATAACTATTTTGTGGTAAGTGTTCAATTTTGTAATAAGAAGTGATCTATTTTAATGAAATGGTGTTTTTAGTTTCAGACTAGCACATATGGGAAAACATTTTCATAAAGGTTATCAGTATGTACTTAAAAATTTACGTATTATATAACTTTATTTATAAAAGGGTTAGTTTTCTTGCTTGCCTCCATACCATTTCCTTTTATATGCAAATGACTCTGTCTCCTGTGATAGATGCAAAGATTAATTGATACTGTAATTTCAGTGGTCTCAGGTGTTCAAAATACATGCCAAACTTGCTCATCAGTGTTACCTCCTCTCCCTATCTAGCTTTGCATGGCAGAGGAAGGGGAAATTTGCTTCATGTATTATGTCACCAACCACTACATTTGATTTTGTTGTGCATATGCTTTGTGCAGTTCTGTTTGGATTGTTCAGCTGCAATATGGCACTTTCTGTGATTAGTTAGACTGGAACATATCAACTGATCCTGCTTATGATGTAAACTTATTTCATGGAAACCAGTGCACCCGTACAACATTACATGTCATTCAGCTAGAACCATGCAGATCCGCTCATGTGGATTCCCCTATCTTTCACTGGCTACGCCACTCACTACAGCAGCATTTTGCATTAGTATTAAAAATAATAGGATGAAGATTTGAAGATATGGGCAGAGAGAGTATGCATGCCCTAATAATAATAAAAAAAAAGCTTTCAAATTCTATTTGTCATTGAAGTTTATATGGTCAATGAAGATGGATCCAATAATGTTACATCATAAAGGAAATATTAAAGAAAGAGATGGAATAGCATGATTGAAATTAAGGAATATGAAGGTTGAAAGTAGTTAAAGAAAATGTGAAGCAGGACAAATGCCATGTTAGTGAGAATGTTGAAAATTTCAAACATATGTATACTATTTTTGTTTAGGAATAAAACAGTGGAGAATGGATATGCTAAAACAAAAATAATTAAAAGTAAACAAAGGAATTTCTTGTAGGAAAATATTTTATTATAGTTAAGGTCTTAGGGAAATATTTACACAATGTTAAGAGAAAATAGATATGGTCAATAAATAGAAATTAATGGTTATTGCTTTAGTCTCAAGATATTAGGCAGGGAGAAAAAAATTAGTTGTAAATACCAGAGAATTATTTAAGTACTAAGAAGTTATATTTTTAAAGAAAAGAAAAGGAAAAAAAAAATTTTTGTTTGGGAGGATGAAGAGCTCTGAGTAAATATAATATCTAGCAAGAAGGTGAACTGGGATTTTATTACTAGCTAAAATTGGCATACATCATCTGCCTAATCAAAGACATTGTTCCCAATTTGACTCATAATCAAATAAAACATGGTCTTCAGGCTATCCAAAGACTCAGATTCCATCTTTAATGGGAAATTTAGAAGAAAAGAATATGTTTTAGGATGTATTGAGATAAATATATGACTTTGTAAGTTGTTTTATTTTTTGTTGTTTTGTTTAATGGCTTGATACAGAACTTGTGTTGAAGCTGAGCCATAACTATGAATTGCACATACCACAAGAAATACACCATCTTTTAATTTGAATTTTTATATTTTCTCCAGCTTGCTGTGTTTTAAATAAATTTTGCCAAAATTTTTGTTCTCTAATGAGCATTTTTTATTCATATTGGAGCTAATCAGTGCTGGAAATATGCATGAACTTTGTTGTTGTAGAACACACAAAAAGTTTATTCTTAATTAGATAGTGAGTTGATTTAATACTCTTATGCTCCACTTATCATTGAATTATACAAAACATGTTTCACAGGTCTTCACCTGCATCATCAGCTGTGTGTTGGCTGCTGATTCTTTGTTGTTTGGATGGACTTGATATAGCTCTTGTGGACATTTTATGAAATTTTGCATTAATTTGTCTTCTTTTGGGATCTCAAAGATCATAATCTTATCTTCATGTTTTTATAAAAATTTTTCCCATATTCCCAGCTCAATTTCTATATCATGTTTATCTCTCCAAAATTGATGTGCAATTGCTGATTTATCTATCTGATTATACCTGATGTTTCTCCAGTGTTCCTTTTGCCTAATTCCTATGCTTCTTTTTGTTTTGCCAATATATACTTTGTTGCATTCCATACAGTTGATTTGATATATTCCTGGCTGCTTCTCATCAGGTATTCTCAGCTATGTTTTGACTGCTGAATTCTTTGTTGGTTGAATGGACTTGATATAGCTCTCGTGAACATTTTATGAACTTGTGGATTAATTTGTCTTCTGTTGGAATCTCAAAGTTCATAACCTTATCATCTTGTTTTTTATAAAAATTTTTCTCATATTCCCAGCTCCATTTCTATATCATGTTTATCTCTCCAAAAGTGACGTTCAATTGCTGATTTATGTATCTGATTGTACCTAATGTTTCTCCAGTGTTCCTTTAGCCTAATTCCAATGCTTCTTTTTGTTTTGCCAATATATACTTTGTTGCATTCCGAACAGTTAATTTGATATATTCCTGGCTGCTCCTCGTCAGGTATTCTATCATTATCACCAGAGTTGAGCAGATTATTTAGGCTAAATTTATTCACTGGGAACAAGTAATCCCAAACTCTCTGAGTATTTTCTGGAATTTTTTGGTGGCCCAGGTTTTTTAAGTAAATTTCTTGTAATTGCTAATTCCCCCCCACCTTTTTTTCCTGACAATGTTGTAACCTGTTTTAACCTCTTCTCTTGTCTGAATTTCTTGATTTTCTTGTCTACAATTTCTTGCCCATACCCATGGATTTTGCCGTCTGTATTATGTGAGAGTACTCTTCACTGTATTCAAACTCATTCATGGGTATGAATGAGTTTATGTGCTAAGCTGTTGAAACTGCATGATTAAGTGCTGTGGGATTGAAGCCACTGGCCTTATGTAATTTTCAGTCTGCATATCCTTTCTGTATATTTCAAATTTCAAATTATTGCCTGTTCTTATAATCTTTAAGTCAAGGAAAGGAATCATGTTGTCTTGTTCTGTTTCAGAAGTGAATTTCATTTCCCTAATTTCACCATCTAATTAAGAATAAAGTAATGCTTCACTGTATTAGTTTCAACACGAAATTAATTTTGAACATATGTTCAAAACTGTTTAAATAACATTAGTGTTACAATTTGTTTAGGTTCTCCAGAAGTCTCCAGAGGATGACCAGTAGGCAGAAGAAAAGCAGTGTGTCAGCGTTGGACCACCAAGTTATAAGTGGTAGTATTGCCCAAAAGTTCCTTAAAAGAAAGATGTCTGACCCAGACATTCATCACTCTCTCAATGATGTTGGTTCCTCCAGTTCCGGAAGCTCTGCTCCACGCTCAGCAGCCATTTCTATTCCCCAGCATCGTTCTAATGAAATGTCGCCACAGCACTCAGTGTCTGAATGTTAGTATTTGCATTTTTAAGTAAAATTTACACACATTCTGCAATATATTTGGTTAATGCTAAGTTTATTATAGTTAATATGGCTTAGTGTTAGCCTGGCTCTGCTCCAAGTCATATAAATGATTAGTATCAGGGCAGTTTGATGAGAAAGAAAACAAACTCTCAATGTAATCTCCAATCAGCTTGACTCATTTTTTCCTCCAACATTTTTTTTGGGTTTCAGAAGTGTGATAATGGCTCAATGTATCACCAACATTACAAACTAGTGCAAAAATTCCCTTGAGTTATGGGTGAAATGCTTAAAACATTCAGCCGAATCATTCATTTGAACAAATTTCTGGTTTGTTGTCAGCAAATGTAGCACCCAACTAGAATAAAGTTTCCTCATACTCAGGTGTTAATAAAATGATGTATGCACATTCGGCTAATATCCTCACTAAGTCTGATAACACTCTAATCTTTAACCTTTGACTGTTCAAAATGATTTCAAGGATTTTTTCATGAAATCATTGATGTGGTTGTTACCTCTGTAGATTATCCACTGCGATGTTTGTCTTTACAACTCATTCAACTGCACTAAATTCAGCAATCCATGTATGAACCTTTTTAAAAGGACAACATCTAAATTTGCCATTATCTGGGTGGCTGTTTTAAAAAAATTGAATTTTATAATGACCCATAATCTCCTTTTTATCCATTTTTAACCAAATTATGCGTAAAGCATATTATGATAAATTGGCAAATAAAAAAAGAAGAGCAAGAAAAAGAGCTGAAACTATATATACTCATAACAACCAAGAAAAGAATTGTCATTTTAATTTGCATTACTGCATATAATGATTCATTTACCTTTCTATTAAAATAGCCCTTGTACTGCTTAAAGGAAAAACAAAATACATTTATAAAATAACATCTTATTCCTCTTATTTATCTGGAATGGAGTTTTGTCTTAACTAAATAAAGGATGCTATTCAGGCTAAACTTCCATATTCTTGAGAAAAAGAAAGTCTTTCATCATGATAATGCACCTTCACATCTGGGATTGTTAGCAAAACTGCATGATCAAGCTTCCAAGCTTCCACATCTGCCATATTTGCTGAATTTAGCTCCCAGCATTCCCAAACTTGAAGAAATGGTGAGTGAACAAAGATTCACGTCAAATGATGAGGTGAAACAAATGCTTATTTTTCATAGTTAGGGGAAAAAAAACACACATACACACACACGTCTCTTTTAAATCTTGTGTTTTCTTCATCAAGTTGAGAACTTTTAGAATGCCCCAGTAAAGGATCATACTTAAGAGTTATTCTTGCTATTTAGTACTACTCTGTATCAGGCCAAGAACTTTTCAAACCATTACATATTTATTTTTAAATGCATAAGTGATAAGTCATGTGAGGTTATTTGAGCTATGAGCCACCTTAGCATGGCTGCTTACTGAGAAAATGCAGCTGCTTCAACTGGGAAAAGGGAGATAAGAATCGTAATGCCTAAAGTTAGTATTTTTATTTTAGTATTATATTTTTACTGAAACCATAAAATGAAACTGTTTAAAACTGATATTAATAAGCACAGCCTGTGTTATTAGAAATGTTGAAAATATGTTGCTTATGCCTGTACATTGCCAGCATCTCTGTAGGAAAGTCATGTATTTAATGTAACTTTTCTTTCATAAGAAAATCCTGGTTTAGAATATGTTTCTTGTCATTGAGAAATCTGTCCTTTGTAACTTTTTAACAAGCTGGTAAACAGTATTTGTGCCTGGAACACAATTACCAGGATATTTTCTTGGGAATTATGTTACCACTTCTTTGCAGGAATCTGTCTCACATATGTATCAATATGAAGATTTATTCTTCAAGACTGTATTTATGTAGTGGCATAACTACAAAGAACAGTTAACACAATGAAAGTACCAAGAAACGCATAGTTACAAAACCTCATGCTCAAATTAACTACAAGTGCTGTCTGCACATACATAACCATGGCTTTGACTTCTAGCTTCTCCAAATATAGAGCCATGCTCTGTTAACCTGCAACTCAAATATCCTTATGGTATATGGTATTAAAGGTTATTTGAATTTTAAATATGAAGAAATCCCAAAAAAACAATCAAGAGAACAATATGTTATGTTTTTGAATGTAAAATGTGAATGCTTACAAATGTACAAAATAAATTACTATCATCATATATTTCTTTCTACTTGATATTAGCTGTGAAGCATCGGGCATTTGGCATCCAAAACGAAGTTCTAGAAGCTGAGACATCACCTCCCTACCGCCCTGTAGTGGGAAGTGCAGGATCACCTGGCAGTTCCATCCAGCAATCACAGGCCAATATGCTGCGTCCAGGACGTGCTCTTATTAATCCATTTGATCCCTCACATGTTACCATCAAATTGACCTCTAACAGAAGGCGATGGACACACATTTTCCCTAAAGGTGAGTAGAGAATTGCTGTGAAGAAGCTAAATAGTACTTGATCAATATCACTATAATTGTCAATCTTTATTGAATGAAAATTTAACTTAAAAATTGTGTCTGTTTGCATTATTTGATTTCTTCAAGGATTAATTCCAGTTCTTTTCAACTGTGTGTAACTCTACTCATTAATACTCTCCATTGTTCATCCTCTTAGAGATTGTGGCAGTAAGCATAGGGAAATTAAAAGTTAAAATAGTATGTAAATTATAGTGAAACCCTGATGTACTATTCAAGCACTAAAATTTCACCACACACTTTGTTCAGTTAGTTTTGTCCTGGAATTAGTCTTGTGACCAATTTTGTTTTCCCCCTGGAGTGTTTTGCCTAGGGGCAAGCCTGCTGCTTGTTAGCCAGCCAGTCTCTATGATTAGCAGGAGGATAAAACAATAAAATTACTAACCATAAAATAATGTATAAACCAATATAAGAGGATCATTACTTAGCAAATTATCAAATGAGGTATTGAAACTGCCTGCTTTCATTCTTCGTACATTTTTGGCATTTCTTTAGGAAATTATTTATCACTCTCTGTAGTGCATTTTGAGAAATTTGGACAATTTCCTTACAAATATTATCTTCTTTCTTGTATGATGTGCGGGTTTGTCTTGTACATAGTATTTTTTAATTTACCCCAGAGATGATCGCAGACTGTTAAACTGAGGGATCAAGGGGATCACAAATCCCTACTAATAACTCTGTCTTTTGGAAAAACATTGTGAATTGCGCTCATGGAATTATTTGCACTGTGAGTGATGGCAGAGTCCTTTTTAAAAGGACTACCTGTTCATTAATTCTCTGATTTCAGGCATAAAAGTATGGCTTCCTTCAGAAGGGAAGTAAAGCCATAGCTCCCATGTTGTAGATTTACGAGACGAAAAAGAAACTCAAGCCTGAAAGAATATGCCTCTGGGCAAAATTTACTAGCTGTTTTTAAGTCTTGAATTGAATAGGATGCTAATGGCCTGAGAAGTTATTGAGAGTTCAAAAATAAAACAAATGAACAAAAATAATTCTTTGAAAAAAGCCGTTAGTATGGTATTCGCATAAGTAATGGAATCAATTGTTATGTTCAAAAAAATTGGTCCTATGATTATTCTTTTTTATCACTGAATTAATATAATACATATGAATTATACATAAAGTAATGCTGCATCATTATAAACATACTAAGCATAATACACATTTTATATACTGTCGAATTAAGAAACGTATAACACAACATACACCCAGGAACAACTGTGCTACAACTGCGACAGCAAAGTCAACAAGCAAGCAATAGGTTTGCTACCCCCTCCACAACATGGGAAATGAATGGGAGATAGCCTGCGCCACAGGGGAAAGCATCGCTGATCACACAACGTATAAAAGTGGTTGATAATTATCTGCACTGTTGTTTTAATCTTCTTTGTGTTGGGCATACTGCATGCATATCGAGATTAGTGTCACTGTTATTATTTTGTTGAATATTTGGTCATCATTAAGCTTTGCTACTGTTTTTCATTAAGCATGGTAGTACCATTCTCCATTTGCATCAAAGAAGAATAGAGAACAATGAATAGCTTTTCATGGCCTGAAAGTGTACCAAGAGTTTAAATTAATTAAAGGCTTTGTGCATTTTGGGACAGTTGCTTATGAAGGTTGCTATCTAATTATCAGGATTTCAGGAAAGTATGGGAGATGTAAATTTTCTGTTGGCAGCACTGGAAAGAGCATTTCTTGATTAGTAACCCTAGCAAAAATAGCTTGCACTCATTGTTGTAATGTCTGATGTTCTAAGATGGAAGTGACTTGAGCATTTTCACGCAATAATCTTTTACAATTACAATTGTAGCCTGAATTGACAAGAAAGTATTGAAAAATTAAATGAAGCTTTCCAGGCTCTGCTTCTACAGGTTTAAAAGTCTATAAATGATTTATAGATTTCAAGAAGAACATGCTTGAAAGGTGAGGTCCACATGGAGCACTCAGCAACAGAGCACAGATGAAGAAATCATTCGTGTAGAAACCGTAGTGAAGAATAATCTGCAAGTGACTTACAGAAAGACAAAGGAGTCTCTAAACATTCATTCACTGCAGGTTGCAGAAATTCTGCATAAATATGTTCATGTGAGGAATTTTTGTTGTCTTTCGGTATCTTTCCCATGGTCTCACAGAAGAATAAAAGATAGCTAGAGTGAAATGGGCCAGGAAATGGCTTGTTGTTTCAATAATGGCAGCTCCTGATATGTCCGTGATATCTTCACCAGTAATGAAAGCCAGATTTACCAATACAACCCAGCATCAAAAAAGCAGTCGGCAATCTGAATCTTCCAAATGATTATCCAAAGTTTCAGCAGCAACTAATGCATTGACCGACACGGATGCAAGCTTTATACTAAAAGGTAATAAGGAGAACACTAACAAGCATCTGAGTGGTTTTGAGCTGGTTTAGGTCAGGGCTGCATTACTCTTATACCTCTTACTCAAAGAAACCCCCTCCCCCCAAAAAAAAGATTTACTTAAAGTTAATGCACTATTGAATGTAATGTGCACTCCAAATTTGAAACTCAAAATCATAAAAAAAGATTTTGGCTTATTGTTGTACAGCATCTTAGAGCTAAGCATGTCTGCTTAATAAAACAATCAGAACATAGGATTTATAAGTGGCCTATTGTGCATCTTGGAGCATGTAGGACAAAAATCCATCAATTGTGCTGTTGCTAGGACAGTTGGCATAGATCAAAGAAGGAAAAGTTAAGTATTGGTGTTACTAGGCACAGGTTGCCCGTTCTTCCTCCATTTCTTCCAAAACTTTTTCTTCAATGTTAGGATATTCTTCCTTTGCAAGGACCAGTTTTAATTGCAAATAATGCCAATTTCTGTTGTGCCACAAGCAAACTTTGCTCTCAACTACATTCAGCCTCTTCCTGCCTTTCTATTGTCATTTTTTTCGGCGTAAAGAATTACTTTATGCTTGAAAGTAGTATTATAAGATGTTCTTCTCTATTTGCCCTACATTTTGTGACTGCCTATCATTCAAATGCTCTATGCTATAATATGCCAACAATAAATGTAACAAAGTTAAGAATTGCAGCAATGCATTATGATGTAATAAACAGAAAATTTTAATGAAGTTACTGGTGAACTTCAGAACATATTTGCTCTCCAATCTAATATATGCTATCAAATCTAATGTGCACCACAATTTTAAATGCTATATTTGGACAAAAATGTGTGCATTAGATTTGTGTAAATAAGCTATTTGTTGTGAAAGGCTCCAAAAGAGTTTGTATGAGAATTTCCAAGCCATCTATTTCCTGAATGAAAATCCTTCCCCTTTTTATTGTTTCTTATTCCAATCACATCCACTTCCCAAAATATATATATAGAGATATATCATTTGATACTTGAAGCTATAAAACAAGAATGCTTTGTTTAAATCTTATTCATATTTGGAAAACAAAAGTCAACGTATGAATCAAAAACAAATGTTTGTTCTGTAATAGATCACGTCTGCTGAGCTATAAAATCCTTCAAAATTAGTGAACATTCCTTCAAGACAGTTGTCTGCTAGCTCACAACTAAAATGATTTCAGCTAGCTCTGTTGATCTTGGGAACAATTGTACACTCTACTACTATACTTTCAGTGCTGTGTATGGCTGACCCCACTACCTGTTTGTCATGTTGTATCTATTTCAAAATAATATTAAGGTTAAACAAAAATTGTGAGTGAAAGTAACTAATTTTTTATGGGTTTGTATTTCATGCATTCTTGCCACTAGACTTCTCATACAGAATTATATCTGTGCATAGTATGGTTAACAATGCATTGCATCTGTGCAACAATGTTACTTGGTAACTTTGATGAAAATTTTTGTTAATAATTTAGTGTGTACTTTTCATAAATTGCAGGTAAATTTTTTCATTTATATCATATTAATATAAATAATAATTTAGTTTTTTTAATGTCAATAGGCCCAACAGGAGTTTTAATACAACAGCATCACTACCAAGCTGTACCTGCTGTGTCAAATACAGAACAACAAGGACATGAAAGTGGTTCTACATACAGTTCCTCACCTGGAAACGAGAACATAAACACACCTGGATCATTTTCTAGATCTGCATCACAAAGTGCCTTTCAGGATGGTAATTAATATAAAGTTCAATCTACTCATTAAAGCCAGAATCATTGCTAGACTAGTTAAGACTAGTAAATCTTAAATTATGTTTAGTTAACAAATGCTAATAAATGGGACCCTATTACACATCACTCCCTTAGAATTGATTATAAATTTTACATATATTTTCTAATTAAATATGGGATGCTGCATATTTAGGAAAGAAACTTTATAAACTAGTTTCCAGGGCAAAGTGTCTATTAAGGCTGTGAGGCCCTTTTTTGAACTGGCATGCTGTCTGTGACTTAGACTGATCACCAATAAAACTGTCAAAGGCTCAAGTACAAGCATAGTAGTGATTTTTCAATTTGATGTCAGAGAGAGAGAAGAAAAGGTCTTCCATGAGTTTTCTTTATTGTATAGGCTAGCCACATCTTAACCCAATTGATTATATCTTCTCTCTTCTGGGATTTTGTAGAACTGGAAGCCTGAAAGAAGATATAATTTAAATTACTGTATTTCACTATTTTTAGTTATATTGTAATATGAAATAATGTAATTATTTTAAAGAAATGCCAAGTACTATGAATTATTGTTTTTAAAATCATTCTTCAATGCTTTCAAACATATTTTTATTTATTATCAGCCTTTGTGATGAGGTTAACAAAATCGTTATTTTAGATAAAGAAGACTACAAGCAAAGGATGCAGGATTTATTAAAAAGTGACGAATTTGTCGAAGTCTAAACAGACCCATTGATTAAATGCATTAAATTCATGGTAGGAGTCTTGAAAAATAGTCACTCATTCCAAAAACAAATCGGTACAAAATTAAAGTTCACAACCCAGCTTTAGCCAGGATGTATGGCCTTCAGACGATCCACAAACCTGGGAGAAGTATGAGGCCAATTATGAACAATGTAAATACTCAGTTCTATCGTTTAGCAAACTGGTTATCATTACAGTTCCATTCACTGCCTAAGTTTGATAACTTACGTTTAAAAAACTCCATGGACCTCATCAACAAAATTAAAGATAAATCATCACCAAATGACACACTGGTTTCTTTTGATGTCAAGGTCCTGTTTTCCAGCATACCAGAATAAATTATTAGTTTTTTAAGAAAATGTGTACAATCATCCAACCTGACAGGAGAACACATCAAAGAATACATTGAATTCATAAAGTTGTGCATAAATCAAGCATTTTTTATATTTGAGGTCAAATTCTTTAAACAGAAAGCAGGACTAGTAATGAGCAGTCCATTATCACCTTTCCTAGCGGACTTCTTGTGAGCTATTTTTAGATGTACATCACTAAGACTTTACCCCAGATTTTTAAGGTTTGATACAGTATGTAGATGATGTATTCACCATTATAAAAGCTTGTGGAAGATGCACTAAAACTTTTAAACCTGCAAGAGCCTACAAAGTTCGCTGTCAAAATGGAAACAGATAATATGTTGCCATTTTTAGATCTGAAGATAAAATGTAATAATAAACTTGAATTTGGCATCTATATGCATACAGACAATTATATCAAATCCCATGGTTTCAATCCAAGATCGCATAAGGAAGCAGCATTCAACAGCATGACATACAGACTAATAAATATGCTGAACAAAGAAGAATACAAGAAGGAATATCTACACATGATAGAAGTAGCTAAATCCAATGGGTTCAGCAAACAAATGATTAAACAAAAAAAAAAGAAACAAATCACAACTCGTGAGTAATTTATCAGGGGAAAAACATTTAAAAAGTTCACTTACCACCTGTTGGCCAATAAGAAATTTCAAAAAAATTTCAAGCTGTACAATATCATCTTAGCACCTCAAAACCAATATGCATAAAAAAATTATTGAAATTAAACAAAATAGTTTCTAGGCCTAAAGAGAAAAAATCTGGTATTTACCAGATTAATTGTAAGGATTGTGAAAAAATCAACATAGGAAAGACAAAGTGAAATATAGGCATTGGGTTGAAGGAACATTGGAGAAACCTCCATTACAAACAACTAGATATATCAACTATGGCAGCACATTTATGGAATGAAATAGAAAAAGCAATCAAGTTCAATTAAATGTACTTATGAAGTGTTGACAATGGAGTGGTATATAATTTGTTCACACTAACTCCATTCACTTACATAAAAATTGGACATATGTTTCGGGAGTGACCCCTCCCCTCTTCAGCCTGTAGACAAACTGTTGTTAGAAGTGGTGGTTGGGTCTCTTGATGTTCTTGTGGCGAACAGTTCTTGTGATGTTTTTTAGTAAGTTCCTAATAGAACCAATAGATGCCGCCACAAGAACATAAAGAGACCCAACCGCCACTTCTAACAACAATTTGTCTACAGGCTGAAGATGGGAGGGATCACTCCGGAAACATATGTCCAATTTTTATGTAAGTGAATGGAGTTAGTGTGAACAAATTTTAGTGCATTGGTTATAGGCATCAAGTTATTAAGAACTATAAATATTGTACTTACGAAGTTGTTGACAATGGAGTGTTGAGGTTTTATTAAGAACTGTTGAACAACCAAAGGAACTAAACATACGGGAAAGGATTTATATAAAAAAACATGAGAAAAACCTTATGAATTTCAACATCCTGGAAGCACACATGTTCCAAGAAACATATCCTGAGTAAATCTCATGTAAGTGAAACCCTAAAGAGTGTTCTAAATATTTTGACTCAGAAGAGATTATTAGGGTTATGTTTGTTTAAAGCTGAGTGCAGGTCATCTGGATATTCCAGCAGGAAACTGCTGATGAACCAAAGACAAGGACTCAGTAATAAAGTTTGTAAACTACTTTATAATGTTCATAATGTATAAAAGTCAATTAATGATAAATTTAAATTCAATATAGTATAAAGTAATGTTTATAAAATACAAAACTCCAGGCGGTAGTTATCGTGCATGCACAACAAACGAAATCCTATTGTTTGTCCTCATTGCATTGTAGTTTTTCTTCACAGATAAGTTGCTGCCTATTCTGATCTCACATAACTCTTTTTATTAAAAGTAGAGTGCTTGCTTCAACATAATTGAACCCAATGTTTACTTATCCTTAGTATTCTTCATAATTTTAAAATATAAATTATTTATATAAAGGTGGTAAAGGTCGAGCTACAACAGGACGACCAAGTGCACTGCCGTCAATACCAGGAGAAAAAAATGTGCAGTCTAACAAGCTGACACTATTATGGGGTGCTACAGGTGAACAAGAATGGACACCTGCTCTCACAACAGGTAAGAATAAACTATACAGAGAATTTTAAACATTTGACTTTGAAATTTTTCCTGAAAATTTAATGTACCATAATACTCTTTCCTGTGAAAATTTAGCATAATATAGTGCGGAAGGAAAGTTTCTCTGCACCCAGCTGAATAATGGTCTGCTGTTAGTGGAAGTATTTCGGTTGACAACAACCCTCCCAAGCTGAGTTATATGCACATCATTCATTGGGAATTATATAGCTAATGGTATGTGAAGGGCAGAAATTTTCGAGGAAGACAATGCTACCAACATAATGCTAGCACTCTTGCCAGCAAACATTTCACTGCAGAGTGAAATCCCTTCCACACTATAATATATTCTTCCTGGAGTCTGTATGATATGACAAAGATGCAATTTTTGCTTTTGAAAATAAAACTGCACATGTAATTTTTAAGGTAAGTATGTTGGATTTTTAAGCAAATGCTCATTCCTGTAATAGAGAAAAACAAGAGACTTATATTGTGGTGTTTTATTTTGTTGCTGTTGCAGGAAAATTTACAATTAAGTTATTATAAAAATGACATTTATAAATGTAAATTATATTTTTCACTTAATGTTGCTAATAACAACATAGTTGGCCAAGATTGCCATTATTACTGATGCCTCAATAGTAAAAATGGCATTAAATACCATTAAAAAATATTAACATTTTTAAATGGGTTTATAATTAACTTCAGATGCAATTATTGCCATTGTCTGTTAGTGGCCAACTAAGCCTGAATAAAATGTTACATAGCCTTTGCAATTTATATAATAAATTTCAGATAATTTTTATTTTAAAGATTGTGACTTTTGTAAGAATTTTACCACTTATGTGTACATCAAATGAAAGATAATTTTTTTATATTGTTTTTCCATTTTAATATCTTCAAATATGTTAAAACACTTATGTTCCCCCCCCCCCCTATAATATTGAAATATTTTTTTCTGTGAAGTATCTTTCTATGTAGTAAAAAATTATGTTTGCAAATATTATAAATATTCACATGCAAATAAAAAACATTTGCCTAGTAATTTCATATTTCTAACAAGAAGAAATTGAATAAGTTAAGAATACCAAAGTGGCTTCAAACTAACAGATGATGGTTTGAAACCAGCTCCAGGTTTTGAATATATTTAATGAAGTTATGTTTACTTATGAATTTGATATTCAAAGTCTCTGAAGTCTCCAGGCTTTTAGGCTATGGTCCATGGTAACTATTATTATCCCCAGTTGTTTGGCTTTATGATTATGGTGGACATCTTCATTGGAGCTGAGACCTGCTGAAATAAGTCCCAGCAGCAATTGATGCAGCGAGATAGAGATGCAAATTTATAGTGAGAGGTGACGGTGGGGGCACTCGCTTACATCATGCAAGCCCAAGGGTTGGTTTTGGACTGGTTGAGGTTGATGACTATATTAAATAGCAATTGTGGTTGAGCTATGGCCAATGTCTGTCATATTAATTATTGCTGGGACAGGTTAAGAGTTACTTTTGGTTGTGCAGTTTTTAAGGCCAGATGCCAGGCTTTGCTGAATTTGTTGCTTTTTTCAACTTTAATGAAATTATTAGAAAGCTTGAAGATCTCTATTGCTTTTCATTGTATATGTATATAGAAACAAAATGTGATTGAAAGAAGTTCAGTGTTCTTGTAGCATATGATATGTTTCCTCACCCTGCCACTAAGGACTTTTCTGGTTGGCCCAGATGGCAATATTTCTTGTTTGTTGATACGAGCTTTAATGCTGCATTGTGCATTACCAATATATACTGCACTACATAAAAAAGGAATGTGCAGTACACACCAGCAGAGGACAATGGTTCCTCTTACTATCTTCTTTCCTACCCTTTTGTGGGTAATTTGTCTTCACAAAAGCCCCATACTGCTGACTACTATTTTGTTTGCAGGTGATAGTGGTATATTTAGGATTCATCACCTGTTAAAATATTGTAAGTGTCCATGCTTGTTCCATTGTCAGAATTTTTTAAGCATTAAATGACACCATTCCACATGAGTGCCTTCTGCTTTTTTGTTAAGGAATGTGGCACCAAATAAATATAATGCTTGCTTACTTGGAGACGTCACACTGTAGATCCAATGCCAAGGGTTCTCTAAGTCTATGTGATATGAGGATCCTCCAAGATCAGCTTCCATACAGTTTCAATTGTTTTAAAAGTTGTGATTGTTTGGGGTCAACCAGAATGGACTTGGGTTTATCTTCAAGTAATGTCCAACCTCTTTGAAAGTTGCAAAACTAATTCCTGATAGTAGTTTGGGAGGGTGTAATGTCACCAAAAGTACTCACCAAAGAATTGCAGCATTGTCCAACAGTTTTATAATTATAATAAATAATGGCATGAAAATCACATTGCAAGAGCACCATCACAGTTGCAATTAAGTGCAGCACTAATTATATTTCTTCCCCACAACCCTAAGAAACATTCCTCTTTCAAGTAGTGACATGATTGTAACATGTTTTATTAAATCATTGCTAAAAATTTTTGGAGAGATCCTGTACTTAATTTGCTTCATTTTCTATTTCTTCCTTAAAATATCACAATATGTATATAACGTTTTTAAGGTTACAAACTTAAGACCTGAGGATAAAACACACAAAATTGCAGGCACCAATGTGCTTTAAACCACTGCCTATGATATTAGGATTAGTGCTTTCTAGTTGCTTAAATTAACTCTGAAATATACCAAAATATCCTTTGCTCTTTGTGATTACAGAGCTGAAGTTCAATGGAAGAATGGGCCACATATACTTGCACTATAATGTCCAATTAAAATTTCAAATACCTAACCTTTGTTAATGGAAAATATCCGTGTTAATGTGACTTTATTTTAAAAGTATTACTGAACTGTTTTACATTAAAGACCCTCATTCATTTTAGTTTACTTTGAAATTACACAGTAAATTGCACATAGAACTTCATTTTAATACTACAATGTCCAGTTAAATTTTCAAATACCTAGCCATTGTTAATTGAAAATATCTGTGTTAATGTGACTTTATTTTAAAAGTATTACTGAACTGTTTTACATTAAAGATCCTCACTCGTTTTAGTTTATTTTGAAATTACACAGTAAAATGCACATAGAACTTCATTTTAATATGTATCTGGAAAATCAAGGCTGTCTCTTGACCTTAATGAGGAGCAGTTCATATAATAGCATTTGTTACTATGTGCATGCTTCAGAATTAGTTGCTAAAAACAAATTTTAGCTATATTGCATGGATGCAAACTAGTTATGCTGTAATAAACACTTGTTTACAATAAACAAGTATGCTGACCTCCATTTGTAATTAAATAGCACTACGCTTATATTCTTGCTGCTTCACAACTCCATCTGCAGCTGAGATATACATATTGCAAGTAAGTGTTGTGAGAATAAATATAGCAATAAAGGCCAGACCTGACTTTTTCAAGCTGCTGTACCAAAAAAGCAGTCATATTTTGTTTTTATTTAGCACCATACTTGCATAAATATGGTATACTTTATCTGCTTGTAAAAGTTTGTTTCTGAATGGCTTATAACTAAAACACTTGGGCTGCTTATGATATCTATATAGCTTTGTGTACACATGTGCTGTTTTAAACATTGTGTGTGATGATTTTTGTGCTTTATGTTGGTTCTCTTGATAGTTGAAGCTTCAAACACATACGTTCTTATTTGCTGATTGCTGTGAACAAATGAATGTGATCATTTTTTTCCACTCTTCTTTTAGTAATGAGTACAAAACTTTCTCTCTCTTTCTCCCCATCTCTTTTTTTTTTTTTTGTAGCAAAGGAAAGCCTTTATTAGTTGTATATATTAAAACAAACTTCAGTAATATATGTATTTATACTTAATGCTTTGAACCATATAGGTTGTGCTTCAAAATAAAATTAATAATGAGAATCTTATCGTTTTTATCGATGTAACTCATAATTCATTAGTATTTCTAATGGAAATTATACAAAACATTACATCACAGTATCTAAAATATAGGGAAGAAACAAATTCATTTTTATCAATTTCCTGTCATGTTTATGAATGCCATATCTGGTGAATTAAGATATGATTGAAGAGTACATATTAAGATAAAAGCCCTGAAATTAACTAATGATTGCTGTCTTTAATAGTAGAATTCCAGCTGAATTACCACTTTCCTCTGATTCAATTCACTCTCCATTTTTTGTTCCACTTGAAAATATTTTTTTGTTTATTATTAATCACTCTTTATGCTCTGCGTAAAAGGGAGTAGCTGTCATTTTGAATAACTAAAATGTTTTTATTAACACAATATATATATATATATATATATATATATATATATATATATAACACAATTTTTGTTTATTTCTACATCTATGTAGCATATATATGATACAAGTGTAGATTATGGGATATTAATGATCAGAGGGTCCAGTCATTTCATAATTTTGTTCTGATATGAGGATTACCTTTTAAGATTTTACAAAAACTAAAAAAGAAAGCACATTTTTTGGAACAAACTATTTTATTGTTTCCCAAAATATTTGCCTTTAAAATTTATATACTTTTGCATTAATTCAAACCAGTTCTCCATTTTCCCACTCTGAAGCTGATATCTCAAAAACATGGTTTTCAAAGGTTTCAACAGCTTCTTGAGATGATGATAATTGCTATCTACACATTTTTTTTTGTTTGACATTCAGAAATAAAAAGAATGAGACATTAATTCAATGTTTTTCTTCTTCAAATAGTCAGTTGTTTGACAGGCTGTGTGAGAGCTGGCAATGTCGTAATGAAGAATGATGCAAAGTTTTTGATTGTTTTTCCTAATTTTGTCAATGACTTCTGGCAAAAAAATTGCTTTCATTCACCATTAATTGTTCTTCAATCCTCTAAAGGAATGGTTGTATCATGTCCAAATGTTCATTTTTTTGGAAGCTCTTAATGAACAAACAACTTTGTTCATTAACAACATCTTGGAACACCCAAACAGTGAATTGTGCTCAGTTTCTGGTTCATACGAATATATCCAAGTTTCTTCATCTGTTGCAATGTTGTATACGGATTATGCAGTACCTCAGTGGAATTTTTTCAACATTTCATTAATCAATTCACATGAGCAATTTTTTGAGCTTCTGTCAAATTATGCCGAATCCATTGAGAACAGATCTTTTTCACAACTAAATGTTCATGTAAAATTGAATGTACTGCAGTCTTCCATATGCTTAAGGATGCCTCTATCTCACTGTAAGTCACATGTCAATCTTCTTCAACCATGTTGCACACAGCATCAATATTTTTTGGAATGACAACTGATTTTGGTCATCACAGACACAAGACCATGATGAAATTCTGCAAACCAATTGTAAACATTATTCTCTAATGGTGCTTCATTACTAAAGTTGAACAAAAGTGATTCTATGCATTGCTGTTGAGTTAGGCCTTTACTAAAATTGTAAAAAATCATCCAATGATAGCCTTCACTACTCATAGTGCAGTAGGTGAATAACATCATTTAACTGCTAGGCTGCTAATAAATAATTCTAATATGAAGAGGATGTATTGGTGAAAGTCATTTTTGACATCTGCACCTGCTTAGGATATATTAAAATATTAATACCTCAAAAAAACAAAAGTTTAAGCAAGAATGGTGTTACTGCACAAGATTCATGTTAAGTATAAAACTTTTAAATTCAAAAGAAGTTTAATGAAAATGGCAATGAAATATTTTGCAAAAAGATTTCATAATTGTAATATTATTTTCAATTCAGACATAGAAAAAGAAAGATATATATGCAACTCTTTAATATCAAGTCATTACACTGTAGTTGTTTTTTATGTATATTTTCAAAAGAGACTTTATAAAGTTTGAGGCATAATTAATTTGCCTATAGGCTAGATATATTGTATGTATATATTTTAACACTAGAGATATTTTAGATGATAATGCGAGTAATATTTTTCTGTTTTCTTTCATGTCTTATCTGTGGAACGTGTGGTGGTGTGAATCAGTCGGCAAAGTTATCATAGGTTTGGAAATTCAAATTTAAAACCAAATTCTCCGCTATCGTAGGAAGTAGAGTAGTTTGGCTCAGTTCGACAATGGGTCACGATCCATTAGAAAGAAGAAAGGCATTTGCAAAGAGTAACTTAAAGCACTTGAAAAGCTTGGATATTGCATTAAAATTAATTGAGAATGAAGTTGTTCTCTGTTTATGAGTAAGGTATTCGTGACCCACATTGTTGAAACAAAACAAAAAAGCTCTTCTCTGTGTATTAGTTCCTTTCCAATTTATAATATGTTTCTTTCAAAAGTAATGTCTCTATAGTTTATACATTTATGAGAATATACTTAATATAGTTCTTTATGTACACCTAGAAGTCATATTTGTTTTAGATTTGTTACTGTAATTCATTATAAAGTTATAAATATCTCAAGTTGGTACATGTTGAATGAGCTAAAACTCACATTTTATTGTACATGTATGAGAGACATTACTTCTTTGGGGTTTCAAATTGCATGACTTTATTCACTAGCAGCAAAGTAAACACTTGTATGAATTTTTTACTTAGCTTTTTGTCACCTTTTCTGTTAACTTATGCTCCAGTGTAATTTCATTACATGCTGTTGTCTTTTTTAAGTATGGGTTTACCTTGCAGTTAGTTCTAAAGTAAAATTAAAGATCAATAAATTATGTAAGATTGAATATCTTACAAACATTTTTGTTACTAAGCATCATTGTGTTAGATAATGTATTTATTTTAGCACAGAATTAGTAACTCTTATAAATACTAATTTTTTTTTCTCCCTCTCATTGTCATCTGTCCCAACACTTGAGGCAGAACAATGAATGTTAAGTATTTTAGTTTGTATTAAATGAAGTCTGGTATATTTTAATTCTGTTCTCTCTTTTTCTCTTTTTTCTTTGACTTTTAATTATTTTATAAGGTACATAAAGCTTAAAAATAAGCTATAGCATTTTAGTTTAATTGCACAATTTCAGAAAACTGAATTTTAATATCTAACATAATTAAAAATTATTAATTACATATTTCACATGAATAAATAGTAATAAAGTAATAAGTTAACTATTTTTACTTTTTCATAATACAGAGGGTTTGTTTATGATCTATGACAACAAGTTAAGAAGTTCACAGCAGAGCCTCGCTTAAACCTTTAGAAGCAAATCTAACTTCAGCAGTGTGAGTGATATATAGCTAGTGTACTGCAGGTGCTCTTATGCCTGCCATGTAAAATAGTGCTGAAAATAAAACCATTCTGGAAAGAATACATCAGTGCCCTTTCTGATGCACAATACTCTTTATTCTGATATTATCAAACAATGTAAGAGGTGTGCTTTCCCATCTCCAACAAAGAGATATCAATTGTACTTAACAAAAAAATAAAGTGAGAATAGGACTTATTCCCGAGAACAAGAAACAAGCAAATCCATGACCAGCCACCAGCCATACTGCTGATATAGATTGAAAGGTTAAGGTCTTCCTGTATGACCCAAATCCATCAACACAGAGAGCCATTTCATTGAAATTGGGAATATCAGTTACAATTATGAACACAATCATCAAGTGGGAAGCGTAAATCCTTACAGTGACATACCTGTTAAATCTCTAATACATTGCCAATGGATTTTGTGCATTTGAGTTATGGAAAAGAGCCCTTGGAAGCAAAAGACCAAGAACTGTGGACGATCTGGAAGGCATGTTATGGGGAGTGGAATAAATTCAACATCATTATATATATTACAACAGCTTGCCACAGTGGAAACTGCAATGCAGAGTAATAGCTGATGCTTGAGTCCATTACCATCACATAGAACATCACCACTGTGAGGGCCTGGTTTTTCATACATAAAGCTGTTTGAATTAGCTTGTGTTAGCCAGTGTTTATTTATGACATTTATGTAAAATCAAGTTTGACAAGAGAGATTCAACAAGAATTTTAATGAAAGTATCCAGGGGAACCTGACCAAGAAAAGTTATTGTTCTTATGTATTAAATAAATTTAGATAGAGGAATATTGCAAAGTCTGTTCTCTGCTAATAGAAGAGACTTTAGACACCAATGTGTTTAAAATATACCAGCGGCAAGTGTTTTGCAATGGAGTTGACTCCCATTACAGTTATGTTGGAGTTACATATTCTTTTCAGGAGTATTAAGGCATTAATAATTTACTTTTTATTTTCTTTAGAAGCAATTGACATGAACATTTTATTCATATAACTAACCATTTCAGAAATTATTCCTCATCATTGTGGGTGTCACTAACCTACAAAGGCTGTTCATGAAACACTGGTACTAATGTTATTAGCTAATTTACTATCAGAGTTTATAAATTCAAACTTGTCCCATCTCTGATGCCTCTCCTGGAAGATGTGCAAAAATTCATTCTTAAATTGCTTCAGAATAGTATCTAAATCTCTTGCCACTTGGACTCCACAGACTCTTAAGTTCCTTTTTTGAGTAAAAAAACCATATGGGATCATGTTGGGGCTAAAAGGCAGGTAGGATACAATGGAGATGCCTTTTTTGCCAGGAACCCAGTAACTACATTAGCAATATGATGCCTCGTAACTTCCACCATACAATAAGATTCCTCCTTTTTTGGTACACAATCCTTCATTAACTGGTGCAAGACATTTGTGTAGTACTTAGAGTAATTGTTAAGTCAGAGGCCAGCTCATCATCTCAAGTGCCATCTAGTGTAAAGCTAAGGTATTACTTGGAGTATGGAGGTCTTTAACATGCCATAAATCTATGACAAGGGACTCACAGCTATAAGTCCCTCCCAAAAAACTTGTACTTGGGAATTTTACATGTGGAAAAATCTATTGAACTCAAATCAGGTTTGACCCACAAACCTAGGTCCAGAAGAGAGTTCATTACCTCTAAACTACCTTGGCTGAAAATCAAAACATAAAAAGAAATTGTATAAAGAAATTGTTACAATTTCAACCAATTTTTTAAAATGTTGATAAAAAGAAAGTTTTTCTATGATAGTTCATTAGCATTGTGGTATGTTGTCAAAATTCACATGTGTCAGTGAGGGATATTGCAAAAGAATCAGAATATCATAAAGTTCAGTACATCAAATTTTATAACAGAATAAATGCATGTAACTTGGAGTATTTCAAATGCATGTTATGTTTGATTTTTGTTTGAAGTGATGTTGATTCAGATTCAGATTTATTCACCATAAGAATTTGTACAAATTTTTGGCTTTGTCAATATAGTAGGACTATGTACATGTATAAAATTATCATAGATGTGATAATACGATAAAAATGTAATATACTGGCACATTCTGATTAGCATAGAATGATGACTGTATACTTGGAAAAAGATAACCTTCTCCATTTTGGTGTCTTGGTTCCTGTGTACAGAAAACAGAACAGCATACTATCTCCACTGCAGTAGTATATACATTAAATAATATTCAATTAGGTAGTTGGCACTTACATTTTCTAAGGTCATCTAGTCATGTCATTACAGTATCTGGTAAATTCTTCAATTGTATAGAAATGACTGATTATCCCAGCTTCCTATAAAAAGTTTTATAGTAATGATGAAGCAATGTTTCTTAATGATTGCATAGTGAATTATCATAATGCATGCTACTAGGCTGCAGAAAATCCCCATTGGATGCAAGAAATTGATAATCTACAAGTATAGGGTGCTAATGTGTGGTGTGCCATTTTATGACATTTACTGGTTTAACTTTTATCAAAGAACTTTAACAGTTACCATGTAACAGCTGATTTTCTAAACTTCTTTGGTTTGATACTTATCAAAATTACCTCTTCAAGATAGCTAAAATATTTTTCAGAGGATGGATTGTGCAACACAATACAGCAATTATTTGCAATCCTCTCAAAGATGGGTTGAAAGCAATAAACCAATATAATATTATGTTATTCAGATTTGATAGCTTTAGAATTCTTTTTAGGGGCATATTTAAAGTCATAGCTGTACAAAATACAGCCAGATTGTTATGAAAAGTTTACTAAATTATATAGTATATACACTGATATCCTGTGGATTCATATTTCTATTTTTCATACTGCATTATTATTATTATTATTATTATTATTATTATTGTTACTGTTTTTATTATTATTATTATTATTATTATTATTATTATTATTATTATTAATGAGATGTAAACAAT
Source organism: Metallyticus violacea (assembly GCA_030762175.1). Taxonomy (NCBI): domain Eukaryota; kingdom Metazoa; phylum Arthropoda; class Insecta; order Mantodea; family Metallyticidae; genus Metallyticus; species Metallyticus violacea. The sequence goes on along the minus strand of CM060839.1, from coordinate 20,107,729 downwards.
TAAGTTTCCGTGTATTAAATTAAAACCATAAAATTGTTTACTTATAGGATCAGCTAATTATGGATGCACAGTACAGACACGTATAGATGACAGTTCACTAGACTAGAGGACATACCATTGCTACTATCAACATGAATATTGATGGGCTGTTTAGCACTTGTATTATGCAGTAGTAGCCTTTTGAACAATCTACACTATTGAGTGCATGCTTTTTTTTATATATGTTACTGTGTACTTTCATGCATGACTCAGTGTTTTATGTTTGTTATTGTCATTCTTAACTTGTGTTTATTTGTGTTCTAAACATATTTGAAGTATGTTTGGCTCTACAGAATATGGAACATATTAGCTTTAAAACCTTCTTAAACAAAATACTTGAAATGCAGAAGCGAGGCATGCCTTTTTGAAGAGTAATAACAAATATGGAGAATATTATCATTGTTTTTGCAGGAGAAATTATCTGAAAATTATAATATGTATGAAACAATAAAAAGTTTAGTGTGTAGGCTTGGTAATTATGAATATTAAAAGAATAAAAAGAGTGGGGGGAAAAAAACTTTGTCATTTGCTCTAAAATTGTAAGTAAAAGGGTGGATTTATAATAGAACATGATGACTGTTGTTAAATTATTACATGTAATTGACATAAAAGTGAGTAATTATTAGTTAAAATGAGTTGTATAGCTACAAACCATGCTATGTCCACAAAATTTCAAAAATGATATATAGCATCTATATGTTATGAATATTATACTTTTAAAAAATTCAACATTAATCTTCAAAAAAGAGAAATGAATTTGAGTACTTTCCAGGAGCACTAAGTGTACATTGGCATCATGAAACAAGACTCATTTTGTCCACAGCTTAATAAAATATGTTATGACCAATACATATTTTGTATCTTCAAATCCATGCTGTTCCAAACTTCATGTCCAGTGACATCTGAAAAGGATGCTAGTGTTACACATTTACCTTTGCATTTGTAATTCAGCCAATAAATAATATTTCCTGTAATCAGATCAATCTTTTCCCTACAGATCATATTTTTGGAAGAATAGAATAAAAGTTAAACTCTACATCAGGATTCAAACCCCAGACCTCCCACTCACGAGTTTGTGCCTTAACGACCTCAGCCACCCCTGGCAGTTAATCTACATCATGGATTTAGATTCAGATTACTATGAGGCAATCTTCAGAGAAGTTGCCACAATTTTCAAACTTGGAAATGATAACATTCCTGTTCATGACTGAAAGACTGCAGTTTCTCAAATGGAAAAAAACCTGGATAATGGCACTTTATGTTTCAGCCATGTAAGTGAATGATAATTTAAAAATTAGGCTCCATTGAAACAACATTGCAAGGGAAAATAGCTTACAATGGGGTATTGATATGGGAAGAACAATCTGCCACAGATGGAAAGCCTGCGACAACATTCAACAGAAAGGAGTTTGCCTTAACAGTACAGTAAATACAGGACATTTTAAGCTCCCTACAACTCAATTTTGGCAAGAATGGGAGGAACGAGAAGCTCTAAAATTTTATGCACATCCAATTTCCCAGTTGCAGCAGTAATAACATAAAATTGGCGAGATGATTGGGAAGGTGAAAAGTATTGGGACTGTGATGATGAGAACTTAGTAATTTGAAATTAATGCACATGTATCCTGAAGCTTTCTTAAAATGATTTTTCAATATTTGGGCTATATTATTTTAGTTTTAAACAAACCAGTGTGTATTCTAACAAAGAGTAGATGGCCTTTTTCAAACTGATTTAAGTTAGCATATTTTGTTAAATATTTTCCGTTACTGATGTTTCCATTACAATGAGTATAATAAAATGTAAATCTTTCTGAAAATATAATATAATCATTCGTAGTTTGTCTGCTTTTATGCAAACATTCACAATTATTATTATTATTATTATTATTATTATTATTATTATTATTATTATTATTATTACAAAACCCTTTATTTTCATTTTCATGAAACAAAATAAGCTATGTAAATTCTATCTAATCTAACACACTCTTATGCTTTACTTACTTTTAAATATGGTGGGACCAATTTCAAAGAGACATCCTCTCCATCTTCAACCAACTTGACGACTAGGGGCTCTCTCTTTGAAACCGGTCCCTCCATATTGAAAAGTAAGTGAAGCATAAGAGTGCGTTAGATGACAGATTAGATAGAATTTACATTTAACAAGCTTCACTGTGTGAGTTCCAACAGAATTTTTTAAAAATTTCTAATTTTTCAAAGGTTCTTAAATGAAAAACAAGCTATATCCAAAACATCTAACTTTTTTTGGAGTGTACATTCCCCTAGGATTTCACACAACCACTTAAAAATGAGTAGATTTATTAACAAAATAAGATAAAATATTCAGTGAATAAATTACTGTTATAGGAGAAGAGTGCCAGTTTTTCCTCATTTCTGAAAAAAAAAAAAAATCCTGGGACTTAACATGATTTGTAACTGAATGACTCAAATGATAATTAGAAAGAAGAATTGGCAGATAGTGAAATACCAGGAGTGAAGTTAAATTTTGAGAGTTGTGTAACATTTGCAGTTAGTGTTAAAATTTCTTTTTTCTCCTCAACATTAATATAATGTTGCATTTCCATTATATTTAAATTTTATCTCTTTACTTTTTGTGCTTTTCAAGTTCATTGCAGCTTCATAACTCATTGTAAGACAATATTAAAATTCAGAACTGAAAGCAGATTTCTAGTTTAAAAAAATTCTTCGGAAGAATGGTATACCAGTAAATTTTACAAAAATATACAGAAATGGGGAGGAGAGTAGAAGCATAAAATTCAGTGGTTTAATTACAGCTCTGCTATGGAAAAATAGAGCCTTTAATGCAAATATAGAGCTTTGTAGAACCACAAACTTTGCAATCGCATTCAGAGCACAATATAATAAAAAATTTGTCATGGCACATTTATGGTAGTCATATAGAGATTCAGTAATCCCACATTGCAATGGAAATATGTCATTGTTTTTGGTATGTTCAGTTTTCTTGTTAAACAAATCAACATTTACAAATTACGAAGTTTAAAATTTATAAGAAAACTTAACTTAATTTTCTTAACTTTTTCTTTTCCTATTTCTCTTGTCTCTTTATTTCTACCTCTTACATGCAATCTTTTTAATAGCACTAGTTGTAAGAAATTGCTTTTGTCAATGTAATTAAAATTAATTATAGGCATAAACTGTAGAACCAGCACATATAAATCAGTTATGAGAGCAAACAGTTCATACTTGGACACAGTTAATGAAATATTTCTAAGGTTCTAAATTTTTTTAGACCCAGAATTCTTATTATGAAATTTTAAAATATCTGGGCTCTTATCCTGGTATGATTTGCTTCAAAACTAGCATTCCATTGACATTGCTGACCATAGTTATTGATGAAAGCTTTGGTTTGGAAGCATGCCTAAGATCATGGCACAACAGCCCAGAAGTTTTAAAATTTGATAATATGCACATGAAATTCATTTACCATTAAAATAAGAGCAGAAAGGGTATTATAGGTATAATCCTGCTGTAAAAATATTAAATTATAATAACTGTAGAAAATTTATAAAAAATAGCCTTACAAGGGATGACAATGTTTGATTAATTAGGTTGTGGCATGCATAGGTATATTCATTAGTGCTGTTTTGACATATTAAATGGATATTGATATAACAGCTAAAAATTAGCATGAAGTAGATAAACGAAGTTACATAGATAGTTATCAATCTCCTTATGAAAATGCCATAAAGTGAATATTTCATGGAACCCTTTTGGTTATATCACTGTTGCAGGTGTGGATTGGAAGTCATTAACCATTCCAGCATGTTTGCCCATCACTACAGATTACTTTCCTGATAAACGTAGTCTTCAAAATGACTATGTTGTGTCAGATTATAACCTTCTACCCGATGATGTAAATGCAGACTTTGCTCAACAACGAGCCATTTATAAGAAACCTCTAACTACAGCTGAGGTATTTAGGGAGTTGGTATCGCAAAGACTTGCTCAGGTGAGTTTAAGAAAAATAATGATGAGTGTGCATTTGTATATTCTGTTGAGCGCTATTTTCATTTCTCTTGTCATGAGTCTTTTGCCTCACAGATTCAGATATTTAGAAACAAAAATAAGTGAAATTTGTAGAGATAGGAAAAAAACTTCCTAGGTCATTTTGCTGATGACTAAAATTCATTGTGTGAAATATACTTTGAATGAACATTCTTTTCTGATTATGTGTGATATTGTAAGTGCTATTGACAAAGTTGCTGCATCTGTAGGTTCATCAATTGAGTGAGCTTCTGCCAGAGGTCACTCATGTTTTTGACAGGAGTATCAATGGCATTACTGAATACAAACCAGTTATGATATTTATACTTAACAACTAAAAAAAATAAACATTGAAATTGTTGACCCTCTTAGGCATTATGTATGTGTGCTGATGAAAATGTTTGATCAAAAGTAGCAAATTATATAATGTTCAACGTATAAAGTGTTTACCAATAAGATTTTTTTTATTTACATTTCCTATATTTAAAAAAGGTTCACATTAAGTTTGATTAATTTACATACCTAGTTTCATTTTCAAGTAATGCTTTAAAAAATTAATTCTTTATTGAGACAAAATAAGTTTAGTAAGCTGTATAGTAAGCTTTATTTATATATTTCACTGAAGACATGTTTGGTGAGTTGAATAAAATGATCTTATTTTGATTTAAAGTAAAACACTAAAAATCATGTCGTCACATTAAAACTCTCTTTAAGTTTCACAAACACACTTATAAAAGTAATTTTGGTAAGTGTGTTTGTGAAACATAAAGAGAGTTTTAATGTGACGACATGATTTTTAGTGTTTTACTTTAAATCAAAATAAGATTAACAAAAGTTTCACTGTGTGGATTCCCAAATTCCGTAAACATATGAATAAAATGATGTTGCTCAATATTCATATTCATCCAGTGATGGAAATACTAATTCATGAGTGAGGTGTATGTCCATTTTCAGTGAATAGAACTGCTTGCATTACACATACCTTTATCTTCATGACTTTAGCTGTTACTCAACCATATGCCAGCTGCATAAACATAAATGGAAAAGTTGTTAGCTATTCTGCAGCAAACTTCATGGACATAAAACAATCGTATACAATAAAGACCAGAGTTTTAAAATAATTATGATGCTAGAAATGGACAAACAAGTTTGGAAATTCAGTTAGCTTTTGCTGAAATTCTTGCAGAGCACTCCATGATATTCGCAAAATCTCAGTTACCTGAGTTAAGAGAAAACAAAGCTGTATAATTAAAATGTAAATTGGAACTTGCACAGTGAAGCCAATCATATAATTGATATTATTATATGATTTAGTTGCGCTGCACACTCTTAATGCTTCAGTTACTTATCATAATATATAGAACCGGTTTCAAGAACATTTCGTTCTCATCATCAGCCAGGCTAAAATTCAACTGTCGGATAATTCGTTAAGCTGTGGGATTGTGTATTCTGCTCTGGTGGCGATGTGATAAACTTGTAGTTTATGTTTTCATCCCCGGCAGTGTCGAAATTCATTAGATTGTCTTTGTATTTGTAGATGTAGATTTTCTCCCAGGTTGCTAGTTCTGCAGATCCTTGTATTGATTTTAATAATTTTGCTTTATTCACTATGTGGTAATTTTCTGTCCAAAAATGATATGCTACTGCTGATTTCTCTATTTGCTTGTACTTTATGTTCCTAAAATGTTCCTTCAACTGTGTGCCTATGTTTCTCTATGTTTTTCCAATGTAGATTTTTCACATTCTGCACATTTTATTTTGTAAATACCTGCTTTTTCCTCTTGTGGAATACTGTCATTAACATTGTCTATCAGTAGGTTTTGAACATAATCTATTAACTGGTACCAATCTGATATTAAAATCTTTTAAGAATATTCTGAAATTTTTTTGTAGCCCATAGATATGTGAAATTTTTAAAAAGTAGCTTATCATTTTTTGCTGAAAGTGTTGTGGTTTCTTTGATATGTTTTTTTTCTCTTGAATTTCTGCACATTTGTGTGTACTAGTTCTTTTTTAAAACCATTTTTAACTGCTGTTTCTTTCTTTGTTTGTATTCCTTAAAATATTATACTTTGCTATTTAGTAGGTTAAGTAGCCGTTGTGATAAGCTGTTGATAACTGTATGTTTGTGTGCTGTAGAGTTAAAACAGAACTAGCAACTTGGGAGAAAATTTACATCTACAAATACAAAGACAGTCTAATGAGCTTCCACACTGCTGGGGATGAAAACATAAACTACAAGTTTATCACACTGCCACCAGAGCAGAATACACATTCCCACAGCTTAATGAATTATCCAACAGATGAATTTTACCTGCTGATGATGAGAACGAAATGTTCTCAAAGTGGTTCTGTACATCATGACAAGTAAGTGAAGCATTACGAGTGTGTAGTTCAACTAAATCATACAATAATATCAATTATATAAAGCTGTATGAACTTAGGCTTTTACAGTAGAATGTTGTTATGGGGCTTGTTGGCAATGGTCTAGCCAAAGAAACCATTTAACCTGGTTTTTTGTCCACTGCTCTGTCAGGCATCATCAGAAGAATGTCCCCCACCAATACAGTGAGTGTGCCAGTGACTCTCCAACATCCATTTTATATACTTAGGTGGATCAAATATAAACAAAATTTGGCCACAAATATTTTATTAATAAAATTTAATTGAAATTAATATTTTTCTTATTTTTCTACATAGTTTCCCATCTTATCTATGCATTTGTTTTGTTCCAATGGATAGGCAGTTTTTAATACCACTTTCAAAGAAAGTATGAGGACGGGTATGGAGCCAGTTGCACATGAAGTTTTTTTACCTCCTCGTTAGTTGTGAAGAGTTGTCCACCAAGAGCTTCTGTGAGCAGACTGCACATAAAGAAGCCGCATGGTGAGAGTTCTGGACTCTAGGGTGGATGTGAAAGGGCAGTCCAATGCTTATCAACCAATTTTTTTATGTTGCTCTTGCGGTGTGTGGTTTGGCATGGTCTTGCAGAATCAACACATTTTTGATTGGGCTACTGTGCCTTTTTGACCAGGAGGCAGCATGAACTTGACCCAGAAGGTGACAGTATTAGGCAGCACTAATGGTCTGTCATTCTTGAAGGAAATCAATTCAGCAGGACACCTTTAGAGTCCCAGAACATTGTGGCCAAAACCTTCCCTATGACCGCTGTGTCTCGACTTTCATCAAGGTGGTTTGCCACTTCTCACCCATTCCATATAGGCCCTCTTTGATTTGGGGGTATAATGGTGCATCTATGTATCATCAATTGTGATGATTTTGCCCAAAAAGCATCACCTTCCTTTTCATAATTCACGAGAAGCATACGAGAAATTTAAACTTGCCCAGTTTTCTGTTCTGCAGTGAGCAACTGCAGAACCAAATGAGATGACACTTTTCACATTCTGAACTCCTCCTAATGACTGATTGGACACTCCCATAACTTAAGAGAAGTTTTACAGATATTGCATGTTATGTGGGGATCCTCTTCAATGAGGTCACGAACAGCTTGGATGTTCTGCAGTATGATGCTAGTGTGAGAGCGGCGTGAATGGGCCATGTTTTCAACATGTTCACATCCTTCCTTAAACTCGCGGCACCAATGTTTCACTCAGGCCTATGAAAGGGTCCTTTCCCCAAACTGTGGGATTAACTGACAATAAATTTCAGATGCATTAGCATTTTCATTGACAAGAAACTTTATTATCACAACTCTCATAACAGTGGGATGCACATCAGGACAGCAACTGACCAACAAAATAAAATGAGTTCCCAAGGCCACTGCTCCCCTTCAGAGACCCCACCACATATGCTGTAAAATTCTTGAACCCTCTCCTGCATTCTACAGGTATGCAGTAAAGAAAGGCTTATTTATATTTGATCAACCCTCGTACTATGGCTCTCTCCCCTAGCAGTGGGATGTTGTTGCTGATTGGTTGCCCTCTGTCCAATCTCTTGTGAATGAATATGGTTGTTTGTTCATCCTGATCTTGTAGACAGCTTCAGCTTATTTTTTCTAAAACCAGTATCCGTGTTTTCATGATTCTAATCGATTCCTCCTTTCTATTGATAATCTAGTGGTAACCATGCTTGCCTTGTAAACCCAAGATCGTGGGTTCAATCCCAGCCAGGGTTGATGGATTTTTTTGGATGTAAAAATACTAAGTATGGCTTTATTTGGAAGGAAAGTAAAGCCGTGGGTCCCATGTCGTAGATTTATGGCATGTAAAAGAACCTCAAGCCTGAAAGTAGAGGCCTCTGAGCAAAAGTTATCAGCCATTTGATACTCTGAATTGAATGGACACTGATGACATGAGATGTTAAAGAGTGTCTGTAAATAAAACAAATCAACAACCTCCATTCTGTTAAAATTAGTTTTGTGTTTGAACATTTTGATATCTTCATAGTATTATTGGGTATACAATATTTGGCATACCTTGCAGCCATAACCAATTTAACATAGGAACCATGAAATGCAGCATCAACACCTGAATTAAGGAACATAAAAATTGTTGTAGACTAGGAGAAACTGAAAATTCAGTAGTGAAAAAACAAGTGCCACAATTGGTGAGGATTATACCTAACAGAGCAGTGGACAAAATGTCAGGCAAGATCATTTCATAGGCAAGACAATGGCCCACAAGCTTGGGAACAACATTCTGCTAGACAAGAAGCTTCTGCTTTTGCAGAAATAAACTTCTAAGAAACAATTTCATAGTCTTTCCCAGAAATGCATGTATGGTATTATCAAACAAAACTCTGTAAGCATTAGAATTTCTAGAATTTCTCGAATTTCTCCATTTCTAGAGTTATAACAGATCCAGGCCAAGTACAGTTGCTTGTGAACACTTCTTTGGGTGCTGACAAATCCATTTCTGTTGGTATATTCATCTGTAAATGCATGATGCACACATGGGCAATCAATCATTCTGAGGAATGTATGCTATTCAAGCCAATCAGTTTTTGCATTTTTGTAGTCAATTGCTGTTGCAGGAAATATTCAACACGTTGCTTTAAACTTTATTACATCCACAGCTGCCAGAAGGTTATTGAAATGGTATTTTTAATACACCAAAATACTGAAGGGGGATTATGGAGTTCCACCTCTTCTTTCATTATAATCATTCAGAAAATTTGTTAACCAAAACAAATTTTACTTTTTAAGATAGTATAGAGCATAAAGCAGTTCCAACATACTTTATATATCTTCATTCTGCTCTAATATGCCAACAGAAACTTTGCTATCAGTCTTATATGCAGTCTCAAATACATTGAGTTATCTACCGAGGTACTTCAAGAAATTATGAGATACATTGAGACAAAGCTTGTTTTTATTCAACTATAACAAAACCTAAAACCTCCATGACTGAGAGATGACAAGCTTCATCTCAGGTATCAGTTATCAATGTGAGCAGGTGCTATGTATTATTCAACTGACTATGAGATACTTCACTGTATCTGTAAGTGAAAAGTAAAACTCCTGTTTATTCAACTCACTCCACTACCAGTGGAATTGGGATTGGCATTAATTTTGATGGTATCATTAAATGAGTACTGCTAGAGAGTTTGTGTAGAAAATTTTAAATTATTCATTTATAATTCATTCTAAAATAAGATTATTTTTACTTTAGATACTTTCAAAAATGTTCTCGTAAGAATTAAAGAATTTTTAATAAAGCACTCTTCCATAAACTTTTAAATCTATTCATTGTACGCTAACTTTACAGTAATTCCCAAATGCTTAATGAGTTAGTTTTTTACTCAATTTAGCATGTCTATTCAAACGTGGTAGCATAAATTAAACTACAATATCTCATATATTAGGTAATGTCATTATTTTTAACTTTGAAAACCGGAGTTCTAAATTGTAAGACCTATTATAACTCTTAATTTCTTTGAAGTACAAACACAGATTTTCAATCAGCATCAAAGTTTACAAACAATTTATTTATAGGTTTGATTTCACATATTCTCTGGTTTTTACAGTTCAATTCTGAATTATTAATCCTTTGTTCTTCATGACATCATGTATTAAGGCAGAAAGTTTGCAGACAAACAGATGTACTTCCCATTCTGAAGGATATATAATTTGAGTTGACTTTCTTAATATACCACAATTCTAATTAGAGAAATTATAATCATGTGCTCATTAAAATGGATTTACTCACAGCATTTAATCTCTCTCTGTGGGATTAATCAGCATATATAATTGAAAATTTGAATAAATAAATTAACATTGACTACTTTCCTTTCTCTTACGTCAATTTTTTTCCCTTCTCTCCCCCTTCTTCTCTGCTTCCCCTCCCTGTATCAGTGTTTTATGACATTGGGTTTTTATACTGTTGAAGTATTCTTATTTGATTTGAACACATTAGCAAATCTCGGTCCATTTTTGTCTTGCAGTCTGCGTAGGTGCATTCTTTTTTGTCTAGAATTTTTATTTTGTATAAGTGGGAGGTTAAGTATAAAATGGATTAAATGATCACAAATATGGGCCATTGGGAACCAACCAAACATATTTTATAACAAATTTTTTATTAATTTTTCTTCTGCAAATTTATTTTATTTACTCTTTTCTTTGACTTTTAGGGTTTCCAGTTGATAGTTCTCTCAGAGCCAAATTCAAAGAAACCAGTTCAGACACCTGGTGGAAATTCAGTTTCAGCAGCATCTGGTGTTGTTAGTTCTCTTGTAATGTCCCGGCCCTGTGATATAGAACCCACTGAAGAATATTTCTTGAGCATTGGTCGTATATTCCATAAGATTTCCTTAAGTGGATCATCAATCACTGTTACAAGATACAGACCCAGGTAAAAGATTTTGAATTTTTATATTTAGGAAATTATTAGAGTGTAATTTAAATACATAAGGCATTTCTTGTTAAGTGGCTGGAAAATCAAATAAAAATTATGGATAAAGCAAAATGATAGCTATGAAAAAAATATAGGGGAAAATGTTTCAGGATTATTAATTAATAGTATTTCATTTTATTTTATTTTGTTTATAGATCCACTAAACAAATTCTTTGGTCATGAGGTACATCAGGGTGTATATTTATGGATATATATTTATTTATTTATTTATTCAAATTTGTTATTTTGAAGACAATGAGACTACTGTAAATAATTGCAGAAATGATACATGTCTGATGGGTATCTAATTTATAAATATATCTAAGGGACCTTTCCAAAATAAGAGGATTCTGTACATATTTTTTAATGTTGTAACACCCCAGGTTACTATATCCTACTCCAAAAACTAATTCCATAATAAGCTTCAACATGTTCATAATGTTTGCATACACTACATTTGCAACATTCATAGATTCGAACACATCATCCCATCTCTATTATTCTGGCTCCATCTTAGGGAATGAAAAATTCTCCCCTCTCTTTTTATTAGTAGTTTTGAATAGCAGGAATTTTCACAGTGAAATATAGTATAATGTATCAAATTATTATTGAGAAAATTACTCAAATTTCACTAATTTTGTTCCATTTACTTGGACATGTTTCAAAGGCTGTTGCCTTCATCTTCAGCATGGTATTAAGATGTTGCTATGTGGATTTTACAAACTTAGTGATGAGGTTATTATTGTTTGGGAGATCAAAATTAAGCAAGTTTACCTTGTTTTTCTTTATGAATATATTTTCCCACACTGTTAATTCTATGGCTTTTTGAAGAGCTTTTAAGAGTTTTGGTTCCTTTTGGAATTTGTGATTCTTTTGCCAGAAATGGTTTGCTGTTGCTGATTTTTCTGTGTGTTTATATTTTTACATTTCTCATGTGTTCCTTAAACCATATGGTAATATTTCTTTTTGTTTTACCTGTGCTAGGAAAACAATCAGGAATTTATGAAATTGGTTGCTAAGACTGTAATGTGAAATACATAGGCAAAACAAAAAGAAATATTACCCTACGGTTTAAGGAACACATGAGAAACGTAAAATATAAACACACAAAAAATCAGCAACAGCAGACCATTGCTGGCAAAAGAAAATCACAAATTCCAAAAAGAGCCAAAACTCTTAAAAGCTCTTCAAAAACTCATAGAATTAACAGTGTGGGAAAATATATTCACAAACAAAAACAAGGTAAACTTGGTTAATTTTGATCTCCCAAACAATAATAACCTCATAACTAAGTTTGTAAAATCCACATAGCAACATCTTAATACCATACCGGTAAGCAGACAATGGAACCATGCTGAAGATGAAGGCAACAGCCTTTGAAATATGTCCAAGTAAGTGGAACAAAATTAGTGAAATTTGAGTGATTTCCTCAATAACAATTTTTTATGTCTTCCCTTTCTCCTTATTTTCCTTCACACCTTCACCCCAAGATATCTGGTATGTCATTTTCATGAACTATATTCACACCATAGCCTCAATACTAGAATAAAACATCACTCTTTACTAATAATACCATTACATCAAACAACTTCATACTCTTCCTCTTTCATAGTTTTTCTTGCTCACCTTTGTAATAAATACCTTCCTTGAAATATTAGGGACTGTTGAACCATTGCACAATTTAAAACTTATTATTATTATTATTATTATTATTATTATTATTATTATTATTATTATTATTATTATTATTATTATTGTTGTTGTTATTATTATTATTATTATTATTATTATTATTAATTTATAAATTAAACCCTGATTATAATTTATATTTAATATTTTTTAAACTTTTTATTTATTAATCTATTTAGTTAACCTACTACATGTGTCTTAGGTGTATGTTTATAATTTTAATATTATGTATAAAGTAATTCTAATAGATTTATTTTGTCAATTGTAATCATCAGTATTTTTATTAGTGGTTAGGGTACTTAAAATTACTTTGCAATGAATTTACTTATAAGTTGTGCAATGAAAAGTTTTATCAACTTTATTGTATTATTTTGTGTAACATGCACTGTAAGTATACTGATAGTGTGGAAGAGAAGGCATGATGGTCTTAGCATTATCAGTTTAAATAAATTAATAATATAATTTAATCTAATCTAATTTTAATATTTCCATATATAAATATTTGGATAACAGTGTAAGAATATTTCTAAATTTATATTAATATTGTTATCTATGTGTTTATCATACTTAAATTTTGATTATATGAAGAACTCCTAAGAATTTTTAAGATTCCTGGTCAATTATAATATTGTAATACTTAGATTTTGATTATATGAAGAACTCCTAAGCATATTTGAGATTCCTGGTCAATTATTATATGGTATTTCTAAGTTCTTCATTAATAATAAAAATTATTCTATATGTGTTATGGATTTTAGCAGATATGTTATCTTTGTTGTATTATAAAAATGTGTATGAGAATTTATTAAATCCTTTATACATATTGAATATAAATTAGTAGCAGAACATGAATTTAAAGGTTAAATATTATTCTTACTGTGTTATTACAACACTACATTTCAGACATCCTTATCCTCCATTCAACATACATTACCGTTATCGCTTTCATGCTCCTCACCATGATACATACGAAGTGTCATGGGTCTCCTTCACAACAGAGAAACTGGAAAACTTCAATTGGAATTATCTGGACCATTACATCTGCACACGCGGAGATACAGATTTTGCCTTGGCTGAGGTAACTATGTAAACATAGCTTTAGTGTCAGGTGTTTGTCTACTACAAACAAGCAAATACATATGTCAGATAATTGGATGATTGAGTCAAACTACACACTCTTATTACTCCACTTATTTGTTTATAATAAGTGGTACTAGTTTCACGAACCCTTTATTCAGCTACCTGTCAATGATGTGAACAATACTACACATTATAAACAAGTAAGTGGAGCAATAAGAGTGTGTAGTTCGACTCAATCATATAATGATCTTAATTATATGATTAGCTTCACTGTACAAGTTCCAATTAACATTTCTACCTAAATTCATGTGTGCTTGTCAAGTGTAATGTTAATAGTCTTCCTAAGTAACAAACTGATAATTTAAGGACTAAACTACTCATACTTTAGAACATAACAGAAAATTCTTTTATAATATGCCATCTGCAGTTAGAGGTGGAAAGGTAAATTATATTTGAATACAGTGTGATTTGAACATTGATCTTTTTATTACTTTATTTACATACTACAATTGAGCTATGTATATGCAGAGAAGAGAAATTGACAGATGTACTCCTACAATGTAGAGATATCTGAAAGACTAGGAGGGATAGTTATTAATTCTTTTTCATATATGAACTATGAGCGATGTGAAAAGTTTACAATATAATGTATGTATATAAAGCAATAGTGGATCAGGAACTATGGCACACCATAAAGCAATAACTTCAAATCTTTCAATTAAATATAAAAATGGTTTCTTATTTGCAGCTGTTCAAATAAAACTTGATTATATATGTTTTGAAATAAATTATGCTGTTAAAGATGCTTGATCCGACAAATATTTTCAATAATATAAAAAAAACATTAAAGCAGTAGTCTGCCAAATTTAAATATGGTAATACAGGCTGTGAAGATGAACTTTGTGTGGAGATCTGGAAATTATTGGGAAGAAGTAATTCTGTTTTACAGAATTGTCATTGCCGGATCCAAAATCTCATATAGCATGACGTGTCACTTGACAGCCGTAAAGTTGGAGATACTGTAGGTAATGTTGCCAGGTAGTTCACAGCTGCTTTTCCTACTTTGTTAAAAATGTTGACATAAGCACATCATGAATCATTATTAAAGTGATGGTTTATCTTTTTCAGATTTATAATTTGTCTTTATTCTTATACTAATTATAGAAGAATTGCTTTGTTATCAAACATTGGAAATATTTTTACAGGTCTATTGGGCAAAAGAATTCAGGAATGGTCAGAGGATATATCAGATGATTTCAGGAAGGGGAGAAGAATTGTAGATAATGTTTTAATTGTTAAAATGTTGATAGATAAATACCAGATAATCATGTATTGAGACTTTGTTTTAATATATCAAAAGAGTCATTTGAATAATTCATGAATAAGAAAGATCAGGGAACATTTAATCAGAAACAGCCTAGGAGATATGTGGGCAGGAAGTGTCAATTTTGTTAAGGGGTTTAGGGTGTAAGTGAGAAAACAGTGTGAGTTATAGATAGACAATTGTTACACTTGCAGATCATACAGAAAAGTTTGTTAAAGTTTTCTAGGGATCAGATATTGGGGCTTTCAGAGAGAACTGTATATAGAGATGTGTGGGAAAAATGAAATAGAGGGGTTTTGTTTAGAAGTATGGGATTTAAGGGGCAGTAGGGGAATGTTTCCTTGTGAGATTTGTCCTATTTATGGAGAAAGTGAAGACCCAGTACATATTTTTTTTTTAATGTAAAGGGACATAAAAGTGCAGAACTGATATGATGGGTAGGAAATGATTGAAGAGGAATAAAGTAATAATGCTATGGAAAATCTTTATGGACAAGAGGCAAACCAACAGTCAGAAAATTCTTAGTAAAGTCAAAGTAAAGTGAAAGAGGAAATTTAGAAGAAACAAGTAATGTAAGAGTAAGAATGGAAGAGGCAGTAAGTGAGTTCATAAGATAGTAGAAGTTTGGAAGGAGAAGGAATCCTATTCGACTGGAGCTTCCAGTTGGTAACCACTGATGGACCACAGAATGGAAATTATGGAATATGAGAATTTTTTTGTTAAAAAAAGATTTTGTACTTGTTTGATAAATTGGGACATACTGTGGAAAAAATTACCATTGTCACAATCTAGACAATCCTTATGTTTTATAATCTACTTAGTACTTAAATAAAATTCTAAAAATTCATTCTTATGCACAAATTATTGCTATTGCTATTATATTAATTTACTTTTAGTATCTGTTCACTATTTTACACAGATAGTAGCATAATGTTTTCTGTTTCCCAAAATCTCCATTTTTTAAATTCTAATAGACTATCTCCAGCATCTATACATTCATCATGAATTGTTCATTCGTCATTCAGGTATGGCACATTGGAACTCATAGTAAAAAATACAGAAGTTTATATTGAAAAGTAAAGATATTTTTAAAAAAGCATACTGCCTCCTTTCATTGTTCGACTGTAAATTTTTCAAATGACCCTTTTAAAGTTAAAATGTTGTGTTAGTCGTAGTTAATTTATTTAAAACATTATATAATTAACTTTTATTTGTTTTTTAAAATGTTTTAAATGTGCTATAAACTAAACTATCCATACATGATGAAACTCAAATAATATGAATCTTGTTTTGTAGCATTATGGATAGCATTTTCTGAAAGCTGAAGTTTACAAGCTTCATTCACACACTTAAATTGAAAAATGAAACTGATTGATGGAACAAATTATTTATATGTTGTCACTGTGATGTGTTACACATTTTATTTCTTTAAGGCTCTGAAGTATTGGCGATTTCGAGTATACATGTTACCATTAAACCATCAAGCAACAAGGAAGATCTTGGATGGAGCAGAACACTGTGATATATACACACCCCCAACACCTGAAGAACAGGGACATTTGGTTGAGGGATTTTTGCGCTTTATAGAAACCTGGGTTAATAGAATCCGTCGTCCAAATACACATAAGAAACCTAGGGTAAGTTTTATTTTGGAATGTTAGATTTTCATTGAATAATTATATAAATTCATATTATTTTTAAAATGAGAAATGCTGGGATATACTGTTTTTTTGCTATGTATTATAGTTAAGAATTTTACTTTAAGGTACATACTGTTGCTGCTGAAAAGATAACTGAAAGCTGCATTCTTATAATTTATTTATTTCATTTTATTATACATATTTTTATGAAGTTAAACTTTTATATAACATGCAGTAAAACAAGTTGTTGGCTGTAACTTTTCTTAGGCTTTAGCAGGCGTATTTATATCTGTGCAAAAGAGGTATTGCTTTAGGTTTTAATTTTTTAGAAACATATTGTGTTGCTTTTCTCCACATTTTTAGCACTTATAGCCCCAGTGATGCACTTTTTTCTTTCCATCATTAACAGTACATTTTAATGATGGAGAGGATAAGAGTTTTTAATAAATCTAACAGAGTTAAAAGAAAAAATTGTTAATATTGCAAAAAATGCACAAAAACTGACCTCAGTTGTTCGAGGCTGGGCCACTCCTCCCGCACAACATCCGCCTCACTCTTACACCATGTTGTACCAATTGTCGGAATATGGATGAAAAGTGTTAACCTCATTTGTCATACAGTCCAAAAATGAGTCCACCAGATAACTTATCCCAAATTTGGAAAAAACGCGTGTGTGAATGTTGTTTTCCTTCTCTGAAAGAGCTTTCTGCCACCATTACCCAAGTTATTCGACAGATGAACAGTGGTTGCATGGTTAGAAAGGTAAACAAGATGTTAGTGTAAAATAACACAAATGCAATGTATGCATTTTGTTTGTGCTCTATTGTTTTGTAAATTTATTACATGTTGTTGCAGAGCAGAAGCATGCCTGGCAAAATGTTTTGTAAGAGAAGGAAGATTTAAAAAATGAAACAGAATTTTAATGTCTAATACTTGATGAGAAAATTAATTTCTAAGTATGTATATATATATAATGCTACAATGACCAGTACTTAAACAAATGGCTGATGCTCAGGATCATTTTGGTGCCCTTGATATGAATGTAATCAGTTACAGGTCCAAAATCCTCTCATTCTGTAATAAATTATTAAATTTTATTATGTGCTTAACCTGAACAAAAGAATTAAATGCAAAATTGTCAAATTTCCTTTTTCGAAATTTTTTTGCACTTATTAATGTAATTTACCACATCCACAGTAATTCCTTTACAGAAGTGAATATTGTTTCATGACAGATGACAGGAAGTCATTATGTGACAGTCACTTAGAAAGTTTTTAGGCTCACCCGTGGGCTCTATATAATGTTTCATTCTCTGGGACCACTTCTGGAGGCGCTGGTGCCAATGGTTTCTTCAAGTTCCTCACTTTATGCTCCAACTGCTTCTTCTGAGTTTAAAAATTTCTCAATTAAATGCAAAGAGTTAGGTTTGAACTGTAAAGGGAATGGATAAAACAGGAAAATGGGCGAAGGCATTGTCAAGAAAGAAAAGAAATCCCCTCTGACCTGTTTGTCATCACTTTTCTAAATTTTTGTAAATATCAAAGGAATACAAATAATAATGTACTAATGTGCAATCACTGTCCATTGATTTTCAAGTGTTACAGTAGCTAAGAAAGTGTTACTTTTTCTTCCTGAAGCTTCTTGAACAATTAGTACATTAAGAAAAATTGTAATTACGAAGCTGTAGACAATGGAGTGGTAGTAAATCCTATATTAATGTATTCAACTTGTTAACACTAACTCCACTTACTTTTTAAAAAATTGGACTAGTTTCGGGAGAGGTCTCTCCCATCATCGGCTGCTGTTGACTGACTGTTGTTCGAAATGGGGATGGATACCCATGTGTTCCTGTGGCGGTATCTGGTGGTTCTAGTAGAAACTTTTTGAGTTCATCCAGTGGCAGAAAATCAAAGTTCATTAAGTTATTCTTGTTTTTTAAAATGAAAATTCTCTCCCAAGTGGATAGTTCTATTGGGTTGTGAAGTTGTTTCAGTAATTTGAATTCTGGTTTTATATCATGATTTTTATTCCAAAAATGAGCTACTATTGCTGATTTGTCTACCTGTTTCAACCGAAAGTTCCTAAAGTGTGCTTTTTTTCGAATTTCTAAATTTCTCTTTGTTTTCCCAACATAGCTCTGATCAGAATCTGCATATTTGAATCTCATATATTCCTGATTTTTGCCCTGTGGGGATAGTGTATTTTATTGTGCAATGTAATAAGTTTTCATATATTATAATTGTTCTTTGGGGCTAATGTTTTCCTAAATTTGTTGTGGTAAGTTGTGTGGTATGTGAAACTTTTGAATTTATATCTTCGGTGTTCTTAAGTATTGAAACTTCCTTTATCGATTTTTGTCTTTTGGCTTTATTAATGATTTTTGTTACTGAGTCTTTGTTGAAACCGTTAGTTATAGCCGTCTTCATTATGTGTTGGTATTCCATTTTGTGCTCTGTTTCTGTCAATGGGATATTGATTAATCTGTGTGCTAAACTGGGAAACACTGCATATTTATATTTGATGGGGTCATAACTATAATTTTTATGTAATTTTCTGTGTGTGTTTGTTTCCTGTGAATTCCAAAGCTCAGACTATTTGTATAGATTTGTTTTGTAAATTGAGAAGTTTCAATGCATTTAGAGAATGTTTTTTTGGTATCATTGCAAATATGTCATCCACATACCTATGCCATGTCTTGAAGATTAATGGCAAGGCTTTGGTCATATGTATTTCGAAGGAACTCATGAAAAGATCTGCTAAAAATGGAGATAAAGGGTTTCCAATAGCTAGACCAGAGACTTGTTTGTAATATTTTTTACTGAAACTGAAGAAATTTTGTTGGATGCAAATATCAGTCAGTCAGACACTCAGTCAATAGCAGCTGATGATGGGGGAGACCTCTCCCGAAACTAATCCAATTTTTTAAAAAGTAAGTGGAGTTAGTGTTAACAAGTTGAATACATTAATATAGGATAATTAGTACATTGTTTCAGGGTTGAACTGATAAATACAGTTTTCATCACCTGTTACAACATCTGAAACATGCTAAGACTTGCCATTTTCAAAGTAATGAAGCATTTAATGGCACACTACCACCTAATGTTGTTCTGAGCTTCTGAGAAACTACCTGACACCCAGTGTAAAGCAGCTTTCTTCACATGAATATATGGGTGTAGGATATTCAAAATACTGCTTGATCTGATCTTCATGGGTGATTTAATGCCTTTATAGGTGATTTAGGGAAATTACAAGGACTTTTCAATAAGTCTGTGGAAACTTAAAAGATGATAGAACTAGATTATTTTTAACATTACTTTGACAACATGGTGACTGTTGAGATATAACAGGTTGTAAACAGTTAGAAACTTAGTCTATGTTTGAGAGCCATGTTCCCATTTAAATTTGTAAACTAGCATTCATAAAGGAGAAACAAATTTAATGTATTAATAAAACATTACTTTTTTAAATGGGCAGTGCCTGCAGAAACTAAGACAAAGCTGGACAAACGTTACGGCAAATCTGCACCTTAGCTTAGAAAGGGATATTATTGGCTTTGTGAGTTTTAGATGTGGCTGAATAAACATAAGCAATGCAAATCATTCTAGATGTCATGTCGAGGAAATTACTTCTGAAATTATTAAAAAATTCCATGACATAGTCCTAATTGATTGGAGACTGCTTAAGCTGTGAGTATTTCTGGAAATTGGTGCACAATATTTTGTAAAATCATTTTCTAATGAAAAAGCTTATCAGGGTGGTATATGCTGCATTTGTTAACAATTGACCAGAAAAGAGAACAAGAGAACAAGTTGTGACTTTCATGCAGAGTCTGGGACTGTTTAAGTGGAATCTAAATGAATTTCAGAGATGGTATGTGACAGCTGCCCATTCACCACCATCAGAATCAGTCAAAACAGTGGATTGCAACTGGAGAAAGCACTTTGAATAAGGCAAAAGCAAAACCCTTTGGCAGGAAAAGTGATGGCAACTGTATTTTGGGATTACCATAGTGTAATTTTAATTGATTTTTTGAAAAGGATAAAACCATAACCACTAAGTATTACGCTAAGCTACTGGAGCAATTAAACAATATGACCAAGAAGATTCATCCTCGTTTGATGAAGAAAAAGTCCTATTATAATGTGCCAGCATACAAGTCTGAATTGCAATTTAACCTCAAAATTATTGGACTTAACATATGAAATCCTTCCTAATCCCCTCATACTTTACAAATTTGATTCCCTCGAACCACTTGTGTTTCCCAACATAAAGAAATGGCTTTCAGAAAAGAAGTTCACATCAAATGAAGAGCTTGTTGCCAAAACAAATGATAAAATCGCTGGACTAAATGTATATATTTGAAAGGAGATTATAAAACAATTTTTTTTTTCCAAAAAAATTATGTCTTTATTTTTGCATGGACTTATCTAATAGCCCTCATACCTTACCATTCTGTTCTACACTTCACTGTTTTCTTTAGTCATGCTATGAACAACCTTCTAACTCTGTGTTTATCTTTAACAGAAAATATTAAATACACTAGTGAAGAGAAAAAATAATATAGGCTGTTCTGCAATCATAAACAGAACTAAAGAAAAGGCCAATTATTTTCATAATTTGGTTTAGCTTTTTCTTAAATAAAAGAAATTAAAGTTTGGAGCATGTTGCTAAACATTTATGGGAACTTGTTATTCCAAGGAGTTAGATTTGTTATGTAAACAATAATTATACAGGAAAATTTTAAGCTCTTATGTAGAGTAATTAATTTTTGAGGGAGTTAATTAGTAATTGAGATTTAACATTTTAAATCAATAATGGGGCCTTTCCTATCCGTCAATCCTGGTGGTGTAGTGGTAACCATACTTACCTTCTAAACCCAAGATCATGGCTTCAAACCCGGCCAGGATTTTTTCGGCTGTAAAAATCCTAAGTATGGCTTCCTTTAGAAGGGAAGTAAAGCCATGGGTCTCGTGTTGTACATTTACGGCACGAAAAAGAACCTTAAGCCTGAAAGAAGAGACCTCTGAGCAAAATTTGTCCGCCGATTCATGCCTGCAATTGAATGGGACGCTGATGACCTGAGATGTTAAAGAGCGTCTTTAAATAAAACGAAGAAGAAGCTTTCCTATCCTTTGCATACAAACCATGCAAACTTCACAGAACCAGTCTTTCTTGAAACTAAAGGCAGGATATTTTTGAAGACTTGGGAAACCAAGAAACAACTGTAATTTTTATGTTTCATCTCATTTTAAATCTTCCTTCTATTCTTATTAGTTAATATTATTAAACAAAAATAATTTACTGTCATTTATATTGCCTCCTTCATATAGTTTTAATTTAATTTTATGTTTTTCTTCTGCTTTTTGTTGTACCTGCATGCAAATGTTCCAGAGCCCAAGTGACAAGAACCAGCAAAGATTGATCCTTCGTCGACATAGCACGGGTTTGATATTCCTCTCCCATGGTAACAACTCTAGTAGTAGCTCACAGGTACTTGGTCATTCCAAAAGGCAGGTTTTAAAATCTTCCAGCCTTTTACAGAGCAAATCATCTTCTGAGTCTCATAACTGGGGTTTGGTTCTTCTTAGTGATTAATTTTCAGGTACTTATTTGTTCTTTTCAACTTCTTCTTTCTGTGTAAGTTGTGGCTCAGGATGAAATTTCACAAGCTCATTTAAAAAATTCCTAATACTGTTTCTTCTTCTGCTGTGACACACTTTGTTGTTGTGTTCTACTTAATTAATCTTGTGCATTTCCTTCTATCCTTCTCTTCTTTTTTGTATTTCTAAGCATGAATTTATTATTTCTTTTTTCTGTCACCAGAAATGAATTTGGTATACTAACTTTTGCAGTGATGTTTTCACAATTAATCATCCACTCAACTATCCTTGTTTTTAGCCTTCATTTCTTTTGGGTTATAGCTTAATACTTGGTAAATTAGCTAAAATATATCTCAAAGAAGCAGTCAAAGAGCAATTTAAAAACTAAATTTAAGATAAAATTGTATTGTACTGATTAGATTTTTGAAGTCATTCGATCAGAAAGAAGAGAAAAAAGGAAAGAGTTTTAAGCTCTTAAATTTTCTAATATTTAGTATTTGTAAATTATTCTTGCACTCTTACAAAGAGGGGACTTTCTGGTGCATAGGACACTAATTTTTTTTTTTAAATCTAAGATTATGAGAAATATACTGAGATGGAATAATGATATGTAAACAAAATTTTCTAAAAGTATAAAAATTGCTGTGATTGCCTGCAGACAAGCAGTTTAATGGAGAAGGAACTGGGCAAGGAACCTAGTAGATAGACTGTGTTTGATTCTTTTATGGTTGTTTTTAAATGCAAAATATGGTAGAGAAATTCAAGTGCTATATATTTAGTATTGAATTGAATTTATTTACCAATAATACTTCTGCATAAACAGTTAACAATTTTCAATTGACTACTGTACCTTGGTCTCTGGTTCATCAGTGATTATTCACTGGAATTTCCTGAAGACTCGGGCAATATTCATAAATATATACAAATACTAGCAAACCAACCAACCATTATCTTTACCAATTTTGTAGTAAACATTTATGAATATTTAACAAAGTAACATACTTAACCTACATTATAATATTAATAAATCTAACATCCATCTGTACAAGGCCTCTTTACACATAACCCCCAGGTGTTATTTCCATAATGAAACACCCTGTTTCTTATATTTCCATTGTTAGTGCTATTTTATCAATCATACCCTAATTCTTTCATCCTTCGCAACTATTCAGTCCATCTTAGTTTTATTTTTCCTAAGTATTTCTCTATCATTTTATTTATCTTTGTTCCCATATCAGTCAACATGTGCACTACACTTTCTTTCTGTAATTTATCCCATTTCACTTCCCATACACCCTCCTTCCATCTCTTTACCCCTTCACCCTCTAATAAACAATGAAATCTTCCTTCAGGTTCTTGATACATAACTTACCCTTCCCTATTTTCTCCTCTGAAACCCTTTAAAAACAGTGCTCCGGCTCAAATCCAGGCCAGCCAGCCAAATCCAGCTCCCAAATTTATCATAAAAATGCACATATTTCTCTCCCCACACTCCTTTTGAATTATTCTGTACAATTTTAAAGCTCTAAAACTAACCCAAATCTCTTGCCTCTCTATATCTTCAATTCTTTGCATGGCTTCCTTCCAAAACCCTTGTGTACTTTTATCTCTAATTCCCAATTTCTTTCATTATTTCCCCACTTCTCCCATTCAGCTGTTACCTCTCATTAATTCATTTTGATATTTCATACACTCTTATATTTAGTTATGTTAATAGAAGTTAACAATCACAAAATATATAACAAATCAATAGAGTATTACTCATTTGCAACTTCAGGATAAATCATTTATATATGAATAAGATCATGTGATATATGTCGTACTAAACACATATTGATTCATTTACTTGTATGATATTTGGAACCGGTTTCAAACACCTTTGTCTTCATCTTCAGCCAAGGGTAAAACTGGTTGGAGAATCCAACAGCTCTGTAGAGATGAAGCGCTGACCTGGTGGTGTTTTAATGTACTTAAAATTGGTGTTTTCTACCTTTGGAATATCAAAGTTCATTAATCGATCTCTGTATTTATGAATGTAAATTTTTTCCCAAGTATTCAGTTCTATGTGTCCCTGAGAGTCTCTTTTAATAAATCCACCCTCTTCACAATATCATGGTTTTTAGTCCAAAAATGATATGCAGCAGCTGGTCTATTTGTATGTTTATATTTTATGTTCCTGAAATGCTCTTCTAAATGTGTGCCGATATTTCTCTTTGTTTTTCCGATATAGATCTTTTCACAATCTGCACATATTATTCTGTAGATACCTGCTTTTTTCCCTTGTGGGGTGTTTATAGCTGTTTAGTCTTTCAAAATATTTTCTGAATTAAATCTGTTGATGGGTGCTGATTTTATATTTCAAAATAGTTGTAAAGGTTTCAGTATAAAATTATCACTCATCAACAGATTTAATTTATATCTGATTTTATATTTCAAATAGTTGTAAAGGTTTCAGTATAAAATTATCACTCATCAACAGATTTAATTTAGGAAATATTTTGAAAGACCAGACGGCTGTATACACCCCACAAGAGAAAAACGCAAGTATTTACAGAATAACCTGTGTAGATTGTGGAAAGATTTATATCGGAAAAACAAAGAGAAATATAGGCATACGTTTAGAAGAGCATTTCAGGAACTTAAAATATAAACAGATAGATAGATCAGCTGTGGCATATCATTTTTGGGTTAAAATTCATGATATTTTGAAGAGGATGGATTTATTAAAAGAGATGCAGGGACATATAGAACTGGATACTTGGGAAAAAATTTGCATTCATAAATAAAGAGATCAATTAATAAACTTTGATATTCCAAAGATAGAAAACATCAATTTTAAGTACATTAAAACACCACCAGGGCGGCGCTTCATCTCTACAGAGATGTTGGATTCTCCAACCAGTCATACCATTGGCCGAAGAAGAAGACAAAGGTGTTCGAAACCGGTTCCAAATATCACACAAGTAAATGAAACAATATGAGTGTTTATATGATGATTTTATTCACATGATTTTATTCATATGACTTGGCTTCACTGTATGAGTTCCATATATTTTTTAAAATAAGTTCCTTTTTAAAAATATGTTTTAATTAAATATTCTAGTGTTATTTTAATAGCAAATTAATAAAGCATTCTTTTAATTTTACACACATTACATCTGATATAACAACTCAACTTAATCACTGTCTTGAGTATTTAACAATGTATAAAAACCACTGCTAATGTGATATTTTTGCTGTAAGATAAGGTCAGCAGAAGTGTGTATAGGAGCAACAAGGGAGGTGTTGTCAACATACAAGTAAGGTAAAAAAGAAATGTGCCCTATACAGTGCATCTGTTCACATTAGCAGTGGTTTTTATACATTGTTAAAATACTATAATTTGTAAAATACAGTTAAGGGAACAAACTAAATACTGTGTCAAATACTAGAAGAACCTCTCTTTCTGATGGTGTAAGAATCCTAAAAAATACTGAATAATTTGGGAGATAATAAAAGATCAATTCTTCTTATGGTTTGGTTTTATTTTTTTTTTTTAAATCTTTTAATGCATTTTTATTCATAGTTATATGTTTGAGTAGTAAAAAATTGACTTTGATTTACTAGAATTTGTAATCATATTTTAAGCACTCTTAAAACTGTTATTTGTGTAAATGTTCAAAATATTTCATGTGTGCAACTGATTATAGCATCTTTTAAGGCTTTAAAGTAGATGAGATCAATTTTGGAAATATAATACAGGACTCTGTTTGACTTAATCTCAATGTGATTTTGAAGAATGCAACATTTATTAGGTAGCCATGTTTAAGGTTTAGTAATATTGATAATTCCAAAGGGTTTCAAGGCCTTTGGTATTGATTACTTTTTAACTTTTACATTATCGCTGTTAATATCTATCCTTTAGTATCAGCAATTGTTGATTGTATATAGGCTGATTCAGAAAAGAGACATTGGACTTAAGGAGTCTTCAGGAAACCCTGTGCAGTTGTACAGGCATTGTTTAAAGTAAATAAAGGGACATTTTTATGTATATTTTTACCTTTAAAAACAATTATTAGATGAAACAAATTTATGATAACACACTTAAGCTGGAAATGCATTTATCTAAAGTTGCTTGCAATTGTCATTATTAACTAAGGAGGAATTGCTCCAAACTAGCACTGAACTTGATTGAGAACACACCTTTTACTTGAAATGCAGCAGTCATCTTAATCAATGTTCAGGATAGTCATTTTTGCTATGATGAATGAATGATGTTTATTTTAGATGAGCTCAGGAATTTAAAATGCTAATATAACTCAGCGTTCATCCTGTGACTTAGAAACGTCAGTAGGCAGATAAACTCAAGTAGAGGTTAAATCTGCACCATTTTGCTGAGTGTCAATCTGCACCCTTCAGATTGACACTCTGACCACCTCTAATGGGATAGGATGCAGTGATTGTAAGTTTGACTTGCCAGGTTTATTCTGTGATTCACATTTTTCATTAAGTATCACTCCAAACATATAACAGCACCCACTCTGTTTTTGTCCCTTTTTTAACGAATATCCTCATACTTTACCGCCTTGAGTGTCCAAGGTCATTAAAGTGCAGAGTTGTGAGTGGGAGCTCTGGGGTTTGATTCCCACCAGGACTGTCCTCCCTGACTGAGGTTTTGTCCAGGTTTTCCTCAGTCCTCATAAATGGCAAAAGCTGAGGAGGTACCCTAAACTTAGGAACGCTTCCTTTCTTAAAGAAAAATCCTTTTCCAATTTATTACTTCATCTCATATATCATCAGCATCCACTGTCTGCAATGCCTCAATGGTTAAAACAGGCATTAAATACTATTAAAAAAATCCTCATACTTTTTTGTAATATAATGAATTAATAAATATAAACACTGACAAATATCACATAACGTTATTTTATGTATTAATCAGACAAAAGTATCAACAGAATGCATTTAAGGTAAGGATTTTGCCAGTAATTATATCTATGCGTATGAGTAGTGACTGACAGAGATAATTTAATCTACTTACAGACAAGCGTGGTTGGCAATTCTCCTTTCAGGGAGAGACTGGGAAGCAACAGAGTCTTAGAAAAACCACGCCCAAGGTTTGTTGTGAGCCCCCCTGCATTTTTCTGCTTGTTTCATGTTTGCTTTGTCTCAAAACTCAAATGTTTGTTCCAACAGCATGTTGAAAGCATTGTGACAAGCCCAATAGCCACATGAGCATTATATACCTTTTTACAGCTAGTTGGGACTGCAACAGTGGTGGTGGAATGCTGGTGATGATTTGTTTTTCATGGGTACTAGGCACATCCATTCATGCCAGTGCTGAGATATGTCTGCAATGGAACATTTGCTTTATCACACAATGCTTTGATATTATGCACAATACTTAAGCTTTCTATCTTCATTTGCTTTGATCTTTTTCTCCCCTAAAACCTGCACAGCATACGGATGTTCTAGATATCAATTGTATGAATGAAGAGGCAAATAATACAGTATCTAACACTCTATGCTTAGCACTAAACTATCTGAGCTGAAAGCACAACATTTTTGAATTCAGGTAACTTCAAATATCTTCTATAGAAGAACTGAAAGATTTTTGTGAATAAAATATGTTGATATAACCTTCCATCTTCAGAAATGCATAACCTGCTGCTAACACTTACCTCCCCCCCCAAAAAAAAGAAAGTACTGTTTATCAGTTCTATACTTTTATTTAATAAAATATGCACTAATATCTCCAGTAGATATAATATTTTATCTACTGGAGATTTTATACTTGTTTTCTCTGTGTTGATCCCTGAATATTTTGAAATTGAAAATGCATTAATATACTTATACTTAAGGTAATTATTAAACCATAATACTATTTTGTTTCGTTGCATCTGAAGATGCAAGTTTTTAGGCTCTCATTCCAAAAAGAACTTCATTTGCATACTTGTAAAACTAATCTATTAATTATTTTTATTATTATAATAATAATAATAATAATAATAATAATAATAATGATGATGATGATAACAATAATAATAATAATAATAATAACAACAACAACAACAACAACAACCTGAGTGGGTATTGAGGTTTTAGATTTTACTATATTGGGTTAGTGTCTGTCACTCATCTTTTATGGCACACTGTAAAGTGATATCTGTCACATCTGCAGCCCCACAAACACACACATACACATACATCTATCTCTGGGGTTATGGTATGATTTGTCCATGCATATTGTGTGGTGAAAAACTGTAACTGTGGGTGGCATATAACATGTCTATGCTTCTGGGTTTCTTTAATCAGAAAGACATTTGACCTATTAAGTAAAGAAATACTGTTAATGAAGATCATAGATATGATCGGGAACTCATGCACTAGCCAGATCATTAGAAAATATTCTATCAGTCAATTTTTTTAAAAATTAATGATAGCAACACCATATTACCTTCAAACAAATGGGATACTGGAAGCAGATCCTATGAGCCTATATTATACTATAATATATATATATAATGTTTTTATTATTATGTTTCTAGTTATGTGGAACCAGGAGTATTTGATTGTAATAAGCTTACTTTATAGCTAAATTATATAAATATAAACTAGGTAAAAGGATATGTCTTGTTGCAGAAAGTATATGCTGATGAGTAAGGTTAACTGGGTATAATAGGATATTTGTGTTAAGCACTGGCTACTACTTTAGGCATCAAGCTTTACTCAGTAGTCTGTAATTACAACACAGAACTCTCTCAATAGTGGAGTGCTTGTTCAGAAAGCTTTCCACCATCCATTGTTATATATTTTTTCCCTTATAGCTGGCAATTTTGTTGTTACATGGGAAACAAAATAGAAATAGGTGTAAAGAAATAAGAGGAAGAAAAATAAAAGATACCTAGTAGAATAAGTGAATGAAAATGTACAGTGTTGCATATTAATTGCTTTAGAATTAATTCCAGGAGATAAATTCCAGTATACTGTGCATTTTGAATGTTTCATTTCTGCTATTTATCCTTCCCTAAACTTTATGTGAATTGGAGTTTACAGTGAATTTTGTGTGTCAATTTATGGGTTTGGGACCCCTTTGTATGTGTGTTGTTTGCTTGCGTTACACATTTAAAATAAAATTTGATGTTCTCAGCTGAGATTTGTTAAGAAAAAGCACATACCATTTCATGTTAATGTGGTTTTATCAGATTGCTCGAAGATCACCATTCCCTTTTCATATTAAAAAAATGTTAAGAAAATAGTGTTACAGAAGTGGAATAGAAGGAAAGTTTCCTTAGGATATTCATAAAGTGAAGCATCATCTAGGAAGAACAGACATTCATCATACTTATGAAGTAACAAAGTTTAACATCTTTTAAGAAATAATTTATATTATGTTGAAAGTGTTTTGCTATTATTAATATTGATATAATGCTATTCAAAACTTTGTTATTCAAAGATTGTTGCCTGTACTGAACTTTTTTTGCATCTGAGTGATGTTTGATAGTATTAAACAGTATATATACAGTGGACTCTTTTTAATTTCAATTCCAAGGAAATATGGGAAGGAGAGGGGGTAATGGAACTATCCAACATTTGAATTAGCAAAAACTTATGCATATTTTTAAAGAAGATCAATAAAACAAGATTATTTTGCATGAAAATAATCTACATGCCTTGGAGCCTATCTTAAAAAATTGTTTATTTTGTGTTGTCCTATTGTGCAAGACAAAACTCTACTCACTGTAATGAAGCTAGCAGTAAATGAAATTGTTTTTAATGCAGGCCAATATTTTGGATAGTATTGCATAGTCTTTAGCAATGTCACATTTCTTCTTTATATTTTAACACTTCCTTTAAAATTGCTACCTTTTCTCTGATGTTAAGCTCCTATACATGCCATGCTCTGACATTGCAAACTTTACATGGACAAATCACAGCTAACAATTTAGGGTCCTTTGGTCACTAACTTCAATACAGTAGATTTTAAAAAGTTTAGTTCTTATCAATTTTAATGCATGAGGATGTTTGAAGGACAAACACCTACACAAAAGAGGTGAGAAAATATCTTTATTCAGGAGATGGTAAAAGCTGCAGGTATAGTACAAGCAAGCAAAACTACTATAGCTGCCTGTGGACAAGTGTAAACCAGTTGAAATTGCATTATTCTGTTTGCAATCTAACCACTGCTAAAAATTATTTGAAATACTTATTATAACAACATAAATGGAAATTTAGGAATAAGTACTGCTTTTTGAATAAATAGACAAAAAATTTTAACTTTGTTTTCAACAAGAGTTTCAAGGGGAATAAATTTCTGTTTGAATTGTCCACATTTGAGTTCAAAAGAGGCCACTGTATATTACCAAAGATACCATGGTAATTAGAGCATAAACATAATTGCAGTACAGCACATTTCATTTGGTGGTAAGATAACATTATTAGTGATTGTATTGTATTGATTTTGTAGGTCAAACAGAGGCTAGAAAAAGGTTATTTTCAATGAAATTGTTTAGTACAATAAAAGCTTCCAAATACCATGAAGCTCTGTTGTTGGGAAAGAGAGAATCCTTCCTGCCAGAAGCTGACTCTTCCTATATGATGAATGATTTTAGGATTATCTGCAAGTCATGCTCCTGTATGCATGTAAACAATATGTGTTATCAGTGGCATGCAGTGAACCGTTTTTATATCCCATTAGTCAAATAAATGTCAAAAATTGTACTCCAAAATAGAAGGCTTTAGTCTTAAGTTTGGGCTCACATGGTGTTTTATATCTTGGATACTAGGCATCTCACAGCCAGTGGTACCATACTTGAACTCTGCTTCCTAAAATATGTATAAAATCTCACCTTACAGAAAATGCTGGAATTGTCATTCTCCCTCGGCTAAGCATATATTGTTAAGGAAATTATATTCTAATTAAGTTTGACCATCATAATGTTTCTGATTTCATTGCTAATGTTTTCCGTTACATTCTGAAAATAACCATTTCTGCCAATTTTGGGAGTTATTCTGTTGGTGAATGTTCAAGAAGGAATCATTTTCATATAGCTTTTCATCTGTTAAAACTGTACATTTTCACTATGTTGAATTTTTTTTTTTTTTTTTTTTTTTTTTTGCAGGGGGTGAGATTGTTTTGCATGGAATCATATTTGTGTAGTATCATGAATTGCAGTTCTGGAAGGGGACAGTTGATCAGGAGAACTTTGAATAAATTCTGCACACTTATAATGAACTCTTTTTATCATTCTTATCGATCATTGCATGCCACTGATTTACCTTACCTATTAAAACATTTAAATATCAGTAATATCATCCTGTTACCTGTCATTGATACCCTGATTCATCTAAAAGAAATGTGTTCTTAACAAATGCAGAATAGTGTTAACAAATGTCAATAATTTCTATATAATAAAAGATTGAAATATGCTTAGTTTAGAGAAGTAGAAATTCTCTTCTAAGCTGCACTGCTTGCATGGTGTCATGAATGACTTCAGCCAGAGTTTATGTTGCTATGTTTGTGTGGTTTGCTGGTCTCATTGTATCCTTTCTCTGCTAGGAAAAGCATGGCTCTAATCGCATGGTCGAGAGGACTTCAAACAGGTTAGTATGTCAATAGTATAGTAGCTGCATACTACAAATGCTAAACTACAATAGTAGCTTGCTTGTTCACTGAATGAATGTCTGGTTGGCACAAACAGTAATCAGGCAGATGTACAGCATGTATCCCCTCCCTTTTTTAATAGTGTTTAATGCCTGTTTTAACTACTGAGGCATCACAAGCAGTTGCATGTATCCTTGAAGGTGCTAAAAACTTAGATAATAGAAATCAAAAAGAATAAATTGACTGTAGGAAGCAGTCTGGAAAGGCACTGATTGGTTGTTAACAGCCTTTAAGATGTATGATAAAAATAGTGACAGAAGCCATTGATTTTATTAATCATAATAATTATTATTAACTGATACAATTTAAAAAAAAAGTTTGGATCCTTAATCATAAAATTATGTTGTATTACAGCATATGTTCAAAATGACACCTGCTGTCAGATGCATTGCTGCATGGTGCTAACAATTTCACTTTCTTTAAAGTTTTGGGACAATTCTGATGATGTCACATGTACTGGATGAGCAGATTATCTGCGAAATATGAGTTCAGTGAGGTTCAGGGTAGGCTGGCAACAGAAATTTTTTGTTCAACTTGTGACACTATAGTGACTGTCTAATGAATTATTATTAACTTGCATCTAGAAAGCCATGTACTCATTGATGTCATGCAAGGAGATGCCGGAACTGCCTGCCTTCATTTTCCATACTTTTCTGGCATCAGATTAATAAATTATTAATTGTTCTGCTTAATTCTCTTTGAGAAATTGAATTAACCTTTTAACAAATGTTATTCTTGACTTTGTTTAGGTAGTGTAGATTTATCCTGTACACTTTATCTTTTAATAATAAATAATAATCACAGGGGTGGTCATTGGTATTCTAGGATAGCAACCTCTTCTCTGGACCCATGATTTGTATCCAGCTAAGTCAATAGATTTTTAAGGCATAAAAATCTTGAGTGGGAAGGAATTTAAGCCATAGGTCCCCTTTCAAAAATATTCAGCACATTAAAGAGCTGCTTGAAAAAAATGAGGTCCTGTGTAAAATTATTAGCCTTTTCACATCGTGTAATACCTTAGTTCCATGTATGATGGGACAAAGGCAACAGACTTTCCATTTGTCTGTATGTCTTCTGTATGAATGAATTTATTTCAACAAATAACGTTACAATTAAATTTACATATTTTTTCCTCCCCACCTTTGTAAGTTTCATAACTTCCTAAATTACAGCACTTTAGAAATTATACCTTTTCAATACATTTTCCTTTAATTTGATTTATTTAACTAATTCCTGGACCCTTGTCTTTGATCATCAGCAATTTCCTACCAAAATATCTGGAAGACTTGTGTTTTGGTATCCTATTAAAATTAAAATTTATTACAAATATACCCCTACAGGCTACATCTACATACTTAATAATGATAACAAAATGAAATAAAAATAAAATTTGACAAATAGGAATAGTGCCTTCAGCAATTCCAGAAGGCACTAGATCCAACAAAATTTAATATCCCATATATTTAGCAAATTAAAACTCTCTACTTCACTACCCTACATTTCTGCATTTCCTGGGGCCCGATATATATATATATATATACACACCCAAGTTATAGGGCCCTTCTTTATATTTCGATATAACCCCTGACTCTACACTTTCTTGCCATGCTTACTAATTTTTTTCAATAATTTTGCTTTCACTGTATTAAATAAATATCAATTACCACCGTGTCTTTTCTTGATTTAACATTCAACATCTTTTTCCCTGTAATTTCTTTTGGTAGATTGAACCATCTTTGCATTCCCGTTTCTCCCTAAGAAACTTAGTTTCCTCACATTCTAATAATATATGCCAATTGTTGTCTTTCTGGCTACAGAATGGACATTTATCCAACTGTCCCCTTGCTCTTAAACCCTTCAATTTCAAAGCCCTTGTTCTTGCCCATGCAAAGCCTTCTCTACTGCTTTATCACATATTTGAACATAATATTCCCTGCTCCAAACCCCTTTCATTTCTGTATATACATTCAATGACGTTTGGAAAGTAAAACTAGCAAATATTTCTTGCCTTTCAATGTCTTTGATTCTTAACCTATTTTCTTTCCAGAAATCCCTTCCTAATGATCCCTAGTTCTGAACATGTCCCCTAAACCAATTTTTTCAACATTTTCCTTTACCTTGTTAAGTCAAGTGGCACCTTGATTAAGCCTTTGCTGACCTACCAAACACGGATATAAAACACTGTTCATCTGAATTTATAATTCTAAACTAGTATTTCAATACTCTCTCCATAATTCTCCCTTTACTTCCTTTTATTCCTAGTTCTACTTAAGCACACCATTTGGCAAGCCCAGTATTTGTTTGCAGTTTCTATATATTATATTCACTTTAGCCTACCCTTTCTGTAAACCCCCAATCTCTGCTCTGTAGAGCATTTTAATCTTTCCAAATAATTTACTTGCATCCCTGGTATTTTGTCCAAACAACCCTTATAACTTTCAGAGAAAACTTCCATTTAGCTAGTATCATCTTATTTTGATCACTCCATCCACCCTTACTATTTAATCTTACTCCATAGTAATCAAATTTGTTAACCACCTCAATTTCTCTTCCTTCCGGCATCATTTATAATCTTTCCTTAACTTGTTATCCTTTTTAAAAAACCACCATTTTTGATTTTCTTAGATTAATATGCAAACTCCACTTCTTGCAAAAATTAATTGATTTAATTAATCCCACATTAGATATTGATCCTTCAACAAGATCATCAGCAAATAATAAACCAAGTATTCCACTATTGTTAATTATTGATACATGACTATTTTTTTCATTAATTTCCTGCCCTCTGTAAGAAAATATTATAATTGAAACATTACCTTGGTAACTGAAACCTCTCTCTTGTGCCAGAATGAAATGACAAGTACTAACAACAAGGCAATGGGTTAAATCAGAGGTAGAGTGACCCATATTTTGTTATTAATGTTTGTTGAACACATGTATTATGCATGATTTCTTCTCATTTGTTTGTCCTCATTAAAAAACAGCAGAAAAGAAGTCCGGCATGTACTGAATAAAACACTTAATAATAATTTTAAATACATAGGTTAACTTAGAGAAATTTGGAAATCAGGAGGAAAGAACATGTTAGAAATGTTCAACTAAAATAATTGGAAAAATGAGCAGTAACAGCTCATTTTTAGGCACTTAATCACAAAATTAAGCAATAAGCCATTTTGTTAAAAGAAATGCATACTCCAAATGAACAACTTAATTTTAAAAAAATAGAGATAGAGGTAAGTTAATGAATTTTGGCATTCTACCTTTGAACAAATTCAGTAAATTCCTATTCCAGCCATAGATATGAATAGAGAAGCAATTCAGATTAAGCCACAGTCGCACTAGATAGCCCTAAACTTACAAAGCAGTCGGTAAACAAGTGAGGATGGAAACAAAGGTTCCCAAATTAGGCTAAATTTTCAAATTTGTAAGTGAAGTTTGTGAAATTTTCAAACACACACAATTTTAAAGATATTATAATTTCACTGTCAGTAACTTTTAAACACATTTAACTATAGTATTTACAAAGCTGTTGAGAATGGAGTGGTAATATATCATATATGTATGTGTGTGTGTGTATATATATATATATATATATATATATATAAATACCTAAGTTTAGGACATACTTAACTATTACTTCATGAATTTGCTGCATGTGCTGCCATAAGGTTCTGCTAGAAAAATGCAAATTACTTTCCCTCAAAGTTAATACAGCTAAAAAGGTTGCAAAATGAATTACAGATACCTATTGACCATGCATTGCTTACTCCAAATAATTAGGCCTATTATTTAGTCATTGTTAAGTTATACCATACTTATTTTATGGTTATGAAGGGGGTTTCTCATGGAGTAGATCAGGATTTTCAGAATTCCAGTATTGACACTTTTGCAAATTAATATATCTATTTAAATCAAGCCAAGCTTTGTCAGGAAACAGAATAAGGTGAAGGATTCTCTGGCACTTCAGTTATTATTCATTCTTCGTAAGGGTCCTAAAGTAGGATATATAGCTTTATTTCAGCCTTTTGTGGATGCTGTTAAATTATTTTTCACAGAATCTATTCCCGGCTACAGAATTGCCCAATTTAAGTTCTTGCACAATAGTAAATTTGTAATCTTTCATATAAAAGAGTAAAACATTCCCTTTTAGTTGGAAAGATGGTGAAGAGATTTTGGGAGACTGCTCTAGGTGATATCCAGTGCAATTTACAGTTTCATCTCTGAGTACTGTATACCATCTTTGCTTCTTAGCTATGACACTTTCTGTTTTGCAAAATTTATTAACATATTATGAATTGTGCTAAACTCCAACACTTGGGAACTTCTCTTAAAACAATCTCTTGTCAGTAGAAACTCTCGATGGGGATATGAATCATCAATGAACACACAATAAGGAAAAGAATAATCATGTCTATTATTTTCTATATTTCTCATAGCAGACTGTATACAAAACAGCAACAAACACCTGCGTTTGATTTATGTTATGGTAAGAGACTGCATACCTCAGTGCATCATATGTCCTGGCAGGTTATTATAGTAGGACTTAACTCAAAATGTCAACCAAATTGAAGCTAACCTTCTCCTGAGGTTCTGCCATGCTCATATTTTGTAAATTATCTGCCCATCCGCTTGTTAGTACCCTTGCTAAAATACCATATTTTTAGACATAACCGTTAAAGGGAGGGAAGGAAAAAAGAAACGAGTGTATTTCAGCATCAAATGAAAGTGTTAATTGTTTTAAAATCAATTTTGTGAAAAGCAAGAGACTGAAATAAATATCTACTATACCAAATTAACATTCAAAACTATCATAAAAATAAGAACCATTGCTTTTATAATTAGAAATGTTAATTGGAACTTGTACAGCAAAGCTAATCTAAAATCTAATCTAAAGCTAAAGCTAAAATTAAGATCATTGTATGATTGAGTAGAACTACACACTCTTATCGTTCCACTTACTTGTTTATAATATACTTTTATATTATCTGCATATTTTGAGAGATAAACTAACAAATGTGTTTAAATTTGAACTACCAATCATTGTGCTTTTTCTCCTATGTACTTCCTGTATAAATATTCAGTAGTTTTCATTTTATTGTTTATGTTCACATAGCATAACCGTTATAATTCTTAGTAAACCAAATTATAACTTTTGAATTTTGTGATGTTTTAAAATCGCATATATGGAGGCAAACTAAATTATATTGGCAGTATCTAGTGATACTACTACTCTGAACATCTGCGAGGAAGTTCAGTCAAAATCCAAATCCACATCCACAAAAACTGGATTCATATACATGCTGTCTCTGTGCTGCAGTTCAGATCATTAAAACTTTTGAAAACTATTTCCCAGAAATTTCTTTTTTTACTTATTCACATTTTGAACTGAAGGGGCTAAGAGGTAAAAATTGAAACAAAGCACAGGCACTGGCTTCAGAGAAAGATGCAATTTTCATTTTCTCTGTTTTGCGGTTCATATCAGAAAAATAAAAAAAATAAAATTGTGTTGACCTGCACAGTAAGGAATTTGAGCAATTTTTAAGTGATACTATACTAGGCATGCTCTGCAAGTTTTTGCTTCAATTTTGTACATACAAGAACTGGAAAGAAAGTAATAGCAATAATTTCATTGTAAACCATTTATTCCAAAACTTGAAGATTTGTACATTCCTTCACATCCTGTGGTACTTAATAACCATTGCCACATTTCTGAATGACATCTGATACCCATACCTAAGCCGGTTTAATTGCCACAGGATATTTGGAGACCAGTTGACATTCCCTCACATTCCTGCCTTATGCCACCTCAGTTTTAGTCCATTCACACTGCTCATTTTTAGAAAACATTGCTTTAGGGTGCTCCAGTTTTTCCATTACTACTATTACTACTACTACTACAACTCGACAGCTTTATATTTCTCTGCCTACATGCACTGCACTACTAACGCTGATTATGTTAAATAGCTATGCCCTTCTTATAGATGTTGCTCCTACTTTCTTTTCAGCCCTTGCAAAAAACTTTCACAGAACAATGACTACAACATAGGCAGATTTCTATAATTTATTATGTTTCAAATGTTTACATAATCACTTTTTTCTTAGTATGGTATTCATATACATTATTATTAAAAGTTGCAGCCTCAGGTATTTAACTAATTGTAATGCTTTTTTTTGAGATCATACAATTACAGTATCCATTTCAAGTTTCCTAGGGACAAAAATGTAACAGAGAGGCCCATATCTGGACTACTTTAAGAAGGATGTAAAAGCATAAGCCAATTGGTTATTGCTTTTGTGCACATTGTCATAAAGAAGAATCTAGGTCATATTTTAGTCAGGTGCAATTCAATGAATTCTTTCTTACAACACATTTATACCTTAATTTGCTAATGCAAGATTTTGTTCTGAACCAATCAGGATTTATCCATATCCACACCAGGGAAGATTATTCTCTATTGACTAGCTACTCATAGAGACTCTCGCTGTAAAGGAACTAATTTCCTCTTATGCTTCACTTTCTGATAATGACCACAGAGCTGTAGATTTATTTTGTGCCTATAAAAACTTGCCTATAGATTGTTCAAAGTTCAAATTTATCATCTTGACATGCCTGATAACCTAGAAGCCATAATCAACAGATTTTTATTTCCTTACAGCTATCAAAATTGATTCTTGTGTTTATTCATAAGAAGTCCTTGTGCAGCATCCTATCTTTATTGTGAAAAACTATACTTATAGTTTTACTGAGAGAAAATTTGCTTTTAAGCTGTGACACCCTATTGTGCTGCTTTTATTTATATTTTTGTCTTAGGATTATAATAGTGATGCAGGTTTCACAGCACACCATCTATTATTATGTTTATCAGAAATTCTCCATTCTCCTCCTAATATTGCTGAAGTAATGTTTCCTTTTTCTATCTAATGATCGTTATGATTATCGTAGTTTATTATTTAATTCAGAATTATGCTTAAGTAAGTCTTGCAATTTTGAGGATCAAAAAGTAAAAAAGTAGTGTCTATTTAATACACACTGGTCACTATGACTAAAACTCCATAAGCAAACTGGAAAATTTATATAGCAATTTCTTTTTACAAGAATATTTAACAAAAAATAAAATTAATTTAAAAAAATAATAATACGGAGAAGGAATACTGTTAGGCCATTGTTTACATCATATTACTTTTCATTATAAAAGTACCTAAAGTAAACTTTTTTTAAATGCTCTAAAATGTGCATATCACTAGTTGTTACACATACTCTAATTGCTGTTATCAATAAAAAGTTGTTAAAAGCACTGAAATCATAACTGTTGTTATTTCTAGTTTATCCACTTTTTGGCAGCATATGCTCTGTTTTCATAAAAATGAAGTGATGAATCTTCAATAAAAATAAGAAGCCAATGCCTATGTTGTTAATTGAATGGGTTTAGAACTGTGCTTTTCTATTCTAAAGGTTGCACAGTGTATTCATTGTTAGAAAACAATGTGTGTATGATCATTTTTTCAATAATATGTTGCTTTTCTGAAGTTTTGAAATTTATAAATATTTCATGCATTTAAAAAAAATGGTTTGTAGTGTAACTAAATTTAACAGATTTTAGTTGAATGTATTATATGGCTGTTGTTGAAAAATCTTAAAATTCATCTTGTAACACAATAACATAAATTTGGATAAATTATGAAGTTGTTCCTCATATCTTCTAAGGAAGTTTCATAACTTCAGTTCAAATTGAAATTCATTATTGTATTAGAAAAAGAAATAATACATTTTTACAAAATCTGCTTATTGTGCAGTTTGGAAAAAATCAAAAGTGGGACTACACCAAGGCAGTAATTTGCACTATAAAGTATGCCACATTTTTGACACACAACCAAATTTGATTCTGGCATAGTGCCATTAATATATATGTGAAAAGAACCTTTGCTTACACTTTAGACTATGTGCTTGCCACTTTTTTTCTTATTGTTAATTTTATGTAGAATAGGGTGGCAATGATTTTCATAGATTAACTAACAATACTAAATAACAAGAAAAATCTAGACTATAGAAATAATGAATAATGTGAAAGTAAATATACTGTTTGTCCAAAGAAACATTCTATAATTATAAATTGTTATAATTTCATAACTATGTGCATTAAAACTTTATATTAATGCCATTAGAAAGAATGGCTCAAATAAATTTATGTTTTGAATATTGCAGAATGTGTAGTTGTTTACAGAAACAATAAATGGCACCATAAGAAAAAAGCACAGTTTTTCTCACCATTTGTTGCATTGTTGAACTGAAGCAAATTGTGTGAAAAATTATGAGGCTGTTTACATTTCAATTCAGCTGTTATTTAATGAGTTAATGGCAAAGTCATAGGAACTTAGTTGAAGTATTTGTACATTGATATGTAGTCCTAAGAAATCTCTGCATAAAGCTAGCCAGCAGTTAAGCAATCCACTGTGTTCAGGATCCTACATATTTGTCTGAGGTTTCACCCATACGCTGCAATTAGTGCATAAGTTGAAAACTAATGATCCTTCAAAATTACTTGCTTTCTGTAAACTTCCTATTGAGTCCATCCCAGGAGATATGTTAGAGCACCGAATGAGTGGGAATATTGCCTTGATCTGCAGCGTGACACATGAATGAATAAATGAGAGTATTTTATTTCAATAAACAACATTACACTTACATTATACAACCTTCTT
Source organism: Metallyticus violacea (assembly GCA_030762175.1). Classification (NCBI taxonomy): domain Eukaryota; kingdom Metazoa; phylum Arthropoda; class Insecta; order Mantodea; family Metallyticidae; genus Metallyticus; species Metallyticus violacea. The sequence goes on along the minus strand of CM060839.1, from coordinate 20,067,137 downwards.
GGAGTGCAAGAAATATGGATACACCAAGGAAAAAATGAAATATAAGAATCAAAAGTATAAGGATTGTTGTAGAACATAGGCTTTCATGGCCTGTGTCAATTATGTGAACTGAGTCTTTCAGGTTGTAAGGCCATGGTTCAATGGGATTCTTTTCCTTCATCTCCCTAGTTGTTTCATCCACGACTGCATGGACATATTCAGTGGTGTGCTCGATGTGATCTTTTTGGAGATAAAGCAGTCACTGACTCGTAGCTGGAATGGGTGACAGTACATCATATAATGGAGGTGTATACATTCAGCTCCACAAAAACCGCCACGGGTGGCCGAGGTCGTTAAGGCACGGACTCGTGAGCGGAAGGTCTGCGGTTCGAATCCCGCCAGGACCGTCCTCCCTGACTGGGGTTTTTTCCAGGTTTTCCTCAGTCTTCATAACTGGCAAATGCCGGGGAGGTACCTAAACTTAGGCCTGGAACGCTTCCTTCCTTAAAAAAAAAAAAAAAAAAAAAAAAAAAATCCTTTCCCAATTTATCATTTCATCTCATGTATCATCAGTGTCCACCGCCTGTGGTGCCTCAGTAGTAAAAACGGGCGTTAAACACTACTCAAAAAAAAAAAAAAAAAAAAAGCTCCACAAAAGACATAAACCACTTGCCTTAGCTGGTGTCTATAGAATACCATGCTCATGTGGTGCAGTTTATATTGGCACCATACAGCACAGCATTAATGCATGCCTTATAGATCATAAGAGAACTTGCTCTTAGGTTCAGCCATTGCTGAACTTTCCCTCCTACCTGATGGAGAGCATAAAATTGGTTTTCAAGATGCTTAAATCTCTCATTGTAATCCTCGCTTATACCAGAAAGCAATTGAAATTTTCAAGCGTAGAAACAATTTTAACAGGAAAGAGGAAGCTCTGAACTTTCACTCAGCATGATATCCAGCTTTAAGAAACTGCGCAAACCAATCAGCAACCAATACCCTTTGGAAACACCCAGGAGCTCCAGGTTAGATCCAACTCCCTTAACCAAGCAAACCAATGAAAGCTCAGTTCCACAGGCACCCCTACTATATATACTCATCCATTCCAGCAATGAGTCAATCACTGCGTCGTCTCCAAGAAGGTCATGTCAAGTAAACTGCAGTTGTGGATGAAAAGTTTGGGAAGATGAAGGAGAAGAATCTTTTACAACCCAGAAGACTCAGTTCATATAATTTAAGGGTTCTATTTCATTACAATAATTAAAAGATTATGAACATTTTCAATCTGGTAAGAAATTTGCAGAAGGATTGCTAAAAATATGTTAACTGGCATGCTGACTTGATTAATTTGGGCCTTATTCTTGGTATAATCAACTCCAACACATAATTAAAGTAACACTAGGACATTTTGGTCCAAATTGCAAATAGGAACCTACTATGACATTAGTTAATGGAACATTGTATTTATTTTATTGATACCCAGAACTTAAAAAAAAACTGTCTTTTCTACCTTCTCTTTAGTCTCTTCCATTCTCTTTTTTCCTCTTGTGTCTCGGTAATCAGATACCATTGCAATGACTGAACTGCTAGACCAATTTTATGAATTGCTTCAGCTCAGATTTGCTTTCCAGGCGTAACTATAGGAGAATATATAACACAATGACACAACTTTCAACACGAAGCATGCAGCATGTTGTTGCCTTGGTTTAATTCTTCTTAATATATGTAATAATGGTATACATTACAAGAATTGCTTTGAGGATTTAGTGAATTTTTTATGATTAAAATATCATTCTCTAATCAGCAAAATATCAAGCTTACTTTTGTTAAGTTAACTGGTATCAAATAGTCGACATTTCCAAAAACTGGAATTTGAACATGCCATGTACAGATCTGGCTCAAAAGTCATGGAAAGAGTAAAAGCAGAAGGAGGTGGAGGTAGTGGTCGTGTCTCCCCTGCTAGTGAGGCAGCTGCAGGAGAAAGCAAAGTGAATCCTCCAACACAGCAGCAGTGTTCCCTTGAACAACAGCAACAAACATCTGTTGATTCCATACATTATCAGGATGCTGCAGAGGATAGGTGAGAATCCTTTAATATTTATAGTGTTAAATGCTTTAATAAAAAATGCATAGAATTGAATTGAAAGTTGGATTTATTGATAACAGTACTACTTTAACAAATATTCAATTTTAGAAGTATATATTTTAATAATTTAAAATGCTCATTGAAAAACTAACTATACTAATGAGATGCCAGGGTTTTCTGCTAAATCCTGAAGGTCCTGGCCCTCTCTCTATACATTATTACAAATTATTAGTCTCCTTTTTTGTTATTTCCAGAAGAGAGAAGCCTTCTCATTTACTCCCACACTTCATGTTTACTCATCCAAAATATTTATCTAATTAACATTATTACTCTCAAATTTCTGTCAATTTCAAAATTTATAATAATGTTTATAACCTTATAAGAGTTTGACATTCCTTCTCAACTGCCTTCATGGTCTGGTGGTCAGCATGTTTGCCTGATCCAGAGGTTCTGGATTTGAATCCTGTAAGTTCAGTTGCCTGGGAAAGGCTTTTTCTAGAGTTTTTCTATGCCCTGTAAAGGTGAATGCCAGGTAACTTAAAGCATTTTGAATTCCAGGCTCGAAACATTCATTTGTTATTATGAGGAATGTTAAACTAGAAAAAAAAAAAAATCATGGACTCTATCATGTCAAGACTCCCTGATCATCAACATGGTTAAAAATCATTAAATGCACCAATAACCTAACTTCTAATCTGCTTCAGCATTCAGCAGTTCTTTTGCTCTCCCTCTCTTCACTTTCCTTTTCCATTTTTCATTAACTCTTTCTAAAAATTTACCCTTAATTTTTCTTCTCTTACATCCTTTACCTGCCAAAAATTTTTTTTGGCTGTTATGCTATTTCACTTCCTATTTTCCTACTTCATGTTGTTGCAAGTCTCACATACAAAAATGTGATGGATAGCTCAAATGTAACCATAATTTTAATCAGGAATGATTTTAATATTCTACTTTATTTTTCTCACATTCTAGTCAAAGCCACTCAGATGTGCATCATCTAAAGAGTACTGCTTCTTTAGGAGAAATTCTTGAGGCATTGCGCAATCTGCAGACAGGTGTAGGGTTTCTAACACACCATCCTAGTCTTCCAAGTTACACATTTGTGAGTGCTGATGCAGTGCAGTGGCTCACAACCAATGTAGAGGGAATTGTGTGTGAGGACAAAGCTGTTAACATCATGGAGGTAGGTTACAGCACTCAAACTTGGGGTCATTAATCATATTTAATTTTATATTTTCATTTACTTAGTTATAATGGGCATAAGCTACTCTCAGTGCTGCAGTTAAGAAAGTGACAGCCTTTAAATGTTTGCTGAGTCATCCTTTGCCCCAATCCTCCACTCCCAGCATATGTGCATGTGTACATTCAATTCAGACTTTGCTCCCTGACTTTCATTATGTGAATGATTTTTGTTTCAGCAAACAACATTACAATTAAATTTACATAAACAAACAACATATCTAAGAATTTAGCAATACCAAACTAGTTCTCCATACCTTAACCACTAGTTATATGTATGATAAAGAACCGGTACAATAAATCACCGTTTCCACAACTGTATGTGCCTCAAGCTCCTTCTGTATACTTCTCCACTTATCCCTTACTTTTCCTAAGAATTCCCCAAACTTTTTTATTTTCTCCACCCTCGTATCAGACATTTTAATTGCCAGTATATGTTGTTGTAGCTTATCCCATTTTTTATTCCAGATAATATCCCTTCACCTTTTTACCATTTCACATTCTATTAGACAATGGAATGTACTGTCCACACGTCCTTCTTTAAAATTTTTTCTTATTCCTTTAGAAATAATACCCCTGTATGCATCCACACAAGACCTGTTCTTCAGAATTGGTCACATATATCTATATATTTCTCCCACCCCCAATTTCTTGGAACTATTTTACATAAATCTAAAGAACTTTTATCCTCTAAGCTAGCTCAAATTTCTTGCTTCTCTAAATCTTCTGCCCTTTGTCACACTTCTTTCCAAAATCCACTTATATTACTTTCACCCAGTCACCACATATCCCCCATTCCAATTTTTTCTTCTAGTTTCCTCACCTCCCCAAACCAGTACATCTCTTTGGTACATAAGACATTCTTTTAGAACATTGTTATTATTTAATTTTAGACATCTGATGGCACAGATTCTCTCCGCTATTATACCTTGTCCTTCCCACATTGACAATATGGAACTATATACAAACTTATTCTGACAGCTTTCATAGTTAATTTACCTTTGGTTGTGCCAATTTAGACTGTACCTCCCATCTTCCATTACTCGTAAATCTCACCCTCAAATAATTGTAATCCTATCATGGTTACTGCTCCTTTTATGAGATCATCAGCAAAAAGCAATCCTGGTGATTCCTTCTTTCCAATAATTGGGCAAGTCTATTGTTTTTCATTATCCTATCTAAGATATCATCTATAAACAAATTAAATAATATTGGATGCAATTTATATCCTTGCCTCAAACCCATATTTTGACTTACATAATCCGTGGTTCTCTTACCTTCACATCTGACACAAAAGCTGATTCCTTTATATAATTTTTGAAGTCCTAGAATAAATTCAGTACTACTACCTTGCTCTTCAATTTGAATGCCAATGCATCCCTGTTTATTGTATTGAATGCTCTCTCAAAATATGCAAAGAAAATACATACCCTACCCCTTTTATTTCTTAAATATTCAGCCACTAGAGTATGAATTATTGTATTATCTATTATTCTTCTTCCTTTTCTAAAACCTGCTTGAAATTTTGTTAATTTACCTTCCATTTCTGTCCACTCATGCAACCTTCTCACTAATATGCTAGTGTATATTTTACCTAAAAATGAATAACAGGCTGATTCCTCTGTAGTTGCATGGGTTATTTATATACCCTTTCCCTCTATATAGTGATATGATTATGCTCACTTTCCAGCTCTAGATACTACCTTCCTCTCCTTAAATCTATTTAATGTCTCTGTTAGTAGCCTGATAACTCTTTCCATTTCCCCATTTTGATCTGATACCCTACCTCATTCATAGTAAACTCTTTATCTAAACATTCTATCCTGTTTACAGTACTATCTAAATTTAATTCATAGCTCTGAACCTTCCTACCACTTATCAGGTCAAGTGGTATATTATAATATGGCAAGAATAATAAATATACAACATAGAATAGAGAGAGTATTTTTAAGAGTGCTATGCTAAAAGATATGCAAGACTAAGTTTTGCTGTAAATTTCCCAGATTACAAGGCCCCCATCCAAAGTAGCAATTTAAAAAAAATGGGGTAGGGAGGATGAAGTGAGGGTATTTGATAAACAACCAGAAGAGTGAATGTATTTTATGACATATGATGGAGACCATAATGTAGAAAATCCTCTTTGGAAATCTTTGAAACATATGGCACAGCACTTTGATTAGTGCATGAAACCAAGAAACTTCTACATTTTTGCTCTTTTAAAGTTAGCGTGATGCAACAGATTAAACTTTTTGATTATGAAAAAAAGGTACTATTTTGTAATTGGTTTAAGAGACAAGTACATAATGTAATTCTTGACCTGCAGCTGATGTTATTTGGTAACAAGACTTAGAATATATTAATTGTCAAAACAATATAATAATAATAATAATAATAATAATAATAATAATAATAATAATTTTATTCTGTCAATAGACTCATACAAGTTTCAAACATTGTCAAAATCTAAAGTTAACAAAGTGTGTATAAATGTAAACATGAGTTGAAATAACTCATAATACAATTATAAAGTGTAGCATAAGAATAGCAAAGTTTAACAGAATCAGTAGATTTTACATTAACTTATTCTTAGATCATTTTAGTACCATTTACAAGAATTAAAGGAAAATTACACATTTTATCTACAATTGTCTACAATTCATCCATTCTGTACAGACATTTCTTAGTCAAGCCTTTAGATCTCTCTTAAATTTATCCCCATTTTTTTTTTTTTTTAATTATAGAGTCTCAGGTATTTTTTTGTATAAAATTACACCTTTGATAAGTGGAACATGTTCTGATGTTTTATTGTCTCTAAATAATATTTACAATAATTTTGCAATTTTGTATGAGGAAATCACTTAAATTTCACTGTTTATTCCACTTATTTGGACATGCTTTGAAGGCTATTGCCTTCATCATCCATTGGAACCATGCTGATGAGAAGGCAACAGCCTTCGAAACATGTCCAAGTAAATGGAATAAACAGTGAAATTTGAGTGATTTCCTTATAATAAATTGCAAAATTATTGTACATTTCTTTGTGAAAATTCCCACTATTTAAAATGACTAATATTTACAATATTTATCAAATACAGGAGTGCATGTCAGGTCAAATCCAAGTTATGTTATGCCTGCAAAGCAGAGCGGTGAAGGATTCCAGTGCATTATTGAACAATGGCATATATTATGATGACTCTGGGTTGCTCTCAGTTACTTGGAAGTTAAGCATACTTCTAGTTTAGTTTGGCATTTCCCATTGCTGATCAACAGTTGATTATGCTGCCAGAATTTATATATTTATTTCATAAATTTATATTTTTTTTTTTGATTTGTTTGACAGTCAGTTTGTCAGTCCTAATGAATTGAACATGCACCAGATTTGATTCTCCCTGATAGCTTTCTGTTTCCAAACCTGAAGAAGTGACTGATTGGAGAGAAATTCTCATAAAATATAGTAAAATCCCTCATACTTGGCACCCAAATAATCAGCAATTCCAAAGCAATGGCACTTTTCAATAAGAAAAATAAGAAAGAAAAAATAAAGCATTTCAGTTTTGGACACATGGTCATTTTGGGAAATATTCTCATCTGATAGTGTCATAGTTGTATCAAAGAGATGCACCTAGCTACATATTACAAGCATGGTAATGCCAACATGATGTTACTTCACACTACACAGTACCACAGAAGCAAGAGTGACAAAGTGATAATCACCTGCCACACCTGTGGATAGTAGCTAAAATGAAGTAACTCACTGCTGCATGATGGATTCCATGAAGTGCAAGTGAAATGTTTTCTTTTGCTTAAAGAAAAATTGGAACTATTAGATAAAATAGGAAAGGGTTAATTGTTTGATTTGGTTTATTTACGGACACTCTTTAACTTCTCAGGTCACCAGCGTCCCATTCTATTCAGGGTATGAAACGGCCAACAAATTTTGCTCAGAGGCCTCTTCTTTCAGGCTTGAGGTTCTTTTTCATGCCGTAAATCTATGACATGGGACCCATGGCTTTACTTCCCTTCCGAAGGAAGCCATACTTAAGATTTTTAACCCTGAAAAAATCCATCAATCCTGGCCGGGTTTGAACCAGCGATCTAGGGTTTAGAAGGCAAGTATGGTAACCACTACACCACCAGGACCAACCTATAGGAAAGGGTGTCGGTAGGATGTATGATATGGTTAATTGAAGAATCATCATGCATTACAATTTCACCATTTCATAGTTGCAACTTGTTTGATGTTGACTACCATGATCTCGACATTGTGGCCACCAATTAATATTGTCATCGGGTACATGATTAGTACTTTATTTTTATCATGAATCAACAGATTAATCTATAGTGTTAGGTACCGAAAATACATTTTTTTACTTGATCATTTGATTTTTAAAAATCCACATTGAAAATGCTCAATTTCTGTATGGATGAAATATTCATTACATAGATAATAAAAGTATTTTCAATTACTTGGCAAAATCACTTATTCAGCACCTGGCTTGGTTTCATATTTGCAGGTATGAGAAATTTTACATTACTTAAGTCATCAAAGCTGTATTTTGAGAGTTTAGATAAATTGTATTTTACTGAGGGAATGAAACTTCTTAAAAGCATTGAAGTATATGCATTGAACTCAAAAGAAGAGGCTGTGTTAAAAAATAAACATACTTTACCACCCTAAACTGTTTATTCTATCTCGTTGTAAAAACTTTCTAACCAGTCCTTATAGTTTAATTCCTTGAACATTTATTCAACTTGTTCTTATTTTGAGTATTTTGAGAATAAACATTGCATTAATTAAATTTTTCCAGTATTGCTGGTCACATGGACAAGTAATTCTTTGAATATATAAACAATAAAAACACATTATTTTTCACAAATATACTCATTTAGCTGTATGAAGCTATTTCAGTAAAACATTTTACTTATTTGTTTCCAGAATATGCTGAAAGAAAAAATGATCTGCCATGCATCTGGCGATTTTTCACATCCATTTATAGTTGGATTCTACTTATATCATGTAGTTCAGCAGGAGAAAGATCAGAAAGGTAATATAGTTAAACAATTTTTTTTAAATATTTTCTATATTTGTTGTTACCTTAAAATACTTCTAATTATTACTGCTGCTGTTATAGCTATTTTTAACTACATCTTTCATATTGCATTTAATTTCATCTTAAATATACACTCATTTGCAAAAACATTAGAACATCATGAGCGAATCATGCAAGTATAAGGAAGTCTGCCTCACATTGTCACCACAAGCTGACATGGTGCTGATTGCTTGCACAGAAGCACCACCAGGAGGTTACTTGTTTCTCCCTCAAATAGCATGCAAGACACTGAACATTGCCTTATTAATAGTATGAACATACAGTAGTTGCATGCTGCATGCTGCAACCTTTTGCCCAGTTAGAGGAGTTTGAGAGACTAATAGAGGCATGTTGGACCTTTCGATGAATTGCTCACCACTTAAACCATTCTGAATACACTGTTTGCTGTTGTTGGCAGCAGGGATAATGTGAAGACAGAGAAGAATCGGGTCAACACTGGTCAGACTACCAGAAAGAAGGAGTATTTTCTCATGCAACAGGCTGTAAGCACTTCATGAGCATTGCTATGCACCATCCAGAGATTTGTCATGGCAGCTGCAAATGTGCCTGTATCTACCAGTACCATATCTAGATGTCTAGAAGAGCAGTGTCTGTTATGGTGTTCCTTACGTCGCTTTCCATTAAAACCTCATTATCAAAGAGTTTTGGAACTTCTAATGGGAATGGAAAGTATGACAGCTTGTGGAATAATAATGAGTGATGTTCACAATGAGTCACGGTTCTGTCTGGATTCATAATGTGAGTCTGGATATATTATGGCCAGCACAATGATTCATGCTTCACTGTAGAGCAGTACACCAACCTAATGAGAGGTGTCATGGTGTTTGGTGCAATTTCCTATAATTCCACTCCCCACTGGTATGATTTACGAAATTCAAATGGCACAGCAATTATATCCAGAAAATTCTATAACTGAATGTGCTTCCAGACAGGATAATGCCCAGACTCATATAGCATTTATGGCTGTGGGCTGTCTTTATGCTGACAAAATGCTTCCTTGGCCAACAAGCTCCAGACTCTTGTACACTGATAATGTTTGGGCCCAGATTAGATGGAAACTTCGGCCAGCAGCAACTATGGCAGATTTGGAGAGTGATTTGTGCTGGTTGTCTTCATAATAGTATTCAACATCTTTATGCTGTCTCATGGCCCAAATCTATCACTGCCTGTCTCTGTGTTAGGGATGGTCCAATATATTATGTACATCCTGCATTAAATGCTTGATGTGGTTCAATATTCTGATGTTTTTTTATATCACAGTGTTCTATACCTGTACCCATTTTTATGGCCCTGTGATGACTCCTTCAGGATGTACAATTTTTATGCAATTGAATGCATAAAACTGCACTGGCATGTTTCTGAAATCAAGTCATTACTCACATAATAAAAAATAGTATTACTGTTTATTTTATGTTTGCTGAATCATTGTTTAGAACCATGTACTACCAACAACATACAAGCATTAGCATTCACCAAACTAGCAGGGAACAAAATGAAAAGGGGGCTTCTATCTGCTTAAACTGCCAGAACTGATGATAATTTTATTGTTTATACTTATTAACAATGCAGCTTGTCAAAGTTGTTTCAGTGTTTGTGCCTTCAGGTGGCATCCCTATATAGCTGTATTAGCATTATGTTCTGCAGGGACTCAGAAAAATATTAAAAGAAGTCCTAAATCTTGGTATCTACAAGGCACACTGAAAATAACTAAAAAAATATTATAAATTGTACATTGAATAGGATGGTTTGGATTATGATCAGATATATATATATATATATAGGCAGAACAATAATAAATTGGCAGTTGCCATTTTTGAGCTTACAGTCATGACATTGCAAAAGAAACCAAATAGTTGAAAGCTACCAACAATCCCAGGGAATTAGCAATATGGGAAAAGATTTACATTTTAAAGAATAAGCACTGTATTATGAAATTATGAAATTTTACTTACTTACTGTTTCCACCAGAGGTCATATCACTTTCCAGTGTTAGTTAGTCCAAATGAGAGCGAAAGCTCTTGAAACATGTTCTGATAAATTAATCAGTTAGTGAAGTATAGTGTCAGCTAATACTGACCTCTTTATGTGCATAAAATGTTATTAAGTTTAGCATAAAACATAGTGTTCATAGTTCTCAGAAAAAATATGTGCTGGTATGTAGTGAGTTCCATGGGAGGTATGTTGAGTGACATACATGGTTAATTTAATGTAGCATGAAAGTTGGATTGTGTAAGAGTGCTGCAATTTAAGCATACAGAAGGCTTGAAACCAAGTGATGTGTAGAAAAATTAAAAAAAAAAGATATCATGTGCTTTGGGGATGCATCCTATTTTGTCAGTTATACCAGTGAGAGAGAGAGAGAGAGACACCCACCCCCACCCCCACCCCCACCCCCACCCCACCCCCACGCGCGCGGAAAATGTCAACAAAAAGAACGCATTTGGGGAGAGAAAGCATAAAGTCTTTTGTAGTAAAATCCACAGGAAAAACATGCAATTCTCTAAAACACAGCTCAAATTTGGAACAGACAAGAAGGCCACATGTAAATTTAATTTCAGCTCAGGTTGAGATTTAAATATTCTTCTATAGTTTGTGACATGTGATTTAACAAAAGAGTTCCTTTAATTTGCTTTTGAAGTTTTGCTTATTGAGAAGTTTTAATTGGTCAGGCAGTTAATTATGTGTGCAGATTTATGGGTGATTCTATTAAGGCTTTTTATAATCATGTGAGAGTTCAATTGCAAATTATTTGCCATTCTAGTGTTATGTGCTTAATAATTAGGATTTTTTAAAAATAAAGGTAGGTTTAGGCGAATAAAAGATGTCTGTAGAGTCCAGAGGGAACAGGGGCTGTGCTAAGTGAATGAGCAGGAACTCTTTTCACCATTTTAAAACTTTTCTTTCACTTTTAAGTACCTGGAAAAATTTTGGTAATAAACCCCATAATGGTATAGTGTAGGAAATTTAGGAACATATCCATAATATAATGCTTTTAAAATATTAGGGATAACTATATCACTGAAAACTCTTAATGCATAGAACAAATGATAAGTTATGAAGCATTTCTATTTATGAAAAAGAACTTATTAAACCAAATCATTTTATTGCAGATAATATGGCTTTCTTTTTGTATTTTAAAAATTAACTTAGCATTTGATTGATTAATTACCCAAATGTTAGAAGAGAATGAATACAAGCATGATAAAATGCCTATGTAGATTGCAACATGTTGTAAACTGTAACATTTTAGCCATCTTGTCTAGCCATCTGTTCTAATGTGCATGAATGTATTTCTTTTATATTTTTATTTGTTTAGAACCTTAAGAGCATAAAAATAACAACTTAATGCTCAGAAATTTTGATAGGTGCATAACAAAGTTAACAGATATACATAACCTCTAAAGCAGATATTAGTAGAAAATATTATGTAGATCTGAATAAAGACTGTTGAATAAAGACTGTGCATTTTTTCAGATAGTGAGTATCTTCAGCCACTTGGAGATCTGCAAAGTTTTGAAAATGAGTGGATTGAGGTGGAAGTGAAGCATCCAACTGGCTGGAGACAAATACGCTCTGCTTCTCCAAATCAAGAGTCTCCTGCTCCTAGTCCCAGTACTTCCTCAATGCCAAAGTTTCTTCATAAAGATTTAGAGGAGATATGTCAGGAAGTCGGCGATGACAGGGAATGGAATGGTAGGATCAGATGCCTGCTAATATTATTCTTTTAAAAGAAAGCTTTTTTAATTTGAATTACAAAATTTGCATATTTCCAAAAATTGGAGCCTGGAAGATCAGGCATTTATTTTGGTTAAAATCAGCAGGCAAAAAGGCACTTAAAATACTGAAAATCAATATAATTAAAATAGACACTTATTAAAAGTGAAAACAGAGGGTAATATCACTCATTAATGAAAATAGGTATTTAAGATACTTAATAATGTCTTTATCACATAATTAAAGCACTTAAGCTTACTTTTCTTGTTACAAGCTACAAGATACTTAATCAAGATATCAACTGTTATAGTAGCTGCTTGGCAAAAAGAAAATTTTTCATATTGGGAAAAGAATGTTGTACTTTCACTGATGTGATTGGAGCATATTTAAAACAAGCTCTTTTGAAAGGACTCATGTGAATTACGACAAAACATTCACCTTTCAGAATATCTTGGAAATGTTGATCAAGACAAATATCTTGCTTGCAATTGTTTGTTACATTAATGAAGCAGAGAAGTTATCCCCACCACATATTTCCTAGAATTGTCTTGCACAGATTGATATAAGGTCATTCACCAAGACTATTCAAAACTACTTTACTTCCTCAACCTCTCTATTTCCTGGTATTCGTATGCCTGAGGTAACTATGCATTCCTTTCATTAATGAAGGTACTGGTATTTAAAGAACTTAAGAAAATAGGTTGAGAAAATTTTTGACTGTGTGGAAAGAAGTAAATGTATAACAAGATTCTAAATAGTAATTTTTGTGAGGTGTACATGCTATTTAATTTTTATAAAGTTTTCACTTAGATATATTGAAATTCTTTATGTGCTTTTTAAAATACATAAACAATCATAGAAAAATTCCTTAATGATCCAAAAACCAACAAAAAAAAGTTTTTAAACCTTAAAATAGGCAACATAAAAACTGATCCCAAATGTATGGAAACATGTTCATTTCTATCTAACTCTTAAATATATCCACCCAAATAGAAAAGGCATTTTGCATATCTTCCAGGCTCTGATAACATAAGAGGTGGTATCCAGAATATTTGGGACTGGTGCTGAATATATCAACCCATGTTGTGTATAAGAATAAAGGTATAAAGTATAAAAAGACTATAAATTAAAATCTCCTCAAAAGACATAATAAAATATACGAAAAGTATAACATACAGTTAACCCTGTTCAAAAAAAACCAAAAAATACATAAATATATTTAAATTTCTTAAAGAAACAACTTCATCTAGTCAACTGCTTATATTACGAAAAACTGACTTGTTAAAGAAAAAAGGGGGGAAAAAAATGTGTATATATATATATATATATATATATATATATATATATATGTCACTTGTCTTCTTGCCATAGAAGAACTCCACGAGTTCAAAATATAGCGATCTCAAGTGTGACTTTTCTTAGTGTTTTATCCTGTTCTACTATTATAAGTTCTGTTAATTTGTTACATTGTTAATAGTGTTACTTTATTTTTATTTTTATTTTATATATATATAAGCAACATAATTTGCTACTTGACAATGGAAAATAACAAGTGCAAGAAGTACATAAGCATGGAACCACTAAACTTATAATTGTTGTATGATCTGGCAGGGAGGCCCAGCTTATTCAAACTTTTGATACTGATGTAATAAACACTTGTGCTAAATGCAGAGAAATTCTAATTGCCAATGTAAAAGTGAACTTTTTTTAGATCCCAATCATACATCACAGCACTCATTTCAAAAACTATTCTGGGTAGCTCAGTGGGACATCACTTCACCAAAATCTTCCAGATTTTAGTTTGCAGCTGTTGCATATTCAGTTCTCTAATTAAAAAAAAAATTGTAATGTTTCTTCTGAAAAAAAAAAGTGTATTTAATTGTAGAACATATAGTATTAAATAAGATCTTTTACAATAATGTTAGTCAATAATTAAAAGGATAAAATTCATTACTATATTGCCTCCATATGCATAGTATAACATTTATATGTATTATTTTTGTGTTACAGTGCCATTATATAAACACACACATCTAGAGATAGACATTAACAATAAAAGTGACCGTGTGGAATGGGGTCATGCACGTTACCAGTCTTTATACAGACCTGACAGAGCATATGAAATGGTTATACAGTGGGTTACAGCATCAGGAACAATAGTTGCTGAACTGGTATGAATATGTGTCCATTCTGTATGCCTTTCAATTTTAAACATTAGTAAATATAATGATAGTGTCAGTCATTCTTGATCCCAGAAAGGAGGCAGGAGGAAGCCAGTAGAGCGCAAAGTAAGCAGATGCATAATTTTCTTTTAATGCTGCATAAGTCCATATGTTTCCAGTCAATGCTTAGAGCAAGTTGAGATGTTGGCAATAGAGCACCTGTTTGCTCGGGCTCTATGTTACCGATTGTTGCTTTGCACAGTTGGAAGTGTTAAAAGACATGATTGCTTGTGTACTTTTTTAATTATATTTAAAATGCATGTACTGTGTGTGCATTTAATTAGTTATTTAGATAATTGAAATTCCGGCTGAAAAGTTTACTCTACGACAAATATTTATTTACAATACATCAAAACAGATTCATGTTGACAAGTGAGTAGGCAATTTGTAGACACATTCCCTGACATTTTATCTCCAAATAGAGGTACAGTCAGAAACCTTGTCAATAGATTTAAAGAAATGGGATTGCTGAACTCTGAAATTTGTAGGTTTAAACAAAGGGTTCTAACAGAAGAAAAGCTGAATGATATTGGGGCACCACTTGAATCCTAATAAATCTTTACGTCATATAGCACAAGAAATAGGCATTTCTAAAAGTTCAGTCCATAAGCTACAAACTTGCAAATTTGAAATCTTTTTCAGAGTAGTATAATCCAAGAATTAGGGCGCATGACAATGAAAGTGGAGTGAATTTCTGTAATTGGATATTACAGAACATTCATGACAGTATTTTTGATCCACATTTGATCATTTCCTCTGATGAAGCACATGGTTACATATGTTCACCGAAAAATAGAACAAAAATCTATGAATAGCACAAAATTCCTTTGCATGATGAAAATGTTGGTGTGTGGTATGCCATAACAGCAAATCTAATATTAGGACCTATATTTTTTTAAGATACTATAAACTTGAAGAGGTATTGTACACAAATACTTGCACATTTATTGAACAATTAACTGTTTATGAGAGACAATATGCATATTTTCAACTAGATTCTGTTTCAACCCATACTGACCATGATTCTTTGGAGGCTATAAGGGAGGTTTTTGATGACAGAATTATTCCAAAGCATGTACCCCACATGCAATTATTATTTGTAGAGAACCCTAAAAAATAGAGTCTAATAGTATTTTAGTATTTATTTCTCCTGCATCACATACATATTTTTTTTACACAAAATAGACACAAAAAAAAAAGAAAAAAAACATTACTATTAAATATAACAATTAGGAACAGTGCCTTCAGCAATTCCAAATGGCACTGAATCCAATCAAAATTTATTCTAATTTGATTGGCTCAGCCCCCCAGTCCCGGTTAATAGAGTCTGTAGAAATAACTTACACACTGTAGATAAACTGAAAGACAATATAAGAACAGAAACTAGAATGATTACAAAAGAAGAACTTTTGCGTGTAAATGCAAATTTCATCTAAAGATATTAGGTATGTGTGATTGCCAAAGGACACCATTTTGAGCAACTACTGTAATAGGTTAGTGAAATAAAATGGTGATTGTGTGCATGCCATAGATGAGTGAAAGTTTATGAATAGAATGCTCAGAAAATTACGGATCTAGAGTGCTGCTGTTTCCTTTGTGCTTTACCAGCTTCCTCCTGCTGCTTTCTCAGATGAAGCATGATGCAAACTCCCTGTACTAAGAAAATAAAAGCACCAGCAATTAAATTTAATTCTGTAATGGGCAGGAAATTTAATTAGCTGTGTATCATTTGAACAAAAAATAGTATGTTATATTACTAAATTTATACATTTATATAATTTTAGTTTCTAAAATAATCTTGAAATACTTAGCATGTGCATAGTTATATCTACTATTTTCTTATTCTTAACTCTTATGTTTGTAGATCTTGGGTTGGGCTAGGAAGGCCCAAACATCATGTGGGCTGCAAATGATTCCTATACCATCTGATCCATTAGCCCTGCCTTTCACCCACAAATCAGATCCTCTTCGAGGACCAATATTTGTACCCTTGGATACAGAAAGCTTAATGGGAAGTAAAAGTTATTTGTTTGAAGGTAAGAGAAAAATAAGAATCAAAAGAAAGCTATATGTTTATCAAGGTTCTTTATGATCAAGCCACAAAATCACCCAAGTGTTAACCATGTTAGAGTATGAAGGAATTCCTTTGCAATACCATATTTTACTTGCAAAGAGGATTTCTTTTCTCCACCTATTTTCCTCACCTAAACATAGGGGTCTAATATGTGCATAATTCATAAAAATGTTATAGAAGTGGGAGTAGGAAAGATAGAATCACCCAATTTGCTTAAACTAAGAGTTTTTAAAAATAAAAGGTAATTCTGATTTTTTTCATTTTATACGCAGTCTTAAAAATTCTGGTATAAGCTTATAACACAAGAAATAGGATGTTTTGCTTCACTACTCATTGCCATACTTTCACCATTAATGATGTACTGGAATTATGGACCAGTTTTATTGATAAGAAATCCTTAAAATTATATAAACCATTTAAAAAGGGGAGAGATAGGTATATTGAAATCTGTGATAAAGTAGTATAAGAAGGGTTAACATGGTTTAGATCTAGAGTGGTATACTTGTGTGGAATAAGAAAAGAATCTGTAATAGAAAAATGTCCAGTATGTGGTGAATTGAATAAATTGAATAATATATGGCATTGTATTTTGGAATATGAACAAACAAAATTATGGATAGTAGAGTTTCTTTTATCAATGTATGATAAGTTAGTACTGAATATAGTGTGTAAGAGAATTTTAAATTTAAGATTAGATATCAATATAAATAAGATTGGGAGTTATTTAGGAAGCGTGAGAATAAAATGATGAAACAATATGGGCGGATCTGATGACAGCAATAGCAAAATGTAAAAATTGTGCAAGAAATATATGCACTAACGAATACTTGAATGTTTGAAAATTAATTATTTAACTATATCCCCATTACCTATATAATCATAGTGTTAAATGTAAAGGGAATGAATGAAATACAACTCCTAACTTGTTAGTTTCATATGAATAAACATTATTAGTTTATAATAGATAAAGTAATTTGTAATGTTTAATTGTATTTTCTTATTGTTAATGGAAGTATCCAATAGTAACTATGTGTGTAAAAATTTTAATTTCTCTTTTAAATATATTCTCTTTAAGTTCCTGAGATAGTACTCATAAATGAATGATTGTTAATCATTATTCCAGTTATCTATCAGTGGCACCCAGCTTCTCCTCCTCCTCCTCATCACCACCACCACAGTCAACCACAAGGCAGTCAAACAAATTACTTAACTTACTTACTTAACATTCTCTTGCTTTTTTGTGATTGAATTAAATAACAGTATGAGAACATTTTTATGCTCTGTTGTTGTAAATGTGTACTAAACTAAAAAATTATGTAAATTAACTAGTTTTGATAAGGAATCACTCAAATTTCACTAAATTATACCAACTTACTTGGGCAAGTTTCGAAGTCTGTTGCCCTCATCATTGGTATGGATTCACTTGGAGTTTTCTTGCATGATATGAAAATGTATCTCTGTAGATATTATGCATTTGGAATGGCATTGTTATTCAGAGGATACAAACACACTGAGAGTTATACTACAGTATACCCCTTTTGTTTGAAAAATCTTTTAATTCCAAAATGAACCGAAACTTCTTACAGCTATCCAGAACCCTATAAAATTAATAATATAGGAGAATTTATATATCCAATAAATAAAGAACATTTATAATTAAGATCATTGTATGATTGAGTCCAACTACACACTCTTATTGGCTCCACTTACTTATTTAAATGTAGAACATGTTTCACCACCATTGTCTGTATCTTCAGCTGTCAACTGCTGGATATTTGGTGTTGTTTTGGGAATGTATATTCTGCTGTGCTGGAGGGGTGATAAACTTAAAGTTAATGTTTTCATCCCAGAATTATCCAGCAGTTATAGTTAGCTGAAGATGCAAACAATGATCTGCGAAACATGCTCTACATTTAACAAGTAAGTGGAATCAATAAGAGTATGAAGTTTGACTAAATCATACAGTGTTCTTAATTATATTATTAGCTTCATTGTGAAAGTTCCAATTAGCATTTCAAAATAAATTTATTTTATTTTTATAATTTTTTTTATTTTATTATTTTTTTATTTTATTTTGTTAAATTCTGGGAACCAATGCAGTGAAGCTAGATAAAATATAAATTATTATCCAATACTATCATCTCATACACTCTAATGCTTCACTTTTAAAATTCTGAAGTCGGTCGAGAATGGAGAGCATTCTCTTCGAAACTGGTCCCATTATATTTTAAAAGTAAGTGAAGCGCTAGATTATATGAGATGACAGTATTGGATATTCATTTGTATTTTAGTTTATTTTATTTTCCAAATAGCATAATCTCATCTTCAAATTAATCAGATCTACAGAGAGACATTTGCATACCATGCTGGAAAACTGACAGTGAATCCATTCTAATGATGAAGGCAAAAGCCTTTAAAATATCTGTGAGTTAGTAAAATTTGATAAAATTTATCATAATTGTTTAATTATATTACACTTATTCCCATCATTCAAAACTATAATTATATACATATTTGCAAAGTTAATGACTTTATGAAGACATACAAGCATTTAATATAATACAATTTAGTAAAATAATAAACTTATATTTGAAGCATTTTGCAGTAGTACATGTTTGTCCTTTTGTTTCTTCATAAAGTATGACTTATTTTTTAAATTCTTATGTGTTGCAAAAGTAATGGTACTTTTTCTTTTAATAGAATTTCCTGAAGAAACATGGGACCAGCGACTATTTTTGTTTCAAGAGACAATAGTGGAACGATTTGGATTTGTGCGTTGTACAGTGGAGAGCTCTAATGTAAACTCACCATCATCTGGTATTGGGGGCACAGCCACTCTTGCTCATCAGCATCAGTATGTGCATCTCACAGGAAACATGTTCATTCTCATCCCTTCTCAACCTTGCCACGTAAGTGGAATTGAAGTATCTGGTGTTTCACTTACTCTTGGCCTCTGATTTTCCATTATAACTTTCAAACAAATAGACTTTATTAGATGAAATTTGACTCAGATATATCTTAATGTATAAGTATGAATGAATTTATTAAGAAATAACATTATAGTGTATCCTAAACTTGAGTATTCATTTTTTTACACTAAACTCCACTTACTTACATAAAAGTTAGACGCATTTCGGGAGAATCTCTCCCATCTTCAGTTGCTCACCGAACCGCCTTTACTCGAAACGATGACTGGACATCCGGATGTTTATGTGGTGGCCTCTTTTGGTTGAAGTAGAAAATTGCTAAGTTCGTCCATAGGAGGAAACTCAAAATTAATTAGGTTTTTTCTATTTTTTAATATGAAATTTTTTCCCAAGTGAATAACTCCATTGGGTTGTGAAGATGTTTCAGCAATTTAATTTCCGGTTTTATTTCATGGTTTTTGGTTCAAAAGTGAGCTGTTACTGCTGATTTATCCACCTGCTTAAACCGAATATTCCTAAAATGTTCTTTCCTCCGAATTTTCAAACTACTCTTTGTTTTGCCTATGTAGCTCTGCTCACAATCTGCACATTTTATTTCGTAAATTCCTGATTTCTGTTCTGTTGATATGGAGTCTTTTACTGTGCAATCTAATACATTCTTGATGTTGTATCTGTTCTTTCAAAATTTTCTTGAACTTGTGGTAAATTGGATGGTAGATAAAACTTTTGAATTTGTATTCTTCTTTTGTGTTTTTCAGTGTGGAAACTTCCCTTATCCATTTTTGTCTTTTAGATTTATTGATAATTTTTATCACTGTGTCTTTGTTGAAACCATTGATTATAGCTCTCTTTATTGTTTGTTTGTATTCTATTGTGTACTTTGCTTCTGTGAGTGGAATATTCATCAATCTGTGTGCCCAACTGTGAAATACTGCATACTTATGTGGAATGAGGTTATAACTCTCAATTTTTATGTAGTTTTCCATGTGTGTTTCTTTTCTGTAAATTCCAAAATTCAAACAATCTCCATTTCTTATAATTTTTAAATCTAGAAATGGTAGCCAACCATTTATTTCTTCTTCTATGGTAGAATGTATAGATTCATGTTGCCAATTAAGAAATTTCAGGGTATCTATTGACTGTTTCTTTGGTATTATTGCAAAAATCATCCATATACCTATACCATGACTTGAAAATTAAAGAGAAGGCTTTTGAGATATGTGTTTCAAATGAACTCGTGAATAACTCTGCTAGAAAAGGTGACAAAGTGTTTCCCAAGTTATCTCTAGTAAGTGAAACCAACCAAATCAAAAGTATGTTAAATGTAAATTGGAACGTGCACAGTGAAGCCAATCATATAATTGATATTATTGTGTGATTTAGTTGAACTACACACTCTTAATGCTTCACTTACTTGTAGTGAAGTGAAACCAAAAAGTGTGTTAAAATGTAAATTGGAACTTGCATAATGAAGCCAATCATATAATTGATATTATTGTTATGATTTAGTTGAACTTCACACTCTTAATGCTTCACTCACTTACTTACAAATAAGTGAAACATTAACAGTTTGTAGTTCAATTAAATCATATAATAACATCAATTATAAAAAGTGTGTGTTTAAACAATTCGATTCAGAAGAGATTATTATAGTTATTGACATTTGTTTTATAAATTCTGTTTTCAACCAAAATAAAAACTATTTGCAAGAGTATAATAGTTTTATTTTTGTTTTAATCAGCAATAGTTAAAATGTTATATTTACAGCGACCTCATCACCGAAACTCACTGTCTCAAGCTAGTGGGCGTCCAGGACGTCTTGGTATCCAGAGCACACGAAGATATCCAGTGCATTCTGATGCACTCTCCAGTCCACATGAGGAGTACATTACACGGCATGTCAGTGGCAAAAATAAAAATGATTATGGTCAAGACAGAAGGGTATGCATATTTTAAATATTACTTAATATGCTGTAGGTTATATAGTGAACTTAATTGAGTTGTGGGCTGGCAGCACTAAGATAAGCAAGTCATTAAGACCTATAATGCATGTGCAGGTGATAGCTTGTAGTTAGTTTGAGGGAGGCTTTGTCAGTGATTGGTTGTGCAGTCATGAGTTACCGAAGAAGTGAAAATTGCATTATTTAACTGACCTTTCCGCAAGATGCTTACTTGATGCCTGCAGCAGTTTCAAATTCTTGATTAGTGAGGGCATAGCAGTTGTTGGCATTTCCTTCTCTATTTTACCTATCTAAATATGTAACATTTATTTTTTAATTTTTGTACAGAGGGTTTATCAGAAAAAGATCCTAGCATCTGGATCTGCAATTTCAGAAGTAAATAAATGCTTTTCTGTTTTGCAGATGGGCTTTCTTTGGTCATGGAATCACATGGTGAGTAGAAGATGGAAATTCTCATCAACTCCAGCCACAGGTGATGAAATGTTTCAAACCAAAATTTTAAAGGATTTCCGTGAGTTCTGTGCCAACAATGAAAATCGTTTGAAGCACTTCTGGGACCTATGTTGGGCTCTAAGAGAAGTGTCATAGAAGTAACTTGACTCATTAACAACTTTTTGTGTTTAAAAAAATGTGGAGGGAAGAGAGAGTGGGTGAGAAAGAGAGAGAGAGAGGCTAACATATTTAAATATGACTCAGGTCAGTAATTTAGCATAAAGCCATATGTGTTTCATAGCTGCAAATCTACTTTTGTTTAAAACATTATGATTTTACCTCATTGCATAAGCTCACTTCTATTCAGTATTTAAATCCCCAGTGGTAAATTATAGTTTCCAGTTGGTTACATTTTATCAGCATTTGTAACTTAGGTTAAAGTTGCACAATTCTTATCATAAATATTACATTGTCAATGAGGCAGCAAGACACCTTTTCTTGTTTTGCAATTACAATGCATAAGTTTTTTATACAAATTGTTTTTATGTGCTTTTAAAGCTGCATTATAAATTTTGTTGCATAGGAATAATAATTATATAGTGCCTTTGGTAAGTCACAGAAAAAGTCCTTTAAATCTATGCTGTTAATGATTATTTATAAAAAACAAGTTCATTGTTCTTGGTTTTAATGCATATAATGAATATTTCAAGTTTATGTAATATATTTCATATACTTCATAGTTTAAACTGATTTAAACAAAAAGTTTAAACAGCATTTGTTTTTCAACTTCATTGTTGATAACCGCCTTTAGTCACTTCGATTAAGCACATTTTAGGTTATATATTTGGTTTAAAAAGCTCTTTATATTAGTTTTACTTGCAGTGAGAATATGGTATGCAGTATTTTTCATATCTTGATACTTTTTCATATTATGTTGCTTCAGAAATTTCCTTAAGCATGTTTTATGAATAAGAATTTGTTATAATATACATTAAAGAATCTGGTTTAAGAGACATGTGGCTTATGTGCATAGAGAGGAGAAAGCAGTTTTTCTGCACCAATTTGATGTATAACTTGGACTTCCAAGCCTAGAGCTGTATATTCTTGTACAAATAATGTGTATTTCTGCTGTGCTTTAAAGTATTTTGTCAATGTGTATGTTAAAAGTTACAGTTCTGAAGCATAGGCTTCCGAAAAACAGAAAAGGTAGCAGCCAATCTTACACAAACAAAAGATGCTAAATACTTAATGTGTTTTGAATTTTCAGACTATAAAATCATTAGAAATGCAGAAAAACTAACACCTACAGATAACTATATACAAACAATAGCTATAAACCAATCCCATAAGAAAATTTCAATTTTAATAGTTTGATACACAGACTAGCGAATCCACCTCTCACAAAAACAGAATAAAAACAATTATAATAAATATGCAATACAGCAATAATCAATGGATACAGCACTAACATAATAGTTAAAAAGATTAACAAATTCAAAACACAAAAATCCATTAAAGTCATTTGTACATTTAAAAATATCAAAGAGAATTAAAAATACAGCAGAAACCTTATCATTCAGAGCATCATCACAAGTTTGAGAAAATCTCAAAGAATATGGCATAAAATTAGCACCACAAAATAAATATAATACTAAAAATGTATTAGGATCTTCATTGAATGATGGCATAGCACCAGAGAAAAATAAGGCATATATGCAGTAGAATGCTTAGATTGCAGTTTAAAATATTTAAGAAAAACAAAAGGAAATTTGAAAACCAGGAAGAAAGAACATTTTAAAAATGTCCAGTTAAAAATTGGCTGTAGCAACTCACTTTTGAGAACACAACCATGAGATTAAGCAAGAAACCGTTTAGTAAAAAGAAATACACATTCCAGTATAACTATGCGCATAGAAAAAAAATGTCATCTTAAAAATTGAGAAAAATTAATGAACTTTGACATCTGACCTCTAGACGAATTCATATCAGCCAACAGATGTCAATAGAATAGCACCTCAGATCAGCTACCACTATGCAACCCTAAACGTACCAAGCAATTGGTAAACAGCTGAAGATGGGAACAAAAGTTCCCAAAACATGTCCTAATTAATAATACTGTAAGTGAAGTTCATGTCAACATTTGGAAACATTAAACTTAGAAAAGAAACTTATTTACATTATACATACTTCTAGAAGGAAGCATCTGCTGGGCCAGTATATGGCTTTGCAAAATGTGATGAACAGACAATAGCAATATGTTAGAACTGTGCATCGCATTATTCAGAAGGTAAAATTATTATAACATCCCTCTGGCAATCTGCTCTTTCATTTTCCAGACAAAATGGAATGGATAAATTGAATCTAACAGTCTTTTTGACATTTTTTGACAAACAGTGTATACTCTATTGTTTCTTTCTTTTCTTTTGCTTCAGCATTAATATAAAATTAAAAGTTGTTATTTGGAGTTTTATTTTTGTGCATGAATACAAAATTCATATTTTTATTTCAAAAATCATTATTACCATAAAAGCTTTGATTTTTGCATTGCCTCATTCTAACAAAGAATATTTACATAAATAATTTAATGTGCAAAAAATGCAGAGTGTATTAAGCATAAATGAAATCAAAATAAAATATGTAATAATGTAAAATAGTATAAACTCAATTTATATTTGAAAATGTTTATATAAATAAACCTGAATAAATAAAAAAGTATGATAAATAATAAAAGTACATTAAAATATAACAGTGATCAATAAACTTAGGATTTTAGACCCCTAAAATACAACTTTTAGGTACCTGAACTCTAAAATTGCATAACAAGCACAAAAATTGCAGTTTTAGGCACTTAAAATGCAATTTCAGACAGACATTATAATTAAGATCATTGTATGATTGGCTTCACTGTAAAAAGTTCCAATGAACAATTTTTAGATGATACAATTTTATGTACCTAAAATGTTTTTATACCTGCTCAAATACAATAAATATACAAATGCATTTAATTAGTGAATATTGAACATTACAATATATAATCAAGAAAGAGTAAAAATTATTATGTCTAGAAACTTTATTTTATAATATCTTGAATATAAATAATAATTGCTATATGAATACTGATACATAAGTGTTAATATTACAATTAAATTAATTCAGTTATCAATTAATTTTCAAAATATATTATTCCTAATTGTCATTGCGTACATAATGATAACTTTCTCTAAATTTTCTGTTGTCATACTATATGAAAACATTTTAAAAGTGGAAAAAATATTTCCATGAATATGAAGGTGATATATGCATTTTAAATCTAGCAACATTTGTTCATGCTGGTTTGTTTAAGGAGAAATATATCCTCATACACTGTATTCAGCATGTGAAATCCAGGATTTCTTTTTGACACATTTACAAATTTATCTCTGACCTCATTTCAAAACTTTCTTCTTGCACTTTGAATTTTTGATTCTGCTTCTTAAACTATTTAAAGTTGTATTGTGGTTGATTGTTTTGTTATACCTTGTTATTTAATTATTTCTGTGCAACAATATGGTGAAATATCATTTTCTGACCATAAGTCAACCCTGGAATATGCTTAATCCACTTGATCTCATGCTTCTAGTTTTGTTTGTTTTTTCTTTCAGCATTACAAAGTTTATTCCATATTTTGTTTTGGATTGAATAACTTGCCCAATGAGTGTAGCACACTGTTTGACTCATTGCTTTCTTGTATCCTAACCCTCTCATCATGCCTATGCAAAAATCACACTTCTCATTTGTTTTCCTACTACCTACTCAAATGCTCAAAAACCAGTAACTTTCTAGAAATGTCTTCATTCCTACAAGCAAACTATCACAAGAACTTCGAACCAAACCCACCCGAATATGTTCAAACCTTTTTATTCCAGCTGCATGAAAAAATTAAAAACATATTTTAAAACGGGATATTTTTAGACTTTAAAAACTATAAAGTAGGTTACAGTGGGTAAAATGGGCAGTTTAGGCTAAATGAAATCCCTATTAAATATTCATTATATAAAATATTACTTGACATTACAGACAGACTGGCCTGGTGCTGGAGTCATGCTTCTGGTCATGAAAGGCAGTGGAGAAAGTAAAATTCTGCAGTCCTAATTGGCAGTGTGAGTTAAAAAGTGTTAGTTTGGAGTGTGCATGTGAAGTATCTTGATAAAGCAACATTTGCTCCATTGTCATTTGTTAAAGACAACCTGTTTGACAGGCTCATTGTGCTTATGAAAGGAAATCTGGTCAGCAAAATGAAGGACACTCATCATAGGTACAAAGCAAGCTTGGAAATAAATAAGGACATCATTATTAAGGAAGATTGTAGTTGGAAGATTCCATCCTCATTGAATGTGCCAGAAATATATTTTGTGCAAGATGATAATGTGCACTGTAAATGCAAATTAGTCTGCATTGAATATAATACATGCATTTGCACATATGTTAATTTCCACATTAAGTGGAATAAGTGTAAACACATACATAGCATATGTCAATTTTCAAGTCTAATATGAATACCCTATAAGATATCCTGAAGGTATTAATGACTTTGTAATAGACACTGAAGATTTTTCTGTTCTCAATGAAAAGGAGGAAATATAGCCCAAGTGAGCAAACAAGAATGTCCCAACTTTTCTGTGCCCCCATCAGAACAAAAATAAATAATGCCTGCAAGTTTTCAGATATAATAAGGGATTTCCACAACAGGAGAACTTGAAGTTTTGAAGAAATACAGGGCATTCTTAAAGGCAACATTGGCCACAGTTTGCAACCAAATTGAACAATTACCCATGCCTATAACTAAAGAGATGTCCCAAAAGAGGACAGTTTTTCTACAGAGAAGACTTTGCTACCAAAAAAAAAAAAAAAAAAAAAAAAAAATTATCAGTGTATTCCCTTTGCAAAACCTAATATAACAAAAGCCAACATCATCCTGCTTTCTTTGCTGAGAAAGAAGTCATTAGTGCTACTTTAAATTAAAAATATCTCGCTTATACAGTTCAGAATACATGCAAAATTTATAGTGTTAAAAGTATATGCCTTTTCCTGTATCATTATTATTTCCTTTACATGTTACATTCCTACATTAAAGTTTTCCATTTGATCTCACTGTAAACTGAATACATTTAACTATTCACGTACCTTACAAAGTTAATTTTTGGCATATGATTTCTTGTTTTTATGTGTTATGACTGTTTCCTCCGATTTATGATTTGTACTTCTCTGCATCGATCCAACTTGATGTTTGGGACTGCAGAATTCGGCTTTTTCTGCTGCCATTCATGACTGTAAGCATGGCTTCAGCACCAGGTCAGTTTGTGTGTAATGTCAAGTAAGATATTTAACTACTATTAGTTTATTCCCATAAGGGAAAAATAGGTATTTAGCCTTAAAAAAAAAAAAACAACAACACTAAACTAAAATCCAAGTTTAAATTGAAGTAAATATAATTATGCACCTTAAAGACAATGCATTCTCTCAGCAATCCAATTTCATTAATGACAATAGCAAATGTGCAGAAAGTAACTGTCTCTCTGCACAACCAGCTACCAAATTACAGCCAGCCATAATATAAAAAGAAAATACCATTGTTATATAACATTGATTTTTCATTTATGTAATGTATAATTCAAAGTTTTGCAGTTAGGGTGTAAAACAAAAATATATTAAAAAGAATTAGGTATTTTGTGTATACTTACAATTGTAATTCTGTAAACCTACACTATATATGGTGATGCCTGGAAACATAGCTACATGTACAGTAATTTTTCTGCCGGCTTAACCCGATAATGTAGTAACTATTGTATGTAAAGTGTCCTACAGAGAAACAATCTTTATGATTTACCATTTTAAGATTTATAAATTATATTACTTGGCAGACACCAATGGAGTATCCAATGTTTATAAGGATTGGAAACTTCATTTACATAGTACCAGGTCTAGGGGTAATGTACTCTCCTCTGGACCCAAGTTTCATGGGTTCAAATCCAGCTGAGGTTGATAGGGGATGTAAAATTCTCAAGCAAAAATCCTTTGGATGGGACTTTGTTGTGGGTCCCATGCTATAGATTTAAGGCACATTAGAGAACTCCATATCTGGAAAAAAAGAGATCCCAGACAAAATTACCAGCCATTTACCATCCAAGTAATACCTTAGTATCTCACTAGATGGAATTTGAAGCAATTGGTTGATCACCTATCCTTCTGACATCTGTTCGTACTAAGTGTAACTAAATTCAAAAGGTTCATATGATCCTTCAGGACCTGGAAGGAACAACTGTAGACAAATGAAAAATGCCTAAGAAGAAGAATTTACATATCTCATAGTTAAGAGTCTATTTAAAAAATACGGATTTTATGATATGCCTAATATTTATTGTATACAAAACTTCATTTTCTGATTGAGCAAATGAACTTAAAACTGTGGTTTTTGTAATACTCCAATAATTAAACATTCATGATATTTATAATATAATGGACAATAATGCCCAATTAAAGCTTTTGAATTCGAGACAAAAATATCAATTATCAATAAAATATTTTTTCTTAAATATTTTAATATAGATAAAATAAATGTATTTAATAATTATTGTTTTAAGTATTATACCCCAAGAGAATAAACTGTGTCAATTGTTAGATATCTGAGGAAAATTTTCGAAGTAATTTCCCGCATCATCTCATTTCCTCTCTGTTGAAAAACATTTCACTATTCTAGGCTTTTGATCAATGAAAATTCCTTTATTTTGCACTTTTCAAAAATATGCATTCTAAATAGGCATATCATATCTTTTTGGGTCCAACCCAGGACATATTTTTTTAAATTATTTAAAAGTCTTCACAGTTTACTGAAACATAAAATTTATTTATTCAGCTGTATTTTTCACTAAACATGACTTTTTTTGGAAATGGTTTGTTTGTTTTAATTACTTCATAAAATTCACAACAAGAAAGTTCAGTAATTTTAACATTTAACAGATGTTTAACAGTAGATACTGAAAGTCTACCCCTTTCTGCAGACCAAATGTTCCCTATAATTAAAAAAACTCTCTCAAATGGAGCAGATGTCCCAGACAAAGATATCGCAAACTCAAACATTTTAGAAATATTGCAACATGAAATATCAGTCTTTTGAAACACCTTAAAAATTGCTTTCCACTTCTCTTCAAAAGTTGCAGAAATTGAACCACAGCTTACCCTTTGGTTTTGAATTGCCTGGTTCAACAATGTACTCCTCCATCAAAATCAACATTAGCGTTTGCTCCAAGGTCAACTGAGAGATACGCGGCCATAAGAGGATGTTTAAAAATTGTATTGGCAAACATATAAGTCCAAAATTTAAAAAAAAATTCATAAAATTCTCAAACCCCAGACAGTTTTGCAATCCCTGATATTACCCCAGACAGCACTAAAAAACCCAGACATATGGTAAGCCTAACTCTAAAATGTATCTTATTTGTGTCATGTAATATACCACTTGCTAGAACAGAGTGTGAACTGAATGTACACACACATATCTATGTAGCACCAAAGGCTAGAATTTGGGTAGATGGGAGTGGCAAGTGTTAAAGGCTATCACTTTCTCAGCAATGAAAGTTGGATAAGCTCTAAAAGGATTCTAATTTCTGTAAACATAATAGCTTTGTAACAAAAGTGGAAAGAACATAATTTTTTTTTTCCAAAATTGTTAAATGATAATGCTTTTGCTATTAAAACATCGATACCATTCCATCCTACATTGAATGGAGTGGTGAGAATGTGAGCCAGTATGGAAGATACACTTGAAACTTGTATGACAATGTGTATAGATATGCATTTGAAACAATGAGCTGTTATCAAATTCCTCACAGTGGAGGATTGTGCACCTGTGGACATTCATCCAAGGATAAGTACTGTCTGTGGCTACCATTTGTGTATGTGAGTACTGCCAGAAGGTGGGCAAGTAGTCTGAAAAGACAACAGTCCAGCCATGACAGACCTGTATGATCAGGTGCACAGCGGACAATCCATAACAGCTACAGATGCACATCAAGCATATGGGGATGAGCTGATTTGCACCATTGCCATGTCAAACAGATACAGTGACTTCCTCCTTTTTCTTTAAACTGAGGGAACATTGGAAAAAACAGTTACACCAATGAAATGAGAGGTACAAGTGGCGATTCATTGCTTTCGCTTCATTTCTTTGCCAATGGGATGCAACAACTTGTTCAACATTGGTATATGTGTATGGACAGGAATGGCAATTATGTGGAAAAATAAATAAAATCTCTGGTGGAGGATGTTCCAATCTGATATATTTTTTAAATTATTGCATAGAAGGGAAAACTTTCAAAGCACCCTTGTATATTATGTATACTTATTTGTGGAATGTCCACTCATTTAGTTTTTAAATGTACATCTTCTCTTTCAGATAATGTGGTCCACCTCTCTCTCTCTCTCTCTCTCTCTCTCATGTTAAACTTAGTATATTTCAAAATGAAATGAGCTCTAAAGTTGAGCAGAATATTACATTGTGATAGATTTTCGTGTGACAGTTTTATCTGGAACAGAGAGTTAAAAATATTCTGTCATTAAATTTTTATCTGTCACTCAGAAACAAGTTTACTCTTTGCTGCTCTAAGCTGAAGGAAAAAAAAAATGATTGAAAATAAAAAGCCTTAATTTTTGTATATTAATTGTAAAGAATGATACTGTTAGTTTATAGACATTATGAGTGTTAAAATGTATAAATATGTTCAATGCATTTGAAGATGGATGTATTTTAGTCACTTCTATATTCTGAAGGCTGTGTTTGAAAATTTAGAATTATTTTGTCTAGTCTTTGCTATGTATATATAATATATGTGTTTATGTAAAGAAAGTTCTTTCTCATTCAGTCTTCAGAGTATAACAAGAAATGTAATTTGTTAAAAAGTAACGAGATTAATCCAGTTATATTCAACAGCACAAATCATGCTTAATTTGTTCAGGGTTTAGTTTTTATCAAATATATTTACACAGAAAGCAAGAATCTCTTATCCATTTTCATGGCTCAGACAATAAGGTGCTGGATACAAGTTTCTTTCTGTTTGGAGTACGTTATCTAGGTTATGGTTTTAATATAGTTTTACCTTACCTGGAAAGATTGGCTAGCCTTGATCAATTGTACACTTATTTATAAATGCATTAATTTATATCACTGTATAGAAAATTATGGCAGTTGACATGAACTGTCATACTCTTTTGTTCATTGATAGTAGATGAAATAAGAGAAACAAGTCATAAGCAACACAGAGACACAGATTTCTCATAGTAGTCCCATTCATTGTACATTTCAGCTTTTAAGTATTTTTGAAAATAAATTATAATGTTTATTCTTTGAAAGGATAAAGTTTTAAATAATGAAAAGTTGGCAGATGGCTATGGAAATATTTCTGCAGCAGTTTGAAGACTAAAAAAGGAAATTATTTGTGAGTAAATTGTAACATGGAATTAATCTCATTACTGTTATATCTCAGGCACTTACAGTTTTTTCAAATATGTATGAGAACAGTTATGAAAGTTTTTGTTGCCTTAATTTTTTATGTTAGTTTTTTTTTCCAAATTACTGTTTGCTTTCATCTCCAGGCTAAAAAAAGGGGGGGTGGGAGAAAGTAAAAGGGAATAAAGATAAAAATAACAGAAGTATGTACGAATATTACCGCATTTACTCACATATTGAACCCCACACTTTATTACAGGTTTACTTTCTGCAAAAATGGTTGAAACTAATGTATGAAACATTGTGTTAACATTGCACAAAATCATCACTCTAATACCATCTAGTGCTACAAAACATTTTAGCTAATCTAAATGAATCTTGCAATTAAACAGCACATTTAAAGAGATCATCCCCTTCTGATCTTCAGTTCAGAGCTACACTAAAATTACATAATGTATTGTATTCAATCACTTTCACCCTATCTTTGTCATCTTATGAAAAACTATCATTTGAAACTTCCATCAGGTGGCTGCACACGTAGTCATCTTTGGTTCCATAAAGGATATTCTTTTCATATCTTTTCATGACCATGTGTTTAGAAACAATGGCCCAAGACTGGAGAATCCAAAGCTATGCTTCAAAATTGATCATATTGTAACTGAACAACAGGCATAATTATTTTCTGAAAATATAATATTACAGGGGTGGGACCATGATATGAGCAGGTATGGTATATATATTTGGAACTTCCAGCATTCTCATAATAAAATTGTGTAACAGATTCATCCTATTTGTTTCAATGTCATTTTATTGTCTTAAGGTTTTGGGTGCTAGTGAACCAAATATAGCATAGAGGATTTGAAAGAAACATTTTGACAAGAGAGGGGAAAATACCTGAGGTTGCTTTTCTGTTGAAAGAAAGTGTTGGTAAGAACAATTTAAATGATATTAAAAAAACAAATGTTTTGTAGAGTTTAAATTTTTAACCCTAATTTTACCAATCATAATTACTTTTCTCTTACAGATTACCAGAATCAAACAATATGTTTTCTGTTATTAGTTAAATAATTACTATTGATTTTATTTCACAGACTATAGAGCTGTAGTAAGAAATAATGTTTTTTCATTCATCTCCAGAGTGTATAACATTCAGGAGGAAAATGTCATTAATTGCTACAGATATCAGTGATGACAGAGTTTCTTTGGTATTCCTTTCTACAGTTTGGTGGTTCAGAGTTGGAAATAAAATATTTTTTACTAATAACAGGCACTGATGTAATAAAAAACTGATTTTTCAGATAGTTCTGATAAGGGAAAAATTGCTAATCAGAAAGATAGGGAAATTCTCCCTCCTCAGTGTGTTTGAAAACTTTCAGATTAGAATGTTTTTTATGCTAGTGAATTAGCAAGAGAAAGGGTACCTTATTTGTTTACTTTAAAAAATGAATAAGAAAACTTAGTTTTAACTTTTTAGTTCACACATTTTCCCTAAAAATAGTGGTGACAACATCTGTTGTTGTTCCTTTGACTTTTGTAATGAGCAGTCAAAAAGTAAGAAAGTAGTTTGTTTATTTATACTGAAATTAAATTATATCTCATTTTGAAATGCTTGTGTTTTGAGTTTATAGTTCTATTTTTCTTATTTTCTCCTGTTAGAGATTTTAAGCTGCTGTTTTGATGGTACATTTACTATTATAAAATTATCTAGTCATTTTAAAACTTGTTTAATTGAATATTTTTGATCAGAAAGTAATGCAACAGATATATTTTAGTTGTTCAGCTTTTAATTATCATTCAAGCATAGTACTTGTTTTCCAAATCTTTGTCGTAATTTATATTTTAATATAATCATTTTCCAACTTGAGTCGTCAAGATGAGAGATTTTGTAACTTTAAAACTATGTAGAAGGCACACTTTCATTAAGAAATAGTATCCTCATAAATAGATTGCACTTTCAAGAGACAGAAAAAAACAAAATATACTATAATTAGACTTCTGAAGAAGTATTGATGACATATCAGAAAGAAGGAAAGTTTATTGGAAATGTTTTTTCAACTTTTTAAAAAGAGTGCCTGTATTGGTTATTTAAGTACTTAACCTTGTATTTTCAAGTGCCTGAAATGCATGACATGATCATATTGCAGAAAAATTATAGGGTGTAAATGCTCAAAGCTGCAGCATGTTCATTCTTGGCAGCCTAAGAGAACATGCCTTCATTTATTGCCGAATGCATGTTGGTCTCATGTTCTTGTTTTATTGTTTTCAAGAATGGAACGTGATGTGTAGGCACTTCAGTTTTGTAGCATGCAAAACATTAGTTTTATATCCCAGAATCGTGGTGTAGTGGTCACCATACTAGCCTTCTAAACCCAAGATCACAGGTTCAAACCCGGCCAGGATCGATAGATTTTTTGGGGCGTAAAAATCCTAAGTATGGCTTCCTTCGGAAGGGAAGTAAAGCCGTGGGTTCCGTGTCATACATTTACGGCTCAAAAAAGAACCTCAAGCCTGAAAAAAGAGGCCTCTGAGCAAAATTTGTCGGCCGTTTCAAGCCCTGAATAGAATGGGACGCTGCTGGCCTGAGATGTTAAAGAGTGTCCGTAAATAAATCAATTAATTAAATCCCAGAATTTGCTCAGCTAACTAAAAATGTTGCAATATTTTCTGAAAGCTTTAGAGAAATTTAATTTTTAAACAACTGTTATGTAATTGACAAGTTGAAAAAAATTGAACTACTATTATAAACATTTCTCTTGTTATAATAATAATTGAAAGAGAAAGTATTTCATTTTAAATATCATTTCCACTTTCAAGCACTGGGATTTGGCAGTGAAATAATTACAGTGCTTCTAAAACGTCACTTATCATGAATGGCCTCAGAATGACAGCTGTACATATGGGGAAAGGGAAACATGAAGGTTACTGGTACTGGCATATATGTAATTTCCATTTCACCCAAATTCAAATAGAATTATCTGTATTATTTCATTAATGGAATAATTAGTACATTCAGTGCACAGTACAATGACTTTTTGGAAACTCTGTACATTCCTGTTTAAATTTTGTTTTAATTTCTATTGTTTGTAAGTCAAAGTAAGAGTTATTTTAAAAGTGAATAAAAAATCTGTTGTGCCATAACTTGCCTGGAAATCTCTGCCTAGGATGCTCATATTGCAAATTTTATACAATGTAAGATTATGTTTGTAAACTGTTTCATTCTTGTATAAAAACAAGAAATAAACATAGAATAAAAAACATATGTTTCTTTGTCAGCCATCTGAGATTTTATTTTCACTAGTCTCAAATTGCTTGCTTCATTGCTTTAAGTTTGCATTTAATGGATATTAAATTTTAAGTATTAATGCAAGGTTTTACGTTGAAGGTTTTCTGTGATAGATCGTGCAGGTTATTGTTTTACCTTTGTTACAACAGAAATGCAGAATGCCAGGGTATACAGCTGTAACAGAACCTCACCAACAAATTTTGAGGTTTGATAGGGCACATAGAGAGGATAATTTTTTGTGAGAGAACATATGTTCACTGACATTGGTACAGTAAGCATCCCAGACATACTGATTTTAGTGAGACAGTATCAATTTTGAAACCTTTTTCCAGTGTCTCTTTGTCCTATCTCATAGGACCTACATTTGTACCACTTACTAGTGTTGCTTTCCTATATCTTGCTTTGCTTTATAAATTCATGAGTTGACTTGAAACACAGATCATTTTTGTAGTCGTTGTTGTTGTTGTTGTTGTTGCATCTGTTTAGTGATGCTAGTCCATGAACAGGAAGTAGCATGGAATTTAATGAATGTAAAAACATACCAAAACATTGAAAATAGGTGTTCATACAAAATATTTAATATGATTCAATTAAATGTACTTACGAAGCTGTTGACAATGAAGTGGTATATATATAAACAATGTATACAGTTTTTTTCACACTAACTCCATTCACTTACATAAAATTTGGACATATGTTTCGGGAGCGATCCCTCCCATCTTCAGCCTGTTGACAAACTGTTGTTAAACGTGGCGGTTGGGTCTCTTGATGTTCTTGTGGCGGCATCTGTTGGTTCTATTAGGAATTTGCTGAGTTCATCCAGTGGAGGGAAATCGAAATTCATCAAATTATCCTTATTTTTTGTAATGAAAATGTTTTCCCAAGTGGAAAGTTCTATTGCATTATGAAGTTGTTTAAGTAGTTTTATCTCTGGTTTAATTTCATGATTTTTATTCCAAAAGTGCGCTGCTATTGCTGATTTATCAATTTGTTTTAAGCGCATATTTCTGAAGTGTTCTTTTTTCCGGATTCCTAAATTCGTCTTCGTTTTTCCAATGTATTTTTTGTCGCACTCTGCACATTCTATTTCGTAAATACCTGACTTTTGTTCTGTTGGCATGTAGTCCTTTACTCTGCAACCTAATAAGTTCTTTATATTAAAATTGTTCTTTGGGGCTAACATAATTCCTTGTTCTTTGAATATCTTTTTGAACTTATTGTGATAAATTGAGTGGTATGTGAAACTTTTGAATTTGTACCTTTCTTTTGCACTTTTAAGAGTGGAAACATCTCTTATTGTTTTTTGGTTTTATTGATAATTTTTATTACTGTGTCTTTGTTGTATCCATTAGTTTCTCCTATCTTTATGATTTGTTGGTATTCCAATTTGTACTCTGTTTCTGTGAGTGGAATGTTAACTAATCTGTGTGCTAAACCATAAAACACTGCATATTTATGTGGAATGGGGTTAAAACTGTCATTTTTTATGTAATTTTTGTGTGAGTATCCTTTCTATGAATTCCAAATGAAGATAGTTTTCATTTCTTATGATTTTTACATCTAGGAAGGGGAGATATCCACTTCTTTCTTCCTCTATGGTGAAATTTATAGATTTGTGCTGCAAATTCAGAAGTTTTAGTGCATCTGTTGTATGTTTTTTTGGAATTATTACAAACATGTCATCCACATACCTATACCATGTTTTGAAGATTAGAGGGAAGGCTTTGGTGATATGCATTTCAAACGAACTCATAAAAAAATCTGCTAGAAATGGAGATAACGGGTTTCTCATAGCGAGTCCCGAGACTTGTTGGTAATATTTTTTATTGAAAATGAAGTAATTTTGTTCAATGCAAATGTTCGTAAGTTTTATCAAGTCTTTAATTTCTTGTGTCTGTATTCTCTGGATTTTAACCATTTCTTTAACATTAGCATAAGTGTATCTTTTGGTATGCTTGGGAATAAGGCTTTTACATCAAACGATACCATTATATTTTCTGCTGTAATTTTGTAATTTTGTAATTTTTCTACCAAATCTTGTGAATTTTTGACACTCAAAGTTTGAGTACAAAATTACAAAATTACAGTACAATTCATAGAAAGGATACTCACACAAAAATTACATAAAAAATGACAGTTTTAACCCCATTCCACATAAATATGCAGTGTTTTATGGTTTAGCACACAGATTAGTTAACATTCCACTCACAGAAACAGAGTACAAATTGGAATACCAACAAATCATAAAGATAGGAGAAACTAATGGATACAACAAAGACACAGTAATAAAAATCATCAATAAAACCAAAAAACAATAAGAGATGTTTCCACTCTTAAAAGTGCAAAAGAAAGGTATAAATTCAAAAGTTTCACATACCACTCAATTTACCACAATAAGTTCAAAAAGATATTCAAAGAACAAGGAATTATGTTAGCCCCAAAGAACAATTTTAATATAAAGAACTTATTAGGTTGCAGAGTAAAGGACTACATGCCAACAGAACAAAAGTCAGGTATTTACGAAATAGAATGTGCAGAGTATGACAAAAAATACATTGGAAAAACGAAGACGAATTTAGGAATCCGGAAAAAAGAACACTTCAGAAATATGCGCTTAAAACAAATTGATAAATCAGCAATAGCAGCGCACTTTTGGAATAAAAATCATGAAATTAAACCAGAGATAAAACTACTTAAACAACTTCATAATGTAATAGAACTTTCCACTTGGGAAAACATTTTCATAAAAAAAATAAGGATAATTTGATGAATTTCGATTTCCCTCTATTGGATGAACTCAGCAAATTCCTAATAGAACCAACAGATGCCGCCACAAGAACATCAAGAGACCCAACCGCCACGTTTAACAAGTTTGTCAACAGGCTGAAGATGGGAGGGATCGCTCCCGAAACATATGTCCAAATTTTATGTAAGTGAATGGAGTTAGTGTGAAAAAAAACTGTATACATTGTTTATATATTTAATATGATGTTTATATGTTGTTATGCACATAACTATAGAAAACATAATATATATTAATAACTTTCCTGCTTTGTTTTTAAACTACTGTTACTGGCAACAATGGTTCTACCTCATGATCGGGTGATTGCAGCCAACTGTACTTCTCAAATCACTTAACATTAAGCAGTATATGACTATAGGAAGACAAGTCAATAAATACTAATGTGTTGTTTGTTTGTCACCAAAGCAAAAGTGTGCATTTTTGGACATTTTAAAATGTGAATTTTCTTTTGTTATGAGTATTGAAAACAATATGGATAAAGTGTTTTATGTTATTTGACAAAAGAGTAAAATCACATGGACAATGAAATGCTGTAAGCTGTAATAACAGTAAAACATAATTTCAGTGACTATAAGTGTGCAGATTTTTTTGACTTCCTTTCTAAAAATTGTAAGATTTTGATCTTTGTACATGAATATGCAATTTACAGTTTGCAGGACCCATAAGAGGTGGCATCCTTGTCTTCTAGTACTAGTACAGATGCAAAAGTAATTTAAAGAGTGAGTAGACCTAATTATATCTTAGATTTAAATTTTGGAAAGTGTTCCACTTTTTGGAATTTTAAAATCTGGGATCCCAACATTAAGGGGCTATGCATCCAAAGAGTCAAACCTATGGTAAAATGTTTTGTAGAAGTTAAATGAAGTTTTCCTTGCATTTTTTGATGGTTCAATACAAACATTGTTTTCTACAATTAAAAATTAACAATGTAACTTTTAATTGATATCATTGTATGATTCAGTTGAACTACACACTCTTAAAGCTTCACTTACTTTTCATAAAAGTATGGAACCAGTTTCGAGAACATTTAGTTCCCATCTTCAGCCAGGCTAAAGTTCAACTGTGGATCATTCGTTGAGCTGTGGGAATGTATATTCTGCTCTGGTGGCGGTGTGATAAACTTGTAGTTTATGTTTTCATCCCCGACAATGTCAAAGTTCATTATGCTGTCTTTGTATTTGTAGATGTAGATTTTCTCCCAGGTTGCTAATTCCGTAGGTCCTTGTACTGATTTTAATAATTTTGCTTTATTTATTATGTCGTGATTTTGTGTCCAAAAATGATATGCTACTGCTGATTTGTCTATTTGCTTGTACTTTATGTTCCTGAAATGTTCCTTTAACCGTGTGCCTATGTTTCTCTCTGTTTTTCCAATGTAGATTTTTTCACATTCTGCACAGTTTATTTTGTAAATACCTGATTTTTCTTCTTGTGGAATACTGTCATTAACATTGTCTATGAGTAAATTTTTAGCATTAAATCTATTAATCGGTGCCAATCTGATATTAAAATCTTTAAGAATATTCTGAAATTTTTTTGTGGCACCAAGTGCACAACATAGAGACTAACAACAAACTAATTCAGTATTGTAACAGAGCAGATAAGAGTGACTTCATGTGCATATTGTGTTTCTAAAACTGATGCATAACTCATGAGGGAAGTGTTAGCAAATAGGTTTCTTAACAAAAGATCTTCAATGAGGACCTGTAATACACTGTAAAAATATATTTTTATGATTATTTAATGTCCTATGTCAACTACAAAGGTGCTCAAGGTAGTGAATGAATTAATGATAATGAATTTAATCTGGAGCCAGTCATTGCCTAAAGTAACCAACATTCATTTTTTCAGTATAAGATAAAACTTTATAGAAAAAATAAAACAACTAGGCAACTTGAGTTAAGGAAGATTTGAACCAGTGCATTCTTCTTAAGAGATACAGGGAAACCCATTGAATTATGATCCAACACCAAAGAATGTGTATATGGCAAATGCGAAGCTCATTATAATGAGCCAGTATTATAGAATAGCAGTGATTAAACAGACCATGCACAGTTTAATTAACAATTTATGAAATAAAAATAGTTTATCATCTTTTACTGTAGTTCTTGTTGAGAAATAATATATTTTAGTTCAAGAGTTTATGGATTTCCTCTAGATATTTATTTATTTATTCCTAATGATTAGTTGCAATATTATTCAGTGAGCAACTGAAGATGGGAGAGATTCTCCCGAAACACGTTTTACTTTTATGTAAGTAAATGGAGTTTAGTGTAAAAAAATTAATAACTAAGTTTAGGATATATTACTACTGCATTGTCAACAGCTTTGTAAGTACAATATTTTTATACTTTTCTTTTGCCTGTCTGCTATGCAGAGTACCATACTAAACCATCATACTAGCTGTATAGAATTAGTAAGTTGATAATGTTCTTGGTTTGTATGCAAAATGTAAGTAAAAAAAATTAGCTCATTTTTTTATGATAGCTTAAACATGAACTAGCTTTCCACAACCCACCAGAGCTATTTAAATATGATTTCTGTGACTGGAGAAGGGTATTTGATTGTGGCACAATTGAGCTAATGAAGCACAGTATTGATTAAAAACGTTTCCAGAAATTGTGTGTTGGTCTCTGAATAGCAGATATTGTGCTGAAAATGCCAATCCTGTTTATAACAGCTCTCTGACTGAGATTGCTAAATTAAAAATGTCTGGTTTCTTCTTCTTCTTCTTCTTCTTCTTCTTCTTCTTCTTCTTCTTCTTCTTCTTCTTCTTCTTCTTCTTCTTCTTCTTCTTCTTCTTCTTCTTCTTCTTCTTCTTTCTTCTTCTTCTTCTTCTTCCTCATCTTCTTCTTCTGCTTCTCCTCCTCCTCCTCCTCCTCCTCCTCCTGCATCATCATCATCTCTCTGCAACTGTTGTTTCCTTGCTGATTGTTGAGCTATATTTTGTACCTCACATGGCTGCTTGATAACCTTCCAGAAGTATCATCCAGTGAAATTTCAAAATTCATTGCCTGTTGTGGTATAAACTTTACCCAAATGGTTCATTATTTATGATGTATGGGAGTGCTAAGTTAGCAGTGAAGGAGAGAGATTGTGTTTCTTGGGAGCTGCAGTAAGAAGTTGGAAAGTGAAATGACTAACAATGGGAATCAACATAGAGAGTGGTTGAGCAAGAATAGGTCTGTTCAGTGGTATGAAGTGGAATCTGTATAAAAAAAAAAAGTGCAACATGAAGAGATGGGGAATATTTTTGCTGTATAAGACTGTATGTAATTGGTATGTTACTAATCATTGGAGGAGTAGAGATCAATCCTGGGCCTAATGGTGATTATGGAGCAGGTGAAGAAATCCAAAACATATTACAGAGTATGGAAGAAAGATTGGGGTGTAAAAAAAACAATGTGGGGAGAGAAATTAAAAATGAAATCAAAATTGAAATGCAAAACATGAAAACAGAAGTCCAAGTCATCAAAAGAAGAGTAGAAACTTTGGAAAAAAGATATCGAAAATTTAATTTCATAAATTTGGATATAGAGGAAAGAAGATGAGTGTGGCCCATTCAGGAAGATTGCTGAAGTTTCCATTT
This sequence comes from Metallyticus violacea, assembly GCA_030762175.1. Taxonomy (NCBI): domain Eukaryota; kingdom Metazoa; phylum Arthropoda; class Insecta; order Mantodea; family Metallyticidae; genus Metallyticus; species Metallyticus violacea. The sequence goes on along the minus strand of CM060839.1, from coordinate 20,026,236 downwards.
GGGAAGGTTGATAGCTGTTAGATTTGTAACCATGCAAATTGTCTATGAGGTTTTGAAAAGGTCTAAGAAATTAAAAGGGAGGAATTTGATTATTAATAGAGATTTATCAGTAGAGCAGAGAATCCTGAAGAAAGAACTAGTGCAACGGATGAAGAAGGCAAGATTGGAGGGTAAACACGTGTACATACGTAACCTACAGCTTTGGATCGATGATCAGCCAGTTGATGAGTTCAAAAAGAATATGAGAGACATCAGCCGAAGGTATGAAGAAATGAGTTGGCAAATAGCAACAAAAACAAAGGGAAACAGAAGGAGAGGAAGTCCAAGGGTCAAAGCAGAGCCAAATAAACATGTCAGTAGAGTGAATGGGAGTCCACGTGCTGTTGAAAGGGGGGTAGGATGACGTCACAGATGAGAAATCAGGAAGTACATGGCTATGTTTACAAAGGCCTAGGAAGCTGAGTGATAGTCAAATATTCAATAAAGCGACTTAAATGAGCACAATGTCTTAACAGTAACTATTCAGATAAGATTATTGACTCATCTTTGAGTTTGCAAACTCATAAGCTTTTGAAGTTAACAGCAGAAATTTGAAATTGAGTACATTCTTTAAGGATAATACACATTCATCAAATAATTTAAAATTAGGAATTTTCTCACATTGTAGGAAAATACCCTTAGTAGAACAAATTATGCTCATTTGTTCAACATACAGCATTTATTAAAGCCTATATTAGCTCATAAATGATAGAGATTCTAGAGTTTTAAGTTTTCTTCAATCATTATCTAATGGAAAATTTTTGCCAAGGTGATGAATTCTTGTAAAAACTTTTGCTTTCTTTATTGTAACTTCCAGGATATTTGTAACTCCTTAGAATTTGTATGTGTCAGTCTAGCCACTGTTCAAGTATGTGAATTTGCTGGGTTATGCTGTTTGTACTTGTTCCTCCAATGGCTTGATACTGCTCCACACTGCTCCTATAGTCCCATACTTTCATTACATCATCCTCAAATTTTTCACTGAAAAATAAATATAACAAATAAGATACATATCAACAATAACTTTACAGTCAAAAGTTATCTAATTCATAGCTAAAAATTAAAATAAAATTAAGCTAAAATTTTCTGCTTGGGCAAGCCAACAGAAAAGTATATCCTGTTAGAGCACCCTAAGTAAAATTTAAAAGTAGAAAATTGTTTGTAAATATATGAAATAAAGTAAATCAAAACATACAAAATGTATGGAATAAATATTAAAAACTGCACAAAGTCTTACTGGAAAGGTGTGCATATATCCATGTCCCTGGATGTTTAATAAACAACACAAAAATATTTTCAGTAAGAGGGGCCTTATATGAGTAATTTAGATAGAAAGCCTAGGGTCACAGATGTAAAATGTTCAAATTATGGGCTATTGAAGTAATTGCAATTGGTGCTCAGAAATTCATATTAAGACTAAATAATGTTAAAATTGTTATTAAAATGTCTTCACATCTCCTTAACAATCTAAATAAACCTGGTTGTTAGTAACCAATGAACAGTATTTTCACAATTTAACATTAAAATAATGTGTTACAATTGCCTGCCATTTCACTGATGTGCTTATAAAAATTCATTTGTAAACTTTATAGAAGTCAGAAACAGTGAAGTTAATTAACTATAAACATTAAGAAGTTGATATTAGGTGACACTATATTTCATTAAATAATTAATTTATCAGAACATATTTCAAGAGCATTCAATAGCCAAACAGGAAGACCATCATTACCTGCCAGCGTTAGTTGTTCCCCAGCTGAAGATAAGAGTAAATGCTCTTGAAACATTTCTGATAAATTAACCAATTAGTGAACATCCCACCAATGGACTTCCTGTTTCGCTGTATATTGGAACCACCAAGGTCACATCATCACCTGCCAAGTTAGTCGATCCCCAACTGAAGATGAAACATATTCTGATAAATTAAGCAGTTAGTGAAGTACCTAATACTGACGTCTTAATGTGTATAAGAATTCAGTTATTAGAAACAAAAAGTAATTCTATTTTTTCCCTAATTTTGCTGGATATCTGTCAGTTCTTCATGCAACAGTTGTTTGTTTTGTACCCAAAATATATAAGGCAAAATTACTCATAAAATAAATACAAATTATGAAATGGAGAATGGTTAAATTTTTTCAAACTTGCCAACATGCACCTGATTTATGGGAAAGCAAGACCTTTTGCTGTAATAGTTGCTGAAATCTACAGAGAAAGATTCCCTAATAGAAGCCATTTACATCATACATTTCAATCTGTTGATAGGCATTTGCAAGAACTGGGATGCTTTAATGTAACCTAAACCAGTGACATGCATATCTTTTTGAAAGTTTCAAGACCCTAAGTTTCCAATCTCAAATTGCACGTATAAGACACTTCTATATAGGATGCAAATATTTCAGTGTTGTTTTTAAACATCCTGCATTATATCTTGTTCGTCTTCTTTCTACTGCTACAGGTGGCCTAGGTCATTAAGGCAAAGACTTGTGAGTGGGAGGTCTAGGGTTCAATTCCCAATAGGATCATCCTTTCTGACAGGTTTTTTCCAGTTTCCTCAGTCCTTATAAATGGCAAATGCCAGGGAGGTACCTACCTTAAGCTTAAGCCTGAAATGCTTCCTTCCTTAAAAAAAAATTCTTTCTAAGTTTATCATTTCATTTGATATCATCAGTGTCCACTGCCTGTGATGTCTCAGAAGTTAAAACAGGCATTAAACACTATTAAAAAAAAAAATCTTCTCTGCACTTGTTTGTATGTGTGTGTGTGCATATGTGTAGGTTGTATGAGTGCAGTGTTGCATGTCATAATCTAATAGTAGAAAACCAGAGCAAATCCATAATCTAAGAGTTAAAAACCAGGACATATCCCGGAAATGGAAATTTGAGAATTAAGGAATCCTTATGTAGGACATATGTGCATATAGAATACTTCCCAAAGCCTTGACCAGAAGAAAGGAACTTGGTCTTGTTTTCAGTCAGTTTATGTAATTCACTGTAACTTACATTTTTCATAGTATATTGTATTTGCAACATTGTGTTAACTGATTTTGCCATTAACCTACTCCTTCCTTCTTTCCATTAAACAGTCAATGGGGAAAATACTCTACTTTCCTCCTCTTGGCATGACAGCCCAATGAGATCCTTGGCTCCCCACAGCAACAACTGATCATCTGTCTTGTGACATCATTGATATAGAGCAGTATTGCAGGAAGACATTTGATCAGCATGCCAACTCCTCACAAGTTGCCTGTCATGTGACTTCCAAGATCAAACTTTACTTCTCAATATAACAGAAATAAATTGTAAGCGCAATAAACCACTGTCTACCTGCAGAAATAATCAACATATAAATATGCGTTGAGCTAGCAAAGATGAAAAGTGACAATAAAAGGAATCGGAAATGACAGAAGTATTGGCCAGAGGCTAGAGAATAGTATTGATTATTGCATATTACCAGAGATGACTAACCACTGTATTGACATATTGAAAGCTGTTTTGTATTCTTTTGTTTAAAGGAACGTTGTAGGTAATGTACATTTTCTGTGACATCATAGAGCATTCTTGATGCTTCCTTGGCAATAATTTTAAATAAGGCAAAGCTGACTTCAAATCTTGCAAAAATCTTGAACTTTAGACTTTTTGGCTTGGACTTTTCTGTTCACCATAAAATCACAGACAATCCATAAAATTTATGGTATATGACAACTATATATATATGAACTAGAGAAGCAGAAATTGATTAAACACTTAAATATCATTATATTTTGACCAACTTGTGTTCTTCAAAGGCAGAAGAAAAGTGAAGGTGATAAAAGAAAATATTGAGTCTTGAAGTGAACATAATGCACGTAAAAAGATAAAATAAACAAGAGGAATACATTAATAATTGAAAAAATTAAAAGTAATAACAAAGTAAAAAGGGGAATATTTTGCAAAAATAGCTTCTCTCTATCTCTATCTGAGATAACTTTTGGGGACATGAACTGGTAATACAAAGTATTTTATATGGATAATTGAAATCATTGTATGATTGGGTTGAATGAAACACACTTATTGCTCCACTTACTTGTCTATAAATATAAAACCAGTTTCATCGAGTTCTAGCTGACGATGCGAATGAGGGTTCACAAAACTGGTTCTATATTTATAGACAAGTAAGTGGAGCAATAAGAGTGTTTAGTTCGACTCAATCATACAATGATTTCAATTATATGATTGGCTTCTTTGTACAAGTTGCAATTACCATTTCTAGTTCATTTTATATTGGTTTAACGTCTACTGTTATTTGGCTTCATTAGAACAATCATAGGCATTGTGCTAATACCAAGTTTTCAATTATTAATAATTAATATATTTCTCTTACTTATTTTTCCTCTATGTTGCTTGTTTTATTTGTTACCTTTGAGATTCAATATTTACTGTATATATATATATATATATTGGCATATAGCAGCCAACTTGGTCAAAATTGATACACAGGGGATTGTTTACAGGATAGTCTGTAAAATGCCAGGATTGTATAACTTCCATATCCATGGGATGAGAAGATTCACTTGGTATATATAAACAAGCACAGAGAAGATGAATAAGAGAAAAATCTGAGGAGTACTTAGAACTTTTATAAACAGAAGACCAAATGCAGGAGAAATAGAATTGCAACATTACTTGCAGATAAATAAGTGCAAAGTATTTTAGACTGATCATAAAAAAATTGATTTAATCATGGAGTATATTCTCCAAGATCTTTCTTTTATTACAATACAATATTGAACATGCAAATTAGTATAAGTGCCTTTCTTTTATTGTAATAAAGATTATGCCTGAAATATAATGATCAGTCTATCAAATTATTACAAACATGCTAATATTCTATAAAATATAGTGAACTTTTGTAACAGTGATGTCAAATATTAACATTTTAAAAAAATTTGAGTCGAGATTATTACATATGCACCACTAAAACTCAATAAAATGGAAGAATAGTTTCGGGAGCCATCGCTGCTATCGTCAGTTCCTGGTCGACTGCCGGCCTCACTGTTTGTGGTAGATCGATTCATCTCTGGTGGAGGTTTAATGAACTTTTGTATTAGTACATCACTTGGCGGGATTTAGAAATTAAAAACTTTCTCCTTATTCATCCAAATATAGACTAGTCGTCCATTTTACTGAATTTTAGTGGTGTGTATGTTACAATCTCAAATTTTTTTAAATTGCTAATATTCCTTTACCTTATTTCCCTCAGCTGCTGGAGAGAGAGATTTGAAATGTCGGTCTTAAGTTTTTCTGCAAGTGCTACTGCTTCACCAGAAAGATGATGGGCTTCCCGAAATGGAACCTGATAACATGATTGAAATGTCATATGCATAATCATTAGATCTGCATATTTTATTTAAACTATACTCTCAAAGATGAGCTTACCCCTTTTCTAACAAGATAGTATGCTAGATCAGTTGCCAGAAGATCTGAACTAAGAGCTGCCACACATCTCTCTTCATTCACCTACATTAGGAAACATAAACAACTTATAGATCACCACATCTATACAGATATATTTTTCAGTTAAAAAAATTCAGAATTATTATTGTATTTTTGCTATTATTATTGTTTTTTTCTGGAGCTCATGCACATCTGATAACATTTCTACATCAAGTTGAATTAAATACATAACAATTTAGAGCTTCTCTAATTTACAGATATTTATCAATCAAATAGCTCTCATCTGGTAGCTTCTTGTAGAGCTTCCCTTTTATTTCTTGCAACATTGTCAAGTTTCCACTTGATATTACATTACAACAAAGATTTTTCTTTTCTTTCCACTTATAAAAGTTGAATTGTTCTCTGCCTTACAGATATGCGGTAACATGACCTGAATAATTTTTCTTGGATGAATAATATAATTATTTCAATCATTAAAGTTAACTATTTTCAAAACTTTAACTTTGATAATGCATTTTTTAACAGTGTTTAAAGGCCATTACCATTATTGAGGCATCATAGGCAGTTCATAATGCAATGATGCAATTTATGTGGCTATGTGCTTGTGCTGCACATTCAACGTCATCCAAAAGAAGGGAGAAGGGCAAAGTGCAGCATTTTTTTTCTATGTCCTACATTTAGAAGTCTTTGCTATCCATATTTTCAAGATTGAAAATGTACAATATTATAGTGACTTTCATATTAATAGTGCAATAAAGAGTAGTCTGTACAATATACATAACAGTATTATAACATTGTTCAAAGTCAATGTTATTTCAAAATTTACCCCTTTCCACAAAAAGAGGTTAGCAAAAGTAAAATGCCAAACTTAAAAAAAACCAAAACCAAACAAGTAGCAGTCCAGTATAGGCTGGATAAACTAAAACAGGCATATATAAATAAACAAATAGATAAATAAATGTATATAAATTATATACTAGATGATGATGATGGGAAGAAAAATAGGTTCAAAAAGAATTACAAGAAATAGCCACACAAATTGTGCAAACTTTGTCTTCTGTCTTTACAGAAGAATACAAGCAGTTTGAATTATTGAGCTATTCATGTGACTGTTTCGGTGTTTTAATAATTTCATCTTATTTTATATATAGAGAGGCATTTATACATTGCTATATTTCGAACTCTATCGATTACAAGTGTGACTTTCTCTTAGTGTTTTATCCTTTTCTGCTTTTATACATAGTGTGTGTGCATATATATATATATATGTAATAAAAATGAAAAATAAAGGAAATCCTGGAACAATGTAACTAAAATAACAAGAACTGGAGAATATATATATTACAAATTTTTTTAGACTTTATCACAAGTCATTTGAAATAGATATAATTCAAATGCATCTTTTCTTTTAGTTGTATTTATGTTCGTATTTCTTTTATTTTTGTACTATAAATGTTTTGTTCATTCATTTATTGTAATTTACTCTGTCATTAATTGACTATTTGAAAGAAAATAAATAAAAAATATATGAAGATATGTGAAAGACTGGTTGAGTAAAAGAAAAAACCCTAAGGTCTTAACTCCACCAGTGTAAATAAATAAATAAATAAATTGTCACTGATTGCAGAGTAAGTTTCTTCAGTATAGTTCTGAGAATTTGCTATAATGGACAAAAGTGTCTGTCAGAGAGAGAAAAAGAGAAAAATAGTTGTAGCTCAAAATTTGTTTAGTTACAAAATTCGGTCATATTACTTCTTTAACCACTCTCTGTGTTGCTCATATTGTGCTCTTGAAGTCTTTACCCATTACCCTTCAAGGCAAGGTGAGTTAACTAGCAATTATGTCAACTATTCAAACCTACTAGCGGTAAAGTCTATGTTACCTTGATCACCCAGTAGAGTATATACAAGATGTTTCAGTAAAAGTGTGCCAAAATTAAACAAGAAATATGGGATACTGTACTGAACATTTTGAGACTGGGAATTTGTAGTCTGCAAAGCAGTTAAAGAAATATGAGTTTAAACATGTCCAACACTATTACTGTTTTCCAGATTATTTACTAATTTTTACATATATTCATTTATATTAATTTATTTACAGTTTTACATTTAGTTTTTACATTATTTACTATACAGCACCATTTCATTGACAAACCTTAGTTAAAATATCATTTTATATGAGGGCTATTCAATAAAGAATGATCGTACTTTTTTATAGGCATAATTTCTCTTGCTAAAATTTAATTTTACAATTTTTCTTAGCTTAATGTACAAATGGTACTAGTTTTACTGTTGTCACTTCCAGTTCCCACTTTTAAGAGGTGTGCAAGCTGAGACATGTTCAGTTCTGCCTACAGCAAAATGGAGGTGACACATGATGAACAATATGTTGCTCTGAATATCTCAATAAATCTTCAGCTGAAGCCTATGCAATATTACAGGAAGCCTATGTAGAGTTTATTCTTCCCTACAGTGCGGCTTGAAGTTGATTTAACATTTTTAAAGTGGAAGGCAATTAAACTTAAATGAAGATGTACCCAGTGCTCCTGCTTATGCTCTAATATAAGAAAACATTAATGCCGTTTTTGTCTTTGTGAGAGAGAATCATTAAATAACATTAAGGACACTTTCAGAAATTCTGAAAATTTTACTGGGTGCTACCCACACATTGGTACCTGAGACATGTTTGTGTATGGTGGGTTCCAAGACTACTGATTCCTGAAAAAAAGGATGTGAATCACTTGCAAGTTTGCATGCAGTTGAAGATGAAATTACTTGAAGATGCAGAGTTCCTTTCAAAGGTAATCACTGTTGATGAAACTTGGTTACAATATTTAAATCCTGAGAGAAAATAGCACAGCTCTCTTTTGAAATCAACATCATCACCAACACAAAAATATCAAAAGTGTTGCTTCTGCTGGGAAAGATATGGTCATCTCATTTTTCAATATTCAAGAAATGATTTAATAGCATGTTGTAGCTACACACACAACTGTAACTGGCCAATACTACAGAGATGACCTGAAAACTGTGCAAAATCATATCACTTGCAACAAGCTGGATGCTGCACCATGATAATGCATGACCATAAATCGCAAATGTTGCTACTGAATATCTTGAAAAAGCCAATGTAAAGTGTGTCCCTCACCTCCCTGTAGTCCAGATTAGCAGCATGAGAATTTTTCCTTTTCTTCATATTGAAGAAACACCTTCCTGGGAGGCATTTTCTAACATCAGAAGCAATGGTGAAGGATGTGAGGCAATTCTGAAGGACCTCTAAAAATATGGTCTCCAGCATATCTTTGAAGACTGGCAGAAATAACAGGACAGGTACTCATACCTCAAAACAGTTGTTCAAAATGACAACCACTAACCTAAATGTAAGTACGACATCAGCATAGGAGATTCTGCTGTACCCTCTTAAATACTGTCAATCATGCAAAAATAAATACTTATGTGATATTGAATACTTTTTGGTAAATTGCTCCCTGTATAGCCTTTCAGTAACAAGGGTATTGCTATGTACTTTCCCATTTCCAAGGTGAATGTCTGTCAGCTTTGCAAAATTATTATACCTGTACTATTTAAATTTGTATTGTATGAAAAGGTCTGTCATTGATTTATAACATGTTCTATCATTGACATTGTAAATGTGATAAGACAGAACCACCTTATGGATAGTAGATAAAAAAAAACACTGCATAATAAATTGCCCTGCCTTCAAGCTCTCTCCCACATGTTTAAGGTCATATCTCCTGAAGCTGGCTCCACAGACCACAAGTTCCTATCTTAAAATGTTCTGCATAGTATCCTCTTATCACACTTTTACTGAAACATTCTGTATATAGTATATACAAGGTGTAAATGAACAACAGCGAAGTATTGCACCCTTAAAAGGGGTCTTAGACAAGCAATTTGAAATGGGGAACCCAGGATCAAACATTTTAAACTTGCATGTTTGGAAGCATATAGTCAAAAGACCACGCAAATAGCATCTTTAGAGGTGTATCAAAATAATTCAAAATTGGATCTCACAATTTTCATTCAAGATTCCTTTTGACTTCAGCTAGAAAAAGTGTGATGACAAGATTTTTTTTTTTTTTTTTTAAGTTAGCAACTGAAGATGGGAGAGATTCTCCCAAAATGCATCTTACCTTTGTGTAAGTGAATACATAAGTTGAAGTTATATTGCCACTTCATTGTCAACAGCTTCGTAAGTACAATATTTATATATTGTATATATTACATACAAGAATTTTGTCGATTACTATCCCAGGATAGAGTGGAAAAGGAAAATCTTGAATGAAAATTCATGAAATCCAACTTTGTAGCTTTTTAGCTGTTTTTATTACATGGTTGGGCTTAAAGTTTCAAAAAAGATGAATGCCACTGTTTACTTTTATTTGCAACTTAAAGCATCCCAAATGATGCAAGATTCAATCAGCAGATTGAAATGTAGTATATAAATGGTTTCTATTTGGGAATATTTCTCTGTAGATCCCACCAGCTATGCAGCACCTCCTCTTGCTTCCCCCATAAATCAGGTGCATGTTGACAAGTTCAGAAAAAATCTAACCATTCTCCATTTCTTTAATTTGTAATATATTTTAAGAGTTATTTTGCCTTATATCTTTTGGTTACAAAACAAATAACTGTTGCATGAAGCAACTGAAAATAACCAGCAACATTAGAAAAAAAGTAAAATTACTCTTTGTTTCAAATGACTGAATTCTTATTAGCACACCCGTGAAGTGGCATGCAATTATGTGTTTAACTTGAAATTTTGCAGATTATTTTAATGTTAAATTGTGAAAATACTGCTCATTGGTTACTAAAAGCCAGGTTTATTTAAATTATTAAGGAGCCATGAAGCCATTTTAAATAAATTTTAACACTATTTAGCTTTATTATGAATTTCTGCATACCAATTTGCAATTATTTCAATAGCCCATAATTTGGACATTTAACGTCTACAACCCTAAGTTCCCTATCTCAAATTACTCCTGATTTTTTTTTTTTGAATGATTCCTGGCCGGGTTCGAACCCGCGATCTTGGGTTTAGGAAGCAAGTATGGTAACCATTACACCACCAGGACCGACCAAATTACTCCTGTAAGACCCTTCTATATATATGAAAATATTTTGGTGTTGTTCATTAATATTCCTCTATATACATACTAAACATGAAAACTGGTAAAATAATGAACATAATATTAAGAATTATTTGCAAGGTGATTTTAGATGTTCCTGCGATTCTTGCCAGAGTCATGACTCATGACAGAAGTAGAGGAAGTTAGCAAGAGGGGGATGGTGATAGAAAGAGTATGAAAATATTGGTTAAGTAGGGACAGTTTCCATCTCAAAGTAGCGTTTGAAGTATCTAGAAAAATTTGTGCATAATGGAGGCTATAGGTAAAGTAACTGTAAAAATTGGGGTGGGAGAACACTGTTTTGGAAAGGAATATGTGATGAAGAGGTTTTGGAAAGTAATTAGTGCAAGGTTTGAAGATATGGACAGGCAATTATTTTGGTCATTATTGGAGGAAGAAGCATCTATTAAGTTTTAAATATAGTTAAAAGCTTGAAATACTAATTGGAACTTGTACAGTGAAGCTAAACATATAATTAAGATTATGATTAAGTTGAACTAATTACTCTTATTGACTCCACTTGTTAAAATGCAGAACATTTTTCACAGACTATTGTCTGGAGAAGAGTAAGATGTAAGAAAAGATTAGGAGAGAGCTAGCATTAAAGAAAATATTTAAAGTATCACCAACAGATTAGAGATTTAGGAGAATTTTTATTCAGTGTTAAGGATAAGTGCAAATGGGCTAGGTGCAAATTTGGAATTTGAATTAAGTTAAAGAATTTTGTGTTATTTACAGTAATAGGGGGGGGGGTGCGGTTTAAGTGCTATGTTCTCCAGATATCTAAAGCTGGCTGCTATGGTGGGTGAGGCAGTGCCTCCTAAATCTTTCAAGAATACTTTACTCATGACATATCAATTTACTTACTTAGTGTATGTATGTAGAAATTTCTGCTAAGATTTATATACTGTATTATTGTAACTTCAATATTAGCCGGCACAGAACCAGGGCTGTTGTTAACTGTTTAGCACAAATTAACTTAATAAATAAATAAACATGCCTACATTTCTATGCAATAGTTCAGATAGTAAAAGACAGACTAATATAATATATCCCCTCATAATTCTAAAAAAATCAAATAATTATATATATATATATATATATATATATATACACATACCTACATACACACATATATTTTTTTGACCATGCTTGATCTAATGATTAGCATTGCTGACTGCTGGCTGGGAGGTTCTGGGTTTGATCCCTGGTACCTGCTTAGAAAATTTCTAAATGAGGAAGGTCTGGAATGGTGTCCACCCAGCCTACTGAGAAAAATTGGGGAGCTGCCTGAGAGAGAGGCAGCATCTTTTGATCTTGAAAGCTGTGTGATAGGCAACCAGGTGCTGGCAAGCCCCCCTGCAATATTACCCTCAATCAATGATGTCACAAAATGGAGGCAGAGGATACAGAGGTGCAGCAGGCCAGGGCCTGATATTAGATTATTCTGCCATAGAGTAGGAGGAGTATTACAAATACTATTTTTCTGTACAGCCTAAGATAGTGCACTGTCAACCTATTTATCAAAACATGAAATAAATCACATTTAGTTTCATTTTATAGGTACTGTAATTATTCTAATACATTCTTGCTCATAAGGTCAAACATAAGAAGGTTTTTACACTATTGCATAGATTTAAGCGAAGCTATTTTGAAGACCCTTCTCTCCATCTTCTCATTGTTGTACAATCGTTCTGAAGCAAGAAACAACAAAATGAAACACATATCCCATATTGTAAAATAATTTCTAACAAACATGCCAAATATTGTTTTAAGCAAAGTTGACTCGCAACTGAGTATGCAGGCAAAAGCTTGCAAAACTAGTTTTGCATAATTCAACAGTAAGTGGAGCATAAGATTATCAAATCAACTCACTAGATAATTAAGAACATAAAGTAAATAAGTTTAAAATGCTACACTTCAGATTATTTGTAAGATCTGTATATGTTATTATTTTGTAAACCTATTTATTTTATTTACTCACTGTAAGGGTTTGAATCACACCTGCAGCAACTGCTAGCATGCTCTTCAAACTATCATAGGTATCAAACAAAGCTTCTTTATCCTCTTGTAGATCTTTATTGTAGGTTGAAGGTAAGCCTTTAAGAGTCACCATGAAGCCGGAACTCTGAAAGTAAATTGAAGATATTATTGCAGCTCTACGAAAAAGAAGATTAATAAGAACTAACTTCTGAAATATTGGGGAGTTACTTTTCTAAGGTAAGTTTGGCAAACTATGAACATAAATCCAAATAGACTTATAAAAACAGATCTTCAGAAAATATATTTTAAACAAGAGCTTCAAACTTACCAAAATTTTCTATACATTCTCTATACTCAGAATGTATAGAGAATGTATTATTTGGTAGATTACCACTAAACGATGATCTGCTTACTCAGATCAAGTCAAATCTGAGCTGTACAATTTGTGCCTATCAAACTGCTCAGCCTTTAAATCTATTGTAGAATGCTAGTTAACATTACAAAAGAAGCCAATGGCAAACATTTTCATGTTTCAGCATATAAGAGAAATGAACATTGATCAGGAATCTAAGATTTACAGATTTCATGTGTCTTATAAACATTAATCAGTTAAATTTATATCTTGGGAATTATTAAAAGAAATACATATAGAATACTGAAGGGGAAAAATTAAGAGGAGAATATTTGAGAAATCATTCAAATTATATAAATGTTGATTAATTGGGGGATGGAAGATAAGAGTACAAATGAGCCAGCAGGAATGGAACATTATAAAAGGGAGTTTTATAGCATTTCAATAATCCTACAAGCTATTGTGATAATTTTGGTCATACCTGAAAAATCTACAATCCTAGTAACAAATGCCTAAAAGTTTACTTACATTTCCAAATATTCTTCCAGCCTTTCCACGAATCAGTTCAAGACTGTCAGGATTTCTTTTTTGGGGCATAAGGCTGCTACCAGTAGAGAATGAATCATCCAGGGTGACAAATCCAAATTCAGAACTGCTGAATATGATGAGATCTTCTGCAAGTCTACTTAAATGGATTGCAGTCAAAGATGCCCATGAAATAAATTCAGCTAAATGCAAACACATAATATTGAACACATCAAAATGAATACAATTATAAATTACATGAATATTTACTATTTGTAAACTCAGATTCAATCTCTTTAGATAATGCACATATTAATAAAGAAAAGAGAAATCTACCAGATTATATTTTACACATATTAGTAAAACAATAATATAAAATAAATATTAAAATATCCTAAAGTTAGGTATTCATTTTTTACACTAAACCCCATTTACTTACATAGAATAAGATGCGTTTCAGGTAATCTCTCACATCTTCAGTTGCTCACTGAACTCAAAACGATGGCTAGGCACCTGAATGTTCCTATCACCCGGATGTTCTTATGTTGGCATCTATTGACTGAAGTAGGAAATTGCCGAGTTCATCCATAGGAGGGAACTCAAAGTTCATTAGGTTTTCTTTATTTTTTAATATGAAATTTTTTTCCTAAGTGGATAACTGCATTGTGTTGTGGATAACTGCATTGTGTTGTGGAGATGTTTCAGCAGTTTAATTTCTGGTTTTATTTCATGATTTTTGGTCCAAAAGTGAGCTGCTACTGCTGATTTATCCACCTGCTTAAGCCAAATATTCCTAAAGTGTTCTTTCCTTCAAATTTATAAATTTCTCTCTGTTTTACCTATGTAGCTCTGCTCACAATCTGCACATTTTATTACATAAATTCCTGATTTTTGTTCTGTTAGTATGGAGTCTTTTACCGTGCAACCTAATAAATTCTTGATATTATATCTGTTCTTTGGGGCTAACATTATCCCATATTCTTCGAAAATTTTCTTGAACTTGTTGTGGTAAATTGGAGATTGTTTGATTTTTGGAAATTACAGAAAAGAACACACACAGAAAATTGCATAAAAAATTAGCGTTATAACCCCATTCCACATAAATACACAGTGTTTCACAGTTTGGCACACAGATTGATGAATATTCCACTCACAGAAACAGAGTACAAAAAGAACACCAACAAACAATAAGGACAGCTATAACCAATGGTTTGAACAAAAACCCAGTGATAAAAATGATCAATAAACCTAAAAGACAAAAAGAGATAAGGGAAGTTTCCACACTGAAAAACATAAAAGAAGATTACAAATTCAAAAGTTTCACCTACCATCGAATTTACCACAAGTTCAAGAAAATTTTCAAAGAATGTGGGATAATGTTAGCCCCAAAGAACAGATATAATATCAAGGATTTATTAGGTTGCACAGTAAAAGACTCCATACTACCAGAACAGAAATCAGGAATTTATGTAATAAAATGTGCAGATTGTGAGCAGAGCTACATAGGTAAAACAAAGAGAATTTTAGAAATTTGGAGGTAAGAACACTTTAGGAATATTTGGCTTAAGCAGGTGGATAAATCAGCAGTAGCAGCTCATTTTCAGACCAAAAACCATGAAATAAAACCGGAAATTAAACTGCTGAAACATCTTCACAACACAATGGAGTTATCCATATAGGAAAAAAATGTCATATTAGAAAATAAAGAAAACCTAATGAACTTTGAGTTTCCTTCTATGGATGAACTAAGGAATTTCCTCCTATGGATCAACTCAGCAATTTCCTACTTCAGCCAACAGATGCCAACTCAGGAACATCCGGGTGTCTAGCCATCATTTTGAGTAACAGCGGTTCAGTGAGCAACTGAAGGGAGATATTCTCCCGAAATGTGTCTTATTTTATATAAGTAAATGGAGTTTAGTGTAAAAAATGAATACCTAAATTTAGGATATATTACCACTCCATTGTCAACAGCTTCATAAGTACAATATTTAAATAGTTAAAGATAATATTAATGATCAGTCAGGGAGGTTGATACATGATTGACAGGTATTAGTTGCATATATTAGAATAAACCTATTTAAGCAATAATTTCTCCATGAATAATAACATTTATCAATGAGATATTATTTTAATTTGTTATTAAAACTAGTCTTGAGTTCTATTTCTTTTATATAATTGGACAATGTATTGAAGAATTCTAATTGTGCAACAGTTGGTTTAATCTTTTATAATTGTAAACTATGCATATTGATATGAAAATTAGCTTTTATTCTAGTGTTATGAATATAAACATCACTATTTAACAAATATTATTGTTCTTTATTTTTTAAATATATGATAGTTTCAAATATATATGAATAATGCATTGTTAAAATTTTCTATGTTTTATTAACTGCACTACAAGAATCAATTTGAGTTTACCAATATATATAACTGCTTCTAGATAACTCTTTATAATATTTGTGCATATTACAACTACCATGTGCATTTATCATGAAACTCTAACTTATATTAAGGCAAACTTAATGCATTTTCATTAGATGCAAATATACATTCATATAGTACAAAAAACAAAAATATTATTAATTAAGATTATTGTATGTTTGAGTTGAACTACACACTCTTATTGGCTCCACTTACTTGTTTAAATCATCATCCACATCCACATCCCTATCGACGGTTAGCTGAGGATACAAACAATGGTCTGCGAAACATTTTCTACATTTAAACAAGTAAGTGGAGCCAATAATATTGTGTAGTTTAACTCAATCATACAATCTTAGTTATATGATTAGCTTCACTATACAAGTTCTGATTAGCATTTCAAAAGTATTATTTTTATTACTTCCATTAATAAAAATATTCTTAGCTATTTGTGCCAGGTTTGATGAATTTTTTTCAGGCATAAAATCCTAAGTATGGCTTCCTTTAGAATAGAAGTAGCTATGAGTCCTCATATCATAGATTTATGGCATATAAAAGAACCTTAAATCTGAAAGTATACAGACCTCTGAGCAAAATTTATTAGCCATTCATGCCCTGAATTGAATGGAATGCTGATGACCTGAGATGTTAAAGAACATTGTAAATAAACCAAATAAATAAATAAATAAATAAAAGTAATTTGTGCTATGCATTCAGAGTTCTCATTGACGTAATTTACTCTTAATATTTTAAAATAAGTATATTTTGGATGTGTGCAATCCCAAATTTCCTATGGCATACCATTATGAGATTTATCATCAAAATTTTTAGGTGTCTAAAATGTAAAATAACATTTTATAAATGAAAAATGTTCCTGTTCATTCATCTAACAAAGGTATTTTTAAAGAATTAAGAAATTACCTGTTTCTTCTACAGATTTTTGTTTTGTTCACCAAAACCTAGAATTGTTTAAATAAAATATCTGATGATCATACCCAGGACACTAGAATAGGCAAATATTTTGCATTTAAATGTTCACAAGATCAAATAAAGCCTTGAAAGCATCACCCATAGAGAATTTATGTTTATAATAAACTGTTTGATCAATCAAAACTTCTCAATAAGCAACATTTCAAAAGCATTTTAAAGAAACTCTTGTCAACTCATACACCATATACTATAGAAGAATTTAAATCTCAGCTTGAACAAGGATTAAATTTACATGGTAGACTTCATGTCTGTCCCACATGTGAATAGTGTTTAAGAAACATATGTTCTTCAAGACTTAATGCTACATTCCTTAAATGTATAATATTTGTATTCCTGAGTATAATACACTTATATAGTATGTTATTTTCTTTTTTGAGTAGTGTTTAACGCCCATTTTTACTACTGAGGCACCACAGCCGGTGGACACTGATGATAATGACATGAAATGATAAATTGGGAAAGGATTTTTTTTTTAAGGAAGGATGTATTCTAGGCCTAAGTTTAGGGTACCTCCCCGGCATTTGCCAGTTATAAGGAATGAAGAAAACCTGGAAAAAACCCCAGTCAGGGAGGACGGTCCTGGCGGGATTCGAACCCCAGACCTCCCGCTCACGAGTCCGCGTCTTAATGACCTCGGCCACCCTTGGCGGTCATAGTTTGTTATGCATAAATTGATATGATTATACATAATTTATAAATAAATTTATATATATGCAGATATGCCTCTCTTCAAATTCAGCAATTAGACAAAATAAAATTCCTAGGAATTATTATTGATGAAAATTTAACTTTCAGATATCACGCTAATTATATATGTAAAAAGATAAGTACAAATATCTACCTTTTAAGAAACCTATCAAGATACTTAAATACAGAATACCTGAAATTAATTACTATGAAATTGTACAGCCACATCTAGAATATGCCATTGAGGTAGGGGTGTAGTACTTGTTTAAGGAATATGAACAGATTATTAGTTTTGCAAGAGAAATGTATAAGATGTACATATATAGTGTAAATAGGAGAGAATCATGTAGAAGTATCTTAGTAGAGAACAAAATATTTATTATAGTATCATTGTATGTGTATAAAGTAATTATGTTTATAGTTAGGAAAGATGGATTAGATAAGCTAAATAAGAACTATCATAAGTATCATACAAGAATACAAAACAACTTTCATAGAGTAAATGTAAATAAAAAGACAATTGACAAAGACCCTTTTATAATGGGTAAAATATTATACAAAAGGTTACCAAGTTCCATAAAAATAACAAAAAGGGAAAAACTTAAACATGAGTTGAAGAACTTCCTGATACAAACATGTATGTATAGGTTGGTTGGGTTATAATCTTAATAATTATATACAGAAATTGTGTATTTTATTGATGAATCTGACATGAAATGCTATTATGAATGAATGATAAAGTTGTTGTTGTTGTTGTTGTTGTTGTTGTTGTTGTTGTTGTTATTATTATTATTATTATTATTATTATTATTATTATTATTATTATTATTATTATTATTATTATTATTATTCCAATGAAAGGTGACCAGATATTCCCTTTTATTCAGACAGACACATCCTCTTTTTAGATCCATGTCTGAGATCCACATGGCTTTTTTAAAACTCATGTATTCAAAATGCCAAAATGACAATATGGGTAACAATGCTGTAGTCAGTAAATATCTTGTGTTCAGAAAAGGAAGAAATGAAATGAAGGAGAAATAAAAGAAAACTGCTTTGATCACTCGATTTACTAGATATCAAGCTTCTTTCCTGCATTCTCACAGTCTGCCCATTCTGCTTTCTTATATGTGTGGAAGTGTTTTGTATTATTTTTTCTTGACTAGTGGTTCTGAAGTTAGATATCATCCATATTGTCTTATGATCATGTGGATGCAATAAATGGAATTAAATTTTGTTAGTATATTTTGCAAGAGCATAATAGCAAGTGATGTATACATACCCTGTGATTGCTAGTTCTGCTCTTAGCATTTGAATACTTGCAATTAAAATTATATTTCATGCTACTAGCTAAACTCCACAACAATAAAATATTTAATGTTTGTGTTAGTGCTCATGTTACAGTAAATGCCAGATTCATCAGGCAGCCAACAGGTGTTTACTAACCAGAGATGAATGATTTTGCAGTATCACACATTCATTTTGGCATGATAGAATGTAGTTTTGTATTGTTTTGATTACAACGTAGCTGCCTATAATTTTTATGTATATGAGCGTGATTGCAACATAGCTACCTATAATTTTTATTTATATGAGCGTGAAAATTGAAGAGATATAACTTCTAAAGATTTTTCTTTAAAATTCTACTTTACAGAGTGTTATTTTTAATTGCTGTACACTAACATGCTAAGTGAATTAATTGATAATTAAGATAAACTGAAAATAAATAGACATCTCACCAACAAAATCTCTGTTTCCAACTGCATTCATACTGTTATAGGAAAATTTTGCGAAGCCAAGCTCTTTGGCAAGAAGGCCTCTGTTAATGGGAAAAGGATTGCCAGCAAGTGCACCACTCCCAAGGGGCATTACATTCACTCTTTCATGTATTTGCATTAAACGTTCAGCATCTTCCTTCATGTTCCATGTATGGCTGCAACAGAATGATTCAAGCATGAGGAATAATTGTTTGTTCCAAAGATCCTGCTCTCTTTTCATTAAAGTGCTAAAAATACCATTATAGAGAGAAATTAAAAATAGTAAGATGAACCCTTTAAAAAAAATTGATATAATTTATTGTTTAAAACATATTATTTTATTTTAAATTCCAATTGTGCCTCCAATTAAACTTTTATATACATATAATCATTAAATCAGTTATCTGAAGTGTGTAATATATTAAATTAAATGATATTTATGCCAAAATCTTTCATCTGCTTCTTAATGCCTGATGAGTGCAAGTTATAACTAGGCACAGTAGATAGCTCAGTATTTATATATTATTGCATATTTGTCATATTTGAGGCTGCAAGGAGGAAAGTACTTCAACACTAGGGTGATGTAAAAGACTAAGATTTTTATTTTCAACTTTCAAGCTATGTATGGTTTATTTGTTGTTTCAAAAACATTTAAACGTGATGCAATAAAATATAAAAAGCTATAAGGAAAGCAAAGAATAGGCAAATTATATCATAGATAAACTAAGATAAATAAAAACTAACAAATACATGTATATAGGGTGTAACAAAAAGGCATGTCAAAACTTTGGGGAACATTCCTTGCATTCAGAGGGTGCAAATATGTTATATGAATATGGGTCCATAAATTCTTTATTTCCTTGTTAGAGTTCCATGTCCACAACTTCACTTACATGATGTAATATGAATGCTAGAATGCCAGTATAACTGTCCTCTGGCAATAACCCCCCAACAGAAGTTTCTTAAAATGTGCAGTAGGTAAACTTTAGCTTTTACCTTTGGTTAAATGGGATGGGAGTGTTGTAACTAGTCCTAGTTCTTAGGTTCACTATTGTTGTGGTTCTTTTGTACCACATAACTCATTTGTTGTACTATTCACTTCATTGCTTGAAATAGCACTGCATATGTAGTGTCAGTTCTCTGTGTTTACAGACCTTGTTCCAGGTGCAGTAAAATTAGGTATTTAAATATGGAGTTGGCAGATGCTCATATGATCTGTGGATTAGCTGAAGGTGTACAGCAGTGGTTTGCTAGCTTTTTAGGTCATGGAATACTTATAGGTGGAAAAGTTCATTATGAAGCACTAATTTTCAGCTAACACTTATATGACCATACTATTTGAGGATAGAAAGTAAACATTCAGAATTTAGAACTTTAGATATTTTGAAACACTCTTTATTAGTCTATTTGTTACAAAAAATATTTTCAACTCTAATTTCACTATATAAATTACAAAATAAACAAAAATACACATTAAGACAACAAATTTTAAAATCAACTAAAGGCAAGTATTGTAAATCTATAATATATCCTCATAGATCTGGTACATAAAACCATTTTTCTGTTGCAAAATCAAAAATGCTACTTGAGACTATAAAAGAATTATTCTAATCAAAGGGGTGAAACTGAATTTATTTATTTAACTTAGCTATATCTGGTTGAACTGGGGACAGCTGGACCCAAATATCTGGCTCCGCATCAAGACGAGATCTGTGTTTTGTTTTAGTACCTGCATAAGCAGAGAATTATGTTTCACGTAAATAAGTGGTTGCAAGGGGCAAAAGGATGGTTTTAGCTTTATCAGAAAAAACTTTAAATTCATCTTTTAACTGACACTATAATTCAGATAGTGACTTCTTATTTGAAAAATTATCTTTTATCACAGAATCTGATGTCAAAGCAATTAAGCATTCATATTGTGCTTTATCAGAGAAGCTGGCTTTTCTGACAGGAGAACAGGTTTATAACCCAAAAGTTTTCTTTCCTGCTATGTGGTACAGGTATAGAGAAAAGGGCTGAAACAAGGAAATAAAGTAATTCCAGACCTATGTTCATATTATTTTTTTATTCTGTATATGCGAGGAACGTTTTCCCAAAAGTATGACATATTTTTTAGTTACACCTATATATATCTTCCTGTAAAATCAAACCAATGTTGAATGCATTATGATATAGGATATGTAAAGATCTTATGATTAAATGATCACTAAATATTAGCAAGTAAAAATGAAGTAATAAAAATAATAACAATAGCAATTTTGTGCTGGATAAAAATAGAACATTAAAAATAATAACAATATTATATAAACTAAATAAAAGGTATGAAAAAGCAAAAATTGTTAAAAAGAGCCTGGATGAATCAAGATCAGCAAAAATTTAACTAAAATTAAATGAAATTACTAAACCAGTAGCACGAGAGAAGTAAGTCACTGCTTGGATAAATAAATAAATGAACAAAATAAAGAAATTCTAGAAGATAGATGGTATCTGGATAAGCTAAAATAGGTAAAAGTTAATAAAAATAAGTTAATACTAAGTTAATACTAAACCATTAGCACAAGAGAAGTAAGTTACTGCTTGGATAAATAAATAAATAAACAAAACAAAGAAATTCTAGACGATAGATGGTATCTGGATAAGCTAAAATAGGTAAAAGTTAATAAAAATAAGTTAATAAACTAAAATAAAGGTACAGGAAAAGTCAGAAAAGGGCAAGTATCACCTAACAAAATGAATAAATTAAGATAGACAAAATTGACATAAAATTAGATAAATAATCAAACTAAAGGAACAAGAAAGGCCAAGAATTTGGAAATAAAAAGAAGGTTAAAAAAAATAGAATGAAAGTCAAGAACAGATAAATGCTGCTTGAGCAAAAGTGAAACTTAAGCCACAAAGTCTCCTGAATTCATTCAGTTAAATTAAATTTATCATCTCATCATCTAATACAATACATTTCAGGGTTTTTGCTTGCTACTGGCCATTAGGGATGCTAATATTTATCATTTTTTCCCTAGCTTCCCAATAAAGAGCTTCGAAATTATTTTTTATTTGTTTGTTGCTATCTAGTTGGCTGCATTTCAGTAGATGTTCTTTGTTTAAGATAGTAATCACGTCCTTACACAGTGGGCGTGGCTTTCCTTGGTTAATTTCATCCTGAAGAGATGTTCTGACAGGCTACCATGCCCAACAATTAAGTGGAATTAAGCAACTCTAATTGGTCTTAATAATGTGGTAATGAAGAAGTCTGGAGACTACAGCAACAATCATGCCACTGTGCTGCCCCCTCTCCTCATTGGTATTTTTTTCTTTTTTTCTCTTGCCACAGTTGGTAGCTATGTTATGAAGTTGAGAAGGGATGAGAATCCTGAAAAGATAACCTTGCTTCAACCAGTCACACAAGCAATTACTGCTGAAAACATCAATGCCTTAAGGAGATTAATGAAATAAGATTTTCATTTCTGTTTTGTTGGAAGTAGAGAAGAACTACATATGAGGTCAATGATGGCACAATCATATACCAATATATGTCATCAAGTGGTGGACCACTCTGGGTGGTTGAGGTTATTAAGAGCGAACTTATGAGCAGGAGGTCTGGAGTTTGATTCCCACCAGGATGATCCTCTCTGATTGAAGTTTTTCCAAGGTTTTCCTCAGTCCTCATTAATGAAAAATGTCAGGGAGGTATCTATACTTGGGTTTGGAACACTTCCTTCCTTTAAAAAAAATGCTTTCCCGGTATGTCATTTCATATATCATGTATCATCAATGTCCACTGCCTGTGAAGCCTCAAGAGTTAAAATGGGCATTAAACACTATTAAAGAAAATCAAGCGGTGCTTCTGTTAGATCTCATGTTCTGTCATGGACAAGCAAAAAGTAATCCATGTTCTATGATATCAACTAAAGAGGGAAAGTCTGGATTTCTGTAATATTGTTCTCTTTGATTTGGTTTATTTATGGATGTTCTTTAACATCTCAGATCATCTGCATCCCGTTCAATTCAGGGCCTGAAACAACTGATAAATATTGCTCAGAAGCCTCTATTTTCAGTTTAGTCCCTGGAGCATTCAGTGAGTTCACAAAGCACACAGAGACCTATAAACGTAGAACTTGTCATATACAATTACCACAGTAGCACAAAATCTACATTTACAAAAAATTTGTGTACATTTATATAAATAGTTTAATAAAAATGAAAAAGAACTATTAGAACAGCTCAACCAAACAAACAAACAAAAAAAAAAAACAGACAAGTCACTTAATCATACAAATTTTATTATATACATGTTTACATATGCATTGATATAAAATCATTGCAGTGTTTTTAACTCAGTATAATATTGTCAATCATATATTCCTTCACAGAATAACAGCCCTTACATAGGTATTTTCTAAGAGCAGATTTAAAGGAATTACCATTGTTTATTAAGGCCTGTAGGCTAGAGGAAAGAGCATTTTGTACTAAAATGCATTCATAATAAATGCCTTTTTGATGGCAGGAAAGTGTTGAAGCAGGTCTATTTAGATTTACTTTTTGTCTAGTATTCTTGTCCTGTATATTTTGATTTAGAACAAATTTTTCTTTATTTCTTATATAAAAGTTCATAAGGAATAATATATATTAACAAGGAAGAATTAAAATTTCAAATTGCCTAAAGAGGTTTCTGCATGAGTGTACGCTACGTATACCAGTGATTACTCATATGACTTTTTTCTGTAATAGGAAGACATGTTCACTTTTAACTGAATTTCCTCAAAATATTAGACTGTATTTCATTACTGAGTTGAAATAAGCATAATAAACCAGTTTTAAAGTCTTAATTGAACCTAACATTAATAATGCATGTATTGCACAGCATGCACTGCTAAGTTTAGGTATGATAAGATCAATGTGAACTTTCCAGTTCAGTTGGTTATCAATTATTAAACCAAGGAATTTAATATATTTGGTTTGTAAAAGTACACTGCTATAACATACTATCTGTAATTGTGCATTTGGAGATCTGTGAGTAATGAATTTCATAAAATTTATTTTATCTAGATGTAGAGACAATTTGTTTGCTTTGACCCATACACACAAAGAACTCAGAACCAGATTTAGTTTAATGGCACAATTATTAAGGCTGTTTCCATTTATCAATATGTTTGTGTCATCTACAAATAGAACAGTATTTCCTACATCTTGGATAGATAAAGAGAGATCATTTATATATATATCAGAAAAAGAAGAGGGCCCAAAACAGATCCTTGAGACACTCCATGGTTAATTATTTCCCACTCTGATGCATTGTTTTTATTTTTAAGGCAATATTTATTATTACTTTTCGTTTCCTTTTGTCAAGGTAGTATATACCATTTTAAATATTGGTTTTTTATTCCACAGAAAGCTAATTTATCTATAAGAATTTCATGATTTCATGATTTCAGACTTGAGGTTTATTTCCATGCCATAAACAGACTAATCCTATCAAGAATGCAAAAATACCCATAAGCAGCAGATATCAAGAAGAAAAATGTCAAAATAACCTAAAGTTTAAAATATTCTGTATATAAAACTGATTTATAGATAACTGGAGTTGTCTTGACCCATGGACTATGCTTTCTAGGCTATAACTTTAAAAACGGAATTACATATTCGTCTATAAAGGTGTTCCCCAAACTGTCCAACTTTGTAAACTACCAAAAACTTAATGACATACGTATGTTACATACTGTTTTTTTGCTGAGTTAGATATTCATTTAAGGCATCAAACAACGATTATATCTTCACAGACAGTACATCTTAGGCTTAGCTTGGTTTTTTTTGGTTGTTGATTTGGTTTATTCACAGGTGCTCAGGTAATCAGCATCCCATTCAATTTAGAACATGAAACGGCCGATAAATTTTGTTCAAAGGCCTCTTCTTTCAGGCTTCAGGTTCTTTTATGTGCTGTAAATCTACCATATGGGCCCATGGCTTTACTTCACTTCTGATGGAAGCCATACTTCGGATTTTTACAATCGAAAAAAATCCATTAAACTTGACCGGGATTGAATTGGCAATCTTGAATTTACAAGGCAAGTATGGCTACCACCAAACCATCAGGACCAACATAATAGTGTTCTAATTACAAAATTTTAATATATCATAATGACCAAGCAACAATAGTAAGCAGGTGCTTTGAAGATAGCACCAACAAAATATGAGAAGTATTTTTAAGAAATTAACACAGCTTTATATGATAAAACTGTCATAGTAGCTCTGCACCTAAAAGCTCCATAATGACAGTGTAGGATGTATAACAAGATCTACCTTTGCAAAGCCTATAATATTGGAGGAGCAGCACCCAAAATCAAAGATGGGATTTAGCAAGCACATGTAGGAATAATGGACTTTTTGAGCATAAAAATCATCTGAATGACACTGCATCTATTCTACTGTCCAAACTTTACACCCTGTACTTTCATTTTTATAAACAGAAAGTGAAGTGAAACAGAGTGGTGAAGTCATTGCAGTATATTTTTTGAAAAGAGCTAAAAGCTTGGAGTACATCACCTGCATGAACCAGTACCTTAGTAACCAATGTGACCACTGAACAACCTGTGCCCGCTGTAGGTGTGTATAACCTGGCATTAAAACACCAATTTCAGCTTTAGCACATTGTAACTGGATCTACAATATGGAAGAACAAAATAAAAACCAGTTACTATTTAATAATCTGTATGAAATTATGCATGTAAAAATACAAACATTATTTGTGGTTAATCACCATAATCTTTCTTATAATTTACCTGAATTAAATGTTTAATTTCATTTTTCAAATCAGTAATCTTGGATCTCAGCCACAAGCGCATATCTGTTGTAACTTGGTCATTACGACTACGACCTGTATGCAGTTTTGTGGCAGGTGCACCAATTAATTCCTTAAAACAAATAGCAAAAAATTAAAACAAAACAGCTTGAAATTGGTTTTGATATTTAATATTTTCAGCAAACTTTGGAGTTTCCTTTACACTCTACCTTCACTATCAAGAGATTATTATAATGATTATTTTTATTATTACCATTATTAATATTCTAACTACTGGCACAAACTTATTTCTTTAAAATATACAAAACTACAAGAACCTTAAGTCTTCTTTCATTGGCTGTGTGAATGTCTTCATCTCCAGGTTTTTGCACAAATTTTTCATTAGCCCATTCTGCTGCCACCTGGAGGGAAATATGTATAATTACTACATTTTTATAAGATTCACTGGTAGAATGGAAATAATCTCTTCTGATTAAACCTATTTTAAACATTCTTTCTGGCTTCACTTACTGGAGATTTACTCAGGACATGTTTTAGACCTTTGTCTACATTGACTCTGGTGGTCTTGCGATAAACTTAAATAAAGACCTGTCTGCTATCAAAATGTCAAAATTTATTAGATTTTGCCCATTTTTTTCTTATGTAAATTCTTTCCAATATGTTTAAATCCTTTAGTTGTTGAACTGTTTTTAATAACTTGATACTTTTTTCTATTTCATAGTTTTCATTCCAAAAGAAGTATCTGTTTCACTTCCATATGTTCTGTAACACTGCAGCATATATTATACAGAATTTAGTTACATGTCATAGCTGGAGATAATTTTTATGATTGAGTATGTACTATTATAAACAAGTAAGTGAAGCCAAAAGAGTGTTTAGATTCAACTCAGTTATACAAATTTTATATGATGTGCTTAAACTGTGCAAGTTGAATTACATTTCAAGTTAAGACTGTAGGAGTTCATACCTTTTGTGCTAGAGACATGCTACTTACGAGTAAGGCTACAGTTTTGTAGTGTTGTAATGACCTTTTACCTTAAAAATATAATTTTTAAAATATAAGAATGTTTTTATTAGTACTATTACACCATATCTTTTCCATAACAAACTGCAGTTAATACTTTCTATGTTGAAATTTATAGACTAAGTAAAATAGATTGATTCAAATTTATAAAATCAATGTAGTTTTAAATAGTGGGATTTTTCACAGTATAACATTAAACATAAAATTTTGACAAGGAGTCACCAAATAATTTGGTTAAAATTAGTGACATGTGAGTGATTCTTTGTCAAAATTGTGTTACTGCACTTCTAAAATCAAACATTGGACAAAATAACGACTTTTGATTACTATCTCACATTTTTTCTGAAGAGCTTGTTCCCAGTTGAGTACATAACACTGTAAAATAAAAACTGTAACAATTTTAAAGTTCTACAATAAAAAAGTTATGTTTTTTCATAAGCAATTAAGCAACATGGTACTATGCTACAAATGAACTACTTTATAAACTGCATTTGTGTTCAAAATACACCTTCCTAAATATTTTAATGCTTAAGATTAAACAGTTTTGTATAGGATTCTTCATCATTTAAATAAATGCAATATTAATGAGAGCAAGTTTGATTTAGTATTTTTTTCCCCCTTTGATAGATTTATGTATTCATAAAATGAAGTGTTTAAAACTAAAGGTGCCTTACCATTTCTAATCCATTATGTATTGCAGCTTCATCTTCTTCAGTTAGAATGCCAGCCAAATACAATGCATGTGCATATGCTTTGCTGCCCTAGATATAAAATTTACAAAGTAGAAACAGAGTGTATTAGCTCAAGGAATGTTGAATATATAAGGTTATCTTAGAGTTAAGGATTCAATTTAAGGCACATCCTTCTAAGCTTACTTGAAAATAGATTTTTTTAAAAATATTTTACAGGCATTCTATTAGGTATTAAGAAGTTTAACTGACAAGAAATTTTGGTTCATAGACTTTAAATAAAGTAAAAATATGGAATACAAATGGTAATCACAGGTTTCATCATTGTATAAATATTATTACTTGTAGTATAAAGTATATTAGAGAAATAGAATAGAAGCTCTAGGACACTGGAAAACTGCCATCTCCATGTATATTTAAGAAAGCATTTTGATATTATGCAAAGAGGAATATGCAATATAATATTAAATTTGTCATATTTTAAACCACTGAGTAGCCGGATATTGTGTTTTTCTTTACTATTGTTATGGAATAAAATTCCAGAATCACTTGAAACATGGTATATTAATACCTATAATGAAGTATTTTTTCTTAATATTACTATTCATTTAGGTTGCAGTCGCATTTACATAGGATTAACAATAATGATTTGCATATTTTTGTTTGGTTGTTATGTTTTATTTATTGTCACTTTGACTGCAATGTTCTTCTCGCGACATGTAGATTGTGGACTGAATACTAAAGGTGTAGAACTATAGGGATGGATGAAATGAAGTGAATTAATGATGGCACAAATGAGCTTGAGTCCTTGGAAAGGTGTAGAACTATAGGGATGGATGAAATGAAGTGAATTAATGATGGTACAAATGAGCTTGAGTCCTTGGTGTCTTAAAACTATCTGACATTCATGTTCTCAGGGTAACAAAAAAACAAACAAACCTTATACAGACAGCTTGACCTGACTAGGATTCGAACTCAGGACCTCTGAATTAGAAGTTACAAATGCTATTATTTTATGTTTTTAAAAAAATTCTATATCTTTTTAAGGCCCATGGGTAAATGAGTGAATAAACAGCTAATACTTTTAAAAGTTTATTCATTTTTGGCAATATATGATATGATAACTGCTTCTTAGTTAAGTTATTGCTATTGTATTACCAGTAAATTAGCAGGCAGCAAACTGAATGACAAAGCTATTTTAGGGCATACGTGTGGGTTGACAGAATGCCAAGTGGGAAGGGGGCATTAATCATAGATTTAGATAGTCCCAGACAACAAAGTACCTATTCTATTGCAATTAACACTTAGCCATTGATTAACTGTCATAAATTAACTTATACTTATTACACTTTTTGTGGGTACATTTGCATAGTTCATATGAGTGTCAAAACCAAGCACTTTTTGTGCTTTGAAACCATAATTTCATATCCTAAAAATTAAAAAAAAAGTTATTAGAATATTAACAAACTCTAAGAACACTGAACATTGTAAATCACTATTTGTTGATCTAGAAATTCTTACAGTTATTAATTTATATATTTATGACGTTTTGGTACATATTAAAGAGAATTTGCAAATTTATAATATAAGGGGCGAAATACATACATATAATACATGTAACAGGAACAGAGTAGATATGCCATATCATAGGTTGCAAAAGACCTCTGAATATTATAAAATAACAGGAATAAAACTTTTCAATTCACTTGCTTTAGAAATAAGTGCTGTAAATATTCAGCTATTCAAAGAGAGAATATATAAATGGTTTATGTTACATTAATGCTTTCAGTTGTTAACACTAACTCCACTTACTTATTTAAAACTTTGGACTAGTTTCGGGAGAGGTTCCTCCCATCATCGGCTGCTGTTGACTGAGTGCCGTTGTTCGAAACGGGGGATGGATGCCCGTTTCGAACAACGGCACTCAGTCAACAGCAGCCGATGATGGGAGGAACCTCTCCCGAAACTAGTCCAAAGTTTTAAATAAGTAAGTGGAGTTAGTGTTAACAACTGAAAGCATTAATGTAACATATATTACCACTCCATTGTCTACAGCTTCGTAAGTACAATTTTTACTTAAATATAAATGGTTTATTAAACATTCTTTCTACAGCATACAAGAATTTGAAGTAGAAAATAAGAGTAATATGAAATAATAAAAATTACAATGTATATAATGTAAATAAGCTGTTGCTCTTCATCCATTAAGCCTCTTTCTTCTTTTTTCTTTTGACAAAGTCTATTGTAATTATTGTAATTACCAAATGGTTAATAAACTATTATTATCTTAGCTACTATTATAAACTATTATTATCTTTGTTTGAAAATCAGTAAGAACATAGTTCCTTTCAAATTACCCATTTCTTTTTGTATGTATGTTTATTGATCCTTATAAATCATACAATTCACAGATATGCTTGATGATAAAGGACAAGTTTGAAAATCTTTGAATCTACATAAAATATAAAATTATATAATGCTAGAAATAATATACATAGCTATCATATGCTATACCATAGTGTAAAATAAATATCTTTAAACTCTGTTCAAATATTCTATAACAAAATGATTAAAAAAAAAAAAAGCCTTGGACACTTTGCATATGTAATTAGCTGTTATAATAAAATAAATTTTATTTCATACAGTATAAATGCCATCGCTGTTATTTAAAAACTCATTTAATGAGTAGAAATGGTAATCAAATAAATATGCCATTACTACTATTTTAAATAATAATAATAACAACAACAACAAAAACAGCAACAGCAACAGCAACAGCAACAGCAACAACAACAACAACAACAACAGTAAATTTATTTGCCGTCAATAGACTTGAATACACAAGTTGCTAACATTGTCAAAATCTAGAGTTAAGAATAAATGCATGCAAGTTTAAAACATTAGTCAAAATAAAACAATTAATAATATAACTATAAAGTATAGCATAAGAATAGCAAGATTTAACAGAATTATATAAATAATTTATCATTAGGACACTTTAGTACACAGTTACATGAATTGAAAGAGAATTAACCTTTTATCTACAATTATCTATAATTCATCCACGCTGCAGAGGCATTTTTCAATCATGAATTCTTTTAGATCTCTTTTAAATAAAGTTAACTTTTCAATTGCTTTAATTTGGAATGAAAATTTGTTGTATACCTGAATGAGCATTTAAATTCCACTATTTTGATATATTTTGGTGTTGGTTCTATATATGAAGATCTGTTTTTCTTCTTGTATAGTGTTAACATATTATTTCATTGTAATATGCGATTCTTTTGCTACAAGCTTGTTTCTTATAAATAATGTTACCGCATCTGTATATATGAAAGGGTGTACAAAGATTCTCAGTTTTAGAAAATTGGTTTGCAGGAAGTCTATTGATTTGAACCAGCTATTATTCTTATGATTTTTTCTGCATTACAACTACTTTCTTGGATGGGAGAAAGTTACCTCAAAGCAGATATCATATTTTAGTTGGGTATAACATAAACAAAATAAATACTTCTAAGTGCATTAAGATTACATTGTTTGCTAAATTCCTGAACAGATACCCAATTATACAAATGTTTTTCAATAAATTGTCAGTGTGCTTATCCCATCTTAGAAAATTTTCCATTATAATTCCAAGGAATTTAATACTACTTTCATTTTCAGTGTAGTTATTATTATAAATTACTGCTAGTTTTGGTATTTCCTTGTTTTGCTTAAGGTGAAAATGCATTGTGAGTGTCTTTTCTGTGTTAATTTTCAGTTGGTTATATGCAAACCAATCATCTGTTTCGGATAAAATTTTGTGATAAGAGATTGAAGGTTCTCAGATCCCATACATTCCACAGTAATAGTTGTATAATGAACATATTGAATGATAGTTTGGGTAGAAAGCTCTCTTTTCAAATCATTCATAAAAAGTAAAAACAACACTATATCTAATATTGAACCTTGTGGTACTCCAAGTTTTTACCTCATATGGTAATTAATTTTCTCTATATCCATATGTGTGACCACTATTGTCTCCCATGTAAGTATGCTTTCACCCACTTGAGAGATTGCTTCCTTATGCCAATTTTCTATAGTTTAGCATAAAGAATTTCATGGTTTAAAATGTGGAAAGTTTTGGGGAGATAAAGAAAATATACCTATGATGGTTCCTTTTCTATCTGATACTTTTTAAACATTGTCTACAAAATAAAGTAGTATTGTTTCAGTAGATTTATTTTTCCTGAAACCATGTTGTGAATCTGAAAATATTTTATTTTGTTCAATGAATGTTAAAAAAAAATTGTTAAATTATTTTTGAATGGATGAATGACTTTTATTTCAACAAATCTTACATTTCACTCTACATCAACTTTTACAAATTAATTTTTCAGTGTTTGTTTTCTTTTTCCCTTTAGGATCTTATACAATTAATGCCCTGGTTGTATATGCATAAATTCTACTTCCCACTGACTCCCCTTTCACTTTTGTCTCATCAATACCAACTTCCTTAATTAATCACTTACATCCACCACTTCTCTCTTACCTTCCCTACCTAGTTAAAACTTTTTACTTCCACTACCAAAATTTTTGATATTCTATCACAACATGCTAACAACATATTGCCCCATTTTCTCATCCCTAAAACTCATATATGTTTTCAGTTTAATATACACTTCCTTTTTCAATTTTAAAAAAGAAATTATTTTAAAAATATATATGGAACTAACACAGTGAAACCAAGTCATATGAATAAATTCATGTGATATATGTTGTACTAAACACTCTTATTGCTTCACTTACTTGTGTGATATTTGGAACCTGTTGTTTCCTAATTTTTCCATATAAAGTGCTCTAATTTTGCCTATGTCTTCGTGATCCTTCTATCTGAACTTACTTTTCTGGTATCCTCTATTTAAAAAATATTCCTTGATAGCAACATCACCATACTTCATTCTCCTGTGCCTTTCCAAATCCCCCTTCCATCCTGCTTCCCTATTATTTTTGAGAAATCTGATAGTTAAATTAGTCTATAGTTCAAGGCATGTTTTCTGTTACCTTTCTTTACAGTTGTATTACTTTAGCTATTTTAAGAGATTTTGGAAAAATTTAAATCTCAAAGGAGCAAAGGTAGATTCAGCTATTAAATAACACTTTTCTTTATTACAAAATCTGGGATATCATCTATACATGCAGAGAATTTAGGCTTTAATTTGTTTAGTATTATTAATATCTCATTTTTATCCGTGGAGTATAGGTATATGGATTATTGCACATCTTGCATTCCTTTCTAGAATTGTTTTTTGTGTGATTCATATTATTTGCAATACTAGTGAAGTGTTATTAAATGTTTCTGCAACTGAGATTAGGTGGTTTATAGTTAATGAATTTTCTTTCAGTTTTATACTTTGAAATGTAGATTATATGGTTGAATGATTTTCAATAACATTCCACGTGACTTTTATTTTGTTGGAAGTTGACTGAAAATATATGTCTCTGCATGAGATTTTGAAATATCATGAAATATTCTTTTTTTGTCACAGGATACTTTTATTCCTATTGCTATCCAGTAATTTGTATTTTTTATGGGATTTATTTTTATGTATTTAATTTGGAAAGCTATTTCATAATAGTACTTAAGTATATTTAAAATAACTGTTAAATTTTGTATCAAAAGCTTTACGCTTGTAAACTTCTTGCCAGGACTTTATTATTAGATGTAGGAACAATTGCAAATTATTTTCACCAAATATTCTTGTGGTCTTACTAATATTAATGCATGTAAATGTTTTCTTTATCATAGTTAAGGTTAAATTTGTGCACTATGGTCACTGAAACCCATATTGAATGGCTCTTGACCTTGTAGCTGAACTTTAAATTAGTCCAAATTCGATCAATTGTGTTGGAGCTACCTTTAGTTATTAGAGTTGGAAAGTGAACTATGGGTGTTGACCCAAAGCTAAAAAAGTGAGTATTAAGTAAGATTTTGTTTGGAGTCTTTTGAAAAATGAACATTAATATTGCTACATATTATTAAGTTTTTATTTAACGTTTTTAGTTTGCTCAAAAAATGTTCTAATGCACTTATAAGAAAGCTGAAATCCCTTCAGGAGCTCAATATAAACACATTATTATTGTATCAAGTTCCATTAGCTCATTTGCAAATATCTGTATATTTTTTTTTCCTTTTGAAACCTTTTCTAATTTCAATAAGCAATTATATTAATTATACATTACCTACTTGGTTATATTTAGTTCAATAGAAATGTCTAGCAGGTTTATAATTTGCACTTATAATGCTGGTTAGAAATTCTTATTTTAACCAATGCTGTGTTAAGCACAATACTGATAAATTTATTAAATCATCAGATAATAAGACCTATATGTGCATTTTTAAGCATATGAATTCCATATTCATACTAATGGCATTTTTATTCTAGCAATATATTGTGCACCATTTTATAAAAAAAAAAGACTAACCTGTACATCTTCACTCCACATTCGTTGATCATACCCAATAGATGAATTCAATGTTTCTAAAAGTGGATTTGTTTTACAAGAAAAACGACCACCCCAAAGTTTCCTTCCACGTTCCTGCAAATTATGTTATTTAATTATTTACCAAAATGTAATATGTTTGAAAAAGGAAATATCTAAGATAACAATTAATAGTAATATAATACTAATAAATGTGTTATTTGATTAAAATATAATATTAACTCTGAGTAATGA
This sequence comes from Metallyticus violacea, assembly GCA_030762175.1. NCBI lineage: Eukaryota > Metazoa > Arthropoda > Insecta > Mantodea > Metallyticidae > Metallyticus > Metallyticus violacea. The sequence continues at coordinate 19,991,675 of CM060839.1, read as the reverse complement.
ATTTAGTTTATAATAATAAATTACTAATCAGTAATTGCTATACATGTTTTTGCTCAAGACCTTCATTGTTCATATGTTGTTTATGCAATCAATTATCAAAGGAAAAGAAAAAAATAAAATTAAAGAGAAAGAACATGTTTTGGGAAGGACAGAATGATTAACTTCCTAGATCATTAGAGAGTTGCTCTCAAAGAACAGTAATTAAAATATAAATAACTACTTTATGCTAATGAGATCCCTTAACATGATGCAAAAAATATCTACAAAAATACAATATAGTAAAATGTAGAAATATACTCACTTCACTCATTTAGATAAGTGTAACACTATCCTACATTTACTTGGGGTATCTAATTTTGGTTTTTTATAATTATCTCCCTACATTGCATCATAAGATAATGTTTTTTTTTCTTTGTTTTACTCCTTCCCCTTTGAATGGCAATGTTATATCTATGCACTTTGACCCCTAGGTCAGGCCATTAGATTTGTGTTTGTACATAAGATGTCCTTCAGCAGATTTATTACAGTAGCAAAACAAAGATATTATACTTCAAAGGAAACTTTTATTTTCTTTATGTGTAACTTCTGCTCTACATTTTCTATACTATATTTAGAGCAGGAAATATAAAACAAAAATATCAAGTTATAAATAATATATGTACATATTTATATTAGCTTTCTTCAACTTTATATGTAGAAGCCTAAGAAGTAGGTACATCATTAGGAAAGTAATGGCATTAAAGTGAGTGGAACTTGTCTCATTCTTTAAATAAAAAAATTAACTGAACTAGTAAAGACTAGAAAGAATCTTTGTAGAACTTTTTCAGTTATTGCATTGCATTTTTAATTTTGTATATCATAATTTTTCTATAATTTAAAATTATAATGAAATGGAAATGAAACAGTTTTCACTTTATATGTACTGATAAGTATAATGAATATTCATAACTGCAACTGCATTTCAATATATTTCAGTGGATCTATGATAATGAATGTAGATAGTGCTATTAATAAAGTGAATACAATTTGTATTCCTTTTGAATTTAATATGCCAATTAGAAGAATATTTCTAGTAAATAACAATAAACTGATTGAGCCTAAATCTATATTTTTATTTCTCTTACTGTTGCCATGCAACAATTTCTAAAATGTTTCACAATTCATTAGTTTTAGAGAAATTTGTGTACAATGCTCTGGCTGTAAATTTAACTCCCATAGAGGCAACAGATATAATAAAGGGATTTAAGATCTCTAAGTAAATTATTGGGAATGTAAGAACGTTATATAAGTATTATTGTTCAATATAAAAATGAAAACTGAAAATAAGTTTAATTGTTTGAGAGCTGCGGGGAACAATGCCCCTCAGAGTATGCAAGAACATCTGGTAACGGAGCATATTGTGCATATCTATAAAGTTCATAATAAAAGTTATTTTATTTGTTTATTTATTTAATAGTTTACTAGTTTGTTTGTTTATTTATTCATACCATAATTTATTCACAGTAGGTAACTATTATTTTTAAGTGAAAATATCCCCTGTTAATGTAATAATTTTTAGGAAGTTTAATAAAGACATACAGATAAATTGCCAGATTCAGTAAATCAAATAATATTAAATTATTGAGATCAATATTTCTAGTGAGTTTGAAAAATAGTTCAGCATAAGATATGTAGCGCTTTTAGCAGTCACTGTAACGGTCAATGCAAATAAGCAAGGCTGTGGAAATAGGTTGGGGCGGAGGAATACACTACAGGAGCTATGAAAGTTGGAAATAATTAGTACGTGTAGCTAGGACTTCGAGTGGCTTTGGTTAAGATTAGAAGAAACATTGTTTTGGGTGAAGTAAGCCAGTTATTTCGAAAGACTTGCATTTTGGTGAACGTTTCTAGCAAGCACAGAAACTTTGAAACATAGTCCGTCGGTGGATAGGTGCGGCCATGTTGACCTGTAGCAGAAAACTTTGGAATTAATTTGTCTGAAATTATTGTTCCAGAAACATAATGCCGAAATGTGATAGTTTCACGAAATATATACCTGCTACATTTGCCTGGGTATTACTCTTAGGAACAACAACGTTGTTCTTCTACTACCCGTAAGTAATTATCTCAATAATCGCCCAGCATTGAACCCTTGGTGGCATTGTACTGTTGTGATAGGCAGCCGACAAATTGCACAAAAATGCCCAAGCATGACTAAACTCTCTGCAATTTTATGACACTACTTACTCACTTTTATTGTTAACAACAAGTAACACGAGCCACAATGTATCAAATGCACGTATTGTCAGTCTGTAGAGGCAAATAGCGTTAAAACCTACAGCTGTCAATTAGTCCCACTAAGGGTATAAAAATATATGGAACTGTCATTTCATTAAGTTTAATGCTGTTCTTCAAATCCACATGAGCCGGAGACTAAAATGTTGATTCCGGGAGTTAAAAGGCATTTTGAATGAAACAGTTTTTTTTTTTTATTTTATTTTATAACCGAAGGAATGGAAAGGAAATTCTGTCTAGTGTTTCAGCACAAACCTTGGTGACATAATTGTGCGTGTAATTCAATATAGAAGATTAAAAGAAATCGATTAGTTCCCACTAATACCGTTTTTCAAAGCACTTTAGCTAAACACATATTTAAAATATCAAATGAAAATGCAATGCTGAATAGTATGAGATACTAATGTCCATTATAGATGTATGCACTAAATTACTGTTATGAAAGGCTTAGCCTTAAAGGTATTGTTGCATGAAATACATCTGATTTCATTTAACATAATTACATTAGTTAGTTCCTGGAGCGAGTTTATGAAGCAGTCACAGAGACCTATGTACATAGTTCATATACAATTACCACAATAGCATATAATCTACAATTACAAAAAATATTGTTTACATTTACTTAAATAGTTACAATAAAAATGAAAAACAACACCTAGAACAACTCAACAAGGCAACAAAAACAGATAAGCAGAAAGACAAGTAGTTAATCACACAATTTTATTATATACATGTTTACATATGCATTGATGTAAAATTATTGCATTGTTTTTAACTCGGTATAATATATTGTCACTCATATGTTCCTTTACAGAATAATAGGCCTTTTTACATAGGTATTTTGTAAGAGCAGATTTGAAGTAATTATTGTTTATTAAGGCTTTTAAGCTAGAGGGAAGACCATTTTGTACTAAAATGCATTCATAAACTCCTTTTGATGGCAGGAAAGTGTTGAAGCCCATCTGTATAGATTTGCTTTTTGTTTAGTATTCTTGTCATGTATATTTTGATTTAGAAAATTTTTTCTTTATTTCTTATATAAAAGTTCATTATGGATAATATATATTCACACGGAAGCGTTAAAATTTCAAAATTGTCTAAAGAGGTTTCTGCATGAAGGGGTGCCTAAAATAGAGCTAGGTAATTAATAATTATTTTGATGTTGTTTACTCCATAAGAACCTTTTTAGGTTTACCTTTTTACTCCATAAGAATTTTAGGTTGGATTGTGTTTACCTGAATTCAACATTTTGGATAATAACATAGCCACCCTATTTATTTTTGTTTTGATAATATTTTGGCATTAAAGCAGTTTTCTTTCTCAGTCTTAAATGAATTTCATTTGTACAGGTCACATAATGTTCTGTTGTGCATTGAAATTGTTTTTTTGCTATTCACATTTTTCAGACTGTTATTACAAAAATTGATTTAGTTTTAAGAATTTTCAAGAAAACAGTAGTATTTTTTTTGATTGCGTATATTCATTGATTGCACTTTTCCATATGTGTAAACACACAGCTCCTTATTTGCATGTAGCCAAAAAATAACTAATAGATGTTTTGGAATAAACTGTTAAATGTAATCTTAGATATTGAAGTGATAGAATATATACAAAATGCATTATATTACAAATAAATGAGATGCATATACACACAACAAATACATTGCTTGTATTGTAATTAAATACAATGAAGCATGATAAATGAAAAATGCTATAAAAATGCACAAAAGCTATATAAAATACTAACACAAAACAGATGCCAAAATACAATTTTAAGTTTTTCTTCAAATCTGTACATTCAGAATAATTTAGTGATTTTAAAGATTCATATTAATTAATCTATATATTTAACATGCACTCTTTTATTCACTTGTTTCTGAAAGTAGTAGAAATGAGAAATTCATAAATAATTTGTTAAGAGAAATTTTAAGATTCTTTTGTGCAGAATATTAATTAAGGTTATATTCTCTTTGAAAGCATGTAATTAATGCTGATGTATACAAAGATTAAGATCTTACTAAAGTTGATTTGAAGCAGTTCTGAGTGAGTTTGTGCATTGTGAGTACAAAATAACATCAATGAAAGAATTTGTTTAATGCCACAGGGTTAGTACCCAATGTCTTATGAAATATTTTTCTCAGGCATATATCTGTGACATTGTCTGGAGTGAATCTGACATGCATTTTTTTATTAATAATTTTGGGGTGAGAGTTTCTTCATATTTTAAAAAATGTTTCAGCAGTATTCAGTCAACCATGACTTTGGATGACAAATAACATACTTATAGAGGTAAACAGTTATGCTGCTTTGTGCTTAAAAAGAAAACTGCTGGAAATGCTAAGCAAGATTTTGAGTTGCTACCTATTGATTTTCAGTTGACATGTTTATATCACGAGAACTTTTAGAAGGGAAATTGCAGCCTGTGTAAGCATAAGGTGATTTGCATTTACCTGCCACCATAGCTTAAAGTATATTAAACATATTGCTGGTATGGTGCTATAAATTTATTTTATGTCTATTGCTAAAGTTAAACAACATTTAACATTATTACTTGGAAGGCGAGTTGACTTAATACTCTTATGCTTCACATACCATTGAATTATTCAGAATATGTTTAACAGGCCATTGCCCCCTTATCAGTTAATATACTGATTCGTTTACTGTCAGATTCGTTTATGGTTGGATGCACTTGGTATTGCTCTTGTGAACATTTTATGAACTTTTGGATTAATTTGCCTTCAAGAGTATTAAATCAACTCACCAGCTAATTAAGACTATATTAGTTGCTTCATTGTATTAGTTCTGACATAAACCTTATCTTAAATTTAATACATTAAACATATTTAATTTATTAACCAATACATTCAATTTCAATTGTAATTTTCAAAATGATATTTTAAAAAATATAAATTAGTGCACAGTAACATTTATAAAAACATGAATATGAGATTCAAGTTGATAGATATCCTAAAATATAAAATTTCTGGAATTTTTTGAATGTTTTTAATCATTTAGTTAAAATACTTTAAATTGTTTTATTGGAATATCATAATGTGGTAGTATTTATTAAGCTTCTTCACCGTATTAGTTCTATCACAAAGTGGGTTTTAAATTTAATACATTTCACAGTTTTAATTTAGGAACTGATACATTCAATTACAGTTGTAATTATCAATCTATTTTAAAAAAATTATAAAGTAGTACACAGTAACATTAATAAAAATATGAATATAAGGTACAAGTTGATAGTTAATTTAAAATATAAAATTTCTTTTAAAGATTACTGGTATTTTTCAAATTGTTTTTAATCATTAAGTTAATTTACTTTAAATTGTTGTATTGAAATGTTAACTTTAGTAGTATTTTGAACCATTTAAAAGGTTTTAAATTGGTATAATTAAAAGTTTTCATTGTTAATATTATTCAGAGTTTCTGTAAACATTAAATTGAACTGTGGTCAACCAGAGAGATACACATAGAAAAGAAGCACGCACGCATGCATGCACACAAAATGTGGAATTCTTTAATAAATACTCCTTGCAAGATCTAAAGATGATCAAGTTGGTGGTTGGAGCTTATGGTACAACCCCGTGGTACTTTTCAAACACTTGGCCCCATTTTGTCCTGAACAAGGAGACAATTAAGGAAATTATTCTTAGAGTCCTACATGGATTGATTATTAGTGCTACTCAGAAATCATATCTTAAAAATTATATTTTAAAATTATTTCTTTTTGATTTGCAAATTTAAATATATTTTCAGTTGTTTATTTTTTTTTCTTTTTGTTCTCTGGTTTTTTTCTTTTATTTTTTAGTATATTTTTCAGCATCTGTGATATACTCTGTCTTAATTGGTAGCCCTTACATTAGGGTTAGCCTCAATGATCTAGGGGAAATGGTGCTCTCCTCTGCACCCGAGGTTCACAGGTTCAAACCTGGCCATAAAAATCTCTAGTGTAAAGTACTCCAGGAGGAACTTACAATTGTGGGTCCCACCTTATGGATTTGTGACTGTTAAAGAACTCCATATCTTAAAAAAGAGGTTCTGAGCAAAATTATTGACTGTTTCATGTCCAGATAATACTTTAGTAACCTTTCAGATGACAGAGTTGATGGACTTATTACCTAACATTCTTTCCTCTCTAGGAAAATAAACATAACTAAATTCTGCTTAGTAATTTAAATCTCCCTCACGGACACCTATATTCTGGCATGTGACAATTTTTTTTTTTTTTTGAATGGTGTTTAATGCCCGTTTTTACTACTGAGGCACCACAGGCGGTGTATGTGATGTATACTGTTTGCCTTGACCTGAATTTTTCTAGTCTGATTTTTCATTTCCAATATATGTTCTTAACATAACTAATATGAAAGAACAATTTCCATGTATAAATCAACTCCTATATAGTAGGTGATTAAACTAGAAACCTGGGCTATAAGTACTTGTAAAGCATTATGGGTTGCCTCTTAAAGATTTAATCTCTCATTAGAGAAAACTTAGGGAGGTCTTCAGGGTTTATAGAATCAGATGAAAGAAGTTGCTGATTCCATGCTTGGAGAGGAACTTAGTCAGTAGAGCATCAACTCAGAAGGCTGAAGATCTGAGGTTCGAATCCCAGTCACAACCCAAATTTTTCAAGTCTGATTCTGTATTTCCAATGTATATTAAGTGTGAGTTGCTCTACGTTGTATAAATAAATTTATATATAATTGATATTATTGTATGATTTAGTTGAACTACACACTCTTAATGCTTCACTTTCTTGTCATAATGTATAGACTGGTTTCAAGAACATTTGGTTCGCATCATCAGCCAGGGTAAAATCCACTTGTTGAATCATTCAATGAGCTGTGGGAATGTGTATCAACAGTTTAACACACCAGCTATTTAGCCTACCAATTATCAAAGAAGAATACTTTAATGAATACAAACAAATAGAAGAAACCGGTTAAAAATGGTTTTAAAAAAGAACTAGTACACAAAAAGGTGCAAAAATTCAAGAGACAAAAATGTATCAAAGAAACCACACTTTCAGCAAGAAAAGATAAACAAATTTCTAAAAAGTTCACATATCATCCATGGGCTACAAAAAAAATTTCAGAATATTCTTAAATATTTAATATCAGGTTGACATTGGTTAATAGATCTAATGTTAAAAACTTACTGATAGACAATGTTAATGACAGTATTCCACAAGAGAAAAAAGCAGATATTTACAAATTAAATTGTGCAGAATGTGAAAAAATCTACATTGGAAAAACAAAAAGAAACATAGGCACATGGTTGAAGGAACATTTCAGGAACAAAATACAAGCAAATAGAGAAATCAGCAGTAGCATATCATTTTTGGATACAAAAATCACGACATAATGAATTAAGCAAAATTATTAAAATCAGTACCAGGACCTTATGGAATCAGCAACCAGGGAGAAAATCTTTTTTCTACAAATACAAAGACAGTCTAATGAACTTCGACACTGCCGGGTATGAAAACATAAACTACAAGTTTATCACACCACCATCAGAGCAGAATACACATTCCCACAGCTCAATGAATGATCAGACAGTTGGATTTTAGCCTGGCTGATGATAAGAACCAAATGTTCTCAAAACCGGTTCTATACATTATCACAAGTAAGTGAAGCATTAAGAGTGTGTTATTCAACTAAATCATATAATAATATCAATTATATGATTGACTTCCCTGTGCAAGTTCCATTTTACATTTTAATTTAATTTTATATATATAGTTTGCAAAAATTCCTCAACGATGCAATTTTTCAATTACTATTTTTTTTTTTTCTTTGAATGGTGTTTAATGTCCAAGGAAGGAAACGTTCCAGGCCTAAATTGAGGGTATACCTCCGCAGCATTTACCATTTATGAGGACTGAGGAAAACCAGCAAAAAATGTTAGTCAGGGAGGGCAGTTCTAGCAGAATTCAAACCCCAGAGCTCCCGCTACAAATTGGCGCCTTAATGACCTCGGCCACCCATGGTGGTCAATTACTTAATGAAATCAGCATACCAGAATCCGTAAAGAATAGTCTTTACTTTTTAGACAATTTTTCCATTGCAGTTGTGATAATACATTTTAATTTTTGACAGCATTACCATAAAAAATGCAGAATGAACATTTAAGCTGTTCTTTTGCAATTTATATCTCTTTTGTCAGGAACTTTCATGCTGATAATTTCATTATTTTCTTGGTTGGTCTGAGGGAGAAAGATTTGAATTTCTTGAAAAGTAAGCCCAAAGATGAATTGAATGTGTTCATCCTTTTCTTTTCCTTTAACTTGGTATTCTGTTAAAGTGAATTATTTATTTCCTTCCCTTCTCTTAAGCTTAAGTGGAACAAATTGACATTGCACATTCATCATAAATGGACTAATAAAATGCCCATGGAAGTCATTTGAAGTATAAGAGTGGGTTTTATTTAAAAACTGGAGGATAAATGCTATTACTATTTCCAATGTATGCATGAATGAATTTCACTTTAACATTAAATTTGTGAAAATATCAAATATTTCCATTAGCAGTAAATAAAATTCAATCAGTGAAAAACCATCTAGAAACAACATATAAAAATTAATAAAGTATAAACAATCTAACAGCATACATAAATGGAACCAGTGCTTTTGGTTAAGTAGAAGGTGTTAACTCCATATAGAAGAATTGCAATACCCCTGTATAATCCTAATATGCCCTGAAGATTTCACAATATAATGCTTTCACAACAAATCAAAAATCAACTCACAAAGTGTGTAATGCATTATTAGAGGAAATTTTTGAGAGTTAAAAGAGCCTGAAAAACTGTTGGAACAGTTTAGGAAAATACATATGTCAAGGAAAGTAAAAATAATATATACATATATTTCCTAAACTCATTAATTTTTTACACCAAACTCCATTTACTTACATAGAATAAGATGTTTTTCGGGATAATCTCTCCCATCTTCAGTTGCTCACTAAACTGCCATTACTCAAAACGATGGCTAGACATCCGGATGTTCCTACGTTGGCATCTGTTGGCTGAAGTAGGAAATTGCTGAGTTCATCCATAGGAGGAAACTGGAAGTTCATTAAGTTTTCTTTATTTTTTAATATGAAATTTTTTCCCAAGTGGATAACTCCATTGGGTTGTGAAGCTGTTTCAGCAGTTTAAGTTCTGGTTTTATTTAATGATTTTTGGTCCAAAAGTGAGCTGCTACTGCTGATTTATCCACCTGCTTAAGCCGAATATTCCTAAAGTGTTCTTTCCTCCAAATTTTCAAACTTCTCTTTGTTTTGCCTATGTAGTTCTGCTCACAATCTGCACATTTTATTTTGTAAATTCCTGATTTCTGTTCTGTTGATATGGATTTTTTTACTCTGCAATCTAATAAATTCTTGATGTTGTATCTGTTCTTTGGGGCTAACATTATCCCATGTTCTTTGAAAATTTTCTTGAGCTTGTTGTGGTAAATTGGACGGTAGGTGAAACTTTTGAATTTGTATTCTTCTTTTGTGTTTTTCAGTGTGGAAACTTCCCTTATCCCTTTTTGTCTTTTACATTTATTGATATTTTTTATCACTGTGTCTTTGTTGAAACCATTGGTTATAGCTGTCTTTATATTATTTGTTGGTGTTCTGTTTTGTACTCTGTTTCTGTGAGTGGAATATTCATCAATCTGTGTGCCAAACTGTGCAACACTGCATATTCATGTGGAATGGGTTTATAACTCATTTTTATATAATTTTCTGTGTGTGTTTCTTTTCTTTAAATTCCAAAATTCAAACAATCTCCATTTCTTATTTTTAAATCTAGAAATGGTAGCCACCAATTTCTCTCTTCTTCTATGTTAAACTGTATAGATTTATGCTGCAAATTAAGAAGTTTCAGAGCATCTATTGAGCGTTTCTTCTGTATTATTGCAAAAATGTCATCCACATACCTATACCATGACTTGAAAATTAAAGGGAAGGCTTTCGGGATATGTTTTTCAAATGAACTCATGAATAAATCTGCTGCAAAAGGTGACAAAGGGTTTCCCATAGCTAGGCCTGAAACTTGGTTGGTAATATCTTTCATTGAATCTGAGGGAAGTTGAGTTGAGTTACAAACACCATAAAGAAGTGGACTTTTTTTATTTAAATGTAATAAACTTGGTTACTTCAGTAGCTTGAATGGTTTTATTTTTATTTATTTATTATTTTTTTTTTTTTTTAAATTTAAGGATCAGGCACTGCGGCCTGAAGATCTTCATGCCATATGATAACTTGGGCAAATTTGTTCAGGAGAATCTGTGGCCTAAGTTTCCTAGGATTTCACTTGAAGAACTGAAGGGAAAAAAACCTCAGTCAGGAAAATAACCCAGCAGGGAATCAAACCCAAGCCCACCACTTGGCAAATGCTACTGCTAGACTATGGCAGTGGTCAGGGGCTTGGATAGTCAAACTTATAGTTATGTCCCAGTAGTTTCATGCTTATTCAGTGTTGTGCAGCTGGTAAGCATAGAAAACTTAAATTCTTCCCCCCTTTCTTTTAAGTAATGCTATATAAGAAAAAAGTAGGAATTTGAGAATAGAATAAGTAATTTATGTATATCCTCTATTTTTGCACTGCATGCGAACATGATTTTATATCTGAAGAATTGTGTCATATTATAAACTAGAAATATTTCTATTTATGAAAGCTTCTTTTTGATAAAAACTTCAGATATTGAAAACAAAATCCTTGCGAAAAGAAAAGAGAGCCTTAATAAAATGCTGAAGACGTTGCTTTTTGGGGCATATTTCAGTGAACATACCGAATGGAATATTTGCAAAAACCTGGGACTGCTAGTGATATCATGACTATTATTGGTGATAACTGTGAAGTGGAGTTTCTAATAATACAAATTATTAAATAAAAAGCACAAACCCAATAGCAGTGCTTATAACTACCATAATTACCTAACTCAATCTAACCATTTATCATCATTACCAAATAGAAGGTATTTTTCCCTACATAATATGTTACATCCCTCACCATATGGAGCCTAGCAGTATCATCCCTATAACTGAATTACACTTATTTCATGTTTATAATAGGTACATTTAAGAACTGTAATAAATCATAATTTACTATTTTCAAATAATTTTTTTTTTTGTGAATTACTCTTGTCATAACATCCCTTATATAACTTTGCCATGTGTTTGGGAACTGAAATGGAATACTTAAGAACAATTTTTCTTATAGCACAAAACACCATACCTTTTTGAAAAGTGTAATTGACATTGAAGACTAAGCCTAAAGCAATTAGAAAGCAAACGACTTGATTTAGAATATTACATCATGGGTTAAATCATACTATCTACTTGTAACATCCCTATCATGGATGACATGTACCTGTGAAAGTAATTGTGTTAGTAAATTTATCGTTTCCTATGCAGCTAACATTTGTTCATTTCCTAAGGCTAATCTAGTCATTTATATATAAACCCAAAAAGTCTAATACTTAAAGCTGAACTATGGGTTACATTTTTCAATAGTTCAAACAAAAGAACCATATGAATAATTAAGTAACTAATCATAAGTATTCACAACATAATACCAGATCCCTCTATCTAGATCATATGTATATCTTATGTTTGTTTTGCACCTAATATGTAGAGAGAAGCTTTTCTGAATATAAGCTTCTCTTAGTAACCATTATTGCAGGAATTTTCACTTTGAGAATTTGTGTATGTTTATAATTGTGCATTCCAATACCTATATCATAATGTAATTCAGGAAGAAAGGCAGTATTACGTTTTCTTTCATTGTAAATTTCTTTCTCTCATTTTTTACTATGTTTTCTTTATTGTAATTTTCTTTCTTTCTTTTTGTTCCTCGTAAATTTTATTTTTATAGATCTCAAACATAAAATTACTTTAATACCATATATTGTATATTAATTAATAGTAGTGTGTAGTTCAACTAAATCATAACAATAGTATCAATTATATAATATTGTATATGTTAGTAATTTCTGTTATAATTTACATTTGTCCACTGCCAAGAAAGAAATTATTGTTTTAAACTGAACGCTGCCAAAAACATGCTAGCATGAGCATTATGGAACTGGATTGACATCAGGTGAGGAGGGAGGTCTTTATCTGTTTCATCTGATCTGTAACTGGGATAACTTTATTTGGTTAATGCCCAATAACAATGCAGTTGTTTCTATATTAGTATCTTAAGTTAAAATTCCTCCAGTCAGCACAGCTGCATGAATATCATGTCAGCATAGTGGAGAAGGAATGTATACAATTCACTACAGTCCTACCAAAATTGGCAAAAGTAAAATAATTGATAGTAGGTAAAATATATTCTTTCCTCCCCCTACTTCCAACTACCTATGAAGCCTTACCCACTCCCAACTTCTTCAATACTGCAATGCACTCTGGACTTTCCGTTCTACAGGTAAGACAGGTGATATTACCATAGATACAGGGATTGGATATTAACTTGTGAACACTACTAATGATTATTGTGGCATCTTATGTCTTCTGTTTGGCACATTAACAGAAAGTATTGATTTTTCTTACCTTGGATACGAATAATGACTCACTGAGAAATCAGAAGTAAATGTTAAAATTGAAATTTAGCAGGCAGTGGACAGAATCAGCTATTTTTAATCCATCTGTTATTCTAAAGTATAGCTGCTACTACTCTATAAAACTTTTGTATTCACAGCAGTGAAGCATGGGCCAAAAGAACAAGGAAAATAACTGATCTACTGCTGAGAAAAGTAATATTTATTGAAATGGATATACTAGTGGAAATAAAAATAAATAAAGAAAGCATTGCAGAAAAGGCAATACTGTAGTTAGATTTAGCGGAAAAACTTCAAGCAAGAACTACAAAGAATGCACTCGAGCAATATTACATATGACATTAAAATGTGAATTTGGAGAGGGGTGGTTATCTTGACAAACCTGAAAAGAAAATTTATGATTTCATAAAGAAACTTGGATCTAATAGTTGAGATGGATGTTGTCAGAAGATGAAATATTAAGAAGAAAATTATTATATACACAGCATAAATTTGCATTAAAAATGGATAACCATACCTCGTAGACATAAGATTGCGGGTTCATTCCTGGTCAGGGTTAGTGAACTTTTTTGGGCGTAAAAATTGTAAGTGTAGCTCCCTTTGAAAGGGAAGTAAAGTTATGGGGGCCATCTTAGATTTATGGCATGAACCTCAAACCTGAATGAAAAGGTCCCTGAGCAAAATTTATCAGCTGTTTCACGCCCTGAATTTAATGGGACTCTCATGTTAAAGAGCATCCTTAAATAAATCAAATCAACATATTAAAAAGGGTACTTTATTACTTTAAGGGAGTGAATTTGTTGATGAATTAGTTCTGCATTACCCCCCCCCACTCCCAAATCTCTGGGCTAACGATTATAAATGAGAGAAGCTTGCATGTCTACTAAATGTTCATTAAAGCTAAGTGCATTTTTAAACTTAAAATAATGTTTGTTGAGACTTTTACAATTAATTCATGAGACATGAGAGACCAAGAAGGGAAAACCCCACAAATGAGGCAGTGAAGCTTCAGATTCAAGACAAGAGACTACTGATTAACTTTCCTACTACCAGGTTTTCTTTGTTACATACATTTTTACCTTAAAAACTGGACAACAATGTATATAAGCACATTTTTAGACTTTGTCCTCCTTCCTCCATTAAAATGTCCTTATATTTGAAACAAAGCAACTCTTAATGTTGTTTGCAGACAAAAGAAGAACATTTTATGCACTTTTATAGATGTTTTCTGTCCACAGAATGTTCGTCTCCCTGAACTACTTATTTGAAAACATTCAAATTTGAGATGTTATCAACTTCAGGAATAGTAGTTTCTAAATCTTCAACATCATCAGAATTTTCAGCCAATTCACTCTCTTTGGTTAGAATAGCATCACTCTTCCCATCATCAGAAGTTCCTTCACCATTATTTCTCTTCTTCATTCAAAATTGCTTCTATTTCTGGACTATTAAAACATTTTATACTCATAATGTAATTCTACAGCACACTGAGGGAAAATGGTAATGACAACTGAGGCAACAAACCTTAACAATGGGGTAACAAATAAACGGGTAATTTTATTATTTGTTGCACATTTTCGTATAACAGATATTCAAAGTAGCAGTCACCAATGGTACTCAGTGCAAAAATAATAAGTGCATTTTCATGTGTTGAAAATATAAAAATTAAAAATTCATCATTGGATGCAGTTGACTCAGGGTTAAAGTCATAAATTTTGAAAACTATAGTTTTAAAAACAGTGGAAATTTTTATTTCAAATTTACTTTTGAGGTTATATTGAGCCCAGTAGTACTAGGAAGTGAATGTATATGAATTATGCAAGAACACTATTTACAGAATGTAAAATTTCAGTATGAATAAGTAACATCATTTCCGCTGCCCAGAACTGGAACCAACAAAAGTTAAGAAAAGCTAAATTTAAACTGAAGTGCCACATCTTGAATTATGTGATTCTCTTCCATCTGCCATAAAAACACACAAAAATAATGTATTTCTCATTAACAACAATAATAATGAAATTTCAAAATATTCTAATCATTCTCCTTGGAGGCTTTGGGGTTCTGTAATTTCAGGGTTGTACAAGATCTGTGGACCACTCTTGTTGCCTTTTGTAAAACTTGCTCAATGACTCAATGTAGTAGTCTCACTGTTCCTGGATGATGTTGTAAGTGATAATGGCATTTGGTGCATAACATAACTCCAGCAATACAAGATGGAAACTTTTTGAAAAGAAATGATATGAAATGATATGCTTATTATAGTGATGTCATAAACAAATGTATAAATTTAGATCTCCCTTCTTGCAATGTAAGGCACAGGAGATTCAGTTTAGCCAGTTATGAGTAAATCAAGTTCTTTCAGTTTTCAATGTTAATAGCTTATTTGGGAAAACATTGTCTCAACATAATTTTTTTTTTAATGTTCTTCCGATAATATGTGCCTTCTATCAGTGTATTAGGTTGATGCATAATTTCATTTTTATTCATGTGTTGCTAAGACATTGTTTACAGTTTGTCATCTGTCATTCATTATTTGGAGCATTGTGCATGCAAATTTTGCAGTTTTGAAGAAAGTTTGTGGTATTTGTGAGCTAAGAAAATGGAGTGTGAAGTGGGAAAAATAAAAACGAACACTTCCAACATTCTTCTTTTTTAATTTAATAGAGCAAAGCTGTGGAGGTGGCTTGAAATGTTTGTGCCATCTACAGGAAGAATGTCATTGGAGAAAGCACAGCAAGAAAATGGTTTGGTAGTTTCAAAGAGAGCCAGTTTGATATGATTGATTTGCTATTTTCAGGAAGACCATTGGATTTTGTTGAAGACTTTCTGAATTGTAATTCATGATTATCCACTGCAATCAGCCCTATAATTGGCAGATTTGATAAATTGTGACAATAAATCATTGTGTGGCATTTGCATTCTTTGGGCAAAGTTAAAAAAATCCAGTGTGCTCTAAATGAAAATAACAAAAATCAGCAAGTAACTATTTGTGCAGCTCTGCTTGCTATCCATCAATTAGCTTGTGAACAATATTGACCATTCCTGTCCAAGATTTCTACCAAGACGAAAATAGATGAAAAGAGATAGAGAGGAATGGCAGAGTTCTAGCAAAACATCAATACCCTGTGCAAAAGTTTCAGTCCATCCACAGAATGCATCTCTTGGGATAAAGAAGCCATCAATTGTGTACTATGAATTGCTTTCCAGGAATGTAACCATAACTACTGAAATTTGTTAACAACTCAGATGCCTTGCAGCTGCAATTGAAGAGAAAAGACCAAGATGTCTGCAATATGATAATGCTCACTGACACTCTGCTAATATGTCAAAAGCAGCTATCACTAACTTATTTGGGAGGTGATTCCTCATTTCCAATATTCTACTATTCTTGCACCCTCAGACTTCCATCTTTCTGTTTTCTATCCAACGATCTTCCAAGGAACTCCTTTAATAATGAAGATGCTTTACAAACTTGACTTGAAGACTTCTTCAGCTCCAAATCAGCAGATTTCTTCAGACGTGGAATCAAGAAATACCCCAGCATTAGGATAGAGTCATAGATAATGGAGGAGAATAGCATATAGAAATATATAAATTTCTATATGCTATTCATATAAAAATCTTTTATACAGCCAAAAAGCTATACAAACTTAGGCATCAACCGGATACATCGCTTTAAAACAGGAGAAAGTATGCTTAATATCATGGGATGTTATGGGATGGAACTTGAGGTATGAGACTAATAAAGGGGACACATCTGTTAAAAGTATATGGCCTATTACAGTTAATTGCTGCAAACTGTAATAATTATAAAAAAAGTTCATAACTACTGCCATACTTTCTTCCTATTAGTCCTTCCAGATGTTGAAAAGCTTCTTCTATCCTTTCAATTTTCAGAGGAAGATTTGTTGACAACTGCAGCAAGCAGCAAGTATCGTGCCTTAATAAACTGCAGATTTAGATGCAGCTTTAACGCACTGATTTAGTAGGCATCATCTACTATTTTTATCCTTGAGCACATTCTGGATCTGATTCTTCAAATATTTCAACAAGCAATCTCAAGCCTCCTTGTTCGACACTACACCAGTCAAATGCTAAAAATAACACCACCATACTACTGTTCATCCTTATAAACTACATCGAAATAATTTCAGATAGTGTGGAGGTCTTTTAGACAGATAAAGTGAGATAGAAAACGTATGGCCTATCTGTTTAAATTTCGAAGCTATGGCTGTAAGTTTCTAAAGTGTCAGTATATCATTGGTTAATGAATATGCCCCTCAAAAGCATACAAATGATAATGAAAGGAGATTTCAGAACGTATTACTTTGGCTTTATGGTAATGGCGTTAGTTTTTCAGTAAGAGGTAGTCATTTGTTTTTGAGTCTCGTTCATGGCATTTTTTGTTTTCTGACAAGGTCCTAATAATACAGCTTTTAGCCTATGTTATACGTTGATGCTTCAATTTATACACTTAAATTTTAACATATCAGCTTATATAATTACAACCATTATAGTTGTTGTACTTACTAATCAGAATCTTGTCCTGAGCATGTGTTAAGTAAATTAAGTTTTAGGCATCATGTTAGTAGTAAGCTTATTAGCCTTTTTATGTTGGCAGTACATTCATTGAGAAAGAGAGTAAAACATGAAAGCGTTAAATAAATGTCATTTGAAATTCTGTAGTATGTGTATTGCAGCACTTCATACAAAAAAAATAATAAATAAGTAAAAAAATAACAGCGTGACAAGAATTGAATCTATGGCCTATGAAACATGAGCTTTTGCATTATGCCACATAAACAGTTTAAAGATCTCCCACTATATTTAGCTACATTTACATTTATTTAGTCTGTCTTGGCTACATAATGCAAGAAGGCAGTTAATAGATGTTCAATGTTGCACGCCAAATAATTAATTCAAGATTTGAGGCATTTTTATGGCACTAAATCTTGAAAATGGATAATGTGTTGTATAAAATCAATATTTCTAAAATTTTTATGGCACTAAAGCGTGAAAGTCTGATGTGCTGTGGAAAATCAATATTCCTATGCCTGCAAGGCAATTTTTTTTACCCGGCTTGGCTTAAGCACGACTTATCAGCGTCTTGTGCCAAAATGTTTAACATCATAAAACTGAGTTATGTTTAGTTGCAGATCATATATTGCCTATCTCATATTTCTTATATATGACATCTCTACACTCTTAAATTATTTTGTTATAGTTTATTAACATTCTGTATACCTGTGATGTGTACATGACTGTAACAAAGACATGGATGATACAAATGTGTTTGCACATCATGATTGCCAGCAAAGAAATACACTGCAATTAAAAAAAAAACATTAACGACATGTATGTACATGTCAATATTTCCTAGCATCTCATCTATATGTATTAATATGCACAGTAAAATTCCTAATTTATAATATTTTTACTTTTTAATATCCATATAAAAATCTGGTCTTCTAATACCAATAAAAATATGCAAAAATGTTAGTCTCTAATTGTGAGCAACAAGTTAGTGAAGTTGTCAGGATATTTGATATCAGCAAGTGTAAAATGGAACATGAGAAAGAACATTTTCATGCAATTGTTTTCTGTGATATTATATGCAGATGAAAGAGTTGCATTTGCTTGAGTTTTTGACACTGGTATTTAGGGACCTTTCTCCTTCGCATGCAATAAATTTAACAGTTTGAAATATATCCAAGTAAGTGGAACAAAACTAGTGAAATATGCTAAATGGTTTACAGCAAGAATATGACTTTGCTTCAGCTCTGGTTTTGTGCAGATCATAAAATAAAAACTATAATATATGTTGAGTACATAATTCTTAAGAGAACTTGCATGTGTATGTGTGTGTGCGTGTGCGTGTGCGCGCGAGTGAGAGAGAGAGAGAGAGAGAGAGATATGTGATCCCATTACAGTAGCAAGCAATTGTTATACGTTCGACCCTGCATGTGTAATAGCATAGATTGTTAATGTATGAAATAACTATATCATCTGGGTTTATCATGGCTTAAAATTTAAATAAGATTTAAAAAGATAATAGTACATTTATGTTGTTTATAATTTTTTTTTTCAGATGCCAGTATTACATAGTAAGACATTTTCCATGGGTCCCTGCGTACCAAGGTGTAATCACATTATTTGTGGTAGCCAACTTTACCTTGGCAACCTTCATGGATCCAGGAGTCATTCCAAGAGGTGAGAAATTTACCAACATTGTTAAGATTTTGCATTGCAGCTTTTGCTTTGAAAATTTGCTTACATAATAGTGCTACATTACAATCCAAAGGCAGTCTCACCAGCTTTTGATTGATACCACTCTTAACTCTGTAAGTTAGTAGTTGACCAAGTTATGCAAATAAATAGAACACTATTTGTAAAATATTATTTTTTTCAATTCCTTAAATCCCTATATTTATTAAAGTATTATACCTAGGGACCTATAATTTGGTGTGAATGTTTTTTCCTACATAACCTATATGTCTACGAAATTTGATATCAGAGAATGTAAAATTATGGAGTCAGTGATTTGGCATGGAATGACCTGTCACTTGGTTTTGGTTTTTTTGGGCAGCTTCCCCAGAAGAGGACAGGGAGGACGATTTCAGGGCACCTCTTTACAAGAATGTAGAAATAAATGGCATCACTGTTCGAATGAAGTGGTGTGTGACCTGCCAGTTCTATAGGCCTCCTCGCTGCTCACATTGTAGTGTTTGTAATGTCTGCATAGAGGTAAGTTTGTATATCTATAAAAGAACACATATCAGTCCTCTCCAAACGAGATGAACAGTTTTTAACAAATGATGATGATAAATGTGTAGCTTATTGGTGTATTTCACTATATAGTTTTAAAGCACTTCATACTTTCTCTTAAGGTGCTAAAGAGCTTAGTCAAATATGCCGCAGCTTGTGACACCCCTGTCATGCACAACACTGCTTATGATCTGACTCTTGTGGATAATTTTACCATGATGGAGGTAATATGGAAAGGATATTCTTTAAGAAACAAATAAATGGATCCATTTCTTGTATAGATGAATGCCACAAAAATTGAGATAAATTAATTTTAAAATGTTGCTTTATTGTACCGCTCTGTACTTAGTTTGCATTTCCCCACATGCTGATATTTAATATTACTTCACAGGATTTCATGAATTGAATTCCAAGCAATAAATAAATCTGAGAACTGTAACAAAATACAATTTACTGTTTTCAGACCAGTTCCTATTATGAATTAATTTTTTCTCATAACAGCCCTTTTAATAACATCACTAGTATATTTGAGAACCAACATGAGGAAGCATTCATTTAAGAACTTTTGATAAATAAGACATTTTTGAAAAATTCTGTTGGAACTCACAAGTGAAGCTTGTTAAATGTAAATTATAATTAATCTGTCGTCTAACACACTCTTATGCTTCACTTACTTTTAAAATCGGTCTCACCGTGTATTTAAAAGTAAAGCATAAGAGTGTGTTAGATGACTGATTAATTATAATTTACAAGAGGAAGCATGTTAGAACAATTCTTTCAAAGTACACACAACACCATACATTTGCAAAAGTTCAGTGCTTGCTTCCACTGAACTAGAAAAAACCAAAGTGTAACATATAATTCAGCCACTGATATGTTTTATATATATATATATATATATATATGCATAATCCTGCTAAAACTTAAAGATTAAGCCTATAAGAAACCAAAAGAGCCTTATTGAACAAAAGTACATAACTGATTACATCACTATACCTACTTGTAATGTCATCATGGATGACAACTATGATATACAAAATGTGGAAACAATGTGTTGCATTTGTCATTTCCTGTAGTTAGAAATAAAGGTAATGCTTGCTCTCTAGCCTATATTAATAAACCCAAAAGTACATAATACTTAATATATATACTTATGTACACTTATGTTTTTAAGAATAGATAAAAAGAGCTGTAATGCTCAATTATGCAACTAATGACATATAACCTGGACTATGAGATCATAGCAACAGTCTGTGGTAAATTCAGTATATCTTTTGTTTGGCACATAGAAGTACTCGTATTTTATAAAGTTTAACATGAAATAAATTGTAATAAATTGCATTTTTTTAATTGTTTACAGTTCATTCTGCATTGATTTTCAGACATTTGATCACCACTGCCCATGGGTAAACAACTGTATTGGACGTCGGAACTATCGATTTTTCTTCATGTTCCTGATTTCTCTGAGCATTCACATCACAAGTATATTCACACTCTGTCTGGTGTTTGTATTGTACAATCAGGAGAGGCTCACAGATGTAGACACTATAATTGCGTATCCTTTATGTATAGAAAGTAATCAGGAGAATGGTTATAATGGGAAAACATGTACCATGGAGCACGTATATGTGAATTTAACTTCTTTAGTAATAGATAAATATATTAGTTTTAAAACTTAAAAGATGCACCTCTAAATTAGGAGGTGGACAAGCTGTAAAGTATGACAATTAATATGAGGGAGTTTAGAAACTAAGATTCCTGATTGAGGTACAGTTATGATATTTTATTTTCATTTAGATAATGGTGTATGTGTAAAATGTATATCTTTAAACAACAGGGTGTTCAAAATGTCACCAGAATGAACATTTATGAGTTTTAAGCATATTTTCACTATACTTGTAAACCTAATGGGGTACATATATTTAATATCTTTAAGTGAAAAATGTTGCATTTTTAAACTATTTGAATTATTTTGTAGTCAATGAGAACAATTCACTGCTGAACACTTAACAATTTTGTGCAAATTGCTTTGATGGAGCTCCATTTCACAATAAGTGCGACACAATTTCACACGTGTACACCATTTTCAAGACATTCTTTCAGTATTGTTAGTGTTATCTCTGCAATACATTTAGAAATTGCTTGTTTGAGTTTACACAGTGAAAATTCTTTATGAGCTATTTATTTTAAAAAGGTGCACAGAAAGAAATCTGGAGAAGTTAGCTTGAGAGAATGTAGAGGCCACAAATTTTAAGAAATGATTTGATTGACAGGGTTTCATTTGCAGTATAAGAAGCACCATCCTGTTGAAACCATTTATGTTCTTGTCCTCTTTCAATGAAGCCACAAATTGCTGGATAATATCCTTATACACAACACCATTAACTGGTCTGTTAAAAAAAATAGGGATCAATAATCCTATGTGACATGGCACACAAAAGGTGGATTTTTTCTGAATAATTAAATACTGGCATGCAGATTTTGAGTTGTCCAAATTATGGTGTTCTGATAATTAATGTAACCATATAAACGAAAACATATTTCATCTGAGGAAAGGTCTTATTCAGAATGGCTATATTGTCTGTGAAGATATGGAACAATGATTTTGTAAATTGGCAACTTCAGCTTTTATTGGACTACCTTTATTGCTTTAAATTGAAAATTCAATAGACCATTAATGAAGGTCAGAGACCGTTAAGCAGTTTCTGTCATGTGGTACCAGTCAGCACATTTTAAAAGATGATTTGTGTATGAAATGGATGTCTGCAAAATGGGTGCCTTGCTTGCTCACGAATGAACAAAAAGACACTATAGTGAATGTTTACTATGACTTAAAGGTCACACATTTTCTTATGAAGATGGTTACTGGGGATAAGTCTTGATAAGTTTACGACCCAGAAATCAAACAAGCATTCAAGCCAATAGAAATATTCAAATTCATATAGACCCCAAGTAAGTGTGATCAAATGTTAAGTCAGTGTTGTTTTATTTTTTATATGCAGAGTGTTAATGAATTACACCAAAATAATTTTGAGAGTGTAAAGATGTTGTATATAAGTAATTTACGATAGGTAATGTATGGCTTATCTGTTCTAAATTTGAAACTATGGCTATAAGTTTCTAAAGTGCCAGTACAGCACTAAGTAATAAAGATGCCTCTCGAAAACATAACACAGTATAACTAACGGAGGTTTCTAAATGTATCACTCTGGCGCCATGGTTATGACTTAGTTTTGGATTAAAGAGGTGGTCATTTGCTTTTGAACTCGAATCTCTTTTATCACTTTTTTTAATGTTGTTTTCTAACTAGGGTCTAATAATACAACTTTTAGTCTGCATTTTATGTTGGCATTTTAATTTATACACTTAAATCTTAACATACCAGTTCGTATAATTATAACCCTTGCTTACCAAAGGTAGAGTTATGGGTAATCTTAATGAGTTGGGTGTCATATATTCAAAGATTACTTAAATTTCATTCATAATTCTGTAGAATGCATATCGTAGTTCTTCATATGAAAAGAGCAGTTCATCTGCATGTAATGTATGATGGTGATTATGAAATAGGGAATCTTTAATCTTGTGTTATACTTCAGCACTAATAGATTTTTTCCCTGTTTTCCCTATTTAGAATGAAAGAAGTTGCAAATTTTATTTTTAGAAATTTCTCATTTTGTGAAACGAACATGAATATTTTATGTTTTTCATTGATGAAATTAATATTTTCCTTAAGTATAATCTCAGCATGGTAATAATGGGCATTATAGTGCTACTTGTTATTCCAATCTATGGTTTGACAGGATTTCACATAGTATTGGTTTCACGAGGAAGAACAACAAATGAACAAGTAACAGGCAAATTCAAAGGAGGTTACAATCCATTTTCACGGGGGTGTCCGCGCAACTGTTGTTACATTCTTTGTGGCCCACAGTATCCTAGGTAATAAAATCATTCAATTGTTTTTGCTAAGCAATCAACTGAGTTAAAATATTTGGTTTAGTCTTATATAAATATAAGTTAATTGTTAAGGTGAAACATTTTTTTTTTTTATTTCTTCCTGTGAGGAATGTCAAAATGTGATAATTAATAATGAATAATTGCAATTTGCAGATTGGAAATGTTTAAACTATTCCTTTGATGGTTATGTAGATACAGTAGATATGACAAATTTTCTTTCTTATTCTGTTTATGTGAAATTTATTACACTGAGCTAAATTAGATATAGCAGATTGCACTGCTGCATGTTACCAAATTCAGACATCTACTCTTAATATACATGTTGCTTTGTAGGGGGTGATTAAAATATAAACTGAAATTTTTATTTTACTGCTTGTGAATAATGAGTGAGACTACCCTTTGAGATATTGTATGTGAAAGGGGGGGGGGTGGGTTTATCTGGAGTAGCCATTTTGTGTGAATAAAGCAAAATTATCAAAATCAGTACAAGGATCTACAGAATTAGCAACATGGCAGAAAATCTACATTTACAAATGCAGAGACAGTTTAATGAACTTTGACACTTCTGTGGATGAAAACATAATCTTTAAGTTCATCACACCTCCACCAGAGCAGAATACACATTCCCACAGTATAACAAATTATCCACCAGTCAACAGGTAGCTAATGATGCAAACAAAGGGTTCATGAAATTAGTGCTACAGATTCTAAAAAAGTAAGTGGAGCAATAAGAGTGTATAGTTTGACTCAATCATACAATTGATCTTAATTATAAATTTATAATGTTTTACTGCAACATTTCTAAAGGGCTGGAGAGCAAAAATTATGGCAATTGGAAAGCATCAAAAGCTATAAATACAAGTACTTCTTTTTTAAATTTTTTCCCAGTTATTTCAATAAAATTGCTAATTGTTCAAAGGACTATACATCTTTAGTTTCAAAACTTCTCAGTCTGAATAACTATCTGTTAATATAACTTTAATTTAAACTAATAAATGAATCAATTTAGATATTGAGAATAAAGTTTAAAGCCATGTGATTAAATTTTAGATTTCACTCCCTCACCTTCAGCCTCCCAAACTTTGAAATTTCAAATGGCACCTCCTAACTTTTGATGATAAAATTTAACAGGATTCAGTTGTTACCACATCTTTTGTTTGTTTGTTTGTTTTTTTTTTTTTTGTATGGTTGCCTGGCAAGCTGAAGTGTTATTGTTCTAGGTGTAGATCCTTGGTTAAAAAGATACCTTTTGCATTGTCTACAGTTCATATATTCTTGAATGCAGCATAAGTTGTCGTAGTAATGAATTTGAAATAATTGTCCATAAGTAGTTTTTAATAGCAGGAATTTTTATAGTAAAATAGCAAATTTTAGCGAGGAAATCACCTAAATTTCACCAATTTTATTCCACTTGGACATGTTTCAAAGGCTGTTACCTTCATCATCATCATCAGAGTGGAACCATACTGATGATAAAGGCTTCGAAACATGTCCAAGTAAGTGGAACAAAATTAGTGAAATTTGAGTGATTTCCTCATAAAAATTGCTATATTGTACTTTATTTCACCGTGAAAATTCACACTATTTAAAAATACTTATTAAAAGTCAGGTTTTTTGGGAAAATCAAAGATTGCAAAAATAAAAACGGTGAAACCTGCTGGTGATGAAGGTAACAGCTTTCTAAACTTGTCCAAGTAAGTGGAATAAAATTAGTGAAATTTGAGTAATTTCCTAGTAAAAAAATTGCTATATAATAATTATTTTTTCTAATTACAGTCTAATTTACATTAGCTTATTGGGGAAAATGCCTTGATGTGATATTTTTTTTTTCCAGTTTGTTGAAGGCGAGTAAGTACGTTGGCAAGCCGAAACGGTATCCCTTGTCTGCCTCAGCCATTTCCACCATTACCAATGAGAACCAGGTAAAAACCTACATGGATAACAGCAATGGGGTTAGAAATGCCAGTTCGAATGCTTACAATAAGGTAAGAGCCGGGATGCTCCCTGCATATTTTGAATTGAGTTTTCCATTCTGCAAGTTACACCTCTTATGTTGCTACTCATCATTAGTATGCTTGCTATGTATTTGCTTTTGGTGGAGGCTTTGTTTTGTGTAGCTAATCTTAATTTGCATTTCTAGGCATATTACATTTGATTTAGGATATTATTTAAAATTGTCAAATTTTTATGAATATTTTATTTCATAATATAGGCTCTGAAGTAGGAAATGTAGTATGATAGATGACATGCTTCATCAAGGTGCACATAAGTGGGTATTTCATTTGCTTTTATGTATTAGAAAAGTTGATATTGGGGGGGGGGGGGGGAGCAGACTCTTGAAACTTTGATTTTTTAAAGTTCTCATCAGCTCTGCATTCAATTCATGCTGGCATGTCTTTCTGCATGGATCTTAAAGTCCATAGCCTCATTTTCTCATCATCAATTCTCCATAGCAAACTTATAATAGAATGGCTAAAAGCAGATTTCACTGATGAGAACTACCAAAGTTTGAATCCTACCTATGCCTGAATTATTTTGTTATTTTTTGCAAATTAAAAAATATTAAGTATACATATAATATAACTTCCAAATGCAAAGGCTTATTTGAACTTTAAGCCATTTATTCTCATATAAAAAGTATAAAGTGTTCTTTGTTTACAAAATAAATAGGAAATTAATAAATATTTGTAAATGAAAATCTAAAACAAAAATATATAAATTAACTTAATATCAGATATGCATACCTTCCACTTCTATTGCTGCCCTCATTCTTTGGGGTATGGGTGGAATCAAATGCCTAGGCGAATTTTGAAGGGAGGGTCTTCCTCCCTAGCTTCCTGTATTTGGTTCCACAAAGCCTCTTTTATCCTCCAGTATCATGCAGGCCACTTGAACTATATACTTTTTTCACCTCTGTCCACACATTTTCAATCAAATTGAAATCTGGTGAGCAAGGCCATTAGTTCTTGTGATATCTTGTCTCTGCAAAAATATATTTGAAACCAGTTCACATGTTGAGCAAGATGATTATTTTGATGGGATTCTGTGATTATGTTTCTCAGTTTGTAGATGAAAATGTTACCTCATATGTGAATATAACAATTGCTTTGGCATTTTCTTCTGCAAAAACAAGGTGAACAAATCTGATCATCTTTAAGGCACTCCTTCTTAGCAGCTTATTGAGTAAAGAATCACACAGCATTCAAATGACATTGGGCTGTGTGTCTTGATCCAGGAATATGAGATTTAGTTCTCATTGCAAAGGCTTACTGGAAAATAAATCTGTTTCTTCAAGCAGAGCAGCATTATACTGAGGATTGGAAACATGTTTCCTGAACCAAGATGATAGCAAACATTATTCCTTCTCTGGAAAACCCCATCTTGTGGCTGTAGATATACTGATTTAAGCAATCTTGCAGCTTGAGCACAGTATAGCCTGCAATTAACATTTCAAAACTGTTACAAAAGTTCACTATATTTTATACAATAGCCTGCAATGTTTACTAATGTATGGAATGATTTCATTGTGTCTTTATCTTTGTGTGTGCTCAGCCAGAGCAGAATTCATTGATTGCTAAAAAACAAATCAGAGCTCAAGGTTATTTTAATTTACAATGTTCTGTAAGATGTGCACACATGAACGTACCAGTGCCAATGATAGCTGAAGAAAGAAGGCAATAATAGGAATGTAGAGGCTATGTGCCCAATGTTAGTATAATTCATATTTTCTTTACAACTTTTCGCTTTTAATGTGGTACTGATTTTGAAAGCAAAGGAGATTAATTTACATTTTTGTGTTTGAGCTACATACCTTAAAATTCAAATACGTCTTGTCCATTAAATATATCTATTATTTATATTAAATATTAATTTTACTTGCAAAAATTAACTAATAAACTCAAGCACAAGGTTTCGAACAAGAATGGTTGTTTTTATTACAAGACACATGCTTTTGTTCACTTAATTATTAGAGCACATGGTTCAAATATATGCTTTTCCTGTTTATGGCATAACTTGAACATGAACTGAAGGCAGCATTAAAACTTCTATTGTGATCCCAGCATCAGCAAATGCTTTCGATGTTTTCCTAATTGTTCATGGTTTTGTGGCAGTTACTTTTGTTTTTATTTATTTTTTTTAATGGGGGGTGTACAACAATTGTTATATTTAAGATCATGTCTTCAATTTACACACTGATAGCAATTGCGGTGTCAAGCTAATGTTATATAGAATATGAACCATTATAAAAGTTTTTGGGATCATTGTATCACTTTATTACAAACAGAGGAAAATTACCTATAATCACACAATAAATAAGATATGTGGAAAACATTTTACATTTTTTTTTCATTTATCAACATTTTAGTTTTGAGTTGATGTATATTTTAAGTATAGTTTATACCTTTTAATCCTCTGAAATCTCTTAATTTATTAATATGCAAATAATTATGAGGCTATCATAATGAAGATTGTAGAGTTTTGTAATGACCATGAAAATGACAGTAAAATGGTTGCAGTTTTGCTTCTTAATATGCTAAATTTTACAGAATTAAAAAGTATCAGCAAGATGGCATTATTGAACTATAGGAACAAACAATGTAATGAGGGAACATAAAAGTTGCCATCTGGGCCAAATAGAAAAGTCTGCAATCACCTAATGCGCCTTGAAGTGGAGGGCAAACACATCAAGTTCCAGAATATAAGCATTCTTTCATCTATAACATACCATGCCTGACTACAACGGGAAGCTATTGAAATTTACAAACATTCCAATAATGTCAATAAGAAAAAGAAGCTTTAAAACTAAATAGCAACTGGCATCTAGTAATCAAAAGCAAAATAAGGCATATAATGGAAAGAAAACATAGTGAACCAATCAGAAGAGAACAACAACAGAGAGGCCAGGACCCTCCTACCTGACCTCTGCCCACCTCGAACCAATCAGCACAGGGCACTCACAGTACAATATAGCAATACTGATAGGCAGACTTATTGAAACTTATTAATATTTGCATTCAACAAAATTTCTTCAGTTTTAACAAAAGACATTACCAACAAGTTTCAGGCCTAACTATGGGAAACCCTTTGTCACTGTTTCTAGCAGATTTATTCATAAGTTCATTTGGAATACATATCACAAAAGCCTTCCTTTTAATTTTCAAAACATGGTATAGGTATATGAATAAAATTTTTGCATAATACTAAAGAAACACTGGATAGATGCTCTGAAACTTCTTAATTTGCAGCATAAATCTATACAGTTTACCATAGAAGAAGAGAAAAATGGGTGGCTACCATTTCTAGATTTAAAAATTATCATAAATGGAGATTGTTTGAATTTTGGAATTCACAGAAAAGAAACAGACACAGAAAATTACATAAAAAATGAGAGTTATAACCCCATTCCACATAAATATGCAATGTTGCACAGTTTGGCGCACAGATTGATGAATATTCCACTAACAGAAACAGAGTATAAAATAGAATACCAACAAACAATATGAACAGCTATAACCAATGATTTCAACAAAAGCACAGTGATAAAAATTGTCAATAAATCTAAAAGACAAAAACAGATAACTGGAAAACACAAAAGAAGGATTCAAATTCAAAAGTTTCACATACCATTCAATTTACCTCAAGTTCAAGAAAATTTTCAAAGAACATGGAATAATGTTAGCCCCAAAGAACAGATATAATATCAAGAATTTATTAAGTTGCACAGTAAAAGACTCTATATCAACAGAACAGAAATCAGGATTTTATGAAATAAAGTGCACAGATTGTGAGCAGAGCTATATAGGCAAAACAAAGAGGAATTCAGAAATTCGAAGGAAAAAAACACTTTAATGTAATATTCAGTTTAAGCAGGTGGATAGATCACCAATAGCAGCTCACTTTTGGACCAAAACTCACTGAAAAAAAAAAACCGGAAGTTAAACTGGTGAAACATGTTCACAACCTAATGGAGTTATCCACTTGGGAAAAATTTTTCATATTAAAAAATAAAGAAAACTTAATGAATTTCGAGTTTCCTCCTATGGATGAACTTGGCAAGTTCCTGCTTCAGCCAACAGATGCCACCACAGGAACATCCGGGTGTCAAGCCATCGTTTCCAGTAATGGTGGTTCAGTGAGCAACTGAAGATGGGGGAGATTCTCCCAAAAGGAGTTTTATTTTTATTTAAGTAAGTGGAGTTTAGTGTAAAAAATGAATACCTAAGTTTATAGCTAGTAATATTTTATCCCAGGTTAAGGTAGGATGATTTTAATTTATGCAGCAACTGCCAGGATAGGAAATGTATTGTAAATGAGTTTAAACCAGTTTTTCAGTTGAATTTATTGCATAAAGCACCTAATCAATTATTGTAAATTTTTAATATATAATTGTTTTTAAATGAATCACAAAGTTTGCAAATAATTTTTTTAATAAAATAAAAAATATAGGAATATAAATTCTATGTAATAAACTCTTGAAAATTTAAAATACTTCTAAGGAACATCCTGATTTGTTTTTCTTCTAGCAATTATTCCATCAAATTTGACCTCTAAGAAAACCCAAAGGCACAAATCAGGGCCCTATTCCACAAAAGTATGGTCTATTATATTACAAGTGTATTATTATAAGTCCATGTAAAGAATGGAGTTATAGCTGTTTCCCAAAATAATGTACCACACATATAAAATGTTGTTATAGCTACCTATGCTTATGTTTTACTTCATAGCCTTAAGCATTGCATCACCTTGAAGACTCCCATCTTTTCTCCAAAAGAAAAAATGATATGAAAAAAAAGGATATAATGAACATTAATGATTAAAAATAAGGAAAGATACTGTGCACCAAATTTAACGAAAATTAATCTTTTTGAAATATAAAATGCATTGCAGTTGATTGAGTAAAACAGCATTATTTCTTAGATATATTTATTTGTTTTATTTACGGACGCTCTTTAACATCTCAGGTCATCAGTGTCCCATTCTGTTCAAGGCGTGAAACAGCTGACAAATTTTGCTCATTCTTTCAGGCTTGAGGTTCATTTTTGTGCCATAAATGTATGACACGGGACCCACAACTTTACTTCCCTTCTGAAGGAATCCATACTTAGGAATTTTACGCCCCAAAAATCCATCTGTCCTGGCTGGGTTAGAACCAGCGATCTTGGGTTTAAGAGACAAGTATGGTTACCACTATACCACCAGGACCAACTTAATTTCTTAGAGTTTTGCTAGTGTGCTTTAGAATATTATTGCTGCTTTCTATTTCATAATTGCATCTATTTTTTTATATCTTTGCTTCTGGAGATTTTTGCAATCATTGCTATGGTAGCATTAATGTAATATGATTACAGTAAATGAAAAATGCTCAAGAATAAAAGCTTTAGTTCTAGTAAGACGGAATTCTTCACAAAGAAAATTCCAATGCTGCAGAAGATTTTTGAAGGAAGGCAAAAATTATCATAAGGAACATTACATTATTTACCTATTTTGTGATATTTCTGGATTGAGTGGTGCAAATTGCACGTGGGTAATTTGAGAGAAAATTAATTTTTTAACCCTCAAAACAGTATTTTTTTAATGTAGAAAAAAAATAGGTTTCCTTTTATGCTTCATCCTTAGTGGTCAGCACTGATTGGAGAAATGAGAATAAATATGGATATAGATGACAATTTCAAACAGACTGGAAGTGAATTAAAACCTTATATATTCAGGTGATGTAATTAAATCAGAAGGTGCTAAAGAGGATGTAAAAGTAAGAATAAAGAAAGCAAATGGTACCTCTGTTTAGCTTTAGCCTGTGTGGAGGAACAAAAATGTATCAAAAAGGACTAAAATTAGGCTCTTTAATGCAAATTTAAAAGCTGTCCTATTGTATGGTTGTGAAACATGAAAGTCACAAAAACAATTATTCACCAATTGCAAACCTTTATAAATAGATGTCTCTGAAAAATTTTAAATGCTATATGACTAGATAACATAGCAAATGAATATCTGTGGCATTAAACAAACCAGCCTACAGAAATCCAGAACATGAAGAAAAATTGGAATTGAATTGGTCATATGTCATATAATGAAGATGAATTGATAGAAAAACAGCCCTAGATTGAAATTCATATGGTTTACAGAAACATGGTAGGCCAAGGTATTTGGTGTCATGACTTGTCATGGTGGAATTTGGATATAGTCGGGGGCGAAGAGGAAAGTCAGATCTAGATGTCATAGAACTATACGACTCCAGAACAGGATTGGGACCTAAGCATGGAAGCACAGCAAAATCCATTACAATCTTACCTGGTCCAATTTCCCTGTGTCAT
Organism: Metallyticus violacea; assembly: GCA_030762175.1. Classification (NCBI taxonomy): domain Eukaryota; kingdom Metazoa; phylum Arthropoda; class Insecta; order Mantodea; family Metallyticidae; genus Metallyticus; species Metallyticus violacea. Next base: position 19,959,809 of record CM060839.1, on the reverse strand, counting down.
CTAGAATTGTGGCATCATCCAAACAAGGAGCAGCTCTATAGTTGTAGTCTACTTTCAAACAATGGATGAAAGACCACCAAAGACTTGCTTTTGCTAAAAAAATGTGAATCACAATTAGAGAGGGTTATATTCTGCAATGGGGCTATAATTTCTTTTTCATAAAGGGACAAAAAATAGTCTTATCTTCCTGAAGCCTGATTTTATACATGGGTACAGTGGGATGCACTGATGAAAAGAAGTTGTTGTATCAATTGTTAGTGTTGAATGTCTAATTCTGGCTTTAGTATACTGCAAGACTTTATATTACACTCTTATCAGTGAAGAATGCATTTTCAAGTGCTCAATTTACACAGGACAACCTCCCATCCACATGTCCAATGGTGTTCAGATCTGGTTAGCTGGAAGAATGGATATTAATGTGGTGTTCTTATCCCCATATTTACCAGATCTTAACCCCTATTGGAAATGTTTGAGCAGAGGTAAAAGAGAACTATCCCTCTCAGCAGCATTTTCTGTGCTTAACCTCAAGTTTGGGAGGAAGTTAGATCAACTGCAATTGGCTAGTCCATACCCAGTCCAAGAGGAAAAGAATTGAAGCAAAAGGCTTCGATGGTATTACGTTCTTATTTTTTATTACATTTTCAGTTAGTTTTTACTATGGAGGTATTTTCCTATGTATAATACAATATTTTAGTTATTTTTTCTAATTTATGTTTGACATAATCTCCATGTAAGCTACAAATAATTTTCACTATATAATAAATACTATTAAAATAGATTTATATTTTATATTTTTTTTAATAAAGAAAAAAATATTTGCAAACCACAAATAAAACTTTTAAACTTTTGTGGAATAACATGAGAGAGTGAATTTAAACATTATTAGGGGATGATGGAATGCATTAAAAGCTAGTAACTGGAATGCATTAAAAGCTAGTAACCGATCCACCACCTTGAAAAAATGTGCCCATTTTTATAGTTGAAATAAGATAAGGAGGAGAAAATGGCAAGTGGTGTGTTGACATCACTGTTATACCAATAGTAAAAATGCACTAGATAGCAGTGCACAGAAGGCGGGGTAAGGGGTAAAGCTGGAAAATGAAATTGTTATGCACATGCATTAACCTAAGGCTAACCTCTAGTGAATTTTAGAAACTGGAAGACCCATTAGTTTACTATAGTACGCTGTGGCCTCAATTGCCTCTTATATGGTGGCAATGGTAAAATTCTATAATTGTTGGCAACTCTTAAAAATAAAAGAGGAACTGCTAGAAAAGCTGCCCTGTGGGGAAGGGAGTAGAATTGGAAGACATACTTGCAAATATGCAGGTGTAAAATTGTGCTATATACGAGGGTAGTCCCAGAAGCACCCAGCGTAACAAAGAAAAAAAAATTGGAAAAATATCTTTATTTCTCTACTTAGTCTCCTTTTTGCGATACACTTTTTACATCAATATTCAATAGCTTCAACACCCTGTTTATATTGAGAATCGTTGAACTCCTCAAAATAGCCATCAACTGCAAACTCCATCTCTTCACTGTTGTAAATCTTTTACCATCAAGCTATTTTTTCAAGTTTGGAAAGAGAAAATAATACCAGGGGACTATATCTGTTGAATAGGATGCTCAAACTATAACTCATTGATTTTGGCCATCGTGATAATGGATGTGTGAACTGGTGCATTATCTTAATGAAACAAAACTTTTTTTCTTCTGAGTAGGATATTTAGAATACTCTTTATGGTTTCACTTACATGAAATATGTTTCGTGGAACTTTTACCACATCATCAGTTATTAAACCTGATTCGTAATTGAATTAATATTTTTAAAAAAAACTTTTTTTGCCAAATGAGGCTGTGTTTTCTTGATTGCATCACTCAAATGCTGCAGTAAGTTTCCATAATACTTGCCATTTTCCTTTGTGAAGATAATGAAAATTATCCATGTGCATCTTAAAAAAATACCATGACCTTTACTGCAGATGGAACTTTGCCTTTTTTGGAGCCAATTCTGCCCTTTCATCCATAGTTTTGACTGTTCCTTCATCTCAGGTATGAAGTGATAGAGCCATGTTTCATCCATGGTTATGAATCAATGCAAAAACTGTTTTATTGCTGTGAAACATCGCCAAACACTCGATTGAAACATCTTCACGACACTGTTTTTGTTCCATTGTGAGCAAATATGGGCATCCATCTTGCACACAATTTTCTCATGTCCAAATTTTCAGTCAAGTGATGTACAGTACTTTTTGAAATACCTATGTCTGCTAGCTTGCATACCCTGTCATTTAATACCATTTTGTAGATTTTCTTCACCTTTCTGGCATGTTCATCTCATTCAGTCGACTACTGCGATGTTCATCTTGGTAGTCGTGTTGCCTCTTTTAAACTCTGCCACCCAAAATTTTACTATTGTAAATGAAGGAAAAGATTCCCCCAGAGTAGAATCTAGCTCTGCCTTGATATTTGTTGAACTGAGACCTTTCAAATGAAAGTATTGTATCACATAACGATGACCAATTTTTTCCATGTTTACAAATTCACTGAAAGCATTCAATATTAATGGTTGCCAAACAAATACTAAACACTGTAGCTTCATCAACTTCAAACTTAAGCACTATATGGTAGGTACTTTCTAACATAGTTATTTTTTTCAAACAACTGCCATCTATATGTCAGATAGGGTACTTTAGGGACTACCTTCATAATAACATATTAAGTCTAAGGGCCAGTTATTGCAGCCATGGGCTCCAAACTATTCACTTGGTGCTCTGATGTTATTATTTCATGCTGTAATGTCTTTACCCATTCTCCTGTTATTTTAAATATGTTGCATATATAGAAGCTTAAATAAAAACACATATTGAGGTTAAAACACTTTATGCATTTTTAACTATCATTCCTGCAACCACTGTATCTTTAGGGGACATGATAAATGCTTCTCATTAGAGATACATGATATATACTGTAAGAAACAGATTACCAGCGTCAGTCAAGCATGTGTTGCCAAAGTGTTCTGATTTGAAGGTAGAATTTGAATGACTGGCAAATTTTTCTATACAAAGGTGTACATGAGAAGAAAGAATGGACTCGGCTCAATGAGTTTGGACATAAAAGGATTTTATGGCATTACTTGTCCTGACAATATACTCATCTATCTTGTGACAGTAAAACAATGGAAAAATTATAAGTGATAATATTACAAAATAACAAACAAAGAAGTAAATAATGGCTCCAAACGAATTCACAACACAGTTTAGAAGCAAACTACTATTAATGGGCTCTTCACTTATTAGGAGTATGCTAGGAATGCATGTGCAAACTGGGAAGCTATTATATGAAAATGCCACTGGGAACATAGTTCTATTTTTTCCTTTTGTGCACATATATTTATATATATTTATATATAATAAACTGGTATACTTGCAAGAAAGGATTTTTATTTTAAATTTTACATGTCAAGAAAGATAGATAGAATCCTTATAAGTAGGTTCATACTTGTATAGAACTTGTCATCATAGAACTGGATTGAAGCTGTCAGCCCCACTATATGTAAATGTATACACAAAGCCCTCATTTGTTTGGAATACAGAGAGATAAAATTTAAGGTACCGGGCACATGCATAAAACATGTTTCTAGCTCAGTCAAGAAGCATTGCATGGTACTAAATATAAAATAAATTGGTAAATTTATGTTAGATATGATGTTTTCTGCAGAGTTCAGTTTAAATAGAAATTTTTTATTCCAGTTGGATATATATTAATGTACTAGAATTTGTGAGTAGATAAATGCTTGTAATAAAACTTTTGTTTTTTAAAGCAAAAATGTTCAATATTGCAGAAAGTTCATATTATAACCTGTTATAGAGCAATATTTAGAAGCATGCACTAAACATACTGTGCTTCATAAGTGTCTTAAATGAATTGTAGACGAGTATTTATTGTAGGCATGGTAGATGCTTTATTTGGGCTTTGCTTTTCTGCTATATAGAAAGGCAAGCGGGGATCCTGGCAAGAAGAAATGCTGTCAGGCAGCTGTTCACATATATTTTAATAGTAAGCTTTTAATCATTTAAGGCTCACAGCTATACAGCCTCAAGGCATTTTGGATTTCTGTATGAAGGAAGGGCACACAGACACACCACAATTAATGTATAGTTTCTACTTTTCAGGATCAATCATTTCAAATAAAGAGTCATGTTTTGTTTAAAAAAAAAAGTAAAAGTCTGATACCAAATACATTGGTGTTTTTGCATAGAATTTGATAATGGAATGTAATCTGTTATGAAATATTTCTGGAGCAGTTCATTGAATGTTCTTTTAATTTTTTCTATTGTGGATTTTTTCATGCTTGCAAAATTACAGAGTATAAAAATCATGGTATGTTTGTGATATTTTTTATATTTTTTTGATACTTTAAATATATATATATATATATATAATTAAATCTGTAGCATTTAAGTATTTTCAATATAGTAAGCCCTGTATGCAAACCTGCATTCATTTTTACATGTTACCCAGCACGAAAATGGTAGAATTCAATGATGTTGAAAGAAAGTTCCATTATTTAGTGCATTCAGTCAGGAATGTTAGGCTACATGTTTGTTTTAGAGTAGGTGTAGTATTACCTGAAATATCATGGATGCAAAAAATGAGTTTCCTTAATTGTCTGAAAAAAGGAACATACATTGATGTATTTTTTAGTAGTGGCAACTATTTATTTTGTAGATACATTCCATACATACCAAAGTTCTAAGTTTTACACTATCGATGTAACCACCAGCATTGCATAATGTTCCCAACAGTGCATACAGCCATTAGATTCTGTTGGTACTGCCTAATCTGTTGATGGTGCGAAGAGAGCGATCTATTGCCTGAAGAAGGTCTTGAATCCCACAAAGTGGTTTCTTTATCATAAGGATTAAGTGGAAGTCACAGGGATTTAAATCTGAAGAGTATGGGGGTGGTAATGCACTTCCCAGCCCCAGCAATTAAAAAACCAACCACAGCTTCTGTTGTATGCACCTAGCATTGTCATGCGGAATGATTGGTGCGTTAGGAATAACATGCCCCTTTTTTCTTCTCAGAGCTGCTGAGAGATTGTTTTGCAAAAACGAACATTAGTACCATGTGCATTGATGCTCTGCCTTGGGAGAATGGTATGCTGTAGCACAGCACTATCCGATTTGTAGGCAAGAACTACCATAGCTTTCACATTGGAAGGGTTCCGCCAAACTGTTGTTTTTTGCATTGACCTATGATGACGTCTTGTTTGGTTGGTGTTTTAGCTTTGGTTTGTAAGATCTGGCCCAGATCCCATATTATATAATATGCTGTAAGAAGGTCTCTCCTTCATGCTCATTGTGCTGGAAATGGGTACAAGCAGCATCATATCGCAGCCGTTTCTATATATCTGTTAAATCATGTAAAATCCATTTTGAGTCAGTTTTTCACATTCTCAGGCGGTCTTTCAGGATGTGAAGAACAATTGAAGGTACCAGTCCTGTATGTCTAGCTAACTCATATGAAGTTCCAATCCATCTCCACCAACACGGATACAATCTGCACATCTTCATCCTTTTCTGAAGGCTGTTACCCACCTTGCAATTGTTTGGTAAGGTAATGTAGATCCACTACAATCCTCTTGCACTCCTTGGTAATACTGTCATTTTGTGCAGCTCCAGCCATTCAGTTTTTTATCCAGCTCCTCTGCTTCTGCTTCAAAAACATTGCAACTGCTGTGTTCTTGTTGTCATTGCACATGCACATGGAGAGGGAGGTGGGCAAGTTCATTTGTTCTGAGGGATGGTAAGCATGCAACTGACCTGTGGATAAACATCATTGCCTAGCTCCTTTGCATGGCATCACTATAGTATTGTTGCCACTACTAAAAAATCAGTCCTTGTATATATGGAATGTTTAGGTAACTAAATTTATTAATGACCATAACTATTGAAATAGTATATATTGGATTGAAATGTTTTACGAGGGCCAATCAAAATATATAAATGGGAATTTATTTTTCATAATTTATTGAACCAAATTATAATATAATATTTCTACATAGTTTCGTACAGCAGAAATGTGTCTTTGCCAAAGTTTGGTGATCCCATTTTTACAGCAAGTAGACAAATAAGTCTGCAGCGTGTTGTGCACAAACTTCTTCACTGTTGATCATTCTCAAAATGGTGTCCTAAAGTGGCTCAAACAAATGGTAGCCAAAGGGGATAAATATGGACTAAAGGAATATTCAAATGCTGCTCAGTGAATATCTTCAAATTACAGTAGTGCGAGGCATTTGGCATTGTCATGGAACACTTGTGATGTTTATGCTGTAAGCTTGGTTAATAAGCAACCTTAATACTTCCAAGAGTTAATAGTAATAGACTGCATTTACTGTTGTGAAGAAAACCATTGAAAATGATACCTCTGAAATACCAAAAAATATTAATAGGAACCTTCTCAGCAGTTGTACATAGTTTAGTCTTGGCTGGCCCAGCTTCTCTCATCTGCCACTCCTTGCTGGTTTGTTTCAACACAAGCATCGGAATGTACCCCAAGTTTCATTACATACGAGAATATAGTGCAAAAAACTGTTCCTTTCTCATAACGAGCCAGGAGACAGAGATTTCCAATCAAGCAGTTTTATGAAAGTTATTATTATTATTGAATAGTGATTAATGCCCGTTTTTACTACTGAGGTACCACAGGCAGTGGGCACAGATAATACATGAAATGGAATGATAAATTAGGAAAGGAGTATTTTTTTTTAAGTAAGGAAGTGTTCCAGGTCTAAGTTTAGGATATCTCTCCGACATTTGCCATTTATGAGGGCTGAGGAAAACCTGGAAAAACCTCAGTCAGGGAGGACAGGAATAGAACCGCAGACCTCCGGCTGACGAGTTTGCGCCTTAATGACCTTGGCCACCTGTGGCAGTTTTATGAAAGCCAGATCTACAAAGATGAAATAAAAATTGTGAAGGACTAGTGAGGATAACCTGGCAAATGAACATAGATCCAAGGTGATAGTGCTGGGTAACTATATGTTGACGTTTTCTGGGGTAAGGAAAAATGATATAATTTATAATTTTTCTGGCATCAGGCTAAATGAACTACAAAGTGCAGAACATAAATTTAAAGAAGCAGCACCTGAAATTGCACTGATTCATGCCAGAATGAAGAACATCCAATATGGTGCATTTTCATAAGAGCTAATGGGTGATACCATGTTTCTAGTAAATGCAATTAAAAAAGAAGTTCCAGAGGTGTTTTATGCAGAAAAAATGTATTAGGATAATCCAGAACATAAAGCCCACAGAGTTTTGGGTAGGTGGATTTATTGAAAATAACTTTTCATTCTTTATATGTATATAAAGAAATACTATTAAATACTTTAAACATCCTTTAAAAACTACAATATCCAAGAATATAATACCAGAAAAAATAGTTATCATTATAGGTCAAGAACAAATATGTAAATAATTAACAAAGATCCAAACCTGGACTTCTTCTATATTACAGATTACCAAATCATATTAACAATTGCATGGTACAAAAACAAGGGGATAAACTATTCAAATACAAATTGAAATGTTATTTGATATAAAAATAGTCTGTATTGTTTTAATGATTCACAGCTAAAGCTCTTTAATATGAGATTGTAAATATGTAGGAGGGTACGTCCATAAGTTTCCAGCCTCACTGCTAAGAATTATCGCCTTCACAAAACCATTATTTTATCTGTTAAAATCAGTTAAATAAATAAATAAATAATTTGCAGTTGTAACTTACTCTCAGTATGTTCAGTTGTTCAGATATAGTTGCATTAAGAAAGCTATGTGTAGAAGATTGTGGCATGTTCAAAATGGAGTATCAATCTGTTATTAAAGTTCTTCACAAAAGGAGGACTTACTCCAAATTAAATTAAACAGCGATTGGACGGCATATATGAGGAAGCATCCCCCTTATATTCTACTGTAAAAGAATGGGCCAAACTTTTACAAATGGCTCAAGAAAGCATTGAAAACAAAGAGCTTGCAGGTCAGTTCTTGGAGATGCTCACTCCTGAAAACATTGCTCTTGTGGAAGGAGAAATTATGGAAGACCAGCGGCTTTAAGTTACAGAAATAGCAGCAAGGTTGGGCCTTTCTAAAACAACAATCCTTCGAATTATTCATAAACATTTAAGCATGAATAAGGTTAGTGCAAGATGGGTGCCTGGTCTTCTTTCCTCAGTTCAAAAGCAGCAACTTTTCATCTGTTGTCAGGCATTTTTGGAGCTCTGCCGTGGCAATGAGAGAGAAAGAAGTTGTGCAAACCATTGTTACAAGAGATGAAACTATGGTCCTCTTACTATGATCCCTTGTCCAAAAGAGAATGAATGGAGTGGTGTAAATCTGGAGAAGCACCGGCTCTAAAGGCCAAGGTCACTCAGTCATCCAAGAAGATTGTAGCCACAATCTTTTGGGACTGTGAAGGAATACTCTTCATTGACTTCAAGGAGAGGAACACCACAGTAAATGGGGAGTATTATGCTGGCCAACTGTACAGACTACATGCTTTCATCAAAGAGAAAAGGCGAGGAAAGCTGAGTGGTGGTGCCTTCTTCACGACAACGTGTCTGTGCACACAGCTCTTGTTGCAAAGAAAAATGTGAAGAAATGTGACTTCAAGGAGATCAACCATCCACCTTATAGCTCAGATCTAGCTTCCAATGACTATTTCCTCTTCTCATAATTCAAGAAGGAAATTTAAGTGTGACGAAGAAGTAATGGATGCTGTATGTTCATTTTGCAGACATGACTTCTATTTTTTGGGGTGGGGTTGAAATGTTAATTCAAAGATGTGAAAAGTGTATTGCAATAAAGGGTAACTATATTAAAAAGTGAAATGTAGTTTTTGTCTTTATCATACCTAGAAAATGATTAGGCCAGAAACTTATGGACCTACCCTTGCACAAATTCTGACTGTAGAAATTAACAAATCCAACAGGTACCAGTAACCTCCATAGAGAGTATAATAACTTGAATTGGTTGAGCATCACCATATCCTATATCCACTGCAGAATAACTTGAACCTTCAGTAACAGTCCAAAAGTTTTCCTCAGTGACTCTTGTCCTAGACTGACATTGATGGCTCCATTTTCAACATTTTTTTGGGCTCTCCAAAATACTCTGTGCCAATCTTTAACACTGATTTTTAAAAGGGTGAATCCCATTAAAACTAGTTCAGTCAACTCAAAAATTTAGCAGATTTTCACTCCTTCTTTTGTAAGAAACTTTATTAAGGGGAGTTTGAAGGCAAAAATAATATGTTTACATTTTCAAAAAATGAACGAAATAAAATTCCAACTTCTGAATTATGTGATATTATTTCTTAGTGAAATGTAGCATATAAGTAGCTTTTTTAATATAAATATACATAGATTAAAAAAAACCCTAAATGTGACACCATTTTCAAAATTATATAGCTTTTGAACCAATTCAGCTAGAATGTTTTGATTTGTACCATTTATTATAGGAGATTTTGCTTTTGGTGTTGACTATTTGATGTAAACAATCTGAACAGATCAGTACCATGGTACAGGCATGCATTATGCTCCATGCTATAGCTATGAGTGAATTTTTAAAAATTTTTTCTTTGATCACAATTTTCTCAAAACTACATTTTCCTACATTTACCACAAGAGAAAAAATAACTGCATCAATTAACTTGAAATTTTCAGTGATTAAGCTACTGGAGCAGGATTATTAAGAAAATGTTATAACCTAGAAGTTGTGAAAGTTTTTGTATAATTTAAAAAAAAGAAAGAAAGAAAAGAAAAAGCTCCAAATAAAAATATATGTAATTCTTGTTCCAATGCTTAAATTCAATTAATTGTTTCAGCACATAGATAAAAGTGTAAAAATAAGCTGTTAAAATTTCAATATAGCTGCAGCCCTAATGTTTTGCCACAGTAGAAATTTAAACTTATTGATTTAACATAGGTAAGATAGGTTCTTCATACTCTGTTTGAGATATTCATTATGATACTGTCTAACTAGGAGAGTTTGAGGGTGCAAAGGCTCCAGTAAAGGTAGCATGCCTGGACATCATCACCACTTTAGGCCAAAGGGTGGTACATGTCTTTCCCATTTATATGTATCTGATTGACTCTTGTATAATACTTCACATTGCTTGAATCACTTGCTAATTTTTTGATACAAATGAATGTTATGCTCGTTAACAAGTAAAACTCATATGCTAAAATATAACTGGTAGACAAATTTCTTTTCTCTATAAGTTTATACAATTGTATTCATTTTCATAATCAAAGAAGTATTACCTTTTATATGGGCCTCATTTACATAAAAGAAATCAGATAAACAGTGTTATAATCTAAAATTATGAATTGGATAGGTATCTTGAACTTCAATGTATGTAGTTCACTACCAGTATTTTGTCCAATATGCGAGCTGCTGCTTAAGCATTAGGTCACTGACTGCTATGTTGCTCTTGCATATACACAGTAAAAGTTGTTTGGTATAACTTCTAATATCTGATTGGTTGTTGGTTGGACAATGGTAGCATATTCTGACAATAAATAGTGTTCTCCCGACATTGTGAAACTGTTATCTTTGTTCATGTTGTTAATTTCCTTGCATATTTCTATACTTTTGTGAATCACTCTATGGAAAAAATTGTACAGATCACGAGGCTTTCTGTTTTATCAAAGTATGTGGTGACCATATATGATCCTGAAACTACAGCCATCTTGCCTGGTAGCAGCTCCAGATCACATGTGTGTGCAGCTCATTGGATAAGTGTTTTGAATACTCCCCTTTTTATAGAAAGTGTTTGTGGAAGATGTATCTTAAGTATCTATCTGTGTTGGCTTCTGGAATACAAAAAATTGAACTGGATTGTGGATGTAGTCATGCTTACAAAAAGAAAGAGGATTCTGTCATTGGTTTCTAGTTATATAATAATTATAAACTTGGAGGATGTTGATTTTGAAGCAAATCATTTTTGGTTTCTCTTATGGCCAAATCAATAAAATATCAACATACCTAAACCACAATATTAGTTAACATAGGTGATCTAGTGGTAATGATACTTGTTTTGTAGATCCAAGATCGTGGCTTCAAGCCCAGACAGGGTTAATTGGTTTTTTTGGGCATAAAAATCCTAAGTATGGCTTCCTTTGGAAGGGAAGAAAAGCCATGGGTTCTGTGTCATAGATTTACGGCACATAAAAGAACCTCAAGCCTGAAAGAAGAGGCCTCAGAACAAAATTTATTGGTTGTTTCACACCCTGAATTGAATGGAACTCTAATGACCTGAAAATTTAAAGACCATCCATAAATAAAGCAAGTCAACAAAATATAGGCTGAAATCTTTATGTGATGCCTTAAAGGCAAAAGTTATTTCCAAAGGAAAATAAGATTTCAGATGATTAACAACAAAACTGAATACATAATTATTAATATATTGTGATGAGTTAAACAAATAGTTTAGCAGTTTCATTAATGTATAAAACATGCATTGCAGACCTTTATCTACAAAATTGGCTATTTGTTGACTGTATGGAAGAATATGACAACCTTTCCATTGGTCAAGTAGTTGATGGTGCAGAAATTTTGAAATACATGATACAAAATGGGCCATCCTGCTCTACTTTTGAGGAGTAACCCCATATCAGTGGTTCTCAGTGCACACTATATAAATTGGCATACATACTCCAAGAAACCTAGCTAAATTCCCCATCCAGTCACGATACTACTCCTTTAAACCCAGGCATTTACAGTAACATGCTAGAATGGCTATATGCAGTCTGAAACTGAACTGTCCAGAAAAATCTGCCATAACAGAACATGCAATCTTGGCAAGTGTTCAGTAATAAATTTTAGCAATCTATAATGGTGTTTTTCCCAGAATGATTCATGTAAGTATAAAAATGTCCAAGGAAAATAGTAACTTGAATAAAGATAATGACTTCACAATGTCTGGAGAAACATATTAGCAGAAGTGATGCTATTGTCCAACCACTGTCAATCAGAAAAAAACATGCAGTTGCCTCATTTAACTTGCAAATCCAAAATGAAACTTGCAGTATGCTGGGTGAAATGTTGGTATAAACCACACAGTTATGGCATTCTCTGGAAGTTCAAGATATCTGCTTAATATAGGAGTTTGGGAATGTTTACAATGTGGCTTGATTATGCATTACGTTGAAACATTTTGTACTCAGTGAGCTTATCAATATAACTACAACTATTTTGTTATTCCAAGTGGTCATAATCTCTTTTTTTAAACATTGATAGATATCATCTCTTCTGAGACAAACTATGTAGAACACTCTTTATGACTTCACCTATTGGAGATTTACTCAGGACATGTTTCATGGACCCTCGCCTACAACCTCAGCTGGTAAACAACTGTTGGATCATTCGAGAAGTTGGGTTGGTAGGTATCTGGGTTGACTTCTGTGGTCTTATGATAAACTTGAATAAAGAGAGGTCTGCTTCTGGGATGTCAAAATTCATTAAATTTTGCTCATGGTTATTTATGTAAATCCTTCCTCATATAATATAACAAATTATTATGAGGAATCATTCAAATTTCACTAGTTTTGTTCCACTTACTTGGACATGCTTCAAAGACTATTGCCTTCATTATCAGCACAGTTCCACTGTCACTGTGTGAAACTTGTCCAAGTAAGTAGAACAAAACTAGTGAAATTTTAGAGAATTCCTCATAAATAATTTGTTATATTATACTATATTTCACTATGAAAATCCCTGCTATTTAAACCTTTCCCATATGTTTAATTCTTTTGGTTGTCAAACCATTTTTGATAACTTGATGCCTTTTTCTATTTCATGGTTTTCATTCCAAAAATGTGCTGCCACAGTTGATTTTTCTATTTGTTTGTAATGGATGCTTCTCCAATGTTCCTTCAACATAATGTCTATATTTCTCTTTGTTTTTCCTATATAGATTTTTTCACAATCCTGACAATTAATCTGGTAAGTTCCATATTTGTTCTCTTTGGGCTTGGAATCCATTTTTTTTAATTTCAATAAATTTTTAATAGTGCATTGGTTTTGAGGTCTAAGATGATATTGTATTGCTTGAAAATTTTTTGAAATTTCTAATTGGCTGACGATGGTAAATGAACTTTTTAAACATTTTTTCCCTTGCTACATCACTCAAAGTTGTGATTTGTTTGATTCTGTTTTGTTTCTGGAATTTCTTAATTTATCATCTGTTTGGTGAACCTATTTGATTTAGTGGCTTCTATTAATGTAGATATTCATTCTTGTATTCCAGAAACAAAAAAGAATTGGAACAAATCACAACTTTGAGTTTAAAAAGTTCCCTTACCATCCATCGGCCAATAATAAATTTCAAAATATTTTCAAGCAGTACAATATCATCTTAGCAAGCCAAAACAAATTGGTGCAAACAAAATTTATTGAAATTAAACAAAATGGATTCCAGCCCCCCCCCCCCCAAAATGGAAATTTATCAGATTTACTCTCAGGTTTGTGAAAAAATCTACTTGAGAAAAACAAATAGAAATATAGGCATTAGGTTGAAGGAACATTGGAGAAACATCCATTATAAACAAATAGAAAAATCAGCTGTGGCACCACATTTTTGGAATGAAAACCATGAAATAGAAAAAGGCATCAAGTTATTAAAACAGTTTTTAACAACCAAAGGAATTAAACATATGGGAAAGGATTTACATAAAGGAACATAAGCAAAACTTAATGAATTTCAATATTCCAGAAGCAGACAGCTCTTTATTCAAGTTTATCGCTATACCACCGGAGTCAACCGAGATGCCTACCAACCCAACTTTTATGAATGATCCTACAGTCATTTAACAGATGAGGATGTGGACAAGGGTCCATGAAACATGTCATGAAAATCTCTAATAGGTGAAGCCATAAAAAGTGTTCTAAATAGTTCATCTCAGAAGAGATTATTAATCCATGTTTCACTGTGTTAGATTCCAAATTGAATTAATATTTAAATTTATAGATATGTCAGGAAATTAGAAGGTATGCACGTAAACAACCAATTAATATATAACCAATGTAATAAAATTCGTTCACACTAACTCCATTCACTTACATAAAAACTGGATATATGTTTCGGGAGTGATTCTTCAGCCTGTAGACAAACTGTTGTTAGAAGTGGCAGTTGGGTCTCTTGATGTTCTTGTGGCGGCATCTGTTGGTTCTGTTAGGAACTTGCCGAGTTTGTTTATTGGAGGGAAATCAAAATTCATTCATTAAGTTTTCCTTGTTTTTTGCAATGAAAATTTTTTCCCATGTGGAAAATTCTATTGCATTGTGAGGCTGTTTCAGGTAGTTTTGTCTCTGGTTTAATTTCATGATTTTTATTCCAAAAATGCGCTGCTATTGCTGATTTAACAATCTGTTTTAAGCAAATATTTCTAAAATGTTCTTTTTTCCGGATTTCCAAATTCCTCTTGGTTTTTCCAATGTATTTTATTTCATAAATACCTGACTTATGTACTTTTGGCATGTTGTCCTTTACTCTGCAACCTAATAAATTCTTTATATTTTTATTACAAATTTTATTACATTGGTTATATATATCACTCCATTGTCAACAGCTTCGTAAGTACATTTAATTGAACCAATTAATAGTTAGCACGTGAATAAATAATAGGTGTTTCAAATCACAACTGGTAATGTTTCATAAAATGGATAATCCCCAAGATTGCCTTAAAAGCTTTAATTAAGCTGCTAATTGACAAAAGAAACTGCAAGAATAATAAAATTATAAGTAGCTAACCAAATCTAATGATTCAAGTTCAAGAAGACATTTATAATTTAAAGTTGGAAATGTTCACTCAGAGCTTAAATTTTGAGTGGAGACAGGATAAAATTGCAATTATATTCCAATTTGATTTATGGTCTTAATAATAGACAATTGCTCTAATATAGGGTGTTCTAATACTTGTAAACTAGTACTTACTGAAATAAGATGAATCCATTTATATAATTTTATATTAAATAATTAAATCATTGTCCTTTGGGGGAACTTTAAATTAGACATTCTCAAAGATATGTGCAATGCTTAATATATGCATTTAAAGCAAACATTTTTCATAATGACATTTCTTAGAAAAAAGGGGGATAAAAGCATTTAGGAAGTTGTACTTAGTGGCATGAATACTCATTGTGAGTGATACATAGTTGGTTGCTAGTGGCCATTGGGGATGCAGATATTTATAATTTTTTCCCCAGCTTGTAAGTGACACATTGAGGCTTGTTTCCATTTTTAGCAAGCAATTGTCATGTAATGTTTTCTCAGGTGGGTAGGTATTTGCAGGATTTTTTACTTCATTAGAGCTTTTTTCTAAAATAACTGCAATATGTGGGCAGAGTTATGTTGATTTTTGCTTGCTGGAAGATGTTTTGAAATATTATTATTTCTATTTGAATTTATTTCCGACAAATACATCAACATTACAAAAATATTTACATATTTCAGTTTTGAAATTAATTCAATACAATTATTAATTTTTCAAAGTTGCTTGTTAACATTCTGGTCCCAATGAACACAACTCCAGGTTTTAAAATATTAAGAGATGTCATTTGAATATGTAAATGTTTTTGCTTTTAAGTGAGATTATATTTGTTCATACTCTCTACAGCTTCACACAATTTTTGAATAATGGAAAATTGAGCGAGCCTGCTGTGTTCAAATACTGCCCAAAACATTTGTTGGATGCAGAGCAGGGATGATAATAGTTGTACTAAGAAGTAGGGGTAAAGTTTCAAGTCATAACTGTAAATGGATATGGCATTTTGTCCCATTGTCCATAGTGCTACTGTTCACATGTGTAATTCTTGGTGTACTTGGCTGTCAGATTAGTAACTGAAGTTAGCTGCACAGGGTTCAATTTTTCTTTGCCTGATGCCCATCACAGGGTTGCTAAGGCTTTGGCACTTTGTTCAGCAATTATGAATTGAACCCCTCTGACTGTTTGGAATGCTTATTATGGAATGAGAATTATAAGCACTTAATATACTAAAATGTGCATGCAAATATGTGCTTTAAAATGCCCAAATATGCATATTGAACAAAACACGCATCTACATAATGCACTAAAAGTTTGAGGCTGCAAACTTATTGATAGTATCATTTTCATGGGAAAATGAAAAAGATATGTATTATAAGGGAAAATATTAAAATTATTAGGTTTAACAATAAACACTGTAATTTCTTAACTATTCCCAGTAGCTGAGAGTATGAAAATTTGTGACATAGTAATTTTTTTTTAATCTTATCATGGCCAAACTTATTTTTCTTATGTGAAAAAATAAGCTTATGCAGAGGAAATGTTCTTTCCATCACACATGAAGCAAAAGTACAAACTTATGATGTGATAACAAGCTAGGATTAGTGTCCATATACTGCTGTCATATTCTTGAGGTAATTTCCCTCAGCTTCTTCAGACCTTTTTTTGTGAGGACATTTGCAATTTTTGTTTACAACTTCTAAATAGCTGCTGAGGAATATACAAGAAATGCTTCCTAAGAGGCCATTATTGCACAGTTCAATTTGCCAAATAATTCTAAAACTAAAATAGAAAGATAAGCATAAATGCAACCTAATTAAATTTAAATCTAATAAATATTAAACATTAAAATGTAATATGCACACTTCTTTTTTGCATAGCTGACAAAATACAGAATTTCCAACATTGCGTAGTATAAATGACCTTTTGTCTATTTTTGAAACAAGGTATTTTTGCTGGGTCTTTTTTCTTGTGTTGCTGGGTCTTTTTTCTTGTGTGTTTATATGGGGGGGTGGCATTTCAAATATTTTTCATGCAAGTGTCTCCAATTTATGTACCACTAATGAACAGCACAAAGACTGCTGGGTACACTTCCACCTTTTCCTCACCAATATACAGCATTACCAACCTTACCATAGTTCTACTAGTAGTTAAAGATGGCTCTGCTATATATTGCATTTAAGTTCAGAAAACTATAAAACAACGTTCACAACAAAATTATAAATGTGCATGAAATATACTCAACATTGAAATATGCACTTATGCCCAAGATATGCACAAATAAATATATCAGTCATGTTAATTAAATATGAAAAATGTAATTAGGTTATATTAAGATATATAACTACAGCACAAATATGCATTTGCATATATTTTTTATCACTACTTATAACCAAATGTATGTGGACCAGGGATAAGCTAACATTAGAAAGGAAAATCTGAACCATGTTGTCTAAGTAATATAAAATTAAGAATGGTTTGCAAAGCTTACATTTTTTATTATTGTAGTTTTAATGTATCATGTTCACCACACCCTGTACAAGAATCAGGATTGCCCTGCCTATATCTTATACGTGAAACAATTGTTTCTAAAACTAAGATTCCATTTAGCATGAATAGCAGAAGCCTCTATTTCAATTTCAATTTTAATCTTGAATGCAGGTTGTCTGCCCTGGGATCCTGCAACAGGTTTGAACTGCGGTGAATGCCGGGCATCAGGGCATATATGGAAATGAGATGGTAGATCAGTTGGCAAAAAGGGGTACACCCCTGGTCCTGAGCCCGTGGTTGGAATCAGAACCCTTACTGATAAGACTGGTGAAAACATGGATTGGGGTAAACATCAACTAGGTGGCAAACCTATGTTCGACAAAATCCAAGCTAGGAAAGTTATCCTAGGTCCTAGCAATAATCTCCCCACATTTCTTCTCCAATTAGACAGAATAGAAATAAGGAAAATAATTTTGTTAATCACTGAACATGGTTGCTTCAGGAAATATATATGGAAAGCAGGTCTTTATAAAGATGAACCCACTTGCAAAATGTGCAAGCAGGATAAGGAATCTGTTTGGGTGTCCAATCCTGGAAAGAAAGAGGCTTGTTGTCTCCATAGCCAGGGAAGTTCAGGGAAAGGATGCGAACATTGGAACCAAAATACTTCAACTTGTACAAGGAACAGATTTTGGAAAACAATGAAGGCGTCCCTCCCAATGGAGTGGCACAATAAGCCTTATAGGCTGACGTGCTGGAGGATGCTAAAACTCCACTGATATTTCTATCTGAATGCAGGTATATTGAAATTCTTCATTATCCAGGGGTATAGGACTTTCCAAGATATAAATTGGTGTTGAACAAGACAGTACAGTGGCTAGCATATGGAATGCCAAATATCTGGGATTCAGTTGTAATTTTGACTATATATCACTCAAATTTCGTTAATTTCCCACTTACTTGGACATATTTCAAAGGCAGTTGCCTTCGTCCTCAGCATGGATTGTAAACTTTTTCACATGGTCTACTGATATTACTCTGTAGGCTTTACAAATTTGGAATTGAAGTAATTGTTTTAGAATATAGAAATTTAGCAGTTCTTCTTTATTCTAATAAATATAAATAAAATTTTCCAAACTGTTATGTTACTAAAAGTTTTTTTTTATTTATTTATTTATTTATTCATTCCCAGACCAAAAATGATGTGCTCCTTGCACTTATTACAGCTTTGTTCACATTTACCTGCTTGTTTGCTAGAAGAGATTTTATTTGTTAAGTTGGTTTTTAGGAGGTTCCTTTAAGTTGTATTTATTTTATTATTAAAATTGATCATTACCAGGCTATTTTGCCATGGTAATTTGTTAAATTAATTTTAAAATTGTATTTGTTTACTGGGTTACAACAATGTTATATTTTTTTAAATTTTTAGAATTTCCAGTGGGCCCAAGGATGGAAAATTAAATTTCTTATATACGTGCTCTTCTTTGTAGTCTTTCATAGTGGTTTTTCTTCGATTTTTTTTCCCAGTTTCTAATTTTTTTTATTATCACAATCTATTGAGCAGCCATTTTTTGTGCTATGTTCTGGATCCATCGGTATTCTAATTTATATTCTGTTTTGTTTAACGATTGGTTTACTAATCTGATTGCTAGGTTTTTGATTGTCGCAAGTTTGTGTTGTTTTGGATTGTTGCTGTCATTTTTTATGTAATTGTCAGTGCATGTATCTTTTCTAAAAATGCTAAATTTCAGTTTTTGTGTGTGGTTTTTATGAACGATGTGAACTAGAGCTTCACAAAACATGTCCTTTAATTAAAATTTTGCGAGTGAAATGTCAAGAGTGTTTTAACATTTTAAATGTTTTATTTACTATAGATTTTTCTTCAATATCATGGTGTCTTCCTTTGCAAGGACCAGTGAATTTCTTTGTGCCAGCTTTATTTGCAAATAAAATCAATTTTTGTTGCTGCCATAAGTAAATATTACTTTTAGCTACATTGAACTTCTTCCTACCTTTTTGTTACCATTTTTTCCAGCATAAAGAATTACTTTATACTTGAAAATAGCATCATAAAAAGTTCTCTATTTGCTCTCCATTTTGTGACTATGTACTGTTCTAGTGCTCTTGCAATTACCTGCCAACAATAAATTTAATGAAGTGAGAATTGCAGCAATGCATTTTGACATAGTAAATGATAAATTTCCATAAAGTTACTGGCGAACTATGGAACGATTTACACTTGAATCTAATGTGACCACAATTTTGAATTCATTTGGACAATTCATTTATTTCAAGATGCACATGAGAAATGTCATATAAACACACTGAAAAATCTGCAATGGCACATCATTTTTGGTCTGAAACCCATGAATTTAGAAATGTACCAAAACTTCTAAAAGCAATTCAGAAGGGAACAGAACTAACACTTTTGGAAAATTTATTTATATACAAGAATAAAGAAGATTCTATTTGTTTTGATATCATCCCAAAGCATAACTTCATCTCCAAATTTGCAAAACCTACAGAATGATATCTGCAGACCATGTGAGTTGTTGGAAATTAGTGAAATATGAATGATATCTAGCCAAAATTATAATTCAATGTTACATTTCACTGTGAAAATTCCCACAAATTAAAAAATGACATCTGGGATTTAGTTTGCAAGCATGACTTCCTTAATCTATGTGGAACTTATAAAAAGTAACAAACCTAAGTAAATATAATTTTGATATGGTCATGTTTATTGTATTGGAAATGCTTCTGAACATGTAAGGTTTTATTATTTAATAAGTTTAAAGAAAAATATTGTTAACCTCACTTTATTAGATAAGGCTGTGTTAATAAACTGCTATTCTGTGGGTCCAGTTCTGGCTTAAAAAATGTATTCTGAAATGTCTCTCATTCACCTGGCACTCTTTGCATGGAAAGGGTTGAAAATGTACCAAAGAACTCTAGCTTTCTAAAAATTTCACCTAGGAGTAGTTTTGCCTCCGCTGATTTACAGCACTACTGCAGTCTGCTGTTCCGCAAAACCATTTATTGCATGCATGGTACAGAAAGAAGATTAAAAATACATCGTTATTATTATGTATACAAAGTGTGTCTGAAATAGTTAGGACTGCAGGTAAATCACGAATGTGAATGTGGTTTAAGTTTGATTATTCAGGTGGATTGTTAAGTTCTGACAAGGACTTTCCTTTATTTCCATAAACTGCATGGACTAGTGATAGGGAGGTCTGGGGTTTGATTCCTGCCAGGACCATCCTCCATGACTAAGGTTTTTTTCAGTTTTTCTCAATCGTCATACATGGCAAATGCTGGGTAGGTACTGTAATGTTAAGTATGGAATACTTCCTTCCTTTAAAATAGAAGCCTTCCCTAATTTCTGATTTTAATTATATAAACTGAAATATTGTCTCATGAAAATGAAAGAATCTTTTGAGCATCCGCTCAGCCAGCGGATCATTTAGTATCATGGAATATGTCTATTTCCCATATCTATTTTAGAGCTATTCCTAAAATTGGCACTGAGTGATTCCACATGCTCTTAAATAATTAACATGTTGAACCACTGTTTCCATCACATCCACCAGAATGGTGAACTCACTATCAGCAGTCATGCACACCAGACTATCCCATTGTGGTCCAACTTCATTCATAGATTCCTCCATTCTTGTCCTGTAATAGTAACTTTTAACAATACAAAATTGAGCAGCACTTCAGTAACCTGAACAATGTGGTGAACTCCATAAATGAATATGAAAAGCTGAGTTATATCAGACAAATCTGATGATTCATCAAGTACCAAGGATTTGCACCATCACATTATATTATGTTTTCTTCTTTATTTTATAATTATCTTGGCATATAAGGCACTAAGAATTTTCTCTAGCTACACCAAAAATTATTTTCCTATTCCATATAGAGACAATCATTGGTGATCACATTATTATTTTTCTTTTTGTCTCCCTCCATTGCGCACTTTAAGTAATTGCAACTGAAAAGATAACTGAACATAAACATGCAGCAAAATGAAACCAAAACTCCCCCACCTGTTGTCACCCACCACAACAAACTATGCCTGTTATATGCTTGAAAGTCTTTACTGCTTCTGCTAAGTGTTCCTGCTCAAAGGGTGCTGTTTGTGCAGATATGGACTAGAGGTTAGGAAAGTAGTAGTTTTTAAGAAAATATTTCAGGAACACTAACAAACGTTACTCTTGGCAAAGTTTCTATTTAACATTAAAAGAAGATAGATGTGATTAGTGAGTAAGTAGAAAGCTGA
Source organism: Metallyticus violacea (assembly GCA_030762175.1). Classification (NCBI taxonomy): domain Eukaryota; kingdom Metazoa; phylum Arthropoda; class Insecta; order Mantodea; family Metallyticidae; genus Metallyticus; species Metallyticus violacea. The sequence continues at coordinate 19,938,204 of CM060839.1, read as the reverse complement.
ATATATGTTAAACCCAGAGAGTGAATCTATATTGAGCATTCAAGCATGAAATTAAAGGAAGATTATTTCGCATTAAAACTAACTTATTTGGGCCATATGATAAACTGTGATTGCAGAGTATTTTCCAGCCTTTAAATCACATGATAAACTAGCTCTCATCACTTCACTGCTCCATAGAGATTCATGAAATATTTTTATTTGATCTGAGGCGTCTCTTGTACTAACATTGAAAATAACAGATGGCCGTCTTTCATAGTTTTTGTTAAGTTGTGAATGAGAAAGATTGGTTTCTTTTTGAATGATATTTAGTTTTATCATGAAAAGTAAGAAACATGGTCACCAACAACCTATTATGTGTGAAATGGAGGGACAATAAAGATGTTCATTTTCTTTCATGCAAACACAAAACTTCTGGCCTAAAGGCATAGGGAAATTCTGACAAACCTGGAAAAACAAAGTTCTTGTATCAGAAAAGGGAATAGATTTACAAGACCAAGTAAGGGATCTATTTTCTGTCATTCATCAGACTGATGCACACTGCATATATCTGGAAGACAGACATCTTTATTACTTAAATGTAAAATTGGAACTTAAACACAGTGAAGCCAATCATATTAATGGATATCATTGTATGATTAGTTGAACTACACACTCTTAAAGCTTCACTTACTTTTTATAAATGTATGGAACCGGTTTCGAGAACATTTGTTCCCATCTTCAGCCAAGCTAAGGTTCAACCTTAGCATGGCTGAAGATGGGAACAAATGTTCTCGAAACCGGTTCCATACATTTATAAAAAGTAAGTGAAGCTTTAAGAGTGTGTAGTTCAACTAATCATACAATGATATCCATTAATAAGACATCTTTATGTTCAGTGCTCATTTACGAACTTGCAAGAAGGAAAAAAACTTATTCTGCCTTCAGAGTAAACATAGTGCAACAGTTGCTTGAGTCTGTAGGAATGCCTGAATACTCTGTTCAAGCTTGACTTTCCACCAGTTCTGCAAAGCAAAAGTTTGACTTATTTTCTGATACATATCCTTCTTACTAATAAAAAGAAATATGTAATCGAAGCATATATGATAGGTTATAGCAGGGGAGGAAATTTGAAAATATGTGGCAATGGTAGATCAGCTTTTGATTTGCTGGAATGCTTCGAAGTATACTAAACTATACTATCATTACAGATGTACACCCTTTGACAAAATAATGAGCATTCCCAGATTCTATGTGATGATCTGAGAACTTCCGGCATGTTTGTAAATGCTGTATTCACAAGTGCATTCAGCAAGTGCACACTGCAGTGGGTGCTTTGCCTTTAAACGTAATGGTCACAATCAAAATCATCTGGAAAGAGAACATTAGGGTAGCGTAGCCATGGTTGAATGGTTTAAAAGAGTCTTCTGTGCAAGTTCTTGGGTTTAAATCCCACACAACATTGTTTTTTTTATTATTATTTGTTTTATAAGTGTATATGTAGAACATGTTGCCTTAATGTCATATATTTTAACATATCATATTAGTTTTATGGCATTATGTATGCTTACACAAAAACATAGTCACAAACTAACATTCTTTACAAATAACTAAATAAATACATGAATAGAATCATTTATCTCCTAAAGTGAAAACACACAGATATAAATGCAAATTAATATTGGGTGTATGAACCCTCAGAATGTATAAATACTCTCAATCTTGGGGCATATATATCAGATTTCTGCAGTAGAGTGCATGAGAGGCTACAACATCCCAGGCTTCTTGAATTTATGCCCATAAGCAATGAGGAATTATAATATTCTTTATAATATACACATATGTTAACATTAAAGTTTGCTGTGTATGGGAAACAATGCTATGAAACTAATTTATATTAATATGTTGCACAGATTTATTTAAAAAGTACTTCATGCCAGGAGGTGAACCTGTGCTCTTATCCATGGCATCACTGCACACACCGCCACAGAGCTAATGGGAGGGGGGGAAAAAACCACACACACACACGGGCGCATCAGTGTCTTTAGTGCATGCCATATAACACAATTGCTGCAGTGGCTACACACCTTTGCTGGATACCTTGTGAACTGCACGCTGTAACGAATAGGACTTAGAAGAATTTTGCATTCAAGAGATAATTATTTTTTTTGTCAAAGGATGTAAGTGATGTTCTTGCTTTGCATGCAAAATTTTATGAGTTTATTTTTTATGACGGTTTTATATGAACATGCTTTCCACAACTGTCTGGGGCTATTTAAGTTTGCATTATGTTATCTAGGAAGGTTAGTATAATATGATGTTAATGGGTTAAGTTTGTAAAATATAAATTTACTTTTTTTATGAAGTATGAGCAGGAAGAAAGGGATATCATTTGGTTTGGCAAAGATGCATCTCCTCTCATATTTGTAAAAATGGTTAATGTTTCAGCCTTCTGGTTGTCAAAAAATATTGATCATTGGAATAAAGTAGTTAGGAGACATTTGTATTATTATAAATTATTAATTGTGAACTATAATAATTTAATTATTGTATGAAATATTCTAATGGTCAATAAATAAAGTGGCCAGGGCCAGAACCTATGGTTTTTTTATCTGCCTTATATTTTTATGAGTACTAAATAAATATCAAATACATAAATTAAAATATTAAAATATGATAATATATTACCATATACTGAATAAATCCTCAAAATTTAAATAATATATTGAGCAGATGTCTTGTAAGTTAAATTTGTTGATGCAAAACTAGAAAGAGCACATTGACCACATTCATACCATGTTCAGTATATGGCAATCTAATGTCTTTCATGAAGAAAGATTCCTAAAATTTGAGGCATAATTTGCAAAATTTCTTTTAGAGGCTTGTTGCACCATTAGTCATCTAAGAACTAGTATGATTTTTGGAGTTATAGGTACCTTGTTGAATTTTGTACAATGGATAGCAAAACATTATTCGTTGCAGTTATCACCTGGTCGAGGAGAAGGCTCGGACACTGATATGGAACCCACAGCTTCGCAGTCACAAGATTGTGAGCCCACACCCCCTCTTCAGCGCCATGGATCCAAAAGTAACTTTTTCTTACCTCCTGTAGAAGGAGGGGATTCACCTCGTAAGGGAGGTCACCCACCACTACAGCAACAGCAGCAGCCACAGCAGCAAATGCGAGGTCCCTTCTCCCGTGGAAGTCCACATCCAAGGCCAAGGTAATTAGGATGTTGTAGCATCCAAGAAATGATTGACAAAACTAAAATGTGAGTCACCAAAACTATTGCTACTGGCAAATAAGCTAGCATAGTTTGCTGGGATCATTTAGCACTATCATTTAGCCATATAAGGGAAGTTCTTTTCACTTTTTGATTCTTCAGCATTGCCAGTTTCATGAAAAAATTCCAGCAAATCAAACTGGGTTCAAACCTTCTTTTCTTGCATTATCCAAGCACAAAATATCCACCTACTTGCAGGGCCATAAAGTTCAATACTACACTGTAGTAATTTTATAAATTTGTAACTTTTACAAAAACTAGGGGAAAAAAACATTTTTGGAACAAACTGTTCTATTGCTTTTCAAATTATTTGCCTTTAAGATTTATTTACTTTTCATGTGTTTAAACCAATTCTCAAAACTCTTCTTCGAAGTTGGTATCTCAAAAACGTAGTTTTTGAAGACTTAAAACAGTTTATTGAGATGATGGAAATTGCTGACCATGCATTTTTTTTTTGACATTCGGAAACAAAAAGTAGTTGTTACGTAATAAATCAGGTGAATACAGGCAGTAAGACATTAATTCGATGTTTTTCTGCTTCAAATAATCAATTGTTTGACATAACTGTGAAATGTGGGCATTGTCATGATGAAAGATGATGCAACATTTTCATTTGTTTTTCCTGATTTTGTCTATGACCATTACCAAAATTCAAATGAGGCAATTCTATGCATTGTTGTTGAGTTAGGTTCTTTACTAAAATCATAAAAAATCATCCAATGAAAACCTTCATGTGATTTCCTTTTTTTTTTGCTTTGTTTAAATGTTCACTGTAAACAGATTACTCAATCAATTTCTAAGCTACAACTGTTTTCACAATAACAAATGTCGATTGCTCAGTAGATAGTAATGACATATCTCAATTCCACCACCTAGTGCTTGTTTGTAAAAACTTAAAAGGTAACCCTCGTATAAACTAAATACAGTCACTAGAGAATTTGTGGTAATAGATGAGATCTGTTAATTTATTTTTATAGGAAATACATACAAGGGAAAGTAAAAAATTATCTGCACTCTGGTTTTCCGAATTTATTTATACAAAATTAGGGGTTACACAAGTACATAATTTTTCTACATAGTATCCTTCCTTTTTGATGCAATGGTTCAGCAGTCCATTAGCTTGCATATAAACTCCAAGAAAAAAATTTTCAGTTGGTCGCACAACCATTTATATACTGCTTCCATCACTTCTTCATCCATAGAAAATCATAGACTTTTTGTAAAGCATCTTTGAATGATCCAAATGGATAATAAAAGGTGAGATCTAGGCTATAGGCAAAGTTTTCCAGCACCTCGAAATCCAAATGTTGATGATTTCAACTTTCTGGCCAGTGATGTGTAGAATTGCATCATCATGCAACAAGAGCAACACTTTCTTTTATAATAGACCTCAACATTTGGTATGAATTGTTGGCTTGAGATTGTTAGGTAGTCTTCCAGTATAGGCTGTTTTGAGTCCAAAAAATGGTGGTTAGCATTACTTTCCTGAGGAAGAGTGTGTTTTGAATTTCCTCTTTGTTGGCAGTTCCAGATGTTTCTACTCCATACTTTGGGTGTTTGAATTCTGACTCATGTGATGGACCCATGTTTCATCCCATGTGACTATTCAGCTCAAAAACTCTGTGGCATCATTGTTGAAGCTTTGGCAGATCTTAAGGATTAATCTCTCTTGGCACCCATATCACACAGACTTTATGAAAATTGAGCTTGTCTTGGATGATTTGATTGGTAGAATGATGGCTAATCTGCAGAGAACATGCTACCTCATCAATGGCAGCTTCCCAGTTCATGAGTACCATATCTCGAGCTTGCTGAATCTTCTTGTCATTGGTGGAGGCTGAAGGGCATTGTGCTCACTCTTTGTGCATCACTCTTGCTCAAGCACTTGGAAACTTCTTGATCCACTCATACATACGCAGTAGAGCACTGCTCCTGATGAATTTCAGTCTCCGACCAGAGAAATCTGATCACTGCTCTTTCTTCCTCCTTGGGGCACACTGTTAGCAGAGCAGCCGTATTATACTACTACAGCAGCAAGGAAAATGATGTTATTAAGGTCAAATTTTGACCATGTGGTCACAGTAGTACTAGCTCTAAGTACGTATGTTCAAAAAGCAGCATAACAAATCTAAAGATGTGTTATGGTAAACGTGTGAATAATTAATGGATATCATTGTATGATTAGTTGAACTACACACTCTTAAAGCTTCACTTACTTTTTATAAATGTATGGAACCGGTTTCGAGAACATTTTATTCCCATCTTCAGCCATGCTAAGGTTCTGAAGGGAAATAAGTTATATAGCATTACTGTATGCTATTAGGGGAACAAATTTAAAATTCTTGCAATCTATAAGTACCTCAAAAGATAAACCACATATTTATTATAATAATTATATATTTATTATTATTATTATTATTATTATTATTATTATTATTAAACAAGAATTAATGGCATACCATTATGTAAATGAAAATATGATCACTGATAACCAAATTATATTGTGTGAGTATTTTTAATCATTTTTAAATGTAACCGTGTTTATGAATCCAGTCCTTTATATCATCTTTACATTTACTAAAATAGAGAAAAATAACAGAATGTTTCTAGTTACATTCTGTATTTTAGATGTTCATATATTTCAATAAAACAAAAACATGTTGCTATTCGAAACAGTTACAATATACAAAGAAAATATATACAATCATCAATTACAATTGAAATTTCCATAAATTTTCATTGACTTTGAAATTTAATTTAAATGTTATTGCAGTAAAATATATATATAACATAATGATTTCTGAAGGTTATTACAGAGCACTCTTGAATGCAAATATAATTCTGAAACCCAAATTGGATTAATATTTCACATTTGCTATCTTCATGGTGATGCTTTAGTTAAATATAAAATATATGCATCATTATAAATACAGTTTATATACTGAATTAATTTATCCTTATATTTTAAAACAATGGAATGAAAATTAATGCAAGAGTGCTTTTTGAATTTTGGTTTTCAATTATATCCCTATCCCTAATGGTACCCCTACTCTTTTTTTAATAGTATTTAACGACTTTTTTTACTGCTGAGGCACCACAGGTAGTGGACACTGATAATACACGAGATGAAATGATTAATTTGGAAAGGTTTTTTTTAAAGGAAGGAAATATTCAAGGTCTAAGTTTAGGGTACCTCTCTGGCATTTGCCATTTATGAGGACTAAGGAAAATCAGGAAAAAACCCCAGTCAGGGAGGACAGTCCTGGTGGGAATCGAACCCCAGACCTCCTACCCACGAGTACGCATCTTAATGATCTCAGCCATCCATGACAGTCTACCTCTACTGAGCTACCATATCCTTCTCCAAGGCATGGCACCATGAACCTCTCTCATCTGATTCTACACACCCTTGCACAATTCTGTAAGGATGATTGAACTATATAATTTTGTGCTTTTCTACTCCTATTATAAAGATGTAAATTTGTATTTTTTAATAGGGGCATGGAGATGTCACAGTCTCGAAGCCATACTCCGGATCCTCTCTCACCTGACCAACAAGTACAGTCTCCTGCTCAGAGAGGTCCAGGACCAAGTCCAACTATGCAACAGCGGATCAAAGCCATTGGGGTGCCTACGCCCCTTGCCATGTCTAGCCCCGTCCGCAGGTTAGTTTAAAAAAGTGCAATTTCTTCAGTTAATACAGTAAACTGACCGTGTAATATATGCAACAAAGTATTTTCATCTGAGCATCAGAGATGAACTTTTTTATTTATGCAAAAATTTTTCCTTTCATCCAACAACTACAAATTTAGAAACACAAGTCTGCCACAGTATGTCCAGTGCAGCAATATTTTATTTCTAATCATTGTGGTGTTGATTTTTGAATTGGATGAAAGTTTGGGTCATATGGAGAAATAAGTTGAATGCTTTAAGCTAGAGCTCTTGTTTTGTTTCTGGTTATATTTTAATACAGTATAAATAAATTGTTAAATTACAGGGATGCAGAGTGTTGCATGTTACTATTATGAATGTCATCATTTGATAGTTCGTGTAATAGCTGTAAAAGCAACTTGTAAGATAACATAAATCCTCATAATTTTTGCTGCATAAAATACAACATTGTTTACAACAATTGCATTTACTATAAATAACACATGGAGATGAATTTGCATGCATCTATGTGTGAGTGTTTGAAAGCAACAATTTTTTTATTAAAGCTTAAATCTTGAAACTTGAGCAACATTTCTTGAATGAATGATGCACATGTACTGAAGTGATGACACCTATCATAGTGGAGGTAAATGCAGTTCCTCTGCTGAAGTAAGAAGAGACTCTCATTGCTTAACTTAGAAACAAGTTGCACATAGTATATGTTCGAAATGCCATTGTGGAATGTCACCTGATTCCAGTTAACAAATTACTTAATATAACCTGTATTTAAGCTAGTCAAGTAATTGCTAAACTTGTCAAAATAACTTTAAATGTATTTTTGGCACTAACGACAAGATTAAGTATAAACTTCTGCAGTTCCCTTAGAGAAATGGATGCTTTCTTGCATTCATTTTGAATTCATATGGGGTGTACTTTGAAAACTTTCTTTGGTTAGATATTTTATCATTTACTCTTACTATCTTTGCATCAATCTATGCATCATGGCAGGAGCAGAAATTTAAACATAGCTGTACTTTAAGCTATCTCTGAACTTCATGTTCTAACTCTGGTTAATCATTCATGAAATTAGATCAATTATACTTACGAATCTGTAGAATATGTAGTGGTAATATATCCTGCAATTATGTATTCAACTTGTTTACACTAAACTCCACTTATATAAAACTAAGACATGTTTCGGGAGGAATCACTCCCACCAATAATCAACAATATCAATTCCAAAGTTTGAGCATCAAAAATTTATTTGATTTAATAGAGAAACTTAAAAAGAGCACAATTAAACAGAAGATATAATGGTGTCATTTGATATAAATGCCTTATTCCTGAGCATACCAATAGAGAAGCTTATGCATATGTTAAAGAAATGGTTAACATTCTTAAATTTACAAATAGAAAAAATAGAAGACTTAACTGAAACTTACTAATTTTTGCATTCAACAAAATTTCTTCAGTTTGAACCAGAGATATTACCAACAAGTTTTGGGCCTGGCTATGGGAAACTCCCTTGTCTCTGATTCTAGCAGATTTATTTGCGAGTTTCTTTGAAATACATATCACCAGAGCCTTTATTTTTAAAACATGGTATAGGTATGTGGACAACATAGTTGCAATAATACCAGCAAAACATTCAATATGTGATCTGAAACTTCTTAATCTACAATATAAATTTATACAATTTACCATAGAAGAAGAGGGGAATGGTTGACTCCCATTCCTAGACTTAAAAATCATAAGAGATGGAGATTGTTTAAACTTGGCATTCACAGAAAAGAAACACACAGATAGTTGTAACCCCATTCCACATAAATATTCAGTGTTTTACAGCTTGGCAGACTGACTAACCAACTTTTTTTTTTTTTTTTTTTGAGTAGTGTTTAATGCCTGTTTTTACTATTGAGGCACCACAGGTGATATATGAGATGAAATGACAAATGGAAAGGATATTTTTTAAAGAAGGAAGTGTTCCAGGCCTAAGTGTAGGGTGCCTCCCTGGCATTTACCAGCATGAGGACTGAGGAAAACCTGGAAAAAATCCAAGTCAGGGAGGACAGTCCTGGTGGGATTCGAACCCCAGACCTACCGCTCATGAATTTGCGCCATAACAACCTTGGCCAGTGGTGGTGCTAACCAACATCCCTCTCACAGAAACAGAGTACAAAATGGAATACCAACATAATAAAGACAGCTATAACCATTGGTTTAAAAAAAGACAGTAATAAAAATTATAAATTTAAAAGACAAAAATCGATAAGAGAAGTTTCCACACTGAAGAACAGTAAGAAAAGATACAAATTCAAAATTTTCTCTTACCATCCAACATACATAACAAATTTAAGAAGATTTTCAAAGAACATGGAATAATGTTAGCCCCAAAGAACAAATATAATATCAAGAATTTATTAGGTTGTACAGTAAAATACACCATACCAACAGAACAGAAATCAGAAATTTATGAAATCAAATTTGCATATTGCGATCAGAGGTACATTGGAAAAATTAAGAGGAATTTGGAGAAAAGAACATTTCAGGAATATTTGGTTTAAGCAGGTTGATAAATCAGCAGTAGCAGCTCACTTTTGGACCAAAAATCATGAAATTATACTTGAGATTAATCTGTCTGCTGAAATAGCTTCACAGCCAATTGGAACTATCCACTTTGGAAAAAAGTTTCATCATAAAAAATAAAGAAAATTTAAGGAACTTTGATTTTCCTCCTATGGATGAACTCTGCAAGTTCCTACTGCAACCACCAGACATCATCACAGGAGCATCTGAATATCCAGTCACCATTTCATGTAACAGTAGTCAGTCAACAACTGAAGATGGAGTGATTACTCTGGAAACATGTTTTAATTTTATGTAAGTGGAGTTTAGTGTAAACAAGTTGAATATATAAGTGTAGGATATCACTCATGAAAACTTGGCTGAACATAAAGACTTTCTCCAGTGGTTTGTTCTGAGCCTCAAGCTAGGTTATCATAGACCTAGCCAATAATATATCATCAACATACAGTTTGGTTAGAGTTAATTCTTCTATTTTATATTTGGTCTTTGTTCTGTTTTTTAAGACATCACTGTGGTTGACTGTTTAGACTGCTCACCTCCTACCAAAGTGGCCCAGGTTCGATCCCAGCAGCCATAAGTAGGATTTGTGGCAGACAAAATGGAACCTGGGCAGGTTTTCACTAGGTACTTCAGTTCTCCCTGTCATTCATGCTGCTGTTGCTCATCCCATCCCCATCTTCACCATCATTCAGCATAAATTAGTATGCTAATTATCAGTACATTACAATTATGCTGTGCTATTGCCCTCTGCTGCCTGTAGGGAGAACTTCAATGCCTGGTCAGCAAATGAGCTGGCAGGAAAACTCACTCATTCACTCTTTGTTTTTTCCTCACAAGGAAATGGGGTAGCATGTTGTACAGCTTTGCTTTCTAATACCCTTTACAAAACATTGAAGCCTGTCTGTTGAACCAGGTGTGCACGATATCCCAAAGGTCCTCATTGGAGTTGAAGCACTGTTCTCCCAACTACTTGGTCACTGGGAAAAAATGAAAGCCACTCTACCAGGTCTGAGTTGGAGGCAGGGGCATCGGACACTTCCCATTTGAACCTTGCAAGAAGTTATTGGGTTGATGCAGAACAATGCAGTCAGCCATTATCATAAAGTAAGACACTACCTGAAGACACCATGTCTTTTCATTTGTTTTGTATGGCTCTTCGTAGCCTTTGCGATGTCCCACAGTATGCATTTATATTGATCATGGTCCCTGGCTCCATGAAGTCACACACCTTGCTCTTGTCCCTAAACACTTCTTCTTGTAACTCAAATAAGTGTACTTACGAAGCTGTTGACAATGGAGTGGTATATATATAAACAATGTATATAGTTTTTTTCACACTAACTCCATTCACTTACATAAATTTGGAACATATGTTTCGGGAGCAATCCCTCCCATCTTCAGCCTGTTGACAAACTGTTGTTAAACGTGGCGGTTGGGTCTCTTGATGTTCTTGTGGCGGCATCTGTTGGTTCTATTAGGAATTTGCTGAGTTCATCCAATGGAGGAATATCGAAATTCATCAAATTATCCCACGGGTGGCCGAGGTCGTTAAGGCACGGACTCGTGAGCGGGAGGTCTGCGGTTCGAATCCCGCCAGGACCGTCCTCCCTGACTGGGGTTTTTTCCAGGTTTTCCTCAGTCTTCATAACTGGTAAATGCCGGGGAGGTACCTAAACTTAGGCCTGGAACGATTCCTTTCTTTAAAAAAAATATCCTTTCCCAATTTATCATTCCATCTCATGTATCATCAGTGTCCATCGCCTGTGGTGCCACAGTAGTAAAAACGGGCGTTAAACACTACTCAAAAAAAAAAAAATCAAATTATCCTTATTTTTTGTAATGAAAATGTTTTCCCAAGTGGAAAGTTCTATTGCATTATGAAGTTGTTTAAGTAGTTTTATCTGTAATTTAATTTCATGATTTTTATTCCAAAAGTGCGCTGCTATTGCTGATTTATCAATTTGTTTTAAGCGAATATTTCTGAAGTGTTCTTTTTTCCGGATTCCCAAATTCCTCTTCGTTTTTCCAATGTATTTTTTGTCGCACTCTGCACATTCTATTTCGTAAATACCTGACTTTTGTTATGTTGGCATGTAGTCCTTTACTCTGCAACCTAATAAGTTCTTTATATTAAAATTGTTCTTTGGAGCTAACATAATGCAATAGAACTTTCCACTTGGGAAAACATTTTCATTACAAAAAATAAGGATAATTTGATGAATTTCGATATCCCTCCATTGGATGAACTCAGCAAATTCCTAATAGAACCAACAGATCGCCACAAGAACATCAAGAGACCCAACCGCCACGTTTAACAACAGTTTGTCAACAGGCTGAAGATGGGAGGGATCGCTCCCGAAACATATGTTCCAAATTTATGTAAGTGAATGGAGTTAGTGTGAAAAAAACTATATACATTGTTTATATACTACTTCTTGTATTTTTTGGACTTGTTTGGGGAATTGACCTGAATCCATTGTTTGGTTTCTTCATTGTCAAAACTAACCCACATTTCATCACTTCACAAATGTTTTTAAAAAATGTTCTCTATCATCTTTGTAATGCAACAGAAATGTTAAGGCTGATGCCATTTGTTACTCCTGTGTCTGTCAGTCAGTATTTTGATGCCCATTGTGCTCAAAATTATCGGTATCCAAGTGATCTGCAAAAATGTGGTACAGATTCAAAATAAATTCCGTGTCGAAACTAAGGCAGTGAAATAATTAATTTATTAATAATTAGACAGTGAATCAATTCAATATTCTTATGCTCCACTTACCTTTGAATTATACAGAACATGTTTCACAGGCCTTCGTCTGCATCAACTGTGTGTTGATTGCCAGATTCATTGTTGGTTGACTGGACTTGGTGTAGCTCTCATGGACATTTTATGAGCTTTTGGATTAATTTGTCTTGTGTTGGGATCTTGAAGTTCATAAACTTATCTTCATATTTTTTTATAAAACTTTTTTCCCCATATTCCCAGCTCCAAATTATGAATTTCAATAATTTGACTTCCATTTCTATATCATGTTTATCTTTCCAAAAGTGATGTACAACCGTCGGTTTATGTATATGATTGTACCTGATGTTTCTCCAGTGTTCCTTTAGCTTAATTCCAATGCTTTTGTTTTGCCAATATATACTAATCCAAAAGTTCATAAAATGTCCACAAGAGCTACACCAAATTCATTGAACAAATAACAAAGCCAGCAGTTCACACACAGCTAATGATGCAGGTGAAGGCCTGTGAAACATGTTCTGTATAATTAATTCAATGGTAAGTGGAGCATAAGAGTATTAAATCAACTCACTATCTAATTAAGAATAAATGTGGTACAGAGTTTACCTTGAAATTTCTGGAAAGTCTTTGGACAGTTCAGAAACCATAAATGGATGCCTCTAAAGAACCACTTGATCCACTCACTGCAAGAGTTCATCTCCGGCCTCAGACTTCCATCTCTGAACACTTTCATGATTAATGTCCATTTGGCCATCTCTAAATTTCCTATATACATTGCAACCAATGCCATCAATCATAACATTTTGACCACATGGCTCATTCTGCAGTGAATTTCTGCTACATTATACCCTCTGCCTGTAGAAATTGAAATGCTATGCAACTCACACTAGGCAGGAGAGTCAATTGTAGAGGACGTCTTTATGCAGCTGTACCCATGCTTCAACTGATAAGTTGGCCTTGGCAGTGGTGATAGTGACAGGGGGAAGCTGATAAACTGTGTGACATCGCACTTCCTATCGCTTTATAGGCAACTTAATGGCACCATTGAAGGTTGAAAAATAAATAGCCTTCATAACTCCATGATAATATTTATAAATTTGCATCCATCTTTTTCTAATTACACATTGATGGCTAAGCATAGAAGATAAATATTTCTTAACCAAAGATCAAAGCCCTAATGACCTCTTTGTATACAAACTTTCAAAAGATTTCCTTAAAGACTGCAATAACTGTTATATGTGACATTTGAAGATTGTCAGAGCTTCCAGTGTGATAGTTTTACCTATGTGTTTGAAATGTTCATTTTTGACAGTTTTTCTAAATGGTCACATAAATGCAAAAATGGCATTTGCATAAATGTTGTAACATAATGTGTATAATGAAATTGAAATAGCTGTTCTGTTTTGGAAAGCAAAAGGTGCACTAATAGTACATGCTTTCAAGTGGATGTTCATTCGTGAGGGTATGGCCCATGTGGTCACTAGATGTAAGCTGTTTGCCATCCGAGTTGGATATACATACCCCTCAATTCAAGTGCATACACCAAATTTTTGGTTGCTACAAGACCATTTCAATTGAACCATGCTGCATCCATGAAAAAGTTAAATGTGGGTCAGTAGAGTCATTCCTAACTTCCCAATTATAAACTTATACTGTACTTATATTATCATGTGGCTGCAATTCATGAACAACAGTTATCTTTTATGGTTTTTATTTTAAAAGTTTGGTGACATGCCAAGCCAAGGTTACCAAAATTCCTGTTTCTTGTGCAAGCCTTCATAGAGATTTCTGGAATTTCATTCTAACCTTTCTCCAATTTCATCTTGGTAAGCACATGACACTTTAATTTCACTTTCTTACCAAGAACGGGTCCACTTCCCTAAATATTCACAGGATTATAAACGTACATTTGTCAGGTGCAGGAACCAGGAAATTTTCTCACAAATTGCTGTCTCATTTTAATGCAAGAATTTGTTATGAATGTACATGAAAATTCTCTGGTCTTATGTGTACTGTTTTTTTTTTTTTATTATTATAACATCACTAACAAATAAAGCAAAAAACACTTAGTTGTATGACTTATAACTAGGCATGGTGAGTTTTAACATTTTAAAATTTAAAATGTTGCAGTTTAAATGTTGTTAAAATTGTATTATTTAGCAATTTTAGAGCTTCCATACATTTTTCATTTAGCATTTTATAGGATTTCAAAGGAAGTTAGTAGTAGTAAATATACCATGTTGGAATTATATGAAATATTTTAAGATTTATGAAACAAGATCAAATACCCTATGTTATATAATTTCTTAATTCCTTCATAAATGTATTTAAAAAGTTAGTATTGCATTTGCACCATTGAATAAAGGCACTCTACACACCCCTATATTATATTGTGATACTTGTTCTGTTATCACAGCTGACATAGTATGCTCTTTGTAGGATTGCAAATGCACTGAAGAGCTGCTTTAGCAAACTCCAGGAATTTTTTGGCAATTGCCAACAGAACTTCAACACCATCCACCTTTTTATTGCTCTGAATATTTACAATTTGAGAATGGAAACATTTATACTCAGGGTGAGCAGATTACAAGTTCCCTATACATGGCATCAGGGCTGCATGGACTGTGAGCACGTATTCATGATCCCATGGCAACACACTTTGCATTTTACCAGACAACAACTTAAATGCTTCAATATTACGAAAAAAGAATCACTTAAAATGATATGCCACCCAAGAAGATATTGGAACAGCTTTCCTTCACCTTAAAAACATTTTTATCATCTACTAGTGAAATTATTCATCACTCTTTTTAATTAATTTCTTTGGGGAAATTGAATTTATTTCTTGAGTGATTCTCGTCTTCCTTTGCCTTAAGGTGGAACTGTACACTTTTATCTTTAATCGTAGTCTTCACTTCTTTTTCCAAACACTCCTCATTTTCCAAAATTTATATACTTTATCTTTTATTGTCATTTTCATTTCTTTTCCCAAGCATTCCCCATTTCCAAAAATTTAACTAATTTACAAACCGCAGTATGACTTGGAATTCTATCATCAGGGAATTCTTTTGAATTGTAATAAACACTCAATGGAATAAAATACTTAGGTCTATATTAAAGTCATAGCTTTCTTAGCACTTTATTGAACACATGTGGTAGCAACAGCTGCTGAGCTTAAGACTGATATGTTCCCATGAAGCTTGCAATTCCTATGGATGGTCAACATTGCACCTGGACTGACTGGCTGGCTGACTGCTATGTGCATGGATGGCTCATAATCTGCTCACCCAGTACTTCAATGAATAAGCATTTTGTTTAACTCAGCTTTTGTTAATTGTTAAAGAAACAAGGACTATTTTGCTTTTTGGAAACCAGTTATGCTAAAATATAACTAAAAGTATGAGCCTATCTTGAATAATGTTGTTTGCATATATATATATAATTTTTTTATAAATCTTTCATATAAATGGATTTTGCATTTTATCGTGCATTCAGAACAACTTTAATGAGCATGTTTTTCTAATAAAATAAAAATTAAGAATATAAAGTATTTTAGAGAGATTTTTCATTTTATCTCTATTGTAAAAGATCACCAATCCTGCTTATCCCCTAAATAATGTCAAAACAGCACAGGCAATGCTACAACTACTATAGGCAGAGACTGAAGGCTAAAGTAACCAGTTAGCAGCATGTGACTGTGCAACATGGGCCACACTCTCATGGATGAACATCCATTTGAATTCACTGTAGAAAGAGTGCAAATAACCAACTAGCCTGGCAGAAAAATTTATTGTGTATAAAATATTGCCGTAATTTAATTTTCAAATTAGATTGGTTGCATGTGTTTAATGTGATCAAGAAATGGTGCACAAGGCATACTTATAGACACATTGTTTGTCATTTGATGTATCCCATGTTTTAGATAGTAATAATGGCATTTAGGAATGATGATGATGGTTACTTCTGGAAGACCGCAGTACTCTAAGAAATCCTTTAAGCTATGCAAATTACTCCATTGCTTATGTTTTGTTACAGCTAGAATAATATTGAGCATAATTAAATTTTCTTTGTTGAGAGGCTATCAAAAACAAGATATAAACACATATATAGTGTTGCTTGTCGCTTGGAATGAGTTGTATTATGCTGAGGAGCATGGTGGCACATGCAGTCCTTGTGTTTGTTCAGGTGATGCTCACCAATTGAGGAAGTCCTCCTCAGTATACATCCTCCGGCTGCAACCCCTACCACAGCCAACTGACTACTCACCCTCTCTGTCTTTGTATGGTACGACACGTCACTCTTTAGCTCCTACTTGGGTGATCTGGTTAACTCTGCAAGGTAAACGTGTCGAAAATTCCAAGTATTCGCTCGCTCGCCAACCTGCTCGCTCGCTAGCTTGTCGTTGCTCAGTGTTTTGTTATTTCCAGCCTTTAATTTGGTTCCGTCATTTATGACTGTGATGCAGCATTTGCAGTAGTCTATCCTTTTATTCAGGTCAGTGTCCTGAGTATGATTTCCTTGGCTTATATTGTAGATTTTTTTCTTCTAAACAGAATAATGATCTTAATAGCAGGGAAAGTGCTGTAGTTCCTATAAGGTAGATTTTATATTTAAACTATTCAACATTTAAGGAATTCATTTCTCAAAGTAAAAACTATTGCTTTTCCTATCTACAGGCAGTACCTTTTGTGATTAATGTATGTAATTTATCAGTGATGTACATAATTATATATATTTTGCTTAGATACAGTGATTCAGTACATTAGTACTCATTTAGAACAATCTTTAATTCCTCATGAAACATGGGATAATTTTTGTATATAACTTGATAACCATAATTTGAGAAATTTAGAATAATACTTTTTAGGCTTACACGGCCAGTGTAATAATTGGAAAAGTTAAAATCTTTCGGGCTATTTTAATTTTAGAAGTGTAGTGTTCATATCTTCAAAAAAATGACTATATTACACAACTTCAAACTTTTTTCATGCTGTATATTTTATAACTTTATTCTTGAGTATGTAGATTTTCAGGGTAGATGTAGAATGAAATTAATTAATTTTGAAATACAGGTCATCCATATGGGTACTGTCATAAATATACCCGTATTCATAAGGATATTTTTAACAAAGGCCTTTCGTTCATGGAATAGCACAAGAATTTTTATACAGAGTGTTAATGAACTACACCAAAATAATTTCAGTGTGTGTAGAAATGTCATATATAACCAATTTGAGATAGGCATGGTCCACAATTAAACATAATTCAGTTTTATGGTGTTAAACATTTTGGCATCAGATGCTGATAAGTCGGTGTTAAAGCCAAACTGGGTGAAAAATTGTTTTGAATGTTTTTAAAATTGCCTTATGAACATAGAAATATCAATTTTCTGCAACCCATTGGTGTTTTTAAGGTAAATGTAGTCCACTATAGAGGGAGCTCTTTACTGCTTGTATTGAAAAAACTGATGTTCCAGCATGCCACAGGTTCAATTCTTATCATGCTGTTTTTTTTTAATATAAAGTGCTGCAATATGCATACTAAAGAATTACAAATAGAATTTACTTAAAGCTTTCAAGTTTTATTCTCTTTCTCAACAATGAATGTATTACCAACATATAATGGCTAATAAGTTTACTACTAACATGATGACTAAAATTTAATTTACCTAACACTTACTCGGGACAGGATTCTGATTGGTAAGTGCAATAACAACCACAAGAGTTGTAATTATGTGAATTGATATGTTAAGATTTAAGTGTTTAAATTGAAACATCAACTTAAAACTTATGCTAAAAGCTCTATTATTAGGGCCTAGTCAGAATACAAAACAAACAAAAAAATATGATGAACAATACTCTAACTTGAAAACAAATGACTACCTCTTACTTGAAAGCTAATGTCATAACCACTGCTAGTGATATGTTCTGAAATCTCCCATCGTTGTAGTTTGTTGTGCTTTCCAGGGACATCTTCATGCCAGTGGTGTACTGGTGCTTTAGAAAATTATAGCTATAGCTTCGAAATTTGAACAGATGGCTCATGTGTACATTATCTCAATTTACCTGTCTAAGACGTCTTTACACACTGGAATTATTTCGGTGTAGTCCATAACACCCTGTATATGACCTACTTATTCTAGTTGATCAAAAATGTTTATTTCATGCGACAAGAAAGCATGAAATGTCAGTTTGAAGTTTCAATTAATTTATTGTTGCATTATGTCATAGCAGAAACAGAATTATGTGGAAAATCTATCAAAAGAAAGTTTCAAGAAAGAAGAATTAGTATTTTTAAATAAAGGCCTAAAAACTTGTGTCTAATACTCCAATAAAATAAAGATTATTTAGTAGATTTAGAAGTGGCTGCTATTGAAACATTAAACAATAAAGAAAAAAAAATGGAATCAAATCAGAAAAGGTTTTAAAAGAAAAAGAAAAAATCAGTAAACAGCACATATAGGAACACAATAAAATCATTAAATAATAAAGATGTAGTTTACACAAAGGAACAGAATAATAATATTAGATAAGGAAGATTATAATACAAGAATGCTAAAATTGATAAATAAGAAAGAGTATTAATTGATATCATTGTATGATTCAGTTGAACTACACACTCTTAAAGCTTCACTTACTTTTCATAAATGTATTTAAGTATTTAAGTAAGAAAGAATATATTCAGATTCCTTCAGACCCATTGAGGGGATGTATTAATTCAGTTAGTGAAGCAATAAAAACTTGCATAGTTATCCCAAAAGAAACAAAATATAAAATAAAACAGAACATACAATAGCGAAAATATATGGTTTGACAAAAATTCACAAGGCTGGAAATGGTATTAACAATTGAATACACCATGATACTATTTAGCAAAATGACTAGCCATAAATTCAAGACACTAGCTAAATTTCAAAGTAAGTGTATAAACAACTTCTTTCAGTTAATAGAAAAAATTAAAGACACAAAATTACAGCCTTCTGGCATATTAATATCTTTCAATGTAGAATTGCTGTTTCCAAGCATACCTAAAGAAAAAAAACCCTAATTTATCCAAATGATTGGTTAAGAACAAGTGGAATTGATGATGCACACATGAAAGAATATATTAAAATCACTGAAATTTGCATAAACCAATCCTACTTTACTTTCAAGGGCAAATTTTATAAATAACAATTAGGACTTATTATGGGCAGCCCCTTATCTTTATTTCTTAACCTCTTCATGAGCAGATTTGAAACATACATCCACCCCGCATTCCCATACATATTTAAAATATGGTACAAATATGTTGACGATATGTTTGCCATAGTTATCAAAAACTTATTGATGAAGCCATAAAACTTCTGAATACACAATATAAAAACATATCGTTTACATACAAAACAGAAACAGATAACACATTACCATTCTTGGGCAGAAAAATTATCAAGTGTCAAGGAAACCGGAACTTGGAATATATACAAGGAATACACATGCAGATAACACATCAAACTTACAGTTTTAACCCCATAATGCACAAACATGCAGTTACCAACAGGCTAGTTAACCTGTAAATCAGCAAAGAGGAATACTTCAAAGTACAAATTAGCAAAGAAGAATACAAACAAATGGAAAGTACAGCTGTTAAAAAGATTTTAAGAAATTACACAAAACAAAGTACAAACATTCAAGAGGCAAAAACTTATTAAAGAAACCACAATACTTTCAGCAGGAAAAGACGAGCTAATTTTTAAAAAATTCACATATCATACATGGGCTACGAAAATGTTTCAGAATATTTTTAAAGGTTTTAATATCATATTATCAGATTTAATGTCAAAAATCTCTTGATATACAATGTTAATGACAATATTCCACAGGAGAGAAAAAAGCAGGTATTTACAAAATAAGTTGTGTAGAAAATCTCCATTGGAAAATCAAAGAGAAATATAGGCACATGGTTAAAAGAACATTTCAGGAACATAAAATACAAGCAAATGGAGAAATCAGCAGTAGCATCTCATTTCTGGACAGAAAACCACAACATGTTGAATAAAGCAAAATTATTAAAATCAGTACAAGGACCTACAGAATTAGCACATTTTAATGGGAGGAAATCTACATTTACAAATACAGAGATAATTTAACGAACTGTGACATCTCCAGAATGAAAACATAAACTTAAAGTTCATCAAATCTCCACTAGAGAAGAAAACACATTCTCACAGCACAACAAATTATCAGCAGTTGACGGGTAGCGTGATGATTTGATCAAAGGATTCGTGAAGCTAGTACTACATATTATAAACAAGTGGAGGAATAAGAGTGCATAGTTTGACTCAATCATACAATGATCTTAATTATATGATTAGCTTCACTGTACAAGTTCCAATTAACATTTCTAGTTAAGAGAAGAAAATTTTCCAATCAAGAGCTATGATGGTTTTTTAATAAATCCACACAATGTTGAAAGATGGCAGCACTAGAGCATTACCTTAACAACATAATGGCTCTTAAGGAATTGTGTATGCAGTTCTAAACGGTTAAGAACTATGCTATAAATGTTTTTCATTATTGAAATTTGTAAACAAGGTGACATATTTGCTAATAATTTACCAAAAAAAAGAAAACAAAATAAAAATTGGAGCTATCTAAATGGAATCCAAATTAATTGTGACAGTTGATGAAATGTGAATCCACCATTGCACACCAGAAATGGAGGAGTCTGCTCAGCAGAAAAGATAAAATTGACTCTTTTTAGACTGTTGAGGCAAAATTTTAATTACTTTATGGAAAAGGACAAAACCTAACTGGTAAATATTATACTGTTTGTTATGGAACCATAAAATGATGGAATCAAGAAGAAACATTCTCATTTGGCATTCTCATTGCAAAAGATTCTGTTGCATTATTTTTGCACCGTGGCACAAATCTGCAATTGCAGTTTCAAAATTATGAGACTTATCTTCCATGCTGTTCGAAATTAGCCTCTTCAAGTCACTTTTTATTCTGCAACATTAAGAAATGTCTAGATGGAAAGAAATTTGCTTCAGTTGAAGTTGTCAAAAAATTGCTATTTTGTACAGTTGAAGAAGTCGTGTTTTATGCCTGGAATAAACAAATTAGAAAATTGCTGGAATAAGTGTATAGATTTGAAAGGAGACTTATGTTGATAAATAAAAAAAATTTTTTTTCTCAATAAAATTGATCTAATTTTTATTTTATTTTTGCATGGACTTCTTGACCAACCTCAATATTATCGGTAGTTTCCTTTTGAGTACTTTTCACTTTTTTTTATATTTTTTATCTTTAACACTTTGTGTTATTTTTTTCACTATGGAACTGTATAACTATAAGAGGCAAGAGGAATTTAAATTAATATCTCATGAGATACCATCCATTTCTCTAAAGGAAACTGCACTGGTTTATGTGTATTTTCTTTAGCATGTGCCATAAAAACTAGCAAAATAAGGATTGACAATTTCAGCATTTATTTTAGCTGGACGAGTACAATTTAATAAACTGTTAATGTAGTTGGTTGGCATTCTGCAAATGAAAGGCCTTTGTCAAATTCAACTGCAGGCCTTTTAGCAGTAGGTTATAAATGAATTACACTGTAAATAAAACCAAAGTGTCAATAAGACAAACCTCTACCTCTTAGAATGATAATAAACACTAGAGGAAATCCTGAAGATTATAACTTCTGGAGTAAAGTCATATGGGCTTTCTTCAGTTGTTCAAAATTGTTCATTTTTTAAGCCTCTTAGATTCATTTCATAAATTTCTAAATATTTTATTTCAAACATTTTGTTTCTCTGGTTCTGTAAAAATTGGAAAACTGAGAAATGAACAACAAATGAATAAAGAATGAAAACATTTAACATTGTCCAGTGTTTGGGGGTAAAATGACAGTTTTAATTAATTGTGTATATAGTTGTGAACATTCTAATATTGCCACAGGAGTTTCCAGCTTCAGAAAAACCCAGCTTTTCTAATAACTAGTAACATGTATTTTGTGCCATAACTGACCTATGTAGTTCATTAAATTATAAGTTATCAATTTAAGAAGTTTGCTGAATTTACTGGCATACTGTCATAGTTGCAGTTCTCTTTAGATTAATTATTTAGTGGGCCGATTACCAATTTTGCAAATAGTTGCTAAAAGCATATGTTATTCTTGAACTGAAAAACTAATGATTTAGCAGAGTTTTCCTATTTTATTAAGGATTTAGTTTTGTTAAATTTTTAAAAACATATCAAAAATTCTATAGAGTCTGCAGATTTGACCAGTTTTGCACAGCAATGTTGGAACTGGTAAACATTTCAAATTTGTTGGCATTCAATTCAATATAGGCCAATGTAAGCTCCTGAAACATTGATTCAAGCTCTGAATGCAATTGCATAGTTCTCCTGTATCTTGTTCTTCCCAGCAATCTATTCACAAGTGTGCTATAATTACAAATAATTAATGTAATTATTAAATCTCTTGTATATCCATAATCTTTTATAATATGATATAAATTTGTTAGATTTATTTAATTTTTTTTTATTTTATGGTGATTAGGCATTTGTTTGATTGCTCTATAATTGCCTCAATTTTCATATAAATCTTGGACGTTTCACTTGCTCTCAGTCCCTGATTTTTCATTACAGTTTTTAAACTAATGGATATAATTTGGTGAAATTTGACACACATATACCTTAGTGTGTAAGAGAGACAATTATGAAAGGATGTGAGTGATGGTGTTGTTCTCTTGCCTATATGTCACATGTACCTGTGAAGGCTGATTACATGTTTACCATTCTCAGCAGTATAGTGGCAAATCTGACTCTAGTATAGTCGAAGTTGTACTGTTTGTGTTATAAGCAAAACAGCAAATACAAGCTGTTATACATTGGATCAGTGCATATACAAGGCGAGTCAGATTAACACCAGACAACTTTCAGGCATGACTTATGGGATGTATGAAGTATTTTCAAACAGGAAATGTATCCCGTAACTTCCTTATGTTGTAGGACACTAGCCATTTCAGGTTAGATTAAAATCTATTGAACGGATTGCTAACCTCTCATGATTTTGAAACATTGCTTGTGTTCTGTTTTTTAATTTTATATATATTTTCAAGTAATGTTATATTAACTTAAAACTTGCATACATTTAATTGCTAAAGAGTTTGCTTTTATCTTGCTGTA
The DNA here is from genome assembly GCA_030762175.1 of Metallyticus violacea. Classification (NCBI taxonomy): domain Eukaryota; kingdom Metazoa; phylum Arthropoda; class Insecta; order Mantodea; family Metallyticidae; genus Metallyticus; species Metallyticus violacea. The sequence goes on along the minus strand of CM060839.1, from coordinate 19,914,790 downwards.
GTGAATCCTACAAGAGGTTTAAGTATAGCAAGCACAGCATATATCAGGATAGGTTAATAGTTTTGCTATTAGAACTTCAGTTTTTTAAATATTCAGGCGGGTAAAAAACACATCATTTTATGTACACAGATTGACAGACATGCATTATGTTTATTATGCTATTTGGGGAAATTTATGCTGAGTTACGCTCAAGGATACATTTGGCTCATAACATAACCTTTATTGCCATGCATCGACTACTGTATGAATCAGGAACTTTTTGAAAATAGGCACATTGTTAGGGGGTCCAGAGAAATGTAAGAACAGTAGCTTTGGAAGAAGAGATTCTTGAAAGGATCCATAACAATCTTTGTATGCCATACATACAAGAGAGAAAGGTGCATAGAGATTTGTTTTATAGAATTTTACCTAACCCAAAGCAGCTATTTAATTACATTAGTATTCTACAACATGCAACAAACAAACATGCAGTGATCAACAGCTTAACATACCAGCTAGTTAACCTACAAATTAGCAAAGAAGAATACTTTAAAGAATAAAACAAATAGAACAGTAGCTAAAAATGGTTTTAAAAAGAACTAGTACACAAAAAAGTGCAGAAGTTCAAGAGACAAAAACTTATCAAAGAAACCATAACCCTTTCAGCAGGAAAAGATGAGCTAATTTTAAAAAATTCATGTATCATCCATTGGCTACAAAAAATTTCAAAATATTCAAAAAGATTGTAATATCAGTTTGGTACCTATAAATAGATTTAATGTTAAAAATCTCATGATAGATAATGTTAATGACAGTATTCCATAGGAGAAAAAAAGCAGGTATTTACAAAATAAGTTGTGCAGAATGTGAAAAAAAACTACATTTGAAAAACAAAGAGAAACATTGGTACACTGTTAAAAGAATTTTTAGGAACATAAAATATAAGCAAATGGAGTCAGCAATAGCCTCTCATTTCTGGACAGAAACCCATGACATAGTTAATAAAGCAAAATTATTAAAATCAGTACATGGATTTACAGATTTAGCACATCATTTTAATGGGAGGAAATCTACATTTACAAATATGGAGACAAAGTTTAAGTTTTCATCCCAGAAAGTGTCAAAAGTTTAAGATCATCACACTTCCACTAGTGCAGAAAACACATTCCAACAGCACAACGAATTATCCAGCAGTTGAAGAGTAGCTGATGATGCGAACAAAGGGTTTGTGAAGCTAGTACTACATATTATAAACAAGTAAGTGGAACAATAACAGTGTGAGTTATAGATAGGATAACAAGGGTTTATGGGCATATATTCTCTATATGGAAATACTTCAATATTCCCTTAGTAATGCCTGAAAATTTTTCAAAGTTATTCCGACTTCTCCTATAAGTTGTCTGCGCATGCTGAAAAACTGCATTGATAAAGGTGTGCCAAAGACAATTTATTACACTGTTTGAGGTTTGGAAATTAACAAACTCCATCTTGCAGTGTCTGGTGAAAAAATGAAAATCATTGGAATATTATTGGATGTCCACAAAGGAAGATTTTGAAACTGTCTGAAGCAAGTGTATAGGAGGTGAATAACAGGCAAGTCTCTCTGTAGGAGTCCTTGCATAAACTATTACCAGAGATGATTTACGTATGCACAAGTCATTGAGTTGTGGGGAAAAATAAGAAAGCAAATCTGCATATGCTCTGTGCAAGGTTCGAACCTCCTGATGAACAAAGAATGAACTACATATAGTTCTTTGGCCTCAAACATAACTTTATCCCACAATTTTAATTCTAAGGAGCAGCAGAAAGGGAAAATTTATAAAACATGCCATAGATTCTCAATGTACTGCAAGAAAACATTTAGTGGAAATTTGAGACTCTGACACCCAGTCAGTAAATACTTTCTATATCATGGAGAGGCATCTGCAGGCATGTCTTGATGCTAATGATAACCATTTTCTGTGCTTGCCAAGATCATGCTTCAAATATCACCAAATCATATACAGTAGTTTTAAAGTTATATGGGAAAAATTAGGATTGAAAGCATATGAAACAATCTTTAGAACATTACATTTGAGTTCAAGCTCATTACTCAGAGCGTTTAGGTCTTGAAATAAAAATGCAAAATGGAAGTGTCTATAAAATATTTTAAGTTGAGAATGGATAACTTTTGATGGAAATAGTATTGGCTTTCATGTAGACCTCCTGAAATATTTTCAAATTGCTAACTCGTACATCATTATACATTTACAATTCTGAAATAATACAGCAAATATCAGCAATAGCTGCTTTAAATGTCACATTTATATAGAGCTATTTAAAGAAAAGTTATGCTATAGTCATCCTTTTTATTTATTTATTTATTTATTATTACAGTTCTAAGCCATTGCTAGCTTAACAGTACAAGTATTCAGCCATTCCAATATATTTTAATCTCTGGCAGGGCTTCCTGCGTAGATTCTTAGTAACAGGTTCCCCTCCTATCCCTGCTTTCTGTAGCATGTAATTTACGTGAATGTTTTGTTCTTCTTAACAAAGTGATGGGTACATTTTCATTGCCTGTTTGTGCACACATTAAATTTTAGAAAGAAGATACTGCAAAAGTTAAATAGTCATATTTTGTACTGGGTTTATTCAATGTTTTTTTCACTTTGAATGAACTGTTTTTGCATCTCGTTTTTGCAGTGTTTAGGGCTAATTTTATAAAGGAATAAAATAAATATTTTACCAAGGCACTTGATATTGATAAGGCTTTCACACAAAAACTATACCCCTTGCCTGGTGTTTTGAATCTGTCGGTGATGAGTGGCATAACATACCCAGCTGCCAAGAATCAAATGCCACATGTGCAGGATAGTTTTTACTTGAAAGCCCTGTATATGTTATCTTTGGTATGAGAAAGAAATTTCAAGCCAAAACATATAATCATTTATTTCTGAAATGTATATGCATCATGTTAACTTAGTGAAGATATTTTCTATCAGCACAAATTTCTACAAAAAATGGTTTATACATAACTTAAGTGTAACTTTGGTTTCCAGAAATAACCATTTGGATGTCTAATAAGAGCAGAAGGCACGTCTTGTGCATGCAATTTTCAAATGGTTTTTCACTTATTGTAAAGAGCTAGTAGCTTTGGCTGATGAACTGCATGCATGGTAAGTGGAATTATAAATAGTTGTCTGCAGAGTTCAGCAGTGGTTGTTCATGTCTGTTATGATGATGGGAACTGTGGTATAAATATTTCAGTATACATTTTTCATTGGTTTCGTACTACTCCTCAGAAGAAAACTACAGGGTCCCATTTTGCTGTACAATTTGGGAATTGATTTTGCCAACGGGAAGTTGCTGCATATGGCCTTGACATCTGCTAAGGGCAATCATGTTGCATGCTTGGAACTTAGAGCATGCATTTTTTGTTTGTTTGTCATTTCTTAGAAGGTGAGTACAAAATTATTGTGCTCTTCATTATAGTAGATGCTGAAAGTGCCTTTCTTCTGCTTGAGATATACCTGAATCCTTATGAAAAGTTTTTGAGACACTTGCCTCAAACACATCCTCCCAAATATTGTAAACTGCCTCCTGGATATTTTGTTTCTCCACAGATTTTATTTCAGGTACAACAAGAATTTTATATGGATAAAGATGTAGCAGCTGAGTAACATTATCCCTTGAATGTGTGAGTGTTAGAATTTACTTTAATGCATGACGGGTGCCTCAGAGGCCCCCCTATAAAATCAGTGGAAATTACTGTTCTTCAAATTTTAATATTATATTGTTTTATCAGTGAACGAGTGAATTCACTGTCATAACAATGTATTTTTCTATGTTTTATACATTATTAATTGATATAAAAGAAAAGGTAAATGTATAGTAATTCAAAATTTGTTTGCTCTAGAGTAATATGCTTAGCAGAATATCCTAAATTATTATTATATAAAACAAAGGAATGACACTATGTTTAGACATAACAATACATTACAGGATTGTTGATTCTAGGTCATATTAGTTCTAAAGCAAACTCTTTCAAGAAAATCCTTCTCTTAGGTGATTTTATATTATGATAATGTGGATGTTCGTTTGTGAATAGGCAGAAAGCATCCTGCGACATCAATTACATTTGCCCACAAGAGAAATGACTCTCTCTTTGTATGTCTTTTACGAGTGTAGGTACATATTTTCTGGTCTAGGTTATTATAAAATAAAACAGTCTCTGATTTTGTTTTTCTTTCTATGATTTTCAAGAAAAGCAGCACTGTGTTTCACTAAGCTAAGAAGTATAACATTCTTGTTCCTTTTTGGCACTTAGCTTACAATAGTCAAGTTCTCTCTGAATCCAGATGTTGAAGTCAGGACCTCGTGGGTTTTTAGATTCCTTCATTTCAGGTGGAATTTTTGGCTTGTTGTGTCTTAATAGTTTCAAATGCTGTAATTTTATCTTTCTGTAAACCTTCAAACAGGGGTATGCTGGTGAAGCAGTTGTCCATGGTGATGTTAGTTGAGGACCCTCTAAGTATATTTGCTAGAATCTTTACTCATTTGATGTTCTATTGGTTTGACGAAGCTGGTTAGGGTTTTTTTCCTGTATATTTTCTTCCGTCTCTAGCATATGATGTTGAAGAGTTGCATAACCAAAATATCAGAAGTGCCTACATTCAGAAATCAGCTCGAAAATACCCCACTAAATAATTATAAAGCACATCGGCCTGAAAGGCCCCCCTTATGCATTATATGCATGGTTAAGAAAAAGGATTTTCAAACTCTGATCTTAAAATATAATTGTGCTATTTTTCTTAGATATATGTAGAATGATTACACAAAATATGGTGCAATTGCAAAGATTTTTTTATTTAAAAGAGTAAAATAGTTATTCTCAGGCCTGAAAAATGCCCTTCATGCATCCTAGGATAATGTACATTGTGAATAGGTACAATAACTTGCTGGGCTAATCTTGTTAAAAGCTTTCAAGGAGAAGTATCTAATCAATAGCCTTCTTCATCAATGTTCTCCTCTGTTAAAACCAGTTTTTTAAGTCTCAACTGCTTATCATTGAAAATGCCTTGGGTTCAAACTTTGTTCACCAGTCTGTAAATTGGATCTTCCTGATGAAGATGTTATTTCTGGAAATTTAGTAAAAAATTCTCTTTTCACCTTTTGTCACAAGAAACTTCATAACAACATGCTATTCCATGCATGCACTAACACTGTTGTCTACCATTTTGATTAATTGTTATGTGACTGGTCTACAATGTACACACTGCTACCAATAATAGGTCACACTTGCCACATAATACTGCTAGTAGTATCTTCATGCTAGTATCTCTTCTTGTTACTGTAAAACTAAAAGAAGGCAAATTGTATTAACAGTGAAATTAATCTGGACATTATTTTCCTGTTTTAACTACAAATTTGATGATTTCATAATACACTTATCAATAGCTGTAAACAGTTGTGATAAACATTGCCTAAGATGATGAAACAATGTTCCCAACTTCAGGCAGAACTGTGAAGTGATACCTTATAGCAGCTAGACCAGAGACCTTTTATTCTTATTTTGGTCATTACTGCCTACATGGAAAAAATACGATTGATTACGTTAATTTTGCATTAGATAAATACATTTAAGAACAAGAAAAATGACCTTTTGCATCATTTGGAAATAGCCTAATAATTAATTTTACATTAAAACTTATTTTTTAAAAAAATGAAAGAAAGGCTCAGTCTATGATGCAACCTGTTTTGAAAATTTTGAAGATATTAGCATAGTATATTATTAAACCCTTAACTTAAAATTGTGTAAATAATGAGATGTTGACCGCATGAAAGAATGTATCAAAGCACAAATGTAATCCCAAATATTTAAGATTTAGGGTATGTTGAAAAACTATTTGGAAATGTGATAAAACTCTTTATCTGCAGCATAATACTTGTATGAGGTAAGTGAATTTAGAGAATTATTTATCTTTGAACCAGAAGTAAAGAATGAAGCAGCATATGTAAATAATAATGTTTCATTTGTCCTTATTAATTAGAATAGTATATGTTTGTCAGCTACTAGGTTGGTATTTCCATAGGTTGTGTCATGTTGTATCATTATGATATAGATGATTGTATTTTAAAACAAGAGTATTTAGAAACAGCTAGTGAAAAGTAAATTCACAGTGGTGACTGGTGTTGCACATTTGCTTTAAATTTATAATTTATTTAACCAATTTAAGAAACAAAATTAGACTTACATTTGCTTGTATTAGATGAATAGTGCTAGAATAAGAAAAGAAAACATGTTTTAAATTTAGTGCCAAAGGGTTTTAAGGACATTCGTTAGAAATTACTTTTGATTTTTATATCTTTTCACCCGTCTTGAACTTATTAAAAAACTAGCCATGTAATCTTTCAGAATTTTAAGCAAAAGAGAAGCACTGTTAGGACTTAAAGGTATAAGATTGTTTACACTTATTTTTATGCTAGCTAAACAACCCTGCATTACTGTCTTATTATGTCTTACCTAGTTTTACCATAAATACTGTTACAAAGTTTTCAATAAATTGACACAAGGTTCTGAGAGACATTTTAATATCTTAATAATTTGTGTAATGAATACATACCATTATTCAAAATGACCAGCTCAAGCATGCAGGCAGTTCTTAAGTGTTTGTGGCCACTAAGCAATTGCATCATGCAATACATGAATAACAATTTTTGGTCGAGAGTTTAGATCTGGACTACCAGAAGGCCAATCAGGTGGAAGTAAAGTCCAGCATATTGGTGATTAGCTAACCCAGACCACTGAAACTTTGCACTTGACACCTGCCTTTTCAGTTGGCTGTACTACAGATTAACAAATGAGGAATGCTACTCGTCACACCTTCTGAATCAATTACAAAGTAATATTAGCAATCAGTCCCAAAGAGATCATTTCTGGAGTGATTCACGGAATGATACCTAATCGTTTCATTGAAGTGTTACACAGATGGTAATATATGTTTACTAGGTGAAATTGAAAACTGAACAACTTCAACTGTTAAGCAGAGAATATTGCAATGTCACAACTGCAACTTAGCCTACATGATGCTAACTGTAGTGTAAAGTTTCAGCAGCCTGGATATGCTGCTGGGTTGTATGATTCTTGTCTGGACCCAATCATGAAAGAAGAGGGTTGGAGGAAGTTACCCTATCTGCCTCTCCAGCACTGTCTTCTGGTATACTTGACTGATGTTTTACTCCTTTCTTGCAGCTTATTTGTGCACTTGTAACTCACATCCCACTGTACCATGACTGATGCAGGATAACGGCACTTCTGGACCCTGGGAGACTTTTTGGAGCTTCTCTTGAACTTTTGGCATATACTCTTGTCATTTTGATTATTGAAGGCCTTCATAATGCTGAAAAGCTTTTCATCAGGGAAAAAGGGTTCAGTACTCATTGCTGTAAAGCACTGAAGTAAGAACTTTAGTCTAATGAATATCTGGCACTTCAATTAATTTATCAGGATGTGTCCTTTGTATCATTTATAGCAATCTCGCATGTCTTGAACATGAGAGACATAGATATTCTGGATCTTTTTAGTTCACTTACTGTCAATGAGTCTCCTTATTAGATTTCTGAGCACATGGGCTATCACTGCTTTAATCAATTTAAAGTCTGTATTGTGCATGGCCTTTCTTGTCTGGGGCACTCTTTCACATTTCTAGTGTCAATGAAACACTGAGTATTGTGCTATACAAACCTCAAACCTCTTGGACATTTTGAGTTCCTGCAGCACTTTGAAAATCTCAGCTGCTGACTTCCTAACTTATGCAATACTATAACAGCTAAACGATTTTTATAATTGCCCAGTTATTCATTCCCCCCCCCCCTTTTTATGGTGTTTAATGCCTGTTTGAACTACTGTGGCATCACATGTGGTGACACTGATGAATACATGAAATGAAATGATAAATTGGGGAAGGATTTTTTTTTTTTAAAGGAAGGAAGTGTTCGAGGTCTAAGCCCAGTTCATCATGAAAGCTACTACAAATAGCTTCCTGTTTCTGTAACTCAACTAACTTATGCCTCGGAATATGCTGCTATCTATGAGTAAAAGTACAGCCATCAAGCGTTGACAGTATTTATGGCAAGACTAGGTATAAAGTAAATAAATTTTTAGAAGAAACCATAATAGTTATATAACTTTCCCTGTCTAGCTATTAAAACAAAATCTATTCAAAATGCCTTAGCACATTCAATATTGCTTATTTGTTATTTAAGCATATTGTAATGGTGACTGACCCCTGTCTTCTGGGTATTCAGTAGCAAACTACTGATGAACTAATGGCAGGGGTTTAGTATGGGACAGTAATATTGAATCAGGGTGTTTTGTTTCATGAATTGTATTCACTAATTAATTACAAATAGTTTGTAATTTGAAGTAAAGGTGTTGATCATAATATATTGATTATAGCTGTGGTTCATCACAGCAAAAATTGGTCAGGCTCAAAGTGGAAATCATTTCGTATTTCTTAACATTTCAATAAATAAATAACATAAATTTAAAACTAATTTCGTGTCGGAACTAATACAGTGAAGCAAATAATATATTCTTAAATAGCTAGTGAATCTATGTAATACTCTTAACCTCCATTTACCATTGAATTATATAGAACATGTTTTACAGGCCTTTGCCCTCATCATCAGCTGTGAGTCAACTGCCAGATTAGTTGATGGTTGGATGAACTTGGTGTAGCTCTCATGGACATTTTATGAACTTTTGCATTATATCTGATGGTAGAAGTATCCAAGTGGTACAGTCAGATAGATAAATCAGCATTTGCACATCACTTTTGGAGAGATAAACATAATATAGAAATGGAAGTCAAATTACTAAAATTCATAGATAGACCTTTGAAGCTGGGAATATGGGAAAACAATTTATAAAAAAATATGAAGATAAGGTTACAAACTTCCAGATCCCAACAGAAGACAAATTAATCCAAAAGTTCATAAAATGTCCACGAGAGCTACACCAAATCCACCTAACTGTCAATGAATCTGGCAGTCGACTCACAGTAGATGATACAGGCAAAAGCCTGTGAAACATGTTCTGTATAATTCAATGGTAAGTGGAACATAAGAATATTTAATCAACTCACTACTATTTAAGAAAATAACAAATATATATATATTCATATTGCATTCAGGTAAAAACAATGAATTAACAAACATAATTGTATATGCCACACTCTTATCCAGATTTCGATTTATTGAGATAGGACAATAAGAAATTTCCAAACCCCTTAGAGAATGAAGTCATGGATAGTAAAGGATATACTGTAAAGCTAACAGTTTTTGTATGGATGTAAAGAACAATTATGCAATTTAGTTCAAATTGGTTGAATACTTGAAGCAGAACTTTGATTTTTCAAGGAAATATGAATTGAATTGAATCTGTCGTCTTAACACTCTTCATGCTTCACTAACCTTAAAAATATATGGAACCGGTTTCAAAGATATGTTATCTCCAAAAATTTTAAGGGAAGTATGTTTTGTCCAAATTTTAAAATAGCCTATAGGGAAAAGAAATGATGTGTCATGAAAAACAACCTGATATCAGATTTCATAGTCATATTTCCCACATATTTTGATATAGGGTGAAATCATGGGAGAATTGGAAATTTGCCACTTAGTTAAAAATGAGGATGGCCTGAAAACTTCTCAGTCTAACAATGATGAAAGAAGTTCTTAACTTCAACATTATTTTTATTTTTCAATATAATCTCCCTTAAGGTCAGTAAATTTATTGCAGTGATGCTCCAACATTATCTGTTGTTGAAGTACTTTTCTGAAAGATCTGCAAAATAGTGCTCTACAGCTGTAATCAATCACCTCTTGGTTTGATGAAAACTAATAACCAGCAAGGAAGAGTTTGAGCTTTGAGAACAGATGAGTGGGAAGAAACCAAATCTGGAATGTAAGGTGTATGCTCCAAGAATTTATACTGCAAATCTCTCAGTTTCCCCGTCACTAAAACACTTTTGTGAACATGTGCCTTGTCTTGGTAAAACAGTGTTTTTTTTTTCTGTAAACTTGGTCTTTTTTTCTCATGAATTTTTTCATCTAGTTGGTTTAAAAGAATGGAATAGTACTCTCCAGTTGTAGCTTTACCCTGCTGAAGATAACCAAATAGTAAAATTCCTTTAGTGTTCCAAAAGACTGATTCCATAACTTTTTCTTCATCTTTTTTGTAGTTGAATAACCAACTTTTGTCCTATTACAACTACAGTTTCGATTCTGGTGCGTGATGTTGAATCTTATGCACAAAATCAGTTCTGTTACTGGTAGCAAGTACAACACTCATCTTGCGTGGAAAATATAACCTACTCAATCCTTTGAAATACCTACAGCCTCAATAGTTTCACTCGCTTTTAATCTGTTGATCATCTTAATACTATTCATTCCATGTACAAGGGTTGGAGCATTGCTACTATATTTTTCTTCTAACAAGTGATGGTTCATAGAATGTCATATGTTATATGTCTCCAGAGAACCTGGCATCCATAGTATGTGGACCGCCATTAAATAATAATGTGATGTACAATTACAGTTACACAGTGGGTGATGGTATTTCAGTTGTAAGTCAACTACCATGGATATAATCTTGAATTAAGAGCATTTTTATATCAAAATAGCAGTTCTTCAGGGGAGAATACCACAGGGAGCTGATGGAAGATGTGGGGAATAATGATCTGTGTTGAACTACTGAATTTGAACAAGGGCATGACAATCAGAATGACCTGTGAGTGTGTATACTGATATGCACAGTGCAGTAATTGCCCATTTGATTGAAAGAGAAAGAAGATGGAAACTACTTGAGTTATAGGCAGAAATTGACATTAGAAACAAACTCTCTGTAAGATTTTACTAAAAGATCTTCACCTGCTTAAAGTTGCATTAAGGTGAGTGCCACATGCATTCACTGAAGTACAAAAGTGGATGAGCAGCATGATGCTGTAGTTCATTGATGTTTATAAATGTTTGCTCCCTTTCGTACCCAGTATATACTTGCTCTGCATGCATGCGCTGCCCATTAATTCATATATTTCAAAGTTGCAAACTGTTTGCCATGCATCAGTATCCTCAGAATTTATTTTCTGAATCTCATAAAAAATCCTGTATAATCTAATGAGCTGGTCAAGAAGATTCACTCCCCATTGCCTGGTTGTAGAGCTTCACAACCTCTGGATGCTACGTTTTTGAATTTATGTCCCATCGATCAACAGCATCTTTTCTCCCAATCCCAAATGCTACTGTTCTGTTATCTAGCCACTTTGTAAGCACATCTTCACTATCTCTTCTGACAACCTGGTCAGAGAATTATCTTTTCTTCTCTCTCATTTCTTGTCAAATTAGGTGAAAATCAGTTATGAACTGTATCAGCTGTTAAAATATTGTTTTAGAACCTGGAGAAAGTGTTATGATGAAAAGTAATTGTCATAAAACAGTTTTTTTCCCTTTGTTTTATATTCTATTGCATAGGTACAGAATCACTGAAGCTCCTAAACTGAACATTTACTTGTTCTGTTCATCAAGCTCAGTGAAATTTCCTTGATAAATTACTAAATCTTAAACAATCTCATTATTTCCAGCCAACACAATAATTGTTATTTCCCATGGTTATGGTTTATGTTTCAAAGCTACTTTGTTCCTTTAGTGGAACAATCTGTTTATAAATAAATATATTCTTCTTCTTATTGTATTATACAAGGGGCAAACTTTGTACAAATTGTTACTGTAATTTTCAGGATGATCTAAATTATTTATAATGTGTAGATTATTTTGAGGTTGAAAAAATTCTGTCTCTATTCATGTAATCTAGAAACAAATAAATTCCAATAAAAGAGTCTCAAAATATATGAACTTGATGAAATTTCAGGTTCCAAATAGTTGTATGTAATCCAGTCAGTGATTAAAAAAAAGAATGTATTGATCTTATTGTGAAATCTGTAGATTGTGGACTGGATACTATAGGTATAAATCTGTAGGAATGAATGAAATTAAAATCAATGACAGTGCAAATGAGCTTGGAGTTGCCCTAAAGGGCACCTGGCATTCATCTTCTCTGGGGAGGGGAAAAAAAACTTACCCATATTTGAATGCAGGATCTCCGGTCAGATGTTATCACTAGACCACAAAGGCAGTCTCAGTGATTTTATTTCACTTGAATTAGTATTTTTGAAATTTATTTCATCAGACCGCACTGTATAAATATTTGTGTATTTTGCAAACTTTTCAAATTTCTCATCTGTATTGTATTTCATTAAAAAGTTTACAGGATAATCCTCACAACCAGTGCAATCATTTTTGAATGGAATGACTGGAACAAAGAAAGGTTGATACCTGTATTGAATTTCATTTTGGGGTCAATCCTCATTACTAGCTAAAGCTGTCCCATCAGTCCCCAAATGTGCATGGTCATCATCTTCTTTCTTACCTTCAACCTCCTCTCATGTGTTACAATTTCTACATATGCATTATCTTTCATCAAACCTGTTACTTCCTGTTGGATTAACAGAAAATCATCCTTGGCTGAAGTTTTTGGACAAAATTAACTTTATGGCTCTGCAAAACAGCTGTAGGAATATCTTCAAAAGTTTCTCCATCATCTGATACAGCAATATCAGAAACATTTCCATTTTGAAGCATTTCCAAAACCTCCTTGACATCAGCTTCATTTGAAAGATTGTAGAATTTTCCACATTTTTCTACAACGAATAAAATTAACGAGTAAATTTTAAGAGATTGCTATGGTATTTTATGTTACAAGTAAGGAAGCATAAACATAACCTCAAAATCTGTGAGGTATAATTTGGTCAAAGAAAATATTGGAGTTATTTGAAAGAAAGCTATTTTTAAACTTTATCAAGTCTGAAAATTCCTCATATTTGTTTTATTGCAATATATTCCATTGTATTATATGAGTACAACTCATATATTCTCAGAATCAGTAGGAAAAATACAGTATTTTTGCTAATGTAGCTAAATAGGATGAATCTATGCATTTGATAAGCTATTAACAGTTTGAAAAATCATAAAACTGTTATCAGTATAATTTATATTTGCTTCAGAAAAAATATAAAATACTGTCTAGTCCAGATGTCAAAATTTTTAACATTGAGTTTCATTTACTCAAGTAGTTGAAATAAATTTGTATATTTATATTTTATTATATCATCACTATTAGATTGTTGTATCACTAATATTTTTGATGCTATAGCGGAGTAAATTATTATAGAGCCTTTTGACTTGAACAATTAGCCACCTCAGGAAGCTCATTGGGCTTTGATGAAAACATTTTCAACTCTTTAATTCACAATTATCCACATCAATCAACCTGAGAATTAGCAGATGTGATGAATTATGACCTGTCAACCTTTGTGCAACATTTGCATTCCATGGGCAAGGTTAAAAAAATCCATTGTATGATTACTATATGCTTTAATTAAAAACTATAAAAATCAACAGGTGGCCTCATTGCATCTGTACCTGCTCATCACTGATTAACTCATGAATAATGTTGACCATTCCTATCCAAGATTAGCATTGGAGAGAGTTGGATAATGGAGGGAATATATTACTGATTAATTTCTGTATGTTATTCATCTTGAATAAAAGCTTTATCACAGCCAAAAAAATTAATCGAACTTATGATCACCTTGATTATTAACAAAGAAATATGACTACCTGAAAATCCTGGTGATAAGTGTTCTATGGTGAATGTTTTGAAGCTTGCTTAATCTGTCGCCAGGTGGCAGAGTTTGTAAGTGATTTGCATGAACTAAATGTTAGAATATTCAGTCTGAAAAGTAAATGAAATCGTTTGCTATATGATAAAATCTGCATCCTATATTTGATAGCAGATCTGAAAGGGTTAATCTGACTGGAAGAGAGGCCTTAGAAATGAAATAAACAAGAGAGGTTTTCAAATAAACAAGACTTGGAATCCATTATTAGTCAATAGACAACGTCTGCATCACAAAGCTCCGAACACACCTAATACCTCCCACTTTCAATGGTTCTGTACCTCTGTCTCTCTAGACATTTCCAATACACAAATTATGTTAACTGTATATTAATTACACCAGCGACCATGACAAAATAGCCTAATAAAGTTCATAATAATGCTGGCCATAAAGTCTAAAGAATGTTATAATGAATAATATGTTATAGAAAACTATTAACTATTATTAAACTATTTGAAACGATTTGATATCTTGGTATAATTAATGCTTAAGACAGATGTACCTAAGTAAAAAAATACTTATTTGTCAATTGCATGTATAGTCAAGGCTGATAACTTTTCAGACTGTCCTCAATAGCATATCAAAATGGAAAGAAAAACCATTATAACTATAATTGCTGGACATTAATCTAATTGAGAATATGTGGCATATTTTAGAAGAAAACATCAGAAAATAATTCAGTCACAAATGTCTTAAACATTAGAGGCAAAATACAAAAGAATTTCAAGAGAAATTAAATAAAAATTGCTGACATCAATTTAGGAAGATTTCAGCAAATCATAAGGAGAAAAGTGGAACTGCCAAATACTAAAGATCAAATATAACTTCTAATTAATAGATCCTGAATGTTTATGACATGTCATAAGTCATCTTAATAAGCATGATTCCACCAAATCTAATTAAACTTATGTGCATTTTTAATTGGTCATATAATTCAATTTTTTAGTTTTATTCTTAGTTTTTTATTTGTTCATTTGTGTCATATTTTATAATTTTTTTTTCTTTTTTATGCACTTGTTTACAGTCTCAGAGATTAATTTTGCTTACCTAAATTGTTCTTGTAATTTCTCAGAATTTATTTTTCTAAATATACTTTCTCAAAATATCTCTTTTTGTGAATAAGGAGGATAAGCTGTATGAATGAATGTTTGTTTCTACACATTACAATTACAATTTTACAATATTTCCTTAATCCTTGAGTGCTTGTTAATTCAGGATTAACAACTAACATCCCTGTTATTGTGTACATGGATCCTACATCACTCCAACTATACATATTATCAAGAGAACTTACAATACTTTTCCTAAAGGTGATCATCTTCCCTCTTGTTACCTTATTACCATCTTCCTTTGCCTTGTTCACTTTCCTCTACCACTTTTCTTTTACTTTCCTTACAAAATCCCCAAACTGATGCAAAAGTTCTTTTCTGCTAATCCGAAAAATCTTTAATGCCAGAATTTCTGCCTGCAAGTTATCACATTTCTTGTTCATATTTCCTCTCTCCATCCTTCGGTTTTTGTACATTATAAATATACAGTGCAAGTTCTTGTCTACCTTACCACACAGTGGGCACAATTCTTTGCACTTTTATCCCATCTAGTATCTTTGTTCCTGTTCTTGCCCATGCCAGGGTAAGTTGTATAGAAAGAGATACTTTAGCAACAGTCAATGAAGACAAGCCTAATGAATTGAACTTATTTCAAATATAATATTTTTTTCATTATGGGTAGTGTGGAGTGTTATCTTTTTAAAAGTGTGTCAGAAAATGTTAGATTATAAATGCTTGCAATATCTAACATTTTTAGATCATGATCATCCAGGTCATGCTGATTAATGCATTCTGTAATATTTAAGAAGAATACCTCATGACATAAAACTTTTTAGTTTTTTGTTAAATATCTGCTTTTTACTTAGACCTTTACTTTATGTTTTGTAAATAATGTTTAAAATAAAATATCTAACACTGATGATTCCATTTATTTATATATATTTTGGCAAATTCAACTGTGCAAGCATGTGAAATACTTTCTGGAGTTACAGTAGGCTACCTTGCATCTTCTATTATCATATTCTCCACTAGAGAAATTTACATGCCACTTCTCTCCTTATCTTTAAAGGATATTTTCCTGCTCTTAAACTTGGGGGTTAAGAAGAACAAAAGTTTTCTCTAATAGCTGTGTCAAATGCTCAGCAACTTATTTAGCCTGTATTTATAAAGTCAAACAAAATCATTGCAGGAAAATGTCCCTCTCAAGCTCCATTATATACTTGAAGGATTTGAATTATAATTAAGAAGGTACAGCTAAGGGCTGACAGAACTAAATCCATCTTGTTATTGATAGGGCATCTTATTCCCAGATTGGTGTGAAAACTTATTTAATGACCCTTATAAAGTGCGTCTCAAAATTTGTATCTAAATTGTCATAAAAAATGAATGAAAGAAATAGCTGCATTTGGAACAATAACTTTTGCAATGTATTTTTGCCAAATAAAGTAAAAGTTTTGAGACAGCCTTGTAATGTAACTTTGGGTACATTATACAGTGTTTTAGAATTCAACTGCACTGATTTCAAGAATTTCAGAGAGATAGAAGACAAGCATTTTGAGATAGGAAATGTTGTCTATGGATTCAAAACTTCCTCCACCAGAGTAAAAAAATCTAATAAGGATGGAACCATTGATTTGGTTTTACTTGATGCAATAAATGTAGACTAGCATTGCGAGGAAATTTGTTGCTACTCTACAGTGCAGTGATAACTTTTAGTACATAATTAAGCTGTAGTTGTGTGATTAGCTTGAAAAATTAGTGAAAGAAATATTAAACAATACCAGAAAATAAGCATTGTGAAATACCTATTCATCTTCATAAAGATTGTTTGTCATAATCATTGTTGCCTCTTTTTCACCTTTGAGTGACGAATCCAATTACAATAACTGTTGAAACTTATGACCTCTAACATATATGCTCTGGTTCACCTGTCTTCTTCTACCTGTTTCTCTGACATTTAACACAAGAAATAGTAGACTATCAGTCTTCAGCTTATGCAGGCATTGCACAAACTGGAGCATGCACAGTATTATGATGGAATTTATTTTCAATAGATCTGTAACTGTTTTTGACATTGTCAAAGAAAAGAACAAAATTAGATAATACATAGACTTAATTCTTATTATGTAAATAACATTACCAATATGTTTAATACACAAAATGTAGCGGAACAGTAAGACATACTTTTATTATTGAAATTAAAAACAAAAACAAAATAAAAAAAAAACAAAAACAAATTACATAAATTGTGCATTTATGTTCGAAAAAATAAAAGAAAGGTGTTGTGAGACTTCAACTGGTCGTTTTATTTTATATTTTTTGTACTGACCTATCTAATCATATGTGAATGGCTACCAAACATAAGCTTAGCATACATAATTAAAAGTGGCCACGTATTAACACTTGCAATGCTTTGCTGTCTTCCTGTACAACCTGTCTATCCCACAATTATCACTAGGAGTAGTAGGCTGTCAGCCTTCAGTATATGTAAGCACTGCACACACTTGAGCATGCACCATTTTATGATAATCAGAGCCTGGAAGCTCAGGCAATTATATTGGATAAAATAGGCAGGAAAACACTTAAAATACTGAAAATAGGTGTTTAACATACTTAATTTCTTTATCAATTAAAGTACTTAAGCTTACTTTTCTTGGTGTGAGCAACAAGATGTTTTTTCAAGGTGACTGTCATAGTCTGCTACATGTCAGAGAGAACATTTTTCATCATTCAAAAAGAATGTTCTACTTCTACTGAAATGATTGGAGCATATTTAAAATAAGCTATTTCAGAAAGGCTCCTACCAGTTACAACAAAACATTTGTCTTTCAGGACATCATGGAAATGTTGATCAAGACAAAGTAAAGTAGTTTTGAATAGTCCTTGCAAATAAGCAAAAGATGTGCAGTGGTTTCTGGTCGAGTTAATTTTCTGTTTGTGTTTATAGGGGAATCAGGCTAGTATCTCTCTTACTTCCATACTGAACACATTGTAGGGACGGTTTATTGCAAAGCTGTACCGCTCTTATCTTTCTTGTTTGCAATTGTTTGTTACATTTATGCAGCTGAGAAGTTACCCCATTACAAATTTCCTAGAATTGTCTTGCTCAGATCAACGCAATATCATTTGCCAGGACTATTCAAAACTACAGCACTTCCCTCATCCTTTCTATTTCCTGGTATTTGTATGCCTGAGTAACTGTGCATTCCTTTCACTAATGAAAGTTCTGCTATTTAAAGAACTTAAGTTGAGTGGAAGAGAAAGTTTTTGACTGCTTGAAAAGAAATACATGTATGACAAGATTATGAACAGATTTTTGTGAGGTGAGCATGTCATTTAATTTTTATAACTTTTTTCACTATGATATATTGAAATTCTTTATATACCTTTTAAAATGTATAAATAATCAGGAAAAAAATTCATAATGATCCAAAACAGGCAAAAAGGTGTTAAACCTTAAAACAGACAACAGAAGTCAAAATAGACAAAATAAAAACTGGCCATACTGAGCCCAAATTTGCAGAAACATGTTCATTTCTATCTGACACTTAAATATATCCACCCAGATAGAAAATACATTTTGCCTAGCTTTTGCTCTAATGATAATTCTTATGTAAGTAATTCAATATCAGTGCATTTAATGCACAAAATTTATAAAAGAGATAGGCAAATCTTTATCAGCTGGCCTAAAATCATAAACTGAAATTAGATGTGGTGCAATGACTATATTAGCAAAAAGAAAGGGGTATTAAGGAAATCCAACAGACTTTTTGTTTGTACAGCCTATACCATGCTGACTGAGCTAAATATAAAATGGACTACCATCTTCTGATTAATTTACATAATCAAAAGTGCACTACACTGTAATCAGATGGCATGCCTACCCTTGCTGGAAGCAAATTGTTGCCAAAACAGCAATGCCTGTATCTTTGACAATGTCTTGCTAAGGGAGCAGGAATGAAAATGTTGGTTGATAAATCAGAAACATGCTAGCTTTAATATCAGCTTATCACTATGACAAATTTTCATCATTTCTATGTAACTTCAAACTTTGGCCCCAAACACTGTAGATTCCTTATCTCCAAATATTTATCTATGTTCACTCTGCTGTCCTTGGAATCTGTGCAGTTGAATTCTGAAACACACTGTATGTAATATAGGATAGGAATGGTTTCAAAGTAAGATGGGTATTTTGGAAAATATGATAGTATGAAGTTTGTAGTGTAAAATGATTGATGTTGATAAATATATATATACGCTGTATTATTTAGTCATTTATTCAGGTGAAAATATTTAGTACAACATGTGCTGGTAGATAAATTCTTTCACTATATTAACATCCTTAAATTCTGATCTTTTGAAGATCCAATCCTGGGACACCAACACAGCCACGGAGGCCGGACTTTATTGGTGTGTCAGCAGTAGGACCTCCATCGTCATACTACGACTTCCAGCAGCATTCCCACCAACAACAGCAAGCACCCCGCATGGCCCCTCCAGCATATGGTAGTCCCCAACGTCGTTTCCTGTCAGAAGGGGAGTTGGTGAGGCAGGGAACTTCAGGTGGTGAATTAGCATATGCTCGCACCAATAATACAGTGGACAACATTAGGGAATTAGCTGGCTCTCCCCAGCGAGGAGTCTACATGTGGAAAGATACTTCTCCTGGAGCTTATGGTGGTAATGGTGTAGCTCCAGGACCCTTGCATCATCATCAGATACCAGCTCAGCAGCACCAGCGTTCGGGTCCTAGCTATGAATATTACCGCTCGAATCCCACGAGTCCTACACAGCAACAGCAGCAACAACAATCACAGCAACAGTTATATGGAGGTCAGAGGGGACCTCCTGGCATGTCATATTACCCTCCGGTAAGGGGTGGAGTTCCCGTATATCCACCTCCTCAGTCGCCGCAGATAAAGCGGAAAACAATGGCCACACCTACAACTCCAACATCTGGACCAGTGGGTGATGGTGGTCGACGGCCCAGTCCAGGGTCACGTCGTCCCATGTCATTTGTGCGTGCCCTTGAAATGACAGACTCAATAGAAATGGCTGCAGGGGCCTCACCCTCTGGTGCGGACCATCACAGAGGACTTGTAGCTGTAGGAGGACCCATGGGAGGTACGCCCACGTCTGCCCTGCAGGATCCCCACCGCAGTGCCACACCAACTCCAGACCGTGCTAGTGTTTATGATATGAACTACGAAATTTCAGTATAGGGAAGGCTAGTCATGGGGTCGCGCTACCCGCGAAATAGGACGTTGCCCCACCGCAGAAGTGGTCATGGCTACCTTGCTGCAGGGGCCAGAACATTCCCCATGGCACGTGGCAGCAGAGGGTACAGGCCTCCTCCATACTGATGTAGTTCCCTCCTCCTGAAATCATATGGGACCCATAGACGTTTAGGACTGACTGTGCTAGCCTAGACGTGGAGGATTTTACTTCCTTTTAATTGACGAGCGGAGAATGATCTCCTCATAGCATTTTATATATATATAAAACGTGTCGTACAAAGAACTAGAAGAGGGAAGAGGCTGGTAGTCTTTTTATATATATATAAGGAGAGAGTAATAAAATTGTCCTGCTAAAAATGTTGTCTTGGGTGTGTGTCAGTGGAAGTTGATAGTTTACCCCAATCTTGTGCAGAAGTTTTATGAGTGACTCTTGAAGCATAAATAAAATTAACTGGGTAGCAACATGGCTCTCAGTAGTAGATCTGGCATGTTGAAATTTTTTTCCCGGCTGTTAAGAATCAAGGTGTTTTGCAGCAGTTTAACTCTGTGGCTGCTGCCATGAGGACTGAAGAGAAAAAAGTATAACTAAAACAAATCTTAGATAAAGCCCTAACTGCCTCTTAAAATTATATAACATTGCCTGTTTTATTTGTAAATGGACAGTGGTTGGTTGTCTGTCTTGCAAGGCTGGAGGTTAATATTATGTGTATAATTTGGGTTATAACTGCAATTTCATTGTGTATTTTAATACATTACAACTTCCTAGTAACCCCAAGTATATATAATATTGCTTCTGCATGAAGAATGAGTACTTTTTTTATCCAAATAATTTCTGGCCTTCAGTACTTAAAGAATATATTCCTAAAGCACCATTCTGGCAGTGGTTTGGTTCCAGCGTTTATGTGCAATGTAAGGAAGTTTTAATTGTTTACAGGTGTCTTCAGTCATAATAGCTTGCCACTTAAGTAAAAATTTGCATTAGGTAAAAATGACAATATTTTTAAAAATATTTATTTTTTGAGATAATGGGTCTTTAAAGAGAATAGTTCTAATAGAGAAGTGTTATTTGTTTAATAAGGCTAATCATTATTTAGTGTCTAATTTTTTGTTGAACAGCATATGCCATGCTGTTTAACAAAATGCCATTAAGAATTTCATTATTTCAGATATCTTTTAAAGTTACTGCTGAATACCAATATGAATTGAGGGTAGATTATATTTCTATTTCAGTCTGTCCACTTTTAGCAGGCTTTTTATTTTTTATTTGCATTGCTAATAGGGAAGAATGTTTATACGTGAAATATATAAATATGAGTTAAGACAAGGGAGTAAGTTGATTTTAGTTCTGTGTAAATCTATTGTTGATCTTTTAATAGGTGTTAGGTGTATTTCTTTTAACTTTACTCTGCATGTAAATAGAAAAAATCATATGCTGCTGTGTCTCCTTCTTCAGATTGGCAAAAGCTGTTCGCATCATAGTTGTGGCTTGTTGAGCACATCATACAACCTAATAGATGATGTAGTTAAAAAAATATGGCAAGAAGCATGCAAATAAAGTTATAAGCTAAAACAGTGAACTGTGTTAATGAACAAACTGAATACTTTCTCTGTTCTTTTCACCAAGTTTGAGTGATGAGCAAATTAAGTAATCAAGTCATACATGCTCAGATCATACTGAAGCAAGCTTCAAGCTTAACCTGAAAAGTAATCTCCCACCTTGTAGTTCATGATAATGTGCTGCATGAACTCCTAATGCATCAATCATTATTTAATCATCATACTTCATGTTTTAATGAAAATGAAAATTTGCTGGCATCCTTTAAATTTATAAGGTAAATTATTATGTTAAACATTGAACTTGCTTATATCATAAAAAGTTGTTCTGTGCATACTAGCCATTGAGGGATGGCAAAGAGCACCTGGTCTGCTGACATCCAGAATAAGGTAAAGAGAAACACAGTATAATAATCATAATCATGAATAATACACAAAATCCCATGGTTTTATTCGGAGGATTTGATATTGGGATTTATTACAGGAAGAGAGTTAAAATTAGCATTGAAGGAAGTAGATTAATAGAATGATAGGATGAATATATTATGTTGTATTTTTAATATTAATCTCTTTGATGGTAAAAAGTTAGTTAAAAGCATAAAATTAGTATATAATGCTTAAATATTTAACTATGGGGAATCATTGCCTTAGTTAATTCCATGGGTCATCCTATTTTATTACCATTTATTAATTTCAAATCCCAAAGACTTCATTTCCATAAATATTGTAGGAATTGGATTTAGTTATGAATCTGAATATGATTCAATAGTAATATTTAAGAAAGATGGGAATTTTAATAAAATGAGAGGACAAAAGAGGGGAAGAAATTATTAAATAGTATGAGATGGGTTATATTTGGGAGTCAACACTGATGGGAAATAAAATGGGAGAATCAACAACAAAGAGGAAAAGGCTGTTGGCATCAGAAAAGGTTTGTATAAAGCTCCAGAATTTTAAATGGTTAGAAAGGGCATATAATATGATAGCTTTAGCTTGAATGCTATATGGGAAGTTATAGATTTGGAACTTAAGACAAGTTCGTAAGGTTGCGAACGGCAGTAGTAAAATTGCACAAATGGAAATTGGAAATGGGATGGTTAGCAAAGAAAAGGTTGCTTATGTAGAGAGCCTTAAAATGCTAGTACATAATTTTGAAGAGATAAGAGAGAATATTTAAAAAAAAAAAAAATTTAGAAAGTCAAGAAAGGGTTTTAAATAATGGTGGAGCAATTTAGAAAATTGGGGGAGGGGGGGGAATGCAAAAGGAAGGGGAGATAATTTGAACTTATTGAGAAACAGAAATATTTGATCAGTATTTGTTTATTAATTGCATGGTTTTCAATTTTTAACTAAAATTTAGACTATTTCTGATTGCTGACAAACTAAAGAGTATTTAGGAAAGAGGAAGTTATATGGATAAGGTGAATAGCTTGGCTTGGATGTAGGTGAAAAGGACAAAAGGACAATCTTTATAATTATAAGGTGCAAAGAACATGCAGAACAGATATTATAATGTGACAGTAAATTATTGGAGGGGAAAAAATTACAAAATTGGAATCGATTAAAATGGCTAGAAGAATTGCCATTAACACTAGAATCACCAGAACCTCTAATGCTCTTAAAACTGCTGCTGTAATCATTTAGACTGCAAATGTTAATATATATTAAATACATTTATTGCTATCTCTATGCTAAAACAAACATAATTCTCTCACTTTGCAACATATTTAACAGGGAATACATAGGAAAGTAGTGCAATAAACAGCCTATGGAAAGCCTTCTTTATTGGCACATTGTTCATAGTGTATGTAATGCCAAGGCCATTTCCCATTATGTTTAAATAAGATTTACAAAGTCATAATATAATATGATATGAATGCTTTAAATTTATATTCAATACAAATGACTTTTCCTGCTTATTTTACACAAACATGCTTTCTGCATTTATTGCAGTTTGTCTTTTTCGACATTTCTTTCTTTGGCACTGCTGTCTATGAGTAAATATTTTTGAGTTGCTCCAAGTTGTTGCTCATCTTCCCCATTTCCTCTATTCTATTTGTTTGATATCTAGTTTACATATATTTTGTGTGTAGTTCTGTGAGTTTTCAGATAAAATATTTGCAACTTATTCTTCTTCCTGTTATTGCCTTGAAAATAATCTATGAATTAATGGCAGCTAAGCCGAGGATGTTGTGGAAAACGTGCCTGTCCACCGTGTTCCAAAAGGAACAGAATATTTTCTTGCCATCTGGTCCATGACATCATTTATAACTTTGTTTTGTTCTGGAAGCTAATTGTGTCTAGAAGCCATTTCCTGTTATTCTATATCATAATGGCTAAATGCAGCAAACTGTACAGAAGAAAAAAAAAATTCTTTCTTTTCCATGTATAAACAGTCGGGATAGTGCCTGAATTTTAAGAGAATTGTGATATTTAGAGAAGAGTTTTCTTGTATTTTATATCAGAAATTTCCCCAATTTTTGAGTCAGTTTATATTGTCTGATTATAATAACAGTAATAGTAATGATAAAACTCTTACAATACACTGCTGTAACTCGCAACAGTCAATATGACTGCTTGATGGTTTTAAGTGTGAACTTCAGGTGTGTTGACAATTGATTCATTGTACATAAATAAGAGTTTCAGAGCCAGAATGATATAAGAAACAATTTAGAAAAAGTTACAAATTCACAATAAAATAAAATTTATGGCAGCAAAAGCAGTTTAAAAATTATAAAGCACTCAAAATGACTGCTTGGCAATTCTAGTGTTAAAGAAATGCTTAATAAAAATTATAATAGAAGAGAGCAATTTCTATTTAAAATAAAATAAAAAAAATTGAAATGAATAATAAATAGAAAGGGAGGGGTGCTATTGTTCATAAATTCTGTGACTGGTAAACCGCATATATTATTTAAATTATATTATGTACATTACCTAGTTGAAAAAATATTCATATATAATTTATATTTTTGATTTTATTCTTTATTTTGTTGAATGGAAATAATGGATTAATTTTACTTAATGGACAAAAAATGGTATATAATTGTATGTAAAATATTGCCATTGCAAAGCATAAATAAGTTTTATTAGCATATTTTTCATACATTTTTTCTGTTTTTCTCTTGGTGTTTAAGGAATAGCTATGAATGAGTGAAGACATCTGTTATTTTGACTTTTTCCTTTGATTATGTATATTATCTTCAGCACACTGTTGCATACTTCCTTCCTCAGAAACTTATTTCATGTCAATTATTAATGCAGTAAGTACAAACTATTATTAATATTAGCTATAGTTCCTCTTGTCCCTGTATATTGCATATTTCCCAGTATAAAATGTAGAAGTAAATTATGAAAGAGGAGATTTGTGTATGAGATTCTTAACTGGTTCATCTGCATAGTATTTGCATACAAAACAGCTGTTTGAAAAGCATTATACCAACACGAGCTGCATATGGCTCAGTTAAGTTTATCATCCTAATTATTATTACTGTGAAGATGATAGTTTTACTACCTGTACGATTGTGCATGTGAAACAATATACTTATTGAATAAATATTCTCAGAAGCCTTAGAAAATGAGTTTGTATGTAAAATAGGTGTCCCAATCTTACAAAATTGATCCTTGCCACTCTCACGGGGTTTTGTGTCTCAGCAGCTGGACATGCCACAGATGGCTGTGCCTGTACTTTGATATGATAATTTAGGTGGAATTATGCCTGGCCCAAAAAGAATGCAAGCTGGGAATTAATTAGCCTTTAAGACACTAATGAAAGAAACCAATCATAATAATGGACACATTATGTTTGTAAGATTTGAGTTTTAACAATTTTGTTGCTGTATATACAGAAGACACTGAAATCCCAACTTGTGCTAATTTCAGTAGTGATTTTATTGGCCAACGTACAAGATTTGCACTGACTTTGTGTAATTTGTCTTCTGTTAAAACTGTACGTCTTCACATGTATCAACCCAGTAGTATCAAATTTATTCACAAGATCATGATTGCAGTTAAGAGAGGAAGCAATTGCTCAGGGAATTCCAGAATAAATTTCTCATGAAATATGAGCTGGTTTGCATTTATAATAACATTTACACACAAAAACATGTCACTTTAAAGTCTTTGGAGACAAATGTAGACTGGTGACTGCTCAGAAGTTGAGAACTGCGCGATCCTGTGTATGGAATTGAGCTGCCTTGGCCAAGACATAAAACCCTGTGTAAGCAATAAGGACATATTCTAGAAGCCTGGTATAAGAAGCCAAAACAATTGTAGTACTGATATTCCTAAACTGAATTTGTATAAGTAGTCGTTTCCAATATTGCATTACATCAGCAATTAGATTCCCACCTACATTGTATTTTGCATTTTATTGCATTTGATTGGGGTACCTGTATTACAAGTAAATATAGCCCTGACTCAAAACACACTGTTTGTTTAAAGCACTCTTTAGTTAAAAGCAAAAGCTCCTTTCAGAATACATGGTGCTAATGAAGAAAAATTATTTAATTATTTCTAATTAAAAGTTTGAAGGTCATTGTTTTAATATCCAAATGGCTTGGAAAATACAGCAACATTTATTTTCTTAGAGCATATTTCATTCCTGTGATTTTCTTTTGAATATAAAATTGCCTAAAAGGTAGATGTTAAAAAATTAATCGAGGATAAAACGTATAAAAAGGATTTTTACTAAGTATATTATAGTTTACATTAAAAGTAATATAGTGCTGATGCATATTATTGCATAAAATTTTAGTACAATTAAAGCTCATTTTGCACTTATGTAAGGAGCAGATTAATAAGAGGCAGTGAAATGGTTATGCATATACACAAAAGGTTCTGCAGTTTAAATAACTATTTGTCATTAAATGTGTACCTCCTTTAAGGACTTCTTCCTAATTTGAGTAAAATAAGAGAGGAGGGAAGGTTTACTAACAAATTTCTCAATTCTGAGGAGTGTTCAGCAATGTTAATATGCCTTTCACATATTTGTGCTTACAAGAGTTACTCTGCATCTAATGTTTTGCTTAATCTGCTAAATATTTTTGTAATGGTTGTACCTTGAATATTTGTGGTTTATTGACTTATAGTAATTAGTTAATATCGCTGATCATTCCACTGCCAGCAGCTCTGTAAAGAAATGTGGGAAACATTCTATCAGATTTAAAGGAAGAAATATTATTTTTTATTGTTGTTGGTAATAGTGTGATAGGATATAAAAGCAAAAAATTAATTTGTTAGTTTTTCTAGAATAATTTATTTTTTCAAAGTTCCTGTAAAAGCATACTTATTGATGCTGACTTGACAAAAGTTTGAAAAACACGGTGCCATTTGTAGACGTAATCATTCAGTTGAAAGGCTAGCACTCCAGAATAAATGCTGTCACCTGGTCAGTAAACAAGGTTTTTGTTTGAAGTGCATCAGTTTAAAAATATTACATTAAAATTCTATTTTCATAAGATATCCCATAACATTCCCATGTGTTGTAAGAAAAAGGTTACAAATTCATGCAGTATTCCCCAACTGATTTAAAAGGAACGTATAAGTTTAAATGCCAGACCATGCATGAATGGTGCTATTTTTGTTTTTGTGTGATACCTATATATTTAAAATCTCTCAAGTCCACAAATATTTGTATACATGGCCTGTTGTAACACAGTACATTCAGTTACACATGAACGCATACCAACTGACGTTGCCAGGAAGAGCATAGGTGCTGGCAGCAGATTCTAAAGCTATAAACAGGGTGTTAATTTGTCCAGTAATTTTACATTTTTGAAGAAAGAATATCAACGTGTTTGTGTGTATTGATGTGTAACTTGAGAACAGAAAAATGTTGAATTTCTCTGCATAATAACGTAATCTGCATGTAAAGTTAAGAATGTTTCATTTTCAAATTATTTGTTGAAATTTATATTTATGCTTTGAATTCAAAAAAGTGGATATTTAGCAATCTGTAATATAATCACTATGTCCATTAGTTTTATAAAAACTGAAATTATTAAATTATCTTACTGCTGATGGTAAACAGGTAGATAAAACAGTCCATCCTTAAAATACATTACTGCCATGTATGGGTCTTAGGTTGAGGGACAGTTAATATACTTGCTTTAGATAATGAAGAAATGTGGAAATCATTATTCAGGAGAGCCAGTATAAATATTTAAAAAATAAAGCAGAATGCATATTTAACTTATGACCATGTAATATAAGGTATTCAGGAGCATAGAACAAAGTAATATTTTTATAAATATAATATACTGTAAATTATACTGTTGCTCGAAATATAATTTTGATTAAGAAATTAACATTTCTGATAAAATTCTTGTAACACTTGTGAGATATCAAAATCAGCAATGATCTACTATTTTGTGTTATATTTAAATTTATAGGTTATATCAGTTAAAAATCTATGAAATTATGATACAAATTAATACCTGTAATTAATTCAGAAATGATACAATTTTCCGCTTCAGGCAATCACATTTGAATATATAACCAAATTAAATTAAGTAAGAGTTGCATGCAAGGCAGCCTGGTGTTTTTTTTTATTATTATTGTTTATATTTTACTTTCTTTCTGCTGGATTTTATAAAAACAGTTGTCTTCCTAACAAGGGAACTGCCCCAACTGGGTAAGCTTGATTATGATAAAAATTGACAACCACCTTATTTAGATCTACAAATAATGTGATAATGTCTTGCTTGTTTGTTGTTGTGACAGATTGTATTGAACTTTATCTACTCATGTCCGCAGTGTAATGTGTTCTACATTGATCTGTCGTATCCTGTGCTAATGGGATTTGCTTTTGGGTCTGCCATTGATCATTTATGATATTCATCATCTATACTAAATCAATATCAGATTACGGTCTTATTAAAATTTATTATAACTGGATGACTGCCCTTATATGTATATAGTAATGTGGATTCGGAACAAATTGGTCTTGGCAGAGCATTTTTGAACAGTACAGACATTTTATAAAGGCTGCATCTTCACATTCTTCCTTGCCACGTACACTTGTTTTTAAAATAGAGCATAGACAAGTGGTGCTGACGTCTACAAAATATTGAATGAGCCCAACCTTTATCTCAAATATGGAAATTCAAAAATCAACGTCACTCAGAATCTGGGGCACGAATACAAAGAAAACATTCAGAGGCCAATAACTGAAACTGATATTAAACACTTATTAGAGCCACGTGTCAAAACATCAATGTACAGGCTAATTCAGATCATTATTTAACTTTTCATGATCAATTTAATTAAGCTTGACTTTCTATTAGGAATAAATCCGATGTCATTTGCCCTGGCAGTTGACAAGCTCCAAATTCAACTTTGTGGGCATATCTCCCTTGACCGAACAGCAGAGCTGAAGGCATCATTCCACCGCTTGAGTGGCTCAGTTACTAACCTCAAATGGACAAAACCAGTCACTGAATTTAAACATATTAATTATAATTATAACTAACATAACGTTATATATTATATTACTCGTGCCATTTGATTGACCTTGTACTTGTGATAATATTTACATCCTCCGGGAATGAAGCAGAATAAGCATATTTCATTTTCCTAAGTGCAAACATCTGCCCGCAGATTTCCTTGAGCATTGTAAATTTGTTTGCCACAATTTCACCTTAAAATACTGCTTTACAAATTTAACAGAAATCTTTTATCTACATTCCAAGTTTTATCATGTAATAACCAAGAAAAGTTGTCACAGCAGGGGTCAAAATTCATACCTGTAGTTGGTACATGTTTTGAAAATTACTGATTATTTGACTTACCCTTAGTAGTTGAATATGGTTCTGCAGTCTTAAAAACATCAGGGATCAGAAAGAATTGTTCACCTTAAGGATAATTTTTCTCACTATCCGTCACTAAATCAATATTCTTTTTGTTCTTATTTAAAAAGCAACCCATAATCACACAGAATAACATATACAAACATATACATGTTTGCCCCAAAGCACAAGTACGGACAAGTTACATGAATTCCTCCTCGCCTATATTAGAGATGTTAGGCCTTCAGACACATATACACACATTGTCGCAGGCTTGATGTTTAAAATAAGCTGCCTTCAACAATGAAGTAATAGCTTTTGCTGAGAATTAGAAGTAAAAGAGAGAGTGTATATATATGTATGTATGTGTGTGTGTGTGAGCTGTTTTCAAACACATACAAAATTGTTTTTTAGTAATTTAGCTAATATTTAAAAACAACTCGAATATTGGGGGAACTCTGCTTCCTCACAAAGTTTCTGAGGGGAAATCAAGGTACCTAAGCCCCCAGGTTCTGGTACCTGTGGCATAGACCGATGGATATTTATGAAACTTTGCAGCTAATTGTGTGTAATATATCACATTTTTCTCATATAATCAATGGTGAGTGGAATTTCACAATATAGGTTCTGTCATGCAAATTTTCTGGATCAGTCAGTTGTGATTTTCTATATGATTATGAAACACTCTTTAAGTATTCTGGCTTACATCCAAGTCATTAAATTTTTTAATATACCTTTGTCTACTCCAGGAACCAGTCATCCTAACATCAGGAATGAATATATTCTTTAACCATCATTCCACATGATCCTTTGTGAGTTTGTCAGAGCTACTATCATCTATCACTGTATTAAACAGAGCTTCTTTTCTAACAATGTCTACTTTGGAGTCAATTTCTCCCTTTAGTCCCTGTAAGCAGATTATGCTCAGGTGATGACCTATGAACTAGAATCATGTAGGAGTGTATAGCAGATTTCATTGACTGACTACTGTCAAAGTATGTTTTTCACCTGTTTCTTGATAAGTCCTACCAAATGTTACCTTATATTCAAAGCATGATGGTTTGTATTACATATGCAATCAGTACTATATAGGGTGCCATTTGTTGACTTTCTTACTTTCTCTAAACAAATTTTGTTATTTTTTGAGAGCTTATCATTTATGTAGCAAATGTTTGGAAGCAAGGAGAAGACTTTTTTTACTGTTACCTCCCACACTTTCATGTTGCCAGGAACTGTTGACTGCCAGTACCATTTTTTTTTATTCTGTTCAAAATGTGCAGTTTTGGAGTCTGTTTGAATTATTGATTTACATACTTCCTTATGCATTTAAACTTTTTTTGTGGAAGTTACGACAGGCTGTTTATCATTACATTTTGCTGTAAAGTTTTCATAATGCCCTTTGATTCTTTTGTATTTATTGTTTTTTATGTAATGCTGCAAGGAGCCTTCTTTTTTCCAGACTATTTGCATTTGTTGTAGAAGAGCTTAGTTTGAATAATATAATTTCCAGAATATAATTTCATTGTCAGAATCATCCATCTCCATTGTATCACATATTTTACTCCAAGAACAGTTATATTTTGTGTTCGAAGCCAATGTCAACTCGTAACACAGTGGTTTCGACAAGTATATCTCATTCAGATAACAAAACCAAGTGTTGTATGGTTGATTGCTATTCATAGTCCCTGCAGGTAAGACGATATTTACCATTGTAACTGTTACAGTGGAATGTTTTCAGCCCTCCTGCCAAACACATAAGTAAGTGTGATGAACCCCACCACTTTTCAACACAGGCAGGGAAGTGACCACAAAAAACAAATTCACTATTAAATTTGTTGTTTATTATTTGTAAAAATTTACTCACAAATGACATATCGATTCCAGCTTCCACAATATGCCATGTGCCTTTTGAACTTCTTTCTTTAAAATATTCACAGCATTTGCAGGATTTATGGAGTTCACCAATTTATGTACTGAGTGATATGCACCAAAATAGAAACAAATGAGAACAAGACTGAAAGACACTGGCATTTACTACCGATTAACACCAATAGCAAGATATAACTGCATATTTGTACCTTTGTACTGCTATGAAGTGACTGTCGTAAAATACTGCTTCCAGAAACCAGCTTAATGCAGGAATGGAAAAAGTGATTAAGATCATATATCTCAAACGAAAAAGCAAAACATATTATTATTGCTACATTTCGTAGACCCAAAATTAGGTTGTCGATGTTTTATTACATTTTAACTCCCCAAGTTGGGGTGGTTCTCTTGGTTACTTTGGAGGTTCTGCAAACAGGAGAAAATTCAGTTCATATGATATGCGACACTTTCATCCTTATACAGGGAAAAAATTATTCTGTATAGATTTCAGCCATGCCATTTTAATTTCACATTTAAATACCAAAATATTTTATGGTTTTTAGCAACATACTTTGTTTAAAGGGAGTCAGGTTGTGATTTAGAAGCATGGTGCTTCATTGAAATGTTCTTACTTTTCAGAATGACTGTTAACTCCTTTGATAGCGGTTACTCATTTAGCAAATAATTTGTTTCTAATGGGTTAGTGTGAAAAGCATGCAGTTAAATAGACAGTAAAATCACAAGGTGACTGGGAGTTAGTGTGCATTATATTCCTGCATTTAAAGTAAATTCTTTAATCATTGAATGAAGGTGCTGAGGATAATCCCTTGCATTTGAAAGGGTAAATGTGAGGTAAATGTTCATTAACTGACTTCACATTTATTTGCACCATCAGTTATTATTCCAAGCACCTACAGCACTAGGCAAGGGATTTAAATAATTAATGAAATATTTGCAGTTTTGCATGACATATCGGTCATATACCAGTACTTCATATTTTATTTTGATTTTAGTTGTATAGCAAATATTGCAAGCGCAACAGAACGCTGTACTTCAAGAGGGGGTGACTTGCTTTGGTTATGCTCAGATATGTTAGTATATGCATGCTTTCCCTCACCACTCAGTGCCAAGAAAAATTAATAACCATATACAGGAATTGTGTGTCTGATATTAAAGTTAAAAAATCTCATATTTAGCTTGTATGCTCATATTTTCTGCAGCTAATATGTATTTTAAAATGCATGCTTATATTTTTTATATTTTACAATTACAGTAATAATTTGCTCTTATGGTTTCTGTTTTATGTGAACTATGTATTATTTAAATAAAATTTTATCAAATGTTTTTTAATTCTGACCACGTTTTCTGAATTGAAATCTATAGCCTTCCATCAGTTTTAAGTTTGCTGTCAGTAGATGGGCAATACCGTGTGCCTAAAGAAGTTTTAAATGCAATTTCCTTTTTCATTCATTTGCCCACAGTTTATTTGGTTAGAATTGTTCTCAAATATTTATCATTAAATAACTTTAGATAGTGCGGTAGACTCTTACATCCACCTAGTTTATAAAACTGATTCACAGAAACAAGACAGTAGCAAATCAGTAGCAAGCTCAAAATCACAGGCAGAGACAAGGAAGGGGGAAAATAATAGCTTTATATATCAAAATACAGTGTTAGTCAAAAATTCCCAGAATGTTACAATGTAACTGCATAGAAACAAATGAAACTATTATAAAATAAGCACCAATAGACACAGCAACTGCGACAGTTTATTTTAAAAATGTGTGGATTTTTAGGGCTACATTGGTAGCATCTCGCACATGCTCCATGTCAAGTGCAGATGTAGATTAGCACACAGTTGATTTCCTCATGCACAGACAATCAGAATTCTTAAATTGCACATACCATGCGTGAATAGATTTATATTTCCATGGATCCTTTCTGTACTCTGCTCAAATGCAACAAACTGTGATTATGGACTTAATTGTATGGAATTCCAGCACATAAAATGCCCTCTCTGCTGCTGTGCCACCATGGTGGTCAACAGGTCAAACTATATTCATCAAGGGCAGTATAAATATAAATTCCAGAGTTGCTTTCTATTGCTCTGCAAGGTACACCAAGATATAGTCAGTATTCAGAAAGTACTGATTTTTTTAAAATTATGGGAATTGTTTTGACTAACCCTGTATATGAATACTTTAGGGTTGTCTTGTCAACAGATAATATATGCAGAATCTAATCTAGCACACTATCTAGTTCAGAGTAGTTTAAAATCTTCTAACCTTCAGAATGATATGTAAGGTTGAAAATTTTGAAAAGTATGTCTCCATCAAGTGCCAAATAGTTGAATTGGCTCTTAATTCTAGATAATGTAAGTTTTCTAAAGGATTAATACTAAATATATTATTATTTATTACAATAAATTTAAGTTCAAGATGACAAAACTTTTGTCATCTATAAGAAGCAGATTGCTTCCTCCCAGCATTGTTTCATCCTTCTCTTTGTGATTTTGCAGTCTCATTTCTGTGAATGTTGCTGAGTGTTTCTTACTTTAACATTTATACTTGTTCCAATTTCCACAAGTTCATCAATTTTAAATGATTGTTCTTGCGATCCATATAGAACAGTTTATTTTTGAAATTAGTAAATGTCCATTCTTTCTACATGAGATTTTATTTTTATCTTAATTAATATCTGAAGCAATATTGTTTATTTTCAGTTTTGATCTAACAAGTTCAACATTTTCATAAGATCTAGGCTGTTTTTTTAATCTTTTTCAACCTGCTTTATTTCTGAATTACAAAATGTTGCTGTTAGGTAATCATTTAAATTTGTCTTTCAAAATTGCTGCTTAGGTTCCATAAAAAATGACATTTGTTCTATGCAGTCAATATAAATACTATTTTGGCATTTTTAATGGCTGCTTTTAGGTGATTTTTCTGAACATTGGAGCTCTAAATGCAATACACTAGAGTTTAATTTGATTAATCTTGAAGAAAAGAAACGATAATGTAAAAAGTAATCTAGTTAATGAAGATATTAACAAAGAAAAGTAAAGCTATATTTGCATCCTTGCTGACAAGGTAGATGCGGTTAATAAGAATACATTTTTTAAGCACTTTTCTCTTTTAGGCCAATTTATTTGTGCTTCCTTGCCAATTTCAGTATTTCTAGTGGTATGCTAATCCCTTTATCCACTTCCTCTAAGCTGGCTTTCTTCTATATGTACAAAAGGTTTAAGGCAAATAATAGCAGCACAATTAAACTATTGAAGTAGATTTTGCTTCATTTTGAGTAGTGTTCTATTCTAAACTGTATTGCCATCTTATGCAGATCAAACATATACTTGGATTTTGGATTTACAAGCAGCATTGATCAGATATTTGTCTTTCATTGCTTTGGGGTATAAAGCTAGAAACTGTTGGCCATTTAAAAATTTATATAAATACCATAGGTTATGCAAAATATGGAGATTTGCAAAACAACATTTTTTAAATCAAATCAATCTTTTGTACGTTATAAGTAAAGTTGCTGAATAATATTTTTAAAACATTTGTTTTTTGTTTTTTACTTATTAACTCCATAGATCTTACAAGAAGATTGACTGACTAGTCAATATAATATATGTATTCATTAACAAATTATAATTTCAGAATTAACTACATCCATTTAAAACAAAACATATTCAAGAACATATTTACATTAATCAATAAGAAAATGACATTGTTTTCATAATGGCAGAAAGAAAAGCCTGTATGATTAAAAGGCTGAAAATTATTTCATTATTGCCAATATGTAGCAAAATTACAAGTTGAATAACTTATGAAAAATGTTTTAATTTTGTTTAGTAAAGCATAAGAGTCAGCATTGAAACCGAAATAATTGCATGTCTGAGCTTTTTGATTGACATTTTTAAAAAATAAAATTTGCACCATGCAGCCTTCTTGCAGTAATCTAGACAAGAATTCATAAATTAAAGTTTTGCAGTAGGGAACATTGCTTAAAAAAAAAAATTCTATATAATTCTAAAGGACCTGTTTAAAAAGGTAACTTTGGTGTTTAGATTCTTTCTCTTTACTTTGAATTATAAGAATCTATATGCATTGGCTCTCAAATTGTGTACTTTTGTGAGAATTGAAACAACTCCAATATGCAGGAGTCAAAATACATGATGGAAAACAGTTAACACCAAAAGTAGGTAAAAGTAATGAAAAATAATTCTAAAGTTGTACCAGTCTGCACATATTTTGTAACTTTTTATTTTGCTGCATATAAATTCAGAAATCTTGAACTGTTGCATGATTAATATTTTCAATTTCTCTAATAAAATCGTACTTCCCACCAAATAAGAGGGTTTGGTTGTACAATAAATTTAATGTAAAATGACCTTTATTAGATGACA
Source organism: Metallyticus violacea (assembly GCA_030762175.1). NCBI lineage: Eukaryota > Metazoa > Arthropoda > Insecta > Mantodea > Metallyticidae > Metallyticus > Metallyticus violacea. The sequence continues at coordinate 19,879,138 of CM060839.1, read as the reverse complement.
AATTTTTTGGCTCTGAGACTATGAAGTTCTGTGTATTAGACCAGACTGGCTGTTTGCATTGTTTTATATTCCTTAAATTTATTTTGTATATGCGTTTGTTTTCTTCTCAGAATTAGGTTTGATAAATTGAAATCAGACCCACGGGTATTTTTAATGTGCAATCTTAACCCACCTAACTCTTTAACATTATTAAGTGTCATACAGACCAATATCTGTCGTACTTTATTGCAAAAATAAAACAGGTAGGAGTAGTAAGCGTAACATCCTTAAAATGTTTGATAACCTGATTATATTTTTGTGACTAAGCGAGAAAAATAATTAACATCCCCAAAAACACTAATAATATGTATTACTATTAACCTCAATTTAATGTGATTTTCCTTTCTGCCTGGTCATATCTCACCAGGGATTGTTTCATTTCATTATGTATAAATTGTAAAATCATCTGTCGTATTATGTATCTGCAAGTAATTCAGAATGTTAGATCAACTTTCTGTGTAGTGCATTGTTAAAAGTAAATTTTTTTTAGCAAGAATATGGTTTAAGGTTTCAACATTCATTTGTTCAGAATTTTGGATAGGACTGATACTCTGTAAATATCCTTGCAGAACTTGTAACGAAGTTAGATTCAGATAAATCAAAGTGGTTGTGATGTGAGGGAAGGTTAGGGATGGCGTAATTGGTGTAGCGTGTATGTTTGGAGGAACATCTCCAATTCAGTCATAATATGTATATGTGTATGTCAGAGTGTATGTTTGGATATGTGTGATTAGAAAGAGAATCAATATTACACTGTCACCTGATGGAGAATAAATACAGACTTTTTTATATATTATTATGATAATGCATTAGTTAATTTATATACAGGTAACAAACTGAAAAAAATCTCTCCAATTTTTTTGTGTGTTTCAATTTGTAAATGTAATATAAGAAATGTTTAACAAGTTTCCAAGTTGGTGAATTTGTGTCTTTTTATGTTAAGTATGTGTACTGTGTCCCATATCCCAGTCCTTTTCAGAAAGTATAAAATTGCATGCTCCAAAGACAGGCTCACATTCTCTCCTGAGGGTACAAAGGAAAGAACATAAACTGTACATAGAAATGTTTGTGCAGTTGAATTGATTTGATATTTAAATGTATGGTTTCGTGCTAGTAAATATTTTTTATGAGTAGGAACTATCATTATATACAAAAAATTAAAATAAATAGAATATCAATACTTCAATAATGAATATAATAGAAGTGACTTCACTTTACCATACTGGATCTTTTGTGATTTAACATACTTCCTAAACTATTTAAACTGATGATGCTTCCAGAATTCTAAGTATTTTTGGGCAGAGAACAGAACCACGACCAACAATGGTGCATTTTTATTAGTTTACTCGGAAAGTTTTTAGGCACAGGCCCCCCAAAATATTAAATTGAAAACTTACCATCACATCTGCTCAAAGTACTCTATCTCAGCCTCCCATCCTTCTGAACCACTCGTGAAAGCACTGGCACCAATCGAACGTATCTTCATGTGATGAAAACCGCTTCTCCTGCAATCGGTTCTTCACTGTAGGGAGGATCTAGAGAAAATCCAACATCACATTGGCAATGTGGACAGATGCATTGTCATGATGCAACAAGATGACCGTCAACCCAGTACTTGGTTGTGTTTCCTGCCTTTTTCAAACAATAGGGGAAGTGTAACTGAAGTGTACCATTGTCCAGTGACCATTCTTTGATTCTCTAGAGGTATGTTACCACATGACCAGTTGTGTCAAAAAACAAAGTCAACATCATTTTGCCCTTTTTACCTTCACAGGAAGATTGTTATCAGAGAAGACTCACATTGAAGACTGGCATTTTGTTTCTTGGTCATACTGTAAATCCATGTTATCTCAGAAACATGATGAGAGCTACCATTATCGAATAGCTGGAGCATTTCTTGACACCATCCCACTGGGGTGACCTTTTGGCCCTGTGTAAGGTTGCGGGGCACTCAGTGGGATGAAGCCTTGCTAACCCTCAGGGATTCATGCAATATTTTTGCAACACTCCCTAATCCAATCTTAAAGGTTACCTGGATGTCCTGGAATGTGACACAGAAGTCTTCTCCACAGCATTGATGTTTTCTTCAACTATTCCTGTGGATGACTACCCGTTTCTTTCTTCATCTTCAAGGAATGTCCAACCCGTTCTAAATTCCACAAACCAATTAAATTGTAGCACAGAAAGGAGTAAGGTCCCCAAATGCCTATGTGAGTCAAGGTATTGGCTCTGGTTTAAACCATTTTTAAAATCGTACAGAATCATTGCTTGAAAATGTTCTCTCTACAGCTCCATTGTGCATAATGAAGTAGCCTGTACCCCTCAATGTCCAAATTGCAGGCAAGGGACACAGGTTGCGGTCAAGCTGAAACTTTTACTATTGACTAACAAAAGTTCATGCAAGATACTGATGAAATTCTTATCTTCCTATGGTTAACAATACGGAAGTGGCCCATTGCTAGAATAAAGATTTAAGAAAAGAGTAAAGCAAGTTTCGTAATTTCTATGAATGCAATAATTGTATAACATACAGGGTTCATATGCTATTTTTATGTATATCAGAATTATAAAGATATATTAATAAAATAAAATGAACATTAATGTTGGCTTTGTAATAAATTAACTCTAAGGTTAATGCCTTCTTTTATTGTACCATCATTGCATCACAGATTTAGTTTGAATATGTTGTTAGGAAACATGGATTTACAAATTTAGCTGAAACTGAAAAGATTGAATTATTCTATCAAGAAAATTTGACAATTCCATATCATTAGGAAGTCTACAAGAATTTTTTATTAATTCGGTAATTATGCATTCAGCAGTGAAGTTGAATGTATTGATTCTGTTTTCAGCAATTGTTTTCTTAATGTTATTGTAACATAATATTCATATTGTTTTTTAATAATTTTATGCAATTAGTTTTATAAAGTAACAGCTTATTAATAATTTTGACCAACATATACTGTTTATAATTCATATATAAAAAATGATTTATTAAACCTAAGATAGCCATACATCCATGAAGCTTCACTATTTATTCATACAAAAACAGCTTTGCACTGTTATTTCCACTTTTTTTCGGTCCTGGTACGAGTTAGGGATGCCCTTTGGAGAAAATTCGTTTTTCTCATAGTGGCTTAAACCACTAAAAGGTTTTTCAAAAATCTTTTCAATTGCACATTCAAATGATTTGCTCATTATTGCATGTATAAAAAAACTAATAATCACAACACTGAACACTTGCAACACGTTAAATTGATCCAATAAAACCTTCTTGAAACTAAAAATTAAATACTTTTTAAATAACAGGAAGTTTTACAGTGAAGTATAGTATAATATTACAATTCTTATGAGAAATGCTGATAATGAAAGAAACAGCCTTCAAAGTATGTCCAAATAAGTGGAACAAAATTAGGAAATTTGAGTGATTTTCTCATAAGAATTGCTATAAAATTAAATGTTCCAGCTCACTTCTGCTATTTTATTTAGTTGTAGTAGGAGAGAGTGAGACTTTACACAGCCTATTCAACCTTAAAAATTGTTTAGGGTGACATACACAATATCTCTTTCTCTGTTCTGTTGGTAGATGAATGAGAAAGTCTGAAGACTTTCTACAAGCTTCGTTTAAACAGCAGGAATTATCTATGTATCTCTTGTGGCCTGCAAACCCTCTCTTAATGTTGACAAGTTGTTAGAATAGTAGGAAAATTGCTACAGTTCAATCTCCATGTAAAATGTATATATGACTTCCCAACATCTAGAATATCAAATTATCATATATAAATAACTATATATTTTCTCATAAAGTAATGATTATGAATTATCTAATATTTTCCTATAAGCATATATCAAGTGTAGCAAGTTAGAAAATTCCTACATAAAGAAATTGCCCCTTATATTTTTTTTTCATGCTACTGATGCTCATTAGGAATACTGTAGATATTTAGCAGTTTTGAAACACTATCAGATCTTATTAAATCAAAAGAAAGTCGGTCCTGGTGATGTAGTGGTAACCATATTTGCCTTCTAAACCCAAGATTGCGGGTTTAAATCCGGCCAGGATCGATGGATTTTTTCAGGCGTAAAAATCCTAGGTATGACTTCCTTCTGAAGGGAAGTAAACCATGGGTCTTGTGTCGTACATTTATGGCACAAAAAAGAACCTCAAGCCTGAAAGAAGAGGCCTCTGAGCAAAATTTGTCAGCCGTTTCACGCCCTGTATAGAATGGGACACTGATGACCAGAGATGTTAAAGAGAGTCCATAAATAAACAAATCAAAAGAAGTTATATATGACAGAATGGTGCTATAAAGCTTTTTCTGGGAATGGATTTCAGTTGTTATATCTTAAGAAAGGCTCTCTCTTATGCTCTTATTTGATGTCCTGCATGTAAATTATCTAGTTTTACTATAAATACTGTCACAGATTTTAACAGTAGTACTTCTACTCGTAGAGAGCAGCACATATCTGAGACATTATGCGAGATTCATTTAAGAACTTTAGAAATATAAAGTTTTAAAAAATTATGTTGGAACTTGCACAGTGAAACTTGTTAAATGTAAATTCTATCTAATTTGTTGTCTAACACACTCTTATGCTTCACTTACTTTTAAATACGGTGGGAACGGTTTCGAAGAGACATCATCTCCATCTCCAACCAATTTGACGACCAAATTGGATGTCTCTTCGAAACTGGTCTCACCGTATTTAAAAGTACGTGAAGCATAAGAGTGTGTTAGATGACAGATTAGATAAAATTTATATTATGTGAGATGTTTGCCAGTGCTAATGGAGCTGCAGAAATGGGGAGTTGTATGTAGTGCTGCATTAAGATAGGCAACTCGGCAGGTAAGATTTTCAAATTTTTTTCAGAAACTCAAAATATCCAAGAGGTTTGTGGATTATATTATCCAGCATTTCATAGACACTGGAACTGTGAAAGACCACCCCAGGAAAGTAAGGTCACGCTTAATGCAGACTATATAAGCTGTGGGCTCAAAAATCTGATAAGTCATTGAAGGCCCATGAACTAAAAATATTCCAGAATGTTTGTCTTGCATGTTAATTAGTGAGTACATGCAAATGTACTCACTAATTAACATAACATTAACATAAATGATATAAGGATAATTTCTGGAAAAAAGATTTTCGTATTTTATAATACCATTTTTTATTGGACAGTAGTATATTGCAGATTTTTTGCAGTCATTAAAATATACATTTGTCTCATCTAATGTAGTAATTAATATTCCATTTTTCTCCTTTTCTAATGTTTGTGCAACATTCTAAAATTTGATTGAGCAATGGTTTGTATACTTTGCTTTTGTACTTTCAAATTCTGGTAGAAGATAGTGTTGACAGTTTTTAGGGATCCCAAAATTATGTGCATTGACTTGCTGTATCACTAGATTACTGCCAAGATTGAAAGACTTCACAACTTTTCTTATTAGTCTAGGGTTCAGTTTGTTCAGCGTGACAGGTCTGCTTGTTTCTTATTTCTTGGAATTAATTCAATACGGTCTTGCCCTTTTTATTCAACATATGAGGTATGGCTATTAAAATAACCAGACTGGTATTTCTGTGTATTCCTTGCGGTGTTTTGAGAAGAGAGAAGTACAGATCATTGACCTGCAACTCTTCTAGCCTGAAATATTCAAGGTCGTGTGATGAGCAGTTTTGTGATAGCTTTTATTTGTAGTGAACCTTGAATTTAACCTACAAAAATGTGAAGTACAAGAGTAGAGTAGCATGTGAATGTGAAATTCCTCACAAAACTTAGATAATCTGCTATAGAAATGTATGGTATGCTTATGCATTTAATGGTAATCTATCTCTTACTAAAGTTTGTTTAACCACGGTTAAAAAATTTAAAGAGGTAGGGATAGATGTTCAAGATAATTTGTATATCAAAAACTATGAACATCCAAAATCAGTAAAGCTGCAAGAACAAATCACTGCTTGAGCATTGGAGTAATTGCTGAGATAGCTAATTGATAAAGAAACTCTTCTGCAGATTTGACATTTTAATATGAAAATAGTGTGCCCAAAAGTGGTGTCAGAATGCTCTTTCTTGATCAGGAACAAACCAAAGTGAACATTTGTACTTTACATCCTTGAATGCATTGAAAATGATCCAAAACCTTTTATCAAATGTGATAACTTATGGTGAATAATGTTTTTTTTTTTTTTTTTTTTCAATACAACCCAGAAATTAAATGCAAATCCTTGCAATGGAAGAGTCCCAGTTCTGTAAGACAGAAGAAAGCAAGTAAGTCAAAACTCAAAGCAATAATGATTGCTTTTTTTTTTTTTATTATTATTATTATTATATCTGAGGGATGATTTATGAAGACTGGGACCCTGAAGGTGACTGTTAACCAGGTCAATTATAAGGTTTAATAACACTGTGAGAGGGTGAGAAGAAGAAGACCTTTACTGTGGAAGAATGGCTCATGGATTCTTCACCATGACAATGCACTGGCACACATATTGACTGTGAAAATCTTGGCAAAACACAAGATCAGAGTTGGAACATGCACCATAGTTGCCTGCTCTTAAACCATGTAACTTTTTTATATTACAAAGATCAAGTCTGCTTTAAAAGAAACCAGTTTTGATTTCAAAGGCAGTGAAGGAAAAAGTGATGGAACTCTTTAAGAAGCTAATAGAAGACTTCCAGCAGTGGAAGATTTACATGGAACTTGTCAAGATCAGAGAGGTGATAACATTTAACATGATCTTGAATAATTTTTTTAGAACAGAATTCTGATTATTTCATAGCCACACATTGCACGCAATTCCATCCTATAACACAGTAAAATATCACATCTTTCATGTTTCTATAATAGCAGAATATTAAGAAAAACTGTGATTTAGCATTTTCAAAATGGTTCAGTAATCTAAAGCATTATTACAGTTTAACAATCGTGTTATATATTCACATTCAGCATCAAGTGCCTTGTCTCTCAACATGAATAACCTTGGCATGCACATAACTACACCAGTATTATTGTTGCAACACATTCCCAGGAATTTTAAACATAATTGTAACATACATTTATGGAATGAACTATTAAGAAACAAATACTTATATTTAGAGGGGTAAATAACCTTAATACTTTCATATTTTTTTATAATAAAATACAAATTTCTCATTTTATTATTTTGGTAGTATTAATATTCAATCAAAAAGATTTGACTTTCCATACTCAAAAGTTGAACTATTTAGCAAAAACAATTTTATGAACCAAGGTGACAGGTTTTTTTTTTTTTTTTTTTTTTTTTTTTAAGGTCTGTAGTGTGAGATTATTTCACTTCACGAAAATCTCTTTATAAATGCAGCAAATGGCATGGTTATCACTTGAAGGATCCAGATGAAAATAATTCTAATCTTCATATTATGTGAAAAAGATAGACTATGAAATGCACATCTTGAAATAACTAGGTAGTACAGTAAAACTATTTTTTCTGCTAAAGATGAAGTATGTAGTGTTAAAATAATTTAATTGTGGTTAGATATTTGAATTTATTTCTCATTACATCAACATACAATTTTAAATTGAAATAAGAACTATGTCTTGGTCAATTCCATAATACTGACTATATAAAATAAATATCACTATGACTCTACTACAATATTTTAACCCTAGACACCTTATCCAACTATTATCCTATACTTGTTACTTATTTCCTTATGACTATAGACACACTAACACCCAGGCCATTGGTGTATAATAATCCTGTTTCTAATGCTAATTTACTCTAATTCCCTCCCGTATTCAATTTATCAATCATTAACTATCTGACCATTTAACAAATTATTTATGAGGAAGTTACTCAAATTTCACTAGTTTTATTACATTTACTTGGACATGTTTCAAAGGCAAATTTTCTTCATCATCAGCACGGTTCCACTCCAGTGGAACCGTGCTGACGATTAAGAAAATTTTATTTTGAAGCATATCCAAGTAAATGTAATAAAACTAGTGAAATTTGAGTGACTTCCTCATAAATAATTTGTTATATGATACTATATTTCACTGTGAAAATCCCAAACTATTCAAATTTATATCTGACCATTCTTTATCATTTCTCCCTCACTTTCACTAAATACACTGTATCCATAAATTATTATACTTCTTTCAACATTCCTTTCCATCATCATCATCATTTTTATCCATTTTTCTCTAACTTTACCTAAATAGTTAGTTCCCTATCATTTTTATATCCTCCTCTCCTTTTACAGTTGAAATCTTCCTAATTAAAATTTCCCCATTTTTTTTATTCCAAACCTTTTCTCTCCATAAATTTATTTGATTACAATATAACAAACAATGAAAAATCTGTATTGATTTCTCCACACATTAAACCATTTCCTATTCCTTTTTCATATCTTAATCATTTTAATTTCATAATTTCAGTTCTAGCCCAAGCAAACCCTTCTCTACTTGTTTTATCACATTGTTCTATATATTTTTCTCTACCCCATACTATTCTATTTCCCTATAAAGTCTCAATGAACCCTACTAATTATTTCTTGTCATTCAATATCTTCCAACCTTAGATTTATTTCTTTCCAAAATCCACTGTTTGGGTATTCCATATTTATCAATATTTTCCTAAACATGTCTGTTATAAAATTTCTGCACTTTGAAATACCATGATTCTTTCCACTTACATTTCTCCTGATAGTTTAACAGATTGCATACAGTTACCAAATCTCTTTTATTAGTTGTGAGACTCAGAACTGAGGTTATTTTGTAGGAGCAATATGGGGGTTTCTGTATTTGCGAAAAGTGAAAAACTTACTAGAAATTAATGCAGTAGCACATTCAATTATATCTGCTTCAAACTGCAATTCAGCATGTTTACAAGGGTAGGTCCGTAAGTTTCCTGCCTAAGCATTTTCTAGGATGATAAAGACAAAAACTATATTTTACATTTCAATAGTTACCCTTTATTGCAACATATTTCTCACATCTTTGAATTAACATTTCAATCCCTTCCCAAAAATAGAAGTCTTGGCTGCAAAATGGGCATAAATAGCATCCATCACTTCATCACACTTAAATTTCCTCCCTTGAAAGCCCTTCTTGAGTTATGAGAGGAAAAAATAGTCACTGGGAGCTAGATCTGGGCTGTAGGGTAGATGACCTATCTCCTCAAAGTCACATTTCTTCATAGCTTCCTTTGCAACAAGAGCTGTGTGCACAGGCGCATTGTTGTGAAAAAGGTGCACACCACCACTCACCTTTCCTTGCCTTTTCTCTTTGATGAAGCACGTAGTCTGTGCAGTAGACTAGCATAGTGCTCCCCATTTACTGTGGTATTCCTCTCCTTGAAGTCAATGAAGAGTATTCCTTCACAGTCCCAAAAGATTCTGGTCATGATCTTGGTTGACTGAGTGACCTTGGCCTTTAAAGGTGATGCTTTGCCAGGTTTACACCAGGTAGAAGACCATAATTTCATCTCCTGTAACAATGGTTTGCAGAGCTTCTCTCTCGTTGCCCTGGCAGAGCTCCAAAAATGCCTGACAACAGATGACTCACTGCTTTTGGACTGAGGAAAGAAGTCTGGGCACCCATCTTGTACTAACCTTATTCATGTTTAAATATTCATGAATAATTCGAAGGACTGTTGTTTTAGAAATGCCCAACCTTACTGCTATTTCTGTAACTTTAAGCCGCCGATCGTTCATAATTTCTCCTTCCACAAGAACTATGTTTTCAGGAGTGAGTACCTCCAAGGGCTAACCTACAAGCTCTTCCTTTCCAATGCTTTCTCAACCCATTGGAAAAAGTTTGGCCCATTCTTTTATGGTAGAATATGAGGGGGATGCTTCCCCATTTACACTATCCAATTGCTCTTTTATTTCATTTGGAGTACGTCCTCCTTTTGTGAAGAACTTAATAACAGGTCGATACTCCATTTTGAATGTCACAATCTTTTGCACATAGCCTTCTTTATGAAACTATATCTGTACAACTGAACACAGCGGAGCAAAAGTTATAGTTGCAATTATTTACTTAACAGATAAGGATTTTACTAAGGTGATAATCCTTATCGGCAAGGCCGGAAACTTATGGATCTATCCTCTTAATTACCTTGGTACATGATTTTTTAGAGAAATTTGTAGCTCATACATACTGTCACCCTACCATTTGCAGAAATATAAAGGGAGAGGCTTTTATTACAATGTAGACAGTCAGGCTTAGCACATCCATGAAGAATTTAACACTTTATGAACAAGTAAAAAATTCTAACCAGTCTAATAGCAAGAGGCATAAAGAGTTGATCATCTATGCAGCTTTTTCATATAGTTCTAGTTTTATGGCTGCTAATTTTGCCATCGAGTAATTGAGCACCTGTTACACCATTCACTTTCCAAGGAAATTTTATCAATGCCAATGTGCAAAATGCGTTCAAACTGAACTTTCCTCATCTATTATGTGAGCATGCAAGTTAAAGACAATACCATTCACACTGCAACCAAAAGTAAATTTTCAACATTACATAAAATAAAATCACTTAAAATAACAACCCCCCCCCCATCTTTCACACATTTTTACTATGTTTATCCTTCACTTGCTGTGGAGTATTTTAATTCATTCTGGATGTGTGAATTTAGTTTCATTTTATCCCAGAGATATGAATAATGCAATAGAAAACAAGCTGAGGTATAAAATACTTTGCAATCAATAAATTTTCCTACTAACTCATAATTAAAGTACCTTGCATGCCTAACACTTGGTGAAAATGATTCTATTGACTGCTGGAGTAAATGCCACATGAATAGTCGATACTTTAGCATTTTCAATAATAATTTATCTGTTCTTAGCTTGCAGGTTTTGTGTTGTCATTGTGATTAGTGGAGCTGAGCTAGTAAGCACCTCCTGTACTTTCTCAGATGTGTATGACTCTCAGTGAAGGTTCTAAATTCTAAAGACAACTACCTACTGCTGTCTGATTGATGACTAGGCATCTGAATTTCTAAGCACTAAAAGCAGAATGAAGTCATGCTGGTACTAGACTGTAGACAACAGGTGAGAGGGGTACAATAGGTCAATAGCTACAAACCATCTCTCTCCTTAAGCCTCATCAGTTCTTCTTTACCTGCCTGATGGTGGCTCATAGCTTCTGTTCATGCTTTGTTTATATTGACCTAATAGTTTGACTGTACCTAAATTGATTTTAAGTGCTTAAGAATTCTAATGCCTAATCTGAAATAATGAAAAAAAGATCATTCAATTTGGTATTAAAGAGTTTTAGTATTGGTATTAATTATTATTTGGTGAGCATTTTTCAGTAGTAAAAAAGCATAAACTTGGAACTTCTAGGGTCATTTGGTCAGAATTCCTCAGTGGAATCTGATGCAAACATGTGCTAACCTGTGCAACTAGAAAATTGTGTAGACTTCACTTCATAGGAGCAGGTAGTGCCAACATAACTGCCAGTCACTAACAACCCCATAATTTAGTGTTATTAGTAAATAATGCTTACTTTGGCAATATATATATATTATTAAGGCTCATTGAACATCGCTTAATTTATTAAAAAAGTAATAATAATTGTACTCAGGCTGTTCAATTAGGTCATTCCTTTATTTATGCCAAGCCATCTGAAGGAGAATATATGTAGTAAACCCAATTTTGTGACATGTAATTTGATCCCACAAAATAGGACTATCCCTACTGCATCTCCTTCACAGACAATAATGGAAGCTATAGATTTATAAAAATAAGAGCAATATTGAAAGAGATGACATCTGGAAACCTCTCCTGAAGTAGTTGATTATTATCGATCTCTCAGACAGGAGACAGTTTTCTTTAATCCTATATTATTATTATTATTTATTAAAGCATTATGTACACACATGGTTATAATCTGGCTTTAACCTTAGTTAGTGGCCAGAGCCATAACTATCTCAATTTACAAAAGGTCAATATTGCATAGATTTTCTTTATCACCTAAATTTATCTAAATTATATGTTTTTCAACTGACCATTTCCATTTCATTTTACCTCCCGTAAAAACTCCCCTAATTTGGGTATCTACTCATGATCTTGAAAAATCTTTCTCAATAAAATTCCTTCATTCCTCAGTAACAATTTCTTACTAATTAAGCTTTCCCTCCCATTAATTATGGCTTTACATTGAAAGATAATATGAATTTCATCTTCCTTCTCCCCACAGATGGGACATTCCCAGAATAAAATCTTTCCTCATTTCCCAAACACCTAATCAAAACCAAGCTATCCCTTCTCTTTCATTTTCCTTGCAAATTAAAATGTCCTTTTCTGGGTCATTTTTTAATTCCTTGTAGTAAGCTTGTGAGCTTTTCTCCCTAATCTGGGCAAATAAATTTTGTCTATCCAGATCTTCCATTCTTGATGTCACTCCTCCCCCAAATCTTCTAAAATATCCAATTTTAACCCAAAGGCTCCTAATGCATTTCTAAATAACTGTTCTCTAATTTTTTTAACCAGGTGTTGGTCATAATACTCAAGTTTTCTTCTTGATATTTCGCATATTTTTCACAATGGCAGTATTCAGTAGCTCTTGAACCCTAAATAAGTATTTCAATACGTCATCATTAACCTTCACACACCTGCCTTTCATAGCTCTATCAAAGTTCCTGCACTGGCAGTATTGTTGGGAACTCCCAAAATTGATTTACAGAAGATTCTTAGTATTAAACGCATATTACATTATCCCCCCTCTATATCCCAAATTTCCCTTCCATCATGATTAAAGCCAAGACTAATACTATATAAGGGACTGCATTTAGAACCTTCATTGACAATTGTCCAGCTCTGAGGAAGTGCAATAGCTCTACACCTCTTAATGATATGGCAAAATATGGAGACTAAGAAGTGATATACCAACAACCACTGAAAACTTGAAGGAACAAATAACAATGTACAATTATATACTTTTCTTTATTTAAGTTGTAAATGCATTGGAATCATATGCTCAACCATAATGAAATTTAACTTTGAATAACAGAAATAATATATATATTTATGATATCAATGTATTAATACATAATTATTTTAGTGAACACAATATTTTTTTCATTTCTTCTACTCCAATGAATCTCTCTTCAAACAATACAGCCTCCACTTTAAATACAAATCCTTAGCTGACCTTTTCTTGTGGAAACAATATGCTCTTCTTATTGCCTGAAACAGAGTGGGCAACTTTAACCATACTAATCTTATAAACAAAAGTTGATATAGCAAAGTTCAAACACAATAGGTAATCCTAATAAAAGCTAATGCTTGCACAATTTTGCATTGTTTCTAATAGTCCACATCTTTTGTTCACTGAAGTCATTTTGTCATTATTTCCATACAAGCCAGAACAAAATTGCTACATTTAGCATTTACCTAAATATCCAAAGTGAAAGCAATGAAGTATTAACATTGATCTAAAGTAAAAAAGAAAAAATCAGTAGGAGATCTAAAAATATTATTTACTATTTACTGTTTATTTTAATACATTTATTCCTGTATGCAGTAGGCATAATAATACTGCATTTACAGAATTTCATTTGATATTTTGATAAATTAATTCTGTAATGTATCGTTGCTTACCTTGAAATCTCTACCATATTTTTGTACTCCTGAAATAAGATTCTGAAGCTCTTCATCTGTATATTTCAGCAAACAATATGGTTTAGTTTTATTATGTTTTCTTCTTAAGAGCTTTCCTGATTTTGAAGGGCAAGTGTACTCTGAAGAAGTGCAATATTCTTCTTCCTCTCCTTTACCTACTTCCAGTACTGAACATTCGTCTTCACTAATAGTGAGATTTTGTTCTGTTTCTGTCATTTTCTCACATTGAATGTCTTTCCTCTTCTCTGATTCATACTGCTTATGATCTATAGCACTTGTTTGGCAGAAGGCTGTGCTGATATTATTTTCACTACAGGATCTCTGAAAGCGTTCTGGGAATATGTATTTTAATCCTTTATCAGCAGTACTGGAAATTTTTTCATTACTTACTGCAGGAAAAAGCTGTTTACGTAGTATGCCTTTTTGTTTGTGATGTGATAATGGGGTTTGTATTGGCTCACTGAAATACTGCTGTGAAGCTCCAAAACTGCATGTAAAAGCTGGAGTCATACCTACACTACATCCATCACTACCATCATGCAAGGTATGTATTGCTTGAGAATGGATGGAAACTTTCTCCTTGATTTGGTCAGTTAATTTAGTTTCAGGGAATGTACTTTCCTGTGGAGTGAACCACTCAACACTTTCTGGACTTTGCTGCACTAATGATGATGCAGGCATGCAGTTACTCATATATTCTTTAACTGGGAAAGAAAAGTTTTTTAGCAGCTTTTCTACAATACTTTTATCTTTTGTGTATTTCTGAATTGCAGAATATATAATCTCATGCGACACTGGTGATACTTTTTTCTCTGCAGCAGCAACGGTTTCTTCAAAAATGATATCTTTATCTACTCCTGTTTCTGTTTCTGCACTATTAATGCTCTCTGTTTCACAGCTGGTAATGTTTTCCCGTGCATTTGTTGTTTGGGCAGGTGCAGAGAAGCTACCTCCCTCTTCAGTGCTACCATTTATATTCTGACTCCTTGAAAAGTCCTTCTCTGTGTGTTCCACTTCTATAACATTGCTTAAAACAGATTCTATTGATTGTACATCACATTTCTGTACTGCATTTAAGTGTTCTTTACTACAACCTTTATCAAATGCTATATTTCTATTTTCATTACACATCTGAAGTGACATATGTACATCTTTCAAATTTCTTTGAGGAGAGTTTGGTCTTGACGGGTGCACTGACTGTGCATTAGTGCTAATGGGAATAATCATATATGCCATTGGCTTTGAAAGTGCATTTTCAGAATCATTTCTGTTCTCTTCAACATCAAATTCCTGCATTGCATTCGAGCAAGAATTCAAATAACGTTGCACTTTTTCACTTTGTGACTCACTCTGCATTTGCTCCAATGTGCTATTTAAACTAATTACTTTGTTTTTATTCTGACATTTTATTTTGCGTTTGATAGTATTACTGACTACAGACTCTGTATTTGAGTCTTCGAGTTCTGAATAAAATTTTGAAGGCATTTCTCTGGTTAAGCTCTGTGATTTGTTTTCACTTGTTAAATTACTTCTATTAAGACAGTTAGCTTCTGTATCACTCAGACATTTTCTAAATCTTTTA
Source organism: Metallyticus violacea (assembly GCA_030762175.1). NCBI lineage: Eukaryota > Metazoa > Arthropoda > Insecta > Mantodea > Metallyticidae > Metallyticus > Metallyticus violacea. The sequence continues at coordinate 19,863,901 of CM060839.1, read as the reverse complement.
GTTTCATTAGCAAAACCATGATCATTGGATCTCTGAGTTGATGTTTCACTGTAGCAGCACTGACACTTAGAAACAGTCTCTGGTGTTTCTGTGTATTTTATTTTTACAGAAAAATTGTTTGGGGCAATATTCCATTGAAACTTACTGTCGTGTTCATTTCTCTCTTTATATTCTTTTGCTTGACGTTTAAGAGAACTAATTGCCCGCCGCGGTTTCTTAAAGCATATCTCTGTGTCACTTTGAAAAGTTCTGCTGGCTTTATTGCTGTTAACTTCATTTTCATGTAAGAAAAATTGCTTCTGATGATGAACTAATGAATGGTGTTGGTTTTTGTCTAAAATATGACTCAAACCATTCTCAGCATTTTCTCTCTTATTTTTGAAACCATGTTGCTTTATTGTATCAAGTTCTAATTTTGTTCTTTGTATGTTTTGTGTAACAAATTCATGTCTTTCAGTACTCAGGCTGAAAGAGCTATTGCTTTCAGATGGACTGGTACCTTGCTCTTTATTTATAGTTTTGTTGACTGTTGTAATGGAACTATATTTTTTCGGTTCTGTATACTGTCCTCCAGTCTTTCTTGCAATTTTAATTGGAGAGTTGGAAATATTTTGTTTTTCATTAGATGCTAGGTTATTTATTGTTGTTACAGAATTATTTTTGCTTGCTTTAAGGATTTCTTGTGCTTTATTGATGGAATCCAACAAATGTAAAGGAGTACAAAAATCTGTGGTTAATGGCATGCAATTTCCTTTTCCATATGTTGTAGTACTGTTTTCGCAATGACTTTCTTTATGTAAAGATTTATTCTTAGTTTCTAAGGGATCATTCACATTTACAGAGCAAGATGGCTGCATCTTGAAAATTCTGTCTTTACTTAAAGTTGAGATTGTATTATAATTTGCTTTCTCTTGCCTGTAAAGTACATCTTGAAGATTTTTAGTACAGGAGTTTTCAGTTTCTGTACCTGATAAATGCAGTGCAGGAAATCTTTCCCTAATTTCACTTGAATGGTTACAATTCATTGTGACACTGCTGCATTTTGTACAGTTTGCACAAAGTAGATTTCTCCTGATTTTCCCATGCTTAGAAGTGACAGAGCAAATACTGTCAGTTATTTTGTTCTGTTGTAATGTTTTCTCTGAACTGCAAGAGGATTTGGGTGCATGTATTTTGTGTTGTTCTGCATTGTTGCTTATATTAACTGCATCATTAGTATCATCTGATTGTGAAAAGAATGGCATCCTTGAGTTCATTTCATTGATATGCTTTTTAGCATCACATGGATTTGTTGTGAGTTTCTCAGTATCAGCTGCACAGTATTTCAGAAGTCTCTTGGCAGCTAGAGTTGTATCTGGAAAAGCTTCAAAATTCACTGTAGCCTTGACTACAAATGAAATGCCATTTTCTTGAATGAATTCATCCTTACTCTTGCTGCAGTTGTGAACAAGTTGAGTCAAGGCAAGCAGAGGACGTAATTTGTACTGTTATTAAAACAAAAGAAAAATTGTTTTAAATTATATGACAGGTATACATTTAAACCTTATAAAAATTAATGCATAAAGCACAATTAGTAGATTTTGGATAAATTACAGACTACAGTATTGTTTTTAAAGTAAACCTAAACTTCAACCTGCTTGGTTTAACGGTAAAACTGTTAAATATTTGGGTTATTCAATAGTTTTCCTTCTCATTTCTCTCTTTTTTTCCTCCCCCCCCCATAATTAATACTACAAGAGCCACAGTGGTAATTTTGACTGCAAGTGAAATCATTTAGATTAGCAGTTATTGATATCGCATTAATCATAACATATTACTTGGACACAAAATGTCAGCTTTGCAGTTTTTATAGAAGTGTATATGCCAAACAATATACCTGTAAGGACCAGCTTCAGCCAAACTGACACATTATGTTTTGCATGCCACTTTGACACTGCTCTCTATTTCAGTAGTTGAATGGCTCACCTGAACAATATTGTAACAAAAGTTTTTGTCAATGTAAGAAAAATTAGGAACAATGTAATACTTGAACCAGTGAATGTGTTGGGGAAATTTTCAGTTTCAGTCTCATATTTTGGTATCACTATTTTAATATTGAAAATGGAGTTTACAGGAACAATGTAGTACAGCAAGCAAAATGGCAGAACCAGTTAGAACTATTTCTCTTGCTGGCAGACAAAAAAAGATCCAGTACAGGTAAAGAGAGAAATGTGCTTATTGTAAAGATAATCACTGTAAACATCTTCAGGACAATGGGTGCCCATATATCTCCAAAAGAAATCGTCCTGTAGCTGGAAAACTGCCTCCAAATGAGTAAGTAGAACTAACCTACAATGCTTCTTTGCTATTTTCTGTATTATTATAACATATTTTTGTGATTAAAACTAACTATTTGGATATGTTACAAAAATTACTTACTGAAGCGTGCTAGTTATAATAAGTAATTAATTATCTAATTAATAAAATTATTGGTGGGTAAGTTGCACATTAAGTGTTTTGTCTTGTATCAGGAAAGAGTATGTGGTTGTTCTTTGCAATATGGTAATTAAGTGTAGATGATAAGAGAGCATTTGATAAATTTTGCAAGTTGAACTACAACAATCAATGTATACAAGTACTGAACATTAAACAGAGATCAACCAGTGCAGGTAAGGACTCATTCAAGATAACAGAATATATCTGGTTCCTAAGTCCATAATGTTCTCTGGCCCTGGATTAATTAATACATTGCAAGTAGAGGACCTGGTAACAGAAATTTACCTTCAGTCAAGTAAATTTTTCAGAACCTCTGCCTATTACAGCTGCAAAAAAGATATATTGGATATGCGTAGTTATATCCTCGTTGAATCCAGTAATTTCTATAAGGATTTGACCAGTGAGTAAACTAAAATATGTTTTGTAAGCATAGTTTTCTTTAAGAGTTTGTATTCCCAACATTTTTTGTTTTAGTGAAAAATTATACTTGGAATGTATTATTGATTCTTTATTGTTGTCATTGCAATTAAACTGATAAAATAATTGGCTGAACAATGTGGTAGTCAGTAAAATAATGTAATATCTTAGTCAGTTACAACATTGTTCTTATAATTTTGTTTTCTAAACAAGGTTTGAAAATATTGTATATATAAAATAATTAGTGCTGATAAGTTTTATATGAACAATAACTTTTCTAATAAAAAGCATTTTTTTTCAATACAAAAGGCAATAAAATGTATTTTCATCTCCTATACATTTTAGTTTTTGTTGGTTACAATTTTATTCAGGTGAACCATTCAGTTGTTACCAAACAGTATGAATGAAAAAATGAATGAATTAATTTTATTTCAATAAACAATATTACAATTACATTATGCAATATTCTTAGGGTGCTTGTTACTTAAGGATCTATGCATTTAACTCCCTAGTTGTATATGCTACAGATCATACTTCTCACTCTCTCCCCCTTTCATTGTTCTCACTTATATGTCTTCTCCCTTTACTTTTACTGGATCATGATTCATCAATCTTACCACATAACTCTTTAAAATCATGAATAAACCCCTAATAAATACTTTTTTTCCATTTCTTCCAACTTAAAAGCTCTAATTTCACTTTTGCTCTTGTAACCCTTTTTTCTGACCCTCTATTTCCACCATACTCCCCCCAGGCAGTGCCACCACACTCAAACCTCATGACCATATACCATCTCATTCCTCCCCAACCATTTTTCTTCACCATATCATTTATCCCACTCAGCAGATTTGCATTTGAAATCTTACTGCTAAATACTCCTCCCTTCTTTGCCTGCTGCAGGTTGTTCCCCCTTCTTCCCTCCCCATCTCCTCCCCACCCTCATTTCTTGACCTTGATGCAGTATCAGCAAGTTTCCATCTTTGCTTCTCCTCTCTTCCTTTGCGACCATTGTTTTTCGACCTTGTTGCTGCAAGGACAGATTATACCAATCAGTAGAATTTATGCAGTTACTAAATTTAATTTTTAGGTTTGTGCTTGTTTCTATTTTTGCTACCTGACCCTTTTGAATCAGGAAATACAAATGATGACAGTAAATATTGATGATGATGTACTGAAGTTTCTCTGTAAGAGCTCTTTGCACTATAATACATGCCTAAGCAGAGGTATATTATGCTTATAGCACTGTTATGAGTTGGTCATCTGTTATCTAGTTCAGACATAGTTTCACAATGGCTCATTAACGAGGTCTAACTACAAAACAAATACTTAAAGAACTGTAAAGGTTAGAGGAGGCAACTATTTCAGTTTTTGTTTAATCTAAGAGTGTCCAAAGCTGGAAGAAAAAAGAAATGAGTGATACAATCTGGATGAGATGTTAACTTTTCCATTGGCTGCAGAGAATCTGGGTGCATTGATCAAACGGAAGATAAGTAAAGAACAGTAACATTTATTACATGAAAATCTGAGCAGAGCTCACCTATCTGATGGTAAAAATTAAGATATAGTGCATGACATACTATGCCATGGTACACTCCATCCTGTTCTGTGCACCATTAGAGGGTGCATGGTGTAATGGTAACCATACTTGCCTTCTAAACCCAAGATCATGGGTTCGATCCCAGCCAGGACCAATGGATTTTTTCAGGTGTAAAAATCCTAAGTATGGCTTCCTTCAGAAGGGAAGTAAAGCCGTAGGTCCCATGTCGTACATTTACAGCATGAAAAAGAACCTCAAGCCTGAAAAAAGAGGCCTCTGAGCAAAATTTGTTAGTCGTTTCATGCCCTGATTTAAATGGGATGCTGATGACCTGAGATGTTAAAGGGCATACATAAATAAACCAAATAAATAATTAGATGATGCAGTGGTACTAGATACAGGTAACAAACTAGGTGCAGTAGAAAACCCACCAACTCTCCTCTTAAGACAAAGACAGAAAAACACTATGGATCATTATCAATAATAATAAAAGTAATACTCCAAGACCAGTGCTACATTCTAAATATAGCATATCTGAAAACTCTTGTGTTTAATGCTTGGCGGTTATTCATCAATGACAATAAGCTGTGATACAATAAACCTCTCAAAATAAGACTGGAGATCATAGCAGGACAATATAATTGAAGAACTGAATGCTTTCAATTATATTATATGCCTGTAGAATATACCACAAAACTTGCAATGATTTAGATGTTATGGAGCCCTCCCATCTTCTCAAACTATGGGAGGAAACAAATTCAAGGAAACAATGAGATATCTGTTCTTGATGTACATGCACTAGATTGATATGCCTGTAGATGAACAAATTTGCTTTGGCATCTTTGGTTTAGAACAAGTCAGTTTAGAACTTCTTATACATTACATACCAGCCTAAAATTTTACAGAAGATGAACAATTTATTCCCAAGTCAAGTTCATTACTGATTCCTGCAATACATTCAAATAAACCTGATAAATGTGGGATAAGGTTTTGGCTCCTGGCTGATGTCAACTCAAAGTATGTATGCAATGGATTCTCCTATCTTGGGAAAGATATTTGCAACAAGGAGTTTGTGGACAGTGCTCAAGCAAGTTTATTACATGCAATTTGTGCATTTTGCAAGAAAAACATAAATTTTATCTATACAATTAAGTCATTATTAGGTGACACTAAACTTCACTAAATGATTAATTCATCAGAACATGTTTCAAGAGCATTCACTCTTATCCTCAGCTGGGGATCGAATAACACTGCAGGTGACAAAGTGACCTCTGGTGGTTCCAATAAGTAATGGAACAGGAAGTCCATTGGCAGAATGTCAAAGTTCATAACACAATATTTATTTTTTAAAATATAAATCTTCTCTCATATTGGCAATTCCTTAAGATTGTTGGTAGCTTTCAACAATTTGGCTTCTTTGGTAATGTCATAATCATAAGTCCAAAAATGTTCTGCAACTGCTGATTTATCCACTTTTTTATATCTTATATTCCTGAAATGTTCTTTGGTCCTTTTTTCCAAATTTCTTATTGTTTTGCCTACATATGTTTGGTCACAATCCAAACAATCTATCTGATATGCTCCTGCCTTTTTGCTGGGTGGAATGACATTTTTATGGTGTTGTTCAGAAGATTTGAGATGCTAAAATTATTTTGATACCAACACAATATCATATTTTTTAAAAATCTTCATAAATGCCTTATTTGCCCATTGATGATATGTGAATTTTTTAAAAACCAAATCCTTCTTTATCGTGGAGAGAGTGATGATGTTTTAATATCTTTTTGTCTTTTGAAATGTCTGGTCATCTTATCAACTAATAAACTGCTGAATCCATTGTTTAGGGCAGTCTTGATGATATAATGATATTCCACTGTATGTTCTTCTTTATTGAGCGGGATGTTTACAAATCTGTGAGTAAAGCTGTTTATAATGGCGTGTTGGTATGGTTTAGGGTTGAAACTATATTTTTATATGATTATCTGTATGTGTAAGTTTCCTATACATGGTAAACAAAATTATGTTGTTTCTCCTGTATATTTATAGGTCCAGGAAGGGCAAACGATCTTCTTCTTTCAATTCCATAGTGAACTTAATACTTTGATCTTGCAGATTAAGTCATTTTAGGGTATCTTCTGTTTGGTACTATTGCCAGTATGTCATGCACATAATGAAACCATGCCTTAAAAGTGAGTGGAAATGCTCTTATAATGTGTGTTTCTATTGTACTCATGAATAAATTTGCTATAAATGGAGAAAGGGGGTTACCATAGCTAAGCTAGAGATTTGTTGGTAAATTTTCCCATTGAACGTAAAAAAGTTTTGGTTTTTATACAGTTTTGTGAGATGAGTATAATCCTTAATTTTCTCTACTGTCATGTTAATAGATTTAATGTTAAAAACCTACTGATAGACAATGTTAATAACAGTATTCCACAATAGAAAAAAATCAGGTATATACAAAATAATTTGTGCAGAATGTGAAAAAAATTTTTACTCAACAAAGAGAAACATAGGCACATGGTTAAAGGAATATTTCAGGAACATAAAGTGCAAGCAAATAGAGAAATCAGCAGTAGGATATCATTTTTGGACAGAAAATCACAACATAGTGAATAAAGCAAAATTATTAAAATCAGTACAAGGACTGTACTGTACCTGTACTTATGTTCAGGAACATAAAGTCCAAGAAAATAGGGCATTCAGCAGTAGTATATCATTTTTGGACAGAAAATAATGACATAGTGAATAAAGCAAAATTATTAAAATCAATACAAGGACCTACAGAACTAGTAACTTGGGAGAAAATCTACATTTACAAATACAAACAGTCTAATGAACTTTGATACTGCTGGGGATGAAAACATAAACTACAAGTTTATCATACCACCACTAGAGCAGAATACACATTCCCAAGCTTAACAAATCATCCAACAGTTGAATTTTAGCCTGGCTGATGATAACGAAATGTTCTCGAAACCAGTTCTATATATTATGACAAGTAAGTGAAGCATTAAGAGTGTGTAGTTCAACTAAATCATAAAATAATATCAATTATGTGACTTAATGAATTTTGATGTTCCACCCATGGATGAACTCAGCAAGTTCCTGCTTGAACCATCAGAGACCTCCACGGTGCACCTTAGGATCCAGCTGCTAAATCCAGTGGTTGTTAAACAGCTGATTATGGGAGAGATTTTGCCCCCGAAATATCTACTAATGTTGTACAAATACTCCTCCTATGGATGAACTCAGCAAGTTCCTACTACAACCACCAGACATCACCACAGGAGCATCCAGGTATCTGGCCACCATTTGTAGCAGTAGTCAGTCAACAACTAAGTATTGAGTGCTCCCGAAACATGTTATAGTTTCATGTAAGTGGCATTTAGTGTAAATAACTTGAATACATAAGTGTACAATGTATTACCACTCCATTGTCTACAGCTTTGCAAGTACAATAATTTAAATACATGGAGTTTGTGTGAACATGTTAATACATTCTTATAGGATATATTACTACTCCACTGTATACAGCTTCATAAGTACAATTTTAATTAATTAAGTTGTAATTTGGGCTAGAAACACAAGTCAACATCCTCTCCTTTTTGGACACTAAAATCATCAAAAACCACAACACACTGGAACTTGGCATTTTCAGAAAAGATACTCAAACTGATAAAATTACATCAAGAACAACAGTTACAATCAAAAACTATGCAAACTCACTATAAACAACAGTTTAGCATTCAGATTAGTAAACTTATCTCCAAACAGAAGATGAATTAGAATATCAATGGATTTGGGAGATATACCCCCCAAAAAAGGTGCTTAATAAAATGTGTTAAGGGGAAAAAAAGTCATACCCTGAAAGACTACATAGAAGAGCACTTAAAATAGCAGGTTTACCTGCACCCGTGAGCACACTGGAAATTTCAAAAAATTTTCAAAGAATTATAATATGTTTTGGCCTCAGTTAACAAACACAACTTAAAGAACCTCCTAATCACCAACATAAAGAATTGATAAACAAGGAGACATATATGGAATCAGTAATGACTGTAACAAGAAATAGCTCAATTTAATTTAGTTCCTGGAGCATTCAGTGAGTTCACGAAGCAGTCACAGAGACCTATGAACATAGAACTTGTCATATACAATTACGATAGTAGCACTCAATCTACATACATGTTTAATATGCATTGATATAAATCATTGGACTGTTTTTAACTCAGTATATATTGTCACTTATATGTTCCTTTACAGAGTAATAGGCTTTTTACATAGATATTTTCTATATAGGTAAAATGAAAATAAATATTACTCTTCCTTTCAAGCAGTACATGTAAAAATTTGAACTAGCACATCATTTTTGGTCTGAAAACCATGAATTCCAAAAGAGAACCAAAACTGCTAAAAGAAATCCAAAAGCCAATAGGCCTAACAGTTTAGAAAAATGTATTTATTAACAAGAATAAAGAAGAGTTGGTTAATTTTAATATTCCAAATTAGAATGACCTCATTTCCAAGTTTATATAACCTACAGAGCAACATCTGCAGACCATGTGTTGACAATGAAGGCAACTGCCTTCGAAATGTATCCAAGTAAATGGATGGAAGTTTGAGTGATATCTTGTTAAAATTACAATTTAAAGAAATTAATTTTATACTAATTTATTTATATTTGCTGAGTCTATACAAGAAAATGATACTGTGTATTCTATCTAAAGTTTGTGCATAATTTCAAAAGAAAGTTCTGCTGATGAGGTAAAGTGAGAAAAACATATTTCTGTTCACCATAGTACAGAACTTCCCTGCTAGGTGCTTTGCTGTATATAGGGGTAAGAAGTGGGTGTCTCTGCTGCCTTAAGTGCATGTGATTATCTATTGAATAACGTTAAGAATGTTTGTAACATAAGTCACTGCCCTCAGTACGTATGAGGAATGTTCTAAAAGTTCTCAGCCTGACTCGAAGATATCGGAAGATAGCCAAATTACTATGATAGCCATTAAGTGTCATTCTTTAGATGGTGTGCTGTAAAGTGTCAGATGCCTAAGTGTAGCCATTTGTTTCTGATGATCATGCAAACAAATTAATGCTAATATTTTTTACAAAATGGATAAAATTGAAATATGAACTATGATAAAATACTTCGTTTTGAAAAGTTTAACCCGCAGAAACATAAACAGAGTTAGATTCTACATTAAAGGATTCTTCCCCTTAAAGTTAAAAAGTGGGCTGCTGAATTCATGTGTGGTCGAAGATGATGAGTAATCATGACATTCCAAAACTGCTACAACATACCACATTGTGGCAAAAATTCACAATGCCATACTCAGTGATCACAGATTGAAGGTAAGTAAATTGGCTGTTATTATAAAGACCTTGATAAGGCAAGCCCACTACATTGTACATGAAGTTTTTTTATGGCCAGGTTGATGCCCCTTGTAAGCATTCACACAAACCTAGCTCATGTCTTGCAATGGCTATATATATTGTCAACACTAAACCAGCTCCATACTTCATTAAAACAATAGGCAAAGTGCAAAAATTTTTTACAGCTTCAGCTTTATAATTTTATATATTAACAGAGTTTTATTAAAAGGCTTAAATGAGTACATTTGAACATATGTTCAAATCAATTACAAAGGGAGATATTGGTACATGGTCAACATCAATTGCTTTCGGTCATTATAAATTTAATTTTTCCAGCAAACATTTTGCTGGGGCTTAAACATAAGCTAAGAGTTTGAATTCTAAATTAAAACATATTAAATAAAATATACCTTATCTTTTGCATGAACCAACACAAACAGTAACAGAGGCACTGCACCATAGGTTGTCGCTTCTTGACAATTGGATGGATTTTTCTCAACTGCTACTGTCAATAGTGCAACAAGCTTATCTCTCAATGTATCAATATTCTTTGGCATATTCTGCCCTCCTGCAAGTATTTGTAGACCTCTAGAAAATAAAATGCATTAGGCCTTTATTGATTTGTAAGCTTTTGCAACATTATATCTCAAGTTGTTACTCAAAAGGTAGCCAAAAGGAAGGATTGAAGTTTTACAATTTTTAAATAAAAAATTAGATATATAATTCTTGAAATTAAGTTATTTACAAGGGTCATTTGAAAAGTTTTTGGAATGACCCACAGATTGCAGCAGCAGTTCCGAAGCAGTTTTGTTATTAAAATTTTCCATCTTCCATAGAAACATTTGTATAATAATATATAGATTAGTAGGAATTATAGTAGCTATTGCTATTGCAGTGCAGATGTGTGTGAACAGGAAAAATGGTAAATATCGAATATCATGCAGTTATTAAGCACTTGGTAAAGAAGGATATGAATGTAACAGAAATTCATATAGGTATGTCACATAGGGGCCTCTGCACCTCTTAACTGTTTAAACTGTGGAGTTTAAACAGCCATGGAAGCTCAGAAGATTACCCATGTAGAAGATGACCAAAATTCATCATAACATCAGAAATTATTAATAAGGTACTCCACATGGTTCTGGAGGATTGTTGATTAAAGGTGTTCAAAATTGTTGAAAATTTGGGCATCTACGAGAAATGTATATTTCAGATTTTGAGTAAAGATTTGTGCATAAAAAATAATTGGCAAGATGGGTGCCGCAACTGCTGACTTGGAATCAAAAGCTGGAGCACAAATCTCTCAGCAAAGTTAGGCCTGTTTTCACAGAGATTCTGCCAACTAATTTTTAACCAATGATGAAACATGTGTGCATTACTACACACCTAAAACAAAACAGCAGTCCAAATAATGAAAGCATCAAGATTCTCATTGCCAAAGAAGTAGCATGTTCTGTTTAGCCAACCACAAGTTATACTATTTGTGTGATATATGCAAATTCACTCAAAGGACTCTTTCATCAAGTCAGTAGGCATTAAAACTATTGACCAAAAACCCAATGCACCCTTGCAGGCTGTTGTGAAGAAATATGGTTTTTACAACAGTGATAGACTATTTCCATTTCAGTGTGTGACAGTTTCTGCTTTACTCAAGAAATATATAACATAAAAAAAAATATATAGTGTTTGTTGGTATCAATACAATTTTGAAAAAATGGACAGGATTCCGGAATATTCAGATTCTGAAATGGGCAGGTTTCAGTGTAAACATTTAGCATTGTAGCATACTTAATATAGTGGAAATCATATTTCTTTACAACAGCCTAAGTAATGAATGCAAACATTTACTTAGCAATTTGTGGTTATGCACCAACAAGGAGACAATAAAAAAAATAAGATATGTTTTGAATTAGGATCTTTGTATGATTGAGTTGAACTACACACTCTTATTGCTCCACTTGCTTGTTTATAATAGATAATAGTTCATATTATAAACAAGTAAGTGGGGCAATAAGAGTTTTAGTTTGACACAGTCATACAAAGATCTTAATTATATGATTAGCTTCACTGTAAAAAATCTATTTAACATTTCTAGTAATGTTTTGGATGCTAATTGCCATGTTTTAATTAAAAATAAAGTACAAGTTCTAATTCTATAAAAACCTAAATTTATTTTGTCTATTTTTCTTTTCTTTTTAGTTGACATTTAACATTTAATAAATTGTCATAATTAAAGCCTTAGCTTCTGTGCATTAGTTATAAGCTTGGTAATATTGCATCTTTTGTTACCTGATTATCCATCTTATTCCTGAATAGGCAGTAAATCCTAGTTTATTTGTTTCATTCTCCAAAATTACAGCCACAAGGACTGACACCAAAAGCTCTGTCTTTTCAGCAAGATGTTGATCAGAAAGCAATTGAAACCAATTTTCAAGAAAAGCAATAGCCTAAAACACAATTAGAATGCATTGCATAATACATTAATAATACAAAAATGCATTATAAGTATGTCTGCCATAAACAAAACCTTGTATTTTTAGCAAATTAATATAATGCACACCTCAAGAGTTCATAGCAGTGCTGCAAATATCTCCAAAACATGGTTTGGAAATACTTAGATTGCATGCCAACTAACCTAGGTACTCAAGATGATAAATAGAATGAAGTAATAATGCAAATGGTGTCAGCAAATTGATCAATAATAAATTGAACCTTTGCCATCCACTGTTGCTGTTACTTTGGATAATACATTAACAACAGAGCCATAGAGATGGCTGATTTGAATTAATATCACAGCTAATGATATGGGGAAGCATAAGAAAGCGAGCTGCTTATAGAACATTATCACTCCCCACCCCCCAAAATGCTTGTATTTATTGATGTGGCTGGGGTGTATATTTAATGCATATTTATATGTGAAGAAAAAAATCCTGAAAAACCACATAAAATAAACTCCTACTTGAAAAATAAGAATTGTGGTTATTATTTGCTGTCAGTACTTTTTCCACAATTTCTGAAACCGTAAATAATTTCAAAGAGTGTTAAATTAAAAGGAAAAAATGTACACAAGTATTAAAATTATTATTGAGGAAATCACTCAAATTTCAGTAATTTTGTTCCACTTACTTGGACATATTTCAAAGGCTGTTGTCTTCATCTTCAGCATGGTTCCACTGTCTGCTTCCCAGCTTGGTATAAAGATGTTGCTCTGTGGACGAACTTGGTGATGAAGTTACTATTGTTTGGTACATCAAAATTAACCAAGTTTTCCTTGTTTTGTTTATGAATATTCCCACAATTTTATTTCTATGGGTTTTAGGAGAGCTTTTAAGAACTTTGGTTCCTTTTGGAATTTGTGGTTCTTTTTCCAGAAATGGTCTGCTATTGCTGATTCCAAAAGAAACCAAAACTCTTAAAAGCTCTTCCAAAACCCATAGAATTAACAGCATGGGAAAATATATTCATAAACAAAAACAAGGAAAATTTAGTTAATTTTGATCTCCCAAACAATAGTTACCTCATCACTAAGTGCGTAAAATCCACAGAGTGACATCTTATACCACTCTGGGAAGCAGACAGTGGAACAATGCTGAAGATGAAGACAACAGCCTTTGAAACATGTCCAAGTAAGTGGAATGAAATTAGTGAAATTTAAGTGATTTGCTCAATAATAATTTGTTATATTGTGCTACATTTCACTCTGAAAATTCCTGCTATTCAGAACTAATGTACACAAGGTTTGAACATATATAACACAGCCACAAAAAAGATACAATAAATGTCACAATCCTTTTTCATTATGCATTTGTGTTCTAGATTTCAGATACTCTGACATAGCCTACAAACAGTATTCCATTATATAATCATCTACTTGTCGTCTAAACACTCTTATGCTTCACACTATTTTTGAAAATGACGGGACCGGTTTTGGAGCAACATCCCCTCCATTCTCGAATGATTATATACATTTCAAAAGCTTCACTGTGTTTAGTTCCAATTAGAATTTTCAAATTTGTGTAATTTCGATAATTCTTTAAAAAAAAAAAAGTATTCCATTAACTGTGCCATTTTACTTATTCTTACATCTAATGTTTTTATGTACAACAGAATTAACCAGCATATTTAAAAGCAGTATGAAAACATTAAAACGGTTCAATAAACTTGATTACTTGCTTGATTTCTATTTTATTGATTCACTAAGTACTGATCCATAGACAGGAGACTTTTAGGCATTAACAACAGTGGTTTTTGACGCCTAAAATAAGCACTATAAAACTGAAGATAGGCATTATAAATTTATTTTAAAACAATTATTTTTAAAATTTCATAATTACTTAAGGTCTTATATCATTAAATTACACACATACATATAATCTCTATTTTATTAATACAGCATTTTCAAATAAGAAATAGCTATAGCAGATTTTAAAAGTACATTATTTAAACTAATACAGTCAATACACAATCAGAAAAATTACTTGAATTTGATACCTAAAAAGACAGAAAATATTCACATGAAAATATTACTTCCAACGTAAGAAAAATCATAATCTCACAGTCTGGCACAATTTAAATCGATTCACTAGCTAATTAAGAATAAATTAATTGCTTCATTAATAAATAAATTGTGTCTTAGTTCGGACACAAAATTTATTTTTAAGTTTATAGCTTGCTATATTTATCCAAATAAGTTTCAAAAATATACTTTTTGACATAAACTTTAAATGAGAAACTTAATCTGGTTTAGATAAATGGAAACATATAATGATCACATTGTTTAACATTAATCACTTATTTCCCCACCATTTACCTCACAATAATTAGGTCCCTTTCTGAAAATTTCCACAAAAAATTTTCTTTTTTGTCTATTAGCATAAGCTTAAAGGCAGAAACCTTTCCAAATCTACAGATGTCACTGGAACATGTTTGATCTTGGGGACATGCATAATACCAACAGCACAATCAAATTCAATTGTTTCCTGTCAAAATATTTGCCACTGAACAAAAATATGAAAACCCTTGATTTTTCTGCAACACAAATCCCAGTTTGTTTTTTATTCTTCTTCTGACTTCCCCAATCTTATACTTAACAGTTACACTATTTCAATGTTCTACCTGGTCTTCCCAATTCAGTAATACTTAAATATCATAGTTGAATACAATTATATTTAATTAATTCAAATACTCAGTTTAATAGACTTACAGACAGACAAATAAAAAATAGTGGGGAAAATTTTTTTTTGATTGATTTATTTATGGACGCTCTTTAACATTTCTGGTCATGAGCGTCCCATTCAACTCAGGGCGTGAAACGGCCGACAAATTTTGCTCAGAGGCCTCTCTTTCAGGCTTGTCGTTCTTTTTCGTGCCGTAAATGTACGACATGGGACCCACGGCTTTACTTCCCTTCCGAAGGAAGCCATACTTACAATTTTTACGCCCGAAAAAATCCATCGGTCCTGGCCGGGTTCGAACCCACGTTCTTGGGTGTAGGAGGCAAGTATGGTAACCACTACACCACCAAGACCGACACAGCGGAGAAAGTATGAAGCAGGAAATATATATATATAATTCCATTTTCAAGTTTTATATGTAAATATGCACATTTTTTACTATGAAACTAAGGTCAATATAGACATTTATATCAACTATAAAACTAAACATTTTAAGCATTTAATGCCAAGAAACAAATATTCTGATTTTCTCCATCATATCTATTAAGGAAAAAAAATAGTAACTTCTCTCGAAAGTCACTGTTTCTACTAATCAATATCGAAGGACAATTTACTGCATACTTAAGAAATGAAAAAGAATGGTATTTCTGAATTCTGCTTATTTTGATTGACTAGTATTTAAGTGCAATATAAGTAACTTCCATATTGCATAGCTAAATGAGACAAATAGCTTACCCTTGGAATGATGAGACTCGCTTGATGTTGATTGAGAAGGTTGTGGGGATTTTCAACACAAACCTTTAAAGCTGGACATATGAAGGTCCAGTAGGTTAGCTCTTCTTCTGTGACCTGAACATAGTATCTATTGTTACATAACAAATACAATAATATATGTGTGCACATACACAAAAATAGCTGTACTTCTCTCAATGTTTTAGGCTTGGGGGGAGTAATATAACACTTATTATTTTTGTATTTTTCAATGCTATTTCTTTGCACTTCAATGGCCAAGGCACTTTAAGAATGCATTGAAGTTAAACCTATCAGAGCCACCTATCACTGTAAAATTGTCAATTTTTTGTCACTTTTATGTGGTTGCCATTGATTTGCAATTGTTTCTGCTTCTTAGCCTAATTATTTAGAAGACAATAGCAATTGTCCAGTCCTGTATTGGGGAAGTTTGAAAAGATATGGAAATAAAAAATAAAGTAAACTTTAGACAATGTACAAGGGTAAGTCTATAAGTTTCCAGCCTGGCCAATAAGGATTATTGGCTTCACAAAATCTTTATCTGGTGTCATACCTTATCTCTTAAGTAAATAATTGCAGTTGTAACTTCTGCTCTGCTGTGTTTAGTTGTTCAGATATAGTTGCATAGAGAAGGCTATGTTTAGAAGATTGTGACATATTCAAGGCGTATCGAGCTGTTATTAAGTTCTTCATAAAAGGACTCCATAGGAAATAGCAATTGGATGGTGTATTTGGGGAAGCATTCCCCTCATATTCTACTGTAAAAGAATGGGCCAAACCCAATTAGCTTACTTTTATGGCATTTCAGTCTATAAACTGGTCTTTAAAGTCTTGCATGCAAGTTCTGGGAGGGACTTTAAGTTAAGGGATCTATGTCAAAGATTTATACAGCATGTTAAAGAAATCCATATTTTAAAAAAGAAGTCCCTGGGCAAAATTGCCAACTATTTCACATTTTTTAAGTGTTTAATGCCCATTTTTACTGCTGAGGCATTACAGGCAGTGGACATTGATGGTACACGAGATGAAATGATAAATTGGGAAAGGATTTTTTTTAAGGAAGGAAGTGTTCCAGGCCTAAGTTTACGGTACCTCCCAGCAGTATGGTTGAGGAAATCAATCAGTGAGGATGGTCCTAGCGAGAATTGGACCCCAGAACTTCTGATCTGATTCTGCACCTTAACAATCTCATGGCAATTTATTTACATTCCCATAATAACTTATTAGACATATTTGAGGTGATACGCTGATAACTTGTTCCTCTGACATCTGTAGGTGTTAAGTGTAGCTAAATTTGAATGATTCATATTTTATGCTAGGGCATGGAACATTCTAATCCCTGTAACCTGATGATGAATTAGACATTTATAAAAATATCCATCTATTTCATATTAATAATAAAAATTAAAACTTTCATTATCTCTAGTTTTGAATAGCAGGAATTTTTACAGTGAAATATAAGAAATTATTATTGAGGAAATCACTCAAATTTCACTAAATTTGTTCCACTTACTTGAACATATTTCAAAGGCTGTTGCTTTCATCTTCAGCATGGTTTCTGCTTTCCAGTATGATATTAAGAGCTCGCTCTGTGAATTTTACGAACTTATTGATGAGGTTACTATTTAAAATGATACACTATGGGTAACTTATTTACACACTTCACTTTCTATATTTTCCTAAGTTGGAATAATATTTCGGGAACCAGCGTTTCCATCCTCAGCTGTTGACCTAGTGGTATGAGGTTACTATTGTTTGAGAGATCAAAATTAACCAAGTTTTCCTTGTTTTTGTTTATGAATATATTTTCCCACACAGTTAATCTATGGGTTTTTGAAGAGCTTTTAAGAAATTTGTGGTTCTTTTTCCAGAAATGGTCTGCTATTGCTGATTCCAAAAGGAACCAAAACTCTTAACAGCTCTTCAAAAATCCATAGAATTAACAGTATGGGAAAATATATTCATAAACAAAAACAAGGAAAATTTGGTTAATTTTGGTCTCCCAAACAATAGTTACCTCATCACTAAGTTCGTAAAATGTGCAGATTGAGATCTTATATCACATTGGGAAGCAGACAGTGGAACCATGCTGAAGATGAAGGAAACAATCTTTGAAACATGTCCAAGTAAGTGGAACAAAATTAGTGAAATATGAGTGACTTCCTCAATAATAATTTGTTATATTCCATTATCTCATTCTTTCTTCATTCATTTGTAGTTCGTTGACATAGATGGCTCTGGTATTTTTAAGTACACATTTCAATTGCTTCTTTAAGAACATAGGTTATTCTAGAATATAAAATATATGAGAATAAATTAAATATTTTATTCTATAACAGCAAGCCTTATATTTTATTCATTATTTATTTACTATTCTGCTGATAGTTATTTTTGGCCTGCATCTGTAGCCTAGGTAGTGTTATAAATGTTCCTGAATTGATGGATGCATGTAAATAGTCGCAGTTTGCTATTACAAGAGCAAGCATTATTTCTATCTTTATATTATTACACACTACTGGTGGGCAAAAATTATTAATTACCATATCTTTATGAAATAAATTTTACTGTAGTGCATCAAAATAGAATCACTAGCTTGCAGAGAATCTTTGTGTATAATACATGTGATAAATGTGTAGGTAAAATTGGAAGAATTATGCAAGCAGAACTGTTGCAAATAATGCAAATTTCACTAAAATATATCAACAATGTATGACTGTAGATGGACACCTCTTTGAGCAACTCCATAAAACTAGTAGATAAAAGGTTTAAAAGAAATAAAATTGTCCAAAACACAAGTTTGCTATTATAAATAAAAGAAGATATGCAATTCAAAATTCACATACGAACCTGGTAAGTTCAATAAATTTAAAAAGAGTTTTAAAAACAAAAATAAATTTTGGCTCACCAAAACATCCACAATATTAAAAATGTATTACAACCTCCCTATAAAGATTCTTTGCCTTCTGACAGTACGTCAGGTATCTACCAATTCAATTGCAAAGACTGTGACCAGGTATATATTGGAAAAAACTAAAAGAAAATTTGAAAACCCATACCAAAGAACATTTCAGAAATATCTGTTACAAACAGACAGAGAAATCTGGAGTGGCAGCCCAATTTTGGTCAGAAAATCATGAAATTTATTAAAAAAAAAAAAAAAATTGAAACACACTGAAAATCTTAAGAACATGGGAAAAAATTTATATAATAAAAAATAAGAGTCACATCATGAACTTCCAGACACCATCAGATATATTTGATAAATTTCTCCGACTACCTACAGAGTATGCTTCTAGCATTTGGTCTTCTGCTGTTGATGGGAGCAAATGTTCCCAAAACATGTCCAATTAAAAAAACAATGTAAGTGAAATATAAGTGTCACTAAAGCAACTCTACATCAACAATGAATGAATGTCTTGAATTCTTTGGAACCACAATTAGAAATTGGGTGAGAAAAATACTGGAGCAAATGTTGCCAAAGAAATTTTAAAATGCAATCCACCTGGAACAAGGAAGATAAGTAAACCTAAAATATAAGAGGAAAGAGATTGAAAAAATTAATAGGCAGAACAAAAAGAAAATTAACTATAGTAAATACTATGTTCACCTGTTTAACAGCAAAGAAATAAAAAAAAATACATTAAAAAAAACAGCAATAATTTATGGCCTCCCAATGTCCATGTATTCCTGTGAAAACTGCAATTTGGTGCCTATGAGTACTGTAGATTTTGACCTTCATTACTGCCTCACAATAGTTTTAAATTTCTATTCTCTAAAAAGTATTGTATTCTTCATATATGTTATAAACTCTTACCAAATATAAGTAAATATTAATATTAACTTAATTAGGAATCAAACACAGTGAAGCACCCATTAATAATCTCTTCTGAGTCAGATGTTTAAAACACTCTTTATGTTCCACAAAACCTATGTCCTGAGTAAATCTCGTTTAAGTGAAACCATAAAGAGTGTTTTAAAACATCTGACTCAGAAGAGATGATAAGCAAATATTTTTATTAAAGCGAACTTACCATGTTGAGAATGGGTCGCAGATTATTGTAGAATATTTTAACCAAGTAATACAAACATCCTGATTCCCTCACAATTTTTTGCCCCAAAGCATTGCCTTCCACAGTCATTGCCGTTAGAAACAGTGCACATTTTGTAAGAAAGCAGGAGTTCCCTTTCAAATGCTTCTTCAGAACATTGAAAACATTTTCTGTACAAATTTCTCTCTTGCGTTGCACCTGCAGAGAGAAATGTTTACATTCACTTTCAATAAGAATTGAGGTATATTTGCAAAATATTTTCTCTGTATGAAATATGCACTTATAATCACTATCTCATATAGGACTGGTAATAAAGCAACTATTAATACTTACATTTTCACCAAAGGAAAATCCCAGAACATGAAATGCAGAGCCAATAATTGCTGGATTATTGTGATTTAAATAATCCAACATAATATTAATCCCTCCAAGCTGGAGAAATTCTTCTCTTAATTTTGGGTTTTGGAATACCAATTTCCCTAACTGCTGGAGACATTTCACTTTATCTTTTTCATGGGATGTGTCCAACTTCCTGAGTAACAATTGTATACACATAGGTCCTGAAACTACGGGTAGAAAAAATTAGAACACAAAGTATCTTAGAATGGAATGTCATGATAGTTTAGTTTCTGGAGCATTCAGTGAGTTCATGAAGCAGTCACAGAGACCTACGAACTTAGGACTTGTCATTTACTATTACCAAAGGAGCATACAATCTACATTTACAAAAAAATATTGTGTACATCTGCATAAATAGTTACAATAAGAATGAGAAAGCAATACCTAGAACTCAACCACGACAACTAAAAGCAGAGTAACAGACAAATCATTCAATCACACAAATTTTACTATATACATGTTTACATATGCATTGATTTAATTAT
Organism: Metallyticus violacea; assembly: GCA_030762175.1. Lineage (NCBI taxonomy): Eukaryota > Metazoa > Arthropoda > Insecta > Mantodea > Metallyticidae > Metallyticus > Metallyticus violacea. The sequence goes on along the minus strand of CM060839.1, from coordinate 19,843,238 downwards.
TGCAGTATTTTTAACTCAGTATAATATATTGCTTTACAGAATAATAGATCTTTTACATAAGTGTTTGCTAAGAGCAGATTTAAAGAATTTGTAATTGTTTATTACAGCTTTTAAGCTAGAGGGAAGAACATTTGTGCTAAATGCATACATAATAAACTCCTTTTTGATGACAGAAAAGTGTTGAAGCTGGTCTATGTAGATTTGCTTTTTGTCTAGTATTTTTTGATTTTGTACAAATTTTTCTTTATTTCTTATATAAAAGTTCATGAAGAATAATATATATTCACATGGAAGAGTTAAAATTTCAAATTATCTAAATATGTTTCTGCATGAATGTCTGCTATGTGTAAAGCGATTATTCATATGATTTTTTTTCTGTAATAGGAGGACACAATAATTTTTAACTGAATTTCCCTAAAATATATGACCATATTTTATTACTGAGTTGAAATAAACATAATAATCTAGTTTTAACGTTTTAATTGCCTCCAATATTAAATGCATGTATTGCATAGCGTGCACTTGTAAGTTTAGGTATGATGACATCAATACGATCTTTCTATTTCTGACGGTTATCAATTATTAAATTAAGGAATTTAATATATTTGGTTTGTAGAAATACACTGTTATAATATTCTATCTGTAATAATGGATCTGGAGATCTGAGTAACATTTATTTTATCTAGGTTTAGAGACAATTTGTTTGCTTGAGCCATATGCAGAACTCCGAACTAGATTTAGTTTAATGGCACAATCATTAAGGCTATTTCCATTATTCAATATGCTTGTGTCAACTGCAAATAGAACTGTATCTCCTACATCTTGAATAAATAAGGAGATATTATTTATATAGATCAGAAAAAGAAATGGGCCCCTGAACAGATCCTTGAGGCACTCCATGGTTAATCATTCCCTACTCTGATGCATTGTTTTTATTTTTAAAGGGACAATTTATTACTATTGTTTGTTTCCTTTTGTCAAAACCATTTTATATATTGGTTTTTTATTCCGTAGAAAGCTAATTTATTTATCAGAATTCCATTATTGACACAACTGAAAGCCGTTGCTAAATCACAAAATATTCCTCCTACATGTACTATTTCATTAAATGCAGTTAAAATTTCATTAGTGAGATTATAGATTGCATTTTCTGTTGAAATTCCTTTTCTAAAGTCAAACAGATTATTAACTAGAATATTGTTATTTCAAGGTTATTGTAAAGTCTATTGTACATTATTTTCCCAAACACCTTAGAAATTGTAGGCGAAATAGCTATAGATTTATGATTAGAGACATTTATTGTTTCTCCCCTTTTGAGCAGAGGTTTCACCACTGAATATTTTAGCCTTTCAGGAAATATACTCAATGTGTATTACACAAGTGACTAAGAGGGGTACTAATTTCCTTTGCACAGGCCTTTATAACTTTGTTGAGAGATATATATCAAGAATGCAAAAATACTTATAAGCAGAAGATATTGAGAGGAAACATGTCATGGTAACCTATGGCTTGAAATCTTCTGTATAGACTGATTTATAAATAATTGGGATTGTCTTGACCCATGGACTATGCTTTCTAACATATAAATTTAAAAAGGTGAATTACATATTTGCTCATTAAGAACGTGCCACAAATTATTCAAATTTGTAGAACACTAAAAACTTAATGACTGATACATTTATTACCTGCTATTTTTTGTAGAGTTAAGACTATTCAGTTATGTATCAAAACACAATTATCTTTTCGTGCGCGGTACATCCTAGGCTTCACTTTTTATTTATTTATTTACGGACGCTCTTAGAAAGCTCAGATCGTCAGCGTCCCATTCAATTTAGGGTGTGAAACGGCCGGTAAATTTTGCTCAGTTATTTTCTTTAAGGCTTGAGGATCTTTTACGTACCGAATTCTATGAAATGGGGCCCACGCTTTACTTCCCTCAAAGGAAGCTATACTTAGGATTTTTACGCCGGAAAAATCCATTGATCCGCGCTCTTGGGTCTACGAGAAAAGTGGTTACCACTAGACCACCAGGACCGAGAAACTTGGAGTTTTAACAGACAATTCCAAAACTTAAGTTGTGTTAAGGCCCTATTATACATATTTACAAAATAACACAATTTTATCTTAATGAAGTACTAGAATGCGCTATTATTTTAGGTGACTATTGTCATTCATTTAAAATAGTAACCTATATACATTTTGATCTTAATTTGCCGCTAAGTTAGACTGATGGGCACCGTAGTATTTACCATTCTCCACTGAATTATCCATTTAAGAGTAAAAATAGCACGGGCTTCACTTAATGACTGTCAAAGCCAAATTATGCTTTAGTACTATCTGACACGTCAGTAATATGATTGTAAGCGCCCGCCAAATCCAGCGTCATTGTAAACTTGTAATGTGTGGTGGCAACTATACAATTGTACAATATATCAGGGTTACCAGTATTGGCTGACAAAAAGTAGCGCAAGTTGCCTATACATCGTGCATACTTATGGAATTGTGATGCTGCAATGTATTATACTTAACAAATAGTAAATGCAACATTATACTAAACCTTAACTACTGTTGTAGGTGTCAGGTCAAATCGTTTGTTCATTGTTGGAGCTATAAGAGGGGGGGGGGGATAAATTCTCCTATACGGATTTAAATCAAATCTTCTGAACTATACGTAATTAAATTCAACATTGTTAACAATACTGCTTATAATACTTTTACTATTTTTAAATTTCTGAGAACAAAAGGTCGCAAGTAACCCAATGGTAAAATGTAGTTATCAAACAGAGCTTTGAGGATTCTGACTCAATACTTTCGACCTAGCCACAGATTACTACGATTATGGCATACCGGTAACCTCCTCGCGCGCCAATTTTTGTATTATCAAGCGATGCGCGAACTAAACCAATGCATCGCGGTCGAAAATAAGGAAGTAAGCAAGTTGCACTACATGCTTTTCGGTTCCATTGCAAATAAGTGTTGCCAATACAAATCATGTGCTGTGAGTTGTGGTTAAGTAAAACATGTAAACAGAGGAAGAAGCAAATTTGAGTTAATTTAACGCAAGTACGTTTATTTTTTATCGCTCTTCAACAATTTAAACGTTTTCTTTAAGTAGTGGAATTGACAAAGCTGAACTTGGATACTGCAACGAAACAAAAGAAACATTTAATGTTTATTTTGCACTTTTAAGGTTATGCAATGAACAGCATTAGAAACGTAAATCGTACAGAAACTGAAATATAATCATGAGAGGAGAATGGAGGTATACTGTTTCATCTATGGTGTATATTAATGTGTGCTCATTTATGTAATTTCTTTCCTGGGTTAGAACAAGTTGGACAGGATTGTGCGTCCCATTTAACTTTCCATCGGGCGCAACACCTGTTTTACGATCGGGCAGAATATATCTGAGAGAGACCGGCTACATTTACAGTTCTGTCTGAAAACACTGCTAAGTGTAACATTATTATTATTAATAATAATAATAACATACACAGTCTTTCACGGCCGGCCTCTTGACTATGACCTACAAGCTCTCAAATCGGTTCAGTTTAGTTCTGTTCCAAGAGCATTCCATGAGTTCTCGAAACAATCACAAAAAACTATGAACATAGAATTTGTTATTTACAATTATAGCAGTAACACACATTCTTCTACATTTACAAAAATACAGTTTACCTGTGCAAATGGTTACAATAAAAATGAAAAAAATAACATCTAGAACTCAGCCAAAACAACAAAAGCCAGAGGAGCAGAAACAGACAAATCACTGTCACAAATTTTGCTATATACATATATATTGATATAAAATTATTACAGTGTTTTTGAATCAGTATAAAATATTGTCACTCATATATTCCTTTACAGAATAATAGGCCTGTTTACTCAGGCATTTTTAAGAGCAAATTTGAAGGATCTACTGTTGTATAATAAGGCTTTTAGGCTAGAGGAAAGAACATTTTGTACTAAAATGCATTTACAAGGAACTCCTTTATTCATGGCAGGAAAGTGTTAAAACCAGTATATGTAGATTTACTTTTTGTCTAGTATTCTTGTTAAGTATATTTTGGTTTTGTACAAATTTTTCTTCATTTCTTATATTAAAGTTACATGAGGGATAATATATATATTCACATGGAAGAGTTAAAATTTCAAGTTGCTTAAAGATGTTTCTGCATGAATGTCTGCTGTGCATACCAGCAATTATTTGTTACATTATCTGTATTAGGAATAAACACTCACTTTTAACCAAGTTTCCTCAAAATATAAGCTCATATTTCATTATTGGGTTGAGAGGCATAATAAACTAATTTTAAAGTCTTAAATTTGAATCCAAAGTTACTAATGCATATATTATATAGCATGCAGTTCTAGGTTTAGATATGATACAATCAATATGATCTATCCAATTTCGAAGATTATGATCTATCCAATTCCGAAGATTATCATTTCATACATCAAGGAATTTAATATCTTTGGTTTGTAGAAGTGCACTGTTATAATATCCTGTCTGTATTAGGGGATTTGGAGATCTGTGTGTGGTGAATTTTATAACATCAGTTTTATTTAGATTTATAGACAATTTTTTTGCTTTGAACCATACACCCAGGGAGCTTAGAGCTTGCGCAATGGTTACAAACATTACTAACAAAAATGGTAACATCGTGTAATGCACTGAACTAAACTAAACATAACAATGTATTTTATTTGGTTTATAGGTTATTTTTTTAAATATTAATTAAAATACTTAAAGTTTAAATGTCATTTTCAGCTTTGAAACAAAGGTACAATTTATTGTGAACACAATAGTTTACATTTCAATGTGTGGATGGCAAATAATAAGCTGTTCAACTAAGCATAGCCCAGCACCATGTCTATAGTTTATATAAATTTTATAAAAAATCTTTCCAAGCTAGTTGCCCATATGATCCACACACACATATCTTTGATACAGTGGAAAAACATGAAAATTCTTAGAATCTTTCTTTCTGGGACATAGTTCACATCATACGTATAGCAGGTGAGTCAGCATCTGCTGATGATTCAACAGCGTGATTCTCACCTCATTACACCGTATATATATTGTGACAAATTCTTCTGTTCCATTATAGATTATATCCTGAGCCAACATTGTCACAAAATTTCTTCACATATACTTTCTGCCTGTATTGCCAGTAACAACTAACCAAGCATTGACCCCATTTATATTCAATAAATTGAAAATTACTATTAGGGCCATCGGTTGGTTTTTCTTGTAACTGTACACAATGAAAACATTTCATCAATTTCAACACAACCCTGTCATATTATAAAAAGAGATAATTTCAGGCTTTCTGGTATCTCCTGTTTCTTTATCAATTGATTTACTGTTTGCATAGTGGACAGCAATACAACAGTTTTCTCCTTTTTAGAAACTTAGGACACAAGGGGAAATTTTCAAAAACCCATAAAAGACTAGAATGTTTTACTCTTTTAACACTGCTGACAAATTGTGGCGATAGCTCCAGTTTGTTCTTCACCATGAATACAATTTTTAGTTTGTGCTTTTCAAGCAGTTCCTTAGATAGTGCTGGAAAAGTAATTACCTATTGTAAAATTACTTCCAGTGCTGGATATTGACTGAGCTAACTTTTCAGTATCTCTGAAAGCTACTGATTTAATTTGAAAGGACCATCAGCTGTTTTCTCAGATAAATTTCCATATTGTAAACAAAAAATATTCTTGAGTCAGTCAGAGTGGCAGGCTTACTTCTTATAAACTGCCAAAATATGCATCTTCCACTAAAAACTCTCAATTGTGTGTCTTTGTTTATGTACCCTTCAGAATATGGTTTTTTTTATTTACAAATGTATAAAATATTTCCTTGATAGGAGCCAGTTTATCAGTCAGCCATCTTTCATGTATCTGTCTCGTTGTCAGACTTTAGAGCCCTTAGCAGATTCTGAAATGTTGCTACAACATAACAGTGGGAAAGAAGGACACCCCAAATGATCTTTTGCCCATTGTTCATCATTATTGAGATATGACGATATCAGGACACCTGCATAATAAAGAAGCCCTATGAGAACCTTGATTTTTAATATATTGGTACATGTTGCATCATGTTTTTGAGCATAGTTTATCCTCACTTCTATTTTGAGATTAGTGTATTATTCTATTCTATCAATATATTCAGTGAAGAAACAGAATCATGAACTCAATGGATCAGTGACCTCTTTAACAGCCCCTTTCTCCCCAGGTAAGTGGATAACAAACTTAAAGTACATGTTCTTATATTCCGTTAGTTTCAGCCTCATGCCATTTATTTCTTCCATCTTTCCTGCAGTAGAAACCTATACCAACTAAATGTAAATCTTCATCAACCAATTCTCACTTTGTTCAGTATCTGAGTTTCTATATCTGTCATCAGCTCTCTTTTCTTTGTTTGATACATCATTTGCTAATTCACTATAGGTTCCACCAAACTCTTCCTCTTCATCTGACAGATTATCAATCATTGTACTCATCTTCTCAACTATTTTTATTCATTCACTATGATAAGAAAAATGTATATGAATTTGCTGTTTTCTTAGAAAATTTGGTGTAATTTTAATATGGCATAAGAATACATATTGATGCATTTCTTACTTTTTGGGTTAGTGCAAAATGCTTTGAGACACTTTTTTTTAATTGCTGTGATGCTTGTTATAGAAAATGGAAGGAAACAGTGCTTCAGTTGATGAACTGGATAAAGCACCAGATAAAAACCAAGTAATCACCACAGACGAAACAAAGGAGCAAGCTTCAGATGATGATCCCTATGCTTATTTGGAAAGAAAGGACTTCACCTCTGAGAAGTTCAAAATTGAAATACGAGGCCTACCAAAGTTCTATGGAATTGGGGTAAGTTGCTCTTTTTGAGTTTTTAGAGTTTCTTGTTCTTCGTATAATCAATAAAAATAATAGAGCATTTAATTTAAGAGGAAACTGGGAATATTGGTTCCTTTGAAATATTATATATTTATGTATATATATATATATCTATAGATATATATATATATCTATATATATATATATATCTATCTATCATCTATCATTTTTACTTTATAATTCAATTCCCATTTCTTTTGTTATTTGCTTCTGCTTCAGAAGTTGTAAATTGTTTTGTATTATAAAATACTTGAGAAAAGAACAAGAAGGGAAAGTACATAGCCGATGGAATCCGATAAGGAAATCGTTTGAAAATAGAATTTGAAAATATCGCCCTACACATGGTTGGTCTTGGTGGTGTAGTGGTAACCATACTTGCCTCCTAAAGCAAAGATTGGGGTTCAATCCCAGCCAGAATCAATGGATTTTTTTGGGAGTAAAAATCCTAACCATACTTCCTTTGGAAGGGAAGTAAAAACAGTGGGTCCTGTGTCATAGATTTACAGCACGAAAAAGAACCTCAAGCCTGAAAGAAGGAGGTCTCTGAGCAAAATTTGTCAACTATTTCATGCCCTGAATTGAATGGGACGCTGATAATCTAAGATGTTAAAGAGCATTCATAACTAAATCAAATCAACAACAACACTACACATAAAGCCTCCAATTTTCACATCAATTATAGTAGAACAATTAAATCAGTGCTCTTCATTTTTAACATAGTTATAGCTATGGTATTTATGTTGCAATATGTTTGGATATTTTCTCTTTGGGATCAAGTGAACTCCATTCCCTCCCCCTTTTTTTTTCCTTCAAAATTTTAAAGGATGAGGATATTCTCTTCCGCACAGATTTTTTTACGTTAAGACTAGCCCATATTTCCTGTTTTTCAATTTCCTCAATTCTTATTTTTATCTCTTTCCAAAATTCTTTTCCCAATCTTTCTCCCCCATACCAAATTAGTCCCTTGCCCACTTTTGTAGAATATTTTTGATTTTTGAAAATCAATAATTTTTCCTTGTGCTACCAAACACTGATTAATGATATTCTCATCTCCCTGTTCTATGCCAACATTTCAATACACTTTCTATAACCTTGCTTTTATAGCACAATCTTCCTACTAGTTCCATTAGGACAAACTTGTTAGGTGAAGATCTACGTAAGCTAGGACAATTCTACAGAATAATCTATTTATCATGTTTATCCCTTTTCATTCTCCATTTGGCTTCCAAATTTCTATTCCGTACATCATTCTGCTCTCCACTATTGAGCAGTGTATTCTCTCTAACCATTTTATTTGCATATTTGGTATTTTATTTAAACAAGATCTTATTTCACTCATGGCTATTTTACCATTAGCTACTCCTTTCCTTTTTTGATCACTCCACTTCCTATTACTGCAAAATTTTAACACTAAATAATAAATTTTCATGCCAACTTCAATTCCTGTGCCCTCCCACCACCATTTTTCTTGTTTTTTTTTTTTTGAAGCCTTTTTTCATCACCATTATATTTTTTTTAATTTATTTATTTAATCACAAAGCCTTTCATGGGTACATTTTATTTTGAGACAGACTTTACCAATGAAACATTAACACCTGCAACAATATTCAGTTTAATATTTCTGCCTGACAATAATTTGAATGAACACCTGCAACAATGCTTTGTAAATTGTTTTCTCGTCCCACTTACTAGTAAACAGAGTTTAGAATCATCAGAACACATGGTTAGTTTCAGTATAAACATATGAGTGGGTGGTAGGGTAACTATTTTTTTAAAAGTGCTTTATGTAGATTTTATCATGGACAAATTTTTTATTCATAAAAGACAATCTGAATCAATTTCTGGGTTAGATGACAGTAGTGCTAATTAAAATAATATCAGTAAAAATTCTCTTCAGGGTTCACAAAAATGTGCTGCATTTTGTAAATATAGTGATGAATACTTGCAATATAGTTTTACATCTTGTAAAGATGAATATAAACAAAATCCCAAGTGTCTTATATGCAGAAATGTTTTGTCAAATCAGTATTGGTGCCAAATAAACTAAAAGGGCATTTAGAAAGTAATCGTTCTCGTTTAATGTAGCTTCAAAACCAAGGGAATATTTTTAACATCTTTTGAAGTCACTGGAAAAATCCTCTAGTGCAATAGTAAAGTGCATTTCTGTTTCTGACTAAGCGCTGCGTGCTTCATATGTAGTTTCTGGATTAATAGCCAAAGGAAAAAACCTCATAATATTGGCAAGGAACTATGTTACAAGTTGCAAAAAAAAAATGTGAAAATTATGTTTAGTGATCCTGCAGAAGAAGAAATATCTAAAATTCCATTTTCAGATAACACTTTAGTCGCAAAATAAAACAAATGTCTCATGACATTGAAATTAATGTGAACAGTAAATTAGTGGGGGATATAGTTGGATGAAAGCCACGACACAAGTGATTAATGCCAATTAATTGCCTTTATTAGGTTCAAGTATAATTTAGATATTATTGAACATAATGTTTCCTGGAAAAATTGCATCTCTCTTTGCGCAGATGGAGCAGCACCATTAATGGGAAAAATTAAAGTTTTTATAAGTTTTGTGAGAGTAGTGAACCTGACTATAATGACAACTCATTCTTTCTTGCACAGGGAGGCATTAATTATGAGAAGTATTGAAAAGGATCTTTTAGAAATTGTGTAAGTATGAATTTTAAAATAATAAATTATGTAAAAACAAGACTATAGTGTTTGAAAAGCTTTGAGAGTCTATGGGGGCCAAACATACCAAAATATTGTTGCACATTGAAATCCATTGGCTTTTTAGTGATAAATCAATGTTGTGAGTGGTAGAGCTTCAAGAACAGCTTTGAGTATGCTAAACTTTTGGAATATAGTTTTTGGTATGCTAAACAAGCTTGCTGCAATTTTCGAGAGACTGAACTCTTTAAATGCAAACATGCAACACAAAACAGAAACTATTATTTCAGCCACAAACAAAATTCAAGGATTTTGCAAAAAAATTGAAGGTTTGGGCATCTTTGGTTATAGCAGGTAAATTATTGCTGTTTCCTTTAGTTACAGAGTTTTGAAATTCAGCTTGCTGAAAATGAGAAAGAACACCTGAAGAAGTTAATAGCAGAACACCTAAAAACACTACAAATTTCAGTAACAAAATATTTCCCTAGCTTGTCCATTTCAGAGATAGAATGAGTAATTTCACCTTTTGTTACCTCTGGTGAGACCAACATTCTAAATGCCATCAATCTGTCAATGAGAAAAATGATTTAGTAGATTTGTCGTGAGATTCTACTATGAAAATAGAATTTGTAGAAAATTCAATGCAGTCTTTTTAGATTTATGTGTGATGTCATTGTCCCACAATTGCAAAGAGGGCCATAAACATTTTGCTGCCATTTTCAAGGTCATATTTGTGTAAATCAGCATTTTCTACCATCAAAAGAGTGAAATTTAAATAAAGGAACAGACTGCTGCCTCTTGAAGATGATTTACATGTTGGCCTGTTAACCATAAGGCTTACATATTGAGAAATTCTGTGCAGCCCATCAAGCTCAGACTTCACGTTAATTTAAATAAGTGAGTTTTCAAAAACTACAATAAAAATATTTTATCATACATCCAGCATAGATAGGTTGGAGTTTTTGACACATACCTTTGTTTTGTAATGCCACTCAAGTTGCTTCTTGTTTTTCCAAAATTTACAACACTGAATGTCTGACGCTACATAAAAGTTGTTGTTGTTATTATTATTAATTAATTAATTATTAATAATAATTATAATACGAATAAGTGTGTCACCATATCATGGGCATTCAGTAAAGTGTGTTGTCAGTCCAAAAAGTTTGGGAACTATTTCTGATATTACTAATAATATGAGAAATAGCAAATATTTATAGCCTCTGCTCAAACTTTAACGTACAAAAATAATAGTAGCAATGCTGGAGAATTCCAGGAATCTCATGGCAGTGTGTTACTATTTAACAAAAGCAATAACACTAGACACTCAGAACTCGATCAAATGGGGGAGGTCATTAAGGTTTGTCCCACACATTATCTCACAAGGAATAGTATGTTTATATGCAGAAGTTAGTAGCCATGTAATGTAATGTAATTCATCCTATTTCAGGAATTGAAGAAATTACTGAATGAGAAGCTAAAATTAGGATCAACAAAAGTCAAACCACCTGCCAAAGGAAGTTATTGGGTGTATGTTTGTTTCCGTTCTGAAGAAGACAGGCAGAAGGCTTTGAAGGCTTTAGATGGCTATACTTGGAAAAGCAAAGTGCTTTCAGCAGAAGTAAGTGTATTTTTTAATCTTTAATTAGAGTGCAGAATGTTATTTTTAATGTGTATAGTTTTATGTTACATTTTAATTGACATGATATGGTGTTTATAATTTCATTTGCATAATTTGTTTTTTTTTTTTTTTTACCAATGATTCTATGTGTTCAGTGATTTGAAGAGCTCCAAAGCATTCTTACACATTAAGGGTTGAACATCTATCCTTCGGATATCAGTAGGTGCTGAATGTAATTAAATTCAGATTGTTCATATGATCTGTCATGGTCCAGAACATACACTCAGGGACAAAAAAATGGACACTTTTATATTTACTTATAAAAAATATTATTGTAGGCATTTGTTGTCATGGAGACTTGTGGGCTATGTTAAATGTTTTTTGTTTTAAAAACAAGCCATTGTAGCTGAATATTCCAATTAAGTGTATAAAGTCTCAGATACAGAAAATTTGTCATAACCATTTTGTGCTTCATTATCATTATTTATTTATTTTTACATATTGTAAACGTAAGTGGGATTATCCCATTTCACCTTAAAAAATTTGACCTGGAGGTGTGACTAGAGCTGTAACCCTAAACAATGATGGATGCAGTGTACATTACATTGCAAATGTAGTGAATATGGCTAGAAGCACATTCTACGATGACTTAAAAAGGTATAGAGATACCCTAGAATATACCAGAACCAGGCTTGGGTCGTCCGAGAACTACAAATCAAAATAAAGACAGTTACATGGTGTTCACAATTCTTAGGGTGTGCAATTTGTCAGCTATGACTGTAGCTCAGCAATTTGTCAACATGCATGGATGCCTGATTTCTAAAAGGCTAGAAGAAGGTTGAAAGTAAGCGAATTGATATCAAGTATACCTTCAACTAGTCCCAGTTTTCTCAGAATGCACCGAGTTGAACGATTGTGTTTTGCAAATGATCATAGGGATTGGAGAAATGAACCGTAGAGCTGTGTTCTGTTCACAGATGAGTTTTGTTTCAATCTGCGCTCACCTGATGGACATGAAAGAGTTTGGAGAAACAGGAAAGACTGAATTGCACAATGCTGCATTTTCAAAAAGTTACTATTTGGTGATGGACATGAAAGAGTTTGGAGAAACAGGAAAGACTGCATTGCACAATGCTGCATTTTCAAAAAGTTACTATTTGGTGGTGGTGGAGTGATGGTTTGGTTAGGAGTGATTATGGATGCTGGTGCTGAGTTAATTTTAGTAGAAAATGAAAGTCTAACAGCTGATACATACATAAATGAATTAAATGTTAATTGGAACTTGCATAGTGAAGCCAGTGATGTAATTGATATTATTGTATGATTTAGTTGAACTACACACTATTAATACTTCACTTACTTGTCATAATATATAGAACCATTTTCGAGAATATCTTGTTCTCAATACCAGTTCTATATATTATGGCAAGTAAGTGAAGCATTAAGAGTGTATAGTTCAACTAAATCATACTATAATATCAATTACATAAATGAATGTTTGCTAATCATGTTGTATCATTTGGCCTATTTACAGGTAATAATTTTCTTTTATTGCACAACAATGCATGTTGGAACATTGCCCACATGATCAGATATTATCTTCAAAAAGTGGGAATCCACGTTTTACCATGGCCAGCAAGGAATCCCATCATGAATCTGCTTGAACATGTGTGGGGTATTCTTAAAGACTGCCATTGAGGCGAGCACTTCTTAAGAATGGGAGCATATTCCTCTAGAAGCTAATTGAAAGCATACCGAGACATATAAGTACAGTTATTCAAGCCAGAGATGGGCGAGGCCCATTATTAAAATGCACTTTTAATGTCTCAAGCACCAAAAAATATCTCACATTTAAAACATTGTTTTATGTCCTTCGTAACTTTTCTAATCAGAGTTAAGTTTTTGCTTCTATTGTTACAATTTAAGGTGCTTAATAAAACAGTCTTTTGTTTCCTATGAATATAGAATTTGTCATTTACAATTACCACAGTAGCATTCTACATTTACAAAAAAATATCATGTACATCTGCCTAAATGGTTATATTAAAAATGAAAAGAAACACAAACAACTCAACCAAAATCAAAGAAGCAGAAACAGATAAATCATGTCACCTAAATTTTATTATATGCATATTTACATTATCAGTGCATTTTTTTTAAATCAGTATAATATCTTGTCACTCATATATTCATTTACAGAATAATATATGAATGATTTATCATTGTTTATTAAAGCTGTTAGGCTAAAGGGAAGACCATTTGTACTAAAATGCATTTGTAATGAACTCCTTTTTGTGGCAGGAAGTGTTGAAACTGGTCATGTAGATTTGCTTATTTTTAGTATTGTCAGGTATATTTTAATTTTGCATAATTTTTTCTTTATTTTGTGTACAAAAATTCATGAAGGATAATATGTATTCACATGGAAGAGTTAAAATTTCAAATTGCCTAAAGAGGTTTCCGAATGTCTGCAATGTGTCCCAGGATTTATTCATATGAATTTTTTCATAATAGGAAGACACACTCACTTTTAACTGAATTTCCCCAAAATATAAGACCATATCTCATTATTGAATTGAACTAAACAGAATAAACTAGTAAATATTGTACTTATGAAGCTATTGACAATGGAATGGTAATATTTCCTAAACTTAGGTATTCATTATTTACACTAAACTCCATTTACTTACTTAAAAATAAGACTTGTTTCTGGAGAATCTCTCCCATCTTCAGTTGCTCACTGAACCGCCATTACTCGAAACAATGGCTAGGCACCCAGATATTCCTGTGTTGGCATCTGTTGGCTGAAGTAGGAAATTGCTGAGTTCATCCATAGGAGGAAAGTTGAAATTCATTAGGTTTTCTTTATTTTTTAATACGAAAATTTTTTCCCAAGTGGATAACTCCTTAGGGTTGTGAAGATGTTTCAGTAGTTTAATTTCCAGTTTTATTTCATGATTTTTGGTCCAAAAGTGAGCTGCTACTGCTGATTTATCTACCTGCTTAAGCCGGGTATTCCTAAAGTGTTCTTTCCTCTGAATTTCTAAATTTCTCTTTGTTTTGCCTATGTAGCTCTATTCACAATATGTGCATTTTATTACATAAATTCCTGATTTCTGTTCTGTTGGTATGGAGTCTTTTACTGTGCAACCTAATAAATCCTTGACATTATATCTGTTCTTTGGGGCTAACATTATCCCATGTTCTTTGAAAATTTTCTTGCACTTGCTGTGGTAAATTGGATGGAAAGTTCCCTAATCTCTTTTTGTCTTTTAGATTTATTGATAATTTTTGTCACTGTGTCTTTATTAAAACCATTGGTTATAGCTGTCTTTATTATTTTTTGGTATTCTATTTTGTACTCTGTTTCTGTGAGTGGAATATTCATCAATCTGTATGTCAAACTGTGAAACGCTGCATATTTATGTGAAGTGGGTTTTATAACTTTCATTTTTTATGTAATTTTCTGTGTGTGTTTCTTTTCTGTAAATTCCAAAATTCAGACAATCTCCATTTCTTATAATTTTTAAATCTAGAAATGCCAAAGAGCAATAATACCAGAGTACATATAACATATCTGGTAAGGCAACAATATTACGTATTTCTATGGAGCAACAATACAAACTCAGTTCTTCATGTGACTTAAATCGGTTACACACTTTCAGGAAGACTCTCTTCTTTTTCTCTTTGAACTTACTGACCTCCTCCTTATTTTCCCATATTATATAGGGTAAAGAATCTTGTGTGTGTGTGTTACAGATTGCTAAACCAGCTCCAGATCCATTAGTAAAGAAACGCAAACAAGTTACTGCTGAAAGAAAAGCAGAAGATGGAAAGAAGCTAAAACTAGATGCAGCCACGCAAGAGGAATTGTTAAAAACATCTACCACTCCACTTTGGAATGTCCCTTATGAAGAACAAGTAAGTGATCCATGACAATGGTAAATGATTTGTGGTTGGCATTGCTCCTTAATGCTGGTTAGGGGTGATACATTCATTGACCAATATCATAACAATCATCTAGTATTACTAGGGACAGGTTTATATGACTTAAAAATAGGAAAATGTGTTGATCTAAAGAATATTAAAATATGATCTTTAGAATTCAAAATATGACACATATTTTCTCATGCAAAAATTTTTATTTTTCAATCTGTATTATTAAGATAAATGTTAAATTATTAATTATTTATCATTCCCCTTTAAAAAGTATATGATAAAATATTAAAAATTACATAAACTACTGTATTGGATTCTTCAAAAACAAGGACAAAGACTGATAGTGAAAAATATGAGGGTAAATCAAATATAAATGGAATTGTGATTTTATTGCTTGGAATAGCATGTTAATAGAACTGAAGGAAATAAGTATCAGCAAGTGGGATATGAATAGACTAAAGATAAATATACCCCTAACTGGGAATGTGATGACTTGCGTAACAGGATATGGAGAAATAAACTATTTCTTTAGATTCAAAATAACAGATAGTCCTTTGTATTTATGTGGTTCAGATAGTTGAACATGTGTTATTTGAGAGTAATTTATTAGATAAAGAAAGATCCTCTGCGAAATATAATGCTAATGAAATATGGAAAATGGACATATAATAAAACCAAACTAGTATCAATGCATGAATTGTATTTCACAAACAACATTAAAATAAAATTTACATAAACAAATACCTAAGAATTTAGCAATATCAAACTAAGGTTTTCCCATTCCTTAATGCCAGGTTATAGGTATGTTAAGAACCCCTACAATAAATCACCATTTTCACAACTGTATGCCCTGAAGCTCCTTCCTCATACTTCTCCTCCACTTATCCCTTACTTTTCCCCAATCTTGTTTATTTTCTCTACTCTCATATCTGACATTTTAATTGCCACTATATTTTGTTGTAGTTTGTCCCATTTTTCATTCCATGCTATCCTCCATCTTTTTACCATTTCACATTCTATTAGACAATGGAACACACTGTCCACTTTCCCACACACAATAAATCCTTTAAATTTTTTTCTTAATCCTTTTAGAAATAATACCCCTGTACGCATTCATGCAAGATCTATTCTTCCGAATTGATCACAGTTATTCATATTAACTATTTTATATGTCTAAAGAACATTTATCATATAAGCTAGTCCAAATCTCTTTAAATCTTCTACTTTTTGTCTCATTTCTTACCAAAATCCACTAATGTTACTTTCACCCAGTCTCCACATGTCCCCCCATTTTTCTAATAGTTTCCCCACCTCCCCAAACCAAGTCTCTCTTCCCAGGACATCTCTTTGGTACATAAGACATTCTTTTAGTACATTGTTATTATCTAATTTTAGACATCTGTGCCAATATTTCAAGATTCTCTCTGCTATTATACCTTTCCTTCCTATCCTTCCTAGTTCCAAACTAACACAAGAATATACAAAAGAATTTATAAACTATATGAAATCTATAGACTGCAAACTTAATCAATAAATGGGAAAAGTGTAGTATGTGACTAAGTAATAGTTTAATTAGGTATAAATGAAGAATATTAGGATAGTTATTATACAATATAAAGCTAAATGTAATAATTAGACACAGAGAAAACATGTGACATTTAATCAAAACCAATTGAAAGACAATTTTAAAAGTTCATAAGCTATAGTGAGAAAAGATAATTACTAAATGATAATTGTTAATTTTATATTTGTAAATTTTGTGCAAACATAGCATGTAGTCTATCCTACATTAATGTGTTCAAGTTGTTAACACTAACTCCATTTACTTTTTTAAAACTTTGGACTAGTTTCGGGAGAGGTTCCTCCCATCAATGTGTTCAAGTGTTAACAACTTGAACACATTAATGTAGGATTGTCTACAGTACATTCATAAGTAAGTACATTTTTTACTTAATAGCATGTAGTATTAGTTTTATTGTAATGGAGTGTGCTGTATAATAAGTAAATAAATAAAAAGGAATACATATACTCAATTAAAGATTAATCTGTAATTATATTTTTTAATTTTCAGCTGCAACAAAAGAAGGCAAATATAAAGCAGATGTTGGTAAGACTTAGCTATGATATGGTAGCAAGCAATCCAGCATTAAAACCTTGGGCAGATTCACAGCGTGCTAAGTATGGTGGCATGCCCTGTGAATTATGGGACATACGGGCTTCTCCCATTAGTGATGGTTATCGCAATAAGTGTGAATTTACAATAGGTAATTTTTAATTTTATGTAATAAATATTTAAGTAGTGAAATAATATAACGATAGATAAATGCTTATTTAAGGCTATTTTGAGGGATCAAAAAACTTTTTTTTAAATTTTTACATGTTAATTTAAAACAAACTTTCAGTTTCATGTATGTGAAAGAATTTTTTCAGTTCATTTAAGAACTTTCGAAAAATAAGACATTTTTAAAAAAATTTGTTGGAACTCACACAGTGAAGCTTGGTAAATGCACATTCTATCTAATCTGTCGTCTAACACACTCTTATGCTTCTCGTATTTTAAATGAGGTGGTATATTCTCTCTTTTCATTTTGACAGTGAACTTAATTAAAGTCTCTTGCTGGTTTAAAAGTTTTAGTGCATCTTCCAGATGCTTATTGTTTATAATAGTGAATACATCATCTAAATATCTGTGCCAAATCTTAAAAATGTGGGGAAAG
This sequence comes from Metallyticus violacea, assembly GCA_030762175.1. Taxonomy (NCBI): domain Eukaryota; kingdom Metazoa; phylum Arthropoda; class Insecta; order Mantodea; family Metallyticidae; genus Metallyticus; species Metallyticus violacea. The sequence continues at coordinate 19,825,376 of CM060839.1, read as the reverse complement.
CCGTAGTGACGTGCATCTCAAAATAGCTCATGAATAAGTCGGATAAGAAAGGTGAATAATGGACTGCCCATTACAAATCCTGTGTTATGTTTAAAGAATTGGTCCTCAAATATAAAAAAATGCTTGATTTATGAACAACTTACTGAATTCAATGTATTCTTTGATGTGTCCTTCTATTAGGTTGGCTGATTGTAATCATTTTCTTAGAAAAAGTAATAATTTATTCTGTGTATCCCGGGAAACAGGGCTTTGACATCAAAAGAAACCAGCGTGTCTTTCGGTGATAATCTTTTATCTTTAATTTTATTGGTGAGGTCCATGGAGTTTCTTAAAATAAAGCTATCAAATTTTGGTAGTGAATGAAACTGTAATGATAACCAGTTTGCTAAACGGTAGATTGGAGTATTTACGTTGTTAATAATTGGCCTCATACTTCTCCCAGGTTTGTGGATCTTCAAAAGGCCCATATATCCTGGCTAAAGATGGGTTGTGGACCTTAATTTTGTAATGATTGTTTTTTGGAATGAGGGTACTATTTTCTAAGATTTCATCCATGGATATATGCATTTCTTAAATGGTCTGTTTTTACCTCGACAAATTTGTCACTACTTAACAAATCTAGCATCCTTTGTTTGTAGTCTTCTTAATAATGATTTTATTATCCTTATCAGCCTTTGTGCATGTCACATCTATTTTATTAAGAGCTTTTGTTAGTTTTTGATAAGATCTTGAACCAAAGTTATCATTTCTTATTTTCTGTAGTATTTTTTCTTAACTTTTCCTAACAAAGCTTTGTCTGTTATGTTTAAATTCTCTATTGCTAGCTCTATATCTGCTATATATTCATCTAGATTACATGAGACACCTACACATATGTTAATGCCTTTGTTAAGGAATTCCATTTCTTCCGAGTTAAAACTATTTTTAGAGAGGTTGATGACATTGAGGTTAGGTTTGTAAATAATGTTTTTTTCCAATGGTTTTTTTATACAAATTTTTAAGTTTTTTCTTTTGGCAGATGGCTTTTTGTTTTACTCGGAAACTGGTAAATTCAAAGGAAAATTCTTTCCAAATTTTCCCAAATTGCTGTGAATTTAAGTGAAACCATAAAGAGTGTTCTAAATGTCCGACTCAGAAGAGATTATTAATTTGCCATACTTAACTGCCTTCTTGCATGATGTAGCCTACTCAGGAAGCTCTTTAACTGCTTGTGTGGTGTAATGCATAACATAAAAGCTGATTGCATGATGCAGGTTTAATTCTTGCCATATCATTAATTTTTTTATTTAATATAAAATGCTGAGATACATATTCTAAAGAATTGAGAATGAAATTTAGATAATCTTTGAATATACAACACCCAATTCATTAAGATTACCCATAATTCTACCTTTTGTAACAAAGGGTTGTACTATATGAATTGATGTGTTAAGATTTAAGTGCATAAATTGAAACATGATCTTAATGTGTAGAGTAAAAGCTGTATTATTAGACCCTCGTCAGAAAACAGAAATAAAAAATTATGAACTAAATTCAAACTTAAAAACAAATGACCACCTCATACTCAAAAGTTAATGTCATAACCATAGCATAAGAATGATGCATTCAAAAATCTTCTTTCATTATTGTGTGTTATGCTTTTCAGGTGCATCTTCATTAGCCAGTGGCACACTGGCTCTTTAGAAACTTAGAGCCATGGCTGCAAAATTTGAACATATAGGTCATAAGTTATTTATCCCAAATTATTTGTATATACAACATCTCTACGCTTTGAAATTATTTCATTAACACTGTGTATATTGATAACAAGCTCTATACTATGTGGAGCATCGTGCAAACACATCCTCTCACTACACTGCTCATGCTGAATTCCTAATAGTCCAATATGAAAATAAGGCTTCAGGAAAACACTAATAATTTTGGGATTACTTTGTTATTTTCTGTGTAACACATGAATATATGTTGCTTCGTATTACAAAACTGCTTTTTTAAGGTAGTTTGAACCATGTTTTATTCTCTTGTTTAGGCATGAGCTTTGTGCTGGGATTCTTCCCAGAATTTCACCAGAATCATTCGCAATTTTTTACTTAATCAAGCTACACTGCCTACAGTTTCCTACAGTAATACAATACTGTCCTAGTAAAAGCTTATAATATCCTCATTTAAGTGTAATAAAAATTGCAAAGTTTTCACTTTTCCAAGATTAGCCTCTTTACATTACAGATTGTCCATACTTTTCTTCAATACAAACTGTTGGCAGCTCTTAAAATGCTGGTACTGATGTGATCAGCCAGTGTGAATGTGGTTACTTTCACAATTTTAAGAGCTGCCAACTCTACTGTACATCATTTGACTGTAAGATAGTTATAGAAACCCACTCAGTTTACAGACAATTTAAATGTTAGTAGTTCATGTCCAGACTTTTAAAATCTATTAACTATAATCTATTATTTTTTGTTGTGTCATTATGTAAATGGTTCTTGCTTGCTACAGATAATGAATTAACCCATTTGTAATAAATAAAATCATTTTCATTACTGGTTTAGGTATAAATGAAGTCACAAAAGAAAGGACTGTTGGCTTCCGGTTGGGTAGTTATGCACGGGGTTTTACAGGGGTTGCACCTGTAGACTGCCTTAAACACATACCAAGCCGCATGAAAGAGGCAGCAAAGGTAAGATAAAAATGCAGAATTAATAACAGTCTTGTTGACTAAAGTAATCCTACATTTTATTGTTGACAGCCTTCTATGTAGTAACATTTGGCATTTTAGCATATACTACTCCCATTATTATAATGCTAGCATAATAAATGCTATCTTTATATATGAAATATCTTTAAGATCTCATTTAAAATACCATTTACCACAATAAACATTTGCAATAGTTTTCTTTTGATTGCTTTAATGTTAAATCTAAACTTTATTTACTGAAGCTATTTAATTTAAGAGGGGTGATCAGAAACTAAGGTTACAAGGCCAATATTCCTAGAGTTTCATCCATTGTAGAAAAATTATTAGTGTGCAGTAATTGTAATACATAAGGTTGGCAACTGTGCAAAGTTTCAGGCACCCAACACCTGCAGTGCTAGTTGTAGGTAAACACAAATGGTGACTCATTTGGAAAACTGGTCTCATAAAGAAATCTGCTCTGTTATTCAATTTCTGTGGGCGAAACATGTAACCATGGCTGAAATTCACTGGCAGCTGGTAGAGGTTTATAGAGAGGCTATAATGTCTTGTCAGCATGTCGCAGAATGGTGTTCAAAGTTTGCAGCCATAGAGAAAACGTCATCAATGAGAATTACAGTGACTGATCCGCCACAGCCTCAACAGATATGAACACAGCTCGCAGGGAGGAACTGATTCATGACAGCAGGAGGATCACATTGTGGCATATGATGGTAGAATTGGGAATGTCATTCGGACAGCATTCATCACATGGTTCACGATATTCTGCAATGCTGGTACATTTGTTTCTGATGGGTTCCACAAAATCTGTCCAACCAACACAAGGAGAAGCGCATAGAGACAAGACTGCAACTTTTGCAAAGATTCTCCACGGAAGGGAATAGTTTTCTTCACCACATTTTCACAGGTGACCAAACATAGATCCACCACTACATCCCCAGCAGTATGCAGTTTCAATGGACAAAGACAAAGATGCAGAAGTTTAAAGTGATGCCATCTGCTGGGAAAGTGATGGCCACAATGTTTTGGGACAGCGCGGTATCACACTCTTGGAGTTTTTGGAAAGAGGGCACACATTGGCCACTGATCAGTACTGCAGGACCTTGACACGATTGCGCAAAGCAATCAGAAGGAAATGGCCAGGACTTCTGACCAAGGGCATCATCTTCCTTCATGAGAATGCATGACCTCATACAGCCCAGAAGACCACTGCGCTGTTGAAGCAGTTTCTCTGGGACATCATCATCCACCCTCCCTATAGCCGGGACTTAGCTGCAAGCGACTTTCATCTTTTTCCTCACTTGAAGGAGCACCTAGGAGACCGATGATTCACTTCAGATGAGGAGGTGAAACACTTCTTGACAACATGGCCGAACACGCAAAGACAGGAATTTTACCAGGAGGGAATATTCAAACACATCATAAGAAGCAACAAATGGCTAAACTGATTTGGAGATATCAAAAAATAACCTAATGTATTAAATATAAAATTTAATTTCTTGTCGGAACCAATATAGTGAAGTGACTAATATATTCTTAATTATCTAGTGAATCGATTTGATAATCTTATCCTGCACTTACTGTTGAATTATGCGAAACTAGTTCCGCAGGCTTTTGCCTTTATCAAATCGACTCACAGGATAATTAAGAAAATAACCTAATGTATGTACTATCAGTTGACTGTATTGGTTGTATAAAATAAAATGTACACATTTTACTGCAGGCTTAGTAACCTTAGTTTCTGATCACCTCTCATATAATGAATTTGTATGTTTCAGTTTTAACAGATAGTTCCTCTCTCTGCAAAATTCATTAAATCACTGCATTACATCTGTACCTCCTAAATAAGTTGAAAACATTCCAGTTTGTCCTGTACCCACAGTCTCCATCTTCTAACTGCAAAATTCTTAGGTCATTTTGTTAGAGTCTTAAGCAAAAGCCTTGTTCTTCTTGAATATCCAAGCAAGGTTTGGTTTCATAGCCTGGTTCGTAGTATGCATTCATCATGTCTCAATCATTTCAAATCAGCTTTCAAATACTGTCACCTGTAGCGGTTACCATACTTGCCTCCTATGCCCAAGATCGCGGGTTCGAACCCGGCCAGGATCGATGGATTTTTTCGAGCGTAAAAATCCTAAGTATGGCTTCCTTTGGAAGGGAAGTAAAGCCGTGGGTCCCGTGTCGTACATTTACGGCACGTAAAAGAACCTCAAACCAGAAAGAGAGGCCTCTGAGCAAAATTTGTTGGCCGTTTCATGCCCTTAGTTGAATGGGACGCTGATGACCTGAGATGTTAAAGACCATCCATAAATAAATCAATAAAAAAAAAATACTGTCACTTAAATACAACTTTGTAGCACTTCCGCAGTGGAGAGCATAACTAAAAATAAAATGTTTTAGTTAATGAGTCAATTATATTCTTGTTTCTCTACTTACCAATGTTTATCGGCAGATCATGCTTCATCTACTCTTGTTCATCCTCATTCACTGCCTGTGATGCCTCAGTAGTAAAAATGGGCAATAAATACTATTTAAAAGAAAACCTCAGTCAATTGATAGGCAATTCTAATTGCATCACAGACTTCTGGTGGGAGTTTACAAAATTTACAATTAATCCATTATCTGTTGGGATTTTGAAATTCATTAGGCCTTCTTCATATTTCTTGCTGTCTTTTCTCATAAGCTTAGTTCCAGTGGTTGGTATGTGGTTTTAACAATTTTGATTTCTTTTCTATGTGATAATTCATTTTCCAAAAATGGTTGGCCATAGCTGATTTATTTGTTTATTTATATATGACATTGCTGAAGTGTGCTAAGGCCTGACATTTATATTTCTTTTTGTATTATCAATGTTTATTTTATTACAATCTGAATAATTAATCTGGTAGAAGCCTGGTTTCTTTTTTTGGAATAACGTTCTGCATATGATCTTATATTAATGATTTTCATTATATTTTCTGTGGAGCCTAGTTGATGTTATATTCTTTGAAGTTCGTTGAAATATTATGTTTGAAAAGTCCAAGGGTGAAATGTGAATTTTTTTAACTCCAATTTCTCTTTCTGTAATGATAATGTAGTAATTTCTTTTATCTGTCTGTGCTTTTTGAACCTGTGTATCTTTTTATATATAGTTGTGAAGTCATTGTATTTTGTAACTTCTGTTTTGTTTAAGGGGAAATTTATCAGTCTGTTTGTTAAGCTGTTGATTATTGCCATCAGGTGAAATCTAAGATTGAAGCTATTTCTGCTAATCTAGTTGTCAGAAGGCATTTTTTTTTTAATAACCAGATTCTAGTTTGTTCTCTTCGTTCCTGACAATGTCCAGAAACAGAAGCAAGTTGGTATTTTCTTTTGCTACTTTGAGCTTTATTGTTAATTAAGAAATTTCAATGCATCCCCAATATTAGTTTCATTAATCTTATATATATCTGCACCATTTTTTAAATATGTATGGGAATGCATTGGTTATATACATTTCTAAATAATTCATAAACATATTAGCTAAAACTGGTTAAAATGGATTTCCCCCATGGCCAAACCTGATTAATTAATGTTGATGCATTTTTACTATTTTGCTGATCATATGGCAGGGCTAGATTTGGGAGCTGCTTGTGTGCTCTGAGCTTCTGGCCTGGTCCTCCACATGTGGAGAAAAACAAAATGAAGACCTGATATCATTAGCATTAAAGCTATAGAAGCTATGTTCAAAAAGTATCTGACCTTGGACCAAGGACAAAAAGGCACATAGCTGGAAGGCCTTAATTCCTAATGCTCTTTACAGTAGACCCATACAGAAATCTCCATAGTTGTACTATTACTGAAAGTGTTTCTAGGTTCGTTTTAAAATGGCTTTCAATTATACCATTACATGATGCATGATATTCTTACAGCTGTCAAAAATCCTTGTTTGCAGGGTACACCACACTCTCACATTCCATCACTGATGATCAAGTCTTTAGGAATTCATGATCCTTGCTGGCCCGTGCCACATGCCCTATGTGACTTCAAAATTAAGTTATTTTTTGCTGCTACGAACATTACTTTAGCATAGTTTTTGCGCCCATTCTGCACTTCTAAGTCTTCCATTATAATCAAGTGTGCAGAAACTGGTGATCCCAGCTTCATTAGCAATGTCTGTAATGATGGACCTCTGTAATCAAAGAGCACATTCTGAATGACACCTGCATTTTTTGATGGACTCCAAAATGTTAACTATCTACCAGTAAGTTTGTACTTGAAGTGACTGAACCACTCTTTAATTTCTGTAATCACTGCATCATCATTGCTGAATCTTCCAAATTGTTTCTGTTTGAGAATCTCCAAACTCTAGCAAAACTTGATACAATGTTGCATTCCATCAACTTAAGTGAAATGAAAGTGCTGTGGTAGCACATTACATCACCTTAAATATTGATTCCCTGGTAGTGCTGCTACAAAAATATGTGCATTTACATTTATTGTTGTGCTCAGTTGCCTCCCTACAATCATTGTTTTGCCCAGTAAATAATGTTGAATACTTTATGAGCATACCTCATATACTATGTAACTTTTTATTATTTTGAAAATAGCTGTAATACTAAAATTAGCGAGTAATAAGCACTTAAAACTTACAGATATTTGAAAAGTTTGTGAGGGACTCAGAGCTAGATGTGTTCAACCCAGAAACACATGAAGGTTACTGGCGCCAGCTAACAGCACGCCTCTCCAATGGCACCAATCAGTTGATGCTTGTTGTTGGCATCCATCCACAAGATCTATCTTCAGAAGAACTAGACAAATTGAAGAACAATGTGAAGATTTTTTTCGAGAATTCAAAGGAATTTAAAGTGGATTCGCTTTACTTCCAGCATATCATGAAAAAGTAAACATCATCACACTTAAGGTTAAGTCAGTGCTGCTCCATTTTTAACACAATATGGTGTCATGTTCATGAGACTTGAATCAGAAGTAATAATAATAATAATAATAATAATAATAATAATAATAATAATAATAATAATAATAATAATATAGCTTAAAAAAAGAAAAGCTCTTTTATTATAGATTTCCTGAGCATATTATTTCAGTTCCACCAGCCTTTTTTGAGAAAGAGCTCACTTCAAGCAAATATGACTCAGGAAAAATACAGAGGTGATAGACAAGTAATTTGTGATAGTAACCTGATTTCATAGATGTAAAATGTTGAAGTTATGGGCTATTGAAGTACTTGCAGAAATTCATACTAAAGCTAAATAGCTTTAAAATTTGTATTAAAATAACTTTACAAATTTTTAAAATATATTTGGTTGGTTTGGTAACACACTTCACGTACTTGGTTTTTTTAATTGGGCATATTTTATGAACATTTCCTCCCATCATCAGGGAGACCAACTGGTAGAAGCATATTCTGTAGTTGGTCAGAGAAATTTATCGAAAATATCCACTGTGTTTCAAAGTTCATGATGCAGTTTTTCTGCCTCTGCTGATTTATCTGTTTGTAACAGAGATTTCTGAAATGTTCTGACTCAGGCTCAGATATACATATACTGCAAAAACTGAAAAGAAATTTGGAAACCTATATCAAAGATCATTTTAGAAATATCTGTTAAAAACAGATAGAAGAGTCAGAAATTGCAGCCCATTTTTGGTCAGAAAACCATGAAATTGGTAAAAAAAAAAAAAAATTATTGAAACACACCTGCAAAACCTTAAAAGTAATGACATGGGAAATCATTTACGTTATCAAAAATAAAAATTGCATCCTGAACTTCTAAACACCTTCATTGGATATATTCAATAAATTTCTCCACCGCCTACAGAATATGCTTCTACCGGTAGGCTTTCTGCTAATGATGGGAGCAAATGTTCCTGAAACATGTCCAATTAAAAACACCAAATAAGTGAGGCATAAGTGTCACCAAATCAACTCAATATCCGTATTATTTTACTACTTTATTGTTAATAGCTTCAAGAGTATGAGTTCATATTCATATAAATCTGATTGTTAATAACCAATAAACAGCATTTTCATAATTTAATGTTAAAATAATCTGCAAAATTTCAGGCTAAATACATAATTGCATGCTGCTAAGAGGAATTAGCTTATCAAATTATTATTGGGGATCACCAAATAAAATTTGTGAATCCCTCAATAATAATTTGTCATATTATAATATATTTCACTGTGAAAATTCCAGCTATTTAAAACTAGGAATTAACTTGTTTGAAACAAAGTTATTGAAAGCTTTTACCCTTGGTTCACTATCTAAAATTACCCATATATATGGGATGAAATATTTTGGTGTTGTTCATCAACAATCTGTGTATTTACAGTACCAGAGGGCCATTGTTTGAATCCTGGCCATATTATGCTTAGATAAGATTGCTCAATTGTCTCTGATAACATGTTTGTCTCCTAGTTAAAAACAAATAGTATGGATACAAAAGAGAACAGGAGAGGTTGTTTTGTCACTGAGGAACAAACTCTGGCCTTTGACTACCATTCAGAAACATGTTCTTCCATTCTTGCCAATTTGGAGAACACCAAAGGTCTTTGTAAAGAAAAGCTAATAGTGTGCATGCAAGAGCAGCTACTTCAATAGCACTGGCTTACATTTTGTTGTAAATATTACATAATCTAATACTTAATAAGCATAATATTTTAATATTTATTTAATGCTTAAATCTAATCATATGATTTCAGACAAGCTGGTAAGGACCTTCCTCCATTGGAACATCTTGCAGGAGAAAAATACATTTATGAGACATTGCTGGGACTGAAGTTTAGAGTCTCACCAGAGGCTTTCTTCCAGATCAATACTCCAGCAGCAGAAGTTCTATATGAATCTGTTGCTGAATTGGCAGAGCCATCTGAAAAAACCACTCTTATAGATATTTGTTGTGGTACAGGCTCAATAGGGCTCTGTCTTGCTAAGGTTTGTTAATGGTTGTTCTCTTAAAATCAAAGGTAATGATTATTGAAAAAGAATGCCAGGATTTATCTCATTACTCCAAAAGTTTTAAATTTTTTGTAAGTTATGTTTGTAATTTTCCTAGTATGAGAAATTTAAGATACATGGCTTTAAAATCTGAAAGGAAGCTGCATGTTATTAGAAGGTTTCCTTGCTAGTGGCCAGATCAGTAAGAGTTGCAACATAAAAACATGTGTCCTTTTGTATGCTGAATTAAATCTACTGCTTTGTTCATTGGTGGTTTTGTTGAACTTTTACACTGGACTAAGTACATCTGATAACATTATTAATTTATCGTAATGAGTTTCATGAAAACAAATGTAAGGAGGTGTATCTTGGAGGGATTAAGCCATGAGTCTGTTGCCATAGATTTATGGTATGTTAAAGGCCTTTATATTTAAAAAAGATATTCCTGGACAAAATTTTCATCCATATCACATCCAAGTGATTCCTTAGTTTCCAACTAAATGGTGATGACAATGGGCTGGTCACCTGTCACTCCTTTCTGTAGGAAAAATAAACATACCTAAATTCTTCTTGTAGAAACCTCTCAAGGCTAAATGCTCAAAATGAACTTTGTTGCCATAGTAGTAGAAACAGGAGTATCATTAGGTGGCCCTAGCTCTTGGTCTCCTAAAAGCCCAGACCTTAACCAAATGCACATTTTTAAGGGAATAGATAAAGAACATTGTGTACAATGAAAACATTAATGGCTTTAACACCTAGGAGATAGATTGCTGCTGCTACAGACTGCAGAATTGACTGAGAATTGAATATCATTTTAACATTTACCATGCTAGAAATGACCGCATATATCAATAAATTAATTGAATATGTAAAACTTACTCATACATTTTAAATCTTGAATGCCAAATTTTACACGAATGTTCACCCTTTTGTCTAAATGTATTCAAAATTATGGTGAGCATTAAATTCGAGTGCAAATCCATCTGTTTCATAGTTTGCCAGTAACTTCATTCAAATTTATACTGTTTATTACATCATAATGCATTGGTGCAATTTTTACACATTGTTACATTTATTGTTGGCCTATTACAGTAGAACCTTGATTCATGTTTTTGGAGGGACCAGGTTTAACAAATGATGGATGCGGGAAAACAATAGATACAGGACATGCATAAATCATGTTCAAAAATAAATAAAGCCAGTATATAAGCAAAAACTTTATTTTTGTCAAAATTACATGCTACCATGTACATATTTTACACTTGGTTGTAAGTCCTGGTGATCTAATGGTAACCATACTTGCCTTGTAGACCCAAGATTGTAGGTTCAATTTCGACCAAGGTTCATGGATTTTATGGGCATATGGTTTCTTCAGAATGGAAGTAAAGCCAAAGGTCCCATGTTGTAGATTTATGACACATATAAGAACCTCAAGCCTGAAGGCAAAGGCCTCTAAGCAAATTTTATTGGTTATTTCGTGCCCTGAATTGAATAGGATGCTGATGACCTGAGCAGTTAAAGAGCATCCGTGATTAAAACAAATAAATAAAAATCAAATCATTGGTCACTGTCTTTGAAATAGGTCATAATATTACTTTTTTTCTTTCCTTTTCATGCAAAATGAATTTTCCACAGTCAATGCATTCTGTTGCTCACTACCGTCCATACTGTCATTGTTATGTGCATAGAATATGCTCATACAGTTTCACATGCTCTCAGAGCATCAGCAAACATTATGGCTTTGGTTGTTGCATCATATTCCCCCTCTTCCTCACTCCCTCTCCCATATCAAAAACACTTGAGATTCCTCCCATTTCTCAACACTTTGAATGCCACATGTGACAGTACCCTTGTCCACTGCCACATAGTTGTCAAAACTGACAGCAACGGCAAATCTGGCCCATTCTCTGCATTATCAGCCAACTCTCAAGGCAGTCTATACTCCACCTTACAGAATTTTCAATTCATGCATTAATCTGTGCAATTTACTACAAATGTAGAAAAAGCTGAAATTATTTTCATTTTGGAAAAAGAGAAGAATCCAGCTCGCCCTTCCAGCTACTGGCCAATCATCTTGCTCCCCACGGTGTCCAAAGTGTTCAAATGAACACTATTGGCCCGCCTGGAGCTGCTGTTAACTCAATTGATTTTATAGAACACTAGTTTGGCTTTAAACCGAACATAAGACCACTCAGCAATTACTGAGAGTGCTGTAGACGGCATTGGGATTCAGGCAGCACATGTTCTCTGCTGCTGTGCTGCTTGACATTGAGAAAGCATTCCCTAGCACTTGGCATGCAAGATTATGGCTGTTATTTTTTTTTTTATAATTATATATTTTTTATATAATTATCTCTGTGTGGGTATCTTTTCTGTATATGCCAAATTCCAGTGAATTGTCATTTTTTATAATTTTTATATCTAAGAAGGGAAGAGCCTTGTTGTTTTCTAATTCCATAGTGAATTTAACAATGCTGTCTTGTAGATTGAGTAGTTTTATTTCCTCTTTCCATTTTTCGTTTACTATTGCAAAGACATCATCCACATAACGGTACCAACATTTGTATATATGTGGAAAAGCCTCAACTAATTTTACTTCCAAAAAACTCATGTATATATCTGCCAAGAATGGCGAAAGTGGGTTTCCCATTGCTAGACCCTTCTTTTGTTTATAACTATTGCCTCTGAATGAGAAGTAGGTTTGGTTTATGCAGATTCTGGTGAGGTTCAGATATTGATCTATGACCTCTCTAGGTAGATTTATTGAAGTTAGCCATTTCTTTACAGTATTAGATTTTCTTTGGGGATGCTAGGAGACAAAGAGATCACATCATAAGAAACTAGCAAATCCCTCTTGTCTAATTTTACATGTCTGATTTTATCTATTAATTCTGAAGAATTCTTTATACTTTGGCTTTTGTATTTTGGTAAGGTGTTAAATTTTTTTAACAGGCAAATGGCTAAATTGTATATGGGTGAATTTTTTGTGTCTACAATAGGTCTCATTTTATTGCCAGATTTATGTATTTTAGGTAAGCCATAAATTCTAGGTGTTGTAGGGTTGTCTGGTATAATATTCTTCTTTTCTTCCTCACTCAGAATTGTTATATTTGTTAATAGTTTTTCAAATATTACCATACGTTTTAAGGAACACATGAGAAATGTTAAATACAAGCACACAGAAAAATCAGCAGTGGCAGATCATTTTTGGCAAAAAAATCATGAATTCCAAAAGGAACCAAAACTATTAAAAGCTCTTCAAAAATCCATAGAATTAACAGTATGGGAGAATATATTTATAAACGAAAACAAAGAGTTTTTGGTTAACTTTGATCTCCCAAACAACAGTTACCTTATCAATAAGTTCGTTAGAGCCACAGAGCGACATTTTAATACCACACTGGGAAGCGGCCAGTGGGACCAAGCTGAAGATGGAGGCAATCGTCTTTGAAACATGTCCAAGTAAGTGGAACAAAATTAGTGAAATTTGAGTGATTTCATAACAATAATTTGTCATATTACTAATAAGAATTTCTGAAAACAACTACGATACTCTAATTCTAAGAATAAAACATATTAACTATTAAAATAAATTATTATATTAATAATTATATTGTTGATTAAGGTTAATTTAGATGGCCATGAAAACATGATCATGAATTAAACAGGCTGTGATTCCATGAGTACTTATTTCTTAATGGCTATGAGTTTTAAAGTCACAAACTAATGGTTCTCATTAAGATCGCGATGGCCAGTTTAGACAATTATGAAATCATGATATTATATCCTCTCCATCCTGGAATATTTAATGTAAATTTTATGCCATTGTGTGATATGCATTCCTAAAAAGTTTTAATGGTGTATACTTTTAAGAAGTGAATCTCACCTCACATTCATCCTAAACATATACGTCAGGAATTTGTGTCATAATTAGGCATTCATCTCATTAATAACTAAGTTGGCTAATTAGTTTTGAATGATGGGAAATTATTCACAGTAAAGTATAGTATAATATGGTAAGTTATTTATGAGGAAATCACGAGAATCTCACTAAAATTTTTCCACTTACTTGGACATGTTTCAAAGGTTGTTGCCTTTATTATCAGCATGGTTTCACTGTCAGCTTACCAGCGTGGTATTTAGATGTCTCTCTGTGGATTTTACGAACTTAGTGACGAAGTTACTATTGTTTGGGAGATGAACATTAATCAAATTTTCCTTGTTTTTGTTTATGAATATATTTTCCCACTCTGTTAAATCTAGGGGCTTTTAAAGAGCTTTTAAGAATTTGAGTTCCTTTTACATTTCTCATGTATTCCTTAAACCGTATGATGTTTCTTTTGGTTTTGCCTGTGTATTTCATATTGCAGTCTTTGCAACCAATTTCATAAATGATTGTTTTCTTGGCAGAATTTTGTCTTTTGTGTTAGTTTTTAAGAGGTTTTTTAAACTGCATTTGTTTACTGGAGTCAAAATGATGTTTGCCTATTTAAAAATTTAATGGGGTATTTGGTTTGCCCATAGGCGAGATGTGAATTTCTTATGTATATGATCTGCTTTCTAATATTTTAGTGTGGTGATGTCTTTTATTTGTTTTTGCTTTTTGAATTTTTCTGTTTTCTTGTTGATCAGATCTATTATATGGCCATTTTTCTGTGCTGTATTTCTGATTTCATGGTACTCAGATTTGTATTCTGTCTTGTTTATTGGCATATTTGTTAATCTGAATTTGAGGCTGTTGATTACAGCTAGTTTATGCTGTTTTGATTGTGACTGTTATATAATTATTATATATTATATAATTATATAAAAATTATCTGTATGGTTATCTTTTCTGAATATGCCAAATTCCAGCATATTGCCATTTTTTTATAATTTTATATCCAGGAAGGAAAGAACCTTGTTGTTTTCTATTTCCATTGTGAATTTATCAGTGCTATCTTGTAAATGCCTGTTCTCTTCATAATTTTGTTTGCTTGGAGTATAATAAACAATGAAAACCTATATCAGTTTCTCCATACATTGGACATTTTTCTACATTTTTATCATATCTAACCCTTTTAAATTGATAACTCCATTTCTATCCCATGCATACTTTTACTAACCCACTTTATCACATTGTTCTATATATTTTTCCCTACCCCATATTATTTTTGTTTCCGTATAAAGTCTCAATGAACTCTTCTCTCTCATTTTACCAAATATTTCTTGTCTTTCAACATCTTTTAGGTTTATTTCTTCCCAGAATCTTCTGTTTTGATATTCTCCATTTATCCATAAGTTTCCCATACCTATCTGATGCAAAATTTCCTGCACTTTGAGATACCATGATCCTTTCCACTTACATTTCTCTTGGATACTGAAACAATCTTTAATAATATCACTCTCTTCGAATATGGTAATTCTATATATACATTTTATAATTCTTGTAATAATTTTTATCTTGGTGTAATGTCTACCTAATTCTAGCTGCACTACACCATTTGGTAATGATATTGGTAAAATCAGTTGACAAAAGCTTCTGTTTATTTTATCAGCATCTTTCCACACTCCATCTACCCCATTTTTCTGCCCCATATAGAGCAGCTCATTGTTATAGCAAGCAATTTGTCATTAAAAGTCAAAGAATCTTAGAATGTTGAAAAATCATACATCACCTAATTAAACAACAAAAGGATTCAACTCATTTATATAATGATTTTAATTAAACAAAATCATTGGTACCATTGCATTGTGGCTTGACTGGTAATGAAACTGCTGATCAATTTGCCAAAAAGGGAATTAATATTATACAAAAACCTGTGACAAAATTAGCATTTAAAAGATTAAGTCCAATTTTCCAAATATAGTTTTACAGCATTTTCATGAAAATTAAAAAATAAAAAGATTGGAATGTCTTGGCAGAAGATCAAATATTATTCCTGATTACCCATAGATAAGTACAGTTCATAATTGTGTCTAGCAACCACATGAATAGAACTGGATCAATTTCTTCACCACCTTGTCCATTATGCAATCTTAAAGAAGAGATTGATCAGTATCACTGTCAGTGATATCAGGCCACCGCTATTAAATCCTTTATGCAAAATATGAAGAGCAAGAGAGCTAATGAATTCAGTGCCAAAAATTTAGCATTAGTTAATGATGATATCTTCAGTTCATAAATACATGTAGCTTTCCTCTTCAGAAATTCTTTATATTTATCTAGAATTTAATTAAATAAAGAACGTCAATCTTGTGTTCTAATGTTTCTTATTTTTTCACATTTCAGAAATGTGGCCAAGTGTTGGGGATTGAGTTACTCTCACAGGCTGTCTGTGATGCAAAAAACAATGCAGAGAGCAATGTAATTACCAACTGTGATTTTTTTGTGGGAAAGGCAGAAGAAATTCTCTCATCTGTGACCAACAGGGCTTCAAAAGAGGATATAATAGCAGTAGTTGATCCTCCAAGGGCTGGCCTTCGTAAGTAATTAATATTTAATTTGCTTCCCATTATTAGATATATATGTTTTGCACCATTGTTTCCTTTTTTTCAGAAGAACTTTGGAACTGATCCAAATTATATTTTTGTAATTTAATTTAATTTCACGTTAATTTAATTATATGTTTAGACAGAAATTTTATAGTTTTTGTATAACTTTTTAGAAGTATGAATAATGAATGAGCAGTTGACTGAAACCTCAAACATAAATATTTGTAGATATCTTAGGCCTGAGATGGGGAATGCCAGGTCATACTAGCAGTTTATGGAAACTTCTAAGTGGCAGGCGGCAGTTTCCTATAATATGACACCACCAATTAGTAATACACTGCATTCCCTCGATGTGCTTTGCAGGCATAGCATAACTGGGATTTGTCTTGGTATGGCCACTGCTGTTTCATACTCCTAAAAGCTTTTGATGTTAGGTAAATGTTTATTTTCACCTTTTCAATAATCACATTCTACCTAAAAAAAATTTAACATATCCAGACAAAATCCTATTTTTATATCTGACAAATTAAGCTATATGAACAAAAGTAATTGTATGCTCATGCTCAAAATAACAAGTAAATACTTCAAATTAAATGAATAAAAAATTATAAGGTTATGGTTAATTCTAAGTATGAACTTATTTCCCGAAGTATATACTCTAAAGTAGTATAAACAAAGGAATTTATGACTAAAACATATTTTTACTCTCAGTGGGAAGTTGATACTTAAATTCAATTGAGTTTTATTAGTAGCATATTCTGTTTACATCTGTTAAGAGCTGTAATGCTGGAATTGTTAAGCACTTTTCAGCCAGACAATTGTTTCATGGTACCATGATGCAAATTAATGTATTAAGTATAATCACTTAACATAGAACCTTAACCACAAGGGAAGAATACTATTAAAGGTATAGTAACCATGAGAGCAATTAGAATATGTCTGAATAAAACTCCAGATATGTCAATAAATTGGTTGGAGAAATTATATGAAGTGGTAGAACCAAAAATGGTGTAGAAGTATGGGGAACTTCAAAAGGATGTTTGGAAATTGATTTAATTCACAAGATGTTTTGCAGAGAGGTATTGGGATTGCAGAAAGCTATATTGAAAGGAGTAACCTTAGCTGAGTTAGGGAGGGAAGGGAGGAAGAACACAGTGGTCAAGGGAATTTATGATATCAAAGAGAAAAAATTAATACCACAGGTAGCCAAGATTGTAAATATGTGGACTGATAGCAGGAGGTCGGGTTAGAATCTCACGGGAACCATTCTCCCTGACTGGGTTTTTTCCTGGTTTTCCTCAGTCCTCATAAATGGCAAATGCTGGGAAGGTTCCTAATCTTAGCCTGGAACACTTCTTTCCTTAATAAAGTCCTTTCCCAAAATATCATTTCATCTCATGTATTATCAGTGTCCACCACCTGTGGTGTCTCAGTAGTAAAAATGGGTGTTAAACACTATTCAAAAAAAGGGGGGGAAACAAAAGATAACATCTGGATGGAAGACGTGGGAAAAATATTGCAAGAAACTGGGATGGGAGAATTTTGGGAGTTTGGAGATAAAAGTGTACAAGGGTTTTGGAAGGAAGTAAGACAAAGAAATGAAAATAGAGGCAAGAGATTTGGGTTAGTTTTATAGGTAAGAGTTCTTTAAAATTGTATCGAATAATTAAAAAAGAGTGGGGAAGAGAGAAATATGTATATTGTTGTGATAAATTTGGGAGAAAAGATTGGCCTGGATTGCAGGAGTATTGTTGTAGATGGATGTGATATGCGTGTGGTGAGCCTGAAGGAATATTTCATTAGTTTTTTGTATCAGGGATTTTCACAGTGAAATATATTATAATATGACAAATTATTGTTACAAAATCACTCAAATTTCACTAATTTTGTTCCACTTACTTGGACATGTTTCAAAGGCAATTGCCTCCATCTTCAGCTTGGTACCACTGGCCACTTCCCAGTGTGATATTAAGATGTCGCTTAGTACCACACTGGGAAGCGGCCAGTGGGACCAAGCTGAAGATGGAGGCAATGGTAGTGCATTGTAATTTCAATAAAGGATACACTGCAGAAATGAAATTGTAATTGTAAATATGAGAAGAAAGTAAATGTAAAACTAAAGATGTTGTAAATATGTATGTAAAGAAATTAGTGATTAATAAATTCAATTCAATACATAGAAGCTAAAGAAAATTTATATTTAATAGTTCAGGATTTTAAATCGATTATTAAGATTATTGTATGATTAAGTCAAACTATATACTTTTATTGGTTCCACTTGTTTATTGTAGAATATGTTTCGCAGACCATCGTCTGCATATTCAGCTAAATGGATAATGGTTTGCTGTATTACTCAAGATGGGGGTAAGAGAGAATAAAATAATTCATATAATTGATATTATTGTATGACACTCTTAATGCTTCACTTACTTGTTATAATGTATTTCAGTTGAATTTTAGCTGATGATGAGAACCAAATACTCTCGAAACCGGTTTGATACATTATGGCAAGTAGGTGAAGCATTAAGAGTGTGTAATTCAACTAAATCGTACAGTAATATCAATTATACGATTGGCTTCACTGATCAAGTTCCAATTTACATTTTAATTTAAAATAATTCATATTGGTAAATCCTAAAAAAGAAGTATATAGATACCACTTTCTGTAATTTACAAGTAATGCATTATTAGTTTTAAATAGCTGGAATTTTCACAGTGAAATGTGGTATAATATAATAAGTTTTATTGAGGAAATCACTCAAATTTCATTAATTTTGTTCCACTTGCTTGGATATGTTTCAAAGGTCGTTGCCTTCATCACAGCATGGTTCCACTATCTGCTTCCCAGTGTGGTATTAAGATGTTGCTCTGTGGATTTTACAAACTTAGTGATGAAGCTACTATTGTTTGGGAGATCAAAATTAATCAAATTTTTCTTGTTTTTGTTAATGAATATATTTTCCCATACTGTTAATTCTATGGGTTTTTGAAAAGCTTTTAAGAGTTTTGGTTCCTTTTGGAATTTGTGGTTCTTTTGGCAGAAATAATTTGCTATTGCTGATTTTTGTGTGTGTTTATATTTTACATTTCTCATGTGTTCTTTAAACCATATGGTTAGTCAAATTTGAGTGATTTCCTCTATAATAATTTATATTATGCATTGCTTGTTTATGCTGTCTTACTTCCTCCCATCTTGAAGGTCTCAAAAATGCAGTATAAGATAATACATTCCTTGCCTTGCTTGTGCTCTTGAATTGGAACTTAAAATAACCTTATATCTTTTATTTAATTATGAGAAGAATTTCATTGTCTTATTGCAGATCAAAAGGCAGTGGTGCAATTGCGCAAAACAGAAAAACTCACTAAGTTGGTTTTTCTCTCCTGTGATCCCAAAGCAGCATCTCGAAATTTTGTAGACTTGGGACGTGCAATGTCCAAGACTTTCCATGGTGCTCCCTTAGTGCCTGTAAGGGCAGTGCCGGTGGACATGTTCCCACATACTGCTCACTGTGAACTTGTTGTGTACTTTGAAAGATTACCTTCCATTTCACAGTCCAATTCAAACAGATGTTGAAACAGCAGAATCATCCTGTGGTTTAAACTAAAGTGTTTCATTATACTTGTAACTTGTTGTTTATCAGATGTAACGAAATGCTGACAGCATTTTATAATTCCATTAATAAAACATATACTTGTTAATTTATGTTTTATACACAAAAATAAAATGAACCCATTGTTGTTTTAATTGCATACTTAATAAGTCTCTGAATGAACTCTATACAGTGTGGAAGGGGACCTATGACTTTCCCTTGTGAATGAATGGAACAAAAAAGTTAAGGGCCATTTTGCCCCTTTTTGAAGCACATTATTGAAAAAATATGGATGATTGGTTACTTCTTTAAACAAATCCTTTACATTATTCTTGATGTTTGGAGTTGTTTTTCATTGAAAATGATAAAATAAACTCCGGTCTATGTTAACACTTGTTCTGTAGCCATAAGTTTCACAATCTTCTGATTGTAAGTTTTGCAAAGTCTGTTATTTTGCACAGCATGTCGCAATATGAAAAACTGCAGATCCAAGATTAATAATAATAATAGTAATTATTTATTTATTTAAGAACTAAATAATTACAAAGTCTTAGGCTGCCTATTGAGACTGACACTGGCCACTTCTTCAGTACGACAGCCATCTGCATTTTAATTACAAACAAATATACACATAATCAGTTTTCTGTATACCTTTACAAGCACGTGTATGTATTAAATTATTTTATTTTTTTTTCTTCCCCTGCCCATTTTCATTCATTCTTTTTGTTTTTCCAATATATACTTTGGAAAAACAAAAAGAAGCATTGGAATCAGACTGAAGGAACACTGGGGAAACATAAGGTACAATCAGGTAGAGAAATCAGCAGTTGCACATCATTTTTGGAGAGATAAACGTGATATAGAAATGGGAGTGAAATTATTGAAATTCGTAAATCGACCAATTGAGTTGGGAATATGGGAAAAAATTTATATAAAAAAATATGAGGATAAGGTTATGAACTTTGAGATTCCAACAGAAGATAAATTAATCCAAAAGTTCATAAAATGTCCACGAGAGCTACTACACCAAATCCTCCAGCCAACCAACAATGAAGCCGACAGTCGACTTGCAACTGAGGATGCAGGCAAAAGCCTGCGAAACTAGTTTTGCATAATTCAACAGTAAGTGGAGCATAAGATTATTAAAATCGACTCACTAGGTAATTAAGAAGAATAGTCGCTTCACTGTATTGGTTCCGACACGAAATTAAATGTTATATTCCCTAGCATAATCTTTTAAAACTTCAAAATAATACATTCTTTCTCATGTAAAGAGGAAGGTCAAAGATATTAAAATTTTACTCCTAGCATAGCAATATTTTATGAGAGTTTGTGTAAATACCAAAACAGTGATCAATTTTGTTTTAAAAGAGACAAGTTCATAATGACAAATATTGAATTAAAAAATATTATGTGCAGTTTTGCCAGACTTCAACACAACCAGCGCAAACATAAATTGCATCTCCATCCTTTTATTTGGGATACAACTGAGTGATAGAAAATCTGATGTTTGTACAATATTGTATGCTGGAAATGAGGTGATTTTGATGATATTTCTACTATGATTGCCAAAATTCCCTGCACTGATAAAGAGAAATTTAATGGCTGCTTCAGATGTCTGTTGCAAATAGAAGTTTTACTATGGCATAAAGCTGTGCAATGATATTAGCTGCAGCCAGCACATGAGAAAATATAATGGATTAGATTTTGTGCCAAATGCTGTTGAAGTGTTGTCATTCTTCTGAGTTTTAATTGGAAAATATTTGGGAAGTTAGGGAAAAGATGATAAATATCAACATCTTCAATGGCCAGTAGTAAACAACCAAACAGAATTATGGATTCATGCTCTTATTGTTCTTGAAAACAAATGCGATATTACCGATCATTTTTGTATGATTGAATTGAATCTAAACACTTTTGGGTTAATTTGCTTATATGCCTAGTACAATTGGAACAGTAAGACATGAAGTTTGAATTCCTGTCACATCCTCATTTCTCAGACTTGGCACTATATGATTTTAATCTTTTCAAACCAAGAAAAGAGTCAAGACTAAATTTAATATTGATGCCATTGTACAAGACATGAGTGTTCAGTGTCCAATGAAAAAAATTCATTTCCTCTGGCATACAGCATTGATGCAACTCTAGAGGAATTATTTTGAATTATGTACCTTCATTTTCTCAATAAACTGCAATCACTTTTCTAGTTATTTTCTGACTGCACCTTGTATAAGTAATGTTAATATCCTCATCATATAATTAGGCTCACTCCAGTGAAATGCTACAAAAATAAATGTATATTCATTTTTTCTAGTTCATTGCCTCGAGAAAAAGTAACCTACAATTGCTTTCTCAAAAAAAGACTGTCAGGCCATTTAAAACACCATTGTTTTTGGCATAGATACTTATGAACAGATGTGCATAGGTCATTGAAAAATTGGTTTAAGGTTTTTGTTTTGCTTAAGGATGCTCTTTAACATTTCAAATCATTGCGACTCACTGTGGAGCATGAAATGGGCAATAAATATTGCTAAGAGGCCAGATCTTTCATGTTTGTTCTTTTATGTGCCATAAATCATGGGGCCAACTTTACTTTGCTTTGAAAAGAAGACACACTGAGAATTTTTATGCCTGATAAAAAATTCATCAACCCCAATAAGTATTCTCTCAAATCCTTATGATCACCTAAATTCTTCAAATAGATATACTGCAGGTTTAGTATTAAATTTTACAACACACTTTGCTTCAGGTTCATCCCATTCATAATAATCACTATATATATAAAATAAAAATAAAGTAACACTATTAATAATGTAACAAATTAACAGTAATTATAAAAGTAGAAAAGGCTAGAACACTTAGGTAAAGTCTTCTAAGGTCATAGAAGAACTCGAGTTCGGAATATAGCAATTTCAAGTGTGACTTTATCTAAGTGATCTATCCTTTTCTACTTTTATAAAATATATATAATAATAATAAAAGTAGAATAGGATAAATACTTAAAGTCACACATGAAATTGCTATATTTCGAACTTGAAATATTTTCAAGTATAATTTCAAATGTGACTTTAAGTGTTTATCCTATTCTATTTTTATTATTACTGTTAATTTGTTACATTGTTAATAGTGTTACTTTATTTTTATTTTATATTATATATATGTGTAATATATGAATGTTAAGATATTAAAAAGTGGGTAAAAATAAAATAAATAAATTGTGATATATAGAATTAGATGGTAGGTAAGTATTAACCATAGCTGATCAAGTATAATATAATGAAAGGTTAAGAAAACTCTGTATATGTTCAGTTTTGAATAGGTTCATGGGGAGGAATCAGCTTTTTTTTAATTTTTTTAATGTTCGTAATTAGAAATTAAATTCATACTGTGCATTGTTGAACCTCAAATCCCCCCGCAAATATAAAATTATAGTTTGTACCATAGGGTTAAACTTCCTTATATGTTTCTCTTTCGTTCCAAAAATTACATTCGCGTATTTTAATATGAATACACTGTGCTTCCTCGCGTTTATTGCTACCCCTTAAAAAAAAGTTATTAAGCTGTTTCGCGATTTATACGCATTCCCAAATTGTTTTCTCATAGCTGCCTCGAGAATTTCATGAAAATCTCGTAAAAGCAGAGACGTAGGTAATTTGTGGATGTAGCATACCTATCCAAGATGGCGGAGCATCTCCTGGAAAACTGAATAGTGAAAATGTATTTACTTCAAAAACACATATTTCTTCAATTGAAAATGGATTACTGGCAGAATTCCAACGACGATGTGTGTGTGTAGGTAATCAATTGATTGTGATGGCGGATGAAGAGGGAGATCAGGAAACGCGGCGAGTTCTTGATCTTGTGCACTTGCAGTCAATGATTGACATTTCTGCTGATCGTTTAGAAGGTTTAAGAACACAATGTGCAACAAGCGTAGAATTAACTCAGCAAGAAATAAGGACCTTGGAGGTAAGTACTAAATGGGTTTTAAGTTCAATTGAAAGGTTGTTGCATCGACAAAAATTGTGAAATCTCCCTTTAATGTCCATATCAATGTACCCAGCAGCATTTGTTTTATTGTTTGTAGCTCGTTCATTCTCTGACAGATATTAATTATTAATCCAGCATCTCAGTTACTTTAGGGAATGATTACCATAGGCTATCCGAGGGACGCTCAAGTTGTGAAACACCTACACATATATTTAATTTGGATGTCATCAGATTAAAGATTTCAAAGGTTATGGACATTACTGTTCAAGTGTGCAGCGCGTATACATCTCAGGTTCATACGCCCAATGATAACTTTTGCGTATTAAGACATGTAGTTGAATAATATAGTTTATTGCAATTCTGTTGATGTTTTAAAAGGGGCATCATTGTAAAATCGTTTGTTGCAGCACATTTGTGAGTAGATTAAAAGTGCTCTCAGGGCACCAACGTGCTATGCCATTAACACTAAATTGGTGCATAAACAGAAAATTGAATAGTACACATGTTAGGTAAGGTTACCAATGGTGCAAGGAAAATTACATGTATTAAATATGCCTGTCAGCTCTTGTAACGGAAATGATATGGCAAGAGAGACTGTGAATTTTTAACTTATTAGTTTCATTCTCTTGTAGCTACTTCTGCTAACAATATGTTGATAACATAGTTCTGTTTGCAAAAAACAAGAATAGTCTTGAACTAATATGATAATGGAAGTTAGTTTGAAATCTAAATAAAAAAAAATTATATATATAATAGTAGCTGTAGCAAGAACGGCTATGATAAGGATAAAAGTCTTTAAAAATTGTAAATCTTAATGTATTGCACACTAAATGGGGAACAAAAGAGGGTGAAACTGGCCTTAAAATACCACTTTTGGGTAATTATTTAGAAGAGCTTACTTATTATCTTCACTGAATCATTTATTACTTGATTTATTTTTTGGAAAGTGAAATTTAGGATAAAAACTAGTTCATAACACTGATTTTCGACATTTCTTGTTTATATATGAGTCATAGCTAGAGTCTTAAGGATTTTGTGATTGGTGTTTGTGCTTTTTCTAATTGGTACGGGGTTTTCTCTTTGAGTAGTAGGCAGTTGCTATTTGGCTTTGATAGTAAAAGGACTTTTTGCCTTGTCTTGAGGAGAAAGTAAGATCAATGGAGCAGTCCCTCCTATTAAAAGGTTGCCAAGCAGTACATACAGGCTAAATAATGTTGTTAATAATATTTTCTAAAATATTAAATTCCTTTCGTGAAGTTTGATTGAAATTATAATTTGTGAAATATTGCTGTTAAACTTGCCTGGGCCAGTTGTTCACTTGCCCTTGATTGAGTGGTAAACAAATTGTAAATGACACTTGGCACATTTGAAAATTTTCGTAGCTTTCATTTTTTACATGATTAATTTTCATGCATTAATGGTATATAGCAGTAGGGTATATAAGTCAATCCATTTCAGAAATTAGGACATTGAAAAACTATATTTTTCCATATGCAGTGGCATATGAACTGGCAAAAGGTCTGGTTAAATTGAGTAACCATTGTTTTTACGTGGCAATATTTTATGGTTGTTAATATGAAATAATTATTATCAAGTTTATAATTTGGAATTAACTGTTAGAATCTTTTTAAAGTGGTGATGCTTGCCAATATTTAAATCTGATTAAAATGATTAAAACCCAGCTGCTTGTATTCACCTTAATATTAGAATTGTCATTTTTAGTTTAGTTCCTAGAGCATTGCATGAATTTGTGAAACAGTCATAAAGACTTACAAACTTAGAATGTCATTTACAACAATTACAATTGTATGCATTCTTCTATATTTATGAAAACATATATGTGTTTAAGAACCTAGATTGTATTGTATCCAATTTAGTTTTAGATTGGTTGTTTATTGTGGACATTATCTCACTTCCCTAGAGTAAATTGGAGTATCTTTTATACATTTCTGTTATTCTTCTTAACCTCTTCAGGCAGAAACCTCTCTAGGCAATTAGAAATTCTATCTCTAATTAATCAGAATAATGTATTGTCATTCACATACTCCTTTATAGAATAATGGGACTTTTTTCACAGTTTTAAGAGCAGATTTGAAGGATTTACCATTGTTTATTAAGGCTTTTGGCTAGGGAGAAAAGTGTTTTTTATTAAAATGTGTTCTTAATAAACATCTTTTTGGTGGCAGGAAAGTGTTGAAACCATTATGTGCAGATTTGCTTTTTATCTAGTATTCTTGTCATATTTTGGTTTGTACAAATTTTTCTTGATTTATTAGATAAAAGTTCATAAATGGATAATATATATTTACAAAGGTAGAATTTTAGAGAGGTTTCTGCCTGAAGAGGTTAAGAAGAATAACATACTAAAAAGATTAGCAGGTGTCAAATGGGCAGGGCACTTAGGTCTCCTTAATGAAATGTATAAAAGATATATAAAGCCGAATTTGCTCTATGGAAGTAAGATAATGCCCACAATAAACAACCAACTTAAAACTAAATTGGATACAATACAATCTAGGTTCTTAAGAATAATAACAGGAGCTGTTAAAACAGAACTGGATATTAAAATGGCAATATTGGAACAGAAATTAAAAAGTAGCATAGGAATAAATTATTTAATATTCCTAATAGCACACAATGATTAAAATCCAACAGACTTTCAAAAATTACATGTAGAAAGAAGATTTAGACAAAAATGTAAAAATAAGCACTAAACCTGCCATCATACCACCTGATTGCTTATGATATAGTGCGAACTAAATCTGGATACATTGATCTCTAAGAAGAATAATATACCTGAGATGTTAAAATCGACAGCACTTAGTACACTGAATAACTATTATCAGATTGATAAGTTGTGCACAGTATATTACACAGATAGATCTTTTAAAACGGAAAAGCAGGCTTTGGACCATACTGTGAAGAATTCTCTCGATATACACCTACAATAACAATTTTAACTGCAAGATAATGATTATTAGAGCAACATTATAAAATTTACTGTCTAGACCTAATGTAAATACATGAATTGCTATCTTAAGTGACTCTAAAGCGCACTACAAAGTATAATTAGTTAGTTACCCACCAACATACACTATAAATGAAATAAGAAAACTATATCATATAATCTACATCAGAAATACAGAAATAGTTTTACAATGGATCCCAAACCATGTTGGATTAAAGAAAAATGAGATTGCTGATACAGCAAAAAAAGGAGTCACCTTAAAATTAAAACCAACTTTTGAACTAAAACTTGCTTTCAAATTGAAACTCATAAAAAGCCTAATAACTGAACAATAGCAACAAAATATCCAACAAAAATTAAAAGGAAAACTTCATGAATATATAACGACTTTCAATCATCATTTATTGAAACCAAGAAAATTGGAATTGCCCAATTCTGCTTAATTATTGGGCATGATTGCCAATCAGACATCTTTTCAGAATGAAATTAATCAAGGGCAGCTACTGCCCAGTGTGTAAGAAGGAATGTGAATACTTTCCTAAACATAGAACATCTACTGAAATACAGCCAACTTGATTGCAACAAGTAAATGAAAAATAATTTGGAAGCCCTTTATTGGGAAGCAAGGGAAAAATTTATAAATATCAGGATTCCCAATGACCACTAGTAAACAACCAACCAAAAGGTTTGTGAATAAATATCTGTTATGTATATGCTATCAGAGATTATTTGTATGTTATGTCTCTATAATAGGAAGACATGCCTACTTTCAACTGAGTTTCCCGAAAATATAAGACAATATTTCATTATGGAATTGAAATAGGCATTTATAAACTAATTTTGAAGTTTTAACCAAATCCAAAGTTAATAATGCAGTGTTGCACAGCATGCCATGCTAAAATCTATTTGATCTCTCCATTTAAGGTGATTTTCAGTTCTTAAACCAAGAAATGTAATATCTTTGCTTTGTACACTGTAAGAATTTCCTATCCTATCTGTAATAGGGGATTTGGAGATCTGTGAGTGATGAATTTCATAACATTTATATTATCCAGATTAAGACACAATTTGTTTGCTTTGAACCATACACACAAGGAACTCAGAACTAGATTTAATTTAATTGCACAATCATTGAGATTATTTCTATTTATCAATATGCCTGTGTCATGCAAATATAAGTGTTAGTATATCTGGATAGATAAGAAAAGGGTTCAGAACAGATCCTTGAGGCTCTCCATGTTTAATTATTCTCCATTTTGATGCATGTTTTTATTTTTAAAAGGATGATTTATCTGTACTTGTTTCCTTTTGTCAAAGTAGAATATAAACCATTTCAATTGACTTTTTATTCCATAGAAAGCTAATTTATCCATCAGAATTTCATGATTTTCACAATCAAAAACTTTTTTCCAAATGACAAAATATTCCTCCTACAAGTATTCTTTCGTTGAATGCTGTTAAAATTTCTTAGTGAGTTTAAAGATTACATTTTCTTTTGAAATTCCCTTCCTTAAAAAAACTGATCATTAACTAGATCATGATGATGATGATGATGATGATTATTATTATTATTATTATTATTCAGATAATGCTAAAGCCTATTGTACATTACTTTTTCGAACACCTTGTTTCAGTACTAATAGTTAAATTTGCTAGGTTAGGTTCAAGGTTTTTTATTCCACGATTATATACAGTTTACACACAGTTTGCCTTCATAAGTTTATATTTACATAAGTACAAATTTATTATATACTTATACACATATCTAACCCTTTAATTTAGTTTCCAAGAATTCCTCCATAGTATAAAAATTATGTTTTAACAATAGGTTTAAAACACATTGTTTAAGTTTTGTGCTTGAAGTGCTTTTAAATGATTTTGGTTATTTATTATACAGGATTGCATCTATATGTGACACATAATTGATGCTTTTTGTAAGTCTGTGATATTATAAGTGCATTATCTCACTGTCTTGCTATTTTGTTACAGTTAAACGTTTATTGGTTGAACCTTTCTTCCGTAATTAATGGGGTAATTTTACCAATTTGGTTTAAAAAAAATGGGGCAACTAGCTATATATTTTTTAAAGTTTCCCATCAGTAGTTTACAAAATTTAGAAATATAATGATTTAAATGCAATTTTTTTAAAAATTTGCCTTTTTATTATCGTATATTAACATTACTTAATTTTAATTCCTAAATGAGAGAGATAATGCTACATTTCATTTACAAGCCATTATATACTTAATAAGAGAAACTTGTATTCTGATTCTTTGTCTTCCATAAGCTTTTTGTACTTATTTTTTAGATAAATGAGTGTAGATAATGATTTTTCATACAAGGAAGTTAATACTAGAGTCCGGATTTTATGAAATGTCAAATTGAGAAATACGTACAATATGCAGCCAAAATTGGTTGAATATGTAGATTAATGTGTAATAAAGCAGTTATGTAAAAATAAAATATTGAATTTCTTTGCTAGAAAACAAGAATGCTACAGTTAGTCAAATTGAAATTATATTAATCAGTTCTCTTCTGTTACAAATATTAAATTACAATTAGTTTTAGAATATCGGATTGAATGCAAAAGTACAGAAAAACGAGTGTTCTCCATTTAAGCTTTTAAATTACATTGGAAGGGAATGCATAATTAATTATATACTTTTCCAAATGTTCTATTGTCATGCAATCATCCCTCTCACAATATGCTTTTATATGCAGGGAAAGAACACTCAGCATTGGAAGAAGTCACCGGTGATATTAATACAGAGGGATTGTGCTAATTATAATACTCTCAGAGAGTTCTAAGTACAGTTTCACCATTAAATAGTCAATCCTGGTGGTAACTATACTGCCTCTATACCCAAGATTGCGGGTTCAATCCCGGTGAGGGTCATTAGATATTTTTGGGCATAATAATTCTAAGTATGGCTTCCTTCGGAAGGGAAGTAAAACGCGAGTCCCATGTCGTAGATTTACGAAAATCTGGAAAAAGAACCTCAAGCTTGAAAGAAAAGGCCTCTGAGCAAAATTTGTCGGCAGTTTCACGCTCTGAATTGAATGGGACGCTGATGATGAGATGTTCAAGAGCATCTGTGAATTAACCAAATCAACATCATCATATAAATAAGGGAGATAAAATAAGAAAAGTTTAGTATTCAGGGTTCTTATTCAGTATTGATTGCAGTTTAGTGGAAACTACACCATCCACTTTTCACTTGGTACAGCAATGGCTATTTCAACCCATATAGAAAAGTTCTCCATCACTGACTTAACAGCTTAAAAGTGCTTACTGTAGAAAATCACAGTTTTAATCCAAGTTGCCCATCTTGTGATCACAGACTCTGGGCCAGGTAGCTACTGCTTGTAGCATTGTACATGATAGACACATTTCAAGAAAATCTTTTTATTGCTGATATTCAGTGTATTTACTTCCTGGAATTTATTTCCATCTTCTCTGCCATTTGTTGCAATGATGAGCTGTACTAGTAACATACACTAAGTTTGGATAAAATACATTATAGGAGACTAGTTCCTATATCACCCATATTAAATTTGGCAAACTTATGTACCTTTTTCTCAGAAACTATTAGAGCTATTGAAATGAAATGTGACAGGCATAAAAAAAAACACATATTATGTATACTTATATTTTTAGTAATGATTGGATAATAATTATGTTCACAGGAAAAGTTGTAATTCTCACTAATTATTTTTAACACTTTAGTTTATGAAATTGATTTTTATCTTTATGTTTGTGATTCAAAATTGTTACAAAAATGCCAATATGCATAATGTAACTAAAATAACAATGAGTTAAGCCTTTGAAGAACACTTTTTTTGTGTGTGTTTAATGCCCTTTTTACTACTGAGGCACCACAGGCAATGGACACTTATGATACATGAGATGAAATGATATATTTTGGCAAAAGTTTTTTTTTTTTTTTTTTTTTTTTTTACTTCAGCCCGCTCACGAGTCCGCACCTTAACGACCTTACTAAATCTGTGACTTTCTATTTATCCTTTTTGTGCTTATCTAGTTATTATTTTAGTTACATTGTTCATTTATATATATAAAAATTAACATTAATAATAAAAGTAGATAAAGATAAAACACTGAGGAAGAGTCACACTTGAAATTGCTATATTTCAAACTACTTCGAGTTCTTCAATGGCAAGAAGCTAGACCAATATATATATATATATATATATATATATATGTTATTGTATAAAGCAGTGTATAAATAGCATTTATATACAATAATTAAATTCAGGGAAAAAAGTACTTATTTAGAAGAAAATGTAACTTTAAAAAAACTTCACTTAAACATTTGCACTAACCTCAGTACAATCCTGGGCTATTTTCAGGCTCCTCATCAGCCTATACCTCTTCTCTACCTCTCTTAGCATTCCTCTTAGCTTTCCTTGCCCTTTTGAAAAGTCTCTCTAATTCTAAATCTGCTTTTTTAGGTGAATCTTGTCCATTATGACACAACTTTTCTGCATATTTTGCCCTAGTTGAATGCTGAACTGTTCAAATACCTTACTTTTGCCTATATTACCCTCATTAAGTGAAATAACTCAGTCATCAACCCCCATTTTTAATACCTCTGGCCCTGCAAAAACAGTTTTTGGTATTTTAGTGCATATAACACTAATGAAACTTTCATTTGGATTTTGAGTTCGTCCATACAGATTCTTTGCCAGAAGGTTTACATCTATTAGACTGCATAAAAGAAGATAGGCTATTTGTAAGCAAGCTAATATTTAGTATCACATTTCCATCTTCTAATACTCCATTGCTGTACCCAGAATTCATGAACTATTTACACTATCAATTTGTGATATTTTGTTTCTTCCAGGGTCCCCTTTCCTTTTCTGGAGTAATTTTTTTAGATTTAACCTTTTTTTAAAACTTTGGTAACACAGTTTGATACTTCTAATTCATTATGAAATAAATACTTGAAAACAACCCTGGTAAATCGGAGTGGCCAATATACACTCATAATAAATTAAATTCCTCATGAAATACAAAATTTCATGCAGACAAACAATGAAATCAAAGCTGGAAAAGGGGGACATAACCAAAGTGCAGCATGCCATTTAAACTTACTTTTAAGATTTTTAGAAGCAAGATATGAACAAAATAATTATATATTCTGAAAATATAATAAACAATATAATAAATATCTCAAAATTCATTCTATTGCCAAATTGGATGGCAGTATCCCTTTAAGTGATTTCCCTGATTTTAATGCAGCTTCATCTGTGTGCAACAATGGGAACCTCTCTTTAATGCCATCTGTCCATAGCACCTTAAATCCATCATTAATGAATCTTGCAATTGTTGAACTATTTGTTCCCTCTAAGGTTTACAGGAAATCAAATATGTTTAGATACAGCCTCAGAGTCTAACTTTCCCTCAATTAGATTCGCCATGAAACAGCCAAAGTATTTTATGTCTAATCAGCAAAAATCCATGTGTACACCTAGGTCATCTCTCATTTTTTCTAACATATCAACATAAAAAGACTCCAAATAATTCTTCCTGAGTGTTCACTTGTTCAGAATGTTGTGGTTGCAACGTTTCTGTAAATATTTAAATTTAAGACTTGAACTTAGCTTCAGGTATGTTTGCTGCAACTGTTGCCATGCACATTTCTTTGTAAATTCACTATTAGTCAATGTAGGCTACCCCTGCAACCTGTTTCTTTGAAGAAACCCATTGTTTATTTCTAATATGTAAATTGCTTCATAAAATTTCAATTTGAGATTTCATTGTACACCAGATACGTTTATCACAAGTTTGGCAGAGGATGTTTTACAATCTGTTGTAAAAGCACTGTCAATAGAAGTCCATGTTTTTGGCTTGGATGATAATGAAGATGTAACTGGTGCCATGGTTAACAACTGACTGCTACAAATTCTGATATGTGTTTTGAGATAGAACAAGAAGGCAGCACCAAACTCATGCAATTTAACTTTGAATCTAATGACAATGCATAAATAGCACAATAGCATTTTTATTTTTCCTTTCTTGCTACAGTATTGAATAATTCAATAGAAGTGCAAAATAAGCTGAAAAAATTATAATAATTCTGTAATAATGTTGAAATAAGTAAAAATTATTTTCTTGCCATGGTATTAGATAATTCAATAGAAGCCCAAAATAAACTGAAAAATATCAAATAATATCCTATGCAAGTATCTCATCAACATTTACATTTTATTTATGCACAAATATGTAGCATTAAAATATGTAATTACATAAAATCTGGGTTCTAGTTATGACCAAAAGCATCAATACTTTTGTGAGCTTCTTTGATAATGTGGGAAATTCCTGGGCTTTTCTGCCTTAGAGAAGGCAGGTGAACTGATTCCTATGCACTCAAAAAATGTGTGCTGTTGCTAGGGAAATTATGGTGGTAAATAACATATGTTCTGCATGGTTCACTTTTTTGACTTACATATTTGAAAGCTCCTTACAGAACAAATAGTTGTCTTGAGTTTGAATCTTTTTCACTTACTTTACTTCAATAAATACATAATAAATTTACGTCTTCTTTTATTTTCTTCTAATTTGTATCTATGAATGCTCTTAACAGTATTCTTATGCTTCATGAACTACCTGAGAGGACCTCACAGACTACTTGAGAATTGCTCCTAAGTGTCTTGCCAAAGTTCATTTTGTTGGAAATTTCCGAAGTATAGAAAAGGGAGCTTATTAGTGTTTTGGAAACAACTCTTGAATTTGAACCATTAAGTGTACCTGAATGCAAGCAGTGTTATTATTAAGCATTATCATTAGATGGATTATCTTCATTGCAGTTGGCCTACATAGGAACAAAAATGTAAATATCTGGAAACAGATTAACAACCCTAATAACAGAGTAGATGAAATTCACCAAAGATGATTGGTAGTTTGTAAAAGATTTATATGGCTAATTATAGTTAATTGTTTTACACTTCAGATATAATTTTGCTGTAATGCTGTTGATGTTTTGTTGTTTTAGGGAAAACTAATAAAACTGTACTCTCGACAACTTGTGACAAAGGCAAAACTGCAAGAAGATGCCATTCCAACAGAAATGAAACATGTGCCCTCATTGAAGCAATGGCTGCAAGTTGTAGGACTCAGTCCAGAGTCTATTCAAGTATGTATTTTTTTTACTTTTCTGGTTTGTAAAAAAAATTATTTTAACTAAGATAGCTTCATGCTCTAAAGGAGGTATTTTGTTTCAATCCTCAGGGTGTTTGTCAGAAAGTAACCTCACTTGAAGCCCTGCAGGATAAGTCAGAACATGAGTTACGAAGCATTCTCACTGAGAAAAATGCTCGGGAAGAAGAAGTACGTCGCCTCATTCGTGCTCTTCACAATCTCAAAAAATATACAGGTATAGATTTTTCAAGAAACAATTTAAATTTAATATTGTCGTATTTGGGTGCTATATTGACTATAACGGCAAATTAAATATGTTGGTTCATAACATATTTGCACATAAGTCATTTTCAAAAGTACAATAAAACTGATCTCAAAGATAGTTAGAGATATGTATCACAATCATTGCAGTTCAGATTACACTTTTGTTAACCAGAATATCTGTGGTTGTATAAAATATTTGTGTTATAGAATGGGCTTTCTTTAGGAATGAACTGTATTTATAAACAAGGTCCCAATGATTGGCACCTCTAAGGAGTACTGACCTGTACAAAGGCAGTATGAGCTAAACAATTAACCAGTATAAATCTAAGCTTAAATCTTAATAGCTGGTGTGGATTACAAAATTAATCATTTATTTGAATAATGTCCATCCCAAAATTGAATTTATTAATTTAGGTTACAGTTAATTTCAATAAGATATTTAAAAAAAATTTTTTGAAATGGTACAAATACCAAGACCTCTTAATAGCTAAAGGAAGATTGTTATAGGTTTTGGTGCACTATGTACTATATCTTTTAACCCATATTTTGCTTCATAGATCCAAGGTCACAGGTTCAATCCTGGCCAGTGTTCTATGGATTTTACATATAAATCCTAAGTATGGCTTCCTTCAGAAGGGAATTAAAACTGTTGGCCCCGCATCTTAGATTTATGACATGTAAAAGAACCTCAAGTTCGAAAGAAGAGGTCTCTGAGAAAAATTATCAGCCATTTCACGCCCTGAATTTAATGGGAAGCTACAAAGATGTTAAAGAGTGTCCTTAAATAAAATAAACCTAAACTTTAGCCCATATTTTGTAGAATTTATTGATTCTATGTAAACTTGATCAGCTGATCTTGTTTTTAGGAATGTAATTTTTTCTTGTATCTATGAGTAATAGGGTTGGTACATAGAACATTGTTTTCAAACTTATACATTAAGCATTGGTTCGTTTTGTAAGCATAGGATAGCAACTGGCAAGATGGTTTGTTTCCTTAAATACATCTCTTAAGGATTTATAAACATTGCACCCAAATATAAAATTGATAGCTTTTTTTGCAGGACTTGTAAGGAACAAAGTTGTTCTTTAGTGTTGTTATACCATATTGCACTGCTTGAGGTGAAAAAAAAAACTGGGACTGCCAAGCCTTAAGAATACGAAAATGAAACATACCATACTGACAAAGTAGTGAAAGGTCATTGGAAAAGTGATAATGATAATGAACAACCCAATTATATTTCATTCCAGTGGTATGAAATAAAGAAAATATTTTGAAATGAACACATGGATACACTTATAATATTACAAGGAAAACATTTCAAAATGGTGTTATGATGCTAAGAAGTAACAGTATGCTTTTAAGCCATTTAAAAAGAACCAGGATTCCATCCCACTGCATCCTGCTCTACCTCAAGCACTGATTCATATGCAATATATGAGAATGCATCAATGCAAAATATGCATTCAAGTTAAATAGTTAATCAAATTTCAATAAAAATCATAAATTAATAGAGTGAATAGCTTTGCAATTCTAGGTCTTACTAATAGATTCCTATCTAATATGGTCATATTATACATAATGTGTTGTAAAACAAATTAGCACTATCATTTGTGTCCGTATAGATTGAAAGATATTAATTTATGTACAAGACATCTAAAGAGTTGTATGAAACAGTATGTACTTGGTTTTCTTAAAAATGAGGATTAGGTTATTGCTTAAAAACCATTTCTCTAGAGTTATTTATTAAATTGGTTTTTATATCTTTTATTACCTGTAAGACACATTTACTTTGTAGACCAAGAATACTGTTGTGTTATCTGCTCTAGCTGCTGTGTATTAGTACCAGCCCTGTTTAATGCTGGATTTAGTACTTTTGTTATTTGTTATGAGGTTTATTTTATTTCCCAATGTGCTAATTTTGCTTATTTTAAACACCGATATTGTGTGTATGACATGTTTCTTTCTTTCATATGGGTGCAGTTTTTAGTATGTTTGGGCGCTAATGACCTTTGCTGTTTTGCACCCTTAAAGTACAATCATCATCATCATCATCATCATCATCATCATCATCATCAGACCAAGAATATGTCATTAGCAAATAAAAATATTTTACCTAATAGGTTTAAATTTTCTATGTCACAGATAAATATAAATAAAATTGAACCAAGGACAGAACCTTGTGGAATACCATGTTTTACTTGCAAGATAGGACTGAAAGTCATTGATGATGAAAATAATAATGATGATGATGATGATGCTTTATTGGTCATAGACTTGTGAATACAAGTATTAAGCATGGTCAGTATCTAACTATAGAGTTTATACAAAGTTATTTCATCAGATCACTTAAGTATTTTAAATATACCAATGTAATATCCTACATTATGAGTAGTTAGTTACCTTTACAATCAATTTAATGAAGCAGATCAATCAATACAAACAAAAGGAATATTTAATCGTATAATAGTCTGGATAGCATGATCTACAGAATAATGTAAAATTATCGAATTATAATTCTCTAATCTGTACAGACATTTATCAATGAGATATATTTTCAACAATTTCTTAAAAGAAGTACATTGTACAGTTTTAATAAACTGGGAAGTTTGTTGTACATACCTGTATTATATGCATCTTTATTGCTTGTTGTTTTTGTTCTATGCTCCCTATGATAATTATTAATTCACCTCATGTTGTATTCATAATGGTCTTTATTTAATGATGCATATTTTCCTTTCAATTTTATTGGTAAAATTACTTTTACAATGAGATGACTGTTAGTATCAGCTGTTTCTTAAATATTTCACAAATTGGTCGTTTGTTAAATTAAATATAAGTTTTCTATAATATAAGTACTCTATTCAGATTAGAAATACTTGTCCCTCCCCAGATTTCTATACCACATGTAATATGTGAATGTATCAACCATGATATACTTTTTAAGTATGTGTCCTTCTAACTGATATGATAATTTTCGTAACAAATTAGTGAAGTATCAAATATTACTAACATATTGTGATCTTTCAAGATAACTTAAAACAGTTTTAAAGCAGTTTCTCATATTCCCAAAATGATAATTTATTTAGAAGTAGCTCATGATTTACAGTATCAAAAGGTTTAGTTATGTCAATATGTAAACTTTCAGAACAGAATGTTATTAAAACCTCAAGAAATATGAAGGAAAACACTAAAAATATACTTTTTTTGAACAAAAAAAATAGTAACATAAAGCATTTTATTTTGTTTCTGTTCTTCTTTTGCATTATTCATCCTTAGTTTTCTTGGTGTAATGTTGTTATTTTGCGTATGTCAGTGTTTTAGCTTCATCTCAAGCCAATACAGGCAGTTTTAGCTGTAGTTCAAGCAAATGAGATATCTTATATCTGTGCTCTTAAATATTGCTCATGACATCCTAATCCATAAATTTCCTAATGAAATAATGCTGAAAAATAATCAGAACTTTTCTAAGTAAAATAATTTCATGTTCTTGACTTAACTGGGCACATTTGCAGTTTATAGGTAAAACTTAACATATTCCTGTAATAAGCGGTGTTCCTCAGACTAAGGGTGCTATTTTATGGAGAAAATACAGCAAATAAAAGTAAACTTACGTATTTATTATTTACTGAACAATGTATAAAGCATACATATTATTCAATGTGCATTTTTTGTATGCTGTTTTAAATTATCTGACCATGCATTTTCACTAAATCTCCTTTTAATGGGCATCTTTTTCTCTAAGATGTTCCACATCTGTAGTCCAAAGAATTGAGGTTTGAACTTCCATAGGACCAATTAGCAAGCTCATGGACTTCCAGCCAGCATTGTTTTGTCTGTGTGCCGATATTGAATTCTATTAAAATATCTAATGCTTGGTGGTAATTAAGGTCTTTGCTTCTTACTCCAGTACCTCTCTTCGTCAGATGACAGCACATATTTTGAGCCTTCTTTACAGAAATGCAATTGTGTGATACTCTTTATGATACACCCCACCTAATTCTTACCGAAGCTAGGAATTTTTCCCATGTCTCCCCGAGACCTATGAGCTTAAAAACTGTATCATGTTGCCAGTTGTAATTTTTTTCCATAGTGAGAATTTTTCATCTGTAAAGAGGGGTTTTATCTGTATGATGCTGAATCAAGCTCTTTGCTCTTGTGGCACTCATGAAACATAATGCTTCCATTAATGCTATACAGCACTTCTGCAATAAATATTAATTATGTGTGACATAGTTCATGGTAGGATTTTAATTTCTCTTGCTGTGATTTTCTTCTTTTGTAGCAGATTTTTATAAACTCTTGCAGTAACAACTGTTATAGTTGCTAACTTATTAATATGTTGTCATCTATGGCTTCTAGGTCTGTCATTGATAGAACATACACCATTGTATTCCTTTATGGCTTAATACACAAACTATTTTGTTATTTGCAGCTGTTTTAATAGATTAAAAAATCTCCAGTGGTTTCTTGCTACCTTGTATAATGCAGTGATAGCAATGTGGGTCTCTTTGATAGTCCATATTTGCATCCCATATGACCTTGAACTGAAGTATATCTAGTTACTCAGACTACCTTCTATTGTGCTATGAAGTAAAAGCATGAGTGCCAGCCATAAGCATTATAGGGACAGAATATTGGGCAAGGCTGCTTATGTGCCGTTTGAAACATTTTAGTAACTTGAAAGACATAATACAGATAAAAGGTGCTAAGTACACTTTAGGTGTGTGATTGTAAATGAATTTATTAATCACTAATTTCTTTACATATTTACTACATCTTTAGTTTTACATATGCTTTCTTATCATAGTTAAATTACAACTGCGTTTCCCCAGTGTATTGCAATGGATACGCTGGGGAAATGCAGTTGTAATTTAACTATGATAAGAAAGCATATGTAAAACTAAAGATGTAATATGTAAAGAAATTAGTGATTAATAAATTCATTTACAATCACACACCTAAAGTGTACTCAAGGGTAGTGTAGCTCTGTACTACTAGCTAGCAGTGCAATAAGAATTCCAGTTTATATTTTGTTCGTCATATATTCAACATCATATGATCAATCTTGTCTATTTGTAACATGTAACGATACTTACATTCTTGTGTTTCATGTGCTTGAAATCCTCCATAATGTTCCCATTTTATGTATGTGAAAGTTGATGCATCACTTGAAGTGCTTTATTCGTATTTAAATATGAGACAGAGATTTTTGTTTAACTTTGCTTTAGAACCATGAACTAGTTTTAATTTTATGTCCACATAATATTAATTTTATTGAAACATTGCATTAATTGATAATGCTGGTTTGCAACTATATGCTTTTCACATAAGAATTTTAGCATCTGTTGTGAACATAACTTTTTAATTCATTTACATATTAATGCAAAT
The DNA here is from genome assembly GCA_030762175.1 of Metallyticus violacea. Lineage (NCBI taxonomy): Eukaryota > Metazoa > Arthropoda > Insecta > Mantodea > Metallyticidae > Metallyticus > Metallyticus violacea. Next base: position 19,785,936 of record CM060839.1, on the reverse strand, counting down.
GAAAACTTGTCTCTTTGGTTCACTTTTCCCATTGTAGTTACAATTAAAATATTTTGACCACACATATCACAGCTTAGTGAGTTGGACCTGGTAGTATAAGTGGTAACCATACTTGCCTCCTAAACCCAAAATCTCTGATTCGATCCCGGCCAGGACCAATGGATTTTTTCGGGCGTAAAAGGAAGTATGGCTTCCTTTGGAAGGGAAGTAAAGCCATGGGTTCTGTGTCGTACATTTACGGCATGATAAAGAACCTCAAGCCTGAAAAAAGAGGCCTCTTGAGCAAAATTTGTCGGCTGTTTCACGCTCTGAATTAAATGGGATGCTGATGACCTGAAATGTTACAGAGCATCCATAAATAAACCAAATCAAAAGAAAAAATCACAGCTAAGTGAATGCATTGCTTGCAAATGCAGCAATGACTAGCTATTGAATTACCTAATTTGCAGAAGTCCAGTAATGTTGGAAAGTGCATGGCTCAACATTGTCCTAGTTCATAACTATATTTTACATCACAAGCACATTTCAGGAATCCAAAATATGATTCAGCTCTATAAATATTTTATATGTAGTTAGCTGTTTATCTCCACATATTATCTTAAAATATTCAATAATATTTTTGTTAATGAATATATTTATTAAAATAAAAAGAAATGAAAAGATTTAATTTTAGGTAATATACAACTCTGTATTTTGAAACTAAAGTTACTGACTTGAACTTTTGTGTAAGTTTGGAGATTGTAAATGGCAGATAAAATATTTATTTGCCTAGAAATTCAAACCCTTTACACGCCATTCCTTTCTTATTGTAGCAGCTTGAATTAGCACATGTCCTTTGGTTTCATCCTCAACTTTTTATAAACAGCCGTACCCTACAGGAAATAAACTCAGTAATTTTGTTGTACGTATGGCTAATGAAAGAATGATTTTTTTTTCTCATCATATAGTGGAGATACTGTGGTGAACAATTTTTCAATCAAAGAACAGATCTCACGTGATTGGTGGAAAAAGTGTCTAGTACTGATCCTGTTGTTTTGAATTTAAGCATTCTTTTACAAACTGTAGATCTGTCAGGTAGAAAACATTCTTGCAATTGTGCATGAAGGAGGAGCCGACTCATTTCTTAAAAAGTTAGAGAAAATTAAAATATAATCTGTATTTAATCATTGAAGCATGGCAAACAGAAAAATGAAACACAGTAACATAGTAGCTTTTTACTGTTCTGAATTTCAACATGCACTAACTGGCCTTGTCAATGGCAATACAATTTCTTGTCTGTTGCTTGTGCAGCTGTGACTTGCCAGCTTCGGGACCATGCATGCAGGCAGGGAAAAACAAAATGAATACCTCATATATTCTGTAGAACATTTTTGTAGTTGATATATGACATAAAAAGGTATAAAAACAGTTGATCATATTTATTATTGAAGGATGTAAAAATTTGTGAATTAAATCTTGAAAAAGAGGAAGCTTTTAAGAAACTGTAACCTTTTCTTCCTTTCTAAGCACAGTTTATATAGAATTTTTTCACTGTATATATGCACAAGCTAAATTGTTGTATGAAAATAAAAGAAACATCTTCATGATGATCAAGCGGGTTATCATTTGTTGAATGAAATATTAATTAACAATAAATCAAATATTTTTTTAAACTTGCAGAGATATTGGTGCGAGGCGAAGTGCCAAGTGAGACTGGGGAATTGACCCTGTACTGGGATTCTTGGGACCGCCATCAAGTCATTAAAGGAAGTAGTACATCACCAAGGCCTCCCAGAGGAACCCGAGTGGAACGTTGTTCTGTGCCCTCAGAAGACTGTCTATCCAACAATAACAACAATAATCTCCTAGGGGGCTCCGTCTCTACTCTTGCCACAGCTTCCTCTACCTCCTCCATTATTTCCTTACCTCCACAGCAGGCCCCACTCTCACCACCTCTGTATCACTGCACTCCACCTTCTACACCTCCCATCACCAAAGGCAAAGGTAAGCAACATTAAATTCACTGAATTCCAATTACAGATGTTACTTAACATGTAGAAACTTTTGGGAAATTGATAGATGATCTAAAAACAAATTCATATAAACATCTCGATCATTTTCTTTTAGTTTTTTACTGCGGTCATGTTAATTTTTTAGTTATCCATCATTGACTAATATAAGCTCTAATACAGACTTTCAAGTACTACATCATAGACAAATCATATTGTGCCAAATCCATGGTTATCTGTCTTCATCCTGAATCAATACACTAGTGAAGAATTTCCTTGTTAAAGGTCTGGAATACAGCTGTATTTATCCATGTAATACATGTACTTTTTTTTCTTCCCCCAATTTTATAACAAAAGAATTAGGGTGCATCCTTTATGTTATGAGGATGTTTAATGAGTTTAATGAATCTTTTTATATGTGCTCTTCTGAAAACAGATTGGGACACTCTTCTCTCAAATTTTTCTGATATTGCTTTGTGTCTTTCTTATGAATTCTTTATATGGTTTTACACAGTTTATTTTGCAGCTACCTTCCTGAATTTATTGTTAGGATCCCTTGTAAAATGTTCTCGATCTGATGATAAGTGGTGTACAACAGAAATTGCTGTGAATAAAAATAAAGTTCTAGCTCTTATAGCTCTTACCAATAGTACTAATAACCTAAATATGAAAAATAAATATCTATATATTAATAGAATTTGTAAATTTCCTATAAGAAATGTTAAAATTGACTTTAATTTGAGATAAATTGAAACTTCTGCCAACAAGAGCAAAGCTGCATAATTCATCTGCCAAAGTCATAACTGACTCCTTAGTTTCTCCTCATCAATTTAATGAATTCTGTATATTGATTATCCAAGCAAGACAAAATTAGACATTCCTGACACTTAAGAATCTGCTAATCAAATATTATATACTATGTGAAACCAAATTCTATATTTAACTGAAAAGAGATTACCAATAATGATATTTTAAATGCTGTTGAGGATCTTAGAATTATCATTACTTTAAAAATGGCTAAGAGTATAATCAGATCTTCTATAAGTAAAATACTGAATGTGTAAGTAAAATAGTTAGAGAGAATATATGGTTCCATAGTAGAGAAGAGAATAATGTATGGAATAGAAATTTGGGGGCCAGTTGGAGGATGGAAAGCAATAAACTTAAATAGGCTTACCTAGATCTTCACCTCGGTTGCTGTAATGGAACTAGGAAGATTGGGTTATAAAAGCAAAGTAATATAGAAAGAACACTGAAATATTCTTATAGAATAGGGAGAGTAGAAAAAGAGAATATCATCAACCAGTGTTTGGTAGCACAAGGAAAAATTAAGGGGAGAGAAACTTGGATATATAAAATCCAAAATATTCTATAAGAAGAGGGGGAAAGAATAGGATTTTGGAAAGAGATAAAATCAAGAATTCAGGATATTGAAAAACAGGAAATATAGGGCTAGAATTAATTGAAAAAAAATCTCTGAAATTATATAGCACCCTGAAAAATGATTGGAAAAGAAAAGATACATTGCAACCTGTGATAAGGCAGGAAGGGAAGGACTGGCATGGTTTAGAACAGGAGCATATATTTAAGTGGGGCATATATAAAGGGGATATATTCAATGTGTGAAGAACCAGATAGTACTTGGCATTGTATTTTAGAAAGTAAGTAAACCAAGTTTTGAATGGAACAGTTCCATTTATGAAAGTGGGAAAACTTACCAAATGAAATAAGAGGCAGAAGAATTTTAAATCTAAATTCAGACAAAAATATAAAAAACACTTGGAAAGTACATCGGGAAGGTGAGACAAAATTGGTTATGGAAGGTGGGCAAGACAAATGGAAACAATATTGACAATGGCACTATTTAAGAGTGAATATATATCCACATTACATACTCAATCTGGTGTTTTTATAATGGAGTATGGAAGGAATGTGTCTGCATAAAGTGAGGGTGATTAAGTGAGAAACTTAGATATTTAATAGTAGTGGGTTTAATATAATGAGAATATAGAAATGTAAATTGTTTTCTTTGATTTTAACATGTTTACTTGTTTGTGAAAACTGCATGAAATTGTTTCTGTTTATATAATAAAATATATCTGCAGGGAAATTGGAAGAAATAAGTTCATTCATTTGTACAATCATAAGAAATTCATAGCATGAAAATGCTATCAAGTCACATGTATCTTAGAACATCAGATAGTGGGTGCATAATCACAGAAAAATTTTGCTACAACTGCACAGTAGGTGTCGTACTATGAACTTCTGCAAGACATGCTGTTTCACGAAACTTAATGTTATTGTTAATTCACCGTCATGAGTGGCCGAGATCGTTAAGGTGCAGACTCGTGAGTGGGAGGTCTAGGGTTCAAATCCCGTGAGGACCGTCCTTCCTGACTGAGGTTTTTTCCAGGTTTTCTTCAATCCACATAAATGGCAAATGCCGGCAGGTACCCTAAATTTAGGCTTGGAAAGTTTCCTTCCTTAAAAAAATTCTTTCCTAATATATCATTTCATCTCATGTATCATCAGTGTCACCACCTATGGTGCCTCAGTAGTAAAAACAGGCATTAAACACTACTAAAAAAATAGTTAATTCGAATTCCGAACATTAAATATCAACTGTCATTTGGTAGCAAAAATGATTATATAATATTTTTTGTTATCTTACCAAAAAGGCGAGGAATTTTCATTAGCAGATGCTTTCTGATAAAACGATTACAAGATATTATATGTATGTTGCTTTGTTGATTTTGTTTAAGGGTTTTGATCATACAAATTGTTGGTGTAGTACATTGTTTCCTAAAATTAGTTGTGTTTATAATCCTAAATCTTACTACTTTAAAATTGGGTTCATTTCCCTTTGTTTCAGTTAATGTTTTTCCTTAAGTAGTACTGGTAATTAAGCAAGCGCTAGATGGAGCGTTTAAAATTGTTGTGTAATTATTATGAATCAAACATGGCGTGAAATGAATACGTAATGCAGTGTTAACAAAGAAATACTTCTGTCCTGCAGGTGGTGATAGAGGAAAATTTCCAACCACTCCACCACCTTGTAAAAAACATCAGACTGGGCTTCATCAGTTGCCTGATGCAATTCCTCTTCACAAATCTAAGTCACATGAATCACAGTTAGCCAACCGTGTAGAAGGAAATGATAATCTTGCCAGGTAAGATTGTAGCATATTTTCTTTAGCTTGCTTAAACTTAATTACTTTAAAAATGAAATGTTTTAGCTGATGAGCCAGTTATTTACTCTTACTTCTCCATTTACCTACGTTTATCGGCAGAGTATGCTTTGTAGACCTTTGTCCACATCAGGCTTTCCAAATTATGACAAGGAACAGAGCTTACCTGAATCTCTAATTCATCCAAAGCTTTTAGCCTAATAGATTGAGATCTGGGCTGGAAGAGGGACATTCATCTTTTGAGATGAAGCCAGGATAAATAGTTTCTAAGTCGCTCCTGAGTTCTTCTTGGCTTATGTGCAGGAGCTGAATCTTGCTGTAAAATCCAGTGGGTATTTTCAAATACATCATAAAAGGGCTAGATCTCAAGATTCTTTGGAGGTATCTTATGGCCAGGTAGGAACTTAGTGTGTTTATCCAAGGAGCCAACATCAAAATTTATTAATTTTGCTCTATTTTTAACGAGTGGTTAAAAATTTTTCCCCAGTGGTTCTATTGGATTGTGATGTTCTTTCAACAAATAGGACTCTGGTTTAATTTTCTGATTTTGGGTCCAAAAGTGAGCAATTGATGAAAGCACTTCATAGCAGGCTATTGGGAAAAAAATATTCCTGAAAAATAGAGGATCTAATTAATTTTGATGTTCCACCTGAGAATGAACTCAATAAGTTCCTATTTGAACCATCAGATGCCTACACAGAAGCACCTCGGAATCCAGCCACCCATCAAGTAGTTTGTCATGGGAGCATTTGACCCTGAAACATTCTAATCGTAAATGTAAGTGGAGTTAGTGTTAACATATTTAATAAATTTTAATGGGATGGATCTTCATTTCCAGGGACAGCTTCTTTTATATGTGGCATAGGTTCCTGCAGAAATGTTACTGAATCTCTTTATTTTTATTTATTTAATTTCTTTTCTGTCTGTCTTTCCTTCCTTCCCTCCTTCCCTCACAGTTCTTGAATTTATATGGAAGAATTTTCCTCATATTTATTATATCAGTATAAAACATAAATTCCTACTTGACAGCATTTCTGAGAATGTAAAAGATTTCATTTGATTATATTATGATTTTTGCAGCAAAATTCACAACACAATGTGAGTTTCTTGTCGGTGCAATTTTATAAAGAGTAAACAAAAGTTTTATAGAGTCCTTCAGTCATATGTTGCAGGGGGTGAACCGTTGTTTATAAAAATAAAATTGTTACCCTCTGGAATGCTGCTAGTTTTGGAATGTGAGACCCAACATGAGCTCAAAGATGTATGTCACAACTAGGAATTATACTGTTTAATATAGTTAAAAAAGAGCATTCCTTCTCACTCCTACAAGATAGTAAGAGTACCAGGTCTAATATGTATGCAGTACATAAAGTAGTACATATTTAATTGGCAGTTGATAAATGTCATTGTTTATAATTTATTACTTTATTACTTTCTATTGTTCTATTGTTACCTTTACATTTTGCTTTATATGATAGGTTATGAAGAATATACAAATTATATATTTGTATTTACATAAGTAAATTTTATTCAAGCAGCATAGAGCCTGGAACCCGTCGTGGTCGCCTGCAGACTGAACCAGGTCCTTATCCTGACTATGGCCACATCTCGCCAGTAGTTTCCAGTCCAATTAAATCTCCTCCTTATACATCAGGGGGCATGGTTGACAGTGGTGATGACAGTGATTACAAGTGTAAGTATTTGTTCCCTTGTACTCTCTAGTCAAATCTTGTGTTGTGATACCATTGCAGTTAACAGAATAAATCTTGGATTGTCTTGTCAGTCAAACAATACAAATTCCATATGGTTTGGATTCTGCTTCAAATTAAAGTTATACAGTTCTGTGTGCCTCATTTTTCTATTAATATTATCACCATAAATTTCTGAATATCATATAGCATCATAAAGATTTGTTTGTAAGATATTCATAAAATACAGTAGAACCTTGATATGTCGTTTTTATAGGGACCAGGTTAAAAAAGATAGACGGAGGAAAATTATAGATATGGGAAGTGCATAAATCATGTTCAAAAATAAATAAAGCCAGTATATAAGCAAACCCTATATTTTATGTCAATTTTACTTGTTATATTGCACACGTTTTACACATTTGTTGTCAGTAGTGGTAACCATACTTGCCTCATAGACCCAAGATCGCAGGTTCACTTCTGACCAGGGCCAGTACATTTTTTGGGCATACTACTAATCCTAAGTATGGTTCCTTCGGAAGGGAAATAAAGCCGAGAGCCCCATGTCTTAGATCAGTGGCATGTAAAAGAACCCTATGCCTGAAAGAACAGCCCTCTAAGCAAAATTTATCTGCCATTTCTCACCCTGAATTGAATGGGACGCTGATACCTAAAATGTTAAAAAGCTTCCATAAATAAATCAAATGAACAAAATCCGACATGTTTGTAACTTTCTTTGAAAAAGGCCATTAACTGACATTTGCTTCTTTGGTTGTTTCCTTTTTATATGAAACAACAAATTTTCTAAATGCATTCTTTTGCTCACTATCATCACTGTCATATATATAGAGAGAATACCCTCATATAATTTCACATGCTCTCAGAGCTTTAGCAAACATCGGCAAGGCTTCAACTGTTGTATCATCTTCCCCCTCTTTTTCACTCCCCTCCCTCATATCTAAAACACTTGCAACTCCTCCCACTACGTTGCACACTTCATAAATACTTTGAATGCCACATTGGCCACATTGCCTCACAGGTGCCAAAAATGATGGCAATGGCAACTTTGGCCCATTCTTTGCATCGGCTATCAACATCTTATGGGCCCACAAGTATTAGCAACTACAGAGAGTTCAAGTTACGCTTTTTCAAATCAAGTGAGATGCAAACTCTCTATACATGCAATGGTTACTGCTTCAATTATTCCAATTTGAAAACCATCCTCAAGGATAGAATTTCTTTGGAACTGAATTTTTTGAGCGAATAATCCAGGAAAACAACACTTTGAGAAATGATGAATGCTGGTTTTATTTACATAAGATATAAGGCAAAACATTTGGGACAGCATAAATTGAACTATACATCCAGGAAAACAGTGGTTCCTGGAATGATAGATCAAGGTTCCACTGCACAAGAGTTAAAAATATTACATAAATATTTCTGTCACAGCTACACTGCAGGTACCCAAGTCACCTCATACACCTACCATTTCTCGTGGGATGGGCCATGTTATAAAACATCGCTTCACCAAAACTTTCAAGATGATGACCACCTGTGATTTTTGTGACAAGCAGATGTTCATAGGTACAGGTAATAATTGCTTTTGAATGTTTAAAACATATATGACAATTATTTATTTAGTGAATTGCAAATGTGCAAGCATATAACTTAAATACACTTTGCTACCTTGATTGGTTTACTTATAGCCAGTTTCATGAAACTTTATTTCCATTTGTAATATATATATGTTATAAATTAGTAACTGTGAAGCAAAACAATATTATACCATTGTAGACTCTGGAGACATTTGGTGGTTGCAATGCAAGTTGACACAGGTTTTTCAAATTTCAAATCATTACTCATTCTTTATTTTCTGGAATAAAAATCTTCTTACAAATTGCTAACTCAAAAGGATTTTTACAGTTTTCAATAATTTATTTCTATTGTCAAATTGTGAATTTATTTATTTTTTTATTTTTATTTTTATTTTTATTTATTTATTTTTTTTTTTTTTTGAGGGGGGCAACATGATTTATCCATTTGTTCACATTTAATTTTTTTTTATCTTAATTTCCAAATTTCTTTTAGGCCTACCTAACAGCTGCTTTGGTAAATTCCAGGATTATATCTACAGTGCATTTTTTACTAAGTTTTTATACCATTTATTCTGTGGAGCTGAAATTATATTGATTTTTTAAAAATATTATTGAATTTACGTGTCCATGGATAGTAGGTAAATTTTGTAAATACTCTTTCCTCTTTTTTAATTGGCAGCAAAAAACTCGAAATTTACTATATATATAACTTTTGCAGGAACATACAAAATAACATCATAGGTGTTTCATATTCATATTTTCTACCTCTCCCACTTTAATGTTTGTTTCTGGCAGGAAAAAAAACAACTTGTAATGCCATAGCAGTAAGAAAAACATATGTTCACAGAAATGTTATATGTTAAAGCAAAATAATGTTAAATTAAAAGTAAATTCATTAAAAGCATTATTAATATATCATAAATTTTTGGATAATATATCATATATATCATAAATTTAATTTAAAATTTAGGAAAATATTAAATAAAGTTCACAGCATATCAAATTTATACAGTAATTGGAAATTTTACATAATGCAATTAAAAACCAATAGTTCATCTAAATCTTTTGGAAGATGATTGCTCTTCTACAGATTAAGTTCTTTGGAACCATAAGGTTCTCTGCTAGTAGCAATGAAGATTGTAGTAATAATGATAAAAGTGATGTTTATAAATGTAATCTTTGTTAAAATGTTGCAGGGTTGAAATGCAAAGAATGCAAATACAAGTGCCACCGAGATTGTGAATCTAAAGTTCCACCATCATGCGGGCTTCCACCTGAGCTTGTGGATGAATTCCGGAGGGCATTGAACCCAGATGGTAATGTTATTTGGAAGCTATTATAAGTGAACTTTTAGAAAAAGTAATTTCAAATATCATGCATAATGCATTTTGGGACAAAGAATTTTTGGCAAAAGATTAAAAAATGTTTTAAAAGCACTGGAAGGATTTTAAAATGTTTATTGTATAATAAGAAATACTAGAATGCAGGAATGCAAGTTTGTCCTTATTATAGGGATATATTAGTTCATATTATTTCACACTGCACACAGTTAAAAATAAAACATTTTTGGTGCAGATGGGAATGTGGACCTGTTACCTGGGTATGTGCCAAATCAACATCAATCTCCAACTCAGGTTCGTTCATCACCTAGTCACATCACCTCAATTTTGATGCCACTTGGCAGGAACCGCAAGCGGCAGCAATACCAGCAGCCTTCTGTCAACATACCCCCATTTCCGGTAAGTTAATATTGTATTGTAAAATATTCTGAATTTAGGTTAGAAAGCTACACTTTATCTTCTGTACTACATGCAAACATATAACACAGAATAAACTGATGCGCGCCATATGGACCTAGAAGTAAAAGATACCAAAACACAAAGTTGTGTAACATACTTCACCAAATACCTGATACATCATGATCATGGCTTACTGCCTATAGCTACAGGGATGGTTAATGTACTCTCTGTTTTAGAAGAAACAAATTTTATAATCCATTTAATGAAACATTACTGGTGACAACTTAATAAAATGTGTATTGTTTACACATATAATTCTTGCTAGTTGCAATAACCATTGACTGAAATGGCAGTTTTTCTCTCATCCTATCTCTTTCCTGGACATATCTGTTTAGAATGTAAGCACGATATTAGCACCCCAGCTTCAAAATGGTGATGCTTCTTGAAATGGTTTATACTACAAAATTTTTTGAATTAAATTCTTGATAATATTCTCTTATGGTGCCAAGGTGGATATGTATACCCTTTGACACCAAAAATGAGTCATCTCTTGAATAGAAAATTCTTCTAATTCCTACTCCAGACAGCAGCAATTCACAAATATCCAACAAAACTGTGTAGCCCCTGCAGCAGATGTGTTATATGTTTATATATATATATAAACCTTTTTAAAATAGTATCACAAAGAGAAACTAATAAATATGTTAAAAAAAATGGCTAACCTCATTTAAACTACCTGGAGAAGTAATAGAACAATATCTGAACCTCACCAAAATTTGCATCATTCAAACCTGCTTCACATTCAGAGGTAATACATATAGACAAAAGAAGAGTTTAACAATGGGAAATCCATTCTAACCATTCTTAGCAGATATGTACATGAATTTCTTGGAAACAAAATTAGTTCAGATTTTCTCACATACATAAAAATGTAGGTACTGTACATTGATGATGTCTTTATAATAGTAAATGGAAAAAGGATGCAATTAAACTACTCAGCCTACAAGACAACACCATTAACTTCACAATGGAAAAGGTTCTTCTCTTCCTGGATATAAAAAATGTAAAAAATGGCAGTATCTGGAATTTGGTATATTCAGAAAAGATACCCATACAGATTTTTATTTATATATATATATATATATATATATATATATATAAAGGCACAATCCAAAACAACATAAGCTCCCAATAATCAGTAGCCTCACATTCAGATTAACAAACCTACAAATAACCAAGACAGAAAACAAATCAGAGTACTGAAAAATCATAGATATAGCTCATAAAAATGGCTACACAAGATCTGGCCAAGAAGAAAATATAAAAATTCAAAAATCAAAAACAAATATTAGACATCACACTGAAAGGCCAGCCTGTGGTGCATCAGTGGTAAAAACAGCATTAAACATAATTAAAAAAAATTCACTTCTTATGGTGTAACTATAAAGAGAACTAAAAGAGTTGTGTCTAAAATTGTTAATTGGAACATTGCATAGTGAAGGTAATAGTATATTAAGATTAGTGTTTTAGTTGACTCAATCATACAGAGTTGTGCCTGTTTCAGACCAGATATTTCAAAGCATTGTATTCTAAACAAATTCTCTTCAAAATTAAATATATATATATATATATCATTCCTATTGAGAACCTTTTGCCAATGTAATGGAAGACTCCTTAGAGCAGGAAGCAAAAAATCCATCCAGCCAGTTTCCAGATTAAAGGTTCAGAATAGCCATCCTCAGAGGTGACTATCCAAAAAAAAAAAAAAGATAATAAATGGGTGCAATATCTGAAGAATATGGAGGATGCACTAGTCTCCCAATGAAGACAGATAATAGTGTTACAAGCCACCTTAGCTGTTTTGCATCATCATACAAAAGAATTAACAATTTTGCAATTCAAGAGTGCAGGCTCCAAAGTTTACACCTTTTCATAGACATGAGGGTAGGTCCATAAGTTTCCAGCGTAACCATTTTCTACTTATGATAAAGACAAAAACTCTGTTCCACTTTTCAATATAGTTACCCTTTATTACAATACACTTCTCACATCTTTGAATTACATTTCAACCCTCCCCCCCAAATATTCTGAAATCTTGTCTGTAAAATGACCATAAACAGCATCCATCACTTCTTCGTCACACTTAAAAATTTCCTTCCTCGAAGGCCCTTCTTGAGTTTTTAGAAGAGAAAATAGTCACTGGAAGATAGATCTGGGCTGTAGAGTGGATGTTGATCATCTTGAAGCCACATTCTCTTGCAACAACAGCTGTGTGCACAGGAGCACTGTTGTGAAGATGGCACATAATATCACTTGACTTTCCTCGCCTTTTCTCTTTGATGGAAGCATGTAGTCTGTGTAGTAGGCCAGCATAGTACTCCCCATTTACTGTGGTGTTCCTCTCCTTGAAGCCAATGAAGAGTATTCCTTCACAGTCCCAAAAGATTGTGGCCCTGATCCTTCTTGGTTGACTGAGGGGCCTTGACCTTTAGTGGCTGTGCTTTGCCAGGTTTACGCCACTCCATTGATTCTCTTTTGGACAAGGGATCATAGTGGAGGACCATATTTTCATCTCCTGTAACAATGGTTTGCAGAACTTCTCTCTCATTGCCACGGCAGAGCTCCAAAAATGCCTAATAACAGATGACACATGGCTGCTTTTGGACTAAGGAAAAAAGTATAGGCACCCACTTTATTCATGCTTAAATGTTCCTGAATAATTCAAAGAACTTTTTTTAGAAAAGCCCAACCTTGCTGCTATTTCTGCAACTTTGAGCCGCTGGACTTCCATAATTTTTCCTTTCACAAGAGCGATTTTTCAGAAGTGAGCACCTCCAAGGGCCGACCTGCATGCTCTTAGTCTTAAATGCTTTCTTGACCCATTCAAAAAATTTTGGACCAATATTTTATGGTAGAATATGAGGGGAATGCTTCCCCATATATGTTGCCCAATCGCTGTTTAATTTCATTTGGAGTAAGTCCTTCTTTTGTGAAGAACTTAATAACAAGCTTAATACTCCATTTTGAACATGTCACAATCTCCTACCCATAACTTTCTGTATGCAACTATATCTGAACAACTGAACACAGCAGAGTGGAAGTTCCAGCTGCAATTATTTAACAGATATGGTATTATACCAGATAAGGGTTTTGTAAAAGCAATAATCCTTATCAGCCAGGCCAGAAACTTAAGGACCTACCCTCATATACTCGAGCTGTTTAGCACAATAGTATTGATCATTTAACCGGCTGACTGCTGTTCATGATGTACACAGAGCATAACCTTTTGGCACAGATGATTTCGATTGTTTAGGGATATTATTCATAGAGCTGCCAACTAATGACGATGGTGTCTTAGAGTGTCATAGAGGAATCATTTCTTGTTCCAAGTCAGCAACCTATCAAGAAAGGAATACTTCAGCTGATGGGACAACAGTACAACAGGAGCCAGGACCATCAGCTTTACGAAAGTTTGGAAACCAGCTATCACCTTACTACAGGAGAGATGAAGCGAACCAGCAAGAAAGAAAGCAGTAGCTGCAGATGACCTCACCTTGCATTGATGAACAGCCATGGACTGCACAGGATATCATTCTGAACTAAATTCCTGATTGGCCTACCCATGGGCCATTTAGAAAATCCAAAACCAAATCTCTAAGAAGGGGGCATACGCTGCCTGTTTAGCTTGCCCATCTGTTTTAACTCATGTATACACATTCTTACACTAACTCCATTCACTTACTCTTAAGTAAGACGCGTTTCGGGAGAATCTCTCCCATCTTCAGTTGCTGACTGAACCTCTGCTATTTGAAAATATGGCTGGACAAACTGCTGTTCCTGTGGTGGCCTCTGTTGGTTGAAGTAGGAAGTCGCTGAGCTCGTCTATGGGGGGAAACTCGAAATTCATTAGGCTTTGTTTATTTTTCAATATGAAAATTCTTTCCCAAGTGGACAACTCCAAAGGGGTGTGAAGATGTTTCAATAGCTTTATTCCCGGTTTTATTTCATGATTTTTGGTCCAAAAGTGAGCTGCCACTGCTGATTTGTCCACCTGTTTGAATCGAATGTTTCTAAAATGTTCTTTCCTTCGAATTTCAAGATTTCTTTTTGTTTTTCCTATGTAGCTCTGTTCACAATCTGCACATTTTATTTCATAAATTCCTGATTTTTGTTCTGGTGGTATGGGGTCTTTTAGAGTGCAACCTAACAAATTCTTGATGTTGTATCTGTTCCTTGGGGCTAAAATTATTCCATGTTCTTTGAAGATTTTTTTGAACTTGTTGTGGTAAATTGGATGGTATGTGAAACTTTTGAATTTGAATTCTTCTTTAATATTTTTCAATGTGGTAACTTCCCTTATCTCTTTTTGTCTTTTTGATTTTTTGATAATTTTTATCACCGTGTCCTTGTTGAAACCATTCTTTATAGCTGTCTGTATTATTTGTTTATATTCCATTTTGTATTCTGCTTTTGTGAGTGGAATATTCAACAATCTGTGTGCCATACTGTAAAAAATTGCATATTTATGTAGAATGGGGTTATAACTCTTATTTTTAATGTAGTTTTCTGTATGTGTTTCTTTTCTGTGAATTCCAAAATTTAAACCATCTCCATTTCTTATAATTTTTAAATCTAAAAATGGTAGCCACCCATTTCTTTCTTCTTCTATAGTAAATTGTATGGATTTATGTTGCAAATTAAGAAGTTTCAGGGCATCTGTTGACAGTTTCTTTGGTACTATTGCAAAAATGTCATCCACATACCTGTACCATGACTTGAAAATTAAAGGGAAGGCTTTTGTGATGTGTATTTCAAATGAGCTCATGAATAATTCTGCTAGAAAAGGTGACAAAGGGTTCCCCATAGCCAGGCCTGAAACTTGTTGGTAATATTTGTTGTTGAAGCTGAAGTAATTTTGTTGAATGCAGATATTAGTAACTTTTACTAAGTCTTCTATTTCTTCTGTTTTTAAATTTATTGTTGTTAACCATTTCTTTAGCATAAGCATGAGTTTCTCTGTAGGTATGCTTGGGAATAAGGCTTTTACATCAAATGAAACCATTATATCTCCAGGTGCAATTCTGCTATTTTCAAGTTTTTTAACTAGGTCAACTGAATTTTTAATGCTCAAACTTTGGAATCTCTTAAAAGAATTGAAGATTTTGGTCAATTTTTTTGCTACCTGGTATGTGGGTGAATTGATATTGTTTATTATTGGTCTCATACTGTTATCATTTTTATGTAACTTCGGTAGTGCATATAGCCTGGGTAGTACTGGATTACTCTGTGTGATATTCTGTTTTACAGTAGTGGATAGTGTTTTGACATCTTTTAATGTTTTGTATAACATTTTATTGCATTTTCTGAGAGGATTCTTTTCAATTGGTTTGTAATCTTTTCCTTTTAGCATATTTTCAACCCTATTTATGTATTCATTTTTGTCTAAAATGGCCATTTTGTTACCTTTATCTGCTTTTATGTATATTACTGGTTTTTCTTTTAGTTGTTTTAATGTCCTTCTGTAGTTTATTGATTTCTTTCGGTTTTTTATGTTCTCTAAAACTTTCTTGCATTTGCTTTTGACGAACGATTTTTCCTTTTCATTTAGTTGTTGGGTGGCTATATCTATGTCGGCTATGTAATCTTCCATATTATCTGAGAAATCTATGCAAGTTTTTAGGCCTTTGCTTAGGAGATTGATCTCATTTTCGGAAAAAACAGCACTCGAAATATTAACTACTTCGTCTGTTGTGTGCGCGCGTGAGGGTGGGACCGTTTTTATTTGGTGTTTCTCTAAGTTCCGGATTTTCTTTTTCAATTTTTGGTTTTTGTTTCTCATTTGTACACTTAAATTTTTTTGTAGGTGGTGTTGTAAATTTTCCCATACGTGAAATCCTAGTTTTTTCGTTAGTTTTAAATATAGATCGTAAATATCTACGTCTATTTCATGTAGTTTTTTATATTGTAAGTTCTTTTCAATTTCAATTACCTTTGTTTCTGCTGCTTTCTGGTGTATGCTATTATTGGTTTTGACGGTTTTCTTCACAAATATAGGTGTGACTTTTCTTTTTAGACATAATTTCAGGAAGTTAATGTTGGCGGCAATGTGTCTTTTCTTGATTTGTAATTTTATATATGTTTTAATCTCTCGTTTTGACTTGTTCAGATTAACGTTGAAATTGTCCGTGTCTGTATTAGCCATTTCTCTAACCTACAAGTGTTCAATTTGCTTCTAGACTTGTTTGTCTTGTATATAAGTCTTGTACTTACGAAGCTGTTGACAATGAAATGGCAATCTACTTTAACTCATGTATACACATTCTTACACTAACTCCATTCACTTACTCTTAAGTAAGACGCGTTTCGGGAGAATCCCTCCCATCTTCAGTTGCTGACTGAACCTCTGCTATTTGAAAATATGGCTGGACAAACTGCTGTTCCTGTGGTGGCCTCTGTTGGTTGAAGTAGGAAGTCGCTGAGCTCGTCTATGGGGGGAAACTCGAAATTCATTAGGCTTTGTTTATTTTTCAATATGAAAATTCTTTCCCAATTCTTTCAACAGCTTCGTAAGTACAAGACTTGCCCATCTGTGCTTATCAAACCAATGACATTACATGAATTTATATATAAATAAAGCATGGGTTAGCACTTTGATTCAGAACCCTGAGGAAGGACACAGATTCAAGATAGCCAAAATCTAGATAGAAAATCTAGCAAACATTATGTAAATATTTGTTAGTGAATAGTTAATGTAATGAGTTTACAATTTATTGCATTTGTTGCTTTCTTGCTGAAGTGCTACTTTATTTTCTGCCATGATTATAACATAATGTTTGATTGTTATTAATTTTTAGCAAGGTCCAGATTCAAGTTCCAACACATCAAGCTGCAATAGCTCCACCCCCTCCAGTCCTGCTCTTGTGATGACCAGTCACACCCCACATGCCACTACCAAGCAGCAGTTCCACTTTCCAGGTACATAACATTGCATTTTATAGTAAAACTAAACATAGAACAAAATATTATAAACTTAGTTTTCATAGATTTAAATAGCAGGGATTTTCACAATGAAATATAGTATAATATAATAAATTACACTAGGTTACAAATGAAAACTATTTTTCTGCAATACAATTAAAAATAGGTGGCTTTTACTAACTTCAGTGTGCAGATTCAAAAATGCACTCCATTTTTCCGAAGTACATCTAGTTTTAGCAATATGACAATGCTCACTGAAAATATTGTAAAATTTGCAAAAATATTACACAATCATATATAACTTTTAAAGAAAATAAAAAAGAATCTTCTCCCATGTATCCAATTCTATGTATCCTTGTGTTTCTTTTAGCAAGGATACATAGAATTGGATACATGGGAGAAGATTTTTATTTATAAACACCGGGATCATCTGTTGAATTTCGACTTGACGGGAGAATGCAATACAAATTTCCAGTTCATAGCAGTACCACCAGGGCAGAGCCGCAGTTCTTCATAAGTGTTGATTTTTCTCCAATCAGTCGTCGAGTTGGTCGAGAATGGAGTGGATGTCGCTCCGAAACCGGTCCCGTCGTTTTCAAAAATAGTGTGAAGCATAAGAGTGTTTAGACAACAAGTAGTTGATTATATACATTTCAAAAGCTTCACTGTGTTTAGTTCCAATTAGAATTTTCGAATTTGTGTAATTTCGATAGTTCTTAAAAATTTTAAAAATCTATGTCTGTTCTTTAAAGGTACATGATCATATTTTCTCGTTATATTCAATTTGGCAAAATTGTTTTTCTCTGCCATCTCATTCCAGGATATGTAGCTCCATAGCCATCCATTTTGCAAAGATAATTTACCTTTTATCTGTCCTCCTGGATGAGACTAAAATTTAAACCAGAGTATGGCATTTAATTCTCTTAATCCCAAGTTCCCATTTAAGAATATTGAAAACTAGTTCATTGTTAATCCACTAGAAGTTTATAGTTAGTCCATACTGAAACACTTCGGAATATAGTTCAAAATGTAAAATATGTAGAATAGAAGGGCCATTCCTTAAACACAAAGCAAGAATATATATACCATCATGGATGGCCAAGGTCGTTACGGTGCGAACTTGTGAGCGAGAGGTCAGTATTTGATTTCCACCAGGACCATCCTCCTTGAAAGTTTTCCTCAGTCCTCATAATGGCAAATGCTGAAGAAGTACCCTAAACTTAGGCATAGAATGTTTCCTTTCTTTAAAAAAAATCCTTTACCAATTTATCATTTCATCTTCCATATCATCATTGTCCACCACCTGTAATGCCTCAGCAGTAAAAACAGGCTTTAAACACTATTGAAAAAAATAAAGGAATATATATGCAACATAGCCATAGCAACCACAGAAATCAGCCCTGGTAAAGAACACCAGCACATCTGATATCATATTGATTTTGATAGCTCTGTCTTGCTAGCAAGGATGGAACACTTTGCCAATAGATGCAGCAATGAGACAACAGAATTTTTTAGATATTCAAACATTTATCTCAGCATTATCTTGAAGCTACTTCTAGAGAAGTGCTCCATTGGCAAGCAACAGTAAGTCAGGAAGAAGAGGAAACTCACATCCTGTGACTATTTAAGGGCCACAGAATAAAGAGTTGACAGATGTAGGCACCAGAGCAAGTACGAGAGCTAGTCAGAAAAGACTGAGAATTTGTTTTTGTGCATAAATACACTAGGCTTGGTTCAGACTGATGTGGTCTTCTTTATCAAAGTATTCTCTGTTGAGTTTGAATGCACTTTTTCCGATGCATCAGCTAGTCCTGGAACACGTGCTGGAAGCCATCTTTGCATCTTCTTCAAAACTGCCTCAATCTTTTTCACAGCGGCCTCGAAAGTACCAAAATGTTCCCACCTTAGCACCTTTTTCAAACAGGGAAATAGATCAAAGTCACAGGGGGCTAAATCTGGGGAGTATGGAGGATGAACACATTTGATGCTCCTCTACCAGACGTTGAAGTTCCCTACACACTTTCACTCACACCATCTTGTGTTCAGGAGTCAGTAAGCTTAGGACCCACCTCGCACAAACGTGTTTCATGTTCAGGTGATCATGCAGAATTGAAAATGTACTGCTATGGGAAATGTGTAACATATCTGCAAGTCTGTTAGTTGTTATTCATTGCTCTTCATGAACAATGATGCCAGCTGTGTTAATCTTGGTTTTGTTTAATGCTGTTGCTGGAATACTTGGACCTCCTTGTTTTGTTGTTGAAACATGGCTGTCCTTAAATTCCTTGAATCATTGAAGTGCTGTGGATTGTGGCAGAACATTATGACCATATGTCTGCTGCAACAAACTGTAAGCTTCTATGCTGGATTTCTGCGAACAAAAGCAAAACTTCAACACAGCATATTGCTCGTCAGGAGCTTGATTGCCCCTGTTTACAGGTGCATGCGCAAATGAGCTTCTGTCTTATAGTTCTCATAAGCAGCCCTCCATTAGCTGAACAGCTTGATAAAGAAAAAAACTTACACCATGTGAAATGTCAGCAAATAATTTATGATTATTCCATTTAGACTTGGTAGCACCAAAAGCCAAATGTAAAACACTTTTTAAAATAAAATTCATTTGAGCATATTTAGTCTGTGTTTTATACAGGATGTTAATGAACGAAATAATTTCATAGGGTGTAGAGAGGTCATATTTAAGCAATTGGAGATAGGCAATGTGTGGTTCACAACTAAACTTAACACAGTTTTATGGTGTTAAATATTTTTGCATCAGATACTGACAAGTCGGTGTTAAAGCCAAGCCGGGTGAAAAATTAGTTTGCATTGTCTTTAAAACTGCCTTGCAAATATAGAAATATCAATTTTCTGCAGCTCGTTATCAGTGTTTTCAAGATTAAGTGCTATAAAAACCCCTCAAATCTCAAACTAATAATTTGACAGTGCGACAGTGAATATCTGTTAACTGCCTTCTTGCATTATGAAGCCATCTCTAAAGGGAGCTCTTTAACAGCTTGTGTGGTGTAATGCTTAATGCAAAAGCTGATGTTCTGCAGGCCATGGGTTCAATTCTTGTCATGCCATTGAATCCTTTTTATTTATTTAATATGAAGTGCTGCAATATACGTACTAAAGAATTATGATTGAAACTTAATGCTTTCATATTTTATTCTCTTTTTCAATAATGCATTACCAATATACAATGACTAATAAGCTTACTACTAACATGATGTCTAAAACTTAATTTATCTTACTCTGCATTAATAGGTTGTATTCAGAAGACAACATTAAAAAGTGATGAATGAAACTGGAGCTTGAAAGCTAATGACTACCTCTTCTTGGAAAGCTAATGTCATAACCTGGTGTGAGAGAGATACTTTCAGAAACCTCCCTTCATTATCATATGTTATGGTTTTGAGGGGCATCTTTATTAGCCATTGGCGGACTGGCACTTTAGAAACTTATAGCCATAGCTTCGAAATTTGAACAGATAGGCTTTAAGTTATCTGTCCCAAATTGCTTGTATACAAAATCTCTACACTCTCTGAAATTATTTCATTGTAGTTCATCAACACTGCTGGGGCTTCACAGGCAATATTTAGTGGTGGTTGAAACGTCAGTGTAATGTATCAGTAAAAATAAGCTGTGATAATGTATCTTGAGTATTTCAGTGTAGTTCATATATTGCATTAAAACATTTTTTTAAAAGTGATATCAAACACTGCATTTCAGATGTCAGTCATTTGAAGGATGGAGTAACCCTGGAAACGCATCCATTGAACCATGTGCCACCTACATTAGAAGAGATGGCAAACATACACAAGTCAAATGACAGTGACAGGACTGTATCAGTGTCTGGCTCAGGCAGCATTAGCACTGATTCAGAGCGTACTCCTGTTAGAGTAGATTCTCAGGATAGTCAGGTGTCTGACGGAGAGGCTGTGGAAAGATCTTGGCCCAGGCAGAACAGTGTAAGTATTAGGGATAAGTGTGATCACATTGGGACTAAAAGGGAAATTTTAAATTGAGAGATTCCTCAATATTCTTAATTTCACATTCATTATCATGTGTTTTGGCACTATCATGCCTGTAAAGGAATACAGGACCAGCAAGGAAAAGGACCAAAAACTGTAAAGATCTTTACCCTCTCTGTTTGCATTCAGTTTCATGAATCAAAATAATTGTTTTTATATTTGTCATTATTTCTTCCCAGACCACTGGCATCCCCTATGTATTTGTGATTGTGTTTCAGTCTTTGCTGCATTAACTGGTTGTCTCTATATGCATATTCTCCTGGAACCTGGATACAGACTGAAGTGTGATTCATCTGTGAGAGACCATGAATCCATTGTTTCTGTTGTCAACAAACATTTCCAAGCATCGTGCCTGATTTCCTTGGAAAATTATTGGACACCTTACTAAACAATGGGAATGAGGTACTCTTTCTTGCAGTCTGTTGCCAACAGTTTGGTTTGAAACAGTTAATTGTCAGTATTTTGCAGGGCACTTCTTAACATGATAGCCATTGACTTCCTTTCTTTTAGGGACCTTACATATAGAAGTCTGTCTTGTATAGCAGTTATAATCCTTGGTTTACCTGGATGTTGTCCTTCAAATTTATAATATTGCTTCCACATACTGGATATAATGCCTCTTCTATTATTCAGAGCCCTAGTGGCATCAGATTGTATTCCAATATATCTATATATTCCATTCACCATCAATATTTCATCTCAGTTTAAATGATGTCATTGAGCATTCATTTCATTTATTATAAACATTTCCAGCTGTTTCTCCTAATATTTTAATGGATAAAAGTTGCTAAACTCCTATGTTGCATATTTGAAGCTTGCATATTTATGCAAATCTAATGTGCATCTTTTGTCCAAATGTAGTAGTTTTTTTTTTTTTTTTGAATGATTTATTTATGGGTGCTCTTTAACAGCTCAGGTCATCAGCATCCCATTCAAATAAGGGCGTGAAACGGCCGACAAATTTTTTGCTCGGAGGCCTCTCTTTCAGGCTTGAGGTTCTTTTTCATGCTGTAAATGTATGACACGGGACCCACGGCTTTACTTCCCTTCCGAAGAAAGCCATACTTAGGATTTTTATGCCCCGATAAAATCCATTGGTCCTGGCCGGGTTCAAACCCACGATCTTGGGTTTAGGAGGCAAGTATGGTAATCACTACACCACCAGGACCGACACCAAATGTAGTATTCACAATTGTGGTGTGCATTAGATTCAAGTGCAAATCCATTTTGTAGTTCGCCAGTAACTTCATTCAAATTTATAATGCATTATGGCATAATGCATTGCTGCAATTTTGGATCTTGTTATATTTACTAATTCTTTATGCCGGAAAAAAATGGTAACAGAAAGACAGAAAGAGAGCTCAATGTAGCTGAGAGCAACGTTCATTTGTGGTAACAACAGAAATTGGCATTATTTGCAAATAAAACTGGGGAAAGAAATTCGCTAGTCCTCGCAAAGGAAGACATCATGACATTAAAGAAAAAGTTTTGGAATTCATATATGAAAGGAGGAAGAATGGGCAACCTGTGACTAGCGATACCATAAGAAATAACTTTTTTCTTGTATATAAATATTGTACTTATGAAGCTGTTGACAATGAATTGGTAATATATCCTAAACTTAAGTATTCATTTTTTACAAACTCCACTTACATAAAAATAAGACTAGTTTCAGGAGAATCTCTCCCATCTTCAAACTTTTTTCTTCTTTGACATACACCAACTGTTCTGGCAATAGCACAAGTGATGCCAGACTCCAAGTTGTAACAATAGTCCACTTATAAATTCTATGTTCTGATAGTTATGAAGCTGACAGCTTGTCTTTAAGTGCCATACAATAATATGCCAAAATCTTATTTTATGATTTTAAGTTTCAAATTTGGGGTGCACATTTCATTCAAGGGCACATTAGATTTGTATATACATGGTATTTACTCATTCACAATGTAACAAATCAAACAAATTAAACAAAGCACCCATATATACTCCCTGTTTTCATTTTTATTTATATACCAAACATTTTATATAAAATGTGGGTTGTACCATACGTAGACCCTTTGATGTGTGTATTTGCATTTGCATATTGACTGTGACAGTATTGACATATGGGCATGTAAATGTAAATTTTTGGCAGGCAAGAAGATGCTTTAAATTAGTTGATTGTAGAAGATTTGAGAATTGTGTTTACATCAATATATTTATGTTCCTTTGCCTTTGACTTTTCCTTTTCCTTTTTTTTTTTATATAATTAAAAAGAAAGTGGTAAGAATGTTTTTAAGACCTGTTTTAAGGATGAATGTAGGAAATAAAGGGTAAATCATGCCCATAATGACCTTAAGGCAAACTTTAAGATTGTGGATCATAGGATAACTACCAATTAGAACAATTGCAGTTGTTAAGACAAGACTTATAAATGGAATGTGTGCAGTTTGAATCCTGCCATGATCACTCCTCCTGACTATGATTTTTCCAGGCTTTCTTCAATCTCATCAATGGCAAATGCTGGTAGGTCCTCTGAATGCCTGGAATGCTTCCTACGCCAAAAATCCTTTCCCAATTTTCATTTCATTTCATGTATCATTAGTTTCTGATGCATTGATGCCACAGTAATGAAAATAGACATCAGACCCTATCCATAAGATTATTGCAGATTACAGTAGAGTTTGTTGATTTGAATGTGGCTAATTTTGTTGCAGTTGTCAATGAGAGAGTGGGACATACCGTTTGATGAGCTTAAGATGGGGGAACGCATTGGTACTGGAAGGTTTGGGACTGTGTTTCGGGGAAACTGGCATGGAGATGTTGCAATCAAAGTTCTCAACATGGACTACCTTGATGATGAGAAAACGTTAGAAGCCTTCAAACTGGAGGTAATTGTCTTTTTTGCATATTCAGTTAACTGATTACCTAGTGTTCAATTTTAAATAGAACCTTTATTTAAAACTGGACTGGAGGTAATTGTCTTGTTTGCACATTCAGTTAACACAATACCCTGTGTTCAATTTTAAATAAAACCTTTATTTTTAAATTATGTAGCAAGTTTAACGCTTGAGGCAGATAAATGGCAAAGAATGTGCCTTTTTTTTGGCATTGGATACTGATTTTAAATGGCAAAGAATGTGCCTTTTTTTTGGCATTGGATACTGATTTTTTGTTTTGCCATCTTCATCTTTACAAATAAATGTCATCCATGTTTTTATTATAATAAAACTTCCATTTAAGTATGTCATATGTTACAAAAGAACAGTATAAATTTATTCTTGAAAGTTGCTTCTGAACAGAAGTTTTGCTAGGGGAGAAGTATTATAATATACTTCAGTATATGAATGAATTTCTGGCCAATTTGTCACAATTTCAACAATTAAGAGGGTTTTTTTTTTTTAATTTGTGTGTGTGTGCATGTGCATTCACATTTTCTGAAAAGTTTACAAAATCTTATCATATACTTCGATTTAAAGTCAAAAATTAAATAAAATTATTCTTTTCTTTAAAAAGAATTAAATAGTATATAATTTTAATTTGAACATAGGATATCATCATTGTGCCTCCAAAACCTGCTATGTGCATCTTTATGAATTTTTCATGAAACACGTAAAATACTGTAATTTTTAATTTCTTTCATTTGTAAAGTCACTTTTAATACCATTCCTTTGCATTTTGTTGAAATACTAAATTGTTGACGTGTTCTACAAAATGTTTGTGTTTAAAGACCGAAAATTACAACAATTTCAGATTTTACTGCACATGGCATGTTTTAGCTGCGCCAAATTTCAACACTTAAGCAAATTTTGTTGTGCATAATATTAATGTATCTTATGAGTTGGATAAACATTTATTCAAAATGTATAGAAATTTAAGCAATTATACATATAACATCATACATAACATGACCTCAAGTTTCCACACATTCAGCTATTGCACAGATGAACTTTACTGCCAACAGTTTCTGTCGCATTTAGATTATTGGAACTATGAATCATAGTGATGAAATATGTAGTGACTTTATTATTGTTTTTACCATTAATATTGGCATTGTATTAACAAATAATAGAAATTTAATCTCGAACATCAGTTAGGATGTGTGGTAATTCATGTGGTAACAGTGAAAAACTGATTTAAATAACTCACATATATTTATATGTAATTAATAACACATTTTTCTCTCAAAACTTAATAGTTACAACAAATGAGATTGATGAATGTGAAATCCAAGTCTCAGCAAGATTTGCTTTCAAATTCAAATTGCAATTGCTGCTATTCAGTAGTAAGTTTCCTGTAAAAGAAAAGTTTTAAATAAAATAAACAGATACGTTGATGACATTTTTAGTATAGTGAAAAAAGAATTTGTTGAAGATGCTTTGAAGCTTTTAAATGTACAAGATAGGAATATATCCTTGACACTGGAAACAGAAACAAAGGGAATGTTGCTGTTTTTAGATATAAAAATTAATAAGAGTCTTGGTAATTTAGAATTTGGAATTTATAGAAAGGATACTCACAGAGATAACTATATAAAATCAAATGGGTTTAACCCCATAGCTCACAAGTACTCAATTTTCAACAGCTTAACATATAAACTGGTGAATTTACCAATCACTAAAGAGGAGTACAAAAAAGAATTTGAGAAGATACAGGATATTGCCATTATAAATGTTTTAACAAAAATTTAGTAAACAAAAAACTTAATCGATTCCTAAAGAAGAAACTGATCAAGAATACCACCACACTATTAACTGAAAAAGAGAGACCAGTTTTTAAAAAATTCACCTACCATCCAGTAGCTATGAATAAATTCCAAAAAAGAATTTATAGATATTAACATTAAATTGGCACCTGTTAACAGATATGCTCTGGAAAATGCTTTAGTGGACAACAGTTTTAATAACATTCCACAGGAGAAAAAGTCAGGCATCTACAAAATAACATGTAAAGAATGTGATAAGATATATGTGGGAAAAACTAAAAGGAACATAGAAACATTGTTAAAGGAACATCTCAGGAACATTAAGTACAAACAGATTGATAGGTCAGCAGTGGCACACCATTTTTGGAAAGATAATCACGACATAAAAGGAGAAATAAAGTTACTTAAAGAAGCACACGGATGTACAGAATTGAACACATGGGAGAAGATTTACATTCATAAACATAGGGATCATCTTATGAATTTTGACATTACAGGAGAATGTAATACAAATTTCCAGTTTATAAAGAAAAAAAAAACTCCACCAGGACGGAGCCACAGGTCCTCATAAATGTTAGTTTCTCGTACCAGTCATCAAGTTGGTTGAAGATGGAGAGCATGTCTCTTCAAAACCGATCCCGCCATATTTAAAAGTAAGTGAAGCATAAGAGTGTGTTAGACGACAGATTAGATATAATTTACATAAGTTTTAAATGTTAAACATAAACACATCACCGTGTAATAACTCTTAAACAATGTTACTCATTTAAATCAAACAAAATAGTTATAAATTTATTCATATAAATGCAGGATTTTAATCATTATTAACAACAGTAACAGCATAAAATGTAACATAGCAGGACTTAAAATATAAAATAAGTTACTTTCAGCATCCAACAGTATAATCATTAAATTATTTTACAGTTGTTTAAGATGAAATTTGTCATGCTTCAGGTTGTCGTAGAAGAGATAATGGTCTTTATGTATAAAAGGTTTCAAGCTCTGAGAGCTTTCAAATTTACTCCGATCTGATCAATTTTCATCTGTTCAGTATATAGGACTTGCGCTGCTTTTCATTTATTTTGTTTTTCTGTTTTGGAAGCAGCTGCCAGGGATCCTGGTGCCTAATTTTGTATAATTTGTCTCCTTCTATGTACTTTAATGCTCTTAGGTCTGCCACTGTGGGATCACTTACTTTCTTCTTTGGCCTGATTTATTGATATTCTTGTCCCCTCTGTTCTTGTTACATAGTCAGTAGGTGAATACAATGGTGGAGTGCACTGAATCAACCTCCATCATTGTATGTCCTTTCTTGAGCATCAACTGTTCAGTTTCTATGTTTTGAATTTTGTAAATATCAGCCAGAGTACGTGCCAGGACTCCATTTTTGTTCTTATATGCACTTCCATCAGGAATGAGGATAATCTTCTTGTAATTGATGTTTAACTGTATAAAGTCACCAATGCATGTGAACTCGTTTGATGTTACCTTTCCTTCACCTTCATGCCATATGTATAAGTGAACATCTTTGTTGGTGGTAACATGTATTGTGAAGTTATGTACTAGCAATTTCTGACTATAATATTACTTTGACACTAATAATTTGGGGCAAGTGAAGGTGCTGTGTATGTCCATAGTTGCAACAAGAAGAGAAACTGAGGCTATAGCACTTTGTTTAGCAATTCTTGCTTCCTGCTTTTTAGTAATGTACAACTGTAGTCCTATTCTGGCAAATTTCCCTCTTTGCATGAAACACAAAGTTGCATTACTTTTTTCTTGACTAGGAGATGGACATCTTTTCACAATCCAACACCTCTGTGAACTTCTTTCTTTCAACAATTGGAAGACCAATTTCCTGGAACCATTCTTATTAAACCTGATGCTTATGGGATATAGACCTAAAACTGTTCTGTACATAAATGCGAGAAGTGGAAGCTCTGCAGTAGTGACTGGGTGCTTTTGAATTATTTGAAGCCATTTAAGTATGCTGTCTGATTTTGGTTGTTTCATTGAGAACTCTCACTTCTGCCTTTTTGGAAGCACCTATAAACATGCATTTTTGTCTCTGGTCGAATTCATGTGAAGTGTTACCACTTTGTGTTCATTGTGTAACTTTACCCATGAACCCCAAAAGAATTTTTTGTTGTGTACAGGACAGAAAGAAAGAATTCCCAGCAAACACAATTTTTAATTCTCTCTGTGTTGGGAACGTAGCAATCATATGAATTCTGCTTACAGGAACTTTTTCTGAATCTAAGTAGGATCTTCTTCATTTAGGTGCTTGAAAAATCCCCTTTTTCATCCCACATTATTGATATGCCAAAAACGATTATCTGATGCTAATTCAATGGCCATCCTTGCCATTCATTGTGTTATTGACCATAATGTTTTTATCTGTAACTTGATTGTAACTGAATAACTTTGATGACTCAATAATCAACTTTATATATAATATGGCACAGCTCTTTTCAGACATTATTGAATATGGATCGAATGCATAAAAGCCATGTCAAATATTGCTAGCATATCAAACAAGTGTAATCTACCTGTATTTTCATTGCTTACTTCATCAGAGTAAATCTCATATTACTGGCAAAAACCGGTAAGAAGGCTCTATTATACATAGTGAGTTTGGAAGTACAACATTCACTTGCAGCTTCAAGGACAAATGCACCTATGTGCTGACTTCCACACATAGCACCTTTAACAGGAACAATTTTTCTCATATGCATATAGTGGTTTTTGGATTTACAGACAGGGAATGAGTATACACATTTCTCATCTTGACAATGAATCCGCGATAGAAAATTGTGCCTAAATCATCAAAAAAGCAAAAACTAAAATTTTTGCACACTGCGGGTTTTTGAGGCACAAGAACAATACTCATTATGCTATTTAGTATTCACATGTAGTGTTTTCTTCTCTAATTATAGTTTATAGTTTTACACTCCTTTTTCTAGTACTGCCACTTTAAGATATTTTATTTTTAGCATCATAATGTTCATATCAATACTTAATTTTCCTAATGTCTGTGCTTATAAATACTCTTAGTTTCATTTTTAAGTGTGGTATTAGCTTATTTAAAAATGTAGCTGCCATATTTCTGAATCATCCACTGTGAACCTGTAAATGCAGCTCTGTAAAAAAAACTTTACATTACAGGTGGCAACATTTCGAAAAACTCGCCATGAGAATCTGGTTCTGTTTATGGGAGCTTGCATGAAATTGCCTCGACTTGCCATAGTTACTAGTATGTGTAAGGGTATGACATTGTACACTCATATCCATCTGCGTAAGGACAAATTCAACATGAACAGGACTACCTTACTGGCTCAGCAGATCTCTCAGGTATGTTTGTTTCTACAGAAAGTAATAGAACTTTTGTAAACGACATGTTGCTTTCACATGTTAAGCTAAATCGAGTAATTGCATAAATCATAGTAGAAAATAAAGTTAGTAACTTGCTGGGAAAAAAGAAATACTGCAGGTCTAATATATTTTCTTACATTGTATTTATTGCAGTTCATACTTACACAGTTGGGCTGTTATAAGATGTCACATAACAATTCTGATTTAAGCTGGCTATTATAGGTATTATGAAATGAAAACAACTATGTATTTATTTATGAGGAATCAACTCAAATTTCACTAGTTTTGTTCCACTTATTTGAACATGTTTTGAAGGCTGTTGCCTTCATCATCAGCACAAGAGAGACGAGGGAGACGATTAGCATAAAAAAGCAGAAAACTCAATATTTAAGTTCACCTGAAGTCCACCAGTCACCTTAGACTTGTCCTTGGGTTTTATCATGGTTTCTGTTGGTCACTTGTGCGAATGCTCATACCAATGTTTATACTCCACAAATTTCTCCTCTCTCATTTCATGTAATTTCATTCCATCGGTTCTGTAATAGGGTTGAAAGTGCCAGGAAGGGTGGGCTATTTGCTGTATTATGGGCTCTTGTGCTTTGGTGTTGGATATGGAAGTGGCCCTTCTTAGAGAGACTTGCACTCCTTGGAGAGGAGGCACTACTGACATAAGGGTGTATGAGGGTAGGTCCATAAATTTCTGGCCTGGCTGATAAAGATTATCACCTTCACAAAATCCTTATCTGGTGTCAAACCTTATCTGTTAAGTAAATAATTGCAGCTGTAACTTCTGCTCCGCTGTGTTCAGTTGTTCAGATATAGTTGCATAAAGAAGGTTATATTAGAAGATTGTGACATGTTCAAAATGGGATATTGAGCTGTTATTAAGTTCTTCACAAAAGGAGGACTTCTCCAAATGAAATTAAACAGCAATTAGACAGTGTATATTGGGAAGCGTCCCCTTCATGTTCTACAAGTAAAAGAATGGACCAAACTTTTTCAACTTTTTTTGAGAAAGCATTCAAGACAAAGAGCATGCAGGTCGGTCCTTGAAGATGCTCAATCGCGAAAGCATCCCTCTTGTGGAAGGAGAAATTATGGAAGACTGGCTGCTCATAGTTACAGAAATAGCAGCAAAGTTGGGTCTTTCTAAAACAACAGTCCTTTGAATTATTCATGAACATTTAAACATGAATAAGTTTAGTGCAAGATGGGTGCCTAGATTTCTTTCATCAGTGCAAAGCAGCAATGAGCCATATGTTGTCAGACATTTTTGGAGCTCTGCCATGGCAAAGAGAGAGAAGTTCTGCAAACCATTGTTACAGGTGATAAAACTATGGTCCTGTACTATGATCCCTTGTCCAAAAATGGAGTGGCATGAGCCTGGCAAACCACTGCCTCTAAAGGCCAAGGCCACTCAGTCAACCAAGAAGATCAGGACCACAATCTTTTGGGACTGTGAGGGAATATTCTTCATTAACTTCAAGGAGAGGAACATCACAGTAAATGTTGCAAAGGAAGTTGTGAAGAAATGTGACTTCAAGAAGATCAACCATCCACTCTACAGCCCAGATCTAGCTCCCAGTGACTATTTCCTCTTCTCATAACTCAAGATGGACCTGCTAGGAAAGAAATTTAAGTGTGACATAGAAGTGATGGATGCTGTTTATGCCCATTTTGAAGACAAGACTTCTGACTATTTTAGGGGGAAATTGAAATGTTAATTCAAAGATGCAAGAAGTGTATTGCAATAAAGAGTAACTATATTGTAAAGTGAAAATGTTTTTTTTTTTTTTTTCCTTTATCATACATAGAAAATGGTCAGACTGGAAACTTATGGATCTACCCTCATATAACTGGAAACTTTAGAGACTCCATCTGACTGTACTTTGCCACCCCTGGATCCTGGCTTCCCAATGTCTCTCTCACCTCATTCCTTCTTCCCAGAGGTGCTCCACTGGAGGAGTAGGCACAAATGACCAAGGCTGAGATACCCAAAATATCCTCCTCCATCTCTAGCAATCCAAATCTATATCCAATCAATCAACAATCCAGTAATCATTTAAGAGCTAAGGATGTGGGTAAAGGTCCATGAAACATGTCCTGATAATCCCTCCAGTAAGTGAATCTAGGAAGTGTTATTTCAAATAGTTCATCTTATGGTAATTATATAAGTAATTCTTTTCTGTGATCTCCTTGATTGGTTTCAAATTGTGTAATACATATGCAGCACAGGAATTTCATAAAAAACTAAATCTTCACTTCACTCAAACTCATAAATCTCACTAGCTTTAAATCAAATACATAATCATTTACTATGTAGTGATTTGTTTATCTGATAAGTACATATAAACAGTTCATATTTGGCTGGGGCTATCAGTTTTGCAAGAAATGTAGCTGTTAGTTACTTAGCTTTTGGAAGTGCTTGTTGATTAGTGTTTAATGCGCATTTCTTACTACTGAAGCACCACAGGCGGTTGTTGGAAGTGCAGTAGTAAATAGTGCAATATGTGTTTGTTTTATCAAATGGATTTCACTAACATATTCTTTTATCATAAATATAAAATAATGACTTCTACGGAAAGATTTCATAATTGAATAAAGGAAGTGGTTACAAGGGCTTTGTCAAGATGATAATGCAACATAATGTAATAAGAAGTGTCATCTAGTACACTAGAATATTCTATTCTATTCTATTCTGTTCTATTCTATTCTAATGCACTATCAAAAACAGTGAAAATCTCAAATCAGTAATGAGTGTCACTGTGCAAGAGTTGATAGTATTGCCAATGCAGGCATGAGGGTGATTAAAATGCCTTGTTAATAGGACCAATGCCATACTCAAAAATGTTAAGAAGTTTTTAATTTGTTAGCTCCAGTTTTTAAATTGACTAATTTAATTTTCATTACAGGGAATGGGCTATCTTCATGCAAGAGGCATTGTACACAAAGACTTAAAAAGCAAGAATATTTTTGTTGAAAATGGCAAAGTGATCATCACAGACTTTGGACTTTTCAGCGTTACAAAACTTTGCTTTGGAAATAGGTAATTACTTTCATTCTCATTTAAGCAATTAATTGAACATAAGAATTATAATAAATTAACATAAAGTGTTATTACTGAATAAAAAAATTATACTAGTGTTTTCATTGGATAAATTTTATAATTAATATAACATTTTATTTTCTGTTTTTGTTTACTAATTTTTCAAGTAAAATCTGGAACAGTGAAACCTTGATATGCTGTTTTTAAAGGGGATGGAAAGCAAACAGGAATGGGAAAACAACTGCCTTCTATATTAATTTTTTGCAAAAACTGTTAATTATTTATTCAGGTTTTACATTTTACATTGCCATTTAGGAGAATCATTGAATCTTAAAACTGTTTTTTCTTACTTCTTAAAAGCTTTCCTTTACTCTGCCATGCTTTATATTGATCACTTGATATATCTCGTATATCTGGGGAATCAATATGTTCCATTCTTTTTATATTGTTTATATGCATTTATTTAAAAAGATATTATGAAAATAAAATGTAACCTTTTTTGCTGGAACTATATGTAATGGGTAGACTTTAAGAACTGAATAAATTAATAAGGAATGATAATGGTTTATAGGAGGAAAAAAAATGATTATGAGAGAAAAAGGATCAGATAAGAGGTATTTGGTATGGGTGAATTAGATGAGGGTAATAAAAATTTGCTTAAGTAAAATGCCAGAAATTACAGTAAATTGGTTAGAAAGAATACAAGACATATTAATTGGTGCAAAAATATCATATGGGAATCAGATAATGGGTGGATTAATATGGACATAATAAGTAGATCATTTTGCAAATTAGTTCTGAGGTTACCCATGGCTTCACCTAATGAAGTCACACTAACAGAATTGAGAAGAATGGGAAATAAAAATAAAGTAATAGAAAAAGTATTCTAGTATTGGCACAGAATATTAACTCTTAACAGGAATAATATAATGAGGAAATGCTTAATATACAGGAGATAAGGAAATGGAAGGATAGACCAGATTACAGGAAATGTTAAAGGCGATTGGAATGGGAGATATATGGGGTCTTTGAGAATGTAATTTTAAGAGATTTTGGAAAGGAATAATAGAGAGAACTGAAGATATTGAAAAAAAAAAAAAAAAAAAAATAATAATAATAATAATAATAATACTTTGAGGGAGAAAAGTGTTCTAAAACTACAGAAAATTAAAAACAGCATGTGAATGAACGAGATAAATTAGGAAGAAATGGAATGACATAGGAAAGAATAGGTATTATACACAAAGAAGTCGGTGTTAGGTGACACTATAATTCAATAACTAATTAATTTATCAGAACATGATTCAAGAGCTTTTGCATTCTTCAGCTTAGGACCGACTAACGCTGGCAGGTGACGGGTGTGACCTCCGGTGGTTTATACAACAAAACAGGAAGTCCATTGGTGGAATGTCAAAATTCATATCATGATGCTTATTTTTTAAGGGTTCGTGAAGCCAGTTCTACATATTTTAAACAAGTAAGTGGCGCAAAAGAGTGTTAGTGCAACTCAATCATACAATGACCTAAATATAAGATGCTTATTCTATAAAATGAAAAGATTTTCATTTTATAGAAAAGATATTTTCTTTCTCATATTGCTAATTCCATGGGATTGTTGGTAGCTTTCAACAGTTTTGTAAGTCCAAAAATGATCTGCACCTGCTGATTTATCCACCTGGTTTATCTTACATTATTCTGACCACATCCAAATAGTCTATCTGATACACTCCTGCAGTTTTATTGGATGGAATAAAATCCTTTATGGTTCTGTTCAAAAGTTCCCTGATGTTCAATCCATGGGCTATAAAATTTTTGATGTGTTGGCGGCACAAAATAATTTTAACATCAGGAACCTTGTGAACTGAACAATAAAGGATGTTATTCTATCCAACAAAAAGGCAGGAGTGTATCAGATAGATCTTTTGGATTGTGATCAGATATACATAGGCAGAAACAATAAGAAATTTGGAGACAAGGATGAAAAAACACTTTAGAAATGTAAGATATAAACATTTAGATAAATTGGCAGTTGCAAATCATTTTTGGACTCACAATCATGACATTGCAAAAGAAAACAAACTGTTTAAAGCTACCAACAATCCCAGAGAATTAGCATTATAGGAAAATATTTTAATTTATATAACCATTGTGTTATGAATTCAAAATTCCACCAATGAACTTCTTATTTTGCTGTATAGAGTTTACATCATCACATGCCATTATTAGTTGGTCCACAGCTGGAGATGAGAGCAAAAGCTCTTGAAACATTTTCTGATAAATTAATTAGTGAAGTATAGTGTCACAAAATAACATAATCAAGGTCACCGTTTCTAACTTCTATTAAATTTACAAGAACAAGTATGATGTAATTAAGAGGTGTTGGCAATGTAGATGCATGTCTCATATGTAGAGGTGAAGATAGCAGGACACATTGTTAAGGTGTATGGAAGTTGTTTTGTAGAAAGGAAATTTGGGAAAAAAGGTGAAATAATTTAACACCATTATTATAATCATCATCATCATCATCATTATTATTATTATTATTATTATTATTAAATAAGGCAAGATAGGAAGATGTTAAAAAGATGGTGAAATACTTATAAAGATTAAGAGAAAAATGAATGAGAAAGATATGACTAGTAGGAGAATGAGAGTAGTAGCTGTAGTATAGTAAGTAATTAATAAGCAAATGGAGTTGTTAATAACCCCTGAGCACCAATAACCAGAATGTTAATGTGAAATGGAATTGTATAGGTTAATATTTTTAATTATTGACTCAAAATTATAGGATATAGACTTAAATGAGTCCTCTTTTTCTTTTGCAATCTATTTAGGTTATGTAATAGAGTAATTATATATTCTGTTTTGAATTGAGATTGGAAGATCTACTTCTGGATTTCAAAGAGGAGGGATCTCATCAGATCTTGGGCAGAAATGGAACTAGGGTCTTCTGAACAGTGAAAGACCTGGCACTCACTAAAGTAGAATAGTTTGATTTGTTTCTGGGCTTATAGTAAACTAAAAACTGTTATGACTTTCAATTAGTGGTGTATTATTACTGTGAATCATGTTTTAAGAATAATTTTAATTGCTTTTAATAAATTTTAATTATTAAGACAATGTCCTCAGATTAGTTGAAATTTTGTTAAATTGCTTTAGAATATGTTTAAAGTATATATCCTAATTAATTGTTTGAAATAAATATATCAAATGTATCTTATGGGAGAAAAGAGCACCAATAAAATAGAAAGCATCTAAGAACCAGGCAGAGATCTCACAAACATGTCACTAATCATTTGCTGAATGGAGTATAGCAAAAAAAAAAGCTACATTTTTTAAAGCAGTGATTGTCATGCATGGAATCTCCTCTTCCACACCACCACCTCCTCCCCATCAACACTTGAATTTCCATAGCAGTTAATATAATAAATGTATTGAATAGTGGTCAGGGAAGGTGGGCTAATTTTAAGAGAAAAAAAATACCAATGAAATTTGCATAAAATGTATAGGAATAAAACTAATGCCTTAAGGTTTCATGTATTTACACAATCAACTTAAAATCAGTCTCATATTATTATAGGAAAATGGTTATAATATGTAATTGAATTCTGTTTGTTAAATGATTCTAGAGGTTTAATTACTGTTGTAGAAAGGGAAATGGTTTAAACATACCTCCTGGGTGGCTATGTTACCTTTCTCCTGAGATAGTCCGAAGTCTAAGAGTGCGACAGAAGAATGATGAAGATGACCTACCTTTCACAAAAGCATCAGATGTATATGCCTTTGGGTAAGAAACTTTCCCATACCTGAGATGCAAAAAAGTAGGACAAAGTAATCTGATTTCATAAGAATTTTAGCTTACCTTTTAATTATTCAGTAGATCTTAGAGATCTGTGTGCATGCAGCATTTGTATTCAAACCTACTGGTAGAAAATTCAAATTCTGTGCATAGAAAAGTTATGCTTTGCATTATTGCTTCAGGACTGTATGGTATGAACTACTTTGCGGAGAGTGGCCCTTTAAGGCACAGTCACCTGAGGCAATTATTTGGCAAGTGGGCAAGGGAATGAAACAATCTCTGGCTAATCTCCAAGCATCAAGAGATGTAAAGGTAAATTGTTTCTCTTTGTAAAAATTAGAATTAATGTTTATTCATAATTTTTGTGATAAATGTCGAATACAAAGTAAAATTTGCCAGAATAAAAAAATCTTATAAAAGATACACGAGTTTCATAATTTGTTTATAAATTATGTATTTTAGAACATTTGAACTTATCTCAAGTAATGTCACAAGATGTTCTGAGATTATTGATAAATTTACAAGCCAGGAAACTCAGGACATAGAGTGATATTTACTAGGACTATTTCAAGAATAAAATTAGAAAAATAAAAATAATATGATCACATCTATGGTCTAATGATAGAATTTGCAACTAGTAATCCAAAGATCCTGGGTTCGAAATCCAGGCAGGTCAAGCTGCCTGGGTAAGGTTATTTTCAGAGTTTTTCCTTCTCCTTAGAAGGTGTATGCCAGATCGCTTTAAGGTACCAATTACTCCGAGCTCATTTGTGCCATCATTAATTCATTTCATTCATCCCTACAGACTTACACCTGTAGTATTCAGTCCAAAATGTACAAACAATGTGAGAGGACCAATGCAATCCAAATGACAATAAATAAAACATTAAAAAATTGTCTTCTTAAAATTTGCTCACCAAATATTAATAATGTATAGAATCGTCAACTGATATTAATTCAGAAATTGTGAGTATGGAATAGATAAGATCGATTACTACAATTCAATTTACTCACTTATGCCAAATGAGAAAAACAAAATAGAGATTTAACAATGTTAATTGTATGCACTGTGCTTATTATTATAGGAATACATTTACATAATCTTAAATAATTTAAAGGAAGGACATGAGCAATATTATTTATGTTTAATTATTATAAAATTTAAATCATTTAGTTGGATACATATTAATTAAATGAATAATTATTAAAAATGCAGCTATCAACTAAATGAATGAGCTCATTTTCTTTAGAAAAAATGGATGTATGGGAATTAATAAATGAAGATGCAGAAGCAGAATTTTGCAGTTTGTTGCAGCTAATTGATTCTTGCTCATGGGTTTATGGCAACAGTTTGCAACACTGACAGCAAAAACTTGCCTAGATCGAGCCTGTTGAATTTGTGAACCAAAGCTCATAGGACAAGAGGGGGGGAAAAAAACACTTGCAACAAGTACTAAGAGCTAACGGATATGGAGCCAAGGGAGTGAGAAGAGCCTTACGTCCCAGAAACAACATAAAACAAATGGACACACTGTCTAAAAAGAAGTCACAGCTTATCTTCCCTTTCTGAAAAATGTCGAAGATCGCATCTCCAAGCTACTTAGACAGCATAACTTAGAAATAGTTTTAAACTGAAAAAACAGATAAGAAATATATTCTGTTCCACAAATGATACAAGGAAACCACTTACCTCAGCTGGTGTCTACAAAATACGATGCTGGTGTAGTGCTCTTTATATTAACAATACACCTTACAAAACATAAGAGATGTTGCAGCCTATATCAGACAGACAAATCAGCATCACTGACCATGCTCTCCGCCGATGGAGAGTATAAAATTGGTTTCCAAGATATTGACATATTAGCCTAAACATCTAATTATCATCCTCACTTATATCAGGAGGCAGTTGAAATTTACAGCATAGATGCAATTTTAACTGGAAAGAAAAAGCTCTGAAATTGCACTGAGCATGATTATTGGCCTTAAAATACCAAGACAAAGAAATTATGTGAACCAATCGGCAACCAAAACCCTGCTGAAAATGCCCAGGACCTCCATGTTAGGTCCAACCCCTTTAACTAAGTGAACCAATCAGAGCTCAGTTCCATAGGCACTCCCACTATATATACCGCCACCCATCCCAGAAAGAGTCAAGTCATTGCCTCGACTTCGAAAAGATCACATCAAGCACATCACTGGTGATGTCCACCCCTGTCATGGACAAAACGTCTGGGAAGCTGAAAGAGAAGAATCCCATTGGACCACAGCCTTACAATCCAGAAGACTCAGTTCACATAATTAACTTCATTTCACTGTGGAAGTTCCAATTTTATGTTAAAAATGTTGTTCAGATTTGTAAACGTCGATCCTGGTGGTGTAGTGGTAACCATACTTGCCTTCTAAACCCAAGATCGCAGGTTCAGACCCGGCCAGGACTGATGGATTTTTTCAGGCGTAAAAATAGTAAGTATGGCTTCCTTCAGAAGGGAAGTAAAGCGTGGGTCCCGTGTCATACATTTACAGCACGAAAAAGAACCTCAAGCCTGAAAGAGAGGCCTCTGAGTAAAATTTGTTGGCTATTTCACTCCCTGAGTTGAATGGGAAGCTGATGACCTGAGATGTTAAAGAGCGTCCATAAATAAATTAATCCAAAAAAAAAAAAAAAATGATTTGTAAAAAATAGTTTTTGGGAAACCAAATTTAATTTATTATTGAACAAAGAATAGTCTAATTGAAATCATAGTTCAACTCAGTCATACTATGATTTTAGTATGTGATTGGCTACACTGTACAAGTTCCAATTAGCATCTCTAGTTAGAGAATAGTCTAATTTATTGCTATACACGTTAGTTTGTAGAAACTTTCATTGTAACCTATTTACTAATTTACTGCAAGAACTTTAAATAGAATCTATTTTTGACTATCTCCAGATACCAAGAAAACTGACAAGAGCATGCAAACAGGATGAACACCACCAGAATCCCTAAAGCAAATTTAAATTGTCATCTCCTGTAATAGGTCACTGGAATGTCCCATGAAAAGATGGCTTGAAAACCATTGTATATACTATAACAGTTCTTTTAGAACTGTACTTGTAAAGGAGATGATAATCCGTTAAAAAGTTGTTTTTCTATAAAATATTTATCTGATAACTGTTATGACACAAGTTTATTTTTATCATTGCAGGATATCTTGATGCTGTGTTGGTCATTTAGACCAGGAGATCGCCCTGATTTTGTTCGCCTCCTCAAGACACTGGAAAAGTTGCCGAAGAAGAGGCTGGCGCGCAGCCCATCACATCCCATTCATCTGTCTCGCTCAGCTGAATCAGTCTTCTAAACTCTTGGTAGTATAGAGTAACATTCCCACAAATAATTCCTCATATTTTACTCTGAGATGCTTTTAGGGACCCTTTTAAATCAGGATGAAGCCTTGTAGAGAGGTTTGAGAGATTTGAGTTTACTGTCATTTTGTAGAGTTGTCTAATTTAAATTAACATTCATTTATGCTAGATGGAAATTTAAAATGTGTGAGCTTTGAAATCTTCCTGTTATTAAAATGTACAGGAAATGAATAGTAAAATATTACACTTGGTGCACCAAGGGAGTAATAGACAGTACCTATGCTAAGGCCAACTTCTAGAGCATGAGAAATGTCACCAGTTTATATTCATAAACTGTTTCACATCTGTCAAATCATTCTTGAATGAGTTATGTTCTGGTATGAATAAGAATCTTGAGAAATGGGCAGATTTGTATACAGCTGTAGCATTCTGTGAATTTACAAGAGATCATGTTGATTTGCTCCATTTGCCATCATGGTTTGGGTGCTACATGTCTCCCTGTTATAACATGCACTAGTTTGATTTCGAGTTGGGATAAATTGCCTGATTAAGACTTTTTCTGGAGTGCTCCTCTTCCTGAAAAATATTAGATAGCACTAAGTGATAACAGCTATTCTGTTATTTATTATATTTACTCACATAAAAAATGTGCTATTTTTTCCCCCAGTTTTTAAATAAAAATTCAGGGTGCACACAGTCAATAGTATTGTGACTTATGAACTTTCTGATTGATACGTATCAAACGATTGCAGCAATACATAAATAAAGACAAAAACTACCTAGTAGAGTTGGGAAGCAAGATTCTTTCGACAAGCTACTTCTAACAGTTCTAGCATATCTGCAAATTTATTCATATGATTCAGTTCCCCCCCCCCATAATTCTCCCACTATCCTTTTGAATTCTGAATGAACTGATTCCTGTAGGATTATGAGTGGTTCTTTTCTTATGCAAATAAACTGAAATGTAATTTTTAAATGTAGAACTGTTTTGTCTGATATATGAAATGTTATTTCTTCCTCGTATTTCAAAATTGAAATAGAAAGTGATTAACAGCCATCAATGATTAAAGACTGTATTTCTACACATGTATTCAATTGTTTACACTAAACTCCACTTATATAAAACTAAGAACTGTATATTTGTTTTAGACTTTATATCAAAGCATTATTTATCCAGTTAACTGTTTAAAAAGCCAAAAGCAGGTTATGACATGGTACTCATTTTTGTTGGGAATGTCTGTCTGTCTTGTTAACTTCATTTCAAGCCATTAAGCCAAATCCTTCGTATGAAAACATAGGTACCTCAACAAACTATGTAAATTACACGTACCTGAACTAAAATAGCATGTACATCCCAATATAAACATCTAACTCTTGTCCTGTGTCTCTCTCACATATATTACCTCCCATTGTTCCCTCTTTTCAAGAATCGGTAGAATTGAGTAATAGCCATAAATTTTGTACATCAGCAGCCAGTAACAGCACAAGATTTGATCTCTTTGTTGCAGTTCTTTTGAACAATAAATTGTAGTTTGGAAGAATACATTTTTTCATGATTCTGTATTTGAAGTTGTTCAAATGAGTGATTTGTTCATGAATAGCCCCAACTCTGCTACCTGGTCTATAATAATGTAAAGGACCTAAGTCCATAATGTATGAAATGAAGCAAAATTGCAGTACAACAAATTATAATCTAATTGGAATTTATTACCAGTAATACCATACCGCTAGTACTATCCTCAATTGCTGTCATGGGAGTGCAATCATTTCTCTCCTCCCTCTTTTTTACCCATTTCAGGATATTTAGTGACCACAAAGATGGGTTTTCCCCCTTTTCTTCTTTTTTCCTCCCCTCCACTTTCTGACAATTATTCATCCGTCACTGTGTGTTTTACTTTTCTCTTCCATCCAGATGTTATTACTTTCCTTCCTTTACCTGGAAACTTTAAGGGCAATTTGTATAAAGAGTTAACTTGAGTTTAGGGTATTAAATTAACCATAAATTATACTTAACTTGGAAATGTTGGTTGTATAAAAATTAATTTAAGAATCATTTCATCTTAACCTCAAATTACCGCCTGTGGTGCCCCAGCAGTAAAAACGGTCGTTAAACACTAGTTAAAAAAAAAAAACGAAATAACTCAAATTAAATCTAACTTGTAAAATTTCACAAGTTAAAGCACTAACTATAGTTTAGTAATTGTTAAATAAAACTTTTCTCATAGTACAGAAACATGACAACTTTATTTAGAAATAAAATGGTTTTAGTTATATTTATTTTAAATTCATGCAGATAGTTTCTTCAATGTTTCAATTTTCATTTATACTTCATAACAACAATCAGAGTTGCTTTCATTTGTAGATTATGTTAAGTTGACCTTACAAGCAATATACTGTACAGATTTCTGATTTCCAGCATATCATGTGAAGATAAATTTCACCATGCTCTTCATGTATTTCATAAGAGAAATAATCTGTTCCTATAACTGAATGGCAAAAAATTCAAAATGCAATTTCTCATAGCAGAATGCGTTGAACTGGGACAGATGTTACATCCCAGAATACAATCACAAACTAAATGAAATCATACTTTGAATTCATTGTTCATGATACTACTAACTTTAAGGTTCTATGCGACAGGGCACTTCCAAATAATTATTGGAGGTATAATCAAAGTGGAGAAAGGAATGGCCAGTTGAATCGCCCATAAAATTACTAGAGCAATAGCAGTTCTGACACCTCATTTGATTAAAATGCCAACTGAAGAGGGTTATGTAAAGAAATTCAGGCTAGGCTTCTACAACATTCACAAGAGTTTTAGCTGCTATAGACTGCACATGAATATCCATTATATTGCCTGGGGTTTATAATGCAGAAGTCTTCTGAATAGAATTATTATACTCTTTGGCAATTTTCCCTGTGTGTTCTTTATCCATATTTGAAATCAAATGTTTTTTTTTTTTTTTTTTCCAATTATTCCCTGATATTTTTGCACCAGATCAGTAATAATATCCTTCTCACATTTGCTAAAATTTGCTGGTTGCATTAGCTTTTACTTTTCCTTATCCATATTTAAAGACATGTTAAAGAAATGAACATATGTCTAGAAGGCGGGAAAACTGATTATTTGTTGCTTTTCTTAGGGTGAACCGTTGAACATCAACTTACTCTAAACATGAATTTCCCTGAGTCTGAAGTTAACACTCTTTATAGTTTCACTTAACCTACCCAGCTCCTACAAATGATCTGAGTTGTTTAACAGCTGATGAAGTGGACGATAGTTCCATGAAGCTTATGTCCGAGTAAATCTCATTTAAGTGAAACCATTAAGAGTGTTTTAAACATCCAACTCAGAAGAGATTATTAAAGGGTATTTCACTATGTTTGATTCCAAATTCAATTAATATTAAAATGAATTTCACTACTTTGCTTTGTTGCCATAGGTATTGCAAACTCCAGGTTACGTAGTTTGAGGTTGTTTTTATGCAACAAAAATTATGACTAACCTCTAGTTACTT
The DNA here is from genome assembly GCA_030762175.1 of Metallyticus violacea. Taxonomy (NCBI): domain Eukaryota; kingdom Metazoa; phylum Arthropoda; class Insecta; order Mantodea; family Metallyticidae; genus Metallyticus; species Metallyticus violacea. Next base: position 19,742,967 of record CM060839.1, on the reverse strand, counting down.
TTTCAATTACAGTTAAAAGTAATTTCCAGTTAGCAAATTTAACATAACTGGCCCTTAAAATTTTGTGACTTCAGTTTCTCCTGTTTTATATATTCTGTTCTGACATTTTTCCTTATCCCTCCACTTGTTGCCATTCTTACTCATATATATATTGGAATACAGTGGAACCTCAATCTATTGTTCGTGGAACCATCATTTTCCCAGATGTATTGTTCAATTTATATGATTCCAAACATTTTATCTTATACCTTATGTAAATAAAACCCATATTCATCGTTCCTCATAGAGTTTTTTTCCCACATTATTCATTCCAAAAGTTAAGTCCCACAGAAATTCTATCCTGAATGATTGTTTTCAAACAGGAATAATTGAAGCAATGATCATTGCATGTACAGAGAGTTTGCATTCTCCATAGTTGCCCATACTTTTGGAGCCATATGATAATGATAGCAGATCCTAGTAATGGATCGGAGTTGTGCTTGCTGTCAGGTTTGACATCCATGAGGTAGTGGACAAGGATGTTGTCACATGTAGTGTTCTACATGAAGTTTAAGATGAAGTGGGAGGAGTTGCAAGTGTTTGTGTTATGGTGGAGGGGAGTGAGGAAGAATAAGAAGATGATGCAACAGCCAAATAGTACCAATGTTTGCCGAAGCTTGGAGAGCATGTGAAACTGTTTTATGCACATATTTTATGCACATGACAATAACAGTATCGATGGTACTAAGCAACAGAATGTGTTGAATGTGGAAAAGTTTTGTTTCACATGAAAAGAAAAGCAGCAAAGAAGCAAATGTCAGTTAATCCTTTTCTTTAAGGTTTGAGGTTCTTTTACATGCCCTAAATCTACAACACGGGACCCCCGGCTTCACTTCCCTTCAGAAGGAACCATATTTAGGATTTTTATGCCCTAAAAATATCCATTGACTCTGGCGGGGAGAACCTGGGATCTTGGGTCTACAAGGCAGGTATGGTTATCACTAGACCACCAGGACCAAACAACAAATGTGTACACAGTAACATGTAAAATTGACGCCAAATATAGTGTTTGCTTATATACTGGCTTTATTTATTTTTAATGTGATTTATGCACTTCTCCTATCTATCGTTTTCCTGCATCCATAATTTTTTAACCTGGTCCCTCCAAAAATGATGAATCAAGGTTCTACTGTATTTTGTGAGTCTATTATCCTTCCTCATTAAGTGACCAATCTTCTTATTCTGAACATGTCTGACACCCTTTCACTTTCTTTATTCTTATCTTCATTCTTACTCTGTCTAAACTCCCCCTTCTTTGTTTTGATTGATCACAAGATTTTCCTGAGAATCTTTCTTTCATTTTCATTTATTTCACCTAATTTCCTAGAGAGCATACATTCTGACATTCTGGTTTTATTACCATGTAATAGTGTCTGATGATAGGTTTATTGGAGATATTTTTCTTATTATATGTATCTTTAGACAAAATGGTTATTCTATTTTTCTCACTCTTGCTTTAACTAATCTAACCCATTGATTTGTATTAATTCATCGGTATTTAAATTTGTCAATCGTAATTATTTTTACCTACTTGTTATTAACACTTAGGCGCATCTTTAATGTTGGTCATGAGTGTGGTTTTTTGAATTGATGTGTGTGTGTATTCTAATGCCAACTCAACTTGCCTCATATAAGGCATTGCAGTTCCACATGAGAGGCAGATGGCAGCGTGTGGTCTGTTTTTTATAAAGTGTGCACCAATAAATCGGCAAACTACATTGTACTGTTTGATGATCATGGTGAGATGACGACAGAATTAATTGCAGGGTAAGTCATAATACCCATAAAATGCTTCTTATGCCACAAATCTCACTTATGAATGCTGGGATAGAATAGGGGTGCCTCAGTGGGAGGTAAGCAGTCTAACCATTTGGCCAAGGTGCCACCTTTCAAATGATATTTGAAGTTCCACTTTCTCAACAATTTAGAAGATTAATTTGTTCTGCTGCTGAATCTATATTTTCAGAAAATATAGCAATATCATCAAATTAAAATTATATCTCTATTTTCTGTCATTAAGCATACAAGTTATGCAATAAACTTTATCAACATACTAGAATACCCAGCAATTTAAGCATACAAGTTATGCAATAAGCTTTATCAACATACTAGAATACCCAGCAATTTATACCTATCTTCTTGAACTTTGGTCCTAGTCTAACATGGTGGAACTCTCTTTCTTGGAATTTCCCTTCCTGCACTTTTATTACTTTTTCCAGAATGCAGTGAAATAAAATTGGGGAAAACATTCTCCTGTCTTAAACGAATTTTAATTTGAAATTCTTCTGAAATCTTGCCCAAGAATTTCACTTTGTACTTTGTGAGAATTTCTCTAATTATAGTGTCTTGCATGCTACTAATTAATTAATTAATTGCCTGCTACAAGATCAGGCATGTGGATTAGATTCTGGTTTGGTACACAGGTACTTTATTTCCCATTTACCTTGCATATCTATAGAGCATTTCCATATTTATCACCTGACAGAAATCTAATTGGGGACAGAAAAGCCCTAAAGGGGAGATTGCATATATTAATAAATTTCTTTTTCCCTACATTTTTTTCACGGAAAGTTGCAGCTCATGTATTGTGGTTTTTATGCAAGTAAATGTGGTGTATCATTATTTCATTTAATTCACTATTTCAGAGGTCAATGGCAGTCAATATGGGATGTTGAAGTATTTGTTTTGCTGGTTTTTAATTCCTTTTTTTCTGCTTTTGTGGTACCCCATGTTTATCATTTTCAGAATTTGCCCTACATACACGTAAATTTTATGTTATATCTAGTTAGCAACATTTTTGTTAGAATAAGAGGAGGCGAAGAGAAGTAAATAAATGTGCTCTATGTTGTACACAACTTAATAATAATTCATTAATTATGATTGAATCGAATTATGCACTCTTATTTGTTTAAATGTGATAAAGTCTATATTTGAAAAACAAAGAGTAACATGAGCACACAGTTAAAAGAACATTTCAGGAACATAAAACACAAACAAAAGAGAAATCAGCAGCAGCTCCTCATTTCTGAACAGAAAACCAGAACATAGTGAATAAAGCAAAATTATTAAAATCAGTACAAGGACCTGCAGAGCTAGATAGCACCATGGAAAAAATCAACATTTATAAATACAGCACTAGATTAATGAACTTCAACACTTCCGGAAATGAAAACATAGACTTAAGTTCATCACTCCTCCACCAGAGCAGAATATGAATGAATGCATACTTTATTTCTACATAATTATGTTATATTAACTTTACACATTATGCAACATTCTTGGACTGCTTGTTATTTTAGGATCTATACATTTAATACCCTGGTTGTATATGTAGTAGATCCTATTTTCCACTCTCTCTACCTCATCCCAATGTTCTATCCTTAATATCCTCTTTCCTTTACTGTATTTCTGATTCTTACTTCTTAACTTTTACAATGTAAACCTATAAAATCACCAACAATCCCCCTCTAAAAATTTATTTTCTATTTCTTCCATATAAATCGCGCTAATTTTGCTTTTACCTTTGCTCTTGTAACCCTTTTATCTGTCCTTGAGTTTTTGGCACCATCTTTTTCAATAATATTCCCCAAGGGCGATGACACTACACTCCAACCTCTTGCACATTGACCAGCTGATTCCTCCCTTCCACTTCTCCCCACCATTTACCATGCTGAACTATTTCACTGGAGTCACACTCGGTGACTTTCCTAATGCACTTGCTGCTATACAATCCTCCCCTCTCTGCCTGATCTCTTCCCCTCTAGTACCTTGCTGCAGCATCATTGGGTTTCCATCTATCGCATTCCATGTCATCCTTAACATGCTAGCTGCTATACACTTCTTCCCTCTCTGCCAAATGCTAGTTCCTTGCTCTCAATTGTTTCCCATTTTTCTCTCATCTTCTCTTCTCCTCTAATCATCATTCTTTGACCTTGTTGCTGCGTAGTCAGCTCGGTGACATCCTTAACCTGTTATACACTTCTCCCCTCTCTGCCAAATGGTTGTTCTTTGTCCACAGCTTGTTCGCCATTCTTCTCTCCTCCTCTGTTCCCCTCTTGATGCTGAGTCATTGGGTTTCCATCTAACCATAACTGCATACCGCATATAAATACTCTTCTTTTTTCGTTTCTGGCTTTCTTCATCTGTTTTATTGATTCTGCTCTTATTTCTTGTTCTTTTTTTCCCCCCCCGTAATCATTTTTGATAAATATTCTTGTGCCTATTAATCTCCAGTTTGGCCTATATACTTTCCATTTCATATGGAAAGTATATAGGCCATACTTTAGTATTTCATATGGTCAATTAAAGTATTATTGGCCTTGATCTCTCACCCCTTTGTCCATTTCTCTAGAATTTTTGATTTCCCATTCCTCTAATTTGTTGCCCAATATTCCTTCAGTCACTTCTACTACCTCTCATGTCTTTTAACCTGTACTTTCTTCCACTCCAAAGATCACTACATTTAGCTATCTGCTCGCATCCATTGATTTCTGCATTTTAACTATTCTGTTCCTGGATTCCACTAACTTTGCTGCTAATTCTTCTTCCAGTCACCTGATCTCCTGATTTATATCTTCCATGCTGTTGTGCATTTTCTCATTTATTCTTGCCTCTCTGCTTTTAATCTCCTTTACATCTTCCATTATTGACTTGAACATAGCATTCACTTCTTCCATTTTTATTCCCTTTTCTTTGTCCGTCTTTTTAACTTTTCTTCTGCTCCTTGCTCTTTAGAAGTACAACATGGCAACCTGCTTTCCTGTACTCATGAGCGTTCACTTGACATATCCTTCTTCTCTGCACTCATGCAAGCAACTCACCCAGAACAGAATATATATCTCCAAAGAATAATGAATTATCCAGCAGTCAACAGTTAGCTAATAATGCTGACATCTGTGAAACATGTATTAAATTTAAACAAGTGGAGCCAATAGAAGTGTGTAGTTCAACTTAATTATACTTAATTATATGATTAGTTTCACCATACAAATTCCAATTAGCATTTCAAGGTAATAATGTTGCTTTTTAGAAGTATGCAGTAATGTCAACTCATGTTTCCCTGTCTTCTAGCTTCTAATCCACCAAAGCCGTATAAACATAACTCTAAATAGGTGCATATGACATATTCTTGTTGGAGGGGTGAAGTTGGTAAAACTCTTACTCCTAAAGATGACATAAAGAAATACAGGACACGTTAGTAGTGATCTAAAAATGATTAATAAAATAATGATTAAGAGACTGGGTGTTAAGGCATTAAAAAGGTAGAAAAAGAGCATGCAAAAAGCACTTTAATATAGGGAGTAAAAAAGGCATTGCACACTATTATTGGTAACTAAAAATCATGTTAAATGTAATGATCATTAAATTTCCAATAATTGTTTTACGTTCTTAGTTACCTAAAGTTGTATGTAAATCTCTCTCTTCTTTTTTTTATAATAAGAAGACAATAAAGTGACAATTTTAATATTTTTTAAACAGCAATATTATTTGTAAAGAAAAAATCACAAAAATTTGCTAGATATTTACTAAGCAACAAACTATTCCCCTCAATATTTTTGTATTAACAATGTGCATGTTGTGAAAGGAGAGCCTATCGCTTGATGGCTGTAACAAAGGATGCTGCCAGAAATTCCAAGGCAATAATGTTGTGTTGTCACTTTAGTGAAAATTTACGATGGCAAATCAGGTATATTAGTTTCATTTTTGTTATGGACAAGCAGCATCTAAAAAATTTTCCCTTATCATGGCATTGTTATTGTTTAAGTCTTTGTAATAAGAACTGTGCCATGCTATAGCTGCAGTGATTATTTTTATGTCAGTAAAGCATATTGAAACTGACAGATTATAAATGAAATGAATACCATTTGCCTACACTAAAAGTAAGACTATTATAGCGACCTACTTACCTGACTTAGGAGGCATGAATACATTGTTACCCGTAGAGTATTTCCTACATGAAAATCTGCCACAAAACATTCTTTACAATGGCTGCATTAGAACAATTATTTTTATTCCCACTATGAAGCTCTAAACTGCAGTAACAGGTAAATTGCAAAAGTAAAAAAAATGATTATAAAACAGGCTAAAATAAAACTTACCATAATGAAGATTATTATATGACTGCAGTCAAACTATACAATGCTAATGGCTCCACTTTTCTTATATTTAGAACATGTTTGCAGACCGTCGTCCACCTACTCAGCTAAATGTTTAGTAGTTAACATAATTAAATAAATTGTAGACAATGTAATAGTAACATTCCTACATTAATGTATTAAACATGTTCATACTAACTCCGCTTACATAATGCTAGTACATGTTTCAGGGTCACTCGCCGTAATTGTCAGCTGTTGACTGACTACTCGATTTGGTGACTGAATCCCAAAGTTCATCTGTGGTGGTCGCTGATGGTTCAAGTAGGAACTTGCTAAGTTCATCCGTGGATTGAACATCAAAATTAAGTTTATCCTATTTTTCAGGATGAAGATCTTTTCTTAAGTGGATAGCGCCAATGGGTTATGAAGTACTTTCAGAAGCTTAGCCTCCAGTTTAATTTCATGATTTTTTTTATCTAAAAGTGAACTGCTACTATAATTTATCAACCTGCTTAAAACAAAAATTCTTAAAGTGTTCTTTTCTCCGAATTTCCAAATTTCTCTTCGTTTTTCTGATGCGTCTCTGATCACAGTCTGCACATTTGATTTCGTAAATTCATGATATCTGATCTGTTGGTAAGGTGTCTTTTACTGTGCAACCTAATAAATTACAGCAATAATCAATGGTTTCAACAAAGACACAATAATAAATATTATGAATAAATTATGACAAAAATCTGTAAGAGAGATTTCCTCACTGAAAATGAAGCAAATCAGTGGTTTCAACAAAGACACAGTAATAAAAATGATTAATAAATTTAAAAGACAAAAATCTTTTAGAGAGGCTTCCACATTGAAGAACTTGAATGAAAGATACAAATTCAAAAGTTTTGCTTACCATCCACATTACCACAATAATTTCAATAAGATATTCAAAGAGCATGGCATAGTGTTAGCTCCAAAAAACAAATATAATATCAAAAATTTAATAGGGTGCACAGTAAAAGAAACCATGCCAACAGAACAGAAAAATAGGAATTTATGAAATCAAATGTGCAGACTGTGACCAGAGGTAGGTTGGAAAAATGAAGAGAAATTTGAAGAAAAGAACACTTTCAGAATATTCGTTTTAAGCATGTTGATAAATGAGGAGTAGCAACTCACTTTTGGACCAAAAATCATGATATTAAACCAGAGACTAAGCTGCTGAAAGGATTTCACAACAGAATAGAGCTATCTACTTGGGAATAGATTTTCATCCTGAAAAATGGGAAAAACTAAATGAATTTTGATGTTCCACCCATGGTTGAACTCGGCAAGTTCCTACTAGAACCATTGACCGCTACAGAAGCACCTTGGTATCCAGCCACCAAATAAAGTAGTCAATCAACAGCTGATGATGGGAGCAAGTCAAAATGTGTCCTAGTGTTATGTAAATAAGTAGTTTAATGTGAACATGTTTAATACATTAGTGTAGGATATAAGTTATCATAATGTTTGGCAGTTAAGGAATATCGTTTCTATACACCTAACTTTCCCAACAATCACCATAAAAAAGGCATTTTGCCATAAACCCATCATGCTGTAGTAATGATGATGATTCATTAAAAATCAGTTATTTGCAATATGCCAGAAAATTTGGAATATTGGTACACAGCATTAGATGCACTTCTTTTGTCATCGAGCTTGTAATATAGTTGACATTTTTTCATCAGTTTCAAAATAATCTTAGCCCTTCAGAGTGATTTGTCAAGTTTTATGTTTATTTATATATATGATGCTCTGAAAGTTTACTCAGAGATAGAGAAATGGCAGCTATATTTTTACATAAAGCATGTATACCACCTGGTTTAAATCTTACGTATTAATTTCCCTCCCCCACTCTCATTTCTAGTTTCATCTGTTTCCATGCATAACATTACCTTCGATACTCCATATTTACTTTTATCACTGTCACTTGTCTTCTTGCCATAGAAGGACTCCACGAGTCCAAAATATAGCGATCTCAAGTGTGACTTTTTCTTAGTGTTTTATCCTTTTCTACTATTATAATTACTGTTAATTTGTTACATTGTTAATAGTGTTACTTTATTTTTATTTTTATTTTTATTTTATATTATATATATAGAGGTTTATGTAGGGTTCTAATCAAAAATTTCATACTTCACTTGAAACATTACTTGTGTTAGAAAATCTGGTTTATCAGAATGAACTTATTGGTGGTAAAACTATGGTAGCCAAAATGTCAAAGCTATTAACATAGTGTACACACATAACTCATTGAAGAAATAATACATGAATCATATTAGACATAGTAGAGTTTTTCAGAGCTCTAGCAAGCCTCTATAAGGTGAAATTGTGACATTTTCCATTATTATAGAAATTGATGCCATTATAGCAAAATAAATTTACAAGTGTCATTTGCTGATAAAGGTTAAATTTTTCATCTAGTATAAAGAAGATTTGTGTGGTCTCAGGGTGTTGTATTTAACCACAATACTTGAATTAATGGTAACAATATGATAGACTTCATTGCTGCATAGGGAACTGCTTATGATAGACTTCATTGCTGCATAAGGGAACTGCTCTTTTGTCACTTAGTTATACTAAAGTTACATTTAGCAGCATTTCAGAAGATATCAAACAGGTGAGAGCATTATGCATCTAATGTGATACTTTTCCCTTTGTCCCACTCTTTTACTTTCATTTCCTTTCTTCTTTGCAAGAGAACTAATTGATTAATAAATCACATGTCTTGGCAGAAATACAAACCATGTAACATTAGATTCTATGCTAATGCTCAAACCATTATGCTACCATTGTAGCTTCAGGGTTGTGTCTAGAAAATGTTCTAGATATGCATACTACAGCTACCTCGAAAGTGATCTCAGTACAAGTGGCTGTGTCCCAAAAGCAGGTGCCAGGCTTTCATTATTCAAAATGAATGGAAGATAATGACTAGTTTATATCTAAATCTTGGAGCAGAGCAAGATACCACATATGCCAGAGTATTTTTTTCATGAAATGCTGTTGCATTTTCCATCTCTGTTATTTTAAATTTCCAAATTTATGCATGTCAGTATGAAATGCAGGTATTTAGAGTTCTAAAGACCCCATTACACTGGCCCTACACCCTGTGACATCACAATTTAAAAAAACACATGTTTCAGTCAACATTCTGCTAGCCAATCAGCTGGCAACCAAACAAATTCCAACATTATCATCCTCCTGGAATTTTTTTGAAGTGGCATTTAATGCCCATTTTCATTTATGAAGCATTGCAGAAAGTGGGAAGATGGCAGAATGTGATGTACAGATAATTGCTTTCCAACAAGTCTTTTTTATTTAGTATTGCAATTAAATTTAAAATTAATTTCTTGTCGGAACTAACACAGTGAAGCAATTAATTTATTCTTAATTAGCTAGTGAGTCAATTTAATCTTTATGCTCTTCTTACCATTGAATTATACAGAACATGTTTCACAGACTTTTGCCCTGTCAACTCACAGAAGATGATGCGGGAAAGCCTGTGAAACATGTTCTGTATAACTGAATAAATGGAGCATAAGAATATTAAATTAACTCACTAGTTAATTAAGAATAAAATGGTATTGCAGTATTTTCAACATTAATTTAATGTGGAATCAAACACAGTGAAACATGCATTAATAATCTCTTCTGAGTTGAAATATTTAGAACACACTTTATGGCTTCACTTGCATGCAATTTACTCAGGACAAGTTTAGTGGAACAATTGTCCACGTCCTCAGATGTTAAAACGACTAAGTCTGTAAAGTTGCCAGTTGAATCATTAATAAATGCAGGAAACAGACTGCATTTGTCATTTTATATTAACAAAAAAGTAGAGAAAGAAGGATGTTAACAATGTTTTCTTTTCATCTCGATAAATGAACAAAAGGAAAGAAATTAAAACAAACCAAAGCAGTGTTTTAAGAATTATTACAGAAGCTTTCAGCCCACCATGTGCATTGTCTTCTAAAAGCAAAGTGACTAGACCCTGCGGCCTGCAATGCCTATGCATGTTCTAGTACAGCTCTCTTCACCGGCAACTCGAACATGAGTTTAGGAAACCACACACGTAATTTACCTTATCTTACAGCAGGTGCTCAAAATATTAATCCTGTGCTCATAGACAAACTTCATGAATTTAAAAAGGGGGGAGGGGGCACAGAAGTCACAAACCACCACTTATTACCCTGTTTGCCATTAAGTCATTGGCAGTGTGAGCATTGGTGCTATCATGCATGAAGTGCCCATTTCTAGTCTTGTAATATGTCACTGCTGAAAAATGGGATCAGTGTTTCGTACCTGTATTGCTCTGAATTTATTGTGCTTTCAAAGAATATGGGACCAATGTTTTGTCTTTCAGTTACAGCACAGCATTCTCCAACTTTTGTATCACATAATGAATAGTCTTTACAACAGTGCATGTGAGTTTACAGAGCTCTAATACTGATTGTTTTAAGAGATTACATATCTGGACAACTGGAACCACGCTTCATCAATATAAAACACCAAACTCAGATCAACCAAACCATCATGAATGGATTTCTTAAACCACCTGCAATAATTAATTCTTGCTTCACTATCAGGAGGCGTAAGCTTTTGGCAAAACAAGTTTTATACAGTTTTATTTTTATAGTTTGGTAGCCCCATATGTGCAGCCATTTATGATAGCTGACTTGTTGCGCTAAATGATTCAAATTTCATTAGGACACACCATTTTCTTTTCAGCTTCAGGTTCAAAAATGACCTTGAACAGACTTTACTGACTAGCCTGTAGAGCACAGGTTTGCTAAGAACAGGATGATCATTATATTTTCTAATGAACCTCCTGTGGCATCTCTTCCAACTTCTATAATGAACAAACATATCGTAAATAAAATACATTATTCTAAATTATACCTCATTATTTACATAAACACCATGAATATGCAACTATTCATAAGATTATCAATGCACTTTATTCGAGTCAGACCTTCATAATACTGACCACTCCCTGCAGCTAGCAATAATCAAGTGGTGGAAACCAGCATTTCACTTTGCGATAGTGGAAAATTTCCAGCACCAATCAGCACTGCTAACAGAAGACAGCTCTATTCTTGAGAGTTGGAAGAACTCTTAGAAACAAGCTGCTGTTGTATATTTAAATATAAAAAGTGCACCTCATGCAAAATGAATAAGATAATCCAGTTCAGACAGCTAGAAAGGAGAGATCCTCACTGAAATAACTAAATTATCTTGATGAATTACAAAACTATAATGTTATTATTACCAGATGCAAGGAAATATCAGACATCCATTGCACATATAAATCTACTTGAAGTAATATATATATATAACAGAAAGAACTGAAATTAATAACCTGAAAATGATAAAATTTATATAGATAGACCCTCACTAAAAACTAAGGAGCTGGAATTTATCTCTGTCTGTTCTGTCATTACACTCCAGTAAATAACAAATTTTGGTGCTGAAATAGAAGCAGTTAATGTTTGTTTTTCTTCACAATTATACTTCAACAATATAATCATTCTTGTTAACTCTTAACAGTGTCATACAAACTGCCGTATCAAATGCAGGAAGACATTTAAATTATCAGTTTGCAAGTTAAACAGCATTGACCCCATACTACTGTGGTCTTCTCCACCACATTATGGTATAGTTGTGAGCTGTTTAGAAGTGTCAACAGCTATTCAGGCTTAATTTAGAGCAGTGGTCGGCAAAATTGAGAAAAGAAGACTGCCTACTCAATGCCCCACAATAGAATAGAAGAACATCTTTCTGAGACTGAGTCAACATAACTGGCAAACTGGAAGGTGTACATACATTACATAATTGAGAACATAATATAAATTAAATGCGTATTTTCATACATTGAAATAACTTATAATGCATTCTCATTTCACATGATATTATATATCATTGTTGCACTGTCTAAACATAAACTATAACAAAATCAGCGGTCATAGTTACAGAAAAAATTAATTTATTAATCTATCTTAGCAAAATGGAAAATTGTAGGACTGAGGTTTTCAAAACAAAGGGCATCAACAAATTAATTATATTCCCCTCATAAAACAAATCCGTAAGCCTAGGTGTGTATATTTCTGCTGAGTTTTCTGTGATATCTTGAAAATCAGATTCAATATCTATGAGAGCTAGTTTTACTTGAAACCCATATTTTCATGAGATAAACTGAAACTGTTCTTTAATTTTAAATGTTTCATCAAAGAAAATAGCTGTTTGCAGAGATAAGTGGAACCAAATATTGTGAAAATCCTTGAACCAAGTGTTCTAAGTTTTGGGTAACTTGAATTTGATAATATATTACAAAGATTGTGATCCACAATATCTTGACATGTACTTTTCACAAATAAATCTTGCAAATGGTAGTAATACAACTATTTACAACTCCAACTTAACCTTATTCAACTCTATGAACAACGAATTAGTAAGGAAGTCATTCTTCAGTCTGCTGAAACTGTAAACCTGCAATCAGTAAATTCCATATTTAGATTTTCCAACTGAATGACATATCTATCGATCTGGCATTGAGGAACTGTTTTGAGAGACTTTAAACATGGAAAATGAAAAAACAGGTGATCCCTAATAAAAGAAAACAAAAATTAAAATAGCACATACCATACAGTAAAAAAGTATGTATATATATATATATATATATATATATATATATATATATATATATATATATTACAATGAAGGAGGAATAGATTATGAATGAACATACTTGTTGTAGCATAAAATCTTCTATTGTTGCTTGGAGTTTGAAGAACTGGCAAAGAATCTTTCTGTAACTGAGCTACCTGACTTCAATATCAAAAATGAGATCATCATATTCTTCTCTCAAATCCTGAAGTAGCTTTCTGAATTGGTAATGCTTAAAGAGCCCTTGATTTTATACTCTAATATGGATCACTAAATCCATCATGTACCTCTTTCATAATCATGTTTTGGAGCACAAAGCTTCTTGGTGAATTATTCAGTGGAATACCTCTTATATTTTCTCCAATCATGACTGGAAAACCATCATAACAACTGATATTTGTTTCTGTCACACTAATTGTTGTTTCTTCTCCATACAGGGGCACAAAGCTTTTATTATTTCTTTTCCTGTTGTCTTCCCCATCAAGCAATACACTGTAAAGTCCTTATGCATGCCACGATAGAATATTGCCAATTGAGCTGTATCATTTATACGAGGTGATTCGAGTTATAACACCTCAAACACTGACTAATCACTCGAAAACTATGAAACTTGTTTCACTTCTCAATGTAATCTCCCTACAATCATACACATTTTTCACATTGTCGACACCATGGCCACTGCGAACACTTCTGTAGGAGTCTGTTTTCACCACTAGTGAATCTGAGTGCTTCCATTGACCAGATTAGCACTTCATTTCAGGATTGAAAAATGATATCTATATCTTATCCATTGTCACAATCGATGAAAAGAACGTCCCATTCATGCTGTCATCATGCATTAACATGCCACTCGCGCAGCCTTGTGGTCATGTGTCAGCATTTGTGGCATCCACCTGAAGGACACTTTTCATATTTTCAGGTCTTTATGCAGGATTGTGTGCACAGATCCCATGGAAATGCCAACTTTGGAGGCGATGTGTTCCACACCTTTGGCAATCCTCCAAAGCAACTTTCTCCACTCACTCATATGTCATCAGACTGGCTTGTGCGAGGCCAAGATTGCATTGGTTTGTGTTGTCAAGACAATCTCCCTTCCTTGAACCATTGCACCCATGAATGCACTTTAGACACATCCATGACACCGTCACCAATGTATCACTCAACGGGCGATGAATTCTAATTGATGTCGAGCCACACAAATGGAGAAAACGAATGATTGCACTCTGTCCTTGTAATGAAAATGTTGCGTTTTGAAGTATCAAAAATAGTTCTCACTCTTGCTGCTACCGCTAGAGTTCTGTGTGTCATACAGTGCTGCCATCTCTGTCACGCACTGAACGAGTGCCCGTGTATTTTAAAGCAAACTGTGTGTTTCTGTTTCCAATCCTGAGAAAAAAATCTGAGGTGTTGAATGCTCCTCATATTCAGAGCCTCTCATCTAATGCAAAGGAAAAACATTTGCATTTCTGAATGTTTTAACACAATGACATTATCAATGTGTTTATCTATGTCTTATTCATCATACTAATGTGCTTCTCAATATCTTCATTCTTTCAAAATATTTTATTTTTTTCTGGACATATTATTCCAGCTACTTTCAAAATACATTTTTTTATAAATTCACCTTCTGTGAATGTTTTGAAATACTTGCCGATTTCCTGACAGCATGATAACTTGAAAGTAGTACCTATTTGCCGTTTCATCATCTGAATTATTTATTATGGACTGTAATACCTTGATGGCTTCTTTTAATTATTTTAAATGTCTTTCTTGCTGAAATAAACAATGCACATCCTGTTCAATCATGGAAACTTTTAAGCATATTTAATATTGAATATGTATTACTTTTACTGTTATAATAAATTACTTTTACTTTAAAAATACATTTTGTTTAACTCTAATCATTGAATTTCAAAACAAACCATCCATATTGAAAGGCTTACCTTAATTGGTTGTGATCTTTATGCCATCTGATATTTGCTTTGAAAATGCCCTGTATATTGTGGAAAATACCAAACATCTGACATCTCCATAATGTATAAAGAAATATTCTTCTTCCCTATAACTGCTTTCTTTTGTAGGCACAAGTCGATAGCCTTGTTAATGCCATTTTAAATGTAAACAGACTGACTGGTTAATACCACACTGATTTCATTCATTTTTTGAAGGTGGTAGCAGGGGGTGCTTGTGGAGTCCAGCATGGATTGCCATGTACAAGGGATGTGTGCCACGATTCTAGGTCAAGTAAGGAATCAAGTATGCTAACCACAGATTTAGAGCTGTACAATAGCACATTGATTAACCACTGTGTTGTTATGTATATACACATCCCTAAAACACTTTGCATAGCAGAAAGAAATTTCCATAGAATCTGCAAGCCAAGCAACAAAATTGCTAATTAAAATGATGCATAATTACAGTAGTTTACAAATTACAGCTTGTACATAATAACAAAAGATTTCACTTTTATTATTAGATAAAATGAATAATGCAGAAATTGATTCTAAATCAATTTTCTTTTCCAATGGAAATTGGAATGCGTACAATCATCATGCAATAACTGATACTGGGCCTCAGAGAAATCATGTGGATGAAGTTCCAGCATGTGCTGTTAGAGAGCCCAAAGATGACCTGGACAATCAACAGTGCAAGATATATTGGAATAGTATTTAATGCCCATTTTTACTACTGAGGCACCACAGGCTGTGGACACTGACGTTACCTGCATTTTTTTTTTTTTACAAAGCGTTCCATGTTAAGTTTAGGGTACCTCCCCATCATTTGCCATTTACAAGAACTGAGGAAAACTTGAAAAAAACCTCAGTCAGGGAGGATGGTCCTGGAGGGAATCTAACCCAAGACTTCTCATTCACAAGTCTGTGCCTTAAAGACTGCAGCCATCAATATTGGTGAGCAAGGTATATATGTGATATGTTAGAACCATTATGTGATGTTTTACTGTGTATTTTCAGCAAGATAATGCCATGGCTCATACTGCTAATTAATCCATTAGGGAACTACACCATATATTTGACCACACAATAGTTCATGACCTGCTGATTCCCTACACCTAGCAGTTTGTAATTTCTATCTCTGAGGATTATTAAAATACTAGTCTAAGTAACTAATTCACAAACAATAGAGGAACTTTGTTTCCTTCTTAAAACTTAAAGAAAACAATTAAACAAAAATTAGGTCCAATAGTGCAGGGAAACTGTTAAGTGTAAATGATAATTTGCAAGATAATATGGATTATGTGACATATACAATGGGCAACACTTCCAGAACCTGCTATGAGGAGGTTGATAAGAATTCTGTTATTTAGTATAGTGCAGGACAAACCTTAATACCTTGCCCCATCTCATCAAGTTCTGAGTATATAATGTTATCGCTTCCATCTAAACATAAACACACAACCATAATATACCTAGTAATTATCATGTGTTGCCACTATTACTTTCTCATATCAAAGATTGACTGGAACTATAAATATTTCTTGATTCCTATATTAATAATGTCTGAGGATGTCTTGATGTAAATAAACAGCTGGATAACTGTAATATCATTTCCAGGAAAAAATGCAATCAAAGCTTATCCCCATGCTATACTGAAGTTTTAAAATTCTGAAGTATTTGAGAGCATTGAGTCCACAGTGGTAGCCAGCCAACTTGTGAGCTAATAGTTTTAAAAGTGTCTTTGAATAGTAAAACAAGCTCAATTCTAATAGTAGAAATTAGAACTAAACAACAAAAAATTGTATATTTTCAGTGGTATCCACAAGTGGTATACATGTGAATAAATCTGCTAACAGTTTAGCTAAAATATATATATATATATTAGATCTGGAATAATAATAGCAAGTTACCATTGCCTTCTGTCAAAAGACTCGTAAAAATCAATTCAAATAAAATATGCAGCAGTTTCTTTCCAAATCAAGGCATGGGAAAAATTGAAAATAGTACAAATCTGTAAAAGGAAAATCAGTTTAAGAAGAAGGAAACAAGCTGTAGTTTTATTTTGACTAAAAACCGAACATTGTCTTTTGGCAGAACATTTTTTATTTAGTATAGAACTATCGTCTATTAGCTTAGAGTTAGCAAGCTGGTGCACTTTGAAGCCCCAGATGTAACTTATTTAATGTATCACACACATCACAGTTGTCTGAAATATTATGATTACTTATACAAACATTGTAACAGTATATATCTTTTTCATTTTTGGATTCGTGCTTAGTATGGTTATGGCTAAAATGCTGAGTTTTGTTAATTAGTAATTCATAAATATTACTTCCCCAAGCAGAAACAAGATGTATTTAGCAACATTTTTGGTAACTTGAAAGCAGCAGCCTGGCACATGTGAACTTGCACTCTGCACGTAATTGCTTAAGAGTAGTTTTTTAAAATAAATTATAGAAATTTTGACACCCTTGGTGTAATATTTATGTAGCAATATGGAGGAAGACAGTGCTTTCAAGTATTTTCACTTCTTTTTTGTGGGCATTAAACAAATGACAAAAGATTAGTTTCCATAGTTCCTCCTCATTGTGTCATTTACTCGCTACACCTCATGTTTGTATTTTCAATATAACTTGGGGTGGATTGTGCTGTTGGACATCTTGCTTATTTGAATAGTCCTAGACTATCATTCCTTTCTCATTTTCTGCCACTAATACTGTTTACAAAATGTGCAACACAGACATTCTCTCATCTTGGGAAAACATGCAAACTCAGCATAATGTGAAGATATTATGTTAAAGCGTGGAATTCTAAAATGTAATATAACTGTGATACAACAAAAATTAATGCTTTCCAATTACAAGTATTTAAAATCTTCAAACAAATGGCTGAAAAGTTTTAATCATTTCATTTCATATTTTTTAATATTAATGTATAGCACATAATCCTAGTTTATTCATTAAAGCATTAAAGTTTCCTAGTTCATTAAAACTTCTTTTTTTAAATTGTTAGAACTATTCAGGAAAGGAGGTGCTAAATATTGGTCATCCCTTAGCAGATTGTAAAAATCCTGCATGTTTGAGGCAGGATATTTACAATGAAAGTTAAAATTGAACTGGATATGACCAATATATGCGATACATTAAAAAAAAGGACATAATTGAATAAAAGATTAACATTTTGATTGATAATTGAAAAGACCTTTCCATATTTGTAGTATCTGGTAGCTCCATGTGCTAAAATTAAAGGGAATGAGGTTGTATTTCTGTATTAAAGTCTACAAATTATAAACTGTATATTCAATCCCTTGGAATTTACTCATCATTAAGTGTTAATATAATGTTTATTATTTAAGGACTCTTTAACATCTCTGTCATAAGCATTCCATTCAATTCAGGGCCGATAAATTGCTTGAGATCACTTCTTTCAGGCATGAGGTTCTTTTACATGCCATAAATCTATGACACGGGACCAACAGCTTCATTTCCTTTCCAAAGGAAGCCACACTTAGAATTTTTATGCCCCAAAAAATCTATCAATCTTGACCAGGTTTGAACTTGCAATCTTAGGCCTATGAGACAAATAATTTATTTATCATTGAGATAATAATAGTATCATGTGGCAATTGCAAACATTCCAGATATGGACAAAAAAATTTTTGATTTCAGGAATTTCAAATCACAAACAGCTTATTAGGTAGAAATTTTTTTATACTTCAAACTTCACATACTTCTTTTCAAGCTTAAAACTTCAGATGTGTGTCATAATCATATCTTTTTCACAGTGACTATTACTTATGGTTTTTAACATTTTTTTGAGTTGGTTACAGTTGAATTTCCATAAATGCAATTGTATAACTCCAATTTTTGATATCATCTAATCATTTTTAATTTCCTGTTGGAATCATATAAACTCATGTGTATTTTTTCCACAACTTAAAAGTTCTATTTCTCACATTTTTGATATCTTTATGGATTTTTCGTATCTCGGAAGGGAAAAAAATATATTAAGTACAACTGAATGAATGGAATGAACTACATACCATTAAATAAGTTGTACTTACAAAGCTGTAGACAATGGAGTGATAATATATTCTATACTTATGTATTCAACTTATTTACACTAAACTCCACTTACACATACATAAAACTAAGACATGATTCAGGAGTAATCACTTCCATTTTGACTACTACTACTACTACTATTACTACTACTACTATTACTACTACTACTACTACTACTACTACTACTACTACTACTACTACTACTACTACTACTACTACTACTACTACTACTACTACTACTACTACTATTACTGCTACTGCTGCGGCAGCGGCAACAGTGAGGACTACTCAACCGAGTAAATCGAAAGAGTAGTCGGTCAACAACTGAAGATGGGAGTGATTACTCCTGAAACATGTCTTAGTTTTATGTAAGTGGAGTCTAGTGTAAACAAGTTAAATACATAAGTGTAAGATATATACTACTATTTTACAAGTTTTGTACCTTTCATTTGAAAGTTCCATTCTCCAGGAAGATAAATTATAGTACTACATCTAATAAGTACAACCATGATATAAGCAGTAAGGGACTAATAGACTGCCTTGAACACTGTTCTTTTAAAGTTTTTGGTTATCAAGTGGCGTAATTGTTATTCTGATAAAACAAAGTAATGACCTGGGACAATTTTGATTTTGCTTTGTTGAAAGTTAACCATAAATATTTTCCCTAAATACATTTAACTTCCTATACTTAGAATCTTAATTGATAAAATCAGTGAAAGTTTTGGTAAGTGGGTGATAATCAGACATTCACATTCTAAACTGTGTTTCTTTTAACTTAACTCTGCATGTAAATAATTCTCCTTTCCCTGATTGACTAAATTTGTTTATGCTGATAGATATGGCTTGTTGAGTTCATGCCACAACTTAACATAAATTTGCTGGGATCATACAGAAAAATGTGCAAGCACCATACTATTAAAGTTATAACCTAGAATAGCAAACTTTGATAATGAACAAGCTGAAGACTTTGGCTTTTCTGTTCATTGAGCAAGATCGAGTGACAAGCAAATGCAGTAACACAGTCAACACTATCATGCATTATATGAGGGTAAATCATTAAGTAAGTTACAAATTGATTTGGCACTACATGTTTGAATGAAATACTTGAGGCTAAGCAGTTGCAAAATGGTTTCTCCTTTGAGTAGGTGTACAATCCTTGAGCAGTACTCCATTATGCAATTTTTATGGGCAAAAGATATGGAATCAAAGAATATTCATAAAGAAATGCTTCCCATCTATGGTGAGAAGTGCCTGTCACATCAAGGGTTCCCCATTACCAGTCCGAGATAAAGCATGCGTCACTGCAGTGAAAACATCCTGCATTGCTTGCAAAATAAAAGTGACACTATATGCCGGGAAAGTGTTGCTCATAGTCTTCCGGGGTCATGTAGGCATACTTGCTCCCACATTACAGCCTCAAGGACAAACCATAAATGCTGACTCCTACATAGCATCCTCGGGAAACTTCGTAAGACCATTTAACAGAAGCAACCAAGACTCCATACCAAAAATGTGTTCCTTTTGAATGCCAAAAGTTAAGCTTCCTCATACTGCCAACAAGGTAAATGAGACTCAGCAAAATTGAAAGTAGGAAGTCCTCTAGCGTCCTCCTTATAGCCCTGACCTTGATCCAAGTAACTTCCATTAGTTCCACCCTCTTAAACATCATCTTTCGAGTGAACATTAGTAAAGCTGTAGAAAGTGAAGTCACTGCCTGGTTTTGTCAGCAACTCAAAGAATTTTATGATACTGGATTGCAAGAGCTTGCGAAACTATGGTACAAATGCCTCAGAGTACAGGAAAATGATGTTGAGAAATAATAGTATTTTTCAAATCAGTACTCTTATTTGTTTAAGTTCTCTGTTCATTTGCAACTTAATGATTCACCCATGTACTTCATATGTTAATGAAAACTAACATTACCTGAGATTCGTTAAATA
Source organism: Metallyticus violacea (assembly GCA_030762175.1). Classification (NCBI taxonomy): domain Eukaryota; kingdom Metazoa; phylum Arthropoda; class Insecta; order Mantodea; family Metallyticidae; genus Metallyticus; species Metallyticus violacea. The sequence continues at coordinate 19,722,184 of CM060839.1, read as the reverse complement.
TAAAAGGATTATATATTATTTTATCGCTTTAAACAATGAACTTATATATATTGCAACAAGTTGTTCTGGGCACAGCAGTCAATAAGGGATGGCTAAGAGCATCTAGTACTGTTGATGCTGGAGTAAGGTAGAAACAGGGTGAAGGTTGCTTTAAAAACTTTAAGTATAAGTGTATGGTTATGATTAATTAATGACATAAGAAAAATTCATATCATGACGTAATTTGGTATTTTATCATTATTTAATAAAGTAGGTTTAGAATTTATATTTGTTATGCATTTCTGTAATTAAGATTTGGAGATATTTTTGCTTATTTTCTGTTTCTTGAATTTTCAGTTAACTCAAAACATTAGTTTTCAAATACATTCTGAGATGTAAAAAAATTTGACTGTAGTTAGTTGGCCAAAATCTACAGTTAGCAATTCACTGGCATGCCAACCAGATTTTGGCAGATTAGTTTGGGATTAGATGACCCTCTGTTTGTACTTCTTTAATTGCTAATTCTTTACTTTCAAACGGTGACCAATATTGCAATTTCTAGTGGCACTGTGGGGATAGCAGGATGCTTAATCCATGATGGTAGATGGGGAAGAGCATTATAGTCTATCTATGGAAGAGGGTCATAGCTGCATATATTGATAAGCTAGATAGAGGACCTTGCTTGGTTAAATTTCCAACTCTTTTCTCTTGCAACAGACAGTTGGTGTTGACAGGTTCAATTTCTCATGGTTAGGTCTTTAATGGCTTAGCAGATGACAGGAGCACTGTAAGAACTTGTTGAGATAACATCCTGCCAGCCTTGGCAGGAAAGTCAATTTTTTCATTATCTGTGATGGTTAGTTCAGTAGAAATATTATAGTCCAAAGTATCCACTTTTCTCGAGGGTGCATGAATGGTGGACTGAGAATCAAAGAAGGCTGCCTCCTGGTGGCAGGTTTTCCATTTCTCAGCAGCAGCCTTTATGGACACCTCCTCTCTGAAGCTACTGCTGGGTGTCCTGACTGCCTCTAAAACGTGGCAGTAATAACTGTCTCCCATTTTACCAGTATCTTATATTATCTATGCAGATATGTAGCCAATCATTTCCTAGATATATGATAGATAGCCTGGAGGAAACTTTTCTCAACTCAACATCCATTTGCTCCAGCAAAATAGGAAGTTGGCTGTAGTAGAGGAACTGGCTTTCCAGAGCTGACTCAACACTTTTGCACTGAAGTTGTGCATATATCAGTGGAGTTCTTCTGGTTTTCAATCTTCCATGGTGCCTCAAAAGTCTTCCAAAAGTTAACATTCATTCTTCCATTCCATTCCCAGAGTTTTGGATAATTTTTATAAAGTTTGTATTTTGTCAGTTTTATTTTAAATAAAATGTAAATTATATAGCCATTCTAGAGTAAACATTACATCTTGGCTTGTGATGAATCTTTGTTACGATTATTTTTGAAGGTTGGTATTTGATGTGACAACACTGCATCAACATTTTTGTGATATAACATACAGCTCATTGTCGTACTGTAGTCAGTTACACTGCATATATAATGATATTAGTATTCAGCAATAAAACCATACTGAAAAGATGAGAAAAAACTGGAGTGTAAGCCTAAGAATTAGTTATTAATCAGTCTTATTTTGCTTATTATTGGTGCTATGTGGAAACTCTTTTTAATTCAAACTCCAAGGGAAAAAGAAAAAGAATTGAAATATTCAGCATTCAAATTAGCAAAATCATAATATTTGTGGTAGTATACCATAGTCTTTAGCAATGTCATATTTCTTCCTAAAATCTTTTTCCACTTCTTTTATAACTTCTACTTTTTTCTATAATGTTAAGCTACAATATATGCTATACTTTGACATTGTGAACAATGTATTGACTACTTGCTGTACGTTAGTCACAAACTTCAGTGCAGTTAATAATATTTTCACAATTTTTTGGTTCATGCAAATCTTAATGTATTGGAGGGTTTGAAAGACAAATACCTGCATACAAAAGAGATGAAATATATTGAGGAGGTAGTGGAGACAGCATAGCTATTGGGAATAACGTATAAAAGACAGTGTCTGCACATAAAAGAGGGTGGAAACTGCAGGTACAATACAAGCAAACAATAGCTATATCCTAAACTTAGGTATTCATTTTTTACACTAAACTCCACTTACTTACATAAAAATAACATGCGTTTCGGGAGAATCTCCCTCATCTTCAGTTGCTCACTGAACCGCCATTACTCGAAACAATGACTAGACACCCGGATGTTCCTGTGGGGGCATTTGTTGGCTCAAGTAGGAACTTGCCGAGTTCATCCATAGGAGGAAACTCGAAGTTTATCAGGTTTTCTTTATTTTTTAATATGAAAATTTTTTCCCAAATGGATAACTTCAACAGGTTGTGGAGATGTTTCGCCAGTTTAACTACCGGTTTTATTTCATGAATTTTGGTCTAAAAAGTGAGCTGCTACTGCTGATTTATCCACCTGCTTAAGCACAATATTCCTAAAGTGTTCTTTCCTCTGAATCTCTGAATTTCTCTTTGTTTTGCCTATGTAGCTCTGCTCACATTCTTCGCACTTTATTTCATAAATTCCTGATTTCTGTTCTGTTGGTATGAAATCTTTTGCTGTGCAACCTAATTAATTTTTTGATATTATATCTGTTCTTTGGGGTTAACATTATTCCATGTTCTTTGAAAATTTTCTTGAACTTGTAGTAAATTGGATGGTAAGTGAAACTTTTGAATTTGTATCCTTTTTTTGTGTTTTTCAATGTGGAAATTTATGAAATAAAGTGCACAGATTGTGAGCATAGCTACATAGGCAAAACAAAAGAAATTCACAAATTCGGAGGAAAGAACACTTTAGGAATATTCGGTTTAAGCAGGTGAATGAATCAGCAGTAGCAGCTCACTTTTGGACTAAAAATCATGAAATAAAACCGGAAGTTAAACTGCTGAAACATCTTCACAACGCAATGGAGTTATCCACTTGGAAAAGAATTTTCATATTAAAAAATAAAGAAAACCTAATGAACTTGAGTTTCCTCCTATGGACGAACTCGGCAAGTTCCTACTTCAGTGTACAAATGCCACCACAGAAACATCCGGGTGTCTAGCCATTGTTTCGAGTAACGGCAATTCAGTGAATAACTGAAGATGGGGGAGATTCTCCCGAAAAGCTCTTATTTTTGTGTAAGTATAGTTTAGTGTGAAAAATGAATACCTTAGTTTAGGATATATTAACACTCTATTGTCTACAGCTTCATAAGTACAATATTTATAAACAATAGCTATTTTCCTACAACTGTCTGTGGATAACTAATTCAGTTGAAATTGCCATTACAGTCTGACCACTGCTAAAATTCTTGGAAATTCTTCTCTTCATTCTCATTTTTTTTCTTCCTCCACCTCCTCAAATGTCATCCAATTGAAGTATTTTAGTTCATTCATTACTGTTCCTGGGTGCTGGCACAGTGTATACTGCTCAGATATGAGAATCCCTATTTTACAAAGATGCACTGCAAGACAGTTCATGGTCTGTTTTTAATTGGAAAGTTGCCACCACTTCTTGCTGTTCATTGTATTCATTGTACTGATTACAGGCCTATCTGTGTTGCTTATTTAGCATTATCCAGGGGACATGTATAGAAAATTTATGGATGTGAGCAACCTTTATCACCCTTTTTAATATTGTTTTTCAATTGCAGTTTCAAGCTGATTAAGCTTCTGTTCAAATCATCCAATAAATCAAATTATTCACATTCAAATTAAAAGGAGTCCACTGTAATTTATTCTCAAATTAAGATAGAGGAATTGGTAACTTCCTCTAAAATTTAATTTGAACCTTGACTATGGATTGCTCCATGAATTAAACAGTTAAAGGATATCTGTTCATGAGGAGCTCATGATTTGTTATAGTTTTGTTTTATATGTCCCAAAAACCCAGACCAGTTTTTTGCTTCTGAGAATTTTAGGATTCACGAACTCTACACTTGTTTTCTATTAACTACCTTTGTATGAATGAATTTATTTCTTCCAGTTTCCAATTTACATACAAACATAATGTTTTTAACATAAAAATAGAGTAAACTTTATGCAATTTTCACCTTGTTAAAATCAACATAAACAATTTACATTTCCATATTCTCATTAAATAAATTTACTACTATTAAAACATTTAAATTTCCCACATAATCACCCTCAGTTTATGGAGTTGCATTCTTTCTGTATCTCATTACAATTAACATTAGATTGAGTATGTAATGGGGATGTATATTCACTCCTAGATAGTGCAGCTGTTAGAAGGTCAGCTGCATCAGTGAATGTTTGGCCTCTTAAAGGCACCATTTAGTCAAAAAGAGTCTAATTTGATGGGCCCATATTGGGAGACATTCTTCAAAAATCACACATCCCACATTGCTCATGACAATCCTGCTGCATCGTGTCCACAACTGACTCAACACACTTGCAACAACTGCCCTTCACTCACTGGCTCTGCTACTCTACTGTCTATTGTCAGCAACAAAATTTTCCACCACTTTTGAATACTGACCCTTGTCTTGGTTAATTTTGAATGACCTGTTTGCTGGAAAAACTTGAATAATTCCTACATTATCTGCCATAAATTCCACATCTGTTGGGATCCAACCTGGTTCAACTTACCTAAGCACTTACCTATAGCTAAGAAAGACAAAAATTTCTTATAAAGCACTTTTTATTTTGCAACATCCACTCATGAAGCTAAAGAAATTTTGCTTCTCTTCACAGATTAGTGAATGTCAGAATAATAGTTTCTGATAGATTTCAAAAGGAGTATGTGAGTTTAATATAGCTATGATTAAAATTTTATCACAAATGTGCTATCTGCTCACCCAGGCATGTAAGATATATTGATCAATATATAGCACAGCAGGAAAAAGCAAAGCTGTTAAGAAGTAAGGGACAACAATTATGAGAAAGAAAGGAATATATTTCAATGTTATTTGGTATGAAAAGGCTGGTTTTGTCAGATATCTTTAGTGCAAATTTCTTTAACCAAATTAAGCAAGCTTCTAATGTAATCTAATCTAACCAAAATATTCATTTTTACAAATGTTTTTATCCAACTTAAACCTAACCTAAGGATTAAATTTTAAGATTGTTGTGGATCAGAGTTACATTAGCAGATTTTGTTGTACTTTTATCCACATGTAACATTACTGGGTATTAAATCGATTATTTTGGCAAGTATAAAGTAATGTTTGGCACGTGTTAAGAGTTAAATCCTATTGCTGAACAGTGTTCATTTTTGTACTAACATCTTAGAGGTTGTTATTAGTGAAGGTATCAGATGTTCAATTCTTTTGAATAATCTGTTAGGTTCATTATAAAGTTTAACAAAAAGTTGTTTGCTTATATTAGAGCTTACTTTAAATATAGGAAACCATAATGAACAAAATTGGGAACACAAGTTCTTTGAAAACAATTTTCTGATTAAACATACTAATAGGGATTGGCAATGAAACATTAGCTCCTCCTGCGTTAGAAGTTGACATTACTTGTCATGCAGCATAAGAAATTAGAAATATGCATTACCCATTTCTATAACTGAATGAGTGAAAAATTAAATACTTGCTTCTTTTATAGAATAGCCTATAATGATCATGAATAGATTCCACACTCAGGTTAGAATCTGGATTTTTTTATAGAACGTTCAGACTATCCAAAGATTTAATACATAAAACAAATCATTCATAATTTTCTTAAAAAAAATTGCATGCTTAATGTAAAAGTTCTTAAAAACAACAGATATAAAACAGCATTTATCATGTGCTGCTTAATTATAGTGTGTAGACATAACTTTGCACATGTGATCCCAGCACATTCGTCATATTGCCAAATAGTGTTTTTGTCATCGGTTTCGTAACAGGCAGGTTGACAGTCAGAGTGATAATTTCCAGCAAAGTAATATATGTGCAAACAATTAAATTCTTGCAATTACAATTGCAATACAATGAAAATAAGCATATATTTTATGACAGAAGATGTAGGAAACATGCTGCTACATCCACCCATTTCTGACATCATTTTAAAAAACTGTCATTCACATGCATCAGTTCATCTTCCAAAATTTAGTCAGTTTAAACCTGAAAGCATACAAGGTCTCTGTTGTCTACCATTTGCAGGCAACTGATTGTGATATTGGGTAAATTCCTGTAATTGGATGTTACAGAATATTAATAATAAAGTAATTATAGTATTCTTTACTGATGAAGTATGGTTCCATTTCACATGATAATGCTTTGACACAAAATAGCAGGTATTTCAGTACAGAAAAATCTGATTTTATACACGAAATCCACTTGCATAATGGGAAAATCTGTGTATGATGTGCAATAAATATACAGAGTAATAAGGCCTATATTTTTAGAGAATATCGTAAATGTAGAAAGATAAAGGAATGACATTTGCCTTTTTTCGAACAGCTGACTGATGTTGAATGCTGATTCCAGCAAGACTCTTGTCACTCTGCCTACAGCTAATGAATCATTAAATTTCGTTCAGAAAAATATGTAAGATAGAATAATTAGTGAGGGGAATTATTGGCCTGTGTGGTTCCCTAATCTGACAATATGTGATTTTTATTTATGGGAGAAGTTGAGAAATAAAATGTAGGAAACAAATCCCTACATGTTAGGAGAACTGAAACATAATATCAGGTGAAATTGAGTGAATTTTGGAAGGTGAATTCATGTGTGTAAATGACAGTTTTCTAAAATAAGATGCCAGAAATTTGTGAATGCACATTTCGAGCATTTTCTGTCATAAGGTACTCCTTTGAATGGCACATCTCTTGAATGCAAAATTTTTCTTCTAAATTCTACTTGTTACAGCATGCAGTTCACAAGGTAACCAGCAAGGCTGTGTAGTCACGGCAACAGTTGTATTATATAGCATGCACTATAGACGTGATCTAGTATGTGTGTTCTGTTAGCTATGTGACAGAGTATGCAGTGATATAGTAAGAGTGCAGGTTTGCCTCCCGGCATAAAGCGCCTTTTTTGTTTTTTAATAAATCTTTGTAACATATTATGACAAATTAGTTTCATAATATTGTTTCCCATACACAGCAAGCTTTAATGTTAACATATTATATATGTATTATAATAAATAGTATTTCCTTCAATATTTGTTCTATCTAAATGCAATATGCTACACTCACATTCCTTGCACATGCAAGAATAACAAAAAATGGCTTATGGGCACAAATTCAAGAAGCCTGGGATGTTCTAACCTCTCTTCAATACTATTGTAGAAATCTGATATTATCTATACCCCAAAGATTGAGGGCAGCTATATATGCTGAGGGCTCATACATGGGATTAATTTGTGTTTATTTCTAAGTAATTTCACTTTAGAAGATAACATTTTCTGTTTATTTATTTAGTTATGTGTAAAGAATACATTAGTTTGTGATTATGTTTTGTGTGTGCATACATAATGTCATAAAATTTAAATGATATGTTAAAATATAATATATTAAGGCAACATAACGTTCTACATATACACTTATAAAACCAATAATAAAAAACAACAAAAATGTTATATGGGATTGAACTGAGGAGCTTATTCAGAAGAGCAATGCCTTCTAAATCGCTTGGTCACCACTACTCTACCCTAACATTTTCTTTCCAGATGTTTATGATTGCGACCATTATATTTACAGGCAAAGCATCCATTGCAGTGTGCACTGGCTGCATGCGCTTGTGATTACAACATTTACAAATGTCCCAGAAGTTCTTCACACATACATAGAATCTGGCGATGCCCCATTTATTTGTTAAAGGGTTTACATGCTTATTTTCATTGCAGTTGTAGTTTTAATTGTGAGAACTGGAATCAGTTGCATGGATATTACATTTGCTTGGACTGGAGTTACTGCTGACCTGCCAGCTGCCATGAAATGGGTGATAATAGCATCAGTATTTAATTCCTTACTTTTGCTTCATTTTTTGCTTGTTAGGAAAAACAAACAAGAAATGTACAACTTTAGAATTAAATCAAGCAATATGAACAGTTCTTGAAGCTGGAATTAGCTGTGCCTAAGGGTAGAAGCCCTGAAAACTACATTTTGAGAAAGAAGTTGAAATCTTGCCCTGATGTTCTTCATGAATTGTAATGTCAAGTGAAAAATTGATCATTTTCTATGAATGCAGTGTTGCACATCACATTAAAACAGTTCCTACTTTCTTCCCTTTTCTTAATATAGCATAACTGTCAGTATATATATACTGACAACTATGTGTATATATATATATATATATATATATATACATAGTTGTAATTTTTTGACCAGATTGTGGTCCTCTTGTACAATTACTAAGGTATTTCATCCTACGGCCTATTACATAATAATACAGCAAGAGTGAGACTTAGTCGTCACCTTTGCTTTGATCTAAAATTCGGACTTGTATGTTGTTTGAAAAGCCTGAAGTGCCATCATCTTGTTAATTAATGTTATTGTAAGAATATGTTGACTGTGTAAATAGTGAGGAATTTAAATTATTATATTATTACAGTAGAGTTGTATGACAGGGAAATCCGAAAAAATGAAACAAGGTTAGAAACAAACAAAAGAAAAAAATATATATTCAAAATAATTAATTAACTGTTGCATCATCCAGTGTTTCCTTGTAGAAAACAAAATTGTACTTGCATGTTACACTTGATATAGAGGCCATTGCTATCTTTTTAACAACATAAGCAATTTCTTCATTTTAAGAGGATTGGAATGAATGATGTTACTAAATTTGTGAAAATCTGCATCTGTAAGCTGTGCATAGCATCTTAGACACTTATAAATATTAGAGCCAATCAGAGGAAATTATTGTATAATTATTGTTTTTGAAAAAAAACATATTTTGTCCCTTAGTATTCTCCATTTTATATGGTACAAGCAAGTGTTTGATTTATAATTGTTACAAGAGAGAGAGCCATGAGCTGTGGGAAATACATTATCTTTTTTTAATAGATACACAAAATTCTCTTTATCAGTTTTAAAATATAAATAGTGAAAGTAGCAGTGGTGACAGTAATAAGAGGGTTATTATTTAATCTCTGTATGTTAAAATAACTGCTGGACAAAAAAAGCATAAACTTACATTTTCTGGAAAATTTCAGCGAAATTGAAAATTGATTATTATGTATTGATGTGTGTTTTGTTTACAACATAATATACCTCATTGCATGTTCATTATAACAAATTAATACTTATATAAATAGGTATTAATACCCTATAATCATTTTATTTCTTTCCTTAACATTTAGACTAAACTAATGTCAACATATATATTTTAAATCTTTACTCTTAAAGTGGAGAACTCTGGCATTAGAACAACAACACATTCTTACATATTCACTAAGGCGTGTTACTATCCCTGGCTTGAATAACAGCTTGTATTCTGGCAGGCAACCTTGAAATTTTGTATTTTATTCCTGAGCAATAGCTATTCTAAGTTTATCCTTAATGCGAAAAACTTGTCAATTAATAAGATGTGCAGGCATATCCTACACATACTTTATTGGATTTGGGTTCAAACTTTGTGCAAACCAATCTAAAGTAATGATCCCCATTTCCCAGGGTTCGAATCAAATGTTTGGAGGAGGGTTAAGTTAAGTGCAATATACTAACATAATTACATTTAACCTAATATAAATATTAATAATGATCCAGCATGACTGATGAATAGTTGAAAAGAAAAATGTTTGACTGATATAATCTAAATAATAGAATTTACAGGAGGTAGGGTGTCTGTTGCAGAATGTTATTTACTATATTGCCAACTGCTCGGCGGGAAAAACCTTTAGACATGCTCCATTAATGATCACAAACACTAGTTTTGAATAACATGAATTTTCACAGTGAAATTGTACAATATAGAAAATTCTTTATGAGGAAATCACTCAAATTTCACTAACATTTTTCCACTTACTTGGACATGTTTCAAAGGCAGTTGCCTTCATCATCAGCATGGTTCCATTGTCAGTTTCCCAAAATGGCATTTAGACATTGGTCTGTGGATTTTATAAATTTAGTGATGAGATTACTGTTGGTTGGGAGATTAAAATTAACCAAATTTTCCATAATAAGTGTACTTACGAAGTGTACTTACGAAGCTGTTGACAATGGAGTGGTATATATATATAAACAATGTATACAGTTTTTTTCACACTAACTCCATTCACTTACATAAATTTGGAACATATGTTTCGGGAGCGATCCCTCCCATCTTCAGCCTGTTGACTGTCAACAGGCTGAAGATGGGAGGGATCGCTCCCGAAACATATGTTCCAAATTTATGTAAGTGAATGGAGTTAGTGTGAAAAAAACTGTATACATTGTTTATATTTATATACAAATTTTCCATGTTTATGAATATATTCCCACACTGTTAATTCTATGGGCTTTGAGGAACTTTTTAAAGAGTTTTTCGGTTCCTTTTGAAATTCATGGTTCTTTTGTCAGAAATGGTATGCTATGCTATTGCTTATTTTTACATGTGTTTATATTTTACATAGGCAAAACAAAAAGAAACACTTGAGAAATGTAAAATATAAACACATGGAAAAATCAGCAATGGCATACCATTGGTAGGAACCTTTTTTGATATTTTATGATGTTGTGCTTTTGTATCTTGAATTGATTTGGAGTCCCCCCTCCCCAAAATAAAAATAATTTTTTCCCAAGATCAAGCCTCATACTTGACAATGTTATAGTATCATATTCCCTGAGATAGTATGAGTGTTAAATTTCATGTATATGATTTACTTCACTAGTTACATGGTCCTCTTCAATATCTTCATCATCTAATTGAATTCACTAAAGTAATAACTTTTACTAAAATAATAATTACTCTTCAGCAATAATTCAACAATTTTTTCCTCAGTCAGATAAATATATATATATATCTTGGGTGTCAGTGTAACATAAACATGTTTTAAGTCTCATATACACAGTAAGATAAACTAAAATGGTGTCATTGCATCATCTGATAGAAAAACTTATTTTAGAAAACTAGACAGATGGTAAGATCAAAAGTTATACATTTTAATGTAAAACATCAATAAGTGCATTGCAATGAGTCTGGGAGACTCATATTAGGCATTCCAGAGTTAATAGCCCCATGATTTTGAATTTCTGAATAGTACAAGCATGTAACCCCTCTGGAACTATTGCTGAAAGCCAAGGGTAATGATTTGTTTTCCATTTTTCTGATCTCACTTCATCTATACATCCCCAGATTAAGCTACCACACTTAATCTCACAATTTCCACTATATGCTTCACTGACACTTGTCCCCACCACTGCTGGAATTTTTATCTGTTGAGCAGAAGATTAGACCTATTGCTTGATGCTTGAGACTGTGATGGGCGCACATCATTTGTTTCTGTTACTTTAGGCATTTTTATTACAAATTATCCATGCCAGCCATAACAACATCCACTTCCCTTAAAAGATACACTCAACTGACTACCACAGAATGCCAATCGCTACTACTACGTTCATTGTCATAGCATACTTTCAATTATATTATTGTAAGCTTAAAAGAAATCTTACATAAAATAAAACAGTATTTCCACTATCTTGTTTCTGTTGCACATCTAATGTTTTTAGATGATTTATACTGCTGTAATGCATTGTGCAGATGATTCATTTGCAGAAATGAGGGGGGATATTTCTCTGGCAAGGAAGGAATTCATTTGACAAGAGTGGGAAATTGCCCCATTCCTCGTGTTAATTTGAACCCTGCCATTTCCTTCAGAAAATGTACCACACAATGAGCAATGTAGAGTCAGCATTATCACACATTAGAATAAAGTTCTTGCCAATGAGATGAGCAGGGGATAAGAAGAACTCCTGAACATAGTAGATGCCATTTAACCTCCATTTTCAATGAACACAAGGTCATTACATGCATCTAAGCTAACACCGCCCCTGAACCTACTCCAAATGGCATCCTTGGTGAAAAGGTGCTGGCATCATAATGCCACCCAGAACTTCTCCACCCCCTTTCACCTCTCTCTGGAGACCTTAGGTTGAATTGGGATATATTTTTGGAAAAAACTTGGCTCCACTGCTTAATTGTTCAATCCATGTGATCTTTTGGAAATTAAAGATAGTCTTTTTGGTGCTGTCAAGTTAATTCTGGTCCTGTGGCAGGCTTCCTTCAGTTCAAATGTGCTTCTTTGAGTCTTCTTTTGCATATCCATTTGCAAATGTTTAGTTACATATCTGTTTCAGGTGGTTTGTAGCCTCAACTGCTATTAAATGACGATCTTTCAAAACTTCCAAAATTTCCAGCCGATGTACACCTAGGGTGCCCTGATCCCTGAAGTCTGTCATAAGTATTGTTTTTCTGAAACCATATATCACAGCTCGTAGAACATTTGTGGGTATTGTTTCTAACATCCCTGCTACATAATGATAGCTGCATCATTGATCGTCAATTGACACAATAGCTTTTGTGCACTCAGCAGGACTCAACAGCATCTTTTACAGTGCCTAACCTCTCGAACCAAATACTGGTGAAAAACCACTGTATGTGATCCAGAATGTTTTGTTTAAAATCACAATAATAGTGGTTTGGCAGATGTGTGCAGATTTAAAAAACTTCACAGGGGCACCATAACAATTTTACAAAGTAAACAAAATACAAATGATGGTAGCTAAGATTTGAAAGTTTCCATATTCTGGTTCATAAAAAAAGCATGAACAAGAATAAATAAACTTCAGTAGTAAGTTTAAATGCAGAGTATACAACACATTTCAACAACAATATTTTCTGTTAGGTTATGCTTTTTTTGCTTGGCAGTGTGTATTTGAAACTTTAGCATACAATTGCAATTATAACTTGCTTTAGTATTTTACTCAACTCGCTAGATGAGCATACACTAATTGCTCAAAAGTATTTTAATGCCTCTAATTTTCAGGATTTATTGGAAAAACACATTCAATAAAATCTTAATATATATTAATGAAAGAAATATTTAAAGGAAATAAACAATACATTCTAAATTTTGCTTCTTCAAAGTAACCTCTCCTTGCTTTGATTATTGCTTTGGATCCTCTGGGTATTCTATATATCAAGTTTGTCAGTGTTGTCAGATTTTAAAGTTTAAAGCAGGATGCTTTAAAATTTAAAAGTAAAATATAATTAAGCCTATTCACCTTTAAATGAATGACATTTCCACCTGCACCGCTACTAAAGATAATGATGCTACTTCTCCTGGTCCTGTGAACTGTATTTTGCATATCCACATATTTGAGTTAAAAATGATGATTTTTCAAAAGGAAGTCAAAAAAATCTACACACTTATGGTTACTGAAATTATGTTTTACTTAATCATAGCTTTCAGATTGTCAATGTTCATGTGATTTCACTCTTTTGTCCAAACTGCACTCACAAGGGATATAGCTGGTTGGCGATATGAATGTCGCGTGATTATGAAGTCAATAGAGGTAATTTAAAAACAAATTATGACATTCATTTAAATGTATTATGTTTTCTTTAGTTATGCACATTACAAATATTCAGGATGTTTAAAAAATTATGGTAAAAATCACACTAAAAGAAGAAAAAAGTTCCAGTAATCATAGGTCCACAAATTAAACGTTTATGAGATAATGGTATTAAAAATTTTGGTTGGGGCTGCCACTGAACAAAGCACCTGGATACTGTAAATTAGCAAAATTCATTCTTCATAAGCATGCCACATTCTCCCCCTACCCTTCCCCTCATTGCTTAAGCCTTAGTAATAAACAAAACCCAATCAATTGATCAATGGTTGCCATATGTATTGCAAATAAAGGTCATGCATCTCGTGAATTTATGAAAAAATTTGTAAACATGGAAAGAAAATACAATGATATAGAATATGCCGGAATGCACTTCATGTATGGCAATGTAATGGTGGTTAGACAGAGAACCTGTACCATGGCTTGCCATATCATCAGATTTAAATCCTTTGGATTTTTATGTATGGGATTATGCAAAAAGCCTGATTTATACAATGGACATCACCACACCTGAAGAATTGTAAATGCCTTCCAACAAATGAATAATGATCCGGAATTGCCCAAGCTCATTTGCAGAGAAGATTAGAGTTGCATTCAAGGCATAGTCAGCATTTTGAACACTGCTATAAAAGTCTTCACTTGATGTTCATCAGTACAGTAAATTAGCACAAACTTCACTGTTGTTCAAACAAATTTTTTTGTGCATGTTCAATCACATTTCTGTGCTGTTGAAGTCAAAGTTATGGATTTTACTGTCTCTTTATGATAAATGAAATAAAATTGTCACAACTTTTGTTGGAATCGGTCCCACATAGTCATTAATCATGCGCTTCATTAGCGGTCTCAACCAACAAAATTAATGCCATTATCTTGTAAATAGATAGTTTGTGGACCCATGTTTACTGGAACTTTTTGGCTGCTTTTAGCTTATATTTCTCACTGGTAAATTTTTACCATCATTTTTTAAACATCGTGTATAATATGTTAAAATATTTTATATGAACACTTATTGTGGTATGTTTTTACATTTATTAAGTTCCCTGCTACTTCTTGTTCATGAACTTGCATCACTGAATGGATGCAACTTAATGCAGCAATAATAAAAAATACTATAGAAATACCTGGTTTCAAGTTAACTCATTAAGTCATAAAGCAAAACGTGAAATAGAAAGAACAAGACTAATAATCTTACTAATATAGGTCACGTGAGACATCTAGGTGAGACATGGGACAAAGGTTTCAAATTTGGGACATCTGGGATATCTACTCCATAGTTTATTCTTTCTGCCTGCCCAACCAAATGATCCCAAAGAAGTTCAGTGGGGTTACATTCAGAATTTTAAAAGAGGCCATGCCATGTTCTTCAATTCTTTCCTCTTTTAATCTCTGAACTTTCTCCATATTTCAGTATATGGAATGAGATACGCATCAAGGTGTCAGGTGTTGTCCTTTCACAGATTGGACAAATTTGTGCCAAGTAGTTCAGACTTTGATTCGTCAGTAAATAACACTCCAATTTTCATCTGTTCTTCTTATTGGCAGCCCTCAGTAATGATTTCTTTGCTGTAATACACCCTCTAAGATTTGTTTCTTGAATACGTCTCTTTACTGTTGAGATGCTCACACCTAAATATGGTTTAGTTTGGAAGGAAAGTAAAGCCAAGGGTCCCATGTCATAAATTTACAGCACGTAAAAAACCTCAAACCTGAAAGAAGAGATTGCTGAGCAAAATTTATCAGCTGTTTCATGTTCTAAATTGAATGGGATGCTAATGACCAGAGATGTTTAAGAGTCTCCATAAATAAACTAAATAAATAGATATGCTCACATGTTCATCCCCCAACTGGTTAATGTCTGCTGTTCTGAAGTGATAATATTTACTACTGAAAACTAAAATAACTATTTTCATTCTCAAAGTTACCTAAGGCCTCCCCTTGCAATAATGATTCTTGTTACTTTAAGCAGCTACATATGTTTTTATATAAAGTATGATGGATATTTCCCAATTAAACATGTTCTTGTTATCTATATGATCCACTTTGTAATCTATTGCAGCACATTTTTCTTTCTTTATACATTCCATCATTTATACGATAGTACTCATCAGAATGCCAATCATATCTTCCTATGAGAAAGTAACCTCTTCTCACAGCCTAAGCCTATTTAGTTGGTCTGGCCTATGTGATGCCATCTACTGCAGGATTATAGTCAAACTGTACAAAACCAACTTTTGGGAGAGGTTTCCTTATAAGGAACATCAATGTTTCGTCTTAAGATCTTTCATCATAGAAAGGTAGCAAAATGTATTGGATAAAAGTTTTTATGAATTTGTATATTAAATTTATATTTGGCTTTTATTGATCCATACTACTTATTATCTAAGGAAGTCAAAGGCGTTCAAAAACTTTTGAGTGATAGTGTGACTTATATGGTCTGAATAAGAGTAGGTAAAAAATATCTAGTTTCTTAATAATCTCTTGTGAGTCAAACTATTTGGGAGAAAAAAAAAGGCATTTCCTAGCTTTGCTTACTCAAGAGTTAATCAGGACATGTTTTGTGGACCTTCATCTGAGGATGTAAACTTTTTTTTCTTTCAGATAGTCCTAGTCACAAGAGATTATTGATGTGTACTTTACTATATTAATTTCTAAATTTAATTAATGTTGAAAATATAATTTCTTGTTTAATGCAACTCAACATTTTTGTGAGAAAGGTAAAAATGAGAAATGAATTGCTTCTAATGGATTCCATTAGGCATGACCTAGTTCCATGTTTAACTTTGTGGTTATCTCTTTTTCTCAAAAATTGTTTGAACATTATAATAAATACCACAGCTTTCAAGCCATTAATTTTAACTCATTTTCTATAGTAATTGGGTTGATTACATCATTTTTGTATATGACCTTGTTCCTGTACTATAAAATTTGCTATATTGTAACTTTTGCTCTTGCATTAAATAATTTTAAAAATTGCATATTATGTTGAAAGTCACCCCAAATGCATTTTAGAATTTGTAAGGCCCCTTCTTGTTAACAGAAATTATGTTTTTTATTATGTTATACATTTAAGGATTTTTTTAAAATAATTACATTTGGTGTATATTTCATCATTGCAGGATTATTCTTTGAGTCTTTGGAAGAATTTGTAAAAGTACTGCAGCTTATAAAAATTTTTGAAGCTAAAGAAAAAATAACTTGATAAATTTCACCCACTGTAAAAATTTAAAGCTTAGTAACAGCAGACAAAAAAAAAAAAAAAAAAAAAAAGGAGTGATTAAATTCAGCACATTATTAATGTATTTTGCATTAGAACCAAAGTATAATTATAATTTTGCTAATTATTTAATTGAACACCATAAATATGAAAGTATTGCGCTGATTGCGCTGATTGGAAGAATTTGTAAAAGTACTGCAGCTTATAAAAATTTTTGAAGCTAAAGAAAAAATAACTTGATAAATTTCACCCACTGTAAAAATTTAAAGCTTAGTAACAGCAGACAAAAAAAAAAAAAAAAAGGAGTGATTAAATTCAGCACATTATTAATGTATTTTGCATTAGAACCAAAGTATAATTATAATTTTGCTAATTATTTAATTGAACACCATAAATATGAAAGTATTGCGCTGATTAAAGGAATTGTGCATCATCTTTGGTGCTTTGACTTAGAAGCATTCTAACATTGTTGCACATCATGTAAAGTTATGATGGTTTTTTTTAGATTGGATGTGATGAATGAGAAGAAAATTAGTTTTAGTGGCTGTGGCATATGCAGCACATTGTATTTCCAACATTCCAAAGATGTGTGTGCATGCATGCTCATGTATGTGTGTATATATATATATATATACACATACATAAACTTAGTAATATTGTATGAATGAAAATGAGGGTTGTGTATAGATAGGTTTTGGATATTACATTTCAATTTGGCAATACCTAGGATGCTGTTGCATTTGCAGATACACAACACACTATATATATATAAACACTCTCCCTGTCACCAGTCCCTTTCCTCTGTTTTCATTCTCTGCAGCATTATACTTTGCCTTCCTGGACTTGCCATTTTGGCTTTACACACATACTTAGAATATATATGTACATACTATGCAATTCAATAAGTTAAATAATTATTATAGTGTAATGTAAATAACATGACTTTTATTTGAGATTGTGCTCTGTTTAGTAATTTATGTATTTTTTGCTCTTTAAACACTGTCGACACTCATTTGTAAAGCTACACATCTTGTTTGTCTGTGATTGCAATTTTGCCTGATTATTTTTTTTAACTTAAATTTGTAGGATTACAAATAATAAATTTTAGTCTTGTTATTAAAATTTATCAGGCTTTATTTATTCATCTTGTAAATAAACATGTCTTGTTGCAGTGAATAACAAGCAAGTTGGTCATATATGAAATGTTGGATTTGACTACTAATTGTTACTTTCCAATGCCATACCCTAATTCAGTCACAGCCTGTCCATTGCCACAACCTAGTTCTGTATACTATACAGCATTAGTTAAAAATCTCACATCACCTAAATAACTTTTGAATTATGTGGTTCTCAGTGATATGAAACTTGGTGTGTGAATAGTCATACTGAGAACTCAAAATTGATATTAACAACTTTTTTCTACTCCTGGCTTAACTGGAAACAACTATAACACTAATTTTACATGGATATACCCGGTGTATTTTTACATTTTAGAATAATGCTCATTAACAGCTTTTCAAAATTATCCACACCTAGCTACTTCTGTACAAATTTATCAATGGTAAATCAAGGAAGCAAATAAATAAATGCTGCTTCCTTAACAAAAACAAATTATTGAAATTACTAAAGGCACCCCAAATGCCATTGAACTGGGAAGAGTTGGCACGAATGGTAGTTAAACATATATTGAAATATTTGTATACGATAGAATCCAGAGAAGAAGGAGACTTAGTTAAAGATTGTTTATGGAAACAAGAGAAAGTAAAAGAAAAAGAAATTGGTAGCTCAAATAAAGAGAATAATTCAAGAGGTTGGAATAGGTAATTTGAATGAACAGCAGATAATCAATAGACAAGGATTATAGAATAAAGCAAAACAAGATATAGATGATACTGATATTTAAAAGCAATATGGAGTAGCTAAAAGTACTTTGAAATGTTACAGAAAATTTAAGAAAGAATGGGGGCAGAAAAAATATATAGATGTTTGTAACAAAAAGGGAAGGGAGTGAGTTTCTTGGGGTAGAGCAGGTATATTAGGATTAAGTGAATTAAAAGTAAAAAAAAGTCCATTATGTGGAGAAATACAGAGGGGTTGTCATTGTATAGTTGAATGTTCAGAAACCAAAATGTGGAAAAAAGTATGCAATGGGACAATTTACAGATAGCAATTTTGGTATTAAACATATTTGGAATTGGCAATAAAAATCTTTT
Organism: Metallyticus violacea; assembly: GCA_030762175.1. Taxonomy (NCBI): domain Eukaryota; kingdom Metazoa; phylum Arthropoda; class Insecta; order Mantodea; family Metallyticidae; genus Metallyticus; species Metallyticus violacea. The sequence goes on along the minus strand of CM060839.1, from coordinate 19,703,210 downwards.
GGGAAATTTTGGTAATTATATAGGGAAGATAAGAGAGAAATGGTGGAAGAAAGTGATTAAAATAAAGGAAGATTATATCTATGGAATAATGTAGGAACTGAAATATTGGTAGAAAGAATACAAAAAAATATATAGTTAAAGGAAAGTAGGATCAATTACATATATACCAGGGTGTTAATTGTATAAAATCCTAAAATAAGAATACTCTTAAGAACAGATGTACCAATTGTAAAAGTTAATGTAAAGGAAATATGTAGAAATAAAGCATTCGTTCATTTAACAAAAACAGAACAAAGCTAACTTAGTAGTAAATTTTGTGTTCAAACTGGTAGCCCTCAGCTGCTTGACAATGCACCAGTCAATCAAGAAACCATTTAAAGAATGACTTAACCAGGCTTTGGAATACCGCCACAGGTGGCCAAAGTCGTTAAGGTGCAGACTTGTGAGCTGGAGGCCTGGGGTTTGAATTCCGCCAGGACTGTCCTCCCTGACTGAGGTTTTTCCAGGTTTTCCTCAATCCTCATAAATGGCAAATGCCAGAGAGGTCCCCTAAACTTAGGCCTGGAATGTTTCCTTCCTTTAAAAAAAAATCCTTTCCCAGTTTATCATTTCATCTCATGTATCATCAGTGTGCACCGCATGTGGTGCCTCAGCAGTAAAAATGGGCATTATGAACTATTCCAAAAAAAGAAAAAGGCTTTGGAATGTCTTGCAACCATTGTATTATTCCATTACTCTAATTCTTCTAAATTGTTCGGTCTTTCTTGATATACTACTGACTTCAAATAGCCCCACAAAAAGAAATCCAAAGAAATATGGGCATCTTCTGCCAATTCATTGTTGTGGAAAAAGGGCTGACAAACATTCTATCCATAGTGAGCTGGAACTCCATCTTGTTGGAAATACATGTCGCTGACTGGATGTGAAAACAAATTTGCAATAGCTGGTATTAAATGATTTCAAAGAAAATCCAATTATCTACTAGCCTTTCTCTAAAGAAGAAAGGACCAATAAATTGATCAATAATATACCAACACAAACATTAAGTTTTTATGGATACTGCATGTGGTTTTCTTCCATCCATTTGGGTTTACATCTGACTAGTATCGGCAGTTGTATATGTTGACAAATCCATTCAGGCAGAATGTGGCTTCATCTGAGAATACAATTTGCATAAGAAAAAGTGAATTGTTATGTGGGTACTTTTTGAAAAGCTTTTAATGAGTATTATTTGAAAATTTAAAAATATATTGGGTATTCCATTTAAAACAAGAAAGAAGTTGCTAATATCATTTTTGAGTTCTCAGTATATGGCTATCCCCAACAGCAAGTTTCATATAACTGAACCACATGAAAAAGTTATTTAGGTGGTGCAGGACTTTTTATTTAACTACCCATATATGTGGTTATAGAGATGTCAAGCAACAACTCTGATGCTCTTGTAATACTGGACAGAAGTCTCAGCGCAATCTGCTGTCATTACCCTGGAATGAATGAACAGTGTTTAATACCCATTTTTGCTACAGAAGCACCACAGGTGATGGACACTGATGATACATGAGGCGAAATGATATATTGGGAAAGGATTTATTTTTAAGGAAAGAATCATTTCAGGAGTAAGACCTCCCTGGCATTTGCCATTTGTGAGGACTGAGGAAAATTTTTGGAAAAAACCTCAGTCAGGGAGGATGGTCCTGGCAGGATTTGAACTCCTAACCTCCCGCGCACGAGTCTGTACCTTGCCAACCTCATACACCATTGGCATATTACCTTGGATATATTGAGATTAAATCCCTTGGACATAAGCTGGGGTCATGCCCTAAACTACATTTTTACATTAACTCAAGACTTCAACTTGAAGCTGGGCATCTTCACTGAAATCCATAGGATGGAAAGTGTACATACAAAGAGGTACAGTCACCATATAAAGTACCTAGGGAAGTTGTTGCAGTTCTTTTTAACTTTTGTGCTTTCCTGGGGAGCATATACCATTTCATAACTACTGTCAGGAAGATATATACGAGTACAAAAAAATTTGCCTTCCTTTCACCATAAGTATTTCTGCCTTTAGTAAAAGTGCATTAGCTATATGTTACACACTATTTTTCACTCATTTTACAGAAAAAAATCAATCATATAAAGCGCACTAAAGGTTTCAGATTCTGAAAGTTACCTGAATGAGTGTTTTAGAAATTTTCCTTAACCTTGAGTAAATCAATCAGTAAATCAGCCGTCTACTTCCAGCTCATTTTTGCCACATATCTTGAAATTTAGGAAGTTGCAGGCAGTTAAATTCTCATACCAAAATAAATATATGTAAAGTAGTAAAATAACAATTCATTTTAAAGGCCATCTGTATTTGTGTACTTGATCTGTATATAATAGTATCTTGTATTATAATTCTAGCTCTGTGAGTGAAGTATGCTATGCCATGGGTAATTCATTTCATACCATCACTCCTTTACTGCTTTTTGCAGTTATTCATATTAATGAAGGACTGCAAAAATATTCAATTTATAATCCCCCAACTTCATATATAACTGTGCTATGCCTTCTTGCTGACCACAGGGACAACTTAAAATCAGTGCAGTTAATTTCCTTAGTGTAAATATTGATAAGTTCAGTTGGCAAATGCACACTGACAGAATGTAAATCAAGCTGAATAGCTGTATTTTTCTCCTAATACAACTATCATAAATTATTTCATTTAGTACACTCTTAACAGTTTACTTTTCTTTATTACATTCCCAAATTAAATACTATGTAATGGTTTGAGGCACTGTCTCAAGACAGAATTTGAATAAAAATTTTCTCATTACAAAAAAGGGCAGTAAGAGCAACAAACCAGACTGTTAAAACTCTGTGGATTACCTGGGAAACCTTATAATCATATATTTGCAACACTTATTTTAAGTACCTTAGGTATTTGTTGGATTTTATATTTTATGATACAATCTTTGTTGACTTTATTTGTCTGGTAAAGAATTATAAATATGCTGTTTTGTCCACATTAGGAATTAAATTATGCACATATATGTAATTTTCTACTTCAATACTAAGAACATTTCATAATAAATCACTCCTGAATTAGGGCTTATCTGGCATAAAATTGGTGATATCATCAGCATATACGGTAGAGTCAATACTTTTTACTTTGCAGTATTACAGGTTGATCATTTATATTAAGTAAAAACAAAAATGGGCTGAGAAATTTCCCCTGATATTTGGTGGATTGCAATGTAGATGACATATTATATAATTACCTAATTGGGTTTTGCTCTTGCTTAAGTAACTGTAAACATGAGCCTGATACTTTTTCTGATACCATAGTTATATATTTTAACTGGTAGAATATTGTATTCAACACAAAGGCTTTACTTAAATCAGCCAAGAACCCAATGTTTTTTTCTTTTTTTTTCTCTCTTATTTCATTGTTAATACTGTCAATTACCATGCTAAGAGTTTTATTAATTGCATCTTTTGTTAACTTTTGTTTTTTAAAACTATATTGGATGGGAGTTAGAAGTTCAAATGGGTATTTAAATGTACTTGCAAATTTGATTAATTAACTTAAAAACAAGTTAACAATTTTTGCAAAAGAGGAGCTAATTATTGTGATTGGTCTATAATTGGATGGGTCAGTTTTATCAGGTGCATATCCTTGAGAATTGCTCTCCATGGGACCTAAAGAACAAGACCAACAATAAACAATAGGTGCTTATAAGACAAAAAAGTTATGTCCGGTTTAGGTCTTACTGGAAATAATTGGCCAACATAAGCTAGAAATGAGAGTTGATGTTGATGTAACCTAAAACGTACGAACAAACTACGAAGCTTATGGAAGTGTGCGATTTGTTTGCTTGTCCATACAGCAAGCTAAATTCTCGGAGCTACTAGAGCTGCATTCCCGAGCGGTAGCGGAGTCACTTCACGTTACCCGCAGGGCTCTAAGCACGAAACAGCTGCTCATAAGGACCAAGTGTCCGAGATATCTTTACAAGTGCTCTAGCGGCTAGCCAGAAGCGAGCGAAAGTGGAGAGAGCCGAACATAGTGTGCTATTAGCTAGATAATGCTAGATAATGGCCATTGAAGAACTCGCAGTAGTTCGAAATATAGCAGTTTCAAGTGTGACTCTTTCTCTGTGTTTTATCTTTATCTACTTTTATTATTAGTGTTATTTTGTTATATATATATGAATTAATTGCTAGTTCCAACGCGCGGTAAAACATGAAAATCTGCGTTTTATAATAAGGAACAACATATTGCAGCGCAAATGCTACGAAGGACATCGCATAGGTTATATTACGTTTAATAATAATAAAAAAAAAATACAACAATTATACACTGTTACATGCAGCCACGCCAACAGAGAAAAATGTGCATTCCCACTATTCTGCCAAAACATTTATGCACTGTTATAAACGGCAACCCCAATAGAGAAAAATATGCATTCTCACTATTCAATTATCTTCCGTTCGGGACATTTATACACTGTTGCAAGTGGCCACGCCAACAGAGAAAAATATGCATTTCCACTCGTCACCTGTTCGGGATTGAGGAATTCGGCTCTATCCGCTGTCCTTCGAGAATTTTACTTGCTGTATGGGTAAGTTATTTATTTCGGTTGGTAGCTCTGATTGGAAGTGTGCGTATGTGAATGTATCTATGAAGTTAGTTGAAGCGAACGGAATAATTTAAGATGTCTAGCACAGATTTTTACATAAGATATTACGTAGGACATAAAGGAAAATTTGGGCATGAATTTTTAGAATTCGAATTTCGTCCAGATGGCAAATTACGATATGCGAACAACTCAAATTACAAGAACGACACTATGATTCGTAAAGAAGCTTACGTTCACAATTGTGTGATGGAAGAACTGAAACGAATTATCCACGATTCAGAAATAATGCAAGAAGATGATTCCTTATGGCCTCAACCAGATCGTGTTGGACGTCAGGAGCTGGAGATAGTAATTGGTGATGAACACATATCCTTCACTACATCAAAAACCGGTTCCCTGGTGGATGTTAATCAGTCAAGAGATCCCGAAGGGCTACGGTGTTTCTATTACCTTGTACAAGATTTAAAATGTTTGGTGTTCTCCCTTATTGGACTGCACTTCAAGATTAAACCCATCTAAGCTGCTAACTTTCTCACGGACAATCTAACCTCAAACTGGCTACGGAATGTAGTGAACTCGGCACTGCAGATCCAAATGTATAATTTATATCATTTCCAGTAATGTGTACCGTTTGGCATTTCACTGCTTTTAGTTTGAGGATAGTTTTTTTTAATTTTTTTTAAATTTTTAATGTAAAAGGAAGGTAGCCCATTTATCATAAGTGCAGTAACATCATTAAATACTTTTAAAAAATTATGTCTACTTTTTTATATATATAATTCCTGGACCAAAATACTATGAACAGGGAATAAACAACCATAAGTAATTGTAACATTAATTAAATTTTTAATTTTGGACACAAAAAATAGGGACATGTGAAAATAAATAAATGCACCATGTTTCTACAAATGTTAGTGCTAAAAACATTGAAACTTCAATAAGCATCCCATTTTCAAACTTCCTTTCCGTATATAACAGGCAGTTTTAAACTTAGGTGATATAACAAGAGAGTAGGTGGAAATAGTACAAAAGTAATAAACGGCTGGATCATCCAATTTGTAGGATTCATTTGAGGTTAGGTTTGTATGTGTTTTATACTGACTATTCCATTTTTTCTGATTGCTGTATTTGTTTGGTTTATACTTCTGTTATTCTAGTAAGTTTGAAGTTTCACCCTTAAACCTAAGCTGGGAGGAAATATTTGGTTGTTGTGCGTAGTGTAAAGTTTATATGATTTTATTACTGTCAAACCAGTTATTTAGTGTACTAAAATGGATAAATCTGAGAGGTGACTGATTTTGTGTTCTTTAATAATACTTGTATCATCTACAAAAAGAACTGAATAAACACATTTGTGAGGGGAGATTATTAATATTTAGTAAAAATAATAATGGACCCAAAATAGAATCTTGAAAACTATGCTTTACTACTGACCTTTCTGAGTACATGTTGTAATTTATCTGAAGAATTTGTTATACCTTTTTGCTATCTGTTTGATAAGTGCAATGCAATCCATTGATAAACATTGCCATTAATACCAAAATAGGATCATTTTGATAAGAATATGTTATGATTTACACAGTGTCAAAAGCTTTTGATAGATCTCAGAATATTCCTAATATACTTGTTAAATTTACTATCAAAGATTTGAGAACTTCACTAGTTAATTTGAAAGAGGCATCATTGGTTGACGTGTTTTCCCTAAAACCAAACTGTTCCCATACTAAAATATTTTTATCTAGATGGTGATATATTCTTTTGAGCATTAGTTTTTCAAATACTTTGGAGAAAGCTGTTAATAGTGGTATTGGTTTGTAGTTCAACATTAGTGATTTTTCCTTTCTTATATAATGGAATAACTTTACCTATCTGGAAATATTTCTATTAAAAAGAAGTTATGTAAGTCACGTAGTTAAGGGATTGCTAATATTATCCTTACTGTAAGATCTGAACCTAGAATCTTTGAAACTACAACAGAGTGTCAGTTTATCCATTAGGTCACACTGTAAGTTGGATAGCTCCTCCAGACTAAACTATAACATGATAAATCAGTTAACCAATGTTAAGCCTGAGATTTTAAAGATTTTTATGGCACTAAATCTTAAAAACACTGATGATAAATGTTGAAAATTACCATTTCCTGACTTACAAAGCATGCTGACATTTAAAGCCAAATATTTACCGATATTTTTCTTTGAGTGAATTTATAAAATAAATTTTATCTTTACAATGAAAATGTAATGTTTTAATAAACTTAAATTATACTTCTCATCAGCATTTCAGATAAATTTATTTATAACCATATAACTGATATGTATTTCTTTGGGAACGATAGATTCTATATCTCAAATTTCTTGTTTAAAACCCATGTACAATCTCTGAATGTAAAGTAATTATCTTATTCTGTAGATCCTGAGTTTAGCAAGAGCTGAAGATTATTTATTTGAATTTATTTCTCTTTACATAAACATACAATTTTAAATATTATAATAAGACCTGTCTTTGTCAGTTCCATAATACTAATTGAAAATATGAATAAATACATATACAGTATTTTAATTCTAAACACTTTATCCATCCAACTATTATCCTATATTTGTGAGTTACTTATTTCCTTAGGACTGTATACACACTAACACCCAGATTATTGATGTATAATAATCCTGTTTCTAATGCTAATTTACTCCCATTCCCTCCCCTATTCAATTTATCAATCATTAACTATCTAAGTCACAGCCCTAAATACACTGTAGATCTATAAATTATTATACTTCTAAGGCTACATTTCTTTCTACATTTCCTTCTATCATCCTCTTCTTCATTCTTATCCATTTTTCTCTAACTTTACCTAAATAGTCTCCTATTATTTATATATCCTTCTCTCCTTTTACAGTTAAAATCTTCCTAATAAAAATTTTCCCATTTTTTATTCCAAACATTTTCTCTCCATAATTTTGGTTGATTACATGACAATAAAACCTGTATTGGTTTCTCTGCACATTAAACAATTTCCTATTCCTTTATCATATTCTAATCTTTTTAAATTTATAACTGCAGTTCTAGCACAAACAAAACTTTCTCTACTTGCTTATCACATTGTTCTATATATTTTTCCCTACCCCCTAAAGAATCAAATTGGAGAAAATCGGCAGAGGGGGAGCAAAGAGAAAATGTCATAATACTTAGATGGTAACATAGGTGCCTCATTGAGGACAAAAAGAAGGAAAGAAGAATAAGTAAAGTGTTAATGGATGCAGCTCAAGGATAATAGAACATGTCAAAAAAATTACAATTAGGATGAATCAAGTCCAAAATGTTAATTCATATTGTAGAAGATATGAGTTGTTATGAATTCTTTTAGGGAATTTTTGAAAGATATGAATTTACATTAATTTTCTAATAATTTAATTCTGCTGGGCAGGCCATTGTATATCTGAATTGCAGAGTGGTAGGCACCCTTCTGGAAACCTACTATGAGCCAGCTGGCCTATGCAAATCGTTGTTTTTAGTATTGAGCCATGTACACTGAAATTTGATTAAAAATGCCGAGATTATTTACTACATAACACATTAGGTCATATGTGTGTGTGCTCTTGTAAGGGTAAATATATTTAATTTTTTGAATTGAGGTCTAAAGGATTTTCTTCCCACAGATTATTCTAATAGTCTTCTATGCAAATGGAAAATTTTTTCTCTATAAGAGTTGCAGCAAAAAACAATTCCATGTTTCATTATAGAGTGAAAATATGCAAAATATACCATAAGCAAGGCATCATTTGATAAGAGATAATTGAAAACTCTTACAGCAAAACAGGAGGAAGTAAACTCATTTGTGAGGAATTCACTAGTTTTGTTCCACTTGAACGTTTCGAAGGCTGTTGCCTTCATTAGCAGCATGGTTGCACTGTCAGCTTCCCATTGTGGTATTAACATGTCACTGTGGATTTTATGAACTTTGTGATTAGGTTACTGTTATTTGGAAGATCAAAATTAACTACATTTTCTTGGCTTTCATTTATAAATATATTTTCCCACACAGATAAATCTATAGGTTTTTGAAATTTATTTATATATTTCATACTGCACTTTTTGCAACCGATTTCGTAAATGCCTGACTGTTTTCATGGTGGAATTTTGTCTTTGGTATTGGTTTTTATAAACTGTGTTTGTTCAATGGAGCAAAATAATGTGGGTATCTTTTTTTAATCTTCTAGAATTTTTGGTGTACCCGTGGATGGTATGTAAATTTCATATATATAATATATAATAAAAATAAAGTAACACTATTAACAATGTAACAAATTAACAGTAATAATAGTAGCAAAGGATAAAACACTGAGAAAAAGTCACACTTGAGATCGCTATATTTCGAACTCGTAGAGTCCTATGGCAAGAAAACAAGTGACGAGTCCAAAATATAGCGATCTCAAGTGTGAGTTTTTCTCAGTGTTTTATCCTTTGCTACTATTATAATTACTGTTAATTTATATATATATATTTCTCCTTTGTCACCTTTCAGGGTAGTGATATCTTTTATTTGTTTTTGTTTTTTGGACTTTTCTATTTGCTTTTTGACCAGATCTGTTGTTCAGCCATTTTTCTGTGCTACATCTAGATTTTCGGTACTCCAATTCGTATTCTGTCTTGCTTATCAGGAGGTTTATTAATTTGAATGCGAGACTATTGATTATTGCAAATGAGCGTATGTTTCCTATACATTATACTTACACTTTCCACTTACAAGTGGGGTTTAGTGTAAAAAATTAATACCTAAGTTTAGGATATATTACCACTCCATTGTCAACAGCTTTATAAGTACAATATTTGAGTTTATGTTGTTTTTATATAATTATCTGTATGGATATCTTTTTTTAATATGCCAAGTATCAATACATTGTATTCCATTGTGAATTTAATGGTGTTGTCTTGTAAGTTGAATAGTTTAATTGCATACTCTTTCCATTTTTTATTTACTATTGGAACGACATCATCAACATAACAGTAATGGAAATGGAAAACAACTGGGTTCTTCCCTTCCTGGATATAAAAATGATAAAAAATGATTTTGATCAATTTGTAACTCTAATTCAAATTATTAACATACACCATATTCCTTGCACACATGCAAAAATCTTTTAGAAGAATAATGAAAATTACCATGCATTGCACATAACATGAAAGTTATTAAACAGGTATTTTCCTCTCAATTTTATTGGGTTTTTTTTTCTGTAGATAAGCTTGACAGCTCTCAGAATGAGTAGCTAGATTTTGTCTTTTAAATAAATTTGCTCTTATATGTAATTAATCTTGTTCTCAACGAAACATAAAAGTTTTGGTATTTTTAACATTTATGATAGCAATTAAAAGATCTTTAAACTTTTTAATGTTATTTATTTCCATATGACAGTATAACATAATATGACTTATGTTTCAAATAATGAACATGACACATATGTTCTTGAATTTCAACATACAATATAAACAAATGACACAAAACTACAATATATTGGCAATCTTAATATTTCCTGCTCCTATAGATTGTAAATGAAAGCTCTGAAATAACTGAGACTAATCAAAACATGTCAAAGTATACAATTCATAGTTTACTTAGTGATCTGTATCCATTTTTTCAAACACATAAGAAACTGCTGTATGCTCTGATGTGCCAAGTGCAAAACTTTTAGGTTCATACATTTAATTAATGGAGCTTCATGGAAATGATTTGAAAAAGGTTTCAGTGAACCGAGATATAAAATATAACAAGTTTTATAAATCAAAATTTTCTGCACATAGCAATGTGATTGCACACAACTTTTTAAATGTTTGACTTTGAAAATTCATGTGCTCTGCTCATAGGCAATGTTCTGTAATATAATAGTAATTAATGAGCACTCAATTTCTTTCTCTAAGGTGAACTGTCAATTTTCTGCACACAACAATGTAATTGCACACAGCTCTCTTAAATATTTATTGACTTTGCAAATTCATGTGTTCAGCTCATAGTCAATGTTCTATAACATTATAGCAATTAGCAAGTACTGAATTTCTTTCTTAATGGGAACTGTCAATCCAGTTATGGGTTGCAGAAACCATAAGAACGTGAATACAAGTTAAACTCATTGAGGGAATTGTTGGGTGCAGAAAGTGAAGGATTGAAAGGTGACATGTTTCCCCAGTTAGGACCATATGGTGAAACTGTCAACAATCTACTGGTACGATTAAGCATTCCCATTGCTGCTTCATACAAAACATCATGCAACAATTTCTCAGCTAGAATACATTGTTCACGAGGAAGACGTCGTAACTTGGCAGCAATGTTATGACCAATACTATCAAACTCATCACTCTTTGGAATTATCCTAATAGCATTGCTGGATGCTGGCGTACGGACTCCATCCTGAAAAGTGATATACATTTTTGTACAGATAAATATAGTTTTAACATTTCTAAAATATATAATATAATTGAAGTCAACAAAACAGCCTTTGTCAAAAATTGCGATTTTTCAACTGTAAAATAACCCCCAACGCGTATAAAACTATAATATTCAAATAAAAAAAAAGTCTTAAATTTAATTTTGTGTCAAAACTAATAGAGTTGAGCAATTAATATATTCTTAATTAGCTAGTGAAATGATTTAATACTCTTATGCTCCATTTAACATTGAATTTACAGAACATGTTTCACAGGCTTTTGCCTGCATCATCAGCTGTGAATCGACTGCTGGATTCATTGTTGGTTGGATGAACTTGGTGTAGCTCTTATGAACATTTTATGAACTTTTGAATTAATTTGTCTTGTGTTAGGATCTCGAACTTCATAACCTTATCTTCATATTTTTTTCATAACAAATGTTTTGCATATTCCCAACTCCTAGGGTCTATCTACAAATTTCAATAATTTGACTTCCATTTCTATATCATGTTTATCTCTCCAAAAGTGATATGCAACCACTGATTTATCTTGATTGTACCTGATGTTTCTCCAGTGTTCCTTTAGCCTAATTCCAATGTTTCCCTTTGTTTTGCCAAAATATACTTTGTTGCATTCTGCAACAGTTGATTTGATATATTCCTGGCTTCTTCTCATCAGGTATTCTATCATTATCACCGAGTTGAGCAAATTATTTAGGCTGAATTTGTTCACTGGGAATAAAATAATCCCACACTCTCAATAGTATTTTCTGGAATTTTTTGGTGGCCCAAGGTTGATAAGTAAATTTCTCGTGAATGGTAGTTTCTTTTTTTGCTGTGAATGTTGTAACCTGTTTTAACCTTTTCTCTTGTTTGAATTTCTTCATTTTCATGTCTAAAATTTCTCCTTCTAAATAACTCAACTCAACTCCAGTGATAATGATAAAATACCTGAAGAGAAGAAACCAGGAATATATAAAATCAACTGTTCAGAGTGCAACAAATTATATATTGACAAAACAAAAAGAAGCATTGGAATTAGGCTAAAGGAACACTGGAGAAACATTAGGTACAATCAGATAGATAAATCAGCAGTTGCACATCACTTTTGGAGAGATAAACGTGATATAGAAATGGAAGTCAAATTATTGATAGACCCTTGGAGCTGCGAATATGGGGAAAAAATTTATAAAAAAAAATATAAAGATAAGGTTAAAAACTTTAAGATTCTAACAGGAGACAAATAATCCAAAAGTTCATAAAATGTCTATTAGAGCTACACCAAGTCCATCCAATCCTCAATGAATCCAGCAATCAACTCACACCTGAAGATGCAGGCAAAAGTCTATGAAACGTAATCATGGATTCAAAATTGGCCAGGATCAATGGATTTTTAGAGTGTAAAAATCCTAATTATGGCCTCCTTCAGAAGGGAAGTGGAGCCATTCTCCCATGTTGTAGATTTACAGTAGGTATAAGAACCTCAAGCCTCACAGAAGAGATCTCTGAGCAAAATTTATCAGCCATTACATGTCCTGAATTTAATGGGATGCTCATGACCAGAAATGTTAAAATAGCATACTTATATATAAAGTAACGTAATCCATGAATTTCTGTAATGAAGATATTCTGTCAATCCTACGTTTTTAGTTAATTAGCTTTAATTGACATCCAGAAGATAGCAAAATATGTCTCTATTGTTTCTTAGATGTTGAAAAAACTGTTATGTGTATAAAACGTTAAGTACCCAAGTAATTCAGTGTGGAAAATATTTAATACAAGAAGAGCATATGTCAGATAAGAGTAATTTCGTTGAAAATGATATTGACAAAGGCTATTTTTGTATAACTGATATTTTTTCCAATAGCTATTGTGCTGATAGGGATCATTTTTTGGAGTCTATAGAGCAAAAATGTACCTGCAAGGGCTGTTTTTATATAATCATTCTTTCAATTAATAAAAATGTATAACCTAATGTACTTGGTAAGCAATTTTTAATTCATTATTTTCTAAATCTTATATATTGCATATCAATTCTAGTAAGGGCTTTCATTAGTGCATCATCACTGGAGTGAAAAAGAGATAATAATCAGCAACATAGAAATTTAATGTAGTGTACTGCAATTAAGTTTCAACAAGATATGATGACTAAGAGGCAGTTATATTGTTAGTACATAGTTATATTATGATCTGATTAATCATATCCAAAAAAAGGAGGTTGTAAAGAGTAAATTTATTTATATGATGCTGCTAAAAGGCTCATTTGAAAAGCTTGCTAATAAAGCAAATCAATGTAAAAATATCAGACTCCTGCAGAAATAGTTTTAGAAAATTGCAAATACTAACATTTTCATCATTACATATATATATATATATATGTGTGTGTGTGTGTGTGTGTATCAAATTCTTCTCACCTTAAAAGAAATACATACACACACACACACGACACTAGAAATGAACATAACCATTATCAAGCAATCGTAAATGGGTCATTGTACAACAGGGTCCTAAAAACAATGGGGTACTGTTTTACATTCTACTGCCAAATGATATAAAAAATAAATTTGGCGATACCTTAAACTTAAGAGAATTAAAGAGAGTTAGCAGAGAACTATGGTCTCAAAATGTGAAATAATGTATATATGTAAAATAAGGATTTTAAATGTTTGTTCAGAATGTATTAAAACAAACCTGTTTATATTTTGATTGAAAAACCCTTTCTATTTAAAATGTTTTTTGACATATTTGTTTTGAATTTTATACTTATTCTGATGATGCCACCCATATATGTATATTTTAGGCAAATAAAGAAATGAATATATTTTTTGAAAAATATCAACTACATAATCTCCATCGAGAGTAACACATTTGGTCCAGCAACTAGCCAATTTTTAATACTCGTGAATGAACATTTGTAAAAGACCGCAAAATTTTCACTGCCAAGTTCAATGATATCTTATTTGATGAAAATTTCTTTCTGCCAAGCCAGATTTTTAAATTGGAAAATAACAAGAAATATGTGGCACATACATTACAAATGTTGGTTAGCAGTACATAAGCTGCAGCGAGTTGAAAGCCTTTGTTTTGGAGTAAAAAAATTGGGGATCCTTTTGAATCATTCTCTTAAATACAAGTTGATGTTAAATGCCTGCTACAGATAATGTTTTAATTACTTTTTCTCTCAAATGTTATTAGTTTTGGCTAGCAAACAAGTTCAAAGATTATTATATAAACAATTTGGTAATCTTTATAATATAAAACCCAAACTTTTTTTCAAGATGAATCTGTGCATATACAAGTAATGTATATTCTACAATGGCATGTGTAAATGATATTCAGTTTTGGAAAGCAGTATATTATTTGACTTATTTATTTGCAATAGAGACTGTAGTTTTCAATTTCAAATCAACACAGTAAAATGAGTATAAAATCTTTAGTAGATAAAACATTAAAACACTCCTAATGTTTCACTCTCAACATTTTGTAAACCATTTTTTCACTCTCAAAAATTTTGAGTGAAATCTCAAGAGTGTTTGTTTTAATATTTTAACTCGCTATGCTTTATTCCACAAAAATGTTTTTTTCATTTTAAATGTTTTATCTACTAGAGAGACTGTAGTATTTACCAATCAGAGTTAAACTATTTGGAAATGCTTTTGAAAACACATTTCTAATGAAGTTTCTTAATAAATAGATATGACTTACAAAAAGATTTCCTATAGGGGTGACACTGAAAGTTATAAGAATAAACTGCAATGAAGCAACATATACCACTGCACATGTTCCTATCTTTAGACTGAAGTTTTAACAGGTACATCTGCAAATGTGAAATCCTCATTTTAAGTCATAAGCCAGAACTGATCTAAAGCAAGAGCATTGCCATGAATTTCTAAGTTTTGGTTAGGTAAGAAGGTTTGAAAGATTGTAATATGCATTTGAGGAATTTTGCCCTTCACATGCCACCATTTATTGAGGAGTTGAGGAATTTAGGAGAAGAAAGCAATAAATGAAACAGGAAGATCTTGGGCAGCTTCAACAACAGCAGTGGATGAAAATGTGATGGGAATAGAGCACACTTTGAGAGAATATCATGACATATGCTCATTTAAGGAAATTCTAAATATTAAATCAGCAACAATTAAAAATATTCTGTTCGAAAGAAAGAATCAGATTTAAATAATGTAGATCACAGCCAGGATTGGAAACATGGATCTCTGGTATTCCATACCGATACTCTAAGAAATTGAGATACCATGTTCTCCAAGTATAGAACTATTTAATTTCTCTCATCTAATTCAATATATGCCAGAGACCTACCCAAGGCTTTTCTACCATGAGAGATTTATTCCTTAAGAGGCAACTCATAATGAAATCAGTACTTTAGATTCACACTTCTAATTTGACCACCACTATATAGTTATTTCATACTAGGCTTTTATAGTATATTAGTTGGAAAGGAAGAATTACCATTGAAAAATATGGGTCACAACCGGAAATTAAACCTTGGAACTTCAGCCTCCCATGCCAATGCTCTAATCAATAAAGCTACCCTGCGTTCCTCCATGTAGGGAATCGCTAACCTCTCTCATATAATTCTATATATCCTGGAAACCTCCCTAAGGTTTTCTCTACTATGAGAAATTTATTTCCTTAGAGGTGACTAAAGTTCTTATAGCATTTGAATCACCTTCTAAGGAATAAAACTCTCAAAGTACAGAAAATCTTATGGAAGTCTCTGGGGTATAGAGAATCTGATGATAGAGTTCTGCGTTCCATTCTTGGAGGAGGAGATGGTGGCTCAATTGGTTAGAACATTGGAATGAAAAGCCAAAGTTTTGTAGTTCAAGTCCTGGCCTTGATCCAAATTTTTCAAGTCGGATTCTTCCATTATAGCTAAAGTCTTATATGCCAGTGTGGGTGAAAAACTTTTTGTTGGTGTGCTTTGCACTCACTGGTTCCCCAGAGCCAATGCTGTTAAAACTTTATCAAGCAAAATAAAAAATACTTTTAGTATTTAACAAGTGATGAAAGTTGGGCACACCAATATGATCCACAAGCAAAATCATGATCACGAGGGTCTCCATAGAAGCGATTCTCAACCTCCCCCCCCAAATCAAGAGGTTGAGAAGTGCATCCAATGAGATGATTTTCTCATTCTTCATCTAGTTGCAATGTTGCGACAATTCCAGAATACAGCTACTGCAAGACGGTATATCATGAAGTACCAGCCATAGTTCTTAGTGGTGCTGTGGAAGAAGCAACCATAGACAGGCCTGCATAAACCCTGCTACCCCACACCAATCTCTGCCAATTTGAATTTTTGCAGAACTCAGGAATTATGTTGTTTCCACTAAGTCCATCTTTGGCCACCCTTGGCACTTTTTGCTTCTTTTTATTTCCCTTAAGTGATTATTAATTTAAATCTCTTAAAGGCATAGCAATTGTGCCCAAAGAAGCATGGAGTTCACCATTCACAAAATTGTTTAAGTAAATGGAATATTGTGTAAAAAGTATCTTGGGAACATTTATCAGTTCTCAAGATAATATCAGTTTTTTTTATTTTATTACTTTCATTCCCATGAATTTTAGTGACCTCTCAAACATGTTTTTACTTACCATGGCACTATCAAGCTTACTGATTGTTTTTCGCACCTCTTCACCATGATCCCTTATAGACAAGGGTATTGGTTTAACAGTGGTAGCCACTGGTAGTTGCACTTCAACTGGAGTGGTATGGCATTGTCCTTCATTCTTAGGGGATGAGTCTGAGAGCATTGAAGTATCTCCCAGATGCAGCTCCTTGATATCTTTGGTAGCTTCTCCTCTGGAAGATGAAACTGTTTCATTATCCTCAACAAATGCAAAACTATTATCTCCTCTCTGCAAATTTCTTGAATTCATGTTTTCATCTTTCACAATAATGACATTTTGGGCATTATTAATGCTTCTTTCATTTAATGGAGCAAAAAAAGCTCTTTGGGAGAATTTCTCAGGAAAAGCACCCATATCCTCACATTCAAGGATTACCAGCTTCTGGTTTCCCTTTTTTTCTTCTTCAGACAAGAAGGAGAGTTTTGGCTTCTGGTCTTTCATGGTTGTATTGGAAAATGAAACACAAGCGTTGTGAACTGGTTGTGGTTGTAACTTTCTCTTGCTACTCCTGCGGTAGGATTCAACATTGTTCTGCATTACAGTTGATGAACTCTTAGTGTTACTTGGCATAATTTCTGATCTGAAATGAAAAAAAGTAAATAGCAAATAACTTTTCAGTTTTCCACCATATGTTAAGGAAGTTGAATTGAGGATTTTGGTTTGTGTTCTTAGTCATAATTTTTTTTTTTTGCAATAATTATATTATACCATGAACAGTTAAATTTTCTCTTATTGGCCATAAGTTGTGATAAATCCCATGTAAATACATCACAGTATTCTGAAAGACATCCAGTAATACTTTAATTATGATTAACATAGCACAAAGGTGGTAGCATGCATATTAACACAAAAGTGCAGTTCATAAGTCGTTTCTGATCATTCCAGCACAGCTAGATATAGGATATATTCCACTTAGAAAAAAATAAGGATTATGAAATATTTTTTTCAGAGTTACCACATTAGAAGAGTAATATTAAAGAATGTTTTAAAACACAGGAGAAATGTAAGTAGAAAAATTAATGGTATTTCAAAGTACAGGAAATTTTACAACAGATAGGTTTAGGAAAGGGTGGATAAATAGGGAATTCAAAAGAAATAAATTTAAGATTGGAAGATATTGAACACAAAAAATAATTAGTAGTTTAGGTTAAAAGAGTTCATTGAGACTTTATAGGGGAATAAATATAGAACAATGTGATAGGCAAGTACAGAAGGGTTTGCTTGGGCTAGAGCTAGAGTTATGAATTTAAAAGGGAATAGGAAATTGTTTAATGTGTGGAGAAATCAATACAGATTTTCATCGTTTGTTATAGTTTAATCAAACAAAATTATGGAGAAAAAATGGGAAAATTTTAATCAGGAAGATTTTAATTGCAAAAGGAGATAAGGATATAAAAATGATAGGGAACATTTAGGTAAAGTTAGAGAAAAATGATAAAAGAATGGCAAAGAGGATGATGGAACGAAATGTAAAAGGTGTAACCTTAGAAGTATAATAATTTATGGATTTACAGTGTATTTAGTGAAAGTGAGGGAGAAATGATAAAGGATGGTCAGATAGTTAATGATTGATAAATTGAATAAGAGTAAATTAGTACTAGAAACAGCATTATTATACACCAATAACCTGAGTGTTAGTGTGTATATAGTCCTAAGGAAATAAGTAACTCTCAAGTATAGGATAATAGTTGAATGTAGTATTTAGAATTAAAATATTGTAATAGGGTTGTAATTATATGTATTTATTTTATATTTCAGTTAGTATTATGGAATTGACAAAGACATAGGTCTAATGTAAAGAAAAATAAATTCAAATTCATACTTGTAAGTTTCTGGTTTGGTAGAATAAAAATCTTTCTATTCATTATATTTCAAGAATTGAACCTGTAACATATAGCATATTGAACAAGACTATTAAAAGAAATGCTAGTGACGGTGAATTGCTTTGTGATTCTTTGGTTACTCTTCCTCAGTCTTCAAATGAAAAGTGAATTATTTCTGACATGTCCTTAAGTCATCAGCTTGAACAAAGTGTTGAATGGAGATTAAGTACTAGCAAAAGTGTGAGTGTACGTACAATTGATTATTGTTTGATTGCGATCTGGAAGGCTCTTAGCAAATTATGTGAAATATATTAAAAACTACAATGAAGCTCTACTAAAAAGAAAAAGGTGGAGTGTTCATTTCTATACCTTTCACTAAATTTAGAAAAGCAACTGAAGCATGGGAAAACTCGAAAAACACACTAAAGCCGTTATACTTAAAATGTGTGTATTAAAGGATTAAATACTCCAGTTCATATGCAGATAATTCAACAAAATGAAACTAAAAAAAAAAAATGTTGGATGTAAGAAGCTGTGTTTCCTTAAATTCTAAACGTGTATATATATATATTTTTATAATTTTTTTTAGAAAGGAAGAGATCCACCACCCAATGAATTTTTTTTTTTTTTTTGAGTAGCGTTTAACGCCCATTTTTACTACTGAGGCACCACAGGCGGTGGACACTGATGATACATGAAATGAAATGATATATTGGGAAAGGATTTTTTTTTTAAGGAAGGAAGCGTTCCAGGCCTAAGTTTAGGTACCTCCTCGGCATTTGCCAGTTATGAAGACCGAGGAAAACCTGGAAAAAACCCCAGTCAGGGAGGACGGTCCTGGCGGGATTCGAACCGCAGACCTCCAGCGCACGAATGCCTTAACGACCTCGGCCACCCGTGGCGGTCCCAATGAAATATGAACTTCTAATTCGTAAGATAGCACTAAAAAGACATTAACATTGAAAAGTAAAAGGTTCACATGTTAGCAAATATACTGCTTCAGAATTATTAAATTGAATTATTGAAGTTCTAGACAAGACAAGATGAAAATACCGCCACGAGTGACCAAAGTCATTAAAGTGCGGACTCGTGAGGGGAGATTTGGGGTTCTAATTCTGCCAGGACCGTCCTCCCTGACGGGTTTCTCCAGGTTTTCCTGTCCTCATAAATGGCAAACGCCAGGAGGTAAGGCTTGGAACGTTTCCTTCCTAAAACATCCTTTTCCAGTTTATCATTTCATCTCTTGTATCACCGCCTGTGGTGCCTCAGTAGTAAAAACGGGCGTTAAACACTACTCAAAAAAAAAAAAAAAATCTCTTGTATCATCAGTGCCCACCTCCTGTGGTGCCTCAGTAGTAAAAACGGGCGTTAAACACCATTAAAAAAAAGATGAAAATTATTCTCTATGATAAATACTTTCCCCAATGGTAGACGAATGTACAAATGTTTGTAACCCAAGTGAACCCCCCCCCCCCGGGCCAAAAAAAATCTTGCGAAAATCTGGTAACATGCTATTTCGATGGTGCTGCTTATTTTAGTGGTTCTGTTACTGGGGTTCGCGCTCAGTTACCAAATGTACGATTGCTTCTCCTAAATGAGAAGGCATATTGTATGAAAAAGTCAGGGTTTTAGAACGAACAATGTTTAAAAAAAAAAAAAAACTGTTCGCATCCGCTGGCTGAGAACGTATTACACAGATCACTCCTGTGCTACAAATATACAGAAGAACGGTGCGGAAACATTACATATCGTCTCAAGCTTAAAAGAAGAAAAAAATTGTGACATTGCGACTAAATAATAATAGAGGTGCCTAGATTTCTAAATTTCCCCGCGGGTACTCATGAAAAGTTGTTAAATGCGCATGGGATATACTGTACTTAAATAATTTAAGTGTTTTTCACTAGTAGTTTATAACGGTAAATAACTTCTTGACACAATCTTAATAATCAAGGTTTGCTTCATACTTTAATATATTTACATCTGCGTATGCAGATGGATCCTTTCATGTGATTTGTCACAAATATAAAAGTTGGTACGATATTACCACACGTTGTCCACAGCATACTGGACCTTCTGCAGCTTGTATTGCCTGCATGTCAAATGTGCGTGTCTTCTTTGATATTGTCGCCTATTGTAACAATGCCAAACGATATAAACCAAGCTGTAATATGAACTTTTCACTCGATGTAATGCGATCTTTTAACTGAATCGGGGGGGGGGGACATTACAATATACAGGCAATTGCCCCGGCGATGAGCTCCTCGGGGTCATATGCCCTCTTATTATTTACTGAAAAATAGCTCATTTTCCATAACTGCCACTTAAATCTGCTTGCATATAAAATTCAATCCTCCAGTCATTTTTCTGTACTCACACATCAGTCACTCTTGAAATGAACTCTTGGTGTTTCACTAAAAATGTTTTACCGTCCCATTCCAAAAATGGGCGTTAAACACATCCCCCCCCCCTCTCTCTCTCTAATCTTTTGTAAGATACCGCGCCATTCCTTATAGAGAAACAGTTACAAACGAAGTTACCAACTTACCATAGGATCCGCGTTCCCGGTAAACTAAAATACAATTGTAGGAATTTAAAAACGAGTTGTAAAAATAATCAGTGCAATTTTCTGTTACAATAAATGTTAATGTTTTAATTCAACTTATTCATTTATTACTCAGAAGGCACGAGGGTTTGTTGAGTAAATCGTTGCAGTCAAATCAAGAATTTTTGTTCGCGATTGAGATATTCGAATTAGGCGCGAAATGAATGCTCATGAAACATTGATAAACTTTAACGCAGCTATGGCTAAGCTCTAAATATGCTCGGCGATATTATCCACGATTCCGCGAAATTAACTGTTTGTGGCGTCTTATTTTGCATTATTCTGCTTCACTCTGTTAGGTGTGGGTGCGAAAGAAACAAATGCTTTATCTGCATTTTACTTTGTGTTGATGGTAATTATCTTCATGAATTTTTGTGGAAAAATGCATTCGTTCATACTAACATATTTCAAGTATCTACATTGTCAACTAAATTCTTATCTAGATAAAACATTTTAAATTTCCTTTTGGTTTGAAAGAAGTCTATAAAAATTACGGCCATCATTCCATTTAGCAAGCTACCATCCTGCAACAACCGCTCATCACCAAGGACACCAGCTATCGCCTGATAAATCACAAAAGAGCAATGAACCCATGCGATTCACAATTTATCCATCTCCAGTTTATGTATTTTAATAAGGGTTTGCAGCTATAGACTGCTATTGCGGCATCAAGGTTGTTTTATTAAATGGTGCTCGCTTATTAATTCTGCTTCAATGCACTTCCGGTATATAATGAAAATAGCTCGTAGGTATATGCAAATGGTTCTCTATATGCGATTCGCGTTTCCTTAGTGGCAGCTCAGAATTAAAAAAACGACCTGTTTAACATTACCCAGCCTGTGTTATACATTTGAACACACTTCTATATTTTCCTCGTTTGTAGCAATTTTAGTTTTTTATTCAATTAGCAAATTTCGTACATGTTTGCACCGCAAAAAAATCACCAGTGCGGGGAGCCACAGCTTCCTAATGCGCAAGCGTCACAAGGTTTTTCAGAGTGCATACAAGACAGGCACAAATAAGGGACCAAATTATGTTAACACTAAAATTCTGTGGTATCACAATTTTTATACACTAATTTTTATCACTGCTGATCGCAATGCTGGTATTCTGTTCTGTCATTGCGATTTGAAATTAACTTTTCATAATGGTTCTACCATAAAACAGAAACGCTAGCCATATTACGCCATTCATAAATTGAAATAAAACTCAAAAAAAAAAAAAAAAAAAAATCGTTTAGTAGAAGAAAGGAAAATATATTTGTTTTCAGCCCAACTCACTGTTACTGCTAATGTAAACCTCTACGTTAAAATACTATTTCGGTTGAGCCATGGGCAAATACTACCCGGTAATCTTTGAGAATAGGACACCCCACTCATTTGTTTTATATTTCCCATGGATAGGCAAAGTTTAATTAATAATTATCGAAATCAAACTAATCAGTGAACGTTGATATATGGCGCAAGAGAAAAAGCATAGCGCTCGTTATCTTTCCACTATCAGTATAACTCATTATATCGTTTATTTTATCATTTAGCCTGAAAATTAAAAAGATAAGTATACATAGCCATTTCAAAATATTAACACATATTCGTCAATGCGTTGTCTGACGACTAATGGTTACCATGTAATCTACGAAGATGAGAGCCACGCACAGCATCGTGAATATATGCTAAGCTTAAAACTGCTCTGATTCTTGTCAGGTAATTACATAGCACTCACCATAAAGTCGTGATTCTGCCTTTCTGTAGCAGAGCCTTGCAGCGAATATATTCCGGCAACAACCGGCAATCTGCATGCGCAAACTCCAGCGACAATCACTTGAAGATCGCTGGCATTGTTATTAACCCTGAATTAATGTCGGTATGTGAAAGACAGATAAAATAAATAGCAATAGAACTGCAATAAAGAGCAGAAAGGGATTATGAAAACTCCGCGCGTTTAGTTTGCCTATACAATCATGGTTACCAACTAGAACATAGTATTTAACACCTATCAACAATGACCTCAGAAAATATACCCAGCAGATTAATTTCGTCGTTATCGAACATTTCATTTACTATCTGTGATAATGTTAGCGGTGCGCATGAAGGCGTGTCTAACAATGGAAAAATCACAATCCAGATACAAATGATAAACAAAACAATGCTATCTTAAGTGAAAGATTGTTAAAGTGTTTTTCCTATAAGTTTTTATAATGTTTTCTGCAATAGCCCAGTATCAATAGGGAGTAAATGGGAGCGTATTCCTCCACTACGCCATAAATCAAAACATACCACTTTTACTAAACTTGATGTCCGAATTAAAAAAAGGTGTTATGTTTTACTGTATCATGTCAATATTTTTTCGCTAGTTGACTAAACGTCATTCAGAATGCGCTGGACGCCCCCACCTTTTCTATTTTTCAGGGAACTTTAGAGTATGTAGTGTTTGTTCTATGGAAGGGTCATCATGTGAAATAGTCCAACAGTAATCTTCCAACGTCCCTCGCTTACATCTTTCAGATCCTGGAGATTTTACCTTTACAGACATGCTGCTATTACAATCCACTCAAGTAGTCCGATGATGCTGTCTGTTTCTTCAGAATTTCAACTTCTCTTATTGTGGAAATTCCCTTAATTATGTCCAACTACTTGGAAGCAATTATATCTTTTTGTTCTGATCGGGGCGCAGAACAATTGGAATTTTCTTGTTTGCTCACTGGGGTTAGTATTTATCCCTTTTCATTGACCTTCATCTTCTATTGTAAAGTTGTTAATATCTTCAGGATATCCTACACGATGTTCATAGTGGATATCAAATTGACATGCTGTGTATGTGTTTAAATATATTCACTGCAGGTTAATTTGCATTTAAAGTGTACACCACTATCTTGCAAAAAATATATCTCGGTCACTGTCTATGAGGATGAGAGCTTCTAACCAAGACCCTCCTTAATAATGATGCCCTTGTTTATTTCCAAGCTTGCTTTGTGCCTATGACGAATGTCCCTTTTTTTGCTAGTTAGTTTTCCTTTAGTAAGCACAATAAAATGTACTACAGTGGGGTCCAGTGCAATATAAAAATTAGAAGTTAATATTAAAATTTGAAACTTTTTATGGAGAAATGAGTAAGATTGTGGTTTGATCTAATGGCAAACACTATTTGGGGACTTCCAGCCTTAAAGTGGGGCCCATGTCACAAATGCCACAAACATTGGAATTTTGTAAAACAAAGATTGGAACTAAGGTCCTGAGGTCTGAATGTATGCTCGTTGTGAATATTGTTGGAATTGATAAGGGTAACAATTGTTCAAATAATTCTGGAGGTCAATTTTAGCATTTTTTGACAGCTAAAACTGCAAAAATCTCTCCATTTTTTTCAAATGGGAATATCAGAAGAAATGCCTGGACTTTTGCTACATCTGATAAAACTTTCCTGGTTTTATCTTTAGCCCTTTGTCAGTTATGAAGACTAATAGGTTTTGAAATGCCTGGTCTCCATTCCATATATCAGAAGTGAATCTAAGTCATTTGGGTGAAAGTGCATAGACTAATCTTCCTACTTTAGTACTAGGAATAAAATGGTAATTTTTATTTTAAAAGAGATTTAAGTAGAATTGTGAAATAATAGTTTCATTTATTTGGAAATAAGTACATCTGATTAACCCCAAGTTCATAGAAGTATGTAAGTTAGTTTAGAGAAATAATGATACAAGGTCTCAGAAATGCATAGTTCTTCTAGTGAGTATTTTCCCTTATGCATTGCCACAGTGCTGCTATGGTTTCATCTGGAAGATGTGCTTTGGCACTTAGAATCTGGAATTGAATTAAAACCAAATAGAAGTTATGTGAGTATTAAACAAAGTATATTTTTTCATTTGTGGAGCTTGGATCTAAGATTTTTGTAGCTCAATATAAAATATTATTTTTTATTTTTCATAATACAGAAAATGCAGTGCACAAAAGTACAGAATTATTTCCCTTACCCAGATGTTAAAAGAGCTTGTTTAAATACCAGGCCACAGTGGCAATGTTGAAAGTCTCTTTTCTCTAATATAAGTAAAGTGGGCTAAGGAAAGAAACAGATTTACCATTGATTCTGTAAAAGGACTGACTTTAATAAAATTTAATTACATTTTATGTACAAACATATGTTTAACTTGAAATGGAAATTGGAATTTCTATAGTAAAGCTATTTGTATGATGAGTTGAACTACATGCACTTATTAGTTCTACTTGTTTAAATGTAGCATGTTTTACAGACCATTTGCATTGTCAGCTAACCAATAATGGTCTGTGAAACATGTACTACATTTAAACAGGTAAGTGGAGCCAATAAGAGCATGTCATTTGACTCATTCATACAATGATCTTAACTACATGTTTAACAAGAAATTGTTAAAAAATATTAAGTCTAGTTGAAAATATACAAGATTGGAAAATTATACATGGAATGCATTGGTGAGGGAAAGGGTGTCCGCATTTTCAGGTTTCAGTATATTGTAACCATATATAAGGGTAATCCCAAAAATATTGAGGAACAATTTTGGGGGAGAATCTGCAACAGCAGAATAATGAGCATCATGTGCTAAATGACGGCATCTGTTTTAGTAACCTTGATTGTATTTTATCATCAGTTAACTTTCATCACATCATCACTAAATCCTACCAAAATGTCTAACAACAATGCTCCATTTCATCAGTATGCCTGTTATCAAATGAACAGGAAATCCTCACTTTAGAAATTCACCAGAAACTTCACTGTGTTATGGAAATGCACGTTATGTTAGAAGATGGGTGAAACATATTAAAGAAGGATCCAAGATATCTAGTAGTTGTCCTCAAACAGCCTCATGTAAGCAACTAGGAGAGAGTATATGAAGTTATTAAAGAAGAAGAGCTTGTGACTGTGGATGGAATATATGAATAACATTTGAAAAATAGCAACATACAATTCAGGAAATAATTGAAAGTTTAGGTTATAGTAACATTTGTGCTCATTGGAAAAAAGTGACAATATGAGGAGGTGTTTTCCCACACCCTTCCTATAGCCCCAATTTGACACCCTAAGGCTGCCATCTGTTTGAATTCATGAAGGCTCAGATGCTAAACAACATAGAAGACTACAGAGGACAGTAACAAATCATGATATTTTTTGTTTAGGAAACATTACAAAAATAAAAAATTGAAACAGATAGAATAGGGCGTGGATGCTACGAATGTTTCTTTAGGAAAAAAATGCTATTTACAGCATCTACTGTGAGGGTAAGCAATTCTCTGGATTTGATTACGTTAAATATATCTTAAATATTTTACTTGCAATCCATATTTTAAATTTTCCTGCACAAGTTAGTATTATGACTACAGTATATCATTTAATGTTATGTGCTATTATTAACTACAAATGGTTGAAAAACAGAAAACTAGATGAGTCAACTACATCCTTTGTTGAAGAGCCTGTTCAAAAGTTTCAAGAATTTGAAGAAATTAGGTATAATTATGGAATAGAGTACTGTAAAACTATTTTATTATAAAATCATACACCATATTAAAATGTTTACAAACAATTTCAACATGTTCAGAAGGCTTGGAGCATCTCAAGCTCCCTTTCCCATATTAATTAATAATCAAATACTGAAAATAAAATTAAGTTTTTGTACAAGTGGTTGAACAAATATACTTGGTTGTAATATAATAAGACTTTAAATAAAGTTTACTGCTCAGTTCCAAAAAAGGAATCCTTGTGAAAAACCTGTAACTGCTGTCTTCATGAAAGGAGTCAGAAATTGGGAAAAAGTTAAAAAACATTTTAATATTCTTGAGTAATCTGACACCTATTGTGAAATTGAAGAGATTTTTCATAGTCAAAGGATTAAATGTAGGTGTACAACAAATTGTTTCTGCACATCTCCAAGAAATAAAGAAATGCAGCAATCAAGGAGATGATCAATAAAATCAGATCCACTGTCATGTTTCTTGCTAGATGAGAAGATGAAATATATGGCAAAGCTTAGATGCAAGCAGGGGCAAAGTGCTCATTAAAACTGTAAGGTTGAATTTACCCAAAATTAGTGTGTTGGCTTGTATGTTTTAATGACAAATTGAAAGGTTTCCTTATTTTAACTAGTCAGCTGTCTGTGACATACATAACCGATCACGAATAGTATAGTCAAAGGCTCAGCCTTCCTTGCATGAGGCACACTTATTTTCTAAGTCACTGGCAGGGAGAAATGTAGGGGGTCACTCATAAAGTTATTGTTACTATGTAGGTTAGCCTCATCTCTTATGTGATTATATCTGCCCTTTTCTGGGATTTTGTAGAACACAACTGAAAGGACAGTATACATACAATAGCAATTAAAAATATCATATTTCCATTGTGGTAATATGGAATAATGTAATTATTTTATTTTAATTTTCTATGACCATTTATTTTTAAAACTCATTCTTAATCTCCCTTAATTGTGTTTTAGTTTACTGCGTTATATATATATATATATATATATATATAACTTTTTTTCCCCTTCTATTATCTATGCAATTATGAGTAATGGGATGGGGTGGTATCTTAAATAGAGAAATGGAAAGTAAAAAGTTAAATGAAACATTAAAAATTCATTTGAAGAGTGATTGATGTACAAGTATATGTACAGAAAAAGGACCAGAGGATTGAGCTTACCTATGGGTGACTTAAGGGTGAGTCATGGGACATGAAATTTTTTTAATACTGCAATTTACTTAATTTAATTACCAGTTACATTATTAATAGTCACAATATCAGATTTCTAAACTGTAAACAATTTTACTCTAACATTACATAACTCTCTTCATGGTATATTTAGCATAATTTAGATTTGTTATTAATTTCAACATCTCATATTTCAACTTAGCTTATACAGAAAGCCATTCTTCACCACTGGGCATAAGCATATCCCAGATCTGAAGAATTGACTAGACAGAAGTCGATATAATGGATTTTCCCTGCCATAATAAAAATGTTATCAAATGAAATAATTCAGGCCTTATTAGTAAAATTCAGAAGGAAAACCATTTTTAATTTTATTGAATGAAACTTCTTACATGTGTGTTAATGAATATAATTCTTTGTGTATAAGGACTGTTAACATTGACAATTGATGTTGTTGAAGAGCATTTTATGGGAATTTATTCAACCAAAAGAAGTGATTCTGATGCTTTTTTAAAAAATTGTTAAAAATATGCTTACCATATTGAAATGAACAATAGCACGTTTAAAAATGCATGTAATGACTTTGCATTGAGTTGAATTATTATGGTGTTGCGAACTTGTATCAGAAAGCAACAACATAAACATCAGCATAAACAAGTCAAAGAAACAGATAATAAAGGTAAGCACAGTAACTGAGCATGAAAGATATATATAGCACATGATAATTCCCACATCCCTTCTTGCCCCCATACTTAAAACAAAAATTTGCTTTCATTTAAAACAAAACTATACAATTTGTATAGACTCATTAAATTGCCCTTACTTTTCTAATAGTGTCCAAAATAAGGTTCCTTTTTGAAGGTTCCTCCATTGAAAGATCACCTTTCAGCAAATCAACTGCCACTGCAGAAAGAGTTTGAGAGAGTAAGCTTGGTTGTGGCATTCTTGTTCCCTTTTCTATTCTTCGTATATGGCTGTAAACATAAAGTTCAAAACGTAGGAAAATGATCATGTAGTGTTCTATACAGTCAAAATTAATTGTAATAGAAAGCACCATATAAGGAAAATTAAACAAAAAAGAGTATGGTTAAAAGATTTTTAAAGGAATTACTGCAAATGTTGCATTATTTTTTAAAAAGTATAATTCTTAACATATTATAATTATTATTTACATCAAAATTAATTTAATTAAACATGTATATTAATACATGTATATTAATACAGTATAAATACAAATATAATATTATTTCTTTTTATTTTTATTTATGAGAAAAGCATTATCAGTTGACATTTTTCAGGAATTTTATACCAGTTTAACTAAATGCTAATAACCTTGAAGGAAATTGAGGAGATTGATGACATTGCACCCATTGGTTAACAAACTGAAGAAAGCTATCATTTTGAAAAGGCAGAGATGAGTGTAAGGTAAGCCGTATCAGCACATAAGTCCATGGTTGTGCAGCTAAATGATTCTTGAGGTTAGTAATTTCCATCTTGTGCACAGACACAAATTGGAGTATTGCACTAAGACACTTCCATCCAGTGAATGAGATATTTACCAAATTCTGAAAATGATTACATCAAAGTTTAAACATCATAGAAATGTAAATGGAAATAAGCAACTATATGTATGTATTTATTTTATTTTATTGTTAATAACCTAGTATATCTAACCCAACATTATATTATTTAATATAATTGCAAAGTTTACCAAATAACTTGTCTGAAAATGAAACATTTTAATGCAAAATTACAAATATACCATCACATTTTTCAATCAGGCAGGGGTGTTGTGAACTTTTAAAGAATTAAGTACAGTAAAATCTCATTACTGGCAACTGTTTTTTTTTTGAGTAGTGTTTAACGCCCGTTTTCACTACTGAGGCACCACAGGCAGTGGACAATGATGATGCATGAGATGAAATGATAAATTGGGAAAGGATATTTTTTTAAGGAAGGAAGCATTCCAGGCCTAAGTTTAGGTACCTCCCCGGCATTTTCCAGTTATGAAGACTGAGGAAAACCTGGAAAAAACCCCAGTCAGGGAGGATGGTCCTGGCGGGATTCGAACCGCAGACCTCCCGCTCACGAGTCCGTGCCTTAACGACCTCGGCCACCCGTGAAAAATACTTTCATAAGTATTTAAAGATATACTATGTGTACATCTTTTCCATGGAGAAATTGAACATTTTTCCTGTGGATTTTTAAAAATGAAATGTTGAATGCCAACTTTATTTTCAGTATTTAACACTATATATTCATCTGTTACTCATAGTTCATAATAATAAACATAGCAAAACTGCCATAACTGATGACTTATTAATTGGTGGTCATATGACATCAAGACCAGGATAGCCAACGTTGCATCCAAAAGATGAAGCTGTAACCTGCAATGATTCTTCTATTAACTGTGTCCTACTAACAGTCTTTTCCATTTTATCAAACAGCTTCAACTTCTGTTTATGTGGCATCTGCAGGGGTTTTGAGTTCAAAGGTTGATGCTACCCATTGGAATGATAAGAGAATGCATTATCATAAGGTTAATTTTCTTTTTATTATGATAAACTGTGCCTTTCCATGCAAGGAAAGTAAAATATTAATATAGATAATATTGAATGCCAGTCTTACAATGATCGTGAATGCTGAAGGCAGGCTGCAGATACAAGAAGTTACCATTAGGTTAAAAAATATTTTATTTAAGAAGTAAACATTAGGTCAGTAGAGCTAGCATGTGCAGATGAACAGGCAGCATTGAGACAAAAGGACAAGCTGGGCCAAAATCTAGCTGAGGAAGGACTGCAAGTGCAGGCCAGCAGATGATAGCACCTCATGGAGTGAAGGAAGACCTTTGATCCAAAATTACCAAGAGAGACCTACTGAGAGAGGATCCTACCAATGGGTGCCTGGGGTTGATCGACATATGATGACATGTGATTGATATGGGACACAATGCTCCAAAATTGAGTGTGGAGATAAGATGGGAGAGCACCAAGATAGAGGAGGAGAGTGAAAGAAAAAAAGAGAGCGGGCAGAGAGAAAAGAACCTCGAGAGACAGGCACGGGTTAAGAGACAAGAATATGTGAATATGTGAAATTGGTATCAGAGAAGCAACTAGTGAGTGATGGGAGAAATGTAAGGTTTCTAATGAGGGACCTAATGATTGATTATTTTATTAGAGAAAAGGCAGCAAGTGCCTAGACCTGTTAAATCATGCAATCCTCAATAGAACATTTGAACAGAAATAGCACCTAAGGGCCTTATTGTAAAGAAAGATAGAAGTATAATTATAAATAGAAAAATCTGTCTGCAGTATTTCCCCACACAGGGGCTAACAATCCACTTATATATCCTTCTAATCCTCTTGGAGCTTCCCCAAGACAGTGTAGCTAGATTTGGCAATTTACTGTTTGACATGGCTGAACCACATCAAGGATAATGATATTTAAGCATGAGAATGTTGTTCTTATGCTGTACAGAAACCATCATGCAGAAGCAGATTAATTCACTTTAGCTACTATCCACAGGTGCAGCAGTTTGTGACTGTCTTATTACCATGTTTGCTACTAGTATGGAGCTATGCTGTGTGGGCATTACCATGTTTACTACTCTGAAGCCATGTTACATCCAAACACTGCATCTATTATGTTATTAGAAGGTAGAGAAAATTTCTCAAAAATTACCATGTGTTTAAAACTGATGTATGTTTTTTACTTTTTTATTAAAAAGTGTCATTGTTTTGGAATTGCCCATTATTTAGATGCTAAATATGGCAGATTTTACTGTACTAGAATAACACTGTATAACCGATTCTTACACATCTAAAATTTTGAACATGATGATTTTCTGGTATATTTTGCTTGTAGTGTATTCCTCTTGATATTTCAGCAATAGTCTGTCAGTATAAAGTATCTGGGACTAATCCTTGGCCAGGGACAAACTTGAAATACTTTCTTTGACAGTGTCATACACTAAGAAAGGTGGTAATTATGGCAAGTAGAGGTATGATTGGATATACATGCAGTCACTTATGTGCCATTGGCTGCATGTTGTGGTGGTGAGATCACAGATAAAATATACAACTCTAGTGTGATGAAAAAAATGTACAACAAATAGCTCCATGTAACAGACTTGCAAGCCTACAAAGATTCACATGTATTTGCACAACTGGTGCATGTCGCTGTAATAGCTGCACTTGAAATTTTACTTGTAATTCTGCCCATAGACTTATATATTGAAGCAGAGACCAGAATGGTAGTAACAAAATGAATACTGTGGACAACGAGAAATGCTGGACACTGATTAACACAAGCATAGTAATGATTTTTCAAGTCACTGTCAGGGAGAGGTAAAGTGGGTCTTAGATACAGCTTTGTTACTGTGTAGGTTACTCTGGATTAGCCCAGTTCATTATGTCTGCTCTCTTTTACTCTTTTGCTTTCTTTTACTTTTATTTTTATAAATCATTCTTAAACTTCCTTAATCATATTTTAGTTAATGCAGAACTATAGACTGTTTGACAGGTTGATAACCCTTTATATTTTTATGTAATTGTCAACTACAGCACAATGACACAGTATCTTACTAGGATTGCAGTTAAAAAAAGTCCATCAAGAATTCATTTCAACAATGATTAATGTACATTAATTAATGCTAATTGGAACTTGTACAGTGCAGATAATCATATAATTAAGATAATTGTATGATTGAGTGGAACTATACACTCTTATTGGCTCCATTTACTTGTTTAAATTTAGTACATGTTTCACAAACTGTTGTCAGCATCCCCAATGGTTAGCTGAGAATGCATGTGTAGTTTGACTCAATCCTGCAATGATCTTAATTAAATGGTTAATGTATTTGCTCAAAAATGAACTGGAAGATTAAGCTTATATACTAATAGATTTAGCACTTACATTATTACAGTCATAATACCATAATTTTGAACAAGAAAATATTTATGATAATTTTACAGGCTATTTATGTGGCATATTTAGCATAAATTAGATTTTCCAATATCATGCTTTCCCCCTGAAAACAGCAACAAATTTCACAGAAAAATTTATATTGTCTTATGCTCTAGACTTTTTTGTTTTTGTTTTAAATATTTATACAATATTTAGAGAATGACTAGAGATGGAAATAAAATATACCAAACATTAATAACACTGTAGTCTTTGCACTGTATCACATTATTTGGTAATAAACAACAGTACATGTCATAGAAACATTGCAGCTTCTTCAATAATACTGTTGAATGCCACAGAAAACAGACTACTGTATCCATCAAGTTCTCCAGATCTGTCCCTATCAGGAGTTCATTTCTCGGACATTTTAAAAGGACATACTGCAATCCTCATAACACTGCTCAGCCATATCAACACCAACATGTACTCCATTCCATGAGATACAGCATAAAAATGAAAGCTTCCTGGAGTTTGATGTTGCATTTATAATGACTGGTTACACAAAACCATTATGTAATGTCATGTAACAAGTTAAATAAATAGAAGAGTTGATAATCGACCTACATTTCTTTTATTCAGTATCTCATCTTACTGATTTTTGATACACTTTATTTTTACAAAGTATATAATTAAAGAGAATATCTTTGGCTTACCACTGCACAGATGTTTTGTAAACTAAGGAAAAGTGTTTGTACAAATTCTGCAGTAATATATCCATTGATGCCATCCACTATCATTAGTAAAGGAAACTTTGGTCTGGCAACTAAAAGTGCATGTAGAAGTTGTATACCCACTGATATAACTTGTAGATTTTTTTCATGTAATAGTTGCAGTAACATTTTTCCTTCAATGCTCATACTGTTTTCACACTACAAAATAAAATAAAAGATTAATTAAACTCTAATCAAATTTGCTGATGCTATCATATAATTAGAAGTTAGGTAACTGTAAAGTAATGAAATTATAAGACTTTAAAGGTTGGTAATTCATAATACAATACAGTAAAATCCTTCATATCCAGCACCCAAATACCATAAAACCTACACAGAAAAGAAAAGAAAAAAAAAACCTATCACAGTTTTAGATATGCGGCCTAAATTTTGGTGAAATTTTCATTGTCTTCTAATTGCATCATTGATGCAGTGTGTGGACACAGCATGGCTTTGCATTAGTGAGCATGGTAATGCCAACATGGCTTGGTTTCACACTTCACTGTATCATAACAATGAGTGTGATAATATGACAGCTGCACATTGCTGCTTCTGTGGATAGTAGCTAAAGCAAACAAACTTGCTGCTGCATGATGTATTTCTTAAAGCACAAGCAAAATGTTCTTATGGTTAAACAGAAGTTGAAGATATTGGATAAAATGGAAAAGAAGGGTTAGTAGGACATATTTAATGG
Organism: Metallyticus violacea; assembly: GCA_030762175.1. NCBI lineage: Eukaryota > Metazoa > Arthropoda > Insecta > Mantodea > Metallyticidae > Metallyticus > Metallyticus violacea. The sequence continues at coordinate 19,669,057 of CM060839.1, read as the reverse complement.
AAGAATAATTGCTAGCTGCAACCTCACTGTCTTCATAGTTGCAATAGGTTGATATGTTGTCTATCCCAATCTTGATGTCATATTTCTACCAATTAACATTGTAATTAAGTACAGAAACTTCTGGTTTTTTTTTTTTTTTTTTTTTTTTTTACTTTGAATTAACAGATGAATGTTTGATGTTACGATTGAAAATAAAGTTTGTATTTGTATGGGGTAGTGATGGTATAGCTCAAGCAGATTTAGGATGAAAGGAGTAGATGAAAGGCTCAATAATAAAGATATGTCTGATATGTGGAGAAAAGGCTAATAGTTTATTAGAATGTAAAGAAACTAATTATTGAGAGTAATCTTCGAGCAGAAGTAGTTAAGAATAAAATAATGGATTTTAAGTTCACAGAAACAATGTACAGAAATAGGAGGTTATTTAGGAAATGTGAGGAAGATGTGGTTGAGGGAGATTAATAAAGAAGGTAAAGAAATTAAATATGTGGAAAATTATTGGAGATGATGGTTTTAATAATGTTGATGAATCCAATATCCTGATAATCACAGTGTTGTATATATTATACTGAAATTTATTTTTAAATGCTAAGCAAAATACAAACCGCAAGGGGTCTCCGTCTATCTGCCCAGGCCATTTCAGGTATATCTCCTCATGATTACAGAAATTTTAATACAATAATGATTATATACTAACCCATTATCTAAATTCTAAATAATTAAATAAAATACAAAATTTGCACCTTGATTGCATCAGACCCCAGTCCCCGGTTCATCAACAGTAGCCTACTGGAATTCCAGGGGACTAGGCTCTGACCCAACCCAGGGGACTAAAATAAAATATTTCAATTACTATACCTATACCATAATTTTATCAGTTAGCTACAGTCTCTACAAACTACTAATTCTTTTGTTTCTCAAACATCTATTATAATGAAATTTTAAATTTATAAAGTGCTAAGAAAAATTTAAATACAAACTAACAGATCCTCCACCCATCTATAGGTGTAACCCCTCACAACTATAATTGTTGATACAAAAATACATTTTATATTAACATCTTTACCTAAATTTTAGATGGTTAAACAAAGTACAAAATTTCCACATTGATTGCGTCAGTTCCCAGTCCCCGGTTCATCAGCAGCAACCTACTGGAATTCTAGGGGACCAGGCTCTGACCCAACCCAAGGCACTAAAATAAATATTTCACTTACAGTACCTGAACAAATTATTTTATCAGCTAACTACAACTCCTATAAACTATTAATACTTTTATTTCTCAAATACCACACACATATATACCATAATACTACATTTATTTACGTTCTCAAGCAATTTCCAATATCCCAAGCTCAATAATTAATAAATTTAATATAATTTCCATCCCAACCGTTCCAGACCAATGACATTTTTCATAATCATACAGGTATTCCTTATCATCTAAAATTTATCTAAATTACATATTTTTCAAATGACCATTTCCATTTCATTTTTCCTTTCATAAAATCTTCCCTAATTTGGGTATCTAACCCAAATCTTCTAAGATCTTTCTTCATATTACTCCTTTATTCCTCATTAACCATTTCTTACTAATTAAACTTTCACTCCAAACATTTGTGGCTATACATTGGAAGGTAATATGCACAGTGTTATAGATATTGGAGCAATAAGAAAATCATCAAGTAAATTAAGATAAAATGTTGAGAAAAATTTATCACTAGGATGATAGATTGACTGATAATTTTTTATACTCTATTTTACTTTGTATTTATTATATTGAGTACCTATTGCATATAATAATTCAATTAGTGAAGTGTTGTATTATGATTTACCATCTTTTAATGTTATAATTTACTGATGATAGTTGATAGATTTTTAATGAGCAAATTTAATAAAAAAGATATAAGTTACCTTGAGAAGTTCCTCCTTATTCCGATAATTCTGTAAATGATAAAGAAATGTAATGGCTAAGATCTTGAAGTCCAACTCTTTGGTTGTTGAAGCCTCACATAACATATTCAAAAATTTTGGTTCATTTGCATACAATTCAAACACTGTAATAAACAAGTGTATGGTAATTAGAAAATGACTATGAGTAACAAAAATATTCTTCTTTAAAGGAAATCAATTACATGCACAGTTAAGTTTTACAGATTAAATATATAATTTATTCAACATTTGAACTATGAAGACAATTATGCAAGGACCACTCAGAAAGTTTTTGGAAAAGACTGCTTTTGAAAGGATTTTCCAATGGCAGAGAAATTGCACAAAAGAATGTGAGCATTGGTTGCCATCAACATCATGGTATTCCAAAAACATTGAAGTAGTATTTGGGTTGATTGATTATTACTGATAAGCACATAACCTTTAATGAAGTAAAATGTCAGATAGACCCCGTCCTTGCAACCTTGCACCATAATTCATGATGATTTGAAAATGAAAAAGGTATGTGCACATTTGGTTCCAGGGGATTTGACACAGGCACAGAAAGACAAAAGGGCTGAAGTCTGTCATTGGAAATGCATAATGAAGATCTGGATTTTTTGCAGAAGCTGGTGACTGACAATGTGTCATGGTGTCACTACCACACTCCAGAGAAGAAAGTTCAATCCATGCAATGGAGTTCCCAACCCAAGAAATAGCATGCTATTCCATATTCAGGCAAACAGATGATCACCTCCTTTTGGGACACTTCAGGCATATTGCTAATGGACTGGCTTCCTGAAGGAATGCCTGTAACAGCAAGACCATTACATGGTTTGGATGCAGAATTCAGAAATGACAAAAGAGGAAGTGGTTGACAGGAATGTTCATTCAACATAACAAAGCATGGCCCCCATCAGCACTACTATGATCACTGTTGTGCTACACTATCATGTTCAGCAGATCCTACTGTGTTTGGTTAGCTTTATTACACAATATGAAAGACTTGCTGTGAAGTAAAAAAGTGGACAACAATGAGGAAATGTCAAAGAGTGGTGGTATAGTACTTACAAATAATGGCTTTGTGATGCTAAAATGAAATTGCCAGAAAGATGAAAATGGTGCATTGACATTAGTAGGGGGTATATTGAGAGTACCCACATGCATTGACACGTGTTGCATAATAAATAAGTCATCTTTAGCTAAAATTATTGGAGAGCACAAGGAATAAACCAAAAAAATCCATTATCAATAGTGGATTATGAAAATTATTTAGATTTTCATAGAACAATAACAATAAGATTAATAAAGAATAAATAAAACTTCCTTTTGTAAAATAATGGTTCAAAATATATAAATTAAATACACAAACCTTTTTTATCCAGCATCTCCATGGAGAGGAGTAATAATAGCAAAGCCTGAGTGACAGCAGTAACACAGAATTGTTTTTGTATGTTGATATCAAATGGCATCAGTCTTACCAATACTCTGGAGAGAAGGAAGGCTGAACGTACCACAGTTGTATTACTCAGTGAAGGAGGTATTGCTATACTTGTTATCTGCATCAAATTGCAGGCGCTGTTAGCTGCAACAAAATGTTATGTTTTAAAAATATTCATTAAGTGATATTGTGTAGTATTATTTATTAATATTTCTGCTCATTTCATTTTGCATGTTTTAACTGATGGTAATACGTGGGCTGCCTTGTATTATGAGAGTCATTTGAAAAGTTTGCATAAAAGCGAATTAAACAATTTTTTTTTTCTAAGAAAATGTCAATTTACTTTACAACATATACACTCAAGGGCTGTAAATTTCATCGAACAAGACAAAATTTTAATTTTGAGACGAATGACATCACTAGGGGCTATGGTTTTGCACAAGAGAGGATTTTCACAGTTTGGTCATTGTTTGTATATAAAATGATCTTATTAATTATGAAGGATTATTAATTATGAGGGATTTAATATGCAATAATGGTTTGCATAGGTATAATACAAAAGGAAAAATGGATATTCATAAATTATAATTTAGCACAAAATATATTAATAAATATAATTTTTTTCAAAACTGAATATTTTTTAATGTTGGTGTGAACTTCACTTACAGGTTTTTAAATTTGAACATGTTTCTGGAATCTTCATTCCATCCTCAACTGTTGATTCACTGCTTGGTAAATTTAGGGCTGTTTGGTGTATTCATATATGGAGTCATTTCTCTGTTGACTGGAATAGGAATTTACTAAATTCATCCAGAGGTGGAAAGTCAAAATTCATTAACATATATCAAAATGAAACTTTTTCCCCATATGGATAGTTTATTAAAATCAGGAAATTTTCAGGAAGAAAGAACATTTTAGAAATATCTGGCTAAAATAAATGGAAAAATCAGCAATAGCAACAAATTTTTGGGAACACAAGCATGAAATTAAGCAAGAAGCCATTTTATTAAAAGAAATACTGACTCTAATGGAACTATACATTTACTAAAAATATTGATGAATTTTGGCATTCCACTTCTGAAAGAATTCAGTAAATTCCTTTTCCAACCAACAGATGTTGAAAGAGAGTGAATTGTTCCAGATACAACTACACCAAATAGCAACAACTGAGGATGGGAACAAAGGTTCCTGAAAAGTGCCCCATACCTGAAAAAAATAAGTCCTCAGACAAAATAATTTAGTTTCACTTCCAAATAATACCTTATTTCCCTGTTAGATAGCACTAAAGGCAATGTACTTACCACTTGTCCCTCTGTCCTCTGCATGAAAATTCTGCAAGGCCATATAACATGCAAAAGGCCACATTTCTATGTAACAAGCTGAATGCTGCACCATGATAATACATGACTGCACATCACAAATATTTCAATATTTCTGAATATTTAAAAAAAATCCATGTGAAGTGTGTCCCTCACTCTCTCTATAGTCCAGATTTAGTCCCAAGTGACTTTTTCCTTTTCACAAAATTGAAGAATCATCTTCATGGGAGGCATTTTTCATCATCGGAAGCAGTAGTGAAGGCTGTGAAGGCTTTTCTGAAGGACCTCTCAAAAATTGTTTCCAGCATGTCTTTGACTGGCAGAAATGCTAATACAGGTGCATTGCATCCAGGTTGGAATACTTTGAGAAAGATCATCAAAATAATGAAGATGAATAAAAGTGTGTATCAAAAAAAAATTGTGATCATTCTTTATCGGACAGCCTAATTCATTTTGTTTTAATGTGTTTCAAATTATTCTTAAGAATGTTTGGCTTGTAAAACTGACATTAAGATCTTGTATAAGACTGAAGGTCTTGGTTTATTGCTAGTACTTTTTGAATTCTAAATAAGCTATGATTTACTTTTAGTAGATCTTAATATGATTATCCTCTTATTTCATTGCAATATTTCATACAAAGATTTATCAAACAAAGTATTGCAATAAAAAATAATATTTCTTACCATTCTCAGGTTTGGTATTGCTGCTTAGTGTGACTAATGCATGTGGCAGAGTGTCCCAGAGAATGGCACTTATGTTATCTCTATGGAGTGGGCTTAAACATGTCATAGCATATTTAAGAACAGTTGTCGCTTTATTGGATATATCTGATGCAGAATTCTGAATTACATCCTAAAACAAATTAGTATCATGAGATATTGTATAATACATGACAACAGTCTGCAAAACATGTACTAAATTTAAACAAGTAAGTGAAGCCAATAAAAGTTTTGTGGTTGAACTGAATAATACAATGATCTTAATTATACATTTACTTACTTTAGCCTGACCATATTTCAAAATTGAGATTGTGTAATTACAGAATATATACTTAAAAATGTAGAAACAGATATTCTAATGATATTTATGTGTTTCTTAATTTATGTACATATAAAACTGTTCCAAACAATAGACATTTTCAGAAAAAGACTTAAATTAATGTTATATATGTTGTAAGATTTTTTATTTTGAAATTGTTTATTCCTGAACATAATAAGCAATATAACCTCGCAGAGGTGAAAAGATTCTTCTGTGAAGTTATAGTTTTTTTTATTTGGTTTATTTAAGGATGCTCTTTAACATCTCATTCAATGCAGGACATTAAATGACTGATAAATTTTGCTCAGAGGCCTCTTCTTTCAGTATAAGGCTCTTTTGCATGCTGCAAATCTGTAATACAATCACATGGAGCATAAACATGTTTAATAAGGAAGGTACAGAAGACAGATAACATTATAAGTGATTCCTCTGTTCTGATAGCAATAATAATTAGTTAATACGTGGGAGAAATTAGGGAATAGAGATTTTTAGGAAATGAAGATGTTGTGCACCAATTCATTTAAGTGGTTAAATAATAATAATAATAATAATAATAATAACGACAACAACAACAACAACAACAATGCTAAGAGTAATGTAGGCATAAGGATGAAGGAAAATTATATTAACAGTGAAATTAATTAAATAATTAGTCTGGCTGAAGATGGGAACTAAATGTTCTCAAAACCGGTTCCATACATTTATGAAAAGTAAGTGAAGCTTTAAGAGTGTGTAGTTCAACTGAATCATACAATGATATCAATTAAGTGAAATTAATGCTTAACATTAATGTTCCACCTTAACTACACATTCACTGTGGTTCATAATTAGCTTATGTCAACAGATGTGTACTAAGAGGGAAAAACAGCTATGCACTACCTGGCAGCATTGCCTCAACTTTACATGAGCTGTCAAGTAACACACATTAGTGATGGAGCTATATATTTATTCAAAATATAGACATCTCTTTCTGTTGTACTTCATTTAAATTGCAATTTTTTTGAAGTTGTATTTCATTAAATCTTTCTTTTAAGCTATTCTGACAAAACAAAGAATTATGTGTAACTCATTGGTAAATAAATAATTAATATTATTAATATTACTAATACACATTTCTTACAAGCAGGCAGAATGTAACTTCAGTGCTTGTGAGCATGAGATCCACAAGAATCTTATTACTGGCAGTTTGCTCTTCCTGTAACCATAATACCATCTGAAATAGCAAATAAAAATAAATTGATAGAAATCATCACATGCCACAGTTTTACCTCTCTTCCTTAGGGCTATTTAAAAAAAATAGCAAATATTTGTGGCAGATATTTTGTAAATGAAAGAGTAAGCTAATAATAAAATATTATTCCCTCATGTATTTGACCCCTGCACATATTAGACAGAAGTAACTATTCAGAACAAAAATAAACAAATTTAAATTTCAAATTAATTCCTTTAAATAAATTCACTGAACTCATATATGCTAGTATTTTGTAAAATTGACTTTTTTTACAACATTGCAAAATGGTGATCATGTATGGAGTACTCGATAGCACTTTATCAGTGAACATGAATTTTTGCATTATTAAAAGTAAGGGGGAACATTATGCTTTTTATGATGTTAATAGTAGCTAAAGCAGTGATTAAGTAGATTAATTAAAGTAGAAATGTTTTTATTTTATGTTTTGAATACTTATAAAATACAGTTGCTGCACAAAAATTTGTGGTTTTCTCCTTTTCCCCATTGTAATATTTATAATCTTGATTTGAAATGTGATATGAATAAAGTTATTGCAGCAAATTTTTCTGCAGTTTTGCAGGGGAGTATGTGATCAGCATACCAACAACTCATCAGCTGCCACCAAAACTTGTTGGATCAAAGGATGCTATTTTTTCATCATACAGTATTCCAAACACCCTTATGAGGCTTGATGGACCCAGTTCCAGACCTTCCTAACTTAGAAAATTGTTTAAGTATCCACTAGGAATTGAACCTGAAACTTTGCAGACAACAGCCATTAATGCTGACCACTAGACCAAGGAAGTGGTCTTTAAAATGTTATTCTTACTAATAAAATGTTTTTTCTTAAATTTTTTTTCTTCCTAATTCATTTATAAAGTATAATGTAAATTATTAATAATGTAACAGTTATAACAATAATAATAACAATGACTCCCTGCAATTACAGGCAAGCACAATGGGCAGAGCATATCAATATACATGAATAAGTTTAGAAACCTAAAAAAGTAAATAAAATAAAAGAGGAAATATATTTTTAGTTGCTAATATTGGATGCCAGTAATTTCAATGTTTAGCAGTTTCTTACTTTCATGCCACATAATATGGAACCCTTTTCTTTTAGTGGTCATAAAAAAATATAAAGGGAAGGAACTAATATGCAAATAAAATTACATATTTTGTTACACAAATCAGACTGATTCATTTTAATGATCCTCATGTATGTTAAAAATGGGAATACAATTATTTAAGACATACTTACGACTTGATATTGCAGGAAGGATGGAATAAGAGTATGGGAGAAGACCCAGTACAGTAATGCTGGATTATGTGTATAAACATCCCGCAGTTGAACCTGTTGCCCCAGAAGCTGAATTAACTTATCCATAGCACGTTCCACAGAGAGTGGCTTAGAGTATGATAGAGAACATACCTGTTGCAAAAAAAAAAGAAGATTGTCTCTGAACATAGTTTTTCTTCTTTTAGTATGTACACCTCAATCCTAAAGCTGAACTCAACAGCAGCAGCAACAACAACAACAACAACAACAATAATAATAATGAGGAGGAGGGGGAACACAAGAAGAAGAAGAAGAAGAAGAAAAAGAAAAAGAAGAAGAAGAAGAAAAAGAAAAAGTCCAGTGCCTCCTTACTGAAGCACTAAGAATAAATACCTAGCCTTATTCCAAATAAATAAAAATTGTCTTTATGCATTAATATTATAGATTAATTACTTCTTGAGCAGCTAAGTAGGGTTGCAACATGCTGTCAAAACACGAACTTCTTAGAAAAATGCACGTATGACTAGATAAAATTTATTCTGAGCAGCAATAAGTTACATAATCCAGTAACAATGTAAAAGTATTGTATGATTAATATATATTATACTTACTGCAAAACTCAACCAAAGAACTTTAACTATTGGCAATGGAAGGTGAACATCATAAGGAAGGGTAGTAAGATAAAGCACTAAGGATGGATAACATTCTCCCATCACTTCAATTCTATAAAAACAACATAAAAATAAGCTTTTCAAAATCGCTATTAGCCCACTTCATCATGAATAAACAAAATATATTTTATTTCAATAAAACAGTTACAATAAAATATATTTTATTAGCTATCAAAAACGGCTAATGCAGGAACTATTTAAAACATGAACATTATAGATTCACTTGTCCTGAAAAAAATTATAGAGGAAGCAAATGATACGAGGGTATGTCCACAAGTTTCTGGTCTCGCCAATAAGGATTATCACCTTCACAAAATCTTTATTTGGTGTCATACCTTATCTGTTACGTAAATAATTGCAGCTGTAACTTCTGCTCCCCTGTCTTCAGTTGTTCAGATATAGTTACATAAAAAAGGCTATGTGTAGAAGATTGTAACATGTTCAAAATGGAGTATTGAGCTGTTATTAAGTTCTTCACAAAAGAAGAACTTACTCCAAATGAAATTAAACAGCAATTAGACAGTATTTATGGAGAAGCATCCCCCTCATATTCTACCCTAAAAGAATGGGCCAAACTTTTTCGAATGGGTCGAGAAAGCATTGAAGACAAAGAACGTGCAGGTCGTCCCTTGGAGGTGCTCACTCCTGAAAACATTGATCGTTCTTGTGAAAGGAGAAATTAAGGAAGACCAGCAGCTCAAAGTTACAGAAATAGCAATAGGATTGGGCCTTTCTAAAACAATGGTGCTTTGAATTATTCATGAACATTTGAAAATGAATAAGATTAGTGCCTAAACTTCTTTCCTCAGTACAAAAGGAGCAACAAGTCATCTGTTGTCAGGCATTTTTGGAGCTCTGCCATGGCAACAAGAGAGAAGTTCTGCAAACATTGTTACAGGAGATGAAACTATGATCCTCTACTGTGATCCCTTGTCCAAAATAGAATCAATGGAGTGGCATAAACCTCACGAAGCACTGCCTCTAAAGGCCAAGGTCTCTCAGTCAACCAAGAAGATCATGGCCACAATCTTTTGGACTGTTAAGCAATACTCTTCATTCACTTCAAGGAGAGGAACACCGCAGTAAATGGGGAGTACTATGCTGGCCTACTGCACAGACTATGTGCTTCCATCAAAGAGAAAAGGCGAGGAAAGCTGAATGGTGGTGTGAGCCTTCTTCACGACAATGCACTTGTGCACACAGCTCTTGTTGCAAAGGAAACTGTGAAGAAATGTGACTTCAAGAAGATCAACCATCCACCCCTACAGCCTGGTCTTGGGACTATTTCCTCTTCTCATTAATCAAGAAGGACCTTCGAGGAAGGAAATTTAAGTGTGATGAAGAAGTGATGAATGCTATTTATGCCCATTTTGCAGACACAACTTTTATTTTCGGGGTGGAGAGGGAGGATTGAAATGTTAATTCAAAGACGTGAGAAGTGTATTGCAATAAAGGGTAACTATATTGAAGAGTTAAATTTAGTTTTTGTCTTTATCATATCTAGAAAATGGTTAGACTGGAAACTTATGAACTGACCCTTGTACATGGGTAAATCAAAAAGTAAGCTTCTCTTTGTAGTTGAATGTGTAAAGTTAGGTTAAGATAATGCCACTTTTTATCTTTCCTTACAATTATCAAAGTTAATGAAGCATTTTTCATAGCATAAAATGAGATTTTCCATATCCAAATTAGAGAAAAATGCTCATAGAGTCATTTCAACACTTTATCTTTCACAGTTTAACTATAATAAAAAAAAAATCAAGTAAGGAATTTGTTTAGTGTGTTAAATAATACACTGATATCCTAGTTCCAATTATTTGATTATAAGTAGTTAATGAGAAAATTTTTTTCCATAACTCACTTCTGCAAAGAAAGACAGCAAAAGAAAATCAATACTAAGACTGCATTCTGAGCTGGATGAAATGCATTGCTATAGTGAAGTAATTGTAGCCACTTTGTATGATCTGGTGGTAGAAGTTGTACGCCAGTTTGAAGAAGTTCTCTAAAATCTTCTATACCATTTGGCCATAATCTTGCTATTTCCAGTGTACTCGTAGATAGGGAAACCAAAAATTCTACCATCACTATCAGACAAACAGGTCGTTGCCAGTTACAACTATAATTAAAAGAAAAATCATTAAAATAGACTGCAGGCTTCTATATTTTATATGTGGTTATTTATATGAAATGCATGCTTTTTTTTTTAAATAACATAAGTTTGTGCATATTGGACCATTTCAGATATTATTTTTTTTCAAATGACTCAGAAACTGTAAGAGTTTTGTTTTACAGGTTAAATTTTGTGTCTAAATGATATCACCACTGTAAGGGATTTTAATGTTAATGTTGTTATGGTTTGTTGTTGCTGTAGTTGTCAAATAGAAAGATCTTGCCCAAGTCATTTTTCACAACATCTGAATAAATCTATTTTTATAATAAATATTTATACCCGTATTTTTAAATAAAATAAAAAAGATAGGTACTCCTTAAGATTTGTTCTATTTGTTCATTATCAGTAAACCTGCCACCTGTGACTGAGGTCACTAAGACCTATTTGTCTGAGGTTCAGTTCCCAAAGGATTGTCCTCCCTGGCTGAAGTTTTTTCCAGGCTTTTCCTCAAACATAAATGGCAAATGCCGGGGAAGTACACCAAACTTAGGTCTTGAATGCTTCCTTCCTTTAATAAAAAAAATCCTTTCCCAGTTTATATTTCATATCACATATCATCAGTGTCCATTGCCTGTGATACCTCAGGTTATCAGTAAAGATTTATCATTTTAGTCATAGAGAAGATTCAAACAAACATCAGTATAAAAGACTATGAAGGATATTATAGTTTTCATAGTTATAGTTTTCATTCATACCTATGTCAAACAAAAGCAAAAAGAAGAGCAAAAAGTTAAATATAATGAAGTTAAATACAAATAACCTAACACTTATAAAGATTTACTTACTTTTCAGAAAACCAGCTTGACATGACTATAATAAATATAAGGAAACCATTATCAGCAAGACTGTTAGACAAAAGATGAATGTCAAATTCTTCCATGGGATTTGTGTATAAAGCTTTCAAACAATTAAAGAAGTTTCCATAAAGTTCGGTGTATGAGGGCTCAATTTTTGAACTCTGTAATCATGAACAGTAAGTGTGATTTAAAATAAAAATTTAAGTTCTGCTATCTGTTATTTTAACAAGCAAAAATATTAATTAACTAGTGGCAGAGTTAAAAATGTTTTCTGTCAGCAAGGAAAGCTTCTAATTACCATTATATCTAATCACTAATAAGTGCTATTTCCCATAACATTATTGAAATCATTTTATTTCCTGAGGGCTAAAAATAGAACATTTTAAATCGTAGTTATAAAATTACCGAAATTTAAATGACTGCAAATAATGAAATAAAACATATCTGACTCTGCTAGTCATTTAAAGATATAAAAATATATTATATATTAAAAATCTAAGTTTCAAATTCCCCAAAACTAGTTTTTGAATAACTATTGTTAAATTAGCATTAAAATATGTAATTCTTAAAATTTGACTTTATTTCAGACTTTTTAACAATATTTTTATTCCCATGGACAGTTGAGTAATATGGAGTATTTAAAATATGTATAATACAAGAATGTAAAGTATGGAAAGTTTAGAACCTGAGGGTGTTAATTTCCACTAACACATAATATCTGTTAATTCTAATATATCTAAACTAAAGTAATATTAATATTAAATTTTTATGTACCACATAAATTGTCATTATTTAATTGAGAGTTTGTTATTGATAACAATATTGATTGTTAATGAGATGGAATAAAAAAATTGAAACAACTTGCTTTGTTTGCGAATGTATGTTATGACTCAAGGAGTGAGGAGATATTGAGACAGGTTCCAGAATCTTGCATTCTTCTAAAGACAAGTGCTGTTTATCAAATTAATTATCTTTTATACTGAAGGGAATGTCCCATCAAAGTCGATGAATACATTTCATGCATAATGGCTTATCCAATGTTATCATTCAAATGTAAACAAAAAAGCTGCTGAAAAATTCAAGAGTTATTGGCTAAAATTTTGCATAATAAACTGCTATTAACAATTAAAAGTCAAAGAGAGAAATTTTCAAACACAATTTAAAAATGTCTTGATAGATAAATGTATATATCAGATAAATGAATTGTAAATATGTATATAAAATATAGTTGAATGTAATTGTTTTAAGTATAAACGGAAATACTTCATTATTATATGCGGTAAATTTACCTCTTGTTTTAAATGTTTGGTACATAACCTTTATCAATGTATTTTGTGAATAATGTACTTTCTGGCAATGACTGAAACTCAAGTGTAGAGTCTATGGTCTGCAATAATAATAATAATAATAATAATAATAATAATAATAATAATAATAATAATAATAATAATTAATAATAAATAGCCCAGAAGTTCAGGAATTTATTTTGGTTAAAAAGGCAGGCAAAAGACTTTTTTAATACTGAAATAGGCAGTAATATAATTGAAATAGGCATTAATTAAAAGTTAAAACAGAGAGTAATATCACTTATTATTAATGAAAACAGTATTTAAGATACTTAATAACTTCTTTATCATATAATTAAAATACTTAAACTTACTTTTCTTGGTTACAAGCAACAACAAGATGTTTTTTCAAGGTATCAACTGTCATAGTCAGCCGCTTGTCAAAGAGAACATTTTTCATCATGGAAAAAGAACGTTCTACTTCCACTGAAGTGATTGGAGCATATTTAAAACAAGCTATTTTGGAAGGGCTCATATCAGTTATAACAGAACAGGACATATAGAAATATTGATTAAGACAAAGTAAAGTAGTTTCGAATAGTCCTGGCAAATGAGAAAAAGATGTGTAGTGGTTTCTGGTCAAGTTCATTTTCTGTTTATGCATTTATAGGGGAATCCAGTGATGAGCACTCATACTTCCGTACTAAACACATTGTAGGGAGGGTTTTATTGCAAAGTTGTACCATTCTCATCTTTCTTGCTTGCAATTGTTTGTTACATTTATGCAGCTGAGAAGTTACCCTAACCACAAATTTCCTATAATTGTCTCACACAGGTCAATATAAGGTCATTTGCCAGGACTATTCAAAACTACAGTACTTCCCTCATCCTCTCTATTTCCTGATATTTGTATGCCCAAGATAATGAAGGTTCTGCTATTTATAGAGGTTAAGTGAAATGGTTGAGGAGAAAGTTTATGACTGCTTGAAAAGAAATAAATGTATAACAAGATTCTCAATAGATATTTTTGTGAAATGAACATGCTATTTAATTTTTATAAATCTTTTTACTTTGATATATTGAAATTCTTTATGTGGTTTTTTAAAATCCTTAAATAATTGCACAAAAAAATCTAAATGACTCAAAACAGTTCAAAAAAGTTTTAAACCTTAAAATAGGCAGCAGTAGCCAAAATAAGCTAAAATGCAAAATAAAAACTGGCCTTACTGACTCCAAATGTACAAAACATATTCATTTCTATATGACTCTTAAATATATCCACCCAGAGAGAAAAGGCATTTTGCCAACTTCCAGGCTATTAATATCATCATCATCATCATCGTCGTCGTCGTCATAGTCGTAGTCATTATCATCATCTGACAGTACCTGACCTAAGCACTTATAAGTTAATAGATTAGAGGTGAAGTTTATTAGTTTAGTCTGTCCAATACTTAAATTCCTTGGATATTTGGATATGGAGCAATGGTGTGTTTAACACACATCAATGATGTGCATACACTGCAGCAGTTAGTATTCAATCAAGTCAGGAAATTAGAGAGTAGCTAATTTTTTCTCTATCAATAAATAAAATGAAATTCAACTAATAACCTTTCTTCTTTTTCAATTAGCAATTCTTCAGAGTACATAATTAACTAGATATCCTATAATAAATTAATAACATCATCAATACCTTTATAAAATTTGTAACAAAAATAGAAATTCATTTAAACACAACACTAAATCACATGTAAGGTTGAAAGATGTTAGCAATAAATCAGACCTGACATCTAATAGTAACAATAAAGAGTAACATAATCTAGATAAGGGCAGTTCAATAAAAAAATGATCAAAATTCCATATCTCTCATAGGCGGGAACCAGAATTGACATTAATGAAACTAGTGCCACATGCACATTACACAGGAACAGGTTTAGTTCTTCCTACAGCAAAATGGAGGAAACATGTGATGAACGCTAATGCTGCTCAACAACTCTTCAAGTGTATGCAATGTTACAGGAGGCCTATGGAGAGTTTGTTCTTTCCTATAGCACAGCTCAAAGATAGTTTAAAATGTTTAAGAAGCAGAGGCAATCAATTCCAAAGGAAGTTGGGTCCAGAATTCCAATGGAAGAAAACATTAACACTGCTGCTGTTATTGTGAGTGATAATTATCAAAAAGCATTACGAACATTTTCAGAAATTCTAAAAATTTCACTGGGTGACACTTCCAATTTGGTAACTCAAAAATTGCTCATTAGCCATGTTGGTACATGGTGAGTTCCAAGACTGCTGATTCCATAGCAAAAAGAATTTTATGCAGTCAAAGATTGTTACGTAAAGATGCAGATTTCTTTCAATCCAAACAGCAAAGCTCTGAGTGAAAATCTCATCACTATCATCAAAAAATAACAAAAATGGTTGCTTTTGCTGGGAAAGGAATGGTCATCTCATTTTCCATTATTCAGGAATGGTTTATTGGCATGACATACCTGCACACACAACAGTGACTGGGCAACACTACAGAGATGTCCTAAAAATTCTGAAGGCTATATCAGATATAAAAGACCACATTTCTATGTAAACAGCAGGATGCTGCAACGCAATAATGCAAGTGGTTACCATACTTGCCTCCTATACCCAAGAATCGCGGGTTCGAACCTGGCCAGGATCGATTGATTTTTTTGGGTGTAAAAATCCTAAGTATGGCATCCTTCGGAAGGGAAGTAAAGCTATGGGTCCCGTGTCGTACATTTACAGCATGAAAAAGAACCTCAAGCCTGAAAGAGAGGCCTCTGAGTGAAATTTGTTGGCCGTTTCATGCCCTGAGTTGAATGGGACACTGATGACCTGAGATGTTAAAGAGCGTCTGTAAATAAATCAATCAAAAAAAAAAAAAACAATAATGCAAGGCTGCTCATCGCAAAAATTGTTGCTGAATAAAAAAAATCAATGAGAAATACATCCCTCTCCCTCCCTATAGACCAGATAGCCCAATGTGACTTTTTTCTTTAGGTGAAGGCTACAGAGGTGATTCTGAAAGACCTGTCAAAAAACTGTTTCCAGATGGCACAAATGCTGTAAGAGGTGCAATGTATCTAATGGGGACAACTATGAAAAAGATCATCAAAATTATGAGGATGATAGAAGGTAGGTTGTCAGAATAAAATATGATCATTCTTTATTGAAAAGTTCTTATATATTGCAAGTTTCAAGAATCTTAATAACTAGAACACTCATAAGTGAGTGGCTGAACCTACACAACAGAAAGAAAGAGAGAAAAAAACTTAATAAAATATCATAGCAATGCATTTAAAATAAAAAATCCACTCTCCTGATTTTCATGACAGTGAACATGTATATGACTCTTTGATTAAAATCTGGAATTTGCAGAATGAAGTCTTTCTCTGGAGGTATACTTCCTATGTTTTGAAGTCACAGTTTGACTCTATTCGTGACAAAGAAAAAGAATCAGAATGTACTGAAATGTAAAGTAATGAAATTTTCTTAGATTCAATTAACACAAAACAAAATATAGCAACCACTTTACAAGTTGACATAAAACTTCACTAGCTTTAATTCGGCAACAGCTGATTATCATTGAAGTGACTGATTATTGCTGCTGAAGAGTATGTGTATTAAAACATTGTTACTTCAAATGAGATATTGTTTGATACTATAAATAACTGCAAGTTTTCCCATATTTAATAAATAGGATTATTTTGCTATTAATATGAATGAATGAATTTATTCAATATTACAAATATCAAACAAAGTATAGTTTACAAAATCATACAATTACAAATTAATTTACATAAACACACAAAATCTCCAAAAGCTCAGCAGCATCAAAACTGAGGCCCTCTCACGTCCCAACCACCAGGTTATTTTATGATAAAGGGCCCCTAAAATGAATTATTAATTTTCATCACTGCATGTTTCCCCAAGCTCCTTCTTTATACTTTTGTCCATTTATCCCTTACTTTTCCTAAAAATTCCCCTATCTTATTCATTTTCTTTACCGTCATTTCTGATAACATTTTTGTTGCCACTATTTCTTGTAATTTGTCCCATTCACCATCCCAGATACTATACCTTCCCCTTTTTACCATTTCACATTCAATTAAACAATGGAACCAACTTTCCACTTTTCCACTCATAACGTACCCTTCTTTACAATTTATCTTTAGCCCTTTTAAAAATAATACTGCTGTATGCATCCATGCGAAACCTATTCTTCCAAATTGGTCATAAATGTCTATATATTCCTCCTGTCCATAATTTCTTTAAACTATTTTATATAAATCTAAGGAAATTTTATCCTCTAAGTTAGCCCAGATCTCTTGCTTCTCTATATCTTGTACCCTCTGTCTTACTTCTTTCCAAAATCCACAAACATTATTTTCACCCAATTGCCATGCATCCCCTATTCAAATTTCTTCTAATAGTTTTCCTACCTCTCCAAGTCATCTCTTCCCAATACATCTCTTTGATATGTAAAACATTCTTTTAGTACTCATTATTGTCTAGTACTATTAGTATACTGTTTCACTATAATTATCTAATAGTCTTTCAATACATTTTATAACTTTATAATGCAACAGCAATAGTTAATATAAAACTGTAGGCAATATTTCCTGGGAATGCACATGACACGAGGTGATATTTCAGCTGGTGCTAATAATTAATGACTGTTATGGACCAGGTTATGGAGACATTGGTTTGCACCATGAGTGCAAATCAAGTTTCCTTCAGAAATAATTGCAAATGCAAGCATTGGCACATGGTTGAAGTTTTCTATAGATTTTTTTAAGCACAAAAACATTAAGTCATTGTTATACGAAATTAAACATTGAACTCTTTGGGGATAGCACAAATCAGCAACCTCTTAGAGTAGCTGCACTGGTAAGACTAGATATAAAAAGTCACTTACCAGAATATATGGATAACAAATATTCTTAAGGCAATCAATAGCAAATTTCATCATACTGTTAACATGTTTATTTATTATTTGTAAATCACATTTTCTTTCTTCTTTTCTGGTAGATGTCAAAACCGAGCATAATCTGTTAGGAAAAAAAAGAACATCAATAAGATTTCTAAATCCTTTCAACTGGAATGTAAATAGCTTTAGAACTATGGGATAAATACTTTCTCACTTTTATTTATTTAATGTTTTATGAAAATGTTTATCATGGAGAGCCTGCAAGCTATACAATTTGTTTACCCTAATTGTGACTTGTGATCTATTATTATACTCGAGTTTTTATGAAGCATTATGTAGTTAATTTGCAGTTTTCTTATTCTTCTGTGTTCTGTATTCTTCTTATTGTGTTTAATATCAGCAACAATTTCTAGTATTTATCTATGGAAATGTTTTAAAAAATTCATAGTGGATATTATTTACTATGGATTATTTTAGAGCTTAATTCCAAGTATTCACATACAACATATGTTAAACATAAAAATGTTCACAATTTATACTCCATGTGTTATTTGTCCAGTACACTACAAAGTCCACAAATAAAAAGTTAAAAATGTATAATTATAGTACATACAATAAATAATATTATTTATATAGGATTCGACATTAAAAAGTATTTACAAAATGACCAATTGGTAAGGGATGCCAAATTCTACAATAAACTCCTACTAGAAATTAAACTAATGAGATGTGATAAATTTAAGATATACTTAAAAAGGTTTTCTATACAATTTTGGGGAATTTTAACTAATATCTTCTCCATTATTAATTGCAAGATTCAATGTTTTGCCAATATTGACAATTACTTCACTATGATTCAGTAAGATTATTTGACTTATTTTCCAGCAGAGCATGACTGTGTACTGGGAGGAACTATTATCAAGGGCCCTTTAATGCATGTGAAAGTAGCAGCTTGTAGTTTGAGGAAGATGTATCAAGTGGTTATGCAGTTACTGTATACAAACTGCATGCTGTTGTTCTTGTTAGTTGCCAATACATAAATATAATCTTGAAGAATGGGTTTTTATATACAAATCATATGCAAAAATGGATTCTTGCACAGAAGTGGTAAAGGGATTTGCAATAAAACATTCCGAGAATTGTGTTCCAAGTAGAGAAACTGTTCCCAAACTTGTTAAAAAGTTATGAGAGGCAGAATCTCTTAATAACAAGAAATATGCTCCAAATCACTTTTTTCTTATGGAAGAAAAGTAAAATGATATACAGGAATTTCCTATGCAAATTCTGGCAAAGCTGATGTTGAGGGGCATCATTTTCAACATCTCTTAAACACAGGTTATAGCTTATTATTGCCAACTCCCTCTCCCTTTTTCTGGTTATGGTGACTGCACTTTCTCAGTAAGCAGCTATGCTCAGGCAGCCCATAACTTATATAACCTTAACATATGTATTCTCCTGTATTTGTATCATATTCTCTGTATCTAATTTTTAATATGTTAGTACATATCTATTTATACATGTTACTACTTTCAAAATGTGTTTTAGCCTCTGATAAATAATTAAATGTCTCATTCATTATCTTTATCACTTGAGTATTATTGTCTACCAAAACTGTCACATAACTCAGTTTGACAGAGAATCAGTCCAAACCAGTTTCTAAAGAAGAAAACACTGGTTCAAATTTTCTTAGGAACATTGCCTGAGTAGACTCATTCGGAAGTTTTTCCTCATCCCATAAAGGCATTAGTAAGTTTAATTCAAGCACCACTGAACTCTGGGATCATTTTTCCATTATGAATTCATTCTATTTATCATCTCAAATATGTTGGTATAGGTCATTTAAAATTATAAAAAATTAATTTTGATTGAAGGTGTGCAACTTCCTTCTGTTGATAAATTTATATAACTCATGACAATCTGGAAAGTGATCAAGGATTTGACTTGAGAATAATAATGAATAAAATACTAACATTAACAACAACAGCAACAATGAGAATAGGAACAGGAATAGCATTTTACTTCAACAAGTGCTCTGATGGTAAGGAACTGATCTCTGCCATTTGAGAAATACTACCAATAAGAAGCAGTAGGGATAATCTTTGCATAACATCAAATTTAAGAGGGTTGTTTTATAAACAATGATCATAATTTGTTATAGATATAGTTTTTACCACTAAAATTTTGTTAGCTTAATGCATAATGTACTGAGATACTGGTTTCATTGCTCCAGTTCCAACTTGTGAGAGGTATGCAAATTGAGACAAAAGTCACATTTCTGTGCAACAAGCTGAATGCTATACCATGATAATGCACAGCCACACATCACAAATTTTGTTGCTGTATATCTCACAAACATCAATGCAAAGTGTGCCTCTCACCTCCCCCGCCCCATAGTCCAAATTTAGCCCTGTGTAACTTTTTCTTTTTTCGCAAATCTTCTTGGGAGGCATTTTCCATCATCAGAAGCAGCAGTGAAGGCTGCAGAGGTGGTTCTAAAGGACCTGTTAAAAATGGTTTCCAGCATGTCTTTGAAGTCTGGCAGAAATTCGGGGACAGGTGCATTGCATCCAATGGGAACTACTTTGAGAAAGATCATGAAAATTATGAGGATTAGTAAAGATATGTTGTCATAAAAAATGATGATCATTCTTTATAAAACAACCCTCATAGTACTGAATCTTGCAATGTATTTGCAAAAAATTATGTGAATTAATTATTTTAATCTTTAAAATGGAAGAACTAACCCTAATCTAATTCACCTATCTAAACTAACCCCGTTATACTTAAAGACCTATAACGAGCCAGGAAAATAAAACTGTCACTTTTAGTACAACAGAAGCATTAACATATAATAATAATAATAATAATAATAATAATAATAATAATAATAATAATAATAATAATAATAATAATAATAATAACAACAACAACAACAACAACAACTCAATTTTTTTCTCTTTCCCTTATCATTGTTTGGCAATCTGGGCTATTATTATTGTTGTTTCACATTTTATACAACAGCAAGATGAACATCAAACAACATCAAAATCAACAACAATAAAAACACTCTGGCATTAAAATAGTGCATTATGACATGTAGAAGGATTTTCAGACAGCACAGAAGAATAAATGTAGCTTGTACCTTTTAGATAAATTATGCCTGATCATTTAATAATAGGTAATGTGGATGATAGAGGTTTAATAAATTATTCAACAATAAATCAAATAAATACTTTGTTTTTTAGATTAATATATTAGATAATTTGGATATTATTTCTTACCTTACTACCAACATGATAATATGACAGTTGAGTGAAACTACTTCTCTGCTTCTAATTGTGATTTCTTTGCTCTTGCAGTTACACAAATAAGCTGAGAGCTGCTCAAAAACATAATGGACAATTGTAGACAATCGATTAAGGGAAGCTGAATCCAACTGCTGAGCAATGCTGCAGTTGCAAAGTAAACCATGGAGTACTAAACCAACTGGCACCAGTATATCCACGTCAGAATTTCTCCATTGGTGCAAGATAAAATCCAGCACACCCATCACTTGGCTGAGATTGATTGTGAATGTAGGTTTCACATTACCTCCTTTGCTAATACTGTACCATAAATAAAAAAAAATCAAGATAAGAACAATCATGGTAATGAAAGGAAGTTAATGGTCTAATGCTAATGTTCTCAATTTTTATTTTGAGGGTCTTAGTTTTCTTAGAGAGAAAAAAATGATGGAACCGGTCCATGCTAGAAGAGTGTCAGGCATCCATATTAAATTTTGAAAAAATTAGGAAAAATGACTTTGCTACAAAACCATCTGTATTAAACAAATTAAAAAAAACAGTATATTCCTTGCAAGAAATGTAATCCTTGTACATTTAGAAAAATAATAGAAACACTTGTATTGACATAAAAAATGTCAAAGTCTATTGACTGAGGCCATTTTAGTATATACTGGGTTTTTCTATTAAGTCACTGAATAGAAAGAATGTTTACATTCATTATTTTATTTAAATTATTACAACAATAAATTATATACATCATATAAGAGTGCTGTAAATTTATAAATGTTATTTTACAACAAAACATTGATATTCTATCAAGTCAGTTGGCCACTAGGATACATAAGGCATTAGCCTTATAATATCATTCACTTTTACTGTCTTTAGAAGTACTTTACCAATCAATTAGCTTGGCTTCTGGGAAAGGACAAAAATGGTTTGCCAGGTAGATGAAGATAGTAATCGATTCCTGATCATGCCATGATGTAACCTGGGAACTTTGAGTTGTAAGAGTGTCACATCATAGAGCTGATTGAAAATTTAACTTTCCTAATCTCTTGGTATACTTCTGGTACATATTTCTTATGATATACAAATTTTTGGGGGTTAAACAGCTACCATCAATTCTTAAAATCTAATACCTTTGAAATCCCTACTTCTCTTACAGTAAGTTTATTTGATTTGCTTGATGCTGTGTTTATCTGAGTAATTTCATGTACTGAATATATGCTATCAACCTTGCTCATCTCTTTCTTGATTGTACCAAAATCCCTGGCACAGGGCAGATATGAATGTTCACTAATAGGATAGTAGTGTTCACTTTTTTTATTGAATATTTTAGAATCTGTTAATGGTAAGAGCAGTCTGGCAAAAAGTGGTTCTTATTTTTCTCCCATAGGACCTATTTTATTTGCTTGTGTCAGTCTCCCTTTGTAGTCTGAATATTCTTCTCCCTTTATTCTGGCAAATTTGGTTTGATTTTTCTTCCATGAGCTGTCATTAGTCTATATTTTTGCACACTTCTTTCTTAACATCTTCCATAATGACTTGCAACAAGATACCATGCAACTATACAATCATAGTGTCACACACATTGTTTTCTTAGTTTAAAGGAGGGTATTATTATACAAGATCATTCAATGTTGCCAAAAAGTATTATAATATTTACTGACATTAAGTCAAAACCTGATATCAAAACTGTGTAGTAGCACTTTAAATATTATGTATGAAATTTTTAAAAATGTTTTTACTTTAGAGGTAACTTTTTATTTTTCAGCTATCAGCTTCCAAGTTCTACTAATGATTATTTTAAAAAATAAGAAAACTACTTATTTCTGGTAGTATACATATATATATATATATATATAGTATAATATATACATATAACTAGACATTAGATTTTATACACTAAAAATATCTATAATATCTGCATTTATGTTGCCAAAATCTTTAAAATATGCTCTATAATGTAAAAGATATGCATTAACATTGTTAACTTTAAACTTATACTTTTTGGTACATACAATGTACTTTTTTCCTTAGTCATCATTCTGATCATTGTAATTAGATTTGCAGTATACAATAATCATTCTTTCCAAATGTTCAGATGTTGTTATTGAGCTATATTTGAAAGCACTTACTAACTATGGAGAATATTCTTCAGGAAGTATAGGTTTTCACCTTAAAGATATTACTCACAGAACACAGAATTTTAATGTCAGGATTTCTTTCTAAAATACTACACAATTTACCCCTTAATTTTCCTGCATACTTTAAAGGCGTACTCTCAAGTTTACTCTTGAACCTCATTGAGAATTGATAAAGATTCATGTAAGCAAACTTCCAGACAACTTTTCTTTTAGCATTATAACATGACCTTAACCTTACAGTACCTGAACAGCATCAGATCAGCAGGCCAAGTTTGACCTGAATGGTAACCCAGTACAGATAAGGAAAATGGAATGAGAAATTTCCCAGTAACATCATGTGATTTTGTCGCAACCATACTGGAAATACTCCTTATGGGTGTTTCCAAAGTAAAGACTTCATTATTTTGGCATTAATGTGTTTAAATATTAATTTTAAAATTAAAAATTTAATATCTGTATATTATATGCTCAATGCATGAAAAAATGATGAAATGTGCAGCAACATCAGAAATATGCAATTATATGCACAATAAAACTATATATACATGCACAAAAGAACATGAAACATATTGCTAATCTTAATTCCATATCTAAAGAAAAAATAAGCTAAATATGCATTTGCATACAAATCCAATATCTACATATAACATAAAATATATATGTTTTTACCCTTGTAGCAAGATAGCCAATAATTCTAGAGCTTTTATAAGGGCCTGTGATTTCTCCATCCTTTTCAGTAGTGAAAAAGTGGCTCGTAGTAAAGACTCCAATACAAACAATACATGGTTATTCTTGAAAAACTTATCATTTTTTGTCAAATGCCCCAGGCACACAAACAAAGCACTAGAACAAAATAATGAATTTATTATAGAATTACAGTTTATAATTCAAAAGTACAATAGCTGATCATTTGTAGAGTTGCAGGATGTGTCCAGAAATTATTGCACTATTTTGAGTAACTATTTTAAGAACCAGTTACATAGCTTTGATGTAACTTGGTAGTTAGAAAATGGACTATTCACTCAGCAGTAAATCAATTGAGTGATGTAGTAGACTCAATTGCATTTACAGTGACTTCCTATCCATTCTTTTCATATCAGGATTGTGATTTCACCTCTTCTTATTCATTATTTATGTATATGAATTCCATTAAAAAATAGAATATAGCATTATATCAAAATTAACAGGAATTGAAATTAGAACCATAATAGTCAAAATCTATTTGTTGCCTCCGAGATTTACATATAAAGATCTGTTTATCATTAAAAAATTAAAGCTTTTTGTGATTATTGTTCAATGCAAAATAAACTTTGATTGGATAACAAAATCACAGAAATAATACATGAATTTTGATGTCTAGATTATAAATTATCCATTCCTTGCAATGTGGGGTTTTACAGATTCTTCTTCTTGCTTAAGTCATGCATAATTTTGGAGGAGAATAAAACTATGCTCTTTTTGGATATACTGATTATACACCAGCATAATGGGCTCCTTGGGCATAGCACCTACACCTACAGAAAAGAGCTTATGCTAATAGGTGTCTACATCTATATTGCACCATGCTCCAGTCCATAATATCTTCAATGATAAACATGAGAACAAATACCTTCAAAGGGAAAGGAAACTCTCTGCTGAAATTTATTAAGGCAATGTTTAAAGTCTGGAGGGGCTAGCAAAATGATAGAACAATGTTAAAATAATCATCCTCATGTAATAATAGAAAAATAGGAGAGAGAGCAGATAAGGACATGAAAATGAAGCAATAAAGTAATAATTCCAGAAAGAAGGCAGTTAAACAATTGGAAGTACTCCTATATATAGAGAATTTGACATATAGAATTGCTTGTCTTCTTTGAAAATCTGACATTATTACTTATTTCTGTCTACAATAAAACTAAGTAAGAAACTTCACACAAACAATGATCCCAATATTCCACTTTATAAACAGAACATTCTTCTAACAATATATCTACTGGATGCTGCATCAAATAACATTCAGGAACAGAGAAAGAGGGAATTTTCAGTCTATTTTGCAACACTTGACTACTTCCAAATATACCATTCAATATGACAGTACCCATAAGGTCACTATTATGAGCAATGTCCTCTTTCTACTATGTAGTTGGAGTTTGTATATACCAGTAAAACCTGGTTTAACTTCAGTAAGACTGGAGTTAAAAGTAGATATCTTTTTCCCACCTCCTGCTGTTGATCAATACCACAATGACCATGACCATGCCACTCCTCCTTCAGCTTACCATATCACAGTCTCACTCTTACCTCAATTATTGATGACAATGAAGCCTCATTCTTAGAATCAGCCACAGAGTGTCAAGTAGACATTTATTTTATTTCTCTGAAGATGTCCACCATTGTATCTGATGAAAAGGCAGGTCATCACAAATATGATTTGGCCATTAGACCATAGCCAAAAAACCTGTATAAGTTTGTTAAGATTCAAGACTCTGGTCATGAAAGCGTACATATGTATCCAGACCTTCCGTTTATGGGTACATGCCTTAACAATCTTGGCCACCCAGGATTAGTGTCCACTGCCTATGGTGTCACTGTAGTTAAAGCAGGTGTTAAATACTATCATAAAAAGTTCAATAATCTCAGTGTGTTTAATATATTCATAGAATTTTTAAAGCCACACAGATTTGTTTTAATTATTTCAATTTAGTTCATTCTGAAAATACTTAAATAGGACAATAAAATGTCACTGTTAACATTTATTATGGATGCACAAACAAATATTTGCCTGATTTTTTATTCCATCTTGTTCTCTAAAAGGTGTTTCAATAGTTTCACTGTTTTTATATATCATAAAATAGAGTGTAATTATGGTCGAGTGGTAGCATTAACAGCTATTCATCCTAAGGTCCTGGGTATGATTCCCAATCAAGTCAAATTGTATTGTCTGGATATGTGTTTTAAAAAGTTTTCCTTGCCCTGAGATGATGAATGCCAGACAGCTTTAAAGTGCAAATGACTCCGATTTGTGCCATAATTAATTAATTTCATTCATCCATAAGTTTAAGAACCCCTGGTGCTTCATAACTATATCATCCTCATTTATCTTCTCCACAGTTTTTTTTTTTTTGAGTAGTGTTTAACGCCCGTTTTCACTACTGAGGCACCACAGGCGGTGGACACTGATGATACATGAGATGAAATGATAAATTGGGAAAGGATTTTTTTTTAAGGAAGGAAGCGTTCCAGGCCTAAGTTTAGGTACCTCCCCGGCATTTGCCAGTTATGAAGACTGAGGAAAACCTGGAAAAAACCCCAGTCAGGGAGGACGGTCCTGGCGGGATTCGAACCGCGGACCTCCCGCTCACGAGTCCGTGCCTTAACGACCTCGGCCACCCGTGGCGGTCTTCTCCACAGTGACAACATAGTGGCACCATATGGGCTTCCTGGCCTTAGAAGTCTGCTACAATACCACCAAGTCAGGGGGAATGCCTATAATCTCATTAGACAAAAGAACTGGCATTCGGAAAGTAGAAGAAGACATATCACAAAATAAAGGTAAATATTTATGAACATTTACTTTACTTCAGTTTCCAAACAGCACAAGCATAAAATGTGCAGGAAAATTTAAATGAAAGCAAAGCAACAATATTAAAGCAGTACATACAAAATTGAAAAATTTTGTTTTAGAGTCATCTTAATCACCAAATGCCTGAGTTTGCATTTCAAAATCTCAATCTTTAGTATAACATAGAAGATAAGGATATAAACTACTCTCAAGCAAAAGGTTAGGGTAAATGCTACAATCAATATACTTGAACATGAATTAATTATGCTTGTTAGAAGCAAATGTGCAACTGATTGGAAAACTTTCTTTAACAGCTGATATGTACAATAATTAAAAAAATTGTGTGTATAGACCTCATACCATAATTTTTCTAAGGGGTAATACAGCAAGCAGCTGTAGATTCAATGATTTATAAATCTCGCAAAATAATCTGTGAAACTGTCTTACTCCATTACTGAGTTGTGCAAAGTTGCCATCGCTTCACAAAGGAATTCAGTTATATCAGCATCAAGTAAAATATCTGAAGCCAGAAGCCCACTGTTTCCAGAATCTTCATCTCTAGTGAGACTCTTTGTGATAATCCGTATAGCTTGCACCTAAAAGAGAGAAAAAGAATTAGTTTTAAATCTACATTTTTATTATTTTTTATAAGAGAGTTATGCCAAAATTCTTCAGATGCTTCTTAATGCTACATATGCAGGAGTTTTGGTTAGAAGTTATAAATAGATCAATGTTTTAACATGTAGGAAGAGATTTTGAATTGTCTAGTTAAGTTCAATATTGAAGTTGGAAACACTATTATGATGTTACAATATTTTGTATTTTATGCCATTCATTTGACTGGGTAGTGGTTAGGTAAATATCACACATTTACGATAAAGGCATATTATAAAACTAATAGATATCTTTTCAGACAACACACATACAGACAATTATATTAAAGTCCATAGTTTTAATCCTAGATCATCTAAAGAAGCAGCATGGCTCATAGACCAATAAACATACAACTGAATAAAAAAGAATACAAGAACAAATACCGATACATATTAGAAGATGCTAAATCATATGGGCGTAGCAAAGAGATGATTAACAAAAAAATAGAAAATTAAGAAAATATAATAATAATAATAATAATAACAATAATAATAATAATAATAATAATTATAATGAATAGAATTAAACAAATCATAACTTGGTGTGATACCCAGACAATTTTTTTTTTTTCAAAATTCACATACCACTCAGGAGGTAATCATAAGTTTCAACAAATTTTCAAAGATTACAATCATCTTAGCACTCCATAACTGATACAGTGTTAAACATTTATTAAAATTAAACAAAACATATTCCAGGCTTAAGGAAAAAAAAATCCCAGATTATTAAATTAATTGTCAGGATTTTGAAAAAAATCTATGTAGGAAAAAAAAGAAGAAGAAGAGGAAGAGAAATATAAGTATAAGGTTTAAGGAACATTGAAGAAACATCCAAAACAAGTATACAGAAAAGTTAGTGGTGGCAGTACCATGAGATTGAAAAAAGCGTCACGTTGTTAAAGACAGTTAAAAAATCAAAGGAATTAAATATTAGGAAAAGACCTACATAAAAAAATTACAAACAGCACTTAATGACTTTTGAATTGAAGCAGACAGTTCTATATTCAAGTTTATGATAAGGCCACATACAAACTCAACTCAAACAAACGATCCAACAGTCATATAACGGCTGAGAATGTGAACAAAGCCCATGAAACACTTCCTGATTACATCTCATATAATCTCAAGAGATTATTAATGTATACCTTAATAATAAAATATGGGAATAATTTTTCAAATTATTGTATTTTAGTATAATTGATTTTGTGAGTGAAATGCTCCCTTCATGAATATTTGAGAACTGCTGATCTAACCATTAACATAATTGCTCCTAATTATTTAAGCAGATAGAAACTGTGAGATTTTATTTTACAAATGTTATTTGCTAAAGCATAGGACCTAACTCTGTTAATTATAAATCATACAGTTTATAATTCTAAAATGACTTGGGCCAGATGGGTAGAGGCACACCAATGTATCTTGGATTCTTTCTTAGCAATTTCAATAAAAGTAATAGTATATATGTAAAAGATGAATTCATTTATAGGTAAAATATTTCAATGGAAAGGCTCTCCCTTGTTTCTTAAAACAATGTCTGTTTTTTATAACTTTGAAAGATTTAGAAGTTATTATTTATTTGTTCCCCATATTTAATTTATTGTATATACACAATCCTCCCTGTTTTTTCTAGGCTATGCTACATTGCATAATTTCTTTGAATAGAATAGAATATTTATTTAACAAATCCATATACAGATTTTTAAATAAATCACATTTCATTCACATTTATTAGTTGTACATAACAAACTATATACCATTCTGCAATTATCTTGAATATTATTAAATAATTTAGCACATTATAGCTCACTATACTCTATTACCCTACATTGCTGTATTTCCTGGGGCCTAATATACCCAAACACTGTGGTTACCAAGCTAAAGGGTCCTTCCTACTATTTAAATCTAACTTCTCACACTCTACACTTTCTTCATTGCCTTGCTTACTAATTTTTTTCAACCCTTTTTCTCTCACTTTCGTTAAATAAATGCCAATTTCCAACATGGCAATTCTTGATTTAACAGTCAACATCTTTTTCCCTGTAATTTCTTTTGGTATATTGGACCACCTCTGCATTCCTAGCTTCTCCCTAATGAACTTAGTTTCCTTGAATTCTAATAATGTATACCAATTATTGTATTTCTGGCCACACAATGGACATTTATCCAGCTTTCCCCTTACTCTTAAACCCTTCAATTAAACCCGTGTTCCTGTCATGCAAAGCAGTAGCATATCATTTCTGGCAAAAAAACCATGAGTTCAAAAATGAACCAAAACTCTTAAAAGCTCTTCAAAAACCCATAGAATTATCAGTGTGGGAAAATGTATTCTTGAATGAAACCAAAGAAAATTGAGTTAATTTTGATCTTCCAAACAACAGTAACCTCATCAAAAAGTTTATAACAACCAAAGAGTGACATCTTAATTCCACGCTGGAAAGCTGACAATGGAACCATGCTGACGATGAAGGAAATTTGCCTTTGAAACATGTCCAAGTAAGTGGAACAAAACTAGTGAAATTTGTGTTATATAATTTTCCCTGTTCCAAACTGCTTTCATTTCTCTACATATACTCAATGATATTTTGAAATTAAAACCAGAAAATGTTTCTTGCCTTTCAATGTCTTCGATTCTTAACCTAATTTCTTTCCAGAAACCCCTTTCTAATACTCCCTTAGCTCTCCACAGCCCCCAAAATCAATTTTTTCTACACTTTCCTTTACCTTGTTAAGCCAAGTAGTATCTTGATTAAGCCTTTGCTGACCTACCAAACATGGATTTAAACCCCTAAGTTCACCTGAATTTCTAATTCTAAACCAGTACTTCAATACTCTCTCCATAATTTTCCCTTTACTACCTATTCTTCTTAGTTCTGCTTGAGTAAATGCCTAATATTTGGAGCAGAAGTTTCTGTGCATCAAAATCACACTAGCCCACCTTTCCTCCAATCGCCCAAACCTTTACTACTCCATAGAGCATTTTGGCCTCCACCATTATCTCATATGCTCTCCACAACCAATTTACTTTCATCCCTGGTATTTTATCTAATCATGCCCTTATAGCTTTCAAAGAAAGCTTCCATTTAGCTAGTATCATCTTCTTTTGATCACTCTATCCACCGTTACTATTTAATCTTACTCCTAAGTAATCAAATTTGTTAACCATCTTAATTTCTCTTCCTTGCCAACACCACTTCTCATCTTTCCTTAACTTATTGGCCTTTTGAAAAACCACAATTTTTGATTTACTAAGATTAATGTGCAAACACCACTTCTTGCAAAAATTATCTATTTCTTCAATTGATTTAATTAAGCCCACATTAGGAATTGATCCTGCAATAAGATCATCTGTGAATAACAAACCAAGTATTCCATCACTGTTAATTTTTGGAACATGGCTGTTTACTGCATTAATTTCCTCTAGGATATCATCAATGAACAAACTTAAGTATGGGACTTAATTTGCAGCCTTACTTAACCCTATATTGTTTGAAATTACTTGAGTTATTTTGCTACTTGACATTTTTATACAAAACCCATTATCATTATATATTCTTTGTACTTTTATAAACCTATTACTCATTCCCTTTTTACTCAGTTTTACCCATAACACTTCCCTGTTTATTGTGTCAAAAGCATTTTAAAAATCCACAAATAACATATATAATCTTTCCTTCTTTATTGCTAAAAATAATAGTAATTTTATTTTGCTATTCTTAAACAAAGAATGTAATATCTTTCCTTGCATAAAAACTATTTCATACTAACGCATAAATATAAAATTTATTTTTAATTTAAAGCATAAAATTTCTGATGCAACATAGCTTCACAAAAACAAAACTACTATTTGTACTCAAAATGAGTTCATTTTTGCAATTAAATTTTTAGTCTTATTATTTCACGTCTCTTCTATGGCAAATTAATACCTGAACATTTGGCTCTCTTGACAAAAGTCCTTGCTTCAGTTCCCCTAAAAGAGATAAATTTATGCTTTCCTTTGAACTGAAATGCAACATTGTGAAAGAATAAAATAATTTAAATTTAATATATTTTAAGTCAAATTTCACATATACTAAGCTCCCGAGAGCTCCAAAACTCTAATCTGCACTGTTGCATTAATATGCACTTTTTAAAATTCCCTCTCTGGTAGTCTGACAGTCAACTAACAGGAATTAAATTCAAAATTGGTTCTGCCAACTTCGCCATCATGTAGCTGCTCAACAAAATTAATTTTGTAATGTTTTCCTTTGGCAGAATTTCGAATGACCAAATAAAGAATTAGTGATGCGAATTAAGATTTAAGGCTTAAAATATGTAATGAACTGCTTCAAGTAACTATTATTTGAAACAAGAACGAAGGAAAAGAAAGCAAGGAGAGAGAGAGATAGAAAGATAGACAGACAGACATAAAATTAATTATTTGGCATGATTAGTTTATTCCGTTTAAAGGTTTCTGTTACTTAATTTAACAACCCAAACTTTAAAGGCTAGAGAAAAACAATAGGAAAATATTCAGAAACTAAGTTTAAAGCTTTTTGTGTCTGTGCAAAAACAAGCGTTTTTGCAAAACTTGCTAGTGGAAATTGAATTAAAGGGTTCCTCATTGGATTCTGGCCTTTCCCTCTGCCATAATATTTTATTTGAGAGAGGTGGTTAATTTCCTGATTGAAAGTT
This sequence comes from Metallyticus violacea, assembly GCA_030762175.1. Classification (NCBI taxonomy): domain Eukaryota; kingdom Metazoa; phylum Arthropoda; class Insecta; order Mantodea; family Metallyticidae; genus Metallyticus; species Metallyticus violacea. The sequence goes on along the minus strand of CM060839.1, from coordinate 19,636,658 downwards.
CATCAGACAGATACGGAACCTATTTGTCACCGTAAAAATGTTGGTGAGCCTGATGCCTCGCTGCAAGCTACGGTTTTGTTACGTCAACTGTTAAATCCTTGTGTCATCGTACAAAAAGGAATGCAAAAGTTGCTCTGGTTTGTTGCCTTTTCTCTTCTTTCAATTTCGTATTCTCATAAAGAAGGTGGCTCTTAAAGCATATACGGTAATAGTTTTTCACATAATGCTGCCTTGATATAAACAATACCATATTTTAGGTTAATTAAAAAAAAAACTCGTAATTTGTTCAACATCCAGGAATTAAAATTATGAAGCAAAGTACAGAAAGCAATTGGGCGCTTATATGGTGGCTGCTGGAATCAGTATGCATTCCTGTTACTCTGCCTTGGATTGTATACCAGTATTTTCAGTCTTTGCGACATAAAAGTAAAAAGGGAAAACTGCAAGATAAGGTGAGTCTGTTTTCAAACGTTACTTCGGTGTGGATAAATTATGTAATATGTATCTCGTGTGAATTATCCTATTAAAATGCTTCTTTGTCATCTCTAACTCACATTTTGGATATTAGCCTAATTTTAGCATTAGCCTTAGTCTGTAAACTGATTTTAACATAATGCTGCCCTAAAGACAAGCTAAATGGAGACCCTTTTTAAGTACAGCTTGATATATTCATCACAATTTATTCTTGAGAAATATGCTATAATTTTTTTATTTATTTATTTATTTATTTTTGCAGTCCTGTACATTCTGTATGTTATAACAAAGATTAGGCTTGCAATTTTTTATTAACCATATATTATTGTTATGCAATTATTTTACAGGTAGTATTGATAACAGGAGCAAGTTCTGGATTGGGAGAAGCTCTAGCTCATGTGTTTTATGGTGCTGGTTGTCGTATTATCTTGACTGCTCGGCGCCGTGAGGAACTGGAGAGAGTGCGAGATAATTTGCTTGTCTCCCATGTGGTAATATGCAAAATTGTTGCAAATAGTTAGAATGTTAAGCTGGTAAATTAAATTTGCGTATGTCAGCCAGTATTTCCAGAAATATGGTCAAATGTGAGCACCCTAAAGATGGTTATGCAAACTTGTTTGCTTAATGAATTTAAACTGGAAAACAAAGCAATAATAATGGTGTGAAAAATATGTCATTGCTGGAAATGAACAGTTTAAAGATATTTTGTTCAGAATATGATGCTTTGAAATGTCGGTTTCAAACTAACAGAATTTTTTGGTCAACTCATAGGAAATATTCATATGAATCATGAAAAATCAGGCCTTCTAAAAGCACTTAATACTGTCTAAAACAAATAATTTTTAAAACTTAATATAATTTATTTATTCACTTTTTAAACTTGTCTCATGCACAGCAGCGCAGAGACTACTGTTGAATATGGATCGACAGTGGAAGACAAATCATTCAGAGCTGGCCACCAACAATTGATATGCTTCTGGTTAATGTTTTAATAACAATCATTTTGAATGCTTCAATGACAATGCACAATATTTATTATTTTCATTTCTAGTTTTTTTCTCTTCGAATGTGGTTTGGTGCTCTTATCCTATATTGTGTCAGTTGCATTGCAAGGTGTGAAGAGAAACAATGCTGAAAGACAAGTTTTTGAAAGCTTCTTTAATTCGTTCCCGGCTGGTGGATTATAAAAATCGTCATGATGGGAAAATGATTATTTTTGTTTGTGTAACAAACGGATAAGAATTAAACATTTTCTTCAAATTATATAAATTAACATAGTAAAATTGCATTAAATTGTAGTTGGTACAATTATATAATGGCTAGAAACTCTGAAAAAACTGACACAGGTGGCTGTGATCATTAAGACATGGGCTCTTGAGCAGGAGGTCTGGGTTTGATTCCTGCCAGGACTATTCTCCCTGACTTAGGTTTTTCCATATTTTCCTCAGTTCTCTTAAATGGCGAATGCCATGGAGGTACTCTAAATGAATAGTGTTTAACGCCCGTTTTTTTTTTTTTTTTTTCCTACATCTCTCTAAACATAGGCCTGGAATGCTTCCTTCAAAAAAAATAATTTCCCACCTTATCATTTCATCTCATGTATTATCAGTGTCCATCACCTGTAAAAATGGGCATTAAACAAACAAGAAAAATAGTGCAGAAACCTATGAAAGTGATGCTCAGCCCTGGTGGAAAAAAATGAAATCCATACACATGAACAATGGCGGCTATATGTGGCCATTCTGCAGAAATGTAATATTAGCAGAGGACAAAGAAAGTATTTGAGATATGTACAATGTCAAATGACCAATATAAGATGAATGTAGCTAAAGTGAAGAAGCAGGGTGTATTGTTAAAATCAGATAATTTTAAAAAAAAATTTGGACATATGTATAATTCAATGGTAAGTTGAGCATAAGAGTATTAAATCAACTTATTAGCTAATTAAGAATGCACTAATTAATTGCATTTTTATCATTACTGTAATTTGAGTAAGTAATTACACATTTTAGATACTTGAAACTGTGTTTTGACTGCCTAAAATTTGGTTTTGAAGACTAATAATTTGAGGCTTAGTTATAACTTCAATATATTTTGCTAACTTTTAATTGTTATTTTTACTGTAAATTTCTATTTTGAACTACATTAGAAAGTTCCTAAGGAGTTCTAGTTTTGAAGCTGTTAACCCAAGAAAATCAATTAACTTAATTTTGCTTCTTTAATTTACATATTGTACCAGTTTTGTTTACCCCTTTTATAGACTTTCTTGTTATTTAGTAGTTTAAAATAATATTCTCTTTAAATAATTATTTTTAAATGTAGATTCCATTGGAATGACTTCAAATGCTTTCTCTGTTGCAGACTGTACCTACACATCCTCCAGTTCTGTTGCCAATGGATCTGTCTGACCTCAATGCTGTCCCAGGACATGTTAACAAAGCCCTTGAAATCTTCAGTTGCATAGACATACTGGTGAACAATGCGGGTATTAGTTACAGAGGCAATATTATAGATACAAATGTGGATGTACATATCAAAGTTATGCTTGTCAATTACTTTGGACAAGTAGCTTTAACAAAGGGTAAATCATATTTTCTAATAACTCTTTGAAAGCTGGTACATTACTCACAGAATCAATTTAATATAATGATCTTCTTCCGACTTACACATACCTAGCTACATTTTTCTAGTAGGACCATTTTGTTGACCTAAAGTAGCCAAGTTTACAAGGCACAGAACTGAAAGAGGTGTGCAATTCAAATCATCCACAACTGTCCTACCTGAACAGAGATCTCAAATTTTAAAATCGAAAAAGTGAAACACTAAACATTTTTAAACCAAGATATAATTAGGCCATAGTTTTAAATGTTCATTTTCACTACTGAAGTTCACAGGAGTGGACACTGATAAAACATCAAAATGGGGAAGACTTTTTTTATTTAGGAAGGAAGTATTCCAAGCCTAAGTTTAGGATACCTTCCCAGCATTTGTTTCTCATGAGGACTGAAGAAAACCTAGGGGGGGGGGACCTTGGTCAGAGAGGGATGGCTCTGGCAGGAATTGAACTGCAGACTTCCCTTTTATAGGTCATGTCTTAATGACCTACTGCACCAGTGTCATATAACATTGCCATCATATATGAAAACTGAAATCAAGAACTAGGTATATCATTTCTTTAGGACAGTTCTTGTTAAAGTATGAAACATAAGTTTTCAAAAGTTTAACAACATTCCCTCTGCACTAGGAAAAGATCAAAGTGTAAACTGCACCATTTGCAAAGCCAATGAGCCAATTAGAAACCAAAAGAGCTTTGATGTACAATATTACATAAACTATGACATCACAACCCCTAAATATAATGCAACCATGATGGATGAAAGATGTAAGCAATATATGATAGTAGTCCTGTACTTAAACAAGCACTATGCTGACGTGCTGCCTAGTCTGAACCTAATTACTTATTTGCCAACCAAGAAAATCTGTATTTTTATTTAAACCTAACTAACAGGTTTGATTTTTTAAATAATTAAACAAAAAGCATTATGATATACAAAATTATACAAATGATTACACTTACAAGAACAGCTTAGACAAACTCCTCATATTTCCTACTTGCACATTACCAGCGAACCTTGAGCCTCAAGGAGTGATATGAAGATCATTTGAAAATCTCTGGAAACAACCCACAGATTGCAGCAATAGTTCCAAACAATACCATATCAAAATCTGCCATCTTCCACAGAAACAACTGTATAGTGATGCTTTGCTGTGTGAAACACCATAATATTTATTATTCTTTGTTGCAGTGCAGATGTGCATTTGTTGGCAAAATAAAAATATTAAACAGCATGCAGTAATTAACTTCTTTGTGACAAGCAATATCAAAGCAAAAAAATTTATAGAGGCCTGACAATTACTGCAGAGACTCTGTGCCTTCATTTTAAATTGTTTCCAAGTGTACCAATGAGTTCAAATGTGATTGTGAAAGCTTGGAAGATGAACTAGTAATAGATGACCAAAATCAGGTCAGAAATTGCTGAAACTGTAGGCATTTTATTTTAACTGGGGATGTTGTCACACCTGTTTACATGCAATTAAAAGTGAATTAGAATACAAATCTTTGGGCTTTTTCAGAGATCTAACTGATTTGTTTCATCAATTCATGGTCAGTGATAAAACATGGGTGCACCATTAGACACCAGAAACAAAACAATAGAAGCATCATGATTGTCCACTGCCAAAGAAGGCCAAACTTGTTTGGTTGGCTGAAAAGATCATGGCATTAGCTTTCTGGAATGTAAAGGTATCCTACTGATGGACTATTTTTTCTAGTGAAACATCTATTAATGTAGCGAGGTATTCTAAGCTTTTGAACTAAGGCAAAACTATGCCAGAAAAGACCAAATTCATCAAAGATTTAAGTGACCTTGCATGTAAACTATGTTTGCCCCACACACTTGGGCCAATGCAATGGCAAAAATCAGTGAAATGGGCTATGTGGTCTGCTACCACATTTGCCATACTCTTTAGATTTGGCTACACTCAACTTAACTTTCTTCCCAAAGCTGAGAAAAATTCTTGGTGGAAAGAAATTTTTATCCAATGAATTTTAAGTATTAATTGAGGATTATTTTGCAGGCCTGGAGGAATTTGATTTCATTGATGGAATAAAAATTTAGTGTCGAGGGAGATTATATTTACAGATAAGAACAATTTCAAAAGAGTTAGTCCTATTTTGTGCTTCATTTCAAAAGTTCTCAAAAGATCAAATGTTGATCTTCTATTGATTTTTTCCTGTCTTTTTTATTTGCCCATATCTTGTATAAAGCATTGCAGAATTGGGAACGAGAAAAATATATTGAAATTTGTGATCAAATGGGTAGGATGGATTGGGCATGGATGTGTACAGCAGTAATACTCCTGAAAGGATATAGAGGAGATGATGATGATAGACATGTGTGTGGTGGAGTAGTAGGTGTGTCCCAATGTGTCATCCCATTGTCCCCACTGGAATGCAAGAAAGTCAAATGATGGTGGGAAAAAGTTTGGGACAATTTACAGAAGGATTTGGTGTTAAATAAAATGTTAAGAAACAAGAGTGTGAAAAACATCCAGAAAATGGAAGAGTTTTTGGGTAAAGTTAAGAAGAAAGTAAAAGAAGTGGGTTTCTTACAGTCAGACAACCACATGGTTAACGAGGTAGGACACTGTATTTTGGAGGATGCTGCTAGTATCTAGAGTAAAAAGAGTAGGTTAATAACATATGTAAAGATGTAGTTATTGTAAACTGAAGGTATATTGTTGTATCAAGTTGTCAAGTTAATTGTGAATAAATTCAGATTTCTTAACTACTTATACTCATAGGGGCCTTAAAAGAACTTTTTATATAAAAATGATATTTATTTTACAGTTTCCAGATATTGATATACACTAGTTAATGCTGATTTGATTTCTTTGTAGCTGTGTTGCCTTCAATGATGAAACATTCCAGTGGGCACATTGTGATGGTTAGTAGCGTGCAAGGCAAAATGGCTATACCATGCAGGTTAGTACATAGTTATTCAGATGTTTCTGCTTTAAGACTCGTGCAATTATAGAAATTGGGACACTGACATTATGTTGTGGAAATGAAATACTGTTGCAGATCAGCTTATACAGCTTCAAAGCACGCACTTCAGGCCTTTTCTGACACTTTACGTGCCGAAATGACTCCTCATAACATCAAAGTAACTGTCGTCAGTCCAGGTTATATTGCCACTTCAATGTCTGTCAATGCTGTAACCGAAACTGGAGGTGTTTATGGAGGTAATTCTAAAGTTATGCTTAATAGAGATGTAATCATCATATTTACTTGCCTCCCCAATTATAATTATATCAGAGCAAAGAAAATACAGTAAAATTCCTCCTTTATACTTTTCAAGAACTAAAAAATAGTCTAAATTATGAAAAATTACTTTTGCATATACATAGGGATTTAGTTTATAGAACACCAATAAGCCATTTTATTAGCTTTTTGTAAGTAACACTAACCTATAATTTGTAATTCTTGGACAGCTGTAGACCTGACACTTAGATACATGTTTTCTGTACTTTTTTATAAAAAAAATTGTAGTATTGTTGTTTCTTTGACTTTTTCTGATGAATCTTTTCTATTTGTTTTTGTAGTTCATATATGGTATCAAAATGTTCAATATCTTCATCTGCGGCATCGTATTTTTGCCAGGGCATTCAAAAAGTAACTAATTTAACACTAAATTATTTAGGTTACTTTTGGCATAACATACCTCAAATATGCCATGCCAACAATATATTGCACACCCCATCTGTAGCGTTATTTCTGAATATCTGTCTCACTGATTGCTCTAAAGCTTTGGGTGTTGACTCTTGATTGAAGCAAATGCACGGCAGAAATTCTTGGATCTTCAAAAGCAAGCTATAATCACAAGGACTCATAAAGAAAAGTTTCGTATTCATATCACTCCAGATACAGTTTTGCTGTCTCCATTCACTGCCACTTTCCAGTTTCAATTAGACCCAGCTGGCACAAATTTTCAGCATTTTCAGTTTCTTTACTAAAATGCTATGAACAGATGATGCTGCAATACCAAGTTCCGTGGAAATTTACAGACTTGTCCAGGCCTGTCATCTTCCAATAAAACCCTTACAACCTCAACATGAAATTTGTTTGTTGCAACAATAGGGCTACCAGTGAGTGGTCTGTGTTCCAGTTATATCCTCCTTGACAAAATGCTTGCAACTATCTGGCAATAATTTGGTATGGTAGGACTTCTCTCCCATAAGCTTCTAGATGCCCTAAAGCTCTCAGCTACATTTTTTCCTCTTGCAACTTAGATTTTTATGAAACTCTTTGTTCATATCTACTGAACATTTTTAAGGTAGTATTACTACAAATCAGAAAGAGTTACTCTCCCTACTGCTATGATCAAAAGAGTTACTGTATTTACAAAATATGGTTATTTCAAGACTTTAAATATTGCAGATTTATGAAATAATTGCTGTTCTATAGTAGAATATAAGATTCTAATTGTCACCACAAGGGACACTGATCTACAGCATTGCCATTACTTTTTAAATGCCCTAGTATTACATTTATTGCTGCAGTTACATCTGCAGAGTATTGTCACATTCATTTCATTTCCTTCACTTTCATCTTCTGTTTGATTATGTGAATCCATCTGTCTTCTACAGACAGATTTTCAACTGTGACCACTCCATTCTTGATACGAAGGAAATCTTCTGTGATGTTCAATCTGCAACTTCTCCCAAGTAAAATTAAGTTTTTCTAATCTGCCTCACCTAGCTGGAAAAAAAATAGCTTTCAGGAAACAGCAAGAAATGGTGGATGCTTCAATTTCCTGCCATGCCTTTACAATAAAATTTAAGGCATCAAGAATCATAAGTAAAGTCCTTTGCAGCTTCGATCAAACTTTATGCTTTCTGTATGATGCTTTTCCTGTAATAAGATCCCAAATCCATTGGCTGTAACTTACTTGTGTAGTTAGCTGAAAGAATTGCAGTCTCACATTTCTTAAATGAATATTACTGGAATGTGCAGGACAGTAACCTAGGAAAAGGATCTTCCAATTCTGTGCTCCCATCTTCAAATCAAGAGCATGCATTTCCTTTTCAAAAAGTTCAGATGTCATCCATGCCTTTTCCTTTGCATCATAAATGCTGAGCAAAGTTCTGAAATTTTTTAAACAATGGAGCTTTTGGCACTTACTAATCATGAATGAATGAAGTTTTTCAGAGCCATCAGCGTTTGCACCCTATATTGAAGTAAGTTTACTGTACTTTCCCATATGGCAATTTTCACCTTTGGAAGGTAATATTTGGTTTGGAAGAACATGAAAAAAAAAAAAAAAAAAAAAAAGACCAGTCTTATCAATATTAAAAATGTCCCTAGGAGTGTATTGTTTTACAAGGTCCTTCAATTTTTATTTTGCCACTCAAGAAGTTTTTCTTTCATCTGTTTTATTCACCACAAACTGATTTATACACTACATTTCAGTTCTTTTAGAATCCATTGATCCAACTATTTGATAAAGAAAAGTTTTGAGTGCCAAGCATATCTGCCACTTCATTTGTATTTCATGTAACAATATGCCTCTCATATTGAAATTGTATGCAGTTTGGAACAGTTCTTTAAATTTTCTACCATTTCCGCATTTTTCTTGCAATTTGAACCACGTTCATTAATGCTTTCTATAATTCAATGTTTATTTTAACAATTGAGTTAAGCATGAATGCTTAATTAACCTTGATTTCATCTGACTTGTCAAAAACTAGTTGCTATGAAGCACAACATTGATTAATTAATAAAATCACTAATGTTTTTATTTTGTCTTGAATTCTTAGTTAATGTGGCTACTGCATCATTTTAATTTTCATACTTAATGACTAAAGATGAACCTACACCTAATTTTAGTACTGTCTGTGAGGTTATCAAAGCAAATTACTTTGCAAATAAAAATTAAGTAAAATAAATATTCTTGAATCATAGGGCATGCATAGTAACTTGCAAATAAAATGCATTTCCTTTATTTTGCTCCATTTACACAGTATAATGTATAATATTAATAATGCAATTGTTATGAATCATAGTTTAAGATGTAGAGGAAAGCTAAACTGTTAGGTTTGTCTTTCATGCAAACATAATTGACTCCAGTAGTATTTAGAAATAACAAATGAATTAAACAGCAAAGGAGAAAAGATATACTATGAGTGCTGTTCAATAAGAAATGATACTGGTTTTTTACAGGCCTAATTTCTTGCTCTAAAATTTAACTTTACAATATTTTGTTACCTTGCACAGCACCCATAACACAGCCAGGGGACTTTTCATTATTAATTCATCAAGTGAGAACTGAGACTAAACACACTAAGATAACAAGAAAAACTAATAAGGATACACATATGCAAATAATGAAAGATTTACCAAAATATTATTGAATTACAAACCAAAATGCAGGAGAACCATTAGCTATCCACTGGCTAGATGGCAAGATAGCCTCTCTTGATGTAAAAACAGGCTAACACCTATCTGTGAATGGGAAAAAATATGTTGTTAGCTTAATGCATAACGTACACTTGGTACTAATTGTAACTTCTGATTCCTGCTTATGAGAGGTGTGCAAATTGAGACATATTCAGTTTTGCCTTCAGCAAATAGGAGCTGACATGCAGCAAACAATATACTTCCATGAAATTTTGCTTTTGTCTCAACTCTTTAAGCTGAGGCCTATGGATAGTTTGTTCTTCCCTGTAGCACAGCTTGAATAGAGTTTAAAGAGGGAAGGCAATTAATTTCAAAGGAAGGTAGACCCTGCACTTCAGTTTGTGCTCAAACAAAAGAAAACATTAACACTGCTGCTGTCATTGTGAGAGGATTGTAGAGTAATATTAAGAACACTTTCGGAAATTCTGAAAATTTCACTGAGTGTCACTCACTTGTTGGTAAGTTGCACATGAGACATGTTTGTGCATGGTACATTCTAAGACTACTGATTCCCGAACAAAAGGATGTTCACATACAGTTGATGATGTTACAGGAATATGCAGAGTTTCTTTCAAAGATAGTCGCTGCTGATGAAACTTTAGATACATCATTTTGATCCTGAGAGCAAACAGCAAAGCTCTGTGTGGAAATCCCCACCTCCAACACCAAAAAAAGCAACGGTGGTTGCTTCTGCTATGATCATTTTTGATATTCAAGATATTGTTTATCAGCATTTCTACCTGCATACACAATTGTAACTGGGAATTACTACAAAAATGTCTTGAAAACTCTGCAAAGCCATATAACACATAAAAGGCCAGATTTTCAATGCAACAAGCTGAATGCTGTACCACAATAATGCACAGCAGCACATCACAAATGTTATCATTGAATATCTCAGTAAAATGCCTTTAGTCCAGATTTAGGTAGATTTTTCTTTTTCTACAAATTGAAGAAACACCTTCATAGAAGGCATTTACATTCACTAGAAGCAGTGGTAATTCTGAAGGACCTGTCAAAAAATGGTTTCCAGCATGTCTCTGAAGACTGACAGAAATGCTGAAGCAGGTGCATTGCATCCAACTGGGACTCTTTGAGAAAGGTTATCAAAATTTAGAGGATAAATAATGGTATGTTGTAAAAAAATTATGATCATTTTTTAATGAACAGCTCTTGCAGTAAAATAGTTTTGCAGTTTGAAAATGAACTTTACGAGGAAAAAAAAAATGTTCAGTGTTTGCAGCATAGTAGTAAAAGAAATTTTGCTCATATTGAAACTCTGCTTCCAAAATATTGACTAATTCTTCTTAACTATTATTTTTTTTTAGCTCATTAAATATGCAGATATATACAGCTTGTGAATAAAAATGTTTTGGATTCTATGATGATTGTCTTTTAGCAAATGCTTATTTTCAACATCTTTGAAAATATTGCATTTTTACATATATGAGTATATAAAAAAATAACTAATTTAATTGCATTTAAATAAACTGCTTTGGAATGCAACAACTCCAACCGGCAGAATGTTAAACTTTCATGTAGCCCTGGAATGAGCGTCATTCATATGGCACGTGGAGTAAAAGCTGATATGTGAGGTCATTTTTTCTACTATCAGTTCATGCCAGTGATGCACTCTTAAGAGTGTAAGTGTAATGAAAAGTTTTTAACCACTATTACTTGTACTAATATTTATTTATATGATTGCAGTGATGGATACCGCTACAGCACAAGGCTACAAACCAGAGCATGTTGCAGAAGAGATACTCAATGCTGTTGTGGGTGGAAAACATGAACTTATAATGTGTCCTTTTGTCCCAAAAACAGCCATCCTATTGCGGACACTTGCACCATCCATCTATTTTTGGATTATGGCAAGAAGGTTTCAAAAGGGTGAACATACAAAATAATTGTTCATTCATAGTGTTAATCAAAGTAGAATTGTTATAATATTTTGGGTAACATGTTATCCATACTGCCATAATAATTAATTTCTGATATTTCATGTTATGCAATATTAAATAGAGGGAATAATTGAATTGGTTTTGTACTAATGTGTTAATTTTAGCATTAAATAAATGCATAATATTGTTTCTTTTAAACACTAGTTACATTATTTGATATTTGAACCATATGACTTTGTACATTATAACTGTTACAAGCAAATTCTTCTGTACCATATTCAGCAAAAAAACAATATGAGTGAGTTCTAATGCAGATTCCCTTGATATCTAGGTATTGGAGTTGCACACATTGGCAGCAGAAGGCATTATAGCCAGTTTGTAGATGTATGTACTTAAGAATCAGTGAACTGCAATACTCTGAATGATGAAGCAACAATGGAATGAGTGGCAGGGGAAACCAGTATTTGGAGAAAACCTGCCCATGTGTCACTTTGTGCACTACAAATCTTATATGTAGTCACAGGAATTGAACTTAGGCTCCTTAGTAGAAGATGAGAGGTTCTAACCATACAGCCACAGCACTGCCTAAGAATAATATGAACTTACATATTCTTGAGATCTCTTATTGCCTCTTAGAGAAAAAAAGAAAGAAAAAAAATTAGTTGATTTTTACTTTGTGAATGCATACTAATACACCAGGCTTTCAGCATATGTTCTCACTTCTCGCAACTGGTTTTGCATCTTGGCCTAGGCTGGCTTTCCTCCCCACTCATGGCCGTCTACCAGTTCTTGAGCTTCCGAGCAAATCACTAGTCTACATTCGTTTGTGAAGACTTTGGAGCAATGTATTTTTGTATGTAAATGTTATAAATATGAATCAGCTCATCACATTCATGAGGAATTTATTCTGGAGTTCCCTCAATAATTGCCTCCTTCCAGAACTGCAATTCACAATCTTGTGAATATATTTGATACTATCGGTGCAGTACAAAACAAGAAACTTATGAAAGGCATCGTTTTAACAGAAGACAAATTAGATGAAATTGGCACAAATCTTGAATGTTAAAACAAAATTACTACCAAAATTGGCACAACAAGATAGGGTTTCAGTCTCTTCTGCACATACAATGACAAAATCATTAAAACTCAAACTTTACAAGAGTACACATGTCCAATATCTTTGACAAGGTGATCCTGCAGCACATGTGCATCATTGAGAGTGGTATCTTTCATCAGTGACTGAAGGGGTTAACTGACCCACAGCTTATTTTCTTTTCAGACTAGGCATGGGTCTACCGAATTGGTTATGTGAACACTCACAACACTCGCTATTGTATTCTAAAAATACAAGTTGTATACAGAAACTGGTCTTTAAGATAGTAAAATTTAAGTTTGCAATACAATTAACCAAGAGACATAAGGTGAGGCTGGCTGTGGCATGTCCAGTCAACAGCAAAACCTTGTATGAGCAGTAAGGATATATTCATCTGTAATGAAGATTTAACAAGCACTCTATTTTCTGATATTTTACATAAATCTGAAGTTTTGTTGTGTCTTTATTATGAGTTATAGAACACAAAAGAGGGAGCCTCAAGCATAGATGGAAAAGCTGTGATATTAATAAATTCTGTGACAAATTTACGTTATTCCAAAATGAGTGATACCTGAGATATGGAGGAAGTGGAGGCTATGTCAATTTGTGATTAACCTTAGCAATACGGGGAGGGGGGGTATTTTTTGTGTGTTGTAACTGGTTGGTTTAATATAATGATTTGAAACATTGATATTATCATTACAATAAAACATAACTACATGTAACATAGGATGTGGCAATTAACTGAACACAACTGACTAGCAACACATTTGCAAAAAGTAAGAATGTGTGCATCGAAGAGTGCACCAGCTGCAAAGAAAAAGACAGGGTAATGAACACCAATCATTTTCTCAAATGCAAAAAATTTAATCAGGAATTCCAAAGAAACATCACTGCACTATACTGGATCACAAAGAAGCTAATGGAATAAATCCTCAATGCAGGCCATTGAAAGAAGAAGATAAAATATAATGTATCAAATATACCCATTGGTAAAAAATTCATATTCATTTATTGCTGATGATCCCTCAGGAGCTTCTCACCCTTTGGCAATGCCAACGAACAATATTGGAAATATATAAATAAAGCACTTTTATAACTTTCTACAGTTTTATGACAGATACTTTTGCATTGTTGTGTATCTGCTTTTTCTACAAGAGCTATTGGATGTGTCCATGCAGAAATAAAGACAACATTTTTGGAGAAATTGTTTTATTTCTCAACATAATCTCCTTTGAAATCTACACAATTATTTCATCAATTTTGTTATTTGTTTATCCCATTCATAAAATGTAATTTCTTAAGCTCTGAAAATTCCACATTTGTTTTGGCGACATACTCTTCATTTGATGTTTCTTTCCTGCTGGCCATTTCTTTATGTTGGGGAACAGGAAGTAGTCTGAAGGTATTAAATCTAGAGTGTAATGGTTTTTACTCTAAGGCCAGTAATTTTAAGTTCACAATCATAGAACTGTCTGTTAGCACTTTATCATGATGGAATAGCAACTTTTTCTTTCACCGAATGAGGATAATTCTTCTTGATTGCATCATTTAGAGCATAATATTTTTCAGTTATTGTTTTGATCTTTAATACTAAATTAAAATTAAGCTATGGCAATCTCAAATCACAGTTGTCATTACCTTTGCTGCTTTTGCTTTCTTTAGAGCACTTTCTCCAGTTTGCCTGCTCTTCCTTTCCAACATATACGGGTGGATCTAAGTTTTGTGAGCCATCTCTTACCATCACCAAAATTCAGTTAAATGGCATTTAAACACCTTGTTCTCTTTTGTGGTCAGTTCGTTAGCAAACACTGCACCTACATAAACAATAGCTTTTTAATTTGCATATAAATGCACAAAATATTATACACCCAATCTGCTTGTTAATACATGAACATGGACAAGCTTCATAACTGGCCTTAATATGTTTGGTTTTTTTCTCAAATGGCCATGTTTGAGCACGGTTATTAAAAATTGCCACTTTTAGCATGCATGCATTCTTAGGTCTTTGTGGCCAATCTTCATTTATATTATGCAACACAACAGAGAATTCTGCTGCTGCCTTCACAAGAGAGCATTTCAAACTGATTGGTTGTCTGTCCTGAAGCACAGATCACAATTTGCAGTTGAGACAGTTTAGGTCCAGACTGTCAATGACAGTTTCACCTCCAAACAGAGGCGAAAATGAAGTCTGGCAAGTTTAATGTAAATTATATCTGTCATCTAACACACTCTTATGCTCCACTTACTTTTAAATATGGTGGGACCAGTTTCAAAGAGACATCCTCTCCATCTTCAACCAACTCGATGACTGGTACGTGAATATTTATATTGCATTCCCAGTAGGCTGCTGCTGATGAACCGGGGACTGGGAACCGATGAAATCATAGGGTGGAAATTTTGTATTGTTCAATTATATTAGAACTCGGATAAAGGTGATGGAATAAAACTAATTATTGTATTCATATGTTTTGTAATTATGAGGGGCATTCCATAAAATAGCTTGGGCCAGATAGCTTGGGGGCTCCTTGGTAATTTGTATTTGTATTTTTCTTAGGATATCAAATTTCAATTTAAATTATATTTATATAAAAGAGATGTAAAAACTTCTATTTGAACGATTGCTTTAATACTATTGAATGTATTGTTGAAGATATTTGTTTATGTTCATTCATTTAAGAACGGGAAACACATTTAACAGACAATCCAAGTAAACCATGAAAAGGATGTAATTCATCACTCATGCATTCCTCAATTTAGTGCAGGCTGCATCAGATAACCACACGGATTCCTGTACGTACAATATAGGCACTGAGCACAATGAAGTGCATGGCTTCTAGTTAGTAGAGGAGATTAGAGAGACTTGGTGGGTAACATAGATTGCAGTGTTCCAATGTAATTCTAATATTGCAATGGAAGGACTCACACCAAAATGTGATCTTCAACTTGATTAAATTATTTTAACCCTCAATGGGAAGAATTGCATAAGTTTGTGGAGAGTGATGAAGTGATGTCATGATTAGTATGTCCAAGAAGCTACAGGTATTATAGAAATTTATATACAGCATCACTATACAATATATATGCCATGCCAGCCAATTCTATATGGAAGTGCAATGATTTTTTTTTTTTTTTTTTTAACTGGATTGCCTCAAGTAATGTAGCAAATTCAAAAGACCAAAATCTATAAGAGATGTTTTCACGCTCATCCTGCTTAACCCAACAAATTTAATAGGATTTGTAAAGTTAGCCCCAAAGAACAAATATAATATAAAAAATGTGCTTGGTTCCACAGTAATAGAACAGAAATTATGATTTACAAAATTAAATGTGGAGAATATAATCAAAATTACATTGAAAAAATGAAGAGAAATTTAGAAAATTGGAGAAAGTATTTTGGTAATATTTATTTTTTACAAATAAATAAATCACCAGTATTACCTCACTTTTGGATCCAAAATCACAAATTAAACCAGGGCTAAGCTGCTGAAAAAACTTCACAATGTAAATAGAACTATTACTTACGGGGAAAAAAATTTCATTAAAAATAGAGGATATTTAATGAATTTTGATGTTCAACCCACAGGTGTTGGCAAGTTCCTATTCAAACCAATAGAGGCCTCTGCAGAAGCACTTAGGGATCCAATTACCATCGAGTAGTATGTCAACAGCTGATGATGGGAGCGATTGCCCCAAAACATATTCTAATGTTGTGTAAGTAAGTGGAGATAGTGCTAACATATTTAATAAATTCTAACACGATATACAAATAACTATTTAAAATCCATAGATGGCTTAAAGATAACCTTGAAAAATCGGTCTTCAAGCTCTCAAGCACTCTGACATGGTAGTGATAAATATTTGTATTCACTTATTGATTTATGTTCTATAGTTTGCTTATTATGTATTCTTAAACTTATGTATTGTATTTACTTGCCTTTCAAGCTCACCCCCCCCCCGCCTTATTTTCAACGATTATCTAGGGAAAAAGAATATGTCAAATGACCAGGGAGGAAATACAGCATTTCTACTAGAGGTAAAACCTTAGCTTCTGCGACACATGTACATTGGCTACTCTCTTCCCCTAACTTAGATTTCTCAATGCCTTTCCAGCTTCCGAGTTCAGCGTCCCGACTCCTGCATTTAATGTGTATAACAAATAATTTGGAAACGTCTAGTACACAAGCAGATAAGGAATCAAGTTTTATGGCATGAGTTAAATATTTTGGAATATGCTGGAGAAAATGGAGTTAGAACAGCCAGTTGCAAATATTAAGTGCAGCCGTATATGATTTGTTTTGGAATAACCAGAGAGGCAAATTATTGAGAGCAAAAACAGACATCTAAATCCTTCCGCATGTGGACGAAAAAGTACTGAAGTGAGTTACAGAAACAGATAATGGTAATGCTGTAAATCATGAAATTGCACAGAGTCTTGGTATTGCGGGAAAGGATTTTAAAGCAAGTAGAGGCTGTGCAGAAGGCTTTGTGCATCGTAATGAACGAAGGATTTTAAAGCAAGTAGAGGCTGTGCAGAAGGCTTTGTGCATCGTAATGAACGAAGTTTGTGGAGACGAACATTACTGTCCCATTGACTTCCGTAAAATTTTACCGATAAAGTGATTGAATTTCATCACTTTGTCACACAAGACATAGGGAAGAGCAGCAGTTTCTGTTATCTCAAATTGGCAATGTTGATTAGATGCCACTGTTCTTTGATATGCCGTCAAATATAACAATCAATGCAGCCAGTGCTGCAAGCATTCTAATTAAACTATGGTGTACTGTGATGTTAGCAATGACTGCTGACAGCAGAAAGCTTTCCCCATATTGCATTTTTAAAAGAAAAACAATGCCAAAAGGAGACTTTCCAAGGGGCACACAGTTCGGGTCAGAAAGAAAGTTTGGGTGAATGCTGAATTAATGAAGAGCTGGTTGAAGACAGTGTGGGAAAGTCGACCAGGGGCCATGCTGAACAAGAAAGTGAGACAGCTTACGCAGCCACTTAGCGAATGCTGTGAAAATGCAGATGCACATGATGCAGACCTATATGGCCATCATTCCAGGAGACCTTACATCAATTTTACATCCGTTGGACGTGTCTATAAATAAGTAATGTAAAGCTCATGTCAAAAGGTTCTACACAAATTGGATGGTAAAATGACAAGCACGAAAAGGGAGGCAAGATCAAATGAGCATCCTCTCATGTAATCTGCAAGTGTATCATAAAGACATGGGGACTGATCATTCCTGGCATCATCGAGAAACAGTTTTAAGAAAACAGGGCTTTCTTCTGCTTTGGACTGAAATGAACACAATCTACTATGGAAAGGAGAAGGGAGTGAAAATTAGGATGTAGACCAGCCTAGTGACTACGAAAGCAGCAATGATGTCACTGAATGATTTCGAGCATACCAGCACAAAAGGTAGGAGGAAAAGCAGTTTAATACTTACTTAAATTCAATTGTTTAATGGAAGTTAGTTGATATGAATGACATATTTCGTATTTGAGGCAGTTGCCACCCAGCTGCTTTGCGACATAGCAATGCCACGCAGCTTTGAACACATCATGGCGCTTAAGTCATGTGACTAGTTGGTTACGGTAATGAAGGATTAAACAACTGTTTGAATGTATTAATAAATGTTTTGCCTAAATAATTATACATTTAAATATATGTTTTGACTTAAAGACATATTTCCTTATTATGCTTTTAAACCATGCCAACCCAACCTGCATTATGTGAATTTTTCACCTATTATACCCTCCCTATTTTTGAAGTTGAAAATAAGGAGAAAAGGCGGGTGTTATAGGCAAGCATGGTAATTTCAATCTAATGGTTTCCTAAAATATATACCTGAGTTTGACCTTGAAAATTCTCTGCAAATTCTCACTGAATCTCTTAATACTGAACATGCATTTGTATCTGTTAGTTTCTCATTGTTTTCTTACTATGCATTCTCATGCTTTCTTACCTTCTCAAATTTTATTATTTCATTATGTAATCTGGTTCTATACGGATCCCAGAAATGTCTTTTTTGTTCTGAAAAATATATGTGGTGAACTAGGTGTGTTCATTATAGAGAGATAAAATACACAAGTAAATAAATTTCAATATTAATTCAATTTGGAATCACGCATGCATTAATCTCTTCTGAGTCAAAATATTTAGAAAACACTATTCAATAAGTGAAACCATACAGGATGTTCTAAATATTTTGACTTAGAAGAGATTAAGAAAATAAATATTTCAAGCCTCTTAGGATCTTCTTCAATGAAAGAAATAAAATAAAAAAAAAACTGTATTATATGTTTTGTTTCTTTCACTGAAGAAGAGCCAGTAATATTTATTTTCTTAGTTGTGTCTTTTTGTGTGTTTTATCTCTCTATAATGAACACTTAGTTTGCTACTTTATTACACTCAAAGGAGGTATTTTACTTACATATATTTGTGCTTACACATTGTAAGCACAAATATATACAGTGTGTTCATATGGAACTGAGGGTGGCTTAACAGGGATTTGCTTGGCACTGGGAAGAATGCTGTTTGCCAGCAGAGTTGGATGTTCATAGCTCATTAAATTTAATGCATAGATTTGTACAGCAAACCAAAAACCAATTTTTTGATCATACAATGGCATTTTGTCTACAAGATCAAGTTTTTTGTACTCCAGTATCTAATGTTTTGTGTCAATACATGGACATGTAAATAAAACCATGCTTTGTCCATAACTATATTAAATGGGAGCCAATACAGCAAACATTAACATTATCCAACACCCCAATTTCGGATATTAACTCTACTTGCATAAGTTTACTGGCATTGCAAGCAAAGGTTTGTGACATTCCTGTGCAAGTTTTCTCAGAAATTTCTTTGACATCGAGTTTTTCATCTGTAAGAACAGTGTTTTACTTTTTCTTATCAAGAACAGATCCCGTTTCCCTAAATCTATTAGCAAGATTAGTAACCATTTCTCTGTGAGACGCACAAACAGCAGGGAATCTTGTCTATAAATTGCCATCACTTCTCTACATGAGTTTGTTGTCACATGAGAATCATACATGAAGATACTGTATGCTGAAGTATACACACTTTTTGGCATTATAATACTGAAACATGTGGTCTCACAACGTTCAACTCCTGTACAGCATGAAGTCTTCGCATCAGCACACGGAGGAGAGGTGGGAAAGTGAAGGGAAGGAACAGAAATGATTAGAAATAGGGCAAACTAATCACCATTAAGCTGGCCATGCGTCCAAATGAAGACTCTGTATATATATATGTGTGTGTGTGTGTCTGTCTGTGTGTATATTTTGTAAATGATGGAACATCATTTAAAAGTTGTTATATACTATGGCATTCGAAAAATAATGACAATAACATTGTAAATCAGTGCTCCTATCAGTGATCACTGAATCTTGAAT
The DNA here is from genome assembly GCA_030762175.1 of Metallyticus violacea. Taxonomy (NCBI): domain Eukaryota; kingdom Metazoa; phylum Arthropoda; class Insecta; order Mantodea; family Metallyticidae; genus Metallyticus; species Metallyticus violacea. The sequence goes on along the minus strand of CM060839.1, from coordinate 19,616,748 downwards.
TTTACTATAAAGCAGCAATTTTTCATAAATCTGCAATAATTGAAAGTTATGAAGTAGCCATATTTTGTAAATATAGCTGTTTTGATTTGTAGTAATATAACCCTAAAAATGTCTCCAATAGTTATGAACGAAAGTGTTTCATAAAAATTCAAGTTATAAGAGAAAAATTGCAACTCATTGCTTTAGGGCATCACGAGAAGCTTTTGGGGAGAGGAGTCCTACTATAATAAACTATTGCAATATATGTGGAAGCATTTTGTCAAAAGAGAACTGTGAACATGGACCATGCATTGGTAGACCCATTGTTGCAACAGATAATTTCCATGTCGAGGCTGTTAGAGCTTTATTGGAAGAAGAGGGTTGCTGGATAATGCATAAATTTCTTTGGAACTTGGTGTTGGAGCATTGTCGTTTATAAAATTTTAGTACAGAAGCTGAAAATGCAGAAAGTTTCTGCTCATAATCTACATGTGTCTAACTGAAATTGTAAAATAACAGAAATGAAGACAAGACTGCATCTGCAATGGTATGAACATTAAGTTGAAGTCTTTCTTCAAGAGCCTTTGTGATTTTTGAGTTGTTTAAGCTCAAATAACTTCTATGAGGCATTAGCTTTCAACCAAGAGTTGACATCCAAAGAAATTTAGATCAATCAGTGAGAGAGGTATCCAGAACGTATGATGCTGCAGATGGAGTGCACTATCTTCCAAGAACTTGGCAATGTATTTAAATACAAGTGAGATATGCTAAGACTATTTTTTTAACAATTTAGTGACAGTCAGAGTGTAAGTACACATACGAGGTCTCTTCAAAAAGTATTGCGAATTTAGAATTTCCGCGGGCTACGTATATTCGATTGTTTTGTGGCGTTATGTTGACAAGCTGGGCCGTTATGAATGTTCAGTTAATTGTTGACAGCTATTTTGCTTGGACGTGTTTTGGCTCGTCTTCGATTTTTGCCTATTTCAAAAAATGGAACAAAGAATCTGTATCAAATTTTGTGTGAAAAACAAAATTAAGTGCGCGGATGCATTCCGAATGTTGACTGTGGCATATGGTGAAGCTACCTTGGACCAAAGCAACGTTTATCGGTGGTACAAAATGTTCTCAGATGTGAACGACGAAGAGCGTCCCGGACGCTCGAGCTCGTCAACAACAGACGAAAACATTGAAGAAGTGAAGAAAATAGTATTGGTCAATCGTCGAATCACCGTTAGAGAAGTTACTGAGGACCTAAACATATCGATGGGCTCGTGCCATTCGATTTTTACCAATGATTTGGGCATGAGACGGGTCGCCGCAAAATTCGTACCAAAGTTGCTCAATTTCGACCAAAAACACCATCGCATTAGCGTTGCTAAGGAGCTGTTGAACTCTCCGCGACGACCCAAATTTGCTCCAGAGGGTCATAACTGGTGACGCATCATGGGTTTATGGTTATGACGTGGAAACTAAAGCTCAATCATCCCAATGTATGCTGCCACACTAAACATATGGGAAAGGATTTATATAAAAAAAAATGAGCATAACCTTATGAATTTTGACATCCCAGAAGCAGACGGCACTTTATTTAAGTATAACATTAGACCACTGAGTCAACCCAGATACCTACCTACCCAGTTTCTATAAATGATCCAACAGTCCTTTAACAGGCAATAATGTGAACAAAAGTTCTACGAAATATATGTCCTGATAAATCTCATATAAGTGAAACCATAAAGAGCGTTCTAAATTCCGACTCAGAAGAGGTTATTTGTGGTTGTTTCACTGTTCGATTCCAAATTGAATTAATATTTAAAAAAATACCTTGATGACATGTCTGGGGAAGTTTCCCCTTTATGTTTCTTGTAAAGTGGTTAAAAAGGTTTCATTTAGGAAGATATAGTTTGAAGATGGCACACATGAGAGTAGACTGAACAAGAAAGAAGTTCTGACTGACACACATCTGAAGACAAAAGAAGTAGTTGCAAGATTGGGACTTTCTAAAACAACTGCGCTTTCCATCCTTCATCAACATTTGCCTATCAGTTCGATCTAAGCATCCAAATTCTTTCAGCAATTCAAAGTATGTGTGGAATGTTGTCAGAAGTATTTAAATTTTTGCCATGATGAGAGTGCAGTACTGGAATCCATCATTAAAGGGGATAAAACTGTGACCCTTAGTATCACCCTCTTTCAAGAAGAGAATCAATAGAGTGGCAGAAGAAAGGTGAAGCATCCCCCTAGAAAGGCCAAGGTCACAGTTTACAAGGATGATCATGGCAACAATTTTTGGACTGCAGAGAAATTCTGTTTAGACTGTGCCATCAAGGAAGAGAGGTATGAAATGCTGAGCCAGGGAGTTTAGCTAGTCTATGACAATGCATCTGTCCACACAACTACTTTGAATACATGGTCTCCAGGAGCTGATCATCCATTGTGCAGACCATACCTCGCCCCTAGTGATCATTGCCCATTCCCAACATTGAAATCTGGCTCCAGAGGGCAGAGACTCATCAACAATGAGTTTTTCAGCAATTTGCAGACAAAGCTTCAGATTACATTTTTAACAGAATTAAAGTATTTATCCAAAGATTGAGAAATGCACAGAAGCAAAGGAGATTATTTTTAAAACTGATACATATATGGTCTGATTAGAAACTTATGGACCGCATCAGTTTTCTGAAGAGATGTGTGGAAAGCAGTGGAGGGAAGTCATTTCCAACACCTCTTATAACCAAGATGTGCAAAAATTGAATAGTTTAATCATTAATATTACCTATTTTAGTTTGCTGAGAGTAGGAACTAAAACTATTCCATGTTGCTGCATCAGCAAGCCACAGCTATTATTGCATGTACTTGTAATAAATCCTTTGGAATGCTTTTTTTTTTATGCTTGTTTTTATTACTGAGGCATCACAGTCGATGGACATTGATGATACATGAGATGAAATTATAAATTGGGAAAAGGGTATATTTTTTTTAAAAGAAGGAATCGTTCCAGGCCTTAGTTTAGGGTACCTCCCCAGCATTTGCCATTTATGACTGAGAAAACCTGAAAAAAACCTGTCAGGGAGAACGGTTCTGGCAGAAACCAAACCCTGGGCCTCTGCTGAAGTGTAAGACTTCAGCCACCATGCCAGTTTGGCTACCCGATGCACAGTGTGAAAATAGCAATAGTATCAACTGTAAATTTATTTCTCTGAAGTACAATAATAGTTAACCTCTTGGCAGGACATGCTGGCAATGAAACAAAAATATGAACATAAAAATGTTCACGTAATTTAACAGTATTTTGTATTTTATGTACAACTTATTTTTATTCCATAGTCATGTTTACTAATAAAACAGTAAATTACAAATTGCAGCTACATCAACTTCCTAGTCTGAAAGGATAAAAAAAATCACAGTAGGAAAAATATTTCTTTTTCATTTTGCTAGTGGAATTACAGGTCTTTTAGCTACCAAGTGCCCACTATGAACAATTCCTGCATCAGTTTGATAGACAAATACAAATGGAAACTAACAGGTGTTCATGTGCAACTACAGATGTAATGGCATTTGTATGCCTGTTATTCTTTTCATCTGCACACAGAATAAGTGAGCAAAATAGTATCTGATATACATTTGTAGTTGTCACAAACTACAGTTCTGATGCGTTCATTTTTTTATGTCTCTTCAAATGAGTAAACGCAATTCAGAACAAAAATTTACATATGTGATTATTTTCCAAAAACACTGCCAAATAATTTTAGCAGATATGGAAGGTCCTCATGAAAGAATAATATTGTCCTCCTCTCTATCAGATGCCATGCACATGGAAAGAATTCTGTTTCCATAAAGCTAGATTATTGAGCATTTCCAAACAGCAATTCTCTCGGCAAACAGCCTTCATTAATGTTATCATCTATAAAACTCAAGTGTCCATGCATTTTGCAGCATTGTCAAATATTGTGCCATTTCTTTGAAGTATAGAATGAAAAGCATAATTTATTTGTATAAAGTTTCAAATCAGTAGGATGTGAAACATTTCAGAAATTTGTCAGGTGTACCAGATGTCCAGTTTCTTAGATAAACTTACAATTTCTTGCATCTTTTCAATAAGTTAAATCTGGTTTACATGTTTATTACATTTTATTCCCCCCCTTCCAAATCCCAATTTTGTGTTTGCTAAAAACAACTGTTTACTGGTCTATTTTTCTGAAAATGCATTAAATATAAAACTCATTTATAGGCATCATAAAGCCGCCATGCACAGAAAGCCGCTGCAATCAGTGCTATACTTGTATGAAGGATCTTTCTTCTTGAATTATCCCGACGAACTAAAACTACAGGGGATGCCGAACCAAGGGCACCACGAAATGGGTATGCGGTTAACAATTTTGCCAGCTTTTGTGAGTCACGTTCTACCTGGTACTGTACACAGGGGTCAAATTGCCATGAGATAGTGTAAACACCTGTACATAGAAGTGACAATGCCCCTAGTGGTGTGCACAAATATGGCCTGTCTGTCCACAAAAGTCCTGCAAAAAAGAAAGGAAAAGAATTAAATGTATATATTTATAGTACACGAATATTAAACAGTGAAGTTCATCACAAGTGATTAATAGGTTCAGATTACTTTTCATATGTCAGTTTCTAAATTCCAAGTCAATTACCTAAGGTCTTATGCTATGTGATAATGCATCTTTTCATACAAGAGAAAAACCTGTAAAACATATAAACTGGACCCAACAACTAGCCAATGCTGTTTATAACAAGCTCAACAGGTTTTAGAAAATACAGTAATGGAAAAAGCTAAAGCAATATTCCTTAAAAATACAATTTTCCTCTCAAATTTTCATGTCATCAACAACAACAACAACAACAATAATAATAATAATAATAATAATGTGGTTGTTGTTGTTATTATTATTATTATTATTATTTTATCTGGCAAAGTTAACACTGCAATGTACTTGCACTTCACCAGGAAAACAATTACATGGGATTAAATAAATAGGTATTTACAATATATTGATACATACTGGCTAGTGTTTAACTATATATTGAACTTTGAATCAAAAGGCTCCTGCCAAATACAAAGGTGTATGTGGACACTGCAAAATCTGTTGTGCAAGAGAGTTGAAATATGGAATTACTTCTACACCAAAGATGCAGTGACATCCCAGGACTGGATGCAAAATACTGTGAGCAGAGATGTGACCAAACTTACAGCACATATCTTTTATTATCTATATTAGATATACATGAAAAGTAATGGTATATGAAGGTCAGCCAATCACTATGCATAGTGGTATTGCCAAACTAAATAGATGTGTGCAGGTGGAAACTTTACACATTAGAGCCAGCCAACTTCAATGGCAATTCTTGAGTTTTTTAATAGTTGATGCTTGCCCAATACTCGAGACAAGATACTTTTTTAAACATTTGTACTCATTATACTCTAGGGTCAATAAAAAACTATTGACACTAAATAGTTTATCTTCACAATAACCATTTACTGAAATTCATTCAATACAAATTATACTAGAGGTATTCCCTGTCAATATCTATCCATCTTTGCATCACTTCAACAGTTTCCATATTTATATAATAAACCATTCACTGGGGTTCTTACCATGTGTGTCATTTTTCACCGAGTCAAATACAGCATAATCAAAACGGACAAAATATGGCAAGTATAGAGGTATGAAATACCTAGAGTATCCAGGGTGGCAGTGGTATGGTAACTGCCATTGATTGTAATGTTGGAGAAGCACAGAGTAACCCCATTTTCCAAGGTGGCATTGCTGAGTTGGTGCAGAATTGCAGTATCCAACTTTTTGATGGCCGTATTAGAGGGCAGGCAAAAGGATCCCCTCCAGATTCAGAATACAGCCACCATTTGCTTCTTGATGAATAGTTCTGTCCGTGGATGCCCACTGCTTTTGCCTTTTTCAGCAAAGTCCTTGCAATCTTTGAACTATTGTTATCCTGCAAAATACAGTTCTGCTTCCCCACAAACAACTGCTTCCATGTTGTCATAATGTGGTCCAGGAATGCATCTGCACACTAGCATGAATAATGTAGCATTGTTCTACCTATACAAGATTTAGCAATGTCATCTATTGGCACTGTAATCTATCTTCAAGCACACAGCTGGCATGCATTCAAACTGCTACTTTTCTGAAGTTATAGGGAGAGTGCCAATCATTTTTAAATGGGCTTTGGTTTCTTAATCTGAATACACAACATATTGCATTTATGTACATATTATTATTAGGTTTTTTTAAGAACATTCTTGAACATCTCTGATCATTAGCATCCTATTTAATTTAGGGCATGAAATAAATTTTGCTCAAAGGCCTCTTCTTTCAGGTGTGAAGTTTTTTACCTGCTGTAAATCTACGACTGGGACCAATGGCTTTACCTCCCTTCTGAAGAAAGCCATACTTAGTATTTTTGCATCTTAAAAAATTCATTTACTCTAGGCAGATTTGAACCCTAGACCTTCGGTCTATGAGGCAAGTATGGTTACCACTAGACCATTAGGATCAACTATTTATGTATAGAAAAATCACTGATACCTTGCTTCTTGTGGTATTTGAAGTGCAGGGAATAGATGCACAGATTAAAATAACTTTATTTAAATTTTAACAAAATGCAGGACTGTTTTGTATACATGTGCATGTTGAAAGTATATTACATCACTGCCCTTTCAATTATTACAGTTAGAAAACATGTACCATAACACAGCAGGGTGAAGATTACACATGATTGTATGCAGCCTGTAGCATATGCCAGTAAGTTTTGCATCTACTTTCATCAAACTCAGACTGTATGTGGAAAAGATATCACATATTTAAACAAAGACAAGAATCTAAATTCTTTTCCACCATTGACATCATAGTGGCAATATTATCTTTTTGCACTTTTCTCCATTCATTCAAAATTAACAATTTTTAATGTCTTTGCAATGGAACTATTTAAAATGAAAGTTTTTGCACAGATTTTACAGAAACCTGGCATAGTTTTAATTTAATGTGAAACCTGTTTTAAAGGCGTCACAAAATAAAAGAAATTCCATGAAGTACCTTATATTCTGGATGATACAGCAATGAACAAATTCTGATTCATTCTCCTGAATAATATGGCCTCTTCACCAATCTGCATACTGTCATCACTGCACATTCACAATTTTGGTCGACAAAAATTCACTCAAACAGGAATACCAGTTAACAACAGTTGAGTTAATTTGCTATTTTTCCTGCATAACTTTCTGGCAGGATGATACTATATTTTATCATGTTAATCCTTTTATTGCATAATTCCCATCTAAATTTTTTAAAAATATATAAAATTAATTACTACATATTTCCCTCCTCTAGACAATACTGGAATATCACTTTCATCAGTTTATGTTGTAGTTTCCTATTGTTTTTTTATACAAATCCTTTACAATTTTATGTGGAAAACTGAACTGAAGAAGCAAAGGTTCGATGGATACTATGCTACTGTAGTCACAATGACCAAGTAAGTATAAGAATTACATGGCACAGTTTAAATGAAATGTGTTTTTGCCAATACAATGAAGTGAAAACAATAGGATGGCAGTTCTCCATTTTAGAAGTATGCATCATCCTAATTTGAAAAGTATTGGCACAAGCAGAAAGAGATACTCATTGCTGCAAGGAGATATAAAAAGTGAATCTACAATTGGAAAAGTTGCTGTAATTAATAACCATGTGATAGAATACGTAACTGCATTTCATAATCATGGTTTTACTTAATTTATTTTAATTTCAGCAAAAATATTCTAATTGTCCTGTAATATAGTGAATTAACAAATTATATTTGCGTTAATTAAGTACTAATAACAGAAAACTTGCTCTAAAGTTACTAATGCATCTCCACAAAACTTCAGAATAAACAGATTTATAAAACATGCACTTAACCTTCTTTCTGGTATTTTTGAATAATATGCTCCATAATGAAATGCTAGAATTTCCTTGTTCAATTCAGGTATTGTTCCACAAACTGAACAATCCTCAAAACTCTCAACACTTCCAACTATAAACAACTTCAAAAGAATTCCATGCAGTAAATGGATTAGCTCCTATAAATATTTATAAGTATTGGTAGAGTTGCTCATGAAAACACAAATTAAAAGTATTCACTTAACAGATACAAAAGTGATGAAGGAATATTATTTGCCTTTGCATTTCTTGAAATACTTGTGTAGCATTTTCAGCCCCTGGGCAAGCTTTCTAATATCTGCCAAATAGGTTCTTACCATTTGTTACTGTGAGAAATGATTCATGGTGAAAGATAAAAACCACCTATATTTACTAAAAACTGCATATATTTTGCAGCCTAAAAATATGTTTACCTGTTGAAATGGCACCTAACCCTGAGAGAACTGCTGTTTTATGAAGGCAGTTACCCACAGCAATCCATCTTGCTGTTTCATCTCCTAGTCTTGATGGTTCTACTACTATAATATTACAGCCTGCTTCTAATGCGCGTTCCAATTCCTGTTCAAATTTTTCATGTGCATTTTCACTATCATACACTTCACGTATGATGGCGACCTTGGCTGGATCTAATTCTCTGAAAATACAATGAACTATTTTGATACAGAGTTAACTTGCAGCTTTTGTAGTTGCAATTGGACATAGCAAAAATGTACAATAAAATTGCTGAAATATGCAGGAAAAGATTTAGACTTAAACGATCAAACAATATATAATTATACTGTTACCAAATATTATAAATCATTCTGTAATAAACTTCCTATGTATAATTATTTTTTTTTTCAAACCTGTCAGAACCCCCGTTCGCCATATTTGCATGCCCCGGAACTGGACATAACCCATGAATCAGTTCTACAAACAAATGACGGACGAAATAAAAACAGACGAATACCACATTGCCCTAATCCAGGCGGCGCGTAAGAGAAATTTCAAAAAAGAAAAATGATAAAGATGCACCTGGCTCTGGAAGTATGCTAAGAGAGAAACACAGAATTCCTTTAGAAAACAATGTTTCAATTTTGCACTAGTCAAGAGGAATTAAGCGTAATATATGGATGACGTGAGATGCATACATAAGGTGGCAGTATTTACAAATTCTTTAAAATATAAAATATATCTTATCGCTATGAAATTCATTATCATTTATTTTAAAACGTTTTTATAATTAAAAATTGTGCCATATCTGCATTTTATTAGATGTGCTATATGTAGCAAGTAACAATTGCGAAACTACTTTCTTTCGCGGAAGTATACGTAGAGTTGCAGTCCCAGCACAATTTCCTTGCTGGCCGAACGAGTCAGAGTTTGGTGTCGGTTAGAGTAATGAAAGCTGTATTCTGTGGTGCCAGAAAATGGCATACTCGAGTTGTGACATGAAGTGGGGTGCAGCATCGGTAAAAGAAGACAGGTGAAACAAGTGTGGAAGCTGAGAATGTGTAGTGAGTAGCTTACAAGCGCCCTGTTTCGTGTTTAGTTGTGTAGATTCTAAAACAGCCGGTGCATTTATTGCATGTTACTGGATTGTCGTACACTATTTCAGCAATTGTGGTGGCTGTGTTAGCAGTACACTGAGAACTACAGGGAATCGAAACTTAACCTAACAATGATAAGTGTGCGAGAATTTCATCCAGGGTTAAGCGGAATAGTGACGGAAATATGCAATTGTTGAAACGTGTGTTCAAGTGTGTGACATCATGTCAGCAGCCCTAATGAGGTCCGAATGCAGAAAATTTGCCCCCAACATCTTCAACAAAAGTAAATGTACCAACTGTTTTCGACAGAAGGAGGAACATAGTGCGGAGGCCCTCGAAAGCAACAGGGTAAGTACCTATTCATTTGCTTACACCTTGAATTGCTAAAACACGAGTTACAATGACGTAATACAATACGTAAGCATAGATTCGTTAATCGTGTAAAATATAAAGAACCTCTATATTTTGCTATCAGAACTATCTAAGGGATGTTTTAAATTTAAAATGACTGAAATAACGAGATGTTTGAATGCTTTCACGAGCATGCCACGGTATTTATTATAATTTGTGTTGTTTAAAAGCACGACATTCCTTCTTTCGTTTTTTATTGTACTTTGAGGACAATAAAATGATGTTACCAGCTTATCTTCTCGGCAAGCTAAAATTAAATGTTATAGCCATTTAAGGCGCCCGTTACATTTGTTTGACAAGTATATGTTTACGAAAAATTGGACGATGCTGAAATGTAAATATAATCACATTCACTAGATGAAAAAAACTCAAGCGTTATTAATCAGAAACAAGAACGCTAGCCATTGAATGAAAATAGGGCACCGTATTCCACGATTACGAAACCGGAGCCCACGAAATTTGGAATGAAAATTACTTTGATCATACACTTGGATTACTACCAGCCTAGAACCCGCTTAGTATAAAATTCTAAGTACGTTTATGAATACGTTAATTATTTCGCTCTATGCAGAATTTGCGTTTATAGAAAACGTGTTCAAGCTTAGAGCATCTCTCACTGAAGTAATTATAGCGAGTTTGCTTTCTTTTGCATGGAAAATGCGGAATATTTGCCCCAAGAATTTTTGGTCAGTAAGACATAACAATTGATATTCACTTTTTGAGTGTTTTTTTATTTCATTTCCGTGATATTTCGCCCCGATGACAAGCTCTTAAACGGTAAACACACTGTTATGATAGACTGCTAAGTGTGAGTGCAGGATGGAACCATTTCATAGGATCTCGCACCCAGTCAGATGATCTGTATTAGTCAATACATTATATCTTTCTAATGTACAGTCGTACAAAGAATATGCAGTTATCTCCTAATTAAGTATATAAGTATGTATGGGCTTAGGATACACATGTATAAACGCATTGAAATTCAAGATAAGTACAAACAGATGTAATCAATTCCTTCTACAAAACCAGTTCTACTCCATAAGTGAATATCATATTTGAAAGAAGACACTTAATTTTAGGGATGAACATAACCAAAAGCAGGTACAAACAGCAAACAAGACGATACATTTACAAAAGTCGTCCTACTAAAATGTATTATATAGTAGAACATATATTATTTTAAAATAATGTGTGTAAATAGCTTGATTACTCCCTGTGAGATGTAAGTATGATAAATATATCTAATCACTAACTTTTTCATTGTATTATTATATTGCAATATGGTAGTTCATATTATTGTATCCCACTGCATAGTTAAAATTGATATAATAATTGTGTATTGTGCAATTTTGGAAACTTTTTACTTATTATGGTAATTTATCACTTGACATGACCTAAATCATGTATACCTATCCTTTGGATGTAATAATATATAAACCAGATGTTAAATCAGTGTTAACATTCAGGAAATTGTATTAAGACTAATGTATATAACTTACTATTAGTATAAAAAGTAATAAACAAATTTTGGATATTTGTATTTTCTAAATGCAAGACATGCAGATACCTTAAGTACAAGGGATCACATAGAACAAACTCAAGTGTATTACAAATACTGCTATAGTTGAACATAAGTTTGCCTTCATGATTTTTTACCATTCTCTTCATATTCTTTGATACTGTAACAGTCTTTTGTTCTTCCACACAAGCTATAAACTGTTTTAAAAATAAGATTGTGTATTATGAAGCAAATATTAGAAAAGAGTTAAGAATACAATTTAAGAGGCAAAAATTCTTTAGAATACAACCCGTTCTTTTTGTTGTGGCAATTGCACGTTCGATTACTTGTGTCGCTGCTCATCTGTTTTTTCTAGACGAATAGAAACTTCGTGGAAGTTCTGCTTCCGTCTTTTCCCTCGAAAATAATGAGCAACATCGACGTAATTTTTCACCTGTCAGAACAAGTTAGCCTTCACCCGGTTTCCCATTAATATAACATTAAGTTTCCAAACTGTAGGTATTAAAATTTATCAGTACGAGCTAAGCCTATCGCATGACTTCAATGCTGAATGGCAAACTGAAGATTTGATATTAACTGATAAACTTTGTTTAAAACCTGAAATTATTAGCTAAATAGCATATAAGTGAATAAATGTATTCACCTGTGAGAGTAAGGACTTTAAGATTCTTGAACAGGGATCAGTTGTGTTTATTTAATCAGAAACAAAACATTTTTCTTTAATAACAGCTGCTAAAACGATAGAAAATCGTAACTATATACAACTTGTGACTGACCACTATTGGAAACAAGCTTATTAACAGCTGGAAAAGTAATTACAAAAGAGGATAAATATATACTGCTTAAAATTGCTAATAATTGCAGAGAGGAAATTACCGTGTAGTTCCGAGAGATCCTACAACGGTATACATACATATTATACGCATATAAGGTGAAAAATGATTTCCACGTAAGAAGACTTTTGAACGCCATTAATGATGGAGGGAGGGGGAAAGAAATAAAGAGATCGATATTAGTTGAAATAGAAGCTAATTGATCATTAAAATCGTAGCAAAACGGGTTTAAATGAACATATTTTAGCCACATAATGAGAGAAGGTGACTTAGAAAGATACCTGAATTTAGTTTTCGTAAAGGAAGCATAATATGAGGAAAGGGCCATCTGCGCTGCATGCATGAAATACTACGAACAACAGACGTGTCATAATGAGCGCTGAAAAACATCGCCCAGAACCGGAAGAAGCAAAGGATAATAGCAGAGAGAATGAAAGAAAAGATGCTGTCTACAGGCTGGCAACCTTCTGTCTAGAAAATTCATTCACCAAGTTTCATGTGTATCTGATGGACAAGCTCGTATTTCTTGCACGTTGTTTTTGGATCTATGATAATTCCAGTGTCAGTATAATTTAAAGTAAGTCTCTTTATAATAAATTATGTCACTCCATGAAAGATGAAAATAGCCTCGGTGTTTTCCCTGAAATGTTGTTACTGCTTTGTGTTGTGATTTAGAAAATGAACTTGAAAGTCGAAGAGATAATTCAGGCGCCTACGCGTTGTCAGATCGTATGTTTCCGCACCTGTTCGTATGTTTTGCGGCTCACCTATCTGCAAGGGTATCCTTTGAAAGAGGTTTGCTTTGATTGTCAATGGACGGCTCTCTTACGCAATTGACAAGCAATCTATCTACCTTATATTGGATTAATACCTGCTCTGCGCGAACTCAATTCCTGCAAATGGTCCTTGATACCTACCTAACAAGAATTTTGCCCTTGACTAACAGTCTACCCACACGAATTCCGCAGTATTTTTTTCCTCCTTGTGGTGGACACCAGTTTGGCTAAAGCGTTAGGGTATTTATTGTATTTTAAAAAAGAACTGATTTTTTTATTTGGTTTACTTACGGACGCTCTTTAACATCTCAGGTCATCAGGGCTTTCGTTTTGTTTTTCTAACGGACGCTCTTTAACATTTCAGGTCATCAGCCTCTTGTTCAAAAGGCCTCTTCTTTCAGGCTTGAGGTTCTTTTACGAGCTATAAATGTACGAATTTATGTGGATGTTGCATGAATTTGATAAACTAGTAGTGTTTAATCAAGGTACTCACTTTTCTTGTCCTATGACATGGTGCGGAGTCATCCTGGAAAGTGGAAATTTCTGGAGATACAAATGCTTCACAATTTTTGGCATTAAACTTTCTCTTAAAATTATTATGTACATCTGCACTTACTGTTCACCCAACAGAATGTAATGCACCCACTCCTTTGCTGGAAATACAACCCCAGACCATCACACTTTCTGGGAATTTCACTGTTGAGTCCAAATATTCTGGCAGAAATTCTTCATCGCTACATCGACGATGGATAAATATTTTTTCCATCGTTACCTCTGACATTAAAGTTTGATTCATCTGAGAAGATGACATTACTCCACATTTCTTCAGTTCAATGGCCATGTTTCTTGTCCCATTCTAGCCGAGCTTTCTTCATTTTAATTGTCCGTGGCCGTCTAGCAGGTAGACCCATTTCTGAAAGTCCGTATCTGATGGTTCTGCTACAAGCCACCATGCTAGAAGCTTTTTCCCATTCTGTTTTCAACTCACTGAAGTCATACGCCAGTTTTTCAGTCAGATTCGCTTCAAAACACCGGCATTAGCAGCAACAGAAGACCTTTGTCTCCTCTTACTTAATTCTTTCCAAATTCTCGGTTTTTTTTATCCAATAATCTTGATGCAGTGGACTGGTTACATCCTATCTTTGATGCAATATGTACAGTAGAAAGACCCTCAGAAGCTAGCGCGATAATAATCTCACTCCTTTTGCGAAGAGTTTATTACATACATCACTGACTGCTGCGTTAAAACCAACAATAAAGGCAGCAGTATCACAACAATGGAAAATGTTTAAAAGTTTTGCTCCCTAAACAATGCGTAACCGCATATTGATAAAAAGCTGAAATAGTGAACCCAATGTTGACATTAAGAAGGCAGGTGTAAAAATGCACAAAATCTATAGGTGATGCAATACATTTTTCCAGTAGTGTACATGATTTTCGACCTTAATAAAAGCATGCCTCAAATAAGGTGTTACAGCCTATTTGTTCTTATAATACCGATCAATCATATAAAATACATTGCATATTAATCAATCAGAGTCATTTTTAAAGTGTCTACTACAGAGTTGCACTTATTCTGTGCGCCATAGACTGAAATATATACAATAATCCAGATTGGTTATTTCGCATCGAACTTGTGGGTGCATAAGTCAAGAAATTGAGTTTTCAACCTGTATTCTCCTTGAAATGACATAATTGAGCACAAATCAGGAAATTTTGTAGCTACTTTTTTGATAAACAGTTATCAGGCATGCATATATTTTCGAAACCCTAAAATTGATTACTGGATGTAATCATTCCGAAATATTTACTATTGACACTAAAGTTTAAGTCACCAGATTATATGGGGTACTGTTTCCTCCTGTAGATTAGTTAGTGCATCATGGTTGCACAGATTACGACTATAATACAAAATTTAGTACTGAATGGTATATTCTGAATAATTCTGATCGAATAAACCTGGAATTTGCAAGTTTACTTTTTTCAACATGGCGAAATCTTAAAAACAAATAAATAAATAAAAACACTGAAAATGTTCCACCGAAAAACAAACACTGATACTAAAATAAGTATCGTAATCCTTTTATTATTATTATTATTATTATTATTATTATTATTATTATTATTATTATTATTGTTATTATTATTATTCATTTCAGTCTATGGTAGGCTGTTCTTATGTGGTAAAATGCTGCCATGAAAATGAATACTGAGAAGTTAACAAGTCGAGGTGATATTTTTGCAGTGAAATTTGCTTATTTTATTTGGTAATTTACAGAGCATCTCTTTACGACATTCTTCCCTCCCGCTGCTTGATTATCGAGTAGGTAAAGGTGCTGTAAAGCTCGTAAAGCAATATAAATCAGTCGTATATGGTAATTATAAAACTAAACTACCCTCGCCAGCTCCTTATCCTAACTTTGTATGTCAGAAAGTTGCCATACTTTCTGAGCTAAATATTCAGAGTTAGGAGAAAAATAAAATAGGTAATAATGGCAATGTTTAAAAATGATTGACCATCATTTAGAAACAGTGAAAACCCAAAATCACAGCTATAAAAACGCGATTTACCTACCTTAATTAATGTGGAAAATATGTTTTATTTGAATGACGAATACTAAAATTTAATGTCTATTTTGAAAGGGAAAAAATGCACATGTTGCTTACAGGTAAGGTTTTCATTTACAAATCAGGAACTTCTGCGCATAACAGCTGCTCATTAAACAAGTATGTTATGTGACAGATGAATTCATTGAGAGACAAACCCCAATGGGAACGGGATTTAGGAGCAACAACGTCACACGAACCATCCCTACTGAATAAACTGTGAAAATTTCCTGTTAACTCTTTTCTTTTGAACTTAGATACAAATTTTTGCTTTAAAAATGCACTAGGTTCCCCGTTATTTCTATCCCGACATAAACAAATATCACGCTTCGGTGTATGACTCCAATTGGTTGAGGCATGTAATTGTTAGCGCTAGTTACTACCATATTTACACGAATGTAATGCGCACATCACATTTGAAACTTAAAATCATAGATAAAACAAAAATATTTTGGCATATTGTTGTACGGAGACAAGCCAGTCCGCTTTATAAAACGACCAGAACATAGAATTAATAAGTGGACTATTGTTACATCTTGAATCACGCGGAACAAAATCCATCACTCTGCTGTTATCAGGACAGTTGACGTAGGTCAAAGATGAAAAAGTTATTTCTTATGGGTCACTACTCACAGGCTGCCCGTTTTCCTCCTTTCATGTACGAATTCCAAAACTTTTTCTTCAATGTCAGGATATCTTCCTTTGCGAGGACCTGTGAATTTCATCCTACTGGCTTTAGTTGCAAATAATGTCAATTTCCGTTGCGAACGTTACTGTCAGCTACATTGAACTCTCTTCCTGAACCATTTTTTCCCAGCATAAAGAATTACTTTACGCTTGAAAATACTCTTCATAAGATGTTCTCTGTTTGCCCTCCATTTCGTTACTACTTAATATTCAAACGCCCAATGCAATAATAGGCCAGGCAACAATAAATGTAATGAAGTCGAGATTTGCAGCAATGCACAGTGACGTAATATTAAGTTACCGGCGAAATACGGAACGGATTTGCACTCGAATCCAATGCACCAGCGAATGTAATGTGCACACAATTTTGAATATTACGGTTGGACAAAAAAAGGTGCGCATTAGATTCGTGTAAATACGGTATTGAAAACTTACATATAAACGTTTTGCATGATAGCCTTGTTGCCACTTTTGTACGAGTTTCCTCCACTGTTTTCAATGCTTGCAGGACCAGCGCATGCTTTCACCTTGTATTGAAAGTGACTACTGCATTATATAGACTGCATTAATTACACCAAATGCATAATAAGTTATTCATAACGACTGATGTCTCTCTAAATTATTACAGTGCTGACTAATACTTTTTTTTTCTTCCCTAAATGAAAACTAGGTCTTATTAAAGTTTAACTTTCATGACTGTAAGTCCTGGAGCCAATGAGAAAAGATCTGCACCATATGATTATTATTTATGTTGGAATAGAAGTAACGGATAAGTATTTAGTTTTAATTTCATTGCTTTTAAATTGTAGTAAAATTCGTTGTTACTCCTGTTTTAGCTGTTAATACAAAACAGGAAGAACAAAGAAAACCTCTTTTAAGTATTCAGAACTTGAATCTGCAGTTGCGATAAAAACAGCATGATCTTGAAAAGACTCATTTGTACCCGGTTCTTGTTGCAGAGAACTGCAGCGAAACAAATGCCAGTCGCATCACGTTCTTCACGTTTCGGTCCGCTTTGGTGTTTCAAATTTTAAGGAAGCAATTGCATGCGTCCATAAACAGACCGGTCCCCTGATACATATCCAGAACTTGTATCATTTAAAGCTCGGCAACGGATTCGATTGGGAAAAGAGCTATAACTTTTATTAAGCACTCTAATGAGTGTGCAAGTCTATGAAACCAGTTCTTTCGTTAAGTGATTCTGGAGGTATCACTACCCCAAACTTATGGGCATCATAACAGGCCAACGTGGACGCGTAGCGTTAGCACATTAAATTGGGATCTTTTATATATTATTTGTATTTTGAACGCGTTTTAACTGTGTCACAAGTAATTTCTATAACCGCGTGTCTGGAAGAAAAGTAATGGCTGCGCTAAACACAATGAAACTGCTTCATAGTTGCATATCAACCAGCTTCATCATAGGTGCTAATTGGATGTTGTTTGTCAGTTGGTAGCGGCAGTATCTCTTGTACTCTGTAGGTGGCAAACATTAAGGAAACCTTCTCACTTAACTAAACAATTCTTCGTCGAAAATTAAGTATAATTAATAGGGCCCGGATGTTTAAAACCAAAGTTAGAAATATGTAAGCACCATGACCTAAAAACTGAAAATATACTTATGTAATTTTCTAACCCATTTTCAAAATCGTACTTTTTTTTTAAATGAGAACATAGATGCCGTTCCATAACGTGGGTTTTTAAGCATAACTTTGTTTGAAGGATGTACTGATAAGACATTAAACTATTGTTCAAAATAATGACTATTAGATTCCGCCTTTCAGCGAGGTTTGTTATCCCGCAGCAGTTATCGTTTTCTACATTTTGATGCGAAGTATTGGGTGATATCGTCGTCCACTGCTTCAATGTTTTCGAAATTTCTTCCACGCAGGAAATGGTCCATAGCTCGCAAGACCAGCGCTATACGCTGCATGTGGTGCGCAAAAACCCTAAGTATGGCTTCCTTCGGAAGGGAAGTAAAGCCGTGGGTCCCATGTCGTACATTTACGGCACGAAAAAGAACCTCAAGCCTAAAAGACGAGACCTCTGAGCAAAATTTGTCGGCCGTTTCACGCCCTAAATTGAATGGGACGCTGATGACCTGAGATGTTAAAGAGCGTCCGTAAATAAAACAAATCAACAACCATCCAATTCCTGAATTTTTCCATGGTTGTTGGAGTGGCATGGGGCCTCGCGTTGTCGTGCTGCAGGAGAACTCTGTATTTCGATTAATTAATGCAGGGTAACTCTGTTTGAAGACTTCATAACTTGTTCCACTTGTTGAGAGTAAAGATTCGCATCGAATGCACAAACTGCCAATGAATCAGATCTTCAAAATTCCATGAGACAAATAACATTACTTTGAGACCAAACCGATTTTGTTTAGCAATGAATAGCCACTATTTCGCGGTGTCAGGAGTTGCGGTAAATGCACATTTTTCATCACTCTGACAATTCTCATGATAAACGTATCGTGCATGTTATCTGCGCTGGACTGACAACAGATATCCACTCTGCTTTGGGTCTGTTCAGGTGTAAATTAATGAAGTACAGATCTACAGCTTGTGTATAATTTTTAAATGTCTTAATGTTATGATATATATTATCTTTCGATGTTCCAAGTTCTTCTGACAATCTACTCGTGCTTCTTTGCGGAATTTCTTCCAAAAACTTGCGTATATTCTTAATATTCCAGAACATGGTAGATGTTGAAGTAATGTCTTTTATTGAAACGTATGTTATTGAGCCATATTTGAAACAAGTAAAATAATCACTATTGGATTCAGCCTCATTTTCATTGAATGCTAGATTTTTTTCTGAAAGCAGTTTAGGAGAGATTATAAGCAACAAATCAGAGGTTTGCAAAATCCGTCTGTGAGACAATGTGAATTTTTTTTTTTTTTTTGAATATGACATTTTTATAGATGATTAACTTGTTTCAATGTCAAAATATCACATGACTTATATGACCAATGAAAAACACACTATTTTATTCAGATAAGCTGAAATCATGGTTAATTTTATTATGCGATGGAAATAGCAAATTAAAAAATACCATATGCCATCTTAAGCGCCCTAATAATTATTCTCTTTCCAGAGAATTGTTTTGTTTTGTGTTTTTCAGTCGTCTAATACTGCATTCTGTAAGGTTATTGCAGATCTGTTGTGTGCCGCGTGTTGTTACTGGGACCATTTATCTGTGTTGAAGTACGGGCGCTGATGGCTTCAGTACACAACATAAAACACAGAATAGGTGGACAAAGTTAATAGGAAAGATTTGTTTTTGTTTTTTTTGTGTTTTTGTTTTTGTTTTTTTTGTTTTTTTTTTGTTTTTGTTTGTTTTTGTTTTGTTTTTTTCTTTTTGTTTTTGTTTTTTTTCCTATACCTTTACTCATGCTTATAATTTCCACGATCTCTTAAAGTAGTACCCGTTGGATGCAATGCACCTGTCCAGCTTTTCTGCCATTCTTGTCTTCATGGTCGGTCCTGGTGGTGTAGTGGTTACCATACTTGCCTACTAAATCCAAGATCGCGGGTTCGAACCCGGCCAGGACCGATGGACTTTTTTTTTCGGGCGTAAAAATCCTAAGTATGGCTTCCTTCGGAAGGGAAGTAGACCGTGTGTCCCATGTCGTGTACATTTACGGCACGATAAAGAACCTCAAGCCTGAAAGAGAGGCCTCTGAGCAAAATTTGTCGGCCGTTTCACGCCCTGAGTTGAATGGGACGCTGATGACCTGAGATATTAAAGAGCGTCCATAAATCAATCACTCAGTCTTCGTCGCTGCTTCTGACGACAGAAAATGCCTCCCATGAAGGTGTTTCTTAAATTTTAAGGTAAAGGAAAAGCCGTACGGAGCTAAATCTGGAGAATGAGGGACACACTTCACATTCATTTTGTTGCAGTACCCAGCAACAAGATTTGCAGTGTATGACCGTACGTTATCATGGTGCAGCATCCAGCTCGTTGCACATAAATGCAGCATTATGCATGTAATATGCCTTTGCAGAGTTTCCAGGATATCTCTAGAGAATTTCCCAGTTACAGTTGTGTGTGCAAATATGACATGCTGGTAAACCTTCCTTGAATATAAAAAAATGATATGACCATAACTTTGCGAGTAGAAGGAAGTACTTTTTAATCATAGTTTTTGCTTAGTGTTTGGTGTATGGCAGTAACAGTGGCAATACTGGAAAATTACCAGTGGTAGATCAAAGAGAGATGCTCGGAACTCGGTGGAAGGGATTGTTTATCCCGCATTTAACGAGCCAGGTTGGTGGGTAAGACATCATGTAAACAGTTCGCAAAGGTCCCACCTAAGTAGGCAAACGTAAAGCAAACGGGTAATACATCAGTACAAATAAAAAGTCCGTCACCCACGAGCTATGTAAAAGCAAGCGAAATCCTCAGCAAGTGGAATTTGAGAGCATTACAGAACGCTAGGACAGAGAAATTGATGCCGCTAAATTTTCGCTTTAATTTAAATTTCAGCATTCAGTTATAATCCCACTCATAACGGCCGTATTTTCAAAGATTTTTTTTATTATTTTATTTAAATAGTGTATAAAGAGTTTCGTTAAAAAAAATGGTGCCGCAAAAAACAGTTTTTAAATGTTGGGTTTCAGGTAAACCCACACTCCTAACACTCTGATTTTGCTGATTTTCGGAAACTATTTTTATTAGTTTGTTTCAATGGCATATGCCGAGTTTCGTTGAGAAAAAGCTGAAATTGCGACTGTAGAGCGATTTTTACATTTTTGCCTTGAGTTAAACTCCACTCCCAATGGTCCAGTTTTGCTAGTTAACGAACGCGATGAATCGTTTGTTAATTGATCGTTATATACCGAATTTCATTGAGCAAATACAAAAATTGCAGACGCTATAGCATTACTAGACACTCACACACTCACACAATAAATGTGTGTTCATCGTAATTTTTGGTGTTTAGTAAGTAGGGATCGATGGAGTTTTGAAGAAAATTTTCAAAGATATTTAATGGGTGCTACTGTATTCCTTCGGAATTCGGTAAAAGTCTATAGATCAATCAAACAATATATATTTACTTAAATTTATTTGAAGGTTAGCACATTGCGGAAATAACTATCTGAATTTATTATATTGCGTCTGTTATTTATGGCTAATTAATTTGTAAGTATGCGAGGGCGTTTATTTGTTAATTTGTATGCCTTAAATCCCATCCCTCCATATTAAGCACTCATTTACTGTATTATGTGCTTATTCCCTGTCTTGTGTTTGAATACATCCATAGTTTTCAATGTTATTTAATTTAATGATCATTAACATTCCTCTCTTCATAAAAGTTTGGTTATAAAGTTGATTATTGTAATCACAGTGTTTAATATCCAGCATAAACCTAAAATGGGCCACTTTATGAACTGAAATTCTATTCTGGTAATAACTACACCTGAAAGTATTAATTGTAACATGATTTTTTTCCCTCACTCAGACATATCCATGTATGGTTTTCTGCAACTTTCCGGTTTCTGTCCAAACGAGACAGTTTAATGTGAGATGAATTCCTATGACCGTGTTTTAAGGTTTCAATGCTCATTACTTCCAAATCTGCCGTCTTTTGTTTTGTTTTTTGCGTTTGATTTGCTGTGACTTCCGTGCTCTTAATGCTATTTGGCTGAACCTGGATGTGAATTACGTATTTGCGTGGTGTGGCATCGTAATGAAGCTTGCTCTCGTATAAAGGACAGGAAATCAAGGCGGTTTGTCTGTCATTGTGCGGCGCTATGCATCTCGCATGTTAAAACACCGGGCAGAACCACTTTGCACGCAGCTACTGCAAAAGCGTTGAACGGAATCTGGAGGACGGTTGAAACAGTACTGCCAACGCTTTTGCGAGATCTGTTCAAATTTTAAAAATTGCATTTACCAGCTTATTACTGAGCTTTGTCTTCTTCGAAATTATGTTCATATACCTCTCCCAATATCTCTGGAAGCAATCCTGATACGCGTTTTTCGGATTTGCGCCAAGTTCTATCTGCGAATCTTTCTTTACCTCTTCTTTCATCATGGATTTTGGTTTTGAAAATAAAGAAAGTTCGTAGGTGCTGCGTCAGGAGAGTATAGAAGGTGGAGAAGCACAGTCTCTTGTTTTTGTGCAAAAGTCGCGAACAAGCAATGAGGAATGCGCTGGTGCGTAATCTTGTTGAATTGTCACTCTCTTCCTTTAAAGTTTTCTGAGAGACATTTGTTAAAAATCTAATAATAAATGCTCTTGACTTGTATTCTGGGTATCACAACCATTTATCAAGTCTTCAGATATTGCAAAGGAAACAACATTACCCTGTAAAAACTGTCAAACACTGTTTTCACATAAAAATTATCGAAGTAACATATACACGCAAAAATCCAATTCCTCCAACGTTGTGTAATCATGGAAATAGCAATTTCTTAATATCTGATAGACGAGATTGTCAACCCTTGAGATATTTTCGTAGAAATATTTATTCAGATGTGTGAAAAGGTTTGGTAGTGAGTGTTGTTGTTGATGGACTGACGTTAGGCGCCAAATTATCAAGCAGTTTAGTTGGCCCAATAATTAGAGCCTAATTATGAGACCGTCTGCTTGTGGTGGCGCCAAATTATGAAGTTGTTCACTAGACCTCGGCTATATGCCCCAGGTTGGGCACCAATTATGAAACGATTTGTGGTCTGTGTCAAGTAATCTCACGTTGTGATAACAATTTTGTAGTGATTTGATAGATTGGTTATTGGTCACTTCGTTGTTGCTGCCCACGCTTCAATGACAACCATTTCTCAGGATGAATTCTGTTATTTTGTTGAAATAGAACTGGGAGAGGATTTCAGTTGTGTAGATAAGCGCGCAACATCATATATTGGTATTTTATTATGTTCAAAATCTTTCGCGTCCTCTGGTGTTTTCCGTACAATAGATTTAGGTGCGTCGAATATAAACTTGGTTGTCGCACGTGAAACTTACAGAGAGTGTCGCGGCGCGTGAAGCTGAAAATTGCTTAGCTTGATGTGGGACTGCGTAATTGATAAAGCGGCTTCTCAGTTGAGTATCAACTTTATAAACTGTCTAACTGATATACCAACTGCGTGCCAGCGTCTGAAATAGAACTTACCTGTGTCTGAGAACCGCGTATAGATCTTATAACTGTTTGCCTCAGCAACGTCGAACTTGCAATTGCTTGTATCATGCCGCGTGTAGAACTTATAACTGCTTGCCCCAACCTAGCAAACGCTCCCTTATATATGAAATTCCCATCAAGTAATCGCTGCCTTAACAATTGCCACGAGATCACACAGGCATCTTCGCGCCTATCTTTAAAATTTCAAACATACATTTACCATTGACTGGTTTAAGTTCACCTGCCACACTATCATTCGCTATTTTTTGAAAGTTTAAAAACATTTTGTTGGTATTGACTAGTTTAAAGGCTAACTTTACAACGCCGGTCGGGGTCAAACGGATTTAAAAGGTCCTTCGTTTATTAACCTTGCGAGGGCAGTCCTATAAAAAAAAGAAAGGTGCTTCACACGGGACGTTTTTCCATTGTATCGGGTTTATGGCTCGTTTGCCTTTCCAAGCTACCGCAACAGAAAAACACCAAAGGCTTTCTCTTCATTGAAGTTAAAGCTTGTGACGCAAAAATATACATAATATTTATATTACCAATTATAATGGCAAAATGTGCTTGGCCTTACATAAATATACATTATGATTATATTTTCGTGGGAGTGGGTCGGAAGAACTGTTACATTTGTGTACACCCTCAAGCTTACTACCACGAAGAATACCAAATTTATTTAAAAATCATCTGTGGTGGAAAAAGACATTAATAATATGTATTGGTTCAACTTTTTTCTAAAAGACAAATTACATTTTCCCTTGCGTGTGGTATCTGAGAATAAAGATGTTATCAATATTTGAGCCTAATTATACCATATTGCTGGTCAAACAATTTATTGCAGCATTTGAAAACAAATAAGTTGACTTAGTGACCTCACATTCACTGAGCTAAACGAACAAGAGCGCTATTGTGTCTTGGACTGGTTTACCTCGGCCTAATCCTACCTGCTAAAGTTCAAATCACGTCCGGTTTTATGAAAAACACTTTTCATTCTAACGCATATCAATAATTTGTCTCTTGATTTCATTTCGAATACAGTGACCAGCCACTTCGTCCAAACAAAGTAAAAAAATTCATCAACCAATATCCCAATTTCCAAATTACAGCATATATTCCGAATTTCCATGTTCCAGCGTCATGTAACAATGTGAAAATCGTATACTTTTTTTTTTTTATTAGCTTCATAAATCAAATTTTGATGCTGCCTGCTTCTTCAGCAATTATTGTTTATAATGATCCCTAAAAATGTATAAATAATTTGGCAAGCTCATAAGTCAGGGGCCTGCCCTCCGCCCCTTTTTCCCCTGATGTGAGCAGTTCGTATGCTCAGAGTATTCTCGACTTGTTCATGACATTGACCTACACAATTTTTGCTGAATGAAAACTGTTCATATTTTGTGCTTCCTTGCCACATGGAATCTTTCAAACCAGCTTTAGTTTTGTTTCAGAAGTCGTTATTATAGAAAATAACAGTTTTTATTATTTGTTCATGGACCAGATACATAAAATAAATATTCTGAGATATTTAAACAAGATTATAAATGGTTCACTTTGTGAATGAAACAGTAGGGCCAAATCAGAGGATTGGACCAGAAAAAATTGACCACGACGGAGCAATTTAGTTCCTGGAGAAAAAAAAAAATATGGCATATGGACCATTAGTTTCTCCTTCTAATTTCCTTCCATCACTCCACATTAAGTTAGGTCTGATGTAGCAATTTGTTACTGCTCTGAATAAAGACAGTGATTGTTTCAACTTTCTTGTTACAAAGTTCCCTCAGAAAACTGAAGCTAAAATAGCAGCAGGTGTTTTCGTGAGCTTATGCAGGATGAGATCTTTCCTCTGTCGATATCCGAGTTAGAGAAGTCAGCATACAAAAAAGTGACAGAAAACTTTCTTGGAAACAAGAAATCTGAGAACTATAAAGAAATTGTGAAGGAAATGTTACAACCTTTTAGAAATCGAGGGTGTATAATGAGTGTTAGTGCTTTTTCTTAACAGCCGTATTGATTACTTCCTGCTAATCTTGGTGCAGTGAGTGAAGAACAAGGTGAGAGGTTTTATAAAGACATTAAAACAATGGAAACCAGATCAAGATCATTGGAATTTGTAAATGATGGCTGATTGCTATTGGTGTTTGAAAAGTGACGGATATATCAGAACTTCGAAAAAAATGAGTTTTCTTCTCCCTAATCTGAAAAAAGTTTGGAAATTCATAATTACTGACAAATAGTTCTCTTTTTTCAATGTATTCATTAATATTTAAGTTAAAGCAAACCTAAAGTCTTTACAAGGCTTGTTAGAGAACTAGTTTTGACGTTCATTTGTACTGACCTGATATGTCGGCACCATTGACACTGAATGGCTTCGAAAATAAACCCAAAGACCGCGTGCCTGGTAGCTGTTTAGTTCATTAAAAAGTATCAAAGACAGATTTGGGTTTGTATTCAATTATGTCGCCTGAAAAGAATGCGGGTAGTACCGTCAATTTTGTGACTACTTTTTATTATTATTTTTTTTTTTTTTTTTTTTGGAATACTCTTTAACTACCGTTTTTACTACTGAGGCACCACAGGCGGTGACCCTGATAATACACGAGATGAAATAAATTGGGAAAGGATTGTTTTAAGGAAGGAAACGTTTATAAGGACTGAGGAAAACCTGGGGGGGGGGGGATCAGTAAGGGAGGACGGTCCTGGCGGGATTCGAACCCAAGATCTCCTCACGAATCTGCAACTTAACCCATGACTGTTTTTATGACATGCGTCCTTAGAATTCGATTGTGGCAGCGTGTTACTGTCAAGACGGACGCGATAACACTGTTAATGTGGGTCGAGGTAATTTAGGTTTTACCCGCCTTTACGTTTGACAAAATGTATTGTTGTATATAAGCAGTACTTAACTGTTTCCAACCCCAAAATAATAAAAATAAAGATAAATTAAAAACAATAACGTTGCTTTTTATTATACATGAAAATACATTAGAATCTTTGTAAAACTGAGGATGTTCTGATTTGACCAGCATTGTATAAGTACGGTTTGATGTTTCCGTTGAAGATCGCAAATAGTGTCCTCTGGCATCACATTTGAACTTAAATATAGAAAATCATCTTTTTCTCTTATGTTTCACGAACCAAAGAATCGTTTTTATCGCATGTTGCTTGAAAGTGTTTCAAAACGCAATACCCAGGAATAAACAAGCTTGTGGGTAACGCTGGGCAGTGAAACCAGCCACCTGTTGCCGAGAAAGCTTCTTGAGTCACGCGGCAGTTCGTGGTAAAACCTGGCTCTCATTCATCAGGTCTGGACAGATGTTTTCCCAGAAGCGTACGGTAAGGCGGTCAGAGTTATTTCCAGTTTCTTCTTCTGAGCCATAGTAGTAAGTCATTTGTTCTCTGATCGGCTATCGATGAATGGCAGAACCTATTGGTTGTCAAGCTACTATCGTCCTTCACTTTTTTTTTCTTACGACACACGTAGTTGATTATTTGCTGTCTAGGGGACAGAATCGAGACTGGAAATTGTGGTTGTACATTTAAATTAAATTATACGGTAAAACCACAACTTTTTATATTATTCTACTCATATTTTGCGTTTAAAACAACAATGAACATTGTTTGATAGAATAAAAATAAAAATATCTGTACCAGTTAGAAAAAATATACTTATTAACACAGCCCGGAAGTTTATGCGTTTATTTTGGGGGGAAAAAAGGCACTTAAAATACTGAAAGAGTACGTTAAGATAGGAATTTAAAACAAAGTAATATCACTCATTAATGAAAATAGGTATTTAAGATAATTAATAATTTCTTTATCACATAATTAAAGTATTTAAGCTTACGTTTCTTGGTTACAAGCAACAACAAAATGTTTTTTCAAGGTATCAACTGTCACAGCCAGCCGCTTGTTAGAGAGAACTTTTTTCATCATGTAAAAAGAATGTTCTACTTTCACTGAAGTGATTGGAGCATATTTAAAACAAGCCATTTCGGAAGAACTCATACCAGTTACAACAGAACATTCACCTTTCAGGACATCATGGAAATGTTGATCAAGACAAAGTAAAATAGCTTTGAATAGTCCTGGATAATGAGCAAAAGATGCGCAGTGGTTTCTGGTCGAGTTCATTTTCTGTTTATGCGTTTATAGGGGAATCAGGTTAGTATATCTCTTAATTCTGTATTGAACACATTGTAGGGACGGTTTATTGTACAGCTGTACCGCTCTCATCTTTCTCGCTTGCAATTGTTTGTTACATTTATGCAGTTGAGAAATTACTCCACCACAAAATTCGTAGAATTGACTCGCGTATATCGATACAAGGTCATTCGCCAGGACTATTCAAAATTAACAGTTCCTTTATCCTCTCTTTTTCTTGGTATTCGTTTGCCCGAGGTAGCCTTGCATCCTTTTACTAATATAGGTTTTGTTATTTAAAGAGCTTAAGTGAATGGATTGAGGAGAAAGTTTTTGACTGCTTGAAAAGATACAAGTGTAATAATAGGTAAAAAGGGGATGGTTAAGCCTTAAAATAGTCAAAAAATAAATGAAAACTAGCCCTACCGACGCCAAATATACAGAAATATGTTCTCTTAAATAATTCACCGAGATAGAAAAGGCATTTTGGGTACCTTTCGGGCTCTGCTTATTAAGATATAATATATATGTTAAACATAAAATAATGCAGTGTGGAGTACGAATAATAGTTATTTATGATTCATGTGTTGAAAATGGCATTTAATTTTGTGAGTAGGTTGTTTGCGAAACAAGGCCGGAAGCGGGGGAGGGGGGTACTTCAAACACGTTTATCTCACAGTAATTTCAGTCATTAATAATAATTATAATACGTTACCAAAATCTCTCGATAATGTTGGCAATATCGCAACAGTGGTAATTAGTGTTTTTAAAAATATTTTGGCGGGGTAAAATTAAAAATATTTTGGCGGGGTAAAATTATATTACTATCATTATTACACTTGGCCATTTCCAACAAAGAGATAAACTATTATTGCTTTTCTTCCAGCATCACATGATTCCAGGGTTCCTAATATGGTTACTTATACAAATGCATCTTACAAATCAGTTTAATAGTTGTAATGTCACTAATTGCACTATGGCCTGATTTCGAAGTCAATGGGGAGAATCTAAAAAAGATGTAGTACATTATAAAATACATAATGCATATTCCCTTAAGGGACACTGGGAGTGAGGGTTTGGCCAAGCTCGGTCAAAAAATAAAACAAAATTACACAGAGAGTCAACATTGCAGCCCCCTCTTCCTCTCCCTTCCGACTCTACAGTCGTTTAAAGAGTTCCGCCTGCCACACCCCCTCAGTACAGAGATGTGGAATGAGCAACTGTATTGTGTGATGGAGACGCAAGGAAGTGGCGGTATGTGGAAATAGTGAAAGAAGAATGTTTTAATCATATAGCAAAGCGAGTGACTGCAGCTTTCCTCAAGCTAAAGACACTACTGACACTGGATAAGGTGATCCTTACTGTGGTAAGCTGAAGTTAGAAACCAGACTCGATCATGAAAAATGTCATACATGTTACACTTTACAGATCAACAGACCAGGAGTACCCCCACATAGACAGATTCTTGGTGTTTCTATAATAGCAGCCTAGCTCTCATTGTAAGATGTCTGTTCATTTGATGATAGAGTTGTTTGAAGAAATCTCTCCATCTACCAGAGACTAGCTTGCACTGAAGTGCTCGTGGAGGTACACAAAATTCAAATGAAAATGTTCACTCACTCATTTAGAAAAACCGTCCCAAAGAAAAATTTAAGAAACGGCTATAAATTGGGGCATTAAATGTTGTTTCTGCTTTTAATATGGGCTATGCCGCTGCTGCTTCAAAGATCAATAAGAACCGGGATAGGAACTCTACTCTACGAGAGTAGGAGGTCAGCTGCCACAGGCAGGAAAGGATCTACGGGTGGCAAAAGTGGCACAAAAGCACAACCGCCACGGGTGGCCGAGGTCGTTAAGACGCGGACTTGTGAGCGGGAGGTCTATGGTTCGAATGATGCCAGGACCTCATAAATGGTAAATGCAGGGAATGTATCCTAAACTGAGGCCTGGAACGATTCCTTCCTTAAAAATAAATCCTTTCCCAATATTTCATTTCATGTTATCATCAGCGTGGTGCCTCTGTAGCAAAAACGGGCGTTAAACACAATTAAAAAAAAAAACAGCACAGGACACAAAGAGCAGTACAGACACACCGAATTATAAATCAGAAGGGTTCTGATATGTAAAACGCACAATTCTCTATTTCCAGGCATACTATTTTTATAAAACGGCGCTTTTCTCAAATTTTCGTTTTCAACTTTCAAAATGTCCCATCGTCTCAGTTTTTTGTTTGAATTCGATTAAAATTTTCAAGAATGTGCAGAAGTGTTCATTATAATAGTCTGCCTGACGAAATACGCCCTAACACGAATAATAATTTTAAAAAATTATGAAAAAATAATTCATTTTTAAAATTATAAGTTTATACGTGTAGATTAAAATCATCACAGTTCATTCATTAAATGTATTTAAAATGTTTCTTGGTACCCTTTTTGAATGTGGTTCAATGTTCTAATTGCAAAAAATGTCAACCAATTTTCTCAAGTCACGATCCGCGTGGGACATTTTGATTATATATTTACGCAATAAAATTTATGACATAATTTATAACTCGCAAAGTATTTATCCATTTTGAATGAAATTTTGTATACATATTAATTTAACAGGAATGCAACCGCAGTATACTTTTGAGAAAAATCCATACAAAAATATGGAACTTGGGAAATTTACTCCCAGTGTCCCTTAAATATGTTTTACCACATTCTGTATTAAATCAACGTTTATAGCACTGAGCATTATAAAATGCATTATTTTTGGTTTTAATGCCTTGTGTTAAAAGAACTACTTAATATTGGTTGTTAATATCTTGAATTCCATTGATTTGATATTGGCACCCAACCATCCACAAAAATCTACAACAAAAGGGAGGTGTCTCAACTAGCAGAATATTTCCCAAGTTAAAATATAGGTATTTGTTGTTTGCTAAAGGAACTACTTTATATTTGCTTGCTTTGACTGCGATCATTCATGTGCAGTTTCAAATAGTAGAAACTACTATTAGTTTCGGTAATAGTATTCGGTAATAAAATGAGCAAATCAGACTGGTCTCTTATCCAACAGTAATGTAGCGCAAAGATTTCGTGTATTTACACCCCAGTCATCAGCGTTCCATTCAATTCAGAGCGTGAAACGGCCGGTAAATTTTGCTTAGCGGCCTCTTCTTTCAGGCATGAGGTTCATTTAAATACCGTAAATGTACGACACGGGACCCACGGCTTTACTTCCCTTCCGAAGGAAGCCATACTTAGGATTTTTACGCCTGAAAAAATTCATCGATCCTGGCCGGGTTCGAACCCGCGAACTTGGGTTTAGGAGGCAATTACGGTTATCACTACACCACCAGGACCGACAATGTAGCGAACAAAACCTTGCATTTGCATTAATATTCTGAAACGATCGCCCCATCGAAGAGGCTTTTAAGGTGAACGCTTGTACATAGCAAGGTAAATCATTGACTTAGTCTGGTGCGCGGTGGCTTTTCTTCTTGACTTACGACGTAATTGTGTGACTCTAAATCACATCCTAAATCTTATGAAGTGTCTCATTTGCTGAAATTTGTATGTGGGGAACGCAAGCGACCGAATCTCCTTACAACATGAGCGTAAAAGTCACAAATGTTGCTTTGATACGTAAATTCAAGCAGGCATATACATTTGCAAAAGATGCACCTAAAGTGGATATTTTTTAAACTTTCTCCAAAACTAATAAAAGCTTGTATCGATGTTCTCATTTGCTTTGCAGACCTCGATCCGCTTTCACTGGCATTTCGTTTATGAATCCATGCATTTGGTATGCCACCACATGCATTTGTTTTTTGTGCGCAGTTACCTTTCACTCTTCATTTATTCCGAATGCAAGTCTGGAGGTAGAAGATGTAGCAAACTAATAATAAATAGAGGTAAACATATTTAATAAATATAAAAGCTTATGTAATGCACTGTGCCATATACCACTTGTATGTACATCTACCGTTTAGTTCTATTGCAAAGAAGTAATAGGAGGTAATGTGTGTTCCCATATTTAACCAATTTGGGAGGCATATTTGTGTACATGTTTCTCAAATTGATATTACACAAAATTCGGGTTCTAATTATAACTCAAAACCTGACGCGCTAGAACAAATCTCACCCATGTTCCTCTTTCCGAGTACCCTCAGAATCGCAACTATCTCGTTTTAATAATAAAGCTGATATGTTAACACAAGTAGCTATTAAACTGGTCAGTTGGTTTTGTAATTAAACAAAATTAAGCTTAGCAGACGTTATTTTCTTGCCAATGGGTGCAATTTTATTGCAGCATATGCTTTGTTACTTAACACACAGAGGAAGCTATTGGTGAATACAACTGGCGGCATTGAACACGTAGGCAGAATCTCCCCTCTCTCCGTTGGCATCTTACGTAAGGGCAATCCCGGAGCCCAGCTTTGCGTTACATGGCGATTTGGGTCATAAAAACTTTACAAATAGGTATCAGTGAAGTGATCAGTGAGGTTTTAACAAGCCATCAACATAATGTTCGCATTTCATTACGGACGTGGGCCTACTCGAGAAAAACTAGCATGCGAGTTGGAGATTAACAGTTGAATACCGCACGTTTAAAACGCTATCATTGGGTTTAGTAATAGATAGTAACTTATTGTATTTTTCTTGTAATTAGCATTACACATTTCTTTTAAGAGGGTGTTCGTGATTTAGTTTCGGTTTAAATATGTTCAAATATATTTATAACTGCGTATGTGAAAATAACATTTCAGGATGCACGAGAATGCCACACAGAGCTACGGGAAGCGCTGAGTGCGCGTGCCCTGCCCTAGCGAACAGTGGAGAGGTGGACAGAGGCCTTTAATAATAATAATAATAATAATAATAATATAAAATAATAAAAAAGGCTAATCGCTGCGTTTATTTCTTGCCTTATGATGTTCATTTTGATTGATTTGGTTTATTTATGGACGCTTTTGAACATCTCAGGTCATCAGCGTCCCATTCAATTCAGAGCGTGAAACGGCCGATAAATTTTACTCAGAGGCCTCTTCTTTCAGACTTGAGGTTCTTTTTCGTGCCGTAAATGTACGACACGGGACCCACGGTTTTACTTCCCTTCCGAGGAAAGCCATGCTTAGGGTTTTTACGCCCGAAAACATCTATCGATCCTGGCCGGGTTCAAAGGCAAGTATAGCTACCACTACACCACCAGGACCGACTTATGATGTTCAATAAACCGAAATTTTCTGCTTTATTTACCACAGCAATTCATTACGATTCTCTCAACTCGGAAACATCATAGGAGCTTTACGATTATTGCAATAAAAACGTCCACTTTCTTTGTACATTTCTTAGTTTATGTACAAGGTGATTCATCTAAAATTTGCACCGCAATGTTTGGAGGTGCTGTTGGTATATAGCACAGTTTTAATTGCAAAAATAAGAAAACAATTGATGCATGGGTAGGATTCGAACTTCGATAGTTCTCATTGGCGGACATCTGCTTTTAACCACGGACATGGAAAGCATGTGAATATTCCTTCACGCAACCGGTTTCGCGGCGTGCGGCCTGCCGGCTAGGCTGGCTGCTGTGTCGACGATGCGGGTGAATTGTCGTGTGAATTCTTTCTAACATACATAACACAAACACTTAAAAACAGAAGTAAATTACTGACATATATTAAGCAAGGAGATGTTGGAACTGCCTCCCTTCGTTGTTCAAGCATTTCTGACGCCTGCTTACGAAACTGCTCATTACACTCTGCAGTTTCCTCTGAGAAAAGTGTGTGGATTTGTTTTGTAGACTTTCTCTTTTAATGCCCTCCCCGCAGAAATAAAAAGCACAGGGGGTTAAATTGGGGGATCCAGGAAATACCTCTTGAAATAATCTTCTTACAGTACGCGCTGATTCTGTATGCACATATGAATCAAACATGAATATTCTTTGGGAAATAGAATACTTGTATTGCTCCATTTCACTTCATACAAACACGTGCTACTTGCTCAAGATTTCAACTCGCATTGAAACCTCGCGCACCGGAAGGGAAATATACTCCCTGCATCCACCGACATAGCGCTGCCGGCCGGTCCCGCGGTTGCGTCAAGCATTGTTCACCCAGTACTGTGTGACCGATAGATTGAGGCTAAATGCTGTAAGACATGCCGTTAATTGAGCGCTGAGCCAAGGGACAAATTTAACGTTTTCAGAGTCTGTGTGCATATTCCGATAAATGCTATTCGCCTCATTGCCAGCTAGGAACCGCTGAAACCTTTATTTCTTAAATTACACAAAGTAACTATGTTTCTCCGTGCTGTTAATGTGCCGAACCAGTTTCCTAATTGATTCTGAAGGACTGCATCGTTCTATCTGAAATTTCCCAGTGTGTAGTCTCTTACGTCAGTAACAAGAGGATGGTGGGTCGAAAAGGTCGGAAAGCACTCGGGGCAAGATCAAGAGAGTGGAATTGCGTTGCGGTAAACGAAGTCGTATAGTTTTTGTGGTTAAATGTATGTCACTGCAAGATATCTCTCCTTTATATGAAGGTGGTGCGTATCAAGGTTTATTACTTAAACATTTACAATGTGGAAATCTGTAACACGTAGCAGAAACTTTATTATTGCTTCCATTTATCTTCACTACTCTTCTGTGCCGCTATATCCTATCACAAGGATCTTAATTATCTCATTTATTACTATGCCAAAATCGAAAAATGAGAGGACTTAAATTTTCCAGCAACCACTTTTATATTTTTTAAGTTTGATGATGATGGTGGTGGTGGAGATTTCCCCACAGAGCCTTGCTATTTGCTCAGGATCAAATTTTTTTTTTTTTTTTTTGAGTAGTGTTTAACGCCCGTTTTTACTACTGAGGCACCACAGGCGGTGGACACTGGTGATACATGAGATGAAATGATAAATTGGGAAAGGATATTTTTTTTTTTTTTTTTTTTTTAAGGAAGGAAGCGTTCCAGGCCTAAGTTTAGGTACCTCCCCGGCATTTGCCAGTTATGAAGACTGAGGAAAACCTGGAAAAAACCCCAGTCAGGGAGGACGGTCCTGGCGGGATTCGAACTGCAGACCTCCCGCTCACGAGTCCGTGCCTTAACGACCACGGCCACCCGTGGCGGTCAGGATCAAAATGATGTAGGAAAGTTTAATCAGCAGTGAAAGAAAGAAGCTCCGCTAACGTTCTCAGTCTTGGACCGACTTTGTACAAACACGTCTCATGTGCAGCATTTCAGTTATCAACACGTGAGTGGCACGCAGTGAAATTTTCAAAATTTCTTAAGTGTTCTTAATGTTGAATTCGACAAAGTTGTATTTTAGTGACAGCAGCTGTGTTAATGTTCCCTTCCGTTTAGAGTACAAACTAGAGCATCGGGTCTGTGTTCCTTTGAAAGTGGTTGCCTTCCCTCTTTAACATCTCAGGTCATGAGCGTCCCATTAAATTCAGGGCGTGAAACGACTCTTCTGTCATGCTTGAGCTTCTTTTACGTGCCGCAAATTACCTCTCGCATGAGGATAAACATCATGACAGTGTTGCTCTTTGGCGACGTTATAGCGAAACCTGTGCAATTGACAGATACTGTTCCCAGTGCGGGAGTCCGCATAAGCGTTAGTTAATGTAAATATGCTTCTTTTGTTGCCGATTCCTACAATGCTCGCTCTCTCTATGTCACGATGTAAGAAGTAACGAGCAATTCCAAGAGATATTTATGCCGTAGACCTCCTTTAAACTACAGTTTTGTTTTATAATTGTGTTTAACGCCCGTTTTTACTACTGAGGCACCACAGGAGGTGGACGCTGAAGATACATGAGATGAAATGATATATTGGGAGAGGATTTTTCTAAGGAAGAAAACGTTCCAGGCCTAAGTTTAGGGTACCACCCACCCCGGCATTTGGCATTTATGAGGACTGAGGAAAACGTGGTAAGTACCGCAGTCATGGAGGACGGTCCTGGCGGGATTCGAACTCCAGACCTCCCGCTCATGAGTCCGCACCTTAACGACCTCGGGCACTCGTGGCGGTTTTAAACTACAATGTTACTGTATTTGAATCTGAATGAGAATTACAAGTTATAGGGTTGGTTCCTATTCCATATATCACAAATGATTATTTGTCAGCATTTAACGTACACCCTGTATAAACATTTTTTAGGCGAACACATCAAAGCGGACTACAGAATATCTGGAACAGAAAAAAAAATCCAATCCCTGCTAGGCATCTCCGCCCTAACCTCGCCGTTTCATTTTCATGTTACATACAGTGGCTGCGTGGTAGGTGTCGTACAAGACGGGGCTTATTATCTGCATGATGTGGTTACGCCCGGTCGTACCAACACAACTGATGACACGTAAATTTTTGCATTACAGTAATAGTAATAATTATGCTCCCACGCACTCGCATTAAGAGTGAAGCCGCACCCGCTCATTTCGTGGCGAGTGAGAAAGAAACCAAGCTGCCAACAGCTGAAAGTTAACTTTCCTACTAGCCCAAGTTGAAGGTGGAATACATTCCAAGTACAAAGAGA
Source organism: Metallyticus violacea (assembly GCA_030762175.1). Classification (NCBI taxonomy): domain Eukaryota; kingdom Metazoa; phylum Arthropoda; class Insecta; order Mantodea; family Metallyticidae; genus Metallyticus; species Metallyticus violacea. Next base: position 19,580,661 of record CM060839.1, on the reverse strand, counting down.
TGAGACAGAGTTTTAACATGCTGTTTACACTTCGTCCATTTTATTTATTTTCGGACGCTCTGTAACATCTCAGGTCATCAGCCTCCCATTCAATCCATGGCATGAAACGGCCGATAAATTTTGTTCAGAGGCCTGTAAGACACGGGACCGACAGCTTTACTTCTCTCCCGAAGGAAGCCATACTTAGGATTTTTACGCCCGAAAAAAAAAAATGCATCAACCCTGGCTGGGATTGAAGCCCCGATCTTGGGTCTACGAGACAAGTATGATTACCGTAACACCACAAGGACCGACACACTTCATCTTGCAATTATGCTCGTGTTAGATGCTTCACATCTGCTTTAAGCTCTGACGGAAGAAGCTTAACTTTTCAGACAAGTTGCAATTATTTATTTTACGTTCATTCTTTGAGCTGAGGGAAAATGAGCATAGTGAAACCAACACGGTTGGGTTTAGATCGAGCCTTATACTGTGTCACGCGGTTGTTTGTTGAATAGCAGCTGTAAAATTCGCAGTAATTATTAATAGCATCATTTCCATTTCTTGCCTCCTGTGTACACATACTAGGATTGATCCTCCAGTGCTCCTTGGTGGTCTGTTGGTAACATACTTGCCTCATAGACCCAAGGTTGCGGGTTGAAACACCCGATGGATATTTTATAGCATAAAATGGCTTTCTTCGAAAGGGAAGTAAAGTCCTGTTTCGTAAATTTACAGCACGTAAACATCTCAAGTCTGAAGGAAAAGTCCTGTGAGCAAAATTTATCGGCCGTTTCAAGCCCTGAATTGAATGGGACTAGAGATGTTAAAGAGCGTCCTTCGTGGCCCAAGTAGATTCGGTCCCTATCACCCGGAAAGCAAAAAGCAAAGTAAGAAATGGTAACACAAGGGGACTGCAGAACTTATAAACTCAAAGGTGAGTCACCAGCAAACACTATCAGGTTATTTGTATTGTTCTGGTTGATTAGTTGCACAGACACAATTGCAGGTCATTATTACGAGATCGCCAAGGCAAAGTACCTACGCTCTTTCTTCAGAACAATGCTTCATAAAGCAGCATCTTCCCCTTACTCTGGAGATCTAACTCCCAGCGGCTTAAGAACTGACACAAAATTCTAGGAAGTGCATTTTTGATCAGAGTGTTGTAAACGAGTGATTTGAAGACACTGCACGGCCCTTCTTTCAGGAAACTGTAGAAAGGTTACAACACCGCTGGGAGAACTACCCCAGTCTTCGTAAAAATAAGCGAGTTATACCGAAACATTTATACAAATATTTTTCTTTTTATATTCTAGTAGAATTACTACATGTTAAAAATCCATATAAATGAATTTTTAAAACGCCTCTTTGTTTAGCATTTAGAGTAAAGATTTGGTGGTGTTCTCATGCCCGCCCTTGGCGAATTACCTTGAAGGCCAGGAGCGGTGGTGTCATGACATCTAAGCGCTATAAAAAAGGTTTTTCTCAGCCTGCAGAAATATACCAAGAAACAATAGGAATACTTTCACTTCGGAAAAATATGGCCAATTGTAGTGCGAACTTTTGGAATTGTCTGTGTTTATGTAGGTGGTAGAGCCATGTACTTGAATAGATTACGTATATAGGGCGAATCACAATAAAATACCATTAAAATGAATATATTTACATTATTTCATAAGTAAGCAAATATTATTATTAAACCGTCTGTAGTGCCTCAGTTCAACAACTGAGTCGTTGAAATAAAATAGGAAAAATAGTTTCCGAAAATCAATGAAATCAGATTATTAGAATGGGGGTTTAGCTGAAACCCAACATTTAAAAATCGCTGCATCGGCCCCTATATTTACCTTTTCTCTACGAAATTAGGTATATAACATTTAAATAAAATAAGAAAAAATAGTTCTTGAAAATCAGTGAAATCGGTCTATTAGGAGTGGGAATTTACCTAAAACCCTAAATTTAAAACTAGCTCTATCAGAACCAATATTTGTTTCTTCACAACAAAATTCGGTATCTATCATTTAAATTAATTAAAAATAATTTCTGAAAATTATGGAAATCGGATCTTTAGGAGTTGGAGGGTACTTGAAAATGGAAATTTAATAAGCGCTCTTGCGTTTAATTTTATCTACATTGTTTTAAAATGAAAGAAGAAATTAATTCAGCATATAAACTGTATTTATATCGCTGCATATGCTTTATATTTAACAAAAGCATCGTCGTGAAGATAACAAATGTGAAATATTAATCTAATATGTGTGAGAATTATATTTGTATGTAAGAGCGCTCTGTAATAACCTTCAGAAAACGTTTACGTTACATGTTTTTACTATAATAACATTTGAATGAAATTTCAAAGCAAATGAAAATCAATGAAACTTTGGATTGTATTTTCTTGATTGTGTATATTTGCTTACTCCATTGTATTTGTTTTTAAAAAGTGACATGTTTTATTTTATTGAAACATATGAACATCTTCAATGTTGATCCTGGTGGTGCAGTGGTAACCATACTTGCCTTCTAAATCCAAGATCGCGGGTTCAAACCCGGCCAGGATCGATGGATTTTTTCGGGCGTAAAAATCTTAAATATACTTCCTTCGGAAGGGAAGTAAAGCCATGGGTTCCGTGTCGTACATTTACAGCACGTAAAAGAACCTCAAGCCTGAAAGAAGAGACCTCTGAGCAAAATTTGTCGGCCATTTCACGCCCTGAATAGAATGGGTCGCTGATGACCAGATGTTAAAGAGCGTCCTTAAATAAACAAATAATACCACACAGTAATGTCATAAATTATTTCATTTTATTAATTAATAAGGCCTTAACTTGGATTTTATATTCGTTTTTAAAGTTATTCAACTTAGTAAGGAATGCTTAGTTTATGTGTGATGGACATTTTCCCCGTATACTGTTTCGTAACCCATAGGACGGGAATCACGGATCTAGGTCCGTGTAATTCATCAAATTCCAATGCGCGACATGAAAATGCTACTTTTGTTATTTTTACAAATTGCTTCTTATACCCGAAAGCTAGACAAAAATGTAACTTAATTAAATGTTGGTCATAAGATTGATATATTCATTGAAATTGTTGACTTTTAACCCCCAGACAATTGGATTTTAGCTGGTCTACAAATAAGAGCATCGTTTTAAAACTGCAAGTCGCTAAGTAGTAGTGTCTAACCATATGAATAACTTGCACGCTGGGTATCGTCCGTCCTACTTCAAGATAAACGAGGATACCACAAGAATGAAGTGGGAATGGAAAAAGAATATTTTTCTGATTATAATTAAATATTAGCAGTAACTATTGTGGCAACTGTCGGTAAACAGGCTGAATGCAATTTATGCCATTGGCATAAAAAGAACGTGAGATTGGAAGTTTAAACTGGGACCGAAAGCGTGCTAGTTCGTGGCCTGGGTCGGGCGCGTTAACAAAATCGATGACGCAAACCCATTCGTTTGCAGGAGTTTTCATACGGCGCCAGAAATCGCCTGTCGGAACAATTCCATCCACAACTCCTTATTAGTGGAGTAATCCACATAGCCCCCCCCCCACAAAGCAAAAATACGAGAAATGAATGAAAACATATACACCTTTTGAGATCAATTCCAATAATAAAAACGCAGATATTTATTCTTAGAACAGAACTGTGTCATTACTAAATATAATCACAACTGTCCGTACAACATAAAAGGGCACACTTAATATAAATAAAGCGTTTTGTGTTTCTACAAAGATAGTCATGATTAGATCGGCAGTCATGCTTTGAACAATAATACGAGGAGCGTTCAGAAAGTTTTACGAATAGGCAGCATTTGTAAGTAGAATGTGCGGTGAAAGGACAGCCAGTGTTCGTTTGTTGTCAAGTAGAGAAAGACGTGTACAGATGGAAGTCGACTGTTATGGACAAAGATGAACTGCATGGTTTTTGTGGAATGAAGTTTCAAAACTGCAGAAATTCATAGACTTTTAACTGCCAAGAAGTTCTGCACAGAATCCCGTTTACAACTGGGACAAGAGTTCGCCAGCGGCAGGGAATCTACACACGAGAATGTGAGGCTTCGGCCGCGCAGTCCTATTCGCCATTATTCACTACGATTTGAATATGAAAAAAGCGTGCGCACAAAAGGGTTGAAGTCTGTCATTGAAAATGAGGATTTATTGGAGAAGCTGGTAACTGGTGACGAGTCATAGGGTCACTACTCTACACACCAGAAAAACAATGAAAACATCCAGGGAGTCTCCGGCCCCATAAATTTCGTGCTGCTCCATCTGTGCTCAAGCGTCTTTTGCGACACTCCAGGGATACTTCCAATGGATTGGCTTTCTCAAGGAATGACTGTCAACAGCAAGGCTCGTACACGACTTAGACGCAGAAAGGGGAAGTGGTCGACAGTATGACTGTTAGCAACACTACAACCGCAAAGTTGGCGTCTCTGGGGTTCATTGTTGTGCCGCACCCGCCATATTCATCGAATCTTGCTCCGTTTGATTATTCTGTTCGATAACACGAAGACCTCCCTGCGAGGTAAACAATTCGGCAACAAAATGGTGTTGGTGTAGTACTTCCAAACAGTGGTTTCGCGCGACGCCAAAGAGAAAAGCCGAGGAAAGCTGAGTGATGGTATGCGCCTTCCTCATCACAACGCGCTTGTGCACACAGCTCTTGTTGCAAAGGAAGCTGTGAAGAAAGGTGACTTCAAGGAGATCGACCATCCACTCTACAGCCCAGATCTAGCTCCCGGTGAGTCCATTTGCAGACAAGACTTCTGACTATTTTTATGGGGGGGGATTGAAATGTTAATTCAAAGATGTGAGAAGTGTATTGCAATAAAGGGTAACTATATTGAAAAGGGAAATATAGTTTTTCTCTTTATCATGCCTAGAAAATGGTTATGCCGGAAACTTATGAACCTACCCTCGTAAATCATATATTGTAATGGTACAGTTGAGGACTCCAGCTCTTCTTCCACCTATGAAAGTATCGAAACCGTCCGCCCAATTTGGGAACAGACGCCGATTCAGTTTCATTCTCATAAACTTGTTCGTGGTTGACGATATTGTTTCCAGTTTTCGGGTAACTGTGTTGAGTATCTAAACAGGTAATTAAATAGCACATTCCGAGAACAATTTCTGATTTTCATTCATTAAAATCTTCCTATTTAATTACGAGTAACAATGCTCTTGGAAGCGTTACATTTCATTCATATCTCATTTGACAATTCATATTTCCGTGTAAAACTTGGCGACTTTAATCTAAAAATTCAAACACATGTTTCCTTACACGTGTCAGAGAATAGCATATGGTCGTAGCGTAAAAAAGTTGCGGATATGTACAGCATTGCGCAGTAGCATCATGCAACACACTGCAATTACCTTATCGTTCCTTCCGTAGGTCGCTAAGAGGATGGTTTCAAGGTTGCTGAATAAATTATAGATGTTTGCTTCCTGCCTCTGTTTGTATTGCAATTATCGCGTTTCTTATCCTCTGGCTAATGACGAACATAGAAACATAGCTCAAGCTACAGAGTCGTGCAGTACATCCACAGTATAGTCACAACCAAAAGAACAAATTATTCTGAATGAAGTACGTTCCAAAAGTTTCCACCTTGATCTTTATGCTATTTTACAATGTACATACTTTCTTAAAAAAATAAAGTACTTAATCTTACTTTTGTTGGTTGCAAGCAACAAGATATTTTTTCAAGGTATTAACTGTCATAGTCATCCGCTTGTCAGAGAGAACATTTTTCATCATGAAAAAGAACGTTCTAATTACACTGAAGTGATTGGAGTATGTTTAAAACAAGTTATTTCGGAAGAACTCATACCCGTTACAACAGAACATTCAGGACATCATGGAAATTTGATCAAGACAGGTAAAGTTGTTTAAAATAGTCCTGGCGAATGAGCAGAATCTTTGCAGAGGTTCTTTACGCCCCGTAAATCTACGACAAGGGTCTCGTGACTTTATTTTGCTTTCGAAGGAAGCCATACTTCAGATTTTTACTCCCGAAGAAATCTATTGACACCCCCAGAATTGAACACCCTATCTTGGGTGAACCAGGCAAGTATGGGATTCAGTTAGTGAAGAACTGCATCAAGTGCGATAGTACATTTTTAATATTATACATGCCACGCGTGGGTCAAACGCCACTAGTAAAATGACGTATAGTTTAATCTTCCTGCAGTCAATGTCACCCACAACTAAATTTTATCTTATTTGAAGATCAATGAGAAAGTTCAATAAAATTTTAAAAATCGTCATCTGATAATTGCATATTTTCAAAGTAATCTCCATTACATTCTATAGAACATTTCATCCTTTCAAAGCAATTTTTAAATGCTGAAAACCATGTTTACACACACAAATACTAGATCCTTCAAGGTTGACCGAATCTTTCGTTTGTAAAAAATGAACGAATAGTTGTACCCTTGAATTACTACTGCAGAGCAGACCGTGGATTCCTTGCAAGTAACCATGAGCCTTTACGAAGGCTTTCGGCGCATGAGCAGCAACGTAAAAAGAAAAGGTAGCGGCAATTAGTGTATATGTTGCTGCGGAACAGCGATCTATAATGAAATTTCTTGCGAGGAAGAAGGTGAAACCTGCTAACATTTGGCGTAGACTGCAAGTGTAGTATCACAGGCAAGAGTGTATGGACTTGAGTTGGTAACACTTTCGCCCAACTGCAGTTACACTAACCCACTTCTTTCTGCGCCAAAGGTATCGGGCAACTTCCAAAACGATGGCTAGCCGTTTGAGTGATCAGGGGGCATACTTTTAAAACTGATATAGTTAGGTGCTTCTATGTATGTTTTCTGTCTAACAATTAGTCTCATTTAACCTTGAACGACCCTTATATATTTTCGTGTGCAGTCACTATACTGCTTCAGATGATTCAAATCATTTACAACAAACTTTCCATTTTATTTTTGAGAGTAAAAAAAGTCCCGTGAAACCAAATCTGAGCTGTATAGAAGAATGGTAGATTCATTTTACTTCGGACTGCTGCAGAAAGTCAGATGTTTCCAATGCAGTGTGTGCTCAGGCGTTGTGGTGCAGCAGAATTCCACGCTGATTGTTCTTGGGAAGACTTGAGCAGGCATATTTGGGAGGATATGGAACTGTAACAATGTAGCCACTAGCTGAGAAGAAAGAACACATCATCTTCTTCCTCGTCTGGTTTTTGTTGGGGAATTCTTTCCTATGGAATTCCCCAAGACCTATGAATTGCTTCATTCTGGTATATCCAGCTTTATGATGTTAAACATGCTTTTTCATCTTCCTCTAAATGTTTCCAACATTTTCTGACCGTAATCCACGCGTGCTTTCTCTTCGCTCATCTGTGAGGTGGTGGGGAATCCGTTGACTACAGCGTTTCCTGATATGAAGTTTTCATTGCTGCTGATTCAGGGGTTCTTGAATCTGATATGTACTGCAGTGATCTTCTCGCAACAGATGCTGTGCTTTTCATCCGTTGTTGCTGAAGTGGGCCGTCTCACTAAAGGGCGAAGATTCCCAAATGCATAATGTAATCTTTCAAGGCATTCTCTCTCCCCTAAAAGTCGTAGTATAGCATAGCGCTTGATAACATTTCCTAGCGTCTGGTGCAGCGACCTCGCGTACATATACACTGACGTGCTGACACCACATATTGCTCATGTTGCTATCTAAACTGTATTATGAATCCAGGAAAACTTACACTTGCTAATCACAAATCCTTAGTGCCCATTCTGAAAACTTTTGCAACCTGGTACGTAATAATTAAAACCAGGTTTCTTCCTATAGTCATTTTATAAATCGTGTTTATGGGAAAACAGTTTAAGCTTGTTGTACACCACTTTATTACTTCTTACCCTTATTATCGTGTTTTATTTACAGTTATTCACGAACAAGTGCCTTTGGCAGAAATGTACTGCTTCTCCCTCTCTTGAACATGTATTATCCGCTAGTTTACCAGTTTTATTTTATCCGTGTTTACTGTTGTCCGTCTTTGTACGCTTATGGGCGTTAATCCTGCAGGGTTGAACGTATTTAGAAATCTGCGGCATGGGAGCATCTCTTCATGCCTGACAGCCTCTTTTTGGAAAACCGAAATGGATGACTAGGTCGAGGTGGTGATTTCAACACTCTTTCGCATTGTTGTGTTGAGCCGGGTCACGAAGCGATAAAGGAAAAATGTGCAGGACACGTAATGCAAACTGTAAATACCGTTAGTGATGACGTAATGCGCAATATAGACATTAGTTGTACGTCTATCGCCGCTCTCTCTTACAATGGCAAGGGTCATACCTGATACTCATCGCTGGCTGCGAAAGACTTCCCTTGCGGTCCTGTAGTACAGCCCTGCAATTCTGCACACTGCTGCCCACGGCCGGAATAATTATACATCACTCTTTTATTTATTTATTTTTAAATTGTGTACTAAACAGGTCGTCATTTCCCTGGGGTTGCAGTTCAACCTTTCCGAAATTCTTTTCTTGTTTTTATTATATAACAAGTTCCCTTCTTTTCCCCCTCAATTATCCGTTTCTTCATTTTCGTCTTCATAAGAAAATACCACGATACGAGGGGCATTCAAAAAGTTTTGCAAGTGTCACCGTAAATTCCAAGCTAAGGACTAAATTCGAAAACTTATCCTCACAAATCTTCAAAGTACTCTGCATCTCTCTCCACACACAGACAATTGTAGACGGTGCAACCACTTGTTAAAAGCACTGGTTGAGATATTGTCAACAGAGCTGAATTTATAACTTGAGCAATACCCTGCACTTATTTAAAAGATTTTCCTGCAATGCAAGAGGAAACAGCCAGAAATCGCACGGTATAAGGCCAGGGCTGTAGGGTGGATGGTCAAGCAACTGGACTTTGGGGATTTCCAGTTCCCCCAAATTTGCAGCTGTTTTGTGAGGAGACGCAAAAGCAACAGCCTTGAAGTTCCTGTCTTTCATCACCAGTGCATATATCTGTCAAACGTTTAGAACATTTGATGTACACATGCTCAGCAGTAGCCTCGCACATTCCTTTCTCCTCTTCATTGGTTAGGAACTGTGCAATCCATTTTGCACAGATTTTTCGCAGCTTTAAATGTTAATAGAGCATGCTGTCAATGCTGTCAAAGCTGATACCAACTTCCGTACTTATAAGCATTTCATCAAGAATATGCCGATTTTCCTCCACTAAGCTCCTCACTCTTTTGAATTGTTCTGTCGTTCGCAGCTTGATCACCAAGACCTCCTGGATTTTTTTTTGTTGTTCTTTCACCTAGGTTATAACGTGTGAAAATATAGAATCTAAATTTTTCTTTAAAAATATTCCTGATTTTTTATACAGGACAACTCAACAGACTGTACGACAGTGACTATGCAAATTTAAACTTGCACTTGTATATTTTGATTGCTTAAGGTTTATTGTTGCTGGCTGCATTAGTTACATTATGTAAATTATTGCCCAGCAATGGATAGGCTGATTGCAAAATTGTTTGAATGACCCTCTTAGAAGAGAGAGAAAAGATGGTTGGAGATATGATCAGATGATTTCCGTGGTCTAGTAGTAGTGACCATTCCAAGAAGAATGCCCACAAGTTCATGAGAACAATATCAGATCTTTCTTTTCTAATAATGTTTGATTTTACATACAGCTACTGTTTCTCATAGGAGATAAAACGTGCCTTTTCTTCTGTCATCGTCTTTCAAGGGGGGTTCTTTTCTGTATCTTTTCTTCTTTTTTCTTCCTCCTATTCGTAAGAAGAAAGACCAAATTTCAAGCTAAAGAGAAATGGAGAGAATACAGAACAGAAGGCAATTTCTTTAGTTTTATCTTAACTTTATATTCTCTCATAATCCCATATTTTCTGCTTTTTTTCTTTCTCATTTCCTAGAAGAAGATGCATGAGTGGAGGAAGTAGAGTGGGAAAAAATGAAGGGAAGGAATTTCTCTCTCCCTCTCTCTTCTTAGTATAAAAATGTCTTCCCCTTCTTTCTCCCTTGATTTTTATGAAGAGAAAAGAAATAAATCAGTATGAGGGGAGGAAAAATACCTGTCTTTTCTTCTTTTCCTAATTCTAGTTTTGCTTTTTACCTCATTTTTCTAGATCATACTTGGTTTTCTTTCGTTTCATTCTTCTGTTTTGGTTCTTGCTGCTTCTCCCCTCCATACACTGTCCTCTATACGTTCTCGGTGTTTTCAAAAGTAACTGCTGTATATGGCTGGCCTAGACCTAGACCAAAGTGGCACTTTAATTGCATTACATTGCATTGGAGATAAATTCTGAATCGTGGAAAAGCATAGAGTGTAGGTACACATTGAAATTCTTCTCTCCAGACACACACTCATAAGACACAAGTATTATTTGATTTTTTCATTTGATTAAACCATAATGTAAAAACACGTTTTAAAACGCAACAGTACTTGTAATAAATTAGAATCATAGCGAATGGGATTCTTAGCATCAACATCTAAAACAGAAAGGAAACGCTTTCCGTGTTGTTTCTGCTGCCAATTTTACGTTTGCATGCGCTACTCACGCTTTTTCCGGCCAGGTTCCCAGGCGAAGAGTGAAAGCTGAGGTAAATTGCATGATATGGTTTGATAACATGCATATAGTTTATAGTTTGCATTCGTTTCTGTCATATTGCGCAAGTGAAAGTTTTGAAGATGGCTGAAATGTCAGGATTTTACAGCGGCGTGGGAACGGCGCCAAAAACTCGGCTCCGCTATGGGTGACACATGTCTCCCGGAGATCCGTTTTTCTCACGTCTCCGTCAAGGCAGGCGTGGAATGCTTAAAATAAACGGCTTTTTGTGATGCCCCACGCTTGGGATTACATCACGACGGGATCCCCCCACCAGGGCGCTTTAGTCTCACACTTGACTGTCACAAACGTTCAGCACATTCTTAACCATTTCCTAAATAGCAACCGCTCATTGAACTCTCCCATTTATTTGGTTATGTAGTGAAGCGAACGAAGTTTACAAGTTTAAATTAATTAGCATTTAATATTAGGGCTGCTTGGTAAAGTTCATTTACAGTAAAATAAATGGAATCGGAACCATACGCTATAACATATAAAATGTTAAATTAAAACATTAATTTATACTATGCAGAATGTCCTCTCAAGAATACTGTTCTTTGTTTTAAGTATTTTCATATACAAGGCGGCTTTTGTAACCATTTAGTTTTATTAAAAAATAAAAAAAAAATCTTTAGGAATTTGAAAAAGTTGTTACTCTATGAAGGGAATCAAATATAATTTTTTTTTGTTGAAACTAAATTAAATAAACATCTCATTTTTCTACTTAATTTCCCTGAATGGGAAGATTTTTAATCCTGTTATTTAAGAAAGAGAGATGGGTTTCCAGACATGCGCACGAACGCTTTCACTACCTCTGTCGAATTGCCTACCTCCCAGTAATCGCAAGGCGATATATCTAGATTATAGGGAATGGGCGGGGGGGGGGGTTCCAATACTGTCCAGTGGATTTCTCACAGTTTTTCCCTTGACAAATCAACTGTAGGGGGACAGGCGTTGTCTTGGAGAACTTCTCTATTGGTTGTTAACATCTTTTGCGCCTATAAGTATGTTTTTTCTCAACCAGAAAAGGCAATAATCAGCTGTATTGACTGTTCGACGTTCATGAAGAAAGTCGTCATAGGAAAACCAGAAAAACGTGAAAATATATTTATTACTTTCACAGGAGCGTTCGCCGGCTTTTCCTCTACTCAATAGGGTATGCTTTTAAGTACAGTGATGTATCCATGTTTCATGTCAAGTTACGGTTCCATACAGAAACATTTCTCATTGATTCCGGTATTCAGACAAACGCCTTTGATACTCCCACACGTGGAGCCTTTTGGTTCTCAGTAAGAATTTGAGGGATCCTACCATGCTGAGATTTTTCTATTATCCAAAACATCTGAAATGGGGGATTGAACACTTCCAAGATATAACGCAGGAGAGAATTCAGAAATCGTCAAACGTCCATCACGTTCTATAAGGTACCGATGTCTATTTTAGGAGACATGAGCTACGATCGGTTGATGTGACTGCGTTTTCTGAACGTCCGTGAGATATAGAGGCGCTAAAGTTCATAGTGTTAGACTGCATATTCATCTTTCAAATGGCGATAATACGTCGGTCATATTTGATTTCCACCCATATTTTTTCAAATCACAAAACTACTTGTTGCTGCAGCAAAATATTAATGTGGACATACGCTCGCCTTCTGATGTAAGATGGGATTGACTGGAGGGCTTTTAATATATAAAAAGTATAGAGAGCTAAACTCTGTTGCTTCGTTTACAAAGTGTATAACAAGGAAGAACAGCCTTGAAAGACGAGGTAAACAAATGAAAATATCGCTCATGTAGAAGCCATAGTGAAGAACGATCCACAAATGACTTACAGAGAGATGAATGAGTCTCTAAACATTAACATTTGCCCCGCAACCTATACAGAAAAGCAAAATACAGCAAGAGTGAAATGGTGCCAGAAAATCGTTCGTAGTTACAACAGTGGTACGACAGTTTTGAGATGAGGAAGACCCACTTATAAAGAAGGTAGCCCCGTCCCTTACAAGTAAAACGGTACCAGGTAGAGACCCCACTCCCGTATTCCAGAGTGTGAGGGTTAACAGCTCCTCCCGTGTGCACAGTCAGCCTCTCGTTATGATGGAGCTGGAGAGAGAGCATTTTCGCGCTATGGTTTTTAATGATATAAAAAGCAGTTTAAATGATTCCCAAAGCCTTGAGCGGCAGCAAACATTGTCGCGTAAAAAATATGGTACGCAGATACACTCAAGTAACATTGAGGAACATCGGGGGAAAGTTTCCTCCCGTTTGGTGTCCCACAATTTGACAGAGGCACAGAGGAGCACTCGCGTCAAATGATGTAAAGAAATGCTACAGAGATTTGACTGAGGGAGCTTAAGCCGCGTTTCTGATGTTATCATGGGTGATGAAACGTGGATTTACCAATTTGACTGTGAGACCAAGCGACAGTTGGAATTTGGATCTTTCTATATGACAATCCCCAAACGAAAGTGTGTGTAGCCACAATTTCTCTGGAGGAGCAAAGGGCGGTTATTGCTCAATGGTACACCACGTCGAGAATTCTGCTCACACGACCAACGTCACTTACAGAGATGACTCATGGCTCATTCTCCCTACAGTCCTGATAGCGATCACTTACTCTTCCCGGTGGTATAAAATCATATGCGAGGAAAGCGATTTTCCAGCCCTGAAGAGGCTATGGCTGCGTATGAAAATTAACTTTGAGGAAAGTGAGTGGCAGAGGTGCTTGGATAAGTGGTTTGAAAAGATACAACAGTTGGAGCTACTGTACTCATTTCAATTTGACGTGTCCCAAAACTTTTGTACACGTGGCCACGATATCTTCATTGCCAATATCCATCTGGATGTTCCCAAGAGAAGGTTAAGTAATGGCGGAAGTGTAGCCTGGAAGATGATTACCCATTTCTTCTCAGTAAGTGGCAATACTGTTACCGTTTCACTCCAGGAACCAATAAACATTCAGTCTCTACTGATAAAACAAATTTTTGATCCCCATGGTATTTCAGAATGTTCACTGAAAGAAGATCGAGGAAGAACTGTCAAGTATAAACTAAGGGGCAGTCCGTAGGAAGCTGTTGCACTCGATGAAGAGGAGTTTGGTGCCATCTCTGAAGAAAAATGGCATGGGCTGCTTTCATCACTGGTTCCAGAGGATGTAAGTAAATTTATGTGGAGAGTAGGGTACTCCGCTTTGTAGAATCCCGAAAATTAAATAGCTACTTTTGTACATTATTGATGAAAATGTGGTTTTAAAGCGCATACCATGTATTTTATTTTAAATTATATGGTAAATGAAAAAAAAAAATAGCAGATTTGGTAATTAGCTTAATGCTGTCCTGTGTAACCCTGCATACCCAGATAGTTAGCTCCCAAATTTCTGCAGCGGCACAGGTTTGAGTCTACTGTGCATAATGTATTCATTCCCACCACGTCTACATTAATGATAAAGCCTTAAGAACAATTAATGAATCAATATTTTTTTGCCCAAAAAGGTCATTTTTGGTTCTTTGAATGGAACATAAAATCTTTCCTACAGCGGAGATCAGATATTTTCACCGCTGGCGTAACTACTTTAGAGCTTCTTATATTTTACACTTAGCAGCGCATTTCGTGACCCATCAGTCTTTATTTCAGAGAAAGAAAACTAATAAAATATCTCCCTGTCACGTTTCAAAGATTGATATGACATCTGCGGCGAGTATATCTCAGTTGCGATCTTTGTTATTAATGATGGTTCCGGGGTTGTACGTCCGCGGCATCGAACACGCTTACCTTCAGATAAAGCAAGTGCTATTTCATGTTCCATGTGATCGAGCATGAACAGAATTACAGTTATTAGCTGACAAGTCCATACCAAGATCGATTGCTTATTAATGATGCTGTTTTTGTCGCCTGGTACGTCTGTTTCCTCACGTTAAACAAATGAGATGCCTTCACGTTATGAAGAATTGCTGAATATTCAGCGAGAAATACGAGAAAATACCGCATCTCCAAGTAAAACGAAAACTGCTTCTTGAAATTCGATATCTATAGTCTTCATGGTAAGTTGAGGTTTCAATTCGATACTATAGTAGCTTTACTGAAAGTTCAAACAAATTAGAGTGTTAACACCAATTTTAGTTCCCTTTTTAACATAAATTCGTCCTTTGAATAATAATTATATAGAGCTTTCATTTCGAAATTTGCCTATTGTATAAGAGGTTGTTCAATAAAGAATGTTAATAATTTTTACAACATATTGTTACTCGTCCTTATAATTTTAACATGTTTCTCAAAGTAGTCCCCGTTGCAATGCACCTGTCTCAGCGTTTCTGCCAATCTTCATCGACATGCTAGATACAATTTTTTGACAGATCCTTCAGAGTCGCCTGTGCAGCTTCTGTTAATCGAAACTGTCTTCAGTTTGAGGAAAAGGGAAAAATCACATGGATTAAAGGGAGGGCGAAGGACACACTTTACATTGATTTTGTGATAAATACAGCAACATCGTTTGCAATGTACGGTAATGCGTTATCTTGGTGCTGGCAGAGAAATGTGGCATTTTGCGTGTGATGTAGTCTTGCAAAATTTTCAGGACATGTGTTATGTGTTCAGGTACAACATGATTAATAATTAATAAAGGATTGTTAAGATTAATACCTAGAACAGCTCTATGATGGTTTTTATTATTGTCTTGTAATATAGCTGCTCCTCCTTTGAATTTATTAGGTGAGACTGGTATGCCTATCATTGCATCTTTCAGTATTATAATTATAATAATTGGGCTCATTAAAATATGCAACAAACTTAACGAAAACTTAATATTTAAATCCTTTTTTGAATATCGAAAAATAAGACTATAACTTTTCTCACCAAAACTAGTTACTTTTGCTTTTTTCGTTATTGGTGACCAAACAGCTGTTTGCTCTCAGAATCGAAATGATGTAGCCAAGTTTCATCAGCTGTGATTACTTTTGGAAGAAACTAATTTTTCAATTACCAGAATGTATTACAGCATTTGTGTTATTACCAGTTCTAATCGTAAGGGAATATCTCTGACTTTATTTGTTAAAGTTTATTCCTAGTCGGAGCTGGACACTTATTTCACATTTAGCATTTGCTTGCATACTCTACAAATATTGATCTACCACATGAAAAAAAATTCTTCCAGATCATTACCATGTTTTACGTAAATAATTTTTCTGTGTTGCTTTTAATAGGTACCGTTTATTTATTTTTTTTCGCAATTATAGTTTATTCTTGCCCGAAACAATTTATTTTTTAATTTTTGAAACTAATAAATATCCTAAAACTCATACAAAAGTTTAATCGGAACAATTTTAGGGGCAGAAACATCAATTTCTCCTTTCATATAATACATTTTAGGAAATAGTAGGTAATTTCTTGCAGCACATACGCTTTTTCAAAACTGGGGAGAAACCAATTAGTCTGACAGTATTTAAGTACACTATTCATATCTTGTGCTATATTTTCAGCTCTTTCACTTTTATTGCTTGGCAACAGATAAACTTGTTCTTGCGAATTTAATTGAACTATGATCAACGATCGCCATTTCCTTTTAAGTTAGAATTATAGAATCAAGACATGGAAGCTTTTTCTTTATTCAAAACACGCCTCACTTCACATTCATCAACCAGTAAAAGAGTTATTAAGAAATATTTTTAGAAATCACGTCATAAGCAAGTTTTTATTAATGTATACTTCACGTCAATTCCTTTAGTCAGGAAATAAGAAATGTTCATACAATTTCCTTCTGAATTCTGTTGAACAGAGGCTATTAATATTAAAAAAAAAATATTCAATAGATTGATCACTTCTACTTAAGGAAGCCACATTAATTTAGTTCGTGTTCAGATAAAGGTGTACGGTGTGCAAAACAGTTTTGTCTGTAACTTTTATTTACCATAAAATGTCATTTATTGGTGATAGTGTTGGTGTATTTATAATCCTACCACCAAAGCCTGGAAGTTCAAGCGTTTATTTTGGTTAAAATAGAAGGGCTAAGGGCACTTTAAATACTGCAGATAAACAAATTAAAATAGGCATTTATTAACAGTGTAAATGACAATATGTTTTTTCAACTATCAACTGTCATAGTCAGCCGCTTGTCAAAGAGAACATTTTTCATCGTGGAAAAATAATGTTCTACTTCCACTGAAGTGATTGGAGCATATTTAAAACAAGCTATTTCGCAAGTGCTTGATACCAGTTAAAATAGAACATTCACCTTTCAGAACGTCATGGAAATGTGTATCAAGACAAAATAAAGTAGTTTTGAATAGTCCTGGCGAATGAGCAAAAGATGTGCAGTGATTTCTGGTCGAGTTCATTTTCTGTTTATGCGTTTATAGAGGAATCATGTTAGTATCTCTCTTACTTCCGTACTGAACACATTCTAGGGACGGTTTATTGCACAGCTGTACCGCTCTCATCTTTCTTGCTTGCAATTGTTTGTTACATTTATGCAGCTGAGAAGTAACCCCCACCATAAATTTCCTGGAATTGTTTATCTCAGATCGTTATGGATACAAGGTCATTCGCCAGGACTATTCAAAACTACAGTACTTCTCTCATGCTCTCTATTTCGTGATATTCGTATGCCTGAGGTAAATGTGCGTTCCTTTCACTAATGAAAGTTATGCTATTTAAAGAGCTTAAGTGAATGGATTGAGGAGAAAGTTTTTGACTGCTTGAAAAGAAATAAATGTGTAACAAAATTCTCAAGAGGTATTTTTGTGAAGTGAACATGCTATTTAGTTTTTATCACTTTTTCACTTCCATATATTGAAATTCTTTATGTGCTTTTTAAGATGCGTAAATAATCTCAGAAAAATTCCACACAGATTCAAAACAGGCAAAAAATAGTTTTAAACCTTAAAATTGGCAAAAATGGCAAAATAAAAACTGTACCCACCGACCCCAAGTGTGCGGAAACATGTTCCTTTCTATCTTATTCTTAAACATACTCCACTGAGATACATATGCCTAACTCCCGGGCTCTGGTTATTTCTTGTTCTGCAAATGCTAAACCAAGATAAATTGAACTGTGAACAGAGTAAAACAAGAGAGAGGAAAAATAGAGGAATAAGACGAAAGAAGGAAATTCGTTTTTCAGTTTCATCTCTGCTTCTTGTCTTTTTCAAACAGAAAAGGGAGGGGGTTTAGAAAGGATAAGGAATGGTAGATATTAAAAGAGAGAAATAAGGAGAAAAGGCTCTTTTTTTATGATACTCTGAGAAAGAAGAATCGAAAAGTAAAGAGAGTAGGAAACCCTTCGAGTGGAGGTTTTTCAACGAGCAGTTTCATCATGCAACGAAGCTGTGCTGAGCACTCGATGGGTGTTTCAATTTCTCGTAAAGTATAATTACTGTCTGTAATGAGGGGGGTTAATGTAGAGACATCATGCTCAAACACAATGGCACCTTGAAGACCGCAATATGACACCGCAGCGAATGTGCGGCAACACAATCTCAATATGGAAATTATTTGCAGCCTTGAACTTGAAAACTACACTGATATAACTTAAATGCTCTTTTCAAGCTGTCACGTGCAGTTTCCTGGCCCGAGGTCATTAAATGGCATGTTCAGTGTGTTACCTGTCTGTCTCTCACTGCTGCAGCCGTCCTGTTGGAGCCATTCCGGCCTTTCTTCTTAAAGAAGTTCAATTTCAGGCATTAACTTGTCCCCAGACAAATTACCTTGCAGTCCTAAATGTTTTGTTTCCATTTTAATCCGAAACATTAGCTTCGTAACAATGAATTAAACCAGGTCGTTTGGAAAATTTGGTAAAACAGGGTTTTTTTTTTTTTTTTTTTTTTTTTTTTTTTTTTTTTTTGAGTGAAATGAATTCTTATTGTTTCATCACAATGTAAATCATGTTTTATAAGACTGGTGGCCTCAATAACATTCTCAACAGAGACAACTATAATATATCAAACAAATATGCACAATCAACAATAAACAATCGAAAGTAACATCTATTTTCAGTGGCTTTGAAATTTAATTTAAATGTTATTAACATGTAACGTAAACGTTTTCTGAAGGTTATTACAGAGCGCTCTTACATACAAATATAATTCTCAAACATATCATATTAATATTTCACATGTGCTATATAAATATATATATGCTGAGTTAATTTGTCCTTTTATTTTACAGCAATAGAGAGAAAATTAAACGCCAGAGCGCATTTTAAATCGGTTTTCTGGTATATCCGTACCTCATTGTCCGGTTTCCTTGATTTTCAGAAACCATTATTCTTACTTATTTTATTTAAATGGTATATACCGAGTTAATTTTTTTTTTTTTCTGAAAAGCAAATATTGGTGCCGCTATAGCGATATTAAATTTTGGGTTTCAGGTAACCCCCCTTCTAATAATCTTATTTCACTGATTTTCAGAAGGCATTTGTCTTGTTTTATTTCAATGGCATATATTGAGTTTCGTTAAAAAGAAACAACAAATTGCAGCCACTAGAGTTATTTTTAAATTTCGCTTTAACTCCTACTCTTAAATTTTCGGTTTTCAGATACACCCCCACTGCTAATGGCCCGATTTCCCTTATTTTCAGAAACGTTTTTCTTATTTTATTAAAATGGTATATACCTAGTTCCGTTACGAAAAATATATTGGTTCCGCTAGAGCGATTTTTAAATATTAGATTTCAGGTTTAAACAAATCCACTCCTAATAGTCGGATTTCGCTGATTTTCTAAAACTCGTTTTTATTAATTTATTTCAATGGCATATACCGACTTTCGTTAAGAAAAAGCAAACCTTGCATATATAATTGAACATATATCCAGGGTGCCAAAAATGTATACGCACTTTCACAGTAGATATCTATTTAATATATTTCAAAGTTGAACCGAAAAATAACAGTAATGTGTAATATGATGTTCTGTAAATAAATGCGTCTCGCATTACGTTATGTTAGCTTTGCTACAACAAAATGAAGCCAAGATTATCGTTTGAACAGCGGAAAGTAATTTCGAAGTTCAAAGGCAATGCAAACATGTCTACGGAAGGGAATCGCCAACGTGAGTAACAATTGCAAGCATTCGATACAAATTTGAGAATCATGGTGCCGTATGCAACAGGATGCTGCACCACCACATTACCACCGAGATGTACGTGCGTACCTTGATGACAATCTTCCTAGGCACTGGATAGGACGAAGAGGTCCGATTGAGTTTTTCCACCGCGTTCTCCGGATTTAACTCCGTTGGACTTCTACCTATGGGAAACTCTTAAGGATGTTGTATACCGCAGAAAACCAGCTACACTGGCAACACTTCGGGAAGAAATTAAAACGGCATGTGCTGCAATCGCTCAGGACACTTTCGCAAACGTTGCTCAATCGGCAGTTCAACGTACTCAGAAGTGTATCGGCGCCGATGTTGGGCATTTTGAGCAACTGATGTGACTGTAAAAGTGTAAGATGATTAATGTTCATCATTTTCTGTTTGTGTGAATTCAGTTTTGTTATGTTAACACAGCTTTTCTTTGCTTGAACTGTGTATACATTTTTTGGCCCTCTCTATATGTCATTGTCATTTTCAGTGCCTGGTAGGTAGGATCGATGGAAATTTGAAGAAATATTTTCAAAATCTGTTAATGGGTACAACCGCACAGCTCAGCCGCCTTCTTTCGGAGTTCTCTACAAACATTAAAAAATGTCCAAGCCCGCTAGAAACAATTGCCTGCAAATTCAGCTTTCTTTTGTGTGTTGTTATGGAGACCTGCTTTGCAGTAAACACGCTCGAAATCTATTTACCAAGTTTGCGCAAACGCAGCTGCTGTTTTTGAGTGACTTGGGAGTTTAAGAAAAATGAAATGCCGCCACGTCACAGTACAAGCTGTAGGCAGTAAAAACGTTTATTGCTGCCATTAGGTCGAGTGTTGACCCCGGTAATCAGGCGGTGCGGGCGATGGGTGAAAGAAAGCCGACAACGGGTGATTTCTGAACACTTTGTTTTATTTGTATTTTAAATATAAAATTTACACGGAATGTATTAAAATTGAACATCTTTTAAATTTCGTTGTTATTTAATTTTGACGACCTTCGTTCCTCGATTATTAATCATAAATTTGAAATTGTTGGAGTCATTTCGTGCTTTGCAAGGCTAGACATTTAATTGTCCAAAATGGCAGAACGTTTGAAAATGGTGCATACTCAGGTTTTAAGTATCAGTAAACTAAGAAAATGACCGACACCTTGGTCTAGTGGTTAGCGTTGCTGATTGCTGGCTGGTGGTCTCGGGTTGGATTTTCCTAAGTTACTGAGTTCTGGAACGGGTGCACCCAATCTGGTGATCGCCGCGATGAGGTGCCCAAATGCTGCCGATGTCATGTGCGGAGATAGAGGACGCAGCGGTTGTCGCGGTAGGTCAACGGCCCTCCTTGGGCTATGGTGAGCCATAGATAGAAACAGCCTGAAGTTTACTGTTCCGTTTCACAGTAGTCTCTGGCCGTATTTGTAAAAACATTTCAATCGTTTCTTTAATGGAATACAATGTGGCTTACAGCTTATGATGCTGCTTTGCAAACTGGAGAATTGACAAATGAAAGTTCTCTTGTCGGAAAATGTTCTTCCTTTCATGGCGTATACAACAACGACTACACATAAGTTTCACATTTATAAAATGTGTCTTTTTAAGAAATTTGACATCTCTTCTGTATTATTTCTAAAATCTTTCACCTATCTGTAAAACAAAGTGTTGCTAGACCGCCTCCGAGGTGTAGTGGTAGCGTTTGCGACTATAACGCGGAAATCTTGGGTTCGAATCCCGATCAGATCAAGCTGTCTGGGTAAGCTTTTTTCATATTATTTCCTTAACCTGAGAAGGTGAATGCCAGATAGTTTGTTATTTGCGCTATTATTAGTTCATTTCATTACATTCAGCCTTACAGACTTACAGCTATAGTGTTTAGGCCACAATCTACAAATGTCGCGATAAGAACAATGCAATCAAAGCGGGAAAGAAAAAAAATTAACGCCCCTGTATAAATACCAGAAAAGTGTTTGTTGCAATTCTATTTGTGAAAAAAATGCGTCACTTTTGAATATACTGGTAAAATAAAAACATGTTTTTATTTTTAATGCTAAATGAATTAAATATTAATTAAAAAGGGTTAAATTTATTATGTTTACGTTTTTATCACCAAAGAAATACTTGACTGACCCATTAAATACATTTACTAGCATTTACTTTATTTATAAGTTTATACAAGCATTTTGCTTCCAGCTGACGTAAATTAAATTAAATTCGTAATCAATTGGCCTCTTAATATACATGACGTTGCTGAAACATTTGATGGTGATGCAAAAGGCAATTTTATGGGACAGTAATGTTACAGCGTTTGTTCATGGTTTTCGGAAAATTTGAATGTTGATTTTTGTGAGATATTGAATATGTTTGAGTAGAAGAAGAAGAAAATAAAGTATATGATCTCGCAGTACATTGATGCCTTCCTTGTTAGGACTTTTGATCGAAAGGGAAGGCGATTCTTCCTCCTGGAGCATGTATTAAAATAATGAACTAAACTTAGTGGAAACTGTGCGTGGAAGATGATGTACTTTATCTTGCCAAGAGTGCAGAGATTATCTCGTTTGCGATATGGTGTACAGGTGGACAGTAAATGATCGGTTTTTGAAGCCGTGCCAAGAGCGTTTTGTTCTGGTTTAGCCACTCTGTTGCGGTTGGCCCGGTTCAGCAAGGCCCCTCAGCACTGCAGGAAGCGTTGGAAGATGGCCTTCTGGTGCGAACATCAAGTACGGCAGTTTTTTTTTTTTTTTTTTTTTTTTTTTTTTGTTCTTGACCCAGATCAAGAGCCTAGACCTCGCACTTCTTAATTTTGTTATGCTAAAATAACTGTCCGCTAGCTGTAGCAGTCAGTTGAATTTGATGCAACTGTTTCATAAATTTGGGTTTTGAACGTGATTGAGGTAATTTTCGTTTGTGCGGCTAAGGAAACTGTTAAGAGTGTTTTTTCTAATATCTTTGCTGATAAGCATGTTTTATTTCCCATACATTTGTATGTTTTAAAGGTTGATCGTATCTGGGCACGTGTCTTTTCTACACTTCATCGAACTATTTGATCTTAATTTCTTCACTTACGGCAATCACCCGAACTTAATGTGCTACAAACGGCCGGCGAGGGGCACAATTTACGCTGCTTTTTGCGAAAAATTCACCAACATTACATTCAATGTGTGGCCATGTCATTATCTTGGTGCAGGTGATTGACCGTGCAGAGTTTTCAGGACATCTCAGCTACCTCAGTTACAGTTGGGTATGCAAGTATGACATGCTGGTAAACCATTCCTTCAATATCGAAAAATGAGATGACCGTAACATTCCCAACAATCGCTTTGGGGGGTGGTTATGTTGGAGATTTCCGCACAGAGCTTCGCTGTTTGCTCTCATAATCGAAATTTTGTAGCTAAGTTTCAGCAGGACCTGTCTCACAAAAGTATGGTCTCGTAACTTTCTGTTCCTTGAAAGAAATGCTACACTGCTATTAGTTAAAGTTACAAGCGCAAGATGAAGGGACAGCTGTTTGCCACACCTTGAATTAGATTACGTCTGCTCTTTATGACTTTTTAATGCACGGAGATCATTGTCATTTCTGCAAAATGTTTTTTTTTTCTAAGACATAAGGATAATTTAAATACTTTATTATGCATTTGTCGATATTTAAGCGATTTTGAAAAGACTTTGAGAAGACTGCCCCATAAGGCTACATTTAGGAGCATCAATTTCAGTCGTCGAGAGATGGCAGAAGAATCAGCTTCCACATTGCTCTCGGGTCATTTTATTAGTCCATTTGATCATTTATATTTATTTATTTGTTTATACTGGTTAATAATCACGTTCTCATAAAAAGCTGGTAAAATTGTACCAAAAGAAATTATTGTAAAAGAGAATGAAAAGAAATTATTTTCGTGGCATGTAGTAAGAACCTTAAAGATACATTAACTAAGCTGTTGGTCTGAAATATGCATTTGAAACAGGAAACGTCAATATCATTCATAAACATAACTTTAATTGCACTTAACCTACTTTATCATTACACAAATATTTATTTATTCTTTCTTTATACATGTTCCTACTCATCATTATCATCACTTTCGCTAATACTTAGCACATTTCGGTCAACTGGCTCCTAAAATCATTAAAAAGATAATAACTTTTATGCTAGTATTTGAAGTTAATTCCTTCACTTGTAGAGAACACAAATTATCAGTGCCGGACTAATAGTACTACTTTGTGGAACAGAACAACGAAAATGCACTTGTACACTTGTAAGTATGGAGTTGTAAAGCACAAGTGTAGCAGAAACCTTTGGGGAACAGAATTTTACTAATAACTACAATTTACAAGTCCCTACATTTGTAATGTATTAGACCATACTTTTGTAAAATAGGGCTCAACATTGATAACGTTTGAAAGAAACTCCTCGTATTCCTGTGACATCATCTTCAACTGCGTGCAGACCTGCACACAAACGCCAACAGTCTTGAAACCCGTCTCAAGTGCAACTTTTCAGTTACCAATGTGTGGGTGGCACCCAGTGAACTTTTCAGAGTTTCTGAAAGCGTTTTTCAAGATCCTCTCTCACAATAACAGCAGCGGTGTCAGCGGGTTCATCTTCCTTTGAAGTTGATTGCCTTTCCCCCTTAAGAGACTGGGAGTGACACATTTTTGTATGGAGTTTTCTGAAACGCTTACTGTGGTTGCATTGCTGTCATGTTAATATGTATACCAAATCTCATTCAAATGGGATAAATATGCTTTGCGAGTTATAAATTATTTCATAAATTTTATTACGCAAACACGTGGCATAATCAAAATGTTCCACGCAGCTCATGAATTGAGAAAATTGGAACTTTGAACCACACACTATAATTGTATAGAAATATTTTTTAAAAATTTTTGATCAGTGAACTATGATAATTTTTGTAAATCTATAAGAAAATTTAATCTTTAAAATTAATAATTTTTCATGCAACATTTTTTAAAATTATTATTGATGTTGGTATGCATTTTATACTATGGAATATTTCATGGATATTTCTGCACATTCTACAAAATTTTAATTGATTTGAAACCAAAACTGTTACGCATAGGACATTTTCAATGTGTGAAAATTAAATATTCATTAAAAAAAAAAAAACACGCGGAGCTCTTTAAAATGTTGTAGAGCCCGAAGGAGGGAAGAATGCAAATATTGACTCTGTGGACGCCTAAGGTTCAACGAACCATTTGAGGGGGGGGGGTCCGATTTTTGGACAGATTTTTGGCCAAAAACTCGGTCCCAGTGGTCCTTAAAACATTTTAAACCACCTTTGAGCTGTGTATAGGATCGAACAAAATCTCCATAGGCCAACTGTAGCATTGCATAGGCCTCAGATGAAGATTTCTTAAGACGAAAGCAAAAATTCAGAGCAGCTTATTAATCGTCGCGAGTCACCTCCATTTTGCGTAGGCGAAACTGAACATGTCTCAACTTCCACACATCTCATAGGAGAGAACCGGACGTGACGTCAATAAAATTAGTACCATCTCTACATTACACATTAAGTTAACAAATTATTAAGTTTAATTTAGTTCGAGAAGTTGCTCCTGTAAATAAAAAAAAATGATTTTTTTTTTTTTCATTGAATAGCCCTTGTATTTCTTGCTGAACGCGAATCGTAAAACACAGGTAATGTTAACAGTTTATGCAAAAAAAGAAAGCGGTAATTAAGAACTAGAAACTAATTTAATTCATATTTAAAGGAATAGCTTTAATAGACAGTGTTTTCTGCCAAAATGCAAATCAAAATGGTTGACTAGGTCTGTTTTTCAGAGCCACCACTGCATTTTTCGTTAATAAAGGTAACGTTTTCAAACCCCTCGCAAAAATGGTTCATGTTATTTGTTCGTTGCATAGCTGATTGAAAGAAAATCGCCAACGCATTCTTCGCCGTCTTTTCGTATATAAAATATTATCAGTCAAACTTTAATAAATTCATTTAAATACTTCCAAAGTCAATCTACGATTAGACAAGGCAGTGCGTTGAAATTTCTCTCTCTGTTTGCTTGCCCAAACTGTTGCATATTTCCTGCCGGGAGCCAGAGACAAGTATGTACTTTCTCAGCAAGTTGATGACAAGGTCCTGCGCATTAAGAGACAGCACAATGAAGTCTTGAGTGTTAATTCAATGTACGGTTGCTGACCTCGACCAGCATTTTCTCATGTAATTGCTTGATGGGAAAATCCGTTCCGTTGCATCCTGTAACTAAAAAATGTCTCGCCCACACCTGGCGTATGACTGGCGCCTACCACCGGCGTCCCTAGAAAGCATGAATCAGCTTAATTCCTGACACGCTTGCAAAAGCTCCATTTGGCAATGACGCTCATATTTTATTCAGAACATCGCTATCAGTATTCCAGTCCAGAATAACCTACTGATCTACAATTTTAAGTTGTGTATCATCACCACCCACAATCGGAATTATAAAAAATCAAGTCTTAAAATGCTCAACAGAAATACAATTCAAATATAACATCAGGATATCGCTGTGTGCGTTTGTTAAGACTAGGTATATAACAATTGTAATACATTAGAAAGTGTATATAATATTCTTAGTGCTTGGGTATGTAAAGTTCGCAGCATGAACAGTTGCTTGAGATTCATTGGAGCAATAGGTGCAATATCTCGTCGTCCTGTAGCTTTATACAGGGTGAATCCGACCTCTACCGACAAACTTTCTCAAGTTGTTCAGGGATATTTTCTGAGTGTTTTCATATAAGTAAGGTCTCTGGTGGTTCATTACCGGGTAATTTCATCGCTTTCTTTGTGCCTGTATGCTCGGAATGTGATTGTTTCCAAACAAAACACAGCATTTGACTACTGTAGAGTGTGGTTACTTTTACGGTCAGCCACCAATTAATCAAATATTAATCACCTCCTAACCAAACATCACAAACATGATAATAACCCAAATTACTCTGTTACACTGTTTAAAGTAAATGTTCAAAATGTCGACAATCCTAGCAACCGGTCCATATTAGTTTCGATAGGAGTCACCTTCACTAGGCTCTTCACATGACCCCAGAAGAAAAAGTCCATAGGTGTCAGATCTGGTGATCGAGTCGGTCATGGCATAGGACCACCACGACCAGCAGGCATTTTCTTTGAATGTATGGATTGGTATCGTGTCTTCCCACATTTTCTGGTTGATGTGCCGCAGGTAATTTGTTGGCACATGTGCTTCAACATGATGGGGCGCCAGCACATTTTGCAATGAATGTAAAGGAATACCTTGATGAGCAGTTCGGGCACTGATGGATGAAATTGGGATACATTCTATTTACACGATCATGCCATTCTAATATGTAGTTATCGATTTTTTCTATGGTGCCTGTAATTCCAAGCTCTTCACGGATATCCGACTTTTTATTATCTATAACATATTACATCCAGCTGATGATCACAGGAATCTTATTTCTGTGGCCTCTATCCTTTGTTTTTGCTTTTTTGTTAGAGACCAAGCTTCTGGACCATAGGGTAAGGATGGTATGGCTAAGACTTTGTAACAATTTAAAACAGTATCTCTTCTAACTTTTTCAATAAGTGTTCTTTTAATTGTGCCTAATAGCTTCTGGAATTTGGGTAATTTAACATCTAGGAGCATTTGTATGGTCATAAGTTACATTACCATCTAAATAATATTTACTTGCTTGTTCCATTTCATTGTTGATAACAATTTTTGTTGATACTTTTCAACCTTGTTCTCCAGCTGTACAACTGACTGCAAGTTTTCCTCTGACATTGCAAGTACAACTTGGTCATCAGCAAAAAGTCGAGTGTTTGGAGGTTAAAATTAAAAAATAGTTGTGGTTGCCATACAATCTCATCAGTATATATATATATATATATATATATATATATATATATATATATATATATATATATATATAAAGATTGGTGAAAATGAATGGCATAAAACTAGATCTGTATAGAGTAGACACGACTCTAGTCTTGGTTGGCAATCTATCTAGGAGAAGGTACTCCGAAATAAAACCAGGTCCCCCAGAGTCATCTAAAACTCTTCCTTAGTCATAATTTCCACATTAAGAATAACTCGAGTGTTTTTTTTCTTGACGACCCAAGCAAAGAATAGAAATAAGAAATCTGGATATTAAATGAAAATAGCTGATTAGAAATCAAGAACAATCTTAAATAAAGAAATTATTTAATATGGCATTCCAATTATGCATGTTGATTGATCAAATATAGGCTGCATGATAGATTCAGAAGTCCTTTGCTCTAGTGTTTGATAAGTTGACAAGAAAAATATGCTGTTATAGTAGCAACGAGAGCTCCAGGATGTATATTAAAATATCCGGAGTTCGAGTGGTATCTATTTTGACTATTTATTGAGTAAAATGATTAAAATCAAGTAATATATGCATAAAATGTTCTTATAGTTTTGAATGTCCAGTCCGGCATTTTAATTTCCAATAACAATCGGCAGATAAAGGTCGAAATTAAAACTATTTACGGAGTATACTATTTTATTTTTCATGTAAATTCTTTGGTAACAAATTTAGGTCAACCGAAACATATAATCTGTACTAAGAGTACAGTAAATTTTAAAAATAAAATGATCCACTAGTTTCGTCTCATGAGTAATGTCCGTTTTTAAATTTTTTTTAATATACCTATATATAAAGATTCCAATGGTGTACGTTTGTTTGACAATGTTATTTCATGTTAATTGTATATAATGTGAGCCTTTGTCAGTCTTTAGCTGTTCATAAACAATCCTAAAATGTATCAAAGTTTGAGATGCGAATCCTTCTAAAGCACTGTTGGAAACAAGATTATAAAGCTGCTGCCGCGACTGGAAGAATATGTGGTGTCGTTACTGTGTAGCACAACGATGGTTCCAGCGTTTCAGTAATGGAGAAGAATACACACAAAGTTTTGGAAAGCTGTCGGAATAGCTTGGGAGTATGAAAAGATACCATATATCGCCACATTAAGACACTTAAAAATAATATATAAGGTGCGCATATCTGTACACACTGAACAAGTCTAACGCTACGTGAATATCTATCGTCAGCTTATCGCAAATCCGGTGAATGATAATTTTATCACGTGTGTTGAAAAATGGGTATATTAATGCAACTCTGGCACTTCGGAGCAGTGATTCGATCTCCGTCGGTCTGTCAAAGTTATCTCTAAAAATCGGTTTGGCCCCAAAGTGTGTCTGGTGGAATTTTGAAGGTTTCATTCACTGGGAATTTATTCTAAAAGGACGTGCAGTCGATGCAAATCTTTATTCTCAACAACTGAAACGAGTTTATGAATCGAGCATTAGTTAATGGAATCTGAGTAGGACAATGCGAGACCCTGCCGCTCAAAGAGCCATGGAAAAAAAATCATGTATTGGGAGGGATCGAACAGCTACCACGTCCTGTAATTAGCTCCAATCTTGCGCCTTTAGATTGTCATCTGAATCGAACTATAGACCATTTCTTAATGGAAGAACTTTCCAAAACTCTGAAGTGGATGTCACAGACTTTTTCGCATCAAAATCCATAACAAACCTCGCTGAAAAATGCCTCAAAACAATTGAATTCAGTGACCTTTACCTTGACGATGTGTTTAATTTCTTTTCAAAGCATTTTCAAATAAAAACCCACGTTGCTCATTAGACAATGAATATTAATTAGAATAAAAGAGGGAAATGTCAACTATAATTGAAGCATTGATTGGATAAGGGAAGAATTTCATTGCAGCCATGTTTCGAGAAAACTAAAAATAACTTTATTAATACTTAAAATTTTATTCTTACAATTTCGTGATGCGTTAGGAGCTAGTAGAATTTAACCACTTGAATAAAATTAGTGATTAGTTTGAATGAATGAACAAAATGTATTTTAGTATTTTTTTTTATTTTTATTTATTTATTTTTTTTTTTTTTTTGATTGGTTTATTTATGGACGCTCTTTAACAGCTCAGGTCATCAGCGTCCCATTCAACTCAGCGTGAAACGGCCGACAAAGTTTGCTCAGAGGCCTCTCTTTCAGGCTTGAGGTTCTTTTTCGTGCCGTAAATGTACAACACGGGACCCACGGCTTTACTTCCCTTCCGAAGGAAGCCATACTTAGGATTTTTACGCCCGAAAAAATCCATCGGTCCTGGCCGGGCTCGAACCCGCGATCTTGGGTTTAGGAGGCAAGTATGGTAACCACTACACCACCAGGACCGACTTTTTAGTATAATGAATTCTCAAGTTGCTGGACGTTCTGTCCCATTCCAATCACCGGTTCATTTCTACTTTTATACTGCTGAAATAATCAGAGGTTTGAAGAACACGTAAATATGTCAGCATGGATAGAATTTAGGCTACGGAATGAGTTCCATATAAGGGTTAACAATGCACTACCTGGAAATGTTGCCAATACATTGCAACTTAACAGCTACCTGCTGTGCTTGGAAACAAGAACTAAAAGCTGCTGTTTTGAATAATAGACATAGAATCTTGCGCAAATCTTTTTTTTTTTTTTTTTTTTTTTTTTCGAATAGACAAACGAATCGCGAGGCTTTTCAGTGAAGGGCAACGTTTGTTTCCCTGGTTACACCGCAGGATTACTTGTCTCTCATGCAATTAACTCTACGGGTAAAATATGGAGCAACAAATAGGTTTTGAGAACTGTTCAGCACCCCAACTTGTAAGCTGTTAAGGAAAGGTGTCAAATATGTAATTGATCTGTTGTGATGCTTAAACTACAAGCCCCCCAAAATATATTTATAAATTCCATCAGGAAGTGACCTAAAATTGTTTAAATGTGCATAGTGTTACAGGAATAAACTGATGTTTAGTCGATGTTTGGTGATTTCTTTTATATAAAAGGTAGAGTATTATTTTTATTGAGCAGGTAAACTACCAAAAGACATCAACTTTTGAGAGTGGAAGATTTTTCAAATTGTGTACTGATTTGCAAGCGAATATTTTGAGGATGGTAAAATTATTACTGATAAGAATAGGTTGACTAACAATTAAATAAAGGAAATCTAAAACTACCATGGAATGTTTTTTACGAATAATATTCATGATGTACGGAAAATTTAAAAACCAATCAGAGCCTTCTACTTCCACATGTGAGCTACAGGTTGAAACCCTCAGCATAGTTTTTGTGCATAAAGCTGGTGCAGATATATAAAAACACTAACTACGGTTGGTGGTGAAAATTGCTGCTTTGATTTTGAAGGAATGTATGTATACGGGTTGTATTGGATAGATTTCTATAAACGTATGGTACAGTGCGATCAGTTTTGTTTTCCTCCGGAGTGTTTTGCCTACGGGCGAGCGCGCCGATCTTGGTTATTAGCGGGAGGGTAAAACAATAAAACAAACCAACATACAACAATACACAAACCAATTTAAGAACTTACCAAATTATCAAATGCTTTGTTGAAACTTCCCGCACATTTTTTGGCATCTCCTTAGGAAATTATTCAGCGCTCGTTGTAGTTCATTTTGAGATATTCGGACACTTTCCTGATGAATAATTATCTTTGAGTTCTTGTATGGCGTGTGAGTTCGTCTTGTACATAACTTTTTTTTTTTTAATGTACTGCAGACAGTACAATCGCAGGCTTTTAAATCGGGGGACCAAGAAGCCACAAATCTCTACTAACAACTGCCGTGTGGAAACACTTTGTGAATTGCTTTAATGGAATTCGCAGTGTGAGCAGTGGCAAGAGTTCCGTGGGGAAAAAAAATCGTACATAAGGACACGCTGTATCGTTGTAAACACACGAGGCAGAATGCACTTTATGTATACTGTCGAACTAAAAAACGAACAATACACCACATACCCGGGAACAGCTGCGCTGTGGTTGCGACAGTCAGCAAAGTCAACAAATAAGCAAGCAGTCTTGCTACTCGCTCGACGGCGCTGCAAATGAATGAGCACTCGCTTATAAGAAAAATTATTACAGATAACATGGTATAATTTATTACAAGTGTATTAGAACTAGTCTTGTAAAGTATGGACTCTTAACTTTCTGATCCACGAAATAATGTACAACACTTGTAAAGTATTGGTAAAAAGTTACAAGTGTCGTCATATAAAACGAGTAACAGCTGATTGCCACACGTCGCCATACCTTGAATTAGGGTATTTCCACTCCTTAGTAATAAATGTGTCTTTTTAAATGTACAGAACGGATTATTGCCATTCCTACCAAATGGGTCTTGTATATTTTTGCAAAAAATAATGCTGTTTAAATAATTCAAACCTCTTGTTTGCTCTCGGTCATTCATATTGGTTGAGAATCATATTTTAATTACAAGCAAAAAAATTATGAAAATGGCGCCAAAGGAGAATGGAAAATAAAATGAAATTATTTTCGTAGCATGTATCAAGAACCTTAAAAAAATAAAAATAAACAAAGATGCTGGACTGAAATATGCATTTGAAAGGAAGGACCAATATCAATCATGGGTTAATTACACTTAACTTTTTCATTCTACCCAAATACTGAATTATTCCTTTATATATATATATATATATATATATATATATATATATATATATATATATATATATTCTTATCATTAATATCACTATCGCTAATACTTCATATATTCAGTAGATTGATTTAAAAAATATTACAAAGGTATTAAAACAATATTCGCATTCATGTAGAGAAATCTATATCAGTTACAAATGCACAAATGGAACAGAACAACTAAAAATCACGTCTACGCGTGTAAAGTGTACATTGTGGAGTACAAGTGTAGTTAAACCTTTGTGGAACAGAACTCTACTAATGACTACAAACTACAAGTCCATATACTTCAATGTTTTATACCATACGTTAATGGAACAGGATTCTGAAATTTCATATGAGTAGCCACTGATTGTTATTAATGAAGAAAGGATCATCGCCGCTGATAGAACTTGTCTTAATTAAGAGAACTTAGCCAGGAGAACTGTGAGATTCATATGGGGATTTCTAAGAATTAGATACAGCAAATAAGTCACTCATATATCGTTCCAAACTTTGCGCTTAACTTTCTGAAAGTTTCGCCTTTTTTTTTTTTTTTTTTTTTTTTCAGTACATGCACCATTATCTCAGAAACTGTATGATGGAAAGTCGAGAAAGTTTGCACATTTTAGAACTAGAAATTTGGAAAAAGTATATGTTTTCAAAAAAAAAAAAAAAACACTATAGATTGTGATAAATTATTTTGAACAAAATAAGAAAATCAAAAGCAATAAAAATGCTTAAATGGAATTATTCATTTAAATGTGTATAAACAGTACACAAACTTTAATGCTATTATCTCAAATTATTTTTGAGATTTTCTGCATGAATATTTTTTCGCATAGTATCGTATCAAGACTATACTTATGTAATGACATTACTAACGATACACCCATAAAAGCACTGAGTAATATACGAACGGCCAACCAACAGCTCCCTCAAACCAGCAACAAGATGCTACCTGCACATGCATTATAGGTCTTGTCTGGCTTTTTCCAATCATAAGTCGCGCCCTGCTGGCCCGCAGCTCAAATAACCTCACTGTATATGCATTTAACATTTTTGGACTAATGCTTATTCAGTTATGGCCAGGCTTAACTTAGAATCAATCATAAATTGCAAGGTGGGCGATGAGCAACAATCGATCATGGTTTTTTTTTTTTTTTTTTCGGACGCATCATAGTTCCTGGAAGGCACGCATGCTTGAAACTCAATTGACCGCGTAGCGTAAGATATTTTGGCAAACACCTTGGCATCTTCCTGCAGCTTGTGCAATTAATCGCTCTGTTAAATCTTCGTGACCCGCTTTCCATGTAACACTAGAGATCTAAATAGCCAGGTCTTGACGATCCACTTGAAGCATTCCAATTTAATTATATTTAGCACCTCAAATGGCCGTTCATTTTATCAAGATTCTTTATATCAGATATAGAACTCTTTAACGTACGAGACTCGCGGCTTAAGGACCCTTCAGGAAGCTGGGCATTTTAAATGGAGAAATATCTATCGAACTTGGCCATAACCTTGGGTGCATATGAGAGCCCGTTGCCCCTAAACCACCGAGAGTGGCATGACCTATATTTGAAAACGCTTCCAGAGTCCCAAGACATCTAGTGGGGATATCTGTCCTTTTGTCATTATTAATATATTTCATATTTATTTATCGGTTCAGAGAATAAACCTACAAGTGCTTCTGATTGTTCCAAGCCCCAAAGATATGTTTGT
Source organism: Metallyticus violacea (assembly GCA_030762175.1). Taxonomy (NCBI): domain Eukaryota; kingdom Metazoa; phylum Arthropoda; class Insecta; order Mantodea; family Metallyticidae; genus Metallyticus; species Metallyticus violacea. Next base: position 19,546,820 of record CM060839.1, on the reverse strand, counting down.
GAGCGTTTGTTCTAATGCCAACTCACTTTTCTGGCCAGGGTATAGTGTAGTTCATTTGTAACATGCCCACGGGTAATGTACGAACTAAGATTGGGTGATATGATTGAGTAATGATGGAATGAATGGCACGGGAAACCGCATTGTCCGGAGAAAACCTGCCCAGGTTTTCTTCGTCCGTCACAAATCCCACTTACAGCTACTTGAATCAAACACTGGTCACTGCGCCGCCTTGCATGAATGTTTTGAGCATCAAAGTGACTAGGCATGTTTGATTTGCCAAGATCTATTATCTCTAGATGAACTTGAATGTATAGGAAGGGCATTCAGTTTTGCAACCGACAGTAATGTCCACAAAAAGTGTAACTAACGTAGGTTTAAACTATCAAAATACGCATAAATGCAAACAGTTAGTGACGTCCAGTTTGTCGAGTTCATCCTGTGTCAATAACCGGTGGAAAAGCATATTTCTAAAGAAAACCTTAGATTCTACATTTTCACACGCTATAAGCTGGTGAAAGAGCGAAAAAAAAAAAAAAAAAAACTGCACGAGAACTTGGTGGTGGTTCATGGTGTTCATTTGATATCATTGCAAGATGGATTCGATCATTTGAAGAAGGGCGAGAGACTTTGAAAGACAACCCCTCGCTCTGGTCGGCCTCGGGAAGCTGTGAACGAGAGAACAATTCAAAGATTGAAGAATTTGGTGGAGGGAAATCGATATATAACTTTGAAATGTTAAGTATGGAAGTTGGTATCAGTTTTGACAGCAATGACAGCATACTTCATGAACATTTAAAGCTGCGAAATATCTGTGCAAAATGGGCTCCACTTTCCCTAATCAATGACAAGAAGAAGAGGAGAAAGAAATTTGCAATATATATAGACACACACACACACACACACACACACACACACTTGGTTTTATTACTTTATCACCCTAGAACTGCGTGTGGGTAAATGAGAATGACCCAAGTCGAGTGGTTCTCGACAAGATTTTCCTTCTCGGAAGCGAATGTTCACTGTTGACTTCACTATTAGTTTTGATTGCATGCCAGAAGGAATATGGCACTTATATTTTATATCCTTTATTTGAAAACAAGGCGGTGGCGTTCAAAGACAGGAACTTCAAGGCTGTTGCTTTTGCACGACAATGCATCTCCTCACAGAACAACTGCAAAGTTGAGGAAACTGGAGGCAGCCAAAGTGCAGTTGCTTGACCATTCACCCTACAGCCCTGACCTTGCACCGTGCTACTTCTCTTTGTTTCCTGGAGTGAAATCGTGCATTGCTGGAAAACTTAAACGAGTGCAGGACCTTGCTCAAGCTATAAATTCAGCTCTGTTGACAATATCTCAGTCTGTGCTTTTGACAAGTAGTTACTTCATATACAACTATGTGTGATGCAGAGTACTTTGAAGGATTGTAAGGATAAGTTTTCGATTTCAGTCCTTAGCTTCGAATTTAAGGTGACGCTTAAAACGAACTTTTTGAATCCCCCACAGGTTATTCTGAAGTGTTACAAAAATATTATGGAATTGCAACTGAATATGAAGCAGCGAAATGTTATGGAATTTCTAATCAAGATATATTCAACAACGCTTGGAGAAATACACTGTTGTTACGTCATTTTTTCATCGAATCTCTCAAACACGAGTCTATTTTGACGTTTCTTGAGCACCATCACTGAGAATGTAATCAAGCCCTTAATTGGGAAATTTCGAAGTGCATCTTACTTTAAATAATCAATTACTTTAAATAATCAACAAAAATATGTCGAAAAGTTAGCTTTAACGCTCCTGCCATATTTTGCATTGAGGATCTAAAACATCCTGGCCTTGTAAATGCAGCATTTGGAATTTGGAATCAGTTCTTATTTGGTAGAACAGCTGAGACTTCTCTGTACGAAAGCTAGTTGACCACTGGAAAAATAAAAATAAATAAAAAATGTTAAGAGTGTCGGAAGACTTTGTTGAATATAATAGCGTTGCATTTTTTAATTGAAACCCAACTGTATCGAACATAAATAAAAGTTTAACAGTTTTCATTGCCTTATTTGTTCAGATGTTACATGCTGACTAATTTCAATCTTTCGATATCAGCAAAATTCATCTAAGCATTTGGAAACTGGCTGGAGCACTGAACTTCTAGCAGAAAATATGGGCCCGGCAGGTAGCCCTGAAACTTGAAAGCAATAATGGTCGCGGTCGGTATGCAAAAACAGGGTTCACCGGTGTTTGTTTGGCGTGGGTCGAAGCCGTAAAAGCTAACGGAGACTGCTGTGTGAGCATGCGGTCTCCCACGCGCATGGTATCTTTGAAACTGCCTGTCAAACAAGGGACCATAGCTTATCCGTTTAACGATCAAAAGCAGCTGATAAAACAGGAGGAACACACGCCCATGTGGCGTCCTGCGGCTGATTTCGATGGCTAACTACACTTTCTCATATGTTCTGCAATTATATGGTGCTTCTCTCTGCGTGTTCATCGTTACTCATTGCAGCGCTGGTTTATGTTTCTCTTTCTTTCATGCTATTCGTTTTCTTTCTTTAAAATCTAGCGTTGGTGAATAAAAACGCCACAAAGGCAGCATCTTTCAATTGTCTAAAGCTTAGAAGAATGCAGATCACCTGATATAAAATTGGTGGAAGGATTTTAAAAGTATAGTTTAAAGAGTTTGGCATTTGGGTAATTTTCTTTTTAATTTTAGCGTTATACATACGTAAAACTAATTTCGAAACTTTATACTCTAATTAACTTTTTGAGATGACAGAAAACAAGTGAACTGTCATTTTTCTACTATGCTACAACCTGTTCGATTGTACGTCATCCTTGGTTTCTATCCAGTTACAGTGGGTAATACCTAACAGTACTTGGCGACTGCACTTGCGAGTATCCTATAATCCTAAATTTCTTGCTTGATAAATGTAAAGGAATGAAAGGTGTAGCATACCGTACGAGCAATAGCTATCTATATATTTTAAAATCACTGGCATTAAAATTCAGACTTTCAACAAAGGCTGGAAGTTACTTGAATAATAACGTTTTAAGAGTTCCGATTGATAAAGGGCGGCCGCTACACAATGCACCAAAGTAACACTTGTCCCTCACCTTAAATTAAACAAATTGATGCATTATATAACTATATTAACAATCGTTAAGAAGGCTCTTCTAACTTAAACATTTACTTCTGGTGAACGAGAGTGAGTAACATCTAATTACCGAAACATAATTTAAACGTATGATTGCCGAAAACAAGTTACCTCACTCACAACAAACCAGTAAAAAGATTGTAGTGAACATACCGATCGAAACCGCTCGCAAGACCAGGCTCTGGTCGACTTTGTCTTGGCGGCTGGGCTGACCCTGTTCCACAAAAGTGTGCTCTTAACACATTACAAGTGTATGGACTTGTAACTTGTAGTTATTAGTAAAAGTCTGTTTCACAAAGGTTTCTGCTACACTTGTACTTTATAATTCTATACTTGGAAGTGTACATGTGATTTTTCGTTGTTATCCTCTTCCATAAAAATATTAAGTGTTTGCTGGGCACTGGTAATTTGTATAAATTTCTTTACAAGTGTAGGAATATTGGTAACGTCAAATACTAGCACAAAATTTATCCTCATTTTAATGAATTTGGGAGTCAGTTCCCAAATGTGCTAAATATTAGCGAAAGTGATGATAATGATGAGTAGGAATGTGTATAAGGAAAGAATAATGTAGTATTTGTGTAATGATAAAGTTATGTTAAGTGTAATTAAAGTACGGTTTATGACTGATATTGGTGTTTCGTGTTTCAAATTCATACGTATTTGAGAGCAGCATCTTAGTTAATGTATTTTTAAGATTCTTGTTACATGCCAGGAAAATATTTTTATTTCATTCTTTTGATACAGTTTTCCGAGCTTTTGTTTATAATGAGAACGTGATTGTCAAGCAATGTAAACAAATAAATATAAGAATATGAAATTATTTAAATTATCATTATATCTGAGAAAAAATACAAGAACATTTAGCAGGAATGACAGTAATTCCTAAGAAATGAATAAAATCTAATTCAAGGTATGGTGACGCATGGCAGACAGTTGTTTCTCTATCTTGCTCGTATAGGGGTCACTTGTAACTATTACTTTACAAATATTACACTTTCGTAGAGCAGAAAGTTACAACAGCATACTTTGCAAGGACTTGTATAATACACTTGTTTGTATTAGACCACACTTTTGTGAAATAGAGCCCTGGTCGCTCTCCAGTCGAGTGGCAGGCATCACATGACTTCACAAGGGAGGCAACCCGCTCTAGGTGATGACAATGACACAGGCGGCGGGCAAAACCATTAACCTCAACACTGCCAACTTCGTTGCCGTCTGCTGGTGTAAGGCCTCGAATTGTCATGTTGCAGGAACACTCCTGTCGACCACTTCCCCTTTCTGCATATAAGCCATGTAAGAGTCTCTCAGTACAGATCGCTGTTGACAGTCGTTCCTTGAGGAAGCCATTCCATTAGCAGTGTCCCCAAAGAGGGCGGTCATCTGGTTGAGCGCACGAAATTACTAGGGCGGGGGATTCCCTGGATGAACTTTCTTCTCTGGGGTGAGATAGTGATATCACCACTCATCACCACTCACCGGCTTTTCCAAAACATCCGGATCTTGATTATGCACTTCCAGTAGCAGACGACAGGCTTCAACTCTTTTGTCCTGATCCTGCGTGAAGGTGAGCATGGATATGCAGGCCTGTTTGACATTCCAGTTCATGAGGTCATGCACCTATCACCCATGATCAATTGAGACACAACCTCAAAGTTCCTGGGAGACAGCGATGTTGACGAACAACCATTGCTCACATTTCTGCTGCTGGCGAACCCATGACCCAGTTGTAAACGGTCTTCCGTGCAGGAGCTTCTTGACCACTACTGGTGAATTTCTGCAGTTTTGACACTTTTCCTCTAAAAAAAACACGCAGTTTATTTTTGTCCATGATCTTTGTCGCCTTCCATTATTGCCCACGTCTTTCTCTACTTGACTGTTCTTCGCTACCTCACAACAGTAATGTAGCATTTGTATGACGCTCCACTAATGTACATGACTATAAATAGCACGGCATTCTTAAAACACCGCTATTGTAAATCGTTTCCGAACGCCCCTAGTTTGTTTGCTTCAGTCATCACTACAAGAATCATCTTTGTAATTTCTTCCTCTAGGTAAATTTTTGGTCCTGAAGAAATAGCCTTCTCATAAACACATGTTTTATAGCTGATGCTCAAATCCTAGCATTAGAGCAACGCATTGGTCAAACAAGCGGTAAGGACGGACACTAATCTGGCACGCTAACCTCTCTTAGAATTAATTCATGGAGTTTGAAAATGGACACAATTTTTACTCCAGCCACATTTTCTCATACAAGAACTTTGTATATGAAGGCAGATGAAACGTGATAGATGCTGTTCGTATTTTCACGGCCTCGCGGTTGAAGAAACGTAGCCATGCTTACATAGACATCAGTTTAAAACAGTTGAAAGTGGCTGTAATTGCATTAGGTAATGTTAGGATAATGGCCGAGCTTGTATAATTTTTGCAAGAATTTCATTCATAAAAAGAAGTACGGCAAGCAAAGCATTATGCAAGTAACGGATCCAGCCGGGGGCTGTGGAAGAGATTTGACAGGAGGCGTTGCTGAGTAGCGACAGATCATTCTGTTTCTTGTATCGCTCCGGTCCAGGGCTTTGAACTTCACACCTCCGGGCCACCGTGTAGGATTCACAGCAATAAAATAAACACTGGGCAGGCTGTTGGGGCGAAACGTATCTATAAGTAACAGGTTCAGTTTGTTAAATCGCAGATTACGGCGAGGAAGCAAATATGTCATCTTCTGCTGGCGTTTGGAATGTTATAACGACCAATTTAGATCCACAAATGCAGTGAAACTATAATTTTGCAACGGAAAATTGGAGCCTAATTTATTGTGCTTTGGTGTACACTCATGCCCAGCGTTGTTCGAAAAAGAACAGCACAAAATACTTCTGTGTGTGTTAGGTCAAGCATCTAAAGTGTGTTTGGGAGGGGGGGGGGGACCACGAAATTTCCTTATTTGAATAAATGTAATTTTGACTGTGTTAAGAATCTTACATTTTGTCCAAACTGGAGTAATGATTATATACAGCGTTTCTCTTATTCTCGGCTCCAGATAACTTTCAAATTAATTGGTTTGATGCAGTAGCATTTGACACGGATATATGAGGGATAGTTAGAAAATACTGCGTTTTTTTTTATTTATTTATTTTTGCTGCGAACAGCAAAAAAAGATTGTTTAAACAATGTCGCCTGCTGAAAACGGATCAGCGCTGATTGGTGGACAAAAACAAAAGTTCGCTGGCGCATGCGTCTGTACACAGGGAAGAGCGCCAGTCGCTACATACAAAATGGAGTCGATTCGTGAAGAGCAGTGTGCTGCGTTGAAGTTTTGCTTCCGTTTGCAGAAATCCGGTATCGAAGCTTGCAGATTGTTGCAGCAGGCATATGTGTTTTGATGTTCTGTCACAATCCACAGCACTTCGATGGTTCAAGGAATTTACGGGGAGAGCCGTGTTTCAACTACAAATCAATGCAGGCAGGTGCTGCAGCAGTAAACGAAACCATAATTAACACAACTGGCCTCATTGTTCGAGAAGACCGATGAACGACAATTGACAGACTTGCAGACATGTTACACATTTCCCATGGGAGTACATTTTCCATTCTGCATGATCACTTGAACCTGAGCGGCGTTTGTGCGAGTTGGGTCCCAAGATTACTGACTCCTAACAGAAGATGGTGTGAGTGGAAGTATGTAGGGAACTTCGAATGTGTTCGCATCCTCCATACTCCCCAGACTTAGCCCCCTGGGACTTTTCTCTTTTCCTGTCTGAAAAACGAGCTACGGGGGAACGTTTTGGTACTGAAACTGTCGTGGAAAAGGTTTTGAAGATGTCAAAAGACGACTTCCAGAACTGATAGACGCTTTGGGCACAGTGCATTCAACTCAACGGAGAATACTTTGGGAAAACACACACACACACACACACACACACACACACACACACACACACACACACCAATAAAGATCGAACCTACTGTATGCGTTAAAAAGAATAATAAAAATTTTAAAAAAAACTTTCTCAAGTCCTTTTGGATTAGCCCCTCGTATCCTTGCATGAAAATTTAATGCAAATATTGAAAGTGTGAACATTAGCATCAAGGCCTTAGAAAGTGTTCCGGACATCGAAAAGAGTATTGTGTATTTTTCACAGAATGTTATCTTGCATTTGACAGTCCATAGCTTGTTCCGATACACAGGACTTTTGACGGATTCACCCATTAATAACTCAAATTACTCTTTTCTGCATTACAAGTTAACAGTCAAAAAGTTTCAGTACACTGCGCTAGATGGCTGTTGTTTCTATAGCAATGTCGGTTGTTTGTTTATTCAGAAAAATGGAGGTACAGCACAAAGAAAGATATATGGATCGCATTGTTTATCGTTTTCTCTACTGTTCACTTGTATAATAGATACAACTTTCAGATCGGGGATCCGAAAATGCTTTGTGAAATGGAAAGAGATAGCCTGAAGGTGAATCAGGCCATAGGCTCACTCTTTTTGTGAATGCTGGAACTTTTTCCTTGCACAAGTTTTCCAGCAAGATGATGCACCTTGCTGTTGAGCCTAAAGTGTTCATGATTGAGTGAATCTGCGTGTGTAATGCAACTTGTAACATGTAGCTGTATTTACGAACTTTAATGTCCTGTGACTAATTTAGCGAGATTTTGTGTGTGTGTGTCAACGCTCTAGCGATGACAATTTTTGTTTTTTCTCAACGAAACTCGGAATATAGACATCAATTAACAAACGTTTCGTTGAGTTCGTTTAACTACCAAAATTAGACTATTGAGAGTGGGGTTAACGTAAAGCGATTTTTTTTAAAAAAAAATGAAAATCGCTCTAGTGACCGCAATTTTTATCTCAACTAAATTCGGTATTGAAAATAGATTTAAAATAGTTTCCCAAGATCAGGGAAATTGGGCCTTTAGGAATGGCGGTTGGAACGGTTTGAATTGTGCCCCCACAGTTGGTCGCCAATTTGGAACAGTTAATTATTTTGGAGGTTCCACTATAGGGGGGGGGGGATGATGGGTTTGTTCTCAGGGTAAATTTGGACTGTTTTTAACGACTTGAAAGTCGTTAGGGGGGGAAGGAGATTGTTCGGTGTATTAATACGTCCGGCACTGTTTGAACATTTACTTTATTTAATAATTTGGCAGGTTGCTTCCTGACGGCTCGTAGCTGACCTCACTACACACTTAGACTGGCTTCCTGAGTGAATATCTGGATGTCTGAATGTCCCTCTGAATCTATTAATGTGTCTCTACCGAATGCCTGAATCTCAATCTGCGAAGGTCTGAATGTGCGAGAGAATGTCTGAATGTATGAATGACTGACTTCTGCGAGTGTGTGTATGTGTCTCCTCTGAATGTGTCTCTACCGAATGCGTGAATTCTCTTCTGACTTCTGTACTCTAGTTTTTCTACTACATCGCCACGCCTTTTGCTAAATTAAATTCCCTCGTATTTTATCTATTTCTGTGTTACATGCTCGTTATTGGCTATCCTAAACTTATTTATTGGTAACTAAGTTCTCCTGATTCGTTAACTTTTATCCGAAGACCATTGGTTAGAATTATTCTTTCCCCCCTGATCTAACGTCTTCCCACGAACTTGAATTTTCCCAGAACAAGCTGTCATAAATTTCGGCCCTTTCCTTACATTCTGATTTCTATTGAAAATCTTTTGCCTTCCTTAGTTTGTAGTCCTAAATGTTCCCGGAGATAACGCACATGTTTTCGGCTTTCCTGTAATAAAACATTTTCGTCTCCGTTCTGACATTTTCATTTTCTCTTAAATTATTGCTACCTCTGACTTTGTTAAATACTGTCCCGTTACGGCCACATGTTTCTCTTATTGTCAACTCCTAAGTATTTCCTGGGTAGAAGGTTCGTGACCTAACAAAAGATAGTTTACCCTTTCTTCAGCCTTGTCTAAGGAGCGGTCAGTCAGTGGAGAGTCAGGTACATATTCGTCTTTCTCACAGATTTTACACAAAATGTATACAAAACTCTTTTGTATGTTACAAATTACAAATTATTTCTATTTCTATTATACCTATCTCTAAATGATTTTCTTACACCTATACATAACAATTATCCTTATAAAATATAATGCCTTTATAAATATAACTCTGTAGCCTCAGGTTATAAAATTAATATAGGCAGCATTATTTCCTGCTTCAAATGCCCCTGTAATTAGATTTTGCTGTGGTAACACAACAAAATATGATTACACAGTCCCGTGAGATTATTACTATCTCGTTATTGCAGAGTTATATTTTTATTGTTCTTAATACTATATTAACAAACTTGAATCGAATTGATTTTATATTTGTGACACATATATTTGTACTCCGAGCCTATTGTTCATTGTTTTTTATTGTTCTTGGCTCTGATATGAGTGTTGTTTTGCCTTTATGAGTTATACCTTTATATTTTAGTGTAAGTTTTGACATACAAAATTTTAAAATATATTTGTAAATGTTTATGGCATTTGCTATTCAGCTGATACGCCTTGCACTTTTATTTATTTACTTTTGCACATCTGTCTGCACTAAGCATGATTCACTGCACTTTTTTTTTCACTGCACTTCACTTGTTTTTAACTTAGCACCTTTGTTCGCGTATCAACGCCACTGCTATACCATCTTTCATTTTTTTTATATTGATTATATCCTAGCATGCGAATGTTTATTATTTACATATACCCTGAGTGTTTCTGCAAGCTAGCTTCCTTATAATCTATTCTTATATTATGTAAATTATCTTATTCAATTACTGATGCTAATTACAGTCTGAATACTGAACTTTTTGGTTGTTACTCAAATAAACAAGTCTATATCCTAGCTAATTTATTCAGTGAACTTTTGAAATTAATCTTTAAAAGTATTACATCACATATATTACATGAAATTTGTTACAATTACAGTTTATTCAAATGCATTTAACCCAATAGCTACACCTACATCATACCTAATTTAACGAAATTATTCAGGACGGTCTGTTCTTCGATTGTTATTTTTACCAAAAACATTTCAATAGCACAATCATATTGTTAAATTTTATTTTTGAATCATAACTTTATTAATTGACAACCAGGTAACTTGTAGTACGTAAAGAAATTATATTTGCAATCCGTTAGTAACTTTATGTTTTAATAAAATACACATTGATGGACATTCTATAGCCTTCTGTTTTCTAATTGATTTTAACTACATCACTTATTGGTCACCAAACATTTTATGAGCTTCTATGCGATCTGGCTTTACTTTTAATCAATCGTCCACAATAAACCTTGTAAGACACTTAATAACATTACCGGTAACATATAGATGATTCTATTCGTATATCTATATGGGAGAATTTTCCATCCCATTTCACAGTGTAATTCACTACAGATTTTAATTACATTACTATTTATTAGATATCTTGGATCGTTTTATGAAGCTACCTTAGGTAAACGTTACATTACACGAGAATTATTCATCGACGACTTCGTTACTTTCTTTATCTACTTAATTCATTAATTCATTTTCTTCCCCTATTACATTATTTGTCTATCTTTCATCTTTCTCATTTCACTTTATTCTGCTTCCTTATTTGCCCTCTACTTTTAACCGTAGGATGATTATTAATATATTTCTTCTCGTTACTTGATTCACTTTACTTTCTATTACCCCTATCAGCTTCCTTATTGAACGTCACCAAGATATATAATTTTAGTTTCTTATTCGTTTATCTTTCTTTAGCATGCTTCTGCTTATTCTATTATTTCTTAAACCCTATAATTTCAATTATTTACTTTCCTATAATATTCCCTCTGTAATGTTACTAATGTCTTATTAAGCTTTCACTTTATATTGACTTCCCTTTGGCGTGACTTGATTTATCTTATTTCGTTACTCTCTTAATTTGCCATTATTACAATATTATTACCTATTTCCCTATGTAAGGTCACTAATATGTTTTATTAAACCATCATCTTATTTTGAATTTTCTTTCACTTGATTGCAATTATTTTATTTCTTTACTCGTTTAATTTATAATTATTTATCTTTCTACCTGGTTCCTTGGAGTTATTAACTTTCTTGTTTCTGTTACTTATGTTTTCATCCTATATTGTATTTTACTTCGAATTATCTTTGGCAATTTTGTAATTATTTAATCTTTTTCAAACTGTTTTCATTTTTCATTATCTATTCTCCTAACTGATTTATGGGTATTACAACTAGCCCTCGTATTTACTCCTATTCTTAACATTTTTGTTTTACAATACTTTTACATTAATTAGCTATAAAATTATACTATTAACTTTCCTATCTTATCAATCTTATGTTTACATCTATTTACATTCTCAATCCTATATCAATTAGTTTATTCATCCTACTTTCTTTTTACATTCTTGTATTGATTTCTCTTTGGGATCCGAGTTGAACGTTCGTACACCATGGGGGTCTCCATTCGCGTGGTTCGGTCCTGAGTTCCGCTAATTGTTCTTTCGCGAATTCTGAGGGATTCTGAACACTTGCATTTATGCAATTTATTTCGGTTTGGGGTTTCGCAATTTTTCCCTCAAAATATTCAACTAAATTTTTCTGAATCAAAGAGACTTGTGCCCCTGTCCCGTGATGTCTTTGGATCGATTCCTGATCACTACTCTGTTTTCCTTTTGCTTTTTCTTGACACATTACCTGCTCCCGGTTTATGTCTATCTCGAGTATTTGATTTTGTTCTCCTTCTATTTCTATGCCTGTTTCCTCATTACTTATCGTTTTCCCCTGTAGTTCTAGTTGATTATTATTTATTTCCCCTAGGTTCTCGCTATCATCTTTCTCGGCCTCTATTTGCTGTCTATCAAATCTAAGTTCCACGAAATTTTCTTCTAGTTCCCTTTCTAATTCTATTCTTGTTTCTTTACCACTTATCGTTTTTCTCTCTAATTCTAATGGACTATTGTCTATTTCCTCTAACTCCTCGTTATCGTCCTTTTCGCTCTCTATTTGCTGCCTATCATTACTAAGTTCCCCCGAATTTTCCTCTAATTTCCTTTCTATATCTGTGTTAGGCTCTAAGTTTAATTCTTGGCCCTGTTCCAGAATGCTAGCATGCTCAATTTGTACATTTTGAGTCAAATTATAAACTTCACTAAGGGTTTCTATCTGAGGCTGCTTTATCTCATTTTCTGTATTCTTTTCTAACCTATCAAATCTATCAATCTGTTCTTTTGGTGATTGATTAATCCTCCCTTGCGTCTTTTCTAGCCTATCGCAAGATGGTCTAAATATATCACTTATTTCATTTTGTGATCGCTCTATCCTGTCTAACGTATTAAATAGTTCTCTCATCATGATTATTAGCCTATCATCCCTATCTTTACTACTCGGCCTTTTAGTGCTTGCATTAACTTTACTTTCATTCCTTTGGTTTACGTTCTTTTGATAATTTCCCTGCTCTATGACTATGGGCTTGTCAACTAACAATTTATTTTCTACTCTGTTTTCAGCCATTTTTGCCTATCACTTATTATTTACATAAATTACTAATGAAATTTTCTTGTACAAACAAATTATGCAGTTCAGTTTTCCTCTACCTTATTTTTGCTTTCTCGGTTGTCGGTCGCATGATGTTCTTGTAGTGATGTCCAGTTAGAAGTTCTCGTGGTGATGTCCAGTTACCAGCTCCGATGATGTTTGCTCCTGCTCGTAAACCTTGTGCTTACGGTCGGTCTCTCCGTGCTGTTGGCTGATCACCTGCTTGGGCTGCCCGCCGTCGCTCTCCATGCTGTCTCGGCCGCTCGCTCGTGTCCCTGTGTCGAAGTTCCCTATGCTCTCGGTTTCTCCTCCAGGTCTGCGAAGTTGAAGATCTCTTCTTTCTCGTTGGCGAATGCTGAATCCATACTTCCTTGTTCACGAATGCCGGTCTTTTCTTCCTGTCCACGAAATGCCGAATCTACACTTCCCTGTCCACGAAAGCCCCAAAGTTGGTAGCGCCAATTTGGAACGGTTTGAATTGGGTGATTCCCACAGTTTGGTCGTTAGGGGGGGAAGGAGATTGTTCGGTGTATTAATACGTCCGGCACTGTTTGAACATTTACTTTATTTAATAATTTGGCAGGTTGCTTCCTGACGGCTCGTAGCTGACCTCACTACACACTTAGACTGGCTTCCTGAGTGAATATCTGGATGTCTGAATGTCCCTCTGAATCTATTAATGTGTCTCTACCGAATGCCTGAATCTCAATCTGCGAAGGTCTGAATGTGCGAGAGAATGTCTGAATGTATGAATGACTGACTTCTGCGAGTGTGTGTATGTGTCTCCTCTGAATGTGTCTCTACCGAATGCGTGAATTCTCTTCTGACTTCTGTACTCTAGTTTTTCTACTACATCGCCACGCCTTTTGCTAAATTAAATTCCCTCGTATTTTATCTATTTCTGTGTTACATGCTCGTTATTGGCTATCCTAAACTTATTTATTGGTAACTAAGTTCTCCTGATTCGTTAACTTTTATCCGAAGACCATTGGTTAGAATTATTCTTTCCCCCCTGATCTAACGTCTTCCCACGAACTTGAATTTTCCCAGAACAAGCTGTCATAAATTTCGGCCCTTTCCTTACATTCTGATTTCTATTGAAAATCTTTTGCCTTCCTTAGTTTGTAGTCCTAAATGTTCCCGGAGATAACGCACATGTTTTCGGCTTTCCTGTAATAAAACATTTTCGTCTCCGTTCTGACATTTTCATTTTCTCTTAAATTATTGCTACCTCTGACTTTGTTAAATACTGTCCCGTTACGGCCACATGTTTCTCTTATTGTCAACTCCTAAGTATTTCCTGGGTAGAAGGTTCGTGACCTAACAAAAGATAGTTTACCCTTTCTTCAGCCTTGTCTAAGGAGCGGTCAGTCAGTGGAGAGTCAGGTACATATTCGTCTTTCTCACAGATTTTACACAAAATGTATACAAAACTCTTTTGTATGTTACAAATTACAAATTATTTCTATTTCTATTATACCTATCTCTAAATGATTTTCTTACACCTATACATAACAATTATCCTTATAAAATATAATGCCTTTATAAATATAACTCTGTAGCCTCAGGTTATAAAATTAATATAGGCAGCATTATTTCCTGCTTCACGGTATACCTGAAAACCGAGTGGGAAGTTGAAGCGAAATTTAAAAATCGCTCTAGCGAATGCAATTTTAAATGTTTTTAAAGGAAACTTTGTATATGCCATTGAAAAAAAAAACAAGAAAAATAGTTCCGAAAATCAGTGAAATCGCACTATTAGGAGGAGCGGTTTACCCGAAACCCAAAATTTAAAAATCGCATTAGCTGCATTCTTTTTTTTTTTTTGTTTGTTTGTTTGTTTGTTATTTCGCATCGAAAATCCGTATACAACATCAATGAAGAAGAAGAAGAAGAAGAAGAAGAAGAAGAAGAAATTAAAATAGTTCTTGAAATCCAGAAAAATCGGGCCATAATGAGAAGGGGTTTATCTGAAACCCAGAATTTAAAAATTGCTCTAGCGGCACGTACGTTTCTTTTTTCATAAAAAAAATCGGCATATAAATAGTTTCTGAAAATAGGGAAATTCAATCAGTGTACTTCAAAGCCGACATTATAAAAACGCTCTAGCGTTTAATTCTCTCTATATTGTTTTAAAATTAAGGGATAAATTAATTCAGCATATGAACTATATTTATAACGATGCATATGTTTTGTATTTAACAAGATAGCAAATGTGAAATATTAATCTAATATGTGTGAGAATTATATTTGTATGTAAGAGCGCTCTGAAATAACCTTCAGAAAACGTTTGTCTACATGTTTTTACTACAATAACATTTCAATTAAAATTCAAAGCCAGTGAAAATCGATGAAACGTTTTATTTGCGTAATTGGCTTAGTACATTGTATTTTTTTTAAATGGTAAAATATTTTCATTTTATTGAAACATGAACATGTCCAATACACATGGAGGATTTTGCTGATGTTTTCCCAACCCTAAGTACTCATTTGTTGCCGCTATTTTCGAGTAAACACGCGTTGTCCGACTGTGTTTCGGTCTAGTGTGAAAAGGGCGAAAACCAAACAAACTTTTATCTGTAAGTGCCCTCATTAAATTTTCTTAATCTCATCATTGTTTCCAAGAACTTATGTAAAATGGGGGGGGGGGAGGAGTTGTTCATCAGTTAACGAAGGGATCTAGTGTGTTTCGTAAAGACATATCACGTGCGAAATTGATCCGCGAAAGGCGAATTGTGTGGCTAACATTAGCCATAAAGCTTGCACACAAGTGCTGCATTCATTATGTTTATCACCTCGTTGCTTGGGATATTAGAAGTTTATTATAAACAGAAAACTTGAAAGCCATGCCCGTGGCAGTGCAGTAGAAGCTGTTTTCTATATAAGTTTTTTATCTTGTTAGCATTTGAATAGCCATCATTTAGCTCCCATCTTAACATTTTATAAGCAAAAAATTAAACTTTGAAACTGCAGAAACCTACTAAGCTGCTGTTCACGTACGAAGTATGTATGAAATTGCACTCTCAGTAGAATTTCCATAGCCCGGCACCGTAGAATAATTCTAAATGATATACACTTTTGCATCTGCGGATTTCATACAGCCGCTTTCCATTAAAATAAATTCAGAAAGATATTTTAAAATCCGAGGGAATTCATTAAGTAAGTTACAAATTAATGTGCGGCAATACACGTTTGAATAAGCCATACGAGATAATTAATGTTTACAATAGCGAAACAGTTGTTGTAATGTGGCGGCGCCTCTAGGCGAGTGTACAGCACTCTTTTGCGCAATTTTTGTGGCCAAAAGTTGTGAAATCAAAGAATATTCATCTCCTTGAAGCCACTTTTCTTCACAGCTTCCTTTGCAACAAGAGCTGTGTGCACAGGCGCATTGTCGTGAAGAAGGCGCACACACTTCGCCTTTTCTCTTTAATGGAAGCACGCAGTCTGTGCAGTAGGCCAGCATAGTACTCCCCATTTACTGTGACGTTCCTCTCCTTGAAGTCAATGAAACGTGTTCTTTCACAGTGCCAAAAGATTGTGGCCATGATCTTATTGGTTGACTGAGTGACCTTGGCCTTTAGAGGCGGTGCTTCGCCAGATTTACACCACTCCATTGATTCTCTTTTGGACAAGGAATCACAGTAGAGGACCGTAGTTTCATCTACTGTAACAATGGTTTGCAGAACTTCTCTCTCATTGCTACAGCAGAGCTCCATAATGCCTGACAACAAATGACTCGTTGCTACTTTTGGACTGAGGAAAGAAGTCTAGGCAGTAACCTTATTCATGTTTAAATGTTTATGAATAATTCGAAGGACTGTTGTTTTAGAAAGATCTCACCTTGCTGCTATTTCTGTAACTTTGAGGCGCCGGCCGGTCTTTCACAAGAGCGATGTTTTCAGCAGTGAGCACCTCCAAGGACCACCCTGCACGCTCTTCGTCTTCAATGGTTTCTCGATCCATTCGAAAAAGTTTGCCCATTTTTTTACGGTAGAATATGAGGGGGATTTTTCCCCATATACACCGTCCAATCGCTGTTTAATTTCATTTGGAGTAAGTCCTTTAATTAAGAACAAGTCGATCCTCCATTTCGAACATGTCACAATCTTGTACACATATCCTTTATGCAACTATATCTGATCAACTGACACCAGATAAGGTTTTTGTGAAGGCGATAATTCTTATCGGCGATGCCAGAAAGTAATAGACATATCCTCGTATCGAAGACAAACACCACATCGGCGGGACAAGGGAGATTGCACATATTCGAATTTGCAGTGAGATGACTTTATCCGAGCAGATAGAAGGGTTGCTATACACACTATAGCAGCTGCTACTCGTTGTTAACACGGCATGGCTTACCTCATAATGCATGACAAATTAGATTTCACAAAGTCTGTGCATGATGAGTGAACCCCATAACACAAAAGGCAATGAATGTGTATGGCATTACATCTCACTCGCTGTCACGATATGATACCCGTATTGTCACAGCTGCTGAGTTTTGGGTTCACGATTACCACCCGGAGACAAAGCGTGCAGTGGAAATATCCTCTGGTGCCTGCGAAAACAAATTTAAACGCCATCAGGAAAGTGATGCTCACAGTCTTTTGGGATCACGAAGGTGTACTGCTCAATTCATTCCAGCCTCAAGGACAACCCGTAATAAATGCCGGCTTCTACTGTAACATCGTTAGAAAACTTCAAAGAAACGACCACGACTCCTCACCAAATATGTGTTGCTCTTGTATGAAATCGCGCGTCCTCATTCTGGCAACAAGACACTGCGAGATTTCGTAGTAAGCCCTCCAGCATCTTCCATACAGCCCCGATCTTGCTCCAAGCGTCTCTCGTTTGTCAGGCCCTCTTAAACATCGTGTTTCCGGTGAACATTTGCCGACGATGAAGCTGTAGAAAGAGAAGTCCGACAGCATTCCAAAGAGTGTTATGTTTTAATATATTATGATGTGAAATCTGTATTCTTAATATCCATTTGTAACTTACTTCTTGAATTACTCTCATAACGAGTTATGGTGTAATAAGCAACTTTTCTTGACTGCAAATCACTCACCCACAGTACTTACCATAGATTATTTCGAAGAAAGGCTTACGTCATCTTATTTTCTGCAACGCAATAAGTGGGTGGCTTTCCTTCCAAGAAGCGCATCTTGATAAGATTTATGAGTTTTTACCGGAAGCGTAACTAATAATGAGACACATTGCGCTCCCGTCATAGTTTTACCTTGTTCTAAGTAAGATAGAAATTTGATGCTTGTTCGATTTTAAGTTTTAATTTTTATCGCCGTGCTTTTTAGCATTATTGCACTTCCCCAAGCGATGCGCAACATTTCTACAGCTTCCTAAAAGAAACAACCTCTGCAAACCACTAGTTTACAACATAACCTAGTGAGAATTTCCTCCCTCAAGGGTTTCTTTCGATTTTGGGGAGGGCTTGAAATTGTTGGCAGTTGCACATGAAGGGTAAACAATGTGTTCCACCCTGCTTTATTAATTGCAGACATTGCTTGTGGCTGTAACTGACGTTTCTCAGCGTGCATCTTAATTTTTTAAAACAAAATGTTCATCATCAGTGACGGCTTGTGGCTCCTGTAGAAGGATGGGACAGGGATATCCCTAAATGATATGGGGGAAGACGTACTTTCCTCCCCGACATTTTCTCATAACTGCAGGGCCATCATACGTTTGTGCTATAAACTTCTGGTTTATATAGAACTCTTCTAAAGTGCGACTTAAGCCTTCTGACATTAATTAGTTTTATAAATCGTTCAACTCGTTTACTCCTCCTGATGTATCGTAATATCTCAATAAATTGTGACTTGTAATATGTGTCGTTTCGTCGGTCTGTACAGAAACGAAATTTGCCCTTTCTGTTTCTTTTCTAATATCACTCATATAAGACCTGTTTCTCGTTTCACACGCTGTCAGTCAAAATGTTTTTTCAAATCATCCGTGTTGGTGAATAAGCTTTTTTAGCTTTTGGTTGATGTCACAATCGTTTCACTTCCAACTAACCGCCACGGCCGGCCGAGGTCGTAAAGGCGCGGACTCGTGAGCGGCAGGTCTGGGGTTCGAATCTCACCAGGACCGTCCTCCCTGACTGAGTTTTTTTTTTTTTTTTTTTCGGTTTTCCTCAGTCTTTATAGCTGGCAATTGCCGGGGAGGTACCCTAAACTTAGGCCTGGAACGCTTCCTTCCTTTAAAAAAAATCCTTTTCCAAATTTATCATTTCATCTCGTGTATCATCAGTGTTCAGCGCCTGTGCTGCCTCAGTAGTAAAAACGGGTGTTAAACACGACTCAAAAAAAAACCTTAACAGTTGTACTTAAACCGACAATGGAGTCTTCATTAAAACGTGCACTTTATTCATTGGCACAAAACAGATACGCTTTTTTGTAACGTAACATTTAAAACAGCGAAAGTCAATTTTTCACTAACAAGTAATGTGAAAGTCACTCAATTTCATACAAAGTGCGAAAACAATCCTTACTAATGTATGTAGTGTCAGTAACTACTCAACATATGGTGTCTAAGAAAAGAGAGTATCATGCACCAGTCAAGGGCCGTCTTCCTGCTGACTCAAGCGAACACAGAAATAAACAGCTGAAAGGCTAACCCCTCTTGGAGGAAGATAAATATAAGTCTTTGTAAATCTCTGCTGACCCATGAAGGCAAAAGTTTAAATTGTAAAATTTTCCGGGCTGGCCCATGAGCTTCCCTCGCTAACGGAAGATCCGCAAGCTACCGCTACTACAGCAGAGAGGAAATGCGCTTATTGTGTAACATACAATTAAGAGGTAACTAATCGGCTATACATCGCTGTTTTCATGCTTTATTTTAAGGGGAGGACAGTACAAGAGATAAGAATAAATGATAATGGCATTTTATTTCGGCGCCGGGGCCCATCTGGGTCTTATTGATGGGCCGCCCCTGTTCAATGATGACTTGATATTGTGGGCTCCTCACTGATAATAATCAACCAGAAAACACCCAATGTGTCCCAAAATAACGGACATCATCATATTCTATGGCTAATGACTGCTCTCTTGATTTTCTTAGAGGGTGAGGACCATGTACATTTTCATTTCTTAAGTTTATATTTAATTTTGGGATGATAGTGAGTGATCTATGTGACTCATCCAAAGTCAAATCTGTCTATCAATTTTTGTTTGTTGTCCAAGAAATTACATTGCTTACAAATGTGTACTGTTAATAGTTCTTGAGTTGTAACTGTGGTTAGAAAATGCCTGCGAGAATTTATTCTTTAATATAAATATGATTTGTAGAAGCAGCAGTATTAATTTCACATTTCACCTATGTATCGTACATACAGTTTATTCTAATTCCAAATACTTCAATCCAAAATTTGTTCCAGTCCCCAGTCCATCAGCAACTACTTACTGTGCTGTAATTTTAAGTGTGTGTCAGCATTCTAAACAGATATACATTTGTTAAGAACTTTTATTAAATAGATTTGCAGTAATAGTTAGTAGTATTGTCGCAACTGACCAGTGGTGATCTCTAGCAACGTGATTTAAAATGAACATCATCAGGGTCAAGAGACACAGGTGGCATTGCACTTGGAGTTTCAATTGCTTCCTCTTATAGATGCGGATGGCGGAACGGCCGCAGACCAGGAAGGAGACGCCGGTCACAGCCTCAGGGTGCCTTAGAAACAAGAAGCGAGAGTGGCAAATAAACTCGACATCAGCAACACCCACCATGCCTTTTTTGCGCTTGAAAATTCGCTAACATTCATAGCTCGTTAAACTTGACATTGGCAAATGCAATTATTATTATTATGACAGGTGTGTTCGTGAAAACGAAGGTGTAATTTACAGGGGTGGTTCAAATAATGCACGGGAAATGTAAGGTGTATACGGTACAACACCCAATTTTATTGAGAAACGTTCAGCAAACATGAAAAATGATTTAATATAAAAGAATGCCGAAATAAATAAAATATAGCGCAGTTGAATAAATTACAGTAAAAAGGAGATACACCGTATTTGGGCGAATCTAATGCGCACTTTTTTGTCCTAATGTAATGAACATTGTGGTGCGCATTAGATTAGAGGTAAATTCGTTCCGTAGTTCGCAGGTGATTTCATTCAAAATTATCTTTTAATTACATCATAATGCATTGCTGCAATTCTCGACTTCGTTACGTTTATTGTTGGCTATTATTGCATTGAGAGTTTGAATATTAAGTACTTTCAAGTTTAGTACGCCTTTATGCTGTAAAAAAAAAATGTTACCAGAAAGGTAGGAAGTGAGTTCAGTGTCACTGAGAGCAGCGTTCGCTTGTGCCAGCAACAGAAATTGACATTATTTGCAACTAAAGCCAGTAGGAAGAAATCCACTGATCCTCGCAAAGGAAGACATCCTGACATTGAAGAAATAGTTTTGGAATTTTACATGAAAGGAGGAAGAACGGACAACCTGTGACTAGTGACACCATAAGAAATAACTTTTTCTTCTTTGACCTTCGCCAACCGTCCTGGCGACAGCACGAGTGGTGGATTTTGTCCTACGTGCTTCAAGATGTAACAATAGTCCACTTAGAAATTCTGTGTTCTCATTGTTCGGAATAGGTTATCTGTAAGGCGCCGTAAAACAGTATGCCAAAAAATGTTATAATGAAACAGTATCAAATTTCGAAGACCATGCAACCAAGCACTGTTTCCTGGGAACACTGTTTTAAGAAATGTTTCTTAAACGGACCGAGTTATTTAAGTACAGTCCCTGTCATCGGTTAAAAAGATCTAATTTAATATTATTTTAACTTTCAAAACGATGTGTAAAGTTATCAAGTCTTTTAACTTTTGAGTCTCCATGTTGCGTCACTGGAAATGTGTTGGGCACATGGATTCTAAATAAAAACACTTGACAAAAGTTATACAGATAGCCCGAGGATAAACGAAACCATGTTCTCTGTAGTGAAAACACACGATTTTACTTTATAGACAGCAATCGGAAATTAAACTGGTTCAGACGGAAGCACTGTGATGATACATGAAGCATTTTGTTTGTCTAATGAGCCGTAATGAGATGCAATCAATTAGTCCAGAGCTTGGATATTGGAAATAAAAGAATATCGAATGGCGTAACGGTAAAGTCGAGAAGAGACGTGTTCTTGTGTCATAAATTGTTTGACATACTAAATATGACCTAAACGCTCAACCAACAGGTTTACCTAACTCCTTTCCTCTCCCACTGCGCATCTTCTTCTGACCTTCCTGAAGAAACTTTTGAGATATGCCGTTAGCGATCTTTTCTGACATTTTTGAGCGCTCTAATCGCACAAATTAAAATGTGTAGTAATGTAAAAGTGAAAATTGCCGCATTTGTGGTAAATTTTTTGCACTAACTTCGTTTTATGTAAAAAGGCGAAACTTGAGAGTAACATAAACTTGTTAAATTTTCATAACTACATTGTATGTCATTCTCAAGCTCTTTGACTGTAACACTTGGGGTGTTTTTTAATGGTGTTTAACGCCCATTTTTACTAGAAGCATCACAGACGATACATCAGATATATTATATATCGAGAAAGGATTTTTTAAGGAAGGAAACGATCCAAGCCTAAGTTTAGTGTACCTCTCCGGCATTTGCCATTTATGAAGACTGAGGAAAACCTGGAAAAAACCTCAGTCAGGGAGATCGGTCCTGGCGGGGGATTCGAACCCGATGACCTGCCGCTCTCGATTCGGCGCCATAACGATCTCGGCCACCCATGGCGGTACACTTGGAAGTGCTCAATAAATATGATCATTAGTTTTTATAGTACTGTAATTTTAAATGCTTCCGATAGGTGGCAGTGATGACTTAGCTTTCAAAATTTAATTGAAAATCCATTTAAAGAAATGGAGGTTACTGCGTATATATTTTTTATTAAACATGAGGGTAAGTCATTAAGTAAGCTAGAAATTGATTAGGGCACTACATGTTTGAATGAGGCACTTGAGGCTATTGCCACTAGATGGCAGCATTAGTCCGGTGACTATTGACACCAATTGTCAAATTTCGACAATTGATGTTAACAATAGCGAAATAGCAGGTACAAAATGGCGGCGCCTCTAAGCGTGTGTGGAACCCTGTGCGATTTTTTGTGGGAAAAAGGCATGGAATCAATTAACATTCCTTCACATCTACTGCTATGAGAAGTGCCTGTCACGTCAAGGGGTGCAGAAGTTCTCTGAAGGGCGAACACTTGTCGAAGAAGAACACCGTGTAGGACGGCCAACAAAGGCGAATTTGCAACGAGCTGAAGATAGAAAGCCGCTGTTATTGCTTGTTCACATGGCATAGCCTACCTTAGGTTAGGTTTCCATAGTCTGAGCACGATGAGTGCTGCGCATGCTGATAACACAACACAAAGGTTGGATTTGGCATTACAGAAAGACATGATATCCCATTCCGAATTGTCGCAGGTGAACGGTTCACCATTACCAACCCGAGACAAGGCAGTGGAAACACCCGGCATCGTGCTCACAGCATTTCACCTCAAGGACAAACCGTAACCTAGGCAAGCTATACTCCTCACCAAGGATGTATTGCTCTTGCATGATAACGCGCGTTCTCATACGGCCAACAAGGCTAGCGAGAGGCTGCGAAATTTCAAGTTTAAAGTCCTCAAAGCATCCTCCGTACAGTCCTGACCTTGGCTAAGTGACATCCATTTGTTCGGCCCTCTTAAACACATTTCGGTTGAACATTTTCCCAACGATGAAGCTGTAGAAAGAGCAGTCATAGTCTGGTTGCGCTAGTAACGCAAAGCATTTTACACTGCTGGATGTCTTGGAGTTGTGAAACAACGAGATAAGTACCGCAATGTACAGGAAATTATGTTGAAAAATAAAAGTATTTTTAAATAAGTACTCTTTATTTGTTTCAAGTTCCTTATCAATATGACTTGTCCAAAAATAAGCTAGTGATTTTTTAAAAGCATCTGTTTTCAAAAAGGAACTTACAAATTACGTTATAAAAATGTAGCGTCATATTTAACAATGCCGTAAATTGCATTGCACATGTGAAGATTCTCAAAAAACATTTCAATATTTTTAAAGTTAGTTCTTCTTTGAAATCTAAAGTGTTGAAGTTTTCAACCAGTAGCACATCAGAAATCAAGTACTTCGGAATTTTATCAACCACACTTTTCATTTTATTTTTCACCATTTCACAAATTTCAGCCCACAAATCGCTAAATGGAACTTGATTTTGATGACAAGTTCAAAGGAGATTTCAAGTTTCAAACATGTCGGTCCTGGTGATCTAATGGTAACCACACTTGACTCGCAGACCCAAGATCGTGGGTTCAATC
This sequence comes from Metallyticus violacea, assembly GCA_030762175.1. NCBI lineage: Eukaryota > Metazoa > Arthropoda > Insecta > Mantodea > Metallyticidae > Metallyticus > Metallyticus violacea. Next base: position 19,522,808 of record CM060839.1, on the reverse strand, counting down.
CCGGCCAGGGTCGATGGATTTCCTACGTGTCTTCTTCGAAAGGGAAGTAACGCCTTGGGTCCCGTGTCGTAGATTTACGGCACGTAAAATAACTTCAAGCCTTAAAGAAGAGGTCCTTGAGCTAAATTTATCGGCAGCTTCACGCTCTGGGTTGATGGGACATTGATCATGTGAGATGTTAAAGAGCTTCCGTAAATAAAACAAATAAAAGGTTTCAAAGCATTTTCTTAAAGTTTTGCAATTGTTGAGGGTCTGTCGGGAAACAACTCTTAAACTCGCTGGGCGTCTTTAGCACCTTGCGTCTTCAAAGCGTCAGCCACGGAACACCCTGCAGCCATGGGTCTGAAAACGTCTCTTCTTAATGGGCATTTATCAACTATTTTCTTTGTTTGAACACAAGCTGATCGACTAAAAACAGTGGGCTGGAACTTCTTCCACCTGTAAATAGCAAGCGCAAAGCAAGTTAAATGTGGCCACTTTTAATAAATGCCTTTGATATCTTTTTCGTATTTTACCATGTACTTTGTTGCAGAACGTCGTCAGTTTGCTTCTACAGAGCCCTCGTTTGAACGCGTTGCCGGCTTAGCGGGGATTTGTTGGCACCGGGAAGCGCTCTTTGCTGCCGGCGGAGTCTGATATTCATAGCCCCTTAAATTCAAACATATATTTCTTTATAACACTAAACATAAATTTTTTGGTCATGCGAGGGTAGGTCCATAAGTTTCCAGCCTCGCTGATAAGAATTACTACCTTAACAAAACCCTTATCTGGTGTCATTCCGTATATGTTAAGTAAATAATTGCAACTTTAACTTCCGCTCCGCTATGTTTAGTTGTTCAGATATAGTTGCATAAAAAGAACATGGTGACATGCTCAAAATGGAGTATCGAGTTATTAAGTTCTTCACAAAAGAAGAACTTACTGCTAATGAAATTAAACAGTGATTGGACGATGTATATATGGGGAGCATACACCTCATATTCTACAGTAAAAGAATGGGTTAAGAAAACATTGAAGACGAAGAGCGTGCAGGCCGGTCCTTGGAGTTGACAACTCCTGAAAACATCGCTCTTGTGGAAGGAGAAATTTTGAAAGACCGGCGGCTCAAAGCTACAGAAATAGCAGCAAAGTTGGGCCTTTCTAAAACAGCAGCCCTTCGAAGCATGAACATTTAACATGAATAAGGTTAGTGCCTAGACTTCTTTCCTCAGTCCCAAAGCAGCAACGAGTCATCCATCTGTTGTCAGGCATTTTTGGAACTCTGCCGTGGCAACGAGAGATGTTAAGCAAACCATTGTTACAGGAGATAAAACTACGATTCTATGGTCCAGTGGCATAAACCTGGCGAAGCACCGCCTCTAAAGGCCAAGGTCACTCAGTCAAACAAAAACATCATGGCCACAATCTTTTGGGACTGTGAAGGAATACTCTTCATTGACTTCAAGGAGAGGAACACCACAGTAAATGGGGAGTACTATGCTGGCCTACTGCACAGACTACGTACTTTCATCAAAGAGAAAAGGCGAGGAAAACTGAGTGATGGTGTGCGCCTTCTTCACGACAACGCGCCTGTGCACGCAGCTCTTGTTGCAAAAGAAGCTGTAAAGAAATGTGGCTTCACGGAGATCGGCCATCCACTCTAAAACTCAGATCTAGCTCCCAGTGACCGTTTCCTTTTCTTAAAACTCAAAAAGGACCTTTGAGGAAGAGAGTTTAATTGTGACGAAGAAGTGACGGATGCTGTTTATGCCCATTTTACCGACAAAACCTTATGGGGGGATTGAAATGTTAATTTAATAGTGTGAGAAGTGTATTGGAATAAAAGGTAACCATATTGAAAACTGAAATATAGTTTTTGTCTTTATTATACGTAGAAAATGGTTACGCTGGAAACTTATGAATCTCCTCTCGTACAATGGCATTCCGTGTACAAGATCGTGGTTTTCTGCACTTCATTAACTAATGTTTAGTGTCGCTGCATGACTATGTAAATAAAGCCATACTTCTTCCATAATAAAATAAATAAATAAAATAAAATAAACACTGCCATTAGAACGAACATTAACATTATTCTCCACCCAATTGCAGAAATGAACTCTACTCACATGATCACGTGGTTGTATTTCCTGAACTACAGTTATCTGATAGGTTTTTAATTTTAAAAATTTAGTGACATTCCAAGCCGAGGTTTGTGAAATCGTTGATTTCTTTGCAAACTCAGAGATCTCTTTAAACTTCGTTATAACTTTTCACCAATGTCATCGAGTTTTTCCTCTGTAAGAACACGGCATTTCACTCTCGGTTTCTGATCCCGTTTCCCTAATTTTATTCACTGTGTGAGGTGCGCGAACAGCAGGGAATCTGTCTATAAATGGCCGTCTCACTTCTCTACAAGAATTCCTTGTCACAGCACACATAAGATTTTGTGTGCTAAAGTATAACAGCATTAACACGTTATAACATTAAAAGACGTGGTCTGAACAGTATAGCACAGGAGCGGCAGAAAACTGGAGGGGGCGGGGAGAAACCGTTTATAACCAGAATGGACAAATCCCTTTTAAGCCAGCCACATGTTCAAATGAAGGCTCTGTGTTATAACTGTTTTCCTCTATCTTTATGTAATTGTCAACTGCGACGAAATGGTACGGTATCTTACAAGGATTACAGGAGTCGGGACAGTAGAAATTTTAATAAAATGTCTAGAATTCATTTCAACGGTGATTTAAGTATATGCACAGTGAAAATACCGGAGGATCGAGCTTATATACAAATAGATGTATTAGTTGAATGGAGCATGGACTTTTTTTTAATATATTATGTAATTTAATTAAGTTATCATTGACATTGTTGATAGTCACAAGGGCATCATTTTAAACGTAAAAAAGTATGAATACATTACGGATTCATTTTCTTGGTATATTTGACATAAATTAGATTTTCCATTACTTCCCATGTTTCAGCGTACCCTATACAAACAGTCGCGCATCGGCATTGATTGAGACTCGATGTATGGGACAGCCTGTTGGAGTGTTTGCCTTTGCTCTGAAATTCTTATCCAAAAATAGGTTGTGATATATTATTTTGTAGTGGATTCAGTATAAATGTATACGTCTATATGAAGATAGTAGTTCTTAACCGTACTGTGAATACATAGAAAAAACTGCAGATAAAATCAAAGAATGTGATAGAATTGAGCAGTGTTATCTTAGCACAGGAAATGCCGATCTGTTTGTGCAATGAATGCCTGAGGTAACATCCAAGGAAACTGTTGTTTGTATTGTCGATACAGGTTTGCGAAGTAGGGCAGTAAGACTCTATTGCATATGTCTCTATTTCTTTTTATATTAGCTTAATTTTATAATTGTAGTGATGTAATGCAGACAGAATTATATCTGATTTATGTTTCCCGTACAGTGTGAGCTTCTTAGCAGGTGTTCCGCTCTGCTCTCAAGAGCGCGGTTTCTTTTGTTTCATTTTTCATGTTAATAGCAGCTGCAAGGCAAAGTTTATCCGCCTTGAGATAACATCAGGGCTTGGTCTACTCCATGGGTTGTATCGTAGATGTTTATGATACTTTTATTGCAAACTTTACTGTGCAGGGTAAACTGTAGCAAATGTTTCACTTTCTCACACAAACTGCCTCGTACAGTTCAGTAACAGCCTCGAACTGCATGTTTTGGTTCCCTTTGGAGGGCATACAGATATTGTAAGTTTTTTTTGAGCTTCTTCTAGTCATAAGAACAAGTTGAACTACAAAGAATTTTGAAAAAATAAATGAGAATGCTTACGATGAAAACTTCAGGATCGAAGAAAAACATGGCCATGAGCTTTCTTAGGCCAAGGATCCGTGCATATGTAAACAGTAATACTACTTGCTAATAGGAACGTATATAAATACTGGTACAATAAACAAGAACTAGATACAGAAGTAAATGTTTTATATATATATATATATATATATAAAATTGATCGTTTAAGATTTGTACCTTAGGACGTGAAATAATTTTTTTTTTTATTATTATTATTAATTTGACTATAAAATAAACGATTTTCAGTCTTCTTGAGCAGCTACATAAAATGTTACAATCTCAATTTGTAGAACAAAATAAGAGCTGTAAAATGGTTTATTTATAATTTTTCAACCCCAATAGTTTCCAAGCTAATGTAGTAAAACCTGCAAGAGAAAACACAAATTTCAATTAAAGCTGTTCGCCTGAACCTTGGTGCTCTATGAGCACATTTGGTCTAATTGCTCCACATAATTAATTGTGTTTAATTAAAACAGTTAAAATCTTCCGGTTGTTTTACCTGGTCCATGGTTTTAATATGAGGACGATGAAGTTGGTGAAAGCTATGGTACAAAGGCAAAACAGCTCGGAAGATTTTAACTGTTTCAATTATAACAACGGCCGTGAAAACCTAAGATCTGTCATGAATGTACTTGTTTTAAATGCAGTCCTTGCTAAACATTTAGAAAGCAAAGTTGTATGCACTTTAGGAAGACAGTTCATCGAAACTGATGGGCTAATTTGTTCACTGTGTCGTCCGCGATGTAAATATTGCGGTCGATGAAAAGCATCAAAAAGCCACAATAAACCAGCACACCTAGTACGGCAAACATGCTAAGAACTTCACAAGTTGCAATCTAAGCAAACTACCACATGATACGTGCCTTCACTTCAGCATCTGAAAAGCAGTATGCATTGAGTCAGTTCTCTGCAGCTCTTACCATGGCAGTGGTTCAGTCACAGACTCTAGTCCACAAGTTCAACAATCTCGAGAAGTATACGGGATGAGAACACTCTTGAGAGAGAGAGAAAAATTATGTGAATGTTTAAGATGTGGTAGGGATATATGTCAGATGAAAGTACTGATTCGCTGCAAAGATGTGCTGGTGTTTCTATTGTCTGCTGAAAGGGTGAAACCCCATACTCTTCACGTGCAGTTAGTCAGTGACTGGAGGACATACAATACGAAAATGTCAGACTTGTGGGGACTGATTAGGCACGCTTTCAGCTGAAAATCAAGTATCTCCCAACCATGTGACATGTCTGCACTGGGTTTAGAAAGAGTCAGGGAGGAATACAACATGAAAAATGACTTCATTGCTGCTCTGAATAAAACTCTTATCAAAACCTTCATATGTGATGGACGCAACAGCCTTCAAACCTGCCAAACGATAGTTCAGCGACAAAGACCTAGAGTTGGCATGGCTACAGGTATTTGCCTGGCGTGATTCAGAGGAACAGTGGAAGAAGTTGACAACCTGACATTTTTGCACTAGCCAAACGTGAATTCATTTTGAGGAACAATCCAGATGTGGAAGTCTTCGCAACTTCCACTGAACTTGCTTTCCGAGTATTTACAAAATACACTCCATTGGTTTCAGTAGATACTGAGCAGAGCTTATCCGTATGTGGGTCTCTTGAGCTCAAAGCCATGGCAACTTAACATTCGAAAACATAGAAATGTTGTGGGCAATCCAATGTAACAAATTGGTTGAATCCCAGTGAACGTCGCGTTTTCTTCCAAAATATTGATTACTTTATGGTATTTATTATAGGGTTGAATAAAGTATGCTAGTGTAACTGGTTTAGGCCTGAATAAAGGCATTTTATCAGCCCTTTTTTAAAACTTTTTTGTGTAATATTTCAGAGACTTTCATTTTGCACTTTAAAATCCGTTTTCTATTATGATCAATACCAAAATATGCTGTTAACACCTTAACTTACTTTGGCCTGCCATCTGTTAATTTTCTCTATTGCTCTACGAAAACAAGTAAAATAAAATAAAATGAAGCATTTAAATTGTTGTAAATTACGCATTTACTTAGTTATAGCTTTTGAAAATAGTAATTTGAAATGTTTATGTTTATTATTTCTTTCTACTGTGATAGCAAAAGCTTGGTTTTTTTTTTCTTTTTTACAAAAATGTATTTTTCACCTTAAATTTATTGTAAAATAGCTTATCGTTCAGTAACTATACATTGAGAGTGGCTTCATTTATGTATAAAAACTTCCAGCATCTTGCTTGATACGAAAAATAAAATAAAAAAAAAATTAATAAAACTTATTTGCATTACACACTTGGGAGAATAGGGATATAGGGTTGGTTTGTGAAATTCTAGACTTCAACTGGTTCACCTGTTTGATCTTCACTGTCAGTATAGATTCACATGATATCCTTGAACGTGACCACATGCAAGGTGTTTAAAATAGTGACGGAATAAGAGTGGAATGTAAGGTCGCAAATCTTGCACGCTCTTCTTATGTGTTTCCGTCTCAAACATCGATCTTAATAAAGTGTAATTTGCTTAATATTTGTCAAATTTATGATCGGAAGCCAGGAATTTTTCCCCCTAAATTTACATACTCAAATCATACTTTTACTTCCCATTTATTTATATACAATTATTGTTGTCTTTGATATAATGTTTAAGATGCTTCCGCGAACTGGTTAAATCAACAAGCGGCTACTTTATACAAGGAAATGTTTCAACTAGTTTCGACCTACTGCTATTGTGTCCAACGCTGTGTGAAGTAGGTTAAGGTATGAAACAAAACTTGCATATTCAGTTTCCTTATGGTTATAATCTATAGCATTAGACACGTTTATAGCTATAACTAAACGTTCTTTATTTGATGGACCATTCCGTACATTTTATGATCATTGTGTTCAGTGGCGGTTCGCGCTAAAGGGCACAAGGGCACGTGCCCTCCCTTTAATTTTGAACCATGAATATCTTTAAATAATTTCTGCATAAATTGTCAACTCAAAAACTGTTATAGAAATTTATAGATGCAAACCCTGAATGTTTAGTAATATTGTAGTGTACAAGAGAGGTACGTGGTTTAAACGGCTTCTACGAATGCAGACAACTTGGTATTTGTATGTGTGAAGAGAACGGGCACATTCTCCTTGTGCCCGGGTTTAGCAGGGCAAAATGCTTTGGTTTGAAAGGAGTTGTTATGAAGCTGGTAGGCGAGGGGATGAGAGGAATGTCGCAGTGAATATGCACGAAGGACATGCAAAATTTGTGAACTTTCCTCGCACATGCGCGCTGAGCCTGTCCTCCCTATCATAGCATGTCATGAGGTTAACGTTATTACTTCAGATCAGCAGTTTGCTCTTTCGCGCTAATGACTTATGGGAAATCTAAACTATAAGAAACTCTTCCACTATAAAGGCTACTTAACTAACGCACCCTTAAATAAAATTACATTTTACAAAGAACCAGCACTCTCATAAATAAGAAATACTTGAATGCCTAATGAGGGGAGGCTTATGAAGTTAAATAGACAATTTTGACACTGAGAACTGAGTAGCCAGTGGGGCCTATTTATCTATTTATTCCTTTAACGTCACACTTTATTATTGTTTTAATATGTTGTTAAAAAAAACAATGACATTGTGGACATGCGCTGCAACATTTATTGATGACATTAATTCTTGTTTCTGAATAAAGAGTATGTAGCGAAACTGTTAACAAAGATCTGAAATGTGTGAGCAACTTAAGGAAAGTGATAGTGAATTATTTTAGTAAACATGTAGTGAATGGCTTGCGTCAAATAAAGATTGAATAAAATAACTTTTGACTGTGTTTTCGAGAAAAGTAAAACTTGTGTTTCTTCCTGACAGTGTTTTCCTAGTTCTGTTAAAGATTTTTCATAATAATAATAATAATAATAATAATAATAATAACAATGTATTTTACTGCTTTTGTTAATTTCATTATGGCAAATGGTATCCACATGTATTGGGTGCTAAATGCACACGTCCTTTTTCAAAATGATCCCCATTTGCCGTGATACAGGACCTAAGTCTATCATCAATAGCAGCACGTACCGTCTCCTTGGGGAATTCCGTCACTGCTAATTCTAGGGATCGCGTGAGAGATTCAGTATTGGGATGCCTTTTTCTGTCAGGCAATATCCTCAAGTACTGACCACAATTTGTAATCCAAGGGGTTGAGGTCAGGGCCTGCTAGAGTGCCAGTTTTGCAGCAGTAAAATCCGGAACATTTTTCTTAAGTTTAGCGGTTCTTGCCTTATGGACTGGGGCAGAATCTTGCTGGAAGATCTTGAACAAAGTGGTTTTCAGGTCTTTCACCACAGGCTCAAGGAGGGTTGTTTTATATGTTCTGGCCGTTGTGTTTAACCGTTTTTGGCAGAAAAGTAGCTTCGTAGCCTCTTCCCACCAAACCATCACAAAGGCGGGATGGTGGACCCTCTCACAAACTTCTTCACAAATCCTGGCATACAATCTTGTCATTTTGGCGGTTGTAGTTGTTTAATTGTGAATTTTTTTATATCTGTTAAAAGGATTTTTTGTAACGGTTGTTAGCGTAACGTAGAAGTGGCTGTTTGCATTTCAGCTCTTTCTGTGTTGGAGTTATGAGTTATGAAATGCGCAGTACCCCAGCGATAAGCCTTCAGCCCAAGGTCTTTTCTGAGCAATCGATCTCCCGGAAATGTTCATCTCATAAGCTATCACTTTTTCCGTCCGCACTGAATTTCTCCTAATACGAGCCGCCGCTGCTTTCACAGCTTTCCTGGTCCTCACAGAGCGAGAATGCATCAGCAATTTTAGCAGTTCCATTAAAGAGCTCAGTGGTGAGGTACACAAATGTCATACTGATGTTCAGCTTCTTTAGAGTCTGAAAAATCTCAGGTGACGATTTTCCTACCCTGTCACAGCAACTCTGTTTTCATAATCCATGACTAGCGTGTTTAGCTGCAGTTGAAGATAACAATGTGCCTGGTCGCCCAAACATCTGCTACAGTACCTATCAAAAGTTTTTAACAGAGCTTATGGCTAGACTGTGCATTTGCAGACCAGTGTGATAAACTCATGTTTGTGCGTTCATTGCAAAGTCATTTTATAAGTTCTTACTCGCCAACTAAATTGTGCACGAGCCGCTACTGAGTGCGTTACAAATTTTCACAAGATACTTCGCAACTTATCCCATCCTTGGCTTATCCGTATCTACTGTCGCGTATGTCAAATAACATGTGATAAAACCCACATATGACCGTGGCTTCAAGATACACGGACGCTGATAACATCAAGTAATTGCATCACAAAAGTTTCTAGAAAACATGGGGTTGTGTCACGATGTACAACAGCCGGAAGCCGTGTCCTTGCAGGGGAGCTAATGGCTATGCCTTTGCATTATGTTGCATTGAAGCTCATGCACCGTGAAGGACTCCTTTGTCACACCAGCATCCGGAATTGGGCACGCGAGTCGCATGTGATTCAGCACATTGGCCATCTTGCCGCCCAAAATGGGATGTGTGAATTAACTAATAGGGCGGTTCGGCGGTGCTGACAGTTGTCATGGTTACAGAGGGTTATTTATTTACAACATAACAGGTTCTTCCCTTTTAACCTCACGACCAATATCGCAATATACATAAATCACCGCGAAAAATTAACTTCACTTGCAGTGGGCGGAGAGAAACTTGCGCACATGTTTTTTGTTTTCTTAAAATTGGAAATCAGTTCTGGTTTTGCACTTCTGAAGTTGCAGTGTATATCAGTGGTATTTATTTTTACATACATTTGAATATCTAATATTGAAATATATTGAGAGGTGTAGTGTGGAAAATCTTCAGTCACATGGATAACTTTTCATCCGTAATGTAATACCTATGATCTAGATTTAACGACAAAATATAACTAGACAAATAAATCTTGATGTGCAGTGTATTTTTATGCTCGAGGAATACATCAAAAGTCTTGGTAACTTATGAATTATTTTATTCTAGCGAACAAGAAACAAAACGAAAAATCTAAGATAAGCAATTGAAAATGTATGAAATCTATTTTCGAATGAAACCACCAGAGGGTGTATGTGAGAGAGTTGCTTGTCTCAGCACATTGGGAAGTTCAGTTGGTGAGCGACTGTGGTCAGGAATGGAGGTCACGTAAAGTGAATAACGTGCATATGTGAAAATAGCATTTCTCCGTGGTAGGAATGCACAGTAATCTACACAGAAGTACGTGAAGCGCTGGATGTGCGTGCTCTGCCCTGCCGAATAAGTTACAGGTGTTTTTGGCCTTTGGAAATTTATATTTTAGTGAAAGTCATCTGTTCATGTATGGGTTGACAAAAATGCACTTGTTTTGTTGAAAGAAGCTCCACTATGCCGCATGTGGCTCATATATGGGGCATCGCTTTATTTTTCTCGTATCGAGTAAGGGCTGGCCTGAACCATTTGGATATATGCAGTCATTATACTTGGTGTTTATGAACTACTACGGAATAATTTCAGAGAGTGTAGAGACATTTAAGCAATTTGAGATAAGCAATGATAACTAAACATTACACAGTTATATGGTGTTAAAACATTTTAGCTGATAACTTCTCAACCAAGCCGGATGAGAAGTTTGTTTAGAATGTCTTTAAAACTGTCTTGCCAGCATAGAAATATCGAGTTTCCGCAGCTCGTTATCAGCGTTTTCAAGATTTAAAGACACAAAAATACCTCAAATCTCTTATTCATGTGACAGTGCGACACTGAACATCTATTAACAGCCTTCTTGTATTATGTAGCCTATCTAGAGGAAGAACTGCTCGTGTGCCATAATGCATAACGCAAAATCTGATGTTACAAAGCCGGGGGTTCAATTCTTGTCATGTAAGTGCTGCGATACGCATATCAAAACTTTAGAAAGAAATTGAGGTAATTTTTTAATATACTACACCCAACTCATTAACATTGCCCATAATTTTATCTATGGTAAGTCAAGGTTATAATCATATGAATCGATTTGTTAAGATTTAAGTGTGTAAATTAAAGCATCAACTTAAAACGTAGGCTGAAAGGTGCATTATTAGGCGCTAGCTAGAAAACGGGGGGGGGGGGGGGGATGAACGAGACTCGGAACTCGAAAACAAGTGACCATCTATTACGCGAAAACTAATTCATAACCATGGCGCCAGAGTGATACGTTCTGAAGCCTGTGTGTTATGCTTACGAGGGACATCATTAGCCACCGCCACTGTTGGCCGAGGTCGTTAAGGCGCGGACCCGTGAGCGAGAGGTCTGGGGGTTCGATTTGCACCAGGATCATCCTCCCTGAGAGTTTTTTTTTTGTTTGTTTTTCAGGTTTTTCTCGGCCCTCATAAATAGCAAATACCGGGGAGGACCCCCAAATTCAGGCCTTGAACGCTTCCTTCCTTTAAATCCTTTCCCAGTTTACAATTCCATCTCAAATACGAGGGTAGATCCATAAGTTTCCGGCCTGACATTTTTCTAGGTATGGTAAAGGCAAAAACTATATTTCACTTTTCAATATAGTTATTATTTATTGCAATACACTTCTCACATCTGTGAATTAACATTTCACCCCCCCCCCAAATAGTCAAAAGTCTGCAAAATGAGCATAAACAACATCCATTACTTCTTCGTCACACTTAATTTTCCTCCCTCAAAGATCCTTCATGAGTTTTGAGAAGAGGAAATAGTCACTGGGAGCTAGATCTAGGCAGTAGGATGGATGGTCGATCTCCTCGAAGCCACATTTCTTCACAGCTTTCTTTGCTTTCTTGTGCTGCAAGATGGCACAGCACAAAATGTCTGACCCATGTCTCCAATGTACTGAAAACGAAGCGTCTTAAGACGATGCATATACCCTCACTGCACTGGAAACACTCAATTTCTGCAGGAAACAAGTCAAATACTTGTCCCATCCTCCCTACAGTCCACATCTGCCCCTATACACATTTTCTCTTCCCCCCAAATAAATGTTCATGGTTAACGATTTGAACCATCTAAAGTCGCAGTGTCTGCATAAGAAGAATGTGTTGAAAGGACGAGATGCTATAGAATATGTGAAAAGATAGGTTTTTAAAAATAATTTCTTTCATTCTCCAACATTTTAAAGTGACTCTCGCATCAGGAAATATGCTAGCCACCTGGAATACAGGGATAGAGCATTACATGTTCATGGCACTTCGAAGCTGTGTATAAAACGTATAAACCAACAAGAAGTTTAACAAAGAGAGCGGTCTCTTTTTTGAAGCGTTTGTTGGAGGGAAACGGCACACCAGTAAACATAACTAGAGCATAAGACGCCGCGTGTGTACGTGTGGGTTTTAACATGCGTGAAAATGACGTAATCTGCTCTGAATGAGAATGGTTTACCTTCACACACAGGAGAAATAGGTCTAGGCCTGTTTACCGACCTTCCCGTATCACAGATGTGCAGAAGTAGACAGTACTCAGACGCTTAGTAGTAACTATATTTAGAGTAATAAACTATCTTGCATGTAATGTTTTTTAAAAGTAACGCACATTAAATTAAATGTTAAGAAAAAGGTTATTTTTGATGCTATGGTTCATATTTTTAAACTTTTTTTTTGTAATGTTTCTAAATGTATGCCAATGAAAAATCCAACTTTTTTTTTCTTTTTATATATTTCAAATTCAAACTAAGATATAACAATTTTATTGTCTTACACACAAATACAATTAATATGATGGCGAATAAAGTAATTTCAGTGAGTTTAAACATTAGGTATGCTTAACTAGATGTTAAAAAATGTGCAGTTATTATTGGTGGTTGTTGATTTGTTTTATTTAAGGACGCTCTTTAACATTTCAGGTCATCAGCGTCCCATTCTATTCAGGGCATGAAACGGCCGACAAATTTTGCTCAGAGGTCTCTTCTTTCAGGCTTGAGGTTCTTTATCGTGCCGTAAATGTACGACACGGGACCCACGGCTTTACTTCCATTCCAAAAGAAGCCATACTTGGAATTTTTACGCCCGAAAAAAATTCATCGTTTGAACCCACGATCATGGGTTTAGGAAGCAAGTATGGTTACCACTACACCTCCAGGACCAACATTATTGGTGGTGTGTGTATACGTTTCTGTTAGTATATTCTGACATTGTCAGCTGCTCAGTTTTTTCCAATATCATTAAACGAAGAACATTCGAAAATTTCGGCAAATACTATTAAAATAGCCACACATGCACCGAAGATGAAGCGCGCTCCGGACGACCAGAGGTCATCACTAAGAATAACATTGAATATTTCCAAGAAGCTCACCAAGTACAAAATAACAAGAAACTCCAGGCAACTCAACGGATCCTGTATGAAAAGTTATGAGAGCGATGGGGTGCCGCGATTGTTTTATAGTGGACCACCGTGAAACTTTTTGCATCAAATTGTTATTTTGTAACTTACATAGTTGCACAGGTATATAGGTCGAATTCCGTTAAGACATTCCTCGCTGACAGGTTTTTTCCCACTTTTTCCACGGTTCTCATCAGTGGGAAATGTTGGTAAGATACCCTGTTTATATCTGAAATGCTTGCTTTAATACATTTCCTTTCCCAGTTTATCATTTCTTCTCGTGTTAGCATTCTCTACCACCTGTTAGGCCACATTATAAAACGGGTGTTAAACAATAAAGAATTAAAATGTTTGTCGCGCTGAAACTAAGCGAATTCCTCAGCAAGTTCAATTTATGAAGGTTATTTATTACAGAGCGCTAGAGCAGAGAATGTAGTAAGAAACAAGTAACTCTAACTGAAGATGTGTTTGTGCAGCTGGGAGCTGGAGAGATGGCTAGTCAGAGGAATGTGTTGATAACGTCCAGCTGTTCACTGTTGTTACTGCAAAGAGATGAACCCAAAGTATTTGAGTAAATAATGATACACATGCAGTGCATAATGTTTAACTTGACAGATAAAACTCCTCTCCTCGCATACATCGCTAGCCATCTCTTTAGCTCCCAACGGTTCATCACTATTTTATTTACGTGTTATATTACCTTAACGTTTCCAATTGCACTTAGCTGTATATAACAACTAAAACGGAATGTAATTATCATTTAAGCTATTAGTTAATTTATGTGTACAATTGCTTGTATTTCTGCACCTGCATTTATTTACTCATCCAATTTGATAGAGTATGCATTACCGCTTAAAATTTGAACATCACTTCCTATCGCTCCAGAATCCCCTGTAATTCGGCTTTTTCCGCCGACGTTCGGTACTGAAGCCTCAGGACTGTTGCTCTCTGTAATGGTAAGTTCGATTATTCCATTTGGAATAGTGCTCAGACTATTTTCCCCATAGTGTTTCTCATGACACCAAGTTTATCGCTTGGCGGGAATACCTAATTGTTAATACTAACAATAACAACCACCCGTATGCCACATCTCCCCCCGGGCCACCTTAATCGACATTACCGGCGATTCCAAATTTCGATTTTCAGGTATACCCCGCACCCTTAATGGTCCTATTTCCGTGATTTACAGTAACACTTTCTCTTATTTTATTTAAATGATATATACCGAGTTACGTTGAGAAAAAACAAATATCGTGGCCGCTAGAGCGAGTTTTATATTTTCGCTTTAGGTTAACCCCCACCCCAAAAGGTACAACTTTGCTGGTTAACTAACTCGTTGAATCGTTTCTTAATTGATCGTTATATACCAAGTATCGTTGAGAAAAAACAAAAACTGCAGCCGCTAGAGCATTAACAACACACCACTTGCCATAGAAGAACTCAAGCAATTCGAAATAAAGTGATTACTAATCTGTGACTTTTTCTAAGTGTTTTACACCTTTCTGCTTTTCTAGTTATTTTATTCTGCTTTATTGTTATTTTAGTTCTGTTGTTAATATTGTTACATTATTTTTCATTTATATTTTATATAACATCCTTTTTGGTGCCTAGTAGGTAGGATCGATGGTAATTTGAAGCTATATTTAAAATTTTTTTCATGGGTACAATCAAAATACCTTTGGAATTCGATAAAAATCTTTCACGCGTAAGTCAAAGTGACATTCAGGCACGGTGCACGATTGGTGGAAGGCAATGAGCATTTTGTCGGTTGCAAGACTATGGGCACTATGTTTGGTATTCACTGGAAATAATCTTATTAAATTACTTGAGAAAGAAACAAACAATAACATTAACCATTATATTACATTGTTAAAGTGAATTGAAAGAATAACTGCGACCTAGACAAAACACATTGACAGTCCCAAGGACAAAAATGCACGAGCTCTCACCGAAGAAATTTTGTTACAAAAAGCCGCTATCTACCGCAGAAACATTTGCGCAATAATGTAGCATTGTAGTAGCTATACCTGCTGCGGTTTATACGAAACACATCGTGCGATTATTAAACATTTGAAGGGCACGAATGCAACAGAAATTCATACAGATATGTCAAACACTCTAGGGGGCTGCTCCATTATTTTCAACAACCTTTCTAAGTAGGCCATAGAGTTTAAAAGAAGCTGTGAAAGCTTGGAAGATGACCCACGCAGCGGACGACCAAAATCCGTCACATCAGAAATTACCGATTAGGTACACGACGTGGTTCTGGAGCATCGATGATTGCTAAGCGCATTTCACATTTTTGAGGGACGAATTATGCTTGAAAAAAATTATCGACAAGATGGGTGCCGTGACTCGTGCTCTAGGATCAAATGCAAACCTCTTAGCAAAGTCTGGCACGTTTTCATAGAAATCCCGCCGACTTTTGCGTCTATTTGTGACCATGATGAAACATGGGTACACTACTAACATCTAAAGCAGTCTAAACAATGGAATCATCACGATTCTTCACCAACAAAGACAAAGTGTGTGAAATTTTCCGAGTATATCATGGCGTCAGTTTGCTCAGATGTCAAGGGTGTACTGCTAATTTATTATAATTCCCACTGGGACATCTATCACTGTAGCATATTATGCTAACTTTTTGAAACTATTATACGCGAGAAAAGGATGGGTTAATGAAAAAAGAAAACCATTTGGCATTAAGACAATGCTCGCCCTCACACAGTGTTGCAATGGCGAAAATCAATGAAATAGGGTACGATTTGCTGCCACATGCAACTTATTCCCCTAAAACCTTGTTCATAAAATGAAGAGCTTAAAGGATCAGTTGAGGCTTAATGTGCAGGCCTGGAGGAATCTGATTTTTCTGATAGGATAAAAGCTTTGGAGCATTGCTGAACAAAGTGCATAAGTGTCGAGGGAGGCTATGTTAAGAATAAAGAGTACTTTTCGTGTCATTTTGTGCTTCATTTCGAGAACTATTCAAATAACGCTCATGCATTATGAAATATGTAATTCGAATATCCTTAATAAGCATTACATATTAAACCAAAGTTGATAATTTAATATCTCTGAATGTTAAAAAACGCAATATCTAGAAGAGCTACTTTAATATTTTTTCTTAACTGTTAAAGGTATATTTAAGGCTACCCCAAAACATTCTTTTGTTGTACGATTTATTTTATTTGTTTATTTACGGACGCTCTTTAACATCTCAGGTCATCAGCGTCTCATTGTATTCAGGGCGTAAAACGGCCGACAAATTTTGCTCAGAGGCCTCTTCTTTCAGGCTTGAGGTTCTTTATCGTGCCGTAAATGTACGAAATGGGACCCACGGCTTTACTTCGCTTCCGAAGGAAGTCGTATTTACGATTTTTACGCCCGAAAAAATCCATCGATCCTGCCCGAATTCCAACCCGCAATCTTGGGGTTTAGAAGGCAAGTATGGTAACCACTACACCACCAGGACCGACTTTTGTTGTACGAAAGACAGCATTCCATGAAAGAAAACATAAAATAAAAAATATATTTTAGACATTTTAAATTGTTTAGCAGAGCGAAATTTTCCGACAATAAAAATCGAGAGATGGGTGTTGTAGACACTTTAAAATAGGAAGTTTTGCCCATAGTTTCGTAGCATGGGTATATTCGGTGAATGAAATGAATTGGCGAACATAGTACTGCGTGTTTAAAGAAAGTTTGTGCCTTCAGCGCAGGCACGCAAAAAGAGACATGAAAAACCTGAATCGTTGGGTGTTGATACAACTAACAGCCGTCCACCATGGCCCGAGGTATAGAAATCGCGTTCCTAACGCGTTTCTTATTTCTTATAAGATTTTTTTTTTATTCAGGGAAAGGGCACGACGTTTGCGCAGATGAACTTTCCCGCGACTTCTCTTTGGCATCTTCCCTCTTACGTAACCTCGACTCTATGCAGAAGCCACCTGTTGCGTATGCTGGCATTGCCACATCCGGGGCGCAGATGACTCTCGGAAACAGTTGAAGGTTATTTGGAAGAAACATTTGAGCTTCTTTCTGTTGCTAAGGAATAAACTGCAAACAGCTTACAAAAACATGCGGGCTGCCTCTTGATTGATTTGATTTATTTACGAACGCCCTTTAACATCTCAGGTTATCAGCGTCCCATTCAATTCAGGTCGTGAAACGGCCGATAAATTTTGCTCAGAAGCCTCTCTTTCAGTCTACTGCCTTTGTGCTCTAGTGGTGGCATTCACGACACTGTTAATCCGGAGGGAGATTCTAGGATCGAGTCCCGGTCAGGTCTAGCTATCGGGGAAGTTTTTTTTCTTCTTTTTCCTGGTTGTTTCCTTACCCTGAGAAGGTGAATGCCAGATAGCTTTAAGGCGCCAAGGACTCCGGGCTAATTTGCGCCACTATTTTCGTTTCATTCATGATTACCAACTTACACCTGCAGTTCGCATCCACAATCTATAGACTTTGAGAATGAGATGAAATAAAAGAAGGTAGAAGAGTGTATGAAAAATTTCCACCCACAAAGCAAAGATTACACTTAAAATATATATTAGTACATTTTGTAATATAACACGACTCTTATTGTTCATATTTGCAAAATTTAAATTACAAGCAAACAATGCATGTACGGTTTGTAAAGTGTGACAGGTCCTCACACCCATGCGTGCCTGAAAGTGAATAATTCAAATAGTTGTAATTATTAAATAATTACAACCTGTAGTAACAAGCAGGAACCTTTCATGTATTAGAAAAAAATGTATTTATGCTACTTGGACGCATATCTTTTTGACGCGAGGGAAAGCTGCCTTTTGTAATCTCTTGTATTCTCACATACTGATAATGGTTCGAGCAGTAAATCTTTCTATTGTGACAAAGCACGTGTGCGCATGAGTCGAACAAATATATGTTTTGTTTTCTTAGTTGCTGGGGATACTTGGAAATTCGTTAAAGATGCCAAAGGAGCAGGTGTTGGCTATAACGTCACTGCATCGAATTATCATCAGCTCTCCAATGAGAAATCAAAGAATGGATGGATTTAAACTGGGCGCGCAAGTGAACACAAGAACTCGCCAATAATATTTTGAAGGCTCAATAATCTGTGGTCGCTATTCTGTGAACCCCGTGAGCTCTCACAAACACGTGGGAGCACTTTGAAATTAGTATACAAGGGGAAACAACTTTGTAAAAGCAGGAGTTCCCAAAATGCATTTCCAGAAGGCAGTCCCCGATATATTAGAGTAATTTTCCAGCAGTTCCAGATATAGTCCAAATCTTGAGTTTACGCATTTTCTACATTTGAAGTCAGCAGTGTAGGGTAGTGAAAGACGAGAGGCATACAAAGTAGTCAGATGCAATTTTAGGCAGCGTATGTAGCTGGTAGTGTCAGTGTCAAAGAGGTAACGAACCAGGTGACTGTCAACAAATTATCCTGTGAATAAACACTTCTAGGCGTTTAATGAAGCACTTTCGTATGATTTAACTTCCCTTTCATCTCCCGTGACCAGTAGGGCACAAAAGGCGATTTCGTGCCCCTGAAAGACCCGGGGTACTAAGCGGGACCCTTGGGTAGACATCCAACAACAACATCTATAGCCATCGACACATCATTCATTAAAAACCTCTTTAAAAGTGATCGAAACACCGGAACATGTTTCATTCGAATGCCCTAAACACCAGTCAGTTATAGCGGAGGAAAGATGGCTACAGGAGCATCATGAGAGATCAAGATGATTTTAAAGTATTGAATGATTTAACAAATAAAATATCCTGTAAAATGGAAGAACATTATATAAAGAGTAAAAATGAAATAAGAGGGAAAATCCAACTATCAGAAAATGTATACTGCTCTAGAAGATCGCAGAGAATTAGAGAAAGGCAAAAAAGTATTTACAAGAAGTCAGTATAAAAAAATAAAATAAAATAAAAAAAGGGAAAACACCCGATCTGAATCAGAAGTAGGGAGCAGAATTAACAGAAGAAGAGAATACTGGGGTAATCTTCGGGCGAAAAGGAAGCTACTTTAAGAAGAAATGCATCGAGAACAAGAGAAGGAAGAAAATATATAGAATATGTGGATAAAGTAGCAGAGGAAGAAAGAAAAAGAAGAAGAAAAAGAAGAAAAAGAAGCCTAGAAGTAAACGTACCAATGACCGATTCAAATTTTTTTATGAAGAATATACAGATGAAAGCTGAAATGTAGATGAAGGAAAAAGGAGTCAGCCATCTTGCTGCATGAGGTCGGCAGCAACCTCTTTGATGTCCAGGTCCTGTTGCCTGCAATTCCAGTGGGAAGCAGCCTGGGTACCGAGCTTCAGCAGAAATGTACATTTTAGTTTGCAAATTATATTGAAATCGTACATTAATTAGTTATAATGGTAAAGATATCTAAAAAGTTTATTGATTGAAATATAGGTGTAGCGTAAAAATGTATTGTTACTAGGTAACAATAGGTTTAATTATACGTTATAGTTAAAATAGTTTTAGTGCTGGTTTCCAGTCCAGGTTTAGTTATAGTATTAGTACCGTAGTTTTAAATGTATATGAATTAAATTGTATTGATAAATTTGGAAGAGGATTGTAGTATTAAGTGCTAGTCTAGAATCAAGTTATCAGGATATAAGCATTGCAGAATAAAATAAAACAATAATAAATCTATAGACTGCGAGAAGATCAATGCAGTGAAAGCGACAGTAAATGAAACATTAAAAATATACATATATTATTGTAAAATCCTTCGCATATATATTTTTTTTTAAATGAATATACAAAATTTTTGGACAATAGCCTCTTTCGTATAAGTTTTGAACTACAGACCCATTTCCGTCAGTGCAGTGCCTTCATAATCTCTCGGAACACTTTCGGCATAGGATCAGCGGAAAATCCCGTGCCTCTTGGTCCTGCCGCAACGCCGAGCAAATACAAGGTCTAGCATTTGTTTCCAAATAACGGCAAGGGTTATGTTTCCTTAGCAAGATAAGATACCATACGTAACTGGGAGCCGGTTGGTGGTTAATTTTTATTTTTGTGTTTTCTCTTGTGGAGGCTGGTTCCTCGCCAGTGGAGCTTGCATAAATTTCGTTAATGGATACTGCAAGCTATCACATTTCACTAAACCTAAGATAGTCACGAGATGGTGGGGATAAAAGCGGATACATTAAAGCGGTCTACAAAGCTCTTGTAATGCAATACTATCTCCTTCACGCAATTCCGTCGTAATGTTGATGGATTAATGCTCCTTTTTGGGGGGTCTTTGGCACGAGCCTGTGGCATCTCGCGCGGAGCTTCCTACGTGAATGTGAAGCAGTAATTTTTCTAGATATGACACCTGCAGTGTTAATGTACTTTTATGTCATGCTGACTTGTGTTTTCTTTCTTTGCAGGTAAGTGCCAGGAAGCAGTGAACATTAAGAGATCAAAGGAACGGTAAGCATTTCAAAGGAAGAATTACGCCTCTCGTGATTGGTCAAACTAATTTGAATTGTAACGTCAGTGACAAGCCTCGCATACCACGAGAAGTATGCCCGTAGAGTTTGGCGGAAGTGATGATTAATGTATTAGACAGTGTATTGTTTATATCATGCCATCATTTTTCATGGGCTCGCTGTCGTAGACATAGTGAAAGCGGCATACACAACCAGCAATACATGTGTAATAACACGCATGCCCAGGCTAGTTCACTATATTGAGAATTGCACTCAAGGGTCTTTCAGCCAATGTACGGTCTTATTGATACTTATTTACCAATCAGAATGGAACTTACGCCATATATTTAAAGCATGTTGTTCAAAAACGAATAACTTCCCCCCTACCTTTTATTTTTATTTTATTGGGTCATTTCATGGAAAACCAATACATCTCACAATTTTCATTTCTCAGATTTTCTTGAAAATGAAAATTTGTACACGTATTCATCTGCTTGTGAAATATGCTATACTGCAATATTATTTTAATATCTTAATAAGAATGAAACGTATAGAATCTTACAGTAACCAAAAATTATTTCAGAGTTTCAAGGAGAAATTTTTGTTTTTAATTGATTTGAGATAGAAAATTAATTATAGCTTATTTTAAGATACACAAAATGTGCATTCAGTTATAAATTTAATGCTCAAAATTCATTTTGTAACTTTTTATAATCCACAATAATTTTTTTTCCTATGATCTTGAATTTTACTTAAATTATACAGAAATGTTGCAAATAAATATAACTTTTTAGGTAATGAAATAATTTTGGACTGTCAATAAATATCAGAGATATTTCACTGTAAACTTTTTTCATACCACACCACGTAAAGATCGCGATTCAAAGCTTGAAGAGGAAGGCTGCTATTTAAAAAGCCACAAATTGCAGAAACAAACGTTTAAAATGCTCTAAAATAAATTATTGCAACAGTTTGTTGAATTTTAAAGTAAGTGCGTAATTTTCGCCGTTAAGTCCTATTGTTGGTTCCTGGCAACAAACGTAGAGGGACATAAGGATTCTCTCTGGAATGGGAATGGTGCACTATAGTGACATCCACATAAGGAGCATTTTTTTATCTTCTAACTTTGCGTCGAGTTGTAAATACAGCGACTTTTTGAGCGTCAAAGATGGTATAGCAATCACTGGGCCATTTCGACGATTTTTAACATTAGTGGGAAAGCTGCACAGGTGCTGATTTTCTTCCGTTGGCGATACCATGATAATGTTTGACAAGAAACATTTTCCAAGTCAAAAACTATGATCGTGTGTTCGGAAATGCGTTAAAACTTATAATACCTTCGTAATCAACCTCTGTTATCCATCTCAGTGCATTATACTTTGAGTTAACAAAGGGGTGGGGAAAATACATTTTCTCCTCAGCTAGCAGCGTTTGCGTTTACTGCATCACGGTGCACGCTGCACTTTTGTTATCGCAGTTAAAAAGCTAATTGGCGTACAACAATTATCTTCCCTCGTTTCTACTACACGCAAACGTTTACTGTGACTCAGTAGGAGCGCACTATCTCTCTGGCCTTCATTCATTCAGGTCGAGGCGGAATGTGGAATAGGTCATGCACCCGCGCAGGTGTCTCACCGTGAAGCATAGCCGATGTATTTGCGCTGCTAACTGAGTTATGTACATGCTCAATAATAACTGAATGAACCAAACAATACAGCAGATGGTGGCAAAATGCATTTACCATTTTTGTTCCTTCTAAAAGTTGATATTCCTTGCAATGACAATCGGAAATGGATTAGGACGACGGCGGTCTGAAAAGTTCCTCGACAATAGGTGACCAAGCAATCGGCAAGATGTATATTTTTTTATGTTGGTACAACTGTCTTGAGCATTCGTTTTAATGTCAAGTCATTACTTCACGTAGTTTATTTAATAAGCTGTCTAAAGCAGATGTGTTATGGATGTTCCACTGAATGTCTTGAAATGATAAAATTCTTTATAAAAATGGTTTAACTCCAAAGAAAATTCATACCAAATTTATCAAGTTTTAGTCACACAACAACTCTGTGGGGTTGAGGGGGGAGGGAATGAAGAAGCAGACAACCTGGCCAAGAAGAGAGCACATAGCTCGTATATTGAACCGGAACCGATCTGGGGCATCAACAAGTCCATAGCTAAAACTGTAATATGGCAATGGACTAAGGAAGAATACAAGAAACGATGATCTGAACACCCGGACAAACTCTTGGCAACGTTTTTGTCAACGATCCTAACCCACCACTTATCCAAACTCTTTTCTACTTTGGCAGAAGAAAACTAAGTGGAGTTGTTGAATTAATTATTGAACATGGGCAATTCAGGAAACATCTCCAGAAACTGGAGCTCTTTCAAGGAGAAATCATCAGCTGTGAAACACAACTTACCCTTACAGCAAGGAAAATACTGCTGCAGCTGCAGTCCCGAGCGGCAGCGGAGAGAGCCGAGCTCCTTAGTCCCGAACGAGAGAGCGAAATAGTGGAGATGCACTTCTCTCTTTGCGTGGAATATGAATAAGGAAATACTACAAATAGCGACCAAAATTAAGGAAATGCTCAAAAAGAGGAAGCTTTTTCCACTTTTTCCATAGATTTCTACAGATAAAGCTAAATAATAAGACTTACAAGCGCAACGACATAATAGCCTAGACGGTTAGAACGTCATGCTATAGTTATGAAGGTAGGACGTTGGAATCCTTATGACCATTTTTTCCCTCCCTGCTGCCGGAGTTAAAGGAGATTTGCTACCACACACAATCCGCTATAAATTTATATTTATGATTTATTTATTTCTGCTGCATTCAAATGAGATTTGCACCGTTACAATATTTTACACAGTCCCCTGCCAATTTATATTTACGAAAAGGAGGCGAACTTAGGCCATCAGACCGTAGCTCGTCGCAGCAAACCACTGGGTCCATCGGTTTATAGAATTTTCCCGAGATCAGCGTTAAGGTTAATGTGTGTATATGAATTAATTGCGAATTCCAATAAGATAACGTATGGTAAAAAGTGAAAAACTCCGTTTTGTAATGAGGAACAACATATTGCAGCCAGAATGTTACGGAGGACAACTCATAGGCTGCATTACCTTTAGCAAAAAACTTCTAGGAAAGCCTGTCTCTATAGTACACCCCGAAATCTTAAATGTTATGGTGCCTTTGGTAAAAAAAGACAGCAATAATACGCCTTTCACTGTGAAATGTGCTATAGAATTTAAATTAAGCATTCAACTTCAAACACCATCAGCGAGATTACCATGGTGAGGGTTAAGCCAGAAAGAAAACAATTACTTGCAGTTATGTAGTCATAAGGCAACGTCCGAGTTTCCCCGCTGCCGTTCGGGATCGAGGAGTTCCGCTCTCTCCGCTGCAGCAGCAGAATTTTTCGTGCTCTAAGTCGAAACACAGGTTCTTTTTAAGTGTGCGATCCTGGAAAAGAAGAAATTCCAACTCTTCGATTCTCCACATTAAGTGTGGAAGATTCCTTTAATGGAGTATGGCCTCTGGACTTTATTACAGACACAGTTATGCAAAAAGTTTGTGGCTAAAGCACGGAAGACAATAAACTCTCCTAAAAACTCCTACTAGTATAACGTTTTATTCGGGGCCTTCTTCACTTTCACCGATTAAAAATGGACTGTAGAATTTAAATATGGTTGTATGAGCCCTGAAGATGACCCATGTGAACCACCCCAAAAAGTGCAGCAACAGCAGAATTCATTGATCAGACTCGTGATATTCGCATTAGACGACCGGCCAGTTAGAGTGCGTAAAATTGCTGAGGCTATTGGCATTACAAAGAAACGTGTACGTTCAGAACTGCATTTTAAAACTCTTTGTCCAAAATTGGTGCTGCACTTGCTAGCAGACAGAAAATACATAAAACATCTCAACAGTGTTTGAAGCTTTTAAACAGCAACAGAACTGATTTTGTGCATCAACTTGGATAACCAAAAAAATCAGTAGACTGTTCATCGTTATAGGAGACAAAGTCGGTACCATCTGCAGGTGATGTTTTGATATCACTTTTTTTTTTAAGGAATTTTACTATTTATTAGTTTCAAAAGTGTAAACCCATAACTGAAGAGTACCATGCCAACATTTTAAATCAGGTAGAATAATAAATGTCAACTTAGATTGCTAATTTTATTGATTCAATATCCACTACACTGTGGTTATTAGCACATTCGATTCTTCCACATAATTAAAGCTGTCATCTAATAATTTGTAAAAAAATTTTAACAACATTTTTATTCGTACCCTTAAACCATTTGTTTCTCAAGTTCTCTGGACAGATTCCTATTGTTTGTACATCTTTTTGTCCGAACTTAAATCCAGTGTCTTATTCCTAAAGACTTTTGTTGGAATAATTACTCCATTTCTTCAAAAATTATTCATGCCTAAAAAATCTAGTTTCTTTACATTCTAATAAAATTCTGAAAGTTCTCGGCCCTACTCTGAGACTGTTATTATTGGGGGCATTGTTTTAAGTGACCCCACTTTGGGCGCCAACTTTTTGAGGCTGCTTTGTTGTTAGAAGTGGCCCCTCGTAGATGAGCCATATTTATGGACGTTTTATGGCCACGGATAGTTCTGATCGTTTGTCGCCTCGGCTGGTGTTGGTTATTTGTTGTTCCCGTCTCAAAAGAAACAACAAAATTTCAGAATAATTTTGTTGATCTTAAATCAACAGGTTTAGGAAAAGGTTTAGCGTTACTTCTACGAATGATTTGTCTTTCTTTAAGGCCTCGGTGCTTTGCTGCAGAGAGGCGAATCACCTTTTACAATTATTCTACGCTGTTTAGATGGTTGGACTGTTTGTCCCGATGAAACCGCACACTAAACATTGCTTCCTACTTCGTTATAAATTACGCGAACTTCTGCTGCCTGAAAGTGATTGCTGAATATCTGAGCAAGGAACATCGAATAGACTAGAATACAATGAAGCATAGCGTGCAGTCTTGCCCTTATATACGTAATTCGAAAAGGAATCGATGTGGACAGCAAGCCGCACGAAATTATGTCGCGTCTCTCCATCGAATTTTGAACTCTGCCTCTGCACTGGTGCTCTTAATCTGCTTGTTCTCATCTTGCTCATATTTTAAAAACCTGTCTTACGATACGCTACTTTAAACTTTTAACAGTCTTCAATTGTGATGAGGTCGGCTGCCTGCAACAGTATTTAAACTCTTCCCTCCCCCACACATATTTAAAGGGAACAGAAGATCCATTCTAACAGAAATATCGTTTAAAAGGAACAATAGGTAATCAATGACCTCGCTTTACCTTTTCGCGCAAAAGACCTCACAAGATGAATGTATTCTCAAAGCATGAAGTTCTCGTATTTTACAAAGATGTCCAAAGATCGAAAGACATACATTATTAAACGTTAATGGTAAAGGGAAAACATACATAAATTATATTGATGTTAGGGGTGAAACCACAGGAACAGGAACACATCTCAAATCCGAGATGTGAAGATGTTCAAATTACTATGATAGTTGTTAATTATTACCCTTTAGATGGCGAGCTGTAAAGTTTCAGATGCGTGGATGTAGTCACTTGTTTGTGACGATCGTGTAAACAAACTAGTATTAACTTTTCTACAATATGAGCTGTGATTAAGTACTTCGTTTTGAAGGGTTTAATCCCAACAGAATTACAAAAGGAGTTAGATTCCACATAAAAGGATTCTTCCTCTCGGTTTTAAACGGTTAAAAACTGGGCTGCTGAATTGCAGCGTGGTCGTACATCCATTCAAGATGATCAGTACTCAGGGCATCCCAAAACTGCTACGACCGACGAGATTGTGACGAAAATTCACAATGCCGTACTCAATGATCGCTGATTGAAGGAACGCGAATTGGCTTGCAAAGACCTCGATAGGTCGTGTCTACTCCATTTTGGGTATGAGAAAACTTTCCACTTGATGAGCAAAAACGCATTGATAGGAACAATTTCTCTTGTCGTGATAATGAGCTCTCTATTTAGTTCGTCGCACACTTTCTCGTATTTGGTTATACGTCCGATGTACCTCGGAAAATTGCATCGTATTTGCGCAGTTATGTATCTTATCGTTTATCCTGTTCGGGTGCTTAAATTTCTTTTACAGTTTTCTTCAGAAATGCTGAATATTTTCCTTGTTTTAGAAACACAACAATCATTATCCACGCTTGGTGTAACTTAAATTTATAAAGAAGGGTATACTGGTAAACCTTATCCATGAGGGTCAATTGGAATTTTTCGAAATGAAGCAAAAATGACGCAAACTCTTTTTTTTTTTAACTTATTCTTATTTTTCAACATAGTCTCCCTTGACACTAATGCACTTTCTCCAGCGATGCTCCAAAGGTTTTATCCAATCACGTAGGACGTAAATCAGATTCCTCCAGGCCTGCAAAATAAGTTTCACTTGATGAGATTTAAGCTCTTCATCGGACGCAAATTTCTTTCTCAGTTTAGGGAACAGATAAAATTTCGATGGAACCAAGTCAGGGAAATAAGGCGGATGTGCCTGCAATTTAACTGATTTTCTAGTGATACCTGTGTGAGGGCGAGCATTGTCTCCAAGATATTTTTGTTCTTCGATAAATCCTGCCTTTTCTCACTTGTTTGTCCTTAATTGGTCTAAAATATTACGCTCAAGTGATGGATGTCTCAGTGGAAAGATAATCGATTAGGGGTGCACTCTTTGCATCCCAGAAAACCTGGCAGATTTCACACTTTTAACCTTCTTTGGCGGCGGAGTTTCGTGATGCTTTTATTGTTCAAACTGTTGATTTGTTTCAGAGGTACAGTAGTGCACCTACATGTGTTCCAAGTCGGCGGGATCTCTCTGAAGACGGTCAAACTTTGCTGACAGATTTGCACTCTGATTAGTTTTTGATCTTGAGTCAGCAGCGACTCAAAATGTGAAACACGCGGTCACTGAAATGCCCAGAGACACCGTTAATCGGCGATCCTCTAGCACCATGTCATGCGCCTTATCGATAATTTCTGATGTAACGAATTTTGGTTGTCCGCTGCGTGGGTCATCTTCCAAGCTTTCACGGCAACGTTTAAACACCGTGGTCTGTTTGGAAACTGTTGAGAATGATGTCGCAATACCCTTAGGAGTGTTTGTTATGTCTGTATGAATTTCATGCCCTTACCTAGTGTTTCTGTGAAAGATAACGGTGTTGATAATAAAACTGCTGTTGAAATCTGTTCCGAAAACGTTTCACCCCCGTATCATAATTCTCTGGAATCGAACTTCAGGCCAGACCCCCTAATGATGAAAACACGTTAACCCAATCCATGTAGGCCATTGACCTTGACATAATGGAAAAAACTGGGGCTCCTAAACGGCGCATGAGTTGGTGTATTCTTCTGTTGTAGAGCGAAGCGTTTCCTAGAAACAACTTCACCGGAACGGAAAGGAAAACAAGAGACGATCTGAATGAGACTTGCTCTCGGACTTGAAGCTTTCTGCACGATTAGGTTTTGTGTGGTGAATAGCGGAACAGGGCACCCACGCCACCATTGTTAATCGATCCTAACGGGAGTCTGTGAAATTAACGGCTAATCGCGCGAAATTGGAAACAATAGAATGGCGATTAAAACAAATAGATACCTTACAATAGATCCTTTGTTTGCTTGGATTTGTCAGCACTATAGCCTAACGGTATTCAAGCTAGTTATTATACTAGCAAAACATATGCCAGAGTTTTAACCATCTAAAAGAGCGGTGTAAAAAAAATGTAATACATATTTTGACAAGTATTTTAATACAACTTTGTTTCATTTTTTCAAAAATG
Source organism: Metallyticus violacea (assembly GCA_030762175.1). Taxonomy (NCBI): domain Eukaryota; kingdom Metazoa; phylum Arthropoda; class Insecta; order Mantodea; family Metallyticidae; genus Metallyticus; species Metallyticus violacea. The sequence continues at coordinate 19,494,472 of CM060839.1, read as the reverse complement.
TAATGAAAACCGTTTTTTAATAGGACGTTGAGAGAATTGCTGGTTTAATGGTCGCGCAGTAAGAACACTGTACAATTTTACTTGATGCCTGGCCAAGATGTATGAACAAATTCAGGAAATGGGAAAAATTGGCCTGATTTTTAAAAATGTAAAAATGATCGGATTTTTAAGCCGGTACTTATGCCTACGCTCCCCATTGGGTACATCAACCGTTGTGCAAGATCCACGAGCGGACGTGGATCTGTTGTTATAGAACATCCCCACACCGGCGAACCTCCACCCTCTCAGAAAGTTCGCTTCCATACCAGACACCGGGGAGAAGCCTTTACAAAGCGCAAACGTCACCAGTTCATCTCACCCTGGCAATTTTGAACCTGTAACAGAACCATTAGAATGAAATGATATAAAACGGAAGAGGAAAAATTCCAAGAAAGTAAAAATCCATCCCATCATTCGTTTTAACGACCAGAGGAAGGACAAGAACATATGGTCAGGATGGCCCGGCCAAAGGGGATAGAACCCAGAACCTCTCGAATATGAGTCTCGCGGAATACCCTCAGTTCGGTTGATTGATGTTACAGGCACATTTTGTACACAGTTTTTTCCCCTTAGGGAGCCTTTAAAATCAAATGATCTTGAAATGTCATAATGTATTTCATTTTATGTATAAAACTCTTAGAGCTGAACCGTCATTAGGGGAAATGGGCTATTTCAGGGGTCTTTCGAATATATTGAAGAAGAAATCTGGTTCTATATTGACAAAGAAGCAACAGTGCTGCATTTATCGCGCGCAGTGGCAATGAAACCACAGATATAATATAAAAATCGTAGTTTCCTATTATTATTATTATTATTATTATTATTATTATTATTATTATTATTATTATTATTATTATAATACTTTTATATTCTTTAGGGGATATTCAAGAATATTTCCTGGGATTTTATGACATTTTGAATATTAATTTTTACTTACGCAGAGTGTTAATAAATTAAGACTGACATGTTAAAAGGGCGAGTGATGTAAAGTTATCATCATTTTGTAGTACGAGAGGTGTTCTAAAAGTTCTCGTCCTGATTCCCAAATGGCGTGAAGATGGCCAAATTACTATGATAGTAGTTAAGTATCACACTTTAAATGGCGTGCTGTAAAGTTTCAGAGCGTACCTGTAATCACTTGTTTGTGACGATCGTGTAAACAAACTAGTGTTAAATTTTTCTACGAAATGAATAAAACTGACATACAAGCTGTGACAAAGTTCTTGTTTTGAAGGGCTTAACCTCAGCAGAAATACAAAAGAAGTTAGGTTGCATATTAAAGGCTTCTTCCCCTTCGTTTTCGAATGTGGGCTGCTGAATTTAACTCATTTAACATGATGAGCTCTCAGAGCGAGCCTCACTGCGACCGACGAGATTGTGACAAACATTCATAATGTTCGCTTTGGGTAAGAGAAAGCTTTCCGTTCGGATGGAGGACGCGTTTGTTTGCATTGGAATGGACATTTCGCAACAGTTGTTGATTTGGTTTATTTATGGACGCTCTTAACATCTCAGGTTATGAACATCCCATTCAATTCAGGGTTTGAAACGGCCGGTAAATTTTGTATAGGGGCCTCTTCTTTCAGACTTGAGGGTTTTTTACATCCGTGAATCCATAACCTGGGATCCATGACTTTACTTCCGTTCCAAAGGAATAAATACTTATGCTTTTTAGCCCAAAAAATTCATTGGAATTAAACCCGCAATCTTGGATCTACGAGGCAAGTATGGTTACCACTAGTCCACGAGGACTGACTTACAAGAGTGTTTAAACGCAATTCCAACGAGTTTCTATTTCATAACAGTAGAAGAACCCATTGCTGGCGAGCACTGTGCATCACTTTGAACAGAAAGAATGAAGAAAAAGTTGGAAAATAGCCAAAAAGATTATTTCACCATGACATTGCGCGGGTATAAAGATGCTCGCTCAGGGAAATAGACGAACTGCGATTATTGAAAAGCTTCTGCATTCAGCGAATTCACCCAATCTCGCTCCCTCCCTCGAGTTACCATCGGGTCCCGAAACTGAAAAATTTCATGGTTGGAAACAACTTTAAGTCAAATAAAGAGCTCATACGGCAGGTAAATGAATATTTTGAGGACTTAGAAGAAACACACTTCATCATGAACCGGGAGCAAATTTAGATGTACTAAATTAAACGTGAGAACGCTGGAGAATTATCAGGAATCGTGTTACTATTGGGGATAACACAAGACACTTTGAACTTAGTGGGATAAAGCGAGATTATGATTTTTTTTTTTTTGATTGATTTATTTATGCGCCATCTTTAACATCTCAGGTCATCAGCGTCCCATTCAACTCAGGGAGTGAAACGGCCGACAAATTTTGCTCAGAGGCCTCTCCTTCAGGCTTGAGGTTCTTTATCGTGCCGTAAATATACGACACGGGACCCACGGCTTTACTTCCCTTCTGAAGGACGCCATACTTAGGAGTTTTACACCCGAAAATATCCATCGGTCCTGGCCGGGTTCGAACCCGCGATCTTGGGTTTAGGAGGCAAGTATGGTAACCACTACACCACCAGGACCAGGATTATGAAGATTTGTTTGGCGCCTTACTAATATTATGCCATTATTTTCCACGAGTCACCATTGTAGCCTAGCTTTTTTTTTTTTTTTTTTTTTTTTTTTTTCCCATGAAAATAATGATTGCCATTTCCATTTTAAGTTCAGAAATTGCGATTTGAGCATCTAAACTTTAAAAAAACATGTTAAGATCCAATTAAAGCAACTTCTGACGTATACTGGCGTCTTTAAAATGCAACCTATACAGTAACAGCAACTACCTGCAGTTGTAAGAGAGTTCATCCACATTTTGGCCTCGGCACTTGCGGTTTTCAGTTTAATTACACAACATCCTCGGTTTTCATACGTCCTTGACTACTACGCCGAAACAAGGAATCTTTTTGACAGCACAAAGACGCTCTGTTTGCTAGAGTCGGAAAAATGTTTTAAAACTTCGTATTAAATGTAAAATTGTGATAGTATTTTGCATGCAAGTTTTATATAAGTGTGTCGCCATGGCGTAGTGCTTTCTAAGTTGTTTGCCCGGGCTCAATTCTCGATTAGATCAGTTCCCGACAGGTTTTTGGAGCTTTTTTCTCGCGTCTTCAATTAGGCCACTAGCTACGCTGACTCATTCAATAAGATTCAAACCCGGCCAGGACCGATGGATTTTTTTCGGGCGTAAAAATCCTAAGTATGGCTTCTTTCGGAAGGGAAATAAAGCCGTGGGTCCCGTGTCGTACATTTACAACACGATAAAGAACCTCGAGCCTGAAAAAAGAGATCTCTGAGCAAAATTTGTCGGCAGTTTCACGCACTGAATAGAATGGGACGCTGATGACCTGAGATGTTAAAGAGCGTCCGTAAATAAACCCCCAGTTGGATTGGTAGCCCACTCATGTAAAAACTACAAAACTAAAAACCCTATTTTAAATACCCGGACAAATACCGAATCTAATGCGCACTTTTTTTTTTATCCAAACACAGTATTCAAAATTGTGGTGCGCATTGGATTCAAGTGCAAATCTGTCCCGCAGTTCGCCGGTAACCTCATTCACTAGTACACTATAACGGTTTGTTTACTGCATGCTTTTAACACAGACACGTTGCAAGCAACCCATGCTATGTGTACAGACTAACTCTTTGCATAACGTCAGAAGCAATTGCCACTCTTTAAAGTTTTACCTATTTCAGAAGGTACGCAGTTTAGAACAGTGAAACCAATTCTTTTATCACTAATTGGACCTCTTGATTTTCCGTTCGCTGTAAAAAACATACATGTTTCATTTTAAAAAAATGTAGCGTTGAGTAGAAAACAATATTTAGTAATTTTCTGTGTTGTGCATACCCTCCCAGTGCGTGAGCCCCTAACATGGGTATATTCCTGCGCAACTAAATTTTTTCATATCTTGTTTCATTTCTAAAATATATGAGGTGACAGAGTTAGGTGAAACGCCGTATATATAAATGAAAAATGTACAATGTAACTGAAGAAGCAGAAAAAGGATAAAACACTTAATTTGCAGATAATAGTTACTTCCAATTTCATGAGTGCTTCATAGGCAAGAAGTTCGAAGTATAGCGATTATCTGTGAACACTAAGTGGTTTGTTTAGCAATAACTAAAGAAGCAGAAAAAGAATAAAATAGCTAGCATTCACACACGTGTGTTTTATTCAGGAATGGCAAGCATTAAACCCCGTATAAGTCGATAAATATCCTATTATTTGCTGATGACCAAGTATTGCTGGCCGAATGATTTGCAAAAGAATGTAATGAAGTTAAATAAAGTTTTAAAAACCTTCAAAATGAAAATTTATTAATAAAACTAAAGTGGTGGCCATGAAAGGAAAGTGCAATCGTGATGAAGAATCAGATAATGAAACAAGTGAATAATGTTAAATATCTGGGATGCCACCCATCAATCTATAATTTGAACCAAGATCTAAACAACAATGTAGTAAACATAACTCAATAAATGGATACAGCAATAGACGGAAAATTCAACGAGGAAAAACGTCAAACTCAATTATATAATATTGTACTGAAACCAATGCCACTTTACAGCAGTGAAACCTGGGTAATGAGGAAAAAAGACAAAAATAGTATTGAAAGTTCAGAAATGAGATTTATGAGAAGGTTATTAGGAGTAACTCTAAGAGATAATTGAGAAGTACAGAAGTAAGACAGCAACTGGATGTAAGAAATAGTAAAGAAGAACCGGCAAGATCATATCAATCGAATATCTCCTGACAGACTATCACAGCAAGTGTTTCCTTATAAACCAAATGGAAGTCCGAGAACAAGGTGGATAAAGAATGTAATACCTTTGGGCGGAACGAGATAAACCCCAGTCCTTGGAAAGGCACAAGGGAGGAATGAAAAGTTCACACCTAAAGAGAGTTAAAATTTAGCATAATAAAAATAACACGTGTAAATTCTTTCATAACACGTAGTTAATGACATAAGCATTCATTGTCTTTTACTGAAACGGAAACATTGTGTACCATGTTCTCATTGCTAATAAGGATAATGTGCAGGTTATGTCCTCTGCCGCAGGAAATAACGGCAGCCTGGTTATTAGTTTGTTTTGCTATTAGAGCAAGTATAGTTTGTTTTAACAGGCCTTGGCATAATGGAAGATCATAACAAGAGATATAGTAGCGCTGTTAACCGCGTAATTTCACGTCTGGACGTTAACAATGGCAGCATTTCCGCATATAGGTCAGCACATTATCTTATCCGAGGTGATTGAGATGTTAATACCACGATCATTGTTATTATCGTAAGTGACATAAGACATCTTAATACAGAACGTCTTTAAGAGAGATTCTTGTATTTGATTGAGAAAGATTAACACAGCTGTAATGTTCGTCGATGTGTTCAGCATTGATTTCTTAAACTTTTATTTCTGGCTTTTTTTTTTTTCCACCTGTATATGAATGCCCTAAATTCAAATATGTATTCATGTTTACTTTATGGGGCTGGATTTTGAAATAAAATCATATCAAATGTAATAATATACTTATATATTTTATGAAATATCATAGGTTTTCAGGCAAAACTATTTTTGTAACTTAAATGTTAATGATATATTGAAAAAAGAGAGCTGTGTCAGTTATGAGTTTCCAAACTTATTTCATTATTAGGGAGAAAAAAAAACTTAATTTTTTTTGAAGTTCTGGTATGTTCTTCACTAGCATCTCTTTTCAGACACCAACAGTAATGAAAAAAATGCACTTTTAACACTCATTCTACACCGTAGATTTCTAAACCTGTCCTCAGAGTGCTTAGTTTGGTACTGCCTTTCTATTCTACACTGCACATTGTTTGTCGCATTCTGTATACAGAGAGATTTAAGAGCGATTCATAGAATATATAATTTAATTGAGCAATTTCATATTGTTACATAATAAAGTCATTATTTTGAGCACGGAAATTTTGTATGATAATATTTCAGAGCCATTTTCGTGGTATATTCAACATATAGTGCATTTTCTGTTTTCGGTACAGTATATCTCGACCTCCTATACAAACTTCGTGACTACATAAGTCTGTGCTTTAACACCCTCAGGCCCCCGTGTCGATGCTTATGTAACATTCACATATTCTTCTGCAAATATCGTTGACTAGATTTTGAAGTCGATAGTGACAAACGATCACCTCCGTTTAACGTCTTGGAGTGTTTACCTACAGATTATCTATTTAATGATTACGTTTCATTCCGCATTGTACTGAAATGTCAAGGTTGCAATTACCTCTGAGGTTATGGGAACCCTGTAGAAACACACAAACATCCAGGCGTGAGTTCTTCAGCCTTGGAGTGCCAGTTCGATTCTCGTAAACAGCTGGAAATTAGTTTTGCCTCCTTGACATACAATAACAACATGCAATTCTATTGTACTAACATAAAAGGTAAATATGAAGTTATTGAGACTTTTAACCCATAATCATAAGTAATGAACATCAGAGTTTTTCGCGCTATCCTTTTGTTTAGAAGATTCTGTAAAGTACTACTGTCACTAATTAACGCAGCCGCTGCAACTGGAAAAAGAGAGACAGATAACGTTGATATTTTTATTTTTACTGGAAGCATAAAATGATGCTGTATTTAAAACTGGTGATTAACGCTAATCTTTATAAGAGATGCTGCAAATGATGCCGTTCATAGTAAATTGCCAAAATATGCGTCGGAAATTCCTGTATTTCGTCTCAATTTTCTTTCGTAAGAACACAGGGGTTCTGAGTCACTGACAGATCCTTGGCGTACAGTTTCTCTATCAGGATATTTTCTTGCTAATCGCCTTGCCCTTTCTCTGCAAAAACCCGTTTTCAAATATATATCGTCTGTTTATATGATGTCATAACTAACGAAGAACAATTAGTACTAATGAAAGCGTCGTGTAACTGAGAAATCCTGCTTCAAATTACAAGATGCTACCTGCACAGCATTATACGGCGTTGAAAACTATGCTAGGAAAGAAATTACTTTGTGATTGATGTTTCTACTAGCACTTGGCCGCGCGAGCACGCTGTTGCCACTCGCTACCTGTCTTCAGCGGCTGCACTCCAAGATCTTCATCATCAACTTCCTCCTCTTCCGTGATTTAAATCGTATTTTACATTCTATATTTATCTTTACACGTATGAAAAAAATTCACTTCTCCTTACATAAATATGTTCTATGATTATGGTTTCAAAATTATTGTTATGTTAGCAAACTTGGTTTAACTACAGCAGAATCTACATAGTGTCATTTAGCGGCAGAAATCAACTGGGCTTGGGTCAGTAGCACGAAGGAGTAGCGTGTATGAAAACGAAGGGTACGCGCAGGAAAATGTGCACTTTTGATAAAAAAAAAAAACCACAGAATCACTTTTGTTTGATGAATGATACAAAGCACAACCACTACCCTTAATAAAATACTTGCATAAGAAATGTTAGATCAGTGCACGTACTTGAAAACGCGTTGCTACTGGGTAATTTTAAACTTTCTAACTACGTATCTGTTGCAACGTTGATAATATCATGCTTCTGACGATAATGTATTTTGATTACTTGATCGGACGGGTCTCTCGCTAGCTGAGTCGCCGGTATAAACACGGCCGAAGTGGCAATCACAAGTAATTTCTCTCTCACAGTCGCGCTTTGCCAGCCCGTAACTGAAATATATTCTCTGTATAAACGACCTTGGCCCAGTGCCCGCTGCGCACAGCTGCCGACGCAGAACAAAAATAACTCGCCTGGGTATTACGCGTCACTTCAGTTTTGGTACTGGATTATGAAGTCATGGTTTCCAGTGCATAGTAAATGAACTGGCAAGTATTGCCTTACTTGCTATGCAGGCCTCAAGCAGCGAGCGCTCCCAAATCTTGTCAGGAAAGCGATCATGACAGGTGGAGCACTTTTCCAAGGTCAGGCGTGACTCGGCCCGCCACACGCTGTTAGTATTCGCTCTGTCTATTGACTGTGTCCTAAGCATATGAGGAATGTCAGGGGGGTGCGGTTTCTTATCTCAACGCATCGCACACTTTCATTGCAACCGGTTTCCTATATTTTGCCAATTAATTTCAAAATAGGAGACTTTTGCTTGATTTTCACTGCCTTATTATGCATTTTCTGACTCGAGCTACCGCGTTAATTGACGTGGATAAACTTTTGGACCACGTCTCGTATATCTTTTGCCAAAATTAAGGCATTTCCATATTTAAAAAGATGCCATCTAAGCGATACTCGCCAATTTGGGGACACTGGTACTTTTTTTTTTTTTTTTTTTACGACGACACTGTGAAAACATGAAACGGATTTTACATGGGACACGCCCATTGAGAAGTTATATTAGCTTTCCTTACATCCCAAGTCGGTGCCGGTGATCTAGTGGCTATCATACTTGCCTCGTAGATCCAAGAGCTAATTTCATAATGCATGTATTTTATAATCCCAGGTTGATAGGAGTAGAAATAATAGCAAAAAAAAAAAAAAAAAAAAAAAAAAAACCAGAGAAGCCGAAAAAGGATAGAGCACTTAGAAAGTCACACATTTTGTTTTGTTTGTATCGCTATACTTTCAACTACTCGAGTTCTTCTATGGCAAGAAGACAAGTGAAGGTGATAAAAGTAAATATTGAGTATCGAAGGTAACGTTATGCATGGAAACAGATGAAACTAGAAATGAGAGTGTGGGAAGAAAAAAACTAATATGTAAGATTTAAACCAGGTGGTATACGCGCTTTATGTAAAAATATAGCTGCCATTTCACTATCTCTGAGTAAACTTTCACAGCATTGTGTAGGTAAAGCATCAATTAGATGAAAAGCATCAATTAAAAGCATCATCAAAATCCTTACAGTGAGATAAGTCATGTTGGGCAACCGGCAAGGGAGACTTGGTTTTAACAGAACGTCTATGATTGTTCATACGTAGCGAAACAACAGTAGAAGTTAAACCAATATAAAATGTTTTGCAAAGTTTACAAGATAACGTATATACGACGTTCTTGGAAGAACAAGTAGCAAATGAAGAAATGTTAAATTCTATCCATAAATTAGGGCTTTGGAATGAATGGCAAGGCATAATTAGTGCACAGGTTTTACATTTAGAGCGTTGGCAAGGATATGAGTCAGCAAAGGGACGTGGTAAATTCGGAGGAGATAGGTTTTGGCGAAATATACTTTTAATGTTAGGGGGTGTTCTAAAAGTAAAACGGGGTACAAATTTAGAAAAAATAACTTAAAGAGAATATTAACAAAGTATCGTGACATTCTTTCAAAATAGGTCTGATGCTTTCAATTCCAGGCACGTAAGTAGTAACAAGGTTGATGAAGTTCTTATTAGAAGTTTTAGGTCTACATTGGAACGTTTTCTGCGCTGGGTTTATACGGGAGTTTAAAACAGGGAAAAAATAATTTTGGTTTTGGAATTTTTGAGCTAGGTGTACGTGTCAAGAGATAAAAAGTTGTTACTAAGACGATAACCGCATATTGAAAGAGAATAAGGAATAGATCTTTTGGTATGCAGGGGATGACAGCTATCAAAATGAAGATACTGTTGTAAATTGGTAGACTTAATGTACAGACGTAAAAAAAGAGCCATTACATAAAGAAATGTCAATATCTAGCATTGGGAGAGACTGAAAGTTTGGAGTATGTATGTATATATATATATATATATATATATATATATATATATAATTACACTAGATTAACTATTAGGCAATCACAATATAAGAATAACATTTAGACTTTTCCATCGATACCTCATACATACGAACTCGCCTCCTGAAACTGCGAGTGTCGGATACTGCGGATACTTTTCGCAGAACTTCAAAAACACGTAGAAAATAATTGTTTTCTCGCCACTAGTTAAAGGCTTCCTGGTGTATTCTTTACATAATGTCTCCGTAGAAACCGCAGCACGTGGTTCGTTAGCGCCAGCCATGATAACAAGGCAAAATACTTGCGCCTTGCCATGTTTAAGGCGAGCTGCATCTTGGGAGTTGTAACTTCGAAATTCAATTTCTGAAGTCAGCAGTAATTAAATTCAAGTCATAAGGTTTTTTTTTGTTTATCAGTAAATGCTATTTATTACTGAACCCATCCTCAAATTTAGATTGCTAACATGGAACTACTTTCTTTGGGTACGTTTCTACTGTGTTTTACTTGGCTACACACAGTCATGCTAGTCACGTCACGTGACGTGACGTTATTTTGATCTGGATTACTCCAACGATGAATGGAGAGTAGGCAGTAACATACTATTCTCCACTGTTATCACCGTTAATTTCGTACATCAATGGTTGAGCAGAAAATTTAAACATTTCCCGTTTCTCGTGCAATTAAAAATACCTTAGGATGCCTTATTTAATAAATAAAATATTTCACTTCCACACCCGGGCTTTATTAGCATTAAGCATATACTGAAAGAGACTGCAGAGATGTGGCAACGCTGTTTTCTTGAGCCAACTCTTATACACCGAATTCCTCACACGTACCATATCAACGTATCATAAATAAGCAGCTAGATAACTGTAATCTCAGTTTCTGGAATAAATGCAACCAGGGCTTGTCCCATACTATATAACAATGTGCTGGACTGTGCAGCACACGGAGAGAGATTTGAAGACAGCGAAGTCTGTAGCAGCGAAACGAAATTGTACAGCTGTGGTATCGTCGTCACACCTTTGCAGTCATGTAGGGTTATGTGACCAAAGAATTGACGTTGTTAAAACTTTTCTCTTCAAGCAAGGTTTGCCTTTTCGAACAATGGCAGACGTTGAAGTGTGTTTCAGCGACGACTGTGGGAAAGTTGAGAATGTCAGAGATCATAAAAGGCAGCAAATGAAATGGAATCCCACTGTCGCTTTCCAGGCCGTTGCCCTCACGTGTGCCAATCGTGAATAGGAATTCTCCCGATGTTTTTACGACACGATCTTATTAACCTTCGACTGTCTACGCGAAAGCTTTCTCTTGTTAATAGCTTTTTATTTATCTTGAAACGACTTCCAGTGTTTGTGCACCTGTACGGGCCGTGAACACAGCAGGTTCTGTGTACGTATGTATTAAAAATAGCTAATCTAACCCTGGCTGACATTCAAATCACATCGGCGATAAAAACGAATTCTCCTTCTTGACGGGAAACTGCTTGGTAGATTAGCCGTGACTCTAGTAAATGGCTTCTGAATTAACTAAGGACCTGTGTTCGATTGTTTTAACGGCAAAGAGACACTTCGACACAGGGCTGTGATATTTAGAAGTAGGAATTAAAAGCTGGTTCGACAAGTAATAGCAGAGCGCGTGCTTCAACGAGAAAAAACTTTCTTTTGTTTTTGTTTTTTTAATCTGGCTTGAAACGTACGTTAAGCATTTCACAACGTAAGTTTGTTAGGTGATGCTAACTTGCCATAATTTAGAGTATGCCTAAAACGGCAAAATATAAGAAAGCTTGGAGAAATGTGTAATCCATTTGTTTTTTATGCTCAAAAGCATGTGGTATGAGACATTTAAATGTGTAATTTAGAATATCAGCTCCAATCCTGCATTTGTACAGGTTGTAAATAAAACGCTAATTATGTTTTCATTGCAGACCTAACAAATAACCTTCCTATCATTTGTTTTCTCCAATCCATTATTAAGGGTAGGTGTGGGTTAACGTTTTGAAAAACTCAAAAGTAGAATACACTTTCAACTTTGTAATTTCCTGACAGTTCATGCTCTCTCTCTTTCTAATTACAATTTTTAAGGCGCACTTTCTTGAAAACCGTTAATACATTTTACTGAAAATTTTTCACATATTTCAACATTAAAACTGGTAGGAAAGAATTTTGATGTTCAATAAATTTTTAAATAAATTTTACTTCAATTTAGTACTTATGATAAATATAAAATATTAACATACCTTGACCTGACATCTAATTCTAAGACATGTTTCCCAGTTTTAATGTTGAAATATCTAGAATACGTAGAAAAAATTACCTTAAAATATGTGCAACAGTTTAACCAAATACATCTAAACCTGTTATCAGTATGTATAAAAGTATATTAATTATAACTTAAGTTTTAATAAATAATACATTTTACGACAAAATTACAACGTTGAACAACATACGTGTAATTATAATGCAAAATTTTAGTATTTTATACTCGAAAGCGTGGAAGTCATAAAAAATTACCTTTTTATTTATTTATTTATTTATTTTTCCCCTTAAGGCTGCCCTTAAGCAATACACTTCTAGCAACTTGCATCGTTGAAAAAAAAAAGTGTAATTAAAAATTAATAATTTTCTTATGGGAAATTTGAAACACATCTCGCTGTATTTAATTTTTAACAAATGAAATGGCAGGTAATTCTTTATTACATTTGATACGCGGCGAACTTAAGAGTTTAGCTCAGACAAGTTCGCCAGTAATTCTGATAGCATTCACGCCCATAATGTTGCAGCATTCTTGTTACAGTTTCTAAAGATTTTATAAGAAACGCCGGCGATTTCTCTGAAAAGGATCTTAAGTGTATTAAGGAAGGAAGCGTTCCAGGCTAAAGGTTAGGCACTTCCTGTGCATTTGCCATTTATGAGAATAAAGGGACGTCCGGTGAAAAGCCTGTCAGACAGTACGGTCTTGTATTATTATTATTATTATTATTATTATTAATATTATTATTATTAATATTGTTGTTATTATTATTAATATTATTGTTATTATTATTATTATTAATATTATTGTTATTATTATTAATATTATTATTAATATTATTGTTATTATTAATATTATTGTTATTATTATTATTATTATTATTATTATTGTCGCTTTGATGCATTGCTTTCCTCGCGACGTCTGCAGATTGGACGTGAATACTTTACGTGTAAGTCTGTAGTCATGAATGAAATGGCGCAAATGAGCTCGGAGTTCATGGCGCCTTACGGCTATATGACATTCACTTACCTGACCGGGAATCGAGCCTAGGACCTCCAGCGCAAATAAGCTCGGAGTTCATGGCGCCTTACGGCTATATGACATTCACTTACCTGACCGGGAATCGAGCCTAGAACCTCCAGCGCAAATGAGCTCGGAGTTCATGGCGCCTTACGGCTATATGTCATTCACTTACCTGACCGGGAATCGAGCCTAGGACCTCCAGCGCAAATAAGCTCGGAGTTCATGGCGCCTTACGGCTATATGACATTCACTTACCTGACCGGGAATCGAGCCTAGAACCTCCAGCGCAAATGAGCTCGGAGTTCATGGCGCCTTACGGCTATATGGCATTCACTTACCTGACCGGGAATTGAGCCTAGGACCTCCAGCGTAAATAAGCTCGAAGTCCTTGGCGCCATAAAGCTATTTGGCATCCGCCTTCTCAGGGTAAGGACAATTTTCGAAAAACTTATCCAGACAGCATGACTTGACCGGGAATGGAATACAGGACCTCAGGATTAGTGGTCGCAAACGCTACCGCTAGATCACGGAGACGGTCCTTATATTATGCTTTGTTTTCATGTAGTTGTAGCAAACATTTGCATAAATGATAAAAAGCTTGACTCATTTGATCTCCCTTTATATATGAGGGATGTTCAGTAAATAGCGGTCAATAATTCTGTACCCATCCTCATAATTTTGATGAACTTTCTCATAGTTGTCCCCGTGTTTCTTTAAAGACATGCTGCAAACTATTTCCTTTTATTTCTTCAGAATTGTCTCCGAAATCTTCACCCTGCTCCTGATGATATAAAATGCTTCCCGTAAGTGTGTAATTTTAATTTAAGGAACAACAAAAAGTTCCACGGGCCTAAATATGGACAATACGGAGAGTGAGGCCCACTTTTCACTTAGATTATTTGTGAGATATTCAACAGAATAATTTGCGATGTGTGGCCATACATCGTGGTGTAGTATATGAAAGTACCGTTTATTAATTGAAATATGGTCTTACAAAGTTTTCAGGATCTCTGTAGTATTGTCCAGTTACAATTGTGTGTGCAAATGATCATTTTCCCATGGGGGGGGGGGGATGAAAACTTCCACACAGAGCTTTGCTGCTTTCTCTCAGGATCAAAATGACGCAGCCAAGTTTCATCTTCGCATTTTTCTGTTGCATGCAAATCTGCACGCGAACGTCCCTTACTGCTGCAACCCGCCATGCACAAATACGTCTCGGTGCAACTTTTCATTTGGTGGCATCCATTGAAAATGTCAGAATTTCCGAAAATATTCCGTTTTTAATGTTATTCGGCTCTCTCACAATGACATCAGCGGTGTTCATGTTTGCATCTGGGGTGGTGAGTCCACTTTTCTTTGAAATTTATTGCCTCTCCTCTTTGAACATTTTAAGAACTATCTTCGAACTGCTGAAGAAACTCTTCAAAGGCCTCAGAAGAAAAATGTTTGAGATGAAAACAGAATTTCAGAGTTGCGTGTCACCTCCATTTTTGGCGAAGTCGTAACTGAACATGTTTCAACTTGCACACCTATCACAACGGAGGTGATAGCATTGTAGGCATTGCAACGTGTACATTAAGCATTAAGCTAACAAAATATTGCTAAATTAAATTTTAACGCGAGATGTCATGACTGTAAAAAATTGTGATAATTCTTTATTTTTGGCTTTGCTGAATTAATACGAAAAAGGGAATGCAGAATATGACTGAGGAAGAAGAAGAAATGCTTTAGCAGTGAATCTGCAGATTGGGATTACTACCACCTGCGAGGGAGGGAGGCAGCTGGGTTTGTTTTGGCAGAGCAGGTAGGGATTGATGCTGGCAGGTGTAAGCAGTGATGACTCATGGTGATATCGGATTTGTGGGAGTGATTCTCTCGTCGCAGCAGTTGTCCTTCACAGATCACGTTTGTAAACAATGTTAGGTTCACAAGTGGAGCAATTAAGGCGCGCTTGTTACCCGTCATCACAGAACGATAATAAGATTTCTCACTTAACGCTCTGACTGGCACTTTTAACTGACGATTTTCATAGCTTTAACACATTACTTTCAACCTGTTGAATCGTTTCAATAATTTACCGAGTTCAGTCAGTAGCCTCGTTCAATGATTTTCAAACGTTTAAAGACAACAATACTCCTATTTGGTAGTCTTGAAAAGACAACCCCACCTCCATTAATTACCTGTAATATCGTGTGATTAGTTTTGTTTTGCCCCGGAGTGTTTCGCGTCGTTTGTTAACCAAGTCTCGGTGATCGGCGAAAGGGTAAAACAATTGCAAAACAACAATACACAATCCAATTTAAGAAGTTCATCACTTACCAAAGTATCAAATGAGGTGTTGAAACTATCCGACACATTTTTGGCACCTCTTTAGAAAATTATTCATCACTCGTCCGCATTTATCAAAATGCCAAAGTTAGCTGTAAAATATTTTTCAGTTCTCGTATGGTCTATGCTTTCTTTTTGTACTTTACAATTTTAAATGTTGAAAAAAAAATGCATGATCAAGCTCCCTGTCTGTTAATTCTCTGGGGGGAAAAAAAGTTAGTACGATATTCACATTAAAAATAAGTTGGTCCTATGATTCTTTCACCTCTGGATTAACACATGGATCGTACATAAAGACACGCTGTATCGTTGTAAACATACGAGGTTTAAACACTTTATGTATATTGTGGAATTAAGAAACGAACAACACAACACATACCCGGGAACAGCTGCGCAACGACTGCGACAGTCAGCAAGGTCAACATGTAAGCAAGCAGGCACGGCGCGGCAAACGAGTGGGGGCTCGCTCACAGGAAAAGGCCCGGGGGGGGGGATCATCACTGATCGCACTGTAGTAAGCCATAATGTTCAGATGTTTGTCAACTTTAGCAAGTTGTGTTTTTAAACATTCAACAAAATTGACTTCTAAAGCTATACTTTGACTCAAGACAAAATAAATACTTTTCGGGAACATTAAAGTTTTGGTATCATTTCTTCAAACTTCCCGATACATTTTGCACCGCGACTACAAATCAAGTTCCCTGCAGATAATAATAATTGCAAATACAAATATCAGATTCAATATAGAAGTGCCCTACAGGCAGTTTAACGCATTGAGCAATCAATCTCTATAGAAACCGCCCCTGTTGTTAGAACTCTTATTACAAACTCCGGAATAAACTATACTACTTTTTAGAATTATTTTTTTTTTAGCATACATTTTATATGTGTACTAAATAATAATGTATGTTATGTTATGTAATGTATGTTGCATTATTTGGCAAATATAGAGGCAATTTTAAGGGAAAGAATATTAATTTTAATATTTTTATATATTTTTTTCAACATTTTATTTCTCTATTGATGCTCTCTTGGAAACATTGTCAACCGCCGACGTCAACGTTCTCGAATTAGAGAAGCATTTTCGTGAGCAATGTGATTACGGGAAGTGTATTATTAATAATAGCTGACATTCGTTTTAAATGGGACAAACAGCTAAAATGCTTATGCAAATAAAGCTGTCTCTATAGAAACGGGAAGACGTCGCTTGAAAACAAAAGAATGTAGAATCGCCGCCCGTGGATAGCCAGCAAAAACTAATTAAAGATATAACTCCTTGTAACGCCTATTTTATAATGGCATGATAGTTGTAGATGAAGGTTTTTTAAATCGTTTTCACAGCCTTCTGCTGTTGCTCAGGTAAAGAACAAGAGTTTTAGGCGATGTTATTGTGTGATTTATTGCTAAAGCGAGGTATATCAGTAGAGTCAGCGCGAAATGGGTTAACTCTGTTTCCTTTAGTGTCTTGTTGAACAACCATACACGACATTTTGTAGCCCTGTCTATTGTTCAGTAACGACTTTACGGCATCTTTTCCGCTCATGTCAAGTAACGAAGCAGTAGAAATCAATTTCTCACGGAATCTCGACCAACACGTCAACTTTGAAGGAAAATTTTCAAAGCCTGCCGTAAAAGAATGTTAATCCAGCGTAACCATAGCAACGTGACGTTAGTTTTTATTATTTTTTTTAACTGTTTTCAGCACCTCATGTTCATTATTTTTTCTGAAACATTCTGTGGCAATCTACAGACGAATGCATCCTTTTATAAACATTCTAGACTCAAGATCAATTTAATCCTGGCATTGGTCCAGGCATTTTTTCGGGTGTAAAAATGTTAATATGGCTTCCTCCGGAAGGGAAGTACAGCCGTGGATCTCGTACGTAAAAGAACCTCAAGCCTGAAAGAAGAGGTCTCCGAGCAAAATTTATCGGCCGTTTCATGCCCTCAGTTGAATGGGGCGTCTTCTTGATGACCTGAGATGTTAAACAGCGTCCGTAAATAAACCAAATAAAATAAATAAATAAGCACCATGTGCGGAGATGACAATGTCGGTGTTATAATACAGAACTAGACAAAC
This sequence comes from Metallyticus violacea, assembly GCA_030762175.1. Classification (NCBI taxonomy): domain Eukaryota; kingdom Metazoa; phylum Arthropoda; class Insecta; order Mantodea; family Metallyticidae; genus Metallyticus; species Metallyticus violacea. The sequence continues at coordinate 19,477,071 of CM060839.1, read as the reverse complement.
CCTCTTGTCATTGTAAACTGTGTGTCCCATGTGAGGTAGTTTGTATTGCTGCTACGTTCATCGTATAAGAGCTGGTACCAAAAGAAGCGCCAAATGACCTTTACTCGATATGATAAACTCTCCCCAGCTGTACGTTTGTCTTCTATTAATCCTAGACTGTTATTAGCTGAAGCTAAAATATTATTAGTGTGGTAAGACAGAGAATTTATATTCCTATATTATCAACAGCTCTCAAAAAATATGGCGACGCATTTGTTGCTTACTCAAAGTAAGCCGGTTAGGTATACACGATGAACGCGGTTAATTATAGCAGTTCTTCCCATTAGCCTTCATAATACGAGGGTAGGTGCATAAATTTCCGGCCTAACCATTTTCTAGGTATGATAAAGACAAAAACTATATTTCACTTTTCAATATAATAACATTATATTGAATGTAATGCATTACACTTCACACATCTTTTAATTAATATTTCAACCCCCCCCCCTAAATAGTCAGAAGTATTGTCTGCAAAATGGGCATAAACAGCATGCATTACTTCTTTGTCACACTTAAATTTCCTTCCTCGAAGGTCCTTCTCGAGTTTTGAGAAGAGAAAATAGTCACTGGGAGCTAGACCTGGGCTGTAGGGTAGATGGTCGATCTCCTTGAAGCCACATTTCTTCACAGCTTCCTTTGCAATAAGAGCTGTGTGCGCAGGCGCATTTTTCTGAAGAAGGTGAACACCACCACTCAACTTTCCTTGCCTTTTTTTCTGATGGAAGCACGTAGGCCAGCATAGTACTCCCAATTTACTGTGTTGTTCCTCTCTTTGGAGTCAATGAAGAGTATTCCTTCACAGTCTCAAAAGTTTGTAGCCATGATCTTCTTGGTTGACTGAGTGACCTTGTCTTTAGAGGCGGTGCTTCACCAGATTTACGCCACTCCATTGATTCTCTTTTGAACAAGGGATCATAGTAGAGAACCATAGTTTCATCTCCTGTAACAATGGTTTGCAGAACTTCTCTCTCGTTGCCACGGTAGAGCTTAAAAATGCCTGACAATAGATGAATCGTTGCTGCTTTTTGACTGAGGAAAGAAGTCTAGGCACCCATCTTGCACTAACCTTATTCATGTGTAAATGTTTATGAGTAATTCGAAGGATTGATTATTTAGAAAGGCCCAACTTTGCTGCTATTTCTGTAACTCTGAGCCGCCGGTCTTCCATAATTTCTCCTTCCACAAGAGCGATGTTTTCAGGAGTGAGCATCTCCAAGGGCCGATCTGCACGTTCTTCGTCTTCAATGCTTTCTCGACCTATTCGAAAAAGTTTGGCCCATTCTTTTACGGTAGAATGTGAGGGAGATGCTTCCCCATATACACCGTCCAATCGCCGTTTAATTTCATTTGGAGTAAGTCCTTCTTTTGTGAAGAACTTAATAACAGCTCGACACTCCATTATGAACATGTCACAATCTTCTACGCATAGACTTCATTATGCAACTATATCTGAACAACCGAACACATTGGAGATTCAGTTACAGCTGCAATTATTTACTTAACAAATAAAGTATGACACCTGATAAGGGTTTTGTTAAAGCGATAATCCGTATCGGTGAGTCCCGAAACTTACGGATCTACCCTCTTATATTCAATCATGATGTGTTGCAAGGTCAGTAAGACTTTACTCTATGTCTCCTCAGAAAGATCTTCGAAGTGTTCACAGTTTCATCTACGGTGGATATGGCTTGATGTTGGAGACTGTGGCAGACTTTTCAACACTCTGCTTGAAAATGGTTGATCATCTCAATTATTCATCATTTCTCCCAAAGTTTGAATACTTCGCTCCACTGGTCACAAACTGCAAAATATTTCTATGACATACAGTCAGCCGACTTCATATTCATGAAGTAGTTACTGATCTTGCCTGATGCATTTTCTGAAATGAATACCCAGGTGGATATGAAAGTCTAACACTTTACCCAAAGATTCAAGCACGTTTCTTATGTTCTTTGCACTTTCGTTTCTAGAGACAGGGCCGTTATAGAAATGGAACTATCATCTCAGGTCTGGAAACTTCGAGTTCCTTGAAATTCATTTAGCATAACTTAAGTAATTTTTTCCCCCAAGCTTTCAAACGTGTTACAACAAAGCCCTGTCTCTAAAATGAATCTGCAAGTACATTCTACTGTGCATTAAAATATTTCAGATTCATTTATTTACCAGTGACAAATAGAAAGTAGGCAGGTAACTGTTAGAAACCGAAGGCATTTGACAGGGTATTGGACATTCCTCGTGCCTCCCAAAGTTGACCTTGATCCCCGCCCGAGAGACTGGATGGTGAACAGGTGTTCTGGATCACATTGATTGCCCTTTACATTGAAAGGAAACGGCGCTCCCCGCAGGAACTGTACTGTCACAGCTAAGTAGGGTATACACGTCCCCTTCACCGCGATGTAGAGCATGACTACACACCGACCGGGGTTATCACTGGATCCTCTTAACGGTTGGATAACCCTGCGGTTTGCTTCGCAATAACGGAAACCTTGCTATGTGATTCACATGTTATTGGTTTTTGCCATAGAGTAATTGCATCTTGGATAGTTGTGTTGCAGCAGAAAAATAAATCATCTTAGTGCACATATCTAATGATAACCATACTTGTGCCTCGTGGCCCCAGGATCGCGGGTTCAATTTCGGCCAGAGTCGATAGGCGTAAAAATTCTAAGTATGGATGGCTTCCTTCGGAAGGGAAGTAAAGTCGTGGGTCCCGTGTCGTACATTTACGGCACGATAAAGAACCTCAAGCCTGAAACAGAGGCCTCTGAGCAAAATTTGTCGGCCTTTTCACGCCCTGAGTTGAATGGGACGCTGATGACCTGAGATGTTAAGGAGCGTCCGTAAATAAACCAAATCAACAAATCTTAGCGCACAAATTGTGTGTGTGTGTCCACTAACGATCCTGTGCTCATTACCTCGCCTCCTTCTCGGGTATAAACAATTAACTTTCGGGGTTTTGCTAAGTAGAAAAAGCACAACTTCCTATTTCTTTTCGAAGTACTCGCAACCATCTGTTTCTTCACAGCATCAGCATCGAATGTCTGGCACATTATCCGCGTCGTTGCAGTTGCATTGTTCCCCAGTTTAGCATGTCAACTCGTATAAAACCCTCAGCTTTTTACTACATGTTAAATATATAGAGTGGTTTTTATAGAACTAACGCAGTTCTTTCTTTATTTATTTCAGAACGAATGATGCTAGCCACAATTTACTAAGCCTCAAATGTAGAGTATCTTTGGGAGATTATAAACCTCTATAGAAAATGTTCTCCTCCTAGTACAAGGCATAACTAACATGTCGGTCTATTTTACTGGCTGCTTTTTAGAGGTCTGTGCTGTCCACACCATTAATTTCCTGTGTAATGTTGTGCTTCAGATCGTTCAATGTTTGGGGTCGTGTGACGTAAACTCTTGTCTTTTAAGTAACCCCATAGGAAGAAGTCCGGCGTTGTCAAATCAGAAGATCTCGGTGGCCACAAGTTCTTGGAGATTATCCGGTCGTCAAAGAAACTTTCAATTAGTGCCACAGATTGGTTTGAGATATGGCATAACCCAGCTCTACCAGTTGCTCAACAAACTCCATGAAAATCCGGCAATTCCTCGCAGTGTCAAGGCCCTACTATTGCGGATGTTACGCACCAAACACTGGGTCATAGATGCTTCATGAATGACATGTGGATTTTGCACAGCCCAATAGCATGAGTTCAGTGCTTTCACATAGCCGCATAAATGGAGCCATGTGATGGGCAATATGCCAGGATTTTGCATAATGAACGACATGTCGTGTTTGCATTATACAGGATGGAGAACTTTTTCAACATTTTCTATAAAGATTAAAATTTCTCAAAAATACTCTAATTTGATGTATAATAAGTTGTGGCTAGCATCATTCGTTTTGAAATAAATAAGAAAGAAACGTGTTAGTTCTATATCAACCACCCTGTAGTATTTCTAACATAAACTGACGCAGGAAAAAAAAAAAAGAGTATTGCATTTTTTACTAAACGCCGCCAGTTGATTATCTCATCTCTTAATCACATATAGAATTGCTAAATGTTCTATTCGGTGGGGGAAATCCCCAGGTGTCTTTGTAGTTGTTCTTTTTTCTGTAGTGCCACAGTATATTCTAATTGGAAGACAGTCATCAATTCACAGCATGCACTTCAAGAGAACGAGAAGTGCATCTTCCTCTATTAAGTAGTTTTGTTTATTTGAATAGCAAGAAACAAGAAGCTATTATACTCCTGAAGCCTTAAAAAGAAGAAGAAAAGGAACACGACAATTATTTCTCAGACAAAACCCTTTTAAGACTTGTCGACGATGTAACTGGATTTTTGAATAAAAACTAGACAAGTTCCTAGTACTTCAAACACCACAATGGTGCATTTGTCTGAAAGACGCGCAGATGTTCCACAGCCATTATGCGCGGCTACAGCGGGAGGGTTTTCAAAGACGTGAATGCCTAGTGAAGGAGAGAAACAATGTGCGGGGGGGGGGGGTTTACTAAAAACGCATGAATGTAGTGAGGCTTTTTTTTTTTTTTTTAAATTAGAACACCCATAACCATTACCAGCCCTGGTCGTATTCCCAGACAAAGGAATCAAACAGGGCTCTCTATTGTACTTGGCTTGTCTTTAAGACGCCGCATTTAATGAGCCTGTAAAGTAATGCGCGTGATAGTTGAAGATTTTAATTTTCTCTCCTTCGAAGAGGAGGTCTTTGCTTACACCGAAGAATGTGCACAGCGCATTACAGTCCTACAGCCATGGACAGTGAACCCGCATTAGGTAACTTGGGGTCGCTATGCCTTTCAAGCATAGAGATTTATTATGTTTACTCTAGTCTGCATGTTGTAGCATTAGTTCCTGTATTTGTATATCCGCTACCACTTGCAGCCTTTCTAAATTTATATTTATACCGGGTGTCCAATACTTTGCTCGCCCAAAATAACCTTTTCTGGTGCGCCTAAACATCATCGGGGAGGTCTTGGTATCTCTATTGATGTAGGAAATTCGGAATATATTTTTTTTAAATGACACCATGTAGATTTTATTAAAAAAATACATGTACCCTCTCCAAGAGCTATTCAAAAATATATCACACTGTACTATATAAGTTAAGAAAACAGTAGCTTTGAAAATGACTTCTTTTGTTTATAGCACAACAGTGCATTTGTTTATTCAAAATTCCGTAGATTAGTAGCATTTCTACTTTCTCTTATGCATGTACATCATGTAAAAAAAAAATTGTAGTCATAATAACTTAATGATGATCTCACCTCCGTTTACATGAATCAGAAATCAAATAAAATCCGGAACTCTGCTACAGAGTAAATAATTTGTACAACCAAGATATTTAAACAGTTCGGTTTCTTCAATAACTGTTTGCACATCTCTTGTGTACTTGATAAAAATGATATGGTGTAATGGACTTTTGAATAGCTCTTGGATAAAATGTACATCTTCACATTTGACGCTACAACTCGGGGTGAACCTTGGCCGCCTCTCGAAGAACGCACCAGGCAGCTTCCCAATTGTCTGCACGAGACAGTAGACCTTGTTCCTGGCCTGCCTAAGAAAAATTCTTAAGTGGGTACCGAGAATCCGACCCGGGCCTTCCAGCCAGCAGTCAACAACGCTAACCACTAGACGACCAAGGTCGTAAAATGTACATGGTGCCATTTAAAAATGAAGTTCTATCCCAAATCTCCTACATTAATGAATATACAAAAAAGTGTGCCCTCAGCAAGAACTCCCCCATGATGTTAAATAATTTTGTTCATTTGACGCATCATAAAAAGTTATTTACATGGGACACTGTATAGTGTCATTTGTAGCGTTCTTTTCTCAAACAGCACTTGTACAGTTACGTGTAGCTAGCACCTGTCATGGCTGTTTCTCTTATCATCATTGGACATGTCTTTCTGTATTCTTTATTACGAAATGAAGACCACAGTTAAAAATCTCCTGGGAACACTCAATGATATTGAAGGGAGATGATTTCACGTGGCATCTTCTGATGTGCTCATTCCAGTCGCTGGGTGTTTCAGCATGGGTTTTGATTTATTAAATTGATATTTTTGTTATATTCCTTATAACTGTGGCCTTTGATGGGAAAAATCACTTTTACTGATTCAAATAGTTGTACTTATGATCCATAACACGAATGAGGCAAATAATGGTATAATTTTTATTTTGACCGGGGCACGAATCACAAAAAAGTATCCGTCGATCCTGGTGGTGTAGTGGTTACCATACTTGCCTCCTAAACTCAAGATCACGGTTTCGAACCCGGCCAGGACCGGTGGATTTTTCCGGGAGTAAAAGTATGACTTCCTTCGGAAGGGAAGTAAAGCCGTGGGTCCCGTGTCGTACATTTACGGCACGAAGTACCTCAAGCGTGAAAGAGAGGCCTCTGAGAAAAATTTGTCGGCCGTTTCACGCCCTGAGTTCAATGGGACGCTGATGACCAGAGATGTTGAAGAGCGTCCGTAAATAAATCAATAAAAAAAAATCAAATTTTGAACTGATGGTTCCAGGTGACGGAAACAAAAGTCAGACAACATTGATACAACTTGATCGGCTTCCTTTGTTGCTATAGTCTCATTGCAGATGTTTGACAGAGGATTGATTGCTTTCTCCTGGACACAATTTTTTCTATGCTGATTTTGTGAACTACAGTTTTTTTTTTTCCCTCCCTGTATGAATGTGTTGTAATGTAGCACTACAAACCTACAATTCATTGGTAACAAAATCTCAAATTTCACCTAAAGTGGACTTATGGTTTTTTCCCTGTGCCCTTCAAATGTTTCGAAACTTGCTTCGCTTGTTTCTTAAACATTTATCGTGCAATTAAGTGTAATGGTATAAACTGTAGTATTGTGCAATTCTTTTATTTTGAGACTAGAAACATCTACAAGGAAGAATTCATATTGACTAATATTAAAAATGAAAAAAATCTGGTGATTTTGCGATTTCATTCCAAATTGAATATTTCTGAAAAGAGGATAAGCCCTTATTTCTCACATGAGTATAAAACACATGAAGTAATTGAATAAACATGTGAACTATACATTAAAACACAATATAATAAACTCTTTATTTGATGACACAAAAACAGCCGTAAAGAATTGAGCACACTTTTCCTGTTGATCGCTTCTGAAGCCTCTTCGGATATAACGCTGAGTGTAACAAATGAAATACGGCGTGTATTATTAGGTCGTCACCTTTGCCACAAGTGCTTACTTTGTGGACCCCAGTAATGGTCGGATTCCCACACACGAAGAATACAAATTAACAATCGAAATTGCATTCTGGGAAAGGAAGACCTTGAGCACATCGTGATCGTTTCCATGAAATATTTACATACGATGAACACCTTGTGTGTACATTGTCTCTGAACCACAGTCCGTTAGCGTTGATTGGTTTGGCCCGATGCCGTTAGTTTCCATCCGTGCGTCTGTGATGGCTCAGTTTGCAATTTCGGAAGAGCAAAAACACATCACCTGAACAAGAATCACGTCTTATTTCCAAACCTCAAAACTGGTTAGAAATACTTACATTTGTTTTCAATATGAAATATGATGTAGGGATAGAATTGAATTCATAACTGAGGTTTATGTCTGCTCGTCTTGAGAGCAATACCCGTTATTCACAGTGATAGAGTAAAACTGACGGAATGCGATTTTGAGATATCTGTCTGAAGCGGTGCGATCAGGTTTGTTTTCTCCCCGGAATGTTTTGCCTATGGGCGAGCCGGGTCTTGGTAATTAGCGGGAATAAAACAAACCAAACATACAACAATAGACAAACCAATTTAATAGGCTCATTACTTACCAAAGTATCAAATGAGATGTTAAAACTGTCAACCTTCATTCTCCATACATTTTTTGGCATCTCTTTGTGAAATTATTCATCATTCACTGTAGTGCATTTTAAGAAATCCGGACAATTTCCTGGCGAATATTTTATAGTGTGGGGGATTCGTCTTGTTTATTGCGCTTTTTAATTTACCCCAAGGATAATAATCGCAAGCTGTTAAATCGGGGATCGAGGGGGCCACAAATCGTTATTAAATAACTCTGTCTTATGGAAACACATTGTGAATTGCTCTCGTGGAATTATTAGCAGTGTGGGCAATGACAGTCCTGTTGAAAAAATGTATGATCACGCTCCCTGTTTATTCTATGAAAAAAATGAGTTTGTATGGAATTGGCATAAGTTACAGAGTCAACTGTTAGCTAAGCATTAATTGGTTCTATAAATCTTTCACCACTGAGTTAACACATATGAATGGTACATAAAGACAAGCTGTGCTGTTGTAAACGCACGAGCATAATACACTTACGTATACTATCGAATTAAGAAATGAACAACATAACGCACACACGGGAACAGCTGAGCAACGAATACGACATTCAGCAAGGTCAACAAGTAAGCAAGCAAGCAGTCTTGCTACCCCCTCTACGACGTGACAAATGAATGAGGGCTCTCTCATACGAAAAACCCCGCGCCGCGAGGAAAATCATTGCCGTAGTTCATTTTAAGGTGAAATTCACGGTTTCGAAAATAAAATTGTAGAATTCCTATACTGATATGTTATTAACTTATGAACCTTTTCACTCTCCTCAATCAGGTACAGTTTGAACACATCTATTTTCTTTTCTTCCAACACATGGAGGACTTTCTGAAAAGGTACTTAGTAAATGATGGTTTAAAAGGAGAGGAAATTCATACGAAATTTGTAAAATATTATGAAGGGCCTTTCTCTTCACTTTCAACTATTCAAATGGCGGTTCTGAATTTAAACATAGTTTTGTTACCCTTGAAGATAACCCATTTTAACAACAGAAGACTTCGTTAAACAAATATAAAATTAGATGTGCAACGATTTGAAATGCAACCGCCTCCGTGGCCTTGCAACGTATCTGCCTGAAATACGGAGGTTCGTGGTTCGAATCCCGTGAGAGCCGTTACCTAGATAAAGTTTTTTTTTTTTCCGCAAAATTTTTCCTTGCCCAGAAAAGATGAATGCCTGGTAACTCTCAGTGTTGTGGACTTCAGCGTCATTTACTTACTAATTTCGTTAAAGTCATTCATAGTTTCTTTAGACTTTCATTGTTGAACTGCTGGGACTGTAGGCTTTTTAAACGGAATGTGTAGATCATGCTGTGCAAATGAAAAAGCTTTGAGCAGTGCTTGGCAACAAAATGCATTCGTATGACAATATCGCAGCAGTGTTTGATCGTCAACGAGAAAGGAGAGATGAAATTTCCGACAGGGATATAAAAAGAAGAAAATTTGACAGGAAAGTTAATGAAATATGAGCCGAAGGTGCTAAATTTAGTAACTTTGCTGTGTCAGAAGATTTTATTTCTCCAAACACACGAAAAGCAAGGTGGCAGCGGACATGTTTCTCTGACGGCTGTCAACTAACAAGACATAAATATGTTTCTTGAGGTGGCAGCTGACAGTCCTACGCGTAGTCTGCAAAAACAATTCTAAATATAAACTCTGCAACCTTTGTCGAAAGCTCGGGGTGTCGTAGTGATCGCTAGGTCAAGACCCTGCCGTTGGACACGTGACATTGTTGACATGTCACCTCCCGGTGCGCCATTCCTGAAGACTGTTGTCACGTGCACGCTGGAATGGCCGTGGGAGACACCCTTGGCAAACTTCCCGCAGAGTCGACCGACACTTTCAGTCTCTTGGCACCTTGCGCTGTGGTTTACCTTCACGCATGAGGAAAAACATTGAGCTTTGTACGCAACGCACAACGTAAGAGACGTTCCATTGAGGTAATTGGAAATTCAGTCCATTGAATTTTCAATTAAGAAGAAAGGATCACAGTTTACGGTTTGGTAAATAACATTCACGCCAAGGGTTACAGATGGGGGTTAACGTATCAGTCTGTTTCAGCTCTCTAAACGCGCCGTTTAGCTGGCGGCCTCACCTGACGAACCTGCAGTGTATTTGCTGTAGTGTTAAAACTGGAATGAAGAGTTTTCTCCAAAACTGTTGCCGGATAATGTTTATGGGATGATTCTCTATATTCTACCTTGAAGGGACCAGCTACTCATTTGATGCCAAGAGTAGCCGAGGTAGTTAGGCGCGGACTCAAGAGGCCCGGGGTTCGATTCCCACCAACACCGTCCTCTCTGGCTGAGGTTGTTTCCGGTTTTCCTCAGTCCTCATAAATGGCAAATGCCGGGGAGGTACCTTAAACTTAGGCCTGGAACGTTTCCTTCCTTAAAAAAAACCCTTTCCTAATATATCATTTCAACTCATGTATAATCAGTGTTCACCGCCTGTGGTGCCTCAGTAGTAAAAACGGGCGTTAAACACTATTTTATATATATATTATTGTACACGTGTAACACTATTTTCCAAGAATGAGGCGATGCAGTTTCATGCTCGATAAATGTTAAATGTAGATACATCATTAATGTAGTCACCCAGTTCTCTCTCTCTCTCCCTCTCCCCCCCCTCTCTCTCTCTCTCTCTCTCGCACGCACACATGCTTACACAAGGTCGACTTTGATAATTAAAAAGGCATGGCCTTCCATATTTATTATAGAGCATTCTTATGAATCTGACTCTGGGAAACTGCGTTGCTTCGCACCACGTGATTTTTAAAGAAGTTCTTCAACTAGCATCTTTACATGGAATAAATATGCATCTGTTTTTCGTGATGTGTGAATATTAGACCTACCAGAGGTTTTCAGGAGAAGCTCATTATCGATAACGCAACCAAAATAAAATAATTTTGTTTACCAAGTTTAGAAAGGAGACATTAAAACTGTTCAACGCCGTTGTTCACACATTTAGACACCACTGTAAAAATCCGCTATACCAGGGTAGTGTGAAAATTTTGATGAAAAAACCAATGTTTAAATATTTTTTGAAAAACTATTAGTTTTATGCTGAATGAGGGATTATAATTGGTTAGACTAACCGTGAAAAACTAGTATGTTTTCAAAATGGATTTTATTTTCCTACAATGTCTCCCGACAGCGCAGTACATTTTGTGCAAATATTTTCTAATGACTTGATTCCATTATGTAAGGAAGTTTCCTTTAGGCCACACCAACTTTGACTCCTTTTTCAATTGAAAAGCTTGTTTTGAGCTTAGGAAATACATGTAAGTCGAAGGGAGTCCATTGCGCTGAGTAAGGTGGGTGCGGAAGCGAGTGTTATTTTAAAGAATTGATCTCTGAGCCATTGCGCCAAACCTGGCTCCGCTTGTTGGTTATTTTTGTGTAGCTGTTCCAGAGATAAGACTGTATACAGTTTGCCTTTTGAAAGATGATTGGTCAAGCCCATTCTATGATTAGAAACATACACCTTTCTACACAACCAGTGGAACATGCCTCTGTCGACCGCTAAGCAGTCCTTTAATGTTTTGTAAACTTGAAGTTGTGTGCGGCACAGTGTTTCATTTCATAATTGCACAATTAATGGTTTTTAATTATTATAGAAACATACGTAATATTAATATAATTAGAGTAGATTTTATAAGAAATTAGTTAACATTGTTTCCGCAGATAATATTAACTTAGCTTTTCTGCTTGACAGGTAAGTGTCAACTTCTATCATATGGCCAACCTTGGTGAACAAAGGAATGGTAAGCATAGATAATTTTTTTTTTTTTTTTTATTTATTTCGGGTTCTTACCTAACCCTGCGACCTCAAATATTTTCGAAATGAAACAAGATATGAAAAATCTAGTTGCGCAGAAATGTGCCCATGTCTGGGGCTCATACAATGGGAGGGTATGCATAGTCCAAAAAACGAAGAAAATATCAATTCAAACTAACATTGTTTTAAATGGAACACGTATGTTTTTTCTAGCAAAACGAAACTAGAGATCTAATTAGTGATAAAAGAATTGGTTTCACTGTTCTAAACCGCGTTCCTTCTGAAATAGGTAAATTTTTAAAGAGTGGCAATTGTTTCTGACGTTATGGAAAGTGCGGTCTGTACAGAAAGCATGGGTTGCTTGCAACGTGTCTGTACTAAAAGTAAACACTCATTATCAGTCTGCCCAGTGTACTAATATCTCCTGATTGGTCCTTATTAATATTTGGAAGCAGTTGCAAGATAACGGTGCATTTTAAGTAACATTTTGTTTACCGATGAAGTCGTTCACAAATCATGGTAATGTGAATTTGAGGAGCTGGTTCGTGCAAAATTCCCACAGGCTTCACGACAACAGTGGAGTGTCAATGTTTGGTGTGGTATCATTGTCAAACATTAATCAGACGATACGCATCATTTCTGCACACTCTACTCCTTTCTCATGGAGGACGTGGGACTGGAAATGCCTCTATCAATGTGGTTCCAGCATGATGGGTGCCCCGCTCACTCCGCTGATGTTCGCAGAAAAGTTGTGGATGCAAAGTTTACAAATAGGTGGATAGGACGGGGTGGTGGCCAGTTAGATCCCCTTAGGCTACTTTATCAGGGACGCAGTGAAAGATAAAGTGTATCAGGAACTCCCAACAACACTAGAGAATATGAAGCAGCCAGCGTATTACCGCGGCGTGTGCTGCAATATCTGTAGAAACATTACAATCTGTGCAACGCTCGCTTGTTCACCACAAGTGTATTGATGCAAACTGTGGTCACTTTGAACATCTGCTCAAGTGCCATAGTTTCATCAAATAAGATGTTACTGATTGCTCGTGAGTGCGTTTTCGCACTGGATATAATTTTAAACTTGAAGTTTCTCTGCGCTATAGACCACTAGTAACTTTGTTTAGGAAAGTAAAACCACTTCTATTATCACTAATTGCAACTCTTGTTTTCAGTCTGCTGGAAAATATATACATGTTCCATTTACATAAACGTAACTTGAGTTGAAAACGAAATGTTCTTTATTGTGCATACCCTCCCATTTTGTGAACCCCTGACATGGGTACATTCTGCGCAACTAGATTTTTCATATCTTGTTTCATTTGGTAAATATTTGAGGTCGCAGGGTTAGGTGAAACACCCTGTATGTTTTATATCTGATCCGTGTTTTATGTCGCACTGCTTATACGACAGTTGTAGAAAGAATAGTCGCATTGTACCTAGGTATAAGTGCGGACACTGCCGTTGCTATCATTGGTAGAGGGGCATTTCTAAGTATGAAGAAGGAACATGGATCAAAATTGAGCTGTTACATGGAAGAAATGCTAAGGCCCAAGTGATGCCTTGCTAAACCAGATGGTGGCACCTTGGGTGTCAGCATCGAGGGCAAATATTTACTTTTCGATTGTACTAAGTAAATGGCAATAGCTCATTAATTCAGCTGATATCTTTTCGAAGTATTCCGCCCCCCCCCCTCTCTCTCTCGGTACAAAGGTGCAATCTCCACACTTGCTTGGCTACAGCAATAGTACTACACGCCCTCCAGAAGTGTTAAATATGACAGGGAAGCAATAGAACATTTTGCTGCTTCTATTACAGGATTCTCAGATGTTAATTGTCATTAACTTTTTTTGTACTCCGTATTTCGTGCTTTCATTCATTATCTTTTAATTCCTTTCTTTCTTCCGATTCTACTTATATGTCATCTTTTGCATCCCATATTTTTGTTGCATTAAAGTTATACGTTATATTATTTACTTAATTATTTTCTATACCTATCTCCTTTGCTCGACTGTTATTTCTGACTCTTATGTTTTTAGAATTGGTGATAAATCTGCGTCTTTATCGAGAGTACAAGTTGCGTAACTTGTTAGTTTGTAAATCGCGCAATCGAAGATGACCGTTTAGCAAGCCCACATTATCCTATCCATATAAGGGAAATTTTAGTATTACGATGGGCAAGACACAGCTTCTGAGCTATCACATCAAGCAGATAACTTTGTGTTTATTCTTGTTTTTCCCACAGCATATTTGCTGTAGTAGACACTGCCGCGCATACATTAGCCAGTACTTAACAATCTCGCAGGGTCACGTGGGTTCATTGCTCGCTATAGGATGCATTTTATTGCACCTCTTGGTTTTCTTATTTGTAAACGAAGAATAAAGTGTGTTACTAACATTTTATAACTACAATGGTAGTTCCAGTGCTTGCTTGCCAGGCGATGCTGCTGAAAACAAATGTGCCGTGGTGCAAACTTAACTCGAGGAGATTCAGCTTGTTTCAGAACCAGTTCGTGCCAAAAAGAGTTTCTTTCTATCTGTATCAGAAGGGGAAAAAATACACAAATACAAGAAAAAGTGTGCCCTGTATTATCATGTACTTTAAACTATTTTGGTGGAGATTTTGGGTCAAAAATCGATTTTTGGCTATATGCATAAAACTACACTGTTTACACTTATAGTTTTTGTGTGTTTGCGTCTTTAAATGGACATTTAAATATGGCGGTCTGACTACAACGTCCCTTTTTCCATTGCTTTCAGATTTTAGATCAAAAATTAATTTTTGGCTTATGAAACGACATAGCTTGCATATTACGCCCATATATAATTTTTGTTTGTTTGGGGAATATAAATTGTTTAAATAAGAATTTAAATATGGCCACCTCTGTTACATAACACACATTCTTGCCGCATATTTTTAACTTTAGGTTTGCCTTTATTTAAAACTACTAAGCTTGTCTCAAAATAAGTTACTTTTTTAAAAAGTAACAAAACGTTTAAATATTTCAAAAAGGCATATTTTGAAAGCTATATTCAATGACTATTTTTCTACACAATCTCTTTGAATTTCAATACATTTTTGGTACCATGATAACAGTTTTTTTTTTTAATCCAGTGTCAAACCATTCTCCCGTCAAACTGGCTAGCCATTTTTCCAATTTTTGTTTTAAGTCATTCTCATTTACGAAGTGCCTTCCCCGGAGTTGTTGCTTCAACTGCGGAAATAGGTGGTGGTCGCTCGGTGCAAGGTCAGGAGAGTAAGGTGGGTGACCGAAAACATCCCATCGAAACTTCTCAAACAGGGCTTGCGTTTCATGAGCAACGTGTGGGCGGGCGTTATCGTGGAACAAAAAAAAAAAAAAAAAAAAAAAAAAAACTTTTGCCCAACTTTCCCCCTCCTTTTATTTTGAATCGCCCTTCTGAGATTCTGAACATCTCACAATAGGAGCAGCTGTGATCGTGGTCCCAGGGGGATATAATCGATCAACAATACTCCCTAGGAATTCCAGAAGATCCTTGCCTTGACCTTGCCAGCCGATTACTTTTTTCGGGCGTAAAAAATCCTAAGTATGGGTTCCTTCGGAAGGGAAAATTTAAAAGAGTTTATAGTTTAAAAATAATTGCTTAATAAGTGATAAAAATTTCATTTGGGTAGACAGTAAGTTTTGCAGAAAACTCAGCTTGTATTCTGTTGAGTTCAGCACGAAAATGGACACCATGTTTCTACAAAGTGTTCTTAAATGTGTAAAATAAAGGTTAAGGGGCTCAATTTGGGGAAAGAAAAAATATATGTAACAATATTCACAAAAGCAAAGTCGGTTCTGGTGATCTAGGGTAACCACGTTAACACTCAAACCCAAGATCGCGCCTGGATCGATGGATTTTCGGGTGTAAAAATTGTAATTGAAGCTTCCTTCGGAAGGAAGTAAAGCCAAAGAATCTCTAAGCCTGAAAGAAAAGGTCTCTAAGCAAAATTGAGGGCTGTTTCACACCTTGAATTAAAAAAAAATCGGTCCTGGTGGTGTAGTGGTAACCATACTTGCCTTCTAAACCCAAGGTCGCGGGTTCAAACTCGGCCAGGATCGATAGATCTTTTCGGGCGTAAAAATCCTAAGTATGGCTTCCTTCGGAAGGGAAGTAAAGACGTGGGTCCCGTGTCGTACATTTACGGCACGAAAAAGAACCTCAAGCCTGAAAGAAGAGGCCTCTGAGCAAAAGTTGTCGGCAGTTTCACACGCGGAATTGAATGGGACGCTGATGACCTGAGCTGTTAAAGAGCGTCCTTAAATAAAACGAATCAAATCACACCTTGAATTGAATGGGACATTGATGACCTGTGATGTTAAAGAGCGAAACAAAAATTTTAAAATGATCATTAATTGAAATGTTTTTAAATTTACTAAGGAATTTTCATTTTTACTCAAAAATGTTTAACATCTTTTCCTCAGAATTTAGCAACAGTTTACTGAGAATTTTTCGGGTCTTGCTTATAGGCACTAAATATCAGTTTAACACAAGGCCAACCATTGAACACTCACTTCAGTTTCGGACACAGCAGTAAACTGCAATATTTCTTAGAAGCCATGGTGTGGAAAACTGAAGTGATGGTTATAAAGATGAAATGTTGTAGCAAATTCTCTTTCCCTAATTCTTTTGAGTGTTGTATTTTCAGTCATTCTGAATTAATTGTCATAGTTGATAACGTATGAGCTTGTATTTGCGTCATTTTTGACAATCAAGCAAGTTTTTTAGTGCGTGCTAAAGCTTAAAAACCAGAAAACGCGTACAAACATTGTGAGCAAAGCCTGCACATATCAAATACCCGTATCGACGAGAATGCGAGAGGGGTTTGTGTAAATAGTTCGCACGGAATCGCACCAGGTGGTGGCGTGGGGCAAACAGGATGTTCACTACTTGGAGCTTTATTGAAGGGGCGGACCACACAGAATCTCTACTGTAGAAAATAATACAACCTTAATTATCAGATAAACGCAGGTGTAACACCGTCCTTGAAGTGAGCTGTTTTCCGGCAAGGACTCATAACAATAGAAACTTTTCTTTCTCGTGGGCAGTTGCGTCATGACTCAGAAATCCCATTTGTATTTAATCACGAATTAGTAACAGTCGTATGAGGATGGGCGTTGTTAGAAGATGCTTTCATGTCTTTTACTGAATATTGCTGTCGTTGAGAAAGAATTGGGTTTAACCTTGCCAGCATAGGCACTGATTAACTCGAGAACGCTACTTTAATCGACTAATGACCCTTGGAAAAGGATTTACCAAGTTTCACCAAAAATGTAATGAGTCGCTCTTGATATTCCGTTGATTTGTTTTATTTACGGACGCTCTTTAACATCTCAGGTCATTAGCGTCCCATTTAATTCAGGGCGTGAAACGGCCGACAAATTTTGCTCAGAGGCCTCTTCTTTTAGGCTTGACGTTCTTTATCGTGCCGTAAATGTACGATATGGGACCCACGACTTTACTTCTCTTCCGAAGGAAGAGATACTTTTGATTTTTTCGCCCGAAAAAACTCATCGATCCTGGCCGGGATTGAACCCGCGATCTTGGGTTTAGAAGACAAGTATGGTTACCACTACACCACCAGGAGGTACTTGATATTCCGCGAACTCTATCAATACTTATACAGCAATGAAATAAGATAACATGGAAGACATCTCGTCAAGATGTCTGCATATCAATTTATATAGCAATCACCTATTTAGTGCTCTCTCTCTCTCTCTGCAGACCCCATATACAGTGACAGTTGCGAATCGGCAAAGTGTGGCTGAAGCCAAGCCACTAACATACATGTGCAGGTAGCAGTACTTTTTTTGTGTATTAGCAGCGGTGTGTGGTCAATGATCCTGCTTCCTGTCTGTTTTCACAGCAAAGCAACTTTTAGACATTGCAAACTAAGGTGGTCGTAAATAATGGAAAATAATTTTTCCCTGTGTTAACGCCATGCTAAATGGGGTGGGGAGGGCGCGGCGTATAATGCACCTAGTTCGTATCCGAAACGCAGCCTTCTTATCACGCCCGTCATGGAATAACATTGAAACTAAATATATACTATGAGATTCGTCATCCGCCCTGCCATAAATTTAATTGCGATAAGACACGTAGGTTGATAACCTGCAACTCCTTGTAAAAATGAAGCTTAGAGACCATTGCAAGTGGAAGGACAGAAGTTCTCACAGAACCCATCCGCCCACTTTTCGACAAGTTTTCGCGATTTTAAAATAGCGGTGATACTTCTTGTTTGGCATTCACTAAGGGTGTCTCCGTTGCTCAATTATACCGCCACTTTCTGAAAATTTTATGTTTAACATTTATTTCACCTCTGCTAATTGACAGCTTGCTGAGTCTGCTTAACGTTTCTTGAATAATGAGCCATTTCCATTTATCTTGTCGTCAGTTTTAAATCATTTGTAGAGATGATGATTTTTCAGTTGTGTTAATACGAAAGTCTACCAAAAGATGCATACATTGTACGTTGTTGTTGTTGTTGTTGTTGTTGTTGTTGTTGTTGTTGTTGTTGTTGTTGTTGTTGTTGTTGTTGTTTTTTTTTTTTAACTAACAAAAATATGGACTCGATCTCAGAATTTCATTTTCAGTGCAAAACATTGAAGTAATTGAGGAATATTCGTTTCTTTTGTGCAAAAGCAAAATTCAGTTACTTTTTGTTACTTTTCGTTCTATTAATCTCTTAAAAAGATTTCATTATTTAACAACTGTTTTTGTTCTATGATATATAAGGAATTAAGAAATCATTGTAATTAAGAAAGTTCGTCACGCAAGAGTTGTGTAAACTAAGTGAATTCTGTACCAAGTAAAGTAACTTTAAAAAGCAATATAAAATCCAAATTATGACCTTATTAATTAATGAAATGAAATAAGTTTAGGCATTAATGTGTGGTATTAGGGGAACAACATTATAATTCATGCAATCTATTAGTATTTTAATATAAGAAATAAAATAATAATAATATCGTCGTTATTGTTGTTGAGATTAAACCACAAAAATTAATGGTATATATTTAATTGAAGTACATGAAAACATTGATAGACAAAGCTATACTGTGTGGGTATGTTTAAACATTTTTAAATGTAACCATGTTTATGAACTGAGCCCTTGATATCATCTTCACATTCAGAGAGAAATAACAGAAAGTTTCGAGTTACGTTGTGTATTTAAGATGTTGTTCATATGTTTCAATAAAACAAAAACATGTTACTATTTAAAAACAATTGCAATGTACTAAGTAAATAAAAACAATCGAAAGTTACATCGATTTTCAGTGGCTTTGAAATTTAATTTAAATATTATTAACATGTAACGTAAATGTTTTCTGAAGGTTATTACAGAGCGCTCTTTCATACAAATATAGTTCTCACATACACATATATTAGATTAATATTTAACATTAACTATCTTCACGACGATACTTTTGTTAAATATAAAACATATGCTTCGTTATAAATACAGTTTATATGCAAAATTAATTTTAGTATAATATAGCGAAAATTATAGGCAGGAGCGCTTTTTAAATTTTTGTTTTCAAGTATACCCCTACTCTTAATCCTCCAAATTCCCTAATTTTCAGAAACTATTTTTCTTATTTTATTTAAATGGTAAATACCGAATATTAATGCCGGTAGAGCGATTTTTAAATTTTGTTACCCACTTCAAATTTTCAGAGTCCGTTTTTCTTGTTTTGTTTCAATGGCATGTACATTGTTTTGTTTCTTTTAAAAAATCTAAAATTGCGGCCGTTAGAGCGACTTATCCTGATTTTCGGAAATTACGCTTATCAATTTGTTTTTAAGAAATATAACTAGTTTGGTTGAGAATAAATAAAAATTGCGGCCGTTAGAGTGTAAACACACCCACACACGCACGCACGTTTTAATTCACTCATTTTTCTTTTAGCGATAGCATATTATTTTGTACTTTTTGTCGGTCCTGGTGGTGTAATGGTAACCATACTTGCCTCTTAAACCGATCCTGGGTTCAAACCCGGCCAGGATGGATGGGTTTTTTAGTGCGTAAAAATCCTAAGTATGGCTTCCTTCGGAAGGGAAGTAAAACCGTGGGTCTCGTGTCGTACATTTACGGCACGAAGAACCTTAAGCCTGAAAGAAGAGGCCTCTGAGCAAAAATTGTCGACCGTTTCACGCCCTGAGTTTAATGGGACGCTCATGACCTGAGATGTTAAAGAGCGTCCATAAATAATTTTGCGTTTTTACTCTATTATATTGATGTCAGAGATTGTCAGGAGGTATTTGTTTATTATCAGCGAATTCCGAAGTCATGTAACTCAGTTGTAGCCATGAAACATTTTTTTTAAAAAAAATTCAAATTTCCATCCATTCTGCAATTTTATATATAATTTTCGGTGTCTAGTCTGCAGAATTCTGCAATGATTTATTTATCATAAATATCATTGTCATTTTAATCTGAGAATGGATGGAAGTTTGTTTCATGGCTACAACTACTATAATAGTAGTTCCTTCCTTCGGAATTCGCTAATAATTAACAAGCATACTTCAAATACATCCTGATAAGCTCTGACATTAATAAAATAGATTACAAGTACAAAATAATATGCTGTTGCTAAAAGTAAAATGGGTGAATTAAAACGCCAGAGTTTGGACAATTAAATAAGTAATATTGAACAAGATTGTTATGGTTCCCAAGATTCAATGTAAAGTATAGGAGAAAAAGAATGGTTAAGACATTATTACAATCTGTGGATGAATGTCTTACTCTAGACACAATAGCAACCATTGATAATATTGAAGAAGTGAAAGAATAACAAAATGCACTGAAACATTTAAAGAATAAAAAAAAAATCATCAGTAAATGGCTGGTAAATATGGAGCTTTTGAAGAGACATTTAAAATAAGGTACTGGGGAATTTGAAAAGTCCTGGGTTGAAGCACAAAATGATGGCATAGATGTTGAAGTTATTCTTAATGTTCAACATGGTCTCCCTTGACACTAGTGCACTTTGTCTAGCGATGCTCAAAGTCTTTATTCCTTCACGAAAGTCAGATTTACCCAGAACTGCAAAATACGCCTCAGCTCTTCATTGGACGGTAATGTATTTCCACCAGTGTAGGGAACAGCTGGAAGTCGGATGGAGCCAAATCAGGGGCATAGAGAAATATGGCAGCAAATCATTACCCAATTCATAGATCGCATTGCAGCGACACATGTGTAGATACAAAACGACTTTCTTCTTTGAAAATCTCGGCCTTTTCTCGCGTATTTTTTGTTCAATAGATCCAAACGGTTAGCATAATACACGTCAGTGATAGATGTTTCAGTAGAAAGATAATTAACATTACACTCTTGGCATCCTAGAAAAATGACTTCAAAATCTTCCCGGCTGATTTTACACACGTGGTCTTCTTTGACAGTGGAGAATCGTGACTACTGTTTTGTTTCACGTGTGTAATAGTGCACCCATGTTTCGTCACAAATCGGCGGTATCTCTCTGAAAACGGTAGTAACTTTTGCTAAGAGATTTGCTCTCTGGTTCGCTTTTGATCCTGAGTCAGCGGTCGCATCTTGCCGTTAATTTTTTAAG
Source organism: Metallyticus violacea (assembly GCA_030762175.1). NCBI lineage: Eukaryota > Metazoa > Arthropoda > Insecta > Mantodea > Metallyticidae > Metallyticus > Metallyticus violacea. Next base: position 19,455,804 of record CM060839.1, on the reverse strand, counting down.
CAGATGTTGTTTCGTCAAAAAGTGAAACATGCGTACCTCTAAAACGCCCACCAGAACTTCAGCACTTTCGGTCAAACCACTATCCAGAAACACGTCAGGCAGCTTATCGATAATTTCTGATGTGACGAATATTGGTGGTTCGCTGCGTGGGTCATCTTCCAAACTTTCACGGCCGCGTTTAAACACCGTGGTCTGTTTGGAAACTGTTAAATGTGATGTTGCAATTTTTGTCATTTCTGCATGAATTTTTGTTGCATTCGTATCCTTGTTGACATGCATTATAAACTTACGATGAGCTGACCATAGTCTTTCTAGACCGAAAACTGGAAAACTGTCAAATGCGTATCCAAGTGTGTTTTGGCTAAGCGTTAAAAATAGCCGGAAATCACATTTGCACAAGATGAAGAAAAATAATCTTATTTTTAGCGCATAGATCTCATTTTTGTTTTCCGTATTCCTGACGTTAAAATTAAATTTCTGTGAGCAGTATAAATGAAAAATAAGTGGAATATTCTCGTGGTGTAAGCCTAGTAATGCACAAGCGCAGAAGTCACTTTACAATGAAAAGTTTTTCCCAAGGATACAAGGCGCAGTAGAGGGTGATATTTAAATTAAGTCAAGATGAAATACCTTTTCATACTTGTTAACAGTAGGAAGACGGCTGTTCGCGGTAAAAGGGAAGTTAATGAGTTGATATTCAAGTGTTACAACATAAATGCAGTTTAAATTGGATCATCTTTATTATGTATGTGGCTTAGTGTTTTTTTGCAAGACTTTGTCACTCAAAGGAAGGCAACAGTCCGCTCACGCTTTTACGTTGTGTAGTTCACAGGCAGAGGTCAGGCACCGCATGTTTAAACAGGTTAATACACGAAGCGGGACCGCTTTCATAGGGCGTCTCTTAGCGAAGTATCTATCAATCAAAGGGGCTTTTGAAGTCGAGTGTGTCCTGTGAGATAAACTTCCTTGAGCAAGAAGTAGAAGAGAGAAACTTATTAGGCGTTTGTTTCTCAGCAGAACGTTTTCTTCTTCCATATCTCTATACCATTTACATGACCTCTACCATCCCTTCACGTTAATTTTTCTTTGTTCACAGCATCCACTCCGCATCTTTTTATACTCTATCATTCCTCAGTTTCTTAAAGGAGGAATTATGGATTGATTGATTTTAGTTCATTTACCGACGCCCTTTAACATCTCAGGTCATCAGCGGCCCATTCAATTCAGGGCGTGAAACAGCCAATAAATTTTGCTCAGAGGCCTCTTCTTTCACGCTTGAGGTTCTTTTCCGTACCGTAAATGTACGACACAGAATCCATACTTAGGATTTTTATGCCCGAAAAAATCCATCGATCCTAGCCATGTTTGAACCCGCGATCTTGGGTTTAGAAGGCAAGTATGGTTACCACTACACCTCCAGGACCAACGAAGGAATTATAGGCCTATTACACTTATCCCAATCTTTGTAAGGTAGTTTTAACAAGAATGTCTAATTTAAAATAGGCAGGCAAAAAGGCACTTAAAATATCCAAAATAGACTGTAATATATTCAAAATAGGTGTTTACCAAAAGTGAAAAGAGTAATATCACTCATTATTAAGGAAAATGGGTATTTAATCTACTTAACAATTTCTTTATCACATAATGAAAGTACTTAAGCTTACATTACTTGGTTACAAGCAACAATAAGGTGTCAAACTGTCATAGAAGTCCCTTATCAGAGAGAACATTTTTCATCATGAAAAAAGAACGTTCTACTTCCACTGAAGTGATTGTAGCATATTTAAAACAAGCCATTTCGGAATGACTCATACCAGTTACAACAGAACATTCACCTTTCAGTACATCATGGCAAGTACCCGAACGGCAGCGGGAAAAACCGAGCGTGACTTCAAACAATATACGTAAATGTAACAGTCGTAACGCACAGAAACAAGCAAAAAATGAATTTTTAGGGTGCATGTTAGTAGTTAATTACTTTCAGTATACAACAAAATTAAGCGGGAAATTGTAATGTAACAATGTAAAAAGTAAAGGAATGAATTGAAATGGGAAAAGACGCACTTTAAACATAAGTTTTGTAATTTTTGTAACCTAACCTAATCTAAATTTGCAACCTACATGAAATAAAAGTAAAATTGCAACCTAAGAGTTATCCTTGCTAAGAATGTAACATTTGTTACAGTAAGAAAAGTGAATACAAACAATGAAGATTAAAAAAAAATCCCTGTTGAATCGAACCCACTACCCTACCGTTGATAGCACAATGCTGTATTCAACTAAGCTACCAACCCGTATGAAGAATGTCCTAATTATTTTCCTACATTAGTTGACTGGAATTAGGCTCGGTTTTCTCCGCTGCTGTTCGGGAAAGGAGGCGTGATTTATTCTAGATGATGACAATCTATAATGTTACGTTTCAAACGCTGTGTGTAATAATAGGCCAACGAAAAATGTAACGAAACCGATAATTGCATTATGACGTGATAAACGATAACTTCGAATGAAGTTACCGGCGAACTACGGAACGGATTTGCACTTGAATATAATGCGCACCACAATTTTGAATACTATATTTGGACAAAAAAGATACGCATTAGATTCGTGTAAAACGTTAGATATACTTTAATATGTGTGCAATGCGAAAGCAATGAAAAGTAGTGAATAAATGATTTAGTGAACTAGGGTTGTATGTAGTATCCAAATACTTATTTAGCAAATGATTAGGCTAGGTCCATAAGTTTCCGGCCTAACCATTTTCTAGGTATGATAAAGGCAAAAACTATGTTTCACTTTTCAATATAGTTATCCTTTATTGCAACACACCTCTCACATCTTTGAATTAATATTTCAAAAATATTTAGAAGTCTCGTCTGTAAAATGGGCATAAACAGCATCTATCGCTTCTTCGTCACACTTAAATTTCCTTCCTCGAAGGTCCCTCCTAAGTTTTGAAAAGAGGAAATAGTCATTGGGAGCTAGATCTGCGCTGTAGGGTGGATGGTCGATCTCCTAGAAGCCACATTTTTTCACAACTTTCTTTTCAACAAGAGCTATGTGCACAGGCGCGTTGTCAGGAAGAAGGCGCACACCACCACTCAGCTTTCCTCGCCTTTTCTCTTTGATGGAAGTACGTAGTCTGTGCAGTAGGCCAGCATAGTACTCCCCATTTACTGTGGCGTTCCTCTCTTTGAAGTCAAATGAAGAATATTCCTTCACAGTGCCAAAAGGCTGTGGCCATGATCTTGTTGGTTAAGTGACCTTGACCTTTAGAGGTGGTGCTTCGCCAGATTTACGCCAATCCATTGATTCTCTTTTGGACAAGAGATCATAGTAGAGGATCCTAGTTTCATCTCCTGCAACAATGGTTTGCACAACTTCTCTCTCGTTGCCACGGCAGAACTCCAAAAATGCATGACAACAGTTAACTCGTTGCTGCTTTTGGACTGAGGAAAGAAGTCAAGGCACCCATCTTGCATTAACCTTATTCATGTTTAAATGTTCAAGAATAATTCGAAGGACTCTTGTTTTTGAAAGGCCCAATCGAGCTGCTATTTCTGTAACTTTAAGCCGTCGGGTCATCTATAATTTCTCCTTCCACAAGAGCGATCGATGTTTTCAGCAGTGAGCACCTCCAAGGACCGACCTGCACGCTTTCTCGACCCATTCGAAAAAGTTTGTCCCATTCTTTTACGGTAGAATATGAGAGGGGGTATGCTTCCCCATATACACCGCCCAATCGCTGTTTAATTTCATTTGGAGTAAGTTCCTTTTGTGAAGAACTTAATAACTGGTCGATTCTCCATTTTGAACATGTCACCATCTTGTACACATAGCCTTCTTTGTGCAACTATATCTGAAAGTGAACACAGCGGAGCGGAAGTTTAAGCTGAAATTATTTACTTAACAGATAAGGTAAGGGTTTTGTGAAGGCGATAATGGGAATGCGAAATGAACTTATTTCATGCACCTGTGAAAGATGCTTATTTTCACAAACGTCAGAGAAACTCGCTGAAATTGTGTTTAAGCAAGTCTTAAACATTCACGTAATGTTCATTCGAATGCGTTTTTAACTTTGTTAACAAACACAGCACCCAACAAAGGAAAAGCTTTAAAATATCCAAAACTTAGTGTAAAATGTAGTGGATGCGGCCTATCGCTGTCAGCAATGTCTCGTACCTTCATCGGCGATCATTGAGTACAGCATTGTGTAATGTAGCAGTTTTGGGACGCCCTGAGCGCTCATCATCTCGATTGGATATTATGACCACTCTTAAATTCAGCAGCTCACTTTTAACCGTCAGAAACGAAGGAGAAGAATCCTTTAATGTGGCATTTAACTTCTTTTGTGTTTCTTTAAGGGTTGAACTCTTCAAAAGGAAGTACTTTATCGCAGCTCGTATTGTTGTTTTATTCATTTTCTAGAAAAGATCAACACCAATTTGTTTACACGATCGTCACAAACAAGCGACTACACTTACGCGCCTGCAAATTCACAGCGTGCCATCTAAAGGTTGATGTTTAACAACTATGTTAGTAATATGGGATTGTTGACGGTATTTCTGAATCAGACAGAGAACTTTTAGAACACCGATTAGTAACTCATGTCCTACACACGGCTGTTGTGAAACACCAGTTTCCAAACAGCACGTTTACATAAACATTTTTTGTCGTTTTGAGATGTATTGTCCACACTGCTGTGATCACATTCTTGTTATTTTTTCTATGCCTTTTCCAGGGCACTAAGGAACTTTTCAGTATGTGTAGAATTAACTAACAGCCAAGTGACGCAATAAACTTGTCAAGAGGGCTGCCACTGGCGACGCAGAAACATGAACTTAGATCTTGGGACCGTGTTTTTAGTATTAATTACCTGGTAGCCATAAAAATAACAAGATATAGCAAATGTCGCCGTGTACGGTTTATAGGACTCTCGGTCGGGCAAGTGGAAATTAAAATTTTATGACGGTGCTAATGCAGCGACTTCGGACTTCTTGTAGAGACAAGCCCAAAATTTCTGCTTCATTGTCATACTTGCTTTTTTCCCACCTTCCCTTTCTTTTCTTTTTATTCAAAAAATTATCACCCCCGTCTCCCCGGAATATTTTAGCTTAAATAGCTGACTACCAGCTATTGGTTATGTTTATTGGCTTCCAGTAAATTATAAATTTAATTAACTTACTTTTTTTCTAGTAGTGAAATGTATAATATTTATTTAAGTTATATTTTGTTTTGTTAATATAATTATAGATTTAGTCTGTAAAATTATTATTCATCGTGGAAAAAAGGAACTTTGATAAATTATAAAATTTGGAAATGCACGTCCCGGTATAGGTAAAAAGGTGTCGGACAGAGTATTGCAGAATTTATTTTATTTCATTTTAATTCAAAAGGAACGTTGTGTTACCTACTGCTGCAAGTTTTAGATCTTGTCGCCGTACTCTTTCCAAAAGAAAATCCATGAAGTGAGGCAACCCAAGCGAAACACCGCCCAGAAAATTCAAGTCACTCAGTCTATCAAGTTGTTCATGGCAACAATGTTTTTTGTTTTCAGGGAATGAAATACCACTATGAATGTTACAATATTGAGTTACTTAATAAAATTGTCCTAACAAAAGTCACGGCTATGCGTATACTACGAAAATGTTTGAGATGGGTCCCAAGGCAATCGAATTGAACGAGACAGGAATACAGAGACTATGGAGTGTAAGAGACAATCGTGCTGAGCAAAGTGGTACTTAGTAACACTAGGGAACATAAATTTCTTCGTGGTTTCATCTGGCCGCGTAGGCGAATACTAGGATAGATCTTTCCTATCTACGAAATTTTCGTTGTCTCATTTGAGACATTTCCTTACGTTCGTCCTGTTGCAGGGTTGAAAGTACCAGTGCGAGGTGGGCTGGTGCGGTGTTGGTATTTCTGCTGGGCTAAATTCTCTCTGGAAACAATGTTAGGGACCTAGGGGTTGTAGGCACAAACGGTCAGCTCTTGAGCAAGGCTAAATTACCTGCGCCCCTTACAATCCATGCACTGGAAGCATCTGCCGTCAAGGGTGAAGGTCAATGAAACTGATCACGGAAATTGCGGGTGTTCTCTCAAATAAAGTGTTGCTGCTTCACGACAGCACCCACCGCCAGGCGTCTGCGCTTACAGTGGCTACACTAAAACTAAATTATCTGATATTTTAGAGTTTTAAATGACCATCATGCAGTCCAGAATTGGGGCCATCGAACTTTCACTTAGCACCTTTGAAAGAACATTAGCGCGGTCAGAATTTGTAATGCAGGCGGTGCAAAGTTGGTTTTTCTTGTGGGTAACCCGCCAGTTTCTGTTATTACTCTTGCAAAATGTTGCTCTAAAGTTCCTGTTATGTAAGGACTTTCCCTTGTATTTTGCGAGTGGGCGATTCCAGAATCCCAGAGAAGATCGAGACAATTTTCTTCAAGATGAGGTCTAGAGTATGATGCATTCCCCAAGTGTGTAATCACCAGGAAACGATGAAGCCTATTTCCTGCAGATTAGAAATGCACATGATATAAATCAACGTTAACCACTTGCTTCATGTCATTTTCCCCGGTTAATGACGAAGTTGAGAGGCTATCTATCTTCCCGAACTGCAGATAAGATCCAGAAAGGACTTTACCGCTCCTTTAAACCAGTTCTGTAGCCTTAAGCAGCGTTCGCATTAGCCATTTCACAATTCCACTGAATTCCGTGCTGCACTCTGCAAAATGACAGCTCTTGCAGTTGACCTAAAGCTCTTACCGCAACAGGTTCTTTGGAATACTGCCATCCTTTCCAGAGGAATATTAATAAATTCTTGTTTTTGTGTGTGTGTGTGTGTGCTCCATCACACACAAGCTGATGACTTCCCGACTCAGGTAGGAACCGCTTGCCCACGCAAAGGGCAACCGCCTCGCGTTCGGCTAGTGACGAAATCATAACGGATGTTCACGGGCCGCGCAGTCTCTCAGGTAACAGAGGGCACGTTCGGTTATAAATTGTATCCGTCACATGTGGAAAAAGCTGGTTCTCAGTCAGTTTTAGTTCCTTCCATCTCATCATCATTGTTACAGGTACCTAAAGAAGAATTTTAGTCAAAAATCTTGTGCTTAACAAATCTACAAACTTAACTTTCATAATGTACAGCACTTTTTATGTGAGAGTTTTTAAATAATGTTGAGAGATTTGAGCATCGGTTTTTTTTTTTTTTTTTTTTTTAATTATTTTATTTACTCTGGAAAGTGTTAAGCGTTAAGGCTACTCTTCCACTCTACCAGGCGAAGAAAGAAAGAGCACCATATAAGTATTTATATAAAATACAGAGTAAAAAGGCCAAACTGCATATAAATATTACATATTTTAATATAGAAATTGCACAAATATTGTGTTAGAATTTCACTTCTCGTATACAAGGGGGTGGAAAAGGAATAGAAGGAGGAGGAGGAAGAAGAAGAAGAGGAGGAGGAGGAAGAGGAAGAAGAAGAAGAAGAAGAACAACAACAACAACAACAACAAGAACAAGAAGAAGCTGTGATTCTTAGAGTTGAGAGATGACACTTGAATCTACGTTCAAATTGCTTTATTGTCCGACAGTTTCTTAACTTCAGGAGGAAGGGAGTTCTACATTCTGTGAACTGACACGCTGAATGAGGTTGAGTAGAAATGTGTTCGGTAACGAGGGATATGCCGGGTTCGAGACAGGAAGGATTTTGAATAGGAACGTAAGGTAATGGAAAGCTACGTTCTTTTAGATGACAGTTGGTTGCGAAGGGGTGTCACATGATCAAATTTACGAGTGTTGAAGCCGAAATGAACGCGCTGTAATCTATCGATCTGCTCAGTATTCAAATTAGAATACAAACATCACAGTAACCAAAGTGAAGCAGTACAAGCACTTGAATAAGATTCTTTTTGAGATTGAGAGGTAGATCTTTTGCTGCATGTTTTAATGTGTGAATCAAAGAAAATATTTTGTTGCATGTATGGGTTACCTGGGTGCTATGCTACATTGGAGTGATTTTTTCCCTTGCTGCAATAATTAATTACTTTATTAATTAATTTATCATGATGGGCGAATTTATGTTACATAATGCACATTTATTCCCCGCGACTATAGCCTGTGATTTACGTGGATTGAGTTTTAGTCCACATTTTTGTGTCCAAAGGGAGATAGAGATAGAATCTTCATTTACAACAGTCACGGTGTCATGTACAGTACGAGGGGCGGTGTGAAAGTTGAGTTGTAAGTTGTCACCAAAGGTTACACAGGATTAATAAAAAAATATAACAGTAAAGATATTTTCTCTATTATAAATCATCGTTACATATCAGTATTATCAATAAAACTGATACATCTTTACAACGGAAGCAATGGCTACAGTTTTTGCAGTTACAAGAGTAAAACACCAGAAACATATTGAATAATAAGTAAATGTAATAATTGTTTGGTTTTCCCCGCAAGTAGGTCCGAGATTCCCTTCCTGGCAAGTCCAGGGCAATGACTGTACACATCCGCAATTGTGTTCTCGTTAGTATTTGAAACGTGAGGTGCACCTGTGACTGCTAAATATAATGTAAGAAAATACTGACCTTGTTCACCACATATGCCACGGTTTACACTGTTTTCTCTAAATGTACGTATAATATTTATGTTATTCCCTCATATAAATATTTTAAGTTTCTCGTACATAATCTTTCTTAGCCATCCATCCAGACAGATATCACGTAAACTTCTAAACGCTCAAAATTTAGTCTTAAAAACTCTGAAAATAAAGCTAATAGGCTTGTGGAAACTCCCAGCGACCTCTGATGGCATCGAACATGCGATCCATAACTGTGCAAACCGCTCGCTGATAAGGAGCAAAAAGGTAATTACTACACGAAAGGCAGTTGACCTTAAAACGAGACGAATGTATGAATCACGAATATGCATCCCAAGCGGTTACACTGCACTTAAGTTAAAAACGACATGAGAGAAGAAGCAGCTCGCAGGTTTTTGATTTCCGGATCTCGTGGACCAAGTCGAATGCCGGTCCGTTGCCTACTCACTTTTCCAGTCACGTCTTGCATTGGTCAAGAGAGACGCAGATAAATGCATGAGGCCAAAATGGCGAATCACTACCATAAAAAAAAAATGGAAGAGTATGTGGGCAAGACTTTCTGCTTATGAGATACATGGTCCAGTGCTACATGCATGCACGCTCTGAGCCCGATGTGTTGGTATCTCAGGTCTGCTCTGTAGAAGAAATCAGTCATCATGATTCATTAGAAGTTAAACGAGTGTCAAATCCGGTGAATGTGGCAGATGCTGGGTCGCACTTTAAGAGCATTTATCGTTATGAAGAATTCTTCTTCAGAGTTTATTTAGTTTTTGAATCGGAATAGTTTTCCACTCTCTTCATAAAAATTGCAAGTCTTATCTCATTTAAACCTTCAGTATTTTTCCCAACATTAACAAGCTGACAAGAGCATTAAAGTGTCTAGACCCACTAAGGTTCTAGACACTTCTTTGATGTTAGGGCTAACAACTCATCACATAAATGTTGAGGGTTGGTCCCTGGTACTTGGTCCTGATGGTCTAGTGATAACCGAACATGCCTCGTGGTGAAAGGTTCAAATCCGGGTAGAGATTTTTTTCGGGCGTGTGGTCTTCAAAAGGAAAACAAAGCCATCGGTCTCAAGTATATTTACGGCAGGTAAAAGAATCTCAAACCTGAAAGAAGAGACCTCTGAGCAAAATTTATCGGCCGTTAACCGTAAACACGTGTGAATGCCATAATATGCCGTGTTTTTCATTTTAATGATAGTTAAATTAGATTGTAAGTTTTATTTCATGAAAGCAAATTAAAACAATGAAACCGTAGCGTAAAAATACAAAATAAAAGTGGAATATTTTTCAATAATATCCCAAGATTCATTGGGAGTTAATCGCTGTTAAGTCAAGAGGCACGTTTCGCTGCGGATAAATATTCGTGTGGTGGTAATAAAACAGAAGAACGCCGTAATGTTGTGATTGGCTGAGACGGCAAGACTTCCACTTAACAAGATTAAGTACTCATACGCTTTAATGTCGAGATCACGTCTTGCGCAGCTATAATTGAGTGGAAACATATCCTGCAGCCTACATACAGCTCATGTTTTCAATCTGGAAGCAGCTGAAAAATCATCCGTAACGTCTTCCGCCAATCGAGGGCAGGCTATAAGACTGGAGACATTTCCCACTATTTTTCAATGTCAAGTTATGTTTGTAGCGATACAGGTATAAGATTGCCTTTACATTTAACAGAAATAATTTACTGGCATGACCAGATTATTTCCCACCGCAAATCAAACACTGCTTTCCGGTAATATTGCGTTATTGCCATGCCGTGGTTATGTGCGTTTCCAATCTCAGCATGCCCCATATAATAAAACTTCATGCCATAAATGAGGATAAAGACAGTATAATATCTCGACGTCTGAAAATTTTATAACCCAAATGAGCAAAAAATGCACACCCTTAAAACATCGCCTGCTTTTCTCAAATGTAACGCAACAAGTTGTTTCTTTAAGAGAACGCAGAACAAGAATTGGGAGAGTACATTATGTTTTAACTGAGTATTACAGCGGTGTGCCTGGTTCCAACTGTGATGACGCGCGCCGGCAATTAAGTTACCCATATACGGTGGGAATATAATTGGGTCTCCCGGTATTTTATTTCTTTTATTACATATAAAGCTATGTTTTAAATTTCAACAATGATAATAGCAGAAGAATATTTGTTAAGCGAATTTTAATAGTGTTTAACGCCCTTTTTCACTATTTAGGCAACGCAGGCTATGGTCACCGATGGTATACATGAGATGAAATGATAATCTGGGATTTTTTTTAAGGAAAGATGTGTTCCAGGCCTAAATTTAGGGTACCTCCCCGGCATTTGCAATGTATGAAGACTGAGGAAAGCCTGGTATGAATTTCAGTCAGGGAAAACTGTCTTGATGGAAATCGAACCCCAGACCTTCCGCTCAAGAGTCCCTACCTTACGACCTCGACCATACTGGCGGTTTACACGAATTAGAAACTGAACAAAAGTAAATGTGGATATCAAAGTATGAAGAAATACAAGAAAACAATGAGAGAAAGGTAAGGAGGAAAGGAGAATAAGGACGAACTATGGAGAAGATGCGAAGCAGAAGAGGAAGAAGCAACAGTTTAAACAAAGTGGCTTGTTTTCGTGTAGTTTTAAAGAGTGGGTAATAATAATATCTGCATGGAGTTTTTGTTAAGTGAACTTGAAGCCTTTAAAGTGCAAATTATTATAAGCGTGATCTTTATTAACAAATGTTGCTAATCAGTTTAGTGTACGTTGTTGTTGTGGAATTAACGGCTTCCTGGCTGTCAAGAGAGGCGGCAGGCTGCAAGCAAGCGAGGTCCCATCTTCAGGATTCCACGGCAGCCAAGGGGGCGTGGCATAGAACCCGCTTCGTGAGCCGCTTACGCAACCAGTGAAAGGACGCCCGCCATGAGAGGACGATATTTGTGCATACCTTGGCCAACTTTCGGATATTAAACAGGTGGATTGTTGTTGGCAGTCTAATCGCATGCTTTGTCCTTTTGATTATCGTCGATCAACAGCTTTCGTGTTCTTTTGTTGGTGTGGGAACCGAAGAAAATGAAGCCCATAAGTTTCGACTCTATGCAGCATTTGTTAATTTTGCCGAATCACCGATGGTTGGATAAAATTAGTTCTTGTCTGTATATTGCAGGACAGCCCTGGTCAGCTATTTGCTGTCAATCCTGTGTCAGGGCCGCCTCAATGATATCACAAACATGGAAGTCGGTGCTGGTGGTGTGGTGGTAACCATACCTGCCTCCTAAACCCAAGATCGCGGGTTCAAACCCGGCCAGGAGCGATGGCTTTTTTCGGGCGTAAAAATCCTAAGTTTGGCTTCCTTCAGAAGGGAAGTAAAGCCGTGGGTCCCGTGTCGTACATTTACGGCATGTAAGGGATGCTCAAGTCTTACGGAAGAGACCTCTGAGCAAAATTTGTCGGCCGTTTCACGCCCTGAATTGAATGGGACGCTGATGACCTGCGATGTTAAAGAGCGTCCATAAATAAAAAACAAAACAAACATAGAAGACACACGCACACAGAGGGATAGATGAAATGTTGGTGACTCCGTGGAAGAAAAACATTAATCCGGCGGGTTAGTCAGCGGCAGGAAACCTACGACCTATCGAGAGAGTCCCAACGTTACTACTTGAGTCAAACCACTTAGTCTTTGTCTTTTAGGGAATTCCGAAGCCAATGTAAGCTATTGCAGTTGTAGTGTCCGTTACGTTATAGCGGTCACAATTTCGAAACTCGGCATCTAACCATTAATTAACAAGCGATTCATCGAGCTCCTTAACCTGCAAAAACTGACCAATGGGGGTGATGGTTAACCTAAAGCGAATATTTTTTAAAACATTGGCAAATCGCTCTATCGATTTTTTTTTCTCCCAACGAAACTCGGTATTTTTCTTTAAAATAAATTGATTCAAGTAATTTTCCTAAATTAACGCATTCAATCCATTAGGAGTGAAGGTATGGCTGAAAAAACGAGTGGGGATTAAAGCGAAATTTTAAAATCACTGCAGTGGCCGCAATTTTAATTTTTTAGATAAACTCGGTATGTGCCATTGAAATAAAACAAGAAAAATAATTTCCGAAAATCAGTGAATTCGGACTATTAGGAGAGGGCTTTACCTGAAACTCAAAATTTAAAAATTACTCTAGCTGCACCATAATTTGTTTTTCTTTCGCAACGAAACTACGTATGTAGATTTAAATAAAATGCGTAAAATAGTTTTGAAAAACAGGGAAATCGAGCCATTAGGATTAGGGGTTTACCTGAAACCCAAAATGTAAAAATCGCTCTAAAGACATCAATGTTTGTTTTTTCACAACAAAATTCAATGTATACCATTTAAATAAAATAAGAAAAATAGTTTCTGAAAATTGAACCAGTAGGAGTAGGGATATACTTGATAACCGAAATTTAAAAAGCGCTCTTGTGTTTAATTTTCTGTATATTGCTTTAAAATAAAAGGCAAATTAATTCAGCATATAAACTGCATTTATAACGTTGCATGTGTTGCAAATTTAACAAAAGTATCGTCGTGAAGATAACAAATGTGAAATAAGATTCTAATATGAGTTTGAGAATTATATTTGTATGTAAGAGCGCTCTGTAATAACCTTCAGAAAACGTTTGCGTTACATGTTTTTACTATAACAACATTTAAATTAAATTTCAAAGCCACTGAAAATCGATGTAACTTTCGATTGTTTTTATTCGCTTAGTACATTGCAATTGTTTTTAAATAGTAAACATGTTTTCGTTTTATTGAAACACATGAACATCATCTTAAATACACAATGTAACTCAAACTTTCTGTTATTACTCTCTATTTTAGTGAATGTAGAGATGATATCAAGGGCTCAGTTCGTAAACATGATTACACTTAAATATATTTAAAAATACCAACACGGTATAGTTCTGTCCTTCAGTGGTCATATATTTCATTTAATTAATGGTATATCATTAATTTTTGTGGTGTTATTATTATTATTATTATTATTATTATTATTATTATTATTATAATAAAATGTTTCTCTTGTGTACAAGGATACTAATTTTGCTTTCCCAATACCGCATAGTAATGCCGTAACATTTCATTTTACTAATTAACAAAGCATAATTTGAATTTTATGTTACTCTACTGAATGAGGAACTCATCTAGTTTACGCAGCTCCTGCGTGACGGATTTGTTAATAACATGTATGTGAGGAGCACCTGATAAGTCATTATAGCTGATTTTGCGAGTATATCGGTATTTTTGCAGCAATTGCTTTTAATGGTTTTCTTAACTTTTTGGCAAGGGGGAGGAAGTGACTAGGGGCGTTACATTACAGTACCTTACAAACTGTCTAACACCTTAAATTACCCTAAATTTGCTATAGTCACGGTAAATAGGACCTAACTTAGAATTCCCTATAACAAACGCGCAACAACGCTTAAATTTTGAAATTACATAACATCAAATAATTATTGCATATTAAATATATTCTACTATAAATTAAATAGGAAAGTTAGTAATCAAAATAACCTTTCTGTGTTTTTAAGCACACTTAGTAGAGACATGATTAAATTTTCATGCTCAACTTCGACAGAACACAAGCTGATTTTTCTGAAAAAGTAGACTCTCTATCCATATGAAAAATATACCAATTATATATTTTAAAATCAGTTTGAAAACATGTTACATTATAATATATAATATAAAGCAGAAGTAATTTTTGTAAATATTTCCATATAGTGTCACATTATGCAAATTTCGAAACCATTGTTCTTTTTTCGGAACTCTCACGCTTGCATAAGTTAAACTAATTCACCAGCTACGAGGGTAGGTCCATAAGTTTCCGGCCTAACCATTTTCTTGGTAACTTATGGAGTTACCCTCGTAAGTTACAGTTGTGTGTGCAGGGGAGGGACTTGCTGGAATCGATTCCTTGAACATGGAAAAAGAGTTGACCATAATCAGCCCAGCTGAAGCAACCACTGATGTCCATTTTTATCAGCAGTTTACCTTTGAAACGTTTGAAGGAAACTCTGCATCTTCCTGTAACATCATCTTCAACTGCATGCAAACGTAGTCTGTTGGGGAATCACCATCTTGGAACCCATCGCACAAAATACGTCGCACATGTAACGTGTGGGTGGCACCCAGTGATATATTCAGAATTCCTGAAAGTATTCTTATTGATACTGAAAGATCTTCTGTGAGAATGATAGCAGCAGCCGTAGACACAAACTGGAGTGCGGGTTTCACCATCCAATGAAATTGATTGCCTCCCCTCTTTAAACATTTTAAACTATCTTAGAGCTGTACTATAGGCAAGAACAAACTGTCCATGGGCTTGAGCTGGAGATAGGCAAAATTCCCAGCAGCACATTGTTCTTCACCTGTCACTTTGAGTTTTCTATAACAGAAATGAACATGTCTGAACTTACATACCTCTCACAAGTGGAACAGCCCATGTATGTTCGTTAGATGCCTGACCATTTTGCATAATTGAAGTTTGATGTGTTTATTACAAGCCAGAGACGTGATGCAACAAAACGGCAGCGTGAAGAGAGATTTATATTTTGTCACCAGCATTGCATTAGCATTAATACGATCTTCAGAGTGGGGCTGTGACAAACATTTCAAGTGTTGCAGAAATTAGACGTGTCACTCTGGTCCAGCAATTTAATGCCTGTCACGCCTCAATCATATTCCGTATTGTGTCTGTTTAAAATGAACTAGGATACAAATGCACTTGAAATTAGCGAGATAATACCAGTAAAGTTGTCAGAAGTTTCCAATGGGCATGTCTTATTGCGGTATTTGACCCGTGTGCCCCTGACAGAGATAATAAAGCTCCCACGTCCCGATACAGTCTCTCAACAAGACATAATAAATTTGCCAGGCCTGAGCGTGCCCGGGATTCCTTGCCCCCTCGCTACATGTCAACATGGTAGATGTGAAATCTAGACAAGAACGTTACAACATGCCTATCGCGTTTGTTTTACCGCTCTGATTTCAGTTGGCAGCTTTTGTTCAGAAATAAATTCATCTTATCGTGTGGGCGGATCTCTACCAAAAGAGGGAATAGTGTTCCAGTGCGCATGTACTTACCCTTAGTAGCCTAGCAACAGCACAGCGGCAGCAACACTGCATGTGAATTGACAGGCTTACAGCAGAGAGAGAGATTCTTAACAGAAATTGCAGTTACTAAGCATATTTCTGACTAGTCAGTCGATTGGATCTGCAAGAACTTTGTCATTTAATTGTCAAGATAAGAGAACGAAACCCTAGGAATCTTTTCCCTTCAGACGACAAATTTATGAGAGGCATTTCGCCAACCTTCACCAAGAGCCCTCGTCTGTTGTAAGTAAAATATATTTAAAAAATGAAATATTGTGAAAATCGTCAAAAACGCACCTTTTATAATGTGACAGAAACAGTTCAGCTTTTGCTCGTGTCTTACAATAATGCAGTTGGCCAAGTTTGAAGCTTGAAAGCCGGCCTGGGAGTCGGAGGGGTGGCAGTACGAGTTTAACTCCAGGAATGAACAGAAGTGTTTTTCAGTGTGTTAAATATTCATTAAGCGGCCTAATACCAATAATTACGTTAATATGGTCCAATTCGGGTATTCTATTCTATTCTTTTTGCATTTGGGGCACATGTCAAAGCAAGTGGAAGTTTCTAGTGACAGGGACTTGTGACACTATACAGAAAATAACAACTTTGGCGATATTCATATGGTTATTCCTTGCTGCAATAACAGCGGTAAATAGTGTCATTATTATCGTAGAAAATTGATGAATGTACTGAGATAGGCGGTTCACTGTCTCCAAACATGTCTTGTGTATTACGCAAGTCAAGAAATAAATAAACTCCCATATACCAAATAGACCCGCCTTGTTGCCCACGGATCTGACATTTTGTTTAAAAGAGAACCACCTTATTTAGAATTTTACCTAAATTTGCCTTTTTTTCATTATTACAACAGTCCCTGAGCGTGGAAATCGTGAGAGCTACGATGGTATCATCGTCATTCATCGGAGGTTACGTAAGGAGGCCTGTTGCGGTTGCGAGACGCTTCGTGTACTAAACATGAGCTTCTTTTTTCCATATCTGCACACGTCCAAGGTTAAATGCTAACAAAAACTGCATTGGTCTGAAGGTGACGCGTTGTAAAAAGTTGTTTATAACTGATATGACATGTTAAAATATGGTTAAAGTGTTTTAAACTTATAAATGTCCTTAAAAAGCACCACTAACCAGTAATTATTTTGTTTATCGTAGAGCAAACGATTGCACCAAACACTTTATACTTTTGGAGATTATGCTTTCATAAAAAGTTCAACTTGTAATGAGTTTATTTCATTCCAGCAACGTCTTGCGTCATAGCACACAGTTTTACTAGTGCTGAATATAGAATCTCATACGTGTCTGAACATATGCAGCAGAAAGAGATAAATAATTTATAAAAAAATATTGTAATGTGCATATATAAATGAAAAAAAAAAAAAACATCCATTCTCCATGACAACATGCTCATCGATGACCTTTGATTAAAGTCTGGAATGTGCAGAATTTAGTCCGTCTCTACAGAAAGCACTTAATCCAAATTTATAATTGGAAGGCATATCCAATTTTTATCGACTTTGGAAGGAAGTAAGCTATTGCTGTCAAACCCGTAAAAAATTATGCTAATTTTTAGAGAATTATTTTTTTTTTAGTGAATTCCAAAGGATAATGATAACGTAATAATAAGAATTCCTAATGTAGTTCTTAGTCAATTTAATGTGAAAGCAAGGGCAGTTGTGCCCATGGAAAGATTTTTAATAATCTATCTGAATCGATCGTACCTACTAGCCATCTAGAATTAAAAACTTAATAACATTTATCTATAATATGCATGCGCGCGTGTGTCTGTTCTCACTCTAGCGGTCGTAATTTTTATCTTTTCTCAACGAAACCTCGCTAAATTTTGAAATTTAGTGAAATTGGATCATTAGGAGTAGGGGTATACTTGAAAAACGAGATTTAAAAATGTCTCTTGCGTTTAATATTCTCTATATTGTTTTAAAATAAAATAACAAATTTATTCGGTATATAAACTGTATTTATAACGCATATGTTTTAAAGCATCGTTGTGAAGATAGCATACCTCAAATATTAATGTAGTATGTGTGTGAGAATTATATTTGTATGTAAGAGCGCTCTGTAATAACCTTCACATTACGTGTTTTTACTACAATAACTTTTAAATTAAATTTC
Organism: Metallyticus violacea; assembly: GCA_030762175.1. NCBI lineage: Eukaryota > Metazoa > Arthropoda > Insecta > Mantodea > Metallyticidae > Metallyticus > Metallyticus violacea. Next base: position 19,437,948 of record CM060839.1, on the reverse strand, counting down.
AAAGCCACTGAAAATCGATGTAACTTTCGATTGTTTTTATTTACTTAGTACATTGCAATTGTTTTTAAATAGTAACATGTTTTTGTTTTATTGAAACATATGAACATCATCTTAAATACACAATGTAACTGGAAACTTTCTGTTATTTCTCTCTGAATGTAAAGATGATATCAAGGGTTCAGTTCATAAACATGGTTACATTTAAAAATACTCACACAAATATATTTGTCTATCAGTGGTCATATATTTCATTAATATTTGTGAGAGAGTAAATCGCTTAGTTTACGCAGCTTTTTTTTTTCTCTCCAATTTTGTCTTTCAGTGGTATTAAAGAAAAATGTTTAAATGTAAATCTTGTATAGTGTTCATTTTCTTTACATTCAGTTAACACATAAATACAGCAGTTACCTCACGAATTAGCGCGAAACTTTACTGCCAGGCATTCAGCAACAGCTGACTATATCCGGGCCGTCGAAACTTTGCAGTTGACAGTTCATGTAATGTTGGCTACGCTACAGTTGCGACGTTGCAACACCCACCACTGTGTCGTCTCGTAAACCTATATTTGGTGTACGTAATAATGAATTACATCGCTCTACAATTATTTATAGCAACAACTAAATTGCTGCATAGCAATAGTAGGTCACTTCGACAGTTAGATGTAATGTATATATATTTGCTCATGGTTTGAAAGTAACCAGGGAGTGTAAAACTAGCAAATAAGGCAACAGTATACATAGAAAGGTTTAAAGGTATCAATAATTGGAAAATTTTGAGAGACATAAGAAAACTTAAGAAGCTCTGTAATTTTTAATTTTCTAATGTGCATAAAACGTTTATAGACAATTTTTGAACTTAAATAAAATTTTGTTAAAAACTAAAAACACTGTCGCATTATGCATTTTATAAACTATTGGTGGAATTGGAACGATTTTTTTAAACTTAAACTGCAGACAAGATGCTGTTCTTGGAACGAGAATAATATATCTATGCTAGTTGCTTGAAAAGAAATCAATTTTCAAATTTTGAAATAAAAAAAATAGAAATTAAAATTTCTTATTGTTATTGATTTTTATCAACAATAGTGAAATTTAAATACTTCCAGTTACCACACTTCACATTTGCATACATCATGTGTGTGCAATTTTCAACAAGATTGGTCCAGCCAATCCTGAGAAAAAAGCAAAATGCACATTTATGTCAAAATTTTAAGTTATCGAAAAATAAGATTTATTTTTGTTTAAAAAAACTTTTTATGTTCATTAGAGAATTAAAGTTTGCAGAGCATCTTTACTTAAGTATTCTTAATATCTGATAAAAGTTTTATTTATTTTGATAGCTTTAAAACTTTCTGAGATACAGTGTAAAATGTATACTGCTGCATTATTTGCTAGATTTACACTGGTTACCTTAAGTAAGAAAAGGCTTGGAGCTGGTACGATTTGTTCCTCGACGCAAAAGGTTTAAGCTGTAAATGACTGCAAAGACCTCTTTGGGACACTTTCTAACTGCTACATATAACTCGTTTCAAACAAGTGATAATAAGACAACACAGAAGCTTCTACGTCACGACTGACTGGCCGATAATGCTGCTTTATAATTGTTGCAACAGATAGCAACTAAAATAAATAAATGAACTGGTTTGAAATTTACTTGTATCATTTTTCAACGTAATATTGCTGTACATTGAGGCAAGTTCCTTCGTTATTCAAGCCCTTGAAATCCGACAGCATAAAATTGTTTGTGCAATAGGCGGTGACTTCCCTTTGTACAGCTTTATCGTAAGATAAAGTTTAAGAGAGTCGAGCAAATGCAAGTCGCATGGAGTAAGGTCGGGACCTTACGGAGAATTTTCGAAGATTTCCAACTAACAAGACAACTTGTCGTTTGTCTAGTTGCTTGCATGAGAACGCGCGATGTCATGTAACAGCTACACGCCTTTGGTGAGGAGTGCTGGTCTCTTCCGTTAATGGCCTTGTGAAGTTTCCCGAGGATGTTACAGTAGCAGTCGGCATATTTGTCCTTGAGGCTGGAATGCGGTGAGCAGTATGCCTAGAAGACTATGAGCATCACTTCTCTGCTAATGGTGTCACTTTAAACTCCACCCCCCCCCCTCTCTCCCGCAGACGACACAGGACGTTTCCACTGTATTGATGCAGGCTTTGTCTCGGACTGGTAATGGTGAACCAATGCCGCCATCTTGAACCTGCTGTTTCGCTATTGTAAATATCGATTATCTTGTCACAAATGCTGTCATCTAATGGCAATAGCCTCAGGTGTCTCATTTATACATGTAATGCCCCACATCAATGTGTAACTTGTTAATGACTCGTCCTCGTAATTAGATTTCTAATTCTTTTATATTGTTTAAAATGAAAGTTAAAGTGTTAACGGCTTCTCATGATTACATAGTATGGGATACAGCTAATGAATACATTATTGTGTTATAAATAATTATTTTTCAATATTCTTATGAATGGCCAGGCCCGTGTTGTACCGCAGCGAAAGCGAGTTTTAGTGTGCAGAGGCGCGCCTCTGGTGACAAACCGAATTACATTTTTTAGTACTTCGGTCTTGTGTGGGGAAAATATAATAATTAAAATTAAATTGGGTTGAAATAATTGGGTAATTGTACAAAGTTTCATTGACATCGATCGATACAGTTCCTATGTTAATGCGCCTTATTTAGTTTGCAAGCAATGGCGGAGGGATCTTGTTAGCCTTGCTAATGCACGAAGAAGCTTTCCACTTGGCATTTCGGACCTGCCGAAAAAGCGTGGCGTGGTTAGCGGTTCGCCACAGCGGTAACCGCAGAGCCCAGCAGCAAACTTTGATTTTAACCTCCCTCCTCCTCTTCTCTCCCTCCCTTCATGACTGCTATCGATCATCACTGAGGTCAATTCCCCCTTTGACTGACCGCCAGTGACACATGGCGCCACAATTAATCAAACGTTCTAGCATGGCAATCGGAAACAAAAGAGAGCATGTGTTCGGGCTCAGAGAACGGAGTTATCAGTCATTTGTTTCTCCGACCATCTCTTTTTTTTTCTGTAGGCGATTTGTGTTTTGTTTATTGAAGATTTTAACATTCTGAGGACGTGTAAAACACATAAGCTACAAAAAGTTCAGCATTAGTGTTTTGTGTTAAGATATTCACGGCAAACTGGTGCTTATGTAGAATGCTTAAACAATAAAGACACTTGCCAATGGTTCAATTAACTATACTCTCTCTTGAACGCAAAATTTCTCTAAGACCAACTCTTTACAGCGCTCGGTTCTCAAGGTAACCAGCAAGGCTTTGTATTCACCTCAGCTTTGTGTTATATGACATGCACTAAAGACGCTGACTAGTACGTGTGTTCCGTTAGTTCTGTGGCAGAGTGTGCAGTGATGCCGTGTTAAGAGCGCTGGTTCGTTTCCTGATAAAAAGCGCCTTTTTTTTAAATAACTTATGTAACATAGGTGATAAATTAATTTCATATTGTTTCCCATATATAGCAAGCTTTAACGTTAATATATTATATACATTATAATGAATGTTATAATATTTCCTTCAGTATTTTTATATCTAAATGCAATATGCTGCACACACATTCCCTGCACATGCACGGAGGACAAAAAATGGAGCACAAATTCAAGAAGCCTGGGATGTTGTAGCCTCTCCCCCCCCCCCTCTCTCTCTCTCTCGCGTGTGTAAAATTTTTCATTGTCATTTTCGGTGCCTAGTAGGTAAAATCGATGGAGATTTGAAGAAAAATTTTAAAAAAAAGCATCTTTTCATGTGTACAACCGCAAGAAGAACATTCCTTCGCATTCCTCTAAAAGCTTAATTTATGCTTTAAAAGTGGGCTCTTAGAGCTGAACAAAAGTTACCTTACTCCATGTTGTCATGTGCACTTCCTGCATTTTGCAAGTCGGTCCTGGGGGTGTAGTGATAACCATACTTGCCTCCTAAATCCAAGATCGCGGGTTCAAACCTGGCCAAGATCGATGGATTTTTTTCGTGCGTAAAAATCCTAAGTATGACTTCCTTCGGAAGGGAAGTAAAGCCGCGGGTCCCGTGTCGTACATTTATGGCACAAAAAAGAACCTCAAGCCTGAAAGAAGAGGCCTCTGAGCAAAATTTGTCGGCCGTTTCACGCCTTGAATAGAATGGGACGTTGATAGCTTCTGTAAATAAACCATATAAATAAATAAATAAATAAATAAATAAATAAATGTATTTTGCAAGCAATTGATGATAATGAGCCAGTGTTTTATTTATTTATTTATTTTTGCAGTTCACGTATGTCTTCTGGTATGATCTCACTCTTTCGGTATGCTCAAGTTGTATCATCCACATAAATATTATAAAATCATATTTCTTTCTGCAAAACGTTTAACAGCAGGGAAAAGTTTTACATGGGTTTCACGTATTTTGTGAGTTTGCTGGAAACTCTTTTCTGTACTGGAAGAACTGGTATTATCCAAACAAGCGTGTTCTCTCGCATGTTTCCGACCCATTCACTGCTCACTTTCTACTGTACATTCATCCGTTCTTCTGTTTACCATAAAGGAACGTAAGAATTATTTCCTGTCGGCCAGGCACTGTCTCATTGCGTCATTTACGAAACAAGTACAGAACAGGTTTCTTTTCGACCCTAACAAGAAAATACAGAGGTTTACTTCATATCCCACCTGTGTACTCATTTATTAGATAACCCGAGGACTATAAATTAAGCTCTAAATAGATTTTGTTGCTTTCTCAAGGAAAGACGCAACAAACCCCATTACAGGTCTTTTGTGTCGGATCAAATTTGTTGTATGTTCAAGGCTTGTTGTACTCCTGCAACAAAAGGTAATATGTTTGACGTCTGCTGCCTTTTGAACCAAGCGACTTAAGGCCACAATGGCTGGTAATGAATGTGCTAGAAACATGCTCTATATATCAGGAGCAAACCGCGCGACACGTCCTGCCTGCGTTCAAAATTCCAGCTGGGAATGAGGAACAAAGCGTAAGATGCCAAATGTAAAATTAAATTGATATTTTTTTTGTAAACATGCAAAATAATTTATATGTTTTTGTATCATAAAAATATATGAAAAATGTATTGTATGCTCTATGTCGCCAATACATCAAAATGCTGAATTTCAAAGCTTACATTGTTTAAGACTGGAATAAAGCATGTTAACCATTCAAAGTTTTTATATTCGCAATATATCATATACAGAATATAAAAGAGGATAATCAGATGCTGGCAAAACATTTAGGGAGCATTGGCCTATGACAGTATGAAAATTAACTTGGTACCTACAATTTTTTTTTCCTGCATTAAAAGAATTGGCATGATATAGTCCTATACTTTAAGATATAATGCAAAACCATTATTTATACACTTGACCAAAAAGCTTCTGTCACTTTTTTTTCCGAGATGCTCAAATTTAAAGCGTTGGCAATAAATAAATTTAAGAATAGAACGAATTGTTTACGAGAGTTAATCTGTTAAATTGATAGGTTCAATTTTTGCAAGTGTTATTCCTAGAAGAATGGCCAAACATGAATAGTTTGCGTCGGGTTTACTAAGCCCTGGGTCCAGGAGTGCAACACAGAGGTCTGTGCCACCCGTGGGTTTTTGCATTAGGACGGTACCTTGTAACTCTAAACCGACCCGCCTTTCGGCTGCAGGCGATTGCGTCGCCCAGGCGCGCTAAGTTCCCTTAGCTTCCAGATTCTCACTGGTGGATAGGTCACACTAGCTTAGACCTACTCGTATTTAAGAGGTGAGTCACTCCAGCATTAAGGTAGCCACCACCCTCCCTACCAACAACGGCGATTCCGGCACACCGGCACACGCCTGCGGCACTCCCCTGGGACACGCCGCCATCATAGGTCCTCAATTCCCCGTGAGTGACGGGTCCACTGCCAAGCCGAGTCCAACCCAATCCGGACAACTCCCTTCCGGGAGGGGCTCGAATCAAGTCCGGCCCGGCTCCCTCTAGTACGTCAGAGGTACCACGGGCACTCAGGGTCCGCAGAGCCCGCACCTGGAGCATCTGTAGAGCAAAGACCGAAGCCGCCCCCCCCCCCTTACGGTACCAAACATGAATATTTGTGATTTCGATTACTACCAGGCTCTAGGTCCAGGGGTTGTAACACAGAGGTCTGTGCCACCCGTGGTATTTTGCGTTAGGACGGCACCTTGTTTCCAAAACCGACCCGCCTTTCGGCTGCAGGCGATTACGTCGCCCAAGCGCACCGAGTGAACTGCAGCTTCAAAAGCCGAGCGCACCGGACCAAGTGGTTCGTTGAGTTTCGAAATCCTAAAGGAAGATTCTCTTAGGGACTGTTGAAGCAAAGAGTCACTATATAAACACGGTAGCTGATTTCCACACAACTTTACAATGACATGAGCTGCCGCCGGTTTTGCATTGTTGTCATATCAACAGAAGAACCCTATTATGATAGGCTACTGATATGCAGTAAAACGTGGATCCTCTACGACATCTTCACTAATAAATCCCCAAACAACCGCAACCAGCACTGCACCAAAAGTAGGTTATGCTCTCTTGGATGTATTGTGTGTTCTTCGTGAATTACCAAGCGGCCAAACAACGCCATTGTTTACTTCAATCACCACGAGGAACTGAAAGCAAAAAAGTCCATTACGCAAAGGAGAGAAATTGGTGGCACTAGAGTGCTTTTTAAATTTTGATTTTCAACTGTACCTCCACTCTTAATGGTCGATTTTTCTGATGTTCAGAAACTGTTTTTTCTTATTTAATTTTAATGGCATACAATGAGTTACGTTAAGAAAAAACAAAAAGTTGGGGCCGGTAGAGCGTTTTTTAAATTTTTGCTTTAGTACTTCTCTGCCCTAATGGTCCACTTTTGCTGGTTAACAAACTCGATGAATCGTTTGTTAATTAATCTTTATGTACCGAATTTAGTTGAGAGAAAACAAAAATTGCGGTCATATAAATTTTTTTTCGTTACTTTTGGTGCCTATTAAAAAGATCGATATAGATTTGAAGAAAGTTTTCGAATTTTTTTTTTCTTGAGTGTAACCGCAATGCATTCCTTCTGAATTGCCTGCACTCGCAAATCGAAAAGGTATTATTTCCTTTGCACGAACATGCAAAACCATATGCAGCTTCATACATGAAACCATTATCCGTCTGGTTGCGAGATTCTTGTGCATCTACCATATTCTACAGAAATTGCACTATCATCTTTTTCTCTCTTAGGACAATAAATTTTGGGGACAATTCCAAACCTTTGTTGATCTGGAAAGGACACTTTCTTTTTTTTTTCCTTCTTAAATAAATCATTAGCCGAACTAACATAGATTTTTGGTGTCCGTGTAGAATATTGTAAATTCAGAGTGATATCGCACAGTTTTTAAAATAATAATCTCATTAGAAACAAACTGGATATTTCCTATAAGCTTACACTGCCTTATTCTTTGAAAACTTTTAACAGAATCCTTTCTAGAGTGTTATGCCTATCACGTTTCCCAGATATTACCGAGTGCGACTGCTGTCTATGGAGAAGTCAAAACAACAGTAAATAGGTGAACTGAATAATAATATTTTAAAAAATTAGAACCTCTCCCAAAGCAGAACTTTTGCGTGCACATATTGATTTTATCTAAAGGTGTCAGAAATGTTTGATTCTACGACCACGTAACGTATTGTTATGAGAAAACGCTGAACAGTTCCGTAGTCTCACAAAGTCCTGGGTACACAAAAAAATATTTGAATGCAACTGCGATACCTTCATCTCCGAAGCCAAAAAAAGTGAAGATAACTTTTCGTGCTACGTTTTTGTTTCGGTATGCGGGTGTTTTGCATTTAGATTACCTTACAGAACAATAAGCGTCGATAACAAGGAGACCGCAGTTGCTGGCACATGGAGACAATGCAGAAATCTATACAATAATTCGGATCTTGCCCCAATGTTTGCAGAGTCGTAGGTATATAAACTATAAATTTAAACTGGGTCTCAAGAAGGAACGTTAAAACACTTGTTAAGCATTAGACAGCGGTTCCCAAAATCTTCAGGTCAATAGGAAGTTAAACCATGGAGCAGCAGTTTTCACCTATGATAACTATTTAACAATGGAAGTTAAGCTTCTAGAGCAGTGTTCGTCACTGCCTTGTAACGTCAGCATCAGCAGTACTTCTCACCCTCAGAATAATACTACCGAAATCCCATGTGATGATCGACACTTTCGTAATCTTCATTTACCGCCACGGATGAACGAGGTCGTTAATGCACGGTCTCGTGAGCGGGAGGTTTGGGGTTGGAATGCCGCCAGGACCGTCCTCCCTGACTGAGTTTTTTTTTCCAGGTTTTCCTCAGTCCTCATAACTAGCAAATGCCGGGGAGGTACCCTAAACTTAGGCCTGGAACGTTTCCTTCCTTAAAAATGTCCTTTCCCAATATATCATTTCATTTATCACCGTTGTTCTCCGTCTGTGGTGCCTCAGTAGTAAAAACGGGCGTTAAACTAAATAATCTTCATTTAACACTCTACCAAACTTTTCCTGTAACATGAACCTCTAAAACTGACATATATTTTTCCTTTTTCATAATTTTCAATTTTACAAACGCAAGGGCTGTCGTATGTCCATTACTACAGTCTTCCAAGGAGGGCGAGTCAATAAAGACTGCTAATTTATTAATATTTTTTCTTTCTGATCATACATTAGAGATAAAGCAGTGAAAAAATGTTAGCGAGAAAAACTGGTTTCGCATGACTGGTGGGAAAAATTGGACGCCAGGAAGTGTTTGCCAGTCTGCTGCGTTAAACGGAGTCGCTTCGAAACGAGTACTCTGAATTTTTGCTTCCGTCTGCAGAAATCTGATTCAAAGAGTTTAGGGAGGGCTGTGTTTCAACAACAACATCATATGGCGAACCACTGCAATAAGCGAGATCACGATTAACATAGTCGCAGTCATTGTTTGGAAATATGGTAGTACGTTGATCATTATGTACGTTGGTTTACACATAGGACGGGTCTGTGCCGAGATTGCTGATGCCTGAACAGACGTACGTCAGCATCTGGTAGCGGAGAATGGGATTTGACTTCACTATCCCGTAAGCAAAAAAGCGAGCTGCTTCTCCAACATCAAAGAAGATCAGCATGAAAAGTTATGGCTATTTTGTTTGATTGTTGTGGAATGGTTTATCAACATGAAGTTCCTCCGGAAACAACGGTTAATGTGGACTATTACAAGATTTTGAGCGTCCTGGCCGAACACATCCGACGAAAACGTCCTGAGCTGCATCCATTTGGTCGACGCCTTGACGGTAACAATGCATTGCCCTGACGTTTATATCGTTGTTGCTCAACATATGACTAGAAAAAGCAGTTGAATGTATGCCTCACCTTCCATACAGCCGGTAGTTTAATCCGCTTGTCTTTTTTGTTTCCTCAAAAAGAGCTGCGGGGTCAGCGTTTGGTTCATCAACAGCTTGTGTGAGAAGACGTGGGCGATTCTGGAGACGATGACGACAAACTCTTTCCAGCGCATCTTTCAAGACTGACAGACAATTTGAGTCCATTGCAAACAAATCAACCTTGACCCTGCATAGTATACTTCATAAGTTAAAAGAAAAAAAAAATTAGAGAGCAGTCTTGGCACATCCATTGCACTAACTGGAACTGCTACAGTGTTACTGTCAAAAGTGAATGTATAAAAACTGGCAGAAACTCTAGGACTGAATTTGACAAAGGCATCAAAATTACGAGGAAGTGTATATTATCACAAATTATTATTTATTTATCACCCTTATATATTAACTTTATATAGGATCAAGAAACGTGCACACTGCTCCGTGATTTAACAGAACCAAAACTTTTAGTGAAGAAATTTGCACCGGCTTTTCATAGCTGGTGTTGCCAAGGCCAGCACGTGCGAATAATTTGCACGTAATTTCATAGGTATCATAATGGCCCAATAAGCCGGAGCCTCAGGCATGGTCAAAAGGCCCTCTCTCCAAACAGGGCTTGAAATTACTGTATGGGGTTTCCAGTGTCTTTATAACCATCATCAGTTACTGCCTTTCATTAAGACCAAATCCCCGGCAGTAACTGTCTGTACTGAAACAATGAGAATTACTTGCACGATTTGTGATAACTGCCTTTGTCGATAACCTCGGTGTCGCCATTATTGTGCGATACAACTATCTTAATGCCAATAGTTACTAAAATAACTTCTGATAAATGTAATTATAATGTATATTTATGTAAGCCCAATCATATTTTGGCATTGCAATTAAATTAACTGAAGGGCTTTAAATCCGTTTGGGAGTTTGAACCCGACAAGCGTATACTGATAACCTTTAAACCAGCCAATGCTAACAAACTTTTTTTTAACGTTTCAAAAAAATAGCAAATGGCACGCGTGACTCGTGAATTTAAACCAGCCAATGGTAAATGTATGTGTAAAGTTTTAAATTTAGACGCGGAACTTGCGCTTGCCTTTGTGACCTCGTGGCAATATTAAGCAGATGCAAGCAGTTTTACGTTCTACACGCGGCGACAAGAAGTTGGCAGCATTCTTACCTCAGTACGCAGTTATAAGTTCTACACGCAGTTCGCAGTATTCATTATAAGTTTGATTTTCAGTTTAACGCGCTGCGGCCCTCATCTATAAGTTTCACACGCGGCAACTAAGTTTATATTCGACACACCTAAATATATCACACATCAAGTAACGCGAAAGAATAGGACATAATAAAGTACTCTGTATACTTATGTCGCATCGTGTGCTTTTTTACACTATTGAAATCCTCTCCCAGACCTGTTGAGTACTAGTCAACAAAATAATAGAATTCACCCTGAGAAATTTCTGTCATTGAAACGTGGGCAACAAAACCCAAGCTTATACAATAATGAATCTTCAAAATCAATTCAAAATTGGTATCAAATGTGAGCTCACTCGACTTGACAACAAATTGCTTCAAAATTGGTGCCGTAGCCTACTAAAAAGCTTTATAATTTGGCATCAACGTGGGGCCGCAAATAAACAGCATCATAATAAGACACAATTGCTGGGGCCATACTAAACCGCTTTACAGATGTGAGAAGTTCTAAATAAAAACTTATTCCTTTATTTTTAGGCACAGAACGTTTCATACCACTGGTACTCTCTCTAAACCATAAACTCGAGTATAATGTTTAAGGTTGTGTTATTATTCTCTCGAAAGGTTTAAGCTAATCAGAATTAGTTCGTTGTAACCGCGCCCTCTTTTACCATTAGTCATTAAAATGATAATTGAAACGTGCTCTGTTATTGTACGGCAACACAAAATGATAGAAACTGGAGAAAGGACATGGGTATTGCCTAAACCATGCAATTATACATAATTTAGAGATACGCAGCAATGAGCAATAAGAAAATTGCCACACTATTACAGTTTTTCAACGTACTCTCTTGCACATTCTACTACAGGGTGCACAAAAATACTCATAAAGGTTTACCAGTAAAAAAAAAAAAAAAAAAAAAAAAAAAATATCGAAAAGATGCTACTGAAGGCCCACACTGTCGTATTTTCCTCACTAATACAAGTAACTTTGCTCAGATCTGTTAGTTCAGGTTTTGTTTCCTAGTAACTTCCAGAGTTTCATTGTTGGCGATGAGTATGTTAGTTGATGGAGAAACAGAGACTGTCTCGGGTTATTTTGGAAATTAAAAGAATAAAAGTGCATGAAGGCTGCGCTATAAAGAATGATTGTCTTTTTTTTTTAACATACTTTTACTCGTCCTTATCATTTTTATGATTTTTCTCAAAGTAGTCCTTTGGACGCAATGCGCCTGTCCCAACGTTGGAATATAGCGAGAGGGAGAGACGCACTTCACATTGTTTTTGTGAGATATTCAAAACGACATTTGCGACGTGCGGTCGTGCATTATCGTGATGCGCCATTCTAGCTTGTTTTACGATAATGTGGCCTTTTGCATGTAGCATGGCAAGGCAGAATTTTCACTATATCTCTGTAGTATTGCTCAGTTGCAGTTGCAACCACTTTTACTTAATTAGGTGCAGGTATTGATCACATAACTTTGCTGTTCAGGATCGAAAAGTTTTATCTGCAATGAGTTCCCTTGTCAGTGCACGCAAAGTTGAGTGCAAGAATAAGGAGGCGTGCGTATATCAACTCGATCTGCTTCCATCTCTATATGCTTTCAAAATAGCAGGTATACAAGTTAAGAAAAGGAGGACTTTTTAAAACCTCCGTCCAATCCAACATTGGTCTAAAAACCAATACATATCCAGATAAAAGAGGACCGGTGATATCATATCTCACAAAACATTCATCTATATACTAGGCTGATGAATAATTTCGTAGCGTTTTTGTTCGTAATTACAACACTTTGTTGCTAGAACGTTGTTTACCATTTCTCATCAGTCATTCTTTATTTGGAGCGTTGTGCTTCTAAATACGCCTTGAATTTTGTAGATTTAAAAAAAAGTTCGTGAGCTAAAGAAGATGGGACTGTCAAGAGGAAAAAAACGAACACTTCCGCCGTGTGTTTATTTTTGAGTTTAATACAGGAGCAAAGCAGCAGAGGCGGCTCGAAACATTTGTGCCGTCCGTCCACGAGATGAATGTCATTGGAGAAGGCACAGCAAGAAAATGGTTCGTCGTTTCAAAGATGTCCACTTCGACGTGAAAGACTCGCCGGCCTCAGTAAGACCTTTACCCTTTACTTCATGATTATCCACCCGAAAATTAGCACGTGTAATGAACTGTCACTAGTCAATCATCGGGTGACCATTTGTGCATCTCTGCTTGCTCGAACATTCCTATCCAAGCTCATTACTGGTGATGAAAAATGGTGCCTTTGTCATTAAATATAATAATAATAATAATAATAATAATAATAATAATAATAATAGGAATGGTTCAGTTCTAACAAAAAAATAAAACACCTTATGTTTTGCCTATCCATATGATAATGTTAGGAGTCTAATGCGTTAAAGAAAGTCTTGTGTACTATGAATTGCTTCCCAGGAATGTAACCAAAACCGTTGAAATTTATCGTCAACAACTCAGATGCCCCGCGGCTGCAATTGAAGAAAAAAGACCGAGAAAACTGCAGCAAATACTGTGCTTCTACACGATAATGCACGCCCACACTCCTCTAACATGCCGTAAGGAGCAGCAGCTTAGTTCCACATCCCCCACATACTTCCGATCTTGCGCCCTCATACTTCCGTTCTCTATCCAGTAATCTTCGAGGAAACTCCTTCGATAATGAAGATGCTTTGCAAACTTGGCTTGACTTCTTCAGCTATAAACTACCAGTTTTCTTCAGACGTGGAATCAAGAAAGTATCCCAACGTTGTGAGAGTGTCGTAGATAATCGAGGAGAATATATGACTGATTAATTTCTGTATGTTATTCCTATCAACGCCGCGAGCTTACGCATCAACTTGATATGTTATAGTAGTATTTGAAAAATATTAAATTTTAAAAATGTGATGTCAATTTTTCTAATTTTCCGTCTGATTTCACAAGAACATGTGCTCCCGTATCAGGAAAGTATTAGCGGGGCACACTCCTCTCTTCTGTAGAATGAAGTCGATGACCTGAATCATCTTGTCCTATTGTCGTTCCTATTTCTCCTGAAGACATTCCAAGGTATGAAAGGCGTGTTCTTCCTACAGAAACGCATGCATGAAATTGCTGCTAAATTATTAAGAGGAAGAACATTTTTTCCTCTCTCTCTCCCGCGCCGATGCAAATGTTGGCGTTTGCATTCCTAGAACCTCGGGACGAACAATGTGACATGTACAACTGAGGAAATGTTCAAGGAGATGCCCATAGAATGCGGACTTTGTGCGTATTTAAATTATACATGTTTGATTCATCTACCCGTATTAATGCTTCAAGTTTCAACTTGGCTGCACAAAACTACGGAGAGAATTTTCCATGGCCATGTGTCGGATGTTCGGCAGTTCAAGTCCGGCGCTCTTCAGTTTCAGTTTGTTTATTTATTCCCATTGAGCCCTGTGTCGACCGGTGCAAGGCAGCAATGGGTATTTCTATTGTGCAGAGGTTAGAAATAAAGATCAAGCATAATGCTGAAAGTATGCACTATTTTTTTTTTTTCCAGTACCAATGTGGTCAAAATAAAATAACGAGCCGTTTATTTGAAGCAATCAGGGAGGAGCAAGTTGTAAGAGGGCCGTTTTTTTTTTTTTTTTTTTTTGAAAACATATGATTTACTCATCCTCACATTTTTATGATATTTCGCAAGGTAGTCCCCGTTGAATGCAATGCGTCTGTTCCAGCGTTTCTACCAATCTTCAACAACATGCTGCAGACCATTTTTGACAGATCCTTCAGAATTGCCTACGCTATCTTCACCACTGCTTTTACTATGGATTGTTTTTTATTAATTTATTTATGGATGCTCTTGATCATCTCAGGTCATCAGCCTCCCATTCAACTTTGTCGTGAAACAGCCGACAAATTTTGCTCAGAGGCCTCTCTTTCAGGCTTGAGGTTCTTTTTCGTGCCGTAAATGTACGACACGGGACCCATGGCTTTACTTCCCTTCCGAAGGAAGCCATACTTAAGATTTTTACGCCCGAAAAAATCCATCGGTCCTGGCCGGGTTCGAACCCGCGATCTTGGGTTTAGGAGGCAAGTATGGTAACCACTACACCACCAGGACCGACTTTTGACTATGGAAAATGCTCTTTTTTCACGAAAGTGTTTATTGTATAGTGTTTTTTACTACCGAGCCCGACAGGCGATATATGATATGGAATTATAATTTGGGAAATATTTTTTTAAAGAAAGAAAACGTTCCAGGCCTAGGGTTGGGTATCTCCCCGACATTTGCCATTTATGAGGACTGAGGAAAACGTGCAAAAAGCCTCAGTCAGAAAGGACGTTCCTGATGAAAATCGAATCCTAGACCTTCCGCTCATGAGTCCTCGGTTATCCATGGCAGTTTTCACGAAGGTGTTTCTTCAATTTTCAATTTGGAGAAAAGGAAAACGTCATGCGGAGTTAAATCTGAATTATAGAGAGCGCGAGGGGACATACTTCACATTGACTTTTTTGTCATATCCAGCATGAACATTTGCGATGTGCAGCCGTGCATTATCACAGTGCAGCATTCAGCTTGTGGCACGGAAATGTGGCCTTTTGCATGTAATACGGGCCTTCAGAGTTTTCAGTACATCTCTGTAGTATTGCCCAGATACAGTTGTGTGTGCAGGTATGATACGCGTGTAAACCATTCCTTGAACATCGAAAAATGAGATGGCAGTAATGTGAAATTTTTGTGTATAGAAGAATAAGAAATACATAGGAAAACAAAGCGAGTATAGACACACAATTAAATTCTACACATTGCCAAATGGTCTTTTTACGATCTGTCAAAGTTTGCACATAAGAAAATGTATAAGAAATGATAAAACAAAACAATTAGAATTGCAACCAATATTACTCATACAACAATCGGGCAAGATCGGGTATAAAACACTTAAAAGGATAACGGAAGATAAAATAACAAAAAATATGTTCACGTATAACCGGAAAGAAGAATATCAATAGGAAGGGGCAGGACGTATTCCGTAATGAAAGAAGATGAAGAAATGACAATAACTTTCCGTGGAAGATGAAGCCACTTTTTATTGCCGATGATGGAGCGTTCCCCCTCAGGATCGAAATAATTCAGTCAAGTTGCATCAGCAGTGATTTCCTTTGAAAGAGCCTCCTCATTTTCCTGTAACAAGTGCATGAAACCTTCACGTTGGAACCATGCACAAACACGTCTCGTGTGCAGCAGTCGTATGGTGGCACACAGTGAACATTTCAACATTTCTGACTAAGTTCTGAATGTTATTCGACCATAGGGAAAAACAAACTCTTTATAGACCTCAGCTGGAGATTTGTTGAGACGAAAGCAGAATTTCAGAGCAGCATATTGTTCATCGCGTTTCAGCTTCATTTTACTGTACAGTGAGTTTCACAATTACAATGAAAATGTGCATGTACCTTATGACAGATATTGGAAATGTTGTGCTGCATTCACACTTTTGGCATCTTTTTAGAAAACTGTCATTCACACTGATCAGTTTATCTTCCGTTATTGTGTCAAGTTATAGCCTGATATTTTCTTTCACTTCTAGTGTATGGAGGGGGGGGGGGGTTTGTTCCGTGTACTTTATTTGTCAACTTCATCCTTAATTTAAAAGCACATACTTTCAGTTCTGGAGTTACTGTGCACAATACACAGATTTTATCATCATGCAAGGTAGTTTTGAGTTTAATATCCGGTAGCTGTTATTTGCGTCGAAACATCATGTAAATTGAACCAACTTCATCAGTGAATCAACTTCAACAGCAACGCACTTTAACATCTCAGGTCATCAGCGTCCCATTCAATTCAGAGCTCGAAACGGCCGACAAATTTTACTGAAGAGGCCTCTTCTTTCAGGCTTGAGGTTCTTTTTCGTGCCGTAAATGTACGACACGGGACCCACGGCTTGGTTTTACTTCTCTTCCGAAGGAAGCCATACTTAGGTTTTTTACATCCGAGAAAGCCATCGACCCTGGCCGGTGTTGAACCCGCGATCTTGAGTTTACGAGGCAACTATGGTTACCACTATACCACCAGGACCGACTACGGGAAGTAATATTTTCAGGGGACCAAAATAAAGTTCAAAAGTAGCCCTAAAAGCAGTACATTGAAATACAAACTTAAAATTTAGAGAAAACATTATCTTGATGTCCTCTTCCATGCCATTAGAACACAGTTTTCACAATTTCTTTTTGGCATGAAGTGCTTTCTATTAATTTTTTATATAATCACTCAGTAATTTATGCAAAAGAGAGAGAGAGAGTGGGAGAGAGAGAGCACAACTTACAGTATGCATGCTGTATTATATGGGGGGGCGGGGAGGAATGCAAACATTTCAGATTGAGATCAGTATAAACTTCAAGATTCGGATGACCAAATGCCGGTAACAGGAACACTGAAACATTCAACGGTTGGCAACTCTTTCATTTTGGGCAAGATTACTTAACCGTTTTTACATGGCGTGAAACTGACCCTAAGTGATGGCCAAATAAATTCAGAAATTTATCCGATTCGCCTGCCTGCAATTCGTTGACATAAATGACCTTATATCAAGTTTAAATTGACTCTTGACTCTAGTCATGAGGTATGTGCTTATTTTTATTGCAATTGCGAGAACTTGAATCAGTTGCAGAGATATTACACACGCTCGCCGGGAGGTACCACCGAGTTTGGCGACCCAGCAGCTGATGCAACAGACTACTAAGCAATGAACGGCTCGGTACATGATCATTCGTTATACGAGGACTAGTCAGAAAAGACTGAGAATATTTTTGTTGCGCGTGGAATACACTAAACTAGGTCCATATTGGTGTGATCTTTTTCAAAGTATTCTCCTTGAGTTGAATGCATTTTCCTCAGTCCTGGAACAAGTGCTGGAAGCAATCTTTTGATATCTTCTTCAGAACGCCTCAGGCTTTTTGTCGAAGCCCTTGGAAGTACTAAAACGCCCCATCCACTTAACTTGTTTTTCAGACAGGGAGAGAGATAAAAGTACAGAGGGCTAGGTTTGGGGTTTATGGAGGATGCGGACACATTCGAGGTTCCCTACACACTTCTACTTACCATCCTGTGTTCACGAGTCAGTAATCATGAGACCCATGTGTCTCACGTTCAAGTGATCATGCAGAATCGAAAATGTACTGCCATGGGTTATGTGTAACATGTTTGCAAGTCTGTCAGTTGTTATTCGTCGGTCTTCACGTCAGCTGTGTTAATTTACTGTTGGAGCACCTGGACTGCCCTGCATTGTTGTTGAAACACGGTCCTGCTTAAATTCCTTGAACCATCGAAGTGCTGCGGATTGTGGCAGAACATCATCACCATACACCTGCTGCAACAGTCTGTAAGCTTCCATGCTGGATTTCTGCAAACGAAAGCAAAACTACAACGTAGCATATTGCTCTTCACGAATCAACTCCATTTTGTATACGGACTCATTTGTCCATCAAACAGCGCTGATCCGTTTTCATCAAGCAACATTATAACTCTGTCTTTGTTGACTTGCTTTCCTATTTTCATTAATCATCTTGCTGTTGGTGCTATTACAAATCTTACAGCTAAACATTATACAAAATAAGTTTATCGATACTGATTTAAATAACAAATGCTTTTGTTTGCATTGAACAGAGGATCATGGGACATTTTTTATTGATTTATTTATGGACGCTTTTTAACATCTCAGGTCATCAGCGTCCCATTCAACTCAGGGCGTGAAACGGCCGACAAATTTTACTCAGAGGCTTCTCTTTCAAGCTTGAGGTTCTTTATCGTGCCGTAAATGTACGACACGGGACCCACGGCTTTACTTCCCTTCGGAAGGAAGCCGTACTTAGGATTTTTACGCCCCTAAAAAATCCATCGGTCCTGGGCGGGTTGGAACCCGCGATCTTGGGTTTAGGAGGCAAGTATGATAACCACTACACCACCAGGACCGACATCATGGGACATGAAAGTTATAGTTTGACGTCATATTTTTTTGCAGTACCTTTTTCTTTTTCCATTATGCTTTGAAAACGGTAAGAATGTCTCTTATTATGAGATAGATTCTTTGTGACTTTTACTTGCTTAAGTTCTTTGTGTATAAGCTCCTTTAAATGTGAACTAGAAGTTTCATGTTTCTCATCAAATGACCGCTTCAGCTAACCAAACTCCGTTACGGACCTCACTTCCCTATCATTAGGCAGTCCGCATAACGTTGCGGTGATGTGCACACATTTCTGTGGTTATAACCGCGTCAGTACAACGTCATATGGTTTTCTTTTGTTCATTCCCTTGCCTTAAAGACAATGAAGGGCTTTCAAAATGAAAGAAATCTTTCAGAGTAGCGGAAATTGCCTCGCGTAATCCTGACAATTGACCCAAAAATGTAAGAACCGTGCAAGAATCGTCACGGTGTTTCATTGATTAACCTTTCGGCAAAATATCAAGGACAGACACCATTCTCCATGCAGTTCTTCCACCGAACATTAACTTTCTAAAAGAAAAGCTGTTTTTATTTATTTCTTGATGTGACAACGAGATATAAGTAGTGAATATTGCAAATGTGGTGAACTTCCAAGTCCTGAGTTTGAGGGTCATTTCATAAATATAATTTTTACTTACACCTTTATTTTTTGAAATATATCTTTACAGTTCTTCATTATAGTCTCCCTGCTTTTCAAGTAAGGCGCAGACGTGAACAGGAGGTCGGGGTCGATTCCCACAAGGACCGTCCTCCTTGACTGAGGTTTTTCCAGGTTTTCCTCTTAAGTGGTAAATGCCGGGAGGTACCCTAAACCTAGGCATGGAACGCTTCTTTCTTTTAAAAAAAAATACGCTTTTTCCCAATTTATCATTTCATCTCATGTATTATCAGCGTCCACCGCTGTGTTCCTCAGTATAGTAAAAACGGACGTTAAACATTATTTAAAAAATCCAATGGGAAGCTATGCTATTCCTGTCCAGAGAAATAAAACTACTTCCGTGCATGGGTTTTTTTTTTTTTTAAATTTGGGAATGACTAAGCCTAGTGACCGTTTCCAGACTGTAGAGCGGATGAGGTACTACATCACATTCACATTCTCGCACCTTATTGGTCGTGTGCTATCGACGTTCTCATGAAGGTTGAGACGCTGAGATCGGTTTTTGTGCAGTTTTTGCATGAAGTCACGGTAATACACGGGTGGCTGAGGTTCCCACCTGGATTGTCCCTCCCTTACGAAGGGTTTATCAGGTTTTTCTCTGTCCTCATTGATGACAAATGAGGTACCCTAAACTTAGACCTGATAACATTTCCTTCCTTAAAAAAAAAATCCTACCCCAATTTATCATTTCATCTTAGGCATTATCATTAATAAATACGGGCATTAAAACCATTAAAAAGTAAACAATAAAACGCTAATACTCTACTGCGACACTGTTTCACTTAGAACTCCATGTATTACTAAATTTCTTAGTGATCAAAAGCAAAGATCATCATTTGCTTGACCTTTTGATTCCGCTCGTCGAAAATTGTTGGCCGTGAAGATGAACCTTTCCACTCGGAGTGTGTTTTAAATTTCTAATCCACGTTTCATCAATAGCGAAAGTTGCACACAAGAATGATTGACCTTCAATGTCGAATCTTTTGTTTCAGCAAGTTTGCAATGTCCTCGAGTTTCTGTTTCTTTTCAGCATCAAGAAATTATTGACTGATCGCGCGATTTTTTTTTTTTTTTGTTCCTTCTGTAAATCATTGGTCAAAATACGGAACACTGATATGGATGGAATCCTCGAGTTATTTAATGTAATGCGACCATTTTTACAGTTTCACACTTCGTTCGTTCGATCAACACGAAATGAATTAGCCCAAAAGCTCGTTGTGAACTCGCCAGAAACTTCACTCAAAGGTTTCAATTTCTTTACGTAAAGTTTTCAACAGTCACAGTTACCGACTTAGCTCCATTGTTATCTATACACAGAGTACCTATAGATAAAATGAACACAAATGTTCCTTTTTCAAGCCCTCATTTGCATTGGACGTCATTTAAAAACTGCGTTATTTATAAAATGACCCTTGTATTGGCAGGATAACATCATGCTGCAGGTTGGTGCCGTTTTTGTGTAAGGCCGGGACCTAGAACCTTGGAGCATAAAATACTACATTTTGAAAGTTTTTTTTTTTTTAATTGAAATGCTCTTTTAAACAGTATGGTTATAATAGCCAAGTATAGGGCAAAATTTTATATATAAAAATCAGTTTCGATTCCTGCATATTTTGGGTTATTTTATCCCCATTGTTTTACTTAAGGCATGTTTGAAATGAAAGTTTGGTATTAAAGAGATGTATGTTTTGCAATTTTTAATGAAGTTATTGCCATTATTCATAGAAAAGAAAGTTAGAGTAAAACTGTTATGTGCAGTGAAACACTTATAACGTACATGCACCGAAGATAATGCGCGCAGCGCATGTTTAGGTCAGGAAAATATCAATGGTGGCTGCCGATGAACATGAGAGCTGAGACTACAGACATACCAACCGAACGAGCACATATTCGGAAGGGAAGTAAAGCCGTGGGTCCCGTGTCGTATATTTACGGCACGAAAAAGAACCTCAAGCCTGAAAGAGAGGCCTCTGAGCAAAATTTGTCGGCCGTTTCACGCCCTGAGTTGAATGGGACGCTGATGACCTGAGCTGTTAAAGAGCGTCCATAAATAAATCAATCAAAAAAAAAAAAAAAAAAAAAAGAGCACATATGCCACGAGCCAATGGGCGGTTGGCAATGCTGGGTGAGTTTGCATATTGTAGCATACAGGCTGTTGGTATTTCAAGTAGGTTTGAACGTGGAGAAAGATTAGCAATGCGCATGCGTGTTTTAACGGTACCCCTTAGAGTCGAGCTCGGAAAGTTGAAGAGAGATTTTTTTTTTTGATTGATTTATTTATGGACGCTCTTTAACATCTGAGGTCATCAGCGTCCCATTCAACTCAGGGCGTGAAACGGCCGAAAAATTTTGCTCAGAAGCCTCTTCTTTCTGGCTTGAGGTTCTTTTTCATGCCGTAAATGTACGACACGGGACCCACGGCTTTACTTCCCTTCCGAAGGAAGCCATACTTAGGATTTTTACGCCCGAAAAAATTCATCGATCCTGGCCGGGTTCGAACCCACGTTTTGGGTGTAGGAGGCAAGTATGGTAACCACTACACCAGGACCGACTTGAAGAGAAAGGACGCTACACCATCTGCTCCGGAATGGCCATCTTTATGACGGACAACTCGAAGTTAGATAAATAATTTCTTATGATAGTTGAATTTAGAAGTGTTTGTATTTTTAGAGATTACCTCGGTGTATTATTTCCTCGTTTTACTTCATTTTGAGTAGGAATATTTGTTATATAAAATTACTTAATTAAATAATGTAATTTAGCGCCCATGTCCGGTCATATGGTGGTGAAATGAGTAAAGAGTGTTAGTCTAGTAGCTCTAAAGGACAACATTGTTGTGCACGAGAAATAATACATGAAAATGTTGGGCGTATGTACATGGGTGCACAGCTGATTTTTTTTTCTCTCTCTCGCCATTTTCGAAATTATAATCCAGAAATAATTGAACAAATAGCATGAGGATTTGAGGAGGTGAGTAATACTGTATACTGCTTGCAAGCTGAGCGGGGAATAACATCGTGGAAATGCGTGTCTCGCGGCCGCATCTGTATCGAAGTTGTTAGCTGCGTGCATACATCAACAGGCACGCTCACACACGTGTCTTCGCGGAGGCCAGTCCATTGACTCATACTGAAAAAGAAAGATCACATCAATCGTGGTGCGGTTTTATAACATTTTTTTTTCTTTCCCTCCCTTCGCTGCCTCTACTGCCATTCCCCCCACTGCGCTCGTCTTCTTTCAGATGTTTGTGCATAAAAGGAGATAAATGTGTTAGATGATATTGTGTACTTTCACCGCTTTGTCACTGTGGCATTACCGTGTTTTGTTTTTCATGCTAACAACGGGTAGCGCGGCTGCCAATTCCGATGTGGCCTAGTTTTATTGCAACTTTGCCCAAAGCAGAGAAACCTGCACGCAGCGAAAAAGCGTTACTTACTAAAACAGTTAAAATGTTTTAACCGGTTTCAACTCATTTGCACATCAGCACTCAGTATGTAATTCATTCATTTAAATTTCAACTATTTATCTGTATATTTCCTGCAAAATTATTTGCCCTTTACGTATAAATGGGTTATTTTTCATTCGCTGTACGTAACTGCCGCCAAGTCCGAAAGTTTGCAGCGTAACTTAATATCACTGAATCATTTAAAATATGCATTTACTCGCCATAATCAAGCTAGAAGATACTGGAGCTGCCTCCCTTCATTTTCCATACCATTCAGGCTTATGAAATTAACCAATACTCTCTTCAGTTCCCTCGGGGAGATCACGAAAGTTATTTTTTAGTTCAACTAATGTGTGAGAATTTGCCTTGAACACTTTTTTCTTTAGTACCCCCAAAGATAAAATTCGTAGGGCGTTAAATCGGGAGATCGAAGGGACCATATATTCTTAGGGATAATTCTATCGTCGAACATTGCATGCAAAGAGACAAGGGCTGTATTCCATTGTAGAGTTCTGTAGGAAAGTCGCGAACCAATGTTCCCTGAGAGTTAATTCACGAGAAAACGGTTCAAAATGTTCTGCACATACCTATCACTATTAATAGTTTCTTAAAAACAACAGGGTCTGTCATTCTGTGGCTGCCAATGGCGCACCATACTCCTATCTTTTGATCATGCAGGGGTTTCTCATGAAACGCGTTACTTTTTTTTTTTTTTTTGAGCTCCAGTAATCGGCTGTTTTGTGAATTAACATACCCACTTTAGTGATTCGTCCGTAAAAAATTGGATTAGGGCAAATTTCGCCTTCATTCACACTGTTCAAAAACAACCAGAGGTTCTTAAAGCGCGGACTCGTGATCGGGAAATCTGGGATTTGATTCCCACAAGGACCGTCCTCCCTAACTGAGGTTTCTTTCAGGTTTTCCTCAGTCCTCTAAATGGCAAATGCCGGGGAAGTACCGTAAACGTAGACCTAGAACGCTTCCTTCCTTTAAAAAAACTTTCGCAATTTATCATTTCATTTCATGTATCACCAGTGTCCACCGCCTATAGTGCCTCAGTAGTAAAAAAACGGGCGTTAAACACTATTTAAAAAATTGTTGCAATAAAATAATTTTATAGTGTTTTTAAGCTCGGTATTAATTTTCTTATAAGTACTTTTATTTAGTTGATTGGTGAAATTTAGAACTGCAAGGAGTAACTTGAATTTCCATGTATGCAATAAAATGCAATTTTGAGAAAAACGATTTTAATATTTAACCGATGATTTTTCTCTTGCGCAGGATATAATCATAAAAAATACCTTTAAAAAAATAGGGCAAAGTAGTTGCACTAAATGACTCTAAAAGAGAGGAAGTTAATAAATCTGAGGAATAAAATATATTTTTGACATAATTCACATATGGGTTCCCTTAAAGAACGCTTCACCTGTGGAATACTGTCACATTTCTGGGGGGGGGGGGGAATTAAATCGCTCTCTCAAGCTAATGTTTAGTCTCTTTCAACTAAAAGCCCATTTCATTACTTATCCAAGTTGTTAATGAACTACACCAAAATATTTTTAGAGAGTGTAGAGATGTCATAAATAAGCAATTTCAGATAGGCAATTTATGGTCCACAACTAAACACAACGCAGTTATATGGTGTTAAACATTTTGCATCAGATGCTGATAAATCGGTGTTAAAGCGAAGCCGGGTGAAAAATTAATTTACAATGTCTTTAATACTGTCTTGCGAGCGTAGAAATATCGAATTTCCGCAGCACGTTATCAGCATTTTCAAGATTTAGTGGCTTAAAAATTCGTCAAACCTGGAAATTATCATTTGACAGTGCGACACTGAACATGTATTAACTGCTTTGTTGCATTATGTAGCCTACTCTAGAGGAAGCTCTTTAACTGTTTGTGCCACAATGCATAACGCAAAAGCTCATGTTCCGCAAACCGCAGGTTCTTGGCCTGGCATTAATTTTTATTATTAAACATGAAATGCTGCGATATGCATACTAAAGAATTATGAATGTAATTTACTTAATGCTTTCAAGTTTTATTCTCTCTCTCAACAATGAATGTACTACCAACATACAATGAGCTTATTATTAACATGGTGCCTAATCAGGACACGATTCTGATTGATAAGTGCAATAACAACTATATAGGTTGTAATTATATGAATTGATATGTTAAGATTTAAGTGTATAAATGAAACATTAACCTAAAACGTAGGCTAAAAGCTGCATTAGTAGGACAGTCAGGAAATTAACAAAATAAAAAAAAGCTATGAACGAGAGTCAAACTCGAAAACAAATGACTACTGTTACTCGAAAGCTAATGTCGTAACCATGGTGCCAGAGTGCTACGCTCAGAAACCTCCCTTCGTTATCGTGTGTTATGCTTTCAAGGAGGTCTTAATTAGACAGTGGCGCACTGGCTCTTTAGAAACTTATAGCTATAGCTTGAACAGATTGACAATATATTTACTATCCCAAATTGCTTATATACGACATCTCTTTGCTCTATGAAATTATTTCGGTGTAATTCATTAACACCCTGTCTAGTAGTATAGTACTTTAGTACATTAAAATGCAAGTATTTTAAATCGGATTTAGAATACCGTAAGGCAAGTGAAGTGTACTTACTGACCGTTAAAATTCCAACTCCCATAAGAGAAGCGTTAAACCGATGCCATATTTTCTCAGTGGGAACTGCAATCAGCGATATTATTCTGAAAAATTGGTGCTCATGTTGGACGAAATGCGTCCACAGCGAAGCGAGTTTGTTAGTGAATCGAGGTAGGACGAACACACAGACGTGAAAGACTCCACCGGCTCCGTCGAACAATCGAACGTCGCATGGCTGTTATGAAAACACGCAACGTGCTGGGAGTTTTAATGACAAAGAGTGTATGTTGTGTGCAGCCAATGTCATTAATTAGGTGTAAGTAACGCGTAATGTTGTCTTTCCGTAGTGTACCGCCCAAGGAAACGCGCAAAACGCAGCACCTGTGTAATTTAATTAACCCCACTTTTCATCGTTCACCCACCGCTAGAAACAATTGACGCCGTCCGTGTACGATTTAATTGCGACGTTACCAAGGTTTCCCGTAGGTTTCCTGGCAGAATGTGGGCGAACGCGCTTTGCTTCCCACAGATACAATATGTTATTCACGGCCGTTTCCTTACCTTCCATGTATCCCGTCTGTTCATTAATCATGCATTGTGTCAGGGTCACTACATACCCCTGATGCACTGTTTCGCACCAGGCAAGACGTAAATAAAGAGGTGGATTCTGTAACTTTCCGCCTAACTTACTTTTAGATGTAAGGGAAATAAAACACTCATGTCTTTGTACAAGTTCTGTGTCCTTGCCCTGCAGGATGTTCTAAAACGGCTTCCTTCATCTCGTCATATCATTAAATTATCTTTCTTCAATTCTGAGAAAATAGTCCCGAGCTGGGCTGTAGGGTGGATGCTCCACAGCTCTTTACCGCAGTCTTGCAATTTGAGCAGTGTGCACGTGCAAAATTCGAGTTGCCGCTTTAGGAGAGGAAATGTCTGAATACCTATGACTTTCTGTAGCTAAGTACTCAACATAATTTTACTTTTAATTGTTCTTTTGCTGCTGCAGGTGAATTTCATAACACACAAATGTGGCTACTAAACACTGTCTTATCTCTCAAGATAGAATGTAAAATAGACAGTCAACATTTTGCCATAAAGTAGCAAGACCGAGAGGGTTGTTCAATAAAGAATGACCTTAACTTGTTTTTGACACTATACTTTTATTCTTCGTCATAATTCTGATATTTTTTTCTGAAAGTAGTTCTAGAAACCAATTTTTGACAGATTCTCCAGAATCGTCTCCGCACCTTCATCAACGCTTCTGATGGGAAAATGCCTCCTATGAACGTGTTTCTTCAATTTGGGAGGAAGAGAGTTTTTTTAAGTCACTGATGTTAATTTTACTCGTCTCGTCAAATTTCTTGTATGTGCTTCAGTTTAAAAAAAATAGTTTATCCGTAATTGATTTGACAGCATATGTACAATAAAAAGTATAAAAATAATAATTAACCATGGCAATGTTTATACATAACCGTACTAATTAATGATAAAAATTGAAGTTCTTTTTTCTCCTATAATTTAAATCACAATTTGGAAGTAAGTTTTTACTAACTTCATGCTGATGATATTCATAAGAAAATTTAGTTAATTTTCTTTTCTTTATGTTGTAAGAAAATATTTTCTTTCCAAGAACAAGTTATTTGAGATATGTTTGAAAAATGAATGTTTGTGCCTATTCTTTTAAACTTCTTCCACTTCTCTCCGTCTTCACTTTTGTGCTTATAATTTTCTATAATTTCATCTATAATCTTGCTCTGAATATATGCTCTATGTGAGGGAATATCAATAGAGTTATTTGTCACGGTGTACCTCATTAATACGCTACTACCAGTGCTGCGTAGGCGAGGTGAGTTTATGAGATACCTCCAGACAAAATATGGGGCATTGTATGCATTGCAGTACACATTTCCTCGTCCTTTATGGCTACACTAATGGAGTGTTTTGACGATGCCTTGAGGATACGATGAAGTAATTGCTGAAAAGTGTTAGATTATAAACTTCAGCTATATTTAAATAAATAGAAGGTGAAATTGCCTTTAGCAGTTTCAGACCTTGGCCAGTTCGTAAGATGTAAACACTGCCAGTCAGTCGACCTTCAGGTATCGCCCGCCTGCACCGATTTCGGCAAAAAGTACCCTCATATATTTTGACTGTTGAAGAATCTCATTTAAGCACAAATATAATCGTTAATACAATGCTACATTGCATGAAGCTACCATAGAAAAAATTACGTAATTAAATTTTTCTAGTTGCTAAAATGCTATCATCTGAATATTATGTCACGATAATATTAAGTAAACAATTTATGTGTCACTGAAAACACAATCAATCATTCATCTTCATTGCAGAATACACAATTGCAGAATTAATAAATTATTAATAAGTTAAAATGAATTAATAGAATTTGACATTCGGCGTTCAGGTGCCGCTCGTTGTACTTATAGAAGTGCACCGAGTTCGTCCAAAAGCGTCCTGTTACTCTTATTTTGACTGTTCAAGAATATCCGCAACCTCGTTTAAACACAAATAATTTTTTGTGTATCAGAATTATAACTTCTTTTTGGAGAGTCAAAATCATTAATAAAATGCTACATTATGACACTAGTTGCATAAAATTACCAATATAAAAACAACGCAATTAAGTTGTTTTCATTGCTAAACTTTTGTCTTGAACTGAATATTGAGAAAACAACTTGTGTATTAATAAATATGAAATCGGCCAATCATCTTCATTGCAGAATACATTACAGAACTAATAAAATATTAATAAGGTAATATTATTGAATTGCATTTGATAATACTAATATGCTCTGAAATGTGTGTCAACACTAGAGTTTCCGAAATTGCCTTAATATTTAATAATTCATTCAAATAATGAATGTCTTATTCCATCTTATAAATATCGTACTCTTTTGTGTTGGTGACAATTCAGCCTTTTCACTTTGAGTTAAATTTTCTTGCGGTAAATCTATTTCTGCTAACATTAATAACAATAGGGAAACTAGGTTTTTTATTTTATTAAATTTCTGTCCCATCACATAGTAGAGATAAGGTGG
The DNA here is from genome assembly GCA_030762175.1 of Metallyticus violacea. Taxonomy (NCBI): domain Eukaryota; kingdom Metazoa; phylum Arthropoda; class Insecta; order Mantodea; family Metallyticidae; genus Metallyticus; species Metallyticus violacea. The sequence continues at coordinate 19,409,614 of CM060839.1, read as the reverse complement.
TGAAACACTTTTCTTTGAGAAGAACAGATCTTAAGTGATTTATGAGAAAAAAAAATTGGCAGCGCGTACGCGCGTGCGTCTTAGTAAAGGCGCAGAGAGCGAGTGTTTGCCAGTCGGTTGCATAAAATGGAGTCGCTTCGTAACGAGCAGTACGCGTTTCTGAAAATTTGCTTCCGTCTGCAGAAATCCGGCATGGAAGCGTTCGCGTTGCTACAGCAAACATGTGGCGATGATTTTTGCCAGTCAACTGCACTTCGGTGATTCAACGACAAAAAGCAGGTACCCCAAACACTGTAGTGAAGAGACCACTATTACCAAAGCTGCCGTTATTGCTCCAGAAGATAGACGAATAACATTGGGTAGACCAACAAACATGTAGATTTCTCATAATCAGAGCTCGGATGTTAGGCAAAATGCTTTTTCTATGGGTGGATATATTTAAGAGTCAGATAGAAATGTACATTTGGCTTCTGATTTAAGTTTTAACCCTCCCCTCTCTTGTTCATTTTTGTGCATCGTTATAGATTTTTTCTGCGATTATTTAAGCATTTTAAAAATCACATAAAGAATTTCAATATATCAAGTGAAAAAGTCATAAAAATTAAATGGCACGTTCACCTCAAAAATATTTGTAGACTATTTTTATACATTTATTTCTTTTCAAGCAGTCAAAACTTTCTCCTCAATCCTTTTACTCAAGCTCTTTAAATAAATAGAGAGGATGAGGGAAGTACTGTAGTTTTGAATACTCCTGGTGAATGACGTTGTATCTCCCTGCGCGAGACAACTCTAGGAAAAATGTAGTGGGTGTAACTTCTCAGCTGCATAAATGTAACAAACAATTGCAAGCGAGAAAGATGAGAGCGGTACAGCTTTGCAATAAACCGTCCCTACAACGTGTTCAGTACGGAAGTAAGAGAGACACTAACCTGACTCCCCTATAAACGCATAAAGAGAAAATGAATTCGACCAGAAATCGCTGCGCATCTTTTGCTTATTCGCCAGGACTATTCAAAACTACTTTACTTTGTTTTATTAGCATTTCCATGGTGCCCCGAAAGATGAATGTTCTGTTGTAACTGGTGTGAGTCCTTCCGAAATAACTTGTTTTAAATATGCTCCAAACATTTAGCGGAAGTAGAACGTTCTTTTTCCAAATGAAAAATGCCCTCTCTGACAAGCGGCTGACTATGGCAGTTGATACCTTGAAAAAACATCTTGATGTAGCTTGTAACCAAGAATTAAATTGCTTTAACTTTAATTTCGTGACAAGAAATTATTAAGTATCTTAAATACCTATTTTCATAAATAATGCCTGAAATTACTCTCTGTTTTCACTTTTAATAAACGACTATTTTAAGTGTCTTTTTGCCTGTCTATTTTAAAACCAAAATAAATGCCTGAACTCCTGGCTCTGCCCGTAATAGTGTGTTCACCATATATGCCTTGTGATCATTCCTTGCATATTTGAATTACAGGGCAATGAAAAATGCGCAGAACGTATTTCTATTTTTTTTAATAATACTTCAAGATCTAATTATTATAGCGGATGACGCTTAAACTCTTTTCAACAGGTAATTGATAATTTAATTTGCTTTACAATAATGGTATATGGGTTTTAAAATGTAATGACGTCATGCGCGTTGTATGGTATATAAATAGTCATATTCGTTTCAGTCTTTCATAGCCATTTAAAGCGACGTGTTCTGTGCTTCAAGCTCTTAAGTTATTCAAATGCTATTGCCCATTCCGCTATTATTACCGCCACAATTTACATCTCGTAATTAACTGCACAAGAGCCGCGTAAACTTTATGTTCCTCTTGCTGTCAGCGTTCTTGTGTACTGCATTAAAATGTGCAGTATCATTACTTGTTTTACAATGGCTCCATTCTCCCTGCGAATCGATATGTGTTGCGATAAATCGATATCTCCGGCAGGTATCTCTGCCAGGTGGTTGCTGTGCGTTACACGACAAAAGATCTGAAGCGATTACGAAATGGATACTCGGCTTTCACGATGAGTAAAAGAAGTTGATGAATTTAAAGAGAAAGAAATAAAGTTTTATTGTAGATACTTCTGTTGCCGACTGTGCATTGAATTCTGTTTACGTCTGGAATAATCCTGAATGTAAATAAGATGGCATTTTTTGTTCTGCTTCTACCCAAATGATTCTAACTTGATTAAATTTTGCTGTAGTACTAAGGTAGCTTTTTATGTTTCATGATTCTACTTATTAAAAGATGATAATTCACCAGCTGTGCCTATTACTTTTCGAATTAATGCCTCCCCTCCTCTTCTTTCGGATTCTCTCAGTTTTCCTAACACTGGAAATACGAAAAAGTCCGTCACACAGAAGCGAAATAATTAAATTCCTCAACAAGCTGGGTTTCAGTGTCGGCTCTAGAACAGAGAAGCTGCATGTTGAATTTACAGAAATTGGGAGGAAGAGTGACTCGTTTGTCTACTAGCAGGAGCGCAAATTCAAAACGCTCATCTCCAGCCATTTCCTTCCTCTATAGAAGACGGGCCAAGCCAGTGAAATTAGTAGTCATGTCTTTTTCAGAGCCTTTGATAACATAGCGATAGAGATTCTCTATCTTAACTGCTCCAATAATATTTTAGCTTCAGCCTAGGATTTAACAACAAACTCCACGTGGAGTGGTATAATAGCTTCAGCCAATACCGGTCTAGGTATAACGGGAGACAAAAGTACTGTGAGGGAGAGTTTATCAGTTTTATTGTTGAGATATCAAGAAACGGTCATATCAACATTTTTTCGCCTATTTTGATACCGCCTGGGTATAAAATTAGCGTGGCAGTAATAGATTAACATTTAACAGGTGCTATCTTCACACAATGTTTTTGTTAAATATAAAGTATATGCATCGTTATAAATTATCAGTTAATTTATTTTTATTTTTTTAAACAATTGAGAGAAAATTAAACGCTAGAGATCTGTTTAAATTTCGGTATGATTTCCGTAATGGTCTACCCCTTTTTTGAATAGTGTTTAACGCCCATTTTTACTACTGAGGCACAAAAGCGATAGACACTGATGATACATGAGATAAAATGATGGATTGGGAAAGGATTTTTTAAAGGAAGGAATCGTTCCAGGCCTGGGTTTAGGGTACCTACCCGGCATTTGCCATTTTGAGGACTGAGGAAAACCTGGAAAAAACCCAGTCAGGGAGGACGGTCCTGATGGGAATCGAACCCTAGACCTCCCGCTCACGAGTCCGCGCCTTAACGACCTCGGCGGTCCCTAATGGTCTGATTTCCCTAATTGGTGTGAATCAAACCCCAGACCTCCAGGTTAAGAGTCCGCGCCTTAACGATCTCGGCGATCCCTAATATTCTGATTTCCCTAATTTTCAGAAACTATTTTCTTATTTTATTTATAGGATATATAGCGAATTTTTATTGCCAAAAAAGAAACATTTGTGCCGTTAGGCAAACTTTTAAATTTTGGGTGTCAGAGAAATGCACCCCTAATAATTGAATTTCGTTTATTTTCATGGGCTATTTTCTATTTCAATGACATATCCGAGTTTTATTGAGAAAAAAACAAAAACTGCAGCTGCTAGAGTCAATTGTTATATTTTGGTTTAAACAAATCTAAATTAATCATTGACCGATTTAAATGGAATTGAATACAAATTACAGTAGTTACCTATCGTTGTAGGTAGTAAGTTTCTCTGTATTCACCGCGAAGTTCCTTCGACTTGTATCTCTCCAGCAGTATCTTTCCTATCCAGGATTCCCGTCTGTTCTGCTTTGTTTTCCTCAACAGCAGCAGCAAATTTATGAGACGCTCTTGAGTTACTTTTCTTCTACTACAGGACTTTCGGAATATGTCCGTCGGGGTTTTGCATCTCGGCAAGTGGACATGCTACAACTGTCTGCGCCTTATACGTCATGGCACTAATTGTACATCACACTCCAAATACCCTATAATAAAGAAGGGTTTCTTGTATGCAGTTTAGATTTTCAGAACAGCAATAGCGAGTTTGTTATTGTTCACAGTACTATTTTGGTGGAACCCTCGCCTCGTCTAAAAGAATACAAACCGTCACTGATAAAAGAAACCACTCACAATAATGCACACTTGCTACGGGATCGTATACAATGCACACGTGTACATTTTGTGAGGCTTCCATGTTTAACAGTTTTGGTGCTATAAGTGCAAAAGATACTGAAACCCCAGCTTTTATGCCAATTTCGATTTTTTTTGGGGGGGGGGGGTTGCGAAAGTTCAAAATTAATTTAGTCTAATTTGTCTGCTGTTAAAACTGTTCGCTTGTGTTTCTTGTTTTGCATTGAACCATTAGCATCAAGTGTATTCACAAGACTGTGAATTGCATTCTGGAAAGAGACAATTGCCGATTAAATTCGTTACTATTCGTATTTATAATAACTAGGGAGCGGATTTTATATGTGGTAAAAAAAATTAAATTGTAATTTTTATGTACTTAAAAGAAGAAAATGTTTGGCAAAAGTTTTAAAATATTATGCTTAAATACACCGAAATGAGAGAAAATTATTGATTTATTATTGTTAGAGGTCGGAAATGGGTAGCAGCTCCTAGATTAATAACATTTAACACACAAAAATATGTGGCAACGTGTACTGGTGACTTCTCGGAAGTTCATGGTCAGACAGGCAAGCAGCCGTGAGGGCAGAGACGTAAAACCCAGTGAGACTGGTGAGGACACTTTCTGTATGCCCGGTATTTCGTTTTTCCTTTTCCAGGGAAAAGGAATGTTTGCTAGAATCATTGCAGCTCGTAACTCTGCATTGCTCTATATTTCTACTTTATTTTATTTATTTTCATATTCTAATGGTAGTAGAAGAAAAGATTGCCTTGAATTCAGTGTTTTGGCAACGTTAGTTAATTGACTTACAGTATTTTTATAATGTTGGATAAGGAATTCCATATCACATTTATTTACCTGTATTTAAATTCAAATTATTAACTTTTTAATTGTTATCATTCGTGCTTTGTCATATAAATGTTATGCGAAATTTGAGAAAGTGATGTACTGATGTCCTGCATTAAGCAGCACACTAAATGACTCATTAAATTGAAATTAATCATAAATACTGTTTTTCCTAGCGGTGTAATAGGTTGATTCAGCAACTGACTATAATTTCCTTTCACTGAAAGTAGAAAACAGCACAAGGCCACACAAGTTTAAAGGCGTTTAGTCGATGTTTGACAGTGTCTACAAGAATTGAGAGGGCTGGCAGAATAAAACAGAAGACGGTCGCCCTGATTCACGTCCTCCCATTCAGAGAGAGTAAAGTGCACTTTCACCTGTTTCCCCAGGCATCGTGCCAAACTTCATGTTGTTCCACGTGTAGCAATATACTTCGTGATAACTCTTGTTAAATACCAGCTAATGTAACTATTCGTGTAACCTGTGTCTGTTCTCTTTTCTATCGGCGGGCTTGTTATGTTCTTTTGAAATTACTCACGATATGCCCCTGTTGTTTGCAAGCGGGTGAACAAAAATTTCAGTAACTAGGTATTTCGGTTGATTTTTTTTTCTAATCTGTCCTTTTACTGCTGCCCAGTTATTTTACGAACTTTTAGAAAACCAATATATTTAACTTTTGTTCAACTTAGTAAACTTCCTCTTTTTTGAACGTAAAACTTTGTCAAAATAATAATTTTGAAAACGTTTGTGAATTGTGTAGAAAAAGTCCACTATATATTTTTTTTAATTGGTACATAACATGTGCTTAGTTTTGAAACACGTTTCAAGCAGCATTTGCGGTATGTATGTTTATTATGATATTACCTTTTTTTTTAAATCCATGCAGGACTTTAGAAACACACTGTATATCTTCAGTCGCTTTAGATCATTTATAGTATTCTAAAAGAAAAATAACAAATAAAGGCTTAATGTCTATAGTGTGATAATTGCATTCATTTTTGAACATTAAATATTTTTCCAAATATTTTACAGCCACTCTTGTATATTCAGATATAATTTTCAGTCTGTAATTTCCTGTATGTATAAGCATGAACATGAATGCAAGTTAATCACATTTCATAATAATCTCGTTTTTACCTATAGGGTAACACCTTTCAACACTCAGTGACATTCTCAGTAGCGGGTGTTTCCTCCTCTGACTTGTATCACAGCTTGCAACCTTACGGGCATGCTGCGGATCAAGGTTCTTAGATTTTCTTGTGGTATGGCATCTCGTTACTCGCGCACAGCCTCCCAAAGTTCGTTGAAACTCTCAGGAACGCGTTGACGAACATTTTCCACCCTAAACTTTCAATGGGGTTGAGGTCAGGGCTTCGTGCTGGCCAAACTAGCGCTAGAATTCCCACCTCACGCAAGCACTGTTGTCACAATGTGGACAAACATTGTCATGCATGACGCGGGTCGGTCCTGGTGGTGTAGTAGTAACCATACTTGCCTCCTAAACCCAAGACCGCGATCCTGGGCAGCATCGATGTCTTCCTTCGGAAGGGAAGTAAAGCCGGAGTCCCGTGTCGTACATTTACGGCACGAAAAACAACCTCAAGCCTGAAAGAAGAGATCTCTGAGCAAAAATTGTCGGCCCTGAATTGAATGGGACGCTGATGACCTGAGTTCTTAAAGAGAAATAAATAAAAAAAAAAAAAAAAAAACATGAAACAGAAATCATTGCCAACACATGCACATGCAGCACATGGAATAACATGCTTCTGAAGACTTTCGTTAATGTACCAGTTTGCATTCAGGGCCCCGTTCTTCACTCTGTCTTGCCTTCCACACTGATATCAACCCACATGACGGAACCTCCCTGGAAAGCATTTGTCGAACAGAAGCTGTAATGATCTATTTCCTGAAATATTCCTCAATTATAATCCTTCTGGTATATGGAGAATTGGGAGAAAAATAAACCACAGGATAACCTAGCCCTTTGAACTCGGAGCAGGCCTTAAAATCTAAATCTTGTTGAATGAGGAGCAGAAGAAGAAGAAGAAGCAGAAGAAGAAGAAGAAGAAGAAGAAGAAGAAGAGGAAGGAAGAGGAGTAGAAGAAGAAGAAGAAGAAGAAGAAGAGGAGGAAGGAGAAGGAGAAGAAGAGGAAGGAGGAGGAGAAGAAGAGGAGGAGGAAGAAGAAGAGGAAGAGGAAGGAGGAGGAGAAGAAGAAGAAGAAAAAGAAAAGAAGAAGAAGAAAAAGAAGAAGAAGAAGAATTCCTTGCCTATAAAAACTTGTAAAAACTCTCATCAGATACGTTATTTTCCTGATTTACAAGTTAAAAATAAAGTAAACATTCTTGCCTTTTATCCGAATTACTTATATGGTTTAAATTCGCTATTTTCAGTACGTCATGTCAGTGTTATCAGCAGCAAATTCTTTCAAATGAAAGAAATGACATGCAGAAAAGAATAATTAGTTTACTGACTTAAGTTAGTCTCAAGAAATGTAAATATTACATTGAGAAGTGACGTAAAATCCTATTTAAATTTGTGCGCAGAATATGGTCACGAGGCTATTAAGACTTTCATCGTAATTATACTCCCGCCTTAACTCCATTATAATATTGTGGTGGAAGTTTGAAGAGAGGGACAAGGAAAGCAAATGCAGGCTCTACATTTTTATTTGTGACATTTTTTACACACCCCCCCCCCATACACACTATAAACGCTTATCGTAATTAAATAGACATGCGGAAATATTCTCTGCCTTCTCATTTGATTGTGTAATGGGGCCTTTGGGATCCTTCACATCTGTGTGTTCGTCCTACCTCGATCCACTCACCCTTATATTCGTTTCGCTGTAAACTCATTTCATTCAACACGAGCAACAATTTCTCGCAATGAGATCTCAGACTTCGGTATATCGCAAATCTCTCTTGATCAAATTCAGACACCTTCTGATATTGCTGTTGTATTTTCGACGAGTCCATACTCATTCCTGCTGAGAAAATTTGGGGTCATTTTAACGCGTGTCTTATGGCAATTTTAATGGCCAGAAATGTACAATTCAGTTAACTATTAACGTTATTATAAGACACACTTTAAATTATTAAACTGATGTACGTTATTTAATTCTGTTCTTTTCTTTTTTTCAGGTAAGTCACAAGATGAAATAGAGAACAGTGGCGAGGTTCTAAGAATGAATTTTCAACGAAAGTCGTATTTTGGTAATGTAATATTATACATAATGTTAACATACCATGCAATCAGTTTTGTTTTACCGCGGAGTGTTTTGCCTAAGGGCGAACGCCCCGCTCGAAAACCGGGTCTGGATGATTAGCGGGAGGGTAAAACAATAAAACAAATCAACCATACAACAATACACAATACAATATAAGAAGCTCATTACTTACCAAATTATTAAATAAGGCGTTGAAACTTCCCGTCTCGACAGGGTTTTGGCATCTCTTTAGGAAATTATTCGCTGTGGTTCATTTTGAGAAAATCCCAACAATTTCGGAATATTATCTTAGATTCTTGTATGGTATGCGGGTTTGTCTTGTACACGACATTTTTTAATTTACCCCACTGATATTAATCGCAGGCTGTTAAATGGGGGACCGAGCGGACCACAAATTCCTACTAATAACTCTGTCTTGTGGAAACACGTAGTGAAATGCTCTTATGAAATTATTCGAAGGCTATGAATTTAGAAATTGTTATCGTTAAAATATTAAATTTTACTTTAGATTTAGTTGGAATTTTTATTTAATTGCAGTATGAGCAGAGGCGTAGTCCTGTTGAAAAAAATTCATGGTCACGGTTAATTTTCTGAAAAAAGGGGGTTAATATGGTATTCATATTAAGTATAGAATCAACTTATGCTAAAACTTTACGCCTTGTCATTCTTTCACTACTGAGTTAACACATGAATCATACATAAAGACACGCTGTGCAGTAGTAAACACACGAGGCATAACACACTTTATGTATACTGTCGAATTAAGAAACGAACAATAAAACTAATGCTGCGCTACGAAAGTGATAGTAAAGAAGGTCAATAAGTAAGCAAGCAGGCTTGCTATTTTTCAATAGAATAGAAAACGATATGGGGCTCGCTTATAGGAAAAACCCCATGCCGCGGGGGAAAACACCACTGATTGTACGGTAAACTTAACTTAGAATAAGACGTTTTGTATTATAGCAGATAGGGTGAAGTAAATTTACTTTCTCCAAAATGTTAACAAAGACTACTTTTGTTGGAAGTGGAGACTATGATTCTCGATACACAATGTTATGGTACTTTAGCCTTGCCCACGGTTAACCGTTTGTGCTCACACCTTCAATGAGTATTTTAGACCCTGTAATAGAAGCAGAGGAATGAAACTGTATAAAATGTGGGAAAATTCGTGGAAGGGAAAAATCCATCGCAGCATTCGCCAAGGGAAATGTTATCTTGGGAACTGAAGCTAGTTTTTGTAGAAAGCGCCAATTTTTTTTTTCACCCTGTGTTTGGCTAAGAACGACATTTTGTTTTTTCCAACCCTAACAGGCAGTTTGAATCAACTGTACGGTCAGCGATACGGCATGACACTTTGTTCAGTGAACCAATGCTGTTCCTGATTGAAAAATTATCTTGTGCCTGGTACACTGGGGAACGGGGTTGGGCACGTGCAGTTAGATATAAACTGGATAAGAGGGGGCGGCAGAAGAAAATAATGCGCTGGGCTACGATCAGTACAATAGTTCCCTATCACTGCCATTAATTCTGTTTTACTACCCGTATATCAGACGCGCTGGATATGACAGGTGGCTGCTACATGAATACAACAGACACATTTGCATATCCGCAAATAGTTAGTGATCACAGTTATTCGCAAGTTACACAATATTTAATTACGAAATTGTCTGAAAGAAAGGCTCAAGGCGTAGTATCAAACATTTGACAGTATATCGGATGTTCAAAAATTAACTGTTCCAGTTAGAGGTCTATAACTCTGAGACCAAGAACAAGAAAAACTATTTTTGGTACAAAATTTAAATTTAATATTCTGATTTTAGAATATCTTGCAGAAGTTTTATATCCTAATTACAGCTTTTCCATTGGGTAATTTGTAAAATAGAGTGTAATTAAATTGTCATTAATATCAGTGCGTAAGCTCCCGCGCTTGTGTCATAACTGTCTAATTTCGGAAAAGACCCTGTCTTGATGAAATTGCTACCCAGATATGCTGCTCGCTTATACCCGTACCTTTATCAGTTTATATATATACACTAGCGGAAACTGGTTGACTCTAGTGGACGTACGGTTTCCTGTAAAACTGGAGTTACAGTTTCGCTGATGCAAGCGTTGAGCTTGCTCAGTCGGGTTTATCACGCTTACTGCTTCAGTTGTATTTCTGTAGGAATTGCATGTTAGACTCTTTACCGAGCATTTGTTTGCCTTGATTCGAGATATATATGCTAGAGCAAATATTTATTTATAGCTGTTTTTGCACAAGTAATCGTATACAAGTACTATAGGAGAGAAATTCGTGCTAAATTTCCAGGAGTAACATCCCCATCGAGAAGGTTCGTCCTGGTGGTCTAGTGGTAGCCATACTTGCCTCGTAGACTCAAGATCGCGGGTTCAATCTCGGGCAGGGTCGATGGATTTTTTTCTGGTGTAAAAATCCTAAGTATGGCTTCCCTCGGAAGGGAAGAAAAGCCGTGGGTCACGTGTTGTAGATTTACGGCATGTAAAAAACCCCAAACTTGAAGAGGCCTCTGAGCAAAATTTATCGGCTGTTTCACGGCCTGAATTGAATGGGACTCTTGATGACCTGAGATGTTAAAGAGCGTCCTTATACAAACCAAGTACTTCTACTCATTAGGGAAGTGCAACGTTCATATTATTGAAGAAGGTTAAAACCGAAGGCATTTTGATCGGTAAGATGCAGATACCAAAATAACCGGTTTTTAACAGAGGTAAAGTATGAGGAAAAGAGCAGTGTTTCCCAAACTGTGGAGCTCCTGAAATATTGGAAGGTGTTTGGCAAACTTTTTCTCTAAGGTCGGATTTTAGGTGCATTTGTATTACAATTATTGTTATTATTTGCATCTAGAATGTCTAACTATGGCCATCGTGGATTAGATATATTATTATCCTTTGTTTGAATTGAGGTATATGTTTAGATATGCAGTTATACAGTGGTTTTCTTGGTCTGTTATAAGCAGAAAACCTTCATTTTGCGTGCCAGGCGACGGAAGGGAGGAACAGATGGCCGGGTGCAAAGCGACGCTGCTGTGCTATATCAAAAGAGTAAATCGCAGAGTCTAGTTTAGATTAAAATATAACTTGTAAAGATAGAGGAATATGCTATTGCATTATCAAATTACGTGTTTAATTTCTGGTTTAATATTTACATATAAAATAAATATAAACTTATACGGTTAACGATATTTTAAGCTCTGTTGTGTCATTTTTGAAGGAGAATCAAGATAGGCGTGTTTACTCTAATTACAGCAACTTTTGACTAATTTAAGGACACTTGATACAGATTTGGTGTAAAAAAAAATGGTTTTATGCACAGTATAAAATTACATAGGTTCCATATTAGGCCCGTATATATATATAATTTTTTGTTTTGTTTGTTTGCGGCATTTAAATGGACATTATATATGGCGACCTGGCTGTATCTCCTTTTGAACTACTTTCAGATTTTGGATTTTTTTTCTCATAATATGAAACTATATAGTTTGCAATTATACATATATAAAATTTTGCTTGAGGAATTGAAATTGTTTAAATATGGCAGCCATGATGCTACACAACACACATTATTATCCCCCCTCCATTTTTTCCGTAACTTGCATATTTTTAACTTTAGGTGCACTGTTGTTAAAAACTATGTAAGATATGAATTATTTGTGTGCACTTGCAAAACACGTTGTTCTATATGGCTGGGGAAAAGTTTTAACTTATGCATGCATGGGAGTTTTGGAAAAGAAATAGTTTGAAATGTGCATAAAATGATACTATATACAGATATTTTCAAAAATTAAACTTTTGCTTTGAAATACGTATTATTTCACCAGCAATGTTACGTAACATGTTTTCAAACGAATTTTAAAATATGATTAGGTGAGAATAATAATTTATGGGAAAAGCAGAAAAAATGTTAAAAATTAATATTTTTTCTGGTTAATTAAAATAATTTATTTTATCCAAAATGTAAAAAGTTTATAATTTATAAATAATTGCGTAATAATTGATAACATTTTCATTTGAGTTGATGGTCTAGTTTTTCAGAAAACTCAGCTTGTATTCGGTTCAGGTTTAGCACAAAAATTGTCATTATGTCTCTACTAAGTGCCCTAAGGTTATTTGTGTGTTAATAAGGAATTTGCTCAGCTCGGCCGCGGATCGAAATGGATTATGGATTAGAAATTTCTCTTCAAGGATATTTAACATAATTAGCCCAGCAAGTTGGTATATCTGTCAGCAGTGCGTATAAAGCCACTCAGACACTGCATTTTCATCCGTAGAAAATTGATTGTGAGTACAACATTAATCCCTATGAGTTCCCTCTGCAGGCTACGCATTAACTTTCCGTCGGCAAAATCAATTTCCTGTTACATAGCGGCATAAGGACCTAGACATGTGGTATACGCAGCAAATGCCAGTCAAATGTTTTCCGATGCAGGTTTTGAGAGCATAACGTCTCTAGCGGATCTAACGAGAGGCAATGCAAAACAATGAAGCAGAAGATTTATGTACTGTTACAAGAAACTGTGAAAACCATGATTTTTCTTGTCTGGCAATTTTCAACGTATTTGCCATGGGTAATCCAAATGGCATTTTCTTCTTTCTGGACAATAAGGAACTTGGGAAATAAGAAATATTGCGGCTGGTGTTTATTTTCTCTTGCTCACAACTTGCTGAAGGAAAAAACGGTGTGACCGATGTATTTACAATGCCAACTCACACTTTATTCCCGATGTCTTGTAAATCATGTGCAGACGTGTGAAAAGATACCGAGCTCAGCTATTGCGGATTTGGTCACAGCAGTTAATTTATGTACGTACGGTGAACGCGGCAAATGCTGTGTGACCTTCCACAGAGCATTCTTTCTTTCTGCTGGGTTTTATAGCACTGTTTACATCTTCAGGTTGAGGTCATCGCGAGAGGCACTAAAGGCCCTTCAGTGATAAATAATAAGAGGAAAGAAAGTTATAGAAGCCTATTCGTGTTTAATTTACGAAATATGGAAGGTCCTAACGTTGAAAGGGAACATTTAAAAGTCATCTGATTGTAATGAAATAATTTTAAAGACATCTATAGGCCCAGTTTTTAAAACTCACTTGCTTGTGTAAAATAAAATAATAAAATAGATGGTACGACTCTTAAAATTCTTTAGAAACACGTAATTGCTAAGAATGTTTCTTTAGACAATTTAAACCTCGATTTCCTAGACTGGATAAAATAATTCCAAAAGTTACAACATTTTCGAACTTAAAAATTGCTCTGTTCTATACAGCTGCATTAGTAAGAGTTTAAGATGTAAATTTAATATAATTTTATGAGAGTTTTTATCTTAATTTAGCGATGCCTAACCGTTTTTGGACGAAATACTAGTGGAATATTTCATAATAACATTATAACGTTCCATTTTTTCAAGTTGTTTAAGATAAGTACGTTTTTACTATAAGGTATGATCATATTTCTTAATTTTTATATTATTTCTGACCTGGAATACTCCAGAAAGTCGAAACTGTTGCAAACTTTCAGAGTTTCGCTAAAACGTAATTATTTTTTCAGTATTACTTAGTGTTTTGCAAAAATAAACCGAACACGTAGTAATTTTGCTAAAAGTAAACATTTTAACATATAAAGATAATTTTTAAAAATCTTTATATTTATATAAATTTGTTCATATTGTTTGGCAAACATAATTATTATAAGCAAACCATTATGAAAATAACGTAAAAGGAAAAAGAGGAATGAAAAGAAATTATTAATGTGGCATGTAGCAAGAACCTGAGGGGGGCTAAGATGCTGGTCTGAAATATGCATTTGAAACAGGAAACGTGAACATCAGTTAGAAGCCTAACTTTAATTACACGTAAACTTTTTCACTGCACTTAAATACTGAATTATTCCTATCGCCACAGGTGGCCGAGGTCGTTAAAGCGCGGACTTGTACGTGGGAATTGTAGGACCGTCCTCCCTGGCTGAGCATTTTTTGTCTTTCTTTTTTATTTTTTCAGGTTTTCCTCAGTCCTAATAAATGTCAAATGCTGGGGAGATCCCTTGAACTTAGGCCTGGAAGGTTTCCCTAGAAAAAAAAAACTCTTTCCTAATTCATCATTTCATCTCATGTATCACCGCCACGGGTGGCCGAGGTCGTTAAGGCATGGACTCGTGAGCGGGAGATCTGCGGTTCGAATCCCGCCAGGACCGTCCTCCCTGACTGGGTTTTTTTTTCCAGGTTTTCCTCAGTCTTCATAACTGGCAAATACCGGGGAGGTACCTAAACTTAGGCCTGGAACGCTTCCTTCCTTAAAAAAAATCCTTTCCCAATATATCATTTCATTTCATGTACCATCAGTGTCCACCGCCTGTGGTGCCTCAGTAGTAAAAACGGGGGTTAAACACTACTTAAAAAAAAAAATCTCATGTATCATCCGCCTGTGGTGCCTCAATAGTTATCACAAGTGTTAAACAATTTTAAGAATCGTTCTAGAAGCCGCAATTTAAAAAATAATAAAAAGCAATCTCGGCATATGCCATTGAAATAAAAGTAAAAAATAGTTTTCAGTAAAATCGGACTATAATGTATTTATAACATTGCATATGTTTTATATTTAACAAAAGTATCGTCGTGAAGATAGCAAATGTGAAATATTAATCTAATATGTGTGTGAGAATTATATTTGTATATAAGAGCGTTCTGTAATAACCTTCAGAAAACGTTTACGTTACATGTTAATAACATTTAAATTAAATTTCAAAGCCACTGAAAATCGATGTAACTTTCGACTGTTTTTATTTACTTAGTCCATTGCAATTGTTTTTAAGTAGTAACATGTTTTTGTTTTATTGAAACATTTGAACATCATCTTAAATACACAAAGTAACTCGAAACTTTTTGTTATTTCTCTCTGAATGTAAAGATGATATCAAGGGCTCAGTTCATAAACATGGTTACATTTAAAAACATTTAAAAATGTCTACACAGTATAACTTTGTCTATCAGTGGTCATATATTTCATTTAGTTAATATCATACCATTAATATTTGTGGTTTAATCTCAGTAATGATAATTCTTTAAATATGGTTTCTCTTATGTGATTTAGATTGTAGAATTTCTAATTTTGTTCTCGTAATATCACACAGTAATGCTATAATTTATTTCATTTCATTAAGTCATAATTTGGATTTAATATTATTTTCAAAGTTACTCAACTCGGTGAGGAATTCGCTTAGTTTACGCAGCTGCTGTGGACTGAATACTATGGGTGTAGTCTGTAGGAATGAGTGAAATGAAATGAATTGGTGGTAGTGCAAATGAGTTCGGATTTCTTGGCGCCTTAAAGCTATCTGGATTTCTCCTCCTCAGGTAAAGGTAAAACTCCGAAGAAACTTTACTGAGACAGTTTGACATGACCTGAATTCGAACCCAGAACCTCTTGATTAGTAGTCGCAAACGCTATCATCAGACCATGGAGGCGGTCTATGATGTTGTTAAGTCAAACTTCAAAGTAACGACAATCTTGTGTAGCTAGATGAAATGTTAAAGTGGCAGTACAAAGGCGACCCTTGTCATTAACTCTACTTATAACTAACGTCCATATGGGGCGGCGAAACCCATCTCATGAGAAGAATCTGCCTCGAGCCCAAGTTTGGTGCTATGTTAATTTTCTGCATCGTCAACAAGTACGCCGCAAATGAGCTGTGACGTTTGTGCGGTATTTTAATCAACTTTGCCGAGTGAGAAAATAACCTTGCGGCGCTGAATGCGTGAAAGTGATACTTTGTTTTGTTTCTGTGTGTTTACCACTCGGCAAATGCTTGATACAAGGGGTCAGATAAAATTAAAATTATTATTTTTAAAATACGAAATTGCTACAAAGAGAAATAGAGGAAGGAAAGAAAATAAAACCGAGGAGGTAAGAAAGCGTTCATTATAGAGGAGTAAAATGTTGTGTATTTACTACACAATTCTGAACAATTAGAGGGACAAAAGTTTGAATATTTGTATTGCTGCCGTAGTTTTAGGGTGGTAAATATTTTTACAGAACATTTAATCCTTTATTTAACAGCAGTGTACGAGTTGTTTACTTCTGATTTTACACAAGGATGCTGTAAGCCGAAATTACAGACAATATTGAAAACTAAAATGGTTAGCGTTGTTTGAAACTGACATCTAAGTGAAGGGTTCACCTTTGTTTACATTTACTGAGTCAACATTGGACATCTAACTGTTCGAGCGGTCAGGAAGGTTGGGGCTATTCGTACAGTGGTTGCTGAGCTTAATGTGGCTAAATCTGTTTATTGTTAGGGCATGGAAGCGCTTCACTGAAACAGGTACGTACTCCAGGTAACCGGGTCAGGGTGGAAAACGTAAAACATCAGGCAGAGATGACCGATATGTAGTCAATTGTTCTCTTAGGCGGTCAGAGCTACTGCTTGCGACCACGGAAATGATCTGAGGGCGGCAAACAGTGCAAATGTCAGTGACCAAACAATAAGAAACACTTGGGAAAGCACGTTAAACACCATGCGCCGAGATTAACCCTGCTCTCATGAGAGCGACTGAGATTTGCTCAGAGTACAGGAACTGCACCGTGGTGAACGTTTTACAGAAACAACAGTCCAGGAAAGGGACAGTGGTGAGTCACATGGTGTGAGATCGAACTGACCTTATAGTGTCAGAAACGGACTTAGTGCTACCAGGTACTAGAGCATGTTGTGTCTATTGCAGTAGGACTGGGACCCCGGTTTCTTTGCAGCAAGACAGTGATAGAGTGCTACAGCAAAAGCCACCACGGCCACCCTACACTCACCTTATCTCCATTGAGGATTTAGTGGATAAGCTGGAGACACGAGTCCGACACCTTGCAGATGTCCTTATGTAAGAATGGGGGAGAACATTCTTCAAGGGGAGGTGCGTAACTGATCAGGAACTTGGTCCTAAGATGTGAGGCAGTGATTCGGACACATGGAAGTGTTCCTTTACGTGTAAAATTGAAATTGAAGCAGTTCCCACAATATTGTCTTTAATTTCGCCTTACAGCATCCTTGTTTGAAATAAAAAGTAAACTGCTGTAAAATAAAGATTTAAAATTTTGTACAATATATTTACCACCAGCAATGTTCTAACGTTTTGTCCCTCTTAACTGTTTTGAGCAGTGCAGTAGCAACAGTAAAGTTTTGCACCTCTGCTTTACGCTGCCATGAGCCGTCGCTGAATAACATGAACTGCATCAATACAAGTAGGGGAGGGGGGTGCAAGAGGCAAAACCTGAACGCGATAATGTTTGCAATGATCGATGGTGGGTAGCTAAATATAGCAGTATTACTCCTGCGCAAATCTTGTGAAAGCAGGGTGTTTATAACCCGTTTGGCCTCAGGATGAACGTGTATCATTCTGCTGTTAAAAGTAAATGCAGCGTTTTCTTTTTTAAGATCGCGAATTTGTATGTGCTTTATATTTTGATTAATGCGCGCTTTAAAGCAGTTCGTGTGCTGCATCAGGTTAATTAGATTTCGATGTATCGCTTTAGCGGTTCAGGAAACGTTTGTTTGACATGTTCAGCGTGAGAGATTGCTTTTTTTGTACACGTCAAACTGCTAACATTCTCTGTGTTTAATACGAATTAATAATGAATAAGTGATTCAAGGAGAACGGAACTCCGGTTTTGACCTCCTTCATGCGCCGAGAGATATTTCATCGCAAGCATAACGTTATTCTTTGGAACCGGTTTTTTCGCTAGCCCTGACAAGCAATATATTCTTATTTTTGACTTGATATGAATTAATGTTCCTTTCATTTAGAAGAAAACGCAGCTGATTTCAGGACAGACAATTAATTTTCAGTCATTACCAGCGTAACTTTGGTAGTAGCGATTTGTTTTGTGCTCAGGAAATACCCTTTTGCTTCTATTTTGATCGGTGCGCCTTAAGAACCTCTGCAAGTTAATAAATTTCGCAGAAAAAGTGAGGTAAAGTCATGCTATGGGGTATAAATGTTTTGCACAACATGTCACAATTCTTGTTCTTTTGTCTACAAATATTACGTTATAGGAAGGTTCACTTACTGTCGGTTGTTTAACCTTTAAATTTGCTATTATATCATTTTTAATAAAGACGGAAAAAAACTTGTTATGATAATTATAGACCTAGCAGCCTAATTCCTATACCTGTCAAGGTCTTTGAAACACTTTTGTGTGAGCAGGTTGTTACTTACGTTGAAAATAATTCTTTGTTTAACAAAAGACAAATTGGTTTTAGTAATGGTCTAAGTACCATAAATACAGTTACGTCCTTTTTAAACAATGGTAACTAAGTAACTTATTTGATCTTTCCAAGACTTTTGACAGTATTTCTCACCATATACTTTTATAGAAATTTAACTTTTATGGCTTTCAGAGTAAACGTCTTGATTTTTTAATGTCCTATTTCAATAATAGGCACCAGGCAATCTATTTCAAAGAAAGCGTTCCATATTAGGGTCTATGTTTTTTAATATTTATATTAATGATCTTCCTTTATCTCTTTGTGAGCCGGATCTGTACTCCTATTTATATGCAGACGATTTAACTATTATAAGTGGGTTTTGGTATCCATATTTGCCTCGTAGACGCAAGATCGCCCGTTCAATTCCGGCCAGGGTCGATGAATTTTTTCGTGAGTAAAAATCCTACTTTGACTTTCTTCTGAAGGGAAGTAAAGCCGTGAGTCGTATGTCGTAGATTCACGGCATGTAAAAGAATCTCAAGTCTGAAAGAAGAGGCTTCAGAGAAAAATTTACCGGCCGTTTCACGCCCTGAATTGATGACCTGAGATGTTAATGAGCGTCCGTAAATACGCCACATAATAATACCTAGGTATTATCTTATGTTGAAAATGTAGTAGAAACCAAATACGAAGCCATCTATTGTTAATAATTGGTGTAATGCCAATAAATTAAGTAAACAATGATAAAATTATGAATTTTAAGTTTAATACTGACACTGGAGCTTCCATGAAATTTTAGGTTGGTCTACTCATTTGAACTACATTTCTGAAATAATCACCAGTGGACTTTTATGTTAGGAATTTTAAGTTACGGTATTAAAAAGGAGATATTAATAAAGGTTGTTTGCTCATATTTGTTCTCGCGTTAATTATGGTAATCTGTTATGGGTAATTACTCTTTCGCAATTAAGATTTTTATTTTACACACTAAAAAAAAAATAAAATAAAGAGATAAGTTTGCAGAGTTCATTTCAAATGTCATTGTAAGCCATTTTTTAATAACTTAGTTAGGTATTTGACTTTGCCGTCGATGTATATGCTTAATTGTTTATTGTATGCCAAGGATAATATAAACACTTTTATAGCTTGTAAATTACTCCAGACGTAATAGTTTAAATCGGTGCACTAATAAATTCAATTACTCAATAATTCAGGTTTTTTTAAAGCTTTTTCTGTCAAACTATTTAATAATCTTCCACAAAAATTCAGAGAATTCTCTTATTTAACAGAGAACTGTGCATTTTACTATGATGGCTAATCCATTATACACTCTATAGGATTTTATTAATATATATAATTCGATATTGCCATATTGTAATAGTTTCTGGCAATGAAGAACAACTATCGGCAGAACATTATAAATTGCTTGACAAGGAAATTGAAAGGAATTTTTGTTAAATTATAACTCTTGTTTTTCACTAAATCACATTATCACGGTGTTACATTCCTGATCTGTCTTGCAGTTGCCGAACTGGAGGCACGACATCGCACAAGATGTGTGTGTAGCTAGTTTGACGGTCTGTTCCTAACTCCACTACTCTTAGCGTTTCGCTTAGGTGGGGGTAATTCCCAGCTACCAATCAAATTAGAACACAAGACTTGCTTCAAGAAATTTCTACGTAATTGAAAATCATTCACCAGTAAGGGACTTTTACCCCAGTTTACGACCATAAGTAAGCAATCGTATGCCACAATATATGTATATTGCTCTATATTTAGGGATTGTGATGATATTTGAAGTGTGCATTTCCAAAATTCACCGTATTCACTTTAGATAATTTTCAAAAATTGGGAAAAATTTATATAAAGGAAATTATACTTATTTTATCACATTCGTGCTATCTTTAGAAACGTCATTTAAGAATTTACGAAAAGTATTTTTAATAGTTTCAAAATATTTTATTTAAAATTTGAATAAGGGAGGTTCTTGAACAAACCAGTCCATTAGGTCAGCTTTGGATAAATACGTTAGAACTACATAACGAAACTGTTATGCATTACATTGGTTTTGATTCTAAAGACTTGTTTGGATAACACGCTTTGAGAATTGGATAAGATTATGTTGCGTTTTTAAACAAGTATTTAAATAGGAAAAACCGAGATTGGGTAATTACACTGTATAAGAAACAATGCGTTTTAAAAGAACAAACCAACAAAATGTTATGAAATCCCTGTTAGCAAGTGATTGATGTTATTTCTTCTGAATGGGTCTGATATTTTTTCCCAGAAATAATGATTATTTAAATATTTTATTACACATTTATCAACATTCAAGCATTATTATGGAATATTAACAGCATTAAGAAGAAGTTGATAATATGGAATTGATTTCATTTCCTTTGTTTCAGATAAGAGATTTGTCCTAGATCAGGCTGCTAGAGAAGCAAATTCTGCCAATAAAATGTTAAAGATGTAGCAGAATGGGGCCATTTCTAAAAGCAAATCTGCGAAAATGGTCTACAATATTCATTTTCTTGTCTGCATTCAAAATACACGCAAAAGGTACATAAGCGAAAAACACGGTTGACTTTATTACTGCAATCGTAGTATAATTCGATGTTTAAAGGCGCTTCTGTGATTACATAAAAGCAAAGTCAATATTTGAGATTTTTTGAATGTTATAAAAAGTAATCAGAGCTACCAACACATGATATTATGTAACACTCCCTCCTTCCCTGCATTGTGTAAGCATTTCAATATTTTTATTCTTAGTACTATATTGCAGTCATTCGTTGTTGAGTTTATAACACTGGTCTACACAATTTTTGCTGAATGAAAACTGTTTATATTTTCTGTTTTCTGGAATCTCTCAAGCCAGCCTTAGTTTTGTCCCATCGACTTTCAGAAATGGAAAATAACAGCTTTTGTTATTTGTTCATTGAGCAGATATACAAAAATAAATATTCTGAGAGATTTAAAAATAAACGGCTCACTTTGTGAATGAAGCAGTAGGATTAAATCAGAGCATTGGACCAGAAAAAACTTGGCCACAAAGAAGTAATTTAGTTCCTGGAGAAAAAAAAATGAAGTATAAACCATTAGTTTCTCCTTCTAATATCTTCTTCCACCACTCCATATTAAGTTTGGCCTGGTGAAGCAATTTGTTACTGCTCTGAATAAGGAAAGTGATTGTTTCAACTTTCTTGTTACAAAGTTCCCACAGAAAATTGAAGCTAAGATAGCAGCAGGTATTTTCGTGAGCTTATGCAGGATGAGATTTTTCCTCTGTGTTATCCGAGTTAGAGAAGTCAACATACAAAAAAGTGACAGAAAACTTTCTTGACAACAAGAAATCTGAGAACTATAAAGAAATTGTGAAGGAAATGTTACAACATTTTAGAAATCTAGGGTGCAGATTGAGTGTTAAACTGCATTTTCTCAACAGCCATATTGATTACTTCCCTGTGGATCTCGGTGCAATGAGTGAAGAACAACATGAACGGTTTCATAAAGACATTAAAACAAAGTACATTATTACATTTGATGTGATGTTCTTTAACAGCTTTGCCCGATAGAGTAAAACTGAAAGCATATTTGAATTCAGGGCATTCATATTACATATATCCAAGTGGAAAACTAAAAAAAAGAAAATTCTTTTAGACCAGTGATAAACATTAGAAGGTTAATTGTGAAATGATGTAACTAAAACTGTGTAGTAATTCTCGATGGGAAAACATGAGAAATACGAGAAAATATACAAATAATCTCGCCTAGAATTTCAAGGTCAGTAAGTTGTAGGGGATTTTGATATGCTAAAGTAATAATTATCGTGAAAATAATTAAAAATCAAAATTTGCGATACTTTCTGCTCTGGGAAACAAACGCGAGTAACAATTGCATCGTTTAAATGCTGATTCATGCATTAGTTTTCTAGAAGAGTAAGAGATATATATATACTTTTTGTATTATGTTATAACATTTACGTAACTTGTAATAATTTAATAATAAATGATAAATATGAGTTGAATTCTAACGGAAAACTCAATTATATATGGAGCGTGAATATTCACGCTTCACTGCTGATGGTAACTTCACGCGATTTTTTTTCTTTCGCGATAAAGTACACCTTAAGACTCCCGGGTCCCTCATTAAAAAAAAAAAAAAAAGCTATAGACAGAAACCATGTCCGATTCGCAAAACATAGGAAGCATTTGTTTCCGCTGGGTTCACAATGACGCCTTCAGTTCAAGTTCTGCCATAAACAGTAAATGCGTTTGCTGGATCTTGTGCTCTGATGAATTTGTAAAATTAATGTTTAACTTACGGCAGTAATATCTCCTTTAATGAACATATACATTTCCATTGAAACCAATGGCGCATAAACACAAGAATGTAAATTGATCATCTTCGTTTTCAGTTGCTACTTTAATAAATATTCTTAAGTGATGAACTAAAAAGATACAGAAAATTACCTTTATTTCATAAAAAAAAAGAAGATATATTTGTTTTCATCTTATTTTGAAAACAAAAGTTATGCTATTTAACTTTTTTGTGAGCACATTAATGTCTTAAAATTCAAATAAGCTTTTGCAATTGAAAGCGATGAGCCGAATAGAACAGAACTTAAGACAACGTTTCGAGAATATGCTCACCCTGTCTGTCTGAAGGTATACAGCAGCACCCAGCATGTAAAATAATGTATTATTATTATTATTAATAATAATAATAATAATAATAATAAAACATTACAACCATGGCAAATAACGACAGTATAATAATAATTATAATAGATAATTTGAAATACCACTTACCATAACGTCGCGGTCGTATGACCACACGCACGCAGCTCAAGGCACATCCTAAAGTGTAAAGTTTAAAAGAAAATACGCGCTTTGAATTCCGCCTCGTCTATGGCCGAGGATTTTTAATATTCACATTAAAATGTATTAGTGTAGCTGTAATTTTATTATATAGCGGTGCATTTTTTATTTCTTTTTCTGTGTTTTGCTACAGGATGATCTCATAGAGGATGCAGCTGGTGATTGGTTTGAAAAGCATGCAAGATGTAAAGTGTGTCGCTCAATTCTTAGGGTCCATAAAACTGATCTCATTAAACATGTTTGTGATTTTAGGTAAATTCTGTGCTTTTAGTCTGTGAGCATATGGCAGCCGTGTTACCGTGTTTCTTTAGTAGTGTACTATCAGTGTTGTTTCCCCCCGAAGTGTTCTGACTATGGGCGAGCGAGCCGGTCAGCCGGGTCTTTGTGATTAGCGGAGGGTACAATGAAACAAACCAAGTTATGAAGCTAATTGCTTGCCAAATTAGGCGTTGTAACTGCCCGCCATAATTTTCCATGCATTTTTGGTATCTCTTTAGGAAATTATTTATCATTCGCTGTAGTTCATTTTGAGAAATCGGGACAATTTCTTGACGATATTACTATTTTTGAGTTCTTGTATGGCGTGTGGTTTGTCTTGTACAGGGCAATTTTAATTATAATAATCTCAGGCTGTTAAATCTGGGTACCAAGGAGCCACAAATCCCTACTAATAATTCTGTCTTTTGGAAACACATTGTGAATTGCTTCGCAGTGTATTTAGTGGTAGAGCCTGTTGAAAAAGTGCATGAGCACGTTCCCTGTCTGTTAATTCTCTGAACAAAAAGAGGTTAGTATGATATATACATAAGTAACAGAATGAAATGTATGCTAAAAAAATGGTCCTATAATTTGAGTTAACATATGTGAATCATACATAAAGACAAGCTGTGCTGTTGTAAACACATGAGGCATACATAATACACTTTATGTATACAGTAGAATTAAGAAACGAACAACACAACACACACTCGGGAATAGCTGCGCTACGACTGCGACAGTCAGCAAGGTCAATAAGACCAGCACTGCGCCTAAGTCCCATGGAAAGTAAAATTCTTTCTCTGACAATCACTGAAGGATAAAAAAACCAGGCGTGTCTTAAAATGGCAGAAACTGTAAAGATGTGGTTTTTTTAAAGGTTTTCATCGGTAACTCGCATTCTTCATTACTGTTGTAATGTCCAGCGTATTGTTCTGCAATGTCAGATCTCATTAATTATTAAGTAGCAGATTCCAACCTCTAGACACGTGTAGCAGCTCTTTGATAACAATTATGAGATTATTTACGTAAGTCAAGTCACGAGCAGCAAGATGGAGGAATTTGATTGTCTTGGAAAGTTTGCCGGCATAAGCGAGAAAGCATATCGATTTTAAAATTATCATTTCTCTTTGTAAGGTAATGTTGAAACTACCTGCGTTGGTATTTGTTACTATTGTTCTCTCCACAGATCCCTTGTCCGATATGCACAGCTGGAAAGTGCTAATGGTGAAACAATGGAGCGAATTTTGCAATGCTCGGCAAAGGAAGTGAAGTTTTCACCGGGAATTAAGTTGTAACTGCCGCTGTTGCTAGGTAATCTTTGATTGTATTTGATCTTATCGTCATATATATCTGTTCGTGGCCTTAAGTAAAACACGTTCGTTCATTTCTCTACTCTCACTTTGGAGTCAATGTAATAAGCCCGACCAATACTGAGTTCAAAACCGTTAAAAGTTTGAAACTTGACGTTCAGTAACTAATGCAATGCACTGTTTTCTCGGGTAGTTTATCAAGGTAAAAAAACATTTGACTCATAAACGTAGTAATTTTTTACCTTCGCACGTCATATTTTCTTTTTCTATAAGAATGAGCTTTCAAATTTTCAATCAGCAACACTCACAGGTGTTCCAGATATTTGTGTGGAGAAATCACAAATTAGGATGAATGAATGTATTGTGTTTAACGCCCGTTTTTGCTACAGAGGCACCACAGGCGATGGACACTGAAGAACATGAGATGAAATATTGGGAAAGGATTTATTTTTTAAAGAAGAACATTTTCCAGGCCTAAGTTTGGGGTACCTCCCTAGCATTCGAGGAAAACGTGGAAAAAACCTCAGTCAGAGAGGACGAATTCGAACCGCAGACCTCCCGCTCGCGAGTCCGCGCTTTAACGATCTAGGCCACTCGTGGCGGTACAAATTAGGATGAAAATGTTCAAAAGAAATCTCATCTTTAATCACCTAATTTTTTTGATTGCATTGAAAATCTTGTTTAAGTTTTATTTTTCTCTTCAGTAATTTCTCATAATAACTGCTTGTTTATATTTGTTTTAAAATAAACAAAGCATATTTGAAAAAAAACAAAGAAACAAGATAGCACGAAAGAGGGATGGAATGAGGTTGGTTTTTCTTGGTTTCTTCTGAATTTAAAAGCTGAGAATTTAGTATAGTCTATTAAGTCTATTATGCCTAACGAACTAAACCCAAATAACGTTCCAGGGTCTGAACGAGAGATAGAAAGAAGAAGAAAAAACAAGTATAGAGTTTGTAAAATGTCGGATTTTATAAATATGAATTTTTAAAATTTTTCGTACATATCTGTAATAATTTGCACGTATATTTTTTAAACCTATAGGGGTGATCCATTTACATAGATAAAATGTACACACTGTAAAGCATTTGCTATTAAACTTAGAAACTCAGTGTATGCAACATTGAAAGCTGGCGCACTCTGCAGTTTTTAAAATAGTGTTTTACTCCCATTTTAATTACTGAGGCAGCACAGGCAATGGCCACTGATAATAACTGAAATGAAGAAAACCAGAATTTTTTTTAATATGTAAAAGAGGGAGGCATTCCAGGCCAAAGTTTAAGGTACCTCCCCGACATTTGCCATTATGAGGAACGAGGAAAACCTGGAAAAAAAAACTCAAGTCGGTAAGGACAGTCCTGGTGGGATCGAACCCTAGACCTCACAAGTCCGCGACCTAGGCATTCCTTGGCGGTTAATAATGGCGTTGCAATTCAGGCCATGTTCTTGTTACAACAGACGGGTTAATTTTTTTTATGGAAAGTTTGAGTAATTTTTAATTTCAGATCCTAACTGTTGCTGGGTTTCTGTGAATAGACAGTGTCTTTAACAAAACTCCACAGGAAGAAGTCAGGAGGGGTTTGATCTGGGGAGTTTAGGGGCCAAGATCCAGTCCGTCACAACCACACTATTTAAAAATGAAGTTGGTATTTAAAAAATAACTAACCTCCCATGGCTAGTCAGGGGTTGCACCATCCTGCTGGAATACAATGTTCGTATTGTCGTCTTCCTTGCGTTGTTACAGTAGAAGCAACTGCAGCATGTTCAAAGAAGATCGATAACACGTAAACACGGAACCTGTTTCTACAAATGTTCGATTCCACAACATTATGCAATCGTATTTAGGCACATCTTTTGGAGGGAAAGGGGAAAAAATAATGCAGTCTCTTGAACGCAAAACAAGTCCTACTTGTTACAGCACGCGGTCCACAAGGTAATCAGATTGATTGATTCGTTTTATTTAAGGACGCTCTTTAACATCTCAGGTCATCAGCGTCCCATTCAATTCAGGGCGTGAAACGGCCGACAAATTTTGCTCAGAAGCTCTTCTTTCGGGCTTGAGGTTCTTTTTCGTGCAGTAAATGTACGACACGGGGCCCACGGTTTTACTTCCCTTCCGAAGGAAGCCATACTTAGGATTTTTACACCCGAAAAAATCCATCGATCCTGACCGGGTTTGAACCCGCGACCTTGGGTTTAGAAGGCAACAAGGTAACCAGCAAGACAGTGTAGTCACTGCTGCAGTTGTGATATACGGAATGCACTAAAGACAATCCTTGTAGCATAATATGGCAAATTAGTTTCGTAATATTGTTTTCCCATATACGGCAAGTTTTAACGTTAACATATTATAATGAATATTATATTTCCATCGGTATTTATTCCATCCTAATGCAGTATGCTGCACACTCATCCTCTATACATCCAAGAAGGACATAATATGGCTTATAGGCACAAATTCAGGAAGCGTTGGATGTTGTAGCCTCTCACCCACATCACTGTAGAAATCTGACATCATCTATGCCCCGAAGATTGAAGACAGTTGTACATGCTGAGGGTTCTTACAGATATTAGTGTTATTTCTGTGTGTTTTCACTTAAGAAGATACTTTTTTTCTATTTGTATATTAAAGCAACGTAAGTTCTACATATGCACTTACAAAACCACTAATAAAGAAAAAAAAATTGTTTGGGATTTGAACCCAGAAGCTTACGCAGAAGAGCAATGCCTTCTAAGCCCTCGGCCACCGCTGCTCTACTCTAATGGTTATGATAGTGACCATTACGTTTATAGGCAAAGCGCCCACTGCAGTGTGCACTCGCTGCATGTGCTTTGTGAATACAGCGTTTACGAGCGGGCCCGAAGTTTTCCGCTCGACACTTAGAATCTGGCGATTACTTTGTTTGTTTGTTTGTTTTTAATTTTTGTCAAAGGATATACATGACGCACACCATGCTCACGACGAAATTCTCTCTAAACTTGTTTTAACACTCAAATTTAGCACACCAAAGAACGAATTGCACTCGCTGTTGATTTGTAGTAGCCATTTCAATCATCTAAGATTTTCATTAGTCACCATGCATTGTTGATTTTCATTTTTTGTCATGTGCGGGAACTCATATTTCTAAGCAAAATAGAATCTCTCGTACTCTTGTGATAATATTTAATATTATCCACACCCAAATGGACACTGTGTATATTTTATTCGTGATATTAAGACGCTTGAAACTATATAAGTAAAATTTAAACATGCATCTCAGTTTGTGAGGAAAATAAGGAAGAAAAAATTAGTAGCAGTGATGGATTCATGAAGTAAGTTAAAATTTATAATAACCGAGCAATGAACAATATTTATTGTTTCGATGTTATATTTCGTAGAGAAGACAGGAGACACTAGCGCACTCTGTGAGCGGGCGGCCTGTACCCCCACTGCAGATCTAACCCGTAAACAAAGTGTAAATATGTGTGGTGCAGCGTTATTATAACTATAAGTATGAGGAAAATCATGTTTTACTTAATCTTTCACAGCGACTAGCAAAGGATCGCAACAAAAACTATATTTCGTCTCAGTTTGTTCTTTATAGTGCAGTTAACGCGGTAATAATACGCTCTCACGGGAATTTTGTTTTGCTTTTATGATGTAATAAACGGTGGATTATAGCCGTTAGTTCATATTTTCTGTCATTTCTTAGCAAATTTCGTTTATTACTTTATGGTTATGTCTTTCTGGTTCATTTCCACGTAGTTCAAGAACCGGACAAAACAAGATGTCTCTTTTATGGAGTTGGTGGAAGAAAGGATCGTTAATAGGAGGTTAATTACTAAGGACTTAAACTGGTGTATGTGGAGCACCAGATAATACTTTGCTATTCTGAAACAGTAAAACTTCCCTAAGTAGCTGCTATAGTGAATTAAAACAACAAGCGACTTGTGACAGCTTCTGGATGAAACAGTTTCCAGTAAGATGCTACCACCCTCTACAAGCGGAACTGCCAGGGGAAGTGAGTGCATAAATATCTGCCTTGCATCATTGCAGATTGTATACAGAGAACTTCAGGCATTAATGCTGTGACACCTAAAAGCTCGAACAGTTTTAAAAATATGCACTAAAAACTCAAAATCGACGTTACAAATATATTTTAATATACGTAATTTTTGCTTTCGCAATCACTTAATTGTGAACGTAAGTACTTAACATTTACATAAATATAATTCCTATTTTATCGACATATTGAAGTAAAAATAATTATAGTATATTTTAAAAGTAAATTATTTAAAATAATACAAACTGAAAAAATACTTGAATTTAGTACTCGATAAAAGCAATTAGATAATGTTAATGTGAAAATATTGGTTTCATCATAAGAGAAATTGCATTCTGACTATTTAACTACCGCCACGGATGGCCGAGATTGTTAAGGCACTGACTCGTGAGCGGGAGGTCTGGGGTTCGAATCCTTCCAGCACCGTCCTCCCAGACTGGAGTTTCTTCCAGGTTTTCCTCAGTCTTTATAACTGGCAAATGCCGGGGGGAGGTACCTTAACTTAGGCCTGGAACCCTTCCTTCTTTAAAAAAAAATCCTTTCAGAATATATCATTTGTTTCATATATCATAAGTGTCCACCGCCTGTGGTGCCTCAGTAGTAAAAATGGGCGTTAAACACTACTCAAAAAAAAAAAAAAAACTATTTAACTAACAGTTTCCGTGTTTGTTTAATTTTTCCAAGTAAACTACAAAAATGACTTTTGTAAATAAACCTAAACGAAATCATGATCTGGGGGAAAATAAAGTGTTTAATATTAGAAGCACCTTTTCCAAATTTTCCTCAAAAAATGTGCTTTGTCAAGAAGTATAAATCTGAAAACGGAAAAAGATATTTTCACATCTTGAGATGTTACTGGAGCATGTTTCACCCTTAATACGTGCACCAATAGCAAGGTCTAATTCAGTTTTGTTTTCTATAAAAATATTTGACGCTGCACAGAAATAAGAAAACCCCTTGCCTTGCCTGAGTTTTCATCACCAGCCAAATGAAGTTTGGTCTTTAGTTGAAGAAGACATGTGTTAAGGTTAAATAATTTCAAACATATAACATTTCCTCTTTATAGTAAGGTCTTCTGAAATCACTAATTATCTTTTTCAGAAGCTAAGAATTAAAACGTTTACAGGAGCCGGAAATTGATATTAAAAATTCAACTCTGATCAAATCGTAACGTAATTACACAATATATCAGAAAAGCAATAAAAACAAGAGATTTGTAATTTGGTCTTTGGCTTTATTCCGTTCTCGACCGTCTTCAAAAATACACTCATTTTAGGGGAAATTTCTTTAAGTTGGCGGCGCCTAATGTTAAAATTCGCTCTGAAAAATAAACGATCTCAGAGTCAACAATGCCTCTGTTGATTTTGGATTATCGACAATCACCCATTTGTTGTGCATCGTTTGACCTCACGAGAGTTCGAAATCTTCCAATACAAACAGGACTCTGTGTGTGCGATGATCAGATAAGGGTGGATATACCAGAGTTCGGCGACCTCTAGCCAGGGCATACAATCGACTTTATTACTGTAGGGTGCGGTCACAATGCCACGCGCAAGTCTCCGAACTTCCTGTTCCGGTGCATATGTGACCTCACGTGCTGTTATGAATGCATCGGCCGAACAATAATTTAATACCGTCCTCTGCTTGTTTTGAAATTCCTACATGAATCCTAACGGAGTCACGTAGTTCATTTTTGCATTGGTGGTCGTGTTAGCATTGCAAGTGTATTTGCGATCTGCTTCGTACCAAAACAGCTCAGGAATTCGAAAGCTACAACTTTCCACTTACCTTATTGGTAATTCGGCTATATCCCTAGAGAATGTGTTTCCAACTCCACCCCGACTCACCTAAGATGTCTTGTGCGCATCATTAAGTACACAAATTGTTGCATTACGTCATAGCAACTCTTGAAATGACAAGAAGCGCTGACTCATTAAGAAAATGGAGCGTATCGAGTAAAGAGCTGTAAATAAAGGAAATGTTTGCTTAAGACCTTCATCAAGATAGTTTTCAGGAAGTGTACTGTATCTTGTAACTAGATATTTGGATTCTTAACCACTTAACATCAAGTTAGAGACACTCAAACTATTAGTTCAAAGCAAACAAAGCGCGAACACAAGTTGTGAGCCAACGTCCACAGGCATTTCCGCCTCGCTCATAAAGTTAACGTGCGGTATATTAAAAATCGTGTGCTATTTAACCTCGACCAGCTCCTTCTGGTAAATATACAAGCTCTATTGCCACGGTTTCAAATGAGAGGCGATCATATGATTTACGAAGTTCACTAACTAGTACTGGGACAACAAATAATTAATACTGATAAACTTTTTGTCTATCCCAGTTTTTCCTCCTGGCACTGTATGCAGCGTTCCGTCCTCTGGGAGCATCTACGCAGTTTCCGGCACTGCAGATGCTGCAACCGCATCTCAAAGTCGGTTCTTTTTAGTGTGGGAGCAGGGAGAACTCGCATGGTGCAATATTGGAACTGTAGGATGGATGAGTCATTTAGATTTACCTCAGTTTCTTGCAGAAACTCCGTTGTTACATTGCAGCTGATAGTGCCACAAAATGCTCCTTAGTCCTGTCTTTAGACGCCGTTCTTGCATTTTCTGAAACACTTTTGGAAGGCAAACTTCTGTATACCATTTTGCAGTAACAGTTCCGTGAGCACAATGGTTGCCACGCGTGCCCACTTGTGGAGAGGAAAGAGACAAAACCATTTTCTTTCTCGCACTCCTTGACCTCCTGAGTTTGACGGGTGATTGGTCATCAGGGAAAACCCAAACGGAGGACTGGTGTTTTGTTTCTGGATCAAACTGATATATCCATGTTTCGTTATCGTGACAATATCTCAAACACGGCGGTACTGTCCACAGTTAAATCTTTGCAGCATTTCTTGCCAACATTCCACCATGTGCAGTTTCTCTGCTTCAGACAAATTATGGGGCACCCATTCGAAGAAATTTGTAACGGAAGCTGGATTAAGTTGTTCAGAAACGTAGTACCTTTTGCAAAGTTACTCTCCTCTTGGAAGACAAAGCATCTGTTCATAAGCTGCCAACATTTTGACTTCGGCAGGTATGTAGAGAATCTGTTTGGAGTTGGACAGCAGGAAATGTGAATGGAAAAGCGAGCCACTCCTGCATATCACGTAACAGGCATACGGAAAGAAACTTAATAATGTTGAAGGTTAGTACTCGTAGTGTTCTGCAGATTCCTCAGTTTTTTTCCTCGTCAATTTTTCCATCTTTACATCCTTTGTGTTAATAAAACATAAAGCGATAAACGATCACTTGCTGCTGTGTACTGAATGTAAAATCATCTCCACTTTACGACGTTTTCATATTCATGTTGCTTCTACCACGTAATGACATTTGAAAATGCTACCGCCAAGTTTCTCAATATTGCCTCACCTTTACAAACGGCTGAAGCATGACATCTCCATGCCCCGGGGGAGAGGGGGGGGGGCTTTGGCCAAGGCCAATAAGCACTTTGTTTCCGGTTCCCATTATGCGTCGTACTTTTACCAGGAAGACCACATTATTAGCTGCAATTTGCATGGTTTCACTGCTTAGAGAAAATGTCAGGTCACGCTATGTCCACATAATCAATATTTATGGGTTATAGAGCTGAAAATTATAAGGTTAGTACTTGAACTTGCATCTAAAGCCAGACAGGTCCATCAACATAAAAAGTAATATTGTAAATCTGGTTCTATTTCACACAAAATGTCATTAAGCTGTTTAGAAATTTGTATATGTCAAGTTTTGACTGTCAGAGGTGTTCAGTATTTGCTGGAAATGGGTTGGATATGTTTATTTTTTTGATATAAAATAATTAAATTATAATTAAAATGTGTTTAAATATACCTAACTTTATATATTTTATTTTTTTATTTGCAGGATGTCTCATGAAAACGAAAGTCATTTAACTGTGAACAATGATCGTAATCAATATCAATAAAAGAGTTTTTATTTCAGCAAATATATATATATATATATATATATATATATATATATATATATAAGAATTTAAAAATACTAACACTTAAATTCTCCCGTACCTTAACCACCAGGCTACACATATGGTAAAGAACCCCTAAAATAAATTACCATTTTCACAGCTACGTGAGCCCCCAAGCTCCTTTCTACCTCTCCTCCACGTGTTCCGTATTTTTCGTAAGAATTCCCCAATGTTGTTCATTTTCTGTACTCTCATATCTGTCATTTTAATTGCCACTATATCTTCTCGTAGTTTGTCCCATATTTCATCCCAGATAGCATCCCTCCAGCTTTTTACCATTTTACATTCTATTATACAATGGAATGCATTATCCAATTTCCCACACATAATACACCATTCTTTAAAATGGCTTCTTATCCTTTTAGAAATAAAACCCTGTGCGTATACATGCAGGACCTATTCCTGCAAATTGATCACAATTATCTATTTCTCCCGTCCCCAATTTTTGGAACTATTTTATACAAGTTTAAAGAACGTTTATCATCTACAGTAGCCAAAATCTCTTGCTTCTCTACGTCTTCTACCATCTGTCTCACTTCTTCCCAAAATCCACAAACATTACTTTCACCCAGTTGCCACACATCCCCATTTTAATTTCTTTTCTTCTAGTAGTTTCCCCACCTTCCCAAACCTACTCTCTCCTCCCAGTACCTCTCTTTGTTACATAAGACATTCTTTTAGTACATTGTTATTATCTAATTTTAGACATCTGTGCCAATATTTCAAGATTTTCTCTGCTATTATACCTTACCTTTCTACTGTGCCTAGTTCTGCCAAAGTAATCCC
Source organism: Metallyticus violacea (assembly GCA_030762175.1). Lineage (NCBI taxonomy): Eukaryota > Metazoa > Arthropoda > Insecta > Mantodea > Metallyticidae > Metallyticus > Metallyticus violacea. The sequence continues at coordinate 19,375,946 of CM060839.1, read as the reverse complement.
CCTCGGCATTCTTTTTGGTAGCCCCAGAACTTCTCTACAAAACATTCTATGCACCACATCAAACTTTGTCCACCCCTTTGACACTCCCCAAATTTCCACTCTGCAATCATCATCTTTAACTCAACCACAGTTTCATACAGTCTTTCAACCATTTTATGACAATGTAGGAACTTTATACAAACTTATTCTGACAGCTTTCATAGTTAATTTACCTTTGACTTGTGCACATTTAGACTGAACTTCCCATCTTCTGTTACTCGTAAATCTCACTCCTAAATAGTCAAATTCTTTCACTACCTCTATTTGGTGTCTATTTATAATCCATCTCTCTACTTTCTTTCAGTTTGATCTTTTTTAAATACTATTCTTTTTTATTTTTTACAGACTCCATTCTGTACAATATCTAATAATTTCTATTATCAGTAGACATCTGAATTTCTAACCAGAAAAAAGAATGATGAAATGAAGTGAAGTTATGTTGGTAATGAATTGTTGTCAAAAGGTAAAAGGATACAATTGTTCACGAGATAGAAATCATCCTTCCCCCTTACGCCAGTCAGTTCTTTGTTTTCCTACCGGACGGTGGCTCATACTTTATGTTTTTGTTTTATATTGACCTAGTTTGAGTGTAAATAGCTGGACGTTAGGTGCTTAAGAATCGTGAGGCTGAATTATTAGTTATAGTAAAGGCACACAAATGTATAGTAAATGTAAATTGTCAGAATAACAATTTATGTGGTTTTTGCTTTTATATACATTTTATTTTTATTTATTTTATTTTTTATCGTCTCTTTCTGGTCCCGCAATTAGAGGTACTTACTGGTTCCATTGTTTCTTTTGCGTAAGAATGGTTATTAAATTGTAGTAATCACAAAGTAACTCCCTTTATTAACTAAAGTTTTCGTATTTGCCTCGTAAACCCAAGATCGCGGGTCCATTTCTGGCCAGGGTCAATGGATTTTTTCGGAAGTATGGCTTTCTTCTCAAGAGAATGTACGTGTCGTACATTTACGGCACGTAAAAGAACCTCCAGCCTGAAAGAAGAGGCCTCTGAGTAAAATTTATCCGCCGTTTCATGCTCGGAATTGAATGGGACGCTGGTTAGCGGTTAGTGACTTAGTACGGAAATACACGAAACGAACTTCCCCTTTCTCCGCAACTCCAACAGTAAGCAGGAGGAGAAATCACCCGTGAGCAAGGCTAGTGCGTATTTGACTCTTTTGATATCCTTGCTCTAGTGATTCGTCCCCGTCTTTAAATCTCTTGAAGCACTTTTGCGCTATTATTTCACGCGTCTTTCCAGCTTTTCGACTTCTTTAGACACAACTGTATGTTGTTGTTCGCTTACTGTCACTCAATAATTTGAACTTTTATTCTTGAAACAAAATATGATCTGGAATTGTTGTTTAATGTCATGAATACAAATGGCCATGGCGCATTATTGTAGATGGCCTGACATTTTGGCACGGAAAAATCGAACAAACTTTCATGGTCAGGTAATATTAACATAAAATATGTTATCTACCGAAAATTTAAAATTAAAAATGTTCATCAAGAAGTATTTGCGCATTGAATCATTTACTGTTTATGTACTTTTTTATTTTTATATTCCCCATTCCGGGGAAGAAAAAAAAAATAAAAAACTAACGAGAATCTTTCTTGCTGATTTTTCGGCATATCTCTTTGGGGAAATGCGCTGAAAAATTGAGTTGTGGCAACACTGCTGTTAACATACAGCAGCAGAATGTAGAGCAAACCAGTGCCACAGCAAAGAATCGCGTTTCTATGGTAACCGCTTTCGTGTATGTAGATTAAGTATATACTCGTATAGTTGCCCCTCTCATATTACCAACATTATTCTCGCTTGGCTAAAAATAAGAACATTTAAACACTTTGCCGTGCAGATAAACTAGTATAACAAATAGTACTGGATGGTTTATTGATGTCGAAGTACTTTTGCTGATCAGACATAAAGTCTCTAAAATCTGCATTATGCGAGTGCTGGTAAGAAAGTAATGGCAACACATTAAAAAGTTTTAAATATTTGTTTCTAGAATATGGAGACTATTACTTTAATGTAATCACGTGCCACATCACCCGCTGTCACAGTTCTGGAAGTCGCTGGACATCCGTAGAAGGAATGCGCTACTGCAACACTGTAGTGTGACTTGTACTGACTTCTGCGGCTAACTCCCTCAGTCCGTCAACGAAAACCTCCAGCATTGATTGAATCATATCAACGTAATGCATTTTAAGGGCAAGACGATCTAAACGTGGTCCATCTTCCACTTCATTGCGTCCTTGTCGAAAGTCTGGCACCCCACAAACCACCGTTCGATATGGCAACATTTCATTGTCACAGGCTTGACTTACGTTCCCAATCAGACCATCCCACCATGTCTCACTTTTAGAAAACATCACTATAGAATGGTCCAAATGTGCACCATTACTAGACAACTTCTATTTTTCCGTCTACAGATGGTGTGCTAGTGTTGAACTCGATATGCCATTCCTCTAGATGCTGAGAACAGTAACGTCCTCGCATGTTCATTATAGCGTGGCAACTGCGTGGCCACTATTTCATTTTCGGCCCTAGTATATAACTCAGAAAGATAACAACAGTAAAGCTGAGGAGGTAATAGCTTGGAACTCGCATTCGGGTTCAAATTCCTTGGACCGACCTTCCTCATCTTGGGTTTTTCATGGTCGCTTTTGTGAATACTGAGATGGGACTTTGCTCTCTACCAACTTTCCGCTTTCCCATTTCATCTCATTTAATTCTTTTGCTACTACAAAATTACGGTCTTCCATAATTTCTCCTTCCACAAGAGCGATGTTAGCACTTCCAAGGACTGACCTGCACGCTCTTCGTCTTCAATGCTTTCTCGACCCATTCGAAAAAGTTTGGCCCATTGTTTTACGGTAAAATATGAGGGGAATGCTTCCCCATATACATCGTCCAATCGCTGTTTAATTTCATTTGGAATAAGTCCTTCTTTTGTGAAGAACTTAATAACAGCTCGATACTCCATTTTGAACGTGTCACAATCTTCTACACATAGCCTTCTTTATGCAACTGTAACTGAATAACTGAACACAGCGGAGTGGAAGTTACAGCTGCAATGATTTACTTAACAGATAAAGTATGACACCAGATGAGGATTTTGTGAAGGCGGTAATCCTTATCCGCGAGGCTGGAAACTTATGGACCTACCCTCATAAATTACAGAAGGGTCTTTTAAGTAATGTTTTTGCAAAGAAAAAGCAATCGACTAGAGTTTGTAATTTCTAAACCATGGAAGTACGAAAACATATACTTTAATATGTTTCTTGCAAAATGTGCTGTTTTTGCATTTTTTAAAAATCCCAGAATAAATTTTTTTAAAGGTAAGCCTTAAATCAACAAAAGGTGAAGGTATTTTTTAGAACAGATAATAAAATCTTTTAAGTATTTTGAAACCAGACAAAAGGTTTGGTAATGTGTACAGTTTCTTGACCCTCTGTGATCCAAAGAAGGAACTCTTTCTTTAATCCAAGAACTGATTTTTTTTATAAGGCACTCTTAACTCCTCCCGGATCTAAAACTGTGCGGAAGTGCAGTTAAAGGTTTTCTATCAGTCTTCCTACAAACCTCAATACTAGCTACCATATCTGGATGTAACGGGTCAAATGCATGCCTAAGGGTTCACCGCTATTGTTATAATCTGCCAAGTTTCTGCTGGCCATATTAGGGCCATCGGCAACGTTTGTGTGTGTTTTCTCTTTATTATTGATATATTTTCTTTCCTCCTTCTCAAACATCTCGATGGACAATAATCTCTAATACTTTGTCCACATTAAAAGGTGTCTTGCATATATGTTGCTCTGATTTGAGACTTGTGTTTAGTTATTGCTGAAAGGGAGTGCAGTTACATTCAAGAGGGGAAAAAAAAAAAAAAAAAAAAAAAAAAAAAAAAAAAAAAAAGGAGCATTTTTATGTTTTGTTATATTTTGTTCTTAATAATTTTAAAATGTAAGAACCCATTTAAACAGAGGTTGTTTTATTAAGCACCTTAAATTACAACAATAGAGACAAAAACTTAACTTGAGAAAAGTTACAAAGGACATAAAACAAGAATGAGTTTCGTTTTGACCGTGTGTACATTTTTCGTAGCTTGAAAAACTAAAAACGCATTTTAATAACGACCTCACCCTCTATGGCATGAATAACTGTATTTATACGTCTTGGCATGCTTTCGATCAGGTTAGCTATGGCTTGTAAAGAATATGCTCCCATTCTTCAAGAAGTGCTGTAAAGTTTCTGGCAGGGCAGTCTTGTCGCGTCGTTCCAGCGTGTCCCTCACGTGTTCAAGCGGATTCGTGTCGGGACTCCGTGCTGGCCATGGTAAAACACGAATTCCCACTTCTGGAGATAATCTCTGAACACGTTGGCAATATTGGGGCGTGCATTGTTCTGCATTTAAAGAAAATTATCGCCTGTAAATGGGCCAATGGTACAATATGACTAATCAAACATTAATTTTTGTACCTATCAGCTGTTAGACTTCCATTTTCTACTAAAACTAACTCAGTACGAGCATCCATAGACACTCCTGCCCCAACCATCATTGCACCGTCTCCAGATGGTAACTTTTCGGAAATGCAGCATTGTGCAAATCGTTCTCCTCTCCTTCTCCAAACTCTTTCACGTCCATAGGCGAGCGCAGTTTGAAACAGGGCTCGTCTGTGAACAGAACACACCTCTACTGTTCGTTTCTCCAACCCCTATGATCATTTGCAAAACGCAGTTGTCCGACTCGGTGCATTCTGAACAAACTGGGACCAGTTGCAGGTCTACTTGATTGAGGTTCACTTGTTTTCAATCTTCTTATATCCTTTTAGGCAAAAATCGGGCGTCCTTATGCATGTTAACAAATTGCGCCCCCTAAGAACTGTCAACACCATGTCTTCATTTTGATTTGTAGCTCGCCGACGACCCTAACTTGGTCTTCCGGTGTGTTGTAGGGTGTCTCTAAACCGTTTTATGGCATCATGAACTGTGTTCCTAGCCATATGCATTACAGTTGCAATGTAACATACACCTCGCCCATGATCGTATAGGGTTACAGCTCTAGCCACGTCTTCAGGTCGCATTTTTAAAGGTGAAAGGTAACAACCCTACTTATATTGACAACATCTGAAAACAAAGACATAACGATTAAGACACATTTGCTGAATATGAGACTTTATATACATTATTGGTATATTCGGTTACAATGACTTGTTTATAAAACAAAAAAGAATGAACATAGCCTACATGTCTCCATGACAACAAATGTCTACTAAAATGATAAGCAAATATGAGTGCCCCCCCCCCTTTTTTGTCCATGGGTGTATTTGAGTCTGAGAAAAACACTGCCGCATTAAAAAAATTCTGAATAGTTTCAGTCATAAGGCAATGGAATACATTTGAATAGATGATACACATGCAGTGCGTAATGTTTTACATGGCGGATAAAGCCCTTCTCTCTCCGCAGTTTTTTTTTAACAGTAGTTAACGTCCGTTTTTACTACTGAGGCACCACAGGCGGTGACACTGATGATACATGAGATGAGATGATATATTGGGAAAGAATTTTTAAGGAAGGAAACGTTTGAGGCCTAAGTTTAGGTGTCTTCCCGGCATTTCCCATTTATGAGGATGAGGAAAACTTCGTTCGGAGAAAAAAAAAAGTCGAGTAGGACGGTCCTGGCGGGATTCTAACCCCAGACCTCCCGCTGATGAGTCCGCACCTTAACGACCCGTGGCAGGCGGTCCCCGCATACATCCCTAGTCATCTCTCCAGCTCCCTGCAGTTCTCGAAGTTGAAGCGTTCAGACTTGTACATGTTGCTATATACACTAAAATCTAAAACCAGGAAAACCAGCACCCTTTTGTCACGTTTGTTTGTTCACCATTCTTCAAATTTTCAAAGTGACAGGAATGTACTTCTGGAACAAAAAGTTTACCTTTATATTGGAGTACAACTCTGAAATACTTAGTGTTAATAATTTACAGTTTTGTGGCATTTTAATTGTTCATTGCCTTTGTTAAAATATGCATAAAACGGAACTGTTTCTGATTAGGAGATACATTAATGATTATGTTTTACAAATAATATTTTTCGGCAAGGTATCGGCGTTAAAATGAGCCATTGTTTAGATTTCTGTCTTAGAGCATTCCAGAGCTGTTCCTAGGGAAAAAAAAAAGTGTTACAATAGTATGAAAGTACATTGTTATTATTTATTATTAAAATAACAGATCAATTCTAATTTTCTGCCCAATTTCACAATGAAACGATGTATCTACAAGTACAGGCACACCCGACAACACCGAAAGAAATGTGGGGGAGGGGGGGTGAAAGACCACATAAAACACATTACGTTCAAGCCAGCTGTTCACATTTAATGCCCATAGATTTGTGACCACGGTGTAGTCCGGATTTAAATCCAATGTATTACCTTACTCCAGCTGCACTAGCAGGGGGAAATTTTTATGACGTCGCATATTTGAAGCGACTCCCCGTTTCGGCTTTACATATAAATCTACAGACATAATAAGGTTTGTTATAGATGTAGCATTGGCTTATTAATATAATTAATACATATGTGAAAACATTTTCTGTGTCTTGTGTTTTTGTCCATTCATTTACAGAACATAGGAAAGCAATTTTGCACGTTGTTGCGTTAATTCAAAGAAAAAAAAAATGCTACTACAGGGCTTCCAAAATATGTCCTTACAGCTCTTACCGATTTTTCCTCTTTGCAGCTGTACAATTCGCTTCTTAAATGTGTGTATAAAAGCTTACTTTATTGCAAAGACTGAAAATGTCGTTCTCTAATTATAATCAATATGTTTAGTTCAACCACTGTAGTGTTTCTAATTTAATTTCGTCTATTTTTCTTGAGTTGGTGAAAAGAGGATTTTGCTTTGTACTCTTTTGTCCGTCAGACTACCTCACAAAGACTATTAGATCTGGGGAGTGAAAGAGTCATAAACCAGCATTAATCACTCTTATCTTCAAACACTTTCCTACCCGTCAACTAATTAAAAAATTATGCCAGAATGTCATTGTGGTATCATTCTCATTTACTGTCTATTCTTTGTATACAATTTGGATTTTCAGAACACCAATATGAGTGTTCACACGATCATTTTGGCCGAACCTCGCCTCGTCTGAAAAGTACACAAGCTGTGGGTCGATTAACACTTCAGTCACTGATGAAAGAAACCACTTACAGCAACACACACCTGCTACGGGATCATCTTGTCATAGACTATGCACACTTGTTAGGTTTCGGTTTTAATAATTTTGTTGCTGTGTGCACAAGGCACTGACCCCCAGCTTGTGCTCATTTCGGTAATGATTTTATTGAGTAATGTTCAAGATTTGCGCCAATGTCGTCTAATTTGTCTTCTGTTGAAACTATACGTCTTCGCGTGCGTTTCTTGTTTTGCACTGAACCAGTAGTATCAAATTTATTCACAAGATTGGAAATTGCAGTTTGATACTGTCCTTGGTACCCTATCAATTATAGGAGATTGATAAGCATATACATATTTTATTTCAGTTGCATATAAGTAAAGGGTTTGTAAGATTGTAGAAATGTTAATGGAAACCTAAATTCTCTCTCAAACCGCAGAACGGCAAGTTTGACAGACAATGTGAGTAAAACCTGGAGACGGGGATGATGGCACCTGTGGTCCCATTACAGGTCATCGCCCTTAACGGACATTAGCTGCTCGAAATCAGACAGACAACGAATGGCGAAGCTGGTACTTGGAGCAATCTTGTGTGGCGAATTATAGTAGAGCTCCATCCATTACGTAAGTTTTGGCCTATAAGAAAGTATAATACAGTAATGGCGGCAAACATAGCTTGAGTCATTTCGTCATAGCATCGAGTATTTAAGGAACTCGCTCTTCCACGAAATCATGCGTTTTGGGCAGTTGCAGAATCTTCAGCACGCCAACTCCGTGTTCGCAGCGTCGCCGGGCAGTCAGAGTAAGAGTGGCCTAAGTCCTCGGCTTCGACACCAATAACGTCGAGATACGAACATTAATCATTACTTGAACTGTATGAACGAACAATAGTGCAGCGTTACAACCTCACTACGCTAGTATTTTCGTAATATTCGACTCCAATTGGTCGAACATTGCAGTTACATGTGTCTGCACAGCGGTCTGAAATGTGGTGCCAGATGCCCTGTTCTCATGTGTTATTTAATAAACTACAGTAATGGGCGGACAATGAGATCTTCTTCATCAGCAAGCACCACCTCTAATTCCCCTCACTCATTGCCGGCAAACTACCAGCGGAATGCCCTAGAGATGGACACGAGATGAGCTGCATCTGCTTCCAATGAAATTCCAATCACCATTTCTCGCACCACATTTATAATCCCTTCAAATTTTGTCGCCCAGCTGGGGTCCTTTACAACAAGCTCCCTCACACTTCAAGTTATGGAAGAAAACATTTGCCCAGGGAACTTCCGAATAAATTCTTTACGAACGAAAGCTGATTAATACTTTTAATAGCACTTACACATAAAATTACGTTCCTCTAAAGTAATCAGTCTTGACATTAGACAGGTGACTTCTCGGAAGTTCAAGGACAGGCAGGGATATGGTCGTGAGTGGAGAGGGCCCTCCCTTGGCCGAGACGCAAAACCCTGAGAGAGCGGTTAGGACATATTCTGGAAGCTCAGTACATAGACTGATATATATGTACATATGACTGAACCAAGACATACACTTCCAGATTTCGATAGTGTATGTTTATCTAACATAAAAGGTTCCTCTTTTATAAAAACAACAAAGTGTGCAGTTACATTCTGTATTGTTATGTAGTTTATTTTGTACTTACATTATGAGTATCCCATTTATTTAAATCTTGTGTCGAAATTAATGAATGGCAGTGTACGTGTTCATTTTGTGATATTCAGTACTTCAGTGAGTTTTTACTCTTAAAGCTTAAATGTTAAGAAAAGATATACGATGTTTATCTAGCCTTGTTGAACCCTTTCTTAACTTTTGTTGATATAACTAGAAAGGACGTTGGTGGAACTGTTTGTGTTAGTCAGCCTGGTTTTTGGACAGGGTCCATTTTTCTGAGTCATGTTTCCAACAAAGAGAATTTCTAATCTTGGTCCAGTTCCATTTTGGGTCGGTGCCATTTGTATGTATGTTTATGTTACACCAATCCTTCACCACTGGTTTACTAGTTCTCTGAAGTGATAATCTCCTTTGACTAAAGTTTAAAGCTTGTGGGGTTTCTAGTAAAACTGCTCACTACCACGGAAGCGTATTATTGGTATAAACTTGTAAAGCATTCAGGGAAGGAAGACCTTAAGGAGAAGCACTACACACTTCTCACTGACAGCGTAAACTTTGTTTATTTCCAAGACAACTCTCGTCCTCATACGGTTGTACTGTAGCGTTCTAATTTCTTACTTTGCAGCTTTTAGCGACTGTGCTTTGTTGTAAGGAAGAGTAGAAACGCTTGATTTGTAATTATATAGGTGTACTTTGTAAGTAATTTTTACATTTAGAATGATTGAATTACTGGATACACTGTTAAGTTTCGCATCTGCTTACCATAGCCAGTTTTAGGTATTTCTGCATAATGTTTCTCTGGCACACTTCACCAGATCGGCTATTCCTTATACAACGTGCGAGTAACTTATTATATCCTTTGGTAAGACCATCTTTTCACTAATACCGCCACGGGTGGCCCAGGTCGGGCTCGTGGGCGGCAGGTATCAGGTTCGATTCCCACCAGGACCGTCCTCCCTGACTGAGGATTTTTCCAGGTTTTCCTCAGTCCCCGTAAATGGCAAATGCCGGGGAGGTACCCTAAACATAAGCCTGGAATGCTTCCTTCCTTTAAAATAAAATACATCTTTCCCAGTTTACCATGTGGTATCTCAGTATTAAAAACGGGCGTTAAACACTATTCATCTTTTCGCCAATACTGAACAGAAATGCTTTACAAATTTACCGTATGATGGGCGACTTTGATTTAGCATCAATAGTAAAGGTTTCAAGTTGGTTACATTCGGCGATAATTATTACTAAGGGTTCATTGGCGTAAACATGCCTGTCTGTGTGTATTAAAAAATAGCAGGAAAGTTCTGGGTTGTATTCAATTATGAATTAAATCAATTCAACATTCGATTTTTGGAAGTTGACAATCGAACTGGAATTCCTTAGTAGTGGCAAAATTTCAGTTAATTAGGTATACATACATACATTGCACATCATAGTCGCATGGGTCGTAAGACCGTACTCTAGTAAAATATACTTCGTTTCTAAAAGAAAACAACAACATTAACAAGAACGCACACACAGTGAAACGTACATCCATATAATAATGCTAATGTTCATATAATTTGTTGTATTGTTTACGTATAATGTTTATAAAATTTCTTGTTTCTAAAGCTTGCGTATTTTATTTAAGAAAACGCCCAGGTTTAGCCAGTTTTGTCTATTGGCAAGTAAGTCCCAACGTGCCAGCCTCCCCCTAATGGAAGAAATTTTGTGCTAACATAGTCAAAAGGTGAACCCATCTTTCGGTTACGCGCACAATCTTACGTGCCTCCCAGTCTAACAGACCTCTGTTTTATGCCTAGCTCCATGATATAGGGTCTCTTTACCCCATCTAGTTTTAATTTCGCTCTGCAGGTCCTGAGATGACAACTGCAAGCATCGCGCTTTTATTTCATGCAGGTTTATGTGACACAGGCTTCTTTTGACTCTTTTGTGCTAAGACACGCCTTTTTATCGTTAAGCCGATTTTTTGACAATTACCGCTGTACAACAGCCTCCCACCATTTTGGATAATGCATGTTATTTAATTGTTGGGTAGCATATTGCCCTCAGGTTTGTTGGTTTCCCTTTAATTATTTTTAGCTAGTTTATAATTACATTTACTTTGTTGTAGACTGCATCTTCCCAGAAATCACATTGTAATTTATTTAAACCGTCTTTATTATCCCGTCCCCAAACCTCACTTTCGTATAACAATGAGGACCTAACCATTGCCTCATACGTAGTATTTAATGTTTTGATTGGCATATCCCGTATAGAGAGACCATCCCTTTATTTACACAGAGCCATCTGAAGGAGAATTCAGGTGACATGCGCACTCAGAATTCAATCTCGTGAAATAAGCAATTTTGGTATATCAGTCCGTACCTGCAAGCCCAGCTTCTGTGGAGACAAGCATAGCAAATTCAGTCTTGTTCATTAATATGTACAGTGCATGAAGTTGATGGCTTGTGTTTAGTGGGACGGCTCCGCTAGTTAAATACGCACTGTAGTAATTGACAAAAGTGGGCATAATGTTATAAGGAGCGCTAATAATTTCGCTTCGCCCATTACTATAAAAATCTTTTCCGCATATCCCATTGATTTTCTTAATAAGCTATCAGTATGCAGATATGACTAGGTATTATTTGCATCTTTTTAGCGATATATACAATGCAAGACTTCGCAGGAAATTAGCAAATTATAGGCCAAGATTGTGCCAAGTTTGAATAGCGCTTTCTTACGCAAGAACCGTTCCCTCCAGCAAACGCTTCTATGATGGACAATTAGCAACAATTTATTTACAAAATAGTTAACGACTTCAAATTCAAGCAGCAAGTACTCTGCTGTATGATGTCAGGCATTGTCATTATGTAGGTGTACCCTTAGGAGATAAAGCCGAGAGATTTTATCGTATTACTGCCTGCATAAGGTTATTGTATATTTAACAAGTTTTTCTTTAGCCAGTGACGAATGTGGCGTTCCTTAACTTTTACGAATGTAATAATTATCTAATAATAATACTTATAAACGCGTTTCATACTGATAAAAATATCTGAATTATGAAAGATATCTATCAATAAATAAAATTGGTATTAATGCCGATTTTATAATGAATGGCTCTAAAGACAGTGCCCTCTTTTTTACACTTAAGACGTTATTGTGGCAATGGAGACATTTAATTCGTTTATCTTTGTTAGTGTTAGCGAAATTCGGCATACCACAAGAATTTTAGCCCAAGCTGAAAAAGACAGTATTATCATTAATATGGAGAAAATCTTATAATTCATAACAAAAGGAGCACTACAGATTCATTAATTGGATGAACAGTACAAACTTAAGCATTGACATATTAAGAGAGTTGTTCAATAACTAATTATCATTCTCATTCTCATAATTTTGACCATCTTTCTCCAATTCGGATGCAATGCACCTGTCCCAACGTCTTCAAAGACACGCTGGAAACAATTTTTGCAGGTTCTTCAGAATCGCTTTCTCCACAACCTTCACCGCAGGTTTTTATTATTGAAAATGCCTTCCACGAAGATGTTTCTTCGATTTGGAGCTAAATCTGGGCAATTGGGAGGATGAGAGAGACAGTTCACGTTGATTTTGGTAGGTATTTCGCAACTACATTTTCGTGGTGCATAATCTAGCTACTTGCACGGAAATGAGGCCTTTTGCATATAATAGGGCGTAGCAGAGTTTTCAAGACCTTTGTAGTATTGCCCAGTTACAGTTGTTGATTTGGTTTATTTACGGACGCTCTTAACATCTCGGATCATCAGCGTCCCATTCAATTCAGGGCTGAAACGGCCGATAACTTTTGCTTAGAGACCTCTTCTTTCAGTCACGAGGTTCTTTCACTTGCAGTAAATGTACGACACGGAACCCAGGCTTTAGTTCACTTCTAAAGGAAGCCATACTTCGAATTTTTATGCCCGAAAAATCGTCGATCCTGACCGGGGCTGAAGCCGCGATTTTGAGTTTAGGAGGCAAGTATGCTTACCAGTGCACCTCCAGGAACGACCAGGTACAGTTGTGTGTGCACGTACGACATGCTGGTAAACCATTCCTTGAATATCGTACAATGAGATGACTATAACTTTCCCAGAGAAGCAACCTATTTTGCTTCTTATAGTATTGGTTAGACGAAGATTTCCATACAGAACTTTGCTGTTTGCTGTCAGGATCGAAAGATACCCAAGTTTCATCAGCAGCTATTATCTCCCTGTAACAGCAACGGCATGCAAACCTACACGGGAGTGTCCTTTTGTTCGGGAATCAGCAGTCTTGGTACCCACCGTTCACAAACACGTCTCATATGCAACTTTTCAGTTTCCAACGGGTAGATGGCTCCCAGTAAAATGTTCATTATTTCAGAAAGTGTTCTTAATGTTATTCGACGATACTCTCTCACAATGACAGCAGCGGCTTTTGTTCGTGTTTTCTTCCGTTAGAGCACACACTGTAGCCCTGGGTCCACCTTCCTTTGAAATTGATTGCCTCCTGTCTTTAAACATTTTAATGTAGGTATGCTATATGAAAGAACAAACTGTCACCAGGCCTCCTGTAACATTGAATAGGCCTTAATTGAAGATTTGTTAGTACGAAAGCAGAATTTCAGAGCAGCATATTGTTTTTGCGTGACACCTCCATTTTGTTGCAAGCGGAATTGAACACGTTTCAACTTGCACACCTTGCAAGCAGAAACCGGAAATGCCAGCAATGAAATTAGTATCATGTGTTCTTTTTGCATTAAGACACATCATAAAGTTAATTTTTATGGCAATAAATTATGCTATATTGTTCTTTATTGAAAGCTCTGTATTTTAACATTTTACTAATTCATTTGGTAGCTAATATTAACGTATCACTGTTTTATTAATTCTGTGATTATTTATTCTGCAATGAAGATGAAGAATTTTTCTATTTTCTATATATAAATTGTTACCTTAATATTGTCGTAATGTAATATTCAGTTGACATAGCATTTTAGCAACAGAAACAATTTAAAGACTTAATTGATGCTGTAGTAATTTTATGCAACTAGTGTCATAATGTGCATTTTATTAACGATTTTGACTAACAATGAATTCTGTTTATGATTCTGCTATACACAATTATTTATAATATTTACTTAAAAATCTTGTGCATTATCATAAACTATAATTATAGGAAACGAAGAAAAAATGTAGAAATTTCGTACACCTTTCAAAGGGGCATTAACGCGGAAATAAATGTAAACAAAATGTTTATTCTGTAAACAATACTGCATTTTTCTGTTAGCTAATCTGGGCCTTTACCTGGCTTGAAAGCCTGGTTGATATATATAGAGATCTGTGCAAATTTCTGAAAAAGTGTTTACATAGGAAAGCCCAAAGTGTAAAGGATGGCAAGGCTGTTATTCAAAAGCTTTAAACAGATGTTTAACCTGACAAAGATGGAGCTCCGTTTATTCATCGATGTAAGATTTCTCGACCTCCTGATATTTCAACTGACATTCACTTCGTAAGAATGCTGTTATCTTTGAATTTGCGATTGAAATCTTTACAGAATCATTTCGTAGCCTTGTAAGGAATATTTAATTTCAGTTGGTAATTAATATTAGAAACAGGGCTTTGTTTTGCGCCGTGGAATGCTATCAGATAGCTTCACAAAAAGCTGCTAATGGCATTAATAACTAACATAGCGGGGCAGTCGTTAATTTAACTGCGATGGCCACCTGGAACATTCCTTGCGCTTTAAAACATTTTTGTCACGTGCAAGCAATGAAAGGCTTGGAAAGTTGCAACCGCAGAGGAGAAAGCAAAGCAAGCAAGCAAGCAAAATCTCGTCTTGTCTCTGCACGAGCGGGCCTACATTCCACCTTTTATCAGTGCGGTCTCTTTGAGTCGGCCCTTTTTTTTTCTGTAACCGATTAGAAGAGGTCTACATTCATACAAGCAGCACACTTTAAATATTCATCAGCACTCTTACATTACATTCGAAAATATTAATGTACTAAAATTTTCTATCGACGCATATAGGATTACCTACAGCTGGCTGAAACGTCATAACAGTCATAAACTTCCCAGATTATTAATAAACATAAATTCAAGGTTTAATGTTATCATTTTATGAACAGGTAAATACAAAGGGGCACATTACATGAGTAAATTTGACTAATTGATAAACAAAATTAACAATATCTCTGTTTAAATGTATTTTAACGTTTTGAGCTTTGTTGTTTAGTATTTAAAATTATTTTTTGTTTGTGAAGATGATATCTAAAGCACGCTCCTTTAAATAAATCACAAAAATAATTTTGAATCTTGGCCAAAGAATGTCTGAATTGAGTTATCAGTTAATGGAAGCAATTACGAACACCTCCAATTGTGAGTAGTAGCTCCATCTTGTTGGAAATAGAAATTCACCAGATGCTTCTAAAAGCGGCATCACGTGGGTGATTAGATTCTCATTTGACAATGGAGTATCAGTGAGATAGTTCATTGATTTTCGTTCGTCAATTTATCTGTAAAGCTCGGACCATCAAGCAATATTTATTAGAAATTTTATTTCACGAATAAATAAGAATTTAAACATGATTCCCGTAAACTTGGCTTACTAATATTTGTATTATGAAAACTTTTCAAGCCATCTAGCAACAAATGAATGTCGATTAAGTTACTTAAATGTACAATTACTGAAAACTCAGAAAATTGGTCAGTGGTGTATGCTCAGGAATTATATAGTGGGCGTATAGAGTTGGCTATACTGACTAGAAGACAAAAAGCGTGAAAAAAAAGGGATTCGACAACACTTAACGACAATTTCACAGCGATATCGGGCTGTGATTGGTCAAAATTCAAAATTTTGTTTCATTTCATTGGTCGATTTTATGGCGTCATACAAGTACTATATTCTTCAGTAATACCACGAGCAATCGGTCTTAAAATAATCATTTAATGACAACAAACACCAGTTCGAAAGCTGGTTAAATTATCTAAGAAAAATTATAAGCAAAAGGGGAATCGAGTAAAATAATTGCAATGCGAGAACAATGGTTTTGTTTTTATTTTATATTTTTATTTGTATTTAAATTATAATCAGTCATTGAAGTTACATGACTTACCTTTCCGAAAACTTATATTGATTTGTTTTTATTCCAAGCAGAACCGCGTGGAGATCTAAATAAATATAACTATTATAATAGCTATACTTTTTTTATAAGTTACGTAATATTTCGTGTTATGATTAGATTTTTTGGGAATCAGTAAGATAATCGAATCGGAGCATAGTTGACGGGATGTATTATCATTATTATTATTATTATTATTATTATTATTATTATTATTATTATTATTATTGTTGTTGTTGTTATTTTCCAAGAAGAAACACGAAGGTATCTATAATTGAATAATTAATAAGAAATAAACATTTTAGTTATAATAAAATTTTATTTATTTTAACACTAAATTTAAAGTTATTAAGTTGACTATTTTTCGTTTAATTTAAATCATGTTATTTAATGTTTTCATTGTAGTAATTGATTGTAAAAAGCTAATTAATAACAGTCGCATGTTAGTTCGAGGTTTTGAACAGGAAAATGAATGAGAGGCTTCCTAGATCTCTAGTCGAATCGAAACAGAGTTTATAGAAATAAAAAAAAAACGTAGGAGAAAAATTCTATCACCTTTTTTGATCACCATTATTAAAAGCTACTATGGATTAAGTTTCATTCTGATTGGAAATAAGGTATCAATATTGGTTGAAACCGCTCTCTTGTGCCCTTTGAGTGACAACGATGAAGTGCGATGTCCGATAATATTTCAGTAAAAGAAACGGTTACGTAGCGTTTACTGCATTTTCAGCTATATACAAAATACCATAACACGGGCATCTTGCAAAACTCTGTTTGTTCTCCTTGGGACTTGCCGGGTCGGAACACTCTGGACGCACATATACTCGTGTCTCTCCCTGAATGCAGTCTCGAAGACATCACAAACAAAAAGACGCAAGCAGAATGAAGATGGAAGGCGAATCTGTACACTACAGAAAACCTCAATCAAGTTAGTTGGCAGCACTCTTGAATGCCAGTCCCAAGGGTAATAGCGTGAGCCAACGCGCTCTGTTTTACGTTGTACATAAATCAACCTGTACATTAACAAAAACATTTTCTTGATACCTTGCAGTAATTTCAGCTTTATTACCACTCTAGTGGAAATAGCTCTTGCAAGAGGTGGTTATGTGTTTACAGCTGGTAATGTGGTTCACAGACCCGTAAAGTGACATGGATTTATACAAGTCAAGCTTGCGCAACAGTTAAATGCCCAACATGTATTGTTAAGATGAATTGTTGGCGAGAGCTAGACTGTTGCGCTGATAGGGTTACTTTTAGCTAGTGTTAGCCATTGTTCACACATGAGCACTCTGAGGGTCGCAAGAGACACGGAAACTTCCTAGGGAAAGCAATGTTGCTGAGTCGAAATTGTTGAGTTATTGGCTTTGCCGTGTTAGATCTCTGTTGTGTTATTCATTTTCCTGCATCGAATGTTTTAACATTGAACGGACTTGTAAGTGCAAAGATTCAGAGAGAGCATTTTCGTGCGATGATTTGTGCGATTTCATGTGTGACTTAAATGAAACGCAGTCACTTGGGCATTTGAGGAGCTTTTGGGGAAATTTCTCCTTCGTGTGCTACTGTGTTCTGCTGGTTTGGAGAATGAAAGAGGAAATGCCAATCTCGTGAAGACGAAGAGAAGAGTGGCAGATAACAACAGTAACTAAGAACATCACCTCTGTGGAAACAATGATCACGGAAGATTCAAGAATAACGTACAAGGACATGGAGCTGGTATTAGCGATTAGTTCGCCGAGTGTTTCAACCATCCTTCATGAGCATTTTCGTGTAATTAAAGATGGGTGCTCCATAATTTGTCTGAAGCAGAGAAACTCCACAGAGTCGAATGGTGCCAAGAAATGCTGCAAAGATTTAACTGTGGAAACTATCGCTGTATTTTAGCTATTGTTGTGGGTGACGAAACATGGATATATTAGCTTGATCCAGAAACAAAACTTAGTCCTCTATTTGGGTTTTTCCTGATGACCAATCACTCTTCAAAGTCAAGTGGCCCAAGTAGTGTAGGAAAGTAAGTAAATGGTCACGTGGCAACCAGAGAAGTTTTCCTTCCGAACGAGTTTCAGAAAGCCCCGACGTTAAGGTGCATTTTGTTACGCAATGACAATGCATCACCTCTTACCGCGAATGTAACAATAGAGTTTTTGCAAGGAACTGAGGCAAAACTAATGAACTCATCCATCTATAGTCCCGACCTGGCACTATGCAATTTCTTCCTCTTCACAGCTGTGAAGAACCGACTTCGAGGTCGCCGATTTTCTAGCCCCGAAGAAGCAGTTGCAGCATACGAGGAATTATCTGCAGTGCCGGAAACTGAGTGGATGCTTCCAGAGGAGTAATGCTGCATACAGTGCCAGGGGGAATACTTTGAGAAAATGGTATAAACAGTGTTCATTATTTCTTGTCTCAATACTTATTTAGTGACTGTCGTGTGAACTTGTATGTGCTATGAATTTAAACTGGAGAACAATTGCAACCGCAACTGCAGCGGCGCGGAAAATATGCTAGGTCTTCGGTGCTGATGCTGTGAATGAATGAAGGGTGCAAAAGTGGTTTGCGCATTTCCAGGAAGGAAACGAAACAGCCAGATTTGTGAGGACGTGGCGCAACAATTCAACGTCAGTGCAGAAACCATACGGTTCTATCAGATCAGCTAGGTCGGTTCCCCACGTGTTGACAATGGGTTCAGGAGGTGGCACGAACCGACATCTGTTTTGCATTGTCACATCAGTAGAAGGATCTCTTGCTGTCTTGATATGCGGCTGACATGCACTTCAAGACGCCATCATGACTGGGTTGCAGACCATTACTATCCCCAAACAATGAAACAGCTGTATCAGCTGAAGGCTATGCTTTGTATGTTTGGTGTGTACAATCAAGTCATTGTGTACTCTAACCAGCTGGAACTTTTCCATGAACTGGAGGCTGCAATATTGAATCGCAAAGATTTTGCATTAAAACACATACTGATAGCGTTTCTCGTGAAACTATTATCCGTTTTGCTTGAGAAATACCCACCATATTCTCCAGATATTGTTCCATCTTTGGATTCGCCATCTTTTGGCTGGAAACTGCACTGGATGGATGTTTTATTGGCCGTTCCCAAGGAGTTCTAGCACAATGAAATTCATAATATTTTACTTTAAGTTGGCAGAAGCTTCTCGACAGTGATGGTGTCTATATTTAACATTAAAAATATAATTTTTTTCAGAAATTGATGCTTGGAAATGTGGGATAGACTTTTTTTTTTTTTTAATCACCTTACTCTTCCTGGGCAAGAGCTGTACATTTTTAGAAAAGAAAAAAAAAATTGTAATTTAGGAATTTCGTTATTTGAATCAATAAGTAAAATAACTAAACTCGTAAAAGTATCATTGGAGTTAAGTCCCATAAAGACGCAGTGGATGCCTAAGTACCGCTACGTTATACTTGAGCCTCTCCGTGTTTGTTCTCTCTTAGAAAGCCTGGAGGGAAATTAACTCATGACAGCCTAGAAGCAGCAGCACGGACTACTCTGAAATGTTATGCATATGAATGCAGCATACCTCTGGCTGTTGACGTTGGTATGCACACTGCCTCATATCGACTTTAAATCGCCGCTGTGATTTACCTAAGCAACGTTTTAATCCTGACAACTTTTTTTCTTTTTCTGGTTCAGTGACATTTTCGGCATCAGATAGTGAGTAAATGCTAATGAGGAATGTTTGCCTAATGGACAGAGTATTTTTATTCTGGCACGTGTTAAGAGGCAAATGAGATGGTATCACAATACATGTCTGTTTCAGAACCGTATGACCATGGAACGTAGAACGACACATGTAAACAGTAGATAACAGCGTTAGTCTAGATGAAAAGTAACACAGTTGCTTCTACCGTTAAGCTTACAATATCTGCACCCACCAACACGCAACGGAACGAAGTTTTATGCTCTGTTGCATCGTAACGCACACCTGTAGGTACCGTTGTATAAAATAATGTGTACAATTAAATATATGCAGCTATAAACAAGTATGACAACTGTGAATAATTCTTTTTGACGAACATTTTATAAAATATGTGACATACATTTTAATGAACAAAATCGAAAAGATAATCATGAGATAATTGTGTATTAATATATTATATATTAATTTTAAACTCATTAAACATGCTTAACAGAGGACAAAACCCAAATGTACAGAGTGATTTATATAATACTAACACATCTCTTTATTTATTTCAAAAGGAATGATACTAGTCGCAAATTATTATGCCTCAGAAAATGTTCTCCCACCAACATAAATTAAAACACAACACGGCGTTTATTGTGCAAAATACTTGCATATTGTCCATCAATGCTCACGTCATTGCGCAGTCCAAAATGCACATGTCATTCACGAGGCACTTATGCACCCAGTTATGTGGATACTGGTGGTGTAGTGGCAAGCATACTTGCCTCCTGAATTCAAAATCGCGGGTTCAATCCCGGCCAGGATTGATGGATTTTTTTCGGGTGTAAAAATCCTAAGTATGGCTTCCTTCGGAAGGGAAGTAAAGCCGTGGGTCCCGTGTCGTACATTTACGGCACGAAAAAGAACCGCAAGCCTGAAAGAAGAGACCTCTGAGCAAAATTTGTCGGCCGTTTCACGCCCTGAATTGAATGGGACGCTGATGACCTGAGATGTTAAAGAGCGTCCATAAATAAAGAAAATCAACAGCACCCAGTTAAAGTGGGGAGTTGTGCACATTATGCCCACAGAGAATAGTGGGACGAATTTTGACCAAACTGTGGACACTGCAGAGTACCGTGGGATTTTCATGGAGTTTGTTGAGCACCTGGTCGATGTAGAGCTGGGTCATGGATTAGCGCCACATGCCATACCTCAAACCAATCCATGGCGCTAATTGAACGTTTCTCTGACGACCGGATAATGTCCAAGAACCTGTGACCACCGAGATCTTCTGATTTAACACTTGACTTGGGTTACTTAGATGACAGAGTTTACACCACACGCCCCCAGAAATGGGGTGATCTGAAGCACATTACACAAAAGATTAATGGTATTGACAACACGGTCCTCCAAAGAGCGGCCAGTAACATGAAACTATGTGTTGAGAGTATTATGCAGAAGGGAGGACATTTTCAACATTTTCTATAGAGTTTAATAATCACCCAAAGATACTCTACATTTGAGGTATAATTTGCGACTAGTATCATTGCATAATTCGTTTTGAAGTAAAGTAAGAAATGTGTTAGTGTGATATAAATTACTCTGATTTGTGTTTTATTTTATAAGACTGTCAATGCCATGCCTGAAGAAATCTTCTGGTTTCGGGTTAAAAAGAAGCATTTTATTATCAAAGGAGTTTCCTCGAATGCTGAAAGCGTAAAAGATAAAAATATACCAGTAAATAACTTGCGTTTTTAAATTTTAATTTATTTTAATTAGCTATTCAGACTGGAAAGTCTGAAATAAAAACTTTCTACCGGGTGTAAAAATAAGATATGACCAAACTTTCGAGATACATTCCTCACATGTAGAAGATGAAAATATGCTGTGTGGACATGGCTCCGGAAACACTTCATTTTCATGTTTAGCACTCACTTTCTACAACTCTTCACAGTACACAAATCATGGGAAACACATGGGAACAGAACGTACCAGCATATCACATGAAACTCTTTCTTACATGAAATGTTCAAAATGCCCTCCGCTAGCATTGATACAAGCATCAACACTGCTTTCGTTCAAATGGAACACAAAACCCTGGCGGTGAAACCAAAACTTACAACTTAACCAGACGTAACCTAGGGAGCATTTTGAACATTTCGTGCGAGAAAGAGTTATGTGGTATCCTGTGTGTTTCCCATGATTAATGCACTTTGAAGAGTTGTAGAAAATGATTTCTAACATGGAAATAAATCGTTTCCGGACATATGTCCATGTAACATATTTGCTTTTTCTAAATGTGAGGAATGTGTGCTGAAAGTTTTGCAATAGTTGATGCAGCTTCTTTCCAGATCTATATGATCGGGCATCAAATGAAATTTCTCGAGATACTTTTGATTGATACCGGAATTTTAAACTTTGTATGTTTTCAGAAGTGCTCGCCAGTGTTGCAGAGTTTCTTTGCTGTAGCTTTGCCACTCCAGCTGCTTAGGTTGTTGAATAACCGTATGTTAAACTGGCTGGTGAACGAGTTGATGTAATTTCCAGACAGAATCTAGACGTAACTTCAAAGCTTCGCCGCATTCCAAGCAGGCCGCCCACACTCGCGACATGAAGTATCTAAAAAGGAATGTTTTCTGGGACGGGACTTGTCATTTGAAGGCACGCTCATGGTTATCTTAATGCTGGGCGTGCCCACGTCATTAAGTGGTATTAACCTCTGCCAAACTCCTCCTCGTTACCCGAGTTTGACCCCAGGCAGGTGTTTTACTCGTGGGATGAAAAGAGGAAAAATGTTCTTTGTGGTATCCTCTCTTCGGTATTGCTTTCACTGTATACGGCGTTCAACATCATTATCACCCATTCTGTTTCCTCCTCTGACGATAACGCATTCCGGAGGTCTAGGATTCAAATATGCAATTCTGGGGTTTTATCATAGATTCTCTTGTTTGGCGATGAATTTTTCACATCCCCATTTTATTCCGTTGGCTCTCTCATAGGACCGAAAGTGTCACAAGTGTTACAAGATAGGATGGTACTGTGTGACGGTGGTGTTAGTTTTGGAAGGTTTCTGTCCGGTGTGCGATCTACGGGGCTTGGAACGAGGGCTCCATTGTCGTCGTATTTGGAAACACTGCTAGCCACTACGTCCATGACCCACCGTCCCTGGATCCTGGGGCCTCTTGAGCAACGCTGAAGAAGCGACAATTCCTGCTCGCGGTTAGGAATTTGTTTCATGCAGCTATGCAAACTGAGTCTCCCTGGCTGTAAGATCTTGGTCCAATAGGATTCTTCACCTTCATCTTCTCAAAGTTCCGTCTACAACTGTGGTGGACATCATCAGTGAGGCAGCCTTCTAGATTGGATCGCAAGTAGTGTCAAAAACCCTGCACAATCATCTTCGCGTCAGAAACGTTTCCTCTTGTTGGATGAACCACAATGTGACAGAAGCACAAAAACGCATCCGTGGCGAAAGAGGTGAAGAAATGCTGCAGAAATTCGACGAAGGGAGCTCAAGGCATGTTTCTGATGTCATCACGGTGATGAAATGTGCATTTGATCCGTAGATCAAATGACAGTCGGCAATTTGGATCTTTGCAAATGACGATCCACAAACGAAAGTGAAAAAAAGTGTTGAGAAGAAAATGATGGTATTATTATTATTATTATTATTATTATTATTATTATTATTATTATTATTATTATTATTATTTTCAAAAAGTGGCCATGTGGCCACAATTCCTCTACAGGAGCTCAGTGATACTTCGAGGGCGTGGGTTCCTCCTTCACCGCGACAACACCTCCACTCACGCGGCTAACAGCACCATCCAGTTCCTGGAGCACACAGAGGTCATGCCCATCCTCCCTACAGTTCTGACCAGGCTCCATGCTACTTTTTTCTTCCCGAGGCAAAAAATCGTTTGTGAGGAAAACGATTTTCCTGCCCTGAAGAGGCTGTGACTGCATAAAAAAAAAAAAAAAAAAAAAAAAATAATTTTTCACCCTTGAGAAAAATGAATGACTGGGTGCTTTGATAAGTGACTTTTGAAGATAAGGAAGTGTATAGAGTATTGTGGAGAGTACTTAGAAAAAAGATGCAACAGTCGGAGTGAGTCTACCCACTTTCAAAACTACGTGTCTCAAAACTTTCGTAGTTACCCTCGTACCTTAAGAATGTCTGAACGGCACAAAAACAACGCTACAATGGTTTTTAACGGGACGGGACGGAAGTTTAGAACAACCGCTTCTCATTAAGGGCATAAACGACATTTAAGCACAAGCGATAAACTCCACTGGGACTAAACGATGGTAAACAGCAGCCACATGATGAACGAAATGGATATGCATACCTTTGTTCTGTTTAGGTGTCGGCCAGAAAGTGCTAATGCAATCCACACATATTCCACGAAACCTTAAAATTGGCGAAGTTTAAATAATAACGCAGACCAGGTATAAATTTCACGCGAGTATTGAAATACTTGCACTAATTGTGATAACGATCTCTGTGTGGAATGCACCTTTCTCTCGCGATTTGTTGATGGACCGCGAAATTTATAGATCCACGATTCGCCATTGTGATTATCTTCAAGAGCGGAACGCACGTGAGTCCGCCCAAGAGCGGTATTTGGGTCATAAATCGGTTAATTTACCGGCACACTTGTTAGCGGAATTTCGGAAGAATAAAGTTGCCCTATTTGTGATGCGATGACAGCGTTGGCCTAGTGCCAATACGAATTAACATTTGCGCCTACTGAAAGGAAATAAGGTTTGTTGTATATCGTCGAAGACATTGCATGTTAGGGATACTGGATTCTGTTAGCTTCAAGAATTTTTTACTGTAGTCTGCTGGGAAACCTAAGAAACTGGCTTAAGTTTACAACAAGTGAAAGATAATCTAGTGCATAATTTTATAGGATGATTCCATGTTATAAGTAAAATAATTACTATTCTATTTTATTGTGACTTTAGTTTAGCCAAAAAAAAAAAAAAAAAAAATCCTGTCATTACATTAATATGACATTTATATCTTTTGAATAATTTTATTCTCTGGCTTTCATTTGAATGTGCCGTTTTGGTTATCTGATAAGCAGATGATGGAAATTCAGACATTTTATTGAAAGTTAAAACAGAGAGAAATATCATTATATATTAATGAAAATATGTATTTAAACTAATTTATTTGTCACATAACTAAAGTACTTAAGCTTACTTTACTTGGTTACAAGCAACAAAAGAAGTTTTTTCAAGATATCAACTGTCACAGTCAGTCGCCTGTCAGAGAGAACATTTTTCATCATAGAAAAAGAGCGTTCTACTTCCACTGAAGTGATTGGGCATATTTGAAACAAGCTGTTTCGGAAGAACTCATACCAATTACAACAGAACATTCACCTTTCAGAACTTCATGGAAATGTTGATCAAGACAGCGTAAAGTAGTTTTGAATAGTCCTGGAGAATGAGCAAAATATGCGCAGTCTTACCTGGGTTAAGTTAATTTTCTGTTTTTACGTTTATAGGGGAATCAGGTTAACATCTCTCTGAACACATTGAAGAGACAATTTATTGCACAGCTGTACCACTCTCATTTTTCTCGCTTGCAATTGTTTGTTACATTTATGCAACTAAGACGTTGTCCTCACCACAAATTTCCCAGAATTGTTTTGCGCAGATCGATACAAGGTCATTCGTCAGAACTATTAAAAACTAATAAGCTAACTGTAGTTCCCTCATCCTCTCTAGTTACTGGAATAGCCGTGCGTTCCTTTCACTAATAAGCTATTTAAAGAGCTTAACTGAACGGGTTGAGAAACAAATTGTTGAACTGCTTGAAAAAAATGTATAACAAGATTGTCAATGTATATTTTTGTGAGGTGAACATGCTATTTAATTTATATATATATATATATATATATATATATATTTCACTTTCATATATTGAAATTCTTTATATACTTAGTAACATGCGTGAAAAATCGCAGAAAAAATCCAGTAATGGACCTACCGATCCTAAATGTACGGAAACGTGTTTGTTTCTCTATGACTCTTAAATACATTCACCCTGATAGAAAAGGTGTTTTGCTCTTCTTCCGGGCTCTGGTTATAAGCAATGTTGAACCGGAAGTTTAAAAAAGACTGATTAAAATGATGTTAAATTTCGCTATAATTACTAAATCAAGTCTGTTTGTTTTTATCGTTATAGCTATAGTGAGTTTAATTTTAGTATTGTCAGATCACATTTTCCTAGCAACAAATGTTCAGCGCTGTATAAACTTGCTATTTACTTTTTGATATAACATTTCAGCAACGTGAACATTCAAAGCGAGGGTGAAAGTCGAGGTTTAATTGAGGTTTGAAAGGGCAAAGTCCCGTACGCCGTTCGTCAGCTGTTTACTTTCAGCGTTGTGCAAATCACGCCGTAGTGGATTCTCTGTGGCCTGGGGCTTGTATAGCGGAACGGAAAACCACCCAAGGGTACCTGCGTTACGTAATTTGACACCTTTGTACTTTAATTTCACGGTACGGAGTCTTGCGGTACACCAGAAGGTGATGATGATTGTGCATTGTCAGCGAACAGGTCGTCCATCACTGCTAACTGTATGCTTTAAGTGCACGTTCATTTGTTTCTCTCATAGAATCAAACCTTGCAAATTAGGAAGTATTTTCGAGCTTAAGTGCAGTGCTTACAAGAGGTTAACAGGCGCATTTTTCTTTTCAAACTGTCAACACCACTGCGGCAATTAAACTTTCACCTTTGGCATTGATGAGGCTGCGGCACGCAACTTAAATGACTGCAGAAAGTTGGTGTGCATCGCAAGTAGGTAATAGAATTCGCTCGTCGGAGGCGATTGTTCATTAAGACTAAGGCTGGGGGCTATCCGAAATTAGTGTTAACGCTTATTGACGAATTGAAAACGAACATTTCTTTAAGTGAACTGCTTCACTGTATGTGATTATAATGGGCGAGAAATTAGTTTGTGATTTGACACTTGGGGGGAGGGTTATTGCCGGCGACTCAGCTGGCGAGAGGCTGGTCAAAAACACATCGTCAAGAGACATGACATCATCGGCGTTGCCACAGTTAACAGTTAACGGAAATTACCCAGTAGCAAACGCGTTTTCAAGTGCGAGCAATGGTCTAATTTTTCATATGCAAGTATTTTATTATGTGTAATGGTTGTGCTTTGCATCATAAAAGGGATTCCGTAGGCTTCTGATTAAAAACAATTAGATGTTTAAACTTTCTGATGATGCTCTTGGAGTGCAGCCATTAGAGGCGCACAGCAAGTGACGGGTATATGGCAATGGCGTGCAGGCGCGGACACGTGACAGCAGAAACGTCAATCACAAGGCAATTTCTCGCCTTCTATAAAGATAGGTTATCACCAATAATAGGGTATTATTATTTTATTTTAATAGTAAATATGATTTATTATCGTTTATCATTTTACTACTCATTCTTAAATTCCTTCATTGTGTTTTAATTTACGTGGGACCGCGGACGTATGATAGGTTCATAACTCTCATTTACAACTTGTTTTCCCTCTATTTCTACGTATTCACCAACTGCAGTGAAACAGAAAATCGTTTAGTGAGAGGTCAAACATTTATTTCAAGAGTGAATGATGTGTATGCATAGAAAAAGAAGAGGACTGTGTTTTATATGCAGTATGGAACATAAGCGTTCTTTTAATATTGCGCATCATTTAATTTAATTATCAGTTACATTATTGCAGTCAAAATGCTGTAATTTTGAACATTAAACGTTTTATGATAACATTGCCGAGCCATTGTCGTGGTACGTTTACCATAAATTAACACTTTTCATTAATTTCCGCATCCTGTGTCTCGGGTTTGCCGTATACAAAAAGCCACTGTTAACCACTGAATTCCCTATGACCTTCGGGCTTTGAAAATTATTTATTTTTCCCCTGTTTTATCCCAACCTTTAATTCTTTATTCTAGCTTTAAACAATACTACATCCGATTTTCATATATGGCATTGTACCAATACTTTTTTTTTTTTTTTTTTTTTTTTTTTTTTTTTTTTTTTTTTGCTTTGATTTAAACATGCGTTCATCTATCTTTTGAGCAGTAAATTCAAATGAAGCAGATAAAAACCTCGTGAGGAAAGAACCGTTTGCAAAACCCCCGTTTTTCATGAAGACAGTGCATCTGTTCACAAAAGTGTTTTTGTGAAGGAAAATTTAGAGATTTGATGTATTAATTGTACAGGCATCCATCCTACTGCCCAATTTTGGTTCCCTCTTTCATCCGTTCCTAATGCTCAAGCTCTTCTTGCTGTTCCGCGTTTTCCATCAAATCTAGAATCGGTATAATGACATTGGCCGTAAGGGAGACTGCTTGGAAATTAAAAATATTTCTCAAGTCAAAAACTTTAGGCTGAGATAGATATTAAACAGTAACGGAGACAAACTGCATCAGTGTTTTAAATTATTATTATTATTATTATTATTATGTTTATAACTATATATTTTCACTATATCCATTAAATTTCTTTAGTATACTCCTATCTAATATTGTGTTTCTTCCTCCATTCCTTATCTTCTTTCCTCTCCTAGTTTCTATTTTTTCTTTTATTTCCCGAATAAAGCAAGGAACAAAAAGAGAGTGAAGGAAGACCTCCGTAGAGCTTACGTTTAGCATTCGTCTTTTGTTTACAAGCTGCGGGCAATTAACTGGACTTTTCAAGGCGGAACACAAAAAAACTGTCGTCATTTTCTTGAAAATAGTTGTTTCACTTTTGCGGCATGTACTTCATCACTTGACAACATACAATTTACCTTTCGACAGAGACTAAGGATGTGAAAAGGGCTATGTTTGTTGCGCTGATGCGTGACGCTATCCTTGTGTAGCAACGCAACAGCTACCTTTGTTTTGGATATTTCACCTGTATTGTTTTCAGTGACCGTCGTTTCCGCAAACGTCGCTATAAACAGAAAGTCTCCCGGTGTACTCCCATTGTAAGCAATTGTAAAGTTGAACTTATTTATTTACGGACGCTCTTTAACATCTCAGGTCATCAGCGTCCCATACAATTCAGGACGTGAAACGGCCGATAAATTCTGCTCAGAGGTCCCTTGCAGTTTTTGAGGTTCTTTTAGGTGCAGTAAATCTACAACACGGGGCGCGGTTTTGCTTTATTTCTGAAAAAAACCATACTCAGGATGTTTACCCCCTAAAAATCCATCGATCCTGGCGGAGATGTAATCCGCGATCTTGGTGCTATGAGGCAAGTATGGTTAAATGTTCTGCCAGAAACATAATTTCATAAAGGGTAGAGACAATTTTACTACCAAAAATATGTACACTGACAGAATAAATGAGTCATCTCTTGATTCCACCATTCTTCCAAGTCCTATTCGTTGCAGCGAGCGGTTCACAAGGTAACCACCGGTCCTGGTGGTGTAGTGGTAACCATACTTGCCTTCTAAACCCAAGGTCGCGGTTTCAGACCCGACCAGGATCGATGGATTTTTTCGGGTGTAAAAATCCTAAGTATGGCTTCCTTCGGAAGGGAAGTAAAGCCGTGGGTCCCATGTCGTACATTTACGGCACGATAAAGAACCTCAAGCCTGAAAGAAGGGGCCTCTGAGCAAAATTTATCGGTCGTTTCATGTCCTGAATTGAATGGAACGCTGATGACCTGAGATGTTAAAGAGCGTCCGTAAATAAACCAAATGACAAGGTAACCAGCAAGGCTGTGCAGCATTGTGACATGCACTAAAGACGCTGTCTAGTATGTGTGTACTGTTAGCTCTGTGGCAGAGTGTGCAGTGATGACGAGGTTAAGAGTACAGGTTCGCCTTCTGGCATAAAACTTATTATTATTATTATTATTATTATTATTATTATTATTATTACATTTATTATTTAACTTACATTATTACATTTTTTCATATATGAAATTTCTGTTTAACAATGTAATTTTCTGGTGCTAAATCAAATTATAGTATGCACTTGGGTATAAGTATTGATGGGGTTAGTGTTACTGAATTTATTCCAGCCTGACATAGTTCCAGGATTGCCAACGTGGTTGCTTATTCCATTAAATCTAAGAAGCAATTTAATTTCAAAACGATTATAATAAATTATAAAAAATCCACCTAAATTAAATCAAAACTGGTATTAAAGCTGTATAGTGCAGAATATTACAAAATGCATGTTCAGTTTGAGTGTCTTGTATTAAGAAGTACATCTAAAAATTATTTATAATTGAGGGAAAATACTGAAATATTTGTATCTTTTCTTTTATAATTTCCAGTAAAATAATAATTGAATTACTTTTTGAACATAATTTTCTTTCTTGGCCACCTAATTGAAGTTAAAACAATTGCAATGTATTAGAAATGCTAACAGGTACTGAAAAAAGCATGATGACACCCCAAACCTTACATTTGAACAGTACTTGAAATTACCTAAGAATGCCCCGTGTTTCTAATTTAATTCCAAGAAGTCGAGGAGTGGCATCTCTAAATTTCTATGGCTATAAAAGTTCTGCTTAGTTGAGCTTCTGGTTCACTTTTATGGCCGTCATATAAAAGAGGCTTTCATTTTCTGACACTTGCTGTATTGGGAAACATACTCGCAACTAACTGATGATGGTGCCTAACTTAAATTTTCTACGTAGTTGTACGTTTATGGATGTAATATAAATTCTTTCGCAATATTGTTGACTAAAACACTCTCCCCCATACCATAAACAGGTATTGGTTTTGGTTTTGCATTACATGCTTAGGTCATATCCTCCTGTTAAGAGATCTTATCCTAATACACGATTTCCCTGTCTTGGCACTAAGCACCAAGGTCTTGCGCTTTAGGACACATTAACATTTCAAAGTGTTTATTTCTACACGCACAAGTGAATATCATTCTTGTCCAGAAAGTAATACCGTACATTTTTTTTTATTTTATTTTTATTTTTATTTGAAGTTTCCTGAGAGCTCGGGCAAGATTTCTTACCTGCAGTAAAGTTTCAAAATGACGTCTGTAAATGATGAACGTTACAAGCTGCGTGTCGTCATTGAATTTCTGACTGCGGAGAAAGAAACTGTAGGGAATATTCACGAGCATGTGAAGTCTATGGAGCATCTGCAGTTGGTCGCTGGGCATCAGAAGGCAGTTCGAGGGAGCTGCAACATTTGCTGCAGGCGGGGGTCACACCCGACATGTTTCGGCAGTTGGCGCTGAAGCTGTCAACCATCAAAGAAAGTGTGGGTGCAAATCCGCGCTCTTGATTACTCAAAAGTGTGTGCTGTCTTACGGTGCAACACAAACCTCACAGAAAAAACATTTCTTTTGAAGCTGAGAGGGAGGTCTTCTTGTCCCGGACTGTGACATGTGTGAGACCTGGGTTCACCGTTTTCAGCCCGAAACAAAAGGATGGAATGGCCTCATCCTCGCTCTCTCAAAGCAACTGCTTCCGCCAGTAAGGTCATGATCACTGTGTTTTGGGACTGTGGTTCTCATTGATTTGATGTCAAGAGGCAGAACCATTAATTCAGAAGCATACGTCAACACATTAACCAACCTCAAGAAGCGCTTCGAGCGACTTCGGCGCCATAACAACCCAGGAGATGTTTTGATTCAACACGATAACGCTCGACCTAACACAGGCTTGAGGACTTCTGAAAACATCAGAAACAGAGTTGGGCAGTGTTATATCATCCTCCCTACAGCCCTGATCTAGCTCCCTCGAGCTTCCACTTGTTTGGGCCATTAAAGGATTGCATTCGTGGAAGACATTCTGAGTATGACGAGGAAGTGATTCGCGCAGTGAAGAAATGACTTCGCGACCAGAACAAGGATTGGTACACGCCCTTGTGTCTCGCTGGAGGAAGGCCATAGAACTGGAAGGAGATTACGAGGAAAAATAATAGGCTGTGTTGGATAAAACATATTCTTTCATGTGTGTAGTTCTCATGGTATGAAATAAATAATTGGTGAAGGGAAAAAAAATGTGGGGCATTATTTTCTAGTCGACCCTCATACTTTGCAACTCAATACTTACAAGTGTAAAGCGATTTTCCGTTTTTTTTCCCCCTACAGAAGTATTGGTGTTAGTTCTGCACTAGTAACTAGTATAAATTTCTGTACAAGTATATGAATGTGGATAACTACCAAATTAATGGAAGTTTTCATACTTTTGAAAGCAGTTGCCCTAAATATACAAAATATTGGTAATAATAAACATAGATATATGTATAAAGAAAGAATAATTGAGTATTTAAGTATAATGAAAAAGTTGGGTTATGGGTTTCCTGTTCAAATACATATTTCAGTTCAGCAACTGTGGTTTTTTAAAGGTTCTTGATACATGCGACAAAAATAATTTCTTTGCACTCCTCATTCTCCTTTAAAGTAATTTCTTTTGACACCATCATCCCAGTTTTTGTAATAAAAAACGTAATTGTCAAAGAGTATAAGCACATCTATAATAAATGATCAGATTCACTAATAAAGTAAATCGAGAAGTTCGATTTTTCTGCCATCTCTCTACAGTTGAAATTGACGCTGCTACGTATTTCTGTGCTATCGACTCAGAGTGAATTATTACGCTTGAATACTGAAAATGTATAATAAAGTATTTAAACTATCGTTATTTCTTTAAAAAAATGCAGAACTTTTTAGTAGGAGTGAAAATAATCCGTTCTACACGTTAAAAAAATACGAATTTATTACTAAGGAGTAGATATAGGCTAATTTAAGGCATGGTGACTTGTGGCAAACAGCTGTTCCTATGACGTCATTTGTAACTTTTTACAATAATTTTTAGGACATAAAATTACAAGTATTTGTACTAATATATGTGTAATGTTTTATTAAACAGGGCCGTAGTAATTCTCCAGCCACTGTGATAATACGAAACAATCTCGCACT
This sequence comes from Metallyticus violacea, assembly GCA_030762175.1. Taxonomy (NCBI): domain Eukaryota; kingdom Metazoa; phylum Arthropoda; class Insecta; order Mantodea; family Metallyticidae; genus Metallyticus; species Metallyticus violacea. Next base: position 19,343,452 of record CM060839.1, on the reverse strand, counting down.
CAGTGATAACAGGGATAAAAGCCAATCAGATAAAACAACAGTGACCGTAACCTAACCTAACGCAACATACTTATTGGAATAGTGAAAAACACTTGTATGTACAAATGTTTCTCGCACTTGTCCATCTTATTGTAATGGAATTGTAAATGAAAAAGTAAGGTTTTCAATGCGCTATTTTTTTTTATTTATTTATTTATTTTTCTCAGGCTGGTTTCTTTCGCATCTTTCACCAACTGGGGTCGATTTGTTCCTGCTACTGTCTCAAAGCTTGTCCACTTAATTTCCTGCACAGCTTCTTGATCGACCATGGATCTTTTTCAGCTCTGGACCTTTAAGAAAAGCAAAATTTAAAACGTTTCGACAACATATCGGATACATACACTGTTGTAAACGTATTCTATTTTCATTAAAATATCCTTTCAAAGTTTGCGTTGACTGTTAGAGCGCATTTTCGAAGCCCACGATTAAGTTCATTGATATCCTACCTTTGAAAATGCCTGTAAACGTGAGCATAGCAACAGAAGTGAAGCAAGTTTCGTGCTGTTGCTTGCCAAAATCTTCACCTGGCTCCCTAACAAAAGAAGCGGCCTTGATCCGAGTAATCGCGATCTCTATGGGCCGATGTTACAAGAGGTCATGGTCGGCTCACCGGATGACGTACCCTTCGCGGTTATGTTGCTGCCTTGTCATTGATTGCCGGTGGTAAACCCTTGCCTAATCTCTTCTTTGTCTGCTCTTCGGCAAACCAGAGGTAAACATGGCTACACATCGGACACGTACATACGAGGCGGAGCTTACAGAAAAAGACGAAACATGATTTATTACAAAATGATCTACTTGCTATAACTTAGTTCCCAAATAAATGGATACGGTTTAAGGTTCTTATATCAGCCTTGTTTTACTGAACGTTACGTGTACAATGAGTGCAAAAAACAGCTGCGCGTTCAGTTGATTGTGAATAGAGTGACCAAATCAAGGCACACAATTATGTAACATTGATAAAAAGTTTCAACCTGTATTCTGTTCACAGAAGTATGGTCTAATGCATTACAAGTGTATGAACTTGTAGTTATTAATTCAAAGTTTTCTTGTACTTTACAACATACTTAAAATGTACAAGTAATTTTTCATTGTTTTGTTCTACACAAGTTTCATTAAATGCACTTGTAACTTGTATAGACTTTCTCTACAAGTGTAGGAATATTGGTAACTTCAAATACTAGCACAAAATATATTATATGCTTATTGATTTTGGGAGCCAGTGGACCCAAATGTGGTAAGCATTAGCGAAAGTGGTGATAATGGTGAGTAGGAATATGTATAAAGAAAGAATAAATAAATATTTGTGTATAATGATAAAGCTAAAGGTATGGCTTATGACTGATAATTGGTTTTTCATGTTTCAAACGCGTCTTAGTTAATGCATTTTTAAGATTCTTCAATATTTTCTTTTGATTCTTTTTATAAGAATCCGTTTGGAAGCAATTTCCACAATTTTTTGCTTATAATGAGAACGTGACTGTCAAGCAATATAAACAAATGAATATAGATGATCAAATGAACTAATAAAATAAATGACCGGCAATCGGGAAGTTCGATTCTTCTGCCATCTCTCGACGACCAAAATTGATGCTCCTAAATTTAGCCCTATGAGACCGTCGTCTCAAAGTAAATATCGACAATACATAAAAGAATATATTAATTATCATTATATTTCGAAAATTGACAACACCCATTTAGCAGGAATGACAGTAATGCGTACTGTACATTAAAAATCCCTAAGGAGTGAACATAACCTAATTCAAGGTATGGCGACGTATGCCAAACAGCTGTTCCACTATTTTGCTCTTATATGAAGTCACGTGTTACTTTTTGCTAATACTTTACAAGTGTTGTACTTCTTTCATAGGTCAGAAAGTTACAAGACCATACTTTACAAGGACTTGTACTATATACTTGTATGTATTTGATCATACTTTTGTGGAAAAGGGCTCAGAGGCGACGCGCCAGCACATGCCGTAAAAACGAGGAGAAACGATTTCTGTGCCGTGGACGGTCGTGCAAATTAAACCCTGGTTGAATAAAGTTCATGGAGATTCTGCATTAACTTATTTCTGGATAAATACGTTTAAACAAGGCCGTATATGCACCGAAAAAGAAACACGCTCCGTTTGAGTGTTGAGCAAAAACCTATGCGAAAAAATATTTCACTGTAGTGTGGACAATATGTATGGCAATCTGTGGGTGTTTTTGCGTCGATTCATGACTAGGAAAGAAAGTTAAGATTGCCTTTGTACACGCCTTAATAGGTGAGTATTTTTTAATGACCACTTTTATTTGTGATTTCCAAGTAGGATATTTAGAAAAGAGTGAAATAATAACAAGAACGAGTTATGCAAATTTTTTAAGAGTTCTGAAAATTTGAATTTGAAGCAAATATGACCAGCTAAAATAAAAGTGTTCTTTCACCAGGACAACCCCCTGTCCCAAACATCTACATTATAATACCAGCAGCAACAAACAGGGTTGGAATGGATTCCTCGATGAAATTTCGAGCTTGGTATGCAGCATACGCAAATAACAGGAGAGTAAATATAAGTAGGTTAGAAGATGAAAGTAATGCTTTGAAAGCTATGAACTAACTCGCCAAGTTGCGTCCACTTCTATAACTGAAATTCGACCAAGAAGGAGAAAATGGGGACGTAGCGTGGCGATGTCACAGTTGTACCAATATTAAGAAATGTACTAGACAGCAGCGCACAGGAGTGGTAAAGAGTTAATGTGAATGAAGGCAAATTTCTTAAATCACGTAATAAAGGGAAGTAGTTGATATGTGCCTAGGAAGGGATCGTTTTAGACGAACATAGTGAATAAAATTTGACTTCAGAGCAATTATACTAAAACACCAAAAAGAAACGGAAAATGAATTCTATGTACGACAAAATAAATACAAGTGGCAACAATCAGCAAAAATTCAATTTCACACAAACACAAACCTAACGTAACCTCGGGTGAATTCTAGGAACTAGAGGACCCCATTTACTGCGGCTCACTAAAGCCTCAAAGCCTCGTTTATCTTCACCACTGCTTCTGAATATGGAAAAAAAAAAAAAAAAAAAAAAAAAGACCTCCCACAAAGGTATTTTTTCCATTTGGGGAAAAGAAAAGCGTCACGTTGAACTAAATGTGGGGTGTATGGAGGAGGAAGACCGCACCTCACATAGCTTTTTGTGAGACATTTGCGATGTGCGACCGTGCATTATTGTGGTGGAACAAATTGCACGGAAATGTGGCTTTGCAGGGTTTTCAGGACATTTTCTGTAGGTTACGCAGTTACAGTTGTATGTGCAGATATGACATGCTGGTATATCATTCCTTGAATATCGAAAAATAAGCTTACTCTCAGGATGATCGAAATGATTTACCCAAGTGTATTCAGAAGTGATTACCTCTGCAAGAAACGCACCATCTACCTGTAATATGAGACAGTATTTATGAGTTGCCACCCTCATATTTAGAGTAATTATAGCAAATACTTTTATGTAACTTAGTTATAACTATGAGTGTAATGTCATTTTCCTGTACAAGTGCTGTGTTATGTGTAAAATGTTATTTTCACGCAAGTGTGCAGAAAGCTACCCCCAGCCATAAAATCTGACCTGGGAATTTCTGTAGGCTGTTGTAACAATATTTGTAAAGAATCCTTGAGCAAAATGTTTACTGGTATTCTGTTAGAGAATTTCTTAAGCAGGGCGGGCACCATAAAACCTTTGGCAACTGCAAGGATGAAAAGACAGGCCGATAATCTCTTCAAGGGAAGAAGCCAGCCGCTTGAGTTGATATCTACATGTAATAAGTCACGTAGACCATGCTTATTTAGTTTGCGATTTTGCGGCCGACAGACAGTTTTGCAAGAGTATTCAGCAGGGCAATATGAGTAGAAGGGCTTTTTCAGTTCATTTCAATTGGTGGTAGTTAGTTTTGCAAGATATTAAATGGATGAGCTTTATTAGTTAAGTGCAGTACATCTTATGTTCAATATTGTATTGTGTTCCATCTTCCAAATATTATTAATTTGCAAAACTCCTTCACCTATGGTCACAGGACCATAAACATATCCAGCATTAGAGTCTCAGCAGCCATGGCAAAACTATAAGACAGCGGTAACCATCGTTGGAGAGGAAGGAATTATTTACCCCTAAGAATACATCCAAAACCTATCAAATCAAATTTCCTTTTTTCTAAATCCTTGCCTCCATTCTGCATATATATAATTTAATTAACACCCTATTCCCTTTATAAAATACCGCTGCAAATATTAATTCAATGCAAACCTGCACGCCAACGTCCTTTTGTTCGGGAATCTTTGGAACTCACCGTTCACAAACACTTCTCATATGTAACTTTTCAGTAGGACGGCACCCGGTGAAATCTTCAGAATTTCTAAAAGTGTTGTTAATGTTATTCTACGATCCTATCTCACAGTGACGCAGCGGTGTTAATGTTATCTTCCTTTAGAGCTCAACCTGGAGACTCAGGTCCACCTTCCTTTGAAATTGATTGTCTCCCCTCTTTAAATGTTTTAAAGCATTTTCGAGCTGTGCTGTAGGGAAGAATCAACTCCATAGACTTCCTGTAGCATTACATGACTCCAGCTAAAGATTTGTGGAGGCCTCCAGTTTGCTGTAGGCAGAACTGAACATGTCTCAACTTGGGCACCTCTCAAGGTGGCTACCGGAAGTTGTAACAATGAAATTATTATCACTCCATACCTGAAAAAAGCTTACGGGACAGAATCATCAGCTGTTTCACTAGAAGGCGATGAACTTTTACTCTCCCCTCTTTCTGAAACTAAGGGCAACTATAATCTTCTTGGTACACTCTGTCTTAAGAGACCAGGAGTCGAAATGGGTTGTGGCGTATAGAAGATGTCCTTTGTTTGTAAAGAGATATCTGTGATGTGTATAATTATTTTAGTAATATTTTTAATTAACATCTATCCAAGCTATGAGTTCTTTCACTGTCTTAAATATTATTGTTAAAGAGACCATTGCACTCATGTGATGTCATCTTAAAATCAACCAATGAAACGAAATAAAATTTTGAATTTTGACCAATCACAGCATATTACGGAGTGAAATTATAGATAAAAAATTATCAAATCCGTTTTATAGCACGACATGCATTTGTGGTCAGTGTAGCCAACTGTATACCTCCATTACTGAACACACATCACTGACCACTTGCTTGAGGGGTGGGTAGCTATTGATAGCAGCAAAAGCATGGACAATCGACAATCATAACGCAAAATGGAGGGCTCTTCAAAGCGTTTTGGTGGTGCGTCAAATGTGCAAATTGATCTTATCATTAGGAATTCCAAACCACAGAATGCAATGAAAAATAGAGACACTGTACGTTTATCTTTTATTTTTTTCTCTCTCAGTTGGTTTTTGAATAGATTAGATATTCATTTAAACAAGTGTTAATATTGTGTGTGCGATTTAAATATATATATATATATATATATATATATATATATATAACTTTTATTCTTATTCTATTCATGAAATAGTCCTAAACCCACATTTTGCTCTCCTCTATTGGCATCACTGACAATCGGCATTCTTCTGTCGAAATGCATGAATAGGTTAAGTACAAATATACAATTATTACAATTTTGTGAGCAAAGTTTACGGGAATTATATTTAAAATCTTATTTTATTAGTGAATATTATAGATATCAGTGAATTTATCTGTAGTCTCAGATCCTCTAGTATACTATTTGTGATAAAATGAACGAAGAACTAACCCAAAGATGCCAAGTGGCACTAACGTTACGTAAATAAAATATTCTCCCTATTACCTCTACCGGCTTTGGCAGCCGGTTTACTCTAATAAGGCGGCGAGAGATTCTCTTTGTGACCTTACACAGCTATATCGCAGCCGGCTTGGTGGTACACACAGAAGAAACGAGCTAGTGCTTGGAAACATTGCCGCAGCGTGGCGAATTAAAAAATCACATACGATGGTAGGAATTCAGTGATATAGTCGATTCTCATTTGTTCACCGAGCGAGGTAGTTACTAGCGTCATTATTGCAGATGGGCGAGCGTGACCGTGCCTAGATTACAAACCGTAGTAGCCTACACCGAGTAAAATTGGCTACGCTTTCCTAATTGACAACTTTTCAATGTTCTAACTCGCACGTAAATTAAAGCCACATATGTAAACTCCAAGTTTGGGGGTTTCCGCTTGGTTGGAAAGTATTTTCAGCTGGGTAAAACTTTGAATTGGTGGTTCCGGAACCTCTCACATAACATTTTATATTTATAAAGAATATTTATTTACTCAGATTTTATGCACTTTATATCTAAATTTTGAAAGAAAAGTTTTATATTCATCTTGAAGCATCAAACATTTTTATTTCCCTATTGGAATGTATTTATCACTAAATTTAACGTTTTATCATTAATTTCAGCACAATATCTTCTAAATTGCTTTTCCGGTGATATCAGCATACTTCAAATGTTTAGTCTGTTTAGGGGGATGCTGGAATAATTGCAGATATTTACGAATTATTAAAAAATCAGAGCGATCAAAGTGAAGGGAGTAGTTTTCGAAATCACTGACTATATTATTGTAAGCATTTAAATATTCCATGGTGGCTGTGAGAAATGAATTGCAGTAAAGGGAGATAACTTTTAAAATGATACGTTATTTTTGTTCTACGAGGGGTATTCAAAAATTTTTGCAACCAGCCTATCCATTATTGTACAATAATGCTTAAAAATGTAGATAACGCAACAAGTAACAATGAACCTTAAGCTATCAAAATATGCATAAGTGCAAGTTTGAACTGGCATAGTCACTGTCGTACAGTTTGTTGAGTTCAGTCCTGTGTCAATAACTGGTGGAAAGTCATGAATATTTCTGATGAAAACTTTACATTCACACACTATAAGCAAGTGAAAGAGCGAAATAACTAACGAGGACTTGGTAGCTGTTCGTGGTGATCAGTGTGTGTGCAAGATGGATTCGATCATTTGAAGAAGGGTGAGAGACTTTGAAAGACAATCCTGGCCTCGGGAAGCTGTGAACGACAGAACAATTCAACGAGTGAGGAACTTGGTGGAGGAAAATCGACATGTTACTGTTGAAATGCTAAACATGAAAGCTGACAGCATTGGCAGTATACTCCATAAATATTTAAAGATGCGAAAAAGCTGTGTAAAATGAGTTGCACATTTCCTAACCAAGGAAGAGAAGGAAGAAATGCGCAAGGAAACTGCTAAGCATGTTTTTATCAAAGGTTCCTAAATGTTTGACAGATGGTGATGAAAGTTGGTTTTATTTCTATAACACCCCAAATAAAGCTCAGAACTGCGTGTGGGTAAATGAGAATGACACAAGACCGGTTGTTCTTCAACAAGATTTTCCTTCTCGGAAGCGAATGTTCACTGTTATCCTTAACTATGAAGGACCATTAGTGGTTGACTGTGTGCCAGAAGGAATGACAATGAATGGAGCATACTTTGGTACTTTTGAATCTTTATTTGAAGAGCTGAGGCGGCGGCGTCCCAGAGCAACAGCCTGAAATTTGGGGAAACTGAAAGTCGCCAAAGTCCAGTTGTTTGATCATTCACTCTACAGGCCTGACCTTGCACTGTGCGACTTCTGGTTCTTTCCTCAAGTGAAATCTTGCATTGCTGGAAAACTTTTAAACGAGTGCAGGACCTTGCTCAAGCTATAAATTCAGCTCTGTTGACAATATCTCAGTCAGTGCTTTTGACAAGTGGCTGCACCGTCTACAACTGTGTATGGAGAGAGATGGAGAGTACTTTGAAGGATTGTGAGGATACATTTTCAAATTCATTTCTTATCTTGGAATTTAAGGTGATACATGCAAAACTTCAAAACATTTTTGAAGTTCCTGGTATAATAATTTATGTATCACGGTCTGACGGGAAACTCGTGTACCGTACCTTGCACCATCTTATTCTTTTCGTTGAAAATGTTTATACTTAAATTCTCTTGTCATTTGGAAATATTTAAAACAGACCATAAATGAGAAAAATTGCAACATCCCCCAGAAGATTTTATGCAATGAACGAAGATCGAAACTACAGTGCGTTAAATAAACACGAACTTCTGTCGGCTTCTATCAGCTTTTGAATAAACAAAAGGAAACAAATCTGTACACGGCAGGCTATTTTGTGTGTCCTTCTGGTCCATCACAGCATCTGCTCCCCCCCCCCCCCTCTCGGAAATCCCGTAATCACTGATTACTTTCTTACGCGCATGTAGCAATTTGCCGCTCGCGGGATATTTATTACCGGCCTTCGGAACTGGGGCCCTAACATTAGCGGTCGACCGCGAACACAAACCTGATATGTACTTAATTCGCAGCAAAAATATAGCATATCGGATAAAAATCTGATTCCCATCATGCTATCAGTCTTGCCCGCGGCCCGGCAACGTTTATATTAAAATATCGTGAAGAGGGGGGAGGGGGAATTATCGTGTCCCCACCATACAAGGCTGTCAACAAAAGAGGATCGAGATGCGAGGTCGCTGACTGGTCTCCAAGCGTTGAGAGTTCCTTCAGGATATAACTGGATCCAAATTTGTGTATTTGAGCGTCCGTTAAAACCAGTCTTTAGTGAGTCGAAACTATGGATTAGAGGTATGAATTTTAATGAGCCCACTTGCTCTGCACATTGGTGAATGTCAATATACCTTTTCGCGTTTGTGCAGCGTTCACTCTGGTTTAAAGTTAATCAGAGTATGGATTTGATCCCAGGCGCATGCTGGAGTTTTAATGCTTATCAGCAGAGCCCAGAAGTTAGGCAAAATGCCTTTTCTATCTGGGTGGATATATTTAAGAGTCGGATAGAAATGAAATGTTTCCGTACATTTGGGTAAGGCCAGTTTTTATTTTGGCGCCCCCCTTTTTTTTTTGTTTGTTCATTTTAATGTTAAAAATATTTTTACCTGTTTTGCAACGCTATAGATTTTTCTGCGATTATTTACGCATTTTAAAAAGCAGGTAAAGAATTTCAATATATTGAAGTGAAAAAATTATAAAAACTAAATGGCATGTTCATCTCACAAAAATATCTATCGGGAATCTTGTTATACATTTTATTTCTTTTCAAGCAGTCAAAAACTTTCTCCTCAACCCATTCACTTAAGCTCTTTAAATAGCAGAACTTTCATTAGTGAAAGGAACGCATATTTAACTCGGGCATGCGAATATCAAGAAATAGAGAAGACGAGAGAATTGCTCTAGTTTTGAATAGTCCTGGCGAATGACCTTGTATCGATATCGATCTGCGGGAAAACGTTCTAGAAAATTTATGCGGGGGTAACTTCTCAGCTACATAAATGTAACAAATAATTGTAAGTAAAAAAGATGAGAGCGGTACAGCTGTGCAATAAATCGTGCCTACAATGTGTTCAGTACGGAAATATGAAATATTAACTGGATTTCCCTATAAACCGATAAACAGAAAATGAACTCGAGCAGAAACTGCGCATTTTTGCTCATTCGCCAGGACTATTCAAAACTAGTTTATTTGTCTTGATCGATATTTCCACGATGTCCTGAAAAATGGATGTTCTGTTGTAACTGGTATGAGTCCTTCCAAAATAGTTTGTTTTAAATGTACTCCAATCACTTCAGTGGATGCAGAACTTTTTTTTACCCCTTCCATGATGAAAAATGTTCTTGACAAGCGACTCACTATGGCTATGAAAAAATAAACATCTTGTAGACAAGAAAAGTAAGCTTAAGTACTTTAATTATATGATAAAGAAATTATTAAGTTCCTTAAATACCTATTTTCATCAATAATGAGTGATATTACTCTATTTTTTCTTTTAATAAATGCCTATTTTAATTAAATTACTGCCTATTCTCAGTATTTTAAGTATCTTTTGGCTGCCCGTTTTAGCCAAAATAAATGTGTGAATTCCCGGGCTCTACTTATCAGATAACACAAACAGCATATTCAATTGAAAGCCAGAGAATAAAATTGTCAAAAAGCCTAAAATTCCATTTAAACATATCGATAGTTTCGCTCATGTTCATAGTTAGCCACTTTTGTGGCGTTGTATTAAGCCACATGTACCCCCCCCCCCCTCTATGCTGTGTTGTTGTTTTGTAACCTGTCATCTACTGCCGCTGCCATAGAATGGAGTACAGAATTTTCACAATGTTCGTGTGTAGGTTGACAGAAATCCCGGATATGCATGCAGTTTTGGAAACAGGATACCAAAAGTCAATTAGCATAACTATACTTGTCAAAAAATTGAATACATGTAAACAGGTTCTTTTATTTTATTGGAATATTTGCAGGAATATCATACTATTATTTTAAAAACGTTTATTTGCAAAAAGTTTCACTAAATTCACATATGGTTAATACATGATCAATCCCTGCCTCATTTGTACTGGTAGAGCAATTCCTAAATTAATGGATAGGTTTTGAGGGACAGATATTCTGCCTTGTTCATTTCCCTTTTCTCAGTCAATTTGGTACGGTGACATTTAGAGGGAAAAGGGGAAGATGAAGAAGGAAAAAAAACCCAAAAAGAGTGAGATGGTTAAAGGATATCTTTACCACAAAGAAATAAATATAATATTTTCATTATGTATTATGTGTTTAATTTATGTTATGTAGAAATATTTCGACCAAAGTCTAAGGTACTTAAGATGTTGGTCCTCTTCTCCGTATTGATACACGGTAACAGCGGGGACACAATGTTGAAACACTACAATCTGTTGATTAGGTAGAGGCTGCAGAAGGTCAATTCCTTTCCCATTTGGAAAGCAGTGTAAGGGGATATTCATGTTCAGCACGTTGATTTTATCCAATAAATACTAAGGAAGGAAACATAAAGAGTTATTTGTTACCTAGTGGTATCAATAATATACATATATTGTTGTTGGCATTTTTAGTTTGAACTTTTGATTACAATGAGATTACTTTTGTGTAGAACAACATTTTAACTATAAAATTATATAAATTTAGTTTAATATATTATATAACATTAAAATGTTACATAATATCAACATTAAATTACAGAAAACAAAGGAATTATGAAACAAAACTTTCTGTATCTAAATCAATATGTTAGGACCAACAAATGAATTTCCCTTGAAATATCATCCTACTACATTGACAAATGGAATCTTTATAGGCACCTTTTCCAGTCGTGAGTTAGTCTGTTTGTCAACTAAAAATTATAACGAGGTTCCCACATGTAGAAGGCAGAAGGTTCACCGTGTACCAAAGTTGTTATGTGATACTACGAAACGATTTTTTCTCACGAAACCAGAAACCGTGCGAATGCAATAATTAAGTTGTCATAGTGCGAGGGAGGTAGAAACATGTGCGGAACGAGAGAGGGGGATTTTCATGCAAGATCCGGGATGTGCATGACGATACCTTACGTCATAGGTGGGGGCCATATCACGCCCTTGCAATCAATTCACCTGCCGAAATCCGGCGGGCAAAGTCATTGGGATGGCTCTCGAAAGTTCATGGAGTGATTTGCAAGGTTGTTACAAAACTAAATTAAGAATCATACGCTTTAAGAATATGTACAACATTTACATTCTATTCGCCTGGGTTGTTGGAGTATTAAAATAAATTTCATTGTTCCTTAAAACACCAATACTTAGATTTTATTTTATCAGGCAAAATTAAGGCCATAAGGCCTTCTATTTCACTCAACCAGTTCTAATTAATATAGTAAACAACACAACACTTATGGTCAAACATTAAAAGTATGAGATCTGCACTGTTGAGTTTAAGTCAGTATAGCAAATATGAAAGTACTTACTTAATCCACACGGGGATGAAGCATGAAAACTGGTGAAAATAATTATTTAGTTACAAGCCACAAGCACTGCTCAATAAAGAATAATGGTTTTTTGAAAATCTACCTTTTCTCATTCACATAATTTTGATAGTATTTCTCAAAGTAGTCCCCGTTTGATGCAATGCATCTTGTGACAAATCCTCACCCACGCATGCCCAAGAGTAAATACCGTTTGATAATGTAAATAGTAGTAATTATAATACATATAGATTACTATATATATTACTACTTACGTTAGCTTATAGTAGTAAACTGGGACATTTCATGTTACGAAAATGTATTCACGGCTACCTGGACGTTTGACTATATGACAATAGGGAAAAAGTGCCTTTTGTCTTTTGTGTTTCTTCTACTGGTAATGGCGAGAGCGATGGGTCTCTCATCTATAACAAAGCTAAGTGCATGCAGGTGGCCGAACTATAGATCCTTTTGTATCTTAGTTGCTTAAGATGCTTCAAAATTCGTTGAAGGTAGGAGGGGGAACAGGTGTCGGCGATAACGTCGTCACGTCGTATGACGAGGAGCTTTCCAATGAAGTGCCAGAAAGGCGATAGGTTTAAAATAAGCGCGTTTGGGAGCTCAAGAACTCATTAATTATATTTAACATTTCAAAGACTCAGGAAAACCGTGGGCGCTATGCTGTAAACCCCAACGTAACGCTTTGAAACCACGTGGCGACGTTTAGATTTCATATATAAGGAGAAACAAATCTAGCAAAGCACGTTTTTCGATTTCTACCTGACAGTTCTTACCAGATGGCAGCCACAGTTCAGATCAGGAAGTTAGACTGTACGACGCTTTTTCAGTATTACATTTGGTTCAGTCACACACTTCCTCAGTCATACATGCGTTTCGTTTGTTCTCTGATGATCAACATGCGTTACCAACGGCAGTAGACGAGAGGCACACAGATGCAGCATATTTAGCACGTGTATTCAAAGTCATAGAGATAACGAACCAGGTGACCGATAACTATTATAGCGTGATTAAACATTCCAATGGGTTTAAAATGAAGCAAGATCGTGTGATTTAAACCCCCCTCTCCACCTCTCCCCCCGTGGCCAATAAAACACGAAAGGCGATTTCGGGCCCCTGAACGACCCGGGGTATGAAGTGGGACCCTCGGTCCAACGACTACATCCACATCTGCATATAGAAACCGCTTCAAATCGGGCATCCAACGTGTGGCCACATCGTCGACACACCCCAGTAAAAACCGCTTCTCTATAGTACACCCCGAAAAGTTGAATGTTATCGCGCAACACCACACAGCAGCCGTAAGCCTATCACTGTGAAATATGCAACATAAATTTCAGTTACGTATGCAGCTTCAAACGCGATCAGCAAGATTGCCGTGGTGAAGGATCGTTTAGAAAGCAAACAATGACGTACAGCTTATGTAGTCATGAAGTAAGAATTGAGCATTTAGAATCAGTACATGAAATAAAAGTAAAATCGGAAGAATTATATTTCATAGCGCTTTCTTTGCTGCAAAATGCAAAAGAAGTCATTAGCACCGCCTCTCGCTTATGCTGTTCAGAATACATGCAAAACTTATAGTGTTATAAGTGCACACCTTTTCCGTATAATTATACTTTCCTTTACGTATTACATTGCTACATTCATTTGATTTCGCTGTATATACTGAATGTGATTAACTACTAACTTACTTCCCAGAAAGTTAAATTTTTGCCAACGATTTTTTTTTTCTGTGCGTTACGACTGTTATATCCGCCTGTATTTGTTGAAGTCGCTCTACTACTTCGCATGGAACTGGGCTCGATTTTCTCCCCTGCTATCCGCTGCCGTTCGTAAAAAGGAGGCATGACTGGTGTGTGCACAAGGCACGTACTGTCTGTAAGGTTAAGTTTTTAAATTATGTTACCTAATTCACAGTGGAGCAGATGCGACTGCAGACAGTCTAATCAATCTCAGCGAGATGTGCGCCAGGAATAAAAGCGTGAAAGAGTATTTTAGAGTGCAGCTAATTTGTGTTTTTCAGACCAGATCGAAAACATTCTCTTGGTCAATTGTGGACTGTAAACATAGAATAGGAGCTACATTTTGAGCGCAATCTAAAAGAATGGCTCCGTCAAGGTTTAGATAAATAGCTCTTCAGTAAATGCTTAGACTATTTGTATAGAGATCGGTCAGTTCAATTGTTTTGTGTCTGTAACACTGTGCGTACATTTCTTTGCTAACTTGTTCCTCTTCTGTAAGACTTAATGTTTAAAATTTTGCCCGCCGTAGGTTTTCTTTTAAAAAATAATTACTTTTCAATATACATCCACTATCTCCAGAGTATTCTTCATTTAGCTGTGCAACATTGGACTAAATGCCTATAGGGAGGCCTTCCCTACCGATGTATACATAAACAGTACATGTTGCTCCTGCTATTCAGCGCCTTGCAATAGATGTTATGTATATTCAAACACCCGCTACCTACCTATAGGTATATAGGAAGAATGAATGAGCCCATATCATCTAAATAAAAAGGTAGACGGAAAATATATAGTTAAATTCTCTGCCATTGACATGTAGCAGCTTGTAGTTAGCTTTAGAGAGACTTTGTTGCCTTGTGGTTTTTCTTTCATGTGTTCACTACAAGAGGGAATCGATGCATATGTGTACATAGATTCATGCAGAAAACAGTAAGGCGAGGCAGCATACTGGCAAGAGAAACTGTTCGCCAAGTTAAACGAGAGACGGGACCTCTCCATGACAAGAAACATGTTCTTACGTAAGAAAAGTTGATGAAATACAGGAATGATGCACTGATTGTCGTTGAGGGGCAAATTTTTCAACATCTCTTATGAAACAGGTAATATTTATTATCCTTTTGAAATATGGTATTATTTAATGCTTGCGATAAGTTAACCCTTTTCGATCGCCTCCCATTTTCCGATAGCGGCCCGGAGCTCAAATAACCTCACTGAGTTTATTTAAATACCCCTCATTCTATTTTAAAAACTTAAATGTTTTAGAGAGAAACCGTTTGAGAATGATTGGATTGGATTAGATTGTTATGTTCGGTACTCGAACCGTGCTCACGGTTTGGCGTTTGTGCCTACGCCTCCAATGGAGACATTTTAGGGAGAAAGGAATGCAGTGAGGGATAAATGCGTGGATGTAGACGGGGGTCCCTTAACGTTTCCGGGCGGAGGTCCTCTCCCCAAGGGGTTCAAGCCTTTCAAAAGGACCACTTTCATACCAGGCGCGGGACCCTATAACAGAACCAAAGAAATGAAATGGGAGAGCGGAAAATTTGTGGAAAGTAAAACATTCTCCTAAGGGACCAGGGGAAATTACCACGAACAGGAGGCCCAACCGAGAAAATGAGTTTTAACAGTACGAGTGATTTCTTCGTACACCGCTGATGATGGGACAGGTATCTATAGTTCAATATATTGCATTAAACAACTTTGAATTTCAATATCATCAAGAATATGTGTAAACAAATTCTACTCCGAATTTTCCACAGTATGTGACAATTTCTCACAGCAGCTTCGCCCAAAAGTTCCATGGGTATGTTTGGAATAAACCCATTTCAGTGCTTCTCTGGTTTACACCAGAGCTTCGGCGCGTTATCATTTGCAGTGGCTTTCATTTATGTTGATTGTCACTCGAAAGGAACAGCCGTGTCACACTGCAGTGCGGAAATGCTTCAAAATCGAAGTCTGTTATCAAAATTTGACACTGTAAGTCTTGAAAAATGTTGTCATTTCCAAAAGTAGATAGTGTTAAGTTAAACTGCTCTAAAGGTATGATTTATAAGGGCCAGGCATTCACATATTAGTTTTTTATACCTTGGAGCAAAATAAGGAGACACGAGGGTGCTCCTTCAAATCAATTCAAGATCTGGCCTTGTCCCTTTGTTATGGAGTCAAGAGACCAGACTTCTCTGCAGGTCTGTAGCACATGTGTATGATGGATTGTAAACGTTCGTGATGTCAGGACTTGCGTGCGATGAAGCACTTTGCTAGATCATCTCTTGGAATGTAACTAATTTTTTTCCCCCACCTGAGTTACACAGCTCGAGGCCGCCAAATCACATACGTGTGTAGTAGCACATCATTTTCTTAGGATCGCTTCTGTCATGCCGACTCAAGATGGATGGAAGAGAAACCTCTGACAGTCTCTCACATTTGTTTCCAAGCAACATGCCAAACATTTCCGTGATATTTTTGTACTTAGTTATTTTGGGCTACTTAGGTCGTGCATACAATGTCACCTTCAGTGGAAATGTTGGTATCGCTGAGCTCACATTAAAACTGTAACATCAACCAATTGGCACACAACTCATTCTGGTGCATAAAAATAAATCGAATTTACTCACAGAATTAAGCCATTTCTCATTGTACAGTTGCGAACGTTCCTAAAATTACTTACCTTTTCAAAATGTGAAAAATGTTGAACTTTTTATTATTAATTTGGCCAAACAAGTGGGACCACAGTTGAAAAATAACCTAAAAATTATTAAAAAAACGTGATTTGTATGTACAATACTGACGCTAATTTTGAATTTGTTGACTATTTTATGAACTATATAGATGAAGAAACTCCAGAATAATTTCCTGAAAAGTTTTGTTCTAAACAAAATTTTTGAACCATATTACTTAAGTAGCGCACACACGAAGAGGGGTGAAACAACACAACACATTGATAAACCCGGCACTTTATCATGCATTGACTACAGCGCACTGTTCTATTCGGCATGCTGGCTGGCTGTGTCGTGCCTCCGAGTGCAAGCCTGGGCATAATGCACAGTTTTTTTTAATCGAATGAAACTCGATTGTATGATTGAAAAATAATGCAATAAAATAGTTTATTTATGTATGAGAAAATGCATTCTGGTTAAATGACCGTTAACAATTAAACTCACATTAATATACGAAATAAGTTAATTGAACAATCCTATTTCTCAGTTTCAGTTTTTACTTCAGTTTCCAATTATTTAGAAGACACATTTTTTTAAAAAAAAGCTGCCGCTTGGTGGTAGTGATAACCTATACAGCGGTTCCCAATCTGTGGGTCGAAACCCTTAGGGGAGTCGCTGTGGGTTGGAAAAGTACTTTTTTAAGAACGCATATCCATTTTCACGTCCGATTTATTAAGAATGCTTAACCAACTGTTGCATTATGATTATTTTGACCAGTTATTACAGCAACTGTTGTGATTGAATGGATGTCACGCGGTTGAAGCGTGTGCGCAAACTTGCAAATTATTTATCATTAAGCAGCGAAGAGAATGGAAGGGTCGCTTCTTCTTCCTCGTGGAACAGCTGCAAATGACACATTCTGTCTCTCCGTCAGTTGATGCACGCAAAATTTTTGGAACTGCAGATGATCTTTGATATTGGCATGCATGGAGCCATGGCTAATGCTGATCTGAACACGAACTTCTTCCTCTGTGATTCGTCGGGTTTCAGACCATCGATCCGCGCAATCACATCAGATGGGCCTGTCCTTTGCGGAATCTCTGCTGCCACTCGTCAGGGACATGCAACGATGAATTTCGCGTGTCCCAGCACCCTGAAACGAACCACACCTCTCTGCCCTGCTTTGCTTTCCAATGCTGGACGGACTCACTCACCTCCAGAGCAATAAACAACTGTGTGTGACCTGTACGTTTTCACTATACATTTCTCCTTCCATAAACGTAACAACAGTGTTGCCATATGTTGCGAGGAATGTGTTTTATGATTGCCCCTCATAAATTACATATATTTTTCAACTGACCATTTTCATTTCATTTTTACCTTGCATAAGAACTCCCTTGATTTGAGTATCTGCTCGTGGTTTTTCAAAGATTTACTCTCATTAGCCATTTCTTACTAATTAAACTTTCCCTCCAAACATTTGTGTTTTTACATTGAGAAATAATATAAATTTCATCTTCCTCCTCCCCACAAATGGGACACGTTCCTGAATTAACATTTCCCTTAATTTCCAAACACCTAATCGAAACCGTGCTATGCCTTCTCCATTTTTCTTGCAAATTAAAATGCACTTCTCCTTTTCTGAGTCATCTTTTAATTTCTAATAATATGCTAGTGAGCTCTTTCGTTCCTAATTTGGGTAAATAAAACTTGTCTATCCGCATCTTCCATTCTTCACCTCACTTCCCTGCAACAACCTTTTATAAAATACCCAGTTTTAACCCAAATATCTCCTAACCCATTTCCAAATAACTGTTCTCTAATTTTGCTCAATAGGTATTAATCATTATATTTTTTTCTTGATATTTCAGGCATATTTTCACAATTACGGCATCCAATAGCCCTTTAACCCTAAATAAATATTTTCCATATTAATATGTGCTAAACTCTGAAATATTGAAAATATGTCACCTAAATTTGTATAATTTGTGCAATAACATACTTTTGATAAAGACAACACGGCTTTAAAATGGCAAATTGCCATAAATATCGATATAAGAGTTTTGTCATATCAGTAGGCTTATTATCTTGATTTATAAATGAATTAATTACTTTCCCTAACATATTGTGCAAAATAATTTGGAATTTTTTGAATAAATAGCACTAGTCTGCGATGAAATTACTACCTCCAAATTTTGAATCTTTTTTAGGATATTTCTAACATACTAAAGTCAATTGAAAGCCAGAAAGTTCCTATCAAGTACTTTTTTAAATTTTATTTATAATTTTCTTACAATATCGCATTTTTATAATAATGGCGAAATAAAACTATAATACTTAAACATATATGTAGTTTTAGATATAAAAATTAAATTTAATCTGTGTAATTTTAAAGTGTTGTGGTATAAAACCGAGGACACGGAATGTTTATCTGATAGGGGATGCAAGTTGATCAGGAAGTTTCTGGTTTCTCTCACATTTCAATAATCTCTATCTGGTAACATAAATCAGTTTGAAGAAGAATGTTGTGGGTTTTTAATTCACAACAAAATATTTACTATGTCCCACCGGAAATGTATAAATAAACAGATCACTTTTGGTCTAGCTTCTTACCATAGAAGAACTCAACAAGTTCCAAATATAGCAATTTCAAGTGTGACTTTATCTAAGTGTTTTATCCTTTTCTACTGTTATTATCGCTGTTAATTTGTTGCATTGTTAATAGTGTTACTTTATATATATATATATATATATATATATATATATATATATATATATATATAAATTAACAATAACTATAAAATAAGAAAAGGATAAACCCCTCAGAAAAAGTCACTGATTTGTAATCTCTATATTTCGAACTGCTTGAGTTCTTCTATGGCAAGAAGACAAATAGTTATTGTTAATATTGTTACATTATTTTACATACATACACAGAGGTGCCAAAATATATAAACCCCTCAAGCAAAGAAAAAACTGTGTTAACATAACAAAACTGAATTCACACAAACAGAATATGATGAGCACTAATCATCTAAGACTTCTGCATTTACAACAGTTCCTCAAAATGCCGACCATCGACGTCGATACACTTCTGAGTACGTTGAACTGATTGAGCAAAATTTGCGAAAGTGTCCTCAGCACATGCCGTTTCAATTTCTTCCCGAAGTGCTGCCAGTGTAGCTGGTTTTCTACGGTATACAACAGCCTTAAGAGTTTCCTATAGGTAGAAGTCTAATGGAGTTAGATCCGGAGAACGCGGTGGAAACTCAATCGGACCTCTTCGTCCTATCCAGTGCCTTGGATGGTGCCTTGGAACCAGTGCGTGGGGCTTGATGCTGGGCGAGGTCTCCCAGATCTGCCCTTGTGAACATCGCATACATACCATGAATCTCAAATTTGTCTCGAATGCGTGACGATTCTGTTCTGTACACACGTCCCCATTGCCTTTGATCTTCAACAACATTCTCGGTTTTCCAATATCACCTCATAATGTTTTCCGCTGTTCAAACGATAATATTGACAGCATTTTGTTATAGCAACGCATAACGTAACAGTTACATCTGTTTACAGAACATCAAACGATAATCTTGGCTTCATTTGTTCATTGTTGATTTACCTGTCACGTAGCAACGCTATCATGTTGTATGTGAGTCGCATCTGTTTACAGAACATCATACTACACATTACTGTTGTTTTTCGGCCCAACTTTGAAATATATTAAATAGATATCTAATGTGATAGTGTCGGTCCTGGTGGTGTAGTGGTTACCATACTTGCCTCCTACACCCAAGAACGCGGGTTCAAACCCGGCCAGAACCGATGGATTTTTTCTGGCGAAAAAATCTTAAGTGCTTCCTTCGGAAGAGAAGTAAAGCCGTGGGTCCCGTGTCATACATTTGCGGCACGATAAAGAACCTCAAGCCTGAAAGAGAGGCCTGTGAGCAAAATTTGTCGGCCGTTTCACGCCCTGAGTTGAATGGGACGCTGATGACCTGAAATGTTAAAGAGCGTCCGTAAATAAACCAATAATAACAATAATGTCATAGTGTGTATACATTTTGGCACCCTCGGTTTATATATATGTGTGTGGGCCGGGGGATTTTTTTTTTTGATTGATTTATTTATGCTTATGCAGAAGAGCAATGTCTTCTAAACCGCCGGCCTCAGCTACTCTACCCTAACGTTCACTTGCACATGCTGATGATTATGACCATTACGTTTATTTATAGGCAAATCGCCCACTGCAGTGTGTTGTGAATGCAGGCATATACGAGGATTCCCGAAGTTCTCCGAACGACACTTTGAATCTGGAGATTTTTATTTTATCAAAGGGTGTAGAATTATAAAAATAAAAACAAATCGTTTATCTAGTTTTTGAGGTACTAAATCCTTGTGCGACTAGAAAATCTTGGACAGTTTTCATCCCAACTGATGTGGAAGTGAGTCTAACGAGAATGGTGGGCAGAGCTTAAAATCAGGAAGCCAGTATGACAAAACTTTCTCTTTGGTATTTGGAGCGATTTTGATACTTTCTTTTGCCAGAAACTCCCTGCCATTGGATTTTGTAACACACGAAGACAATTGACCCACAGTAATACAGTTCAATTGTGTCGTCTTCACAGGATGCTGACAGGCGTGGTTACCCTGCTATAGGCAGCTTTCCTCCAACACTGCAATCATCTGGTGCCACTTGTTAATCAGCGGTTTCTGTTGTGTCCGCCGGCGGCGGCTAGACCAGATTTTCCGCTATTTTACTTAAGACGTTGAACCTTTACAGTGCACATACATTATCACGTGCTTTGCAAAACAACAATCAGGTGCCAAGGCCGGTACAGCACAGCGCGTGGAGACAATATCTCATCTCGGTATCTCTCGTGAAATTTGAATTTGGATAATACTCCTTAGGCTGTCACGGCCGGTCTTATAATTAAAACAGTTAAAAATCTTTCCGGCTGTTTTGCCGTGGTCCATGGTTTAATATGAATATAATATATGTAAAACTATTGACCACGGCAAAACAGCCCGAAAGCTTTTAACTGTTTTAATTTATTGGGAGTTTTACTTGCGTTTGCGTTTGTTAATATTTAAGTGTTTTACAGTGTCAAGAACATTAAAATAAATCTATAGTGGCAGAAAATAGCGTTGAATACATATTATTCCTTAGCACGCTTTAAACCTGCTCTGCAACTTTCCAGCGGCCTTACTTGCAAAGTACGATGTTTGCATGTATGCTAAGTTTCCGGGCTCGCCGATTATCGCCTTCGCAAAATCCTTATCTGTTAAGTAAAGAGTAGCAGCTGTAACTTCCGCTCCGCTGTGTTCATTTGTTCAGATATAGTTGCATAAAGAAGTCCATGTGTAGAATATTGTGACATGTTCAAAATGGGGTATCGAGCTGTTATTAAGTTCTTCACAAAAGAAGGACTTACTCCAAATGAAATTAAACAGCGATTGGACGGTGTATATGGGGAACATCCCCTCATATTCTACCGTAAAAGAACGGGCCAAACGGGCACGAGTGGCCGAAGTCTTAGGGTGCGGGTCGTTAGCGGGAGGTCTGAGGTTCGAATCCCGCACGAACCGTCTCAGTTAGGGATAACTGAAGTTTTTTCAAGGCTTACTTCAGTCCTCACAAACGGCGAATGCCGGGGAGGTACCTTAAACGTAGGCCTGGAACGTTTCCTCCCTTAAAAATCCTTTCCCAATATATCATTTTATCTCATGTATCATCAGTGCCCACCGCCTGTGGTGCATCAGTAATAAAAACGGGCGTTAAACACTATTCAAAGGGGGAGGGCAAATTTTTTTCGAATGGGTCGAGAAAGCATTGAAGACGAAGAGCGTGCAGGTGGGCCCTTAGAGGTGTTCATTCCTGAAAACATCCCTCTTGTGGAAGCAGAAATTATAGAAGACCGGTGGCTCAAAGTTACAGAAATAGCTGCAAGGTTGGGCAGTTCTAAAATAGCATTTCTTCGAATTATTCTGAACATTTAAACATGAACTTAGGTTACTGCAAGATGGGTGTCTAGATTTCTTTCTTCAGTCAAAAGCAGCGAGTCATCTGTTGTCAGGCATTTCATGGAGCTCTGCCGTGGCAACGAGAGAGAGAAGTTCTGCAAACCATTGTTACAGGAGATGAAACTGTGGTTCTCTACTATGATCCCTTGTCCAAAAGAGAATCAGTGGAGTGGCGTAAACCTGGCGAAGCACCTTCTCCAAAGGCCAAGGTCACTCAGTTAACCAAGAAGGTCATGACCACAATCTTTTGGGAAGGAATATCGTCTTTGGCTTCAAGCAGAGGAAAACCACAGTAAATGGGGAGTACTATGCTGGCCTATTGCATAAACTACGTGCTTCCATTAAAGAGAAAAGGCTAGTTAGGCTGAGTGGTCTTGTGCGCCTTCTTCACGACAACGTGCAAGTGCATACAGCTCTTGTTGTAAAGGAAGCTGTGAAGAAATGTGGCTTCAAGGAGATCGACCATCCACCCTAATGCCCAGATCTAGCTCCCAGTGACTATTTCCTCTTCCCAAGAAGGACCTTCGAGGAAGGAAATTTAAGTGTGACGAAGAAGTGATGGATGCTGTTTATGCCCATTTTGCAAACAAGGCTTTTGACTATTTTGGAGAGAGGGGGGTTGAAATGTTAATTCAAAGATGTGAGAAGTGTATTGCAATTAAGTGAAAAGTGAAATATAGTTTTTGTCTTTATCATACATAGCAAATGTTTAGGCCTTACCTACGTTATGTAAATGTCTGGAGAACCAGCAGTGAACATTTGCTGGGCAGAATCTAAGTTCCCAAAAGTTGGTTGACCCCAGTTCTGTATGCAGTTGTTGCTTCATGAGTTGAAACTTCATTGATTTGATGATGATTTGCTTGTTGATTGCAATTATAACGATTTATTAAGTTCTTATAGGCTAAGATGCCCTAAGACATTGTGTGTTTTTATGGCGAATAGAATCCTTTCCCAATATATCATTTCATTTCATTCAAAAAATGGTGAATAGAAATATTTCCCCATTCATTTCCACATTAAAGCATAGTCTAATATAAATGAATATGCTTGCGTACATTTGGGGTCCGATATGCTAGTTTTTATTTTTTGTATTTGTGCTTCCGTTTCCTATTTTAACATTTAAATCATTTATTTGGGCCTGTTTTGGATCGTTATAGTTTTTTGGGGGGGGGGGCGGCCGATCGTTTACACATTTTAAAAAGCATATAAATAATTTCAATATATCGAATTGAAAAAAATTATAAAAATTAAATGGCACGTTCGCCTCACAAAAATATCTCTTATCTTATAATACATTTATTTCTTTTCAAATAGTACAAATCTTTCTTCTCAACCCATTCACTTAAGCTCTATAAATAGCAGAATGAAAGAAATGCTTCGCTTTATCATGAAGAAGGACGCTGGTCAGAAGAAGAGGGACAAAGGTGTCAACTTCGGAAGAATTTTGACGGTAACTGTCTAATAATCGCTTCAGAGATGCAGAAGAATGCGGCCATGACTTTACCGGCAGAGGATCCATAACTTTTCCGAAAACTTTCACGAAGACAGTCTTTTGGTCTCTGGCTGAAAGTGATGAAACCACATTATTATTTTTTTTTAAATGTTCAATTTGGTATATAATATTTTGACACTGCAGACAAAGATATCAAGTTGTTTGGTTCTTTTTCGCCGATCGTTCCGAATAAGAATCTCAGTACTTTCCATTATTGCATCATCATCTCTCCGTACATATTTGTTACACACCTGCGAATGGCGTTAGTCTTATTGTTCTCCAAAGAAAATGAACTGCTGGTCTTTGTTACAACGTACATCACTTATGGACTCCATTTTGAAAGCTAACTGCACCAGTCACCTAGCGATAGATGAAAATGCATGGGACAATATAAAAGTTCGAAGACACGAAAGTAAATAAAATATAAACAGGAATTTTAATGTGACCGCCTATAAGTAGTGCACAGGGAGACGCGTGGAAAGTGTAAGGAGTAGCAGTTTCGTCATTCGTATCATGCCCGAGCAAGAGGTACGCTAGTCGATTGCGCAATGCATTGTTATCGAATTCCGAAGGCATGTGGCTATTGGGGTTGTACCCATGAAAAGAAAAAAATTCTTCAAATCTCTATTTCGATTCTATGTATTAGGTAGCAATGATTTGAACGGAATATATATATATTGGGCCATAGAAGAACCCATACTTGCCTCCTATACCCAAAACGCGGGTTCGAACCCGGCCAGGACCGATGGATTTTTTCGGGCGTAAAAATCCTAAGTATGGCTTCCTTCGGAAGGGAAGTAAAGCCGTGGGTCCCATGTCGTACATTTGCGGCACGAAAAAGAACCTCAAGCCTGAAAGAGAGGCCTCTGAGCAAAATTTGTCGGCCGTTTCACGCCCTGAGTTGAATGGGACGCTGATGACCTGAGCTGTTAAAGAGCGTCCTTAAATAAATCAATCAAAAAAAAAATAGAAGAACTCCCAATAGTTCTGCATATAGCGATTATAAATCTGTGCCTTTTTTTTAGTGTTTTATCCTTTTCTGCTATCCAATCATTGCTATTTTAGTTACATTATATATGTGTGTGTGTTAACGCTCTAGCCGCCGCAATTTTTTTCCCCTTAATAAAACTCTGCATAACAATCAACAAACTCTTGATCGAGTTCGTTAGCCAGTAAAATTAGACCATTGGGTTTTTGGGTTAACCTAAAGCGAAAATTTAAAAATCGCTCTAGCGGCCGCAATATTTTTTCCCCAATGCTACTCGGTATATGTCACTGAAATAAAATAAGAAATAAAGTGTCTGAAAATCAGCGAAATTACATAATTAGAGTTTGGGATTTATCTGAAGCCCAGCATTTGAAAATCGCTCTAGCGGTACCAAGGTTTGTTTTTTCGCAACGAAATTCGGTACATACCATTTAAATGAAACAAGTAGAATTTTTCGAAAATCAGAGAATTCGGACCATTAAAAAGTTTTTATTTGATCTACTAATGTACACTTAAAAATAAACGTGATACATTACTTATTCAATGCCCCCCGTATTTGCTTTGTTTGAAAATATGTTATTATAATAGTATTATTAAGAGAATGTTAAGTGATAATAGGACTGCTTTTGTAATGGAAAGAGATAATTTTAATGTTTTCTTTTTACCAGTGTAGTTAATTTTGCCGATTCATACGTATCCCATTGTCGCTCTGAACTAGTAATAAAATACGGCGTTGTTTTGTTTAAACACTTTCAGTTTCCAGTATTTTTGTAGCAATTTTACTTTTGTTATTTGTAAATGCCAATAAATGAATGGCCGAGTGGAGCTAAGAAACGTGATATCGCTAGTTTTGCAGCTAACGACCCTCTTTAATTTTACTGAAGTGAAATTTGGCAGTTCACCAATTGTATGGTTGGCTAAGACATATACGTGAGACACACTCATCTGTCTTGATTCGTTTTCTGGCAAGTATCTCGAAAGTAAACAAAAAATTAGCGCGGTATTTCTCATTGCGAAGCAGATGTTCAACTGTCTTTGGACTGGAGTTCGGAGACCCACCTGCCGCGGGCTGTGACTTGTGCAATCTCCAGAGGATGATAACAATGGACCACGAAGTAACATGTTCAAACTTGCGAATAGCAAGTGTCAGAACGTGCCAAGGCCGACTGGGCACGCCCGGCAAGTTTTGTATGGGGGGAGGGGGCGGGAAGACCACCCTGTCGTCCCACAACCCCGGGCACCGAACCAGCCCTACTTTATCTAAATCCTGGCCATAAATTCACGAAGGCGAAGAAGCGGCCCCATTTCAATTGTCGTTACATAACCAGTTCCGCTTAGACGATGTTAACGGGTTTAACTTGCAGCCTCAGTACCGTTTCTGAGTCGCTATTGCTTGAGATCTGTGCACCAGCATTGATGGTTGTATTTGTTTACAGAATTGATAAGAAGTTGGCTTTTAGAGCAAGCAAATCTTGCTCTCTTAAGCTAAACTGATACACCTCAAGGGTTCTAGAGCTCTAAACGAGAGTAGCCCTACTCTCGAGCCAAGCGAAGAAGTAGAACTTTGTTTAACGTTCAGTGATAGCTTTTGAGAAAGTGCCTTCAAAGACCCTTTTTGATAAACATGTAAGCCTGCAATCCCATTGTGGGCGACATCCCATCAATTCTCACCAGATGCACGCTAGTGACCTCTGTCGCCCAATGCATAAAAATGATTTGCTACCACCGTTTTACTAACATTGCATCATAGCCAGTGGACACGGATAACACGTGGATTGAAATGATAAGTTGGGGATGAATGCGTCGTTCTGTTGCACTGAAAGTTACATAGAAATAGCAAGAAAACAGTGTTATAATAAAGAGTTACGAACCTAACAATTCGTTCTCGCTCCTGGTAAATTAAAATGTGACTAAGGAAGTGCAAGGGGTTGTAAACATAATAAGTAATTGGAAATTGTATTTACGGTTAAAATGAAACAAAATTTCCATTTAATATTTCCGCAATACAACCAAAAACGGAGAAATACTATATTTTAAATTTATATCGTCTGCATTACGGTCCTTCTGTTGGGCTGCAACGTTTAACACACATTTTGGAGACTCAATCTTACAGTCTTAACGAACTTTCTGGCCATGCTGTTGACTTATTTACTTCATGTAAAGGAATTTGAATTCTGCTGCCATTTCCATTGGCTTCAAAGTTACTAGCATTTTTATTTTAGTAGCAAAACATCAAGAAATAAAAAAAAAAAAAAAAAAAAAAAAGACTTATACAGGCAAAATAATATTGGCGGAAGAATTTAACAGCAAGGCACTATACCCGTGGAAGAAATGACTAAAGAAAACTTCTCTATTATTGAGAACAACTACTTAGTGACAGGTGTCTGAAACTCAAATCTGAGGAAGGTTTTTGTTTCGAGCATTCAGGGGAAACTAGAATTGACAAAGGCGTAACTTAGAGTTTTAGTAACTTAGACTTAGAGTTGGGAAGGTAACCAAAAAGAAGCCCTGCAATGTTTTGCCACAGGGAATAAGACGATGGTTCTTTGTTCTGATATTGTTTCCTAAAGACATTCATGAATGGTAAAAACCAAGCGAAGCATTGCCAAGAAAGTTCAGGTCACTCAACGCATCTATATGATCATAGCACCAGTTTTTGGAGGGTTAGTGGAGAAATTCCCTTGATAGATTTCAAAGAAAAAGTTTACACCACTCTGCTGCATGATGCCAGGGTTCCTTTAACTGTTGCGCACCGATTGGGAGGGGGGGGGGTCAGCCAGTGATCCCGAAGATTTATTCATATTTCTTTGTTGGAAAATGTGGTTCGTGCTTTTATGAATTTTCTTGTTGTCATGCTGTATACATTGTCACAAGCCATTTAATTGTTGAGTTATAGAAATGTCGGTACATGTACACACTGAATTTGTTGTTTAATTTTATCTCATTCGAATCGATAATTATTACAGTTGGAAGGTTGTATCTCATTATTTGATTATGAATACACAGGACTATGACTTTAAGATGAGCGTAAGCGATATATAAATATTGTTTAACAATGCCACATAAGTAGGGTTGGATACGCTGCGTAAGAGTTGAAGCAGTTCTTGCACCCCGCTTCCTGCCAGGACACAGATATGTGGTTTTATATAAACATTTAATTGTTAATAACGCCTGTGTGCTATGTAACATACTTTGTAATATAGTTTTGTATGCAGAAAGAAGAAATATTTGTAAGGGATGTGTCTCGAAACACCTGCCTTGCTTGGGGCACCAAGCCTTTCACTCACAAAAGAGACAATAACAGCCGATGCCGGCTGCCCAGGACCCAAGTCGCGCGGAAACCTGTCGATCTTTTGGTCCGTTAAAAGTACCGTAAGAAGGCGATGAACTTAAGATTGTACGGCAGCCAATAAAACGAAAGTTTAAGAGTAGCGCCTAAAAGTGAGCTTAAGCTCGCCAATAAGAAACGAGAATTTTTAAAACTCAGCTGGCGTCGGTTCGGGTAAGAATCCGCGAAAATTGTATAAAAGGGGGACATCCTTCGTAGTTTGCCATTCTCATTAGTTCTTCAGTTTTCATTCGTCTCACAGTTGGAAACTACGCGGCCACATTGGCCGTCGATTCGAGACATTCAGATTCAGGCGAACTCGAAATCAGTGGAAATTCTCTCGGTAAACATTCGGTAAAACCTTCGCTTGGTTGAGGAGCTAACAATTGAACAGTCGTTCTCAGTAAACAACTAGTTCTCAACAATCGGTTGTGCTTTCGTCTCTGATGCAGTTCGTTCGCCGGAAACGTCAGCTCCGTGGTGAAGGCAGACCCTTGCCGAATACCAACCAAATAAAACTATCAAGAAACGGATCTTCGCTGATTAATTTGCGACCACTCATCTCCAACCCTTCACCCGTGCAAGATAAGGCACAAAACAGCAGAATGGAGCCTCATCGTCTATCATCTACATGGACGATACTATCTCAGAGTGTATCTTACCCTTGTCATCGAGGAATGTGGCGATAGCCATAGATGGTTCTTTTCAATCTGATTAACGTTGCAGCACATACCTAATTCATGTCTTGTTTCGAGAAATTAGTGATAAATGTACCAAACGGCATACAAATAAGAATTCAGGAAGAAAATGCTTCAGGAACGTTGTATCATAAAATATATAGAAGATTCTGTTAAGCTAAATCAAAAAATGTAAATGCTTTATATATAATAGCACTCAAGGTCAAGGTGCAGTGACCAGAACTTTACTCAGAGCCGCGAGGAAAAGTAAATCGTAATACAGTTAAAAATTTCCAAAGAAAGATCGCTGTTATTTATGCCTAAGATGTGGAGATGAGAAGCACATAAAGTGCATGTGACCTGCTCTTGCAGAAAAGGAAAATTCTATATATATTAGAATCATTTCTGAATATTGTTTTCACATGCTGCATGGTTTCTTGTATATATTCAGTTACTTGTACAAGAATTAGTAAATACATTTCTTTGAAGACCTTTATTTCTTATAAGTAAGTTTTAAAAACATGATTATAACTCTTTAGTGCTTTCTGAATAAAAAAAAAAAAAAAACGCCTATTTCCAAACATGTTCTTTACGAACTTTTTTCTTTGCAACATCTAAGTGTCTAATACTTTTCGAGAGTTGAATGAAAATTAATGCCTCCTCCTCCTTCAGAGCCCATACTTACCTCGTAGACAGGGCCAATGATTTTTTTTTCAGGCGTAAAAATTCTGAATATGACTTCCTTCGGAAGGGAAGTAAAGCCGTGGATCCCATGTCGTAGATTTACTACACGCGAAAGAATCTCAAGCCTGAAATTAGAGTCCTCGGAGCAAAATTTATCGGCCATTTCATGTCCTGAATTGAATGGGAGTTCATGACCTGAGATGTTAAAGAGCATCAGTAAATAAAACAAATAATAATTCTTCATAACTCGTGTATGGATTGGGATATTTTAGTAAATCAAGCACAGAAATAATCTGCGTGTGTTCTTTAATTGCTTATATAATTTTTAAGCACAATCATCAGACTACTGAATAAACTGCTGTCAACGTTGAACTAGTTTTGTGAGGAAGAAGCCCAAACTATGTTTCCGGACTTGACTTTCAGCCCTCTCAACTTCATTGGAAGCACATTGCTTAAGTTTAAGAAAACTTTGAATGTCAGAGGGGTGCCAAGTCTGGACTGCATGGTGGGTGCCATAGGGTGTGAGATTCAGTTTTTGTGGTGACACATGAAGTGTGTGACTCGGCATTGTCGTGCTGTAGCTAATGTTTCTTTTCCTTTCGAAACATCTTCTCACTCGTTGTTTCAACTTCTGAGTTGAGGTGTTTTCCATGTGTATAGAAATCTGCGTTCCAAAACACTGCTGCCATGAGTTTTCTAGCTGAAGTTCTTTTTCTGGGGCGAGGCTTTGTGCCGATATCCCATAGACTGACGTTTTGTATCCCCTCACATTGGCACTGCTCTTGTGAAACATCCGAGTGATCCGGATTTGCAACTCTTAGCCACTCATACAGGTCAGAAGTTTCCACCTCGATATCATTACACCGTTCGCCCAACGATGTAAGCACACACATCAACACATAAACCACTTGCAATCATCGATGAATATCTGCTACCCAATTCTGTCACAACTCTGGTGCTTAAATCACATTGGCCGATCATCTGCGCGGGGTTCAATTCTATACAGCGTAACAATGCTGCCGTTCACTGCCAAGACTTCATTCCAAATGAAATGGAAGAGGAAAATTTATGAACGTTTCAGTACCGGTCACGTCCAACTTTTTGTTTAACCCTCGTATATATAAAACATTTAAACCACAACGATTGCTAAAGTTGAGCACACTATGAACGGGTATTAATTGGTGCTGCACTTTTTTTAATGGTGTTTAATGGCCCGTTTTTACTACTAAGGCACCACAGGCGGTGAACACTGGTGACACATGAAATGATATATTGGGAAAGGAGTTTTTAAGGAAGGAAACGTTCCAGGCCTAAGTTTAGGGTACCTCTCCGGAATTTGCCAGTTACAAGGACTGAGGAAAACCTGAAAACAACAGTCAGAGAGGACGATCCTGGCGGAATTCGAATCCCAGACCTCGGCCACCCGTTGCTGCAATGGTAATCGACTGTTATGGACTGTAGGGTCCATGAGGGCAAATATCTGCAGTACAGCCCAAATTAGCACCCAGTAACTATTACCTCGATAAAGAAATTTAATGATCAATTGAACTCTTGAATACTTTTTGAAATACATTGAAATGCGTGCGCGTTTGTTATTGTCATCGCGAAAAGCTAATTATATCGAAAACTTCTATCGTAAACTATGTATATACATATATTGTGTCAATGCCCTACGTGCACATTGCCCATTAAACCCGGTGTAAACCTGTCCTTCATTAAGTCACTCGCTGTCAAAAGTCCGTAATAGGCATAGCTGCCTGAGCGAACCGTTCAGCAATTTATTATAACCCAAACAAGTCTCAAAACTGAACATTATTTATAT
Organism: Metallyticus violacea; assembly: GCA_030762175.1. Lineage (NCBI taxonomy): Eukaryota > Metazoa > Arthropoda > Insecta > Mantodea > Metallyticidae > Metallyticus > Metallyticus violacea. Next base: position 19,312,177 of record CM060839.1, on the reverse strand, counting down.
AGAGGCACGTCCCCGCTGTTTGCGAATGGCGCCTGTGTGGCGAAGCGATGCGGTGATGTTTCTACACGAGATGCAAATGTAGTTCCCCGTGATGTACTACATTTTCAGCAACACGAGACACTCCTTAACTATTCCCTGCCATGCTAATGATGTAGTTTATGCCCCGGTATGGGTAACAAATCTCGGATATTGCATTAATGGCGTTCGTTAGGTTCTTATATCCGGTTGTGTGTGCTCAGGCTTGGCTAGTCACTGGATTGAAGTAATACTTGATTTAGATGTTTCTTCGGCTTCCCGCAGAGTTACATTGAAAAGTTATACGCGACCTGCAGAAAGCATTTGCGTTTTTTGATCTGCTCAGAAAACATGGCAAAAAAATTGCGGTCCAATTTTCTCCATTTACTCCCTCATTTCTCGTCGATTGATGTAGTCGGTGTAGTGGTTACCATACCTGCCTCCTACATCCAAGATCGCGGGTTCGAACCCGGCCATGACCGATGGATTTTTTTCGGGCGTAAAAATCCTAAGTATGGCTTCCTTCGGAAGAAGTAAAGCCGTGGGTCCCGTGTCGTACATTTACGGCACGATAAAGAACCTGAAGCCTGAAAGAGAGGCCTCTGAGCAAAATTTGTTGGCCGTTTCACGTCCTGAATTGACAGGGACGCTGATGACCTCAGCTGTTAAAGAGCGTCCGTAAATAAATAAATCAATAAATAATAATAATCGATTGATGTGAGCTGATCGAACCCTTCATTAATATACAAAATATTATTTTAAATTCTTATTGGATGCTACCGCAGTGTGTGATCGAGCACATCGTTCATTAGCAGGTAAGCCGGACATCCGGATCTCGGTGATGAACTGGAGAGTATAACTATAAAACAAACAATACTATACAACTTATACTTTCTTGATGATGAAGTCCGTCCGGGTGATATAGTGGTAACCATACTTGCCTTCTAAGCCCAAGATCGCGGGTTCAAATCCGGCCAGGATCGATGGATTTTTCCGGGGTAAAAATCGTAAGTATGGATGGCTTCCTTCGGAAGGGAAGTGAAGCCAAGCCGTGGGTCCCGTGTCGTACATTTACAGCACGATAAAGAACCTCAAGCCTGAAAGAAGAGGCCTCTGAGCAAAATTTGTCGGCCGTTTAACGCCCTGAATTGAATGGGACGCTGATGATCTGAGATGTTAAAGAGCGTCCGTAAATAAACTAAAAAACAATTGACAATGAATTTTATAAGAAAGGCTTGTTTGTTAACTTTTTATGAAATTTATGATGTAACAAAAACTTTACTGCTCTAAAAGTGTAGTAATATTTTATAGAAAATGCAGGTAATGTAGATATACTTGGAGTATTCGGTTTCCAGCACACAGTGTCTTGTCCTCCAGGATGACATATGCTTGTCCATGACGGAAGGTATGCCAGACGTGAGAAGCTAGTCTGCAATCTGGTAGGTGCATCTGGTACGTGGAGATGTTCCGAGCCAAGAGCCACTCTTTATCACTGTCCTGCGTTTACAACCCAGGAAGACTTACGTAATGAATTCCATACGTTGCTAAATTGTATTTTCAATTTTTCCGCAAGGGAGAGCTCGTTTGAAGTTAAGTCTCCTCCCTTCTTATTATGCAAGTATATGGGAAAAGGTCGAAGGTCCTTTGCCACATCCTGATACACACCTATTGGAACTGTCAAACCATATTGCATGAGCACCACTTAATAGGTATTTATCTCACGGTTCAGAATTACTTACCGGTTTGGAATAATGTTCCCTGTTGAGAAACGAGGTATGCAAAACGTTTACCTAAGCAGCACCCGGAATTTGATGGCATTAAAATGTCCAGACATTAGTTATATAAAATACATGCAACATAAATGTGTTAAAGTGCTAATTACTTCTATAATTACAAGGTGTAAAAGAATTTTTTAATTATTATTGTTGTTCATTATTTGAGGGTTAATTTGGTTTATTTACGGACGCTCTTTAACATCTCAGGTCATCAGTGTCCCATTCAATTCAGGCCGAGGCCTCTTCTTTCAAGCTTGAGGTTCTTTATCGTCCATAAATGTACCACATGGGACCCACGGCTTTATTTCCCTTCCGAAGAAAGCCCGTACTTAGGATTTTTACGCCCGAAAAAATCCATTGAACCTGCCCGGGATTGAACCCGCGATCTTGGGTCTACGAGGCAAGTATGGTAACAACAACACTACACCATCAGGACCGACTCCAATATGTGGGGGAAAGGAAGATATGCAACATATAGTGTTTGAATGCAAAGGGACAGGACTGGGAAGTAAAGAGTATATAAACGATAAGTGGTTTAAATTAGGGGTAGTATCTTGTTTAATTATATTGGAATTTAGATGAAGGATGGTTATGGCTGGGAATAGATTAAATTCTATTAAATTTTATTAAATTATTGAGCTTGAGACAGGAATTTTTTAGAGGGTGAAATTTTGTAGCATTATAGCATGCATTCGAGAAATAAAGGAATCGGTAGTTTGTAAGGGCTGTAGCTAGTCAGCAAAATAATGGCATAGGTAGAGTAACTGAAAACCTTTATTTAGGACCTTGGATTGGGCCGAAGCCTGGTCCTCTGGAATTCCAGTAGGCTGCTGCTGATGAACTTGGGAATGATGTAATCAAGGTTGAAATGTTGTATTTGTTTAATTATATTAGTACTTAGATAAAGGTGATAGTATTAAACATTGTAATTATATTTTGGTAACTGTGAGGGGTTTATACCTAAAATGGCATGGGCCAGATAGTTGGAGGCTCCCTGGTGGTTAGTATTTTTGTATTTTTTCTTAGCATACCAATAAATTTCATTCATTCAATCACACATACTACTATTATATATTTATATGTGACCCAGTATCACTCTTTTGTGTTGATAAATAGCACCAGTGCTTTAATTTCAAAATCTGTCATTACTTAAATATCTATAAACACAATTTAATTTAGAAAAACACTTAGTTTAGTTATTGAGAGGGAAGTTTAAAACAAACAAACAAACAAAAAAAAAACTAATTTCTCCCCCTCTTCACGTTTTAATTTAAAATTTGGAAGAAAAACTTTTTCTAAATAATTATTTGATTTTTTTTTCTTAATTTGATATATCATTTTTTGAAAAAATTCCAATTATAAACGCTATTTGTTTAATGCGTCAAACTACTTTTTTAATACCCAACTCTATTGTATAAAAAATACCTCAAACATTTTTTTATAGTAAGTATGCTGCCGTTGAATATATTTTGTAGGTAAATTACGTTTCAAATGTTGGTGCTTGTGTGTTTAATTTTTGGAGCAATTGCAAAGTTTGTGTTTATTTTGAGTTTTCAAGCTATATATCCCAGTTTTCTTTCCTAAATACTCTGATGTTATGCTTAGGTCCCCCAGGGTTTATAAAATATTTAAAAATACAGGAAATAGGCATTACAAAGTCCATCCAGCAAAGTATAGTAGCAGTGATAATTGAAATAATAGACTTATTTCTGAAGAGAATAATTCAGTTAAAGATAAACAGTTGTGATATTTGAGATAATAATACTGTATAGCTATAGGAAAAATTCAGTGTATTTGATATTGAAGTAAAAATAATAATAAAAAATACTGAACGTAACCCCGCCCACATTTATTTTACAAGTCCCAAGTTTAAGTAATAAAGGTTTTATATGCTATTTTTTCCTTTAGACACAAAAGACGTTTTCTCGTTTTAGCTATAAACAAAAGAACTTCCTGCATCTGTGTTTTGTTTTGACCACTGTTGGAGCCCATTTCCTTCTTGCACGTTTCGTTTACATTAAACTTGCAAACAGGAAACGCTTATTTGCAATAAAATCCCATACACTGCAATTACATGCAAATATGGTTTATAATGCTCAGCAATGCGCATCCGTGACCTGGCTGAGGAAAGGTTCGCAATCATTTCTTAGGTGGGTGGCTTCCGTTATTCCGAAAGCAGGTATTTCTGGTCACTGTGGGTAACTTGCAGACAGGAATCTGCATGAGCAGGTGGCCTGATAGTTACCCATCCAAATCCATGCTCTGGTGGAAAACGCCCGCCCATTTGCTGTGCCTGGTGATTTTAAAGCCCCCAAAAGGTACACGGGGAGCTTCGAAACCCCAGATGCTTGCAAAGGGATGAATTTCGGAAGCGATATGGACCCACTATCAGCAGATGCGATTTATAGCGCACTATGAGTGCCCTTGAGCTGTCATTCCGAATTCTCTATAGTGGCGTTTCTAAACTGTGGTTCACGAGCTTCTTAGTCTGAAATCTTCCAACGAGTGTGCCAAACATTTTCTATAATGACAGATCATTCATCATCATCATCAAACAACAAATGCCGCTCCTGGTGGTGTGCGGTAACCATACTTGCATCGTAGACACAAGATCGCGGGTTCAATCCCGGTCAGGATTGATGGATTTTTTTCGGGCGTAAAAATCCTAAGTATGTCTTCCTTCGGAAGGGAAGTAAAGCCCTGTGTCCCATGTCATAGATTCACAGCACGCTAAAGAACCTCAAGCCTGAAAGAAGAGGCCTCTGAACAAACATTACCGGCCGTTTCACACTCTGAATTGATTGGGACGCTGATGACCCGAGATGTTAAAGAGCGTCCGTAAATAAAACAAATCAACAACAGCTTTCACTGGTTAAGCCTATAAGGCTTGTTCTGGTTTAATAACATTTCGGTCAAATAGTTGAATTCATCGAATAGAACTGTTCATTTTATTTATAAATTTAAAAATATTTAACTAATTTTTTATGTCTTCATTTTTCCTTTTATGTAAGAGAATTTCTAAAAAATCTCATTTCAGCTGCTTCCATTATCTTCTCCCAAAACCCACAACGTGCAACAATATAGGGACCGCTATAACTTTATAAATGATTAATTTCGATTCTTTTCTTCTGTTTTTTATGTTCTTTTAATAGTGGCCTGCATCAAGTTAAATGTGCTAAGTTTATTAGGTTTTTTTTATGTACAGAAGGATCCACGTCTCAGATAGTTAAAACTATTCCCCTGTTCAATGGGTTCTTCATATAAAAATATTTTAACTCTTACAGTACCGCCACGGGTGGCCGATATCGTTAAGGCGCGTACCACGAGCGGGAGGTCTGGGATTCGATTCCCACCAGGGTTTTTCCAGATTTTCCTCAATCCTCATACATAGCAAATGCCGGGGAGCTACCCTACTCTTCCTTTAGTTTCCCAGTTTATCATTTAATCTCATGTATGATCAGTGGCCACCGCCTATGATGCTTCAGTAGTAAAAACCGGGGGAGGAGGAGATCTATTCCAATGTTGTTATTTTACTTTTCTTTATTGAAATATTAAAATTATATTTTTATAATATTATTTCATTTAAATTCGGCCTTTGGTAAAGTGTCCTTTAAGCTGGAATAACAACCTGGTCATCAGCAAAAAGATTTGTCGTCATCCGCAATTCTTGACAGCACCCACATATAAACAGACTTTAAATGTCCACGGGCATACAACTTTCATCTTGAGGAATTTCATAATATCGTCTTCTTTCAACTGTATCAGTCATTTTGTCAATGTTCTGTGCAGGTATGATAAGGCATACGAACGCCGCTAGGAAACGTGACACTCAGTGAATTAGACTACCTTTATATTAATTTCAGTTTGCATTTCGCGCTTGTCGAAGTTATCGCTAAGGAGGTAAAAACCCCTCCTGATATCTCAAATTTAGCCCATGAAGTGGAAACCATACAGACATGGTCCGTTGTTTATAGAAATGGAAGTCTTACAACTTAGAGACCCGCAGGAAAAAATTTGTAACTACAGTGCGTTTATTTGAGTTACATGCCGCCTGAGCTCGGATGCTTACTGAGGAAATGCATCCGCCGCAACCGGAAAAGGGAGATAAAACCGCCTTACTTAAGGTTAGCATTTTTATTTTGGTATTTATATTTTTACTGAAAACATTAAATGATACTTTATTTAAAACTAATAATAATTAGTACAAATATGTGTTAAAACAAATATTGAAAATGATGCCCCTAAGTGGCAATACATTGCCGAGCTCTGCGTGGAAGATTCCTGTATTTCATCTAGCTTTTCTTTCGTAAGAACATGGCGGCTTCGAGCACGCTTTTTGTTATTGAGAGACTCTGTCCCTCCTAGTAATTTTTTAACAAGTTGGCGAAAAGTTTCTGTATCTGGAACATGATTACCATGATGTTTTCTGTACGAATCGCGCTTCCATTTTTCTGCCAAAATGCATTTACACAGTAAAAGTACCGTAACACACACAATCGCTCGCTGATAAAGCCTGTCTCAAGCTACAAGCTACTACGTGCACATGGACTATAGGGCCTTCGCGACTGGTCGGCAATTTAGTTTCTTCATTCTCTAAATGAGCGCATTTTAGATCTTCGTTTACTGTATCCTAGAGACAAGGCGTGATTCCGCTTACATGAAACTCTCAATCTGTATGTAATGTAAAATTACATTCTACCGTGTGTAACAAAAAGGTACGTCCAACTTTCAGGGCACATTCCTCACACGTAGAGTAAGAAAATATGTTATAAGAACATAGGTTCGGAAACGGTTTTATTTCCATATTAGAACTCATTTTCTACAACTCTTCATAGTACATTAATCATGGGAAACACACAGGAACAGAACATACTAGCAGACCATATGTAGCTCTTTCTTGCATGAAAAGTTCAAAGTGACATCTTGGTTACGTCTGGTTAAGTTATAGTTCTTAGATTCACCGCCAGGGTTTTGTGTTCCATTTGAACGAAGGTAATGTTAATATGCTTGCTATTTGTGCGGGCATTTGAAAGCTCTTGTATATCGAACCCCGGTACAAGATGTAGAGTGTCTTCGTGCCCGGAGCAATACTCAATTCTCCAAGGATACATCCAGGATTTAATGCTACGCCGGGAAACGGGTAACTGCAGCATAATTATGATTTTTTTTTCCCCCATCCAGCACAACAAAGCAATGAAGGATATGAATCATGTTGCCCAGTTATAGTGTGATCCTTTAATATTACATCCGAAAGTGATGAACACTTTTTGTCTTGTTACAGGCGACCAGGAAAGTGGCAAAATGTGGGTACCTGTTTGTGGCTCCAGGCTGGGATTTCTCCAATCCTCTCAACCGCACCAAGGTAAGTTGTATTCAATTTACCAAAATATCTGTCATTGAATGGTTAGAATGTGTATTTGGGGGGGGGGAAGTCTCCAAACACACACAAACAAATTGTGCTCGCACATTTTTCTTGTCTAATCTGCATGTAAGGTCTGATTAGTGCATATACAGTGTAGGTCAATATGTTTCCGGCCTAATAATTTTCTTGGTATGATACGCACAAAAATTGTATTTCTCTTTTCCATATAGTTACCCTTTATTGCAATACACTTCTCACATGTTTGAAATAACATTTCAATCCCCCCATAAAAATAGTCAGAAGTCTTGTCTGCAAAATGGGCATAAACAGCATCCTTAGATTCTTTGTCACACTTAAATTTCCTTCCTCGAAGGCTCGTCTTGAGTTTTGAGAAGAGGAAATAGTCACTGGGAGCTATATCTGGGCTGTAGGGTGGATGGTCGATCTCTTTGAAGTCACATTTCTTCGTAGCTTCCTTTGCAACAAGAGCTGTATGCACAGGCGCGTTGTCGTGAAGAAGGTGCACACCACCACTCAGCTTTCCTCGCCTTTTCTCTTTGATGGAAGCACGTAGTCTGTGTAGTAGGCCAGCATAGTACTCCCCATTTACTGTGGTGTTCCTCTCCTTGAAGTCAATGAAGAGTATTCTTTCATAATCGCAAAAGATCGTGGTTATGATCTTCTTGGTTGACTGAGTGACCTTGGCCTTTGGAGACGGTGCCTCGCCATGTTTAAGCCACTCCATTGATTCTCTTTTGGACAAGGGATCATAGTAGAAGATCATAGTTTCATCTCCTGTAACAATGGTTTGCAGAACTTCTCTCTCGTTGTCACGGCAGAGCTCCAAAAATACCTGACAACAGATGACTCGTTGCTGCTTTTGGATTGAGGAAAGAAGTCTAGGCACTAACCTCATTCATATTTAAATGTTCATGAATAATTCGAAGGACTGTTGTTTTAGAAAAGCCCAACCTTGCTGCTCTTTGTGTGGCTATGAGCCGACGGTCTTCTTTTTTTTTTTTTTTAATTGTTTTTAACGCCCGTTTTTACTATTGAGGCACCACAGGCGGTGATACATGAGATGAAATGATAAATTGGGAAAGGATTTCTTTTTTTAAGTTCCAGGTCTAAGTTTAGGTTCCTCCCCGGCATTTGCCAGTTATGAGGACTGAGGAAACATGGACGGTCCTGGCGGGATTCGAACCCCAGTCCTCCCGCTCACGACCTCGGCCACTCGTGGCGGTGAAGTTACAGCTGCAATTATTTACTTCACAGATAAAGTATGACACCTGATAAGGGTTTGTGAAGGCGATAATCCTTATCGGCGAGCCCGGAAACGTATGGACTTACCCCCGTATGAATGAATAAGTTTTATTTCAGGAAACATTTTTGCATTTAAATTTACGTTTTTCTTAACTTCATAATTACATCAATATAGAAATGATTATATTTTCAATACATTGTGAGCAAACTACATTACAATTAAATGCAAATAAACAAATGCTCTAAAAGCTTAGCAGCACTAAAACTGAGGTTCTCCCACATGTTCACCATCTGTTATATGCATGGTAAAGAACCCATTAAAAATTACTAATTTTCACCACTGTGCGTATCCTCAAGCTCCTTTCTTATACTTCTACTCTACTTATTCCCTTCGTTTCCTAAAAATTCCACAGTTTTACTCCTTTTCTCTACACTTATATCTGATAACATTTTATTTCTTGTAACTTTTCCCATTTTCTATCCCAAATGCTATACCTCTACCTTTTTACCATTTCACATTCAATTAGATAAGGGGCCAAACTATGCATTCTCCTTTAGGATTTTTTCTTAATCCTTTTAGAAATAATATCCCTGCACGCATCCATGCATGGCCCATTTTTCCAACTTTATCACAATTGTCTATACATTTCTCCCTTCCCCAGATTCCTTTAATTATTTTATATAAGTTTAAGAAATTTTATCCTTTAAGCCAGCCCAAATCTCTTGTTTCTGTATATTTTCAACCCTCTCTCTCACTTCCATCCACAGAAATTACCTTCACCCGTTCGCCGTACATTTCCCATTGTAATTTTTCTAGTAATTTTCCCCATTTCCCATCCCAATACGTCTCTTTGCTATCAGTGCATATGAGCGTATCAAGGTATCGAAACAACAGCTGCCTTGCGAAAATAAAACACTCCAGTGAACTTGTCAAGTTTGGTTCGATGTTTTATTTCGACTGTTTAACAAAGGGATAAGATAATAACGTCTTTGCATTGTCTACGTCATGCTCAGTGATCGAGCGGATGATAGCCATTAACTTGTACGGATACAAATGTCACTCTGTGATTTTGAGGTGTGACATGCGAAGATCTATTTCTCCGGCAGGAGCCTCACTGACAGCAGGAACGCACCTTAGTCATGCATTTCAGCGTCCACTCCCAGCAAGCAGAATTTGCCCACCCACAACTTAAACGAAACAGCTGCGTACCATAAAAAAAGCTTTTGCTTGGCTGTCATGCCGGGGTTTAAAACTTAATTATTTTATTCCACTCCCACTCGCGGACCGTGCCTTCACCATCTGGACGCGATGCTCAAGGACTGCAGGCACCACACTTTCAGATGCTATCTCCTGTTTTTTTTTCAATTGTAGAGTGGCTTGCAATTTCTCACAAGGGAACCGTTTCAGTTGAACTAAGCCAATCACAACGAAATTTGGTAGAATGATTAACCAAACCAACTTGAATTAAATTGTAGTAATCATTTTGCCGCCACATTCACATACATATTTTAAAATTGAATGTGGTGCGGTTGCGTTCAATGCAACATGGTCTGGTACTAGCGGAGCTACCAGAAATTCACACAGTACCGGCCGTGCCATTGATGAGAATGCCTGTATGGTATAATGCCGAGTGTTTAGTACTGAAAAACAATGTTGCATTATGACAAGGACTATGTAAGCAAGAGAAGTAACATTTTTAACTATCACTACAAACAATATGAAAATATTTTAGATATCTACTCTTTTAAGAATGTGTGAAGTCCTTTTTATTCCCAAGTCCTGTATTCGTAAGTTTCTGCAAATTACCCCTTTAAAATATCCAGTCTTTTAGGCCATTCTGTGTGAATTCGAACTTAAACGCATACAAAGTCACTGTCTTCCACTAATTGCAGGCAGGTGATCCATAAATTAGAGTAAATTCTTGTAATTGGATGCTAGGGAACGTTATTGATACAGTAATTAAACTACATTCGCTTAATTATAAACTAAAGCCTGAAAGAAGATGTCTCTGAGCAAATTTGTCGGCCGTTTCACGTCCTGATTTGAATGGGATGACCTGAGATGTTAAAGAGCCTCCGTAAATAAATAAATTAAAAAAAAAAATAAAAAGCAAGCGGAAAACTAAGGACTAGGCACTAACTTCAAAATACGCTATACTATTACACATTTTAAGTTTTTAATGCTGCGAAACATAAATATTCTGATTTTCCTCTTCGTATCTGTATGGGCACTGGCTAAAGAGCTGCTCTGTACTGATGAAACATGGTTTTATTTACGTAGTCGTTTCGGTGCAAAATAACAGAATTGGAGAACAGAAAAGCTCGATTTTATACACGAAACCCCCTTACAATGCGACAAAATTGGTTTATGGTGCGTAGTAAATACATACATAGAAATAAGCCCAATATTTTATTAATACCGGTTACATAGCTATTTAATTTATGGTGAAATTTGATAAATAAAGTGTACGCACAAAATTAAATGGAATTAATGAAAAGATGCCCGAAATGTGTCAGGTTCGGTTTAAATTTAAGGTTCTTTTAAATATAGAATAAATCGAATTATAAATATATGGCGGGACATTTCCAGCATCTCTTGTCAAAGCATATCTGCATCTGCTTCTTCTCATTGTTGTTATAATTATGTATTGTCACTTTGACAACATTGGTCTTCTCGCGACGTCTGTGGATTGTGGACTGAATAATGTAGGTGTATAAATCTGAAAGAATGAAAAGAAATGAATTAATGATGGCGCTAATGAGCTCGGAGTCCTTGGCGCTTTAAAGTTGTCTGGCATTCACCTTCTCAGGTTAAGGAAATACTCCGAAGAAGAAAAAGAAGAACTTATAGGATTTCGAATCCAGGACACCCAGATCAATAGTCGCAAAAGCTACCGCTGGACCACGGAAGCGATCCGGTGTGTACTTATTTTCATTGTAATTGTGAGAACTTGAATCATTTGCGCGGATATTACATCCACTTCGCCAGGAGTTAGCGCTGAGACTGCCGACCCTCCAGTTGCCATGAAACGGACGACAAAATTATGAGAATCGTTTCCATCATTAAAATCTAACGTTGTCAACATATTTTCATCCAAGACGTTGTCTTTTCGTATTCTGTTATCAAGAATAAACGCAAACGCAAACACAATCTCTAGCGGATTGACGTCTATCTGTTTTTAACAATTTAAGAGTGGAAATGTGAAACGTTCTAAGTGCCATTTACTAAATTTTACAGGAAAGCCAAATACTACCCATCTCTGTTAGCATTTAATATATTACAGTGAAAATAATTGTGCATTTTTTTTACTAGATAATTATTTTATATAACAAATCGTTGCCAAAAACACAATGGTCAGGGAAGGTCCTATTGCCATATGATGGAAGAGTCAGCTATAAGCATCATGTAAACTTTTGTACTTTTTATTTCAGGTTTTAGAGGGAAATAATTACAAAACTTGCGTTAATGATTAGCAGGAACATATATTGTTATTAAACACGAAAGTATAAATATGTATTATGAAACATGTACAACAACACCAATTTTCATATTTTCTCCTCACAACAGACAGGAATAGTTCAGTTTTTCATTCTTACATAGGGGTTGAAATTGATGTCTCATAAAACTCTGTAGTGTTCTTCAGAGCAACATGGACAACAGGTCTTTTTTTCTTCTTCTTTTTTCCCCAACCGATATACGAGGTTGCTCTTTCAGAGGAAGCACAGGTTGCTGTATATCAACCCTGATTTTCCTCTCTTTAAAACTTCAAAAATTCTCCACTTTTATAATGGCGAGTAAGTTCATTTTTGAAATGGATGAGTTCGAGATACTTTAAGCGTTGTACATTTTGAAATGTTGCACTTATTTCATGTTAAAAGTGACTCAGCAACATTCTTAAAATCAAAGAAATCACTCCACTCCATCATGAAAAGGATTTACCTAATGCTTTAGCTTAATCTACAGTCCTGTGTAAATCTTAGAGATTGAAGACCTTATTTACCCTTCTTCTCTCTGTAGTAGCAAAATCTCTATTGCAACTCAAAAAACAATGACCACTTACTAAGCATTTCTGTACAGTAAATATTTCCCTTAAAAACTATCATCATGGCATGGCATGGCACTTAGAACACCAGACGACAGCATAGCATGCCATTTAGAACTACGCTATGTGTTAACGAGTATTTGAACTACTTCATCCATGTATAGGCACTTAGAACACGACTAGAGATATGCATTTGGGCATATAGAAAACGTATTATTGAAATAAAACGATTAAATTTAGAAAATGGCACTTAGAACGTTTTGACATTTTTATTCTTGTATTATTTAGAACGTTACCATTACTTTACACGGCTAAACTGTTATAACCATTAATGATTAATTAAGATGTGTTAATTGATCATACTATATAGCTTAATTGAAATTTGTTTAGTCAGCACAGAAAGAAAGCATTAACAATAAGATGGAAAGATGTATCAAAAGTGTTATTAGTTGCAGTTGTTTGTTACTTGAAATGCTGCAATTCAAGATGAAAATCGCCAAAGGACGTCAGTAGCGAATGGCTAAACTACTACGGTCATTTATTACTTGCAAAGGCAAATAATGCTTGAAAGACACTACAAAGATCACTGGTTGACGATAGCACAGCGAAAAAGTCAATTGAACAAGAGGATAATGGCATGTAGCGAAATAAATCTTTTGGCTCTTCTCGAAGACCGGATGGCATTTCTCTGAAAACGTCTTTGTTTCGGACAGCCGATGGTTGAGCGTACTTAGAGTTTGCGCTGATTGATAGACTGCCGTCCAACTTGGAGGTCCGGCAAATTTGCCGCACTCTTTTTATCGTCGCGTTGCTCGCCTATTTTTGCAACCTTCCGGCCATTCGTTATGCGCGGTCCAGTAAACTTGTCCACGAGGACATAAAGTGTTCCCTTGCCGCGTTCACACGTCAAAACCGGGGAACCGGTTTCAACCGCGCCACAACAAGTTTCTTCAATTCTTAAATATTTGAACCGTTTCATACCGCCCGCCGTCCACTGTTGACAGAGTAAAATGAAAACGAACGGTGATATGTCACTCCGGCACAGAAAACGTGTTTTATTAGTAGAGAGTAGACGCTCGGTTAGGGCAACGGCTTCTCGTTGGCAGCGGTCGAGGGGATACTAAATGACGTGTTTGATGTGCAAAACAGTTGTCAGTATTTTAATTGAGCCCGATTACCTTGCTCTCGCTTTTTAAGCCCCTTCTAACCAGAGTACTTAGTTGAGCGTTCAATTCGGGAACCTTTCAAATCCTGCAAGTGCCTAATAAAATACGTGACTGCAATGGCGTGAATTGTAAGATTTGAAAGCATTTTTCTTACGTTCCAACTTAATAACTATAGCGTATAGAGCAAAGGATTGTTGCTTGTTAGGCAGTTGTGTTAGAAGTTTGTTGATTTTATAATTTTGTTCCCTCGTTTTTTTAACCTGCTTTACTAAGTAATACTTCTTAAATAACCGTTAATCGATAGAAAGTATAAACATAATCATCTCTGCAGTCTATAACAACAATTAATTTTATATCCACATTTTTTCATAAATTCTAAATAAACAAAGTACAAAATTTCCCCCCCCCCCCCCGATTGCATCAGACCCTAGACAACTGTTCATCTGCTAAAAAAAAAGAAAAGAAAAGCAAGCAAAGTGAAAAAAGAGGATGAAGAATGGAAAAGAGAGAAAAGTGAAAATAAAAACAGAAAAAAGGAAATGAGAAAAGAGGAAACGAAAGAGAAGTGGAACGAGAAAGGAAATGAAGGAAAGCAAGAAGGGAAACAGAAAAATGGAAAGATCTCAGAAAAAAAAGACAAAAAAAGAGAGAGAGAGAGAGAGAGAGAGAGAGAGAGAGAGAGAGAGAGAGAGAACCACGAAGTTGAAAATGCAAGGGGAAAAAAGTAGAAGCAGGGAAAGGAAAAAGAAAGAGAAGCGTGATGAAAGAAAAGGAAAATGGAAGCAGATACACAAAGAAAAGAAAGCAAGTGATAGGGAGGAAAATGGGAAATAAATACAAAGGAAATGGAAAGAGGGGGGAAGGGAAAGGAAGAAAAGGAACTTTAAGGACCGGAAATGGAGTGAAGGAGGAAAATGAAGAAATGGAAAACTTTTTTTTTTTTTTTTTAATTTTTATTTCGTAAGTATTCGCTCAACACCTACACCTTCTGCAATGCCTGAATCATTTGTCTGTCGGGGAGGGACTCAAAACCGTTTCAAAGAATCATAAACTCAGAAACAAACTTACACATGCAGGGAATGAAATAATGGTGTCTGATATGATGATCCATGTCACAGAATGAAAATGGAAGGATTTGAATCTGGCGATAGAAGAGTTAGTTGCATATGTAACTGGTGAGGGAAGGAATTTGTCATGGTAGATTCCTCTACCTGGGCAGTAGGCGGGTATTGCGTGTTGCGTCACCTGAACGTTATCCTCCCTGTCGTCACGCGGAGACGCGTGCTGCGTGATATGAACTGTTCCTGGAATTATCGGCGCAGTTTCTGCACGAAATCATTGCGTAACTGTATCAGGCTCCTTTGCTCTACATTTGTACCAACGTTTTTTGGAAACGGCACGTATTTCATTTGATGTGCTTAGATGCAAATATCGATCCACTCTACCTCTTTTATTTTTTTCTTCCGAAATTCAATTTTTGCCTAATTTATGTATTTCTTGTATAGGTACTCGAAATGAATGACGTCATAGCCTCCAAAACCGGATATTTGTGCTTTAAAATTAAGGTTAAATTATTACTTTATTTTCAGAACACGACATATATTTGAATTGTATTTCCAGAATCCAACGTTGTATTCATTCCAAAAACCTGGCTCTTTATTTTATTTATTTATATTTCTGAAGACAAATTAACACCATTATGAATTTAAGAATACGCAGATTAAGGGCGCTCAAAAAAATAAGAAAATAATGAACGGATCTTAAATCATGGTCAAACTTTTTCGGGCATGCTGCATAAACTTGATGATTATAAACGATGTAACATTTTGAGAATCTTGCAGGTCTCCTCCTCAAGCAGTTGTGAATTGAAACGTGTGAGCAGAAGGTAGGACTCTGCAAGTTCCTCAAAACGATGGGTGCTTTATAATCATTAAGCTTCACGCGGCATAAGCCAAAAAATTTTACTATGACTATTTCATTCATGTGACGTCGTCTTAAAATCGACCAATGAAACGAAATAAAATTTTAAATTCTGACCGATCACAGCCGGATTACGGAGTTACATTATCGAAAAAGAAAAGATTAAATCCGTTTTATCACGCGGCGTGCATTTGTCTTGTGGTCAGTGTGGCCAACTCTATACCTCCACTATATAATTCCTGAACACGCATCACTGACCACTTTTGCTAGAGGCGATGGGGAGCTATTGTTAGCAACAAAAGTATGAACAATCGACAATCATAACGGAAAATGGAGGGTTCTTCAAAGCGTTTTTGGTGATGCGTCCACTTGATCTTATCATTAGGACTTTCAAATCACAGAATACAAAGAAAAATAGAGACAATGTATGTTATCTTTTCTTTTTCTCAGTTGGTATTAGAAAATCTATTGTAATAGTTGAAAATTAACTATTGCAATAGTTGACTTTTGTCCATTTCAGTCTCATGGTTTCTGGATAGAATAGATGTTCATAAATATAACAAGTGTTAATATTTCAAACATACATAACTTGTATTCTTATTCTATTCATGAAACAGACCTAAACCCGTATGTTGCTCTTCTCTATTGACATTGCTGATAATCAACGTAGGTTATGTGCAAAATTCAATTATTACAATTTTTAAGCCAAGTTTACAGAAAGTACATTTAAATTTTGTTCGTAAAGTGGTCCTAGTAAAATTCACTCGAGCATCTGAGTTTTCCATACTCACTACGTTCGGGAATTTATCGGTAATCTCTGTGATATTCATTGATAAAACTCGACGGCGAAAGCCTACGTTTAAGTGAACTGATATTATAAAGTTATAATTGCCAGAAACATTTACCATGAACCAGGTTACATTCTAGATAATGCACAGTGTGTCTAGGATTGTTTCATGAGCATCAAACAAAACAGAACGCTTTAATACACAGTGACATCGGCCGCCTTATCGTAATACCTTACTGGGTAAGTGTAGCCGTTGCAACCGGGGCATACCGCGCGTAAACTTAGATTTATATTTTTTCTTAAAACCATTCTATACTTAAACTGGTAATGACGATAATAAGAAATGCCTTGCAAATAAAACACTGCATTCTTCTCGATGAATTTGAAATAAAATATATGTAATGGCACAAAATTTGAAGCCAGGAATCACAGAAGCTAAAAGTGATCTAATATTTTATTTAACTTACGCCCTTTGGCATCTTACTGAAAATTGTCTACTTATAACAAAACTACTAAATATCCAAACACATGCCTCATTTCAAAGAACTAAAAACATTTCTAATCCACAGTGGCCACATCTCCATATTCCAGATATAAATATTAATAATATAATTACAATTAAAATCCGCCATTAGAGAAAACTTTTGGTGAACCCTTTGTAAGATTTCACTAAACCACAGTTTGGGATAAAGACTGGTCAAGAACGAGCTATCCAGCTGACCCTGTGGCCTAATGCAACCAGCAACATTGGACCGTATGCAAGTGCAAGTTTAAATATGCATAGTCACTCTCGTACAGTCTGTTGAGCTCAGTCCGGTGTCTATAGCTGTTGAAAAATAATGAATATTTCTAAAGGAAACTTTTATTCTACATTTTCACTCACTAAAAGCAGGAGAAAGAGCGAAAATCCACGAGGATTTGGTAGCTGTTCATTGTTCATTTGATATCATTGCGATCATTTGAAGAAGGGCGGGAGACTTTGATAGACAACCCTTGCTCTGGCCGGTCTCGGGAAGCTGTGAACGAGAGAACAATTTCAAAGTACCTTGTTGGGAGCATTAACAGTGTACTCCATGAACATTTAAAGGTGCGAAAAATGTGTGCAAAATGGGTTCCACATTCCCTAAGCAATGAAGAGAAGAAGAGGAGAGGAGAAAGGAATGTGCAAGGAAACTGCTGAACATGTTTTTATCAAATTATCCTAGACGTTTGACAGATATATGCACTGGTGATGAAAGTTGGTTTTATTTCTATACACCCCAAATAAAGCTCAGAACTGATGTGGGTAAATGAGAATGACCCAAGTCCAGTTGTTCTTCGACAAGATTTTCGTTCTCGGAAGCGAATGTTCACTGTTTTCTTCAACTATGAAGGATCGTTAGTGGTTGACTGTATGTCAGAAGGAATGACAATGAATGGAGAATATTATACTTATATTTTGTATTCTTTATTTGAACAGCTGAGGCGGCGATGTCCAAAGACAGGAACTTCAAGGTTATTGCTTTTGCACGACAATGCGTCTCCTCACAGAACAGCCGCAAATTTGAGGAAACTGGAAGTCGCCAAAGTCCTGTTACTTGATCTACCCTATTGTCCTGACCTTGCCTGGTTGTTTCCTGGAGTTAAATCTTGAAAATGTTTTAAAGCAGTGCAAGCTTTAAATTCAGCTCTGTTGATAATATCTCAGTCAGTGCTTTTGACAAGTTACAACTTTGTGGATAGAGATGGAAAGTACTTTGAAGGATTGTGAGGATAAATTTTCGAATGCATTCCTTAGCTTTGACTTTAAGGTTACACTTTCAAAAAAAAATTGAACGCCTCTAATATGACGACAGATTGTAGTTTGAAAGATTGTATGTTTCAGACCGGCAGGTATGTTAATTATTTATGTTTTTTTTTTTATGATGCTAATGTATTTTCATATGAAAGTTCCTAATATTTTTTCAGGTTACAAATTCAAGTAATATTTCAGATTGTATATAGTTGTATCAGAGTAAATCAATATATTTTACTTGAAAATGCTGTGGAAATATCTATGTATGTGCAATTTAATTACTTGGTCCATAATTAAGTGGTTGTAAAAATTAAAAAGAATTGCAATTTCTATTTTCAGTATTTTATGCGTATTTTTTACTTCTTAAGGCTCGTTTTAGGGATCAGAAATAATTGTTTTTAATGGCTTAAAGCCCGCTGCTACTTATATGTGTGTATGTAAAATGTATTTAGGTTCGTAATATATTGGCCTCTGGCCCGATTCTTCTAAGCTTGGCCTGCCGCCCAAGTTATCGTTGGCTAGCAACAAAAGTTTGAAGGAAGTTCTTCTACGGCAGCTTCATTGCGAACGGGTTGGCGAAACTTTATCGCCATAACTCATGTCCTGTCCCGAAATGTGGAACCCCACGCTAAAACAAAGTCTCCACCCAACAGGTAGACAGAGTGCTTCGATAAAACCTTCAATTATTAATCGATTCCAGGCCGCAAGTAGCGAAACGTCAACAGGTGGGATAACAAACTACACATCGTTTTGCCATTGTTTCTATTCGTGATAGCTGCATTATCGCTCCTTGCACGACGTGGCCTGCCTGGCGTGGTCTCCTACGGTTTCGCAGGGAGAACCGGCCTATCATGATGACCTTGGAATCTTGTCCTCATAAACAGATGTCGATTTGCATGCAAATTACTGTTTGGTATGCACGTTACGGGCTTATCTAACACGTGCCTAATTAAAAAGCGAAATGTTACAAAGTATAGGCAGGTATATTAATATATTCCGGTGCTAATTACACATTTGAGATTCTGTATGCATTGCACATGTTCGCATCTTTTTCTGTTGCGAGTCGCTAATTTTTCTAAATTAATTTCTCCACACCAAATAAGAACACACTCTTGCCGTGAGAAAATGCACAAATGTTGGATGGGTGGTGCCATATTTGCAGAAGGTTGGTGTAACTGTCTTGTGACGCCTTGCGGTTAAGTATAAGAACTTTTAAAAAAACGCGCCGACGCGACATGGCAAGGATGGCGGCTTAGTGGCGTTGCCTAGTAATACTTTTGTCGCCTTCAGTTGTTAATTTGTGCGTGTCTGCTGCGCTGAGAGGTGAATGCTTTTCAGGAGCAGTGTATTAGCATCGATTTTTGTTTTTAACTCCGGGAAAACGTTGACGGAAGCCCATAAAAGGTTGTAAACGGTTTATGCTGATCAGTGCACTATTCAAGCGCTACGAGGCGGACGATAAACCCATGTGATGACATGTTGCCTGAATTGGGGACAAAAAGTGTCTTCTCTAGTCGCTTGATTTTCCGGAAAACATGTGCAATACACGAAACACGTTTACAATACCGTGATGCTATGTGGACGATTGTAAGACAGCTGAGTGTTCGCGACTATCATGGACAAAGATTTTTTTAATATTGTTTAACGCCCGTTTGAGATGAAATAATAAACTGTTAGAGGATTTTTTTTAAAGGAAGGGAGCGTTATTGGCTTAAGTTTTAGGGTATCTCCCCGGCGAAAAATTGGAAAAAAACTGTCCTTCTGGGAATCGAACTCCAAACCTCCCGCTCACGAGTCCACGCCTTAAGGACCTTGGCCACCGGTGGCGATGTGGACAAAAAAAAAATGAATGGTGTTTAACGCTTGTTTTTACTGCTGAGGCATCATAGACGGTGACACTGGTGACACATGGAATGATATAAATTGAGGATTTTTTCTTTTAAGGGAAGGAAACCTTCCATGCATTAAGTCTCACCAGCATTTGCCATTTTTGCGGACTGGGGAAAACTCGGTCGGGGAACGGTCCTGGCGGGAAATAACCTCAGGCCTCCTACTCAAAAGTCCGCGCCCTTAACGACCTCGGCCACCCATGACGGTTGGAGAAAGATGAACTGCATGGTTTTTGTGGAAGGAAGGTGTCAGAACTGAAGACATTCATGGGCGTCTAACTGCGGTGTGTGATCAACAAGCCAGTGACAGGAAATCTGCACACAGAATGTGAGTGTAGGTTGTTCGTTAACGTCGCGGCCTCCCAGGAACGTTGACGTTGTGTCTGAAATTATTATGGCTGATAGGCGCATAACGTTTGATAAACACGCCGTTATTCACGAGTATGTCTTATTGGTAACCATCAAGGACTTACTGCGATATAAAACAATTCGCAACAAGGAAGAGAATCAGCCAACTGTCCACAAGTGGGGACGTAATACTCGCAAACAAGCTTTTCGCGACCCATAATGAAGTTCCTAGGAAGATAGCAACGGTGCATTGAGAGACGCCACGTGTAGTAACAACAAAATCGAAATGTATCAATTAGTTTGGAAGTTTGTTTCACGAAATCTGATAGAAAATGAGAGAGAGCATCCCTTGTCATCTGTCAGGATTTTTAGAACGTGATACTAAGGACAAAAAGTTTTAGAAAAAAAAAACAACAATCGGCAATGGAACGTGGGTTTTAATACGACCAGACCAAAAAGAACACACAAGTCCGGTCAAATGTGAAAGTCTTAACTTTTTCCCCTTCTCTCTCTCTCTTTATAAGTGGCAGTTTCTTAAGTCGTACCCAAGTATTGCCATAAATATTGTTACAAGGTTTTAGTTAAACAACTACAATAAATTGTAATATGTTTTCACCTGCTTTGATATGTATTGCAAGCGTTTAGTAGCAATCAGTTTTCAAAAGGGCACCATTTCGTCCTCAGACATGACCGAAGTTTTTCTTGCTATCTATAGAAGCACACACGTTACTTCCATTCGCGATTGCTGACTCCATAAACCGCTTGAGACTCAGTATGCCATTTTCTTGCAGAGCATGCTTTCATATAGTAGCTAGTAGTTCGGGAGATTTATGCCAGGACTGCTAGATGCCCAATGCCAGTCTTGGTCGTCTGTAAGTAAAACCGTACTTGCGACTCGCGAGTTCAAACCTGGCCAGGGTGAACGGATTTTTATAGAATGTAAAAATTCGACGGAAGGGAAATAAGCACGTAAAATAACATCAAGTCCGAAAGAAGAAGTCTCCGAGCAAAAGTTATATTTCGTTTCACTCCCTAAATTGAAAGGGATGACCTGAAATATTCTATCTGGGTGGATATATTTAAGAATCACATAAAAATTAACGCGTTTCCGTCCATTTGTGGTAGGTAGGGCCAGTTTTTATTTTGTCTTTTTTTGGGGGGGGCTATTTTGGCTTCTATTGCCAATTTTAAGGATTAAAACCTTTTTTGTCTGGTTTGAATCGTTATGGATTTTTTCTGCGATTATTACGATTTTAAAAAACACGTAAAGAATTTCAATATATCGAAGTGAAAAAAGTAATAAAATTAAATGGCATGTTCACCTCACTAAAATATTTATTGAGAATCGTGTTATACATTTATTTCTTTTCAAGCAGCCAAATACTTTCTCATCAATCATTTCACTTAAGCTCTGTAAATAGCAGAATTAGTAACAGGAACGCACATTTACCTCGGGCATACGAATACCAGCAGATAGAGAAGATGAGGGAAGCACTGTAATTTTGAATAGTCCTGGCGAATGATCTTGTATCGAAATGCGGGAGACAATTCTAGGAAATTTGTGGCGGGGCTAACTGAACAAACAATTGCAAGCGAGAAAGATGAGAGCGGTACAGCTGTGCAATAAACCGTCCCTACCATGTGTTCAGTACGGAAGTAAGAGAGATACTAACCTGGTTCCCCTATAAACGCATAAACAGAAAATGAACTCGACCAGAAACCACTGCGCATCTTTTGCTCATTCACCAGGACTATTCAAAACTAATTTGTCTTGATCGTTCTGTTGTAACTGGTATGAGTCCTTCCGAAACAGTTTGTTTTAAATATGCTCCAATCACTTTAGTGGAAGTAGAACGTTCTTTTCCCATGATGAAAAATGTTCTCTCTGACAAGCGACTGACTATGACAGTCGATACCTTGAGGGGGGGGGGGAAGCTTGCTGTTGCTTATAAGTAAGTTTTAAGTACTTCAATTATATGTTAAATGCTTATTAAGTTTTTTATGTACGTATTTTCATTAATAATGGCTGATATTGCTTTGTTTTCACTTTTAATAAATGTATATTATATTATTTAATTATAAGTGCCTTTTGCCTGCCTATTTTAAGCAAAAATAATTTCTGGAACTTTCGGTCTCTGGTATTGGCAACACTACTATGTTTTATGTCACTTCCAGCATAATAAATACTTTTTTTTTTTTTTTGGTAAATTTATAAATAAGAAGGAAAGCTTTACAAATGTAAACTTCGACAAGTTTGTAATGAACAACGTTCCTTTTCATAAAGGAAAAACACGGCGTCATTTGTTTGTTGGTTTCAGCACATTATCACCAAAGTTTGAGTGCAAGTCGCTAATGAACTGTCAATAAAACTAGACGTGCTGTCAGCATACTTTAACACCTTTCCAGCAAAGAGTTTCATTGATAACAGCGAAGAAAACACCTGTATTCTTTGTGAGAGGCGAGCGGCAGGTGTTAACGAGGCTATCACGTGGCTAGTGAAAGTCTAGCACCTTCCAGCAGATGTTATTTAATTGGAGAGAACTGAGATTCTGTTGTTTAGCCAGCCGTCATAGCGAAAGGAAGGTAAAAACGTTGCAACACTCAGTGAAAGTCTGGAATCGATCGGGAGAACATTTGACTATCGCTTGCTTGTGGAGAAACTTACACATGACCCTGATATTTTTTTATAGTTCTGGGCGTGCTTCATTTTAGTTTAGTGTTTCAATTAGAGGCAAAACATTAAGGTAAAAAAAAATTATGTGTTGTCTTTCTTTGTTGCTGTGCAAGTGACAGAAAAATAAGCTAATCACACCTTTTCTTTGAAGCAGATTTTGAAATAGTATCATAAATGTTAATTTACATTGTCATAAGAATTTGATTTGTTTATTTAAGGACGCTCTTTAACATCTCAGGTCATCAGCGTCCCATTCTATTCAGGGCGTGAAACGGCTGACAAATTTTGCTCAGAGGCCTCTCTTTCAGGCTTGAGGTTCTTTATCGTGCCGTAAATGTACGACATGGGACCCACGACTTTACTTCCCTTCCCTCCCTTCATACTTACGATTTTTACGCCCGAAAAAATCCATCGATCCTGGCCGGGTTCGAACCCGGACCTTGGGTTTAGGAGGCAAGTATGGTTACCACTACACCACCAGGACCGAAAAGTCATGAGAGAATCACTGCAAACGTTTTGAGAATAAAAAAAAAATGATATCTTCTGGAAATGAACATCATGTGTCAAGTAAGCAGTCGCTGGGTCTTTATCTGATTCAATTTACAACCACAATTTTTCTTTACTTTAAGGAAAAAAAGAACAACAGCAGAAAATCACTTGAAGGCATATTTTGGATTGTATGGGAATTAGACGAGGTTGTGCTTAAATCCAGTTATTTCCTGTGTAATGTGACTGAGGCATTGTTGTGTTGCAGACTTCTCTCTGGACGCAGCTCCGAAGATTTAGGACAGGTATTTTGTAGTCGGCAAAGGGAGGCTAGTCAGATCATACGACAGTTATAAACTTTAGTGGTCCCGTGCTTACATACTTCTTGCACTCGTTACTTTCCATTGTCGAGTAACAATTATGTATGCTTTCATGTATATAGTACTTGATTTCATTGTCGTCTCAGTTATTTGTAATATAACCATTTGAAAAAAATTAAATGTTCTATTGTTAAAATCAAGTTGAAGCTATTGAAATAAAGTTTTGACCATAAAATTGATCTGACCAGGAGTCAAACCCGGGTTTACTCCGTTAGAGGCAACGGTGTTACTTTGTTATAATATATGAATATGATGCTACGTGCTATATATTATAATATAATAAAATATAAATGGACATAATTACATTATATCTACGTTCATTGAGTTTTAGCAGATGATTTTTAATCATCGAAAATTAAATAGGCCTGGAGGAAACGATTTGTAGATTGCAGAGCCCTGTTTTCTATAATGGAAAAGCGGTAAAGAAAAAATAAATCTGCCGGCTAGTGAATTTTAAGTATTCATTTCAAACGGACCGTTTCATTAATTTGAACCTCAAGGCGCAACCTGTGGTCTGTTAATTGTTGATTCAAATACATATTCCAGTTACAAGAATTTCTATGAGTAGTGCTCAAAGGAGTGAATCGCAAATTCGATCTTTTGTGGTACGTTGTTATTGTAAGATGTCGAAATGCAAATTTATTACAGTTCGTTAAAAGGTCGTGTGCTGAAACTGAAGGTAAGGAAAAGTGGTGCCGAATAGTGATTGTGTTATATGTCAGTGCCAGTAGTGGCGCACGAAAAAGAACCTCAAGCCTGAAAGCAGATGACTCTGAGCAAAATTTGTCGGCCGTTTCACGCCCTGAGTTGAATGGGACGCTGATGACCTGAGATGTTAAAGAGCGTCCATAAATCAATCAATCAATCAAAAAAAAAAAAAAAAAGCCAGTAGTGGCAATAAGTGTGAACTGTGAACATAATTAGGAAGAGGAACTGTGTTTAATGATTGCAATGAAATTGACTTAGGACAAGATTATAGACCCCTGGCTAGTCCGTGGGTTCCACCAAAAAGTTAAGACTTTCCGGTAACTTTAGAAGCCGGGCATTGTAGGCATTTCCAGAATTCCTGGTTAGACAGTTTCCCTTGGCTTACTTGTAATAAAAAGGATGAAAGTGTCGGGTGTGTGTTCTATTTGGTCTTAAGGAAGGGGGGGGGTCATTTACAGTCTCTAGTTTTTAAGCCTCTAAGTAAATTTAAAAAGGCACTTCAATAATTCAGAAAACTTTCGGAGAACAGTTATCACAAAACAGCCCGCGTTAAAGGTGAGAATTTTAGGAGAGTGTATCAAGGGGGAAAACAGTGTTCAAGTTCAATTGAACAATGGAATGAAAAATAGAGTAAATGAAAATTGTATGAAATTCGTCTCCACTATGAAGACCATTATTCTGTGCGGTCGCCAGAATTTTCCACTTCGAGGGCACAGGGGTAACGTTGTCGTTGATTTAGAGCACAGGTTTGAAGGTGAAAACTGGGAATTTTAAGGAACTTCTTAAATTTCGAGTTGACGCAGGATATGAAATTCTCGGAGTTCGTCTTGTAAAGAAACCTAAAAATTCTACTCTAACGAGTAAAACTATGGAAAACAATTTTATAAACTGTTATGCTGTCATAATTGAAAACAGAATTATAGATTATTTTAAGAGAGGGATTTTTTTTTTGTATTCTACTTGACAAAACTATTGACATGAGTACGTATGAACAATTAACGTTTTGTTGACCTAAAAAAGTATTGTGTGAAGGAGAAATGTTTAAGATATATTGTAACGCACGATCTAAGTGGAGAAGGGTTGTGTAAGTTTTTATTGAATGAAATATACAAGGTGTTATTAAAAAAAACAAGTGAAGTTCTATTCCATATCTCCTATATTAAAGGAGATACAAAACAGCATATCCTCGACAAGATCTCTCTCATGATGTTCAGCAACTTGTGTTTAAAACCATTTTTCATTTAACGGATCAGGAAACACGTTATATTGGATAAGCAAGATAAATAGGGCACAGTATAGATCAAGTAAATAGAACCTTTCACCGTTAAAAAAGTAACTTCCATTGAGCACAATTAAAATACAATATAAAGCAAATATTTCGAGCATAACTCGTCTTCATCGTGTAAGAGGCAAAAATAAAGAGATTTTATGCTCGAAATATTTGCTTTATATTGTATTTTAATTGTGTTTAGTGGTAATTCTTATTTTTATGTTGTAGCGTTCTAGTTATTTTATATATACACCGCGTTCCATTTATCTTCTGCTGTTCTTCGTGTAAGAGGCAAAAGTAAAGGAATGTTATGTTCGAAATGTTTGCTTTATATTGTGTTTTAAGTGTGTTTAGTGGTAATTTTTGTTTTAACGACACTGGTCTAGTTATTTTATATATGCAGGGTATCCCATTTATCTTCTGCTCTTCTTCGTGTAAGAGGCAAAAGTAAACAGATGTCATGCTCTAGATGTTTGCTTTATATTATGTTTTAACTGTGTTTAGTGGTAATTCTTATTTTATCGGTGGAATGTACTAGTTATTTTATATACACTGAGTATCACATTTATCTTCTGCCCTTCTTTGTAAGAGGCAAAAGTAAACAGATGTCATATTCGAAATATTTGCTTTACATAGTGTTTTAACGGTGCAACGCTCTAGTTATTTTATATGTGCTGGTTGCCAATGTATATTTTCTCTATATATTTCGGCATTTGCAGCTTTCTGTCTCCATTCCACTCGCACGTTTTTGTGCCCGTGTGCCTGGTTTTGGGGAATACAGCAAATGTATTTAGGGTCGTTTTAACTATTGCCGATCCAAACAGGGTTTCCTGAATTTGACATCATTTGTTGTTGAAGTTAATATTGCTCTCTCCGGTATCTTGTATCTTAAATGTAGATGGTCCCCAAAAATTAAACAATTGTGCTACTTTGGAAGGGAGTTTTAAAAACCAGAATACAAAATAACATAATCATAATTAAGACGATGACAATAAAGAGACCAAACCCTTTCAACTGCATATGCTTTAGAGCTGTGGACCTGCTAAGTCACTATTGACTTTCTATAAATAAAAAACTGCTACTGAATAGAATGGGAACCTTTATTAAGAAAAGACGTCTCGTGTACAAAAGGATTGTAACAAATGGGACAGCTGAAATCAATAAAGTCATCTCTGTGTGCCTTTCATAGCCAAGCTACTTGTATTCCTGGAATAGACCTCTTGTATATATGTATCGATTTCTCGTATTGTGTAGAATAAAAGCTTCCATAGTTCCCCTACAAAGTGGTTTCCACTTAATGGCTTCTTACAGTATTGGAGAGAGGCAAAAGAATGTCTTAAAAACCGAGTTCGTGTTGAATTGTTTCCAAGCAACTTTTTGGTTTCTGCAGTAAATTATATTTTCCACCTCTTGTGTGCATTAGAACGGGAGACACGGCAAAAATTGTTAACTTTTTCGAAATTGCAACATTTGCAGTTAAAGTACTTCCCAAATATACTATACGTACGGGTGGCCAAAGTCGTTAAGGCGCGGACTCGAGAGTAGGAAGTCTGCTGTTCGAATCCCACCAGGACCGTCCTCATTAACTGAGGTTTTTCCCAGGTTTTCCTCAGTGCCCATAAATGGCAAATGCCAGGGAGGTATCAAAGTTTCCTTCCTTAAAAAATCCATTTCCAATATATCATCTCATGTATCATCAGTGTCCACCTCCAATGGTGCCTCAGTAGTAAAAACGGGCGTTAAACACTATTAAAAAAAGTACAAGATTTGCAATTGACTATTCTGGTTCCACACACATTCATTTTTCCCCAGCATTAGACGATACTACCCGCTTCTTTCTTTAAGTGCAGGTGTGTTACGTTGGTCTTCAGAAATGATTTACAGTGCAAGTGTTTGTATGCAACATTGCATCTCTCAATATACTCCCCAACATCTTTAATGCACTGTTGCCATCTTCCTAGTAGCTTTATTATGGCGTCCGGAAACCATTTGTTTGAAGATACTGCGCCATCACTTCTGGACAGCTGCCTGAATTTCCTCGTTGTTGCCATATTATTTTCCTGATGCCAACTTTGGGGTGTGGGGCTGCTCATTGTCACGTTGGAGGAACACTCCTGTCAACCACTTTCCCTTCCGTCGTTGCTGAGTCCTGCGTGTAAGCCGTGCAAGGTTAGCAGTCATTGCTCGAGGAAAGCCAGGTCCTCTTGCCAGTACGTTCGAAGTGTCCCGAAAGACGGCGAATGACTCCCTGAATACTTTCATTGCATGGATTGCACTTTTTCCTCCGATGTGTGTTGGTGACATCAGTCACCAGCTTCTCCAAAAACATCCAGGTCTTCATTATACACTTCCAGTAACCACTGACAGACTTCTATACACTGTTGTGCTTCTGGACCTTTGTCAAATCCCGTACCCACACTTTTTTTCATATTTAAATAGTCTGAATAATGATATGCAGGCTCAAAACACATTTCCTTATGTGCAGAAGCTTCTTGATCACATGTCGCAGTTAAACGTTTATAATTTCTGCACTTTTGATACCTTCCATGTTCTCAACGTCTTTCTCTACTTGACAACAATGGAACACTGGCCTTATGCTATACACTCTGCTTAGAACTGCCAACTAGTGTCAGCATGGCGTACTAGACAGTCCATGGCTCTACGAATATACGTACACATAGATTACACGATATTCGTGAAACGCTACTGTTGGAAATCATTTGTATCCAACTTACATGTGCTTTATTTGTTATAAATTCCTTTATTATCTGCAGTATATACCATAACCTTACTCATTGTTCCCATGTAGGTATTCCATTATTCCAGACACAGGCAGCTCTGTACATACTTTCTGCAATTTCTGCGTTGTTTTTCAGGGTTGCCAGAAGGAATAAGAATTGTATAAGTTATTGAGGGTCTTCTGCCAACGTGGTGCAAGAGTTGGTATAATTCCGTAGGGGGGGAAAAACCACCCAGTGTTGCTTGCAGATCGGCAAAGGTTCAGAACTGTTGTCCTCAGAATTGACTTATTATCCAGCGAAAGTTAAGACGATAATCTGATGTTGCAATCTCTCGAGAATGTGGGGGGGGGGGGGTTAACTAGAGTCTCTCAACTAAAACGGATAATGCTTACACGAGTGACCTTAGCTATATGTGATTTTGTATTATCCAGCAAAAGAATAACACCTTTGCGATTCGTGAGTAAAGTTTTCTGGGTGTGCCCCAGTTGATTAGAGTACACAATGACTTTAATCTTTGGACGTGCAGTGGTCGATTTAATTTTTTTGTAGGGCAGATTCAATGGCTGTCAAACCTGTGATAATGGCATCTTGGAGTGTCATAAAATATACGATTCTCATTGCATGCCAGCAGCCTTCCTGCTGCTTATGCGACAACAATGTATAACGGGGATCGGCTCGTGCCGCGTTCCGAGTCTTTGTTCATTCTTGTGGAATCCATCCACCGAGTTGGTATCTTTTCCCTAGCTGAAGGAGATGCAGCCGTATGGTTTCTGCACTGACGTTGAATTTTCGAGCCACGTCCTCACAAGTGTGGCTGTTGTGTGTCTTAAGTAATCGCTAAGGGCATCCTCAAGTTTTCTTTCTTTCTTTCTTTTCCTTTCTCTTTTTATTTATTTATTTATTTTTGTTTTAAACCTTCCTGAAACTTCGTGAATAATCTTTGCACAGCGTCAGCATTGAAGGCCTGGGCATTTTGGGGTGTTCATATTTGATCGCGCTTTATGTGAATACTGGGCTAAGGAACTTACTCTACCAACTTAACTAGTAGAGATTTTAGAACAAATAAAATCCATTTTAGATTAATGCGTAATATAAAACTACTTAATTTGAAGATTGTGCCCATCTAGATTTTCCTCGTAAACCCAAGAACGCGGGTTCAAACCCGGCCAGGATCGATGGGCTTTGTTGGGCGTAAACATCCTAAGTATGGCTTTTTTCGGAAGGCAAATAAAGCCCTGGGTCTCGTGTTGTAGATTTATGGCACGTAAAAGAACCTCAAGCCTAAAAGAAGAGGCCTCTGGACAAAATTTATCGGCCGTTTCACGCCCTGAATTGAATGGGACGCTGATGACCTGAGGTGAGCGTCCGTAAATAAAACAAACCAACAAAGATTATGCCCATATATAATTTTTGTGTGCTATATGTAAATGGGCATTTTAATATGGTGGTTTGGCTGGCACATCTCTTTTCCATTGCTTTCAGAGATTATATCACAAAATGATTTTTTTTTTCATTATATCAAACTGCATGGTTTGCCCATTAGACCCACATACTTTTTTTCATTTTAGTTTGGATTGTTGTTGATTTGTTTTATTTACGGACGCTCTTTAACGTCTCAGGTCATCAGCGTCCCATTCAATTCAGGGCGTGAAACGGCCGATAAATTTTGCTCAGATACCTCTTCTTTCAGGCTTGAAGTTCTTTATCGTGCCGTAAATGTACGACACGGAATCCACGGCTTTACTTCCCTTCCGAAAAAGGTCATACTTAGGATTTTTACGCCCGAAAAAATCCATCCATTCAGGCCGGTTTGTTTGAGGAATTTAAATATGGTCTCTCTCTCTCTCTCTCTCTCTCTCTCTCTCTCCCTAACAAATCTTTTTTCAACTTAAGGTGCACTTTTCTTTAAAAAAAAAAACTGTACAGGATACAGCTATACACTTTTGTGCACGTGCAAAACGCATTGCTCTATATAGCCGGTGAAAGTGTTAACTTATGGATGCGTGAAAGTGCTGAAAAAAATGTCATTTTGAAATTTGCATAAAATAATAACACTATATACAATTATTTTCAAAAATTAAAATTTTTACTTTAAAATGCATACATATTATTTCCCCAGCAATGTTAAGTAACATGTTTTGAAACTGCTTTTAAAATCCGATTATGCTGGGATTAATAGTTTATAGGGATCATTGCACGCGAGCACCTATCAGTGCGGTTTCATTGATACCTTTATTCATCAATCAGTATGAAATTTAATCGATAATTTTAAGCATGGTGCTCAAAAACGAATAAATTGATAGTATTTTTCTCCTACATTCATTTTTTTTTTTCATTCCTATAATCTTTGCTTTGATCAACTAGGGATCTAGAAATCTTTCTCTCTTGCGTTAAATAACACGATTTAAATGAGAGAAATAAAAAAGAGTAAAATTATAACTTAACATTAAATTTATTGTTAAAATAATTAAATGTACTATGAACTGTTATTATAACCCCAGATGTTCATTTTTAACAAGTTCTGATCACAACACGAAATATGACAATTGATACAAAAATAATAGTAAATGGTAATTGTTATAATAGTGTTCAGTTGTATTTTATTTCATTTAGATCTCCGAGCGGTTCAGCTTATAAAATTATAGTGTGTTTTCAGAAATGTCAAAGAGGTAAGCTAAACCACTTCAATGATTATACTAAAAGAAAAAAGAATGGAAAAGGGAAAAAAAAAAAAAAAAAAAAAAAAGATTGTTCTAGCATTATTGAATCTCCCACTTGCATATAATTTTTCTTAAGTAATTTAACTGAGCTTTCAAACTCATGCTGAAAGTCTCGAAATAATTATTAACAAAACAACCATTCATTAAACTCAATTGAACTACCGAAAAATTGTCAGCATTTGTGGTATAATTGAGGAAAGGCGCCTAAGGGACTAATCAGGTTAAAAACTAACATATTTTCTGGTTTATTAAAAAGTTAACGTCAGCCTAAATGTTAAAACAGTTTATAATTTAGAAATAATTGCTTAATAAGTGGTAATTGTTTCATTCGGACAGATAGTATGGTACCAAAAATAAATAAATAAATAAATAAGCATGTGTTCTGTTGAGGTTCACTACGAAAACTATAATTACGTCTCTACTAAATGTCCTTAACATTTCGTTCCCGCCTTAAATGTAATTGTTGCAAAGCTGAAAATATGACAAATTTGACAGAACTGATATGATTTGGAAGAGAGAATAAATTAAATATTAGTAAACTTCTGTCTAAACTAATTTCTTCCTAATGATAGGAAACACCCAATTCAAGTTCTTATCATATTGAAAATGCATTTATTCATTTCTAGGTAATTATATTTATCCTGCTTATTTAATTAAATTTATAGCTAGACATCGATATAATCAAGCAATAATGATATTTTCGCCATAAATTCGTTTTTCTGTGCTGTAGGAAACACTGCAACTAAAAATAAAGTGCTTTTGTGCACATTGAGCATAGCATCGTTGATATAAACACTTTTTTCAAAGTCACTTACTAAACTCTAAAAGTTATGACGGAAAGCATGGCCTCCTGGGTAATTGCAGCGGCAGAAGTCATGGCCATCTCTGTACTCACGGCTAGAGAGTTCGAGGAGGGGTCCATGGCCATGAATTCGTTCTGGATCATGTTCATGTGAAGGAACTTTCACTTTAACCTTGTGCTGGCGGTCGCACGACCGGGAGAGTAAACAACAGGCATTTGGTTCGGCGCCGGCGGAAGTTGTAAAACTGGAGTTCATTCACGTAGTTGTGTGGGAGGCGAACACGGCTTCCAGGAATTTAAGTGGGAACAACTTCGGCACGCTACATTCTCACAGTGTTTCCCACCGTTTGCTCATAGAAACGATTCTTATGATAGCCGGGCCTAAATACGGGGGTCAAAAATTAAAATCTTGTAGCTGCGGAATAATTGTAATATTAATTAAGATACCTTTAGTATTAAACAAACACACTTTTTAGATTTTTTATTCTATTTTGTGATGAATATTTCATGTACAAACAAAGGAGGGGGAGGGGAACCCTAAGTAATTACGTCACGTCTAAGCTTACCTGAAACCTTCTATGTACCAAGTTATTGTAAAACGAGTTTTCAGTTTCAAATAGCAATACCTTTAAAAAATTAGTTTCTGCAAAGGTAAACACATAGATTTGTTCGTAAATAAAGGACATTTATTATAAAACAAATAAACAAATTATTACAAAAGAATAAACAAAAAAATGACCAATGTTGTTCAATAAAGCACCTTCTTTTGTGCTATAAACGGCATTAGTAAGAGCGTTTTTCCCCACTTCTGTTACTCAAACAGTGTAACACGGATTACAGGCACCAGGTAAGAAATACATGTGCTGATTGATGTCCAAGGCAGCACTCAATGTTTCTGCCAGGAATTCTGAACCTTCCATCAATTACCCTGCTGCATGTTTCAGTATGATCCCTTGCGTTTTAAAACACAATCCAGGATAGACGATATCTAATGCTGTATTGAGTTTTAATTGAAATTTGTGCACCATATAAATGAACATGTTTGATTGATTGATTTTGTTTTATTTCGGGACGCTCTTTAACATCTCAGGTCATCAGCGTCGCATTCTATTCAGGCGTGAAACGGCGACAAATTTTGCTCAGAGGCCTCTTCTTTCAGACTTGAGGTTCTTTATCGTGCCGTAAATGTACGACACGAGATCCACGGCTTTATTTCCTTCCCGAAGGAAGCCCTAAAACATCTATTGATCCTGGCCGGGTTCGAACCCGCAATCTTGGGTTTAGAAGGCAAATAGTATAATATAAATATAATTAAACCTGAATTTACCCCAGATTCATAGAAGGTACAGTACTGCTTTTATTAAGTATGCCATCATATTCTTTCACTTGACAATAATACATTTTCTATGTGAATGCAAAAGAATACGGAAATACGTTTCCCGTTTGGTGCTGATGGGACATTGTTCGTTTATATGCATTTCATTATACTTCCTTATCAAACGTGAAACCGCGAATAACATGGGAACTGTGTATTGAGGGTCTTTAGCATGACTTTCCGAGACTTAAAGTGATTATTGCAGCAATTTAATATACACCAAAGTGGTTCGGTATCGTCTCACAAGAATGAAAGAGACAAGTACCGTCTAACACGGATAATAGTGCTTTAGTGTTTGCAGAAGTCATCTACAATCAATAGTTTTATTTATATATTTTTTTCTTTAGCACATCCTAACCTAAGCTTTTTCCAGGTTTTCTTTAGTTCTCATAAATGGCAAGTGCTGGGGCGCACCATAAACTTAGGCTTGAAATGCTTCCTTCTTTTATTTAAAAGGAAGAAGAAGAGGAGGGGGGAAAAGGAAGGAAAAAACCTCCTTTCCCAATTTATCTTTTCGCTTCATGTATTATCAGCGTCTATTCAGAAACCGTGAGACTTAATAGACTGTTTACAATCGCTACCGTTCGATGTACTAATAGCAACTGAGAAAAGCGAAACGGAGATAACATTTTACCATTCTGAACAGGTGTTTATTACAATTTAGGTTATTTGCACGGATATTATTACATACTTTGCAAAATGACTTCAGAATGTTTGACTGAATGCCTAAATTTTTTTAGTGAATATACATTATTAGTTAAATGTACAATTAGCGTGCTCAGGACTTATAGTGGGGGTTATAGTTAGCTACACTGGCCAGAAAACAAATGCTCTTCGCGCGGTAAAGGAATTTCGTAACATTTTTCGACAATTTCACTGCGATATCGGGCTGTGATTGTTTAAATTAAAAGTTTTACTTCAGTTCTTTGGTCAATTATGTCGTCACATAAGTGAAATCAACGTAATCTCCTTTAAGGCCAGCACATTTATTCCAGCAATGTCATTATTCCCTCTCTCATATGGTTTTCCTGAAGCTGAAAATTGATGAAAAGGGTTAGCGAAAAACAATTTGAGCTTTGAGAGCAGAAGGAAAGCTAAATGTGGGAATTTGGAATATGCTGTAGCAATTCATGCTTGAAACCTCTCAGTTTTATGTCGCTCAAATACTTTGTCACTAGGTACGTTGTCTTGGTAACAAAAGCATTTTTTCCATCTGCAAGCCGGGTCTTTTCTCACAATTTTTTTCTGTTTGATTTGAAATATAAGAATATCTCTCTCAGGTTATGGTTTTACAAGTTTTGAGACCCGTCAAATTGGGAGTCAGTAGACAATCTGACTGTTATATCTTTTCAAAGTATTTTTCACCATACTCTATACACTTTCTCATCCGGACAAATCACTTACCAAAACACCCCTGCCACTCATTTTCCTCAAGGGTTAGAAGTTCATTTTCATATGCAGCCACAATCTCTTCAACGCTGGGAGTGGGTTCTGGTGGTTTAGTGGTAAGACTTGCCTAGTAAACCCAAGATCGCGGGTTCAATCCCGGCCAGGGCGATGGATTTTTTTCAGGCATAAAACTTCACTTTCTTCGGAATGGAAGTAAAGCCGTGGGTCCCGTGTCGTAAACGTACGGCACGAAAAAGAGCCTCAAGCCTGAAAAAAGAGACCTCTGAGCAAAAATTTTCGGCCATTTCACGCCCTGATTTGAAGCGGCGCTGATGACCTCAGAGCGTCCGTAATTAAACCAAGTCAACAAGGATTGGAAAATAGCGTTCTTCGCGTGCTATTTTTTTACCATTGGGAAGAGAAAATAATTGCATGGAGTCAGATCAGGACTTTAGGGAGGGTGAATCATGGGTTTGACCTCTGTGGAACTCCAGGAACTGGATGATGATGTGAGCCATGTGAGCGGAGGCGTTGTCATGGCACCCCCCTCAGTTCTGTGTTTGGACGACTTCTCGGAGCTGGAAAAAACTTTCGACAGGCAGACTGTGGTTAACCGTCCTTTGCTCCTCCAGAGGAATTGTGGCCAGCATTTTCGGCCCCTCTTTACTTTCGTTGGAGGATTGTATCATCTGAAAAGTGCCAACTGTGGTTTGGTCTCTGGATCAAGATGTTAAATCCATGTACACGCCTCGAGCTCCTTCCGTCGAATCTGTGCAGCATCATTCTTACATCATTCGACGCGGGTGCGCTTTTGTTCTTGAGTCAAATCTCTTGCTATTGCTGACGATCCATTCTGGAAGCTTTCTTGATATCCTTAAATGCTGTGCGATTATTTTCGATACTATTTTTTTTCCCCATCGCGACAATGCTTTCCTCAGTCACTGCCGTTGCGCCGGACCCCCACTTCTCCCATCTTGCTGTGAAGTACGGTCCATTTAAATTGCGCAACCCAGCGGAAAACTGTGGCTCTAGATGAAGCAGGCTCCCAAAAAGCCTGTTACAAGCGCTTAAGGCTTCCGAACTCATTTTAACACTCTTAAAATGATAGCTCGAAAATGTGTGGCTTTGATAATGAGAAAGTGTATGGTGAAGAGAACTTTGGAAAGTGCAACAATGGGATACTTCCTCGAAACTTTTGTGGTGATCCTTTTAAGTAGTCCTAAGTGGCCGTAAGTAATGGTTTTTTTTTTCCTCTCTCTCTTTTCAAAGAAAAGTCTCTTACACTTTTTTTAATGCTTTCAATGTTGCCGTATGTCAAGAATTTCCATAACAACGTCAATCCACAATGATCTTTAAACGGAACAATTTCATATCTGTTTCCAATGATAGTGTCATTCATGGCCAGTGTCCTGAAGATTTCTCCGTATGGATAACCTAATAAATTGTCTACTAATGGAACACGTTAAATTGTGTCCTTGAGATCTCACATCTAAACACTTTTCAAAGCCTTATGACCTTCTCTCGTCAGACCCTACATGTTATTCTTGGTCAGCGCTCTAAAGGTAGACCAATCGTCAGGTCCAAGGGTGCAAATACACCTGAGTGAGCCCCAAAAATAACCTGCATTGGGAAGGCGGTCAACAGTTGTGCAAAAACCTGCCGCAGAGCGCCCGAAGCCATTAGCGGTCATCCTCCCAGCCTTGCAACATGCGAAGGGCAGAAAAATGTCACCCAAAGTTGCTGAAAAGGAGGTCGCACTTGCCCAATATGGTCAGAAACATTACGTTAGGAAACTGGGCCACTAAGTTAATGAATCCATCGCCCATTGCAAGTCGGTGTAAGGGTGTTACTCAATTTATGCAGCTGAGGCCATTCCCGCTTCCTGGTCTTACCTAAGATTTCAAAACGAATTGGTGAACTTTATTAAAGATATTACGTACATTACACTGTCTACATTGTTTTCCTTTTTTATTTTTCCATCTGGAAATATGTTCTGAATTCCAATATGTTTTCAGTTTTACTCAATCGGGCTAGGTTTTTTAACAAACTCACATTAAATGTAATAATATACTTATATTTTAATGAAATATTAATGAATAAATTGAAAAAAGAGATTTATGTGTCAATAATTATAAATTGTCAAACTTTTTTCACCATCACGAAGAAAAAAAAAGTCATTATTTTGTCTAAGTTCTGATATGTTCTAAACTAGCTCCTCTTTTCAAATACCAACAGCAATCAGTCATCATTTACACATCCCAATGATCTTGATAGCAGGTTTGCAATGTTTTAATGTCTTTATGAAACCATCACCTTGTTCTTCACTCATTGCTCCAAGATTCGCAGGGAAGTAATCAATACGGCTGTTAAGAAAATGCACTTTAACATCATTATACACCCTAGATTTCTAAAATGTTGTAACATTTCCTTCACAATTTCTTTATAGTTCTTAGATTTCTTGTTGACAAGAAATTTTTCTGTCACTTTTTTGTATGTTGACTTCTCTAACTCGGACATGGACAGAGGAAAGATCTCATCCTGCATAAGCTCACGAAAACACCTGCTGCTATCTTAGCTTCAGTTTTCTGTGGGAACTTTGTAACAAGAAAGTTGAAACAAGCACTATACTTATTCAGAGCAGTAGCAAATTGCACCATCAGGTCTAACTTAATATGGAGGGGTGGAAGAAGATATTAGGAGGAAAACCAATAGTTCATATTTCACTTTTTTTTTTTCTCAGGAACTAAATTACTCCTTTGTGACCAAGTTTTTCTGGTTCAATTCACAAAGTGAACCATTTATAATCTTGTTTAGATCGCTCAGGATATTTATTTTATGCATCTACTCCATGAACAAATAATAAAAACTGTTATTTTCTACAATACCGATTTGTGAAACAAAATTAAAGCTGGTTTGAGAGATTCCGTGTGGCAAGGAAGCACAAAATATGAACAGTTTTCATTCAGCAAAGATTGTTATGACTGCAGTCTCACAGTAACTGAATACTGTGCGATAGCCCCCACCTCTCTGCAGGGCGCCGCATGGACCGGAGAGGGGTTTTGAACAAACCGTGTGACTGCAGCTCTGTGTAAAAATGTTTTGGACAGTGTACAGCGTCATTGTTAATGATAAATATACCGTGCTGTTTCATATGCAAGACCAGGGCGTCGATGTGCTTTATTGTTGAAACAGAACCTGCTCTCAGATAAAAGGCCGTGTTTCTCCTGCATAGAAATTGCTTCCTTCTTTATGATTCTTTTTTTCTTGCTCTTCAAATAGTTCTCTTCTTCCTCGCTCCACACTTTCTTTCTCTGCTTAACATTTTTCTCTACTACTCCTGCATAAGGACAACGCGTTCTCTTTTTGTTCTACTGATGCTTCATATTTCTGTTTTCTCTTACGTAATACCCACGCTTCTTCCCATTCTGCTAGTTATACACATTCTATTCTTCTTATTCCTGTTATCCATCTTTTTATTCCTCTTCTTCTAAATCTCCAGTTTCTCCTTATCCGCGACTTCTAATCCTCCACGTCTTTTTTATCTTCTTCTTCTTCTCATTTTTTCCAATTTTTGTTGTTGTTTGTACTTCCTCTACTAACCCTCCAACTATTTTTCCTCTTTCTCTTGCCTACTCTTTTATTCTTCTCCGATTGCTGCACTTTTCTTTACCTTATTCCGCTAATTCTTGTTCGTGGCTCCTATACATCTCTTTATTTCCTTCTTTCTCATACCCCATTTCTTTCTCTTATTCTGTTTCACTTTTACTATTCTTTAACTTTGTCATGCCTATATTTTCTCTTCTATCCTTATCATTTGCATTGTTCTAGTCTTTTTCTCTACTTTCTTCTTGTTTTTTTTTATCATTCCACGCTTCTTTTATGCTTTCTTCAGCTTCCTTGCTTTCATATTCGTCTTTTATATATTTTTAAATTTCTGTGATGTACCTCTTTCTTCCACTTTTGCTAGTTCGTTACTTTTATTTCTCCACTTGCACTTATTTCTTTTGCATACACGTTTTACAAAAGTAATTAAGTGTCTAAAAAAAATTAAAATTTTAAAGCGAGAAGGAACTTTACCTAAGAGTAAAGAAAATATAAAATGTCCTGAAATGCTAGAAATGCAATGTCAAAGCATGAGGTTCTTCATAAGTACCCGGTTGCAGTGGAAGATGAGAAAAAAATCATTTGGCCCTGCAGATTTCAAACTTCCAGAAACTACCTTTACATATAAGCCTAAAGGAAGATGAAATGAATTTAAAAGAGGTAAGGAAAATAAATCGGAAGAAAGAGAAAAGAGGCAGTAATAATGAAAGACTAGAGGAACCAAGAAGATAATCGGAAGTATGCCGTGGTCATGACCACAGCTGGCAAGAGGGGTTTTTCGTTTAATTATCGACTCACAAGATAAATCGATCGAGTACATGAACAGGGACGGCAGCTTTTAATTGTTTCCTTCCGCACACGAAACGGGCGTGTGGACGCCACGGTTAATTTATGGGCTCTAATAATATTTGCCGAACAGGAATTCGGCTGTAGCAAAGGTAATCAGAAAATTATGTGCCAGGGAAACAATCCCACGAGCTCTCAAGCACTGAAAGGATTCCTTGGAGCTTTTCAAACTTCGATGTTCACTTGTTCGTGTAGCTAAGAGCGCCTGTAATCGAGCCGTTTCAACTGACACGAAATAAAGTAAACAAAGACATTGCGACGTATAGTAGTATAGTTAAAAATAGTTCGCACAGAAAGTGCAGAAGGTCAACAACTGTGCGTTCTTCAAGGCAGCAGATAAGTGAAGGTGGTAAAAGTAAATACTGAACTATGCGTAATGCTCTAGTGCTTGGAAAATTGTTAAGGGTCCCGTCGTTCGTGCATTGGAGACGTAGGCACAAATGAACAAAGCTGAAGCATTGAAATATCCTCCTCCAACCCTATTGGGTTTAATGTGTACGGAGCCATCGCATGTGGTAATACCCGTAACCAGGAAATTTGCAGCAATAGACGAAACAGAAGGTTTGCAGTAAGATTTAAAAGTGATTGATATGCGTAGTTGGGACTGTGGATCCAAAACAGTAAAAAATGTATATGTTTATTTAAACTGTACTTGCTGTTATACCCGGCGACAATAGAGAAACAGGGAAATTACATTTACCTATAGCGATTGTATAGTATACCTAATTAAATGCATTTCTACCTAATAATGCAAATGTCAACTTAATTAAATGCACTTCAACATAATTGGAAAAAATCTTTCTACTTAAACGATTGCCAACCTAATTAAAAAAAAGCCAAAGTAATTAAATACACTTCATTCTAATAAAGTACATTTCAATCTCATTAAATACATGGTCAGCCTAGTTATATACATTTTAATCTAATTAAATATGTGTCAACCTGTTTAAATACCTTTCAGTTTAATTAAATAATGCCAAATAAATTAAATATCTGTCAACGTTTTAGATACATACCAGTCTAATTAAACATGTCAACCTTTTAATTGTATACAAATGAAATTAAGTATATTTCATACTATGTATATACATTTCAATCTAATTAAATACATTTCAACTTAATTAAATATCTGTTAACCTATTTTATTACATTTCAACTGTTTTGTTAAATACATGTCAGCCTAATTATATGCATGCCAACCTAATTAAATATGATAATCTTTTAAATATATTCCATTCTAATTAAATATCAACCAACCTAATTGCATTCCAGTTTAATTAAATACATGTCAATTTTATATATATATATATATATATCATTCTAATTATTTACAAATCAAAATAATTGTGTAAATTCCAAACTAATTATATACATTTCAGCGTAGTTATATACGTTTCAACCATATAAATACATTTAAGCCTAATACAATTAATTTAAATGTAATTAATTACATTTCAACGTAATAAAGTACACATCAGTCTAATTAATCATATGTTGCACCTAATTAAGTTTATGTCAACCTAATTAAATAATATCCACCTATTATATAAATGTCAACTAATTAAATACATGTCAACTATTTAAGTCCATTTCTGTCTTATTAATTTTGTCTGGGGATGAGAAGAAGGCAAGCGACAGGAATGTGCTTATGTTCATGTTCATGTATGTGTGCCGATAAAAATAAACAGTGTTGTCGTATACACGCTCATAGTTAGAAATCCAGCGGGCTTGCAGGATATGAGTGTGAGAGGTCTTCATTCATATGACAACATGGGTGTCTCACAAAAAGTCGCACATGTGCTGATAAACAGGTCAAGCCCCCTCACACTTCAGTCCTCTCTTGCTATCTTCTGATAGCCAGACTATACATGTCCACATAATTATACAGCTGGAACAAAAATGTATGTCAAAACTTTGGGAAAGCGTTCCATGCTACGCACACGGGTCCGAAAATGTTTTGTTCCCTTGTTAGAGCGCTTTGTCTACAATTCTGCTTACACGTGTGATATGCAAGTTATAATACTAGCATAGTTGTTCTGTGGCAATAACCCCACAACAGATCAGTTGCTTAATGCGTACAGTAGGTAAATATTCGCTTTTACCTCTGTTTAAATGGGATGGGGGTGTTGTAACTATTCTTAGTTCCTAGGTTCACCGTTGTTGTGGCCATACCGTACGACGTAGTCAGCTTGTTATGCTGTTCACT
Source organism: Metallyticus violacea (assembly GCA_030762175.1). Taxonomy (NCBI): domain Eukaryota; kingdom Metazoa; phylum Arthropoda; class Insecta; order Mantodea; family Metallyticidae; genus Metallyticus; species Metallyticus violacea. The sequence goes on along the minus strand of CM060839.1, from coordinate 19,270,635 downwards.
TCATGTAGCACCGATCACGTAGTGTCAGATCTATGTGTTTACTGACCTCTTCAAGTAGTTCGAACTCCACAAATTTCAAATTAATGCTTTAAACGGATGTAGCAACTTCGTAAAATACAACTGCGTGATCACCTATACTCGAGGCCGAGAACTTTTCAGACCCTCTGTAGGTAAATTTTTAAAAATGTCATTAGCTTTCATGTTACATCACTATAAAGCAGCAATTTTTTTTTATCATATTCCAAGCGTTCGTTCTTGCTCGTAGAAAATTAAATTTAATCAGAGAATAATGGATGTAATGCAATTGCTAGCACTTTTTATCTTAAAACTCGAAAATATGATGTTCGAAAAAATAATATAAATCTTTAAATGGTGTAATAATTTGTTTATTTCCGATAAGTTTCATTGACCATTCCTTTTAATTTACTTTCCGTGCGACTAGAAAACAAAACACAAGCGATTATTTCACGATAACAAATGAAGCCCGCATAGAGTGAGGTCTTCGGAAGGCAAGAGTGATCATTAACTAAGATGTTAAGTGTTGTGGCAGAACTTGCATGGACTTGTATGCCTGCATTCCTAGCTGTGCGCGCTCCCAGGGGATGACTTCGCAATAATTTGTGCAGCCTGGTAACTCATCCGAGTCGCTTTGTCACTGTCTGAGCCATGGCTACACAACTTGTCGCGATAATGTTACGTACAATCCTTGTTATGCATGCGACTTGAAACAAATGACGACCCTGCCGCGGCGATTAGTTTAAAAGCTGCCGGGAGAGGTCAGGCATTGAACTCACGTGCATGAAGACGTTAATATATTAGATCAGATTTGATCAACTTTGGCATCGAGAATAAATTATCAAGGGAAGGCAGGGACGTCGAAGGATAAATTGTAAGATTTATTGTTGGAGAATTACTTAAAGAATTTTCGCTCCGTCGTCTTTGTCAGAATGATAAGTTATGACGGGAAGCTGCCAGAATGCCAAACCGATCATGCCTGACGTTTAAAGAGCCGGTGCCGGGAGGCTGTTGGCCGAATACTAGGAAGGCGTTGTTGCCCAGGTTTGTAGGTGCTGCCCTTCATTAAAATCTAAGAAGAGGTGGAACTGCACTAAAATATTGTCTTTCATATAAGACTAAAGAAAATATATAAATGTGTGATTACTCTGTGATATCAGCGTGTTTGTCTTAAGATTTGTTTGGGTTAATTATAAAGAGTTCATTTAAGGGACAGCTCGAGGGGTATACAAATGTAGTACTGCCACAACTGGCGAGTGAGCTGAACGTACATAACAGGAAATATATATATATATATATATATATATATATATATATATATATATAAATGAAAAATAAAAATAAAATAAAGTATAACTATTAACAATGTGACAAATTAACAGTAATAATAAAAGTAGATAAGGATAAAAGAGATAAAGTCACACTTGAAATTGCTATATTTCCAACTACTGGAGTACTTCTATGGCAAGAAGCTATAGCTAAATTATATATAATGTCTGCATTCTCCTGGTTTTCATACAAGACCCTTTGATACATTTCTCTTCCCATGGTCAGAAAAAAAAAATAAATAAACTATAGAAAATATTCCTTCGCATCTGCCGTTCCGTTCACAGCAACCACGGACATTCAGCCTTCCGTGCAAACGCTCTCTGTAACTAGCAGGCCTGATTGTTCATTTCTAACTCACCTACACAAGGATCATGTGAAACAATTTCCAAATGTAAATTAATCTCTATATAGTTGGCGGTTAAAGTAAATGCCCGGGTCAAATGTACTAGTAGCATTACAAGTCGCCTCTTAAATTGTTGAGTTGTTTTATTTATGGACGCTCTTTAGCATCTCAGGTCATCAACGTCCCTTACAAATCAGGGTTGAAACGGTCGATAAGTTTTGCTCAGAGACTTCCTTACGTACACAGGACCCACGGCTCTCCTTCCGAAAGAAGCCACACTTGGGATTTTTACGCCCGAAAAAATCCATCGATCCTGGCCGAGACTGAACCCGCCTCTTAAGGAGAGTACAGTAGAGAAACTGTAGGGAGGTTTCCGTGACATATCATGGAGTAATTTTTCCTTCGCAGGAGCGCTTGCAGCAATGGTTGTCACTAAGTTATTTATACACTGAAAAGATACTTTTACTCACCACTATCAAGCAAGATGATGTTAAAAATGCTCTCTTCATTTTCCGTACATTTCTGACATCGGCTTATGGAATTAATCATTACCCCCTGCAGTTGCATCTGAGAATTGGAAGAAATTTCTTCACGAATATTATTTTTTCATTCATCTTTTGTGTGTGGATATTTTTTTCCCCCTGTAATGCCCCCTAGAGATAAAAACCGCAGGGCCTTAAATCGGGAGACCGATATGGTCATATGATATTAGTAATTACTCTTATAGTCAAATATTTCATGAATTGCATGCAAGGAGACATGGGTTGTATGTGCCGTAGCAGAATCCTGTTGAAAAGTCACGAACCTACCTTCCCTCACAGTTAATTCACGGGATAAGAGTTGGAAAATATTCTGCACATATCTTATCATTATGATTTCTTTAATTAAATAAAAAAAGTTTCGTCGGTAAAGAAAATTTGATTAGGGCGAAATTCTCTGTCCTGCACACTATACAAAATCTATTCAAAAATCCTGGATGCAGGGTCAACCGATTTAAGTTCTTGCACTACTGTAATTTTATAGGGTTTTAGCTTCAGTAGTTTTTTAGCCTTTCGAACAGAGGAATAGGAAATTTCTGGTTAGATGAACGTTCCAGAGCAGACCTAACGTCCGTTTCACGGCATTCATTTACCAATCTGTGAACCTGGAAGTTGAAATCAGGGAATACTTCTTGGGGGGGGGGGGGACCTCGTGCATCACGAGTCGATTGTGTACGATTCTGTATATCGTAACTACTCTTTGGGGAACAGAATACCGGAATTGGGTCATATTATTAATACACAGTATTACGCCGCTAATGAATACTTGATACACTGTCACACAACACACAAGTCTTTACGTTCCTAGATAAAATCGCACTGACCTCTTCTCCGGCTCCCCGACCGGCTTGCGAGTGTGGGGTGAGACGAGAACTACAGAGCGGTCCCGCAAAGGAAAAATCACCCAGTAGCATCAGATGAGAGAGAATGTGGTTCTGTGCTTGAAGTACATGGTAGCTCAATTGGTTAGAATATCAGCACAGAAGGCTTAAGATCCTTGCTTTCAATCCCGGCAGTGACCCGAATTATTCAAGCATGATTCTTATTTTCCAAGAATGTAAGCTTAGTATAATGTTTTTCTTTAAATTTAATTAACACAAAACGAAATAAAACAGTTACTTTTACGAATTCACACGAACCTTCTCTACTACAGCTGATTGGTTATCGCTGTTGGAATGTGTCTGCATTGTTACCAAAAATAAAATATTAACACGTATGTGTTTGTTTTTTCACGCTAACTTGGAAATATTTATTTTATTAATACCAGTTTTTTTCTAAAACAATGCTGTAGCATTTATCGTTCACCATTTATATTTTTGGTTCCACGTGCTGACAATGTAGCAGACATTTTGTCCTACATTAAAGTATTACGGCATTCTTAATATGTTACTCGTTAACAAGGACTTCAGTGGAAATGCCTGCGTTACGTGGTACACATAACCTCGATTGGGTTCATCCACCTCCTCCATGTATGGGCAGTCTCGGAAACGGAGAAAACACTGGCGTATACAGAAATGAAAGTTGTAGCGAGGAAATTCATTCAGAAGTGACGGAATTCCTAGAATCACAAGCTGCAAGATCTTATCTCTCAGGCGCAGTGTTGTACCTGTTGATGGCAAATGACGGAACTACGCAGTTGTCGAGGAAACACATAAGGGCGGCGGGAGTCAAAGCGCTCTATTCTGAACGTTTTTTTAACTGTTTATAACCACAACACGCGACCAATTCTGTAATATCGGCAGCTCACACAAAAAGTTGTACCATCTGTATATGTGTTTTTAAAGTTTTCTTTCTATGTATCAATATTTTATGGTCACAAGTCATTTTGATGTTAATTCATTGTTTTGAGTTGTTTTAACATTAGCATTTCGAATTACGGTAAAAAAAAAGGGGGGGGTAAGATTGCAAGTTGTTGCATGATTTCTTTTTTACTTTTTCTTTTTCTTTTTTTTTCCCCCAAAAGGGAAAACAGCAAAGGAAATTCGTAGTTTTGCCTAAATTGAGATAGGTGATCTTGTTCGACTTTGTGTAAATTAATTCAAACGTGGCAGAATTAGCATACAGGACAAAATATACCCTGGAGCTCTAGCGGCCACAATTCTTACTTTTTCTTAATGAAACTCTGCATATAACGATCAGTTAACAAACGATTCATTTCGTTCGTTAAATGGACTATTAGGAGTGGGGGTTAGCCAAAAGCGAAATTTAAAATTTTCTCTACAGCACGCAAATTTCTTTTTCCAACGAAACTTGCTACATGCCCCTGAAACAAAATAATAAAAGTATTAGTTCTGAAGATTAGCTGAATCAAACCATTAGGAATGGGCAATTTACTTGAAACCCGAAATTTAAAAATGGCTCTAGCGGCATCAATATTAATTTTTTTCGCAACGAAACTCGGTGTGTAGCATTTAAATTAAATAAGAAGAATGGTTTCTGAAAATCAGGGAAATCCGACCATTAGAAGCAGAGGTTAACAGAAACCCAAAATTTGAAATCGCTCTAGCGATAACCATATTTTTTTTTCCCCAACGAAAATTGGTATTAATCTTTGAATAACATATGAAGAATAGCTTCTGAAAATCAGGGAAATCGGACCATTAGGAAGGAGTAGGGATTTACCTAAAGCAAAAATTTAAAAATAGCTTTATTGGCACCAATATTTGATTTTTCGCAGCGAAAACTCGGTATATACCATTTAAATAAAATAAGAAAAATAGTTTGAAAACAGGGAAATCGTACTATTAGGAACAGGGGTTAACCTGAAACTCAAAATTTAAAAATCGCTGTAGCGGTTTTTCTCATTAATCATTTGAGTAACATATGAAAATAACTTCTGAAAATCAGGGAAATCGGACCATGTGTAAAAAGTATGGGTTTACCTGAATCCCAAAATTTAAAAATAGCTCTAGTAGCACTAATATTTATTTTTTTTCAACGAAACTGGGTATATACCATTTAAATAAAACAAGAAAAGTAGGTCCTGAAAATCAGGGAAATTGGATCATTAGGAACAGGGGTATACTTGAACATCTAAACTTAAAAAGCGCTCGTGTCATCAATTTATAATTATTTCCTGTAATGGCACGCTAGTCACTGCTTCCCCCAATTTCCGTGAACTCAATGTGTAGCTTCTCAGCTCTAGCTCCTTGTAATAACCTTAAAATATTCAACTTGCTGAGAAATTCGCTTAGTTTACGCAGCTCCTGCGTGAAGGACTTCACAATGCTGAACTCCACGAACGGGCAAGTTCACGCGTCTCGAAAAGCGCGCCAGGACTGCTTTCAGAAGCTCAAACCCCATTCGCTCCCTTCCCTCTAATATGAATATTAACTCTAACGCATGTATAAGGTTAATAAAGTGTATTTAACCCCTTGCGTTAGCCCAGGTTGCTGCTGAAAGCCATTTCGCACTTACATACTGGTTAAGCAGGTATTGCATGTAAACCACCGTTAACTTTAGGCATTTAGCCTTGACAATCAAGTTGCTAATCAATCCAACACATATTTACATTCATGTGCTGACCTGAGTACCGCTACACAAGGATAAGCTTCCTGTAGGTGAAACAGCGTTCTCTCGAGGAGGGGTTTGATAACAAACCGGTTGTATTTCTTAATCCAAATGTTATGTAACACCCTCCTACTTTCTAAAAAGCGATTACAAAAAAAAAGTATTTGTGCTTTGTTGTTATTCACTTGTCATGAGATATGCGGGTGTGTTATCAAGCTAGGGACTGCATTAAAATATTATGAGGGTTACCTTTTAAGTTGTTACAAACGACCACAAGGTGCGCTATTGAGATGTCATTACTGTTTTCCCAACACTTGACATTTGCTATGTTTAGAATTTTACCGAGTGTGCATTCAATGAGCGTTTAAACACAGCAATTTGCGAAAAAAATGGAAATTTCACATGAAGATTTTTGTTGGCTGATTTTTTTACGATTTTAGTAAAGGCCTAACTCAACAGCAATACATAGAATCGCTTCGTTCAACTTTTGGTAATGAAACACCATCAGAAAAGATGTTTACAATTGGTTTGCAGAATTTCGTCATGGCCGTGCGTCTGTCAGTGATGAATTTTGTGAATGTCGATCAAAATCAATTGTCATTCCAAAAAAAAAAAAAAAAAAAATCGATGCTGTGCGCAACAAGATTGAAGAACATCGGCATGTGACTTACAGTAAGAGAGAGGCATCCTTAAGCATATCGAAGACTGCAGTACATTCAAATTTTGTATGAACATTTAGCTGTGATAAAGATTTGTTCCCGATACGTTCCGCATACTTTGATCGAAGCACAAAACACGCTCATGCTCATTGGTGTAATGGAATACTGAGGGGGGATACAATCCACCGAGGAACTGCAAAATCCGTATACAACATTGTAACAAGTAACGAAACTTGGGCATTTTGGTACAAACCGGAAACTAAGCAATAGTCCATTGTTTGGGTGTTCCAAGATGAACCGAACCCCACAGAAATTGTTCGTTCACGAAACACTTCCAAGAAAATGATCGTCTGTTTCTTCGGTTGTACTGGACATGTCGCAAATTTTCCTTTAGAGGATCGAAGTACAGTTAGTGCTGAATGGTATGCAACAATTTGTTTGCCAGAAGTCATCGACGAAATCAGGAAAAACAACCGAAAACGTCGCATCATTCTTCATATGACAATGCCAGCTCTCACACAGCACGTCAAACAAGTGATTATTTGAAGAAGAAAACGTCGAATTAATTTACCAATGCCCATATTCACCGGATTTATCGCATGACGACTTCTCTTTGTTCCAAATTTGTCAAAGAAAAAATACGTAGACAGCGATTTTCATCACCTGAAGAAGTCGTTGAAGCCTTTAAAAACCATGTTTTTGAGATACCAACTTCAGAATGAAAAAAAAAAAAATATTTGGAGAATTGGTTTTAACGCATGTAAAAGAGTTTACATCTTGAGAGGTGACTATTTTAAAAAACAATAAAACAATTTGTTCAAAATTGTTTTTTTTTTCTAGAAACTTAAGAAATAGCCCTCGTAGAAATGGATGATCAAGTGAACAAAGCATATAAACAAGGCTGATTTCTTGTGTCCCATTCCTGACTCGTATCTATTGATCTAAAGAAAGAAAAATATCGGAAGGTATCGGCGAAACACATTTATACAAAGCATTTGCAGGTTCTACAGTATCATCAGTCGGTCCTGGTGGTGTAGTGGTTACCATACTTGCCTCCTAAACCCAAGATCGTGGGTTCGATCCCGGCCAGGACCGATGGATTTTTTCTAGCATAAAAATCCTAACTATGGCTTCCTTCAAAAGGGAAGTAAAGCCATGGGACCCGTGTCCGACATTTACGACACGAAAAAGAACCTCAAGCCTGAAAAAAGAGGCCTCTGAGCAAAATTTGTCGGCCGTTTCACGCCCTGAATTGAATGGAACGCTGATGACCTGAGATGTTAAAGAACGTCTGTAAACTTAAAAAAAAAAAAAAAAAAAAAAAAAAAAAAAAAAAAACCCATTATAAAAAAAACATAAAAAAAATTAACTATTCAGTAATGGTGTAATATATATAGTTATAAAGCATGGCGTCGAATATGTAATATTTTGCAAAAAAAAAGAAAACTGTAACAATGTTAAAATAAAAATATGCACTTCAGTGTGAAATATGTAATATTATGCGTAAACTTTGTAACAGTTCATATTAAAACGTGCAAAATAAGTACTTCTGTAATTATATAAAAAATTAATAGAAAATCTGTCACAATATTAAAACTGTATAAAATATATAGTAAACAAAAATTAACAAGTTTTATTTTTAGCATGTAAAAGTATGTAGTGTGATGGGAAATATATAATTATACAACAAAAATAACAATAACCGCAATAAAACTAAATATATAAAAATATATCGAACCGTGTGAAACGTGTAATGTTATGTAAAATATTTTCAAAATAAGTCAAATAAAATTTATATAAATATTCCTACTCTTGTAATCATTTGTTTTTTAATATATGCCATTAAAACATGTAATATATAAAACCCAGGCACTAGTAATGGTACTTAGATCCAAGTTTCGTTCTGGCGGGAGAGGGAAAAATCTTGTGAATTTGGACTAACATAGCAAACAGAAACGTCCTTTAGCTTGTGTTTTAGTCCACAGCCAAAAATCGCACTATCTTACGCGCACACATTTTTTTAACATGACATTTTTCTTGTACTCTTTCAATTGACTGGAACTCATTTCAATGATACCCTTCGGAGTACGCTTCAACGCTGCACTCTTGTAGTAGAATCTCCTTGAATTGCATCCTGCTCCGTTGTACTGTCTTTTTTCAGTTCCATTTTTATGACATAAGTGATAGAGGTGCATTTAGATGAAAGTTCCGTCTCATATACTGTTTCATAGCCCGTGATAAGAATGATGCTGTTAACATTAATGCATCATTCTAAGAAATGTTTGAGTCATTTAATGGAAATTTACCTCACCTTGTATATTTGGAGATGAATTTGTTGGCGCGAAACAGTCCTTAGATTATTTCAGTGGCTACCTGTGCACGTAGGTAGCGATTGATTTCAATTAAACGGACATATCCTTAAAATCATATAGAAATCGTATTCATTTAGTGAGGTAGGCTGCAAAGAAGAGCATTCACCAGGTGAGGATGGCTAATCAAATGTATCATATTCAGATTTAGGTGCGCAACCGAGTTTAATGGTGCTCTGTATACGATCGGAGCCTTCAAAGATGAGACTGCATTTTCGGGTCGTCTTTCTTTGATCCCTGGTAGACAGATTGTTATAAATTTCACAGCTACCTACCGACTGTGCGGCGTCTGGGTTGGTGCGTGGGAACCGCTGTCTGTCGCTGGCCGCCATAATCTGTTCCGCATATTACACAGTATCCTTGAATTTTGAAATTGCATACCTTCAAATGCAAATTGTGGATGACGATGTGTTGCATAACATCTTGAAATCGCCGCGGTGGTTTTTGTCTGCATTAAGACGCCTGTATACAACTGACCGAAAATGTTAGTGCCGGTTTTTTCGCAATGCTCAAATTTCAAGTTTGGTAGGCTATCAGCCTTTTCACACCTGAGCTGTCTGACTTTCATAAAACAATGTATCTGATCTCTCCTCTCCTGCCTTCCCTGCCAGCAAACCCCAGCGTGATCCTGTAAAGGAGTGCGGTAGATGTTTTTCCTTCCATTCTTCAGATATTTACATTCAGCCAGAACATGTGTCTCTAATTCCCCCTACTCGCAGATGGAACATGTTCATCATACGCCGTGCCCCCAGGCTGAACCACGCGAGCCCCTATCTGAGTTTAGTCCCTGTTTTAATGTTCCTAACAATCCTCCATGCGCTCTTTCTAATCCCTTTCTTAATTTGGATACCCATTTACGATAAATAACAGTCATACTTGTGAGGACGTGCTACAGTAATTCAACGTCAGTGTAGAAACCTCATGGCCCCATCAGCTGATAATAAGCGCTGAGTTCCACATGAGTTGACGCCCGTTTTGCATTGTTGTCACGTCAGCAGACGGAGGCTGTTCATGTGCAATGAGAAATAGATCCTCCATGACACTGCAAACCGCTGTGGGAGCCAAACAACTGAGACACCACTATACTAAAAGAAGGCAATGCTCTCTGTTTTGTGGATTGAACAAAAAATTCATGATCAACGTGTGTGTTTCAGTATCCTTATTTTTGCCAGCTGGTCTGCTTTTATCATTTCCATAGAACTGGCACCCACCGCAGTTGGAGCCTGTTGCGAGATGCCAGGGCATTGAAGCATTCACATACCAGTAGAGGTTTTACCTGGTCGGAAAGATATACGTTTAAAGGCTATCTGTGACGATGATAATTCGTTTACCATGGTAACCTTTCTCAAGCACAGTTCAGGAAGACTGTGCAGCATTTCCCGAAGCTAATACTAATATGATTCTTGTAAATGTCAAATATACCTGCGCCCGATTGTATACCATGCGGAATCTGCGGGTGGGCCGCGTTCTGTTTCAAGAGTAATTTCAATCGCCCAGTCTTCTCGAGACCCAATAGTTACTTTAAAAGGAGGGAGAGCACATTATTGAGTGTGCATTACGTTAGTACTGAAGTATCCAGGAAACTTAAAATGGAGATATATTCAGTTATTGTACTGTAAGATGAAATCTGTAATATTTCATAAGCCGTTAGTACTCTTTTAGCAAACTTAATACTAGGTTACTAAGCAATTTGTTCATGAAAGCTAGATACAAATTTCCATCCTAAAGCCTTTGAATTAAAAAAAAGGGCGAACTAATGACTTTTCAAATGTTTTTGTTTTGTACTTGTTTATTTTCCAATTATATTTACGTTTGTTCTTTTCTGTTTTTCCAGGTGAGTGAGCAGATGTTATGAAAAACCAACATATGGTAAGGGAATTTATACTGTAGCTAATGTAACATAAGTGATGAAAGGCACATATTGTCCATCCGAATGTGATTAGTTGCAACTTTCATGAGTCTTTCAACCAAAGTATGTTACATACTATTTTTTATACTACCGTGTCGTAATGTACCTTATTTCGTAATTTTATTATAATTTATTTTAATTTGGAAAGTTAAAAATAAAATACCGAATTAATTAGTATTCATTCGTGTTAGTGCATTGCTAGTTATTGTTGAAAGATTTAGTAGATCGATGATATGAAGGTTAATTGAAAATTATAATGGAATTTGATGAAAGTAATAGATTTTGAAGAAACGGCACCCGAGGGGTTGAAGTGGTGGTGACTGGCTGTTGACTAAAAAATCTAAGAAGCGTTATGAGCAAAAAACATTTTTATTTACAGATTGATGTAAAAAGAAAAATGTCAGGAGAATTAGTCAGAATGTTATGTTAGCGTATTTTCTGGAGAAATCGAAGGTAATGAAAGCTTCAACATTATGGTGTATTTATTCCACGTTAAAGTCTTCGTTATATCTGAGTCAGAGTGTTGAGATGTCGAAGTTTGAAAGTTTGATCGACTTCTTGAAAGAAAATCTGTTAGACATGTAGCCAAAAAGGTTCAGTGTTTTCACAAGCGAGGACATAAGTAGATGTTTGGTGGAAGTTCCTGATGCAGAATATTTAGATGTGTAATAATAGGCGTTGTAGAGATGAACTTGTGAAGGTGGCACTCACCGATATAGATGATAAAGAAAATGTACACGTATCAGTTCCGAAGACAAAACACACCAGGAGAGAAGGTTTACTGTTGTGGGTGAGCATTTATAGAAAGTTTGTCTCTCTCTGTCCGAAACATGTTGTACACAATCGTGTATTTGTCAATTACAGACATGGACAGTGTGCCAATTGGTATTAATACAACAGGATTGTTTGGAAAGAAAGTTGCCGAATTTTTTAATTAGACAACCCCTCTAGTTATACTGGACATTGTTTTCGGAGGTATTATTGGTGGATGCTGGAGGAGATGTACTGAAATTAAAGGATAATGGAGTTGCAGAGGGACAAAGGACGACTCCTTGAACAGTAAGGTTGAAAACTGCACTAGAATTATTGGAAAGGACGAATCACCTGATGAAGACAGCAACAATGATGAAGCTTTTGCAACAGTGAGCGAATGTCAGGAATCCATGAGGAATTATGCACCCCTACTTACGGGAAATGCTGTTGTTTCAGAAGTGACAGGAAGTAATTTTACCCAGTGTACCTCGTGTAATATAACTATTCACATTAACAGCAAGTAATTTGCATTTCTTGAATAGCTTCCTTAATTTATTCTATTAAATTTTGTGATATAGAAAAACTGCTTTTTTCAGTTGTAATTTATAAAATAGTAGAAAAGTAATGGTGCAAAGTTGTTTTGCAGCACACAATCCGCAATTTTTTTATTCCAGTGCCACTAGACTGCTACTTTCAGTTATAAAATTAAGTAGGGATTAGTTACATTACGATAGGATAGAATAAAAATGAAATATGCATTTACTTTCTTAACATGTATTATAGTTTTATGTTAACTTTCGTTAAAAGTTTGGCTAAGAAAGTAGACCATTATAGGCGGGACTTCTCTCCACGAGATAACGTCATCGCTAGTCCATATTGCCCGAAAATCTGTCACCGGTCGCGTCTCAGCAGCCTGGACAACTTTCTGCGGTGATCCCTTCACCAAACGCATTCTTCAGAAAAAATCAGGACTTGTTTTACAATAAAATCTTCTCTTAATTAAAGAATAAATGTTACATAACAAATAAAGTACTTTTGTTATGGAACTTGCATGAGAGGTTATGGGTTTTATCCTTGACAGAAACATCAAGAAAGCTCGGTAGACAGGAATGCAGGGAAAGAAACATTAGCTGGGCACGAATACCTGCACCTCGGAGCCGTGAACTAACTTGCTGTGACATAATGTCGACCACAGATTATCCACACTACACTCATTCCTGCCCTTGAGGAGACCGCAACGTGTGCGCAGTTACTTTATGACTCAACGAGACGCACTGCAAGGTAACCACGGAATAACTGAGTAGAAGGTTATCTGTTTCTCTTTGGTGCACCTCGCACCAAAACTGTTGTTAGTAACTTGAAAAACTATCCATTTTATATTTTGATATAAGTTAACACAAGGCCGCTAGTCTCAAGGATTTCTGGTTTTCTGTTCTTGCAGACTTGGTTCAGTTATTTTGGCAAAAAATACTGTGGCACCTGTTTGTTAGGGGCAAAATGGTCGCAGCCAAAGGCAGCTCAACGTGTGTCTCAAGGCAGTTAAGTCGCTGCTATCGGCAAAACAATGGGACACATCTATGCCATTGTGCTCAAATCTGCGAAAAAAGCATGAAAAGAAACAGCCAGCATTTCGGAAGCAAATGTAACCTGCAGATCAAAAATTTAATACATTATTTCTCAAAATGTTCATTGTTATATCAGGGACAAGTTATAAGTCGGGACAACACGAAATATCTAAGATATACGATTGAAAGTATATGGCATTCATTGCCGAGTGGTACTATCAACGGAATGTAGGCGAGCAAAACACAGGCAACCGGACCACATAGGTTTATTATGGCATGGGCAAATGTTACGCACAATACTTACGCAGGGGTTGCAAGTCTCCCAGGAAAGCCACGGTATTTAGCAGCTCTCGAAGTAGTCTCAAATACATCGACGGTTCGTTGGCAGCGATGGGGAAGGCTCCAAATACCATCTGCAGTAGGTGAGTCGATAACGTGAGCCACCACGCATCGAAATGCTTTCAAAATATCCGCTTTGTTAGCAAAACGTTTCCCACGCAATGGCTACTTGACTTTGGGGATGAGATCATAATCAAAAAGACTGAGATCGGCCGGATGTGGCGGGTGTGGAAGAACTTCCCATCCCCACCGCTGTAAAAGACGCTGTCGGTTGGGTCAGGATAAATGCGTTGTTCAAAAGTTATGGCCGTTTGGTGCGTACGGTACATCGCAATTGTGACAAGGACCTGTAATACTGGGCATTCATAATGCCCCATCACTCACTGGATGACACACAAGCACACTTTGACTGTTATACGCCAGAATGACCATGGCTTTAGTTGGTGAAGGAGTTTGCCGAACCTTGTGTTTACATGGTGACCCAGAGAGACATCATTCACTGGACTGTCGCTTGCGTTCCGGTTCATACGCCCTTGTCCACGTTTCATCAATTATAATGATGCTATTCAACATGGCATCACCTTCTTCCTGAAATCTCGCCAGATTGATGTGACATGTTTTATAGCGAGTCCACTTACGTACCTCACTTAATTGACATGATACTCATTTTGCACACGTTTTTCACATGTTCAGGTCCTCCCACAAGTATCCAGCGCCTATCATCTTGTAAGCACAATTCCACCCCCATTCTTGTCCGCGGACTTAAGACGCCCACAGTGCTCCAGATGACAGTCGACATTCTGTTCGTTTGAAGGTCTCGCCACTGTCGACAGGGCAAGGCACGCGAACTCAGTGCTTCCCGTAGCTCTGTGTGACATTCTAGTGCGTTCCTGGCATGTAGAACTGCCATTTTCACATGCACGTTCACTCTTCGTGACCTCCATTCCTGATCACTGTCATTCACCAACTGAACTCCGGGGAGTGCTGATACAGTAGCTCTTGCGCACATAAACCGCCCGGTGGCTCCATTCGAAAGTACATTCCGTACACTTTCAATCGTATATCTTACATTTTTCACGTTTTCCTTAGTTCATGTCGTAATGACATGACTTGTCTCTCGTGTAAGGCGACCAAAATTATTGTAGATTTTAGACCAGGCTTTTGAAAGCGTACTGAACAAACTGATATCTTTAGTGTTAAATATACTCACCATCGCTGAATAAATGATGGTGAATTCCATTATAATAGAACTCCTTAGGGCGGAAAGCAAGAACTGCATCCACTGCAGTTTCCAGTTCGTCAAAGTATCCTAAAAGGTAATCTGATATGTGTGGGGAAAATGTATGGTGGGTGTAGTAGACCGGATAATGATTTCACAAGTAACCTTAGCTGTACATGGCAATGCATTATCGTGCCAAAGAATAATACCTTTGTGATTGACGAATGCAGGCACATTAGTGTTTAGTTTATCATGGACACGTTCCAGCTGGTTAGAGCATACAAAGGCCTCATGTTTGGCCTGCTGGCAACAATGCATGATGTGCAGTTTACCAGAAATGCAGCATAACTTTCTTTTGGTGCAGTGGTTGTTTCGGTTGTTTGAAAATTGATTCAAAGGCTACCAACCAGTCATTTTGGATCAGGGTTTCATCGCATGTCAACTGCCTAGAACGAAACAAGCAGCTATAGCACGAAATATGTAATGAGTAACTTAAACTAAGTAGGGAAAGAAGCATGGCTGGGGTGCGGTCCAGTTTTGATCGCGCGCTGAACTGTCATAGGTACTAGAAATTTATTTTTTGACTTTTGAAGGTGTATGTATGTACGCCCTTACATATGAAGAGTTATATTATTTGTGTTTAATCGATGAACATTTTATTTTAAAGCAAAATTATAAAATCTGAGAAAAGTCTAATTTTGCCAGTAATATTTTGAAGAAACTTTTGCAATGCGGAAGAAGCAAGGAAAGGTCTAAACACTGTGATAATCGTAATTTCGTACTCGCCGAGGAATCCAACCTTTTTCAAATGGGATGGTCTGAAAACGGCGACTATCTCCCACACAATGAGTTATCTCGTCACGTGGTTACAAAGATGTGATTATGGAGTGCTATAATTTGGGATGCGAGACTCCGTTATTCCGAACCCGCGGCATGTATTGCGAAATTGATTTCCTTGGATACTGCTTTCATGAATTTGCAGGCACGCTCCATCCATAATCTGTTGAGCGTAATGAAAAATTGCCGGTAAGTGATGGCCCTGGTGTGAGTTGTAGAGGTCAGCAAATTAGATAAAAGTTTATATGTACATATACATTTAGATCTTTCGTCTATTAAATAATATTGCCACCGATAAAATAATCGTGTGTGACGCTTGAGAAATCGAATAATTAAAAAAATGCAGGCTATTTCTTGAAAGCGCATTTTATAATAATAATAATAATAATAATAATAATAATAATAATTCAATTACGTAATAATTTCAAATATCTTGTCAAACTCTTTATCATTTACAAATTAAATAAAAAGAACTACGAATGATGTCAATTGTATGGTGAACATTTTGGAGTATAAAATGTATTCTTTTAGACAAGAGTTTTAACTTGAAGCTAAAAAAATACTGCCAGAAAATGTGCTTCCTACCAGCCTTGCTTTATGGCCCACAGGCATGGATTTTACCCAAAAGAGGCTGGAAAAAGTTAACAAAAGTCCGTCACGCAGGAGCTGCGTAAACTACTCGTAAGTGAATTCCTCGGTCGAATATGTGCAGGATATTACAGAGCAGAAATTGGGCTAGAGCGCATTTGAAGTTCTATTTTCAGTTATGTGCCCTCTCATAATGCTCCGATTTCCCTGATTTTCAGAAACTACTTTACTTATTTCATTGAAATGGTGTATACCGCGTTTTGTAGCGAAAAAACACACATTGGTGCCGCTACAATTTTTAAATTTTGGGTTTCAGATCAACCCACTTTTAATAGTCGTATTTCGCTGATTTTCAGAAATTATTTTTCTTATTTTATTTTAATGGCATATTCCCAGTTTCTTTAAAGTTGTGATATTGAGGTTAACCGCTACCCCAATAGGTCAATTTTGGTGAATTTTGAGCTCGACAAATCGTTTGTTATTTGATCGTTATATGCTGAGTTTCGTTGAGGGGAAACAAGAGGCTAGACCGTTCTAAAAGTTCTTCTCAGTCTGACCAAGAAAACACAAAATTAATTTTTTTAAATAAAATATCTTTCAATATAGTCACATTGTAAATAAATACATTTAGTCTAGCTACTTTCCAAATTTTTACTACCCTCGTAAAATAAGATTTGTCCAACTGTTTTGTCTGTCGCAGCCTTAACCTCGTCATTTGATATAAATCTTCGTCCATTCAGCAATTTCTTCAGGTTTGGAAACAAAAAGGAATCGCTGGAAGCCAAATGTGGAGAGACTTGAAAGAGAAGGTCATGCAGTTTTGCAGCAACAATTTCAGAGATGCATTATCGTGATGTAAAAGAACTTTCTTGTGTGAACGTTTCGCTTGATTAATGTCCTTTAATTGGTCCAGTAGTGAAGCGTAATACTCCGATAGTTCTTCACTCTAGAGGTAGTCTACGAGCATCACACACCATGAGAATCCCAGAAAACCGTAGTCATGACTTTTCTTGCATATGGAACCTTTTTGCTTTCCTTGGTGCACTTTCACTTGTTGCCACCCCTGTTTAAACTGCTTCTGTAATGAATCCATGTTTCATCTATTGCTATGAATGTCGGAGAAACTCATTGGAATGCCTGTAAATAAGTCTAAACATTCTTCGAAATGTCCATTCGAATGCGTTTTGTTCCATGGTTTAACAAACGCGGTAACAATCCAGCGGAGAGCTTTCTCATATTCAAAACTTCGTGCAAAATGTAGTGGACACGGCCTATTCCGGCCTGCAATGTCGGGCAACTCGCGTACCTTAAATGGGCGATTATTGAGTATGGCACAATCTCGTCTGTTATAGCAGTTTTGGGACGCCCTGAACACTCATCAATTTGAATGTCCGACCACGCTTAAATTTAGTAGCTCAATTTTTAACCATCGAAAACGAAGGGGAAGAATCTTTTAATGTGGAATCTAAACTCGTTTTGTATTTCTGTTGGGGTTAAACCCTTCAAAACGAAGTACTTTATCACGGCTCGTGTTTCAGTTTTATCCATTTTGTAGAAAAAATTTAACACTAGTTTGTTTACACGATCATCACAAACAAGTGACTACACTTTCGCGTCTGAAGCTTTGCAGAGCATTATTTAAAGGATGATACTTAACAACAGTTATATTTATTTGGCCGTATTCAGGACGTTTCTAAGAACTTTTAGAAGACCCCTCGTCCTAAATATCGTTATTTTTGGTGTCTAGCAAGCAGAATCGGTGTAGATTTGAAGAAGGACATTCTAAGGCAATTCTTTTGTCCATTTCACGTTAACAAAATGTATTATATTCTAATTTCAAATTCTTTATGAAATATAATTATTTTTATTAATGGACTAAAGATGCATATCTCATACTACTTGTCTAAGATCTTCCTATAATCTCTGAAATTATAGCGGTGTAGCTCATTATCATCCGGAATGCATGAATATTTTATGTTAAGGTTTTGTAGATATGAACTTTCATGATTAATGGAAAATACACTCTGAAAGTAGGCATGCGGAAATTGGAACACTAAAAACCGGGACGTTTTATCGAAACGCAAGAAGTTACTTTGCCGTCCGCTATGTGACAAGAGAACTGGATTCGAACCCGCTCTACCAGGAAGACGTACCGCCCGCTTAGCGGTGCCGATGACCGGAGAAAGTTGAGTGCTGTCCACGACACTGCGTAACACTTCATTCATGTGGGGATTATGTTCGTGATAACACAATCCTATTAGGGGAACAGCATCTGAGCGGTCTTTAGACCGATAGGTAACATCGTTCGCTAATGCGGCATGATAACTGAGGAAGGGATAAAAAGTTGTAACTTTGTGATTGCTGTATAACATTTTACTTTGATTTGTCCACACATTTTTGCAAGTTTTATAAAAAATATACCATGATTAGTTTTGGAGTTGAATACAGCCGGAGATTAAAGAGCCAGTAGGCGGTATAGAGCTTTGGCTTCTCGCTATAGGCTTGAACAAGGACATGAGGGCGTTTATGGAACTGAGATAGCAGACCAGCAGGCAAAAAGGTGCTGATACACCCTTTTCGCGGTTGGAATCAGTAGACCTACTGTTAAGACCGCGGTTAAAACATAAGATTGGGGGAAAACATCAACTAAGGGGGCAAACCTACCCTGGACAAAGACAAGCTAGGAAGGTTCTAGCCCAAGCAACACAGAAGGGGAATAAGAAAAGTAGTTGCGTTAATTACTGAACGCGATCACTTCAGGAAAGTGGGACTCAATAAAGATGTTGTATAAACAGGAATCTGTTTGATCGTGCATCCCTGGCAAGAGAGAGGGACTTACTTTTTCTATAACCGGATAAGATCTAGTAACGGACGCTGACATTGGAACCAAAAAGGAACAGATTTTGGGAAACAATGAAAGCGTCTCTTCCTATGGGGTTGTACAATAAGCCTTTTAGACTGTGCTACAGGTTCATAAAACCAAACAACCCCCCATTATCTAAATCTAAATCTGCGATAGAGCCAATAGAAGAACTATAGACATATTTTTATTTCAAGGCTCAGAAAAGCCCTGCTTTTTTTTTTTTTTTTTTTTTTTTTTTTTTTTTTTTGAATGGTGTTTAACGCCCGTTTTTACTACTGAGGCAGGACAGGCGGTGAACACTGATGATACACGAAATGAAATGATATATTGGGAAAGGATTTTTTTAAGGAAGGAAACGTTCCAGACCTAAGTTTAGGGTACCTCCCCGGCATTTGCCATTTATGAGGACTGAGGAAAACCTGGAAAAACCCTCAGTCAGGGAGGACGGTCCTGGCGGGATTCGAACCCCAGACCTCCCGCTCACTAGTCCGCACCTTAACGATCTCGGCCACCGGTGGCGATGTACCGAATTGTGTAAACACTGCATACTTGTACATTGTTGCGGTAAGTCATAGCACCGAATATGAACAGCTGACCCACTATTAAAATGGAATGTGGAGCTATGTGCTAAATAATGGAATCTCTCCTAAAATACACCAAAATATGTCAGCTACTGTGGAATAATGTGCTGTATATTTTACATAAGTAAAAAGCGAGTTTAAATATGGTAAATGAGCATGCGCAGTCCTTGGAAAATTCTCACCAACGGCATGATTTACTGTTACAAGATCGACAATTGGGTTACTTATTTACTGACGCCCTTTAATAACTCAGCTCACCAGCGTTCCATTCAATTTAGGACGTGAAACGGCCGACAAATTTTGCTCAGAGGCCTCTTCTTTCAGGCTTGAGGTTCTTTTACATGCCGTAAATGTACGACACGGGACCCACGGCTTTACTTCCCTTGCGAAGGAAGCCATACTTACGATTTTTCGCCCAATGAAAGCCATCGATCCTGGTTGAGACGAACTCGCGATCTTGGGTCTACAAGAATAATTTATAGCATGACTTCAATTGATAAGTAGAGTGTGAACTGTAGATACACCCTGTCTACTCTACAAATCTACTTCTCAGATACTTCACACTGTTCTCTAAAATGAAAGAAAACTTTCGAGGGAGGGAATATTTACCAGATGATGACTTCATGAAGGTTATAAATAGTTCTTAGTCATGTCATGAATAATAAACAGTAATGTTGCAAGCGGGCATTGTGATGTTAACAGTTACTAATTTTGTACTTGAGAGATGTGATGCTTTCTTAATTGCTTAGGCTCAGTCCTTGCTGTCAGATGAGCTCTTGTAAAAATATGACATTTTGTGCTATAAGGAGAATTGTTCCTCAGAACCCGGTGATGTTACGTTAGAGGGTATTAAGAGGAAAGTGCCTAATAGAAACTGGTTCGAAAGTTGTGTTTAATTGCGGTTCTCGGATTTATTTATTACTGATGTTGGGAAATTCTGTGAAAATGAGAACTACTTTGCATTAGTGACGTCACAGGCACGACAGGTTTCTGCGATACGGTAACAGAAAAGATCAACGTTTATAAAGTATTTTTCATAAATGTTATATTCCGTCAACATCTGTCAGTCAGCCATGTCTTAATTAAGCAGGAGTTGAAAATGAATCGTGAGGGGGTGGGGAAAGAAGTTAAAAAGTAACTTGTTACATTTGTTAAACATTTGAGTTCGGTTTTACGAAGAATGGAATAAGTGAATGAATAAAAAAAACTGTCATTGTAAATTGAAATGTTTTAGATGTAGTATTATAAACAAGCTTAATAAAGGTCTGGAATAGAAATCTGGACAGTGACAGTGGTAATTTTTGATTTATTTACTTATATATTCTGGCAGAGTTAAGTCTTTATTAGGTATTTATTATGTATAAGTTTTAATAAACAGTAAGTGGTACACATATAAGCCTATGTAAAGCATGAAAGAGAAATAAATGTGAACCAATACATAATCATGAATAAGGAAAAAATATTGATGTATTAATAAAAGAATTTAAAACAATAACAATAGAACAAGTAGTAATTGTAAAAGTGTTCAACGTCCGTTCAGCTGAGGCATCACAGGCGGTGGACCCTGATGATATATAAGATGGAATGATAAATTGGAAATTTTTTACTATTTCTTCTTCTTCTTCTTCTTCTTCTTCTTCTTCTCCAAAGAAGGAAGCATTCCAGGGCTAAGTTTAGAGTACCTCTCTAACATTTGCCATTTATGAGGACTAAGGAAAACCTGGGGAAGAAAAAAAAACTGTCAGGTAGGACAGTCCTGGTAGGAATGGGACCCCAGACCTCCCACTTAGAGTCCGCACTTTAACGAGCTCGGTCACCCGTGATGGTTTATAAATAACGAGAGTGGAAATAAATGAAGTAGTCAAGCATAAAAGTGAAAAACATCATGAAGTAGATAAGATTTTGTTGATAAGTAACAATCATTGAATGAAAAATTGTACAGTAGCATAAAACAAATATCTGTATTTATTATAAAGAATGTAAAGCTAAAGCTAGGTAATCTATTTCTTAATAACATTAAATGAAATGCTCCTAAAGTTGGCAGCTTCTGGCGTGATGTGGCAATGCATTCCAGAGACGGGTAATGGCTACGGTGAATGAGTAAAGTTATGTGCAATGTAATAATAGTACGTGTCGGGTTTCAGAGCGTGTGTTAACGCTACGAGAGGAAGAAAACGAAAAAAAAAAAAAAAAAAAATAGATACGAAACTTAGAGGGAGTACAAATAATTATAAAAATTAAAAAATATTAAATGATGTTCCACTCGTATCAAATGTCAGTTCACAATTTACTGTTACCACATAGAGAGGCTGTATTTACGGTATCTCCTGTTAAGTTGGGCTATAGCGTCCTGCATGGTGTCAGTGAAGTACTGGCTGTTGCACGTTGGCTGGTTGAATTTTAGGTTAGGATCTGGACAACATTTCTTCCATTTGAATGCTAATTTTCTTGCATGGGGTGTGGAATATTATGTTTGACCTTCTAAATGTTTTCTTTTTTAAATTGCATTGCAAAGTTTGTTGATATGGTTTTTCTAACGTATCAAATTCATGAATTAATGTCTTATTTGACTCTATACTTTTATTTTTTTCGCTCGTTTCCTATAAATGTAGAAAAACCTAAATGTCTCTTAGTTTTTATAGATAGCATTTCTGCATACTTTCGTTGCCAAACGTTTTGATACACAGTAGCCATGCTAGCTGTAGGAGTAATGTTTATATAGCAGCCCATAATTTTTTCTAATGTATTAAATGTTACGTAACAGTACAACATTTCACAAGCCTGATCATGTAGAGAACAGCCCAATATTACACTGGATTTCTGTAGATGTCGAGGCGGCGGTCATTGGGAAAGTTACAATAATTCAAAGTAGCATTTAAAAAGTTGCTTAATATTACTAATACAAACTTCCCCTTCAGAGGATTTCAAAGGTTAAAGACCACGCTTTGTACTAAATGGTCCACCCTAATGGAAACTTGTACAAAATTCTTATAAAGGATAACTCTTTATACGTAAAGTGCCGCACAGATTGTAATCATAACTAAATGCACAAGGAACAATTTGTGGGCTTCGTTTCCTTAGAAACTGCATCTACTTTTGGGTGACAGTCTTGTACTTTGTTTTTTTGTCGTTCAGACAGTGAAACAGTATACTCTCAGAACCCAAGGTCAGCCTGCAAGGGTTGATTAGTATCCTAAATAGGCCAGCAGAAGCAGCATAAGAAGAGAAATCTTTATATGTCCCTACCCCTGTTGGACAAAGAACTCTTAGAATATTTATTTCATATGTGTTATATTGTTTTTATTGCAGTTCCGCAATTATTAAAAATAAATATAACAATGAACGAATAATAGAGAGCTTTAAAAATAATTATATATTCCACCTCTGAGACACAAATACACACGCAGCACCTCCCGGTTTCAGCGTTAGTAATCGTAAGAACGATGACATCTAGGCGTCTGAAATGTTGCGCAGTAACATATTTTCGTGTATCTGGTAACTCTATAAGCCATTTTGTGTGTATGGCAAGTTGTTCTATCTATATACGTGGAGAAACCATTATCGCACATTCACACATAATTCTACCTATTTTAATTTTAATTTCTTCACGGGAGGATCATCTTAAGAAATTATTCATGTTGAGAACGTTTCAATTGGGGAGGCTATGGGCAAAGGGCGTGTTACTGATGCACCTGTCCAGCGAGAGAAAATGTCAATCACCCCAGCAGCTGGCAACAGACGCTGCCAGCAGTTTTTCTAGTCCCACTTTCTCTGACCTGGTTCCAGCAGGTCCGTCGATCAGACCAATTGAAATCAACTCCACTGAGTACTCGACCTTCAGGCATGACCTCTTCTTGTTCGTGGCGATGTGCATACGTTACCGTCACCTAAGCTGGCATATCGCTTGCACAAAAAAAGTGTTAATGACAATGTCAACGGCAAATTTCTGGTTTCTATCATGAGTCACTGAAGTTTAAGTCCTTCCAAAAGGAGATAGCCGGGCTCCGTACTGCTGAACAAGATCATCATCTCATTGCTGCTATTTCTGACCCTTCCTTAGCCTAGGACCAGCTCATAATCTTCTTTTATTTCGTAGCGAATGCGAAGCACAAAAACAGCTGGAGCAATTAATCGATTATTGCGTTACAACAGCTATGACCACCATTTGGGAAACATTCCAATTTCTCGTGAATATTTTAGGAATACAATGAAAGGAAGAAAAATAATGTGTTTCTCAGCCTGTTTCGTGGATAAAAATAACAGAACTGTATTGCTTACGCCTTCTTCTGGGATTACTAAGTTCGTATTTATGCCCAAAAACTCTATTCAACTAATACATGTACAAGGTATAAATAAAGTGGTGTCAAATGTTTTAGGGAGTGTTGCTAACAACAAAGCATTGGGGAGGAGAGGATTATATAAACATACCAGAGGCATTCAAAAAGTTTTGCAAGTGTCACCTTAAAGTTAAGAACTGAATTGCAAAACTTATCCTTAAAATTATTCAAGGTACTCTCCGTCTCTCCCCACACACACAGTTGTAGACGGTGCAACCACTTGTCAAAAGCACTGACTGAGATGTTGTCAATAGAATAGCTTGAGCAAGGTCCTGCACTCGTTTAAAGGTTTTCGAGCAATGCAAGATATCACTCGAGGAAACAACCAGAAGTCTCACGGTGCAGTATCAGGGCTGTAGGGTGATGGTCAAGCAACTGGACTTTGACGACCGCCAGTTTCCTCAAATTTGCAGCATTTCTGTGAGGTGACGCACTGTCGTATAAAAACAACAGTCTTAAAGTTCCTGTCTTTGGAGGCTGCCGCCTCAGCTCTTAAAACAGAGGATAGAAAATATAAGTGTCATAGTATTCTACATTTATTGTCATTCCTTTTGACATACAGTCAACCGTTTGTCACAGTTGAAGAAAACAGTGAACATTCGCTTCCGAGAACGAAAATCTTGTCGAAGAACAACCGGTCTTGGATTATTCTCATATAACACACGTAGTTTTGAGCTTTGGGGCATTTTCCTTATCCCTTACTCTGCTTCTCTTCATTGGCTAGGTAATGTGGAACCCATTTTACACACATTTTTTGGAGCTTTAAATGTTCATACAGTATACTGTCAATGCTGCTAACACTTAACCCACTGCCTTAGCATTTCAACAGATTTTTCTGCACTGAATTCTCTTAGGATTCTTTTCTCATTCACAGCTCTCCGAGGCTGGCCAGAGCGATCTTCAAAGATCGAATTTATCTTGCAACGATATCAAATGAACACACTTGATCACGAAAAACAGATACCAAGTCCTCGTAGAGCTTTTTCGTTCTTTCACCTGCTTATATCGTGTGAAAATGTAGAATGTAATGTTTTCTTTAGAAAAATTCATGATTTTTATCAGCTATTGACATAGGACTGAACTCAACAGGTGTACCACAATGACTATGCAAGTTTAAACTTGCACTTTGCACATTTTGATAACTTAAGGTCTATTGTTGCTAGGTGCGTTAGTTACATTTTTGTAGACATTATTGTCCAACAATGGCTAGGCTGATTGCAGAACTTTTTAAGCACTCCTCGTATACCCAAACATCTTTGAGTTACACGAAGCTATTGCTACAGGTTATAAATATAGCCTCAGAGAAATTCCATACCAAGTTAATCAGAAAGCGTTCTATATTCCTTGGCCACCTCTCTGATGCGGAAAATTCCATGTGAAATAGGACGGAAAGTTAGAACAATCAACTATAGTTTTTATTTTATTGTTACAACAAAACATAAAGATAAATGTTTTTGGAAATTTTGACATCTCTGAGTATAATGCCGTATGATCAGTTTTGTTTTTCCCCGGAAAATTTTGCATATGGGCAGGCGCGCCGCTTGTTAGCCGGCTAGCCAGCCAGCCGGGTCTCGGTGATTAGCGGAAGGGTGACGCAATTAAACAAACCACACAACAATACACCAACCAATTTAAGAGACTCATTACTTGCCAAATTATCAAATGAAGCGTTGAAAATGCCCACCTTCATTCTCCACACATCTCTTTAGGAAATCATTCATCATTCGCGGTAGTTCATTTTGAGAAATCGGGTCAGTTTCCTGACGAATGTTGTCTTTTGAGTTTTTATATGGTGTGTGGGTTCGTCTTGTGCATGGCATTTTTTATTTACTCCAGGGATAATAATCGCAGTTTGTCAAATTTAGTGGCCTTTTGCACAGAACTATAAAATTCGCACTTTTGCAAGACGATGAAGAGATTTTCTAAACGATTGCTAATTTTATATAATTTTGTGATTCGTTTCTGAATAGCTCTTATAGAGGGTAAGTGCATTCTTGAATAAAATGTACAGGGGTCATTTAAAAAAGCCAAGTTCTCTCTCATATGTCCTACGTTAATTGAGATACAAAAGAGTGCAGTCCGGACAAGAACTCCCCCGTGATATTCACTAAGCGGGCGCTTATTCTGGATCCGAATGCGGGCGCTCGCTGCATTCAGTGCCCCGTTTTTATTTCGTGCTTTTTTTTTTTTTTTTTGCGTGTAACTTATTAAAAATAGATGGGATTAATAAATAACAACAAAAAGGATTGTTACATTCCGGACTTTTTTTTCTTCCAAATATTGTACATAAACGCTAATTAAAAGAATAATACATATGTACTGTATGTATTTACTCGCTAATGAGAAAACTGAATAGCTACAGAATATAGTGTTGCTACATGTAATAGGTCCTTTGTGCAATATTTACGTTGTCTGAGTCAATTCCTGTTTAAATGTTTGATGTGTTCCGTTAGTCTTTTCACCACATCAAAAGGTTTGATTGTCATGTTGTTAAGGTTTGCTTGCCACAGTAGATCTCAAAATTGTAGGTGTAGAAGTTGTGACTGTCACACATTGCATACAGTTTAAGGCCATATTTCGGTGATTTTTTTCGGCATATGCTGCATAAAACGGCACCGACCTCGGTAGCGGTGTAGCATCTCATCTATAGTCACAAACTCTCCAAGGCTATGGGGTGCTTACAATCCTCAACAAAGTTTGTATAAAATTCCCTCGGTGCTGCTGGATTATCAGTTTTAGGCGGTCACTTCATCAAATCTGATACATCGCAGCAACAATAGAAATCTTTTGTAGCTGAAAGCAACACTCAAGATAACCGTGCCAGTTCCATAATTGCCAAGCATTTGCACGACTGCCTTTTTTTGATAGTTATGAGTAAAGGTACGCCAAAAAGAGGCATAGTTTCTGCAGGATTTGTAGCTTTACAATCCTTTTCTCTTTGGTAGTGGATATCTGCTCTTCTTTTCCTAATACAAATTAGTATAGTGTACAATTTTATTAGTTATATCAAGAGTTGCAAATCTTAAGAAAGTTTCTAACGAAGTAGCCATATTTCTGGCAATCCTTGTAGGTTCTGACAAAGCTTTTATTATATTTATAGAATTATTGTTAGTCTTACCTGGAATTCCCCTCGGAATAATAATTCAAGTAGTTTCACCATCCTTGCTTACGAAAAAGCGATAATCTACATTTTGTTGCTGGACGTTTTCAAAATCACATTCTCCGGATTGTTCTTAGTGACTATCATTGTCGTCTTGATGAAATACTTCATCTTCTCTATCAGATTCCTTCGAGAAATCAACTAATTCTTGTTCCATCTCCAGTACTTCGCTCTTCTGAAGTACGATATCTCTTGAACCGTTAAAAAAAAAAAAGTATACGAAACATTTCACTAATTTGATATATGTCAATATACAGGGTGTTAATGAACTACACCGAAATAATTTCAGAGAGCGTAGAGATGTATATAAGCAATTTGGGATAGTAAACATATTGCCTATATGTTCAGATTTCAAAGTTATGACTATAAGTTTCTAAAACGCCAGTACGCCACTGATTAGTGAAAATGCCCTTCGAGAGCATAACACACGATAACGAAGGCAGGTTTCTGAACGTATCGCCAGGTTATGACATTAGCTTTCGAGTAAGAGATGGTCATTTGTTTTCAAGTTTTAACTCTCGTTCATCACTTGTTTTGTTTGTTTGTTTTCTGACTGGCCTAATAAAGCAGCTTTTAGCCTACGTTTTAAGTTTGTTTAAATTTACACACTTAAATCTTAACATATCAATTCATATAATTACAACCCTTGTAGTTATTATTGTACTTACCAATCAGAATCGTGTCCTGAGTAAGTGGTAGATTAAGTTTTGGGCATCATATTAGTAGTAAGCTAATTAGCCAATGTATATTGGTAATACATTTATTGTTGAGAAAGAGAATAAAACTTGAAACTATTAAGTAAATTTCATTCACAATTCTTAGTATGCACATCGCAGCATTTCATATATAATAAAATATAAAATTAACGCCATGCCAAAAATTGAACCTGCGGTTTGCGGAACATCAGCTTTTGCGTTATGCATTACGCAATACAAGCAGTTAAAGAGCTCCTTCTAGAGCAGGCTACATAATGCAAGGAAGCAGTTAATAGATAATCAGTGTCGCACTGTCACACAATTAGTTCGAGATTTGGGGGATTTTTATGACATTAAATCTTGAAAACGTCGATAACGAGCTCATAATTTCTATACTCACAAGACAGTTTTAAATGCATTCTAAACAATTTTTCACCCGGCTTGGCTTTAACACCAACTTATTAGCATCTGATGCAAAATGTTTAACACTACATAACTGCGTTATGTTTAGTTGCAGACCATACATTGCGTATCTGAAATTGCTAATATAACGTCATCTCTACACTCTCTGAAAATATTTCGGTGTAGTTTATTAACACTCTGTATAAAGTAGCGTTACACACTCAAAAATACTTACATATTCGAGCGCGTAATGTTTCCACTTTATAGGCCAATTACAACTGTGAGCGACTCTTGAAAACAACAATCACCATACACACATTCGTTAAATGCCTTCAAAGGAGAATATAAGAGCCCAGTGCACTCATCGCAATACTGCGTAGACAAACAATGCGGCGCCGCGCCCGCTCAACGGGAGGGGGGGGGGACTTCAATTTAAACAATGTTTCATTTGACGCATCAGAAATGTTATTTTGGGTGAGCAAGTTAAATGGAACGTCCGGTATAATTTTTTAAGGCAATAGTAATTTGTAATCTTGCGATGGCTCATTTCCAGATTTACTATTCCTCCACTGAAGTTTATAAGTATGTACATTATTTTCTTAGTAATATTGTTGTACTCTGCCCCTCCCGAGCTCATAACAGATAACACTGTCAAGAAAGACAAATATCTGCTACACAGATCATCAACACTGTATCTCTTTTGTAGAAACGAGTTACTGTCCAACGGATGCAGTAAACGTCTTCGGATATTTATGTGTGCATATAAACAGTCCCGTTAGCTTGTGTGTTGCCGCCGCCTTCCTGTTTCATACGGCTGCTTTTGTCTTCATATTTTGCCTAAGTGATGGTTATATCTTGAGCGAATTGCTTATTTTATGCAGGCCTCTCGTTGATGATGTTTTGCAGGTGTGTTTGCAACGGGTTTGGACAATAAATCAAAATGTAAATAATAGTGCACATTTTAGCTTATGATTCCCCCCCCCCCCTCACATTCTCATATTTTAGTAAAAAAGATAAAATCAGATTGCTTTTGTAATAAGGGTTTCTTTTAAGAAGGTGGTAGGTCTTTGCATGTTAGTATCAGGTCAAAATATCTTTAAATGTAGGAGGATATTGTTTCCGTAGTTTAGTATCTCAAATGCGCATTGTTTTGTCTTGGGTGCTTGAGGGAGTTTTAAGCGTTCTAGACATAACATCTTTGACATCCCATACACATACTAAGAGCCCAATGGAATCATCTACATGGAGAAAAGTTCGCCAAGCAGTAGTTGCGCAAAAACGAATTCCTCAGCAAGTAGAGTAACTTTAAAAAAGAGCATAAAATCCAAATTATAGCCTTATTAATTAATGAAATAAGTTATGAAAGGTAACTAATAAAAAAATGGACTGTAATACATTACTGAACTAAGTTTAACTGTTTTTTCTATTAAAAACCATTTGAAAATAAATGTATGAAATGAAACTATTCTAACTTTAAAAAATAAGAGAAACAAAATTAGAATTCCTGCAATCTGTAAGTATTATAAAAGATAAATCACATTTATAGAGTTATTATTATTAGAAATTAAATTAGAAAAATTAATGATATACTATTAATTAAGTGAAATATATAATCGCTAATGGACGAAGCTATTTTGTGTGGTTTTTTAAAAACATTTTTAAATGTAACCATGTTTTGAAACTTACCCCTTGATATCATCTTTACATTCACTAAAATAGAGAAAAACAATAGGAAGTTTCGAGTTACATTGTGTATTTAAGATGATAAAAACAATTACACTGCACTAAGCTAATATACACAATCAATATAGAATCGAAAGTTTCATTGATTTTTATTGGCTTTGAAATTTAATTTAAACTTTGATATTGTAAAGATATGTAATTCAAATGTTTTCTGAATGTTATTACAGAGCACTCTTACATACAAATATAATTCACTAACACATGTTTGGTTAATATTTCATATTTTATATCTTCACAATAATGCTTTTGTTAAATATAAAACGTATGTATATATAAATACAGCTTACATGTTGAGTTTGTTTGTTATTTTATTTTGAAACAATCGAGAGAAAATTAAACGCTAGAGCCCTTTTTAAATGTCGGTTAACCCTCTCTCTTTAAATGTTGGTTTCCAGGTATACCCCTCACTCCTAATGACCCGATTTTCAGAAACTATTTTTCTTTATTTTCTTTAAATGGTATAAACCGAGTTTCATTACAAAAAAAAAATGGTAGCGTAAAACCATTTTTAAATTTTGGGTTTCAGGTAAACCCCAACTCCTAATAGTCTGATTTCGCTGAATTTCACAAACTGTTTTTATTAATTTATTTTAATGGCATATACTGATTTTCATTGAGAAAAAAAAATTGCGGCCACTAGAGCTATTTTTAAAATTTCGCTTTAGTTTAACTCCCACCCCGATGACCCAAATTTGCTTGTTAACGCACTCGATGAATCGTTTGTTAATTCGTGGTTATATTCCGAGTTTCGTCGAGAAAAACAAACATTTCAGAGCGTTAACATGTGTGTGTATATATATTCATTGTCATTTTATGAGTCTAGTAGGGTGAATCGATGGAAATTTGAAGAAAATTTTCAAAAATCTTTTCATGGGTACAACCACATTCATTCGCTAAAAACACAAAGGAACCGTGTATTGTATGACATGGCATTTTGAAGCATTAGCATTATAGAGCCTAGGTAATTGGCGAAGAGATTAGCTAATACAACACGCGTTACAATAAACAATAAACAATTAGTAAATATGCATTCTTTATTCATGCTTTACTTACTAATTAACATTAGCTAAGGACGCTGAAAAAAGTACTGCTGCCATGTTAAGCAGTGCCCTGCAGAATGTTGACAAATTAACTGTTAGGAAAGGAACTGTAAGACCATGGATGAGATTCCATTCATAATTATTAAATATTTAAGAAATTGGGTTCCTAGACAAATTTTATGTGTGTGTGTGTGTGTGTGTGTGTGTGTGTGTGTGTGTGTGTATAATGAAGCGCTACACGCCTTTTAAAATCGTTAATTTCTTGTAAAATAATTGATAAAAATAGAACAAGAGCTAAACTTTTCAAAGAAAAGATGAAGAAACAGGTGCAATCAACAACGCCCCTCTTAAACGTGGTTATGAAATGTTTATTGATTGTATACTATAAAATAATAATAAAATAAATACTACTTTTTGCGAGAGAATTTAAAAGCAGAAAAGTAAAGTTAAAAAGTGCCAATTTCCCAATTGGATACAACTAAAAAGATATATTGTAACAGAATCGAAATAGAATTGCATCTGGTTTATAATATAAAAATATGCATGAAATAAAACAGTAGAGTTTTTCACTAATTTGTTACACTGGTTGGAGGTACTGAGTGTTAGGAAACATCTGCACACAACTGTCAAAAGTATTTCCTAATTTGGTCAGCAAAACGCTACAAAATCTAACGGCTTTCATGCTATCCTTGGCCACATTCCTAATTCGAACTCGGGACATGCTAGGCTGATGCAAGAAGTCACAGTGACATATTCCACAGACTATCGCGGGTGTTTTGCAATGCATTGATTAGTTCCCTGGTCGTCAGCTGAAAGCACCTCGCCAAGACTTGCTGTCAATTGAGTCACACGTGCATATAACTTAAACGAAATAACAAGTGAAATCCTTGAGTAAAGTCCACCGGAGTGAAATAAAGTTTGCTTTTGTAAGAACGAATTCTTGTCTCCACATACACGGCTTTTTATGGCATTTGATTTTTATTCCATTCCCGTGTACCTTACGTAACTCTTAAATGCTTCAAGTTCTTTTCTTTCTTGAATAGCCTGCCTTCAGTAAATTCTGTTATTGGTTTTTAAACATGAATATAACTTGTTTTCTCTTTCAAAGTAGAGGCGTTGCTCACCTGTTTTCTCGGATATAATAATATCTAGTAGTGCTTATACCTTATGGCATCCAAGCTGAAAACTGCATTTTGTAACTATAAAATGTTACAACACTCCATTGTTACTGCTTTGATTCAATACGAAGTGTTTGATGATTATTAATATGTTTAAAACATTTATTAATTACATTTATTACATACAGATATTTTTAATTTTTACTTTTCTCAAGGCGATTTCGAAATCATGTTTGTGCAATTAGTGATATGACATAATAATTATTAAACGATTCTAAAATGTTTTTGCATAAGTAGCTATGTTGGTAGACCACCTCTTTGGTCTAGTGGTTAGCGTTGTTGACTGTTGGCCGGGAAGCCCGGGTTCGAGTCTCGGGAAATTTTCTAAGCTAGGGAGATCTGGCATGGAGTTTACCCGGCCTCATGGGATAGAGAGGTGGCGTTCTTCGAAGACGAAAACCTCGTAATGGGCGACCGCGAGGTGCCGGATTGCTAATCACATGCCCTCTATCAATGAAGCAGAGGGCTGTAGCACCAAATGGGAAGAAAAACTATGTTGGTAGCCCTGGATCCACGTCAAGTTGAGAGAAACACTGCACAACAAATTTTAACTTTTTGTTTCAAAATTTGTGATTTTGTGAACATTCTAAGTATGGCTTCCTTCTGAAGGGAAGTAAGGCCGTGGGTCCCGTGTCGTACATTTACGGCACGTAAATGAACCTCAAGCCTAAAAGAAGAGACCTCTGAGCAAAATTTATCGGCCGTTGCACGCTCTGAATTGTTAAAGAGCGTTCATGAATAAACCAAATCAACAACCTCCATATAGTCCACATTTAGCCCGTTCATTTTCCTCAAATTGAAGAAACACTTTCAAGTTTCATCATCAGAAGCAGTGGTGAAGAAGATTGCGGGGACGATTCTGAAGGATCTGTCAACAATGGTTTGCAGCTTGATTTTGAAGACTGGGCGATAGGTGCATTGCATCCGATAGGGATTACTTTGAGAAATATGATCAACATTATGAGCCCGAGTAAAACTATTAACATTTATATCCATTTTCCCGTACCTTTCAAAACGAATTTTTTAACTTATATTTTTGTTGAATATTAGCCTGATAGCCATGCTTTCTGACGCAAGCTACTTATTTTCAATCTGTTAATGTATAGTGGGGTAATTTTATCTTTCTCACATTAACTAGTGAGGAATTAATATGCGACACAAGCGTTTAGCAAGGAAGACCTTGAACCTTACGTCAGACATCTCGGTCTTGGCAAATCGCCTTATGTCACCTCCTTTGACACCTTGCAAAACAGCCAATGTGGAAAAGCCTCGAGAACCCCCACAAAATAGGACAAATCTCTCGGAAACCATACAGCACGGCACTGAAGTAATGCACGTTAATTTAACCTTGCCACCTTTACTTAGCTTCAAAAAGCAGTTACCTATTACTTATGCAACGACACAGTTTACAGTAAGGTCTTGCACAGTGCATCACTCCCCTTGGCATATGATTCAATCAGACATCGAGAAACATTATAAGCTAGTATTGGTTTGATAAAAAGTATTTGGAAATTTCGGTACAGGCTTATAGCATTGAAAATTATAAGAAGAAGAAGAAGAGGAGGAAGGAGAAGAAGGAGAAGAGGAAGAACAAGAAGAAGAAGAAATGGCAAGGTTACGAATTTTTTCCCCCAGGTCCATTTTCGTGTTTTAATGCAATATATATATATATATATATATATATATATATATATATATATATATATACCTTATTGATTGTTCAACAAGGTTGTATGATCATGGAATCTCTCAATATCCTCCCCACCAACGTCAATGCATCGTTGTCAGCTTCTAGTAACTTTATTACGACGAAGTCGCAAACCCATTGTTTGGGAGTACTACACCACCTCTCGTGGACAGCTAGTTAAATTTCCTCTTTTAGTTCCAATTTTTATGCCTCGTAGCGAGTACTTCGTGTTGTCCAATAGGCCATACCAGACGAAGGGGTCATGATGGCTGCTGCATAGCAATGAATCGCAGGAATGCCAACTTTACAGTCGTAGTGTTGCTGGTGTGAATCTAGCAGTACACATTTGTGTTGATATTCTTTCCTTGAGGAATATGCTTCAAGTGTCCCAAAGGACGATGATCATCTGTTGGGCCGGGAACACTCTGTGCATTTTCATTCCACGAACTGGGCATCCTCTCTGGTGTGTGGTAGTAACTATATGATTCGTCATCAATCACCAGCTTCTTCAAAATATCATTACGCATTTCCAGTACCTGTTGACATACTTGGATGTTTTTTGTCTTTCTTGGCCTGTAAAGTCTCGTGGAACCCAATGTGCCCATCTTTTTCATACTTAAACGTCGTGCAGGGTTGTCCGGCCGAGGTTATGCGTCTAACAGCCATAATCAATTCAGACACAACCTCAATATTCCTGGGAGACCGCGATGTTGATGCGCGACCTTGATGCAGGTTCCCTGCCGCTGGCGCACTCATTGACTCAGTTGTAAATAATCTTCTGACCATAACGCAGTTAAACGGCTATGAAGGTCTGCAGTTTTGACGCCTTCCTTCCACAAAAACAATGCGGTCCACCTTTGTTAATGATAGTCACCTTCCATCTTTTCCATGTCTTTCTCTACCAGACAACAAATGAACACTGTCCTTCCGCTACACTCTGCTTACAATCGCTGCCTAGTGTTTATAAGGCGTACCTATAGACGAGCGGAATTTTAGAGCGCTCTTATTGTAAACCTTTCCGAAAGTTCCTCGTATATTAAGTAAATAATTTGTATGACGGTTAAGTTGCACTGCTGCTATTCGCGGGTTTAATTGATTGTAGGGAAAAAAAATCCAGTTTGGGATAGCATAGAGCTAGGGGTGGAAGTATATGCTGGAAATAAAAGTTGTAAAATTTTTTAATATAGTTCAAAATATCATAAATTAGCGAAGCTTTATTTGTATTACCGGGGAATAACACCAGTGTGGAAAAGTCAATGAACTGGTCAAAGAAATAAGCTTAAAGAGATATCTGCAAAATCAATTTTAATGTTGCAATATAATTTTAAACGCATGACATGAGTTGCATTTCAAAGTTACCTCACGAATAAAAATGGTTTATGATAAAACATTTCACAATCTGACACTCAAGGGAAATTTAAATGTAAGCAATATGCAGTTGTAAAAAATAAATCCTGTACTGCTATTAATACAATATCTTGAAATATTTTTCATTTTTCCAATGGGAGGTATAAAAATGCATGTCTAGACTGTTCGCGTCAAGATGTTCTGCTTTTTATGTTACTGATATCGTAACCCTAAACAGAATGAACATTTTAAATGCTGTCACTGCTTCCTCTTGGTTAAATTGTCGAATGATTAGTGGAAGACCTTGTTAATATGCTGAAATCTTCTAGAGTAGCATGCTAGACAATGAATTATGGAGCAAATTGTATCATATTTTTGTTAATTAACTTTTTTCTATTGGTTCTGGTATATTTCATGAAATGTTTAGTAGAATCTGCTTCTCTGAAGTAATTATTTCGCCAGGATTTGCAAAATATCAAGCGAGACACAAAGCACTAAATAGTTGTCAGGATTAAGTGAACGATTTTCATGCACTAAAATCATTGAAATGTGTTGTGAAAGCTTAAAATATATGCAGTTAAAATCAATCTTTCTTTAAGTCTTAAATCTAGCAGTAAAGTTACTATTATTTTTTTTTAATTCTGGATTTATCCCAGTCTTGTTCGTGTTCTCTTTTCAATTCCAATTGGTCACCTGCAGATGTTTTAGGTTCTGCAGAGCTGACTTCTTTTGTTGCTTCTTGGAAGTTTGTACAGCTCGTTCAACCATCCACGACACAAAAGCTGTTACTTGTTCCGATGTGTTTTATTATTATTATTATTATTATTATTATTATTATTATTATTTTATAGTGACCGAGCCCCCACTCGTTTGCCGCGCCGTGGAGGGGGTAGCAAGTTGCTTATTTACTTGTTAACTTTCCGATTGTTGCAGTCATAGCGCAGCTGTTCCCGGGTGTATATTGTATTGTTTGTTTCTTAATTCTACAGTAGGTATACATAATTGTATTAAAACTCTTGTGTTTCCAACGGCACAACGTGTCTTTAGTACAAATCATATGTGTTAACTTAAGTATGAAAGAATTACAAGCCCTCTCCTGTTTATTTTATACGTACAGCTGATCCTGTTACTTATATGAATACCATACTAATCCCCCTCCTTTTTCAGAGAATTAACAGACAGGGAGCATAATCATGCATTTTTTCAACAGGACTGTGCCACTGCTCACACTGCGAATAATTCCATGAGAGCAATCCACATTAGTAGGGAATTGTGTTCCCTCGGGTCCCCGATTATTATCTCTGGGGTAAATTGAAAATGGCGTGTACATTTAATATTCGCTAGGAAATTGTCCGGATTTCTCAGAATGAGCTGCAACGAGTGATGAATAATTTCCTAAAGAGATACCAAAAATGCATGGAGAATGAAGGCGGGCTGTTTCAACACCTCATTTGGTAATTTGCTAAGTAATGGCCCTTTTGAATTGGTTTTTGTATTGCTGTAAAGTTGCTTTGTTTTATTGTTTCACCCTCCCGCTAATCACCGAGACCCGGCCGGCCTGCTAAGGCAAAATACTCCGGGGGAAGTCAAAACTGATCGCCGGTATTTAAATTTATAAACCTTTTCCTTAACGACCAAACCTTAATGGCGCTCTTTTTTGGATCATTGCGATACTTTCTCTTCGGCTAAAGCATTCAAGTACTGACTTCATTAGCTATCAAGTTTCCAGCACGATATTTTAAATCAGTACTGAAATATGGGTTTCTTCTCACCATGTTTTCACATTAGGTGTTCTGAACGGTTCTGAGTTGAACGCAATATATCAATATCTTTTTCACATATTACAGTTTTCAGTATATATTACCAGTAATAATTTCTAAAAGATGTAATAAATTAAAATAAAATAAGTTATGATATGGATGTATGGAAATTAAAAGAACAAAAAAGGTAATGAGAGTGAAACAAACAAGTAAAAATAAAAGGATATTCTTTCTAATCCTCTCTCTCTCTTCCATATTCTGTTAAAAAATATTTTCAATGAGAGAGAGAGAGAGAGAGAGAGAGAGAGAGAATGAAAGAAACAAGGGAGGTGAGAGAAGAAATTGAAAGGTGTTTATATATCTTTTTTCTTTCTTAGTTTCCTCCTCTTTTGTTCTAATTCTAATGAAGTTTTTATTTGTTTTTCCACACCAAAGCGACAGATAATACGAAAACAATTCATGAATGTGTCAGCTTCTTTGCCTGTTCTGTACAAAGCGTGCGTATAGCTCAAAACGTGTTACAAATTAAGTTTTACAGAGCTGTATAGTGGGATCCTGCCAGGATTAACTTCTACTTCATACGTGCCGTTATATCGATATGAGGCATTCAGTTGTTTCTCGCCGCGCGATGGTACAAACTAGAGCTCTACGTTCTGTTGTTTCTAACCACGGTGAAGAACCTTCTCAGTCGGCTGAAGCAGCCACAAAAAAGGAATGTGGCTAGGTTTGTCCTTGAAACCCCCGAATCTCTTGGCCCACCGGAATTCCAGGAAATTATCTCGTGTTCTCCAGCGGACCGAGTTTCGTTCACAACGGCCAGGCCGTTACTGTTTGTTTTGTTTTCATATCATGCTCACCATCGAACAACCTTTAATTTTCAATATTGCAGTGCATTTCAGGCATTTTGTTTTTTGTGTGTTTATTGAAGTTATCATTGTTATTATTCAAGATCATACGAGGCTTTGTATAAACAATTTAAATATTAATTTGGTTCTGTCCCGGAAATGGGGTCTAAATATTGCAAGAATAGTGGATGGTCAATAAAACCAATTTGCTGCAAAACTATCTTGCTCTTCTTCCAAGAAATTTCTGTATTTTGAAATTTACCACGTCATTTCTCCCAACATTTTACAAGTTTAATTAATTAATTAATTTATTTATTTATAAATCCGGTGGACTGCTTTGAAAAGAAAAGAAAAAGAAAAAGAAACTATTAAGCGCATTATATGGAGCATTTGAAAGTTGAATTGCAGAAAGAAAAGGACAGTAAAGTGATTTATCACCAGGACAACGGGCTGTCTCACACTTGATAGTCGCAATGCTAAAAATGTAAAAATTGGCTTCCGGTTGATTCTTCGTTCAACTTTTCCACGATTCCAGTCTCTGGCATCTCCTTTCTATTTCGAAATTTAACATTTTTCCCTCGGTGGGAAGAAACGTTTGTTGAAATAAAACGCTATAGAGGTCGTCAATGACTATTTTGTAGAGTTTGAAAATCTACCTTTTTTTTTTATGAAAAAATTGGAAAATTTCTAAATGAAATATGATGCACGCGTTGTTTATTAATAGAATTTATATTTGTACAAAAATGCCTAACTTAACCTTTTCTCAAATTTTTCAAGAGCAAGTTCGTTGCCAACTGCTGAACTAAAGAGCAGACTAGACTGGTTCCATAATTGAGCTAAATATTTTGTCATCGCAACACCATCCCTACAAATAATAATAATAATAATAATAATAATAATAATAATAAAATCTACCTTCAATGGATGCTTCTCTAAGCGTATAGTTGCTAAAATATTTATATTGTCATTCATTCGTCCTCCTCCTCTTCGTCAAGTGTTTCAATTTGTATTGAGGGTCCAAGCTTCATAAGGAAACTGAAGCAGAAATGTTTAGGAGAGGTGCTGATGGTTTAATAATTTGGATAATTATAGGGCCCCACGTTGGAGCTCAATTTGAAGCAGTAATGTGTAGGGAATGGGTGCTCTGTTTGGTGTGTACGGCGGATGTTCTTGGAACTTGGCTTTGGGAGAAGGATTGTGTTGTTATTGTGGGTAATAAATTCACAGGGTTGTATCCACTATCGCCTTGCTTTTTCTTACGATGATCGCTATGTCTCTACTAGCACTTTGTCCACACTCGCCGACTCTGTCGACGCTTTTCTTTAGCAAGTTTGTTAAGCGACTTGTCTCTGCACTTTCAGCCGTTTCCTCACCTCTTATTCACTGACTTCTAATTCTTACTTCCTCTTGAACGCCTTAACTTTTTTTTTAATTCCTAAGCTTCTCCTACGCGAATTTTACTTCCTTGTTATTCTGAGATGATAGTGAATTCCGGGCTTTCTTATTGAATATCCCCTAATATCTATTCACGCTCAGACTGACTCTGATTTGTACGATATAGAACGGTGTTCATAGTTTATTCTTATTTCTTTCCCTACACTACCACATTTTTCCGATCCGTTCTTTTCCCAGAAAAGACCTGTGTTATAAATTTCGGCCTATGCCTTTTAAGTCGGATCTAATGGCTCTTTCGTCCTTTAGTTACTTTTAGATGGTTTAATGTTCTCATAGATAACGCACATCTATTTCCTGGGAAAATGCTACTTTTGCGGTGAGGCCCTTTATACTACTTTATATCTGTCATCTTCGATATATTTTCAGAAATCTGTATTTCCTACGTGTGGCGCACCTCCCTTTGTCTCCCTTATTCCGTTAGATAAACCATTAACTCTTACTCTTAACGTGGAAATGGCCCTTTTACAGTCTGCTATGTTGGCAATGTTCGCTCTAAAGTATTCACACAGATGACAAGTAACAATTCTTAGCCTATTTCTGTCTCTCCATTACCTGCTTCCCCCAGGTCAACCGCCGACAAACCTTTCCTTAAACATAATACAACAGTTCTGGTCATACAGGTGTCTTTCAGCCATCACAATAGTAGAACCTGAAAAATGAATACCATGGAAATGGCCCTTTTACAGTCTGCTATGTTGGCAATGTTCGCTCTAAAGTATTCACACAGATGACAAGTAACAATTCTTAGCCTATTTCTGTCTCTCCATTACCTGCTTCCCCCAGGTCAACCGCCGACAAACCTTTCCTTAAACATAATACAACAGTTCTGGTCATACAGGTGTCTTTCAGCCATCACAATAGTAGAACCTGAAAAATGAATACCATATTTGCGCCCCGCTCCGATATGCACAAAATATGCCTATCTGCTCAGGTATTTACATAATAAAATATTATTCTTAACATGAACTTGATATTAAGGAGCTAAAATTTTCGGCTACAAAACTTCGTAAACCTTCAGTTGACGCAAAAATGAGTAGTTCCTCTCGGGCAAGCGAAGAGGGAAACAATCTGGAATAACTTTGCTCACTTTAATAACACGATTACGATTTGCTTTCAATTTACTTAATCACTGTAAATTAAATTAAACTCCAGAAAGTTCTTACGTTGTTGCTGCCGGTATGGCGCCTGCTATTGGCTAATACTGGATTTGAAAATATCCCTCCCTATCCCTACCTTCCTTCATTCTAACCGTGCAGTGTGTATAAAGACGGAAGTGGTTATTACTATTTGTTACGTCAGTTAGGGAGTCCGTTAAGGATTCGGCAAATTATACCTACACACTTATGAATTTCGGTTAATGTATGATTTCACTTCTTTGTCTGTTATGTTCAATAAGTTTTCCTTCTTCGTTCTGTTCAAATTGTTTTACTTCTTTGTTTGTTTTTAACTGCACTGTACGCGTGTCTCTAGATTGGTAATACTGTCAGCGTAATAACAGATGAAAATGTTAGAAAGGAAAGAATTTTTGCTGTAAAGGTCTGTGACTAAGTGCTGTAATGTGGGAATGGTCAAGTCCACCGTCATGTAAGGCTCTTTACATTTTAATTCGCAAATTTTAAATTGAAGGTTTTGTTTCGAATGTACCTCGTACACGGCGATCTAGCAGAACACGCGCTGAGGACAATTAACTCAATATCTGTCTGACTCTCGGTCCAAGGAAGTTCACAAGCCGATTAGCGGTCACGTCGATCAATCGAAAGGACATTGCATCAGCAGAGGTTCAAAGCGTATATTCCACATCTAACAGATGATTTATTGGAAGCTGATTCAGACAGGTCGTGATCAGTATCGACATGACTCCAATTTCTTTCAAAACATTATGTGATTGGAGACATATAAACCGATATACTGCTAAGGTAGTACATTAAAATCAATCCATTTGCATTCTTTTTGTTTTTGTGTATAGAATTCCACATTAACAATATAAAAAACCATCTCTACGTTAGCGGGAGAAAACCAGGAGTTGACCCAGTTTCTGCTTCAAGCTGCGCTAATATATTTAAGGCCGCGTTGTCTTTCCGCTTAGTTGTATGGCTGCACTGTCTCACGCAAACTCTATTTCTAGTGAACGCAAATGTTGGCTTAACTTGGAAAGCAGATGAACAAGAAAACTCTTGATTAAACCTCGTTGTTTCTGAGAATTGTATGACATTTAGCCTCTTGACGAAATAGGGATGAAATCCCTAAACTTTTTTGTTAATAAAATGCAGAAAATTTTATTTTCTGATATTGAAAAATTGTGCACAGTAAATATAAATATTTGGAAATAAAGTTTGTATGATATCTTTACTTTGTGATTGGTCCGAGACTGTAAGGTAGATGAGGTAAGATTACCTGGTCTGTTTTTTGTAATTAAACTGATAATAAAATGGCAGTAAATGGTTCAACGTCGGTTCCTCCGCTTTGCTCTTTTAAAATGTTAAAAGAACAATTCTACCTCCCCGAGTTCCTGTGTAGCAAACATAAATTTCATTTTTTGGAATTTTACTATAGATTCCATATCTTGCCCATTTAAAATTAGGGAGGATCTCTGCTTGTGTTTTCTTTTATCCTACTCAGTGAAATACTGAAAGATTTTTCAAATTATAACGTTATAAGTTTTTCCGAAATAGAGTTTGTATTTATACTCGACCATCACACTTTCTGGGAACTTCACTGCTCATAAATTCTTCATTGCTGGACGACTGATGTTTTGTTTGATCTAACAGTAAAGTTTGATTCATTTGAGAAGATGGCTTTACTCCACATCTCTTCCTTTCAAGGGGCTGTTCCTTGGCCCATTTTAAATGTCAAAAGGGGCTTCTTCCATGGCCATTTAGCAGGTAAGCCCATATCTGATGGTTGTGCTGCAAATCACCACACTAGAAACTTTTTCCCACTCTCTTTTCAACTCCACTAAAGTCATACGCCGGTTTTTCAGATAGATTCGCTTCAAATCGCGGTCAGTAGCTGCAGCAGAGGACTTTTTTTCTGCCTCTTCCTTTAATTCTTTCCAAATTCCCAGTTTCCTTGTATTTAGCCAATAATCTTGACACAGTGGAATGGTTAAACCCTATCTTTGATGCAATATGTCGAGTAGAATACAATTCAATTCAATTCCTTTTCCAATTATGTGCAGCTGTTATTAAACACACATCACTGGCTACTACATAAAACCAACAATAAAGGCAGTAGTATCACAACAATGGAACATATTTAGAAGTTCTGTTGCTTACAACAATGCATAATCACTGACAAAACAACTGAAATTGTGAACCCATTGTTGACAACAAATAAAGTAATTTAAGAGCCACAAAATCTATAGGTGATACAATGAAATCTTCCAGTAGTGCAGGTTACTCCGGGGTCTTTTTTGCAACATATTCACGGCGATGATGTTTTCTGCTCTCATTGTCATCAAAGATCTTGGGCTTCTTTCTTGATCTTTAAAACACCAAGGATTGAGATGATTGATGATTGTGATGAAATGCTGAGTTTTGGAGGGTTTAACCCCAACAGAAATACAAAAGGAGTTAAGATTAGTCATTAAATGAACATTTCCTTCATTTGCTACGGTTAAAAAGCGAGCTTTTAAATTTAAGCGTGGTCATGCATCCATTCAAGATGATGCGCGCCCAGGATGTCCGAAAACTGCTACATCCGTCGAGATTGTGACAAGAATTCGCAATGCCGTACTTAACGATAGTACGCGATTTGGCTGACATTGCAAAGACCTCAATGATGCTGTGTCCACTGCATTTTACGGGAAATTTTGTGAATGAGAAACTTTCCACACGATGTCACGTTTGTTAACAATGGAACAAAAACAAATGAAAATTAACATTTCGTAAGAATGTTCAGACGTGTTTAAATGCAATTCCAGTGAGTTTCTCCGACGTTTCATAACAGCAGATGAAAGGCGGATTCGCCAAAGACAAAGAAGCAGATAATGCGCCTTCGCACCCGTCTGGGATTGTTTCTGCGTGTACTTCCACAATCACCATATTCGCCAGATTTGACTCCCAGTGATAGTTTTTGTTCCCTGTAAACCCGAAGAAATAGTTCAGTGGATGAAGATTCACATCAAATGTTGAGATAGACGCTTATTTTTCACATTTGGACAAATCTTATTATACTGAGGGGTGATAAAAAGTTGGAAAATCGGGGTAACAAAATCAATAGCTGCTTGAATTGATTGTTCAAGATGATTTGATGCTTCGTCTGGGGTGTAAATTATTGTTTTACAATGTGACAATGTTGAAAAAAAAAAAAGATCTTTTAAATCTTGTGTTTTCTTTGTTAAGAACTTTTAGAACGCCCCTCTTAGTTAATACTTGGGTTACAACATGATGTATATATTTTTGTATTATTGTAAATGGTTTACTCAGGTCCGAAAACTTTATTATATTATATACCTCACATGTTTCCATTCCATTCAGATTGTGCATTGTCTGTGGGTATAGAAAACTTGATAGTTCATACAAGCAATTATAAAAACCGTACATTAACAGCTCGTTTATCATTTGCCACATTCCTGCAGAACTCCGCGGCTGCAGTGGAAGAACGTCTGCCGCATTGTCCTAAGACTTGGGGTTGGTAGGGTCGTTCATTGCGCAGGCGAGACTGATATATGGATATTTTATGGGCTGTGCTGTTGCGTCTGTCGCTTGGATGTTTATTTTATGTCCGTCTGCCACAATCCCCTCGCATTTGGCAGTGGTAGCCAGGCCCGTCTCGTCTCAACAGCCAAATGATCGTTCTGTGCGTGAATGAAAAGTCGAGAAGTTGCTCTTGAAACACAAGGCATTTTATGTCGCTCAAGTGATCAA
This sequence comes from Metallyticus violacea, assembly GCA_030762175.1. NCBI lineage: Eukaryota > Metazoa > Arthropoda > Insecta > Mantodea > Metallyticidae > Metallyticus > Metallyticus violacea. The sequence continues at coordinate 19,226,700 of CM060839.1, read as the reverse complement.
GTGTAGGTACAAGGAAGGTTAGAGATTAAAATCTGAAATTGAGATATTAGCCATCTGCTAGCGAACTTGGGAAGCATTTAGAGTTACAAGGAACATTAGAATCATCATAATAATTTATGAAGGAGAAATGTTTGTTCCTTCCAAGGTATGGTGCTCTTTGCTCTTAAACATTTTAAACAATCTTCGAGCTGTACTGTAGGGAAGAACAAACTCGCCATAGACCCCAGCTGAAGATTTGTTGATAAGAAAGCAGTATATAGTTTATCGGGGGTCACCTCCATTTTGCTATAGGCGGAACTGAACATGTCGCAACGTACACCCCTCTCACAGGCGGCAACTGGAAGTGACAACAATGAAAGTGGTAACGGGTGGTCAAAAACTATGCCGGTTTTGAATCGATCGCTGTTTTTTGTTTTTCGGTTGTCGACACTGTTTTGTATCATGTTGATGTCCGTTAACATTCCGATTGTTGCTTCAGTCTGCATTTCTCAACTTCCTTGTGTGTATCCCCATAGAGCCAGTTACAACCGAGCAACTTGTGCTAATTGGCAAGACGTTTTCACAATGGAGGAAGTTGTGCAACAGGCGACTTTTTAATCTTCCACTTTAACGGAATAAAGAATTGTCCTATCTGGGGGTCAGAAAATCCTGATCCAAGAAAGAGAAAATTCATCCACAGCGAGTGAATTTTGGGTGGGTGGTGCCATCGGCCCTTATTTTTTTGAAGATGAGGCAGAATAAACAATGAAATTTAATGGAGACCGATGATAAATGATTTTTTGTGTGTCTCATTAGGTGGAATGGACATTCAAGGGTTGTAATTTCAGCAGGATGGTGCCACCTGTCACACTTTCAGCGAAACAATTGCGTTGCTCCATGATAGGCTCCCAGATCGGCTCAGCTCGGCTAATGGCCACCCAGGTTATGTGGCTTTTTATTTTGGGTAATCTTAAATCATTGGTTATAGTAATAAACCCCGATACGTCCGCAAGTTAATGGAAGAAATTAGACAAATTATCGGCGAAACCGAAAAATGCAAGTTTGTGAGGAATTCATAGTGAATTTCACTGACAAGAGCTCTTGCGTGCAAGCGCCGTAGAGCGGGTCATGTCTGATATCGTTTTCCATACCTAAATTGGCAAGGTATCCTGAACATGTTTATGTCCTTATTTAACGTGTACTACCGCCTGTGGTTCCTCAGCAGTAAAAACGGGCGTTAAAACTATTCAAAAAAATTAACGTGTTTTGAAAAAACAAAAGTTCATACTTTCACATATAACCTATGTCTTTTTGAACCACCGTATACCACGCATATACTATGCATTAAGGTAACAAAATATTGCAAAGTTAAATTTTAGCGCGAAAAATTATGTCTGTAAAAAGTACAATTTTTTATGAAACAGCCCTCGTATATAAAATGTTAGTCTTATTTTTAAATTTCGATACATTTTCCTAAAAGATGTAATGTATATTTTTTCCATATTTTAATTATGTATATTTCGTCAAATTGTTATTTTCCGCTCTCTTTATGCATTATTTGGATTTTGGAACATCATTTCCAAAACTTTGAATGCCCCTTGTGCACTGGTAGAATACCCCACCTAAGGCTAGATAAAAAAATTTAGGCATATGATTTCGGCGAAAAATCAAAATTTGTTTAAGGACGGACCTCACTTAATATTATTAGCAATGATATTTTTACATATTTTGTTAAAAAGTCTCTGGATAAATTTATGCAAGGCGAAAAAATATGCAAGTATTTTGTTGATTTGATGTCTTTTATTATATCTTTCGACGAAGTGTATGTTCATTTGTGGAAACTAAGAAAGCACGCTGAAAAGCTTCAAATGAAACTTGTTAACGCTTTCAGGCTAAATAATGCTACGGACTGCGTCACAGTGTTGCAAAAATCGAATAATCTCAGCTAGATACACTCTGAATTCTTCTGCATGCCGTAGTGTACCAGAGGACAAGAATGCGGTGGAAAGTCAGTGCTATATCGAGGACGATGTTCCCATTGATAATGAAATACTTTAATTTCATAGTAGAGACAACATTTCCCTCAAAATGTATAGGATAGTGAGAAATTTTAACAACTCTAGGTATACACCATCTTTATTGATTAGCGAAGAATGACAAGTGGATGAAAAGCCCAACACATAGGAAATGCAATCTGTTTGCCAGTAGACAATATTTACAATTGGATTTCTGGGGTTAGAACGGGATCAGCACAGTAAATCCGTTCAGGTCATCGATTACTTTTAACGATGTCGGCAGACTATTGGACTCATTTTAGTAAAGCAATTTCTTTATGAAGATTTTTTGTTCTTTTGTCTGCCTATCCATTTTTCCGGGAAGTAAAGAGGTTGCTAATGCTAGAGAGCATAACACAAATGAAAACTAATTATGTATTTTAAGAATGATCTGCTTTGTGTGTCGTAGTATTAGATATATACTTAAAGAGAAACCTTAATAATGGTTTCTTCCAGGAAAGTAATTATACGAATATATCTGACAGTTCGTTTTAACCACATTCCCCCTCGATTTTATCAAATAAAACGAATACTAAGGGTCATTTTTCATTTTTTTAATTGCTGAATCAGGATACAGGACTTCTTAGTCCTCTGCATTTTTATCTGGCCTCCCAGTTGTCCATTTACCATAATAGACTGTACTATCAACCAACAGTCGATTATTGACTACGGGAGACAAACTCGCGAGCTGCTGCTGAAATCTGTGCGTGAAATTAAATAGAGAAGTCTGTTAGAATCAAAGTCCTTTACTAGTGAGTTCGTTATTCGGGATGTTCTAAAGTTTACGGCCTGACCCAGAGATGTCATGAAGAAGGCCTAATTACTCTAATAGTTGTGAAGTATCATCCTTTAGAATGCGTACTGTAAAATTTCAGGCGCGTAAGTGAAGTCACTACCTTGTGACGATCGTGTAAACAAACTAGTGTTAACATTTTTTACAACATGGATCAAATTGAAATACGAGCTGCGATAAAAGTACATCATTTTGAAGGGTTTAACCCCAACAGAAATACAAAAACAGTTACATGGCACATTAAAACGTGCTTTCAGTTCATTTTCCATTATTGAAAAGTGAGCTTACGATTTAAGCGTCATTGTACATCCATTCAAGATGATGAGCACTCAGGAGGTGCCAAAACTGCTACGACCGATGTGATTGTGACAAAACAATGCCGTACTCGATGATCGACAATTGAAGGCAGACTGACATTGCAAACACCTCGATATGCCGTGTCCGCTACATTTACACGAAGTTTCGGGGATGAGAAAGCTTTCCTCTCGATGAGTACCGCGTTTGTTAACAACGAATCAACATGAACATTTCACAAGACTTTTTAGACTTGTTTAAACGCAATTCCAGCGAGTTTCTCCGACGTTTCATCAGTAACTACACCCAGAGACGAAGGAGCAGTCCAAACAGACGAAAGTGCACCAAAGAAAGCAAAAATTGTTCCAATTGCAACAGTTTTCTGAGATTTTGGTGCTCGTAGACTACCTCCAGAAGGGCAGAACTATCACAGGGGAGTATTACGCTTCACTACTGGACCAACTCAAGGACGCTATTCAGGCTAAACGTCCAGATCTTGAGAAAAAGCAAGTCCTCTTTCATTACAGAAAATGCGCCTTTACACACCTGTGGAATTGTTGCGTAAAACTGCATGACCTTCGCTTCCAAGTACTTCCGCATCCGCCATGTTCGCCAGATTTGGCTCCTAGCGGTTACTTTTTGTTCCCAAACGCGAAGAAATGACTGGGTGGACGAAGATTCACATCAAATGAAGAGGATGAAGCTTATTTTTCACAGATGTACAAATCTTATTTTACCGACGGTATTAAAACGTTGGAAAGTCATTGAACTAAATGTATTGATTTACAATGTGACATTGTTGAAAACATAAAACTCTTAAATGTTGTTTTTTCTTGGTCAGGCCGAGAACTTTTAGAACGCCCCTCGCATTCGCGCGAGACCGTAGCGTATCACGGAGTGGAAGAGAGAGCTAAACCATTTAGTGATAAATGCAAGGGCTGGGCTAGCACGCATTGTACGATGTTATTCCGGCTGATGTTCATTATGAAAATACCCTACTTACTGTTGTTACGTCACTATCCGTTCTGATTTATTTCGGTTCCGGTCTGCTGGTTATATAGACAATGGGAGCAGATACCGCTGAGATGGCCTGCTATAGTGCGTACGTTTAGAATCACCGGCATTTGTTTCTCACTTGTTCACTCGGAATAGACAAGAGAATATCGTCAAAGTAATGACAGGACCCGTTCTTCGTTAAGTGATCGCCACGAGTTGCCTAGTTATCAATCTCCCTTTCAGTAATATTCAACTGAAAAACAGTACGTAAAAGAAAATATCAGGTGACTAATCGTGAAAAAATAAAAACAAAACTTAAATGTGCTGAATAAACGATGAGAAAAAGCTACAAGGGTAAACGAAGCAGCGAAAATGAACGAAAAGTAAACAATTCATGCATCTTCTGTAAACATAGATGAGAACTTGGTGGGTGTAGTTTTAGGTGGGTATGGGGAAAGATTCCAACAAGATATAACTGAAATGGAGAAGAGAAATAATGGCAAATGGAAATAAATGATTGTAAGTAAGGGAGTGTGAATTAATTATCCTTTTTTTTTCTTTTCTTTTCTTTCTTTCTTTCTTTCTTTTTTTTTTCTTTTTTTTTTTTTTTTGTTCTGAAAATGGCTTATAAGTTTTAAATGATTATATAACAAAAGCCTTTTTACTCATTCAAACATGTCTCTCTTAAAAATTTAAGAACTGTGTACAGGAGCAAATTGACTGTCATATTTGGATTCAGTAACATCAAATGTGTATAGTCCACGATTATAGTCCCGAGTTGAAAGCCTTTTGGGGTTATCCTGAACTTGGTTTTTTCTTAGTTTCTCCTGAGCATTTAGCGAATGCTGGGATGCATCTTTCCTTCTAATGCTGGAAATATGTCCGGCAGTCACCGCCCGGTGTCTCCCTCACATCATCCGTTGCTCCCACTCTAAATGGACAGCCATAAAGCAGTGTTTAAGTACCAACATTTCCTCTTCCGTCGCTACGAATCTTGTCCAAGCTAATACCTTTAATGTGTATTCTCTTAAAATGCACCTGTATCAGAAAATAATTTGTCCTTTTTTTTTTTTTTTTTTCTAGGTATGTTGACTTACACAGAGAGGAGAATTGGTAAGATTGGATACTTAAAATATATTTTGTAATATACCGTTTTATTATATTTTAAGATCAGACCGCCACGGGTGGCCGAGGTCGTTAAGTCTCGGACTCGTGAGCGGGAGGTCTGGGTTCGAATACCGCCAGGACCGTCCTTCCTGACTGAGGTTTTTTCCAGGTTTTCCTCAGTCCTCATAAATGGCAATGCCGGGGAGGTACCCTAAACTTAGGCCTGGAACGGAACGATTCCTTCCTTAAAAATAAATCCTTTCTCAATATATCATTTCATCTCATGTATCATCAGTGTCCATCACCTGTGGTGCCTCTGTAGCAAAAACGGGCGTTAAACACAATACATTCATTTAAGATCAGAAATGGAATGTGTTACACCTTAAACGGTTTTAAAATTCGCATTTTGTATTTGTCTAGAAAAGCAAAGTTTGGTCATTCATGTTTAAACGATACCTAAAGAGAAATCTTGAGGAAAATATTGTTTTCTTAATTTTAATATAAATTATGCATCATCTGCATATCGTGGCATCTCACAAGTGAAAACATTTGTCTATATTACCTAAGTAGGCATGAAGACGGAACTTTTTAACATTATTACTGTGCTTTTGTTTCCCATGTCGTTTGAATAACCGCACAGACTTCAAACTGCCGCTCATTTCATGCAGAAAAGTGTAGCAAATAGTGCCCGAGAATGAATGTTGTGTACCGCAAGACTCTTAGTGATGGAAATTTGGACTTCTTCTAGACACCTGCACTACGGGGCCACAACATTCCTCCCAGCAATACCAACACTTGTGCTAATTAGTGCCTATTTACCGCCACTCTTTTTATGGCACGAGAGAGATCCTGTACCAAAAAAAGAAGCTGGAAAATTGGCTGTTAGCGCTCATTACAGCGCCCTGTGGAACGGCCTAAGCTGTCATTCCTTCGTTTTCACGAGCTTGCGTGTTGTGATGCCTCGCCAAACATTCCTTTTGAGCATAAACCAGCGTAGCGAAGAGGCTCACACTTGGGAAGTAAAAAATACCTGCTACTGAGAATGCAATAAAAGCAACGTCTCCGTAATGCTCGTAGAGAGATGGCAAAACTATAAACTCTTAAGATGTGGTTCTGGCTCCTATACCCAAGATCGCGGGTTCAATCCCTGCCAGGATCGTAAAATTCCTAAGTATGGCTTCTTTCGGAAGGGAAGTAAAGCCGTGGGTCCCGTGTCGTACATTTACGGCACGTAAAAGAACCTCAAGCACGAAGGAAGAGGCCTCTGAGCAAAATTTATCGACCGTTTCACTCCCTGATATTTTTATTTTTTTAAGATATTGTTTAACATCCGTTTTCACTACTGAGGCACCTCAGGCGGTGGACATGATGATACATGAGATGAAATGATATATTGGGAAAGGATTTTTTTTAAGGAAGGAAGTCTTCCAGATCTAAAGTTTAGGGACCTCCTCAGCATTTGCCAAATATGAGGACTGAGGAAAACCTGTAAAAATATCGTTTACGGAGGACGGTTCTGGTGGGAATAGAACCCCAGACCTCTCGCTCACGAGTCCGCGCCTTAACGACCCAACATTACATGAACTGACGCTAAGTGCAAAGTTTCAGCGGGCCGAGTATCGTGCAGGAACATAAGTTGTTGTTGTGCAGACGTAAGCATGTTGAAAAAAGCTTTCCGAGTAAAAGTATGACAGGAAAAGAAATTCATTGAGACGCATAAAAAAAAAATAATAATAATAATAAATAAAAAACTAGGGGAAAATTAAATAAAATGTGCTGCCCTTCATCCCGACACCTAATTTTTTATATCAAGACGTGTATCATTATTTTATAACTTTATTTCAAGCAGTTATGCCAATTACAATACGATTAACAGGCATTTTAACTTTAAAAACTAAATACTACTAAATTTGGCTACCAAATACCAAGAGTTAGAGATAGGGGGGAGAGAACGATTGAATGAATGTATTGTCAACGGTTATAATGGTATTTATTAAATGCAGTCATTTTTCTTTATAGTTCTTAGTTAATGCAGAAAGATGTCACAAACCGTTGATCCTAATGGTATTAATAGAGTATTCAAGTTTAGTGTTATCTACCATATGTTGATATCCAGGTCGTCTTGCTTCGGGATTCATCGGCGTCGATATCTCCGGACATTGAAGTGAATCATGTTGACCTGAAGAATATCTTACTTCTGCCTAGTCGTTCTTCTGATGTTTCTGAGTTTGGTCTTCTGCTATTTTAACTCTTTCTACGATCACATACTCTTTATAGAGTTATTCTTATAGTCTGCGAGATCTTATTCTTCTCTCTTTCGTTCATTCAGCTCTTCCGGACGACCCTCTTCGAACACATTCAGATATTCTAAAAATTTCACAGGATGCAACCCAAAAGCTGGTAGCTGAAAAGTTGCACACGAGAGGTGGGTTCCAAGACTACCGAGCAGTTGAAGATGTTACAGAAATGCAGAGTTTCTTTCAAAGGTTGTCACCGCTGTTGAAATTTGGCTGCATCATTTCGATCCTGAGAGAGCAAACGCAAAGCTCTGTGCGGAAATCTTGGTTGCTTCTACTGGGAAAGTTATGTTTTCCATATTCAAAGAATGGTTTACCAACATATCGTAACCCAAGATCGCGGGTTCGAACCCGGCCAGGACCGATGGATTTTTTCGGGTGTAAAATCCTAAGTATGGCTTCCTTCGGAAGGGAAGTAAAGCCGTGGGTCCCGTGTCGTACATTTACGGCACGATAAAGAACCTCAAGCTTAAAAGAGAGGCCTGTGAGCAAAATTTGTTGACCGTTTCACGCCCTGAGTTGAATGGGACGCTGATGACCTGAGATGTTAAAGAGCGTCCATAAATAAATCAATCAATCACCCCCCCAAAAAAAAAAAAAATTGTACCTGACACAACTGTAATTGGACAATACTTGAGAGATGTTCTGCATACACTGCTAGATCACTTTTTCATGCAACAAAATAGATGACGCATCACGATAATGCCCGGCCGCACATCGCGAATGTTGTTACTGAATATTTCACAATAACCAATGTAAACTATGTCCCTCATAAGATTTAGTCATGTGCTTTTTCCTTTTCCCGAATTTAAAGAAACATCTTTGTGGGAGACTTTTTCCATCATCAGAAGCAGTGGAGGCGACTCTGAAGGACCTGTCAAAATTGGTTTCCAGCATGTCTTTGAAGACTTCTAAACACAACTTCTCAAAGAGAGGCTGCATTAATTTTGTAGTGACGATGGCACTTTCCCTTATTATGCAGCAGCAAACGAAAGGTTTCAGATGTTTGGGACAGGACGCACGACGCTTTGGCTCCCCCAGGTTGCTGGTTGTGGAGTCACCCCCATGGCGAGGAAAGCCAGTCTTCAGCTTCTTTATTGAGACTAATGAGTTGTAGATAAGCAACGTCGCGGAGGTAGACGGTATCGTTGGGGGTTTCTCGGCTATAAATTCTCAATGGGACGCCGCGCTGGTTTGAGGCTTCGGAAACAGGTGCCCCGCTTGTGGACCCAACATCACGAACAATAATTCATCACGAGAAAGGGAAAGAGGGGGGGGGGATATAAAAGAGATGATGGTAATAAAGGCTAAACAAGAATGGAAAGTGAAGCTTGGGCAGTGGCGGCTGGTGTCTTCCACAGCGGAAGTGGGTCGAATTTAGAATGAAATAATTCAGTTACTGTTCATTCGTTGATGTTAATAAGGTTTGGGGCGTTTTAAAAATTAGGAATATCCGTTATTAAACTCCTTTCAACGTAACTTATACAATGAGACGAAAAAAAACAGTAAACATTTTGTTTTAAACTTCCAGCGGTAACTTTAGTGCGATATTTTGGCCACCACGTTGTTTAAGACTCCGGTTGCGAGTACAAGAAAAAATGACACGTCCCCAGGTGGAGCATGCACGAAATTATTGCCAATGCACTCCCCCAAAGCTTAGTTGGATTATTCCTGGAAAGGAATTTCATGCCGATCGCAGGTTTTTTAAGTTTTGGTCCCTCGGAGTTTGCCTTCTGTAATGACTTCCTGGAATTACTGGCAGATGAAGATTCCAGTTTTCGGTGATTTGGTTGTAAGTGTTTAAAGCACCTTTTAGCTATTGGGGCATCACAGGTGGTGGACACTGGTGATACATGAGATGAAAGGACTATTTTTTTTTTTTTAATGAAAGGAAAACCTAAGTTTAGGATACCTCCCTGCATTTGCCATTTATCAGGACTGAGGAAAGTCTGGAAAAAACCTCAGGGAGAACGGTCATTGTGGAAATCGAAGACCAGACCTCCCGCCTTAACATTCTCGACCACCCGTGGCAGTTTCTCGGCAATGAGTGCACTTTCAAGCTGAAGTGCAACATTTAAGAGATTCTGTCAAAAGTAATGTATTTTACGTTTTTTCGCAAAGCATAGTTTACAACCCGTTTTTTGAAAGATGATGGAATATGTACCGACACATGCTGCTACAACAACAGCACATTCAGATGCGTCACACTATTCCGAGGCTAGAAAGAAGCACTGGTTTGAAAACTATAAGTAAAGTGCAGGAAAATTTGTGACATTCCAGATTTTAGACACCGTAGAATTTACTGAAATGCGTACTTTTTGTTTAAGCATGTGTAGAATCAACTAAACACAATTTTTTATTCCTCATATTTATTAGATATAGTATTTGTCTATATTTTTAACGTATTTCAAGCCCTTTTCTATGGTATAAATATTTTTTCTTCAGTAAATTCACCAACACTTTTAAAATTGAAATTGTACAAGTTCTTTCAGTTCCTATTCCTTGCTGCAGTATATTCAATCATTCTTCAGTTTCGGAGATAGTAGGTACGAACAAGTGGTACCTATATATCATGTACACGACCAAAAAATGAGTGTTGTCACTTGCATTATTTAAAAAATAATCACGGAGTCCGAATATCATTGGAAACATTAAAGCCACTTAAGAGGAAATTAACAAATAAAATCATAGATATTATAGATATTATCATAGATATTCGTATGACAATCACTAGCTGTAGTACATTCTGTTAATTGGTAAATCAGTAATACAGTACAGACGTTCACTTCGCTTTTTTGTTTAAACAAGATACCGGAAGAAAGTATAAGAGATTCGTGTTCAAGTTTCAAGTGGCACACAATTGATGGAAAAATCGTGATATGCAAATACTGTAATAAGATAAATTTATGTGTACATCAATGAAACTCGTTCTGACAGAAAAGATAATCGTGTTACTAACACAGAGGGTGCCAAAAATGTATACACACTTAAAGCAAAGAAAAAACTGTTAAAATAACAAAACAGAATTCACACAAACAGAAAATCATCTTAGACTTTTACAGTTACAACAGTTGCTCAAAATGCCCACCATCGGCGTCGATACACTTCTGAGTACGTTAAACTGCTGATTGAGCAACGTTTGCGAAAGTGTCCTCAGCGATTGCAGCAACTGCCGTTTCAATTTCTTCCCGAAGTGCTGTCAGTGTAGCTGATTTTCTGCGGTATACAACATCCTTAAGAGTTCCCCATAGGTAGAAGTCCAACGGAGTTATATCCGGAAACTCAATCGGACCTCTTCGTCCTATCCAGTGCCTTTTTACCTTTATCATTCATACACATTTGGTTATTTCGTTGACCCATGCTGAAAGAGGTAAATAAGGTACCAACGAGATCTGAAGGTATCAGGAGATTCTAGGCAGGAGTTTAAATTAGTACGTGACACCGTAAGTCGTTATAACATGCTGAAATAAATGTTCAGTTTCATAAAAGTCAGCAATAAGATGTTTAATTTTGTTATTTTTGACATTCTGGATGAGACTCAAAGAGAAAATGAATATTTACCAATAATTACTAACAAAGAAACACCAGGGTTGCTTTTTGCAGATGACGTATATCTAGTGGAGGATTGAGAAGAGCAATTGAAGTAATGAATATTTTGTAAAGAGTGGAGATTGAAAGTACATGAAAAGAAACTAAAGACCATGGTTTTAAAAGAGGCTGAACATTGAGAAAGGGTGAGAAATGGCAGTTAAATGGGAGAGAAATAGAGATGGTAATGAAATTTAATTATCTAGGAACGAGATTGAGTTCTAATGAACAGGAAAAAGTGGCAGCAGCAAGAGTGTTTTAAGAGCATGTTTAAGAAAAATTCCAGATATAAGAGTGAATTGGCACGTAAGCACAGTAGAACAAAAATGTTACATGGGGCAGAAATTTGGGGTGTAGAGGATGCGTGGAACGATGTTGATAAAGTGAATAGAAGCTTTTGTAAACAGATCGTAGGTTTACATATAACATCCCCAAATGGTGTAGCGCAGCCAGAATTAGGTAGGCATTCTAGGTAGGTAGGATAAACATTTTTGCAAGAATTATGAAATACTTATATAGAATTACTACATTGGAAGAGAGTGACATTATTAAAGAATGTTTCACTAGCCAAGAGCAATTCATGGTATCTCAAAGTGGAGGGAATTTTATATAGGGGTGGGAAACTTATGGATAAACAGGGAATAGCATAACAATGGATTCTGGAAAGAAATAATCTTGGGATTGGAAGATGTTGAAAGACAAAAAATATTTGGTAGTATGAGAGAAAACAGATTATTGAAACTTTATAGGGGAGTAAAAATAGTATGAAGTAGCGAAAATATATAGAGCAATGTGATAAGACAGTTCGCGTAGGGTTTGGTGGTGCTAGAGTTGGAGTTATGAATTTAAAAGTGTTAAGATATGATAAAGAGAAGAAAAATGTTCAATGTGTGGAGAACCGATACGGATTTTCATATTTATTATACTGTAGGCAAACAAATTATGAAGAGAACACGTTTGGAAACAAAAATGGAAGAATTTAGATGGAAAAGTATTAATTAGAAAGATTAAAACTGTAAAAGGAGAGGAATATAAAATTGATAGGGATTTGTTTGTGCAAAGTTAAAGAAAAATGGATAGGCATGATTAAGAGGAAGATGAGGGAAATGTAACGTTAGAAGTACAATAGGTAAATAAGTATAAACAAGAATGGGTAATACAGTAATATGATGATTACTAATACACTAATAACCCGGAGTTGTGTGTATTGGGATCAGAATATAAACAAGAACTCTGCAAAGAAAATGTATGTATAAAGCAGATAAGTAAGGTTAGTCTTATATTATTTTTAGATGTTATTTTGTAGTGGATTGATAAAGTATATATATTTGAGTAGTACATTATGTAGTATATATTTTCAACAAATATCAGTTTCATATTGTACTTACTTTTAATACCGCTAAAATGTACAAACGCTTATTTAAAACCAAACCCCGTTCTCAGTTTTATTGGAAGAGGCGAAAAGTCTTATTTGAACGTGGGAAACTAGCACGGAGATGTACACAGTGTGGGCAAATATGTCTAGTGGCGTAAGCGTTGTAAACTTTAAAAAAAAAAAAAAAATGAAACGGCGCATAGCACGTGACGCGTAACAACTTTCAATTATTTTTCTCTCTCGCCACGCCCTTTCCGAAGTATTTCTTCAAACGCGTGAAACAGATAGCGGCGATGTTATCTAAAACGCCGCGATATAAGATTAACATTTATAATGCATGCGATAGTCTAGGTCAGCGAAATCTTCCGCGCTCCAAAACCTGATGGCGATTGCAGGTAATTACGTGTTTACAAAATTTGGTAGCTATGCTCAACCAAGTGTGGAAATTGTACCTTCTCGTGCCCTGTCTGAGAAATGGTGAAATGTTTATTAGCACAGCGGGCAAAAAAATCATCAACGGCAGCAAATATGATGGTAAAAAATTATACGTCTGCAGGTAGAATTTGAGAAGCAGTCAAGCCAAGACGGTTTTCTCTTTGTAGCCTACTTTCACCGGTGACAATTATGAATAGGCTGAGATTTGTGTTCATTTGTGTGTTGTTTCAGCATTCTTAGTACTTTTGAAATATACACAAATATTTAATGTTCTATCAAAAGAGTGCTAGAGCATCATCACATGACCGTTTGAGCATTCAAACCAAATGTTCCAGGCACGATTGCCAATCAATAAGTGAAATATAATTTTAAATTAGTGTTTCAAATCGGAGAATGTTGTTGAATACATACACATTGGAGGCTGGAATTCTGCCAATGAGACACCCAATAGACTGCCATCAAAATGCCGTTATCGAGGACTTTCTGTAGTGTGGCTATGAGAAGAAGGCAAGTGTGAATGCGTTTATCTGCACGCAGTGTATCTGAATACACTGTTAATGTTAGGCAGACTATACTAACTTAATAGAAGACAATGCCATTGTGATGGAACTATAGTGTGTCCCCCTAATGAACGCACTTTTTACAATGAGCGCCTCTGTTATTAGGTTGCCTGATCTGACATTTAACAGACGGTCATCTGTTTGTATTGCGATTAACGATTGTCATTTGTGTGTCAGCTAAACTGGAGCCATACACGAAGGATCAACGTGTCCAGATTCTGAAAATACGTTTTTAAGTACGGTGAATGTTTTGCAGAGACCGTTGGTGTAATTTTTGGTAAACGAAATGCGCCTAACGCGTCAGAGAATGGTAAGGAAATTTGAAGATACAGACAGGATCGACAGAGAACATCAAATCACTTGGACGTTCTCTTCTGTCGGTAGAGAATGTTGCCCTCGTCAGACAGAGCGTTGCTACGAGCCCGCCGCCGTTCTCAACAATTAACAGAAGCATTTACAGCGAATTTTAACAAAACATCTGCATATACATATTTACAAGAGCTGAAGCCGGCGGACCATTTTCAGCGTCGAACATTTACCTCTCTCGCAACGGTCACCTACATCGTGTGATTTGACACCTTGTGACTATTTCTTGTGGGGTATGTAAACTCTTGTATTTATGTGAACAATCCACAAGCATCCCTCAACTCAAGGCAGAAATTAAACGTGTCATGGGTGAAATTCAGCCGGAACTTTGCTCTAAAGTCATTGAAAATTGTATCAGCAAGAGTGAAGGAGTGCCAACGAAGCCGTGAAGGACATTTGCCTGATGTTTTGTTTATTGGCAGTGTTTGTGCTTCATATCGACTTAATAATATTAGCATTTTTCAAATAAATGATCTGTTTTATTATTGAAAACATTGCATTCATTTTTGGACACCGTATACTTAAGCCGGGAAAGGGGGGGGGGGGAAGCATTCAGCGCAGTTTCCAGATCGGCAAAGGTTCAGAATTGCTGACCAGAGAGGTGATAACCCAAAACAAGCCACCTTAGCTGTATATGGTTATGCATTATCATGCTTTGTGACGTACGGGTGAGGGAATCGGTCCTGGATAGACCCAAGATGGCAAGCTCAAATCCGGCCAGAACCAATTGGTTTTTCGGGCGTAAAAATTGTAAGTACGGCTTCCTTCGGAAGGGAAGTACCTTATCTACTTTTATTTTATATATATATATATATATATATATCAAGTTTGTTGACACTTGGTTTTTTTTTTTTTTTTTTTTTTTTTTTTTTTTATTACTACATTCTTCTCTGCTGTAGTCCGTCCTGGTGGTGTAGTGGTAACCATACTTGCCTTCTAAGCCCAAGATCGCGGCCAGGACCGATGGATTTTTTGGGGCGTTAAAATCCTAAGTATGGAATTAAAGCCGTGGGTCCCATGTCGTACATTCACGGCACGAAAAAGAACCTCAAGCCTGAAAGAGAGGCCTCTGAGCAAAATTTGTCGACCGTTTCACGCCCTGAATTGAATGGGACGCTGATGACTTGAGATGTTAAAGAGCGTCCGTAAATAAAACAAACCAAATCAAAATCTCTACTCTAGAGCTCTGTAATAACGTACACAAATTCAACTTAGTGAGGAATTCGCTTAGTTTATGCAACTGCTGCGTGGCTTTTAAGTTGCAAAAATAACACCATCTCCATAAGGTCGTTTAAATTGTCATGTGGAGAGATAATAAATTCATATAGTAAAATTTGTTCAAATATTGTGATAACTAGGACAAAAACCAATATATACTTTTAATTTTCTTTTTGGCCAACACTTCACCAAAATTCTCCTTAATTTAATCGCTTATGCCTTTACTTACCGCCTCTTATAGTCAAAACGTTTTCTGTCTTAGTTTCTTTTCTTCGGTCAGGATGTTTCGTTTGGTTTTTTTGGTGCCATCCACGGGGGTATGGTGTGGGCTAATGACCCGGAGCAGAGGGCGGTGGCCGACATCTCACAGGACCGTGTAATGTTATAATTGCGGTATAATGTTGTAGTTGACTCCCACATTCGACACTTCCGGCGATTGGCCTTCTCGAATCAAATTGAAATGATCCGAACACACACGCCATTAAGAAGTGGCAGCTTCTAACATAAGCTTTGTTATATTGAGAACAAAGTGGGCCGGCTTGTCCAGTTTAATGCAACTCATTTGGCGTTTGATGTTTCTTCGTGTCGCCGTATTTTGTTTTCTGCAAGATGTTTTTTGTTTTACTGCGTTTTGTATCCGTTAATATTCCTAAATATATATTCATAATTCTCTAATACGTATTAAAATAATTAAAACCCAAAAGTTGTTAGCTAATACAAATGATATCGTAACGTTCCAAAACCGCTACGGATGGTCGAGATCTTGTGAGCGCCGTGTCTGGGGTTCGATTCCCACTAGTACCGTCTTCCTGATAGGTATTTTCAGATTTTCCTCAGCTCTCATAAAGGCAAATGCCGGGGAGGTGCCCTAAACTTAGACCTGGAACCTTCCTTCCTTAAAAAAATATGAAATAAAAAGAAATCCTTTCCCAGTTTATCATTTCATCTCATGTATCATCAGTGTCCACCGCCTGTGATGCCTCAGTAGTAAAAACGGGCGTTAAACACCATTCAAAAATTATGTTACAAAACATTTCACTTTTCATTTTGCTAGTATCGGTTTTATATAAGATAGTAAAACTAAACGAAAGTGATAGCAAGGAAAATAATGAAGAATACTGCGAAAAATTAAAGGAATATGCAGATTGGTGTTATAAAACGTGCGAGAAAATGCAGGTAACAAACTAGGAACAAGCCAATGGAGCGATGATGATGATGATGATGATGATGATAATAATAATAATAATAATAATAATAATAATAATAATAATAATAATAATAATAATAAATAGAAGAAATCTTGAGCATAAATAGTGGGTGTGGTGTGAAAAAGAACACTACCATGGCACGAAAAAGAAGAAATTGTGGAGTGCAAGAAACGGAAATAAACACAGCATACAGAGAAGGGAAAACCAAATAGGAACATCAAAGTGAAGAGAAGGAGAAATAAAAATGCAACCAATACTAATGAGCACGGAAATTCATAAAATAAATAAATAAATTAAAAAGTAATAGAAGGAACATGGGCGATAAACAGATGAGTACAGAGAGTAAAACAAATATTACTGAAGAACCATAAGACAGCAGAAACCATCAAGAAGGAGAAGGAATAAACCTAATAACACAATAGGCAAGTACTCTTTGAATTTATCAAACAAAAACCCAAAGTTTTAGCATTTAACGGAGAGAATAAAATGTAAATTAGCACCATAGTTTAATTAAAGCTGTTTAATTTTATGTGAACAGAGGAAGCATTAGATAAAAGGCAATATAATTATACCTGTATGTGTTTCTATAATAACACAGAGTAGAAAGAAGGAATATAAAACGGAGAAGGAAGAGAGAAGGGCGGGGACCTGTAATCGCGGTGCTAAACCGAGATAAGTTTCCATATGCAATTTGCATTCAGCTCTTGAATCACAGCACGTGGATGAATTCCTAAGACCAGGCACGCAGTCAGTCGGAAATTCCAAACCCTACTGCCTCCCGGTACGGCCCATGTGTGTCATAAAATACAAATGGGAAAAGCAAAGGAATAATGGCGTGATGCGGAGATATAAAATAAAATCCCAGTGTTTTGCAAAGCGGAGACGTCGGATGGAAAACATTTTTAGTTTCCGAACCGGTTTAAACTGCAGACAAACATGTGATTCCGTTGACACTGCAGGTCGCAGCTAACGTATAAAAATAACCATGGAGCCAAAGAGCCGTAAAAAAAGCCTTCCCTACCACCAAATTCTAAACGACTTCACATGTCCCAATATCTCAAGTTTCACCTGGCGAAGTTTCGAGTGTTTGGACACGCAAAATGTACTCGACAGATGTTTCTCTCCACCGCTACAAGCGTATGCAAACTCCAACTTAATGTTGTCTTTAAACACGGAAAATAAATAAGTAAACTGGTCATGAACCTCGTCTTCAGAGAATGTTGACCTGGCAATCGAGAGAATCTGCCATGGAAGCTTGAAGCTTGAAGCTTGAATCTGCCATGGAAGCAAGTAGATGTAAGCATAATTCTAGCAGCGAAACAAAAAAATGAAACATTTATAGAATACACCGCTGACCAGGAATCTGATGAATCAAAACATGGGCGTAGGGGGACCTTAACTTTTACGCCGGTAGAACCACAAGAACCTCCATCAGTTCCACTCGAGGTGTCTAAAGATCCCTGAAGGTGGCCCAGAGATAGAATCCACCAGATGGTAGAACAGAAAGTTTTATCTAAGCGCAAAACACCTTTACAGCACGGAAAGCATCAGCCTGCTTCAGATACTGTGGAATGAAAGATGAGACAATTCGAGGAAGGTATATGGCCATCCCAGGCTCTGTGACCGCATAAGAACGAAAAAGCTGAGGTCAGGTTGGCCGATTCCAAGGAATTTGAACCCGGGACCTCCCGAAAGCGAGTATCAAGCTTTCCTCCTTCAGCAACCACGCTCGGTGACATCTGTCTTTGGTAATATTATTCTGAAATAGGATGAAGTTTTGGAAAACTTGAGGGCTCTAGTCTTCCATATAGTCCATCTGAAAAATTGTCCAAGTGGGAAACTTCAGCAAGACTCTTTCATGAACATTGCTTGAGAAATTAATAAAATACTCCAACTTTAATAGCTAAACGGGATATTTGACTAGGTGACATATGTAGCCTAGTGATCATCTACCAGAGTTGTCACATGTTCATGCTGTCAGTTTATTTCAAGAGTTCCAGGCCTTACTTGCTACACAAACTTCTAGAAACGGGAAGTGCAGCGCTCACAGAAGAAACTTTGGATAACATTGGAAACCGCCTGGAGAAGAACTCAAAAATATTTTCATCAAATAGAAATGTCCAACATTTCCGTACCAGTTGCTATGAAGCCACTGAGAAATAAATTCTAACCTCATTTTGTTGTGCGAAAAAGCTTGGCTTATCAGATTAATGCATAAATTCGTAGTGTTTTTTTGGCTGTGATAAAGCATACAGAAATTAATCAGTGATATTTTACCCTCCATTATCTATGACTTTCTCCCCCAACGCTTGGATAGTTTTTTGATTTTACATCTGAAGAATCTACTGAAACTGAAGAAAAATGCTGGATAGAGAACGAGAAAGGCGGAAGTCTGAGGGTGCAAGATCGGGAGAATATGGGGGATGTGGTATTACCTTCAAACCAAGCTTCTGCATACTGCTTTCGTCATGTTAGCGAGATAACGGCGTGCATTATCATGTTGCATCTCTGGTCATTTTTCTTCAATTGCAGCATCAAGACAAAAGTTCAGCAGTTTCTTTTATTAATGTTTAACGCCCGTTTTTACTATTGAGGCATCACAGGCGGTGAACACTGATGTCACATGAGATGAAATGATACATTGGAGAAGGATTTTTACGGAAGGAAATGTTCCAGGCCTAAGTTTAGGATACCTCCACGGCATTTGCCATTTATGAGGATTGAGGAAAACCTAGAAAAAACCTCAGTCAGGGAGAACTGTCCTGGTGGGAATCAAACCCCAGACCTCTCGCTCACTAGTTCGCTCCTTAACCACCTCGACACCAGTGGCGGTATTAGAAGTATAACTTTATATCAAAATGTAAATGTTTTAAGGGGAATACTGTAAAGACTTTCTATCATAATATTGTAGCAATTGTAAATCTTAATTCCTCCTTAATTGTAGATTGAAAATCTGTGAGCCCACATCAGTAAAAGCCAAGGAGTTAACTTTTATCAGGTCGCATAGTTTCACGCCACTGCATTCGGCAGAGTGGACAAAAGACAAGCGCGAAGCGGAGGGCGCTTCCTCGGGGTCAACGGCCACTCCTCCATTGTTATTATTTTCTGTATTACCACCACGCACACCAGCCCAATAATCACAATCACCATACGCCTACGTCACTTTCATTGTTATTTGCTGAACGTCGCAGAAGGAGACGCCCATACGCGGCGTCCCACACGGCAGTAAACAAGCCTGCCGTTATCTTGCGTAATTCTTCCAGGATTCCACAAGTATCCACAAGGTCAATTTGACTTCAGCTCGAAATGTATCATTATAGCTTAAATTATTATCTTTTTACTCCGAGACTTAGCTGCTAGGTGTCCCTTTAAAAATGTGGTTTGGTTAGAAGCCAGCGTTCATGGTTACAGTAGGATTTGGAACTTAGACGATATATATGAACGTAAGCGTAACGTGTATGTTTCTAAAGGAAGAAGGAATAGTTTGCATTATGGAGAGAAGAAATGAAATGCTTTTTTTTTTTTTTTTTTTTTTTAATAATCAGAACTGGAAATTTTACGCTGGTAGCACGCTTACGTCGTCTGGATGGCTAAGTTATATTTCATTAATGCTAAACATGTACTTTTGTTAAAAAAATTAATATTGAAAGTGCATCTGTTTTTTTTTTTTTTTTTTTTTTTTTTTTTTTTTTTAAAGATAACTGCATAAATTCCATATTTCTATCTAAACAGTTTTTGAGTTAAACAAGTCATAAGAAAGAGCTGTGCAAAATGAAACAAACATTTCTGTTGTCTTGAGATAGCGTTTATTACCAAAGCTCGAATGTTGATTTGAATAAATGGTGTATTCAAAAAGAAAATAGTATATTGTTGGAAAAAGCAATAGATTTTGGTAAACGGTTTTAAGAAATTATTTGGACTCTTTCACTTGTATGGTATCACTTTAAAATCGACCAATGAATCGAAACAAAATTTTGAATTTTGACCAATCACAGCCGGATTACAAAGTGAAATTATCGAAAAAAAATTATCAAACCCGCCTTATCACGCGACGGCATTTGTCTTGTGGTCAGTGTAGCCAACTCTACACTTCCACTATATAATTCTCGAACACACATCATTTTGGCTAAAGTCGGCGGGGAACTGTTGGTAGCAACAAAAGCATGAACAATCGGAAATCATATCGCAAAATGGAGGGTTCTTCAAAGTGTTTTAGTGATGCGTCAAATCTGCAAATTGATCTTATCATTAGGAATTACAAACCACAGAATACAAAGAAAAATAGAGACACTGTATTTTATCTTTTATTTTTCCCTCAGTTGGTATTAGAAAATCGAAAGGTAACGATTGTAGTAGTGAACTTTTGTCCATTTCAGTCTCACGGTTTCTGAATAGAATAGATATTGACATGAAATAGTCCTAAGCACGTATTTTGCTGTTCTGTCTTCGCTTTACTGACAATCGACATTCATCTGTCGCAAGATTGCTTGAAAAGGTTAAGTATAAATATGCAATTATTACAATTTTGTAAGCCAAGTTTAGAGGAATTATATTTAAATTCTAATTTTATTCGTGAAATAGTTCAAATAAATATCAAAGAGGGTCTGAGATTACCTACAAATTCACGAACGTAGCCCGATATTGTAATGAAATTAAAGGAAAATTTTATCAAATCCCTTTACCGCGGGGAAGTGATTTGTCATCTGGTCAGTAAATCCCTACTTTGCTGATGACCGGAGATGTTAAAGAACGTCCATAAATAAACCAATCAAATCCCTACTCTAATACCTGAGCACGCATCACTGAAGTGTTTTTCAACGAATCTTGTACAATCACCGATTAGAACGGAGATGCCCCGCCCTCCGAGTACAACCCCTCTGCTCCAGCCGAACCAATCCCCTTCGAGCAGTTCATATATAAATATAACACCTCCAGCTGGCATTTCAGTCGTGCCAGGACCTTCGCCCAGAAGACTCAGACCGCGCCACTGAAGATGTCCCCCGCAGTTGAGGCTGAAACGTTTGAACTCCTTAGCTCCTAAGCCCGGAAGAAAGTTCTAGTTATAAGTCTGGCTCCGGCCGTGAAAGCTTCCGACTACTCCTGAATTTTGTACACTTAACTAACTGAATTGTTTTTGCGTATTCAGCGAAACAATCTGATGTCATTAGGTAAATGATGTAACACTACCTGGCTAAGCAACCATAAAGTTTAATAAACCCCTCTTTTCGAATGGCAAAATGTTATTTGTTTTGTTTTACTCAGTTGGTATTAGTAAATTTCAAACATATCTTTTGTTTATTCCCATTATGTTTATTAAATACTTTTAAACCCACATTTGGCGTTACTGACAAGCGACATTCGTCTTTTGTAAGATGGCTTGAAAAGGTTAAGTATTAATAATAAAGAACAATTATTACAATTTTGTAAGCCAAGCTTACGCGAATTATATTTAAATTCTTATTTTATTCGTGAAACAATTACATATATATGTGTGGGTCTGAGTTTTCCAGATATATTCACTCACTACGTTCGTTAATTTATAAGTAATCTCAGACCCTCTTGTGATATTACTTGTGACTAAATCAAATGTTATAGAAAAAAGTCCTTACATGGAATTGCTTGTTATGTGTGTATTATGAGTGTACAAACTTTTATATTTAATGGTTTGTTAAAAAAATGGACCAGTTTTAAAAATGTTTGAACTAATTTTAAACAAAATATTCATTAATTTTTTTTAATTGTGATGCATGTTCTTCGTATTACAATGGGACCCCATTTAAATTTCATAAAGTTATAACGCATACTGAGGGAGTTATGCAATTTTTACAAAGTACTGCTGCTAATTTCAAGTAGCCAAGTTCAGATACATTTTTAGGTTAGAAATGTATGCTAATTTTTATTATAAAGGCAATAAATACTTTAAATAAGCAATAAGACAATAAAATCAGGAAATTATGTCGTGATCTAAACCTTAGATTTTATTTTTTATCTAAAGTCAAATAGAAACTGATTAGACATAATGAAAAAAATTATAAAATAAAATATTGGGTAGTCAAACGATAGAAATGGAACTGCGTCGAATATTGAAACAACTAACATTATGAAACGGTTTTTTGATGAATCCTTAATTTTCACGCAGGAAAGCAATTAAAACGTTAAATTACACGGTTTTAAAACACACTTCCTCCCATTTGAAAATAACAGTTTCATGAGAGATTTGTTGTTGGCTATGTATGCTTCATAACAACTTGCGTAGCGTGTCTGACTTGTGTTGCGTAAATGATGAACGTCATTAGGATAAAACACAAAAGATGATCATTAGAGAGTCGTTCCTGCTATTAGGCTGGCGTGATAAGGAAGTGGTTCAAGGTCACTAGTGTAGAGTTGATAAATGTTTCATAATTGTATTGTTTAACTCTTATAGATGTCATGTTGTTGTACGTCTGTAGTAATTCTGGTTAACATAGCAAACAGGTGGCTTTTTCACTGGTGATATTCAACTTTTAGGTACTTTTCCTTGTCTCCCTGAGTTATGTTTATATAATTCAGTTTTCACATACGAGGACGGTTACTAACAGAGGGTAACAGCAATACCTGTATATGTTCAATATTCTATGGCCACAAGTCATTCAGAAGCTAATTCATTGTTTGACAGTTGTTTAAACACAAGTGTTTGAGCTATAGTGAAAAAAGAATAAGGTTGAAATTCGTCCTATGATTTAAATCGTTTTTTTCTGAAAGAGAACTTTTTATTTATTTGCTTTATTTACGGACGCTCTTTAACATCTGAGGTTATCAGCTTCCCATTAAATCCAGGGCGTCAAACGGCCGATAAATTGTGCTCAGGCTTGAGGTCCTTTTACATGCCGTAAATCTACGACACGGGATCCACGGCTTTACTTCCCTTCAGGAGAAAACCGATAAAATCCATCGACCCTGGCCGGGATTTGGTTCTACGGGGCAAATATGGTTTATCTCTAGAGGACCTTAATCCACAAAAGTATGGTCTAATACATTACAAGTGCATGGACTTGTAAATTGTAGTTATTAGTAAGGTTTCTGCTATGCTTGTAATTTGCAGCCCCACATTCATAAGGGTATAACGCTGTTTCGTTGTTCTGTTCCACAGAAGTATTAGTGTTAGTCAGGCACTGGTCATTTGTATGAATTTATCTACAAGTGTAGAAATATTGGTAAATTCAAATAATAGCACAAAATGTATTATGTTTTTAATGATTTTGGGAGTCATTTGACTCAAATGTGCTAAGTATTAGCGAAAGTAGTGATAATGGTGAGTAGGAACATGCATAATGAAAGAATAAGTAATTCTGTTCAATGATAAAGTTAGGTTAAGTGTAATTAAAGTACGGCTTAAGACTGATATTGACGTTTCCTGTTTCAAATGCATATTTCACACCAGCATCTAGTTAATTTTTTTTTAAGGTTCTTGCTACTTGCCACAAAAATAATTTCTTTTCATTCGTCATTCTTTTAAAATAATCTCTTGTGACACAATTTTTGCCATAGTGAGAACGTGCTAGTCAAGCAATATAAACAAATAAACAAATATAAACGATCAAATAGACTAATAAAATAAATGACCGAGAGTAATCGGGAAGCTGGATTCTTCTGCCATCTCTGACCACTGAAATCATGCTCCTAAATGTGGGATCGTAGCCTCAAAGTGGATTATTATAATTGAATATTGATTAATGCATAAATAATTATTATATCTAAGAAATACTTCCAACACCCATTTAGCAGGAATGACAATAATCCGGTCTGTACATTGAAAACTCTTAAGGAGTGCACATAACTTAATTCAAGCTATGGGGACAGCTGTTCCTCCATCTTGCTCTTGACATCGCTTGTAACTTGTTACTAATACTTTACAAGTGTTGCACACATTTCGTGGAACAGAAAATTACAAGACGAAAATTTACAAGGATTTGTATTAGTACACTTGTACTTATTATACCATACTTTTATGGAACAGGACTCAGGACCAACCTACAGTGAGTTTAACGTCCACCTGGACAACCGTTCAAATCATGTAAGTGCCTATTAAAAGTACTTGACAGCAATGGCGTGAATTGGAAAAATTTAAAGCATATGGCTGAAAAATGTTAAATCACTGAGTAACGCACATTTGCAAAAACTGTTAATGTAGAAACAAACATTTAAAATATTATTTGTAGTTACTACAAAAGCACGAATAGCATAACGAACGCAGCTGCAGGACTTCCTTGTTGAGTAGTAAAGCATGGGTTTTTGAAAGGGAAGGCAATTTAGATTCGCTCTTGCAGAAATGATTTTCTTATCTCTTAATCATTCACGAATATATAAACTTAGTATATATATAAATTAAAAATAATGTAACACTATTAACAATGTAAATGTAAACAATAACTAGAGCATAAAAGGATAAAGCACTTAGAAAAAGTCACAGATTAGTAATCACTATATTTCGAACTGCTTGAGTTCTTTTGTGGCAGGAAGACAAGTCAATTTATATATATATATATATATATATATATATATATATATATATATATATATTACTATATATACTATATATATAGTAATAATAAAAGTAGAAAAGGATAAAACACTGGGAAAAAGTCACACTTGAAATTGCTATATTTCGAACTACTGCGAGTTCTTCAATAGCAAGAAGACAAGTGAAAGTGATAAAAGTAAATATTGAGTATGGAAGGTAACGTTATGCATGGAAACAGATGCAACTAGAAATGAGAGTGTGGGAAGAAAAAAATTAACATGTAATAAATAAACCAGGTGGTATACGCGCTTTATGTAAAATATAGCTGCCATTTCTCTATCTCTGAGTAAACTTTCAGAGCATTGTGTAGGTAACGCATCAATAAGTGTTAGATTAAAAGCATCATCAAAATCCTTACAGTGAGATAAGGCATGTTGGGCAACCGGCAAGGGAGACTTGGTTTTAACAGAACGTACACTGGCGAAACTTAATGGTGGCCTTGGAGTACCATATGATAGACGATGTGTTTCCACATGTCTAGTAATAATAATACTGTAAATATTTTTTGAACATTTTCTTACGTAACAGTGAAATATTACACACAGAAAATACTTTTCCACCTACAGCTAATGATCAGTTTTTTATTCCATCCAAATTCGAGCAA
Source organism: Metallyticus violacea (assembly GCA_030762175.1). Lineage (NCBI taxonomy): Eukaryota > Metazoa > Arthropoda > Insecta > Mantodea > Metallyticidae > Metallyticus > Metallyticus violacea. Next base: position 19,201,266 of record CM060839.1, on the reverse strand, counting down.
TAATAAGAATTCAATTTGCCAAGTAAGGATAAAAAAATTGTATCGTTACATTTAAGCATTAAAAGTTAGGGGTGACGTTTGAAATTTCAAAGTAGGGATAGCAGGGGGTGAAGAGGTGAAACCTAAAGTTTAATCAACGTTGATTTTATGCCTCCTCCTAAGTTTATTTTAAATGTGTAGTTAATGAGACCAGAGCCGCACAGCATTTCACAAAAATATGTTCTAATACATACAATGCATTAGTACAAGCCCTTGTAAAGTATGGTCTTGTAACTTTCTGTTCCACGAAAGAAGTACAACACTTATAAAGTATTAGTAAAATGTTATAAGTGACGTCATATAAGAGCAGGATGTTGGAACAGCTGTTTCCCATACCTTGAATTAGGTATTGTCCACTCCTTAGGGACTTTTAATGTACGGAGCGGATTATTGTCATTTTTCTAAATAGATCTTACATTTTTTTCTCAGATATAATAATTACTTAAATAGTTTATTTTCCATTTATCGATTTTTAAGCGTAATAATCCACTTTGAGACGACGGTCTCTTATGGCTGTATTAAGCAGCATCAATTTCAGTCCTCAAGAGAGGGTAAAAGAATCTGGCTTCCCGATTGCTCTGGGCGTTTATATTATTAGTCCATTTCATCATTTATATTTATATGTTTGTATATATTTCTTGAAAATCACTTCTCATTATAAGAAAAAAAAATTGTGTCAAAAGCAATTATTTTAAACAAGACAATTAGTAGCATGTAGCGAAAATCTTAAAAATAATCATTATAAGAAAATAAAAGAAAATTGTGTCAAAAGAGATTATTTTAAAAGAGAATGAAGAATAAAAAAAAATTTTTCGTGGGATTTGAAACAGGAAACGCGCACTTAACTTAACTTTATCATTGTACACAACTATTAATTTATTCTTTCTTTATACAATTCCTTTTTAACATTATCATCGCTTTTGCTATTACTTTGACTCCCAAAATCATTAAAAAGATAATGCATTTTATACTAGTATTTGAAATTACCAATATTCCTAACTTGTGTATACAATTACAATTGCTCGACTACTGTGAAACAGTACAACGTAAAATCACTTGTACACTTGTAAGTATGGGGATGTTTAGCAGAAACCTGTGTGGAATGGAATTTTACTAATAACTACAAGTTACAATTTCACACACTTGTAATGTATTAGACTATACTTATATGGAAATTTTGAAATGAAAGCCCAGTATATATTATGTAGTTATAATTATGCTGGCAAATCCACGGAAATCAATTAACTGGTTTATAGTTTCCAGAAAATGATTGCAGACCTTGCATACTTTCACCTTCCGCATTTAAGGAAGGCACAGCGTGTTTCGACTTCCGGTAGATAATGGTTCAGACATCCAATGAAGCTGGACCGTAAATCAACGTTACAAAAACGTTGCAATTTTCCTCCTGGGCAGCACTGTAATCTCACCATGTTAGGGGTCAAGCTGCCAACGCTGGAGAATGGCATGATCCATTTTCTTCCCGGGCCCTTAATCCCTCATTTCGTTGTTTTCGTGTACCACTAAACCTGGAACGATTAGGACTCGACCCTTTGGCCCGGCACGACGGGCCAGGCACTCTCACTAATCGGATTTCCCTGCACGAGCCTCCAAAACAGACCTCCACACCTGCGCGGGGGTTCAGAAGGTCAGCAGTGATTCGGACATTGAGAGAGAAATTCGTAGAATGATGCACAAGAACGGGGCCGTAAAGAAAAAAGTGTGCGCATTAGTACGTGATTCGCTGAATTGTAAACCGAAGGTCGGGCTTCAAGCTCTGTTGACCCCTCTGACCTTAGCGGGGATGCTTTAAACGGAAACTCTATTTGTACTAGCCGACTGTGGAGGATGCATCTTGCAATCAGCACAGATTCAGCCCTGAGTGTGTCATCGCGCCTTATGATATTCTTATTTATTGGAGTTTATTTACATTTATTTTCTTTATTCGTACATGTTTATTGGACATCTCTGTAAAAACGAACCCTTCAGTCGCAGCCAAAAATGGAATCATAAGGAGTTTTTACAATGAAGAAATTCAGGTTGCAGCCACTTATAAACTGTGCTATACTGATTCTACGAGGATGGAGCATTAAATAATGCACATTTTGTGTAAAAAATGTTTCATAGTTCATGCCAATGAAGTCATATCCCTTAGGAACATTTCAACAAATGAGCTAAGTCTCCCATCGTGTTCATGGAACTGGGAGTAGAGCCCTCTGCACACATGCGATCGGAGTTGAATCGTTGACTGTCTAGGAATTTCTTCATTGGGCCAAACAGACGAAAGTACTGCATGGTGAGAGCCCGAGCTCTTCCCAACCAAACCTCACGATTTTGATACAGACAGAAGCCGCAACATGGAAACGAACATTGTTATGAAGCAGTCTGACATTTTCAACACTGCATTTGTAACGAGGTGCAATTGTTTCATATGATGCAGCATTCACAGTGGTCCCTTGCGTACGAGTAAGAAATTCCACCAGCATGTCCCAGAACACTGCAACAAGAACTTTTTTCGCAAATTGTGTCATCTTGATTTTCTTCTTTGCTGGGGAATCGAGAAGTTTTACTCCATTGAGACCTGTTTTAAGCTTGTAGTGGGACGTCCAGGACTCAGCACCAGTCACGGTATGTCCTGCACCATAATGCCGTGAAAGTCCATGCATGTCATCATTCGCTCGCCTACTGGCTATCTGTCAGATTCTTCTGTACTCAGCGGGTGGCGGTGGACACTAATGATACATGAAATGATACATTGAGAAAGGATTTTTTTTTTTTTAAGAAAGGAAACACTCCAGGTCTATCTTTAGGTATCGTCCGGCATTTGCCATTTATGAGGGCTGAAGAACATCTGGAAAAAACCTCGGTCAGGAAGGACGGTCCCGGCGATATTCGAACCTCAGAACTCCAGGTCACAAGTCCGTGCCTTAACGACCTCGGGTTTCCGTGGCGGTACAGGATATCGTATACCTACGGTAAAAAAAAAAGTTGAACAACTCTACAAGGCTCGCAGACGGAGCCGCCGGTCGTTCAGAATTGCATTCACAATGGCAGCTATTACTGGTCGTCCGCAACATGGGGAGTCAAGGTTCACATGGTCTTCTTCAAAGAAGTGCACTACCGGTAGATGTTGCTACGGCCCAAACAGTCTTTCTCATATATGTGCAACATTTCCGTGCGTATTTCTCTCGGATTTAGTTCATCTACCCATAAGAAAACGAACTACATCTCTTTGCTCTTCATAAGTTGACAACAATAACCAGCGCGCCATCTTTGCGACGCACTTCTCGCTTCTGTTGCAAGAGCTATACTTGATCGAACATATGACGTTTGTAGCGCGAACTTTCAAACTATACGACTGCAAAATTTTACCGTCCCAACTATAATAACAACGCGGGAAAAATAAATTATTGTACATTACTTAATGATCCACCCTCGTGGAATCAAAAAGTGTTTGTTGCAAATGCCCAATAAAGCTCAGCTTAAACATACGAGGGCTGCAAAGAAAATAGTGGCTACATTGTCGGCACGCTGTTAATGAACATATGAGGGTGTTGTTCTCAGCACGATTAGAGAAAAAACAAAGCTGTTCAACACACTCAACGTCACTAGTGCATTATCAATAGATGTACTTATATGAAGCTTCGAATATTGGTATAAATGTGGACCATCCTAAAGTGATATTTCTAAAAGTGAACAGTTTGCATCGGTTGAGGTGGCACGCTTTAGAACGTGAGGGAATATCTGCATTTCTGCGAGTACCTGGGCGACGAAACTTTGTCATATCAAACGGTGGTCGGTGGGGTGTCATACTTTCCTTCAGGGCGCAATAGAGTGAAAGATGTCCATTTTTAGGTTGGCTTATCCTTGAAGCTCGTTACATAGATTTGATTGAATCACTGCTAGAGACGAGTGGTTGATTGGGAGATAGCGGCAGAAGTCAGAACAAGTCACAGTACAGTGCTGCAATAGGGCGCTTCTTCTTAAACAAACAAAAACGACTTAGCTGCAGATGTGCAGTGTCTTTCAGAAGTGTGATCGCTGGTGAACTGCCACAGTGCCATGGTCCGCTGATAATGCCAATTCCATTTTTCCCATTCTTGCTTTGTTTGCCTTCTTGCCTAATTCGTTGTGAACCCTACTTATTTTACCTGAAAACCAAAATTCAAAGTGTGGGGTCAAAGCAAAAACTGAACAAGCGCTTTAGCAACCCAAAATTAATTTTTTTTTTTAAACCAACTCTGTTATGTTATTGGAATAAAATAATAAAAATAGTTTTCTGAAAATCAGTGCAATTAGATTATTAGCAGTTGTGTTTTTATCTAAAATCAAACATTTAAAAATGCACCAATATTTATTTTTTCACAACAAAACTCCATATACACCATTGAATAAAATAAGAGAAAAAAAAAGGGTTACTAAAAATTAGTGGAATCACACTATTAGGAGTGGGGCCTGAACACCAAATTTAAAAAGCGTTCTGACGTTTAATTTTCACTCATTTGTATTAAAATAAAAGAACAATTAACTCAGCAATTAAACTATATTTAAAACGTGCTATATTTTATATTTAATAAAAGCATCGTCGTGAAGATATCAAATGTGAAATATTAATCTAATATGTGTGTGAGAATTATATTTGAATGTAAGAGCGCTCTGCAATAACCTTCAGAAAACGTTTACGTTACATGTTAATAACATTTAAATTAAATTTCAAAGCCACTGAAAATCGATATAACTTTCGATTGTTTTTATTTGCTTTGTACATTGCAATTGTTTTTAAATAGTAACATGTTTTTGTTTTATTGAAACATATGAACATCCTCTTAAATACACAATGTAACTCGAAACTTTCTGTTATTTCTCTCTATTTTAGTGAATGTAAAGATGATATCAGGAGTTCAGTTCATAAACATGGTTACATTTAAAAATACCCACACAGTATAGCTTTGTCTAACAGTGTCATATATTTCATTTAATTAATAGATACCATTAATTTTTGTGGTTTAATATTAAATAATAATAATTCTAAAATTTGGTTTCTCTTTAGTGATACTTACAGATTGCAAGAATGCTAATTTTGCTCCCTTACTTTTGAAAATTGGAGTAATTTCACAATGGATTTCATTATCATTTGATTTGGAAGGAGAAAACAGGCAAACCTTGTTAAGTAATGTGTTATACCTACTTCAGTTTTTCTTTTATTAAATGGCTTAGATTTAGGGATAGTCATTCTAATTAACACACGGTAATGGCATAAATTAATTTATTAATTAATAATGCATAATTTGCATTTTGTGTTCTTTTTTAAGGTTATTAAAATTATAATAAAGGAATTCGCTTAGCTTACGCAGCTCCTGCGTGACGGTCTTTTTAGTGTTAGTCATTAACTTGCTTTTTTCAAACCATATTTGAATTGTCACTTTCACAGCTATTATTTCAGGAGATTAATTTGTTCTGCTAATGACTACGTTTTTGGAAAAGATATAATATAATATAACCAGCCAAGTCCAGGCAACTTATGCCTATCCCCTTGAACTTTGGCCTCGCCTAGTCAAGTAAAATGCTTCATTATACTTTGTATAATAAATATAATCGTTTAAAGTGCTTTACTAATTAAAATGTTTGCACAGCCTAGAATGGAAGACACCCAAAGCTGACCCCAAGCACAATATTATGAATACATTAACAAAATCTACTCAAAAAGTGGTTGTTTTTCTCGGATGTTGCTGGTGTAATAAATCGAGCCATTGTTTTCAGGGGATGCACTCTTAAGGCGTTAGCTTGTGCTGGGAACTGATGTATGGTTCCTTGCCACTCCCCTCAAGCAACGGTGACAATATGGCCACCTGGGGTCACGGCTTATAAACACAAAGGTCACTCCCCGGGCCACACATGCGCGATCTAGGTTAAGGTCCTTTTGTTTCGAAAGTTCTTATTATAATAATGCATCTCGGATGACGTGACAGTAACAGTGGGACAATGTACCGTCGGTTTGTAAAGTCTGGTCCTTTAGTAGTGCTCTGCTCTTAGAAAAATATACTTTAAAAAGTTTTTCAGAGTACTGTATACAGTTTAGGTCTTTTGAAAATATGGGAGGTTAATAAAAGCATTGCATTTCAAAAGAAAGTAATAGAAAGATGTTGCAGTCAACAGTGGGTGTGGATAGCATTTAAGCATTCTTTTGTTTGATTGAAACGGAAGACAATATATTGGCGTTATTTGGGATACGGGAAGCGCAGCGGCCGCAGTGGGAAAAAGGAGAGAAAGACGGGCGTAAAGTTAGTATTTGTACTATAGTGTTAACATTTACTGAAAACATAAACTGTTGATAAAGCACTATCCTGAGCTATACAAGCGCTGCTCAATAAAGAATTATCATATTTTTTTTTATCAGCACACCATTTGCTGATCCTCAAAATATTGATAATCTTTCTCAAAGTAGTTCACGTTGAATGCAATGCACCTGTCTCAGCATTTCTATCACTTTTGAAATAATATTTTGACAGTTCGTTCATAATCGCCTGCGCAACCTTCACTACTGCTTCTGATGATATGTGATGATGTCTCAATGTGAGGAAAAGGCAAGAGTTACGCAAGGCTAAATCTGGGCTGTATGGGCGGTGAAGGACACAACTCACAATATTGACTTTTGTGAAATATTCGCAACAACATTTGCGATATGCGGCCGTGCATTATCTTGTGCGTGATATTATAGCCTTGCAGAATTCTATCAAAATCTCTTGTAGCGTTTCTCAGTTACAGTTGTGTGTGCAGGTACAAAATGCTGCTAAACCATTCTTTTGAATATCGAAAAACGAGATGACCGTAACTATCCCAGCAGGAGCAAACACTTTTCTGTTTGCTCTCATCAGAAGTGAGGTTATCTTTGAAAGAGGACCGCCAGGGTGGCCGAGGTGTTAAGGCGTGGATTCGTGAGGGGGAGGTCTGGGGGTTCGAATCCCGCCAGGACCGTCCTCCCTGACTGAGGCTTTTTCCCAGATTTCCCCAGTCCTCATAACTGGCAAATGCCGGGGTGATACCCTAAACTAGACCTGAAACGTTTCCTTCCTTTAAAAAAGAAATCCTTTCCAATTCATTTCAGATATCATCAGTGTCCACCTCCTGTGGTGCCTAAGTGGTAAAAACGGGCGTTAAACACTAGTCAAATTTTTTTTTTCAAAGAAACTCCGCATCTTCGTGTAACATCAGTTGCACGCAAATTATTCGAAAATCAGCATTTTGGACCCACCATGCACAAATACGTCTCCACTTTTCAGTTACAAACGTGTGGGTGGAACCCAGTGACATTCTGATAGTGTCTGAAGGTGTTCTTGATGTAATTCGACAATCCTCTCTTCAAATGACAGAAGCTGTGTTAATGTTTTCTTCTGTTAGAGTACAACAGGTGCTCCGGGTTTAGTTTCCTTTGAAATTGATTGCCTCCCTTCTTTAAGCATTTGAAACCATCTTCGAGCTGTCTATAAGGAAGAACAACTTCTCCTGTAACATTGCATAGCCCCTCAGCTGAAGTTTTAGTGACGAAAGCCGATTTCCAGGTCAGCATACTGTTCGTCGCGTGTCATTTTGCTATAACTGGAACTGAACCTGTCTCTACTTACACACCTCTCACATGCATGTACTGGAAGTGACGGCAGTGAACTATTATCATGTAAACATTACTCATTAAGCTAACAAATTGAAGTTAAATTTGGGCACGTGACTTTATACCTGTTTGATCATTCTTTGTTGAACAGCCTTCATACTTTGTATATATTTCTCAGCTACAATACACGAGATGCCGTTTGTTCTCATTGAGAGACACTTTAAAATATTCTACAAGAAGTTGGATCAATATGGTAGGAGGGGGGAAGAATGAGTAAAGGGTTTTGGAAAGAGACAAAAACAAGAATTGAGGACATGGAAATATAGGAAATGTATGTTGGTCATAATTTCTTATATTATATAGCACACTAAAAATGTGTGGAAAAACGAAAGATACATTGAAATCTGTGATAAGGCAGGAATGGAAGCTCTGACATGGTTTAGAACGTGAGTAATACATTTAAGTTGGATGAGAAATGGATAAAGGGAAGATTTCCAATGTGTAAAGAACCAGATAGTACTTGACATTGTATTTTAGAATGTAAATAATCCACGTTTTGGAGGGAACACTTCTCTTTACGAAATTGGGAAAACTTGCCAAATTAAATTGGAGGCAGAAGAATTTTAAATTTAAAATCAGATAGGGGGGTGTGCTTTTAAAATACATCGGGAAGGTGAGACAAAAATTATGTAAGATGGGCAAGACAAAGGGGAACAAGTTGACAAGGACACTATTTAGAGTGAATATACATTTCCATTGTATACTCAACCTGGTTTTAATTGTAATGGGATACAGAAGGAACGCAACTCCGTAAATTGAGGGTGATTAAGTGGAACTTTTAAATGTTTTAATAGAAGTAAGTTTACATGTATTAAGAATATAGAAATGTAAATTGTTAACTTTGAATTTATGTTTACTTCTTTGTTAAAACTCATGAAATTGATTTTATATATATATATTTATATATATAAAATCTGTGTGTGTGTTTTTTAACCTTCTTTATTTACTGCATGCTCCATTACTATAATAATTAGTAATACTACATGCATTGCTATCATTTCATTCTTACATGTTATCCTTAATACTATTTTTGAACACTGTTACATTCTTATTCTAATCTAATCATATTTGAAGATTGCCTAAATTGATTACATATGTATGCTTTTACATTATCATTCTCAGTCACCACATTTCCTATCCTATTAGTCAATTTGTATTAAGTTGAAAACTGTCAAAATTGATACTGTTTACAAAAGTTTTAAACTGTTTATTATATTTCAAAACAAGCTCACAATTGTCTTTTGGTCATCGCCGAGTTACTTTTGCTACATCTTTCCGGAGTATTTCTCGTTCTTTCTTCAAGATTTTGCAGTCCCACAAGAGTGTTCCACCGTTTGTATACCCTCCTGACATATGCATGATGCGTTCTCTGCTAGTTTGAAGCGATGAAAGGCTCCAAATTTCCCGTGTCCTGAGAGGATCGCTGTAATATTGGGGCTTAGAAGGATGTTGGTTTTTAGCCTTTTAGCTACAGTTGGGAAATACGATTTCGTTGTCATTTACCACTCTTGTTTCCCATAGTTGCTGACTTTCTTCTCCTAATTCATTGCTCACTTCACATTTTGGGATAATCCACCGGCAGGTTCATGCTTTTCGCTGCTTCTTTAGCTAGTCGGTCTGCTATTTCATTCCCGATGTGTGCTTAACCCAAGTAAAATGTATTTCCCAGTGTTCTTGTTGCAGTGATTTTAACTTCTTCCTTATTCTTTCACAGAGGTTACCATGTTTTGCATGGTTGTTAATTAAATCTGATGTAATTCGACTATTCGTGTGGATTGCTGCTGTTCGTTTGTTAAAGGATACATTGTCTATATTTTGCAACTGTTCCAGGGCTCCCAATATAACGAAGTGCTTGTCTTGATTATGTGTGTGTGTGTGCGCGCGCGCGTAGAAGTTGGAAGAAATAAATCGCTTCATTCATTGAAAGATCTCCCATAAGTTTTTAATAAGTTGGCGAGCATTTCCCTACCCCGCTCGATGTGCACTTTACTAATTTTTTCCATAAATAAAGCTTAGTCAACGCAACTAGAATCAATGAGTACTAAGGGTTTCAAACCCGCTCTCCCACTGTTACGTACGGGCTCTCAGCATTATGCGAGCCCTTGCATGTGGTTTACGCGCCAACTTTTTTTTTTTTTTTTGTGGCGAAGCCTTGATCCAATGAGATTTGTTCCGGAACGTTGATGACTGTGTTTTGTTGTCAATTCTGTGGAGCTTTTTCAAGGCCGCTATTAGAAGTTTGGCAGCACTGCATCTTGCTCTACGGCTGTGGTTATTAGTGTCATTAATGTCGGACTTTCCAGGGTCAAGTGAGCAGAGATAATGAGAAGTGAAAAGAAATTGGGTAAATTCAAAATTCAGTCCGAAAACTTGACCGAACTGATGAAAACCAAAACCGTCATGGACGATACTGCTGCCGTCCTCTTATAGCGATGCTACCCCGAGTGTGACATAAATCTTAAAATAATCGATAAAAATGATTTCGTGGCCAAATTCTTTTTAATCGCCATATTTCAAATAATAGTTAAAGAACTTTTAAAATATATCGCGTGTTTTTATCACGATTAACACCCAAACTAGTTTTTATTTCTTCGTCCTTGACCATCTAAACAATGGGCAATAAGTTTAAACATTTTGATACTGGATATGCATTTTGAGTGAAAGAGAATTGGAGATCAATTTGGGTTAGCATGTATTTATTAAGAGCTACGAGGGGCATTCAAAAAATTTTGCAACCAGCCTAGCCATTGCTGGACAATAATGTCTACAAAAATGTAACTAACGCACCTAGCAACAATGGACCTTAAGTTATCAAAATATGCAAAGTGTAAGTTTAAACTTGCATAGTCACCGTCGTACAGCCTGTTGAGCTCAGTCCTGTGTCAATAGCTGATGAAAAATCATGAATATTTCTAAAGAAAACTTTACATTCTACACTTTCACGCGCTATAAGCAGGTGAAAGAGCGAGCACTTGGTAGCTGTTTATGATGATCAAGTGTGTTCATTTGATACCGTTGCAAGATGAATTCGATCATTTGAAGAAGAACGGGAGACTTTGAAAGACAACCCTCGCTCTGACCAACCTCGGGAAGCTTAAAATCGCATATACTGTTGAAATGATGCGGAAGTGGGTATCGTTGTGGCAGCATTGACAGTATATTCTGTGAACATTTAAAGGTGCGAAAAATCTGTGCAAAATGGGCCCACATTCTCTACCCAGTGAAGAGAAAAAGAGGAGAAAGGAATGTGCAAGGAAACTGCTGAGCATGTTTCCATCAAATAGTCCTAAACATTTGACAGATGGTGATGAAAGTTGGTTTTATTTCTATACCTCCCCAAATGAAGCTCAGAACTGCGTGTGGGTAAATGAGAATGACCCAAGTCCAGTTGTTCTTAGACAAGATTTTCCTTCTCGGAGGCGAATGTTCACTCTTTTCTTCAACTATGTGGTTGACAGTATGTCAGAAGGAATGACAATAAATGGAGGATACTATGACACTTATATTTTGCATCCTTCAGTAAAACATTCATTTTTGTGTGTTAATCTCATTAATAATAATAATAATAATAATAATAATAATAATAATAATAATGCTAAAATGTGGTTTCTCTTTTCTAATACTTAAAGATTGGAAAAAAATTAATTTTATTTCGCTAATACCACACAGTTAGGCTATAAAATTAGATTTTATATTCATTTTTAATTTAGCAATATATATTCGATTGTCTCTTTTGGTGCCCAGTAAATAAGATCGATGGATATTTAAAGAAACATTTTAAAAATCTTTTCATGGTATAACTGCAATAGGTACTACATTCCTTCTGGAATTAGCTAAAATTGTTGCACTATCCTACTCGCAAGACATAGCAGCGAACTATTGAAATCGATGATGTTATGGATGACTGTGGGTTCCGCCTGTAGTGCGCCTCAGTAGTTGTAACAGGGTTAAAAAAAAAAAAAAAAAAAAAAATCTCTTGGTTGTTCTCCGTCACTTAGGAATAAAGCTAGGCCGATAGCAAACGCATATTTGTACACGTATTTCTAATTCTGGGTTGCAATTGACCTCAACAGCGTTTCAACTGAAAGCAAATTGCAGATTCTTGGTATAGAATACCAGAAACAGATATCATTAAACTTTTGGTCATAGACATTGAAGTGTACAAGTGTAGACCGAGGGAGATAAAAGCCTTGTTCATCTAGATTAAGTATAAAGGAATATTATTTGCTGATAATGCGTCAATTCCTTCAAAAAAATCTTTAATAATATGGTTTTTTACACGTATAAATAAATTGTCTGAAATAATAACATTTTCTGTCAAAAACGATATTTCACTGAGAAATTAGAAAGAGTGAACAATGTAAGATCAATTTCAATGCAGCGCTTTCTCTTGTTTCTGTGTCTTGCTGGGAGGCTCATTGGAGGTCTGTTCAGCAGCATATCGAAACTGCATTATTGAAGCCATTAAGTTCTCTACAGCGGGGGACCATGAAACAGTTATTGCATTAGATTAGTAAATGTGATAAGTCTAATGTTGTGACTCATAAATCCTGTGTATGCGCTTCACACGTGGCTCTGGGTGTAATTAAGTAGCCCGCCCATAGTGCACCAGCTGAGATACAAAAACACTTTCACTATCGCCATGTGCAACTGGCACATGCTGTTGATATGACTGCGTGTAAAACTTTTAGTGGCACGCCTGATGTGCTTTTGATCACCTGCGGAGATTTTATGAGAAAAGCCGTGTTTTAGAGTCTATAACTAGTTTTATTGCAGCAGAGGAACGCTGTTCATACACTCAAGATGAAAGCATGCCTGCAAATTTCCTCTTGTTGTTTATCAATACATAGCTAATTTACATAAAGTATTTAGATATATCGATTACATACAAAGATGAGAGCAATAAAGATTAACGGCCGATCCTCAGATGTCACATCAACACTCGGAAGCGTTTAAACAACAATAAAAATTAACCTTCACGTCTCCAAGTATGCTCATCGTAAATCAAAAGAGGTGCGGTTGGTAAGTATGGCAGTTTGCCCTATATAGTGTTAATTAGGCTGCCAGTCATTTGTTTTCTGTCTTAGTTAATTGCCTCAACACTAGAGCTCACACATTGCAAAGCAAAGCCTCTTCATTGTATGTGTCAGTCAAACTTTTCGATTAGAGTCGGCCTTGAATAACTTGGATATGCGTAAAGATTCTTTGCATATCTTCGCAGACACAGAGCTTTCAAGGTTAAGAACTTGCCTTTATCGGAAGAAATATGAATCCTACCGTCATATTTGATAGAGATGTTTAAGAATAACAAATAAAGTTCTAGACCTGAAAAAGAAAACACAAGATTTAAGTGATTTTTATTTTATTTTTTTATTCATCATAGTCACCTTGTAAATCAATATATTTAGTTCAACGGTTTTCCAACTTTTTAATACCCTGAGTTAAAGAAGATATGTCAAACTGTGAAAAAGAAACTTCTGTCTCAGCATAAACGTATCATTTGATGTGAATGTTCGTCCAACCAGCCATTTATTCAGATTTGGAGAAAAAAAGTAATCACTGTGAGCCAAATCCGGCGTATACGGCGGATGTAGAAGAACTTGGAAGCTAAGACAGTGCAGTTTTGCAGCATCACGCATTGTATTTCGAAAGGTTCAATCCCGGCCAGGGTCGATGGATTTTTTTCAGATTTAAAAACCCTAGATATCGCTTCCTTCCTTCGAAGGGAGGTAAATACCTGGGTCCCATGTTGTAGATTTACGGCACGAAAAATCTCATGCGTGAAAGAAGCATCTGAGCAAAATTTATCGGTCTTTTCACGCCCTGAATTGAATGGGACCTGAGATATTAAAGAACGTCCTTAAACAAACCAAATCAGCAACATCCCTTCCTTTCGGAGATACCACTAAGATACAAACGGCCAGTCCTTGAGCAAGACTGAAATGCTGAAATGTTAGGGTGATGATAGGGCAGATACCAAAACAGTAGTGAGACAGCAAGCAAGTTAACCAATTACAAAGTTATAAACAGTGCGCTCTTGCGGAAATAACAGCGTTATTCCATCGTCATTTGTTTAACCACACTCATTCTGGAGCTTTTATTTCGTAACCGGACAAATTATTTCTCCCCTTGTAGGAAATATATTAAGTTTAGAATGTTTGTGTTACATACAGTAACAGAATAGTCTTATCAGTATGCATGGAATTAATTAGGAGCGAGACGTGTGCGCCAATAACTTTCAACAGAAGCTGTTAATTTCCTACACATACACCCCTAGTTTCTTTACAGCTCGTTGGCCGCTACGGAATCTTTTGCTGGAGTGAATCTATTTCTTAGGTGATGCGCCCAAAGGATGGACTGTGTACTCTGAAATGTATGGGATGCATTCTAGTCCTGTTACAACACAGTTGCATTGGTGGAATTAAACAATGAAGAGCCTGCTGTCATTGCTAGAGATAAAATGGTGGGTAAATGGTTTTACATTCTTTAGAAGGCGTGCGATAAGGGTGTAGTTTCCTCTCACTTTGAACACGTATATACATAAACATTTGAGATAGGGGCCTGGTATTGTGGGTGTTTCTTTAAGTAGTCACTAAAAGAGGTGCTCATCTAGTGGAAACTCCCATTCAAGAGTTCAAATTCCTTGGGGCCGGCCATTAGAGTTCCCTGGTCGCTTAGGGGAATGCAGGGATAAATCTTTCCTTTGTGCAAATTCACTTTAATTCATTCCGTCAGTTGAGTTCTGTGCGTGCGGCAGTGACTTGCGCTTTGGAAATTTTTCTGCCCTGACTGAAGTGTTTTCCAGGTTTTCCTCAGTCCTCATGAGTGGCAAATGCCGGGGAGGTACGCTAAACTTAGGCCTGGAACGTATCCTTCGTTAAAAAAAGAAAACTCTTTAACAATGTATCATTTCATCTCATGTATCACGAGTGTTCACCGCCTGTGGTGCCTCAGTAGTAAAAACGGGCGTTAAATACTATGCAAAAAAAAAAAAAAAACTGAAACACCACATGCGGTGACACTGATGATACATGAAATGATAAATTGGGAAAGGATTTTTTTTTTTAAAGAAAGTCAGCGTTCCAGGCGTAAGTTAGGGCACCTCCCCGACATTTCCATTTATGAGGACTGAGAAAACCTGAAAAATACCTCAATCAGGGAGGGGGTCCTGATGGGTATCGAAACCCCAGACCTCGCGCTCACGAGTCCGCGCCTTAACGATCTCATCCACTCGTGGCGGTCTTCAGCGTTGCAATCTGGATATGTTTCATAAAGTATACTTTCTGTGTATCAGTTCTTGTTAATTCATCATTCCGCAGTTTTAAACAAGCGTTTCGAGTGACACTGAAAAATGGGCAAGATTGTAGCTCGTGGTGTCATTCAATCTTTTTTTCTGGAAGAAAAAACAGCAGTGGAAATTTATGAGAGGATTTTTACCTACGTTGACACATGCCCATTCACTGTAAGCATTGGGTAAATGAGCTTCAGCGTGGCAGACGCACCGTGTCCTGGAGCTCCAAAATCATCGGTAAAGCTCACGATGTTGTTTTGGATGAAGGTTAAGTGACAAAACACGAGTTAGCAGAAGCCACGAACTGAACGGGTGCGTTTTATTTTGCTTAATGAATTACACATGAAAAAAATGTTGCATCTGCTCATCCCGGAGCCAAAGCGAAATTCGTGCGATCATTTGCCAACTGTCTAGAAATGTTTAAGATAAATTCAATGATTTTCACGGCGTTTTGTAATTATGAACAAACGGTGGATTTATTATAATACACCGGGAAGGAAACAACAGTCTGAAAAAGACGAAATGCGCGTTCCATCCACTGGGAAGGTGATGACTTCAGGTTTTTGGAACGTAAAAGGAATTCTCTTAATTGACTACTTGGAGAAGGGGAAACTCATCATTGAATAGTCCAAAGACGGCGATCGTGGAGAAACCCGCGGAAATGACCAAAAAATCTTGTTTGCACCGGTACGTTCAAGTCGCGTTGCTCAGGACAAAACTGACCGAACTACGTTGGGAAATACTTCCACATCCACCCTATTCACCTGATCTCGCTCCGTCGCATTGCCGTCTGTTTCCGGAACCCAAAACTCTGCTGGCTGAACACAAATACAAGTCATACAGGAGGCAAACGAGTATTTTGAGGGTTCGGATAAACTCGCCTTTGTGAGGGTATCACGAACCTGGAGACATGTTGCAGCAAGTGCGTTAAACTGCAAGGGGACTGTGTTTAAATTGAAATGTTGCAAGATTAAACTTTTTCTCTTTAATGTCAAATCACTCCTGTAAGTTGCCAAAGCTGGTTTTATCATAGCCTGAAAGGGTACAAGAGCATAAAGTGCAAAACGGCACGAAGGAAAGCATGGATAGTGCCATCAGTGGCGAAGATTGTGTTCACCGTCTTGTGGGGTATAGAGGGGTAGGCGTTGGCTAAATTTTTGCAACGTGTCATATCTATAAGTACTATTGCTGTTTGTTATGTCCAAAAATTACACTAGTGCATCGTGCATTGCGTCCTGGAATCAACCCCCATCATGATAAGACTTGGTATCACTACATTCGTTTCAATTTGGAAACAGTTTTTAAAATATGAAGGGAAGTTATTTCACATCTGCCGTACAGTCCTCGGATTACCAACATTTTGAATTTTGTATGATACTCCTCGTTAAACCGAAAATGTAAAAACAATCATGTTTACTCTGCCAGTTTCTGTAATATTTTATGTTTTCTTATTTTTGTTTTGCCCTTACTGTGCATACTTGGACTAATTTTTCATGATATGTTGTTATATGTTTTAATTTCTCTTACGTTTCATCATCTAATGTTGCTCATTCTTCTATTTATCATCTCATTTATAAACTTTTGTACCATTATCATATTTTCTCTTATGAATGTTTTTGTTACTTTAATATTGTTGACTGCAAGAGAAGGCTGATGACCGTAGCTCTGCTTAAAAAATACATTATTAATATTAAATACAGATTTGAGCTTAAAGTTGTAATAGAAGAAGTAGGACTTTGTTTGGAATTTTGAATTGAATTGAATTGAAAGAGGGGGATGGGGATTTTACATTACTCCAGTCTTGCTCAAGGAATAACCGTTTGTTTCCCGAATGGAAGCACCTCCATGAGGTGGGGTAAACACCGGGCGGCTAGTATTCAGGGGCATGTCAAATACCAAAGCAGAAATCTTTACAACGCACACAGCACAAACCTACCTAGCCCTGTAACAGAACCAACGGAATGAAATAGCATTAAATGGAGAGTGGAAAATTGGTGGAAAGAAAACAATAGATCCGAGCATTCGCCTAGGCTACCAAAAGAAACCGCCAAAAAACGCAAGGGTTGCCGCCGCTAGGGTTTTAAACCCGAGTTCCAAGCATTTCCGCCTGAGTCACCCCGTTCAGTTCATCATCACGTTAAGGGGCGGAGATTGTGTGGGAAGTGACGCTGAAGTGCCTTTTGCACACAGTCCGTGCCGAGCTAAAATAAACTTTAGTTATTTGTCACCAAACCCTTGGTGTTCAGCTTACATTGTTTTTATTTATCCCAGGCATAGAAGTCTCCCTGGTACTAAAACTCCTATGATTGCGTTCAGAGTGGTAAAATTGATCTCATTTTTACTGAATAAAGCAAGTCCTCTTTTTATTATTTATGTAGCCCAAACACGCACGTCACAGTTGGTATGCTTGATTAGAAACAAAAGGAGATACTTGTAAATTAAAGTACACACCCCACGCCTTAAGACGCCCCTCTCCCCCCTCTCCACTTCCTGTGTGTATCTCACAAATACATCGTAAATGGACTTCATTTTATAATGGAATAACGGAGGGCCAAGGATTTATGTTGGCTAGCCGACTCCGTCCTTTAATTAAAGCTGCGCGCAACACAAGCTTTCCTATGACATTACTAATTGAAGCCTTTCTCCAAGCCTCGGGGCGATGTTTCTGACACGTTTACCAGCGGCTTATGGACACGGCTCACGAAACGGGGGCATGCGCAGTCGGATCTTAACACCGTTTAATAACCAAGCCACTGAAGCTGTTAGAAGGCACTTGCCGAATCCAAATGATGAAATAATAAAACTACTGTCACCATCAGAATAATCGCAGCACAGTGAAATTCTCCCACCCAGCATTGAAGTTTCACTCTCAATACACGTTTATTGTTTGTTGGTGTGTATACATTATTGTGAGAACATTATGAAGGGGGGCGGGGAAGGAACTAATGTGCAGATTTTTGTAAAGTAAGAGGTAACTAATTGCTCATATATTTCGGAATAGAAAAGAGCAATAGAAGATAAGAAGGGAGTCATTGGTATAAATAAAGAGAAAAAGAAATATGGATAAAGTTGTCAATCTATGAGGAAAATGATGATGATGCCTGTATGAATGAAGACCTTCACGAAGGAGCAGCGTAAATAAAGCGAATTACTCAGCAAGTTGAATTTGGGAACGTTACAACAGAGAAGTTACACATTGAGTATACAGAAATTGGAAGGAAGCAAGTGACTCGTGCGTCTACTACTCTGGCCATCTATAGAGGACGGGCCAAGCCAGTGTATATAGTCGTCACGTTTTTTTGTTTTTTTTCCCAAACCCTTTGAAATTAATTGTTTAGTGATAGATTTTCACTGGTCCTACCACACCAATATTTTAAGTTCAGTCAATAATATTTAACAGCAGACAAACTCCATGTGGAATGGTGTTTTACTTTCAGCCAATGGTAGTCTAGGATTAACAGTAGACAAACGTACAGCTGCGGGAGGCTTATCAAGTAATACGATTAATCTATTGGCAACAATAGATTAAATTTTCGCATTTGCTATCTTCACGGCAATGCTTTTGTCAAAAATAAAACACATGCATCGTTATAAATTATGAGCTAAATGATTATTTTCTTAAACAATTGAGAAATAATAAAACGCTAGATGTTTTTTAAAATTAGATTTTCATGTATACTCCTACTCCTAAAGGTCCGAATTTTAACGAACTATTTTTCTCATTTTATTTAATTGGTAATACCCAGTTTTGTAGTAAAAAAAAAAAAATAAAACAAATATTGGTGCCACTAGAGCGATTTCTAAATTTTGGGTTTCAGGTAAACCCCCACTCCTAATAATCTAATTTCCTTATTTTCAGAAACTATTTTTATTGTTTTATTTCAATTACATATACTGAATATCGTTGAGAAAAAACAAAAAATTTAAACACTAGAGCTATTTTTAAATTTTCGTTTTAGGTTAACAACCACCCCCAATGGTTGAATTTTGCTGATTAACAAACTCGAAGAATTGTTTTCAAAATGATCGTTGTATGCCGAGTTTCGTGGGGAAAAAACAAAAATTGCTGCCTCTAGAGCATTAACACACACGCACTTCATTGCATTTTTGTTGCCTAGTAAGGAGAATCAATGGAGATTTGAAGAAATTTTTCAAACATTTTCTCATGGGTACAACCTTCGGAATCGCTAAAACAGAAAAGAAAGATAAAATATCTTCCTATTTCCCCTTTCTCAGAAGGGGAGTAAATGGGTTCGGAGAAAGCTAAGACAAGGAAAATGGCTGGAAGGCAAATTGGAGTAGAAAAGAGGGGGGGGGGTGAGAAACTCTTGGTAATTTCTAAAATAAAAGTCAACTTTCATATACAGCTTTAAACATGTTAATATTTCCCTAGGTGAATTATAAGCTTGAAAGTAAAGTTATCTACGGGACAGATGAAATAAATAACCAAAACTCCTTGCTGTAAAGTGGCATGAAAGAACAGCAGGGCAGTGAACCTTGCCTGTGGTACGAAATGCACTTGCGGAGCAAGAAGGTCTCGGAAAGCTATGTCACCCTGTCGGGGATTGCATCATTCCCCAGATGTTTCTTACCGGCCATGAATTATAGCCGTATTTATTTGGAGAGAGTGGGAAGGTGTGAAGCTTATCAAATCAGATTTAAAAACAACAGCGCCTCGTGACGAAACCCCCCTCTCCTCGTCCCAAATGTACGACTGTCGCCAGCGTGATTCAGCAGTTGAAGAAGAGGACATCCGAAAAGGTAAGGTGCGTTCTCTAGAAGTTTGACCATAGCAGCTTGTCACGTAAATTCGATCGATAAAGTATCGCTGTCATACTGTACACCAGAGACACTTTCATCCTGTTCCCCAGATGAATGTGGAAGTAGGGTAATTTTGATTTGGTTTATTTACGGACACTCTTTAGCATCTCAGGTCATCAGCGTCCCATTCAATTCAGGGCGTGAAACGGCCGACAAATTTTGCTCAGAGGCCTCTTCTTTAAGACTTGAGATTCTTTTTCTTGCCGTAAATGCACGACACGGGACCCACGGCTTTATTTCCCTTCCGAAGGAAGCCATACTTAGAAGTTTTACGCCCGAAAAAAAGCCATCGATCCTGGCCGGGTTTGAACCCGCGATCTTGGGTTTAGAAGGCAAGTATAGTTACTACTACTCCATCAGGACCGATGAAGTAGGGGTAAGGTGATTGGTACATATCCAATCAAAATATAAATGATCGTGCATTAACTTACAGAAACAATGGATAAAAATCAGTTACATATATAATAAAATGCGTTTTTCAGTTCTTTCTTGATGAAAATTATCTTATTCCTTGGTAGCAACTCTGTCGCCTAGAAACTTTCCTCCAACTCACCAAATGCAACGCCCATTGTTATGATAATTACAAATGTTTATGGTGTATTGATTGTCTTTTTTTCTTGGAACTGAGATTATTGGTATCCACTGCTCATTAATGTGACTATGATATTCGTGAGGAATGAGTGAAAAGTTCGAGACGAACCTTAATAACCTCGTCCCATACCACTATCAAATATTGAAGAAACCATTAATATTTGTTACTCGTGCTTGTAAGAATATGGCGCCTTAATCAGTAAATAATGGATATATGGATGTATTATTTATTCTTGCTTCCATACTCAATCTCTGTTAGCACTAAACAGAACTAAAAGAGATTGCAGAGACGTAACAACGTTGTTTTTCTGAGTGAACTCTGGTATATCTCATTCTCCATGCATTACATATCAATGTAACCAAAATAAGCAGCTGGATAACTGTAATCTCAGTTGCAGGAAAAAAGACATCAGGGTTGTCACATTTCTGCAATCTCTTTCAATGCGCGTTTAGTGCTAACAGAAAGCACGACTCCTGGCCTTAGCCAATCAGAACATAATCACATTCAACATCTTGTGTAATCTTAGTATGCACTTCAATTTATCATTACAATATTTTGTTAGCTTAATGCGTAATATACACGTGGTACTAGTTTCGTTGTACTTCAGTTCCAGCCTATGAGAAGTGTCAGTTGAAACACTTTCAATTCCGTCAACAGAAAAAGGAGATGACAAGCGACGAACACTAAGCTGCTTTGAAATTCTTTAAACAGCTAAACAAATCTTCAGTATGCCTGTACAATATTATAGAAGGTTCATGGAGAATTTGTGCACCTCTCGAACAATGGAGGGGAGCCAATCAAATCCAAAGGAAGGTGAACTCGGTCTTCTGGTTTATACTCTAGCAAAATTAAAATTAACAACTCTGCTGTCATTATTAGAGAGAGAATCGTCGAGAATTGCATTAAGAAATTCTGGAAAATTCTCAGAGTGACACCCTTATGTAGTAAGTGCAAGCGTTAGCCATGTTTGTGCACGCAGAGTTCCAAGACTGCTGATTGGACATTTATAGTTGAAAATGATGTTACCTTTTAAAGATGATAAAACTTGGCTACATCATTTCGATATTGGGAGCAACCTCCATCAATACCAACAGCAAAAAGAGGAAAAGTGATTGTTCTGCTAGGAAAGTTATGGTCATCTTATTTTTAAATATTCAAGGAATGGTTTGCCAGCATGTCGAACCTGCACACACATAACTGGACAGTACTACAGATATGTCCTAAGACTCTGCAAGATTGTATCATAAACAAAATACCACATTTTCGTGCAACAGGCTGGATGCTGCACCACGATAATGCCCGGCCGCACATCGCAAATGTTGTTGTTGAATATTTCACAAAAATCAATGTAAAGTGTGTTCCTCAGCCTCCATATAGTCCATAATTAACCCCGTGTGACTTTAACCTTTCCCCGAAATTGAAGAAACTCCTTCATGGGAAGCATTTTTCATCACAAAAAGCATCGGCGAAGACTGCGGGAACGATTTGAATGACCTGTCAAAATGTTTTCCAGAATGTTTTTGAAAACTGGCAGAAACGCTTGGAACAAGTGCATTGCATCCGACTGGGACTATTTTGAGAAAGGCAATCAAAGTTGTTTATTGAACAACCTTCTTACATAAATCTTAATCTTATCTCTTGAAATAACTAGAGGTAAGTGTAGATATATTTATAGTTATAAAATTCTATATTTGACGCTTGGGTCATCGACCATACATACTGAAATATGATGCATGAAAGAAGGAAAAATAATAAAAATAATACTTCCTCAACATCGTCGCAGACAAAAAGGCCTTTGCTGGCTGATGAACAGCTCATGATTAAAAGTTTACCTCAAAAGGCGCTGTAAAAGGAAAAACAGAAGGAAATCACAAGCCGAGCCATAGGCGTGACGTATATTCGTCCGAAGTAGGTCACCGTCATGGCCAGCCTGATATTTGTGTCATAGGGAATGTCTAATCTCAATGTTCCAGTCTGGATACCAGCTGTCGACCCCTGCTGAAATCTGTAAATCAATAGCTTGTAACTGCCTGGAACATCTCTTTTCTGTTGACAGCATTTCGTCACGGTTTTCACGATTTCTTCCACCTGTTTCAGTGCCTGGAACCTTTGATAGAAGTCAATTGTGTGGGTAAGGGTTAGGGGGAGAGAACCCAGCAAAATTTGACTCTCGCTGGAGTGAGTTTTCTCATTTTTAGTTCTAAATCCATGACCACCGCTAGCTTTTTCTGACTGCAGTTTAATACTTTTATTTTTCTTAATGTTATAATTAGACGACTTCCGTTAGCGTTTGTGAATTCTAGTCCGGAGGTGTTAGTTTCGATTCCCTGTCAGGTATTTTAGGTTCGATTCCCGATAAGGTCAACTAACTGGGTAAGATTTTTTTCGGAATTTTTCCTTACCCTAAGAAGGTGAAAGAAGGCGCCAAGTACTTCGCGTTAATTTGTGCCATCATTAATTAATTTCATTCATCCCTAGGTACACATTGGTTTAGGACACTCCATAAACGTATCACATCTCAACTGGAATTATTTAGCAGTCTGTTATAGACACCCCGGCCTCAGAAGTCTTCACTTTAGCAGTTAGCAAGGGGAAATGCGCACAAGTTTACAAGAACAATAACCTGGTATGGGACAAAAAGGTAGAGAATGCTGAATCCAAAAGATAAATTATTTCTGTTTCATCTAAAATCTTTTTGAAGATCCTTTTTTTAAATTAAAATTGAAATTTTCATTCTTGTTACAATGCAAGGACCGTTTCAAAATGTTACTTATGAACGATTTCACAAAAATGTCACATCGAGGTGTAACATTTTATTTCAATGTAATTTCTTATAGTATAAAATGCCTTATTTAATAAGTAAATGTTTACCAGCTCCTATATACTGGTACGGTAGTAGCACTTGCAAAAAGGGGGGGGGGGAATGGAGGAACGTCTCAACATTTTTTCTGTGTAAACTTTCAATTCACATCCAGCATTTTTTTTTTTTAAAGTTTATAAATGGTCCCTGTCCTGTATTTTTGTTTGTTTATTTCATATTACTGTCAAGTAATCATGCTTAAGTGATTTGTATAGAACTAACACATTTCTTACTCTATTTATTTCAAAAAGAAATTGAACCTCAAATGTAGAGTATCTTTGGGAGGTTATTAACTTGTATAGAAAATGTAAGGCATAACTCAAAACGTCGTTCATTGTACAAAATCCTGGCATACTGTCCATCACATGGTTCATGGATGAAACATGGTTCCATTTATGCAGCTAAGCGAACGCACAGAACTCACGCTATTGGGCCGTCCAAAATCCACATGTTATTCTTGAAGCACCTGTGCTTGTTAAAGTTTCTGTATGGTGTGTAATATCCGCAATAGAGGGACTTGATTGTGGAAAATGCTGAGTATCGACGGATTTTCATGGAATTTGTTGATCAATCGGACGGTGCAGAGCTGGGTCAGGATATTTCCAACAAGATGGTGCTACATGCCATACCCCAAACCAATCCATGGCGCTAATTGAAAGTTTTACCATGACCGGATAATCTCCAAGAACGTGTGGTCACCGATATTCCTGATTTGGCAACACCGGACTTCTTCCTATGGGGTTACTTAAAAGACAGAGTATACGTCACACGTCCCCAGGTATTGGACGATCTGAAGCACAACATTACACAGAAGATTAATGGTATTGACAACACAGTCCTCCAACAAGCGAACAGTAACATGGAGCGACGTGTTGAGTTATGCCTTATACAGGAGGGAGGACATTTTCTGTAGAGGTTAATAATCTCCCAAATTACTCTACATTTGAGGAAGTTGATGATCATTCGTTTTGAAATAAATAAAAAAAAGGAATGCGTTAGTCTATATAAATCACTCTGTATAACGCATCTGCACAGAAAAATAAATGAAGGGAGAATAAACTGTGGAGCGTATTAACGAGGAGGTAAGGAAATAGATGGAGGGAAATTTTTGGAAAGAGTTTAATTTAATTATTTTGATTAATGATTGGTATCTCAGGGGAAAATGATATTTTCCTCTTCGACGATGTTTTCCGCTGACTTACAGTTTTGCCACGGCTGTTGAGGCTCTAATGCTGGATACTTTTATGGTCATGTGACTATAGGGGAAGGACACAGCAAAATTTGACACATTCTTTGTTCTAAATTTACTCGGTGGGTGGGGGCTTTTGAAGTTTTAAATAGAGGAAAATCAGAGTTGATATACAGCAACCTGCACTTCGTCTGAAAGAGCAACCGCGTTTATCGGTTGAAAAAAAGAAAAACCTCCATGTTGGCATTCGTTCCTGAACAGCACAGAGAGTTTTATGAGACAGCAATTTCAATCTGTGTAAGAATGAAAAACTAAACTGTTCCTGTCAGTTGTGAGGAGAAAATATGAATGAATGGTGTTTAACGCCCGTTTTTGCTACAGAGGCACCACAGGCGATGGACACTGGTGATACATGAAATGAAATGATATATTGGAAAAGGATTTATTTTTAAGGAAGGAATCGTTCCAGGCCTAAGCTTAGGGGTACCTCCCCGGCATTTGTCATCTATGAGGAAAACCTGGAAAAAACCTCAATCAGGGAGGATGGTCCTGGCGGTATTCGAACCCAGACCTCCCGCTCACAAGTCCGCGCCTTAACGACCTCGGCCACCCATGGCGGTTGAGAAAATATGAAGATTAGTATTCTTGTGCATGTTTCATAATACATGTTTGTACTTTTGCCCTTAATAACATTATAATAGATGTTCCTATTAACCTCTGGTAGCTGGGTGCGCTCGACTTTTGAAGCTACAGTTCATTTGGTGCGCTTGGGCGACGTAATCGCCTGCAGCCGAATGCCGGGTCGGTTTAGGAAACAAGGTGCCGTCCTAATTCAAAAACCCACGGGTGGCACGGACCTCTGTGCTACACCCCTGGACCCAGAGCCTGGTAATACTCGCAACCACATGTTCCTATTAACCATTAATTTTTATTTTTGTAATTATTTCCCACTAAACTCTGAAATAAAATGTAAATAACGTTTGTAATCGACTCTTACATTATATGGCACATAGAACTTTCTTATTGTTAATAATTTTTTACTCCCTGGCCATTGTATTTTTGGCAAGGATTTGTTAAACAAAATAGTTTTGAAGTAAAAAAGTTATCATAATGATTTGGGGTGTAACACCTTTAAATGCTAACAAAAATTAGTTTTTTTTTTTTTTTTTTTTTTTTTTTTTTGTTTTTTTGTTTTTGTGCTTATCCTGTAAAATATATAAAATGGCACTTAAAATGTTTGACATTTCTGTCTTCAGTTTACTTTGAGATGAGACATATTTGAGGGTTAGGGAAGGATTATAATTGAGGGAAGGGGTGTAAAAGTAACTGCGCATTCAGAACCGTAACTGTAGCTCTGTTACGTTTTCTAGCTAGTAACTGTAAGTGAGATAATCTCTTGATGGTTGTCTTTCAATTCGTCTTAAGTGTTGCAAATTTTTCCACATGCAGTTCCTCTTTGTGAAGGGCATTAAGGTTTTTAACTTTCAAGGTTAAATTATTTTTGATTCTATTTATAAATCTGAAGTAAGGGGTTACTTATCAATTTTGCAAATCTTCCATTTACATAAACCTAATGCATTTTAGAATGAAGTAATATCTGGGCGTCCATGAGTCTGGGTTTTGTTTTGATGAATGAACGACATCGCCTGTCAGAAGAAAGTGGATATCTCCACTTTCCTCTCATTAGAAGTCCTGTAACCGGTTGTGATCTTGCACCGCTGAGCACCGTGACCCCGGACTACCGGCACAAGTGAAGAATAACTTGTAGATTTCACAAATATATGTAGAGCATGACCGCAAAGGTGTCAGTGTGTTGACATTAGCAAGATATCTGCAGTAATTGAAACCAAAAGAGTTACGGACAGTAGAGAGTTGTCGATGAATTGACTGGAAGGTATCACGTTATATGTAAAGTTATACCAGTTCCGGACCTGGGCTCCTTCGCGATGAAATTTCACACGCCTTCGTGTTCATTAAGACATGCGTGGGAGCTATCAGATCCAGACTCGGCTCCGTGGGGGTCCTCCAGTTGATCAGTAAGGCACAATGCAGTTGTGGACTAATTGACTGATTCGCTCTTTGCTTAAAGTTCTTAGGGTAAAAATAAGCCCTTTTTCGTACTCCCATGTGTGTGCGTGTGCGTGCACGCGCGCGTGTTGCTTGCCAGTTATCTTTTAGCGGATTCTAAAGTAATGTAGCTAATGCGGTTGTACCCATGAAAAGATATTTGAACAATTTCTTCAAATATGCATCGGCTCTACTTACTAGGCAGCGAAAATGACAATGATGTGTCTGTTAACGCTTTAGTGGTCGTATTTTTTTTTTTTTTTCGAAACTGGGAGTGTTGCCATCAATTAACAAACGATTCGCCAAGTTCGTTAACCAGCCAAATTGCACCATTGGAGGTGAGGGTTAAATTAAACGAACATTTAAAATCGCTCTAGTAGCCACAATTTTTATTTTTCCTTAACGAAACTCGCTATACACCATTAAAATAAATTAATAAAAATAGTTTTCCGAAAATCAGGGAAATCAGATTATTAAAAGTGGGGTTTACTGAAACCCAAAATTTAAAAATCGCTCTAGCGATTAAAATTACCCAACAGCACCGCGTTTTCAAGTTCATGCACTTATATCATTTTTCGTGTGCAAGTATTTTATTATTAAGTGAGTGGTTGTGCTTTGTATCATTCATGAAACAAAAGTGATTCTGTTGGCTTTTCTTTTAATCAAAAGTGCACATTTTCCTACGTTACTCTTCGTTTTCATTAACGCCATTCCTTTGCGCCAGTGCATCCAAGTCCAGCTGTCGCTAGATGACACTAGTAGTAGGTTCTATTGAAGTTAAAATGTTCAATTGTGTGAGGACAGGTGAGTTTTTTTGTCATGAATATAAAAATATGTACTACACCAAGGATAAATATGGAGTATAAAATATTTTTTAAATCATAGAGGAGCAGGAAGAAGAAGTTGACGCTCCTGGACAGCAGCCCTGAAGAAGGATAGCGACGGATGTGGAAACAGCGTATTGGCCCGGCCACGTCAATCAGTGCATGTTACACGCTATTGGAGCCCCCATGGGAAATCAGCAACTTAGTGTAGTGATTTGTGAATTGGTTGATTAGGTGAAGTGTAATAAAAAGCTTTTAAATATAAAAATCCAAAATTTGGCTTCCTTCGGAAGGGAAATAAAGCCATGTGTCCCGTGTCGTACTTTTACGGCACGACAAAGTACTTCAGGCATGAAAGAAGAGGCCTCTGAGCAAAATTTGTTGGCCGTTTCACGCCCTGAATTGAATGGGACGCTGATGACCTGACATGTTAAAGAGCGTCCGTAAATAAAACATAATTTTGTATGCTACATTTGGACCTAAAGCTGCGCATTAGATTCGCTTTAAATATGGTATTTATGTTCATGAAAACAGTAAAGGTAATCATTTAAATTTTCTTAGTTCCCTTAATTACAAGAGAAACAGTATTACATTTAATTTAAACAAATATTAACATAAAATGGGTATATAAAATAAGTACAAAATCCATAAGAGTAAGTAAGGGAGTAAAACAAGAATATACCCTGCCGCCCTCTGACTTTTAAATTTTACATTATTAAAACTCTACAAGAATGGAAAGTTAAGTTAGCAGTTCAATTGAATGTAGATTTATTAACTTATGTACTTTATTATTTGCGGACGATCGGATTATAATACTTGAAAATAAAAGAATATTACAAAGTGCATTATTTCATTTGGAAGAAATATATATAACTAAAAAATATCCTCTCAAAAAGCAAAAAGTATAGCCTTCTGAGGCCCGTTTTAAAAAGATTATTATTATTATTATTATTATTATTATTATTATTATTATTATTATTATTATTGTTGTTGTTGTTGTTGTTATTCAAAATAACTAAAAGGACAGGTTACGCTCTTTAAATTTCTTGTATATAAAGTACACTATAATTCTAATAATGTTATACATAAAATATTTATAACATTAATGATACTGTTAACAAAAATTTAAAAAATAAAATTAGGAAAAAATTAAATAAAACTTTGCGCTTGCTATTTATTATTCGTAGCTACGATATTAAGCTTTAGATCAATATACAGCAGTAGCAGTTGCAGTAGTAAAGTTATGTACCCCCTCCCCGCTGGCCGTCGCTGAAATATCGAAATTGAACAAATTATCTTGATCACCTGATATCAACTTTTGTTTAGAAATGGCTGCAATTTTAGCCCATATTGATTGAACGCTGAAATGAGAAATTTTGATTTTTCGTATATCAAATATGAAATTAGTGGAGAAATTATTTGTTGAAATTTTAAAAGTTCAAAGGGAAGGCATACGAAATATCGTTTAAAACCTTACATAGTTATATGAACGATAACACACATACGGAGGTTATCTGAGCACTGTATATCTGGTCTCTTTTAAAACGCCTATTTGGATCGATTCGTAAAGGTTTTTTGAAAGTGGGGATACAACGCTTTTTAAGCAGCACAACTCTTTCATCCTTGACCTTTTTTAATTACTCCAAGGAAAGCCTTCTAAGGGAGGCAATTTTTCATTACAAACAAAACACTGTCTCGGGGGTTCCACTACCACTTTACAATATCGAACAGTTTTGTCTAGTGGCTCTGGTAGGGCAAGAGTAATGTGTACATTTCACTTTATCTCTAACCACAACTTTACCGTATCGGTCTAAGGGGATGAGGGGGGGGGACTAATTTATCAGCATAACATTAGAGTGCCTGTGTCGATGGGTAAACTATTAGAACTCTTTTAGAGGCTACTGATACTGTAATGACTAACACTATTAGTACATTCCCTTTCAGTCTTGCAAGCCTGCTTTCCTTTCATTTTTTACATTTCATCAGAATTCTGTGTCTTACGGAGTTAACTCTACACAGTGCCAAGTCAATCATCATGAAATAAAAGATGTCTATAATGTTTAATGCAGTGTATGCTTCACTTACTCCACTTGTCCAGCCTACCTGAGTTGAAAATGTTTTTAAGACCAGCCCTGATAAAGTATATTGTTTTCTCAGCCATCTACAATGAGATTATCTTAGTTATGGGCACCTGAGCGCAGCTGCTTACTGAGGTAGTGCATTCGCCATGTGTAAATGTATTATTTTTATTTTATAATTTATATTTTTACTGAAAGCATAAACTGATATTGTATTTATAATAACCACGACTTTCTGTTATAAAATATGTTGAAAATGATGCCCCTCGGCGGCAGAACATTGCACTGTAGGAAATGTCTGTATTTCATATTGATTTTTTCATCCGTTATGAATGTGTCTCATTTTATAGAGCTCTTCTCTTTCATTTAAAAGCTTGGCGAAAAGCTTCTCTATCTGGAGCATGATTGCCAAAATATTTTCTTGTGAATCGTCTTACGACTCCTGTGCAACAAGCTACATCGTATCGTACATAAAGACCCGTTCTTCAAGACTGTGTTAATGGTTAGAACCCGAAAGTTAGACGAAATGCCCTTTGTATCTGGGTGGATATATTTTTGCCTATTTGAAGGTTTAAAGCCCCTCCCCCCCCTTTTTTTTTTTTTTTGCTCTTTTGGATCGTAATGCAATTTTCTGCAATTATTTACGCATTTTAAGAATTTCAATATACCGAAGTAGCGTCTTAAGGGCGTTCAGACCTCAGAAGCCCGCTACAATTCCGTGAAGTCGAGATAGGGAATGCGTTAATGCTCATGAGACAGTGGGCTGGCAATTTTATATATATATATATATATATATATATATATATATATATATATATATGCAATTTTAAGAAAGCTTTGAAAGTTTTTCTTTTGTTCAATGCCAGCCCTTTTGCTGTAATATGGACATTTCCCTCAGGTTCCAGGCATTGTAGCAGTCTTCTGAGGCCGGGACAGCCCTTAGAGCACCGTTAGTTTGTCTATTGCAGATGATGGTGAAAGTAATAAGATTATGGTTTCAATGACACCATTGTCTATTCGAACTTGTTAGCTGCTTCCCCAGCCTGGCGAATGTGCAGTCGATATCCGTGGTTTGGATGGCTCATATACATTATCTCAGGAATATCTACAAGGAAGTAGATATTCTGGATTAGATAGATTATAATTCGCAATGAACTCAAGGTACTTAAACCCATCGGAGGAAAAAAAAAAAAAAAAAAAAAAAAGAACCCGGGACCACAGGAATTGAAGTCGGGGATTTTTACTGCTGGACTAAGGCGCAGGTATTAGACATTCGTAGCTATAGTTTCATTTTAAAATGTTTAATATTATATCACACAATACAGGTTAAATGTGTATGTACTTGTAGTATAAATGTGTACGTGAGCTTTAGAGTAATGAGAAATAAACATATCTTCGACTTGACCATAATCTTTCATCCAAAGCCCTTTTTATTCGGCTATGCAGAGTATTAACGCAGAAAACAGAAGGAAAAAGATGTTAATATTAAAGAAATTAACGTAATCATTGACAAATGTTGACTGTTGCAATTGGATTTTATTTATTTACGGATGCTCTTTAACATTCAGGTCATCAGCGTCCCGTTCAATTCAGGGCGTGAGTGAAACGGCCGACAAATTTTGCTCAGAGGCCTCTTTTTCAGGCTTGAGGTTCTTTACGAGTCATAAACCTTCAACACGGTTTACTTTTCTTCCTAAGGAAGGCGTACTTAGAATATTTACGCCCTAAACTCCATCGACCCTGGTTGGGATTGAACCCGCGATCTTGGGTCTACGAGGCAAGTGTGGTTGCCACTATACCCCGGGAGTGATGGAGTGTTTGAGTGAGCTGTGATTATCGTTTCGTCACATTCTTTATACATTGAGGCTGCATGCTGTTGGTTGTAGGGAGCCGATTTTAGGACCTCGTGTTTTGGAGAGGTTCCAAGACCCAGAAACGATGAGACTGGAGCGAACTGCCAAGAATGCTGGAGCTCCTCTCTCCCCTCCCCCCTCAGAGCTCCAGAATTGTTCCTGACTTGAGGAAGTAGCAGAGTGTTCAGGATCACCTCTTTGGTAACTTTTTGTTGCGATAGTGGCTGAAAACAACACTTTGCCCCAGACTCCAATGTGAGCTGCCGGGTTTTCTTTACGTTTGTCAGGTTTGCTTCTTCATCTTCCTGTTCATAATTATCTTCTTCCATATGCCTTCACATGGTTTTTTTTATTGCTTTGCCTTTCCTTCTTTTTTACTTGTGCCGTTATCCTCCCTTTTATCATCATTACCTTCTCTACTCATTATCTTTATGCGTCTCTTCTTCCTTCTTTTGTTACGCGGCTTTAGCTCTTAATTGCTGTTTCCTTTTCTTTACGGTGGTAATTTGTATTTACTTTTTACTTCTCCTGCACTACTTTGTCCATTACTTCGTATTATTTCCACACATTTTCCATTGCATGCTGTTTTCCCCTTTCTCTCTTCTCTTTATGCATTTTCATTATCGTTTTGTACTCCTCTTCCTTTTTCGTCCCCCCTTTTTTTTATTTAATTTTAATTTTATTCCGTTTTATTTTTCTCCCCTTACTCAATGCTGTTCACATGTTTTCCAATTCTCTTACTTCCTTTCTGCTGTCTTTTTCAGACATCCTTTGCCCCCTCTACCACTCCTCTAGCCTCTTTATCATATTCTATTCTTTTCTTTTCTGCACTCGTCTTTATTAATTTTATTTTCCCATTTATCCTCGACTTTTTCTACACCTTCCCCTTCTTCCTGCTCTGATTTTCCCATTCTTTATCTTGTTCTACCAGTTATTTACGTTTTCATCTTATTCCAAATTCCATCTTCTGTGCAGTGAAGTTCCTATTTCCTTTTATCTCTTTCTTTTGCTTTAGTTCTTTCCGCTTTTCTTGTTTCTCCTTCTATTCTAGTTGTCATTTTCACATTATTTATTATTTTATACCTCTTTTACTATATATATATATATATATATATATATATAATCCTCTATATTTCTTTTATATTTACATTTAATTTTCTTTTATATATATATATATATATATATTATCTCTTCTTTGTTTTAGGTTAATTTTCTTTTCTTTAGGTTAATTTCTTATTTTGCGTTTGTCAGTTTTTTCGTCTTCCTCTTTCACCCGTGTTTTTTGTTTTCTTATTCTCCCTCCCCCTTTCGTACACAAAAGAAATGATTGTGTAGGTACATACAGAGAGAGACCCATTGTAGAGCATCTTCGTCTTGGCACAGGACGGAAGCAGTCCCCCCCTCGCCATGCTATCTGAGACTTGGTATCGAGTTACTTCTGTACTGTATCAGAGCATGGCGCCGAGTGGAACCCGACATGATCTTCCTTGTAAAACCCGTCTCTCTCACAGGTGCAACTTTCCCATGTCTAGATCCGCGCCGCGTTAGTATCTTCATGAACAAACGCTGCATTTCCGGTTTTGAAAAAAGTTGCCAATAATCAATGAAACAATTTGCTCAAAGTCTTTAAAATTCGCATTTAGAAAAAAATATAATTTGATGTTTTCTGTGGTGTGCGCGCGCGCGCGCGTGTATGTGTGTGTGTGTACCTATCTATACATATATTACTTCACCTAACATTGAAAATAACTGGCGAATAATAGAATTAATTTCTCATTTCCCTATGACTAGGATTTTAATGTGATTGGCAGTGCGTTATGAAATAGACAATGAAAACTGCATGAAATAATGCATTACGTTCCTTAAAATTTGCCGCCAAAGTTACACTAGAACGATCCTAAAAGTGGCTAATACAATGTATAATTTTAATAGCCACACACTTTTTGCAATTTACATTTTATTACTTCAACATTAGAATTTCAGAATTCTGTATAATAATTTTTACACAAATATTTTTTTTAATACTACCGTATCGTGAGGTAACTAATGCCTACCTAATTTTAGAACTGAAAGTATCAGTCTAGCGGCATTGAAATAAACAATTGAAGATTAGTATTGCAAAGTAACAGTGCGCACTATTTTGTAAATTACAGCTGAAAGTAGCCGTCTTGCTATATCATACAATTTAATAGAATAAAACTTCGAATTATTCAAACAATGCGAATTACTTGCCCTTAATATGAATTACTTCTTGGGGCTTTATTAACAGCAGCTTTCTTCTTAACTGGGCGTGCATGTAAGTATATTAGCTTGCGAATTGTACAAGACAGAAAGTTGGTGTTTTTCCATTACGGTAGCTTGGAAGGCCAAAAGGTCATAAAACGTTATACAACAGGAAGAAACCCGAGGGTTGCGTGTGAATCCCCCTTTTTGAAACGACTGCCGTTGTAGGGTTAATAATTTAAATCCATATGGGGTTTTGACCCCGACAGGCATTGTACTTTTAGTCTTTAAACTAACCAATGCCAGCAAAATGCTTTAAGCTTAAATATATATGTATATAGCAAATGCCACATGTGGCAGCTGAACTGTAACCAGCCAATTAAAAATGTATGTTTGAACTTTTAAAGATAGACGCGAAAATTGCGCGTGACTTTGTGACCCTGTTGCGTCGTTAAGCCAACGATTACTTGCTTTAAATTTAATATATAAGGAAGCGTTTGCTCCGCTGGGACACTCATTCTTCAGTACGCAGTTATAAGATCTACACGCGACAAGATATACGCAGTTTTCCATCTTCAGTTAGGCAGTAATAATAAAATGTACACACAGCAAATACAAGCAGTTGGCAGTACACATGTAAGATCGACTTTGCTGAGGCACGCAGTTCACAGAATCAGCTCAGACGCAGATAAGTTCTACTTCGGACACACACGCAGTTCATATACGTCATTTATGCAGTTTTTAAGTAGATACTCGGGTGAGAAGCAGTTATCAGTTACGCATTTCCAGTTAAGCAGTTTTCTGTTTCACGCGCCGCTGCTCTCTTCTGTAAATTTTACATGCTGCAACTAAGTTTATATTCGACGCAGTTAAGCAATCGTACACAAAACACCAGAGGACGCGAAATATTTAGAACATAAATTAACAAGATATATATTAAGCAGCATCGCGTGCTTATTTATGCTATTAAACTCCTCTCCCAGTTCTGTTGAGTACGGATTAGGAAAACAGCACAGTGCATTCATCAATTTACGAAACCGCTTCAAAATTGGCATCACAACATGAGGCCACTCGACGTCAACAACAAATCGCTTCAAAATTGGTGCCCAACCTGAAGCACTTTGCCGGAGCCGACAAATTCGCTTCATAATTACAAAAACAATCGCATTATTTGCCATAATTGCTGGGACCGATTAAATCGCTTCAGATGCCAGGAAACGGTTCGTCATTTCGACATGGCAGCATCCAGTGTGCCCTCGATATCTTCACAGGAGATGAGTTGGATCTACTAGCATGACCGGAATCAATGAGAAAGTCTGCTATTTGAGTATGCTCAAATGACGACCCTCCAGTGAAGGTGAAACACCTTGGAAGCGTAAACCGAAATGTAGTTGCCAGTGTCTTCTCAGCAATTGAGTTATGGCAACAGTTCCACTCCAGGTACAAAAACATTCATTGCTAACTGCTGTACCTGGTTCTTCAGAACAGTATCAAAAGAACTGAAATACAGATCGCGAATACTAAAGTTTCACGACAACGCCTCTGCGCTCACTGTGTTGAAAACAGATTTCTACAAGAATGCTGAGTCATCCGCCGTACACTCCAAATATGAACCATGTAACATTTTCCTGGTCTTAATCATCAGTTTGGGATTCCCTAAGAAGCCGTTGCGTCCGACGAAAAAGAGATTGGTGTCATCTCTGAAGAATCATGACGTGGTTGCTTTCATGATTGGTTCCGGAGAATGTAACTTTGTATCGAGAGTAGCGGAGACTGGAAATGGAGTTGTTTAGTATTCCACTTGGAAGAATTCCGAAAATTTAATAGTTGCGTTCGACACGCAATCTCTTTAAATATAGAATAATATTTATTGTTGAAAACGTTTATTTTGGTATAAATAGATATTAAAATGTTTATTTTTACGTAATATTTTGAAACTAAACGTCCAAACTTTAACTTCCAATTAGTTTGACGATAGCAGCTTTTAGCAGGGAAAAAATGGTTAGAGAGGCATTCAACTGTTTTGTAACGACCTTATCGATTGTTAGACAATAATATTTACAAAAATTAACTAGGGCAATTGGCAACAATGAACCTTAGCTATCAAAATATGCATAAGTGCAAGTTTAAAGTTGCATAGTCACTGTCGTACAGTTTGTTGAATTCAGTCCTGTGTCAGTAGCTGGTGATGAATGTTTCTAAACAAAAGTTTGCTTTGTACATTTTTACACGATATAAGCTAGATGAAAGAACGGAGGAGAAAGAGGAAGAAGAAAAAGAAAAAAAACTCCACGAGGGCTTAGTAGCTGTTCATGGTGATCAATGATACCATTGCAAGATGGATTCCTTCATTCGAAGAAGAGCGAGAGAATTTAAAAGACTCTGGTCGCCCTCGTGAAGCTGTGAACGAGAGAACATTTCAAAGAGCGAGGAACTTGGTGCAGGAAAATCGACATATTACTGTTGAAATGTTGAGTATGAAAGGGGTATCAGTGCTGTATGCTCTATGAACATTTAAAGTTGCGAAAAGTCTGTGCCAAATTAGTTCCACATTCCCTAACCAAGAAGAGAAGAAAAAAATGTGTTGAGCACGTTTACTCCAAATAATCCTAAACGTTTAAGCTCAGAACTGCGTGTGGGTAAATGAGAATGACTCAAGACCAGTTGTTCCTCAACAAGATTTCCCTTCTCCGAAACGAATATTCGCCGTTTTCTGACTATGGAGGACCATTAGTGGTTGAATGTATGCAAAAGGAATGGCATTGGATGGAGAACACTATGACACTCATATTTTGGATCTTTTATTTGAAGAGCTGTGGCGGCGTCCAAAGGCAGGCACTTCAATGCTGTTGTTTTTGCACGACAAAGCGTTTCGTCACAGAATAGTTACATTCTGAGGAAACTGGAAGTCGCCCAAGTCTAGTTGCTTATTACCATCCACCATATAGTCCTAACCTTGCACCATGTGGCTTCTCGAGTGAAATCTTGCATTGCGGGAAAACCTTTCAAAAGAGTGCATGATCTTGCTCAAGGTATAAATTCAGTTCTGTTGACAATATCTCAGTCAGTGTTTTTGACAAGGTTGCACCGTCTACAAGTGGAGAGTATTTACTTTGCAACCCGAGCCCTGGCAATAAGTTTTTAGCTTAAGGTGGCTAGCACCGCATATCATTTTTTTCCGGTAAAATTGTTACAAAATAATCCATTCTTGCCTCTCCGCTCATTTTGTTTAAATTTGGAAAATGTCTATTAATAGCTGTATGAGAAACGTTAGCGTTTCCCCACTTACAGAGGTTGCAGTGTCTTCATATTGTACGGGATGAGAGAAAGCTCTGACTACTGCTGTATACAATGTTTAATTAATGAACTGTACTTATTAATTACTAATATTTTTAACTTAGAAAAATGTAGTTACTCCTTTTCTAGTTTTAATGTAATACAATTAAAATTCAATAATGAAAAGAGCTTTGGAGTTGAACTGATATCCACTAGCGTTATAAAACTAATTTCTGCACTTTGGTGGTCTTTTCATTGTGGCTAAATGAGACTGTCCTCAACTGTCGAGTCTACAGGATTAGCTTGAAGGTCACAAATCACATGTAAAGTGACAGTGAAGAAAACCGCGGAAGGTTGAGGATAATGGGCTTAAGTTGGCTTTTGGATTGAAGCGTTGTTGACCTCCCAGAAAGTTGCACATGGAGAAGGACAGATAGAATGGTGAAATTTGGGTTAACCAGGGTCAACAAGCCAGCGTTAGTTTGCTAGGACCCCCCAAGAAGTAGCGTCGTCCAAATCTTTATAACGACATTATGATTTAGCTTGCACAATACCAGGAAACCGTCAGTGCTCAGAGGACTGGATAATGCGGCCCGTTACAGGAAGGTGAGGTTATCAAGATGGCTTCGTTACCTGACTGCGCTACCGTGAAAGATGAGCCCATCTCCTTCTTGTTGATTAGGCTTTCCTGCCACGTTGCATCTTATCCACAAGCGATTACTTACCAAATCTTCTACAGTATAAAATTAAATATTTTGTTTCAATGCTGCTATTCTTGTTTAAGTAATGCAGTCACACAGTAAATATGCCGGCAAGTGGTTGCTTAACTTTTTGATTAAAAGAGTTTTGCCCCCCAAGAACTGTCTTTAAGATCGATTTCGGTGGAAACAACATACACTTTGTAATATATTTTCATGGTTTTCTCTTCCACAATTCTTTTTATTACCAAATATACGTTATTCTTGAAATAAATTGGAGTTATTTTAACACTCCTGCAATTACGAGGGTCACTCTTAAAGTTACCACAGTTACCATACTCCAATACGGGGAAGAAAAAAAAAATGGCAGCCGAAGTCGCCCTATCACTGGCAATAACAAAAAGGAAACTTTTTTGCATTATCAGTACAAAAGACGTTGTTTATCAATAGAATAGTGGAGCAGGTGGTAAGCCCATCGCCTCCTAAGCCATCTGACAGAAAAGTAAGGTATTATTGTGACGTGAAATAGCCGATACCCCCCCCCCCACGTGACCTTTAATTTCCTATCAACTGTGAGTCGAACCATCTGTATATATTAAGCTTATATTTTAACCCATAACACACTGTTCTGAACAATTAGAGGGACAAAAGTTTGAATATTTGTATTGCTGCCGTAGTTTTAGGGTGGTAAATATTTTACAGAACATTTAAACCTTTATTTAACAGCAGTGTACGAGTTGTTTACTTCTGATTTTACACAAGGGTGCTGTAAGCCGAAATTACAGACAATGTTGAAAACTGGAGTGGTGTGTTCAACGATTAGCGTTATTTGAAACTGACATCTAAGTGAAGGGTTCACCTTTGTTTACATTTACTGAGTCAACATTGGACATCTAACTGTTCGAGCTGTCAGAAAGGTTGGGCTATTCGTACAGTGGTTACTGAGCTTAATGTGCCTAAATCTGTTTATTGTTAGGGCATGGAAGCGCTTCACTGAAACAGGTACGTACTCCAGGTAACCGGGTCAGGGTGGAAAACGTAAAACATCAGCCAGAGATGACCGATATGTAGTCAATTGTTCTCTTAGGCGGTCAGAGCTACTGCTTGCGACCACGGAAATGATCTGAGGGCGGCCAACAGTGCAAATGTCAGTGACCAAACAATAAGAAACACTTGGGAAAGCACGTTAAACACCATGCGCCGAGATTAACCCTGCTCTCATGAGAGCGACTGAGATTTGCTCAGAGTACAGGAACTGCACCGTGGTGAACGTTTTACAGAAACAACAGTCCAGCAAAGGGACAGTGGTGGGTCACATGGTGTGGGATCGAACTGACCTTATAGTGTCAGAAACGGACTTAGTGCTACCAGGTACTAGAGCATGTTATGTCTGTTGCAGTAGGACTGGGACCCCGGTTTGTTTGCAGCAAGACAGTGCTAGGAGTGCTACAGCAAAAGCCACCATGGCCACCATACACTCACCTTATCTCCATTGTGGATTTAGTGGATAAGCTGGAGACACGAGTCCGACACCTTGCAGATGTCCTTATGTAAGAATGGGGGAGAACATTCTTCAAGGGGAGGTGCGTAACTGATCAGGAACTTGGTCCTAAGATGTGAGGCAGTGATTTGGACACATGGAGGCTGAACTGTTCCTTTACGTGTAAAATTGAAATTGAAGCAGTTCCCACAACGTTGTCTTTAATTTCGCCTTACAGCATCCTGTTGTGAGATGCGAAGTAAATGAGACACCGCTGTTACCATCCTAAACTCAGCAGTACATGTGTTCAAAGATTTGTCCCTCTTAACTGAGATCTAATACGTAGGCACAGAAAAGTATTTAATTTATATCAGGTATTCTCATTTCTATAGGTAAGTAAGTGTTTTTGAACATTGTATAAGTTGCGTAGAGTACAAAAGCGTTTACGTACTTTTTCTTTCGCAGTGTTGCAATGAAGATAAGGATTTGCTAATTGCAGCTTTGCCGACGTTGCTAAGAGAATTAATGTTGCCCGCATGGCCGTTAATCAGCGCTGTAATGGGGACAAATGCCTGCCGACATCCTCGTGCGGTTTTTATTTTAGTTTTCGCCAAAGCCGGCATGCAATGATCCTCGCAATTAAACGCACTGACCCTTGTGTTATCGCATCCTGCATGGAAATGACTAATGGTTTACAGCACCGACCCCTTTGACATCTTGATAATCGCCATCTGGTGTTTATAACTGGCGTGCAGATTATGTGCTTGCGTATTAATGTTTATCACACACAAATGAAAATTATTTTGTTTTTTTTAAATAATTAACTTAAAAAAACGTAAATAATAACTGGAAATGAAGTAGTGCATATTCGCAGCAGATGTACACCTTTTGTTTACTGCTACTGCTGAATTTTATACTACAAGCTTCAATCTGAGTACACAGAGCAGAAAGGGAGAGAAGTATTAACATTACTCCGTGCTTGCCTGCAATTTGAACATCACAAAATTTAAAAGGTAACATAAACTATTAACATAAAACGAGCTTACCTTAATCGCCACGGGTGGCCGAAATCGTTAAGGCTTGAACTAGTGAGCGCGAAGCACCACCAGGGCCTTCCTCCCTGACTTTTTCCAGGTCTTCCTCAGTCCTCATAAATGGCAAATGCCGAAGAGGTACCCGAAACCTTTGCCTGGAACGTTTCTTTGCTTTAAAAAAATTTCCCAGTATCATTTCATCTCATGACTCATCAGTGCCCATCTCCTGTGATGCCTCTGTAGTTAAAATGGGCATTAAACATTATATATATATAATTCCTTCCATTTACAAACATTTAACGGTTAAAACCGCAATACAATTTAGCAAAGGAAGTCCGTTAATATTTAAGATACATAATTAGAAATCCTAACACATGGTTACAGAAATGCCTTGGTCAGAGAGTGAGGCATGAAGGAGCAACGATATAACATTTGGCAATGTGTTCGCCCCTCACAGTAACTGCTGCTGCTGCTCTCTGTGTCATTCGATCACGCTCTCAGTAGCCCTCTATATCGCCACGGGTGTCCGAGGTCGTTAAGGCGCGGACTCGTGAGGGGCAGGTCTGGGGTTCGAATCCCACCAGGACCGTCCTCCCTGACTGAGGTTTTTCCCGGGTTTTCCTCAGTCCTCATAAATGGCGAATGCCGGGAAGGTACCCTAAACTTAGGCCTGGAACGCTTCCTACGTTAAAAAAAATTCTTTCCCAATTTATCATTTCATCTCATGTATCACCAGTGTCCATCGTCTGTGGTGCCTCAGTAGTAAAAACGGGCGTTAAACACCATTAAAAAATTCAGTAACCCCTATGACGTAATTACTCTCGATGGTTCGAACCAGTCTAAAGCAATGAAATACACGACAGGAGAATTCTGTTACAATACGGACGAAAGAAAGAAACGGAGATTTGGCACATAGCAACTGATGATGCAAAGCCGGGCTTAACTGAATCGTAATGTCCCTCCCCCGTTTAAATCATGGCACCAGAACTTATAGAACTCTTGTGCCAGATAAAGGTTAACTTGGCGGAATGAGTTCAGGGGACTTTGTGAGCTGTTTCCCAGTCATTCATTTAAAAAGAAATACGCAGGTGCTGCGTAAACTAAGCGAGTTGAATTTGTTAAGGTTATCACAGAGCGCTAGAGCACAGACGTTACATATTGAGTTTACAGAAATTGAGAGGGAGCAACAACTCGCGTGTCTGCTACCAGGAAATAATTAGAAATTGGTGCCGCTAGAGCTTTTCTTAAACTTAGTTTGTCAGGTATATCCCCACTCCTAATGCTCAGATTTCCCTGATTTTCAGAATTTTTCGTATTTTACTTAAAGCTGTAAACCGAATTTCGTTTCAAATACATAAATGCTGGTGCAGCTAGAGCGATTTTTAAATTTTGGGTTAGAGGTAAACCCCCACTCCTAATACTCTAATTTCGCTGATTATCACAAACTATTTTTATGATTTTATTTCAATTGGAGTATACCCATTTTCGAGAAAAACAAGAATTATGGCCGCTAGAGCGTTAACAGACACACCCATAACTATAAAAATATATGCATCACTTTAGGTTAACCCCCACTCCTTAATGGTCCAATTTTTTCTGGTTTTCGAACTCGATAAATCCTTTGTTAATTGGTCGTTATGTGCAGAGTTTCGCTGAGAAAGAACAAAAGTTGCGGCCGCTAGTGCGCTGACACATAGTGCATATATACATATAAACACACACATATACATATATATTTTATCGCCATATTTGGTTCCTAGTAAATAGGATCGATAGAAATTTGAAAAAAATATTTAAAATATCTGTTAAAAATGTATGACCGCAATAACTACATTCCTTCTAATTTTGCTTTAAAATTTAGGGAAACTCCCTAAAAAAAACCCTTAGTTAGGAAACTAATTCAACCGGGAATCGAACCCAGACCTGCTGCATAGGAAGCGCAAACGCTATTACTAGTACTGGAATGATGTAATATATTTAATAAAGTATTTTGACAATAGACTAGACTATTGTATTTGATTAGTAAGTTTTAATTTTGAGCTTATTTATAATTTGGTTATATTTATAACATTTATTGAATAAATATTTTATTCGCTAAAAATAAAAGTATTCAATAGTGGTTGTTTATTGCTTAACTAAAGAAATTTTATCTCAAAATCGCAACATTTCTAACTACCAATGCAGATCGTAATTATGTTTAGACATTTGAAATTGTGTACATGTGTGTTTACAAAATTAAAATACTTAAGAAAGAAATATGTAAAGTAAATTTGTTTATTCCTTGCACAAACGCAAAGAAAGTGTAACGGTCAGATTCGCTATGCTAAATGTTTTTGTCAGTAGCGACCCTGTTCCCAAATACAGGCAGCCTCAGGCATGAGAAACATTCCAAATGCTTGTGGCCAGTTCGAAGCAGTCAAAAGCACCGCTAAATGAGAACTCACAATTAGAATGTGCTTCCGTTGGCAACCGAAAGTGATTTAAATGCGTGTTGCGGAAGATAAACGCGGCCCGATAATTTCGCCTCACGTCTGGAATGGTTTCTGACCAAAATAAGAAAGGATTAAAGGACGGTTATCATGTTATCGTCAATGTGTTGGAACGAACAAGCCGCACATATTTTAATGTTGGTAGTACCGTTTTTATTCTAGCGCTTATGTTGTTGTATGATGTGATTAATTCACGCATGAATTGTTGCAGGTCACAACGTAATTCAAAGAGATTCACACTAAGAAATGTGCGTCATTCCTAGAGAAGTTCGTAATTACAGACCGGTTTATTTTGGCGGTACTTTGTTACTAGTGACTTTATATAATAGTGTTTAACGCCCGTATTTACTACTGAAGCACCTCGTGCGGTGGTCACTGATGATACATGAGATGAAATGATACATTGGAAAATGAATTTTTTAAAGGAAGAAAGCGTTCCAGGCCTAAGTTTAGGGTAACTCCCCGGCATTTGCCATTTATGAGAACCGAGGAAAACCTGGAAAAAAACTCGTGAAGAACGATCCTGGTAGGAATCGAACCCCAGATTTCCCCGTTCTAGAATACGCGCCTAAACGACCTTGGCCCCCCTGTGGATAGTAGTGACCTTTGGCAGGATATCTGGTTTTATCAAGGTGTCCGCAAGAGGGATACAGCCAGACGACATTG
This sequence comes from Metallyticus violacea, assembly GCA_030762175.1. NCBI lineage: Eukaryota > Metazoa > Arthropoda > Insecta > Mantodea > Metallyticidae > Metallyticus > Metallyticus violacea. The sequence continues at coordinate 19,158,123 of CM060839.1, read as the reverse complement.
AAAATTAATTTGCTACCCTCGTTTTCAAGAACCGAAGTGAAACATGTTTTGATAGTTTCTAGTGCAATTGCAACACTGTGCAATTTTGTTTTTCACCTAAGTGTTTTGCTATTTGTGTAGGTATTTGTTGTCGTGGACATATAAGAGTAGGTCTATTAGTTCCCGGCCTAACCATTTTCTAGGTATGATAAAGACAAAAATTATATTTTACTTTTCAATATGGTTACTCTTTATTGCATTACACTTCTCACATCTTTGAATTAACATTTCAATCCGCCCCCCCCCCCAAATACTCAGAAGCCTTGTCTGCAAAATGGGCATTAACAGCATCCATCACTACTGTCTCACACTTAAATTTCCTTCCTCGAAGGTGCTTCTTGAATTTTGAGAAGAGGAAATAGTCACTTGGAGCTAAACCTGAGCTGTATGGTGGATGATCGATCTCCTTGAAGTCACATTTCTTCACAGCTTCCTTTGCAACAAGAGCTGTGTGCACAGGCGCGTTATCGTGAAGAAGACGCACACCACCAGTCAGCTTTCCTCCCTTTTCTCTTTGATGGAAACACGTAGTCTGTGTGCAGTAAGCCAGCATAGTACTCCCCATTTACTGTGATGTTCCTCTCCTTGAAGTCAATGAAGAGTATTCCTTCACAGTCCTAAATGATTGTGATCATGATCGTCATGGTTGACTGAGTGACCTTGGCCTTTAGAGGCGGTGCTTCGGTGCTTTCTTTTAATGTGCGACAATATGCTCCAGCATGGTCAGAGATTATCTCCAGAAGTGGGAGTCCATGTTTTACCACGGCCAGCAAGGAGTCCCGACATGAATCCGCTTGAACACGTGGTGGACACGCTGGAACGTCGTGTTAAGACAAGACAGTCGCTGCCAGAAACTTTACAGGAGTTGAGGCGAGCACTTCTTGAAGAATGGGAGCATATTCCTCACAAGCCATAGCTAACCTGATCGAAAGCATGCCAATTATTCAAGAGATGAGGGAGGCCCGTTATTAAAATGCGTTTTTAATGTTTCAAGCACCGAAAATTGTACTGGCAGTTAAAACTAAACCTGTCATTCTTTTAACTCTTTCGTAACTTTTTCTAACCAGAAGAGTTAAAATGTAATTTCTATTGTTATAATTTAAGGTGTTTAATAAAACAATATTTTGTTTAAATGGTTAGTATTTCATTTTAAAATAATTAGAAAAAAATATAATCAAATATAAAAGTGCCCGATTTTTTTCATCCCTGCGTGTATCATTGAAATAAGACAGTAAAAAAATATTTTCTGAAAGTGGGGAATATCAGACTATTAAGAATAAAATTTAAAAATCGCTATAGCGGCACTAATAACTGTGTTTTCGCTACTAACTCTGCATATGCTATTTAAATAAAATAACAAAGATAATTTTGAAAATCAGCAAAATTAGATTAAGAATGGGGGTTTACCTGAAACCAAACATTTTCAATAACCTGTAATGGCACCAATATTTTTTTTTTATTTGCATCGAAATTCGGTATGTACTTTAAATAAAAACAGTTTCTGAAAATCAGGGAAATTGGACCATTCGGAGTGAGGGTATACCTGAAAAACGAATTTTAAAAAGCTTTGTAATACCCTTAACAAATTCCACTTGCTGAGGAACTCGCTTAGTTGCCGCAGCTCCTGCATTACGAATTTTTCAAGATTACGCTATCTATATTTTTAAATTCTATTGCTGAAAAGTGCACAAATTGTTTAGATTTTTGTTTGAGCTGAAGCCGTAGGCGTGATTATTCCAAAAGGTGTACGTTCTTTAATGTGTCTAAAGGTGTGCGGACAATGTTTACCTTGCAAGACCCCTCTTTGCTCAAGTCATTGCTATTGAATGTCTCTCATTATGCAGTACAAGTATCATGGAAGTGATAGATGAAGTATGAAGAAATAGACCTGAGGTTTTGACATGTGAAAGGGTTTATTTAGGTCTTTAAAAACACACGAGGTCGATCAAACAATAGAATGTATCGATATTCCGCCCCAGCAGGGGTCTAGAGGCTCACATTAAGAACCAGATTACATACCCTGGTAGCACCTTATCGGAATTGTGATGGATGGTTTGTTAGAACGTGAGTGTAATTTTGAATCATGTTCTTTACTTTGGTTGTGTGCTCCGAGGGGCGGGATTTTTAGACACGGCAGTAATAATAAATCGAAACTGTTCTTTTGTTATGTTCTTGAGCCATTGATACCTGCTATGCTTGTGAGAAAGTGCTCAAGCTCGGATCATCAAGCAGAGTTTAACACGATGTGGGTCGAATTATTTATAACGTGTTTCAGATATATGCCGATTAAGATATGAGAGACGTTCAGCAATATATGTAACGGTTTTCTTTTTTCTTCTGCCCAATTATCTTAGGAAAAGACAAAACTTTACGTGTAGTACGATATTATAGTAAGTAAAAAGTCCTATCTCAGCAACACTGTCTATTTCTTTAAGTTGTCTGCCCATTCTGAATAGAAAGTGCAACCAGCCACGTCATGTTTATTTGAAGATGGTACACATCTCCTCTTCATAGTGCTCAATTTCCAAACTGATGGTCTGTATTTTTCCTCGGAAGCAGAAAAAGTTTCATATAGCCAAATGTTAGCCGTACGGGAGATGGTTCACCAAAGTCACTCCCAATTCCCGCAGAAATGCCACTGTTTTCAAAGCTATGTGGAAATCTCCGTCATCAACAATAAAAAGAAACAACAATGGTTGCTTGTTACGGTCATTTCATTTTTCGATATTGAAGGAATGTCAAACCTGCACACGCAACTGTAACTGGGCAATATTTCAGAGATGTCCTGAAACTCCGCAAGACCGTATCACACACTTGCAAAAGGTCACATTTGCGTACATCAAGTTGGATGCTACACCACGCAAATACTGTTGCTGAAGTGTTCCCTCATCTTTCCTATAGTCCAGATTTAGCCCTTTGTGACTTCTCCCATCCCCCTACGGAGGCGATTCTGAGGAGCCTGTCAAAAATGGTTTCCATCATGTGTTTGAAGACTTGCAGAATATGGTCATCAAAATTATGAGGATGAGTAAAGGTGTGTTGCCATAAACATTGGGACCATTATTGAACAGCCCTCGAGTATGAAACAAAATATGCAGTTGATTCCTACTTTTGTATGCTCTATCAATACTAGTCTCAGTTCAGTTTTGCTCGGGTTCATCTTTGCTATTGTAGTTGGTTACCATAAGATGTTTAAGTTATTTTTATGCTTAATATCACAGCACGTGACTCTACCAGAATTTGTTGTACTTCACGCGTTTGCTCACAATCTGAGAAGTTTTTAAATAATACTCTGTGAAAGTTTTCTTTAACAATTTTGCCAATACTACCAGGAACTGACATCAATATTGTATTAATTTGCCAGCCTTGACCATCGCTCACGCTAAATGTCATTTGGATATGTAAATTTGCTGAATGAACGAAAAAAAATGCATTCAATGTTTGTTCATTCAATATCCTTTACTGCGAGCCTAAGGGAAGCAAATAGTTGACCGATATGTGAAAACAATCTGTTTTAAAGCTTCAGCTTTCTGTCTTCTGAACTCTGGTAGCTGTGACCTTTGAAATAAAACTGGTGAATCTTTAATATTTAATGCATATGTATGCTGGACCTCGCGGGCAGTTGCCTCCTCCGAGCTGCTGCCCATCAAAACTTCACCTGACAGTAAAACTTCTGTTGTATTTACGTGTAAAATGATCTGTGCTCTATGCAATTCAAGTTGGAAGATTAGACTATGATGTCATATGCGAGCAATGCCCATGTTAATTGCTCAAGCCGCCCAGCAAGATATCTGCTGATTCTTGCAGCTTTTATTCATAGGAAATGGAGTAACTTCTCATTCGTGTGACCCACTTCTCCGCTACTACTGAGAAACTACTCCGGAGAATTTGCTCACTTTTATTCATATTATCCAATACAGCACTTTTCCTTCTGTCAATAATATTCGATTTTTAAATTGCTGTTGAAAACTGCGTAGTTTCCCGTTGTGCTTGATTTTATTGTAGGCATTTTTGTTCAAAGTATAACAACTACCTTACCTAAGGAGAATAAACGTCACACTCCCAATTATGAAAACAAAGCAACCGATAGAAACGCTTGAATTTGAATTGCTAGAGAGGTTTATCTTTTTCTCTTCGAAGACCTTGCATCATCTGAGTGACTCGCACTACATTGAAAACAGAGATTGGTTAATAGCTGATGTGTATATTATTTTTCCTCTTCCTGGAGCTCTTGCGGTGATCTCAAATGGGCCAGATGCGAGCCAAGCTTACTCATGAGTGTTACCTCCTCCTAAATATTATTAGAGCGGCGTACGAAGGTTTATTTCCGTGTTACGTCATAAACAGCTACTTTATTTTCTCACACGTGTGCATTATGCAATTCTGTTCCGACTATTCAATTGAAATGTGGCATTTTTTTCACACCAAACCCGGCGTAGATCGACTGACCCCGCTTATGACGCGTGTCATCCGGCTATCTTCGTGTCGACTACAGCGGATTTGCCTACGCTACTAGTTACTAGCTACTGCTCAGGTTCTGTGTTTGAAGATCTGACCTTTAGATACCAGATCTATCGTGACTTACACTTTGAGTGTAACATTGAATTTCCAGGCGAATCAGAAAATGTCCTTATGAGTAGAGCCCGAAAGTTAAGCAAAATGTCTTTTCTATCTGGGTGGATGTATTTAAGAGTCAGATACTGTTCCTTTGGTTTATTTACGAACGCTCTTTAACAGCTCAGGTCATCAGCGTCCCATTCAACTCAGGGCGTGAAACGGCCGACAAATTTTGCTCAGAGGCCTCTTCTTTCAGACTTGAGGTTCTTTTTCATGTGCTGTAAACCTAAGACATGGGACCCACGGCTTTACTTCTCTTTCGAAGGAAGCCATACTTAGAATTTTTGTACGCGTGAAAAAATACATCGATCCTGGCCGGGATTGAACCTGCGATCTTGGGTCTACGAGGCAAGTGTGGTTACCACTACACCACCAGCACCGACTAAGATTCAGATAGAAATGAGTATTTTCCCCTATACTTGGGTTGTATGTAGCAAGTTTTTGTTTTGCCTTTTTTATTTTTCACCCTCTTTCTATTTCGGCTTCTGTTACTTATATAATGTTTAACCCCTCCCTTTTGCCTGTTTTGGAATGTTAGGCGTTTTTCTCCAATTGTTTTACGCATTATAAAGAACACAGGGTATTTCAATATATCGAAGTGAAGGTTATAAAATTAAAGGGCGTGTTCTTTCCACAAAAATATCTATTGAGAATCTTGTTATGCATTTATTTCTTTTTAAGCAGTCAAAATCTCTCTTAAATAGCAGAACCTTCATTAGTATAAGGAATGCACAGTTAACTCGGCATACGAATACCAGAATATAGAGATGACGAGGGAAGTTTTGAATAGTCCTGGCGAATGACCTTGTATCGATCTGCGTGAGACAATTGTGGGAAGTTAAATTTGTAGTACGGTAATTTCTCAGTTGTAACAAACAATTGCAAGTGAGGTAGATGAGAGCTGTACAGCTGTGCAATAAACCGTCTCTACAATGTGTTCAGTACGGAAGTAACAGAGATACTAACCTTGTTCCCCTCTAAACGCATAAACAGAAAATGAACTCGACCAGAAACCACTGCGCATCTTTTACTCACTCGCCAGGACTATTCAAAACTACTTTACTTTGACTTGATCAACATTTCCATGATGTCCCGAAAGGTGAATGTTCTGTTGTAACTGGTGTGAGTTCTTCCGAAATAGTTTGTTTTAAAAATGTTCTCTCTGACAAGCGGCTGACTATGACAGTTGATACCTTAAAAAAAAAAACATCCTGTTGTTGCTTGTAACCAAGAAAAGTAAACTTAAGTACTTTAATTATGTTACAAAGGAATTATTGTTTATATTAAATACCAATTTTCATTAATGAATGAAAACCCTCTGTCCCCACTTTTAATAAATGCATATTTTAATTATATTACTGCCTTGTTTCAGTATTTTAAGTAGCTTTTTGCCTGCCACTTATACCAAAATAAATGCCTGAACTTCCGTACTCTGGTTATGAATCATTGCGAGGCAGACTGTGAAGAAACCTTTTTGTTAATTAACTGTTTCTATTAAAAGAAAACACATTTACTGTTGCTTTTATTCCGTGAATGATTTACATCTTTATAATCACAACATAAAGCGCTTCTGTTCTTACGCCTTGGAGGCGAATCATTTCACTATTTACGGCTTACTTGACGGATAGGAAAGTATTTACTACTTAAATTGCAACGATGCTAAAAAATAAACTTTACGGTGTTCTAAAACGAATCCTACTAGAGCTTTGAAACTGAGTGTAATTTATAAGTCAAGCATGTGCAATATACACCGGATATCAGGTAAAGCTGTTTCTGCGGACCAGCGAAATGGCGGCAGTGTCTGTTGGTTACTGTTGCAGGAGCAAATACATGTTGTTCTGTGGGAAATGTTCCTTTGCAAAGCACGGTGAATGACAATAAAATTGGTGTCTTTTTTGTTTTACAGAGATGGCAGCGCAGATGGTTTGTCCTGTACGACGATGGCGAGCTGAGTTACTCCGTCGACGAACATGTGAGTAACAAAACCCATTCTACTCTCGATATATTATGTGTGCGTCACTCTTAACATGGAAATGTGGTTCATACAGCTTACAAACACCGTCGCCATGCCCCTAATATCCCATCCCGCGCTTATCATAGAGAAAAATGGTTGGAAAGGAGAAAGAAAGGTTCATAAAACATGCTGATAATAGTCTAAACCAGTTACATTAACATTCTTTATTCAGCATATAGTAATAAATATTTAGGAAGCAAACGGATGACTCACATTTCTGTTTTCGAATGTTAATCGCTACTGAAACAATTGGAGCGGGTTTTGTAAACAGTTCAGGGAAGTTGCAAAGGCTTCCACGTCTGAATTGTTCCTCAAAGTGAATTCAAGTTTGGCTTTGGCAAATCTTCCATGAAGGTTGTGCCTCTCAGTTGCCAATTTCTTCCGCTATTCCTCCTCCATACCTTCTGCTTCTAAACTCTGAATCACATCAGGCACGTACCTGCAGCCATGCGCTGCAAAAAGTTCCAACTCTAGGTCTTTGAGAATGCATGGTTATGACGAGGAATTGTAACTTCTCGGTACAAAAGTTGACAATTTGGGGCATTTATAACACTTTTCTTCGGAGTGCAATGAAGTTATTTACCCTACTGTATTGCTCCCTGACTCGTCCACAGTGTAGACCATGTGTGTAATACGTGTCACATGACCTTCAGTTGCTGGAAGGCCGAAAGCTGACTGCATTACTGTCTTCTTGAGTAGGTACATCAAAAGTTTTTCAGATGCTGAAGTGAAGGCAGGTTAAGACTTGTAAACTCAATATTCTTCGCATGCTTGCCATATGTTGAATATGCTGCTTTTTTCTGACTCTTTGATGTTTCTCGTCAATTGCAATATTTATATCAAAGAATTAGACTATCAATTTTCATGAGTGAACGACTAAGGGTGGGTGAGTTGGTTAAGGCGCGGACTCGTGAGCGGGAGGTCTGGGGTTCGATTCTCACCAGGACCGCCATCCCTGACTGGGTATTTTTCCAGGTTTTCCTCAATCCTCATAAATGACAAATGCCGACGAGGTACCCTAAACTTAGAACTGGCACGTTTTCTTGCTTTAAAAAAATTCTTTCCCAGTTTATCATGTCATCTCATGAATCATCGGTGTCAATGGCCTGAGTAGTAAAAACGGGCGTTGAATACTATTAAAAAAGTTCCGATGAATTGTCTCTTCAATTGTTCTGAAAGTGCATACAACTTTGCATTTTGAACTTTTTGTATTTGTACTTTTAACGTGGGGGGATCGTCCAAGAAAAATTCTACATCGCCATCCCATGCTATTAGTAATAATAGCATGCAGGGGGTGAAAGGAATGCCGCTATTGCACTCCGGAATTTAGTGGAGATAGATCAACGGCTCGCATGCAAGAGCGATAGCGTGCTGTTTTTCCGGGAGACGCACTTGACCAATGGCCCAGGGCATCTCAACGGGGAGTTTAAGGTTGGCGAATTTGCCCGTGCATGATGAACTCAAAGTGAAGGTGAAGAGTAAGTGACATACGCCTACTGCTGTAAGTGTGCAGGTTGGATCTCTTGATAGCATTCTTTGTGATATGTGCTTATCCTCCTGGCTTTCCTCATCATGGACAGCCTCAACCCAAACAGAATCAAAATATGCGCCGGCCGCACAGATCTGGCAAACAGCTTTAACTGAAAATTGAGTTTTTTCTGAAGGTTTTGCCACATGAACTTGGAAACTATTTGGGCTGCAAGTTTATATAAACTCTCGTTCTGCTGCACAAAGTAAGACTATAAGATTTAACGTAGCTGCTGAAAAAGGGTGAAAATCGTTACTTTTCCAGCCCAAATTTTTAACAAAAAGGTAAAAAAAAAAGTTCATGAATCATCAAAGAGGGGTTGAAAAGAAGATAAATATATTAATATAACGAAAAATTGCAGCAAAATTTGTACATTTTCATTTCATGTCCTAAAGATCGAAGGCAGATCGAAAGATTACAACGTGCTCAAAATGTCTGTGTTCGTTTCGTCTTCAACACTCGTAAATTTGATCATGTGACACCCTTACACTCCTGTTAAAAATCCTCCGTACCTTTATCCCTCAATAAATCGTCTCTCGCTTCATATACCTGTGCCTACTTCGAGCCCGGAATATGACTTCACATTCTCTCTTATCACCGAACATATTTCTACCTTAACCTCATTCGGCGTGTCAGTTCCCAGAATCTGTAACTCCCTTCCTCCTGGAGTCAGAGTTTGTGGGACATGTAATTTAAACGTAGATTAAATTATCATCTCAGTTCTTGGAATCACAACAGTTAGGCGTCTCGCTTCTTCTCTCCCTCCTCATTCCTCCCTCCCCCCCCCTTGCACTCGAGATTATTATTGAAGAACAAGTAGAATGATAACACTATTAACTTTCTAACTATATTACAATATGTAATATTACATGCATCATTAATTTGACTTTTTATGCCTTTTATGTAACTATGTATCTATACTCTGTATTTTTGCTGGTTTTTCGCCTGGCAGAGTGGAAGAGGAGGCGCAGCATCTTAAAAGCCGTTCCATAGTCGTCACCTGCAAATTTTCTGCTGCACCTGATTGGTGGCTACCGTGAGGACACGCATTAGAGCAAAGAAAGTCGAAAGATAACCATTGAGCATTATAGTCAATCACAAACATGTAACAATAACACGGAATATTTATCAGCTTACCTGTGGTTGTGTTTATCACAAGTAATGTTCCAAGATATTTATTAGAAATATTTTATATTGTCTAAATATTTAAATTGAAATTCATGATTACTTACCTACTTAGAAAGAATATTTCTGGAATAGATGAAGGTTGACTACAACTACTTGGTATGCTCATCAATGTCAGCTGAGAAAACAAAATAGATACATAGAGCGTTCCTTATATAGTCGGGCCGCGGATCGCGCACAGTTCTATTATACTGGGGGTTTTCATTTCTAAAACTCCCGCGTTATTTACTCATGAGTGATGGTAAAATACACTATAATGACTACTAACCTTATTGTAAATGGTGTTGAAAGTGGTGTTCACCTGCATTCAGACATTCCTAGCATCCTGGGTGAAATGTTCATTCACACGCTGAAGTTCTTGTGTAGTGTTCATGATGTCTTATTGTCCTTAAGTTCGTCTATGGTTTGGGATTGTTCCTATTTAAGTGAAAAAATGCCTCACCTGAGAAAATTATTAAATGTGGGTCAACAATACCGTCAACGATATTTTGTAAAATCCATTGACAGAAATTTACTCGATTTTTGCCTTCACGAGATTGTAATTCATGAACAATAGTCACTGTGTCGGGTTTCAATTTTAAAGTTTGGCAGCTCTATGAACAGAGGTTTTTGAAACACCCACGTGCTGTGCAACACATCTTAGAGACCTCTTTGGAGAGCGTTCGAATGATGCATCAATTTCGTCAATTCTTTACCCCGTTAGAACATTTCTTTTTCGCTTCTTAGGTTAACGATCCCTTTGCCCTAAACTTATTAGCAAGACATCAGTTTCTCTACCTGGAACTGGAATACCAGGAAATTTCTCCTGTATTTTTCTACATGCGGTTTTACGTATGTATCGTACATAAAGATTCTTTGTTCAAGTGTGAAATGTTCGGTAGGCATTTTCAGTGGACTAATAAGTAAATGTAATGTATAACACAGATGTCTTGTATAAACTTTCGTTTTTGAAATGCATAATGAACAAACTCTAGTCTTTACAGCTCCAACAGAAGGCAGCAACTGACACAGCATATCACAGCTGATAAATGTAGCTTTGAGCGCGTCATTCACCGCTAGTGCGCGCTACTGGAATAATATTGAAGTCAATGCAGTGCAAGCGAACTACGCATATATGCGATCTATGGCCCGGCTATAAATGGAACGCATGGCCTAACAATATACGAGTAAATTGCATGTACTGCGCTTTTTTTATTATTACAAGATTAATTTTCATAATTTTATATAACATAGTTAAGGGAATGACATGAACAGTATTATTTAAGTTTAATAATTACAAACGCAATTATTAAAACAGAATGTATCAGTTTCATTAATAGCTGAAGCTGTGGAAGTAGAATTTCGAAATGTTTGTATTAATCGATTCGTGCTAATGGAGTTAATGGGTAAACAGAATTGGCGACACTGAGAAGACAAATGAACCTCCAAATGGCTGTGTTTCTGTGATTGATAAAAATTCAAAATTATTTTACATTTTATTGGTTGAAAATACTGGGGGCGTTTGGAAATGATTTACACCGTACTTATGTAACACTTGGGGTCTCTCAATATACTCCTCAACTTAATGCACCGTTGACATCTTCCCGGTAACATAATTATGGCGTAGCGAAACATGTTTGAGAATACTACGCCACCACTCGTGAACAGCTGCCGTTGCCGAATTTGTAACTTCGCAGTTAACCCTTCATGTTGTCGAATAAGGGAGAATCAAACGGAGCGAGATCCGGTGAACATGGTGGATGAGGCACAAGGACTCCAGCAATGCCAACTTTCAGGTTGTAGTGTCGCTGGTAAGGGGTAGGCGATTTGATTTTGGAGGAACACTCTGTCGACCGTGCTGAATGCTGCATCTAATCCGTGTGTAAATATCGCTATTGACAGTCATTCTCTGGTGTGTAATAGTGACGCCATCACTATTCACCAGTCACCAGTTTCTCCAAAAAGTTCGGATTTTCATTACGTATTTCGACAGACCTCAATGTTTTGTCCTCCTGTGCCTATGCCAATTCCCATGGAAACCAATTTGCTCACTCTTTTTTCATACTCAAATCGTCATGAATAATGGTGTGCAGGGTTGCACGGCCGAGGCCTGTCTTGACACTCCATTTCATCAAAGGTCATGCGCCTATTAGTCACAATCAATTCAGGCACAACCTGAATGTACCTGGTAGACCGCGATGTACTGACATTCTGTGTGCTAATTCCTTGCCTCTGACGAACATTGACCCAGTGAACGGTTTCTTTGCAGGAGCTTCTTGATCACATACCACAGTTAAACGTCTCTGAATTTATGCACTTTTGATCCTTTCCTTCCGCAAAAACCATGTAGCCCAACTTTGTCCATGACAGTGTCCTTTCATGTTGTCCACGTCTTTCTCTACTTGGCAACAAACTAACACTGTCCTTTCGCTACCTATTCTGCTTACAACCGTCATCTAGCTTCTGCATGGCGTAGTAATATCAGTCCATTACCCTACGGTATTCGTAAATGATATCACGTAAGTGGAATAGCCAACATAACACAGTAAATTAAATAAAGTCATAGCAACAGAACCCTGGTATGTAAATGAATTGAAAACTTTGTAGAAGCCATAATACTAAAATGGCGCAACAACTTCACAAAATAAAGTGCATTTATTATTATTATTATTATTATTATCATCATCATCATCATCATCATCATAAAATTTGTTGAAGCTGTAGCAAAAAAAAAAAAAAAAAAAAAAGAGTATATGACACTGGATCATCTTGGAAAATATTCCGAAAATGGTAACTTGAACAGCCTGACACGAAACTCCACTGAAGTTCTGCTGTACAATGAGAGCAAAATTGTGTGTTTGAATTAGAGGATGGTGTAAGTGGCGCGCGTGGAAACGACAGCACGTGCGTGTACGGACGTACCCTTCGTCACTTGAGGGGCTTTACTTTACCCTTCCCCTTGACAGGTTTCTGAGATTCATCCATTCCCAAGACTAAGACGGGGGGTTTCCTGGCAGCGGATGGGTCGTTATTTGTTTAGAAGTGATTTTGTGTGTGGGGCGTGGTCTCGTTTGTCTTCTGACTCTACGTGGTCATGTCACCTTTTCTACAGCACTGGTGGTTTAACATGTTCAACAGTAGATGTGTTCGCACACTGAAAGACCTTCTCCGCTTTCCGGTGAGTGAAAACTAGTGCAACAAAACAAGATTTTGAAAAAATTCAACTAAAGATGAAATTTTGGTACAATTGAAACTTGAAGAAGAAGAAGAAGAAGAAGAAGAAGAAGAAGAGGAGGAGGAGGAGGAAGAAGAAGAACAACAACAACTCGAACCGTTGACCACAAGATAGTGTTCTGTAAAAAAGGGCTGTGAGAGCAACGGGGGAGGCATTTTGTGTGCTGGAATCAATTTCTGTGCGACAGGTCATAATCAGCAGAGTCTGGAAGTTAGACAGATAGAAATGAACATGTTTCCTTACATGTGGGGGTCTGTAAGGCCAGTTTTTATTTTGCCTTTTATGCTTATTTTAAGGTTTAAAAAATGCGTAATTATCCTGTTTTGGATTTTTTTTTGCGATTATTTGCTCATTTTAAAAACACAAAGAATTTTAATATATCGAAGAAGAAAAAAAAGTCTAAATATTAAATGACATGCTCATCTCATCAAATGTCTGCTGAGAATCTTGTTATACATTTATTTCTTTTCAAGCAGTCACAAATTTTCTCCTCAACCCATTCAATTCAGCGCATCAGTGAAAGGAATGCACGGTTACCTAGGACACAAATACCACGAAATACGAGAGAGGACGAGGGAAGTACTGTAGTTTTGAATAGCCCTGGCGAGTGACGTATCGATCTGTGCGAGACAGTTCTAGGAAATTTGCGGTAGGATTAACTTTTCAGCTGCATAAATGTAATAAACAATTGCACGCGAGAAAGATGAGAGCGGTACAGCCGTGCAATAAACCATCCCTACAATGTGTTCAGTACGGAAGTAAGGGAGATACTACCTGATTCCCCTATAAACGTATAAACAGAAAATGAACCAGAAACCACTGCGCATCTTTTGCTCATTCGCCAGAACTATTCAAAGCTACTTTGCTTTATCTTGATCAATGTTTCCATTATGTTCTGAAAAGATGAATGTTCTGTTGTAACTGGTATGAGTTCTTCTGAAATAGTTTGTTTTAAATATGCTCCAGCGGAAGTAGAACGTTCTTTTTCCATGATGAAAAATATTTTCTCAGACAAGCGGTTGACCATAACAGTTGATACCTTGAAAAAACACAATTTTCTTGCTTGTAACCAACAATAGTAAGCTTAAGTACTTTAATAATGTGATTAAAATTATTAGGTGTATTAAATATGTATTTTCCTTAATAATGAGTGATGTTATTGCACATTTTCAATATTTTAAGTGTCTTTTTGTCTACGTATTTTAACCAAAAATAAATGCCTGAACTTCTGGACTCTGATGATCGGAGTTCAACGTCGCTTTGGAGCAAAATACGGGATAGTTTCACCGACAGACACACATTGAATGCGCGGTTTAAATATTTTGGTCTTGGAACAAGAGAAAACCAACGGTACACCAGTTTATATCTGCAGTCGATGCGAGTGTGTGCGAAAATGGTACCAAACTTAGCTGCCAAAAGTATCCACATTGAATATGTTTGAAATAAATATACTTTCGCAGCTATTGTGTTTGCTGGTGCTTGCTTTTTTCATTAATTTACATTGTAAAACTCCGGATATAATTTTGAGTTACCCTGTGCAGTATCGTCCATTAAATTTTCTCTGCCACATTTCATTGATTTATATGAACTTCATCCATTGTATTCTTGGCTTTTTATTTTCCAGAAATCGGAAGTAGTTATTACACTGTACGATGTATGTTTTTGACTAGATGTAGATTGATTAATTAATTAACAATTAAAATGTTTATTTCACATTTCCACCTAAACTGTCGCATTTTTCTTCTCCACTTTTCTTCCAAATGTGTTCGACAGTTATGTATACCTTATTATAATTTTTTCCGTGGTTATGATACCTGGGTTTTGTTAAGCATATTGACGCATTGGTAATTATATTTTATTATTCAATTTACTAATCTTTTCAGTACTTTTCTCTTTTTTGAATGGTATTTAACCCCCGTTTTTACTAATGAGGTATCACAGGCGGTGGACATTGATGACACATGAAGTGAAACTATATATAGGAAAGAATTTTTTTTAAGGTAGGAAACGTTCCAGGCCTAAGTTTAGGGTACCTTCCCGGCATTTGCCATTTATGAGCACTAGGAAAAGCCTCAGTCAGGGAGGACGGCCCTGGCGGGATTATAACCCCAGACCTCCTGCTCACGGTTTCGCGCCTTAACAACTCGGCCACTCGTGGCGGTTATGGGGAGTATGATGATGATGATTATTGCTTAAAGGGCGCAAAACTACGAGGTCATTAGCGCCCAGACACACCGAAATCTGCGCAACAGTAGCACTTTGTGCAATAATATAAAACCCGCTTTTAATAACTGGGGTTAAATTCTCATCAACAGACCAGATCAAAACGCAGCTGCAAGAGCTCAGATATTAAGTGTTATAATGGCCGAAAAATATAACAATGAAACCCCTTAAAACAAAGAACAAGGATAAAATTGGCTATAAAAGGACAAAAGTCTTAAAATATTCGGAAATCACCGTCATGGGTAAAACCATTAAAATTTACACCTTGCTCCAAAAGTCACAAACGCGGATAAAGCGGAGCACTCGTTCCACAGCAACCACATCATCGGCAAGTAGCTCCTCAATACAGGAGGGCAAACCCAGGGAAAGTCTAAAAGTTGCCAGATGAGGGCATTCGAGTAAAATGTGACGCACCGTAAAGGGGTGGTCACATCGTGGGCAATCTGGAGCTGGTTGACCATTAAAAAGGTGACGGTGACTAAATCGGCAGTGCCCTATTCGAAGACGAGCTAAAATCACTTCCTCGCGACGGACTGCGCGAGAAGAAGTCGACCAATGAAAAGGGGTGGATTTAATTTCTCGAAGCTTATTGTGGGGAATGATATCCCACTCGTCGCGCCAGCGCGAGAGAATTCCTCGACGTATACAATGTTTAAAATCCCCCACATAAAAGCGTTGCTCGTAATCTGCAGGTTCTAAAATGGCGGATTTAGCTGCGACATCCGCGGCCTCATTACCCGGGATTCCCACGTGTCCAGGTACCCATAGCAGAGTGACTCTGACACCAACGGCCAGAAGCGAAGACACTGCATCCTGAACTTTCTGCACAAGAGGATGATAGGTGTACAGGCGTTTAAGAGATAAAAGGGCACTCAGAGAATCGGAACAAATGACACTGTTCCCCAGCCCGTGGTCAGAAATAAATAAAATAGCCCGATATATAGCATAAAGCTCCGCCATAAAAATAGATGTCGCAACGTTAAGACCATATGTAAAACTAGCTCCATTAAAGACAAAGGCACATCCTACACCTGTGTCGGATTTAGAACCGTCGGTATATATAAAATTACATCCAGCAAAGTAAAAGACAATCTCGTTAAAATGACTAAGAATGAATGGTGCTGCAGTCGAGGACTTAGGACAGGCCGTAAGCCCAAGATGTACGGGGGCCTCTGCTAAGAGCCAAGGGGGAGAGGAGGTTTCCCCGGCCAAGAAAAAAGCAGGTAAGTCCAGGTCCATCGTCCTTAACAGCTCCCGGAAACGAAAGCCAGCTGGCTTAGGAGTAAAAGACCGAGCAGCGTAAAATGGGGCGAGAGACACATTGAAAAACGGTTCATTCGCAGGATGACGAGGTTGCGTAGCCAGTTGACAACCATACGTAGAAAGTAAAAGATCCCTACGATAAAACAACGGAGGTTCCCCAGCCTCCGCACATAAACTCGACACAGGACTGGTGGGGAATGCACCAACAGCGACACGGATACCCCGGTGGTGAATGGGGTTAAGACGGCGAAGAACGGAAGGTCGCGCTGAGCCATATACTATACAGCCATAATCCAGTTTGGACCGGATTAGAGATCGATAAAAACGTAAAAGAACAGTCCGGTCGGCTCCCCAAGATGTGCCACTTAAAACCCGCAAAATACACAGAGAACGTTCACAGCGGCCTCTGAGCTGTGCTACATGCGAAGACCAGCTTAATGTTCTGTCAAAGATTAAGCCCAGGAATCTAACTTCGTCCGCGAAAACAAGAGCTTCTGGGCCAAGGTGCAGAGATGGTGAAGGATACACCTTATGACGCCAGAAGTTCATGCAGACGGTCTTCTCTGCGGAGAAACGGAACCCATTACGTACGCTCCAAAGGTAGAGGCGGTCCAGACAGCATTGGAGGCGGCGTTCCAAAAGACAGGTTCTCCTGGAGGAAAGATAAATCGCAAAATCGTCTACGAATAACGACGATTGGATTCCCGGTGGTAAGCACTCAGCTATGGAATTGATGGCGATGGCAAACAGTGTACAACTAAGTACCGAGCCCTGCGGTACACCGTTCTCTTGAGTAAAACGAGAAGATAAAACTGACCCCACGCGAACGTTAAAAACCCGGTCCATCATAAACTCCCGAATAAAGACAGACATCCGACCACATATATGCCAATCATTAAGCGTACGAAGGATACCGCCCCTCCAGCAGGTATCGTAAGCCTTCTCCAAATCAAAAAATACCGCAACGGTTTGGCATTTTCTCACAAATCCGTCCATTATATGGGTGGACAGAGACACAAGATGGTCGATGGAACATCGATGACGACGGAAACCGCACTGGATGTTCGTCAGTAGGTGCCGCGACTCCAACCACCACATAAGCCGCCCGTTAATGATTCGTTCCATCACCTTGCACACGCAACTGGTGAGGGAAATGGGACGGTAACTGGAAGGAAGGTGTGGGTCCTTTCCAGGCTTAAGGATAGGAATGACTGTCGCCACTCGCCAAGCACATGGAAATGTGCCATCACACCAAATGCGGTTAAAAATTTTCAGTAAAAAATGCATACCCGCAGTTGATAAATGCTGCAGCATAGCAACATGGATGCCATCTGGTCCTGGAGCGCAATGCCGAGATGCAGATAACGCATGTTCCAATTCCCTGGACGAAAATGGGACATTGTAGCACTCTTGGTTGTCTGAGGCAAAGCTAAACCCTCTAGGATCAACTCGCTCCTGAATAGAGCGAAAGGCAGGGGGGTATTGGGCAGAGCTCGAGATCTCAGCGAAATTGCGACCTAAGGTATTTGCTACATCCTTGGGAGTAGTAAGTACACAATGTGATACCTTGAGTCCAGAAATGGGCGTAAATCCAGGTTTGCCCGCAACTCGGCGCAGTCGGTTCCAAACAACAGATGAAGGTGTAAAACGGTTAAAAGATTTGGCGAAGGCAATCCAGGACGCCCTCTTGCTGTCTTTAATAACTCGGCGGCATTTCGCGCGCAGTTGTTTGTAACGGATGAAATTCTCTAACGTAGGGTGGCGACGAAAGACCCGCAAAGCACCTCGACGTGCACGCAATGCGTCCCGGCATTCGTCGGTCCACCAAGGAACCGGAATTCGTCTCGGGTGGAAAGACGACCGGGGAATAGCCTGATTTGCGGCTGCAACAATGATCGTGTTTAGGTGTTCGACCATGGCATCAATGGAAGGAAAGGGACACCCGGAAAATACAGCCAGAGAACGGAAGAGACTCCAATTTGCTTTTTCTAGAAGCCACTTCATTGTGCGCTGAGGACGAACTTGGGAAGACAGGATACGAATAGCACAGGGGAAATGGTCGCTAGAGTACAAATCAGAAAGAACGTGCCAGGCAAAGCGTACGGAAAGCGAAGCCGAACAGAAAGACAAGTCCAGATGGGAAAAACTGTGTGTGCTGTCGGAGAGAAAAGTGGGCTCACCTGTATTCAGTAAAATAAGATTGTGGCGATCCAAAAAATCAGCCACCAAGCTACCCCTCGCACACTCTACAGAGGATCCCCAAGAGGGATGGTGCGCATTGAAGTCCCCCAAAAGCAGTATAGGGGGTGGCAGCTGGTATAGAAGGTTGTCCAGATCAACCACGGAGACAGGAACAGATGGAGGCAGGTAAATGCTGCAGACTGTGAAACTAAGGCCAGAAAAGGAAACCGTAGTTGCAACCGCCTGTAGATTAGATTGGAGAGACAGGGGGGAAGTATGCACGTCATCCCTGACTAATATTAAAACTCCGCCATGCGCGGGAACGCCGTCTTCGGCGGGAAGATCGAATCTTACCGAAGAGTAACCCCGAATATTGAAAGCATCCTGAGGACGAAGTTTGGTCTCCTGGAGGCATAAAAGCAGAGCATCAGTCGATCGTAAAAGCAATTCTAGTTCAGGTCTTTGGCTGCGGAGCCCACGTACGTTCCATGAAAGGATAGACATTATTAAAACCGTTAAAAGAAATAAAAACACCACCTTACTTTTTGGTCGGACCGGGACGAATCAATCGTCCTTTCTTTAAGCGCGTGGGACTCGGTGGTTTAGCAGTAGCAGGCGCTTCCTGCTCCATAAAATCCTCGGAGGGAGGGCACTCCCGCTGAGATGGGTCAACCGATTCCAGCACCTGGAAACGGTTGGAGGTGTTGAGAGGCGGCGACGGTGACCGCCTTGCGGGTATGCTCCCAGAGCAATCGTGGGAGCTCGACCTCCGAGGAGGTGAGGGGCTTTGATTTTTCTTCTTAGCCTTTCCTTCATTTGTGGACGATTTTAGAAAGTCAGTCCGTGTGTAGGCAGTCTTGAATTTTACTGGATCAGCAACAAAAACCACTGGCTTGGGTGCTGTTGAGCGCTTGGTACTGGCAGGAGTAGGCGTTTCGGTGAAGACCAGGTCACATGTTTGCGTGCTATTGTCCCGTCGGGATACTGCAGTGGCGGCTACGGAGCTATACGTACCGAACTTAGGTACAGGAGGTAGACAGGATTGATAGCGTTTCCGGGCTTCAGAGAACGAAAGTTTCTCTTTAACGCGGATTTCCTGAATAGAGCGCTCCTCTCGAAATCGAGGGCAGTCGCGGGATGTTGCTGGATGAGGACCACGGCAGTTCACGCATACAGGGGCGGATGAACACGCTCCCTCGTGGCTTTCTAAGGCACATGTAGCACAAACAGATTTAGGGCTCTTACAAGACAGGCGGGTGTGACCGAAACGCTGACATTGGAAACACCTTAAAGGGCTAGGAACATACGGGCGGACTGATATTACCTCATACCCTGCCCTAATCTTGTTTGGTAACTCAGCTCTATTGAATGTGAGGAATAGTGTTCGCGTAGGCTGCATTTCACCATCTCTCTTTGCCTGCACACGATAAACTGAGGTGACATTCTGCTCGGCTAAATAACCCTGAATTTCAGTGTCCGTCATACCGTCGAGTATAGAAGTGGTTATAACTCCTCGGGAGGAATTCAGGGTACGATGGGACTCGACACGGATCGGGTAACCGTGGAGTAAAATTGCCTTAAGAAGCGCAGTAGTTTGAGACGCACTCACAGTTTCCACCAATAGGGACCCATTGCGTAGGCGCGTGCACGATTTAACAGGACCAGAAATACTGTCCAAACCTTTTTGAATAATGAAAGGGTTCACTTGAATAAACGACTGACCTTCCTCTGTTCTGTTAATTATCAAGAAACGAGGGAAAGACACCTCAGTCACCCCTCTTATGTCCATTCTCTTACGTTTTGTATTTATTTGAGGATTTTCTTGCATTATAGCGGATTCATCCTCCACCATTACACCTGTCCCCGATGGCAGGCTGCTTCCTGGGCGCCACCCCGGCTTAGGTTAGTTGCCCTGGCCTGGAACACGTAACCTTAGGGTCACACCTTCCTGTGTATAGACAAAGGGACCCAATCGCCTACAGGAAGTCTACAGCGCGTGTAATGGCCCCTCCCCGGGCCTGGCCTTTACCAGGGGATACGCTCTAGCCCTACATGATGGCCCAGTGCTGGGAGTCACGCCCTTACCCAGTCACCTTTGAACCGTATCAAACACGGGGGCATCCATCAGACTAAAAGCAGGGAGGTTAAAAAGTAAAAAGTAAAATGGAGACAAACTAAAAAGGAGTCAAACGCGCTAAGCGCGGACCTGAGGGAGCAGCTCGGGTGCCTCGGGGTCGCTACGCCCCGTACCCAATAAATTGGGCCCCTGAGGGGTATGGGGAGTATGAACGGCCTATCCTTGTAATGTTAAATTTATTAAGTCTAGTTCCCCATTTTCTCAATGACTATTAAAGCTAATGACATGAAACTTTTGCAGCATACAGATGCACATAATTGAAATTTGGTGATCTATTTATCGCCTATACTATAGTTCTGAAGCTAATTATAAATTATTTTCAACTGTTTGCTTATTTTTCCTTCCCCCCCTTTTTTTTTTACGTTGTCACTTTTTGTCCTACCTCTAACATAATGCATGCACATAATCACAATAATATGTATAAGTGGTTAAAGTTTCAAAGAGATTGCTTATACAAAAGCTAAAAACATGGAAAATAGAGCTTTTCTATCATTGAAGACAAACCGTAGCCTTCTAGAGCAAATAGTTCGTGAGATAGAACATTTTAACTGAATAAGTGCTCGCGAAATGAAAATAAACAAATATAAAATGTCTTTACAATGACATAATTAACATTTTGTTGAAATGCTTGTAATCAAGGAACATTAATGAAAATCATATTAAATAAACAGAAAATTCTAAATATTAAAATGGTACAAAGAACAAAAATATGATTTTTCAGGCACCCTTTTCCCTTTAATATTTTTCTTAATTGTAAAAGCTCTAAATTTTATTATATTTTGGTTTTCAATAGTAATATACAGCAATTAATTGGTGCAATTAATCAAAAGTTAATGATTAGCGATTATCTGCCAGCTCAGCTCTATACAGCGAGAAACTTCTTTCTACTTCTAGAGAAAAAACGGAGCACATCAGAGGCATAGCTACCACGATATTAGGAAATGCGTTTTGTTATTAAACCCGCCATCTTCCAAAGAAACTTTTGTGCAATAATAAATGGATTAGGCAAGAATCGCAGTAGCTATAGCTGTTTGTAGTGAGTAAACGGGAAAGATGGGAAATATCGTGCCTTATTAAGCAACGCTCTAGGGGACTCTGCACCATCATTTTCAACCGTTTCCAAGTGATATATTGAGTTTAAACACGGCCGTGAAAGCTTGGAACATGACCCAGGCAGCGGACGACGAAAATCCGTCATTCCATCAGAAATTATCGATAAGGTTCTGAAGTATCAATGATGTAAGGTGTCCGAAATTGCTGAAGCTCTGGGCACTTCTGGCGAACGCGTATTTCACATTTTCTGCTTGAATGAAGTATCGGCGAGAAGGGTCTGATAGACTGCTGACTCGGATCAAAAGCAAATCAGATTGCAAACATCTCAGAGGGTTTGGCCCGCTTTCACAGAGAAATCCCACCGACTTTATGCGCTCATTTTTAACACGTCTGACACAAAACAGCAATCTAAACAATTCTCCGCCACTAAAGAAAGCCAAGTGTTTTAAATCGGACAGGAAGATAATGGCGTCGGTTGTCTGGGATGTCACTGCTAATTAATTGTCTTCCCATTGGAACATCTGTCACTGGAGCGTATTGTACCAACTTTGTGGACCTATTGAAGACAAAAATATATGAGAAAAGGCGGATTTACCAAAGAAGAAAGTCATCTTGCATCACGCTTGTGTCATTATAATGATTTTCTGCCACATCGTCATTATTCTCCTGACGGAGAATTCCATCTGTTGCTTAAAGTGAGAAACTTCCTTGTTGGAAAGAAATTTTCGTCCGATGAATAGCTTAAATTATCAGTTGAGGCGTATTGTGTAGCTCTGGAGGAATCTGGCTTTCGTAATGGAATAAAGAAAGACTTTGGAGCATCGATGGACAAAGTGCATTAGTGTCAATGGAGATTATGTTGTGAACTAGGAATACTGCGGTCATTTTGTGCTTCATTCCGAGAACTTCTCAAATGACCCTCACCCAGCAAGTTTTCTGTGCGATTACTATCGCTTGCTTAACAAAGTCCGCTCGCCACACGCCCCAAGTGCTAAAATTTTGCAGTCTGATAAGGCACTTTAGTATTTCCACGTAAATTCACGCCAATTACAGTTCAGATGTATATTCGTTAACATGCATATCTACTTTAATCCGTCACAGATTATAGCAGGTAAGGAAGAATCGCTTTTTTCTTTCTTTCTTTCTTTCTTTTTTCTTTTTCTTTTTTTCCCCCTCCCCCTTTAGCGCCGTTAACATCTTAAAAGATGAAGAGGTGCGTTTTTATGATCATAGTCGAGAAAGATAATGCCAAACAACAGCAATATGCTATTGATGGAAAATGAGCTAAAATAGTAAGACAATTTTCATCCTCTTTTTACATCTTATTTCTTATATGAATGGAGAGCACAATTCTTAAGCTTATGAACCGCAGTCCCATTGGTTAATCTGGGTCTGATTTTGCACCATCCATACACAAAACATTTCTTCAATATCCCGGTTCACTTTCTCCGCTGAACCCCTCACTATGGCTGTGCGATGATTTACCGTAGACGGTTTAAGTTTCGTTCTACACAGCTCGTACTTCAGTTAGTACGGAATTCACAAACTCTCGTCCGTTACTGCAGTGTAAGATTTCTAGAGATCCAAAAGTTTGTAAACGTATAGATCAATCAATGCGCATTTTCTTTTTGGGCGTTTCCAAATTACGAATTTAGTCAAATGATGTTGATATACCATTATAAATCTAAATTCATTGTAGCTTTGCGATTGCCAATCAATGAGATGATGTGCTCAAAGCTGAATGCAGACAGATTTGGTTACTGCCCCCCCCCCCCCCCCCCCGTTTTTCCCTCGAATTACTTGACCTTTTCTGGCAGTGCACACGAGGATTTCTTAGGTTGTTTTACAAGTTTATAGTACCGAGTCAGATAGGCTTTGTTATCTCTCCGTTTTCCTTGTATAAGTTGTCCCATAATTAACGCAATTTTTGCTTTAATGAAGTACATAATTTATTTACAAAGTGATGATATTATCAATATGAAGCACAAACACTGCCATTAAACGCTTAACAAATCGTCAGGCAAACGGCCTTCAGGCTTCGTTGGCACACCTTCCCTCTGTTGATGGTCGTCGTTGCGAGAGAGGTAAACATTCGACGCTGCAAATAGTTCGTCGGCTTCAACTCTTGTGTTAGTTCGATTTTAAAAGATGTATAGGCAGATCTTTTGTTAAAATTCGCTGCAAACTGCGTAGCAACGCTCTGTCTGACGAGGGCAACAATCTCTACCGATCTACGAGAACGTCCAGGTGATTTGATGTTCTCTGTCGATCCTGTGTCTTCATATCTCCTTACCAATCTCTACACTGTTGACAGGCGCATCTCGACTACCAAAACGTTCTCTGCAAAACATTCACCGTACTTAAAAATGCATTTTCAGAATCTGGACACGTTGATACTTCGCGTATCGGTCCATTTTAGCTGACACATAAACGAAGCGTTAATCGCAATACAAACAGATGACAGTCTGTTACATTTCAGATCCGGCAACCGGACAGAGGCGCTTAATTGAAACATTTGCGTTCATTTATGGGGCACCCTATAGAGCTCCATCATATTTCCTAAGTGTTTCACTTGCTGTATTACTCATTACTAACTACTACATTGCAGTGACAGTACAGAACAACCACTTTAACAGATGAACTAAGAACTCAATAGGCTAAACACGTTTTCACAGGATGTGATAGAAAATATTGCTACTTCTGCACTGTGGCTTTGCTTACTTGCTACCAACTATCATTGAGTTGCATTAACGAAAAAGAGCATTCGTTACTACATGGCCAAGGAAGTAGTCGGGAGGTTTACGAAATTACGAAATTGCCTGAAGTTTTATTATCGTCCAGCTATCTAGAACATTGTAGTGAATAACCGTGAATTTGCGATATTACTCACCGTAGTTTAACAATGACATTAAAACTCGGCCACTGACCGGAATTTTCCAAAATTCCTTCATTGTCGGTAACAAGTATTTTTCTATACATCAAAATATACACCAAATATTACTGCAGCCCTAAGTGAAAATATTTCAACACTTGACATCGACGTCTAAAACAAATTAAAGAGAGCGCAGATACACAAACATTGATAATAAAGGAATCTTGATTTACATAACACTGTTCAGCAAATATTATTTGTTAAGGACAGTGATGGGTCGAAAGACAGAGCCGAGAAGATGTTTTCCATGTAATAACACGATTCAAAAACATTTTTCAGCGCATAAATAAAAAAGAGAAGCACAAAAAACCGGCCAAGCACTTGCTGGAAGCGTATAATTTTCTGCGGTTTGCTTGAGGCGGTGGATGTCTGTTTTGACAGGAAGTCGTCAATCACAGGCGGGACTCCTGCCCAGTGTTTGCATGCGCTTGTCAGCGAAAGGAAGTTCGAGATTTCTTGTACATCTCT
The DNA here is from genome assembly GCA_030762175.1 of Metallyticus violacea. Lineage (NCBI taxonomy): Eukaryota > Metazoa > Arthropoda > Insecta > Mantodea > Metallyticidae > Metallyticus > Metallyticus violacea. The sequence continues at coordinate 19,133,269 of CM060839.1, read as the reverse complement.
GCCAGGATTAGTAGGAAAGTTGTAGCGATATCAAAGGCAGGAATCTTGAAATTTCCAATGCTTTTTCTCTTCACTACACACATAAACAAACTGCAGAGATGCTAGTAGAGAGATGTGCCTTGAGAAACAACAGAAACATGCAAAGTCGTTTGGCTTTAATTTCCGAGATATCGTCAGCGATTATTGGGTTCACTTAGTTGGGGTTAAGAGCAGAGCACGCAGTCAGTGCTTAAAATAGCATTAACCCCAGTAACATCAACCTGTTAATTAGAGGAAGTATACTATCAGCCGGGGGAAGGGGAAACATAAACAAATTTATATTAAAATGAAATTTTATACTATAGCATGCGTATAAAATAAATATTTAACTTTAACATTATAGCGAATTCCGAAAGAATGAAGCTATTGCAGCCGTACCCGTAAAGCATTTATTTCTTTAACAATAATTATTATTATTATTATTATTATTATTGTTATTTATTTTTAATTTTTTAGCGAATTTTGGAGAAATGTAACCAATTGCAGTTGTAACCATGGATATCGTTTTTGAATAATCTTTTCAAATCTCCATCGATCCTGTTAGGCACCCGAAAAAGACCCCCCCCCAAAAAAAAAATAATGTGTATGTGTGTGTGTGTATCTGTCGTCTGTCTGTTAACTCTCTAGCTGTCGCAATTTGGTTTATTCTCAACGAAACTCAGTTAATTTCTTTCAAATAAATTAATAAAAACAGTTGTTATACAGGCATTAGGAATGAGCGTATACGTGAAAAACAAGTGGGGGCTAAAGTGAAATATTAAAATAGCTCTAGCGGCCCCATTTTTACCTTTTTTTTTAAAAGGAAACTAAGTATGTGCCATTGAAACAAAATACAAAAAATAGTTTCCGGAAATCAGTGAAATCGTCCTATTAGAAAAGGGCGGGGTTACCGAAAAGCCAAAATTTAAAAATAGTTCTAGCGGCATTAATATTTGTTTCTCAACGAAACGCCGCATATACAATTAAAATGAATTGAAAAAGATAGTTTCTGAAAATTAGAGATATCGGGAAATTAGGTGTGGAGATTAATCTGAAACCCAAAATTGAAAAATCGCCCTAGCAGCACCAATTTTTGTTTTTTCACAACTAAACTCGGCATATACCATTTAAATAGAACAAGAAAAATAGTTTCTGAAAATCAGGAAAATAGATTATTAGGAATGCGGGTTTACATGAAAAACGATCTAGGGTTAAAACAACATTTAAAAATCGCTATACCCGCCGCATTTTAAAAACGTTTTAAAGGGAACTCGGCATATGCCATTGAAATAAACAAAGAAAAATAGTTTCTGAAAATCAGTGAAATCGGGCTATTAGAAGGGGTTTACCTGAAACTCAAAATCCAATTTAAATAAAATAAGGAAAATATTTTCCGAAAACTAGGGAAATTGGACCATTAGTAGTAGGGGTATATTTGAAAACTGAGTTTTAAAAGCGCCTTTACGTTTAGTTTTTTCAATATTGTTTTTAAATAAAAGGACAAATTAGCGCAGCATATGTTTTGTATTTAACAAAAGCACCGATGTGAAGATAGCAAATGTGAAATATTAATCCAATATGTGTGTAAGAATTATATTTGTATGTAAGAGCGCTCTGTAATAACCTTCAGAAAACATTTACGTTACATGTTAATAACATTTAAATTAAATTTCAAAGCCACTGAAAATCGATGTAACTTTCGATTGTTTTTATTTACTTAGTACATTGTAATTGTTTTAAATAGTAGCATGTTTTTGTTTTATTGAAACATATGAACATCTTAAAGACGCAATGCAACTCGAAACTTTCTGTTATTTCTCTCTGTTTTAGTGAATGTAAAGATGACATCAAGGACTCAGTTTATAAACACGATTACATTAAAAAATGTTTAAAAATATCCACACAGTACCTATAGCTTTGTCTGTCAGTGGTCGTATTTCATTTAATTAACAGTATACCATTAATGTTTGCGGTTTAAATCTTAATAATAATAATAATAATAATAATAATAATAATAATAATAATAATAATAATAATAATAATAATAATAATAATTTGTAATACTTATCGATTGCAAGAATTCGAATTTTGTGTGTTTCCCTAAACACCACACAGCAAGGCCATAAGTTATTTCATTTCATTAATTAATAAGGCCAATTTCGATTTTATATTCATTTTTATTAAAAGTTTTGGAACTCGATGATGAATTCTATTAGTTTACGTAGCTCCATCATTACGGGCCCCCCTCTCTCTCTCTCTTTCAAACATTTTGTAAGCGGATTGGTGCAAATAAATGATTGATATAATAAGAATAGTTTCAGGATAATATTCAAATTGAATTTTTGGGTGTACAGTCATTGAAAACGTCAGCATCACTCTCCTTAGAACTTTATGCACATTTTGAATAAATCACCATTGGGATGTGCCTACGAAGTGTAGCAAATTTGCCGTTAGCACTCGCTTGTACAACGTCCCTTTACCACCTCTGCCTAATCTTTCTCTCAAGAATTCTTTTCATGACTATGATTACGTTCCTCTGTAGCGCTGAGATATCTCTGACACCTCGTTCTTCAATAGCTGCAATTCTAATTCTCGCAGATATAGTCTTCTCTGATTTGTCTTCTCATTCCAGTCAGGAGAATTCAAGAGAAATGTTGTATGGCGGTTATACTGAAGAAAACTGATAGCGGCATTCTTCTGGAAGTTCTTTTTGCAGAATATTTCCTGACCATTTGATCGACGGCATCTACGTTGTCTTTTGTTTCGTTATAATGCAGGTTGATTAGTTTTTCCCCTTCGTATCAGGCTCTGAACCTATGACATCGTCATTATGTTTTCACGACAGATATATAAAACAATTGAGATTTGAGCCTCTGCTGTGTTGAGGGGCACTTGAATACACCTCTCTTCCAGAAATATCTGTGAGCTCTTGAGGAATGTGATTCCTGTTTTGGACTGATGGAGAATACTCTTAACTAAACATCTGAGTGATTGCAAATGTTGATTGCGTACCGGCTCTAGGCGATTGCTTTAAACGGCATCGCAAAAGTTTTAACCAATAATGCTGTTGCCATGTAACGGTCAAGCGAACATTGGATCGGCCAGGTGACATATAGCTGGCTCCTCCCATTGCTTCAGCAAGATGGCAACTTGCGATGCGATCCGTCGCACTACAGCGAGGGAGTGTTTTTACGTGATTTATCTTTACTTATATGCGAACATTTCTTACCTTAGGCTGGCTCAGATAAGGCCAGCGTTTTGCAAACCTGCTTGCCTTTTCGACGCATCATGTTCCGACCCAGGAAAGATATGTACAGTTGTTTGCGTGGGAAACTCTAGCATCCGGGTAAGAACTGAATATGTTTACTGGGTGAAAAGGCAAAAATTGCTTATTTGAGAAAATATATTTAAGTTAAAAATTGTACAAGCGTTTAAAATAACTAGAATGTACGAGAAATGTTCAATAAAGAATTGTATTTTTTTTTTCGCATCATATCTCTCTAAATGCACCTATCCGAGCGTTTTTAAGTCGGTCCTGGCGGTGTAGTGGTAACCATACTTGCCTCCTAAACCCAAGATCGCGGGTTCGAACCCGGCCAGGACCGATGGGTTTTTTCGGGCGTAAAAATCCTAAGTATGGCTTCCTTCGGAAGGGAAGTAAAGCCGTGGGTCCCGTGTCGTACATTTACGGCATGAAAAAGAACCTCAAGCCTGAAAGAGAGGCCTCTGTGCAAAATTTGTCGACCGTTTCACGCCCTGAATTGAATGGGACGCTGATGACCTGAAACGTTAAAGAGCGTCTGTAAATAAATCAGTCAAAAAAAAAAAAAAAAAAAAAATCCGAGCGTTTATGTCAGACTTTGCTGGAAACAATTTTCTGGCAGGTCCTTCAGAATCGCCTCCGCAGCCTTCGCCACTCTTTCTCACGTTGGACTTGGGGAAGGTAAAGACACACGAGGGTAAATGTGAACCTTAGGAAGGGAACGGGACAATCTTCAGCAGCATTTGCTACAATGTCTAGCTTGATACACGGAAAGTGGTTCTATTGCATGTAAGAGTTTACAGGACATCTCTTTAGTATTGCCCAGTTACAGATATGCATGCAGGTACTACATGTTGGTAAACCATTTCTTGAATATCGAAAAATGAGGTGGCCGCAACGTTCGCAGTAGAAGCAACCGCCTTGCTTTATATTGTATACCGAAATGATGTAGCCGAATTTCATCAGCAGTGATTACATTTGAAAGAAACTCCACATATTCCTGTAACATCAGCTTCAACCAGCAGTCTTGGAACCCACCGTGTGCAAACACATCTCACGTGCAACGTTTCAGTTATCATCGTGTGGGGGCCTGACAGTAGCAGTGTTTATGTTTGCAGGCTTGGTACACCTTCCTCGGAGTGGCAAACGATTCGGGGCTTGCTCATAGGAGGGGCGTGTCGCCATGAAGGAAAACATCACTGATGGCACGATACTATGCGCAGCGATTTTTTGAAACCTCTACAGTAATTTTGAAGAGATTTGTATGTTTAGATTCGGTTTTGATGTGTTCTTAGAAAAAAAAAATTAGATAGTAAGCGTCCCAGGCCTAAGTTTTAGATATGTGCCTGGCATTTGTCATTAATGAACTCTAAAAGAGATTCTGGGTAATTAGACAATCATATATCTTTCGTTCAGGGATCCATGCCCTAGCGACCTCGGTCACTCGTGTCCTGTTTGTGTAACTTCTGAATGGAAACAATTCTTTTGCAACTTTGCAACGACAAAATAACTCTAGAGAGAGGCTAATGTTTTACTCATTCTTCATTTGGTGCCATGCCAATGAGAGGGTTTGTAAACATTTTGAGTTTAATTCTCGTAGTAAACCAGAAACTGTTTTCCCTTGGCCCTCTTTGCAACGGCTTCCTTAATATCTCAAAAGCACCGTAATAACAGCCGACAATCAGACTAAGTAGCGGTACGCATTAAAAAAAAAAAAAAAAAAAAAAAAGACAAACGACTTTCGGAAACTCCCCCATTGTGCCATGTTGTATTAACATGAAACATGCAATCAGCTTCATTGCTGCTAAACTATCCACTGCTTGACATCCCATTCTTCTGAGCGGAAGCGCCTCTATCCCTAACGGAGGTTGCCTACTGTCTTTCCTGGGAATAGCTCGATACTGATGACCAGGCAGATTCTGAAGACACTATAAAACCCATCTCATTCCTAGTTGTATACAGGGGCTTTCATTTCTAAACCTGCCCACCTGAATAACTTTTTAACACAATTTACTTTAAAGAGAAAACAGGTAAATATAGATACTGGATGTTTAAAACCAATGTTGATTGCCACTCTATTTTAAAATTTGAATTTGCGCCGCTAATATTTTATTTATTAATTTTCCTAGAACACAAGCCCTACTTAAGTAGCGTATTCTGGGTTATAGTTAAATTATAACGGCATTTAAGATACATAAAAATTAGAAACTAATAATAAAATACGGCAAGTAAAGTTGTTATGCAGAACATATAAACTAGGGTGCTAAACACCTGAAAAATATTTATTTTATGTTCTAAAATACATTAAATATGTAACAGAAACGCAATAAATCCTGGCTGGGATTGAACCCGCGATCTTGGGTCTAAGAGAATAGTTCCACTCCATCCTACAGCTAACTTTGGCCATCATCCTGTGAAATGGCGCTTTTCCCTTAAATCATCTGTATGCTATATCTCGTGGTAACTGAATTTCCTTGTTCATTGCTTCGAACTTTAAGGACTCCTGAGCAAGCTTACACTTTTTCCATACTGCCTCGTTTCTTACGCCACTTGCTGCAGATTCCGCTTGTTAATGAGCATATGATGGGAGAATCGTGCGTGCAGCTCGCTGTTTTATCGGCTACTTTACATACAGCCCGTGGGCGGTAGCACATTCAACCGCTGAACCGTTCAAAGAACGGAAGATATCGGCCGCATACAAGAACACGGAACTTCTGGGAAAGTTACCACCTTCGTTTCTCTTCTAGGAACTCAGGTAAGATTTGACTGCAGTAAAATTTATCCACTTCCTGCAAATAATTTTGTTTTTCAGTGAGTTTTCTAACTTCTGCAATACTTATTTAATTTTGTTGATTTTTATCATGCAAAGAAAGCAAAGAGAAAAGCTACCATGTAAAATTTCATGCATATTGGCGCAGCAGTTTTGTAATATTTAAATTTTACTTATTTATTTTGGTATGAAATTCAAAAATAATTTTTGTTTAATATTCTGTTTTATCTTTTTGAAGAATTCTAATTAGACATTTAAAATTTCAAATAATTTTACTTAATATAAATACTTTTTAATGAATTGAAGTTTTTTCTTTTTCAAAATTTACAATTTTTGAAATCGAATTAATATTTGTGCGAAACACATCAAAAAGTCCAATTAATTTTTTTTAATGCAATTACTTACGCACATGTGCGAAATAGTCAAATAACAATTTGAAGATGCAAATATATAGTATTGAGAAAAAATGTAATTTTCTAATAAACTTAAAAAAAATTAATTTTTTTTAACATTCTATTTTACCTTTTTGAAGAAATCTAATTTGAGATTTAAATTTTCAAATACTTTAACTTGATATAAATCTTTTTAATTAATTGCTTTTTTTTCAAGAATTTACGATTTTTGAAATCGAATTAATAGTTGTGCGATTATTATGTATAATGCATAAAAAAAACAAATTAATTTTCTCATGCGATTACTTAGGTATTTATGTGCGAAATGGCCGAGGAACAATTTGAAGATGTAAAAATATATTATTGAGAAAAAAGGCAATTTTCTAATAAACTCAAGAATTAAAGGGATGCGCACAGCATTTAAATATAGCCTGAATCTGTAAAAATTGCGAAACACATGGACTTTATATTTTAAATGCATTCCTTACATAACATAAAGCATTTTTAAGGAGAGAATTGATAAAATTAAAAATATAATATCATCAAATGTGTTTAAATGTGAAGTTTTAGATGAAAATGGATTTTATCTGTGTATTTAGTTAATTCTAAGCGGTTATTAAATTCTGCTTGATTGATGAATTAATACTGCAGCTGAAATAATAAAGGGTAATATAAAATGCAAAGTAAAAAATCGATTTAAAGCTGCATTCTAACACACTGAACTAAATCAATTCCTAAATAAGTAATAGCTGATAATAAATTTCTAATATTAGTTGCATCCCAAAAAAATATTTTTTTCCTCGTGATAGGATATAGCATTTAAAATCTGTTGCTATTACTAGAAATAAAATAATAGTTCCCATTATTCGTGTGAAGTAGAGTTTATATAAACTGTAATATAATCCTTGTCTAATATGAAAGTATATACCAAAAAAAAAAAAAAAAGATATTCAGGCACCACCGTTTGTGAGAATGTTCGTAAAAATCAACCAACTTGACATCTCTACAAAAATGTGCAATCCTGGAGGGTGCTTAATAAATCTTTTATACAGTTCCAGCGATGCTGCTATTGGTTTTCGAGGTCGTTAAGGCACGGATTCATGAGTGGGACGTCTGGGGTTCGATTACCGCCAAAATCGTCCTCCCTGGCTAAATTGTTTAAGGTTTTCCTAATTTCTCATAAATGGTAAGTACCAGGGAGAGGCTTGGAACGTTTCCTTTCTTAAAAGAAATTCTTTTCCAATTGATCATTTCATCTCTTATATCATGAATGCCCAGCGCATATGTGATGCCTCGGCAGTAAAAACAGGTACGTTCGAAAACAAAACAAAAAATTCTAGGGATAAAAGCCTTTTGAGCACTAATATATATATCAATCAGGTATTAAACAGCAAGATGTTTTCAGTTTCTTGGAACATGTGCCGACAAAGATGGAAGTTAATTCTCTAATTGATTTTGTCAGGAGCACTGACAGACCTGTTGATGAGTTCTGCTGCGAAGATGAGAGAGTAGAAACAGGATAATTTTCCCTGCACGAATTTCGCCATGGTGAATCGACGGAAATTAGCCGGTGATGGGATGGGACCTTGCCACACATTATCTCTGTAGGAAGCTGTGTGTTCGAAATTAGTGGCAAAAACATACCACACAACTGGGCATGTTTGATGTATTGCATCGTAATTTCTCAATTTCTGCACAGGTTAATTAAAACCTTATTACCATTACTGCCCATGCCCAAGAACGTGCTTATTAGGTATGCAAGAGTAAACCCTATTTGGTGTGACTCAGGAAGTATATTCCGTAGTGATGTTTCTCGCAAATTACTCAGGGTAATTTAGGCATTCCTTCGCGTATCCGGCTAAAACTCGAGAAAACAATGGTGGGTCAAACTTTATTATTAGACCGTTTTTTATCTTCGTTGTATTGAAATGGAACGGTTTAGTTGTCAATAGAAGCTTCTGGGATAAAAAAATGGCAAATATACTGGGGCGGTCTGAAAAATTCGAACCTAACAATAAAGGAACGAGTTTTTAACCCTAACATATGTTAACTTATTTTTTTAACATAATCTGTCGTAAGGCAAATTCGTTTATTTTAGTGATTTCCTTTAGCAGTGTCCTCTCTCTGGAATGGTTTTCCGGAAGTCTGCAAAACACTCCTCTCCAACTACTAAGGAATTAAGTCATAGTCCAAACCTCTAAATTTTCCCAATCACTAAAATTATTTTTGTATTTTCTAACGAAGGTTTTTTCAAGTTGCATTTAAAAGACTGAAATATACCCTCCAGTAATGGTAATACTTTCCTATATCGTTCTAAAGACTGGTACTATAACGTTTCCTGCAGAAGAAAAACACTTTGTCTTATTTGTTACTGAACAAACGGCTTCTGTCCACTATTTTCTAATATCCAAGCTTATTCGCAGTACAGTTACAAATAGAGACAACAATTCCTTCGTAAACAAGATATCAGCGTATGGTTGACGCGAGCAGGGGGGGGGGGGATTTATAACCGGATTCCTTACGGTCAGGTCGCAGCAACAGTGCCAAAAGTGAACGAGTCGATTAGTAACGTAACGCAGTGTTTACTTTGCACCACTGTGCAACGTTCAGTCACCTTTACAATGGCTGAAGCTTCGGCAACCTCGTGTCCTTGGAAGGAGAAGTTTCATGCTTAGTTTTAAGTCAAATTCAGTTCTGTTATTGTCAAAACGCTCTTGTGATATTTTCATGTTCATGTGGTGTTTGCAAGTGCGGCAAAGTCTTTTCATATGCAATTTTTGTACACACTTCTTTAAATTGCTCTAGCCTCAGCAATTCACGCACTGCTGCTGCACGTGAGTCAACTTCAAGGCCGATACGCCCACGTTTAAATTCAGCCCATTTTTATAAGAAGAACAATCCTCATGGGATTTTATAAATTTGGTATGAATTTCCTTTGGCTTTAAAACGTATTTTACAAAGAAATTAATACTTGCCTCGTAGACCCATGGTCAAGGCCAATGAGGTTTTAAGGCGTAAAAATCCTAAGTATGGCTTCCTTCGGAAAGGAAATAAAGCTATTGCTCCTATGTCTTAGATTTACGGCACGTAAAAAACCTCACGCCTGAAAGAAGAGGCTTCTGAGCAAAATTTATCGTCCGCCGTTTCATGTCCTGAATAGAATGGGATGTTAATGAAATATTAAAGAGCTTCCTCAAAGACAGTAAACCTAACCTAACAACGAAATTTATTACTGTACGATTTTATGTTTTTTTTTTTTTTTTTTTTTTTTTGGAATACGCTCAACGGGTCTGCTTTAAAAACAGCTCAAGACAGATGTACCAACGTAAAACAACTCTATTGTCAATTACATCCATCTATGATCGAGATCCAGAACTTTTCAGAGCGCCCTGGTAAAATTTTTTCTAGTTTACCATAAAGGTATTCTATTAGGACACACACACACACACACACACACACACACACACACACACACACACATTCAGTAGGTTTGTTCAAGGCCCAGCATAAACACTAGGAGCTCCGAAAAGAAAACTTTAAAATAAACTTCGAAAAATATTTACAAGGTCATCATTCTTTTAATGAGTTGGACTATATGAGTATCGCTTAGGACCTAATGAAGATGTTAGAAATTTTCTGGTTTGTAGTTCAATTACTTGAACACATTTGAATGACAATCAAGGCACGATATATAAAGGCACAAAAAGAAATAACACTAAAAACCGTATATCATTAAAAGTCGATCACGTTTTTGCTTCAGAACGTTCGGTGGTGTTGATATACATATCTAGTTTTCTGTGTCGAGCTTGAAATGGCCAGAGTTTAATGATGCGTCTCAAAAAAAAAAAAAAGTCATGCAAAGACAGAACACATCATCAACAAAGTCTTTGAATCCTCAAGAAGAACAAATTACGGCCCAAGATTGCGCGGAGCTCGAGGCGATGGCAACATTTCAATTATATTTCCCTCATTTCCCGCAGGTGAACATCTATTTCGTCATTATCAATAGCGTGGTCAGTGACCCGAAATGATCTGCCTAACAGGCTAGCGCTTTTATTGGAACGACGAGGTGCAGAATTTAAAGCGATATCCGGATGTTATGTGCACGAAATTAGACTGAAGGATGTCCTGTGTCCGCAGGATGTTAGCCAATCAATTGATGTGTCATTTATACAACGCGTTCTAGATACCCGAACTGAAACAGAGCGTAATCATAGCGACATTCATGAGGCAACATACAAACCGCGCATTGAAATCCCCCGCATCAATTTACGTTCATGTGTCCGGTCACTTTATACGTCTCTGGGAGTGTTTACTGACTATTGCACTTGAAACGCTGAAGTATAGAGGATGTACATAAGTTTAAACACATGAAAAAACTAAATAGTAACAGGAATAAACCTAACGCACCGTGCATAAACCGAACCCAAGTACTAAGCAAATAAGCGTAGTTTAAAGAAGGAATAAAAGACGGTTAATAGATCTACAGATGGGAGAAAGTAATTGAAGATAAGCAAGCAAGCAAGATTTCACACACAGTGAATTAGCTGTTGATAGTCTTTTTATTTTAAGGACTGTAATGCAGAAAGGGATATGAAATATCGTTTATGTCACTCTCAATACTCATTAATAATAAGTAACATAAAAAGCCATTTTAGTATTAAATTGTTACGGATCACGGCAAATGACGTTCTGTGTTTTTCCTTTGCTTCGACTAAAGCTATAACATATAGGCGGTAAAGGAATGAAAAATAGGCGAGAAATTGGCATTTATATTCAAAACAGACTTTTAAGGTACGAGGGTAGGTTCATAAGTTTCCGGCCTCGCCAATAAGGATTATCGCCTTCACAAAACTCTTATCTGGTATCATACCTTATCTGTTAAATAAATAATTGCAGCTGTAACTTGCTCTCCGCCTGTGTTCAGTTGTTCAGATATAGTTGCATAAAGAAGGATATGTGTAGAAATTGTGACATGTTCAAATTGGAGTATCCAGCTGTTATTAAGCTCTTCACAAAAGAAGGACTTACTCCAAATGAAATTAAGCAGCGATTGGTCGGTGTATATGGGGAAACATCACCCTCATATTCTACCGTAAAAGAATGGGCCAAATTTTTTCGAATGCATCGGGAAAGCATTGAAGACGAAGAGCGTGCAGGTCGCCATTGGAGGTGTACACTCCTGAAAACATCGCTCTTGTGGAAGGAGAAATTATGGAATACCGGCGATTTAAAGTTATAGAAATAGCAGCAAGGTTGGACCTTTCCGAAACAACGAATTATTCATGAACATTTAACATGAATAAAGTTAGTACCTAGACTTCTTTCCTCAGTCCAAAAGCAGTAACGAGTCATCTGTTGTCGGGCAATTTTGGAGCTCAGCCTTGGCCATAGATTGTCATTATCCATGGTAAACAATAATCTTTTGGGACTGTGAAGGAATACTCTTTATTGACTTCAAGGAGAGGAACCCCACAGTAAATGGGGAGTGCTATGCTGGCCTAATGCACAGACTACGTGCTTCCATTAAAGAGAAAAGGGGAGGAAAGCTGAGTGGTGATGTGTGCCTTCTTCACGACAATGCGCCTATGCACACAGCTCTTGTTGCAAAGGAAGATGTGAAGAAAATGACTTCAAGGAGATGGACTATCTACCCTACAGCCCAGATCTAGCTCTAGTGACTATTTCTTCTTCTGAAAACTCAAGAAGGACCTTCGAGGAAGGAAATTTAAGTGTGACGAAGAAGTGATGGATGCTGTTTATACCCATTTTGCAGACAAGACTTCTGACTATTTTTATGAGGGGAATTGAAAGGTTAATTCAAAGATGTGAGAAGTTTATTGCAATAAAGGGTAACTATATTGAAAATTGGAATGTAGTTTTTGTCTTTATCATACCTAGAAAATGGCTAGGCTGGAAACTTATGGACCTACCATCGTACTTATTTTAATTTAACTAATGTTTTCAAATTAATATTTGTTAAACTCATAACTACCTGCAAAACTGCCCTCTTAAAACAATGTACAATAACCTATTTTTTTTTACAGTATCTATAATGAAAGGCGTTCTTCTATCACTAAAAATGTTAAATCTTGAAAATATTCTCTTAACTGCATGTGAATGGAGGAAATTTGAAAAAAAAAAGCAATCTGATATGACTCCAGTCCCTGCACTTCTTGTACCTTATTTCAAAACTGTCTCCCATTCAGAATTCCGTTCTAAGATCTTTTCATTTTTCCCTAGCAGCACCTACAACCTTCCCAGCAACTTTCCTGAAGCCTCCTGTGTTTCTGTAACTATGTTTACTGCTTCTATTTAAGGAATATCTCGTTTTTCCAGGATTTTAATTTTTATAGGAAGGTTCCCAAAGTGTGTCTTGATGTACTTAAATGTCTCTTTTTGGTTGTCATCTGATGTAAGTTGAAGAAATGACTACTTTTTTTTTTGTTGCCTAGGAGGGCTGCTTAGATAACTTGCTATATTTTTATGTTGTTGCACATGAGTTGTATTTTCAACATATAACTTAAATGAAGGTCAAAACAACATGAATACTCGATTTGTTGGGTTAAATACATGCACTTTTGGGTGTTTTAATTATATAAGTGAGGGAAATATTAAATAAGACTTAAGGAAACGTGACATGATCTCTGTAATAACGACCCGCTTTTACTTCACCCGGATATTTCTCATCTCAAGTTGTTTGTTTAAGATGCGTCTACAATCTCTGAAATTATTGCAACATATTTCATTAACACCCAATATGTGGCCAACGCAATTCAATTTAAAAGCACGTACATGGATGGCCGAGTTCGTTCAGGCACGGGCTCGTGAGCGGGAGGTTTGAGGTTCGATTACTGTCAGAACCGTCCCTGGATTTTTTTCCAGGTATTTCCCAGTACTCATAAATGACAAATCGCCGGAAAGGTAACCTAAATCTGTCTACTACACTTTCTTCCTATATATAAAATTTCATTCGTGTATGTTGCCCACCGCTTCATTAGTAAAAACGGGCGTTAAAATAATTGAAGCACTTTTTTTTTATAAATGTGGTGAATTCTTACTTATTTCAATCGTTGCGATGCACAGTGGGCACTGGAGATGGTTTCAGTCTTACAACTTGTTGAAGTTGTGAAGCATATCACACTTCTTAAAGCTGGTTGCACTGATGAAGGCATTTAAAAAGACAGAGTACATAATCAGGTAATTATATAATTATACTGTTAATGCCACTAAACAGTAGACCTATTAATTTCGCTGTGCTACTCAAAATTAATTTGCCGAAATAATGGGTAGCAAATGATGCCGTATGCGTTGAGGAGAGGATCCTGTGATTTGTCACCGTCATCTTTAGCCATTTATGTTCTCTCCTTAATCTTTATGCTCTAAGAAAAATAATTGATCATGATTTCAACTATCCAGCACCACGAAGCATTTTGATGAACATTTTTTTTGGATCACCCGTTAGTGAGAGTCTCTCACGGGAGGATATTACACGAGCGCTTGGTGTTTGTAGTCAGCACGGAAAGCCGCCATGGTAAAGTACATGGCCTGAATCTAAAATAACAGTGAAAGGTGGTTGAAAAACGTTCTGATGTAAAGATTGGGAAATATTAATATTCATACTATAAAGTTGTTTATGTACGTTCTGTATGACTAGACTTTGTTACCTTCCATGTGAACTCCGGAAGTCATCAATAATAATAATAACAATAATAAACTTGAGAGCCAAGAGAGTGCGTCAGGTGTCCAGCAACAAAACACATGCACGAATACCAACACATCTTCCTGTTCATAAGATAGCTGTTGTGTGTTTTAAGTACCCACGTTACGTATAGCAAAGCCTAGTCAACATACACTAACTACGAGGAAAGATTTAAAAATCAAAATTAGTGGGAAAATAACACAAAGTAAATCAAGTTTTGGGCAGCATCGGTGAATAATAACAATCTTGACAGCTTCCTAATGGTAAAAGAATTTATAAAAGAAGTGGTTTCAGACATACCTTGGAATATCTTAAATAAGTTTCAAGCTCACCTACTAAGTTTTTGTTTTATAGTTTCAACATTTATTTTCCGGAAGAACTTCATGAAAACACGAAAGAAAACTTTTGGTTGTAAACCCATTCTGTGCTGTGTCAGAAAAGCCAACAGCAATATGAATGCTTGATTGCTTTGACATCAGGTTCTATGGTAAAAGATAATTTTTAAATAAGAAGTCACTAGTTGTATTCTGGTGTCAGTTAAAAGACAATTTAAAGTTTTGATTGATAAAGCTAAAACCATCTTTTGCCCTTAGCAACCACTTATTTAAGGGATTCTCTACTTAAGCAAGTACTGAAACAAAGAACAGATCTCATCTCATTGCGGAGTCGGATATTCGGTTCCAGCTGTCCAAAATTCAACCAGATATAGCTACTTATGTAAATCAATTCATTCTCATGAGAATAATTCTTTAATGACTAAGCTACATTAAAAATGGTTTTATGTATAAAATTAAATCTATGAGGATACACAGGGTGTTTCGGAAATACTTTTACAAACTTTGGTGGCGGTCCTCACCCCAAAAGAAGAAAAAGAGTTCATATAAACATATGTCCGAAAATCTTTAGTTTTTGAGTTATTAAAAAAAGTGTACTGAAAAAGGATAAATGCATATATACATGTGTCCGGAAATTATTAGTTTTATGGGTGACTAATGATAGTTTACCAAAAACAAGAAAAATGTCTACATAAAAATATATATCCGGAAATTCTTCGATTTTGAGTTATTAAAGAAAGTTAACTTCAACGCGTTTCAAGATGCAATCTAACAGCTTTAGTTCGTAACCGAAAATAAAATTCATTTCGTTAAGTAATCAAATGATGTTATCGATATACAAACGCATACTTATATGACAAAATATTATTCGCAAATGCAATTGCGCTGTTGAAGGTTAGCCATGTATGTGATTTGGCAATTACCTTATTAAAGATGTGATAGAAATAGTCATTTTAACTCTGGCGTAAACTTTCATTAATAATTAAAAAACAAGGAATTTCCGGGCATATGTTTAAATGGAATTGTATTTTCTTGTTTTGGTAACGTTTCATTAATAACTCATTTTTGGACATGTGTATATTTTTTCATGTTTTAATAAGCTTCATTAATAACTCAAAACTAAGGATTTCCGGATATTCGTTTATATAGACTTTTTTTCTGGTTTTGGTGTGAGGAACGCGCCATCAAAGTTTGTAAAAATATTTCCGAAACCTATTTTATTATAGATTTACAATACTTGCTTACAATGTAGTGACGTTAGAGATTTTTTTTTTTTTTTTTGGTAATGAAATAAACTAATCAATCATTTTTCACATTTCTAAAGTTCTAAAACCTCCACGAGTGGTCGAGGTCGTTAAGTCGCGGACTCGTGAGCGGGAGGTCTGGGGTTGGAGTCCCGTCCGGACCGTCCTCCCTGACAGGTTTTTTTTTTTTTTTTTTTTTTTTTGCATGTTTCCCTCAGTCCTCATAAATAGCAAATGCCGGGGAGTTACCCTAAACTTAGGCCTTGAACGTTTCCTTCCTTAAAAAAAAAATATTTTCCCAATATATCATTTCATGTATCATCAGTGTTCACCGCCTTTGGTGCCTCAATAGTAAAACGGGAGTTAAACACTATTCAAAAAAAAGTTCTGAATTCTGAATGTTTACCTTCTATTCTCAAATAGTATGGTCATATAATTGCTGTCGGTCCTGGTGGTGTAGTGGTTACCATAATTGCCTTCTAAACTCAAGATCACGGGTTCGAACCTGGCCAGGAGCGATGGATTTTTTTCGGGCGTAAAAAGCCTAAGTATGGGCTTTCTTCGAAAGGGAAGTAAAGCCGTGGGTCCCGTGTCGTACATTTACGGCACGATAAAGAACCGCAAGCCTGAAGGAGAGGAGCAAAATTTGCCGTTTCACGCCCGACCTGAGATGCTGATGGCCTGAGATGTTAAAGAGCGTCCATAAATATATATAACTGCTAGATGAACGTTAGTGCTTCGTGATGAACTTTTCCACTGGAAAGAGCTCCTTGACCTAAAACGTTTGGGAACCGCTGCAATAGGGCATTACAAGAAGCTCGTTGCAGAATGCCGAACTGCTGAAAGCATATAGTCAGCAAAGAGAGAACTGCGAACACAAACAACGTGCTGGTTACAACGGATGATTTCTACGTTCAGGCTGTAAGGGCTTCATTGAAAAAAGGCAAACGCCGGAACTTAGTCTTGAAGCTTCATCTGTTCCGCACAGTTCAATTGAAATTGAAGGTGGCAGGCAGCAAAACTGCATCTGGAGCGATATGAAGATGAGTTGTTGTGAAAATTAGCACCTTCGTGAGGCATTCAGTGATCGATCAATGAGAAAAGTTGCAGCAGATGAAATGCAGCAGAATTTGGCAACGCGGCAGGGGGCAACATTTGAAGTATGTTACGCCAAAAGTAACCTAAATAAATAAAACTTGAAAGAGTAGCTGTGTTATTACTTTTCCAATGCTCCAGTAAACGTGAGATGACACTTTTTTTCATTTGACTGCCTCTAAGACATAATTCCGGGCTTACAGGAGTAAGGTGGTGCTTTCTGATGCTTAAACTTCCTTGTCACGGGCCACGTATAGCCCTTAGCCGCAGGTGAGAAAGTGAGCCTTTGTTCAAGGGTCGTGAATGGCTTGTTTGATAGCCGCTAAGAGTGAAATTCGCTTTGGGGAATATACTCCCAGCTTATCGACAACCGATCGTGTGTAATGCTTAACCTATAATGAACCTCTACCATCTCGTCAGTCGCTCGCATCAATTAACAGTCACAATATGCCTAAAAATTGGTTTTCGATTCTTTTTGTTTACTGCAATACAACGAAAACTCGTTGACTACAAACTTTGTGTACCAATCTGAAAATTGCACTTCTTACTTCTGGAAATTTAGCACCAAATTCTTTCCTACGCGATTTCTTTTGTACAAAATCACAAATAAACATCTTCGTTCTAATGTATATCGCATTTTCTGCGCACTCCACAATACGCAGTAGGAAGTTTTAACACGCACTGGCTATTGAAATGCAACTAAAATAGTTAGTGTGATACATACGACTGAGCAAGCTCAATTGCTTGCGTCAGTGGGAATTGAGCGTTCACTGTAGGTTAAACGATTTATATTAATGTATACAAATTCCGATTGCGTAACGAAGTATGGTACTTGTAAGAACGTTTGAAAATAATAATTGCCGACGACAACAAAGTGATGGAGGCGGTGTAAATTAGTAAAAGACAATATATATAAAGTTTCCTGGGCGTATCCGCAAATCGGTGGACGTGTTGCAAACGGGTTATAGTGTAGCCATCAATTAACAAACGATTCATCGAGTTCCTTAATCAACTTGATAGAACCAGTGGGGGTGGAGGTTAACTTAAAGCGAAAATTTAAAAATCGCTCTAGCTGCTCAATTTTTGTTTTTTTTTTTCTCAACTAAACTCGATATATGCCATTAAAAAAAGTCAATAAAAATAGTTTCCAAAAATAAGAAAAATCAAACTATTCGGAGTAGAATTTTACCTCAAACCCAACATTTAAAAATTGCTCTACCGGCACCATTTTTTTATCGTAACGAAATCGATATATACCATTTAAATAAACAAAGAAAAATAGTTTCTGAAAATCAGGAAAATAGAAACATTATGAGTGCTTTTTCATAACAAAAAACGTAAGAAAAAATATTTTTGAAAAATAGGCAAATCCGACCATTCGAAGTAGGGGTACACCTGAAAACCGAAAAAGTTCCCTTATTGTTTTAAAATAAAAAAGCACAAATTAATTCAGCATATTAGTTGTATTTATAACATTGTATATGTGTTTGTAGTTAACAAAAGTATCGTCGTGAAGGTAGCAAATGTGAAACATTGATGTAAAAGTATTTAAGAATTATATTTGTATGTAAGAGCGCTCTGTAATAGCCTTCAGAAAACGTTTACGTTACATGTTAATAACATTTAAATTAAATTTCAAAGCCACTGAAAATGGATGTAACTTTCGGTTGTTTTTATTCGCTTAGTACATTGCAATTGTTTTTAAATAGTAACATGTTTTTGTTTTATTGAAACATATGAACATCTTAAATACATAAGATTTGTTTCTGGTATTTGTCTTTGTTTTAGTGAATGTAAAGATGATATCAATGGCTCAGTTCATAAACATGGTTACATTTAAAATGTTTCGAATATATATATTTATTATAGCTTTTATCTATCAGTGATCATATATTTAATTTAATTAATAGTATAACATTAATTTTTGTGGGATAATCCTAATAATAATACTTATAAAAATGTGGTTTTTCTTTAGTAACACTTACAGATTGCAAGCATTGTAAATTTATTTCCCTAATACGATACAGTAATGTCATAACTTGTTTCATTTCACAATTAATAAGGCCTAATTTGGATTTCATATTCATTTTAAAGTTATTCAACTCCATTAAGTTTCGCAGCTTCTGCGTGAGGATTTTTTTAGATTGTAGAAAATACGGTTTTAACGTTTTAACCCCGATTTTAGTCTAAATGGTTTGGTTATACTAATGTTTGTCTGTACTGTAAGATAAAATAACCAACTGAACATCGTGTGTGCTCTTATTGTGAATGCTATAACCATGGCTTTGGTGTTGGAATCAAAATAAAAGTAAATGGTAATTAAATTAAATAGAAATACCTAATTATAAATCAAAAATAGCAATTCCCCATGTGCGAGAATGGGCGAAGAAAAAATCTACTGGAATGTCCAGAAAATGCTGCCCTCGGGCTGCGCTTAACAGTTCCGCTTAATTACTGGTAATAGTTTCTTACAGCTAAGCCTTTGCTTTAGGAGATATATCAGTCAAGAAAACAACAGAAGATAATATAATATTTGAAGTCTAACAGAAATTGTCATTTGTACATAAGAAAAGGTGTAACCAGAAATTCCGCGTTATATATAAGCACGTTATGCTCACATTTTCCACATTATAGAGGTTTAAAGAATACAGGGCAAAGAAGAGTTTGTGAAATAATTCGGAAGGAAAGGATTCGAATGCACTAGGACAGGAGTTTTTCATTTCAACGAACTAGAGAAAGAATTTTATAGAGCACACATTCATTGAGTAGTAAAATAATACACGACTTGTTTTGGAATATGACGAGGGGGGAATTGAAGGCAGTAAATTATAGTAAAGCAATTCATCGATAAAGAATGTAGGTGAAAAATTCAAACCCAAACATTGAAACAGTTGCAGAGTTCTTAGAAAAATACTTACGAAAAGTTGACGCAAAATATGCAAGTAAAAGCACCAAAGCATTTATGACGTTATATCGGTGAAGTTTTCTTCGCAGGATCATTCCGAATTATTATTAAATTACATATTAAGTAAATAATCTTATAATATTTTCTAAACAGCGATATACAAAAACATACATCAAAACATAAATTAACATTGAAATCATCCAAAAGAACTAAAAAAGTCATTACCATATATATGAACTATAGAGACCAAAACAGATAAACCCAGTGCAACTGGCCGCATTTGACCAAACTCTTTCCGACACTTGAAAGCGGCCGGGGAGGCTTGAATGTATGGACGCGATCGTGTGACAGTGTCTCAAGTATTCATTTGGCGACGTACTGCACTGTATTGATTACGTTAACATGACTCAATTAAGATATTCTATTCCCCAAAGAATATTTTGACTCTGATGACACACGAGATGAAACTATAAACTGAAAAAAGGATTTTTTTTTAAAGGAAGGATTCCAGGCTTAAGTTAGGGTACCTCCCCGGCATTTGCCATTTATGAGGACTGAGGAAAATCTGGAAAAACCTCAATTAGGGAGGACGGTCCTGGCGGAAATCGAATCACAGACCTTCCCCTCACGAGTCCGCGCCTTAACGACCTCGACCACCCGTACGTGCGTACAGAATCGGCTCTTGATGTATGAAGATTGTTTCTGAGAAATTTCCTGATATTCTATATCCAAGTAGATGTTCGATTCACAGATTGGTAAATAAATATCGTGAAAAGGGAAGTATTCCTGATAAAACGTGCATACAGCCTCGTATAGTCAGGCGATCAGAAGAAGGGGAATGGGAACCGTTTACCTGCACACGAAGAGTGTATGTAGGGTACCAAGTTGCCCCATGCTAAGCGATCAGGCTCAGATATTACACTCCCGCTGGCGAGTATCTGACAACACTGTTAATATTTATCTAGCACATTCCTCTCGCTTGCCTTCTTCTGATCGCCTGACTATACAGTGCTCACATTAGATAGCATTGAGCATTCTCTAGAACATTCCCGTAAAAATCACTTCCACATCTTTTTCAACAAACGAGAATTTCCTGTTCTTCTGTTCTAACGGCTACAAAGTTAAAACTTTATAATATAAAATTACTTAAACCGGGGGACCCTTCAAAAGTACTGAAACTCTGGGTTCGATGACTGCTGATTCTCAAACAAACAGACATTCTTGAATAGTTGAAGATGATGTTACAGGAAGATGCGGAGTTTCTTCCAAAGGTAATCGCTGCTGACGAAACTTGGCTACATCATTTCGATTCTAAGAACAAACATGAAAGCTCAGTTGGAAATCATCAACATAAGAGTGGTTGCTTTTGCTAGTTATCTCATGTTTCGATATTCAAGTAAAAATTTACAAACACACACGACTGTAACTTGGTAATAATGCAGAGATGCCCTGAAAACTCTGCAAGGCCACATTTCTCTACAACAAATGGATGTTGTATTCACTATAATGCACAGCCGCATATCGCAAATCGTTTTGTCCAGATTTAGCCCCATGTTCTCCTCACTTTGAAGAAACAACTTCATAGAAGGCATCAAAAACAGTGGCCAAGGCTGCTGAGGCGATTCTATAGCATCTGTCAAAAATAGTTTCCAGCATGTCTTTGAAAACTGACAGAAATGCTGGAACAGGTGAACTAACTTTCGAAAAGATAAAAATTGTGAGGAGGTTAAGTCTGTTGCTAAAATATTCTAATTCTTTATTGAAGGGCCCATTATTAATGTCCACGAAGGTGTTTATCTTTCTTAAAAGCGCCAGTGTGGACAGTATGATGTATACTAAAGTTCTAATGACCACATTCCCCCAGACTGCTGCAGGGAAATGGTTCATCTTTGACAGAGTTATATGACTACAAGAATTAGATTACATCTAAGGGATCTTTCAGTGTTTTAACTACCTTGCACGTATTTCATTGACGTAACTTATAAATAAATTAAGAGGATGTGAATAAACAAAGCAAGGCCAGAGACAGTCATTAAAGCTTATAAAAATATAAGCACCTCAGTGCTCACTTATAAATTTGAAACTCAAAATATTAGAAAAGCATTAAAAGCAATAAGTGTGCTGACGGAGATTTAATTAGGAGATTTAGAGGAAGATGACGTAAATATTTATTGCGTATGGAATTAATTAGAGCTGGACAGTTATAAATATCTGCAGATCTAGTGAGAAAAGCGAAATAAACGGTGCAGTGTCCAATATTAAAATATGTGGACTCGGAAAGGGCCTCAATAGTTTATGTTGATCATGACCCACACTATTCTCACGATTATGATTTTAATTTCTTTCCGATGGGTGGGTACAAATTGGTAACATTATTTATGGCACGGGTTGGAAGATTACGCTCAGTTACACAGTTCTAAATTTCACATTCTTTTAATTTGCTGTCTCCATAAATTTACCCATTTTAGCGCTTGAATGTCCCGACCACGTAGTTCGCCAGGTCTCCACTTCGCTTATAATTTCGGCTTAGTTGATGAATTATTGTTAATGACTTCGCAGAAACTGGCTGCGGAAAATGGTTCAGGGAGAAAGTTTGCATTTTATATCGGCATGGCAACACGAAGCGAACTCTGCGGCCAGCTTTCCCATTACATTCCTAAAATGGTAGCAGGTGTGTGTGTGTTGTGAGCAGGATGCCTGGACACGTACTGCATTTATCCAATCCTGTACATGTCATAAATTGAAGGTCAGTACCTGACATAATCATCGTTCCAATAACTGAAGAATTTGTTATAAAGTAGTGAGGTGGCTCTATTATATTGTAATTGACAAATCCGTTAACATCACAGGCAATTTCGTGATAAGCATACCTTTTCAACCTGTATTTTTTTTTTTTTCACTTACATATACGCAAATTAAAATCAAATGCATTATTTGTCAAAATACAGGGTTAGTAGCAGAGACACCTCTCTAATTGGTTGCTGGCTTGCGCTTTCAACCAATATTTTGAGGTTTAATTTATACCATATTATGCGGGAGAAAAAAAAAACTCTTAGCGGACGACTCGTAAATCGCAACGAGTAAAAATGACACACACACACACACAAATGAAATTGAGAAAATTCATAACTGTGTGTCATAAAAATCAGATCCATTATGAAGTACCTCAAAGAAAAGTGCCCTTTTTGTTGTTGTTTGAAATGGTGTTTTTACTACTGAGGCACCACAGGCGATGTACGCTGATGATACATGACATGAAATGATATATTGGGAAAGGATTTTTAAGGAAGGAAACGTTCCAGATCTAAGTTTAGGGTACCTCCCCGGCATCTGTCATTTATGAGGACTGGGGGAAATGTGGGGAGGGGGGAAAAAACTCATTCATGAAGGACGGTTCCATGCAAATCGAACCCCAGACCTTTCGTTCATGGGTCCGCGCTTAAACGATCTCGGTCACCCGTGGCGGTAAGGATTAGTGCTGTGCCCGTTACTTTTTATTATTTATGTGAACGACCTGCCAGAGGTGAATAATAGTAATCTAATCTCCAACTCTTCACCTATGTAATGGAGAAAAATGAACTCACACAATAATAAATGTCGGTCCTGGTGGTGTAGTGGTAACCATACTTGCCTTCTAAACCCAAGATCGCGGGTCCAATCCCGGCCAGGGTCTATGGATTTTTTCGGGCGTAAAAACCCTAACTATGGCTTCTCTCGGAAGGGAACGTGGGTACCGTGTCGTACATTTACGGCACGAAAAAGAACCTCAAACCTGAAAGAAGAGACCTCTGAGCAAAATTTGTCGGCCGTTTCACGCCCTGAATAGAATGGGACGCTGATGACCTGAGATGTTCAAGCGCGTCCGTAAATAAAACAAATCAACAATAATAATAAATGCAGTCGACTAACAAATCTAAGATTTGCCGACGATGTGGCTATATTCTCCAAAACACCGAGAGCACTAGAAATTATGCTAGAACAATTATGAGAGCAGAGTAAAAATACAACAAACTGAAGACACAGTTAATAACAATCGGATCTGAAATCCCTATAGATGAACAGTTCTCATGTTCCTAGGACAACATTTTTCCAAAATGGAAAAAAGAAATGCAAAGAAGAATTTCATTAACCTGGAGAGCATTTTAGAACCTTAAGTGTATATTGTTAGACCAAACACTAACTAAGAAAATAAGATTCCAGATGCTCGAAAACGTGTGTAAACCCTGTATTACTACATGAGTGCCAGACATGCTTATTAACAGAAAATCAAAAGCACAAAATCCAAATATACAATATAAAAATGCAACGCAAAACCTGGAAATAACTGTAAGGACGTACAGTAGTAATAAACGAGTTATCTCAAACAACAGAATCAAATGATATTGGGGCGGCCACCTCGCAAGACTGCTGTACAATAGGTGTACCTATAAGATCTCCCTCCAGTTGGGAATCTCGGATAGGAAAAAGGAACACAAGGCAGTCCCAGATAAAGATGTAAAGTTCTCTTCAAGGAGCATGCACGTTCATAGTGGTCAAGAGTAGCAAGAGGAAGAGGAAAATTGAAATCTCTGGAGAAGACAGTGGTGCAGTGAGAAGTAGTGTACCAAACAAATCAGGCATAATACCGTAAACAGCATACGGACAACTAGCGTGGAATAGTTCACCACATTTGAGAAAAACAAGCTTCCCATACTTGTTAGGAAACCTGTGCCCTTTAAGGAACACAATAGGCTATCTATATCTTTATTTGTTTAATCTTGTTTGCTGATGATAACACTATACTAACCAAAGGTAATATACTAATAGATCTTGAACAACAATAAGAACTCCAATAAAACATTTTATATTTTGTGCTCACCAATCTACTTATAAATCTAAATAAAACTAACTGCACGATATTTAAAACACAACAGAATAATACAGATTCCTATTTAAAACATTTATAAAACAACATCATCTGGGAAAAGTCCAACACAAAATTACTTGGCATAATTGTAGACTTTCATCTCACTTGGGAAAATCATATACAAAGAAAAAATTGTTCATTTTTATATTTTTAATTTTCAAAATGTCAATATTATTGAGTAAAGAACAAAGTAAGGTAATTATAATAGTATTGCTCACCCCTATAATACTAATCGGTCCTGGCGGTGTAGTAGTAACCATACTTGTCTCGTAGACCCAAGATAGCTGGTTCAAACCCGGCAAAGATCGCTGGATTATAATATGTTAATTATGCCGAGGGTCCCGTGTCTTAGATTTACGGCATGTAAAAGAACCTCAACCCTGAAAGAAGTGACTTTTGAGCAAAATTTATCGGCCGTTTCACGCCCTGAATTGAATGGAACGCTGATGACTTGAGGTGTTAAAAAGCGTCCGTAAATAAAACCAAATAAATAAAATAAAAAAATATTCTAAGGAATAACTGCTTGGAGGAGCAACGTAAAAGCACACATAAACAGGCCTCGTAGACCCAAGATCGCGAATTCAATTCCGGTAAGGGCAAAGGAATTTTTTGCGTAAAAATCTTAAGTATACATATCAAAGTCAATTTTCAAAAACAGCAATTAAATTACTGCTGTTATAAAAAAAAACTTTATAACAGAACTTATGGCCAGATTAGATATATGGAACATTGAATTGTACAAATTATAAAATGTTAAATATTTCTTTCTTTCTTTTTCAGGTAAGTTGGCGTTACTGTTCACTATGTTACAGCTACAATGTATAGTGATGTAAGTAGTAACTCAATAATTTTTCATTTAGACGAAACAGAAACATATTATGTTAGTTATTTTTACAAGTGTTTGATATTTGTTTGGGCCATACAATTAAAGCTCGTATATATGAACAATAAATTTTATAATTAATTAATGTGTACGCTTATACATTGAGATTATTTTAGTTACGGGCCGCCTTAGTCTGGGTATTTATTGGGGATGTGCAGCAGAAAGCATAAAATGATAATAAGCACCACCTAAGCTATGTGGAAAATTATGTCCCTTAGGGGGTGTAAATAATTCCTGTATTTTATCAAACTTTTCCTCCGTAGGAACACGGCGGTTTGGAACGCATTTCTTGTTGTTAGAAATCCTGTCTCACGCTTGCCGACTCTGAATCAAATAACCTCATTTGTTAATGGAGGGAAGGGCACTGGCAGTGCTTGACTCTGCTGTCAGATAGGAAGGAGGAGGAGGGAGTAGGTAAATTTTTAAACAGTGTGAGACTGCTCGAAAAGTGAAGGCAGACAACCGGAAAAGGGAATACGGGAACATGAGTTACTATTTTGGATATATATATAAGCCTAACCACCTATAGCTTGATAAACCGTGATCAGGTAGGGAATACAGGAGTGGTAGTGAGTTAACAACACACAAAAAATGCATAAAATTGCACAAACCAATATTTAACTCAACTCACATATGCATCTTTAGTGTATTGTTAACTTACTACCACAACTGTATTACCTATCTGATCCCAGTTTATCAAGGTATAGGTGGATAAGGCAGAACGATACCCTAATTTCTTACCGTGTGCTCTTGTTTATACACATCACCACTTTTTCATAGAGAAAGAGAACTTTTTGACACGCTTGTCAGCTAAATGTGTCCTCACAAGGAGCTTTTTTTTTTTTTTTTTTAATTTTTTTTAAAGCCCGTTTTTACTGCTCAGGCATAACAAGTGGTGGAATGATTAATTCGAAAAAGAATTTTGGGAAGAGACCGTTCCGGGCTTAAGTTTAGGTTTACTGTCCGATATTTAGCCGTTGATGGGGGCTGAAGAAAACTTGGAATAAATCTCAGTCAGAGACAACAGTTCTGTGGAGATTTGAACAGCAGACGCTCCGTTCACGAGCCGTTCCTTAGATCCCAAGACTGTAGCTATAATTAAAATGATCGTCTTGAAATTTTTCTTCTGCAGTGTCAATGTTCTTCCTTGTTCATGCTGGGCATTTAATCCATTTGGCACAATCTTTTGAATGTTGTATTGACACTGAGAAATCATCCAACGTTGCTCGGCCGTGAATTGCTTCTCCTTTTGATGACAGCCGGTTCAGCCAGCGACTGACGATGCTTTCATCCACTACTATTCAAACTTATTATTGTCTTTTGCCGTCAAAAAATGTCAGTTACTTGGTTGCAGCGCAAATGGCTTGAAAATTCCATTTGGAAAGCCCGAAAGCGGAAGACGTACAAGTACTAAGGTAGTGTGGGAAGTTTCGGCTCTTATTTTTCATAAAATAATTAATCTAGAAAAAATGCGTAACATTGTTTATTAAACGCCACTCGCAATAATAGGCAACTTCCGCTTATTTTCTTCTCACTTCCAGGCATGTTCCTACTTTAAAACAGCAGCTCTTTCAAGCTTTAGTTCTAAAACCAGTTCATATATTACGTAAAATCAATTTCCTCCGAAAATGCCATTTACCTGACTTCAGATGTGCGTGTGCCAGAGTTCACTCCCTTGAACGAAAAATGCTGGCCGGTATGGACAGGTTGCACTGGTCGCCACTTGGGTGAAGAGAAACTTGTTTCCCGGTCACATGAAATACGACACGATTTATGGACATTGACGGGCATTTTTGTTCTGCAACGAACATAAATAGCAGGTTGTGTGGTTTAGAAAAATATTATTGTGGTCACGGAGACATCGGTAATGGTTCGCTGAAGACAAAGTCCCTTTTGCTTTACCTTTTGCGGTTTCCTGTACATAGGGAATTCAGCATCATGCAGGTTCCTGCAGGGTACCTAATAAGGTAAATACTGAGCATGTATCGGCAGAGAGCAGTCATTCATTGGTTCGTGTGAGGTCAGACGTCAGTCTTGTGTGTTAACGAATTCCGAAGGAATGTCTATAGTGTTTGTGCCCATTAGAAGATTTTTGAAAAATGTTCTTGAAATCTCCATTGATTCTGCTTACTAGGCGCAAAAAATGACGATATATATATATATATATATATATATATATATAACTATTAGGAATTGTTTATATCAAACCAAAATTTAAAAAAAAAAAAGTTTTTTTTTTCTGAACGAAACGCAGTACATAACATTAAATAAAATAAGGATACTAGTCTCTGAAAATGAAGGTAATCAGATTATCGTGAATCGTGGGTTACCTGAAACCCAAAATTTAATTTTTTGAACGAAATTCTGCATATACCTTTTAAATAAAAAGGAAAAATAGTTTCTGAAAATTAGGAAAATTGGACAATTAGAAGTAGGGAAGTACATCGGAAAACTAAACGTGGATTAATAAGAGGCCACTTTTGTACTTCACACCTCAACAATAACTAAGGATCACTCTGCTTATTTTAGTTATGTAATTGCTATGTTTAGTAAGTTTGCAGTTATGTATAGTGTACTTTTTGAGAAATACGCAAAAAGTTTACATTTTGTAAAGAATTGAAGAAGCACAACAGAGAATCCAAGTTAAAGAAAAGACCACCCTTTCCATACCATTGTGTGCTTAATGGCGTATTGCAAAGCATAGAAACAACAGTAAATGAAGCTTAAATAGGTAGCAAAAGGCCAGTTAGGGAAAAAGCCCATTCTTTTGTTGTTATAGTACTGTGGACTTACTAATGATCAATTTAAAGCGTTATGGATAGATGCCAAAATCAATCTTAAATAAGTTAACAGAAAATGAAATACTTCTAGTTATGGCCATAAGGGGTGTCCAGCTTCAAGGATTCAGGAATGTCCAAGAAAATATGCCTAAAGGCATCCAAACAGGGTTGTCCAAAAAAAAAATATAACAGAAAATGTGCAAAAAAAAAAAAAACGTAAACATTAAACCTTCCCATAATGCTTGATAGTTCATGAATGTCATTTCTTTAGATTTAAATTTTTTTGAGGCCATCAGCAATAACAATAGCTTTTTTTTTTATCCGGACTCTAATCGTCGTGAAGATTAGCAAATGTTATGGGGTGGTTTGTCGTGTTGGTACTTCGTTACCAATTTAAGGAATAATGGACAGTAAAGTAGAATACGATCTATATGTAAAGACAGAGTCACAAGTTTTATTATATAATTTGTGTGTAATGTCACGACAAAGAAATTCAAGAAAAGTGCAAAAGTGTGCTGTATTCAGTGCCATAGCAACTTACTAAGGAGGACATACAAAATACATACAATTTAATAAAATGTATTTTTTCCCCCCACAATAATTTGCACAAGAGTAAAAAGGTCATCGAATATAAAAGTCAAACCGAATGAACAAAGAAGTGCATACATTTTGCAGATAATGTTACGTCTCTCCTTATTTCTTTATTCACACGAAGAGGTTGGAAATCTCATCTGGCCAAGAGGAAGCTCACAAGGGATAGAAAACGTTTCACGTGGCTGAATTTTCTTCTCTTTAATCAGTTTCTCCAGTATCCTCGGTCGCAAGGCTCTCTGTTATACGTCATTCGCTCATTGTAAGGCCAGACCGACGTGCGAGCACGAACCAAATTATTCTGGACTGGCCAGTGGCCAGGGGGAGAGAAATGATCTTTTCTCTTGTCTAGGGGTGACCAAACATCTTCACAATGCTGGGGCAGCATTGTGCTACAGTATGGGTCAAAATCTGTTAATCCCACGAAAGACACCAAGGGTTTTTTGCTACGAAAATGACGCTTGAAACTGAGTACAATGCCTCAAATGTTCATTATGTTGATGATGGAAATCATTCTTATTTTGAATATGATTATTGCAACTTGTCCCATGAGGGCAAATGACATTGTTCTTCTGAATTTATACTTCATGCAGCAACCTTTTATTAATTGTGGTTTTGCAATATAAATATAGTATAATGTTCAACCGGAAAGTAACTGTATTTAATATTTAAATCATTTCCTTTATTTAAGCGTGATTTTGAAATAAAGTGCTAGTGTTTGTTTGCCTCAACCTTGCCCGTGCTTTATATATATAAAGCCGAAGTTAAATATTTTTTTCGTCATCCGTTTACTGTGTTAAATTAAAAGTAAATAAACATTTACAAATATTCAAAACAGAACATCAAGGAATGTGGCCGAAATATTCGTTTGAGATCTAAATTTTGGGGTTAAATAAATCTAATTAAACAAAAATGCACTAGAATTGTTTTAAATTTTTTTTTTTTTTTTTTTTTTTTTTTTTTTTTTTTTTTGCCAGTTCTATTTTTAAAGATTCAAAACTTTCTATTAAAGGACACGATTATCTTTTCGACTTCACGTGCATAAACAGTTGAAATGTAACGCGACTATCGGCGCAATGGGCCCATGACACCTTAGATCTTAGTTTGGGTCCATTGACAAGTATTTACTGAGATGAAACAACTTTTCTCTCAAGCTGTACCTGCGCAGAAAATGACCTTGGCAATGCAACGGCATCAAATGCGATCTTATGACCCAAAGGTCATGTACCGAACCTAACATATACGGGCAGTAATGACCTTGAGTTTTTCTTTTTCTTTTTCTTTTATCTTTTTTTTTTTTTACAAGCATAAAAGATAATTTGGACATGGTTAGGAATGAAATGGGAGGCATGGAAACATTCTCTCACCGCTGCATCTGATTTGAATAAACCTGCGATTCTTGCAGGATTTAAAAGGGAGAATTAAAAGAGTAATAAAAGAGAGGAAGAAAATTGAACGTGTAGGCATTTTAATGGCCGGACGGTATCATGCGTTTCTGCTGCAAATGAATAGAATATCGCATACGTTAATGTTCCGTCATTTGTTTTAGGTTAGATGCTTTTTCAATATGCTCACCTAATAAGCGCATGCGCGAGAATCAGCAATACAGAAATATTTAATGTAGCTTTGTATTTCGTTTTGCATATTATCATCCTGAGCACAAAAATAAAAAATGTAAACAATACTAAATAATAAAAGTATGGTTTTATATTAATAGTATTATAAATTTAGAAGTAGATTATACTTGTTAGTAATATGTTTTTTATTATTATAAATGCAGACTATTTTATGATCGTTGTGCAAATTTTGTTATGGACAATATTTTATACGATACTTTATTTGTTTATTATTACCTGAAAGAGAATATCTTTCCTTTTATCGCGATGCAACACTTCATTTGTTCTACAGAAGCTTAGATTGCTATAGTTGCAAAATAATATGTTGATCATGTTAATTATTGTTTTTTTCATGAAGAAAACTTCATTGTTTAAGTCAACATACATTCATTTTTAACGAAACAGGGAGAAATTGAAATTATGATGATAAACTTTTTTGACAAAAGACGTTTACTTCAGGAGTGTGTACTAATACCATCTAATTAAGTAACGTTTAAATTGAAATAAATTCGCTGGGGCATGTAGGACGCTTGGGAAGTATTTACAATAGTAGTTTTTTGTACTGTTTATTATACAGAATGGTTCAATGCACACGAAATCTCTCAATACAAAAGTTTTGAGACACTCCGACTGTTGCATCTTTTCAAAGTACGCTCCAACACACTCTGTACACTTTCTCATCCTCAAAAACCACTTATCAAAGTTCGTTTTCCTCAGGGGTGAAGATCTCATTTTTGTATTAAACCACAGCCTCTTCAGGGCAGGAAAATCTCCTTCCCCGCATGCGATTTTTACCACTAGGAAAAGAGAATAATTCCACGTAATCGGGTGAGGACTGTAAGGAGGATGAATCATGAGTATGGCGTACGGGACTCCAGGAACTGGAATGGCAGCCTGGGGTGTAGCGCTGCTCAGTGGTACACCTCAGTCCTTTGCTCCTCCTTGTGGCCAAAAAGTTTAGCCTCAATTTTCTTCCCAAAACTTCGGCCCCTCTTCATTTTCATCGGTGGGTCATCATCTGAAAAATCCATTCAGCCGATTGCTGTTTGGTCTCCGGGTCAAACTGGCAAATCCGTCTCATTACCCTCGAGCTCCCTCCATCGAATCTGTGCAACATTTCTTCACATCGTTCGACGCCGGTGCGCTTTTGTGTCTGTGTCATATTGCGGGACACCCAAAGGGAGGAAACCGTCCTGACTCGAAGATGATGGTACAGGATTTTTGATGTTGCTGGCAATGCAATCTGAAAAGCTACCTCGATGTCCTTAAATGTCGCCTACCATATTTTCCATCGCCACATTGTTTTTCTCAGTCGCTGCCGTTGCCGGACGTGAACTTCTCTCCTAATCTTGCAGTAAGTTTGGCCCCTTGTTGCCCTAGATGGAGCTAGGTCACCAAAAGTCCGTTGCAAGCGCTCAAGGCTTTGGGACTCATTTAAACCCCTTTTGAAACCATAAAAATATCATCATAGTGAGAAAATGTTCTCTCCAGCTCCATCTTACGGAAGGGGTTGTAAACCCTTGCATCTTAGAAAGCGCAAGTGGTGAAGGTCGCTACCTGGTACCATTTTACTCGCAAGGAGTAAGACACATTCCTTTTAACTATGTCAACATTCAATTTTCCTCAATCTCCAAACTTTCATAGCGACCGGCTCTGTATGCTCTCCACCAACTTCAATGCACTTTCTGGTTATTTCCTTAAAGCATCGTGAAACAATTGTTTGGGAATAGACTTTTATTGACTGCTCTACACTCTCTGAAACAATGTGGTGTAGTTCATTGAACCTATTTACACCCGTTAAATGTATCATGTGCCAGCAACAAAGTATTTCTTTCGGAAAGTTCGCTGGTGCCTAAAGGCGTTTATGTTCCACTGTGTTAGTCAACATACGTTGTTGATTTGTTTTATTTAAGGACGCTCTTTAACATCTCTGGTCATTAGCGTCCCATTCAATCCAGGGCTTGAAACAACCGGTAAATTTTGCTCAGATGCCTCTTCTTTCAGACTTGAGGTTCTTTTTTCGTGTCGTAAATGTACAACACGGGACCCACGGCTTTACTGTCCTTCCGAAAGAAGCCACGCTTAGGATTTTTACGCCCGAAAAAATCCATCGACCATGGCCGGGATTGAACCCGCGATCTTCGGTTTACGAGGCAAGTATGGTTACCACTACACTACCAGAACCGACCCAAACAAACGATAGGATTATTAAATACGAATACTAATAAATTCTTTATATTAATTTCGTTTGAACGGAAATATTAATTTCCGTTAATGTATTGTTTTCTTATAAAACCAGAGGATTTCGCCCGAATAACCTTATAGGCATGAGAAATGGACGGAAAGAAAAATAGGAACTGGCTCCAAAAAAATGCATTTGTCACTTTTCACTGTTTAAGTACAGTTATTGGAGAACAATACAATTTCCAATTAAATGTTAAAAATAAACCTTTTTTTTTTTTAATTTTACCATCTATTCATTTTTAAAAACCATGTCATTTGAACAGTATTGAATTTTACAAATAACAATAAATAAAAAATAAAAATACTAATATAAAATAAATTGCTATTTACTAACATAAAAGCGTAAAGTCTAAAGCTAACAATTACTACGTCAAAATATTGCTTTCTACCGATGCATAGCCGCGATATTTGGGTAAAATGTATCTAATAGTTGTAAGTCGTATAATTTCGTGGCCTCGTCCTGGAAAAGAGGACGGTTTTAACCTAGGGAGTTCGTTAAAATGTTTGGATGTCAGTCAGGTATCTTATGAGACTCAAAATGGCGGGGTAATCCCCATTCTGAAACTATAATCAACACCAACAGCTGAGGCAGCTTGTAAGTAAATTTATTTATAACGTAAACTATAATTAGAGAAAAGATGCATTTAAAAACATTTCCGACGGTGTATTTTTGTTATTTTCAAAGCGAGTTTTCCTCTTGTATCGCTTCATTGAGAAATACTGCAGCTCATTCACCTCCCCCCTCCCCCTCTTTCGCTTTCTGCCTGACGTGACCCTTTTGTCAGGCAGCCCTCGTCACTTCGTGTCGAACCCCATCTGGCGCGGCATTGTTTCATCTCTTGTGTAATTTTCTCTCTCTCTCTCTCTGCTTCGCTCTCCGGCATTTCTCAGCATTACTATGTACGTAATAATGATAATGTGCGCTTCTCTCGGAAAAAGAACGATACAAGTTCTCATTTCCTTGCTTTATTCGTGTCCGAAGACCATTGACTGACTATATGGGAATAGCTAGCTAGTCTTTTGTTACTCGATATCTGGTTTTTGTTATAGAGGAGAAAAAAACTGAATAACGTTTCTGTTATAGCCGTGAAACTGACATACCCAATGTTGAATGAACTTCATGGGAACATTGCATCAGTGTTGAATGCTTCTAAGTTAGCCAGAAAGTGTTATCCTAAAATTTACTATTGCAAGTGAAATATTAAAGGCAAGGGGGGTAAAAAAGCATATATATTACCATTTGGAATTTTTTCTTTATTTTATATGATTTTCATTAGTTCCATGGTCATAAGTGTTTTTAATAAAGTTTTAATTATGTCATTGCAGAAGCAATTTTAGGGAGGGGAGATTTCGCGAGCACTTGCTTATTTAAAATTCTATTTCTCAGGAACTATTTGCTCTAGAAGGCTGTGGTTTGTCTTTAATGGTAGAAAAAGTTGTATTTCATAATTTGGCACGTTTGTTCCCAAGATATCATTTTTAATTTTGGAAGGTTTTAGCTAGTGTTTCTCTCAAAATGTTAATTTTTCTGTAAAAACATTTTTGGCTGCAATTATTGAAAAAACTACATGTTTTTGTTTAAGTTTCCCATTTTTTAGAATTTGTATAAGCTATTACTTTGAATCATTTACCACTTATTCATGATATTATTGTGATGATTTGGATCTATTATAGTAGAGCTAAGAGAACATGTGACAACGTAAAAATAAACAAATAAAAAAAGCTGGAAAAATAGAAAAAATGCAAACAAGTGAAAATAATGTATAATTTGCTTCAGAGTCATGGGTATTGTAGCGAAAATAAATTAACAAATTTCAGTTTAGTGCATCTGCATGATGTAAACTTTTAATTCCGTTAGCTGTAATAGTTCTTGAGAAAATTGAAACTGAAGTTGGCAAATTTAACATTACAAGGGTTGTGAGGCAGCAATTATATTCATTCTAATTCCTGGATTGTTTTGGGAGTGATTATTAATCGATGAACAGGAGCCAACTTAAGTTCTCGGCTTGACTCAGAGATGTCGTGAAGATAGCCAAATTACTATGATAGCTGTCAAGTATCCTTTAAATGGCGCGCTGTAAAGTTTCAGACGCGTAAGTGCAGTCACTTGTTTGTGACGATCGTGTAAACAAACTAGTGTTAACATTTTCTACAAAATGGATAAAAAACGAGTTGTGATAAAGTACTTCGTTTTGAAGGGTTTAATCCCCAACAGAAACACATAAGGAGTTATATTCCACATTAAAGGATTCCTCCCCTTCATTTTCGACGGTTAAAAAGTGGTCGAAGATCATGAGCGCCCAGGGCGTCCCAAAACTGCTGCGACCGACGAATTACAAAAATTCACAGTGATCGCCGATTGAAGGGACGCAAATTGGCTGACATTCGATGACGTCCAAAGGCCCTGTCCACTACATTTTACACGAAGGTTTGCTTATGAGAAAACTCCGCTCCACAGGTTGCGCGTTTGTTAACAATGACCAAAAGCGCATGAATATTTCGCAAGAGCGTTTAGACTTGTTTGAATGCAATTTCAGTGAATTTTCTTCGACGTTTCATAACAGTAGTTGAAACGTGGTTTCCTCCATACATGCCAGAGACAAAGGAGCAGTCCAAACAGTGGGTGGCAACAAGTGAAAGTGCACCAAAGAAAGCAAAAATGATTCCATCTGCAGGAAGTCATAACTACGGGTTTCTGGGATTCTCATGGTGTGGTGCTCGTAGACTACCTCCAGAAGGCAGAACCATCACTGGAGAGCATTACGCTTCACTACTGGGCCAACTGAAGGATGCTGTTCAGGCTAAACGTCCATACCTTGCGAAAAAGAAAGTTCTCTTTCATCACGATAATGCGCCTTCACACACGTCTGGTATTATTGCTGCATAAACTGCATGATCTGCTTCCACCTCCGCCGAATTTAGCCCCAGCGATTACTTCTTGTTCCCAAACCTGAAGAAATAGCTGGGTTGGTGAAGATTCATATCAAATGATGAGTTTGAAGATGAGACAGGCGACACATATTTTTCACAGTTGGGTTTAATCTTATTTTACTGAGGGTATTAAAAAATTGGACTAATTATATTGATCTACAAAGTGACTATGTTGGGGGGGACCTCATTTATCTTAAATCTTATGTTTCTTTCCTCAGGCCGAGAACTTCTAGAACGCCCCTCATAGTTATAGCTGTTTGTAGCAGTGCAGACGTATAGGAGGAAAATGACAAATATCGAACATTGTGCGATTATTAAGTACTCGATAAAGAAAGGTATGAATGCTACAGATACGACAAACGCTCTACTCCACCATTTTCAACCGTTTCTAAGTAAAATTTAAACGCGGCGATGAAAGCTCTGAAGATGACCCACGCAGCGAGGATCAAAATCCTTTACGATATCCGAAATTATTGATAAAGTGCACGAAGTGGTACTGGAGGTTCAGCGCTTAAAGGTTTCGGATACTCTGAGGCTCCGGGAATTTCACATTTTAAGGGGACGTGCTTGAAAAAAGTATCGGCGACTGCTGACTCAGGGTCAAATTCGAATGAGAGGGCAAAATTCTCAGCAAAGTTTGACCCGTTTTCAGAGAGATCCTGCCGATTTAATGTGTCGAGGATGAAACATGGTTGCACTACTGTACACGTGGAACAAAACAGCAGTCTAAACAACGGAAGCTTCACGATTCTTCGTCGCCAAAAGGCCAAGTATGTAAAATTGGAGAGGAAAATCATGTGATGCCAAGGATGTGCTGGTAATTGATCATCTTGCCACTCACGGCAGCGTAATATACGCGAGAAAAGGCCGGGTGTATCAAAGAAATAGTCGTCTTGCTCCGAGATAGTGTTCGTCCTCCATACGTGTCATTGCACTGGTGAAAGCAAATAATGTGGGTACGGTTTGTTGCCACATCTGCCCCTGACTTGGCTCCATTGGACCTCCATCTGTTGCCTAAATCGAGAAAACTCTTGGTGGAAAGAAATGTTCTTCAATGAAGAGCTTAAATTATCAGCTGAGGCGTATTTTGCAGGCCTAGAGGAATCTGACTCTGGTGATGGTATAAAAGCTTTGGAGCGTCTACGGACAACCTGCATTAGTGTAAAGGGAAGCTTATGTTGAAAAATTAGAACACTTTCAAAAAGCTATGCCGTCATTTTGTGCTTCACCTTCACAAATTGTTCTAAATAAACCATAGGATGATAAAGGGTTGAGAAAATATGAAACTGCTTTAAACACGAATCTTTTTGACAGATTAGGTTGTTGGCACTGTTGAAATTTATGTTACTTTTTTCCCCTCTTCTTCATTGTTGGTGCCCATATAATATTGTAACAGGGTTGTTCTTGCATACTTTTTTTGACAACATACCTTTACTCATCATCATAATCTTAATAGTCCATGATGGAGGCAATTCACCAGTCCAGCCTTTCTGACAGTCTTTAAAAACACGCTGGAAATCATTTTCTGGCAGATACATCAGAATCGCCTTCACTACTGCTTCTGATGATTCAAAATGCTTTGAAGGGGTAAAGATAAAACTCACATGGGACTAAATCTGGACTATAGGGAGATTGATGGACGCATTTCACATGTTTTTTGGAAGATATACCAGCGACAACATTTGCATTATCGTGGTGCAGCATCCAACGTGCTACAAGAAAATGTGATCTTTTGCAAATGCAAAGCATTCCTTGAATATCGATTTCTCCTGCAAAGTTTGAAAATAAGACAGCATGCTTCAATGAGGTGTGCAACAAAATCAGAAGTGTAACGGAATAAAATTATGTTTTTACAAGACTTATTTTAGTAAAAGTATTAATTTTTATTTAAATTTTTCTGCAACATCGTTAGAAAGTACTAGTCATTAAGGCACGACATATAGCGAGGTTTTCACGGTAATAACCAATAAATCTCAGCCATATCTCTTGGATTTGAACTTGCAGACTGTCATAAACAACTCGCTACCAACGCCCACTTTATAAAATATCGATCATAAACAAAACATAGGTCGTAGGCATATCTATGGAATTAGCATTACAAATAGGGGAAATCAAAATCGGCTCAGCGGATGACAGATGGATAAACAGTGCGATAATAATCGAATAACGTGACCTAGTTGTATAAGCTTGCACGGCCACCAACTGCGACAAGGACAAGATTTCCGCTTGTCTCACTTGAGTGAATTGCCTAATGAGTTGTACTATACAAGAGGATTACGTTGTTTACAGCGCAGGTATCTGCATAGTCGGTAGCATAGATACGAGGATTGAACCCTATGTTCCAGACCTGATCTGTTTCTGGCGCATCTTTTTGCCTCACTTTTTAACATTCGCCTTGAAAACTAATATACTTCTCACATGCAGTGATTATATCATGAATCTGAAGGTTTATTGACTATTGTGTAGTTTGTGTGATCAGAGAAGCGTTTTTCAAACAAGGAAGGAATGAAATATCGAAGATGATCAGTCGCGAGTCATTTCTGATCTACTTCGTGCCAGCAAAAAATGTGATGTGCTAAGAAAGGTGTGATAAAATAAAGTGCTGAGAAATTTGTCGTGCAGTCTCTCCAAAATCAAGACACATCCACAGTTTAGGAGGAGCATTCCAAAAAGTTTACAACCAGTCTATCTAGGTTGGACAATAATGTCTAAAATGCAATTATCGCAGCTGGCAACAAGCTATCAAAATATGCATAAGTGTAAGTTTAAACTCCATAGTCACTGCCGTACAGTCTTTGAGTTCAATTCTGTGTAAATAGCTGGTGAAAGAGCGAAACAAATCCACGAAGACTTGGTAGTTGTTTATGGTGATCAAGTGTGCTCATTTGATGACACTGTAAGATGGATTCGATCATTTGAAAAAGAGACTTTGAAAGACAATCTTCGCTCTCACCGGCAAGCTGTGAAAGAGTGAACAATTCAAAGAGTGGGGAGCTCTATAGAGGAAAATCGACATATTACTGTTGAAATGCTAAGTATGGAAGTGGATATCAGCGTTGGCAGCATTGACAGTATACTTCATGAATATCTAAAGCTACGAACAATCTGTGCAAAATGAGTTCCACATCTTGCAAGGAAACTGCTGAGCATATTTCCACCAAATGTTCCTATACTTTGACAGATATGTACACTGGGATGAAAGTTGGTTTTATTTCTACACCACCCCAAATTGAGAATGACCCAAGGCCAGTTGTTCTTCGACAAGATTTCCGAAGTGAATGTTCACTGTTTTCTTCACTATGAAGGACCCCTAGTGGTTGACTGTATGCCAGAAGGAATGACAATGAATGAAGGATATTATGGCACTTACATTTTGGATCTGTTATTTGAACAGCTAAGGCGGGGGCGCTCAAAGACAGGAATTTCAAGGCAGTTGCTTTTGCACGACAATGCGTCTCCTCACAGAATTGAAAATTTGAGGAAACTGAAAAACATCAAAGTCCAGTTGCTTGACCATCTACCCTACAGCCCTGACCTTGCACCGTGCGACTTCTGGTTGTTTCCTTGAGTAAAATCTTGCATCTGGAAAATCTTTTAAATGAGTGCATGACCTTGCTCAGGCTATAAATTCACCTCTGTTGACAATATCTCAGTCAGTGCTTTTGTCAAGTGGTTTTGCACATCTGCAACTGCGTGTCTTCACGCAGAGATGGAGAATACTTTTAAGGATTGTGAGGATAAGTTTTCGAATTCAGTCCTTAACTTGGACTTTAACTTTAACTTGCAAAATTTTTGAATGTCCCTCGTAGTAGACTGTGGAAGAAAAATGAGTGCTCTAAGACGGATGGTATAAGATCTTAAATACACAATGTAACTCGAAACTTTCTGTTATTTCTCTCTATTTTACTGAATGTAAAGATGATATCAAGGGCTCAGTTCATAAACATGGTTATATTTAAAAATATATAAAAATACCCACACAGTATAGTTTTGTCTATCAGTGGTCATATGTTTCATTTAATTAATAGTATACCATTAATTTTTGTGGTCTAATCTCAACAACAACAATAATATAATAATAATAATAATAATTTAAAAATTGTGATTTCTCTATGTAATACTTATAGAATTCCCCAAATTCCACATAATAATGTCACAATTAATTTTATTTCATAAATTAATAAGGTATAATTTTTATTGAAAGTTACTCTATTGCTGAATAATTCGCTTAATTTACGCAGCTCCGGCGCAATGGACTTTTCTTCAGCATTATTGCACTCTCGGAAGACGGTTGGCAGAATTTGGCGCCACAGTTCCACATCATCAAAGCAAAAAATCGACAGCGTGGTTAACTAGACGTTTAGGTTTCCTAATCTGTTTCAACAGAATCACGTTCTGCGATCGAAGTATAGCGGTGGTGGATTCACGAAACTGTTCAATCCCAGCCAACATCATCGTCATTTGTTTCCAACAACAAAGGCCTTTAAAACTTAGCAATTCGTCAGGTGCGTTAAGATTTACAGCAGCAGTAGATGGGTTTTGGTTTATTTCTGAGAAAAATTAGCTGTGTTGGTCTTTTTTATTTCGCACTATAATTATTCCAATTCAAAGGTACTGACCTGGACAGCAGGAAAGTGCACAGTCATGGAGTTTGTTTCCATTCGCCACACAGTAATGGTGAAGTAACATAGTTCGGCAAGTATTCTAGTTGTAAAAACTATTCATTTTGATAGAAAATGCAAAGTGTCAAATGTATAGCCCGCCTGGAGTGGCATCAGCGACTCAAAATCTTTTCGTCACTAAGAGATGTGTTTTTGATTCTTTCGGTATAACTGGTTAGAAGGAAAATGATACTTTCATAAGTTTAAAATCCAGTAACTTGGCTAATAACCCAGAGCAATGGGTGGTCGACTTTGTTAAGACTCGGACTCGTGAGCGGGAGATTTGAGGTTTGATTCCCGTTGGGACCATCCGTGAATGAGAGGTGTGTGTGTGTGTGCGTTTTTTTTTGTTTTTTTTTTTTGTTTTTTAAGGCTTTCCACTTGCATTGATTCCAGTGGAATTAAATAGATTGGGAACTGCATACGACACCTTGAACGAACACGACGAACTGACTCGGGTTAGTAATAACATTTACTCACGAAAATGTGCTGCCGTAGAGTTAACTGTCCCATGTTGGCGAAGATCAACTACTGCACTGCCTCGGAGCGATGTTCAAGGAAAGGATGGGGAAGTTGTAGGGAAAAAAGTGGGGAGCGCTGCTCGCAGCCAATGGGACTCACTTAAAACACTGCACATCAGGATTGTTTTTACGTGAAAGCTCTCTGTATGTATGTATGTATGTATGTATGTGTAAGTCCAGTGCCAACCCATGTTATGAACTCCTGGCACAGCGGTGTTGACGAAAAGTAAGGTACCAAAACAATGACCTAATATCATAATATATATTTTTATAGTCCTAGGTTGATAATAATAGAAATAATAGTAGAAGAAACTAATAATTACACTAAATAAACAATTATGTAACGGAAATGTAATATAAAATTTTATCATTTTCAAAACTACAAATGAAGCTTCGTGTCTGAAACCATGGCAATAGCACTTGTATGTTCTCTACGATAACAAGCTGATCGGTGTAAGGTAGCACAATCTTTTGCTATGTTGCATGTTAACATTACGAGCGCGGCGATAGTATTATATCTTGTTTCCGAAGGAATAATTGTTCAATCCCTTCTGATATTGAACTTGAAATGTAAGCAGGTCTGGGACTCCATGCTTATAAACTGAAAGTTGTGTTTGTTCTTACGTACTTTTTTGGGTATCGTTTTTATACTTGATGTTACAAGCTGACCGCTCCTGCGGCCGGAGGGGGCGAGCCCCAGCGAAGAAAGCAGACTGGTTGCGATTTCAGTAGGTTTCATACGTTCCTCTGCTACACCAAATTGTTAAATGCCACCAACATGAATTAAATCACTTGGAACAATTTATACAGCAACTCTAAACAGTGTAAGGAGGGGGGAGTTAGAAAGTGTTATTTAGTAATATTATTTTTATGTTTGTTATATTTTTTTTTTGTTAAACTTAAACTAACCTAATGTATGAAAAATTAGCGTTTATTCGACTAAGAATAGGGTAGAACAATTATGAAGATTAAAAAAAAAAAATATATTTATCCATGGGGAATGGAACCCACGACCTTCACAACAGCACGTCGCTTTGACCTACTAAGGCAAAACGTTTAATGTAAAAATGTTGCCTACAGTAATCTTAATAAAATCGTAGCCATTCGGCTTTCTTCGCTACCGTTCGGGACTGCCGCCCACAGGAGCGGTCAGCTTGTAACTTTAAAAGCAGCACACCCGTTTCATCTTCTCACTATAATTTCATTAAAAAAAAAAAAAAAGCATTCAATTGATCAGTGTTCCCACGCCTTGCTCACATAATCTTGAGTCATTACTGTATATTTCCATGGATCCGGTATCTCGTACCTAGAGGTTGTGGAATTTTGCCCTGGACTCGCTAGTTCTCGGAGGCATAGAACGGTGCCACTGGAATGTTATGCAATATAGTACAGGTGGCTTATTGCAAAAGTTGGAATTGTAAAGGGCAAGCTCCACCTCGCTTGTATAAATACATAGCTAATGGTTACCACTTTTAAATGCTTCAGAATTAACCACGAAATCCGTTAATTACACCAGTCTACAGTGTTGAAGACCTAAGGCTTTTAGCATGGAATACACGCCCGTCAAGGCTGGGTTTATATTGGACCGTTACGCGCATGCTCGGCAATCTCTCAATCTCGTCCATGGTTGAGCGAACCTGGGCAATGCGGTGCCGTGTCAAAGCGAACGTCTAGGGCGAGATTACGAGGCGAATTTCAACAGATCCTCGGCCGGGCGCATGCGCCAAAGCAAAAAGATAACCCTGGGAAATGTGATAAAAGAAAAGCAACGTTAATAGGCGTTTTTGTGCAGAGTAATTCGATTTAAATTGCGCATTACGAGAAGCCTGTAAGCGGACATTGATTGTGCTAGGAGTCTGGACAGAGGGAATTTTTTTATTTTTCTCCCACCTCTTCTTAACCAAAAGCGTTAATAACATTTCCTCCAGCACACATGCAACCTATAAAATGAACTATATCCTTGGATGAGTCATGATGCTAAGGTCATTGCCACACTTTTGGACATTTTAGGCGCGTTCGACGAGAATTGTCTGATTACAGAGTGCAAAATTATGAAGACAATTTTACGAGCACTTCATTATGAGAAAACACTGGGACGGGAGTCGTATCTAAATTGAAAGAATACAATCAAGACTTTATATATATTAAATGTTACAATATATTAATTAGAACCATATAAACCCTGTTGCATAAATCTCTAAATATCCACACCGTAGCCATTTATTCCGTAAATATTTTCGGACAGAAAACTTAACAT
The DNA here is from genome assembly GCA_030762175.1 of Metallyticus violacea. Taxonomy (NCBI): domain Eukaryota; kingdom Metazoa; phylum Arthropoda; class Insecta; order Mantodea; family Metallyticidae; genus Metallyticus; species Metallyticus violacea. The sequence goes on along the minus strand of CM060839.1, from coordinate 19,090,156 downwards.
CCGTTTCCTAGCGAGAATGTAATAACCTTTCAATAACTATCTGTTTGATAGTCAAGTTCGGAAATGTCCGACAGTGGACCTTTGATGAAATGAGTGCGTAAAAGATCCCTCAGCTCACGGTGCTTAAAGTTACCTGGCATTCGCCTTTACAGCTTTAAGGAAAACCCCAGGAAAAAAAAAAACCCCTTAAGCAGACAAAGCCTCTGTCAAACATTTTCCTGAAGGGTGAAAAGTTCATTTTCATATGCAGTCACAGCCTCTGAAAAACTGTCTGTTCAATATTCTATATCTAACGTTTCAGAAACACTTATCGAACACAAACCGACACTATTTGGACAGTATATTACAGTTTCTCTATTTTTTTTTTTTTTCTGGCAAGAGTTTGTACCGCCTGTCACAGTGTTTTTGTGCAGTAAAAATCTGCAATCTACATCACATAAATGTCAGGATCGAATTTATATAGTGCTATATTTTGTAGCGGTCAGTGTGTCTGCCTGCAAATCCCGAAGTACTGGGTTAAAAAATCACCCCTACTTTAACTAAAAAAATATCAAACTTCCGCATGTCCTGCATCGCGTGATGTTGCATTTGTTAAGAACGTAGGATGCAGGTGCGAAGTGAGCGTTTGTATCATACATTGCCTCTGGTATTACGATTTATCACTTACCAGAATGTAAGGGTCACTATGAAAGTTTTCAGATGAGGAAAAGTGAATGCTGATTCACTTAAAAGGAATGTGGCATGTGGTAGTCCCATACCTTACGAGTAAAACGGTACCAGGTAGCAACCCATCCTACTCTGGCATTCCAGAGTGCGAGGGCAAACAACCGCTCCCGTGCACAGACAGCCAGTCGTTACACTGGAGCTGGAGCGAGAGCATTTGCCTGCTAAGATTCTTATGGTTTCAATTTGAATGAGAACCAAAGCCTTGAGCGCTTGCAACAAACTTTTGGGGACTTTGCTGCATCTAGGGCAACAGTTTTCACCTAGTTTGAGGAATTTAAAATCGGCCTAACTTCATTGCAAGATGAGGAGAAGAGTGTGCTTCCAGCAACGGCAGTGACTGAGGAAAACATTGAGGCGGTGAAAAAAATGGTACGCGAGAAAAATCGGTAGCTTTTGTGGACATTTAGGAAGTGTCCAGATTAGATCACAGTAGTATCAAAATTCTTGCACAACCATCTTCGTTTCAGGAAGGTTTCCTCCCGTTGGTTGCTCCACTATTTGGCGCAGACGCAAAAGTGCACCCGCGTGGAATGGCGTGAAGAAATGCAGCAGAGATTAGACGGAAGGAGCTCAAGGCGTGTTTCTGATGTCATCGCTTGTGATGAAACAATTTGACCTGGAGACCAAACGACAGTGGGCAGTTTGAATCTTTCCAGATGACGATCCACCAACGAAAGTGAAGAGGGAAGGAAATGTTTGCCAAAGTCTTGGACAATCTCCAAGGACAAGAATGCTGCTTCACCATGACAAGACCTTCGCTCACACGGCTAATATCACCATTTCTCCATTTCCTGGAGCTCACAAAGATCAGACTCATGACACATCCCCCATACAGCCTCGATAATTCTCCTTGCGATTATTTTCTGTTCCTAGTGGTACAAGACGCATGCGAGGAAATAGATTTTTCAGAGACCGTGGTTGCATATGAAACTGAACTTTTCACTCTGGAGGAAAACGTTTGGCAGGGGGTCCTTTGAGATTTTTGAGGATGACACGTGGCAAAACTTTCGCCGTAACCCTCGTAGATGCGAAGTGAATATCTGTACTGCATACTGACTCTGGCATAATTGATTTACCAGTTACCATAATTAACTTCAGTATTGTTGTAGGATTGCTTGTAACTGGAGTACGACCAGCTATGCTAGAATATAAACTTTTATCAGATTTTCTTCCTAAGTGCAGCTAAGTTTATTCCATAACTTTAATAAAATGAATGTGTTTCTGAATATTTTTTAAAAAATGCTGAAGCACGTTATCAGAAAATCTAACTCAAAATACAATTACACATGTTTTGGTCTTGTACGTGGGATTTAAAAATATTGTAAACCCAGATCTGCAATCTCAGTTTGGAACAGCAGTAATTCGGTCGTTTACTGCTTGCAGCTGAGTGCTAATAATGTAGCAAGTGAATAGATGAATTTAATGCATGAGTCGGAACTGAAAAAGGAACTTGAACTTTTTGAAGTATGTAAAATAAAACCTTAAAAAAACTTGAATAACTACAAGATGACTTAAAATAAGCGCAAAATTCAATTGGAAAATGCGTAAGAATATTTAAGAAGGAGGAGAGATTTGGAGTTTAATTGAACAAATAGTGCTAACAAAGGAAATACAAGTAATGGGGGGGGGGTTCATTAGGCAGATAACCAGGGGGGTATGCTATGAGACCTCGTATAGATTTATTATTATAATGCAGTTTAAGTATGTTAATTTGTTAAATATTTAAATGATTACAAAAATTGGTAAATAATAGTGGTTAGTTTTATTTGTATATATTTATAAATATTGTATGTAACCGAACCTGAGTTCTCAGGAAATTCTGGTGGGTAGGGAATTGAAATATGTTAGCTGTAAAATGAGTTCAAAAATATTATTCTGAAAATCTGGGCAAGGAACATAGAACTTTAATACTAGGGGGAAAACGATTAAGACAAGGAGAGGATAATAGAAAATACAGGGCGTGAGAAGGCAGGGCCGGCCCTCTTTCACAAAAATATGGTCTAACACATACAAATGTATTAGTACTACTTGTAAAGAATGGTCTTGTAACTTTCTGTTCCAGAAAGAAGAGAAACACTTGTAAAGTATTAGTAAAACGTTACAAGTGATGTCATGTAAGCGCAAGGATATTTTTAATAGTGTTTAACGTGCGTTTTTACTGCTAAGGCGCCAGAGGTGGTGGACACTGATGATACATGAGGTGAAATGATTAACTGGGAAGGATTTTTTTAAGTAAGGAAGCGATCCAGGCCCTAAGTTTAGGGTACCTCTCCGGCATTTGCTATTTATGAAGACTGAGGAAAACCTGCAATAAACTCCAATCAGGGAGAACTGTCTTGAACTCCAGATCTCCCGCTCATGAGCCTACGCCTTAACGACCTCGGCCACTCGTGGGGGGTAAGAGCAAGATTGAGGAACAGCTGTTTGCCATACATCGCCATACTTTGAATTAGATTATGTCCATTCCTTGGGATTTTTTAATGTACAGAGCGGATTATTGTCATTCCTGCTAAATGGATCTTGTATTATTTCTCAGATATAAAAATAATTTGAATACTTTATTATGAATTTATCGATATTCAAGCGTAACAGTTCACTTTGAGACGACGATCCCATAAGGAGCATCAATTTCAGCCATCGAGAGATGGCGGAAGAATCGAGCTTCCCGACTCCTGCCATTTATTTTATTAATCCATTTGACAATTCATATTTATTTATATGTTTATGTTGCTTAACAATCACGTTCCCATTATAAGGAAAAAAAATTGAGAAAATGGTGTCAAAAGAGATTATTGTAAATGAGAATGAAGAATAAAAATAAATTATTTTCATGGTATGTAGCAAGAACCTTAAAAATACATTAGCTAGGATGCTGGTATGAAATATGCATTTGGAACAGGAAACGTCAATATCAGTCATAAGCCATACTTTTAGCTTTATCATTACACACAAATATTTATTATTTCTTTATACATATTCCTACTCATCATTATCATCACTTTCGGTAATAATTAGCACATTTAGATCAAGTGACTGCCAAAATCATTAAAAAGATAATAAATTCTGTGCTAGTATTTAAAGTTACTAATATTCCTACACTTGTATAGAAGTTTATACAAATTACCAGTGCCTGACTAATACTAACACTTATGTGGAACAGAACAACGTAAAATCAATGGTACATATGAAATATGGCATTGTAAAGTACAAGCGTACCGCCACGGGTGGCCGAGGTTGTTAATGCGCGAACTCGTGAGCGGGAGATCTGGGTTCCAATCCCGCCAAGACCGTTCTCCCTGATTAAGGTTGTTTCCAGGTTTTCATCAGTCCTCATAAATGGCAAATGCCGGGGAGGTACCCTAAACTTAGGCCTGGAACGTTTCCTTCCTTTAAAAAAATAATTTCTCAATTTATCATTTCATCTCATGTATCACCAATAGTGGTGCCTTTGGTGCCTTAGTAGTAAAAACGGACGTTAAACACTACTCAAAAAAAAAAAAAAAAAAATAAAGCACAAGAATAGCAGAAAACTTTGTGGGACAGAATTTTACTAATAACTGCAAGTTACAAGTTCATACACTTGTATTCTGTGGAATAGGGTAAAAAGAAAAGAGGCAAGAAGACAGAGATAAAGAAACAAAAGAAATACACTGAGGATATACAAGTTAGGCACCCTGGCGCCTCGGAAGAAAGTGCGACTAGTGCTACTTTTGCACTACGCGCCGGTCGTCTCGCACGTCGTGAGGTTTGTCTCCCCACATCATTACTGTACAACAACACCCCATAAAAATAATAATTGCTTCCTCTAGGTAGTCGTGTGAGCAGCAGCTTCCGAAATCTGGTGAGCAGAGCAAGAAACATACACCCTTGGGCTTGCTGTGTATGTACCTCGCGACATTGAATTTTATTCTTTTCCTAAAAGCAAACAAACCAAATTTCCACGGCAGTAGTCGGCAAGTAAAAAGTATCACAAATGCTACAAGGCGTTGTTATGTATTTGAACCTTCGACAGAGCTACTTCTTTTGTTATTATCCAACTATTAAAACGACTACACCGGCGAAAGTTCAAATGAACGGGCAACAAGGCGTTGTTATGTATTTAAACCTTCGACATGAGCTACTTCTTTTGTTATTATCCAACTATTAAAACGACTTCACCGGCGAAAGTTTATAGCTGTAAGTTAAAATCTTCCTATTATTCTATATTAATAATATTATATACTCCGGATAATAAATAGACATAAATAAGTGTATTTCTAAAATATAAGAGCGTTTTTAATGAATAATTATTACTTTTTACAACATATATTTATCTAGCATCATTATTTTGATGATTTCTCTCTTTAAGTAGTCCCCGTACGATGAAAGTGTTTTTCGCAATTTGGGAAAAAGGAAAAAAAAATCACACAAGGGGCTAAATCTGATAGGGCACATATTCAGCAGCAACATTTGTGATGTGCGGCCGTGCATTATCTTGGCGCGGCATTCAACTTGTTCCACGATCTTTTGCAGAGTTTCCAGGACATTTCTGTATTATTACCCAATTACAGTTGTGTGTGCAGATATGGCATACTGGTAAACCATTCCTTGAATTAAAAAAAAAAAAAAAAAAAAAAAAAAAAAAAAAAAAAAAAAAAATTGAGATGACGATATCATTCCCATGTGATGAAAGAGATTTCCATACAGAGCTGGTTTTGTAGTTTGCTCTCAGAATGGAAATGATATAGCCAAGTTTTATCAGCAGTGATTATCTTTGAAAGAAACTCCGTATCTCACTTGCATGCAAACCCACCGTGCACAAACACGTCTCATATGCAACTTTTCAGTTATTAACGTGTTATGGTATTTTCAGAATTTTTTAAAGTGTTCTTAATTTTATTCCATACTCCTCTCTCACAATTAGGAATATAGCAGCGGTGTTGATGTTTTCTTCCGTTAAAGCACAAATTGGAGCATCGAGTCCAACTTCCGCTCTGTAAACAATCTTCGAGCTATGCTGTAGGGAAGAACAAAATCACCTTAGGCCCCAACTGAAGATTTGTTGATACGAAAGCGGAATTCAGAGCAGCAGCGCGAGTCACCTCCTTGTTGCTCTAGGCGGAACTGAATATGTCTCAATTTGCACACCTCTCACATTCGGAAATCGGAAGCCAAAACAATGAAAGTACAAAATATTTAAAGTTAAATTCTATCGCAAGGAATCGTGCGTGTAAAAATATCTATGATCATTGATTATACATCCCTTGCATAAAACAAATAAAACGTGTTATTTGTTCCCCTGCTTAACGTGATAAACGTTGATTATAAGAGTGTTTGACTTATAATTGATATTTATCTACAAGCAATGCCCTAATTATTACATTTTTAGCAAACATTCATTATATTCTTCACAGTTTGAAGATATTTATCCATATTCAATACAAATTCAGTGAAATGTCAAGTTGATACATAAGTTAGTAGCACAATACACAATTGAGATGAACAGAAGACAGAAACTAATCATTAATGCATTCTCCTTCATTATCTTTCACTGTCTGCAAATGCTGCACCATCGCTACGGTTGGCCGAGCACGTTAAGGTGTACTAACTTGTTAGGAGGTCTGGGGTACGGTTTCCGTCATTAAGGTTTTTTCCCCTCCAGATTTTCCTCCGTCCTCATAAATGGCAAATGAGATACCCTATACTTAGGTCTGGAATGCTTTGTTCCTGCTCCTGTTCCGATATATTGTTTCATGTGTCCACACCTGCGGTACCTCAGTAGTAAAAGCGCGTCAAACACTTGGGCAGTTTGAATAACTTTCTCATCCCCGAAGAGTGTTTGATAAAGAGCTGAAAGGATGGAATCCTGCGGTTGTAAGATCGAAGAAATAAGTTCCTGGACAGCCGATTTTATTATGTTAGCGCAATGCGGACGTGCATTATCATGTTGTAGTAGTGCCTGATGCATTCTTCCCATAATTTTTCTTGAGTTGCAAGGTGACTGAGTTGCTGGAATAAAAATGAACCGTGATGCCCTGAGCACCCTAACCTGATAAATGGATACTAAAGTTGCAATAATTTAAACACAGTACTACTACTGCCAGGACACCAGTAACTTTCGCTGTTTTACAGTCAACTGTATACTAAGCGAGCACACTGACATGGCCTGGTGTTCACAAATCAGAGTTTCACGCAGCTTAATTATTCTTTATGATCTCTACATATCCCCGTTCGTACAAACCATAAGGCGGTGGATTTGATCTCTTCGGGAACTGCGTAGTCGTCACTTATTCTTTATGAGGAATATCCCAATTCCAACAAGAGAAGTTTAAATTATCTTACACTGTTTAAAAAAAAAAAAAAAAATTCTTTCATTTCAAGATTTTCACTGGTTCTTTCAACTTTTTTTTTTTTTTTTTTTTTTTTTGTGTGGCTTCAAAGCTTTTGAAATTCTGAATGGCCTGTCAAAAAATAATGTTTGAAGACTGCTAGAAATGCTGTGATAGGTAACGTGCATGAAAATGACTATACTTTCTTATTGAACGGTCGTTACTATGGAGCTGTAAGGTACGGTGTAAGACGCAGCCTTCAACCTTTGATGTCTACTCGCTGCACCGACCGAGTTGAACGTTTCTGTCGCAACGCTGGCGTTTGGTGTTGAAACTGCTACTTAGACCTTAGCTGACTCAGGTTGACCATCTTTGGAAACCCGCAGCAGGCCTTCAACCTGACCTGCAGTGTCGCGGGTTAATGAACCACAAGAGTGGCCCCCGGCAACCTGTAGAAAGTGGAGCCCGTGGCCCACTCTTACCAGCACTTTCTTCGTTTTCATTAAGAAGGCCATGAATTGGAGGGAGGGGAGGAACCAAATAATCGATGCACTCTGCAGCATTCCCCCAGGCGCGAACATCGTCTGAAGACAGGGATGTTATTTGTTTTAGACCTTTAAAACTTTTTAATTTTTCAGTCCTGGAGGTCAAGACAGATTTACTCATCTTATATTTGAAGCAAAGGCATCAACCACATTTGTGCAGTGTTTCGAATGATATACTTACAGGGTATAAAAGGCTCTCACCTCGAGGTTTTAGCCTCAGTTGAACATTTGGGCAAATTAATATGCGTTAGTGTAATCATAGTATATAATGATTTTAAAATCATATACGCCAAGGGTGGGCGAGGTCGTTAAGGCGTAGAATCGTGAGTGCGAGATCTAGGGTTCGATAAATGACAAATGCCAGGGTGCTACACACAGCTTAGGCCTGGAACGTTTCCTGCCGTAAAAAATTCTTTTCCAATTTATCACGTCATCTCATGTATCATCGGTGTCCACCGCCTTTGATGCCTCAGCAGTAAAAACGGGCGTTAAACACTATTCAACAACAACAATTTACTTGCCTCCTAAACCCAAGATCGCGGGTTCGAACCCGACCAGGACCGATGGATTTTTTTCGGGCGTAAAAATCGTAAGTATGGCTTCCTTCGGAAGGGAAGTAAAGCCGTGGGTCGTACATTTACGGCACGAAAAAGAACCTCAAGCCTGAAAGAGAGGCCTCTGAGCAAAATTTGTCGGCCGTTTCACGCCCTGAGTTGAATGGGACGCTGATGACCTGAGATGTTAAAGAGCGTCCATAAATAAATCAATCGAAAAAAGAATTAAAATCATAAAAGTATGATATTATCTTTCATTTTGTTGAAAATAGATAGATGCGAAGCAAGTTATAGTTTTTAAACATTTTTATTAAGGCATTTTCTACAATGCAGCAGTTTTCGTTCAACCCAAAGTAATTTTACTGCACACATTTCTGTCTTCAGCACCTTCTGTTGTTCACCCTCATCCTAACATCAACCATTAAGTCGGTCCTGGGGGTGTAGTGGTAACTATACTTGCCTCCTACACGTGTCGGTGAAAACTTTCAGGTGATCTACAGGTATGCTTACTAAACACCAAGAACACAAAAGACTACAAAGATGTGGTCCACAGTATATATTTTTTTTCTACGAGGAAAAGTATGTTGGAGGAAAGAAATATACCTGCAAAACGATCGAATATGTGCAAGAAAGTCTGCAGGCAAATTGTATGGAAAGCCTTCTCTGCTCTTTGTTCCTCAAGGAGTTAATTCTCAACACTACTTCGCTAATGTTCTGTAGGCGTTGTCAGGCCTCTCAACAACTCTTCAGTGAGGCGAATGAACCTTTAAACAGAATTCATCTGCTTCACAGATGCTAATAACTTGCAAAAATAAACATAACACATCTGAATACACCTGGACACCTCCTAGATACTGCATGGCACAGCAGTGTTGTTTTCTCTCGTGTCGACGTACTAAGCATGCGCCCCCCAAAATATTTAATTCAAAACTATCTATCATATCTTCCTCAAACGATGCCTTTTCTCTTCCTTCTGAACCACAAGTGAAAGCGTTAGCGCCAGTCGTTCACATTTATTGCGTCGGGCTCCTTTTCGTAAGCTATAACAGCATCTTTAGGTGATGAAAACCGCAGTCGGTTATTCATAATAGGGAAGAAGACACAGGGTGCCAGATCTGGGCTGTTGGGGGTAACAGAGGTCGCCTGGAGAATATCCAACGTCACATTGGCAGAATGAACAGGATGCAACAAGATGACTGTCAAACCAGTTCTCGATCGCTTTTCCCGCGCTTTTTCTCAGTGCAACTGTAGTACCCATTGTGCAGTGAGCGTTCTTTGATTCTCTAGAGGCATTGTGCCACATGACAGTTGTGTCAACAACAAAAAAAAAAGTCACCGTTTTATTGCCAACATATTTTAACCTTTTGACTTTCACAGAGGATTTTCATCAGAGAAGACCCACACTGAAGACCGGATCGTACTGAATTTTCTTAGTATATTAAGTACTTTTAATTTCCAATTAAAAAGACTACTATTTTGTAGAGAAAATAATTTATATTTTTATTATAATTATCTTATTAATTTCCTGAATTATTTTAATTATTACTAATTTCCTATCAAAAAATCCATGTCTCATCACTGGTTATGGTCTCAGAAACACGGCGAGAGCTACCGCTATCCAAGCTATGGAGCTTTTCTGAGCGCCATTCCCCTCGGATGACCTTTTGGCCCTGTGTGAGGTTGTGGGACACCCAGCGGGATGAAACCTTGCTGACCCTCGGGAAATCATACAATATTTTTGTGACATTCCCCGATACAATCTTCAAGGTAGCCATGTTCGGGTATGTGACACGAGAGTCTTCTCTCACCATTTTCTCCACAGCACCGATGTTTTCTTCTGGTGCTGCTGTAGATGGGTGCTCATTTCTTTCAACATCTTCAAGGGATGTCCGACCCTTCTAAATTCCCCAAACTAATTGAAAATGATTGCATGGGAAGTAGTAAGGTCCCTAAAAGCAAGTGTGGATCTCTCAAGACATTGTACCCCTCAATGTTCCAACTGCTGCAGGCAAGGGATGAAACTTGTAGTTTGGCTGAAACTTTCACTATTGACTAACAGAGGACGTATAAGTAACTGGTGAAATTCTTTTCTCCCTGTTGTGAACAGTACAGTCAAGTCTACAAACTTTCTGAGTGACCCTCGTATAAAAATGGAAAATAGCGACTAAAATACTTTAGATCAGGGGTATAGGTTTTGCATTTTGAGAGGGAAAAAACTTCATGTTTTTCCAGCAGTTATCTTTAAAGCATTAATAAAGTGAACAGCTTGCTACAGGCCTTGAAGAAAGTATACCGGTCTCGTATGTTCAAAGCCTCTTGTATAATACGAAAGACTTTCTCAGTAAACAGCCGACATTGTTAATTAGACGCGATTTTCCCACACTTTCCATTCTGGATGACTTTCTTGCATGTTTCCTTGGAGCGAAGCTTGCAGTGCTCTCGCGAGCCCTGGGGCGTGAAGAAGTCGCCGTGAACGTGGTTCCATATCAATTACCTGGCCAGATCTCATCGGGTGCGCATCGGGAGGTTAGTTTTATTGATTGTAGCCTTCATGAGCGTTTCTGTGTGTGCGTATGTGGAAGGTGTTTAATGAAGACTGCAATTATATCTGTATTATCTACCAGAAACATTTGTGTGCTGGGCAAAGCTCAACGCGCTAGGGCTTTCCCCAGTGCTCAAGAATCAATCCACGGCGATGAAATCCAGTATTCATAATAGACTAGATATAGTTGTAGTTTGTTAATTTATTTATTTATTTATTTATTTTCTGTTTTAGTATTGCAACAGAAAATTAGGCTATGCATTCCTATATTGAACAAACATCTGACTGATAGCATGTGGAGAATATTTCTGTTGCGTATGGTCAGAAACCTTCAACATTCCATCTCACACACACACACACACACACACGCGCACGCACGCGCGCACGCACTACTTTGGCACCGAATCGATTTTGTTTAGCGATGACTTTGACATGCTGGCGGTAATGGGGCTTGAAATAGGTTGACGACAGATATCCAAAATGCGTTGCGTCTGTTAAGGTGTCAATTCATGGGGTCCAGGTCTACAGCTTCTGTATGGTTTTTTTTACATCTCTTACCGTGGCGATGTATGATATCTTTTGATAGACCAAGTTCGTCTGACATTCTACGGGTACTTTTTGGGAGTGTTGTTCCTTCAAAACTCTCTGCCTGTATTCTCAATATTCCATACCTGGGTCTTCAAAAACGTGGTATAGGACCTATATTTTTTGAAAATTAACATAAGTATAGAAAGTAAAGGAATGACATGCTGACAGTGTGAGCTTTTTATTTATACTGGAAGCTGAAAGCCTACATTAGAAGGGAAAGAAAACGTTGACTCAGTTGCGGAAGATGGCCTGATGCCTATGATTGATCATTTTCTATAATTATGTCAGAAATATGTGGCAACATTTTTAACATCTGCTTTCATAATCTACGTACTTTTTTTCATTGTGTTTGCGAGTACTTCAATCAGTTGCGCTGGAATTAACGCTCTGGCTGCCGTGAAACAGACGACAAAATAATGAAATACCAATAGAACACAGAAAGTTGCTTGTTTCTTTAGCACTGAAATATGTTCATATTTTGGAACAGAAGAAGCGATGGTACACACACACACACACACACGTTTATATATATGTACATACATTTTAGCTAATTTCGAAGGAGTTGCGGTTGTACACATGAAAAGATTTTTGAAAAATTCTTCAAATACCCATCAATCCCCTTATGAGGCATCAAAAATGATAATTAAAAAAAATAATATATTTACATTATCTGCTTGCCTTTGGAGAACACTAGTTGTTCGAATTTAGCGTACGATAAATAATCTGTGAATAATCAAGTATTTTTTTCTGCTTCTTTAGTTGTTATTTTAGTTGCATTGTTCAAAGTGTTACTTTATTTTTCATTTATTTATATAATGTATATGTCTGTCAACGCTGTAGAGGTCGCAATTTTTATTTTTTATCAACGAAACTCGGCAGATATATAATCAATTAGCAAACGATTCATCAAATTCGTTAATTGGCAAAACTGGACCAATTGAGGTGGCGGTTAACGTAAAGCGAAAATTTAAAAATCGTTCAAGCGGCCGCAATATTTGTTTTTTTCTCAAAGAAACTCCGTATATACCATTATAATAAATTAACACAAATACGGGGAAACCAGACCATTAGAAGTAGTGAATATGTGAAAACCAAAATTTAAAAGGTGTTCTAGCTCTTAATGTTCTCTCAATTGTTTAAAAATAAAAGGACAAATTGACTCGGCATATAAATTGTATTTATAACTGTACATATGTTTTATATTTAACGAAAGTATCGTCGTGAAGATAGCGAATGTGAAATATTAATCTAACATGTGTTTGAATTATATTTGTATGTAAGAGAGCTCTGTAATAACCTTCAGAAATAGTTTACGTTACGTGTTAATAACATTTAAATTAAATTTCAAAGCCACTGAAAATCGATGTAACTTTCGATTGTTTTTATTTACTTTGTACATTGCAATTGTTTTTAAATAGTAACATGTTTTTGTTTTATTGAAACATATGAACATCTTAAATATACAATGTAACTCGAAAATTTCTGTTATTTCTCTCTATTTTAGTGAATGTAAAGATGATATCAAGGGCTCGGTTCAAAACGTGGTTACATTTAAAAATGTTTAAAAGTACCCACACAGTATAGCTTTGTCCATCAGTGGTCATATATTTCATTTACTTAATAACATACCATTATGTGGTTAAATCTGAACAACAACAACAACAACAATAATAATAATAATAATAATAATAATAATAGTTCTAAAAACGTGGCTTTTCTTTTGTAATACTTATAGGTTGCAAGCATCCTAATTGTGTTTCCCTAATACCACACAGTAGTGCCATAACTTATTTCATTTCATTAATTAATAAGGCCATAATTTGGATTTTATATTAATTTTTAAAGTTATTCAACTAGGTGAGGAATTCACTTAGATTAAGGAGCTCGTATGTGACGAACTTTTTTTTTTTTTTTTTTTTTTTTTCAAAGTTTATGGCAACTATAAGAAAAACCTAAGGAAAAACAAACTAAGGTTTTATGGAAATGAATATAATATTTGAAGTGCACATTTTAAGAAAAGCGCAAAAGTATAGCGGCGTCACGTCTTCATCTGTTTTGAACCACTCATGCGGAGGTAATTAATGGAGCTGTGTGTAACGCCCGTCTTCATTTGTTTTCTTATCTTTGTAGGTAATTCTAACACGCTGAATGCAGCCTCCGATGGAGTTAATGCCAGTTTGACGGTCACTGGGCGTCACCTCAGATAGTGAAAGTGGAGACCGCTATTGTCTTATTGAGAATTATTTTATTTCTTAGCCGTAATTTTAAACCCGGTCCCAAACATGTAATTACATGCCCCTAAATCACCTGTACCGAAATTCAAACCGTCCTTTCTCTTGTCTCTGCGTACTGCAGACACTAGTAACCTGGAAACCGATGCGGATATCTCGAAGCATGGGCTGATTTGTTTATTGCGATGTAACTCGTTTAAAAATTTACGACTTGCCATTAATCGCTTACGAGATGAGGCAGCAGTTTTAAGTTTGCATGAAGTGCCTGCTCTCTTCCTCAGTTTGTCAGTATCAGCAATGCTCTTACGTAAGGGGTCATTTTCTGTGAAACCTCTCCCTTACCGACAGAGGGAAATTTACGAGTGCCTTTATATGTAGATTAATTTTTTTAAAATCTCGTCGTAACGTGCAGTCATATGTCTTCGGTTTTATTGGCTAATTTCTCAAGAGCTATTTCTAGATGCAAAGGTGATGTTGGAGATCAGAGATAGTGTATGACAGCGGTTTCCAAGCTTCTTGCATGCACGACCCCCCTTTTCGAGAATGAAATATTGGCTACTTCTCCATTCACTTCGCTACTCAATAATTAATACTTTGCAAGTTCACGCTCATGCTTCAACAATTTGACATCTATTCAATCACAATAGTCATTGCCTTGGTCAGAATGAGAGAATTTTTATTTGTGATTAACGCTTGGGCCGTGTTTATGCCGTCGGCTCAGCTGGCGAGAGGCTCGTCCAATGAGGTAACGAAAACACATTATTTCAGAGGCATGATATCGACGTTTCAACAGTTTCGGGGTCAGAAAGTGTAAAATTATCCACTAGCAACGCGTTTCCAAGTATGTGCACTGATTTAATTTTTATACGCAAGTATTTTATTATTAAGAGTAGTGATTGTGCATTGTGCCATTCATCAATTAAAAATGCACATTTTCGTACGCGTACCCTTCGCGTCAATGCATCCAAGTGCAGCTTATTTGTTGGTGTTGATTTTGCATTTATGGACGTGGTTCAACATCTCAGATCATCAGCGTCCCATTCAACTCAGGGAAAAAAAACTGCCGATAATTTTTGCTCAGAGGTCTCTTCTTTCAGGCTTGAGGTTTTTTACATGCCGTAAATCTAACTTCCCCTCCGAATAGCATAATTAGGATTTTTACGCCCGAAAAATCCATTGACCCTGGCCGGGATAGAACCCGCGATCTTGGGTTTAGAAGGCAAGTATGTTCCACTACACCGCCAGGACCGACAAGTCCAGCTTATGATTTTATGACACTACGTAGGTTCTGCTGCAGTTAAAGCAAATTTGCCCCCATTGCAATAATTTTGAAACGATAACCGCGGAGAACATTTAAAATAAAATGTTCAATTATGAGTTTTTCTCATACGTGTAAAAATATTTCTATACCAAGGATAAATATGGAGTGCAAAATATGTTTTAAATCATAGAGGAGCAGGAAGAGGTTGATAATGAACTTGGAGTGCAGCTGCTGAAGACGGACAGCGAATAACGGGATGTGACAGTAAAAACGTCAATCACAAAGTAATTTCTCCCCTAGTATAGTTAAATACTCTTAATAAAAACGAACGTGAAAATGGACACGTTCTTAAATAAATGTACTTTTCCCATATCCACCGCGACCCCTTAGGGGTCCCGACCCACAGTTTGGTAACCGCTGGTGTGCGGCGATCAAAACGTTACAGCTAGGAAATAATGAAATCTTATACCATATTGCATTTTTTGACTTTTCAGGCATTTCTGAACGCCGTATGTACCGTACACAAACTGATTATTGAAGTTTAATTCCAAGGCAAAATATGACGACCTGCAATACCTGAAGAGATTCTGGGCCGATAATGCTCATCTCTATTATTCAAGGCTACCTCTGATAGATAATGAATAATTTTGAGTGAATTATTATTTTCATTAATGTTTATATTTTTCTCAGCAAATATGTATGTATAATTTGGTAATTCCATATTATAGTTAGTAGACTTTTACTTTTTATTGCCAATTAACATGAACAAATAACATTGACACTAATTTCAAAAGAAGGATCTTTTGAATTATTTTAGGAAAAAAAAAATCATTTCTCCGCATGTAAGTGCTTAATTTTGTAGCGTTTTTAAAACTTCAAATTATATTCCTGTAAGATGGACTTTGATTGTTTTTTCCTTGTACTCTTCATTTGTATCACTGCACATATAGACCATAGTTGTTAATAACACAAGTATTTTACATGCTTATAACGTAATATATTTTACATACATTAAAACTACATTCAACAACCATGTTAAATCCGGGTGAAACATTAGGTTGTATTCCTTCACTCTCTTTTACCACATTTAAATTGCCCATCAATATAAGCAAGTTCAACACACACTATTGACGGAGAATGTTGAGGTTAGAAAAACACAACGCTTGGGTATTTAATAATATAAATATCAGCCGACAGATGTAAGATCGATCATGTTTTTGTACTTTAAAAATACATTCTCAGTCTATTGAACATTCTTGTATATTTCGAATTATGTTGTCAATAAAGTAAACAGTGGTATACTGCCACCTAGCGGAAAAAAATGGAACATAAAGAGGTACTATACGCTTTTCCAGATTAAGCTGGAATATTTATTGAACGCCCTTTCTACACAGTCCACAGTGACTGCCCCTTACCGCTTTGAACTCTGGGATCTATTCTAACAACATGAGGGAGCCCCATTGGGCACAGACATCTGCAGATTCTCCTTTTGTTGTTATGCCTAGCTGCAGCATTACCACCCCTATGCGAATTGATGAGTCCAGGGCAATGTGCCACACCATGACTATCACAAATGCACCTGTAACGGTCAATATGATGTGAAGAGACGAAGAGGGACTGTGACGTGAATTAAATCCAAACTTCCAGCCATAGTAAGCCATTGCCAACTGTGTAATAAATAATAACCAAGCTTTTTAATACCCAACAGCAAAAGGATGTTGATAGCGATCATATTTGTGTGGGTTGACCTTGTTAGCTATGATGATATCGCATTACATCCTGACAGTTTTTGCGAATGTTGCCCGCCCTTGTCCGTTCAGAGGAGAGCAGCCCGACGTCTGATATGCAAACAGTCGGACACGACTTCCCTCAACGTGATGGAGTAGGCGAATCGGAGCAAAAAACAAAACTCGCCGTCACGTCACGCCACGAGGTAATGGAGTGCGGAAAATAGCGGCGTTCCGGCACCCATGCGGATAATTGATTTGCTTACGAACCCGTAGGGAACGGGTTCGAGTCCCGACCCGTGCAGCATTTGTGAGCAGCGAACAAGAACATTAAGAGAAAGATAAAAGGCGTTGCACATTTTCGCTAAGAGCTCTTACCTGCTGTGAGCTGTTACTGGGCGTATTCACTTAATACGCCAAGTGATACCAACAGCTTGTAGAGCTTCGTTCATTCTTAGAATGTGCCCTTATGTAAACGAAACAAGGTACTTTAATAATTGAAGAGGTTAAATATCATTGATCACTCTCACTGCAACTCGAGGGTATCATTTACCTGATGTAATCGATAATCGATCAACAGTAAGTCCGCCCGATTTATTCTACTGTCACAATATGCTCAATGTACTTCTTGTTGCGAATGTGAAATGTTTTTGACACTTTTGTTAAAAACATAACTATTCTTTTCTCACTGCCACTTAAACCCTTATCTTTTCTGTAGATTATTTAATAACCAAAGACGAAAGCTCGAGCATTTATTTTGGTTAAAACAGGCAGGCAAAAAGGCAATAGCCATTTATTAATAGTAAACATAGATTAATATCACCCATTAATGAAAACAGATATTTAAGATAGCTAATGATTTCTGTATCACACAATTAAAGTACTTATGCTTACTTTTCGTGGTTACAAGCAACAACAACAAAATGTTTTTTCAAGGTATCAACTGTCATAGTCAGCCGCTTGTCAGAGAGAACATTTTTCATGATGGAAAAAAACGTTCTACTTCCATTGAAATGAATGGAGCATATTTAAAACAAACTATTTCGGAAGGACTCATACCAGTTACAACAGAACATTCACCTTTCAGGGCATCATGGAAATGTTGAACAAGACAAATTAAGTAGTTTTGAATAGTCCTGGCTAATGAGCAAAATATGCGCAGTGGTTTCTGGTCGAGTTCATTTTCCGTTTATGCGTTTATAGGGGAAATTAGTGCAAATTAGTTTATAGAGATAAGTGCACTGAACACATTTTAGGGACGGTTTATTGCACAGTTGTACCGCTCTCAACTTTCTCGGCTGCAGTTGTTTGTTACATTTATGCAGCTGAGAAGTTACGGCCACTACAAATTTCGTGAAGTGTCTCTCGCAGATCGATACAAGGTCATTCGCCAGAACTATTCAAAACTACAGTACTTCCCTCATCCTCTCTATTTCTTGATATTCGTATGTCCGAGATAAACGTGCGTTCCTTTCTTTAATGAAGGTTCTGCTATTTAACGAGCTTGAGGGAATGGGTCGAGGTGAAAGTTTTTGACTTCTTGAAAAGAATGAAATGTATACCAAGATTCTCAAAAGATTTTTTTAGGTGAACCTGCCATTTAATTTTATAACTTTTTCACTTCGATATATTGAAATAATTATGCGTTAAAAATCATCATCATCATCATCATCATCATCATCAATCACGGTTTAAGCCTTTATTGGCTTGTTTCGGTCTCACAATTTAGAACTGCTCTGTCCATCTTCTTTTAGGTCGGCCAACACTTCTTTGGCCTTTTGGTGTATATCTTAAAACCAGTTTACTATAGCGGTTTTCCTCCATCCTCTCCACATGTTGTTTCCAGTTCTTTTGATTTTCTTTAATTCTTTCTATTAGATTAAAGATTCTTAGTTCTTCTCGTATATCTACACTTCTTCTCCTGTCTTTTAATGTATATCCTGCTACATGTCTTAAGAAGCGCATCTCTGCTGATTCTAACCTTTTCTCTATTTGTTTGGTCATTGTCCAACATTCAGACCCATATGTTAAAACTGGAACAGCCATCACTTTATAAAATGTTATTTTTGTCTCTTTCCTCGTGGTTTTTAAGTTTTGTTTGATGGTGCCGCATATTTGGTTAAATTTATTTATTTTGTTTATTATATCATCATTTTTTATGTATGAGACGTTGCAGCCTAGATAATTGAAACATTTTATTTGTTCTAATATTATCTCTTGTATTATTATTTTTGATCTTATTGTTTCTGGTCCTCTAAAAAATCATTAAAATCATTATAAAAATCATAATGATCCAAAACAGGCGAGAGAGAAGCAAAAATAAAAACTGACCCTTTCGATCCGAAATGTTCATTTGTATGTGATTTTAAATGTATTCGCCCAGATAGTTGTCTAACTTACGGGGTCTGTTAATGACTGTTGTTAATTGAGCTTTCACATGATTTTGTTTTATTTAACTAAACAGCCGTGTTTTTATTCTGATTCTAATGCATAATAGTTGTTGATAGGCTGTGCATTTTTATGAATACAAAATATTACAATACTATATGTATAATTGCAGCTTATTTCGTGAGCGGGAGGTCTGCGGTTCGAATACTGCCAGGCTCGTCCTCCCTGACTGAGGTTTTTCCCAGATTTTCCTATGTCCTCTTAAATGGAAAATGTCGGGAAGGTACCCTAAACTTAGGCCTGGAACGTTTCCTTCCTTAAAAAATCCTTTCACAATTTATCATTTCATTTCAAGTATCATCAGTGTCCACCGCCTGTGGTGCCTCTGTAGCAAAAACGGGCGTTAAACACCATTCATTCATTCATTCATTCATTCATTCATTCGAATGAATGAATGAATTCAGCTTATTTGCCACTTTTACGTGAGTAGAATTCAATAACAATTCTCTATTTTAGAAATGATTTGGTCATATCGTATATTAAATGTTTGGAATTGACAGAATTCGTGACTTACAATAATTATTTTGCAAAAAGAGGTTTCTAGTTTCCTTATGTTTACGTTTCTGTTGCATGATATTTTATTTCGCCTTTCACTTACCGTCACAACTACCTTTCGCTTGATATATCTCTTAATTTTGATCCCATAAACCGGATCTTCAATCTCTCGCGAAGTTTAATTTCTCCAGTCTCACGTCAAGAAACACATAAAAGCGAAGTGATGCCTACGTTTTCAGAGTAACTCTTGACACAACCTAACATTAAAAATGTAATACACTAGGACTTGATGGGGGCCGTGATAGCTTGTAATCTTTAACAATCGATCGCAGTTTGTTTTACCAATACCCACGCCTTCTAGCCACGCCATTCCGCTAACATAACAGCGTTTTCAATTTAACTCGCATATAATGAAACGTACAGAGGTGCTGAATAAAGGTAACCTATCTTTTCTCTATTCAAATACTTTTCCAGGTAATCTCCAGCAAGAAAACAAACGAGTAAAAACTTTGCACATCAAGCGTTTAGTGCCGGTAATCTTTGCGTGTTGTAGTTTGCCTTTGTTTTGTCCCATTGTTGGGTTTGCGCTTATACTTTGTATGACTTGTAAGTGCATGGGCGGTTTTCTTTATGAGCACGTATTCAAGATACCATATTTTATTTACTGCTGCCGAAGCTTTATGATTAAGCATTTATTAGCATTTTGCATTTCAAATTTTAATTTAAAAATTCTTTAAAAAGAACTCCAAAAGAATAGCATGTGTACTGGTTGAAGAGCCCTGCCAAGTATTTATTGTACAGAACGGCCCAACGATGTATACACTTAATTAGTGGCTATTTACATAAAACGTGTGCATACCTGTTTCACGCTAGCAGCCTGGATCTGATAGTGGTTGAGTTCAGTTATGAGTGGTATATTTATCGCATGGTATGTTTTCTACTCCTTATTTGCGAGGGTAAGTCAGAATTTATCTGCATTAAGATGTTTGTTCAAGATGTACATCATTTTTCTATATAGTCTTCTACCTTTACAATGCGCAGGTACCGCCACGGGTGGCCGAGGTCGTTAAGGCGCGGACTCCTGAGCGAAACGTCTGAGTTTCGATTCCAGCCAGGGAATCCCTCCATGACTGAAGTTTTTTTTGGTCATAAATGGCAAATGCCTGGGAGATATCCTAAATTTAGGCCTGGAACGTTTCTTTTTTGAAAAAAATTCCTTCCCAATTTGTAATGTCATTTCATGCATCAACAGTGCATGCCTCAGTAGTAAAAACGGGCATTAAACACTATTCAAAAACAAGTTTCTTTGTACTTGCTATCTCGAACATAAAGCAAGCGTCGCCATGGCAACTGGTAAAATTAAGGTAGCAAATGCAGTCAAATAATTCCTTCTGTGCCACGGGATACAGGTGTAAGAAGCATGTCAAAGCAGCGGGCTGCTAGCAATAAATTCTTATGTCAGCACTCAGAAATTAAATTTGAGTTAAAAACGGAAAACCATCAAATTAATAATTACGTACGTACTGGATTAAAAAAAAAAAAAAAAAAAAAAAAAAAAAAAAAAAAAACAGCCCGGCCGAGCAGTAGGGTAGATGCTCCAATAGTTCATACTTAAAATCTCTCAGTTTTCCCATCGCTAAAAACTTTTGAGAAGGTGCGTTGTTCTTCTTCTGCAAATTCTCTTAGGATTTGCTTCATTTAAAAGAATTCAATAGTACTCTCGGGCATGAATTTCCTTTGACGTTACAAAGTTTATGCACTTTATGCAATATTCACAATATATCTGATGGGTTTAGAAAGTGTATTAAATTATTTCAAATAATGGTCTGCTATTTCATTATGAATGCTTAAGAGAGAAGTATCAACAAACAAAAAAAATCTTTTCAATCAGACCGCCCTTCTACAAGATAATGCCTTCTACGTCTAATAGGTTCTTGAGTTATTGCGTTTAAAATTTCGTACGCAAGCTTTCAACCTATTAGTGATGTCTCGCGGAAAGACACTTCAAAGAACGCCATACACTGTGCGGATAAAATAAGAAGCTCTCAAGATGAAAGATGTGTACATACATAGTAATAACATAGTAGACGGTGGTTTCGTTTCATTACACCGTTTTAAAAAAACATCTGCACATCGACAAAAACAATTGCACGTCGAGGTGATAAAATTATAAAAACAATTTCACATCGGCACATAAAGCCTTGGAGATAGACAGGAGTTAATTGCTAGAAACTCAACGCTTTCTTATACCGGATTTGTTCCGTGATATGAAGAAAATTATCGACATAAACACTAAGTGACGCTCCCGTAGCAGCGACTAATCCCTGCCCATGTATGCGGATAATAACGCAGTGTTGGCAAACATTTGTTTAAAGATTAGCAGGCTAGTGAATGAGAGTGCTGGAGAAGACGTTGACCCAGGATACCAGCACTTCCCACCAGGAGCCATTCAGAACCACTTAAGTGTAAGTATTACTTAGCAGATTCATCGCCCCCCTCGTTTTCGCGGTTAAGAGCCGATAAGATTCCATTCGACAAATGGCGTCTGCGGAGGTTTCAAACGAAACGAAGTAAACAGCTTAATAACTGAACATTTTAAAACCAATCGTGTGTTTCATTTATGTTTAGATCAAGCTGTGATGCTGTAGAAAATTTTCTTGTTTTCTATCAGATTTACTCGGCTTACATTGTTATTAATACTATTTAATTGTTTATTTTTAAAATGGTTTTGATATATAATACGTATATAACAAATAACAAGAATTAGAGAAGCAGAAATAGGTAAAATATTAAATAGTTTTAGCTATATAACGTGGTTCCAGCACTGCCAACGTGTTTTATCTAAGCAAATAAATCTTAGATGTATGTTATTATGTAATACTACTATTGCACCAAGGCCTGATTTCGAAACTGCCTTGAGAAACGTAAAATTTAAATATATATAAAGAAAAATAAAAATAAAGTAACACTATTAACAATGTAACACATTAACAGTAATAATAAAAGTAGATAAAACACTGAGAAAAAGTCACACTTGAAATTGTTATATTTCGAACTACTGCGAGTTCTTCAATGGCAAGAAGACAAGTTAAAGTGATAGAAGTAAATATTGAGTATCGAAGTTAACGTTATGCATGGAAACAGATGAAACTAGGAATGAGAGTGTGGGAAGAAAAAAACTAATACGTAAGATTTAAACCAGGTGGTATACGCGCTTTACTCAGAGATAGAGAAATGGCAGCTATATTTTTACATAAAGCGCGTCTACCACCTGGTTTAAATCTTACGTATTAGTTTTTTTCTTCCCACACTCTCATTTCTAGTTTCATCTGTTTCCATGCATAACGTTACCTTCGATACTCAATATTTTCTTTTATCACCTTCACTTGTCTAGCTTCTTGCCATTGAAGAACTCGCAGTAGTTCGAAATATAGCAATTTCAAGTGTGACTTTTTCTCAGTGTTTTATCCTTATCTGCTTTTATTATTACTGTTAATGTATGTATATATGTATGTATGTATGCATGAAAGCCATTATTTGATAATCCGGCAATTGCATGCTGTTGCTAGGGAAAATAATGTTCTGCTCATCCATACAACCTAGGCTTACTTAATTTGAACAATAATCATCTTCAATTTAATTTACATGAATCCATTGCGCACCTTTTTATATAAATGTAGTATTCAAAATGGTGGTGCGCATTAGAATGGAGTGCAAATTTGTTCCGTAGTTCGCCAGTAACTGCCTTCATATTTATCGTTTATTACGTCATAATGACTTGTTGCAATTCTCGCTTCGTCAAATTTATAGTGGCCTATTATTGTATACAGAGTATGAATAGTAGATAAAAGAATAAATGAATGAATATTTATTTATTATTTGCACACATTACAATTACAGTTTTACACAATTTTATTGATCCTTTGCCTTTATCACTTTCCTCCTACACTTTTCTCTTACTTTCCCTACATAATTTCCATAATTTCTTCAAATATTATTTTCTGCCAATCAAAAAAATTTTAATGCCAGAATTGCTATCTACAACTTATCCCATTTCTTGTTCTTAATTACGTCTCTCCATCCTTCGGTATCTGTACATGTGTACGACGGTACGTCCGTAAGTTTCCGGCTTCCACTTTCTAGGTATCAAAAACTATATTTCACCTCAATATAGTTGCCCTTTATTGTAATACCTTCGCACATCTTCAATTAACATTTCATCCCCCCCTCCAAATAGTCAGAAATCTTGTCTGCAAAGTGGGCATAAACAGCGTCCATCCCTTCTTCATCACACTTAAATTTCCTTCCTCGAAAATCCCTCTTGAGTTTTGAGAAGAAGAAATAGTCACTGGGAGCTAGATCTAGGCTGTACGGTGGATGGTCGATCTCCTTGAAGGCACAGCTTCCTTTGCAACAAGAGCTGTGTATACAGGCGCATTGTCATGAAGAAGGCGCACACCACCATTCAGCTTTCCTCGCCTTTTCTCTTTGATGGAAGCACGTAGTCTGTACAGTAGGCTAGCATAGCACTCCCCGTTTACTGTGGTGTTCTTCTCCTTGAAGTCAATGAAGAGTATTCCTTCACAGTCCCAAAAGATTGTGGCCATGATCTTTTTGGTTGACTGAGTGACCTTGGCCTTTAGAGGAGGTGCTTAGCCAGGCTTATGCTACCTTTTGACAAGAGATCATAGTAGAAGATCATAGTTTCATCTACTGTAACAATGGTTTGCAGAACTTCTCTCTCGCAGAGCTCCAAAATGCCTGACAACAGATGACTCGTTGCTGTTTTTGGACTGAGGAAAGAAGTCTGGGCACCCATCTTGCACTAACCTTATTCATGTTTAAATGTTCATGAATATTTCGAAGGACTGTTGTTTTAGAAAGGCCCAACCTTGCTGCTATTTCTGTAACTTTGAGCCAGTCTTCCATAATTTCTCGTTTCACAAGAGCGATTTTTTCAGGGCCGACCTGCACGCTCTTCGTCTTCAATGCTTTCTCGACCCATTCGAAAAAGTTTGGGCCATTCTTTTACGGTAGAATATGAGGGAAATACTTCCCCATATACACCGTTCAATCGCTGTTTAATTTCATTTGGAGGAAGTCCTTCTTTTGTGAAGAACTTAGTAACAGCTCGAAACTCCATTTTTAACATGTCACAATCTTCTACACATAGCCTTCTTTATCTGAACAACTGAACATAGCGAAGCGGAAGCTACAGCTGCAATTATAATTATTTACTTAACAGATAAAGTATGACATCAAATAAGGATTTTATGAAGGCGATAATCCTTATCGGTGAGGCCGGAAATTTATGGACGTACCCTCTTACTGTACTACCTGGGAGAACTTTGCGCACCTCAGTTTGAGAGCCGCTAAGTTAGGGAATCAAATTAATTTGGTTATAAATATTAAATAAAATGTTCAACCTATATATAGCAACATTTAACACCCGGAAGTGAAGAGGTAGCATGGGAAATGTGCCATATATGTGCAGCCTTCTGGTAAGCGTGATGTATAAATTACTTTTGAGGTGGAAACGTATTTTAAAGCTCTCTCATAATTTACAGTGTTTTGCCTAATTGGGTTTTGCGCGCGCGCGCTTGTGTGTATATGATAAACGTTTGACCGTTTTTATTGCCTAGGAAGTTTCAGCAGCGAAAATCATTTGCCTGTTATCTTGCTCGGTGCTTCCGTATTGCCTGAGGCTTCTATTTCGTGAAATGTGTAATTTTTCTCTCGTGCCCCATCTATTCTCAAAACTTATTTCTCCGTATCACAAACTCGTTCCCTTAGCCATTTACGCGCGGATTTGAAAATCATAAATATGTTTGGACGATGCTTTCAGCACATATGCACGTAATGAAACACGTTTATCTGTTGGTTAAACGTGTAATCTTATCGCCAGTACATCGCCACCATTATGTTTCCAGAACAAATCGATACAAATCGATACGACCTGGCATTATACCATCTGATAGCCTTTCGAGGCTTTTTATATTATCCTACTCGCCAATTTGATCTAATCGAAAACCGCTGCGTAGGAAAGTGTGTGGGAAACGGTTTCAGCTAAAGGGAAAGGGAATTTGGTCGGCGGTGAGAAGTTTTTACTGCAAACACTCTGATATAAAGGGGATTTTTTATTATAATACACAAGGACCTTTTGTGGACGTAAAAGTGTTTCAAAAGTGGTGTTTTTACCTTACGATTAGCATCATAACACTGTGAAAACGAATATCATGTTCGTTTGTCAAACATAATTTTAAGAACTAGTGTGTACTGATTAATTTTACAACCAGAACTCTTTCGGTTCGGATTCCTGATATTTATATTTTCTTTCCGTTTCCCTTAACTGCCTAAAGTAAAAATTTCAATCATCTCCCTTTTTTAATCTATCTTATTCATTTCATCTTTGAACAGAACTTCGTCAAAAAATATTTATTTATTTATCGCGACATTAGTTCAGGGAAGTATGAAAGGCCTATCCTTATAATGTTAAATTGACCAATTTTAGTTCCCATTTTCTCAAAGTCTATTAAAGCCAATTAAAGGAAATTTTTACAGCATACAGATGCACATAATTGAAATTTGCTGGTATATGACTTAAGTAAATTATAAACTATTTTAAGCAGATTATCAATTACTTTCAATTCTTTCCTTTTTCGTTTTTTTTTTTTTTCAACGTTTTATTTTATTTTATGTTATTTTATTTTTTTACATTTTGTTCTAGCTTTACCATTATAGACCAACATTATCAAAATAATATCATTAATAAATGATAAATGTTTCACCATGATACCTTATATAGATCCTTAAAAAATGAATTAGTTATCAAAAAAAAACTTTTTCAATAATTATGGCCAAAAAATGTTTCAACAGAAAAACTAACTTTTTGAGGGAAACATCAGCTAAACTCCAAGAACGCGGATTATGTCATGGTAATAAACGCTGCCAATTTATGAAAACTAACCTTTTCTGTTGTTCAAGACAAACTACATCCTTCTAGAGCATATATTTGCTGAATTACAGAATTTTAACTGAACAAGTGTTCGCCAAAAAAAAAAAAAAAAAAAAAAATCCAGGGACTTAAACTTAATTAACAATTTATTAAAAATACTTAAAACCAAATAACATTAATGAAAATCATATCTAAACAAACAGAAAATTCCAAATATTAAAATGGAACAAAAAATAAAAATATGTTTTTGACCTCCCGTTCACTTTAATACCTACCTTAATGCCATGGTACCTTCTCTTCTACTCTACTAAGCGAAAAGCAAATATACAAAATTCAATGTACATCATTATGTAAAATACATTAAAAATCAAAATAATAATGCAAGTAAATAGATAAGATGGTGTTACAATTCCATTTGTTGTTCAATAATTTTTTTCGAGTACAAGGGGGAAGAAAGGAGGAGAAGAAAAAGAGGAAGAGGAAAAAGCGAGAAACTAACTGCTATGATTCTCAGAGTTGAGATGGCAATTTAATATACGTTTAAATTGCTTTATTGTCCGACAATCTGTGACTTCAGGAGGAAGGGAGTTCCAGATTATGGAAACTGACACGCTGAATGAGGTGGAGTAGAAATGTGTTCAGTGACGATGGATAGGCAGTATAGTCTTATTCCGGGTTCGAAGTAGGGACAGGTATACGAAGCGAGGGGCGATATACTGAGGAGTGGGGATACAGATGTTTTTGAACAGGAGCGCAAGGGAATGGGTCATTCGTTCTTTTACAGGTAGCCATGACAATACGGTTTGAGCGTAGTTTGACAAGCAACTTGATTCCCACACTAATAGAGCAACACCAACCTCTATGTGTTCATAAAGTTCGCTTTCTATCTACATATATTCAATGGTCACAACTCATTCTTATGTTAATTTACTGTTTGGCATTAGTTTAAACACAAACGATTCGAGTTACAGTGAAAAATGCATATTGGAATTCCTGGTGTGATTCAATTGTTTTTTCTGAAAGGTTGATTGATTGATTTATTTATGGACGCTCTTCAACATCTCAGGTCATCAGCGTCCCATTCAACTCAGGACGTGAAACGGCCCACAAATTTTGCTCAGAGGCCTCTCTTTCAGGCTTGAGGTTCTTTATCATGCCGCAAATGTACGACACGGAACCCACGGCTTTACTTCCCTTCCGAAGGAAGCCATACTGAGGATTTTTACGCCCCGAAAAAATCCATCGGTCCTAGCGGGTTCGAACCCACGATCTTGGGTTTAGGGGGCAAGTATGGTAACCACTACACCATTTCTGAAAGGGAAAACAGCAAAAGAAGTTCATGAGAGGATTTTGCCTTCATTGGGTGACACATGACTTTTCTATGAAATCGTTCGACTTTCCGTGAATAAGTTCAGGAATGGCAGAACAAGCACCAAAGGCACACCAAGTTCTTCTTTTTCTTCTTTGGCGCTACAAAGTCTGACGCAGCGACTTCTGAATCCTCAACTCAGTTGTACAACTTCACTGATAGAGGGCAGTATTGTAGACACTCAGCTAGTCATCTATCGCGCAGTTTTCTAGATCGACACAACACCACCGCTCCATCAGGCTGCTCCCCAATTATCCTCACGAGGCTTGTGAACCCCGTTCCAGACCTTCTTAACTTAGAAAAATTCCTAAACAGGTACCGGGTATCGAACCTGGGTCCTCCCGGCGGTCAATCATCAACGCTAACTCTAGACCAAGGATGCGGTCTGCACCGTGTCCTGGAGCTCCAAAATAAGCTGTGAAGCCACAAACCATCATTATATAATATTGGTAGACAGAGGCCATGAGCATTAAGTGATCAAAGTTAATTTTATTTTGCTTAATGAATTACACATGAAAAAAGGATGCACAAGATCGGGACCGCTTCTGCTCACTGCGGAGCAAAAGTGAAATCGCATGCGAACATGAGCCAACTTTAAGAGGGACCCAACCGCGTTTTTCGGCAATGAACAAAACGTGGGTTCATTACTGTGCACCAGAAACAATCAGTAGTCTTAAACACTGAACCGCAAGAGGCGAAAAGTGTTCCATACGCTGGAAAGAGGATGGCTTCAGTTTTTCAGAACGCAAAACGAATTCTCTTGTTTGACTACATTGAGAAGGGGAAAGCAATTACTGGAGAATAGTGGGGATCGCTTATGGAGAATCTGAAGACTGCGATCGCGGAAGAAACGTTCAGAATTGATCGAAAAGAAGACAACGTGCCAACGTGACAAACCTACCGAACTGCTATTTGAAATGTTTTTCCCCACTTCGCTCCCTCTGATTAATATAAAACTTTTTTGATTGGTCCCAAATTTAGGTGAAAAAAAGATCATAAACAAGGTAAACGAGTATTTTGAGCGCCTGGAAGAAACCTACTTCCACGATGGGATCACGAACCTGGAGAAACGCTGGAGCAAATGCGTTGAAGTGGATTATGTGGAAAATTAAAGTACATTGCAATATTCCACTTGTTCTCTGTAATATCAAACCGAGTTACTGATCAACAAACCGCGTACAGAAACAAAAATACACCCAAACAATGAAAAATCAAGCCTGCCATAGCGCGATGTTTTTTTTTTTTTTAATGGCCTTGAGCGTGAGCCATCACTAGATAGCAGTTTCCACTGCAGCAAGTTTATTCCCTTTCAGTAAAGTTTGATGTGTTCTGATTAAAGGGCTCTTTTCAATAAACCAAGTATACAGAGGGAAAAGGGATGGAATCTATTTCCCTTTCTGTCCTTCAATATCCTCCAAAAATGGCGTGCTGAAGACGTGTTATGATGTAGTCTGGGCACTGTTTTAGGTTCAAATTTCGGTTGATAATAATGTTTATTACTAAGATACCCAATTTCAATTAAATACTAAGACTGGTGGCTGGTCGTGCATTTGCCCGTTTCTTGCCCTCTGGAACGAGTCCTATTCTTGCCTTACATTTTTAAAATCATTTTTTTGCTTTCATTGCTTGATAATTTAGGAATAAGAATATTTTGCATCAGAAATGTCCCCCTCTCAGAATGGTTTTATTTTCAGCGCTATTTTAAGTGGCAGCACACTAACTACGAATCACCCGCACTGCCGATGTTAGATTCGCTTCCGTAGGTTAAGATGCTGCGCTGATGTGAACTTCTAAACTGCTTACCGTGGATCACAAACAACCCTTCGTAAAAAATCTTCGTTTTTTCTAATAAGTAATGCAGCACTGTGGTCCAGAATGAATCGAAACTCAAAGCAGAATAAACCCAAGGTCGCGGGCTCAATACCGGCCAGGATCGATGGATTTTTCAGGCTGTAAAAATCCTAAGTATGGCTTCCTTCGGAAGGGAAGTAAAGTCGTGGGTCCCGTGTCGCACATTTACGGCACGAAAAAGAACCTCAAGCCTGAAAGAAGAGGCCTCTGAGCAAAAAATTTGTCGGCCGTTTCACGCCCTGAATTGTTAAAGAGCGTCCGTAAATAAACCAAATCATCAACTTAAAGCAGAATTCTAATTTTTATTGTGTTACTGAATATGTTGTTGATTTTTCCAAATGTTAATGTAGCCTTTGTGTTTTCGCCTGGTTTAAAGAACGTCTATATTGGATAGTAGAATTTGACAAATAAAAGCATATTTAATGTTTCTTTCTTTCTTTTTCAGGTAAGTTCGCCTCACTGTTCACTACCTCACAGCTACAACGTATAATGTTGTAAGTAGTAATTTGCTTTTCATTTAGATGAATAATTGCATAGTAAAGTTTTACTGGTGTTTGATGTTTGCCTGGACCATACAAATATAAATCTGTCACGCAGGAGCTGCGTAAACTCAACGAATTCTTCACCAAGTTGAACAACTTTTAATAAAAATTAATTAAAAACACAAATTAACCTTTTTAATTAATGAACAGGAATAAGTTATAGCATTACTGTGTGGTATTAGGGAAATAAAACGTTGCAAACTATAAGTATTACAAAAGAGAAACCACGTTTTTAGAATTATTATTATTGTTATTATTATTGAGATTAAACCACAAAAATTAGTGGTACACTGTTAAAAGAAATGTATCAATGGACCAAGGTTCCCAAGAACCTGTTGCAAGTGCGCAAGGCTTTGCGACTAACACTCGAGAGAAAATGCTCTCTCTCCAGCTCCATCGTAACGACCGGCTGCCTGTGCACCTCATACTCTGGAATAAGAAAGTGGGGGGAATTGCTACCTGGTACCGTTTTCCTCGTGTAAGGGATTTCTTTTAAGTGGATTAATCACTCTTCTTCATTTCAAAACTTTCATAGTGAACCTCGTATTTGGCAGCGCTATTCCGCTCCCCCGGCGTTCCATGTGTGAACCTTAGAAAGGTTTTTCCAAAAAGTTTAGAAAAAGCAAGCATTTAGCTAAGCTGATCTATTTAGGGGATTAACGCCGTTCTGTTGCCACCCTGTTAAATTATAGTCCCTCTAATTCGGGTCTTATACAGCAACTTTTGTTTTTAAGTTTTACTACATCCGCCATATTCACCTAATATGACACCCGCTTTCCTTTTCCACCTCATGGACAGAATAGCGGTTCACAGCAAGCACAGTATGCGGGTTTCAGCACCCCAGTTGCAATTTTCGAATCAGTTAACACCGGCACATGCACCTGTTTCGTCAGAAGGATTTGTGCAGAAAGGATCAAGATTAACAAATGCGAGGAGTGCCACATTAAGTCATAGCATGCATTGGCGCGGAGTGCTGCAGCAGAACTTCCACTGTGCCTAATGAAATGTTAATTGAAATCGTGAGAAGCAGCCGAGATAAGGTCTGTATATTACGGAAACAGCCTTTGCGACGTGGGATTTACATACTAAGTGTAGACTTGCATCTGACAAACAAGTTTTGTTTGTTGATTCACAACATCGGCCATTAATGTCATTATCGGGCGAGGTTGCAGCGTACACGGGGCTTTCCATGTGTTAGCTGATTAATGCTGTGTCGGAAGTAATATCAACATTTCAGTACTTCTTTACCACCTGTTTCTAAAGCCTATGTTTTTGTTGTTTGATTTGAAAATGTATACCATTGACATTTTTGTGTAAAAATATTTAAAAATAATGGAAAATGTATTTAAAATTGACATTTATGCGTAAAAACGTTTAAAATATTTGAAAATGTATATAAAATTGACTTTTATGCGTAAAAGCATTTAAAATATTTTTAAAAAAGTATATTAAATTGACTTTTTTGTGTAAAAACATTTAAATTAAAATATTTGAACTTTATATAAAATTGACATTTTTGTGTAAAAATATTAACAACTACAGTAGAGTTATTTGAGTTACGGGCACCGTACGCAACTGGAGAAGGGAGAGAGCTGCTTATAATTTTTACTGAAAGCATATAATGATATTGTAGATAACAATGGTCTACCCAATTTTTGTTGAATGAAAACTGTTCATATTTTCTGATTCCTTAGAACATGGAATCTCTCAATCCAGCCCTGGTTTTGTTTCATCAGGCTACAGTTTTCCGGAAATTGATATTATACAAAATAACAGTTTTTATGTATTTGTTCATTGAAAAAATACATAAAATAAATATTCTGAGATAATAAGTGGTTCACTTTATGAATGAAACAGTAGGGCTAAATCAGAGTATTGTACCAGAAAAAATAATCACAAATGAGCAATTTAGTTCCTGGAGCAAAAAATGTGAAGTATGAACCATTAGTTTCTCCTTCTGATGTCCTTCTTCCACCACTACATATTAAATTAGACCTGATGATGCAATTTGTTACTGCTCTGAATAAGGACAGTGATTGCTTCAACTTTCTTGTTACAAAGTTCCCTCAGAAAACTGAAGCTAAGATAGCAGCAGGTGTTTTCGTGAGCTTATGCAGGATGAGACCTTTCCTCTGTCCATGTCCGAGTTGGAGAAGTCAGCATACAAAAAGTGACAGAAAACTTTCTTGGAAACAAGAAATCTGAGAACTATAAAGAAATTGTGTAGGAAAAGTTACAACATTTTAGAAATCCAGGGTGCAGAATGAGTGTTAAAGTGCAATTTCTCAACAGCCGTATTGATTACTTCCCTGTGAATCTTGTGCAATGAGTGAAAAACAAGGTAAGCGGTTTCATAAAGACATTAAAACAACGGAAACCTGCTATTAAGGTCATTGGTATATATATTATTGATTTATTTATGGACACTCTTTAACATCTCAGGTCATCAGCGTCCCATTCAACTCAGGGCGTGAAACGGCCGACTAATTTTGCTCAGAGGCCTCTCTTTCAGGCTTGAGGTTCTTTTTCGTGCCGTAAATGTACGACACGGGACCCACGGCTTTACTTCCCTTCCGAAGGAAGCCATACTTAGGATTTTTACGCCTGAAAAAATCCATCGCTCCTGGCCGGGTTTGAACCCGCGTTTTGGGCGTAGGAGGCAAGTATGGTAACCACTACACCACCAGGACCGACTCAAGGTCATTGGGATATGTCAATGATGGCTGATTACTGCTGGTGACAAAATTAAGTTTTCAGTTTTAAGTTAATTAACAATTAAGTTTTAAGTTTAAGTTTAAGTTAAAAAATGAAGCCTACAAAAAACAGTTTTGCCTTAGCTATAAGTCTTAAAGCTTAATGTTTAATTAAAAATATAAGTATATTATTGCATTTAATGTGAATTTGTTTAAAAAAACCTAGCCCGATAGAGCAAAATTGAAAACATGTTTGAATTCAGGACAATCATATTACATATATCCTGGTGGTAAAATAAAAAAGAAAGAAAAAGCTTTTTTGCAGACCATTGTAATGAACTATAGCTTGTTTATAAGAGATGTGGAAAATGGTGTCCCTCAGGGGTAATAAATTGCCGACATCTGCCTAGGAAATTCCTGTCCACTTTCATAAGCTCTGCGGCTGTGATTTTAGCAATTTCGCGCCTGATATTTTCATTTAGTTTTTGTTGCATAGTAAGTTAAACAGAATGTGTGTAAATACTTTGTAATTGCAAAAGGTATTTTATTTCATAAAGCAATTTAAATTGTGTAGTATCCAAAGCTGTGATTATGGTATAAGCAATTTTTAACTTTTTTATACATACACTATTACGTGCATCATTCATAAAGTATGATGCAAGTAAGGCAAGAATGAAAACTGCTCAACAGGGGCGTCGATATTTGGTAGCACTCTTGGTGGAGAGATACAATGGAACTCGTATCATGCAGTATAGCTTGCGGGAGTTATAGATGGCATGTTTGCGTTAGTAATTGTTGAAAAATATCAGTATTTTATTTTGGACATTATAAGAAATCAGTAGCTGTTAAAAACAACTGATTATTAAAATAAGGAATTTTAAGAAATCGGGTTTTAAAAATCGCACAAAAATGATTGAGGTCGCGATAAATCACCCAATCTGGCAACACTGACTATTATAATACGGAGAATTTTTGGTAGCAAAACAGGTCAACTTTACAATAAGCTTTTAACAAATTATTATTGTCACAATGAGCTACATTTGGACAGCTTTGATATCAGAGCGAAGAAATTCAAAACATAACCGCCAGGTGAGCTAATCTATTACAAACAGTACCTTGTTAACCTTGTTAGTTGATCAACATACCTGAGCAAAAACAGTAAAGAAAACCGAAGGAATAGAGTTCGGGTACGTAAATAAACGGGAAACTCTTTGAAACCCATGCAATACTAAAATACCAATAAAAACTTTGGTGTTCGTTGGTTGTCAAGTAGAGAAAGACGTGGACAAGATCGAAGGCTCTATCATTGACATAAATGGACTGCGTGGTTTTATGGAAGGAAGACGCAAAACTACAGTAGCTGATCAAGAAGCTTCTGCACAAAAGATCATTACAACTGAATAAATGGGTTCACCAGTGGCAGGGAATCTGCACACAAGAATCTGGTCATCCATCAACATGGCGATCTCCCAGGAATTTTGAGTTTGTTAGAATTAATAGGCGCATAACTTCGGCCGGGCAACCCCGCACAACATTCATGACGATTTAAATATGAGAATGCTGTGGGCACACTGGGTTTCACGGGGCTTGACACATGTACACAACGACAAAAGGGTTTAAGTATGTCGTCGGCTACTGGATTTGTATAATGAAAATCCGTTTTTTTTTTTTTTTTTTTTTAAAGAAACTGGTGACTGGTGACGCTACCCACCAGAAAATAAAGTCTAGTCCATTCAATGGATATATTTAGGGATTCCCCGGTTCGGACAAGTGGATGATCGCCGTCTTTTGGAACACTTCAGGCATACTGCTAATGGTCTGACTTTCTCAAGGAACTGCAAGACCCTTTCACGGCTTAGACACAGGCCTCAACAACGGCTAAAGGGAAATGGTCGACAAGAGGGTTCCTCATGCGCGAGCCCATACCAACAACACCGCTATAAATTGCCGTACCGCACCCTCCATGTTCACCGGATCTCGCTCCATCTGATGTCACTTGACGTTAAAAAGAGACGAAAAATGTCGCTGCTGCAGGGAATGTTGCTCTGTATTCAACCTGTGCTCCTCTGTACTCCTCTGCTCAAGGCATGCAGAGAGGGTTTCCTAGGGGGGAATATGTGAGCAGGGTAACAGAATCTTGAAAGGCTTCCATTTACTTTGTTCAAACGCTACATGAAACTTCTCATTCATTGTACATATGATGTAGCGTTTGAACAAACTAAATGGAAGCCTTTCAAGATTCTGTTACCCTGCTCACATATTCCCTCCTAGGAAACCCTCTCTCCATGCCTTGAGCAGAGGAGTACAGAGGAGCACAGGTTGAATACAGCAGCAACATTCCCTGCAGCAGCGACATTTTTCGTCTCTTTTTAACGTCAAGTGATAATGTCTAACTCGACTGCATAAAGGACCCGCTACTAAGTATAAAAAAAAATTCGGAAAAAACGAGGAAATTTAGTTGTCCATGACGACTCAAACAATAGTTTAGCGACATCATAATAAAGCTACAAGGAAGATGGCAACGGGGCATTGACGTTGGTGGGGAGTATATTGAGAGATCCCATTAACATTGAACCAATGTACATAATAAATAAGGTACGATAAAGTACTATTGTAAATCATTTCCGAAGGGGAACAGTTTACAAAAGAAAATTGAAATATCTGCTATCTGAAAAGATGCAAAAATTATTAAAATGTTAAACCTATACATAAAAGATAATCCAATGCGAGAAATAAAACGTTAAAAGTTTAGCTTATAATCAACACGAACTTCAAATCTTCGTTTGAAACATTTACCAAACGCAAAGACAAGGCTTCAACATTCAGGCACATTTGCATGATAACTAGGATTTTTTTTTTTGAATGGGGTTAAACGACCGTTTTTACTACTAAGGCATTACAGGCGGTGGACACTGATACATGAGATGACATGATATATTCGAAAAGGATTTTTTTTTTTTTTTGAAAGGAAGGAAACGTTCTCGGCATAAGTTTAGGGTAACTCCCCGGCATTTGCCATTTATGAGGACAGAGGGAAATCTGGGAAAAAACCCCAGTCAGGGAGGACGATCCTGGCGGGAATAGAACCCCAGATCTCCCGCTCACGAGTTCGCGCCTTAACGACCTCGGTCACCCGTGGCGGTATAACTAGGGGTGCTATCCGCTAGTTCGACACTAATGTTGCCGGTACTACGGGCTGTAATAATAATAATAATAATAATAATAATAATAATAAAATCTAGAATTAACAAATATATGAAATGATATTTATTCACACAACTAGTGTAAAATAGCACTGCATGCTCTCTGGAAATTTCTAATGTGTACCTGGAACAAGCTGCTGTTATTGCGACATCCACATCTGAATTTCCCAGGCAAGATCGGTAATTTTTTTATTGTGTTTAAAGTGGAAAACGTTGAAAAAAGGGGGGGGGTACATTTTCAGAGCAATACTGCGAACAAAGCGACATTTTTTTTTACTGTCCACCAGAGTCCAGAAAGTGCTGCATGTTGCATAGGGGGATTTCAAAGAAATGTCTGGCTGAAGACTTCCATTTCTAATTCTTGAGGATTGTACTTTTCGAAGATTTCACACACGTTACCTCCAACCTCACAAATGTGAACCTGAGCGAGGGAACTATTGACAAACGTTATCACTGGTTCAAACATTGAAAACTGGGCAAATGTATTATCAAATTCTGACTCAAGAGTTTAAAGATGTTTGGCAAAAGACGAATAGTTACGTTTTGGCAACATTTATTGTTTCTGTCATAAACTTCAAATTTGGGAAGTGTGAAACGGAATTTCTATTTCTATTTAAATGGACAAACCATAACTTTAGTTATTTTCAAAGGGATTAACAACACTTATACTCGTCATCGAGTGTTCAGAAATATTTTAAGTATATCAGATTCTGAGCATGGTGACGTAATACTTCCTGAAGAATAAAAATAACATTAAGGAGCTTTGATGACAAGTAAAGATCTTTATTCAAACGTAAAAAAAAAAAAATGTCTTCAAATATTAATTAAAATTTAATTTGGAAATTAATTGGGAAGAACTTTATAAAAGGACATCGCGGGCGCCACGTTGGACAGGGCTGACATAAGAGGTCCAGTCGGAAAGCTGCAACACATTACGGAAACCAAGCCTGACCTTGAAGGGGAGATTACGGCAAGCTGTAGAGAGGGCATCAAATTGATTGTCAGTGTATGGCGTCTTCCTTGATCCGATTAATAACTTCAGGGGGACAAGTTAATTGTTTTGATGGGCTAAAACGTTAATCTGTTAACCGGTTTGGACTAACTCAACGCTCTGCCGATTGTCAGGTGTTGTACTCTTCATTTTTTTTAATCGGGCTGACCTCTGCAAGTACACGCGGTCTTTTTTAAGCGCAGCTGTTTTTAAACAGACGTGTACAGGCTGTGTTTATTGTTTTTCAAGATTTTTAATGAAAAGTATATTTTTTTGCGTTGTTTTTAGTAATGGGTATCGATATCACAATATGCCTATTGCTTTTATAAGTAATTAAATGCAGTGTTAGTGGGAAACCTGTTGTAAGCTGTTTGTGTCAATACATATGTTTGACCGAACGTATGTGTCAGTATTTTTGTTTTCTGTCTGAAAATGCAAATACATAGACGGCTATTCAACAAAAAATTATATATATTGCGGTCGTAATCTCTATTTAAATTTACATTATTTTATCCGTCTGTAAGAGATTTGCAAGTTGATACGTGCAGTTCCGTCTTACAGCAAAATAGAAGTTATATGCGGGAAACAATATGCTGCTCTGAAATTCTGCTTTCGTCTTAACAAATCTTCAGCTGAGGCCTGTAAAGAGTATGTTCTTCCTTATAGCACACCTCGAATACGGTTTAAAAAAAGGGGGTAATCAGTTTCAAAGGACTGGGCGGTCCAGTTTGAGTTCTCATGATAAAAAATTAAGAGTGAGGATTGTTCAATAATATTCATAACGTTTTCAGAAATTCTGGAAATCTCCCTGGGTTTCACACACACACACACACACACACACACACACATTGTTAATTAAAACGTTGCATATGAGAGGTGTTTGTGCACGGTGGGTTCCAAGACTGCTGATTCCCGAAAAGAACGTTCGCATGCAGGTTTGCTTACCTTTGGTTGGTATTGACAGGAAGATGCGACATTTTTTTCAAAGGTAATTACTGTTGATGAAGCTAGGCTACATAATAAAACTCTTTAATTGAAAAAAAAAAAAAAGTAAGTGATTGCTTTTGCTGGAAAGTTACAGTCATGTCGTTTTTCGATATCCAAGGAATGATTTTCCAGCATGTCGTACCGTGCAACAAGATGGTTGTATATCGCAAATGTTGCTGCTGAATATTTTACAATAATCAATGTGAACTGTAGTCCAGATTTAGTCGCGTATGACTTTTAACTTTTCCCCAAATTAAAGATAAACCTTTATGGAAGTCATCAGAAACAGTGGGGAAGGCAATTCTGAAAGACTGTCATAAAAGTGCTTACCAGCATATCTATGAAGGCTGGCAGATACCTGGGAGAGATGATTTGCATCTAACGGAGAAACGTCATCAAAATTAAAGGATGAGTAGAGATATGTGGTCAAAAAAAAAAAAAAAAAAACATAATGACCATTCATTCTTATTGAAAAGCCCTTGTACATATACGCCAGAAGGTAAACGATAGCTTTAAGGTGCCAAGGACTCCCGAGTTCAGTTGCGTCATTGTTAATTGATTCATATCTCCTGGTGCACTGAAACTGACATTGTACTAAAAATAAATACACACAAAAAATAATAATAATGGCACTTTCAACAGTATTATTTAAGAAATTGAGATGATTTTAAGCTTTCAATATTCAAGACCGTTAGAGTAAACTTTCTATCCTGGGAGAACTGCCAGTAGAAATACGCAGAGCACACAATCCAGTTCAAATGAATGACGACTTTGCTGAATGCGTTCAGATGTTCGAGCCAAACATGGAACAAGCAAGTCATTCCTAGATTTTTCAAGGCAGAGTTGTGCAACTGGCTTTGAAAAGTGGAAACATCGAGATTTCATTCATAACAGCCAGAGAAGATCGTAAACAAAACCGTTTGATGTTGCGAGGTTGGCATGTTAACCAGTCTTATTCAAGGCAAACCTATACACGAAGATCCGGCAGTGCTCAGAGAAGAAAATAAACTTCAAACTGAAGTTTACAGTTATCTCGGGACTGTGTTTATCTGCAAGTATGCAAAAGTGCATTTCGAATGCAAGTTTAAGACCCACGCAGAAGCCAGGTTACTTAGAAGTAGAGCTGGGGAGCTTTATGCCTGAAATATGCATGTAAATATTCTAAAAAAAAAAAAAAAAAAAAAAAAAGTCCGTTACGCAGGAGCTCCTTAAACTAAGCGAATTCCTCATAAAGTTGAATAACGTTAAATAAACATCAAATTAGGCCGTATTAATTAATGAAATTAAATAATTTATGCCACTCCTATATGGTATTATGGGAACAAAATTAGAATTCTTGCAACCTATAAATATTACAAAAATGAAACCGTATTTTTAGAATTATTACTATTATTGAGGTTAAATCACAAAAATTAATGGTATACTATTAATTAAATGAAATGTATGACTACTTATAGACAAAGTTATACTGTGTGAGTATTTTTAAACATTTTTAAATGTAACCATGGTTATGAACTGAGCTTTTGATACCATCTTTACATTCACTAAAATAGAGAGAAATAACAGAAAGTTTCGAGTTAACATTGTGTATTTAAGATGATGTTCATATGTTTTAATGAAACAAAAACATGTTACTGTTTAAAAACAATTGCAATGTACTAAGTAAATAAAAACAATCGAAAGTTACATCGATTTTCAGTGGCTTTGAAATTTAATTTAAATGTTATTAACATGTAACGTAAACGTTTTCTGAAGGTTATTACATAGCGCTCTTACAAATATAATTATCAAACACATATTAGATTGATATTTCACATTTGGTATCTACACATTTTTTTTTTTTTTTTTTTTTAATAATTTAAAACTTGGTTGGAAGAGAGATTTTTAAATTTCGCTTTAAATACCACTCGGTTTTTAGGAATACCCCTCCTGTCAATGGCCTTATTGTCCTGTTTTTCAGTAACTATTTTTATCAATTTATTTTAATGAAATATACAGTTTTTGTTGAAAGAGGGGGGAAAACAATAAAATTGTGGCCGCTAGAGTGGTTTTTAAACTTTTTAAAAAATCGCTCTAGGATAATCTCCACCCTCAATAGTTCAATTTTGCTGGTTAACGAACTCGGCTAATCGTTTGTTAAATAGTGCTTTATGCCGAGTTTCGTTGAGGAAAGGGGGGAAAAAAAAAGAAGAAGAAAAGAAAAAGAAATTGCGATCGCTAGAGCCTTGAGACATATACATAAATATTTGTTTCAATGTAATTTTCGATGTCAAGAGGTAAGATTGAAGACGATTTAAAGAAAAATTTCAAAAATATTTTCATATTTTCATCATTTTCATAATCGTAATAATTACATTCCTTCGGAATTCGCTAAAAACGCATAAATATGCCAAAGTACGCTTATAGAAAAATTAGTGTCTTTGGCTTTAACACATTTTGTCACAAGTAATATCACAAGAGGGTGTGAAATTACCCAGACCCTTAAGTGTTATAGGGCTATTTCACGAATAAAATAAGTATTTAAACACAATTCCTCTAAATTTGGCTTGAAAAATGTAATATTGACATATGTATTATGAATACTTAACCTTTTCGAGCCATCTTGGAACAGACGAATGTCAATTGTTAGTAATGCCAATAGATAAGAATCAAATACAGGTTTGGGAATATTTCATGGATAGAGTAAGAAAACAGTAATATATATATTCGAAATCGCGCAGTCTTATAAAATGTTATACATAGTTATAAATACCTACCTATTCAGAAACTGTGAGACTGAAATAGACGAAAGCCGACTATTACATTTGTTACAGTTCGATTTATTAATAGCAACTGTAAAAACAAAACTCATAACAATTTAGCATCCTGAACAACATATTTATTAAGATTCTATGATTCCTAAGGCACATATTGTTACATAGTTTATAAAATGTTTTAAGACTATACGCAAAGCAGTTGCTTAAGTGAATACACGTTAAGTTAGTTAAATTTTACAATAGTTTGAAAACACAGAAAAGTAGTCAGTGTTCAGGAATTATGTAGTTGACGTACATAGTTGGCAACACTGGCCTCAGGATAATTACGTCGCGTGATAAAAGTATTTGATAAATTCAAATTCAAAATTGTATCTTTTGTTTTGTTTCATTGGTCGATTTCAAGATGACGTACATAAGTGAAATAGTCACAGAAAAATAGAGTAAAGGCAATTAAAAAAAGACTTTTAATTTTATATTAAGCATACAATTTGTCACAAGAATTTATTTAGACTTTAAGCAATGCTTGCTATTATACAGAACACTTTATGTATTTAAAATTTAAATGTTTTATTTAGTTAAACTCAACTGATTGATAATAATCGATATTCCCTTGCAACTTAAAACGAAATAAATTATTTTAGCATTTTAAAGCAAACCTTTTAAAGCGTAACAAAAATTCCGGTGATGTTTCGATGGAATATAGGATTTCCACGGTCTGCTGAGAATGCATAACATGTAGGTTAATTACTTGTGTTCTTCTGGAAGACAAAACACTATATTTTATGATGTTAGATACTGCTGGAACAAAATACCTTACAAGAGGAGATAAAGTGCTGGAAAATAAAGTTTGGAGTGGAAGTAAAAGGGAGAGGGGACTCCGGAAAGTGCCAGAAATTGAGAAAATTGGTAGAAAAACAAATGAAACACGAAGTGCAACATAAACACAGAACTGCGGGCAGACAGAAACGTCTAAACATCAACACAAGCCAAAGCCCGGGCTGTGTTTGTTAACACGTGATGAATGTGACAGCAAGAGAAACACGTCGTAACCGATAGCTTGTTCTTGATACAGTCGAACGAGCCATTTCTGTTGCTCGTGATATTTCTGACGCGCCACGCCCGTGTGTGTGTGGGTGGGTGAGTGTAATCACTTCTTCATCTAGGCGATATTTAGGTGCGAAAACATCGACATGTCAAGTTTTCTGTAGGAAGAAGCAATGTTTCTCAAGGAGTCTGAAAAATAAACTTGATAATGTTAATTAAAATAAGCAAAGCATTGCTGTTTGAAGGAATAAATGTGTTAGGGCAGATAATAATAATTATGTATGAAGCTGATACAGTGCGCTCTGTTTAAACACCTCCACTGTGTGCAAATGCGAGGCCACTTGCTACTTTTGGTAACTGTTGGCATGCTATGTAGGTTCTTACGTTCATCGTCATCGACAAGCAAAGTATAGATCTAAGGCCTGTTCCGGATCCTGACGGACCATATGAATCATTTAAATTTACCTACATTTTGCAGCTAGGATAGATTCAGCCATCGCTTCAAGTGCCATCTAGTATCATGCTAAATATTACTTCAACTGAAATGACCAAGAATTTTGTCCAGGGACCTCTTTTTTCAGGTATGGAGTTCTTTAACTTGCCGTAAATCTACGACATAGGACCCACGGCTTTAAGTTCCTTCCGGAGGAATTGCGCTCGATGTTCTTAGGTCTTCCCCCCCCCTCCAAAAAAAAACCTATTGCCCTAGAGTACAAATCCATACGCTTTGCCCAATCTTTGCTGTCAGCGTATTAGTGGTACTTCTTTTTATTATTTTTTAAAAATATTTCATTGATTGTTGTATTAATCTTCTCTCGACATCTTTGTGGTGGTGTAGTAGTAACCACACTTGCCTCGTAAACCCAAAGATCTCAGGTTCACTCCCGGCCAGGGTCGATGATTTTTTCGGGCGTAAAAAT
Source organism: Metallyticus violacea (assembly GCA_030762175.1). Classification (NCBI taxonomy): domain Eukaryota; kingdom Metazoa; phylum Arthropoda; class Insecta; order Mantodea; family Metallyticidae; genus Metallyticus; species Metallyticus violacea. The sequence goes on along the minus strand of CM060839.1, from coordinate 19,047,420 downwards.
CCTAAGTATGACTTTCTTCGGAAGGGAAGTAAAGCCATGGGTCCCGTGTCGTACATTTACAGCACATAAAAGAACCTCAAGCCTGAAAGAAGAGAACTCTGAGCAAAATTTATCGGCCGTTTCACCCTCTGAATTGAATGGGACGCTGTAGGCTGTATACTGAATACTGTGGGCCTGGTCTGTAGCGATAAATTGATTAATGATGATGCAAATGAGCTCGGAGTGCTTGTAGCCTTAAAGTTATCAGGAATTCACATTCTCAAGGTAAGAAAAAACTCCGAAAAATATTTCTTAGACATTTTGACCTTACCGGGACTCCAACCCAGAATTCTGGTTTAGTAGTCTCAAACTAGACCGCGAAGGCGGTCTGTGATACACCTTAATTAAAGAACAACGCCTCAAAATCAACGAATGATACATTTGTTATGAAGTGATAAATGCGCTAATATTTTAACATTAATTAGCAAGGAACATGAGAAAGAAAATAAAAGTTTTATATACAAAAATAAAACAAATAAAGAGGAAAGAAATGATCTGCACAGCGTCTTACAGCCTCTGACAGTGAAGCATGGAGCGGCATGTCTGTACAACAGCGCTAAGTATTACACTTTGTGACTTAACCTTGTAACCGTTTACATCGCCACAAACAATGGACAAAGGGCGTGAAAGCGACACACAGGTTCATTATTTTATAACAGGCAGTATATTTCAATCCAGCTCATTTTGATGCTGTGGGCGCGGTGCAGTAAAATATTGAACATTTCGTTAAGACTCTGAATGTAGTTGTAATTAAACCTACCTTTATATCATCATTGCAAGCTTCTTTCTTATTCCCTTATTCGTAAAGAAGGAGCAATGAGAATTCATGGCAACATGGTCACGAGGTGCCTGGAGAAGGATTACAAGTGTTTTAGGGAAGGAAATTAAAAGTCGATCTTGCGGCGCGAGATGGAGGTTATTGAGAAATGAATGTGTTTTCGATCAAGTAGCAGGAAAAATTAATCAGTTACATAAAGAGAGAATTAGTTAATGTAATATGATTCTGGAAATGTGTTTATTGAGCGGGCCGATTTCAGATGGGCCAGCTGTTTTTCTGTGTCCGGCCGTTTTGAATTTTCCCTTTGATAAATCTTGAATTCCCATAGATGCCTCGGCTATGCTGATGTTCTGAACACCATATCCTACGGCTGTCGAAGTAGTGTTCCTCTCAGGGATAGCTTTTCTGGAGTTGATCACAGGGGAGGAAGACACTGGATAGGTCGTTGTCAAATAATAGAGTTGTTGCACAGTTCACAGCGTTTATTTTAACACTCACGCCTGGATCACTTGCAAGGTGTTGAACAAAAATATTCCCGCAATTTTCTCATATCGGCCACACACCGTAACATTCGGATAACTTTCCTTATGATGTAAGTCCCACATTAAGATTATTATTATTACTATTTGAAATTCAGCGAGCCCTGACACTGACTCCTACCAAATGTTTCTATTAAAATGTTTCTAATAATTGTTTCTATCAAACTGTTCCGAACATTTAAACTGATCGATTGCATCTCCCAAACTGAATTGAACTGTTCGATTGCGTCAACAAAACGGAACTGACTTCAAAATGCCTCCAAATTGGACTTTTTATGATTTCTTTACGCGTCATTATGCAAGAATTCAATTTTTAGAGCATTCTAGACGCTTACTAAACCTTATTCTCCGATTGGCTTCACATTTTTTGTTGATAGAAGATTCTCGAAGCGAGAATAGAAAACTCGATTTCTCATTGGCTGAAGTTATCCTTTTCTTCCTGCGTTGGATACGTTATACTACGAGATTTCTCTTTTTTAAGGGTCGCTTTCCCAAGGATCCTGACTGCTGTTGAAGTTTGCACGGAGCTTCGTCAGGCCGTATCCAATGAGGGTCATCACCGGCGACGAGAGCTGGATGTACGCTTGTGACCCTGAGACAAAAACAACATCCTCCCAGTGGAAGAGCCCGAACTCACCAAGACAAAAAAAGCTAGACAAGTGAAGAGCAAAGTCAAGAGCATGCTCATCGTTTTCTTTGATACCAAGAAAGAATTCGTCCAACCAAATCAAACAGTGAATTGCACGTATTACTGTGACGTTTTGCGAAGGCTCCGTGAAAATGTAGGAAATGAAGGCCCGAATTTTGGCACAAAGGAACTGACTGTTGCATCACGCTAATGCGCCCTGTCACAATCTCTTGTTCACCAGGAGCTTTTTAACGAAAAACAATATGACGGTTGTCCCCTACCCACCGTACTCGCCTGATTTGGCACCCTGCGACTCCGCTCTATTCTATTCCCCAAACTGAAAATCAAGTTGAAAGGACGTCGGTACGACACAACTGAGAGGTTTCAAGAAGAAACACAGTCTGTACTAAAATAACATGACTTCCCTCAAAGAACAGACTTCCAAGATGCACTTGGAAAATGGCAGAATCGCTAGGACCGGTGTATACGTGTGGAAGGGAACTACTTCGAGGGTGACGGCTATTATTAGTCTCAAAGTAAGTTTTTGACCAGATGGCAGCACCAGTCCCAAATATTCTGGACATCACCTCGTACAACCCTAGACCATCACCCTTTCTGAGAACTTCACTGTTGAGTCCAAACATTCTGGCAGAAATTCTTCACAGCTACGACGACGAATAAATATTTTTTTCTTTATCCCTGTGACATTAACGTTTGAATTATCTGAGAAGATGACTTTACTGCACATTTCTTTAGTCTAATAGGCATGTTCCTTGTCCCATTTTAACTGTCAAAAGGGGCTTCTTTTGTGGCATCTACAAGGTATACCCATGTCTGAAAGTCTACATGTGATGTTACTAGTAGCTTGTTCCCATTCACTTTTCAACTCCACGCCGGTTTTTCAGACAAATCCGCTTCAAATCGCACTAATTAGCAGCAGTAGAAGATTTTTTTTTCTTCGATTCTCAAATTCCCAGTTTCCTTGTATTTAGCCTATAAAATTGACACTTGGACCGGTTATATCCTATCTTTTATGCAATATGTCGAATACAAGAACCATCAGAAGCTGAAGCGACTATTATACCTCTTTTTTGTGCAGATGTTTTTAAATACACATCACTATTACACTAGAACCAACAATAAAGGCAATAGTATCACAACAATGGAAAGTATTCAGAAGTTTTGTTGCATACAACAATGAATAACCACTCGTAGATGAAACAAGACTGAAATAGTGAAGGCATTGTTAACTTTAAGTAAAGTAAGTGTAAAAATACACAAAATCTATCGCTCTTGCAATATTTTTTTCCAGTAGTGTACGTCGATTAAATTCTTAAAACTTTATGAAGAAATAGTTTATCATCTATTAAAATGAACAATGCCCGCAACCCGCAACTAGGGCTTATGAATTCGCTGTATACTTATGTAGCACTTTCTGTGCTATTTCAATAAGATTAAATGCATTTCTATAATTTATTTTAAATGCTAAAAATTTCTCGCTCGTGTTTACCAAGGATATTGCCTCCAGCATAACGGATATTATCTTTAATATATGTCAGGTGTGTCTAACTCATTTGAACCCGGGCTGTTTCTCATGTCGCTTTGGCTCTTGCGGGCCGAACACGTACTTTTAGACTTGATGTAAATGTTTTTTGTTGTTGCTGACTTATAGCGACATCTGAGTATGCATTAACAACTATTTTATTGGAAATAAAAATCTGGTAAGTTTATTAAAAGAAAATGTATAAAAAGACAGATGTTTTAACGATAAACGTTACTGAACAGTAGGTAATATATGATTTTTCCGAGACACCTGACACAGCTAGCTTACAAACAGCCCTGTGACATGTGAAATACATTTGAAAGACAACCTTTATGGTGGAAGAAGGATGGGCGTCGAATATTCTCGATCTGTGACCTGTTAGTTAAATATAATGCGCGAAAACAGCTCATTGAAAATGTGTACACGCTTGTGGAACAAATTATCTCATATACTTTTTCCTGGTGGTCTAGTGGTAACCGTACTTGCCTCGTAGACCCAAGAACGTGGGTTCAATCCCGGCAGGACTTCCCCCGCCCAAAGATTCTTAGTATGGCTTCCTTTGGAAGGGAAGTAAAACCGCGGGATCCCGTGTCATATATTCACGGCACAAAAATGAACCTCAAGCCTGAAAGAAGAGGCCTCTGAGCAAATTTTATCTATCCTTTCATACCCTGATTTGAATGGGACGCTGATGACCTGAGATGTTAAAGCATATAAGCGGTGAAAAATAAATAAAATAATAATACAAAGAATACAAAGTTAATCTCTCCTCCCCTCCACGGGAAGGCATGGCCCGAGGATTTGTCGGTCCTGGTGGTGTAGTGGTAACCATACTTGCCTTCTAAACCCAAGATCACGGGTTCGAACCCGACCAGGATTAATGGATTTTTTTCGGGCGTAAAAATCCTAAGTATGGTTCCTTCGGAAGGGAAGTAAAGCCGAGGGTCTCGTGTCGTACATTTACGGCACGATAAAGAACCTCAAGCCTGAAAGAAGAGGCCTCTTAGCAAATTTGTTGGCCCTTTCACGCCCTGAATTGAATGGGACGCTGATTATAAGATGTTAAAGAGCGTCCGTAAATAAAACAAATAAAAAAATAAATCAAACCGCATGAGGACCGCGGGCCATCAATTTGGCATAGCTGGCGTATATGTTTTCGGAAAGCTCCTAGCAATCAGTTAATCTAACACCCCTTATATAAAGGGCCCAGTATTTTTATTATTTTAATTCTTTTCTTTTAATTCACTCCTATGAATAAAAAACAGTGTTTAGGTTGCCAAGGAGACGAATTAAACACCTTTTTAAACGCTAGTCAGTGTTTTATAATGCTACAGAAACTGTTTGTAAAAATCTCTTGGCAAACTTTCCTGACGAAAGGTGACGTTTCAGGTGGTTCATACACATGAGCAAAAGGCTCTTCCTATGGTTTTCTCTCACCTCCCCGGATCAAAATATCTCCATAGGCTTACCAAGACATTGGTTTGCAGCGAAATCGACAATAACCGCAATACTGAATATTATGTACAAAACAGAAGACCCCTACAACATTGTTCTGTTTACGTATAAAGAAGCAATATCTATAGGAAATTAAATCTTGAACGTTTAGGAGTAGCGCAAACCCAGCGTTTTGTCATGGGCATGAACAAAGAGTGTTAATATGAGCGTTTTTATTTGAAATAGTTTACCATTTTTTTAAGTATTTAAAACAAATGAGAGGAAGCACATGCTTGAAACATATGAACGTAACTTTCTGGTTCTGCTCTCTGCTTTCATTTGCGTCTTGTGAATCAGTGAATGAATCGATCACCATCCTCAAAAGTATGGTACTTTTCACAACTTACGTTAGCAAATTCAAATTAAAATGCCTAATTTTAGTCGTTTTGCAAGGAAACGTGTATGTAAAACAGATGTTTACCCCAAAGACTTGCTGTATGGCCTAACACATACGCAGTTTCCGTTTTATCTGTGAGGTCGGCCCTGGGGACAGCGGTCACGCTAGCTTGCAACAACCAGTATCCAACTGGTCCCCCCCCCTTCTGCCGAGCCCGTTCTAGAGTCGGTTTCTCAACGATAACTGTGCATGACCTTCATTGGAATTCGACCCAAGAACTGCGCCAATGATTAGCCGCCACCTGATGGATCAACAGCACCTTGGTGTGATCTTGTCAGTGGCGTGCATACTTGTTTTATGAACATTTTCCGCTGCCTCATTGCCTTATCTCATTGCTCATGCACTCTCCGTTTAAGGCGAATACATTACCTTTTGAGATGTTTACTAATAAGGTAGGAATACACTAGGCGAGAATATACACACAGTTCTTGGTTGCAAAAAAAAGGTCAGAAGTACAATTAAAAGTCTGTCACGCAGGAGCTGCGTAAACTAAGCGAATTCCTCAGTAAGTAGAATAACTTTAAAAAAAGGGGGGGGATCCAAATTATGACTTTATTATAAGTTATAGCCTTACTGTGTGATATTAGCATGACAAAGTTAGCTAATAAAAGAAAAACTGAAATATAATAAATTACTTAACTAGGTTTGTTCGTTACAAATCACTTGAAAATATACGTCTGTATTAACATTGCTCAAATTTTCAAAAGTAAGGGGAACAAAATTAGAATTTTTGCAATCTATGAGTATTACAAAAGAAAAACTACACTTTAAAATTATTTATATTATTATTGATATTAAAGTACAAAAAGTAATGCTACACTATTAATTAAATAAAGACCACTGACAGATAAAGTTATACTGTGTGGGTATTTTAAAACATTTTTAAATATAACCATGTTTATGAACTGAGTTCTTGATATCATTTTCACAATCACTAAAATAGAGAGAAATAACAGAAAGTTTCGAGTTACATTGTGTATTTAAGATGATGTTAATATGTTTCAATAAAACAAAAGCATGTTACTGTTTAAAAACATTTGCAATATACTAAGTAAATAAAAACAATCGAAAGTTACATCGATTTTCAGTGGCTTTGAAATTTAATTTAAATGTTATAAACATGTAACGTAAACGTTTTCTGAAGGTTATTACAGAGCGCTCTTACATACAAATATAATTCTTACACTCATATTACATTAACATTTCACATTTACTATCTTCACGACGATGCCTTTGTTAAACATAAAATATATGCATCGTTATAAATACAGTTATATGATGACTTAATATGTTCTTTTATTTTGAAACAATAAAGAAAACTTTAAACCCTAGACCACTTTTTAAATTTCTATTTTCAGGTATACCCCTACTCTTAATGGTCCAATTTCCCTCATTTTCAGAAACTAATTTTCTTATTTTATGTAAATGGTATATACGAAATTTTATTGCCAAAAACAAATACAGGTGTCGCTAAAGCTATTTTTAAATTGTTGAATTTCTGATTAAACTCCCACTCTTAGTATTCTGATTTTTTTCTGAAACTACTTTCTTTATATTACTTCAGTAACAAATATATACCGAGTTTTGTTGAGAAGAAACAAACATTACGGCCGCTAGAGCGTTAGCTAAGTACTTTTTTTTTTCATTGTCATTTTCGGTGCCTAGTAGGTAGGATCTATGAAGATTTGAATAAATGTTTCAAAAATCTTTTCATGGCTGCATCTTCAATAGAAATCTCTTCAGAGTTCGCTAAAAACAAACAACTCGGTGGTTATTAACCTCCTGAAATAAAACATGCCTTTAATACGCTTTAGACATATGCCAATCATGTCTAAAGTGACGTAATGTAATGTAAATATTCCTACGATTTGGTGACTGTACGCCACTCACCTACATCGCCAGTCGCTCACAGATATATGAATCTAAGTACATTTTATTTGCAGTTGCAATATATCATGGCCGCTAGATGTTTCCACCTCAAGCGGCTAGCAATAAATCCATCAACCGCGACAGCGAAATCGACTTTCGAACCAATCAAAGTCGATTACTAGTAGTTGAATTATTATGCGTGCTTCATATGCCCCAATTTTTTCTCCCCCACTCCCTCAACCGTTTCGGGTTTACGCTATTAAATGTGTCACTTTCGATTGCAGCGTCTTACTGGAATTTCCAGTCATTCACTTGAACCAACCAGCTTAATTGTCACTTTTCGCTCAACTTTTGTGACAGCATTTACGTTTATGTGATACGTTAACGTAATTTATGTTATGTACTGTGACAGCTCTTCGGAACGTAATGCAGTTGACACTGTAGTCTCATTGTTTTGTATCAGAACGTCTCATGTTTATAAGAAAGAAGATTCAGCAACTCTGGTGTACAAGGAATGAACATTTTCAGCTGTTCCCACAAAACAGACTTAAATTAAAGCTCACATTCGTCTTTTTTAAGTGGATGCATGATATTTTCGGCACTTGAGTCTTGCTCATGGCTGGCCCTTTGTACCTACGCTCTAGTAAGAGTACCTCCGGGAGGAAGGGTTGAGGTGAGGGCGATAGGGTATGAGCGGATCCCAGACAGTACACTCCAACGCCGGTGGGGAACTCTCCAATGAGTTTGGAACCTCAGAAGGTATGTTTTCATATCAGACGCCTGGGGAGAAACCTTTCCAAAGCGCAAGCCACTTACACACCGCAACGAATGGAAAATTTATGGAAGGTAAAAGATCCATCCCAACAATTACCTAAGCAACCAGAGAAAACCACGAAAAAGCCAAGATGAGGTCGACTGGCTCCAAGCGGTTGGAACCTAAACCACCTAGCTCGGTTGCACACCCGTCACGTTCCTCTTAGTCTTCATATCGGTGGAACCGAAACGGACGGTAACCAGAGCTACCGGGTTTAAATCCCCTTGAGCCGGCCATGCTAACCTTTTGTTTTTTCACGAATGCTGAAACTCAACTTTCCTTTTCACAAATGTTTCGCACTCTTATTTCATTACTTTGACTCTATTACAGAGTAAAAATGTCAGGTGGGTTGGTGCTATGTGCGGCATAAGGGTGACTTGCGCATTGTACATTATTTCTGCCCCGGCGTCAGATATGGAAGTGACCTTTCTGAGGGGTTCGAACTCCTTGAATGGGGGCTCTCTCAGCGTCGGGGTTTGAAAACAAAGTTAGGAACCCCTGTGGACCCTGCCGCCCGTTGTTTCCCTCACCTCATCCCTTCCTCACGAAGGTGTTCACCATTGAGATGTAGGCACAAACAGCCTGCCGTTGAGCACAGTCGAAGCTGAAAATATCCCCCTCCACAGTTTCTAACAAGCCAGTTCCACCCACATTTTGTCATTGTTGGGTATTCTATGTGTGCTAGTTTTGTTAGGTCCTTTCTGTACTTGAATTTTGTGAAAACATCGCACCAATTTGCGCATCTCATTTCGGAATATTCGCGTTTTTTCAGGTACTACTCAGAAAGCGCTTTTCGCCACACCCTTTCAGAAGACTCCGAATTGACTTCATCGGAGAAAGAGAATCGGACCTCATATATTTTTGAAAAAATTGAAATAGAAAATGTCAAATCTTTTATATATATATATATATATATATATATATATATATATATATATTTCAAGATTCATCGTGAACACCTTTAACTTATTAAATAAAGCTCGGAAGCAGGACAAAATGCCTCTTCTATTCGAATGGATATATTTAAGAGTCAGATAGAAATGAACTTGCCCGTAGCCCAGAAGATGTTAAAACACCTGGCGTTTCACCCGAAGGAGAGACGAGCGAAAGGTCACGTGTTTTTAACATCTTCTGGATCACGGGCAACAAGCCCGGAAAGTTCATTTTATTGCATCAACGCCGGCCGTAAAAGCCAAGTACGGAAACATTTATAAAAATGAACATGTTTCCGTACATTTGGGGTCGATAGGACCAGTTTTTATTTTGCCCTTTTTTGGGCTTATTTTGGCTTTTGTTGCCTATATTAAGGTTTAGCATTTTAGGCCTGTTTTGGATCGTTATGATTTTTTTCTACGATTATTTACGCATTTTTAAAATTCACGTAACATTTTTCAATATATCGAATTGAAAAAAAGCTATAAAAATTAAATGGCATCTTCACCGCAACAAAAAATATTTATTGAAAATCTTGTGCATTTATTTCTTTTCAAGGAAACAAAAACTTTCTCCACAACCCATCCACTTAAGCTCTTTAAATATCAGAACCTTCATTAATTAAAGGAAAGCACGGTTACCTCGGGCATACGAATACCAGGAAATAGCGACAATGAGGGAAGTACTGTAGTTTTGAATAGTCCTGGCAAATGACCTTGTATTGATCTGTGCGAGACAATTCTAGGAAATTTGTGGTGTCGGTAACTTCTCATCTGCATAAATGTAACAGACAATTGCAGGGGAGAAAGATGAGAGCGGTACAGCTGTGCAATAAACCGTCCTTACGGTGTGTTCAGTACGGAAGTAAGAGATACTAACCTGATTCCCCTATAAACACATAAACAGAAAATGAACTCGACCAGAAACCACTGCGCATCTTTTGCTCATTCGCCAGGACTATTCAAAACTGCTTAATTTGTCTTGTTCAACATTTCCATGATGCCCTGAAAGGTGAATGTTCTGTCGTAACTGGTGTGAGTCCTTCCGAAATAGTTTGTTTTAAATATGCTCCAATCACTTTAGTGGGAGTAGAGCGTTCTTTTTCCATGATGAAAAATGTTCTCTCTGACAAGCGTCTGACTATGACAATTGATACCTTGAAAAAAATATCTTGTAAATGCCTGAACTTCCGGGCTATGTGAATAATAAAAATTTATGGTTTTTTACAACAAAAGTATATCACCGATTTTTAAAATATAAATAATATATATTATACGCAGGGAGTTTTAGAGCGATATATAAATATTTACTCCTCTTATAATTTGAAAATACCTTATTGTTTGACCTTTAGCCTCCTCCGATAATATGGACGTGGATCTCCTAGGCCTGTCGAGGAACTAGTGATCTCTGGATGTAGAGTACACATGCACATTGAGGGACTTTATGAATTGGTGGTCAGTCCAATTTCAGAACCGCCTGAAGGAAGTAACAAACACCAAAAGATACAGACACATTCAGAGATGAAATGAAGATACATTGATGAATTAGCCAGTGAATCCGTGGCAGATATATACGAACTCTACATTTTCCGTTTTAGAAAATGGATCACGAAAAACCTCAGGTTAGTGGCCACAGACTTTGAACTTAGAACCTCCCGAATATAGTCCCCCTACTTGTTTGAAAATACCGATTGGTTATAAAAATAAATGAATATTTTGACTAACTGAAAATATTTCAATCGTTAAAAAATGTTAAGAATGGGGAACGCATAGAGAAAGGACCAGGAAAAAAGAGGAAACAGCAAAAGTGTCCTTTGCTGAAATCAGCAGCTAACTTTTCCAACCCGCTGTACATTTCGTAAATATAAAAGTAACACATTTGGCAGGTCACGACGTCCGTGGATCACCAAGGACGCCTCTTGGCTCATCCTTTCACCTGGACATGCCTGGGAACATGGGATTCCTTGACTGCGAGTATAACGGTGTTGTTAAAGAGGCAACCGGCCAACCGCCTCTGGAATGGTTGCGAAATATTAAGAGCCACGACCCGAGTCCTGTACTGGCGCCCGTGTTGCAGAGGAGGTAGAGGGGGTGCCCATCAGTTGAGTTTTATAGCATTGTGTCGGTTTTTCATTCAGTCTTTACGCCCCTTTCTAGGGATGAACTAAACAAGTTAGGAGAAAAGATTTTTTTTTTCTGTAGCGTGCTTGTAATGATTTTGAAACGACATATTTGCCTTAAACTAATGCAAACTTTAACTTATACCGCTGACGCAATTTTAGTTTATCTAAACTTTGGTTTTGAATCTCATTTTTAACACATTCTCATTGTAAACCAAAATAAAGGCTGTATCATAATGAACGTAATTTTTAAATTGAGTGCCGCTGTTGGTTGAAGTGGTTTATTGTGCTCCGACCGAGTGCCCCGGGTAGGGCATAATATTTGAAGCGGTTTTGTCGTTGGGGACAGGTTGGTCGCCAGTAATGAAGCGACTTAGTTGCTAATCGCCATATTTTGTAGCGGCGTGTCGTTAGTTGACTATTGATCTCTTTATTGTTGTTGCCCACTCTATGACAACAATATCTCAGAGTTTTGTTTAGCTATTTTGTGACTCGTACTCAACAGGACTGGGAGAGCATATAATTTGTGTAATATTACGTACGCGATGCAACATTATGTATATGGTAATAATTCGCAAAATCTTTCACGTCTTCTGGTGTTCTGCGTACGATAGAATTAGCTCCGTCAAATATAAATTTAGCTGCTCGGAGATATACTGAATCTGTTTATCTGACTATCTGATATATCAACCGAGTTTCTGAAGTATATGAAATGCAGAATGTAAGACGTCAATATATGTATGTATCGCGACATGTAAATGTTACAACTGAGTTGCCGAACTGAGTGCCCCAGCGAGCAAGCGCCTCCTTATATATTCGATTCAAATTAACTAATCGTTGGCTTCACACAAGTACGCGCAAGTCCCGCGCCTTGCTTTAAAAATTCAAAATATACATCTACTATTGGCTAGTTCAAATTCACCTGCCAACGCTTGGCACCCGCTACTATTTGAAAGTTAAGCAGACTGTCACTTGTTTGTATTGCGATTAACGCTTGTCATTTGTGCGTATTGTTATAACCTAAATAGCGATACACGAAGATTCAACGCTCCCATATTCTGAAAGTGCATTTTGAGTACGGCGAATGTTATGCAGATGCCGTTTATAATGGATATTAACGTTTTGTGCGTTTTATACATTTAACGTGATATCATAGTTGTGGTTATTTCTACTTGTTAGTATACACTACAATAAAATGCAAATTTGATTAAAATATGAAGCGGTTTAAGTAGCTGGCTCTGATGTAGGTGGCCCCACGCGAGTGAGCCAATTTATGAACGGTTTGGTGTAGAAGCCACATAGGGTGCTAAATTTGTTAAGTGGTTTCTAGATTGATTTTGGGCTGCCCTAGTGTGTTGTTGCCGAGGCTCCAGCGGCAACAATATCTCAGTGTGATACCGCTATTTCGTTGAGTGGGGGGGGAGGAATTTATGGTGTAAATGAGCACGCGATGCAACATAATATAGATAATTGCGTAATTTATTACGAGGGTTGATCCATAAGTGTCCGGCCTCGCCGATAATTATTATCGCCTTCTGGTGTTATACCTCATCTGTTAAGTAAATAATTGCAGCTGTAACTTCCCCTCCGCTGTGTTCAGTTGTTCAGATATAGTTGCATAAAGAAGGCTATGTGTAGAAGATTGTAACATGTTCAAAATGGAGTATCGAGTGTTATTAAGTTCTTATCAAAGGAAGGATTTACTCCACATGAAATTGAACAGCGATTGAACGGTGTATATAGGGAAGCATCCCCCTCATATTCTACCGTAAAAGAATGAGCCAAACTTGTTCAAATGGGTCGAGAAAGCATTGAAGACGAAGAGCGTACAGGTCGACAATTGGAGGTACTCACTCCTGGAAACATTGCTCTTGTGGAAGAAGAAATTATGGAAGACCGGCGGCTCAAAGTTACAGAAATAGCAGCAAGGTTGGGCCTTTCTACAATATCGGTATTTCAATTTATTTATGAACATATAAATATGAATAAGGTTAGTGCAAGATGGGTGCATAGACTTCTTTCCTCAGTTCAAAAGCAGTAACGAGTCATCTATTGTCAGGCATTTTTGGAGCTCTGCCGTGGCAACGAGAGAGAAGTTCTGCAAACCCTTGTTACAGGAGATGAAACTATGTTCCTCTACTGTGATCACTTGTCCAAAAGAGAATCAATGGAGTGGCGTAAACCTGGCGAAGATCGCCTCTAAAGTCCAAGATCACTCGGTCAACCAAGAAGATCACGGCCACAATCTTTTGGGACTGTCATTGACTTCAAGGAGAGGAACACCACAGTAAATGGGGAGTACTATGCTGGCCTACTGCACAGACTACGTGCTTCCATCAAAGAGAAAAGGCGAGGAAAGCTGAGTGGTGATGTGCACCTTTTTCACAACAACACATCTGTGCACACAGCTCTTGTTGCAAAGGAAGCTGTGAAGAAACGTGACTTCAAGGAGATCGACCATCCACCCTAAAGCCCAGATCTAGCTCCCATTGACTATTTCTTCTTCTCAAAACTAAAGAAGGACCTTGGAGGAAGGAAATTAAGTGTGACGAAGAAGTGATAGATGATGTTTATGTTCATTTTGCAGACAAGATTTCTGACTATTTTGAGGGGAGGGGTTGAAATGTTAATTCAGAGATGTGAGAAATGTATTGCAATAAAGGTAACTATATTGGAAAGTGAAATATAGTGTTTGTCTTTATTATACCTAGAAAATAGTTAGGCCGGAAACTTATGGACCTACGAGCTACTTTGGATATAAACTTAGTTGCCCGTAAGAAACTTTCAGAGAAGTACTGCGAACTGTTAACTGAGTGGCACTGAAATGAACTGAAGTAAGTCAACGGAATGCTAAGTGCCTGGCTTGCCCGCTTGTCCAGAACGCCTTACTAAGTGTGACTGAAAAACCGCGGGAACTGCTTGCACGTTTAGGCTGCATGCCGAGTCAACTGCTTGTCCCAGCGGGGTGACCGCCCTCATATATCAAATTCGAACTGAAAATCGTAGCTAGGAGACGGAAAAAAAAAAAAAAAAAAGACGCGCAATATTCGCGCCCTTCTTTAAGGTTAAAATGTATTTTTTTCATTGGCTGGTTCAATTTTACCTACCTCACACTTCATTCGCTATATTTGAACGTATTTAAGACGTATATTATCATTGGATAAATTAAACAGCTACCTAACGGACCACCAGCCGGCAAGGGTCATTCTAAGATTAACAATAAAAGTTGAATTGAGATAAGAATTGGAAGAACAAACAAAGTTAATCTTCATATACACTTATATTTAGTTATATGAAACTAAACTGTTTCATTGCACTCCCCTGGACGGTTTAAAGTCCCTCAATAAGGTTATTTTCCTGCAATAGAAAGTTTTCCCTTTAAAACTCGTGAATCAGACTGCGCGCACGACCGTCCTAAAATCTTTGAAAAAGTTGTGTGTTCTGCTATTGTCGCAGAACACACCAAAGGAAGCCTCTATTTACACTTGCTGTTGTAGTCACAGCTTATGTCAATGTAATATTTATATTATTAATTATAATGTCAAAGTATGACGATAGGGCTGCATAAATATATTTTATTGGGGGCGGATCGGAGAAACGGTTTCAAATGTGCATTTATCTTGAAAGTTTGTAATACAGCGATGAACTTTAAAACTGTATATGATACAAATTTAGGATTTTCAACTAGGGCGCTCTGGTGCCCTTTGTTGGGATCGCATCTCTATGCAACTCGAGGCCCAAACAAATGAATGGCACGTCGAGAGGTTTGTAGAGCAGAAAAAACAGTTTGTTGTTATGTTGAGCGTGTAGCGTTGAAAGGGGATTATGTTGCGTATTGCGTATTAGTTCAAAATGCAAAATAAGGAAATTCTTGAGTTTCTTGCTTGGGCATCAAATTACTTTTCTTGGAAGAGCTGGCCGCGGACAGGACAATGCAATGGCAGGCATCCAAGGCGACTTCGCGCATCGGAGGGCAACAATAGAAGAAGCTCTCAAGGCGTTGCTTTCTTTTTTAATCTGCAAGTATATGAGCGGACGCTAGCACGGGACTTGAACAAAACAATAACGCTGGCAAATAATTCTGAGGGCCACCTGCCAAGCTCGTAACGACAGTTCTAGGGACTAGGCGTGGCACCCAGATAACACTGCTGCAGGAGAGGAGAGGTTAAATGTGAAAAATATTTTAATTTGTTTTGATTCGACGCGCCATATCTCCAGGTAAGCCATTATTTTAAAATTAAAGTGAATATTAATGAGGAAAGTAATATATTGAGGCCATTGGCGTCGAAGAATTGCTTCGTTAGAACGACGACAGTGAAACAAAAGAAGAATGGTGGTTTAACATGGAGGTTGTAAAATACGATTACAGTACAATGGGGTGACACCTGAGGAGTGGCGGATTATTCTTAAAGACATCGCCATAAATAATTTTCAAGCTGCTTCTCAAGGATGAAGTTGTTATGCGAAACCAAGCAAATTGCTTCAAAGTAATTGCAATGTCTTCTTCATAACCCTCGGCGACGCAAAGAACATGTTACGCATGGGCCAAAAATTTGCTCTGTAATATTTAATATAAATCATGGAACAACCAACACCCACTAAGGCATACAAATTAAACATTATGGTCTTCAAATGGGAACTTCGAACTGCATGATTTATCTGAACATGCTCAGAATTCAGGAAACATGCATATTTTTGTGCTCGCTTGATAGATGAGTATAAAAATTGTACCATAACATGTAGAATACGATGGGCGTTCAAAAGTTCTTATAAAATCTAAGATATGGCGCTAGTACAAGGGTTACCTTTTATGTTTTTACACAAATTAGGAAAGAAAAATATTTTTTGGAACAAACCGTTTTATTGCTTTGCAAAACAACCGTCTTTAAGATTTATACACGTTTGTATTCGTTCAAAGCAATTCTCAAAAACATTTTTCCACTCTGAAGTTGGTATCTCAGAAACATGGTTTTTAAATGCCTCAACAGCTTCTTGAGGTGATAAAAATGTTGTCAACAATTTTTTTTGTTTAATATTCGGGAACAAAAAGAAGTCGTTAGGCGATAAATTAGATGAATTCGGTCAATGAGATATTAATTCGATGTTTTTCTCCTTCAAATAATCAATTGTTGGACGTGCTGTGTGAGAGCTGGCATTGTCATCATGAAGAATGATGTCATGTTTTCGGTCGTTTTTCCTGATTTCGTCGACGACTTCTGGCAAACAAATTACCACATACCATTCAGCATTAACTGTTCTTCATTATTCTAAAGGAATGGTTGCGACTTGTCCAGTACAACCGAAGAAACGTACGATCATTTTCCTGGAAGTGTTTCGTGAACGAACAACTTTTGTGGAATTCGGTTCATCTTGGAACGCCAAACAGTGGATCGTTGTTTAGTTTCCGGTTCGTACGAATATATCCAAGTTTCGTCACCTTTTACGATGTTGTTTACGGATTTTTCAGTTCTTCGGTGGAGTTTTTTTAATTTTTTCATTATACCAATTTAACACGAGCGTTTTTTTGAGCTTGGGTGAAATTATGCGGAATGTATTGGGAACATATTTTTTTCACAGCTAAATGTTAACGCAAAATCGAACGTACTGCAGTCTTCTATACGCTTCTATCTCACTGTAAGTCACACGCCGATCTTCTTCAATCATGTTGCGATGTTTTTGGGAATGACAACTGGTTTTGGTCGACCTGCACGAAACTCATCACTGACGAATGCACCTCCAAGACGAAATTCCTCAGCCAATTGTAAACATTTTTTTTTTCTGATGGTGCGTCATTACCAAACGTTGAACGAAGCGACTCTGTTGAGTTAGGCCTTTACTAAACTCGTAAAAAAATCATCCAACCAAGACATTCGCATGAAATGTACATTTTTTCTCAAAATTACTTTGTTTAAACGCGCATTGTAAACAATCTACTTGGTCAATTTCTAAACTGCAACTGTTTTCACAATAACAAATGTCAATTGTTGCGAAAACAGGGCGACAAATGTCAACAGTGGTCGGTTGTATAAACTTTAAAGGTAACCCTCGTAGCATCGAAAAAGTTTAGCTTTTAAACTTCCAGCTATATCCAACATATGGTTTTGTTGTCATAGGCGATTGAAGCAACACACCTGTG
This sequence comes from Metallyticus violacea, assembly GCA_030762175.1. Lineage (NCBI taxonomy): Eukaryota > Metazoa > Arthropoda > Insecta > Mantodea > Metallyticidae > Metallyticus > Metallyticus violacea. Next base: position 19,030,131 of record CM060839.1, on the reverse strand, counting down.
TTTATTTAGAAAGATGGGGGAGGTAAACACTTGTATTTAAAAGGTTTAACACCGAAAGAGATCAAAGTCGAGTTGGATGAAGTTCATTGCACATTTGCTCCTGTATTTGCAACTGTTTACTGTTGGGTAAATGTTGGGTTGAGTTTAAGCGAGGCCATACATCCACAAATGACGAATATCGCTCGGAACGTCCAATGGAAGCGACTTCTCCGAAAAGAATGACAAAATGCACGATATGGGGTTTTCGTGATCGACGAATCAAAGTTCAGGAAATAGTTGAGACCACAGGCATATCACAAGGTACAGTGTTTTCAATCTTGCGCTAAAATCTCGGCAAGTTGGGTTTGCTCTCAGAGTAGAATAAACGCAATCGTGTAATCGCTTCGGAGGCTGGTGTGGCGCTTTTCCGTCACAATTGTGACGAGTTTCTGCTTCGATACATAACTGTGGATACACTACTACAGCCCAGAGACAAAGGAACAGTCGAAACAATGGGGGTGTAAATGCGAATCGGCTCTAAAGATGACGAAGACGGTGAAATCGCTCGGCAAAGTGATGGCTACGGTTTTTTGGGATGTACGCGGAATCGTCTACATCAGTTACTTGCAGAAAGGATGAACGATAAATGAAGAGTATTATGTGTCATTGTTGCAGGGTTGAGCGAAGAAATCAGAAAAACTTCCTCTATTGGCAAAGAAAAAGACATTCTTCTATCATTCTAGTACCCGCTATTTTTTTTTCTCAACCAAACTCGGGTTATGCCATTAAAATAAAATCAGACATACTTTCTGAAAACCATCAAAATTAAATTACTAGGAGTTGGGTATTTATCTGAATGCCAAAATTTAAAAATCGCTCTAGCGAAACCAATATTTGGATTCTCGCAACAAAAGGCGATATATACCATTTAAATAATGTAAGAAAAATAGTTTCTGAAACACTAAGAAATTTAAAAAGCGCTTTAGCTGCACCAATTTTTGTTTTTTCTCAACGAAACACAGTTTATGCCGTTGAAAAAAAAATAGTTTCTGAAAACCAGCAAAATCAGATTATTAGGAATGAAATCCAAAGTTTAAAAATAGCTCTAGTGGCACAATATTTGTTTTTTGCTTATTTTTTTCGCAACGAAACTCGGTTTATAACATTTAAATAAAATAAGAAATATAGTTTCTGAAAATCAGGGAAATCCAACTGTTAGGAGTGGGGGTGTACCTGAAAACCGAAATTTAAAAAGTGCTCTAGTGGTACCAATTTCTAATTATTTCCTGGTAGTAAACACGCGAGTTATTGCTCTTTCCCAATTTCTGTAAACTTAATATGTAACGTCTGTGCTCTAGCGCTTTGTAATTCACAAAATCGACTTGCTGAGGAATTCGCTTAGTTCATGCGTGACAGACCCTTTTTATTATTGTTAAATCAGTGCTAACCATTTTGGGTTGCGTTTTGATCCCCACCCTTTTGTAATAGTGCTGCATTTATGTTATAAAATATGTTTAAAACCAGTTAGATGACATTTGAAATATTAAACCTAAGTTAATAGAAAATATTATTATGATGTTATTACCCACGATACTCATGTCCAGTAAATTATAAAGTTAGAAGTAAATTAAATGCAGCAAAGTGTGCAATTTTAGCTCTTTACTGGAAATTAAATTGTCTACTTCTGTTTAACGTCTTCATAAATTTTAATGAGTTATGTGAAATAAACATACGTTACTTATGAAGCCTTAAACAGAAGATACACGCATATCAATTAATAAGTATTAACATTTTGTCATATAAACTTGGCACACACTAAATATGGTGTACATATATTAATTGCGTAACAAAATCCGGACATCACAACCTTTTAAAAATATACTTCAACATCAAAACAAGGCCATTGCCGCAATTTTCAGAACTAATAATAAGTAACATTAATATATCTATAAATGACGAGTCAAATATGCTCCATAATTTGTCAAATTTGTAAAATTATACGCTCGTTTTTCTTCTCGCGTTAGACAAATGCCATCAGTAACCCGTGACAACCTAGCGTGCCAGTTTCGTTTGTTTTTTATTGCCAGGAAGATAACAGAAAATTGAAGAGCGTTACCATAGCAACATTGCCCGATGGGAACGTTTGCAGATTTCGTCAGCTGATCGCGGCTTGCATAAGCCATTTGAGAAGAAATTAATTATTTTGATCTTGTCACAACATAAATCAGGAATGGTGGCGTCGTGATGTCCATGAAGTGCCTACCAGGACATCCTGGAGAGGTTTGCCTCATTACAGTCGTGTTTCGTGTTAGTAAGATACGATTACCTCATCTAGTAAATGGAAAGGCAAGGAGCGAAACTGGACAAAGAGATACCATCAAGAGATTTAACAATTCGTGAGCATGAGTGCAAATCCTGGAAACTGTGCACATCATGACCACTTTCATTTTGCTTGGGCCGTGTCTAAAGAGCTTCTTATTACTGTTGTTTATTTTGTTTATTCTCCCCTCTTCCCCTCACATTCAACTTTCTTGAGTGTTGTCGGTCCTGGTGGTCTAGAGGTAACACTACTAGCCTCGTAGACCCAAAATCGCGGGTTCAATCCCGGCCAGTGTGGATGGATAATTCTCGGGCGTAAAAATCCAAAGCATGGCTTCCTTCGGAAGGGAAGTAAAGCCGTGGGTCCCGTGTCGTACATTTACGGCACGTAAAAGAACCTCAGGATTGAAAGAAGAGGCCTCTGAGCAAAATTTGTCGGCCGTTTCACGCCCTGAATTGAATGGGACGCTGATGACCTGAGATGTTAAAGAGCGTCCGTAGATAAACCACATAGATAAAAGATCCTTTCCTGTGGATGTTGGAGTTGCCAAGAGCAGAGTTATATTCACTTAAAGCTGCCCAGAAGTGTCGGTAAATATCAAATTGGAAGGAAAAAGCATCGGTTGCGTTAAATTGTCTGCGTCGCTAATTTGATGCTGGGTACGCAATCCACATTCCATCACGCGTCCAGTCGCTCCAGCCGGCGCCCTTGCTGCTTGGCGAAAACTTGACGGAAATATTAACCTTATGTTTGTTTCTTCCATTTCCATCTCCTTTTCTCCTCTTTTCGTTACACGTTCCTCTTTATGTTTTTAGCTTCCTTCTCGTTTCCTTTTATCTCTCCTTATATTTTCATTCGTTTTTATCGGCCGGAAGTTCCAGGCACTTATTATAACAATAACATCCGTGGAAAGTTGAGGCGAGGGGTGCTCTTTCTTCAGAACAATGCTTCCAGCCACAAATCATGATTTGTGTTAAAGCAGCACATCCTCCTTACTCTCCAGATATGGCTCCCAGCAACTTCAGGCTATTCCAAAAAGTGAAAGATAAGCTTCGAGGTAGATATTTTCTTCAGATTATGAAGGCTGTAGATTGGCACAAATTGAATGTAGAAATGTTAAAGCGTTTCTTGTGTAGTATATTGGAATGTAATGAGGAAAGAACAACATTTTGGGATCAATTGGAAAATTTCAGAATTTATCTACCCTGATACTTCTATCATATTTTTGTGGGGTAATTCTCCGGTCGTTTATGGACGATGGAAAATATACTGCCACCAAACAGGCACATGTGGCATGTTTGTTAGTGGAGCATAAGACAGCTGGGCTTTGTTGTGTGGGCGCGTGTTCGCACCTGTTCATGCCGGTTACGTCACCAACAGGTTCTTTCGAAGATTTCAGTCAAAACTGGTGACCTTTGGCCTTCTGAGCCATCCATTAGGCAGCTTTTAATTTGTGCGCCAATTGGAAAATGAGCTCATGTCGAACATCTAGCTGTCTTAATTGCTCTAAAGGAATTATAATGGAAGTTTGTGGGTGTTATGTTTTTTTCAGTGTTCCTCTGCCTAGACGTTTGTGTATAGTGAACTCATTGCTGCATAAGCTAATTTCTCATCATCTTTATCACAATGTGTCATGGACTGGCCGTGCATCCAAACTGGAGAGAACGGTTAATGGAACATTTTCTTCAGGAAGATCCCATCATTCGAATTACCTGAACGAGAAAATCTGTAAATATATCCCATTATCTTAGTGAACTTTAAATTCTAAACAGAATACATAACAATTTTGGTGAAATGAGGGTCATTCACAAAGTTTTTAGTCATGGACCCCCCCCCCCAAAATATTTAATTCACTCAAAGTACTCTCTTCCAATCCAAACGAAAGCATTGGCGCCAGGCGTTCTCGTCAGCCTCGTCAAGCACTGCAACAAAATGTTCAGGCGATGAAAACCGTTTCCCTCGCAGTCGGTTCTTCAGCGTAAGGAACAGGGTACCAGGGGAGGAACAGGGGTCGCTTGGAGAAAATCCAACAAGTGCATTGTTGCCATGCAACAAGATGCCCCTCAATCCAGTTCTTGGGGTCTCTTCCCGCACTTTTTCAAACATCTGGAAGAGGGCAACTGCAGTACACCATTGTGCAGTGACCGTTCTTGCGTGCCTTAGCATAGAAGTTTCTCCTTATGTACTGTTTCAAAAAAGTCATCACGTGGTCGACGGGATTACATGACATAGCTCACGGACTACCATCGTTTAAAATCTGACTCTGATTGACGAGTCAAAGCTCACACTAAAGCGCTCAAAATCACTACTTTAAAATCCCGTTTTTCATACGCGAGCGTTCAAAAACGCGTCCACGCTATCCTCAAGTATTTCCACCTGCGTTACCGTCTCCTTAGGAATGTTCAACTGTCCCTAACAGATTAGGAGTCCTGGTTTTAATAGGTGAGGGTCAGAAACGCGTCCACCTGCGTTACTGTCTCCGTTTCGCCGGAGGCTCAACGCACCAAGTTACATAATATATTGCAAATGCTTCCTTTTAAACTTTTTTTCTTACATAATTATGATTTAACTTATAAAAAAATATACACTTGATATCAGAGTTCCACTCGTCTACTCTCCATCCGAATCTACATACCATGTCTACTAAATATTAATACTAGGGTACGCTTCATGCTATTTACAATATGCGAGACATTAAGCAATATAAATTAGCTATAATTTTTCAGTACGCATATTTATTTCCTTATGGGAAGGGGGCGGGAAATCTGTCTGAGTTGGTGAACAATTTCTCTACCTGGAACGGATGCCTTACCACTTCTCGGCAAAAATCCATTTTCATATATGTATCATTAATCAACACTATCTACGTAACAAAGAGCAATGAGCACACCATTTATCACAATGAAAGCACCGAGTAACACAGGAACACAGGGCAAAATATTTTCGTTGTATATGAAAACTGTTGATTTGTTTTGTACTTAACGACCCATTTCGTATAATGGATTTCATTTGGACAAAAAGTCTGATGGCGTGCATGCTTATTTCCAAAATCAACAAATGTCAAACCCAACAGGCACCTAAACCTAAACCTAAAATATATGACAGTCATCCACCACTCATCAGAAACTGGATTCATTTTGTTGACATTTTTGTCAAAGTCTCCGATTTGAATTATCATAAGGATAATGTAATGTGTAGTGGTTGAGCATGCCAAATTCCTCATCTCCCGCAGCGGTGACCATAACTAATCTGGACAGATAAATTATGCCGGTTGCTTCCAAGTTAATGTATTGCCGACATTTGTCTTCCCACAGCTTGCGCAAGAATTTTTCTTGACAGTGATTTCACAGCCGAAGCGACGTTTGAAACTGTTCCCAAAGCGTTTAGCTTTGTATGAACCTCGACAACGTATTGCAATCGTAGAAAAGATGCGAGATTTATGAGCGTTTTATTTATTTATTTTTTGAGTTAGTATAAAAATGAAACAGCAGCAAGTGTCAGTGTTATTGAATTTAAGTCGATATTTACTCCATTTTACGAGTGAATTTATTTCTGTTGTAAAGTCGTAAAGCAATTTATCGATAAAAACTGACGTATAATGATCACATGACAAAATTCAGCTATGAATCTCATGCTGATGCTGCTGCGTCTTGTAGACTGTTGTCAGATCTACACCATCAATTGCACAAGAATTTGTGTGACGATTACCAGATATTTTTATAAAAAATATGACCCATAGTTATGGCAAAGTAAACTTTCACTTTCTTTGAAAGCAGTGATGGTTTATGACATTTGTAATGATTTTTAGTTACTCAGATATTCAGATTTTAAAAATTATACATCCAGACAGATATGGAACCACGCTGTCTGAAGAACACGCTCACTCTTGTGCAAATGAATGGAACAAAGATATTATTCTGTTTTTTTAATTGTTTCACAAAATTTCAACGTTACTTGTACTAAACAGTGTTTTTACTATTTAATGTGCCCACTCTTGGCCTTAATTACCATTTTAATTCGTTTAGGCATAGAGTAAATGAGTTTTTTGCTTGTTTCAGTTATTTCTGGATTATGAAACCACACTTTATCACAGCACAAATCATCTTTTCTTTGGTGTTGCAGTACATTTTCCTCATCCGTTTCTTGACAGTCGCCTAAATATTTTCTGTAGGGTTGAGATCCAGGCCAGTGCAAACAATGAAAACCATTTTTCGCTATGAAGTCTTTATCATTTTTCGATGCATGACGTGGGTCAAGATCTTGATGCAATATCGCCTTTTCCTTTGCCATTCTCTTCAATTCTGGAGGAAATTCAATTGGGATGTTCTTGCCGCTGTTCATCATTCCTTCAATATGAATCAAACATTTAGTGCCTGTGAATGCAAAACAGCCCCGAAACACAATCTTTTGTGCGAAACGTTCAATCCCTGCACTTCATTAGAAAATAGGACCCTTTCCCGCTCTTCTTGTGTCCAGTTCTGATATTTTCTAGCCAAGCCAACCTCTTATTCTTCACAATGCATGTCAATAGCTGTTTCCTGACCGGTCTTCGAACTTTTTTTCAAGCTTCTAGAAGCAGTATACACAGTTGTTGAAGCATCTAATGATATAATTAGAAGGAAAATTGCGACTAGTCAATTTCACCTCAAAGGAAAGAACGATGTGGCCGAAAATGTTCAGGAAAGATGATGCCTATCTATTTACAACCAGCAAAATTAATTTTGAAAAGAAAAAGATATACATTTAAAATATAATGTTCATTGTCGGTTGTATTGCGTAATATTGAATGATTATATTACTTTATTTTAACAGTAAATACGATTTATTTATTTTTACAACTCAAGGTTGTACATTCGTAATCTTAGTTTAGTTTACACGGAACCGAGTATGTAGGTTGGTAACTCTGTATTTAAAACTGCGAAACAGCGCGGTATCTTCCTTACATTATACAGAAAAGGACTTAAAAAGTTCAGTGAAATGTGAAGAAATTATTTCAAGAGGGATTAATTATTACAGCTGTTCATTAAAGAATGACCATATTTTTGACAACATATTCTCATAATTTTGATGATCTTTATCAAAGTAGTCCCCGTTTGATGCAATGCACCTGTCTCAGAATTTCTGTCAGTCTTCAAATGCTGGAAACCATTTGTTGACAGGTCCACCAGAATTGCCTCCATTGCCTTCACCACTGCTTTTGATTATGGAAAATGTCTCTTCAATTTGTAGTATAGGAAAAGGTCTGAATCTGAATCTGAATCTGAACTATCTGAACTATGCTAGAGTGAGAGACACACTTTCTTATTTACTGAGCAACATTAGCGATGTGTGACCATGCTTTAAGCATCCAACTTGGATGCTTGCACGGAAACGTAGCCTTTAACAAGTGAATAATATCACCTTGCAGAATACCTCTGTAGTATTGTCAGTTATAGTTGTTTGTACAGGTACGACATATTGATGGACCATTCCTTGAATATCGAGAAATAAGATGACCATAACTTTTTGAGTAACCACACAGAGCTTTGCTGTTTGCTCTCAGGATCGAAATGATGTAGCCAAGTTTCATTCTAACCTGCACACAAACGTCCATTTGTTCCGGAATCAGAAATCTTGGAACCCACCGGTTACAAACACATCTCGTATGCAACTTTTCAGTTACTAAAGTGTGTCACCCAGTGAAATTTTAAGATTTTCTGAAAGTGTTCTTAGATCAACGATCTCTTACAACAACAGCAGATGTGTTAATTTTTTCTTCCGTTAGAGCACAAACTGGAGCGTCGGGTTCACTTTCCTTTGTAATTAATTGCCTCCATTCTTGAAACATTTTAAACCATCTTTGAGCTGTGCTACAGAGAAGAACAAACTGTCCACAGGCCTCAGAGTTATTTTCATGGTATATTTAAATTGCATTTTACATAAAATTCGATGTCCCAAAGTCAGCCTACCTAATACTCTTCAGCTCTGGTCATTAGCCAGCTAGGTAGTAGATATTATTTGTGTTTGTCACAGAGGACTATATAATAAAAATACGAGGAAATCGCTTACTCATGTTACATTTTCTTAGCTGGCAGTGCTGGTCTAGGAACAGCTGACAAATTGGATTCGTACCGAGTTTCATGAATTGAAGAGATTTAACAAATGCACATGTCTGTGTCAACCTCACCGGTTTAACTCTTCAACAAGTTCAGTAGTTGAGATCAGTTCAGGAAACTTCTCTAGAGATCATTTTGTTCCAAAACAGGTAATGGCGATTGGAAGGCGATAACAACTTGGCGTGGGTTGGAGCACGATGAAGCGTGAAAAAGGGGTGGGATTTGCACTCATCGATGTTCGTTTGTTTTATCACGATCCGGCAACTTAACGTGTCATGCTGAATAATTATGAATATAAATCAGGAATGTTTTTTTTTTTCTTTTTTACAGACGATATCTTGCACCGGTGTTGACATAACCACCACATCCCTTCACCTTGCTCCCTGACGTCATCTTTATTCCTGGAAATGAGCCCCGCATTCGTGAAATTTCATGGTTATTATAAGAGAGAAATACGCTTGAAACTGTTCGCGTTTAGTTTATTAATTTTCTTGTTTACGGGATAAATTTATCGTATATTTGTGAAAGTCAATGTTTATGTACAATACGTAATAAAACATTTCAACAGGGACGTATATCAGTCAGTTTAATTCGACTAGCTTCCCCAAGAACAGAGCTGAGTGACTAACGTATTCGGGAGTCTTGGGCTCAAATGCCTTGTGACTTGCCATTCTGACTTTTGTGTGTGTGTGTGTGTGTGTGTGTGTGTGTGTGTGTGTGTGTGTGTTAATGTTTTGCCCTGGTGTCTTAGACGGATATTTACTCGTCTCTCCCATTTTTTAATTTTTCATTCCGTTGTTGGTTCTGTAACAAGGTCGAACGTGCCAGGGCGAGCGGCTGGCGCGGTGTGACGGTGGCTTGCCCTCTGGAAAGGTTTCTTCTCCGGCGTCTGGTATGGAAGCGGATGTTCTAAGGGACAAACTCTTTGGTAGAAGGGGCTCCATCGGCGTCGAAGTGTTCTATCTAGAAAATGGAATAGTTTAAATATTTCGTGTTGTCCCTACGTTCGAAAGGGGGGGGGGGAATAGTTGCCATGAGTTCATAGCTTATCCCTCGTAATAGAGAGAAATATATTATATTTCATGCCTGATTGGCTTTAGGATCGCATTAAACGTTAACCAGCAAAATTGGTCCCTTTCCCTAAAGCGAAACTTTTTAAAATCGGTGCAATTTATTTTATTTCCTCAACGAAATTCGGTACATTTCTTTAAAATAAAATGATAAAAAAAATGATAAAAGTAATTTTAGAAAATCAGGTTAATCGTGTCATTAGGAGTAGGAACATGCCTGAAAAACGAGTGAGGGTTAAAGCAAAATTTAAAAATCGCTTCTACCGGCCGCAATTAAAAAAAAAAACTTTTAAAAGAAACGCGATATATGGCATTGAAATAAAACAGTAAAAATCGTTTTCGAAAATCAATAAAATCGAAATATTAGAGGGGGTTACCTGAAACCCAAAATTTAAAAATCGCTCTAGCGGTATTAATATATTTTTCCAACAAAACTCTGTATATAGCATTTTAATAATATTTTAAAAGTAGTTTTCGAAAATCAGGAAAACAGGGTCATTATGAGTGGAGGGTTTACCCGTAACCCAAAATTTAAAAATCACTGTAGTAGCACCAATATTTGTTTATTCACAACAAAATTCGATATATACCATTAAAATAACACAAGAACAATAGTTTCTGAAAATTAGTGAATTAGACCATTAGGAGTAAGGCTATACATGAAAGCGGAAATTTAAAGCGCTCTTGAGTTAATTTTTTATATAATGTTTTATAATAACAATGCAAATTAATTTAACGCATAAACTGTATTTATAACTGCATATGTAAAGCATCGTTATGAAGATATCAAATGTGAAATATTAATCTAATGTGTGTGTGAGAATTATATTTGTATGTAAGAGCGCTCTGTAATAACCTTCAGAAAACGTTTACGTTACATGTTAATAACATTTAAATTAAATTTCAAAGCCACTGAAAATCGATGTAACTTTCGACTGTTTTTATTTGCTTAGTACATTGCAATTGTTTTTAAATAGTAACATGTTTTTGTTTTATTGAAACATATGAACATCATCTTAAATACACAATTTTTTGATTTATTTATTTAAGGACGCTCTTTAACAGCTCAGGTCATCAGCGTCCCATTCAACTCAGGGCGTGAAACGGCCGACAAATTTTGCTCAGAGGCCTCTCTTTCAGGCTTGAGGTTCTTTTTCGTGCCGCAAATGTACGACACGGGACCCACGACTTTACTTCCCTTCCGAAGGAAGCCATACTTAGGATTTTTATGCCCGAAAAAATCCATCGGTCCTGGCCAGGTTCGAACCCGCGTAAAAGTACACAATGTCACTCGAAACTTTAAATTGTTTCTTTCTATTTTAATGAATGTAAAGATGATATCAAGGGGTCATTCATAAACATGGTTACATTTAAAAATGCTCACAAAATATAGATTTGTCTATCAGTGGTCATATATTTCATTTAATTAATTGTATACTATTATAGTATATATATATATATATATATATATATATATATATATATATATATATAGCGCAATGCAATACTAGCTTTTAAAGTTTTTTGGTATTCAGTTCCACATGAATTGACCCGTTTAAGTTTTTAAATGACTCAGTGTATCAAAGCATTTAAATACCTGACTATAAAAACAGAGTTAATCCTGAAATGTCCTCCCGGTCATTTACAGTAGATTGCATTGATCTAACTGTAAATGAATATTATGTAAGATATTTAACATATAAAATTTAATATGATTGTTGTAATTCCGTTAATGTCTCTAACATTTAGAGGGATGCTCTCCCCCATTCGATATGGAAACTTTGTGTTCTGTTTCGACTGGGTGCTTTTCGCTAGTGAACGATAGTCTTTTGAAATTTTGGTAATGACTCATTTATTTAATGTTTTATTTATTACCGCTCTAACTGCATTGGTCCTTATAACGTCTGTAGATCGTGGATTCAATACTATAGGTGTACATAAGTCTGCAAGGATGAATGAAATGAATTCATGACCTCGAAGTTCTAGCATTCACCTGACCTGACCGGGATTGTAACCCAGGACCTCTGGATTAGTAGTTGCAAACGCTGCCACTAGACTATGGAGGCGGTCTCATTTGTTTCTTACCACTGTCTTCACACTTGATCCTGCAGGCTTTTAATTTTACCATTCCTTCCGAAAAAGAGTTTTGTTCTACTCTAGCAAAAAAGTCCTATGATATCTTTTACTTGACGACATTTTCTCCCCAACGAAATAACATTTTAAAGTTTGGGAATAGAAAAAAGTGGCCAGTGGTTAAGTTTTGGGGAATGGGGTGAACGACAATCAATTGGAAGTGCAGAAAGTGTTGTTTTGGGCCCCAATACAGGTCGTTTTCCCTTTTTATCGGTCCAACAATATATTTTTTTTTTCTTTTAAATACTGTACCGCGGAACTCTTTAAAAACGGTGGCTTTAACCTTTTCAGCAGACGAAATGATCTTCATCTTCTTCGGCTCATTTACACATGTTGCTTTATATATTTAAAAAGGTTAAAAGCTTGTTGCTAAGAAAATACAGCTCTCAGCTGCAAGGAAACTTAAATTTGCACACCACAGATAGTCGTTCTCAACTTTTTTGGTATCGCAATGTTGATATACAATTTTAATTTCATAAAATACACAACATCGGCTTGCAAGCTTTAGCCCTAAGGCCTGTTCCGGGTCCTCACGGAACATAAGCCCATTCGATTTTGGTTACTCTTGACTTCTACAGGTTGCAAAATGATAGATAATCAGCCCATCGTATTAAGTGCTAACTAGTGTGTTGCAGAGGTATTACTTGGACGTGAAATGGCCTATTTTTTCAGGCATGGAGTTCATTAACTTGCCTTAGGCACCCAGAGCCCTTGGCGCTCGTCCCGAAAAGTTTATTGACCTCGGTCGGTTTGAACCCTGGAACTTCGGGTCCAGAGGAACGGGAAAAACACACAATATACACTCCAAACCATTTCATTTTTAGTATACTTTCAAACATAGCTTTGCGTTAAAGGTGAAAGTTTGGTGTACTTGGTTACAAAGAGTGGCACGACATTAAAAATAGTTTCACATTTACAAAGTTAAGGCACGTGCCTTATTTGACCGCTCGCATCTTTGTTAATAGTTGCATTAGCTAATCGTACTATGCTCTTAAAATATTCTGCTCTTCGGAAAGGACTGATTGCTTCAAATTTTAGAAATAATAAAGAATTCATGTTCCAATAATTTGGGCTTGTAATTCACGGCGACGGTTAAAAATTATGAATAAAATTGCGGAACTTCTTATATTGTGCAACAGTAAATAAAGAACGAGCGGTGAAAACAAATAAGAAAGAAAACGGGCGGTAGAAATGGAAGAATTATATATGTTTTTATCGTTTCAGTATATGACGTCCCAGCTGGTCCGTAAACTAGGTGTAAAAACGAAAAGAAAGGAACAAAGAACACGTCTACTCACAACAGGAGCACCTGCGTGTTGCCTAAAGCATGCTGATATGTTGTAATAATAAGCAGTGATTTGTTGGCGCCAGAGGCGGGCGTTGAACTCTAGCCACAGCGATGTTTAATATCTGATCTACAGGAGCGCATATGATAGCAGTGCACTGTAGGACGATATGATCTGGCACAGTGGCAGTGAGATGTAAATAACAGGCATTCAGCACTGAGCACGTGTTTATGACAGGTACCGGGATACTAATACCAGCATAAACCTGGGGTACACAATTTTGTTACTGCTACTGCTAATTAAAACTAAAATTACACTCATATGTGGGTGCCTGAATAGAGGAAGAAGGCAATATAAAATCAAAGTAACTCGCCAAATATAAATATTTTCCCTGGTTTTCATGGCAACAAACTAATCAATGATCCTTTGATTAAAGCCTGTCTCTACAGAAAACACTGTGTACTCCTATATTTGAAAATCACCGTTTAAATCAAATTAATACTCGGAATTGAGACATGTTCAACTCCGCTTACAGCAAAATGGAGGTGACGTTCCGAAATTCTGCTTTCCCCTCAACAAATGTTAAGCTAAGACATATGGAAAGTTTGATCTGCCTTATTGAACAGCTTGAAGATTATTCCAAATGTTTAGAGAGGGGGCGGCAATCAAGTTCAAAGGAAGGTGTACCTGGGACTCCAGCTTGTCCTCTGACGGATGGTTTTGATTTTCATTTGGTTTATTTACCAGCGCTCTTTAACTTCTCAGCTAATCGGTGTCCTAGGGCGTGAAATGGCTGTTAAATTTTGCTCAGAGGCAGGGGACCCCGGCTTTACTTCCCTTCTGAAGGAAGCCATACGTAGGATTTTTACGTTGGAAAAACTCCATCGACCCTGGCCGGGATTGAACTCACGATCTTGGGTCTACTAATAAATATGATTACCACTAGACCACCAAGACCGACTCTGACGAATAAAGCATGAACACCACTATTGTCATTGTGATAGACGATTGTCGAGTAACATTAAGAACGCTTTTGGAAATTTTGAAAATTTCCTCTGATGCCATTCGCACTGTGGTAACTGAAAAGTTGCATATGAGACGTGTTTGTGCTCGGTGGTTTCCAATACTGCTGATTCCTTGAAGATGTTATAGGAAGGTGCGGAGTTTCTTTCAAAAGTAAACACTGCTGATAAAACTTGGCTACATCCTTTCTAAGTTGATAGCAAAGAGCAAAGCCGTGTGTTTAAAATCTCCGGCATTACCAACACAAAAAAGCAAAAACTTTCCTGCTGGTCAAGTTATGGCATCTCATTTTTCAATATTCAAGGAATAGTTTGCCAGCATGTCATACCGGCGCACACGTTGTATAGTCCGTTCTTTGAATGCATTTCCACTTGCTATACAAAGGTGGACCGCTTTCGCTAATCTCTAGTTGCTTAAAACATACAGCTCGCTTTCTTGTTCTGCAGTAGCCAATTACGTGCTAGTTTTAGCGGATGACAGCTCTCATCAAGTCCACATGGAGTGAAAAGGAGAAGCACTTTGCCAAATGTACAAATGTTACAGTTCAGTAATACTGTTTATCGTAGGGGTGTCTTATTAAGTTCTTGGTTAAGTGTGCCAGTGAATGATAATGATCAAGTGCGTGGTAATGACGAAGAGGAAATGCATGAATTTGAAGCTGATCATGATGCTAATGCTGCGGAGATTGTACCCGGCCCCAGCAACAAGTGCTAAAACATATGAAAAGCTCTAAACAAGGAATGTCAGAAAATGGTTTGTAAAGGCATGAAGAGTTAAACTAGGTAAAGGACCAATAAGCGAAACGGGTAAAGTTTTGGAACTGAATAGGCCAACAATCAGAAAAATTGTTAGGAGAGGGCCATTTACGCCCAAAAAAGCAAGAACAAAATCAAAATCGTTGAGGAAATTTGATGAATATAGTTCAGCGAGAAATCTACAGCTTCTACAGACAAGGAAAACCTCCAGCACTCCAAGAACTCATAACATGTTGCACAATTCTCAATTCCCAAACAAAAGAACGTCCATATGGCGCCTTGTACGAAAACTTTCGTACTCTTAATAAAAGACTATTATCACCTCGATAGTGCTCTGGAGGTATAAATATTAACAGAGGGTCAACCATGTGCAGAGTATCGGAAAACTTGGTAGGACAGAGACGACGTTTTAAAGAAAGGCTGGCATGATGGAATCTGCTCCTGCGTGCTCAACATACTCGAGTCCAAAAGAAAGGGTGCTACATGCTAAGTGGAGGCGAGTGTTGTTTCTACATGTAGGCGAAAAACATTGCCGATGCTACGGCTGACATGAATGGTAATATTTTCGAAAACTTGTTCCAAAATTGCCCACTGACAAACCTGCCCAATATCTTTGCACTGTCCTTTCATTTACGTCGGTCCTGGTGGTGTAGTGGTTACCATACTTGCCTCCTACACCCAAGAACGCGGGTTCGAACCCGGCCAGGACCGATGGATTTTTTCGAGCGTAAAAATCTTAAGTATGGTTTCCTTCGGAAGGGAAGTAAAGCCGTGGGTCCCGTGTCGTACATTTACGGCACGAAAAAGAACCTCAAGCCTGAAAGAAGAGACCTCTGAGCAAAATTTGTCGGCCGTTTCACGCCTGAGTTGAATGGGACGCTGAAGACCTGAGATGTTAAAGAGCGTCCATAAATAAACCAATCAAAAAAAAAAAAAAAAAACTCCTTTCATTTGCAACATCAGCATCGAAATCTGTAATACAGTTGTATTGTTCCTTAGTTTAAACTCAGAGCATAGTGAGTGTTAGGAGTGTTCGCTCTTCTCGAAATACTGCAGAATTGAAATTACCAATCTAATTCCCGGCAATAAATCGTTCTTACCTCATCTTTGTTGCACATTTAATCGTAACCAACGATTGAAATTGCATGGCGAAAAAATCGACACCGGACTATTTTGGTCAACTGTATATTATTACCTCCATGCGACGCATTTTTACAAATACTTTTGGCAACATCGCTAGCTATACACTACATGTATTAGAGAACGTATTTCAACAAGAAAGCGACGGGGTATTTAACTTTCCATGGAACACAAAAAAGCGTACGATTAGCCTTGTTGTAGTCAATAAAATAATTAACATGAAAGTTGAAAGTGGGTCAGTTAGTTTCAAGAGAACAGGGCGATGTGGAAGAAATAAAGCCTCAAGGGCTAAAGACGAAGTTTGTTTGGTCAGAAAAAACAAAGGTGGACCATTGTAAAACTTTTTTACATTTAAAAATACATATAAATTCCAAATTATGACCTCATTAATTAATGAAATAAAATGATTTGTGGCATTAATGTGTTAAACATAAGCATCGTTATAAATGCAGTTTATATGCTGAATTAATTTCTCCTTTTATTTTAAAACAATAGAGAGAAAATTAAACACAACAGCGCATCTTGAATTTTAGTTTTCAAGTATACCCATATTCCTAATGACCCAATTTTCCTAGTTTACGGAAACTATTTTTCTTGTTTTATGTAAATGGTATATGCCGAATTTTGTTGCAAAAAAAAAAAAAACAAAAAAAACAGGTACCTCTAGAGTGATCTTTAAATTCTTGATTCAGGTAAACCCCCACTGCTAATGGCCCGAATTTCTCTGATTCTCAGAAACCATTTTTGTCTTATTTTATTTCAAAAGCATATAGCGAGTTTCGTTGACAAAAAACAAACATTGGTACCGCTAGAGCGATTTTTAAATTTTAACTCCCATTGTTTAAATTTCAATTTTCAGCTATACTGCCACACCTAATAGCGCGATATCTCTAATTTTCTGAACGTATTTATTATTCTATTCTATTCTATTCTATTCTATTCTATTCTATTCTATTCTATTCTATTCTAGTTAAATGGTATATACAAATTTTGTTGTGAAGAAACATGTTTATTAGTGATTTTTAAATTTTGGGTTTCAGATAACTCCCACTCATAAAGGCCCGATTTCCCTGATTTTCAGAAACTATTTTTCTTATTTTATTAAAATGGTATATGCAGAGTTTTATTTCGGAAAAACAAATATTGGTGCCGCTAGAGCGATTTTTAAAATTTGGTTTTCAAGCAAAGCATTCCTAATGAACTGATTTCCATGATATTCAGAAACTGTTTTTATTGTTTTATTTAAATATTATATATGGGGTTTTGTTGCGAAAAAAAAAAACAGATATTAATGCCACCAGAGCGATTTTTAATTTTGGATTTCGGGTAACGCCCTCCCCTTTTTTCTAATAGTTCGATTTCACTGATTTTCAGAAGCTATTTTTCTTATTTTATTTCAATGGCATATACCAAGTTTATGGTTAAAAAAAAATGAAATTGCGACCCCAGAGTGATTTTTATATTTCGCTATAATCCCCTTCACTTTTATGCTATACCTCCACTCCTAATGGCCCAATTGCCTGATTTTCATAAACTACTTTTATCAATTTATTTTAAAGGAATAGAGTTAGGTTGAG
The DNA here is from genome assembly GCA_030762175.1 of Metallyticus violacea. Lineage (NCBI taxonomy): Eukaryota > Metazoa > Arthropoda > Insecta > Mantodea > Metallyticidae > Metallyticus > Metallyticus violacea. The sequence goes on along the minus strand of CM060839.1, from coordinate 19,012,753 downwards.
AAAATTAAAACTGGTAGCCACTAGAATGATTTTTCATTTTTTTTTAAAAAATATTCGCATTTAGTTAACCACCATTTCCAATAATCCAATTTTGCTAGTTAATGAACTCCACGAATAGTTTGTTAGTTGATGGTTTTATGCCGAGCTTCGTTAAGAAAAGAAAAAGTGCGATGGCTAGAGCGTTAACAGATATACATGTAGTGTATATATATTTCATTGTCATTTTCAGTGCCAAGTAAGCAGGAACGATGGCGATTTGAAGAACTTTTTGAAAAATCATTTCACGGTTACAATTGCATTACTTCGGAATTCGCTAAAAATGTTGATAATGTATTGAACAGGAAATGAGCCTTGACATGGACCTTGTCAAGATTTTATGATGTGTATTCTCAAATGAAAAAAAAATGCATTGGTGAATGGTGCACGACCAAGAAATGCAAGAAAAGTGCAGTATTGGTGAATTCAATGCCTTGACCAACATAATGACTTATTAATGCTAGAGAAAGACAAACATATTAAATAAATTTAATCAAGGATGTAATAATTTGACTGTAGATACAATTTGCTTTACAAAATACTGCTGTTCACATTAATTTGCACAAGAATGTATGGATATAACCAGACTCTCTCATGGAAGCTGAGACTTGATCGGTTCTTTCCTGTGTAACTTAACGATTGGAAGGTAAAATATACTTGCGTCGTATTTATTACATCCAGTTTTCATTCCTTTCGTCACGAAGAAAGTTTGGCACGAATGCATGAAAATAAATAAACCTGTGACAGCGTATTAAGCTTGATATTCAATTTCAAGGAGAACCAACATGCAAATGAAGTTTTGTGCTAGCAAGCTCAAGGAATAATTTAACGAGTTTGTTTGCTAGAAGACCGGACTGTACTAACAGCCATATAAGGATGCAAATGTTATTATCAACACCACTTTAGGGTAGGCCATGTTGCTTCACACAGAGTTATTTGCTGTCAGGACACAACGTGATCTAAAGGCTGGGCTGTACCGGACAGCAAGTGATATGCCATTTATTTGGGGGAGGGGAGAACAGGTTTTTTGCTGCAGATGGAAGGCGCCCCTTGACGGCACCGTTGATAGCCCGGATCTAGCACAAGGTGTTTTTTTCATCACTCCCTAAATGTTGCATGTAACACAGTTTTCCATTTCTTTTGCGTCTAGTATAATAATAGGAACAACCATCGAACAAATGGGAATAGTACGGATTTAATTTTTCGTTCCCCAATTAATAGCATCAAAATAAAAAAAGGAAAAGTAGGATTCAAAAAGTAAGTTCAGACCTATCTATAAATTCACTTTCGTTGTAGAAGAGAAAGGAGGAATAGAAAATTGCGCATCAACTGTAAACTGAAAGGAGTTAACTGTGGTGGTTTGTTTGTAGCTTGTAATTGGGATGGCCCCACGCTGGGCGCCACAGTTTGAAGGTGTTTGGGCATAATGGAAGAAGGAATGGCGATACTCCTCGTGTCGACCCACAGGGATCTCTTTGGTTTTGGGGAGCTGATTGTTGTCGGGTTGAGTGAGGGGAATTAAAGGTAATATTTGCAGATAAAGAACACCTCGTTGTCCGCCGATTAACGTTGTTTATTGAACCATAAGTGAGTGCCTGGGCGTCTCTCCTCATACCGCAGTAGAGCGACATTTAGACAGACGCGAGGATCTATAATGGTTGCCAAGTAACAGATGAGTATTCAGAGTATACTGCCGTGGGGACTAAGGCTCGTGTCTCTGCGTTGTTGGTGGTGAAGATGCGGACTTAGGCCACTCTTGCTTTGACTGGCGGTTGACGCTGCTGACACGAGGCTCGCGTATTGAAGATTCAGAGACCGCTTATCAAGTGCTTGTAAATTGCCCCAGACTGCCAGGCGATGCAACAGCCGGACGGGCTCACGCACTGATGACCCTAGGACTGATTATCGACTGTCTGTGCATATGGGCGGCCGGTCCTTAAAATACCCAATAAGAACCAGGCGGCCAAGTGAACAGAAACGGCATGTCTCGCGCCATAATTGAATTAGACTTTCTTATGCCCTACCAGTGACATCATGGAGCTCTTTTCTAGTCAAAATTTCAGAAAATATCAGTTCTGTGATTTATCCCCCCTTGATTTTGGGTATCTACGTTCGTTAAAGGGCAATAACCTTTAACGGCACTACAGGTGTCAACAACATCGTCTCTGGTAGCGTGCCTGCCTGAGGGGGAGAAGCAGCCCTTCACCAGAACAAAGAAGAGATTTACTCGCTTTGTCTGTCAAATGACCTTTCTGCTGTCCAAGACGGGATTCACGTTTTCACATCATTTCCACACACTTATATGTAGTTGAAGTAAAGTTTACGAACATTCTAATCAATCTCTCATAATTGATAGTGTACCAAGGACGGTATCAAACCGTACTGCAAGATTAAAGTAAGAGGAACAGTGTGGTTTTTGCGATCAAAAGGTCTGAATTGTGGGCCAAATGCAACCATAATGAAATGGGCAGTTTGAACAAATTAACAAGTTTGCTTACGCTGCTAATAAATTGTTCGCCTTGTGTAGTGATCTTGATCAATTCAGACAAATGTTGGACATTCCTGTCACGGCCGGGATTTGAACCATGTATCTTCAGCCTTCCAGGCTGACGCTCAACAATCTGAGCTACCGTGTCCTCCAAGCACGGAATCTTATGTGATTTTTATATACCTCGGAGATCTTCCTAAGGTTTCTCTCCTCTGAAAAATTAGTTCCCTAATAGACGATTCTTAAAGCTACAAGTATTTTAACCCAGGCTCCTAGTTTAACCATCAACTATATAGGGGTTAATTATACATGGAATTTATAATGTATAATTAACTGTAAATGGGTTAATGTATATATGGAATTTTTAACATTTATAACGTTACATAACCAGCTGTATAGAGGTCAGTCCTGGCGGTCTAGTGGTAACCATACCTGCCTCGTAAATCCAAGGTCGCGGGTTCAAAGCTGTCTGGATTGATGGATTTTTAGGGCGTGTAAAAGAATCTCAAGCCTGAAAGAAGAGGCTTCTGGGCAAAATTTAATTGCCGTTTCATGCATGCCCTGAATTGAATGGGAAGCTGATTTTCTGAGATGTTAAAGAAGCGTCCATAAATAAAACAAATAAATGAATAAAAAGTTAGACTGAGAGGCAAAAAGAAAGAAACAAACAAAAAATCCAAAACCTAAATTTTTTAAAATGTTTTTAATTTTACTCATTGTTATATGTGAATTATCATAATTTCATTCATTTTTTTGAACATTAAAAATTTCCAAACTTTTTGAATCACTCTAATGTATTCCGATATCATTTTGAGTCTATAACTTTCTATAATGTATGAGCATGAAACTGGTGTAATTTAATGGGCCATTGATTGATTGATTTATTTAAGGACGCTCTTTAACAGCTCAGGTCATAAGCGTCCCATTCAACTCAGGGCGTGAAACGGCCGACAAATTTTGCTCAGAGGCCTCTCAGGCTTGAGGTTCTTTTTCGTGCCGCAAATGTACGACACGGGACCCACGACTTTACTTCCCTTCCGAAGGAAGCCATACTTAGGATTTTTACGCCCGAAAAAATCCATCGGTCCTGGCCGGGTTCGAACCCGCGTTTTGGGTATAGGAGGCAAGTATGGTAACCACTACACCACCAGGACCGACAATGGGCCATTGAAACGTCTAATGACGTTGTTACATCAGTTTTATTGTATTTCAATAAATTTAACATAATTTTATGAACAAAAGATGCCGTGAAGCTGAGAGGAGGCTACTAAAGCGGTTGTCTTGTTGGAAGATGGACGGAGTATCCGTTATGTTGTCCAGGTGTTACGAGTCAATGTCTCTACTATACAAAGGACATACCGAAACTTGGTATCTGCTGTAGAAGACCAGAATCAGGTCAGGCAGAAGGGCGACATCTGTCAGAGAGGGGCAATTTCTGCGGCTGCATGTTTTGAGTGATCATCTCACAACAGTAGAAGCTCACAATCGCTTGCAAAGGACATCAGGAGTCAATGTCAGCGTGAGCACAATGAGAAGGAGATTTGAAGAGCACAGTTCAGCTCTAAAAGACCAGCTTACTCAGCAACATCGGCAAGCAGTCTTGCCTTTGCTCGTCAACATCTGCAGTGGACTGAGAAACTGCGGTCCTATTCACGGATGAGTCAGGTTCAGCCTAAGATCGCCTGATGGCAGGGAAAGAGTGTGGAGGAGGACTGGAGAAAGGTATGTCCCTTGCACCTTCTCATCGACGATCGCTTTAATTTTGTGGAGCACGGTGCTCTGAATGCAAACCGGTACATTGAAGAAATTCTTCAGAAACATGATGCTCCTATGCTCCATATTTAGCAATGATTTCCGCTTCATGCATGACAATGCCCGTCCATATGTGGCCCACATTGTGACAATACTTGGGGGAGGTGGGGTTTCAGACGCTAATTTGGCCAGCACGAAGCTCTTGAGCAAGTTTTGGACATGATGGGAGAGAAATGTTCGTCAAGCGTTCCTGAGAGCCTCGATAAACTTCGGAAGGCGTTGCGTGATCAATAGGAGGCCGTACCACAAGAAAACTTAAGGACTTTGATCCTCAGCATGCCCGTAAGGTTGCAAGATGTGATACAAGTCGGGGGAGGAAACACTCGCTACTGAGAGTGTCACTGAGTGTTGAAAGGTGTGTCGTTGTGTTACCCTACAGGTAAAAACGAGATCATTATGAAATGTGATTAACTTGCATTCATGTTCATGTTCAAACAGTAAAAAGTTACAGGCTGGAAATGATATCTTAATAAGAATTTAATGTTAAAATCAATGGTATTTTCATAATTTACATAAAATAATGCATAAAATTAAAAATATATTTAAAAAATTAGGTGTTGCGGTCATTTTTCCTTTTAATGTTTATGGAGGTTAATTATATATGGTATTTTAATATTTATAATATTACATAACGAACTATTATAGAGATTAATTATACAGGAAATTTGTAATGTATAACCAGCTATATAGGAATTAATCACATGTGGCAGTTTAATATTTATAATATTATATAGCTGTAAGGTGGTTAATTATATACAAGAATTTAAAATATGGTTTATATATAATTAACTAAATGTACATGGAATTTATAATTTATAATGTTATATAATTGGTTGTGGTGAAACCAGTACTCGTAGCGTTACGAGTCGCCTGTTAATGAATAAATCTCTCATAGTATAGAAAACTTATGGAATAGTCCGTGATATATAGAATCAGATAAAGAGGTTCCCTATTCCGTGCTTGAAGGAGGACACGGTCGCTCAGTTGGTAGAGCATCAGCTCGGAACGCTGATGGTTTAACTTCCAGCTGTGAACCGAATTTTTCAAATTTGGTTATTCATTTCCAACTTTTGCTTGTGAAAGAACAATTGCATATATAACTGAAACGGGCGTCTGTTCTCAGGTCTTATAAGTTCTGAAACATGGGACTTTCTCAGTTTTTTTTTATATTATTATACCGCATCTTTTTTTTTAGAAAAAGTATATTCTTTCTTTCAAAGGCAGTTTTTGCTAAAAAGAACGAAAGCTCGTGCTGCGAGAACAAACATTAATCTTGGGACCGCAGTTGAGGTCGTTAATTTCACATGATCTTGCCTCTATTCAGCGTTGTGTAATAAAATTCTCGGATGACGTCGCTATGCGTCATTTCCTTCGTCGCCTGACGAGACAGCTGGTGCAGAATTCCCACGCTTGAAAACGGTTTGTGAAATTCACTGGTTATGTTTGCTCACAGAGATATTTGGGTATTTTTCTTCCAATTGCTATGTACATTTTTAATTCCGTAGATAAAATTAATTCTATTTGGAAAAATTGTACCTAGGGGAAAATGTGTGTCTTAACAACATATGGCATATTTGTTCCTCATACAAAAACAAAACAAATGAGACAGGTATTATCACATAAGTAATAGTGTAACGAAGTTTTGTGCAGAATACGTTGCGACACTGAGGATATTTAATCTTTCAAATATACAACATTAGATTATATTTTCTTGAGCAATATAAATCCGAAGGACACTTAAAAATCCCATGATCTGAGTAAACATATCAATAAAATGACCATGCTCTTTACAGGCATAATTTTTTGCAAAAATTTTACTTTATATTTTGTTAGCTTAATGGGTAATGTACATGTGGGACTAGTTTTATTGTTGTCACTTCCGATTCCCGCATGTGACAGGTGTGCAAGTTGAGACGTGTTCAGTTCTGCCGACGAACAGCTTTGACATTTGCTATCGTCTCTAAACATCTTGAGATAAGACCTATGCAATGCTACAGAAGGTCTATGGAGAGTTAGTTCTTCCCTATAGCACAGCTCGATGATTGTAAATGTTTAAAAGAGGGGAGGCAATTCATTTCAGAGGAAGATTTTTAAAGGAAGATGCGGAATTTCTTGCATCGCTGCTGATGAAGTTTGGCTATGTCTTTTCGATCCTAATAGCAAACAGCAGAGCTCTCCGTGTTTATCAACACAAAGGGGGGGGGGGGCAAAAGTGATTGCTTCTGCTGGGTAAGTTATGTTATCTTATTTTTCGATATTAAAGGATACTTCACGTCTGTGTGCTCGTCTTACCTCGATCCACTGATATCATATTCGTTTCTCTGTGGACGTATTTTGTCCAAAACGGCCGTCTGTTTTACCTGTATGCCACAGTTCTCCCTTGATCAAATTCAGAACCTGCTGGTATTGCTGTTGTATTTTTGACGCGTCATACTGGTCCCTTCTAAGAAAATGTGGGGTCGGTTTAATGCGTCTGTTATGGAGGTTGCAATTTTAATGGACAGCAGTGTAGTTGTCAACCCACCAATTAAGAAAACTCTTCCTTTACGATAAGTCATAAGTCATTGAAACTATTTTTTTTAACTCTCGAGTAAGAACACGAAAAATCTAAGATAACAAATGAAAGTGTATGGAATTTATTGCCTAGTGCTGCCACCAACGGAAGGCTGGATGTAGGCAGCCCTCGTAGGGAAGAAGCAAAACACAAGCAACCGGGCAACATTGGTTTATTATGCCAAGGGCAAAAGTTATACAAAATTACGTACACAAGGTTGCAAATTCATCAAAGTACGGGTCTCCCAGTCTTCAAAGTAGCCTCCAAGTATATAGACGATTCGTTGCCAGCGATGGGAAGGTTTCTGTCTGTTTGACAGGGCATTCTTGCCGCAGAGAAGTGATGTTTTCACATATGCATGTTATGACCATTCCTGACCTCTTTCTTCACCAACTGAATTTCGGAGCGTGCTGAGACACGTAATTCTGCTCACATACACCATTGGTGGCCTCATTCGAAAGTACATTCCATACACTTTAAATCACATATCGGTTGTCCCTTGTTCGCGAGAAAAAAATAAATAATTGCCATGACTTATAGACTTAAGCCTTCATAATATGATTTTGTTGCTTTTGTAATGTATATGTAAATATTTTAGCACTATTATAAAATATTTTGATTTTCTTCATCATATATATTATAGAAAAAAATGAAGGACTTGCCTGAAAATTAGGTATTAGACAGCCGCGGTCTTAAGTCAAAGAAATACAATTGACTTCTCGCTCGGTCCAGCTAGACCAGACTTAGTAGTAGAAAAATCAATCGACACTTCTGGTGTTATTGCATTCTGTGAGGAAGTTAGTCAGATTAAATTAATTTGTCCTTAGTGTAATTATATATATATATATATATATGTTGCACATATATTCATAAAATTTTCACTATAACTTATAATATGAACTTTTTTATCAGTCCGTTCGGGCTTATGTCGCTCGAAATTTGTAATTTTTACAGATGCACAATACGATAAATTTATCGCAGAAATTAATTTAATTTTTATTCTTTTCTCAAACTAACATGTTAAACTTCTCTTTATATGTGTCATGTATGCAAGAAGGTTCAATTTGTTGAAACTGATGTTTCGTGAAAATAATTGCCATATCGCCGCCATAGCTGCTTAACAACCAACCAAGGTCCATCATACGTCAGTCATTACTGACCGGTTTGGTGATATGTGGTCAGCGCATCGACCCTCTAGCCTGTTTAAGCTTGAGTAAACCGGATTATGTCCACTTTTTTACACATATCCCGAGGAAGTGCAAAATTTCGTTCTGCTTCGTAGAATCGAATTGTGATTAAAGGATATTCCGTAAAAATTACATTAATTTTAGACATTTTTTTAAATTAGTTTTAGAGTCTTTAGTAATTAATACTTATATTAATTCATTTTTGTATTCATTAATCACCTCAGCATTATTGCACGTATCGCTGAAGTACCAACAGTCTTTGAACCCCAGTGGCCTGTTAAGACCCCAATGCACGCTTTATGCGTTACAGAATAGCAATTTTCTTAAGTTTCCGGGATTTGGTGTTCCTTCACTGCACGCTCGGAAAGACCACCCACTGTGTCTTGTGAGCCCCTGATAGCTAGGCAATGCAATATGTATCGGTATTCGGTAGGCAGCCTACCGGAGAAGGGGATAGGATAATTTACTTGTGCGCTTCTCCGTTTTAGTTGACAGCTCTCGTCGGCCAAGCTAAGGCGACAAGAGGAAGGTGGTATTTTTCTTAGCAACTAATTTGGTAGTTTAAACCTTTCTGAAAGAATCGTTGCACTCTTATCTCTTCTTCTTCCTATTCTGCATGTTTTGGAGATGTTTTTGTAACTCTGGGTACTAAAAATGACTGTGTCTTTCTAAATACACTTGAAGAACTTGGGAACCTGCGAACAATTAAGGATGAAACTCAAAGCAATTTTTCTCGTGAAAATATTCTAAACATTACTTCATAAGGCCATAAGTTCGTTTGAGCCTATTATTTCTGTTAAGAATCGCATTGGAAAACCCTCCCAGCATAACTAAATGCATAACGAATGATTGTCATTTGTAAGCGGTATTTAGAAAAAATAAAGTAAACTGAGTTTGCCAAAAAAAAAAAGAAGATTTTTTTTCCTTTTACGATACGAGTATCAGGAAACATCGTCCGTAGAAAAGAATTAATATTGATGCATATCTGAGGCAAGCAATTTTACTGAGTTATATGAACTGAATCTTCCGGCTTTGTACTTAACTGCATATGGTTAATTTATATGAAATGTGATTTTTCACACAAGCCGTGGGTGAGTAACGTTTGTAATCGCAGCCAGAAAAACACTAAGAGAAATAACAGAAACTTGTCTTTATTGAATAAAAAAGAAAATATGCTCACTTTTCTCTTCATTTCTCACCTTTTCAATGACTAATATTGCATTCGTGTTCTCTTTATAATAAAGAATAAAAGAAGAAAGGGGGAAAATGTTAAAAAGAAACAATTTTACTTTATTTTTTGTCACATATATTTTCTTTCTCTCCTTCTTGTTCACTTCCTTTTGTTTATTTCGCTCTCTTTATAAATGAAAAGCGTTTAAAATAAAATTGTTTCCTTGACATTCTTCCTATTATTATGATTTGCTTATTCCAAAAAAGAAAAACTACTTTTAACTTTTAAATAATGGAATGCTTCTGAAAAAGTCAAAAGTTTGAAATAACTTTACCCCTATAGCGGAAGCAATCTATTTATTGATTTGGCTGCTCGGGACTGGTTTCCTTTCGGCCTTCTTCGTCAGCACTTGATCTATTGGTGAGAACTTGTTCGGTTTTGGAATCTCGATCCTAGTGGTGGAACATTGCCTTGGACCCACTGGGTTACTGAGGGTCAGGGACGATATATTATACTCTGTGCTGAAATTAGTAAAATATATTTCCAGATATTAGTGACTTACCCAAGCCCTATTTCAGGAATGGAAAAACTAATTCACGCCATCTTTCGGGGTGAAGACAATTTATGTCCAATGTACTACAGAAATAGCTGACAATGTTTGCTCTTGTTTCAGCCGGACACGGTGCCCCAGGCGAGTATCGACATGAACAAAGTGCTGGAAGTGACGGACGCAGAGGAACTAACGGGCCATCCGTTCAGCCTGGCGATCACGGCGCCCGATCGAGTGCACTTTGTCAAGGGGACCTGTCGTGAGGAGTGTCGCTGGTGGGGCGACGTTCTGTCGGTCTTCCCTAGGAGTAAGGTATGTTTGAGTAGCACTTTAGGTTAGGTTAGGTTTATTATTATTATTTTGCGAGGAACCCGTCACTATTTCTGACCTATAAATTTCTTTAAAAATCACATACCGCAGTACTGAATTGCAGTTTGAAGTAGATAATTTTGAACGTCTATTGCATAAATTTCAAGCGTGTTTTTCACTTTTCGCGGATATAAAAACTACGCTCATATGATCTGTTAAAGTATCTAATGATAAGAAAAGGCCTCCTAACAAGTAGGGGGAGCTCGTTTTTCCCCGACGTGGTGAGCTATTCCACTCTAGTTGTTCGCGTGCTGTTTTAAGATACTCTTTGTCTCATTTGCTCTGTGGCTACACGTTTTATTATGTTATGGTCAACATTGCAAATGTATTTGTAACGTGCACTTTTTACATACTGAACAAGTTGCTTCTCGAGAGATTTTCATTTCAAGTAACTTATTTTTATCGTTAACAATATCTACTTTAACATCGTGAGCACGAAAGCTGATTTTTACGTTGACACTAGTTAATACTTTCGAGGCAGTTTTTGCTAGGTGAAATATTTCGACACTAACAGTCTAAAGAAACTCATCGTTTCAGTTTCGTAAAAATTGCTTTTTGCTCAACATCTCAACTTTTGAGTAAAGAAATTCGGATATCATCTACTTCACGTATAGACTCGTTACTTCTGCAGCAAAGACTGGTTCAAATATCTTTTCTTGGGCCGATCTTTTCTTTCCATATTTTATTTGCATATCCCTGGTATTATCCATTCGCTCTAAATGAACCCACCATTCATTTCTTCATTTCACTACTATACATTTTATGTTCTAAACACGTAAACTTTTTTTACTTCTAACTTAATTCAGTTCTTCTATTTCTTCCATATTTCTCAGAAATTTCATTTGTGCTCTTTGAAGTCTTCTTTCATCTTCTACTAAGAGCTTCATATGAACCAATTGAAAGCGCAATATTTTAGCTTTATTGTTTACATTTGTTAATAAGACCATTAATATAATTTCTTTGATAAATCGTTTTATGTATATCATTAACAGAATTACAGGATAGTTCGACCGCCACGGATGGCCGAGGTCGTTTAAGGCGCGAACTGGTGAGCGGGAGATCTGGGGTTCGAATCCCACCAGGACCGCCCTCCCTGATTGAGTTTTTTTCCAGGTTTTCCTCAGTCCTCATAATTGCCAAATGCCGGGGAAGTACCTTAAACTTAGGCCAAGAATGTTTTCTTCCTTAAAAAATTCTTTCCCAATGTATAATTTCATCTCATGTATATTCAGTGTCCATCGCCTGTGGTGCCTAAGTAAAAAAAAGGGGGGGGGGCGTTAAACACTGTTAAAAAATAATATACTTCACAGCCAAGCAAGGCAATGTGTTCAGTTAGTTAATTTTCAATAACTTTATTTCTTTTATATAAACTGCAGAAGGCTATAACGTTTCTCTTTTAAGAGGGAAGTGTTAAATTATAGGTTATTTTTATACTTTGTTTCAAATCTAATAATATTTTGTGTTATCCTTTAATTTACAGCAATAATATAGTAAATAATTTATTAAATTCACATTCAGCAAAACCGTTAACTTTTTAACTTTTCATTTTCGTAGAATTTCGTCAATGTAAAATAATAATGATGATAATAATAATAATAATAATAATAATAATAATAATAATAATAACAATAATAATAAGCAGCTCTATTTGTTCGATATATTAATATTCCGAAAATATTACATTAAGCAATTTGTATCTTTTTTAATAACATTTGTGAAACTATCAAATATCGAGGCTAAACATGTCTAGATATCGAGTGTCAAAAATTAGTTACCAATGCATTTCTGCATATAATTTTAAGTGTCATAGAAGGCAAGCATTAAACATATTGAGTGTGGCATTTGTAATCATCAGGAGCATGCGATCTGTTTATTCACGAGAGCCAGTTAGTGGGGAAGGAGGGACAGATCAAGTTGTAACGTGAAGAGAGTTACTACACATCAAGCAGGCAGCATAGTCACGCGACAGCTACTTCATGTCCCAACTACCGAAACATTTGTCGACGGTCTTATTACAGTTCGCTTGTCACATTGTCTCGTCCTGTTGACACATGGTTGCTGTAATGACGGATAGATGGTGCGTGCGTCACCGTAAGATCGCGTTCCCGACCTGTGGATGTGCTGGGTCAGCAGCAAATGCGGTAACGTTGACATAGCTGCTGCATTCCTCGACATTCCTGCAAGGTCAACGTGTTCCGCAATGTGGAAGGGCATGAGCAAATGTTCCCAAGTATGTTATCAGCAATGTTGAGATTGTATGCGGTTAACTGTTTACCAGATAAGATGATAGAAAGAGTTGTAAAATATTTTTATAGAGTAACTATTTGAAGAAAGGGAATTTATTAGAAAACGTTTTAGTGCTCTAGAGAAGGCCAATACATTTGGGGGAAAATAAGGAGAGTAGATGAGTGACAGGAAGAGGAAGAATGAGGTTTCTGGAATAATTTGAACTTAGCAAGAAGTTTTTAAGAGTTTGAGATACAAACATTTTGAATATTTACCGCGAAGTGAAAAAAACAATTGGGATAGGGAAGAGTATAAAGAAGTTTGCTATAAAACGACCAAGAACAATTTGCTTGTGCGTTGCAGGAGGTAGAAACCTAAGGAGGGAACAAGGGACAGGAAAATATAAGATATACAATTGAAAGTGTGTGGAATGAACTTTCGAATGAATGCACCAGATGGTGTGTGAGCACAGTGCGTATTCAGCACGCCCAAAGTTCAATGGGTGAGCAACAGTGGTCAGGAATGCAGGTCACGAAGGGTGAAAAACGCGCGTATGTGAAAATAGCAGCAGGAATTCGGTTACAATGATGCGATTCAACATGGCATTTCCTTCTTGCTGAAATATCGCTAGATTAACGCGACATATTTCGTAGCGAGTCCACTTCTGTAGTGGCAACATTTATGCATTCATTTTCCGCATGTTCAGGCCCTTCCATAAAATGCGGTGCACTGTTTTTGCCGGAATTCCTGTTTGCTCTTCTGATTCCACAAGTGTCCAGCGCTTATTGCGTAGCCCGTACATCCTTGTCCGCGGTTACAGGACGCCCACTGCATGGCACATCGGCAGTGGACATTCAGCCACTTTTGAAGGCATCTGTCCACCTCGCCACTGTTTGATAGGTCAGGGCACGCGAACTCAATGCTCCCTGTAGCTCCGTGTGACATTAATGTGTATTCCTGACCACCGTCGCTCATCCATTGAACTTCGGGGCGTCCTGAGACACGCAGCTCTGCTCACATACATCGCCTGGTGGCTTCATTCTAAAGTAAATTCCATACACTTTCAATCGTAAATCTTAGATTTTTCCAGTTGCCATGACTTATGCTCCGTGTATTTTGAACAAACTAAACCAAGATAAATGGAATAATTCAGGAGAGAAAAATTAATGAGAAAGATTTTGGATTTTAAAGGAAACAAAAATATTAAAATAATACGGACGTGTTTAAGTAAAGTTAGAGAATAGGTAGTAGAAAAGAATATGGCTATAGACAAATAGAATGTCAAGGAAAGATGCAAGAGCATTTGTAAAGCACTGGAAATGTATTGAATGAAACTAAATTCGCCTTTGAATGCAGTTTTGCTGAAGAGCTTGTCGCCGATAATACCCGAAGTTGTACTTAAACCTTTTTTCTATAATCGTATAAAGAGGAATGCATTGAAAATAAGATAAAAATATGTTTAAAAAATAGAAAATCACATCTAAATGCTGTAGGAATTAGCAGGATTCAGGAATAATATTTTAAATTATGACAAATTGTACTGTGTAGTACTTTCAATATTTACCAACGTCATCAGCGTCCCATTCAATTCAGGGCGTGAAACGGCCGATAAATTTTGCTCAGTGATCTTCTTTCAGGATTGATACGTGCGGTAAATCTACAAGGAACTCTCGGCTTTACTTCTCTTCTGAAGGAAGCCATACTTAGGATTTTTACGTCCGAAAAAATCCATCGACTCTGGCTGGGTTTAAAGCCGCGATCTTGGGTTTTCGAAGCAAGTAATATCACCACTAAAACCACCAGAACCAACCATCTTATCGAATATATAGAAAAGAAATTGATCGGTTAAAATAAAGAGTTTTGTGGAAATACAACCGAAACTATAAAGTTGACGCAATTATAAACGAATTTTGTTCTATAATTTATTTATTTGCTAATGTTAAGCTGCGTATAAGCAAGAACGCGGATTCCCGTACTGCATAACACAAGTCAAGACGGAGCAACGGTTGAAAACTGTAGCGAAGCATGACTTGTTCAATATAGTAGGTTGAGAAATGGGGTGTCAAAATCTAATTAATATTAAATATACCACGAAAATGTCTCTGTAATGTTATAAAATTATTTCCCGTTTAAAATTAAGGCATCGTGATTATTTATAATATAAATGATAATTAAATTAAATGCCGTTCAGTATTAAAGTTAATTTGCCAAATTCACCCTTAAATCTGTTTGTATATAAGTTCAATCCTCCGGTACATTTGTGTACACATCAATCACCCTTGAAATAAATTCATGATGCTACGCAGAGCGTTTAACAGCCCCTTTCTCTGTTAACCTTGCAAGATACGGCACCGATCCCCTACAATTGACAACTACGTAGAAACGGAAAGAAAAGGAGTTACAGATAAAGCGTTACCAACCTGCCATTCGTTAAAGAAAGTACAGTTAAGCGAAATGAGTTTATAAACAATTAGTCATAATAAATCATATTTACTGTTTAAATAAAACAACATAATTCCATATTGCCACTATGTATCTAAAAATAACGAAATACTAATTTTAAAATAATATCGACTGCATTCTGGCCCTTCTGTTAAGCTTAAGATTTTATAAAATCCCAGAAGAGGGCAGAATTATCACATGGGCAAGCCTACAAAGTAATGAAAACTCCATGAACGACTCCTCTTCATCTCTCCTTGGCAATGGCGTAGAAATCACTACTGCGCTTGCTTAAGACAGGCTGAGACTTCAATAGTATTATTGGTGATCGGCTATCTACGCACTGTTCTCGGCCCAAGCTGAAACATTACTTTTCGCAGCTACCTTTTCAGTTGGCAATGCTACCCGTTACACATTCCGAACCAGTATAAAAAATTAACTTGAAGTTAAATTGTGGTTCTGGGTTAATGACTTTAGTTTAAATATTAACAAAACGCACTATATTCTATTTGGATGTGTAAAACTTTTAGGAATAATGTTGGGTTGTAAATTGAACTGGGTTACTCAAAACTACTTCTGTGAGTGTGTACTCGCTTAAGGAGAGCTTTGTTCTTATTGTTCTTAAAGAAAATGGTAGAAAATTAGATTTTGCTTTTTTCAGTAGCACCTACTGCATATTAACAATTTCAATTAATCACAAATACTCAATTCACACACACAATATAAATCAGCTACACACATATTAAAAACCGGCAACACAGCAGCTTCTACGTCACCATTGACTGAACGATAATGCTGCTTTGTAATTGGTTCAGAAGGTGCAGCGCGTAGCGTTACTCATTTGTTAATCCCAATGATAGTCAACTTAAAAAGTAGCTATCGGCTAGGGTATACACAGTAGATATCTCGCTTTCGAAATTTTATTCATTACTAAGCTTACGTTGTACTATGTCGCAATTTAATTGCGGCTATAAATAACTCTTGAGCATAGTAGTTCATTGCGTAAATTTAATGTACGTTTACTGGGCGAAATTGAAAACTGTACAATATCAACTGTTAAACACTGGTGGCTGTTGCAACGTCGCAACCGAAACCATAGTCAGCATTACATGATCTGACGCTGCCCAATGCAAAGTTTCAGCGGGCCGGATATAGTTCAAATTGAAATTCATCAATAAAATTAACATACTGGCTTCAGACTTACTAGTCTTAATGGGCGCTTCACCCCTGCAGAGATTTTTAAAAATAGAATTTTACAATAGTTTAAACTTGCTAAGCATGTCAGCCTCTACAACAGATTATTATTATTATTATTGTTATTATTATTATTATTATTATTATTATTATTATTATTATTATTATTAAGTTTATTTAAATCTCTGGCATAAGTGTTGATCGTCTATGTTTCTTGCACTGTTACGCGTGCTCATCGACCACAGTATTTTTTTAAGTTTTGAGGTTATGTTTTATTAGTATTAGGTTGTTGACTTCGAACAATGTTATGTGCATTGATTCTCATGTGACAGTCGAGAAATTAACTCATGGTGATAATGATCTAACTGCACAGGTTCACTGAAGAAAACCAGAGCGTGAAGCTTGTTGCGTAACGCGACAGATATAATACGATAGAGGTTATCTTCCTCAACACATTGTTTATATTGCACTACATTATGTAAGAGAGACCTACTATAGCACTATGTCTCTACTAAAACACAGCACTTTCACCGGTTGTACAACTTCCTCCTAATTTAGTGCTAATATACACCAGTACCTGCCTTGTTTTGTTGTCTTAATAAAGTATCTTGGCAGTAACAGTTCCAGCTTCCCACTCTAGAGCGGCACTGCCAGCAGCCGTTGCATTAAATAGCACTTTAATTCTTCTGTGGGAGAACAACTGAATAATGACACAGAGATTGCTTTGCAAGTAATGAACAGTAGTTGTAGCTTTTGTAACATTGCCAAATTGGTCGTTTCCTGCCAGACAGCCTACATAGATCTGGTACAGGCTGTGAGTCAAAACTCTTAACCGATATGGTTTTATTATGTTTACGTAATGGAAATGGCAGTGTAATTCGTTACGCAACACTGATAATAGCTCCGATAATAAGCCTAGCGTTATCACAGACACCAGATCTTACATTTCTGTTTTTATATATCTGATAATAATCAGTGCCCGGAAGTTCAGTAATTTATTTTCGTTAAAATGGGCAGGCAAAAAGGCACCTAAATTAATACTGAAATAATATAATTAAAATAGGCATTTATTAAAAGTGAAAACGAGAGTAATATCAATCATTATTAATAAAAATAGGTATGTAAGACTCTTAATACTTTCTTTATCACATAATTAAAGCACTTAAAGTACTTACAAGAAAAACAAAATGGTTTTTCAAGGTATCAGCTGAAATAGCCACTTGTCAAAGAAAACACTTTTCATTATGGAAAAAGCATACTTAAAACGAGCTATTTCGGAAGGGCTCATACCAGTTACAACATAACATTCACATTTCAGGACATCATGGAAATATTGATCAAGACAAAGTAAAGTAGTTTTGAATGGTCCTGGGTAAAAGATACGCCGTGGTTTCTGGTTGAGTTCATTATCTGTTTAGGGGAATCAGTTTAGTACTGAACACATGTAGGGACGGTTTATTGCACAGCTGTACAGCTCTCATCTTTCTCCCTTGCTAATGTTTGTTACATTTACGCAGCTAAGCAGTTACCCCCATCACAAATTCCCTAGAATTGTCTCTTCGCGCAGATCGATACAAGGTCATTTGCCAGGACCATTCAAAGCGATAGTACTTTCCTCATCCTATTTCCTGTTATTTGTATTCCCCAGGTAACGGTGCGTTCCTTTCACCAATGAAATTTCTGTTATTTAAAGAGCTTAAGTAAATGGGTTGAGGAAAACGTTTTTGACTGCTTGAAAAGAAATTTATAAACCATTCTCAATAGGTATTTTTGTGAGGTAAACACATATCATTTAATTTTTATAACTTTTTTCACTTCCATATATTGAAATTATTTGTGTTTTTTTAATGCGTAAATAATCGTAGAAAAATTCAAAATAGGCAAAAAAAAAAAAGTTTTAACCCTTAAAATAGGCAACAAAGGCCAAAATCGGCCCCCTCCAAAATAAATAAAAACTGTCCTCCATCTCAGATGTACGGAGACATGTTCATTTCTATCAAAACCACCCAGATGGAAAAGACATTTTGCCTAACTTCCAGGCTCTGCTGATAACATACATAATGTAATACACAATGGCATCGAAGTCGACTGCTAATGGAGTTTTTGAACAAGGTAACAAGCTTTATGCTCACGACCAATCCGGTATAAGAATATCAGAATTCCAACCAATTATAGAGCTGCCTGTCATTACAATTTTATCGTTTTATCATTTTAATTTTATTGTACCTACGTGCAATTGTTTTAATGCAAATTCATCAGAAGAGTACACTAAACAGATGGACAATTGAGAAAGTTTTGGCGAGACATCAGTTGCATTAATTGATCTTATTATTCAGAGCTAAAAGAAAACCAATCGTTCAAAATAGAAATAGTGTATGGGACCAGTAAACAGTTAACCAATGTCATTTGGTGTGTTTTTAATAATTGTACATTTTATTAGTGTTGTAGGTTATATATTTTAGTTGTCTTTTCAATTTGTTACCAAGGAGTTTAAATTGATTTTTAATATTTACATTGACGATACCATTCGGCAATGGCAAGTTAGTTTAATTAGCCATTTTAAAATAGGAAATAGTATTTAAACAGTGTGTTATTAGCAGACGATCAGGTGGTGTTTGGGAAGAACGAAGATAAACTGCAAATGGCAGTCAACAATTGAATGAAACCGTTTATCAATATAATATAAATTAACATCACAAAACTGTGGAATCGTTTAAGATTGTTATAAATGAACAGATTATATAACAAGTTGAAAATTTAATTATTTACAACATAGTGAACACTTAATAAACGTTGTGGTAATATCATTCGACGTACATCAAAAGGTAAAATAAAATATGCACGCAAATGAAGTTCGAAAAGATAGTGAACTGTTCCCAGCTCACTTATGCTATGAAAAGATCTGGAGAATTCGACGTTCATTGATTCTGCCCAAAACTTGATTTTCTTTTTGAACTCTTGCACTTTATCGCAGGCGTCAAACACTTTTGTTCCTTTTCCTTGAAGTGAGAGATTTAAATCATTAACTTTCTGAAAAATATCACCTAAATATGTAAACTTTATTAGCCAGCGTTCGTCCCATTGGCTGTCTCCCAAAGCGAAGTCATTGTCAGTCAGGTAGGTTCTGACTTCAACCCTCATTTCAAAGAACCAAGTCAAACTTTTGCCACCTTATTTCTGTGTGAAGAAGTAAAGAGTATGTAAACTCCCCATGTCATGACACATCACTTCGAATAATCCAGTATTGTTAGTAAAAGTAATTAATCTCGCGCTTTCGTCCAGCACTACTTTTAGGGAAGGTCTTCTTCACAGCAAGGACTTGGTGGTGGAGGACGCAGTGGCTACTGCTGCACTCCTTCGCCTTTTGTTTAATTTTTAAGACAACACCAGACGTCGACCAGATGGCTATCCCGCCGTCTGTGCTCACATGAATACAATTATCCCATGGGATGACTTCCATTGTTACCTATGGAAGGTCAAGTATGCACCTCAATTATTTCTACTCGAGTTTTACCGACACACGGCTCATAGCCGCACAAAATTCACAATTTTAAGATACGGTCATTTCTTTATTCTTCCAATTTCTTCACAGAGCATCTAAGTATTGTGCGGAGCATAGTTTGGGAACCGTTGGGATAGAGGAACAGGCGATGCTAAACAAGGTGTGTGTATTGCTATAATACACGTGAAATTGATATTCTATCTTGTTACTGCGTTACAATGAATGCATTTTTTTCCTATTTTCATGAAATGAACCCCATTTTCGCTAATCCTTTTAGGCCCCCTCTTCCAAAACCAAAGGTTCTTACTCTTCTTAAAATCAGGGAGTCCACTTCATTATAGTCCTGATAAGAATTAAACTGGTCATGTAATCCCCATATAAAGTAAACATTTTAGCAAAATTTATTAAAACAGGCATATAACTTAAATCAAATTAACAGCAATACTTTATTCATCACAAAATTCAGTTAAATTATTCCCTATTTGTATATGTTTAGTATTTTTTCTTATAATTTCACCGTTCGCAATCCAATGTTTTATTTTCCATGTTTCCGCATTATCTACTGACGTATTTTCCTCCCAAAATTTCCTGGAGCCACATGCTTCTTTCCTAACTTCTAGCTATTTCTCTATCAAAATATTTAAAATAATTATATTTCAATAACTGACTTCCATGTTGTAAATTCCGCTTGCGAAAAGGCCCATGAGGAAAGCTAAAACATCACAACATCAGAGAGAATAAGCCGACAGAAAAATACCGTGAACAGATGAAGGATGCTTTATAACCAGCGATAATAACAGGATGGGTTTCAAATGGAGAAAACAGAAACACTTTTCGTTCCTTCCGTGTATAATTGTAGTGGCATGTCTTCACGAAAAGACACGCCAATTACCTTCCCGATTAAAAAGTACTTTGTTTGTCTTGTAATTTTAAAGACTTTCGTGAGAAAATGTTGGCTTTTGCACCCAGCCTCAGTAAATATACTACTAAATAAAGAAAAGAAAAATTAATATTACTATTCTTTTGAGAGAAGCATTTACGGCTAGTAGTGTGGAATTACTTAAAACAAATGACAGAAGCCAAGGTTAAACAATAAGAATCCTCAAATGAAAAATATATAGATGAATAAATATGTAAAAAGCATACAGACCATGTTATTTCTAATAATACGCAAAGGAGTAAATGAAAAGTAAACATTACTTTAATAGATGGAAATATTTTAATAATTGAATAGAAAATATGCTCTTCAATTACAGTATTTATTCAAATTCACCAAATAACTCAAGATAAGATCAGAGGTGAAATTATGCAATAAACAAATAATTAGTTTTTGTTTCAAATACTTTTTTTTTCTGCTTAATTTTTATACACAATTTATTGAAAAAATTCAAGTTGTAAGTGCTTTTAATTCCGTAATGTATTTTATGTGCCAAACTACAAATTTTTTTAATACTTTGCACTATGGCATAAAAATGAAAATATCTCTGAAATTATTTGTTATAGAAGGCTGTGGTTTGATTTACTTTATAGGTAAATTACTGTTTCAAATGTCAATAACAGTAATGGTTGCTTGTGTGTTTAAGTTTTGAAGCAATTGGAATGTTTTGTGTTTATTTTGAGTTTTACAAGCTATACATGCCAGTTTTCTTTCCTAAATTCGTCTAATATCATGCATAGGTCACCAGGGTTTATAAAATTTCAAAAACAAAGGAAATAGGTGTTACAAAACCTATCCGTTAAAGTGGTTGTAGTGATAATGAAAATAATATGCTTATTTCTGAAGAGAATAATTCAGTGAATGATAAACCAATTACTTACACTCCCCCTAGTGCTTCTGAGAAAAAGATATCTGGTCATCATATGAAGATATTGAAGACAAAGGAAAAACTTGAATATTTTAATTACAGTGTTAAGTGAAACTCTGCTGTGGTGGTAATATTACTTTGTGTGAAGATGCAGGTGCAAGAGCTAGTACGGATTAGTATGTAAATTGACAATTCGTTATATTAATTTTAACACTATTTTAGTCCTAGTGAAAAATTTACAACATATTAATACTTTTTTCTCAAAAAATAATGAAGATAGAAACATGAAATATTTATGGCTGATTTGCATAATTGGATTCATTACTGGGCTGTAGTTTCAGATCATTTGCACAAGAACTTTTAAGTAGATGAATATCAATATAGTTGTATTTTTATCAAATGGGATCTATTACAAAAAATAATAACTTATTATTTTTATAAATTACATTCTCTAAACTAGAGCTCATAACTTAAAATGTAATGAAAAACAAATTGTAAAAGTTTCACTGAAGCATCTGTAATAATTTCAGAGAAAAACATATAAAAATAAGTAGCTTCACATTAATAATATAGTACCTCAGATCCCACCATAGTGCACTGAAGTGAACTTTTTCTTCGTAACATTGTGACAGAAGACAAAATTGGATATCCCTTACGAACCAAAGATGAACGACAGTTCATAGATTGGGTTGGATACCACCTTGCTCAACGGCTGGCCGTTTGTACCTAAGCCCCTACTGGGGGGACTGGTTTCTTGGGAAATGGGACACTCCGAATTTTAAAACAGAATGCTAAAGATTCTAAGGAAATATTTTTCTATAACACGACAATACCAAACCATACATGTTACATCACAATAGAAATATATGGACTATTTCACCATAACGGCAAGCGCCATACAGTCCAAACTTTGGGCCTGCTATTTCTGTCATTTCCCAAACTTCCAAAACATCTTCGTGAAGTAACTATACATCCAGTGGTTGCGGAAACGAGTGAACGTTTTCGTAACAGTTTCACAGGGTTATCTCTGCGTTTCATTTCATTACGGGTAATGCTCGCGGAGATATTTCTCTAATAGGCTTTGAAATCCTGGACAAAACTAAACCTCACTTCACCAAACCATAAAATGGCGTAGTAGGTATTACGGCATTCATTAATATTGCCGAGTCAAGCCGTAATCGACGTGAAATATTATGGTTTTACTAGGACTTCGCTTAGGAAACAGAACACATTGTATATAAACCCTTATGTTGTTCTGTTGTAGCTCATTCACGTTGTTTGTGAATGCTTGCAATAAACTATATATTTTAGAAAACATCGTGCCTTGTACGCCAGACGCGTGGACTATCTTAGGAACTGGAAAACAGGGAAAACCACATTAAAAACCTACACCAAAAAAAGAAAAATTGCAGTTTATATACTATACCACGGCCTTCTTTACTATCCATAGAAGCTCATTCCTGAATAAAAGCCATCAATATATAAATATTTCCCCAAGCAATTGCCTCATTATAAGAACAATGTAAAAGAAAGAATAAATAGAAATGCAATATAAACCGTGTTTACATGTTTTCAAAAGAAGAAAGCTCTACACCTCCATATTTCCTAAAGTCATCTAAAATTTTAAACTATCTTACATTACTATGTTTTACGACCATTGCGGTTGGAAAACAAAGACCTATCATCATCTAATGTTTTTAGTAAAATATTACTCCGCGTTTCCCGCTTTTCACTCTCTTTTGCTGCTGTTGACTATAAACTTGATCGCCACACGTTTGTTGTGCACATGTGTTACGTCTCTTTTACATACCCATTTTCGTTTTGGGCAGAATTTTAAACGAAATTCTTTTATAAAATATAATATAAATAAAATACTCTCTTCACGCAATAAAAATAAAATGAAAGACATGTTCATGTCTTACCGAGCATGTTCATGTAATAAACGGTACTACTTTCTCGAGCTAATTTGGGAGTAGAGGGGGCTAGTCAGCCAATTAGAACTATTTTCGCAACGTACTCTTATTTACGTATTATAAACTTATTATATACGGACCATATTGTTGCGTAATTCGTCTGTGTTACGCGCATCGTAGGAAATGCATTTAGCGAGACATGATTTAAGTAAGTTTTAGTCAGTTGTTTCCTTAAATCCTGGAGAAACGATAGTTTTCTCTCGGTAATACTAAGTAACACTTCAGCATAGCTGACAATCGTAATGTAGTGTGTAATGCGGACTTTGAAATTAGAATTTAGACGGAGCCGTTAATTTTGTGAATATATGGCTGTGCTTTCAGTGATATATTCAAACAATAGACAATATATTATTTGTTGTTTACTCTATTGGAATTTGGATAGAACGCGGTCTAGTAACAGCGTTTGTGAACCCCTAATCCGGAGGTCCTGGGTTCGATTCCCGGTCTGATCAAGCTGCCGTTTTTTAAGGACTCCGAGCTCATTTGTGCCACCACTAATTAATTAATTCATAACTAAAAACTTTTACACCTGTAGTATTCAGTCCACGATCTACAAGCGTCACAAGAAGACCAAAGCAGCCATAGTGACAATACATTTCACATTAAAATGACCCCAAACATCACAATTTAATTAAGATCGCATGAGAAGCAGTTAGAGGTGGTAGAATTGCAATCAGGTTGCAAATCCACCACTAAATGCATAACCAATTCTGCTATATTACAAAGCCCCCGTTTGGGTACTATTAATGCCCTCCACCTGTACAAGAAGATAATGCATTAACAAGTAAGATATGTTAAGTTATATTGTAGCAAGTGAAGCAGGAAACATGTGAAGTCTACACACATACACCCCTTCGGTGTATTATTTTAATGACCATACTTATAGCTGAAGCGTGTGTGGCTAACAGTTGAATGAGGTCATGCTGCATTTATTGTAGTGTCCGTGTAAGAGGGATGTTGTAGGAGTTGCGGAGATGCTGTCATCTGTTTCTGTTCCAGCACTCTGCTAGTGTGACTGCTTTTAGCATGTGTGAGTGCATCGGAAATGGGTAACTTGTCATGCACGAGTGGAAACAGCAAGGCATTTTTTCTCATTTGTTTATGATTCTCTTCGCACTATTACTGTATCAATATTTTGTGTTTTTTGAGTTATCTCAAAGAGTTAACTGGGAACATTTAACCTTATATCATTGTAAATTAACTTAGATTTGCGTTATAAATATATTGTTGTGTAAACTAATAATGACACATACAATAGAAAACTCGAAGTTAGGCAGTGTCTTACACCTTCAGTGGATGTCTTTTGCCATAAAAGTGGCTGTAAACTTCAATAATCAAAAGTTGAAATTTAGCTATTGTTTCTGTATAAGAAGAACGTTATTTTTCTGCGATTGGATCTCGAGAAAGGAAAAGTCAACAAACTAATTTACTAACATCGTTTGTTGGTTTCACGAATATTTCTGAATCTCAATATAGACATTTTAAACAAACCAATTAAATTAGCCGTAAAATACTACAAAATGAAGTTCTTTCGGCAGTGAAAAAATATGTTTTTCAACATTATCGTCGTTTGAGTACTTCCGTTAATAATCGTTAAGTGAACGAATAACAATATATAGTTATAACTGATTAAAAATAATGATAACATGCAAGCTGGGTTTAAGCACAGAAATTTGAATCTCCTTAGCTGAAGCAGCAGAAATATAACAAAACACTAATTCCATATGGACTCCTTGGCTTTAGTGTTCAAATAACATACAATTGGAAACTAAATTGTCCTAATAAAGGAAGCTGTTAATAATGTGTTTGCAGTATTGTTATGCCTTAAACCCGAGTTTTGGTTGCTTTCGTCATCTCCAATGGCAGAGTTTCTAAAGCTTTAAGAACGAATGGAATTTAACGATAATTTTCACCTGTGTTGACATTTATGACACTGAGATGACTGATAAATTTAGAAAGAATTTTTAAGGAAGAAAAAATGCTTTTGAGGCTACGTTTTAGGGGTACATCCCTTGCATTTTCCACATATGAGGACTAAGGAAAACTCCATTTAGGGAGGACGGTCCTGGTGGAAATTGAACCACAGACCTCCGCTCACGAATCCGCGCCATGACGACTTGGGCCACGCGCAATTGTAAATCAATAAATCGATTATAACCTTTTGCTTAAAAACGTGTTTTAAATATTAAAACGTGTTAGTTCTCGCGTTTTCAAATGTTTATGACCCAAATTGTCATACTTTTGGGTAGGTATGGACATGAATTAGTCTACGCAATTTACGGGTTGATATAGGAGGGCAATCCAATCAAAGTTGAATAGAGGAATTTTCACGTACGAATTTGATGCCATCGGTAACGCGTCATGTACAAAGATCTCACTCCTTTAAGGTTATGTTCGACACGTCTATGATTTTGTTGAAGTTACGAATAAGTACTGTAGTAGTAATAATACTTTATTATCAAACAAATTGAGCATTACATAGCACACAGATTACCTAGCATAGCATCTTTTAGATATGAGACCGGATTGGGATGTCATTTAGAAATGTTACCGATGACGCCATAGCTCACATAATGGTGACCGCCATAAAGATGTATTTAAAAATCTTCTTACGAGGCTTAAGTGTTCTTAAAACTCACCCAGTTGTATTTTTATTGAAATTGTACATTATTTATTTTTTTAAAAATATATAGTACACCAAGTACTTCTCATTCCATAACATTAGCAATGATTTTCCCTCAGTGAGCGCCCCACTTCCGAAATGTGATTACGATTTCTTTACCATTGCGGAAATGAAATGCTTTTCATTACGAAATTATTAAAAATTCAATTTTTTAAGTCTTGAATTTTGAAATATAGAATCTTAGTAGAACGCAAGTAGAATGTGTATGATTAAGGCTTAATATAATTTGCAAGTTTTATATTCAGGGTAATTACTAACTGGGTGTTATACTATTATTATTTGTGCAAATTTTGTAAAAGCTCAAATGTTGGCGCTGCCACAGAATTGCAATAAAAAATGGAGTGGCATAGCTGAAATTGCCTAAGGCCATGATTAAGTATTCCATGCAATTTGCTATGTCTGACAGGTGAATTTTGAACTGCTTTGTTTTTTGTTTTAGGGTCGGCATAAGAGGAATGCTACGTTCCCTGGGGGACAGTCAACCAGCCTTCTCCAACAAAACCCATCAGTCAGAGGTGAGGGAACTTTTGCCATGCAACTGCGTGCAAATGGAGAAAATTATACTAGGCAAAACAACTACCACTAGCCTGTCGAACAAGTGCAAGGTTTTTTTAGATTTGTGTAGCTCGAACATTTTCCAGCAGTACTTATTGCACTCTGTAACAGATTCACTTACTTTTGACATGTATATTTAATTATACCGGTTTTATCTTTGCTGCTGACGCCACTTGACAAGCATGCAGTGTATATTTGCTCTATTAGTAAGGTATATTAGTAATTTTTTTTATGTTAATGTCATAGTATAGGCATTGAAATTAATTCTGATAGTGTCATAATTGAAATGAAGTGGCAATAATTTTAATATCTACTTGCTAAGATCTTATCTCGAATACTCAAATGCTTTTATATGCACTAAAGTTTCATATTATAAGTTATTCAGAATATTTCTTATGGGTACCTTAATTTACGAGTAATGTTTTTGACCAAAGGCCTTCATCTACAGGATTTTATTTAAAAGATGAACGTAAAATATTTTTAAGCATTACATTATTTTATTTTAAAATCCAAAGATGATAAAACTAGTAAATTTAATATTCATACCAAAAAATAATAAACAGAGCAAATCAATAGGGCTTAAACTTTTACAGTATCACCAATGTAATGTCAACCATACCTTAAAATTATAATGCCTTATTGTATAGCATTGAAAAGGGCAAAAACCACCAAAATATTTAACGTGAGAAATAGCCAAATAACTTTTACTAAGGACTTCAGTATTAACTTCCATTTCTTTCTACGTTATTCCATTTGAGCCCATAGTCAGGAAAAGTTTGAGGGAATAATTAAATTATAGAAGAAGGCACTCCCATCTCTTTAGCACAATTACAATAACGTTTGTTTCAGTTACTTTTCAACATACTATCTGTTTTAAGCTTCTGGTTAACTTTCACATATTACTGGGAACTATTTTGCATTACTCAAGCTACAATACATAAAAGCAATTTACATGGCTAAGCTGAGAATCTGAGAAGTACAGTTTAATTGTCTTTCCCAACATTGGTAACTTCATTGACAAAATTATGTTAGTGTTATTCTTAAATATATGATACTAGAGTAAGGGAAGGGGCTTTTTCCTTAAATTTATTCTTTCCTTCTTTCTCTTTTACACCCTTAAGATCAACTTGATCATGTCTTGTTCCAAATTTATCCAGCAAATAAATGATGTTGTATAAGCCATATAACACCCATTTCAAATCGGAGTGTATCACTCTGCCAAAGCAAATGTTTTCATTCACAAAGTGGTAACAATTAGTTAAGCGTTAAAGATACAAGATATGCAAGGATTGTAATATCATATTATGTGATTTGCTTCTGAGAAATTTTAAAGTGTCAGTAATTGATTGTTAAAATTGCAGATGATATAAAATGTAACTTGACTCTCTCCACTTTATAATTATAGTTTGTCACTCATTTTGGAATCATCAGCTAAATTTATCACAGGATTTATTTAAATGTTTTATGTCACAGCTTTTGCTTCAGTGCTTTCCATTTTTTTTGTTATATGAGTTGTGAAGTAGACATGACAAAACTACAGATTGGTCTAAATAGAGTATTCATTGTTAAATCTTCATTTCACTATATTAACTATATAAATAGACATGCTCAAAAGGCAACAACTATGGCATCTATTTAAATCAGTCTTTAAAAAAATTTATATAAATGAAATATTTTGCTGTGTTCTTGTGGAAGAAAAGGGCAATATTAATATCAGAAAGCTGGCGATGCACCCAATGCATCAGAAAAAAAAAAAAAAAAAAAAAAACCAAAGATCTCAAGAACCTGTATGTCACATTATTCTTTAAAGATACTTATAATGGTATATATCTGTTTTGCAAATTGACTGTAGAGGGCATGTGATCCTACCAGCCACTATCATACAGCTTTCTAGATCAAAGATCAAGCAACTCTTCAGTTGCTCTCATAAGACTGGGTTGACCCCATTCCACACCTCACTAAATTACAAAATATCTTAGCAGGTACTGGGATTTGAATCCAGGATCACATAGTCAGTAATCAGCAGCATTAACTACTAGACCTAGGAGACAACCATTATATATGGACTAATTTTAAAAAATTGTTCATAATTTTCTGAATAAAATATTTTTAAAAAGATTTATATTTAATGTATAAAAAATCTAATAATATAGAGTGATTTATATAGAACTAACACATTTCTTTATTTATTTCAAAATGAGATGCTACCACAACATATTATACCTCGTATGTAGAGTATCTTTGGGGGATTATTAAATCTATGAAAATGTTGAATATGTCCTACCTTCTGCATAAGGCATAACTCAACATATCCTTCCATGTTATTAACCACTTGTTGGAGAACTGTGTTGTCAGCACTATTAATCTCTTGTGTAATGTATGCTTCAGATCAGCTGGGGGCGTATGGCGTAAAGCCTGTAATTTAAGTAACCCCACAGGAAAAAATCTAATGTTACCAAATCAGGAGATCTCTGGTCACAGGTTCTTGAAAATTATTGGGCCATCAAAGAAACTTTCAATTAGCGCAATGGATTGGTTTGGTAGTGTCGTCTTCTTGAAAATATTTATGACCCAGCTCTACATCATCCAGTTACTGAACAAACTTCATGAAAATCCAACGGCACTCTGCAGTGTCCACAGTCTGGTCATAAAAATAGTCCCACTCTTCTCTGTTAAGATACTGCACACCAAACCCCACCAACTGGGTCATAGATGCTTCATGAATGACATGAATTTTGGATAGCCCAATATTGTGGGTTCTGTGAGTTTGCATTGCTGCATAAATGGAACCATGCTTTGTCTGTGAACCATGTGATGGACAATATGCCAAGAATTTGCAAAATGAATGCCATTTGTGTAATGCTTATGCAGAAGCAAGGACATTTTCTATAGATGTTAATAATCTCCCAAAGATATACATTGCAGGTATAATAAGCTGTGGCTAGCATAATTTTTTTTTAAATAAATAAAAAATGTGTTTGTTCCATATAAATTACCTGATTGACAATACTTCAGTGTACACATTGTAAAATTTTTAAGAAAATACAATAATTTTTAGGATATTTCCACTTATATCAGTTAAACAGTGGAAATTCATGATTAATATATAGAGATATACTAAGCAGTGCATAAATCTTGTTTATTTCAACATCATTTGGAATGCTTGAGTACTTTTTAACTGTTACAATACCGCCATGGGTGGCCGAGGTCGTTAAGGCATGGACTGTGAGCGGGAGGCCTGGGGTTCGAATCCCACCAGGACCATCCTCCCTAATGGGGATTTTTTCCAGGTTTTTCTCAGCCCTCATAAATAGCAAATGCTGAGGAGGTACCCTAAACTTAGGCCTGGAACGCTCCCTTCCTTAAAAAAATAAACACCCTTTCCCAATATATCACTTCATCTCATGTATCATCAATGTTCACCGCCTGTGGTACCTCAGTAGTAAAAATGGCGTTTAACACGACTAAAAAAAACTGTTTCAGAGTCCATGTATACCATGATTTTTACAGCATTTATTTTACAAGATAATGCATAATTTCTGAAAGCATATTGTATTATTTAAATTATTATTTTTGATGTGTGTTACATTATGAGAATATGTGTGTACTCAGAACTGCACTTCTCAACCTAAGCTCATCTTACAGTTCACTTTAGAATAATACTCTATACTGATTCAACTTCAGGATAAAGGCACTATATTCTTAATTCATTAACAGAAAATTGTTGAAGTTGTATTAGGTGTGTACATATTTCTTATTCTTGTTCTGTAAACATTTCTGTCATCATTGTGATATAGTATTGAGTTGCATTACAAGTGTAATAATCTATTTAGCTGTCACACCGAACGAGCCAAGACCAAGATTCAACAGCTGTCACACTGAGCCTCCAAGCTCTCTGCGGCACAACCCTTCTTCTCCCCAATGGTTACCTGTGGAAGCAGAGGCATTCCCAACGAGGGATGTGACCACTCCCACAGAATCACAGCCTCCTCCAGAACTGCCAGCTACAGTACCTGTTGAAAATAGAAAAGGTAATAATATTGAACACCATTTGCAAAAATGTTCTACCACATTACAAAGACCTACTAATTAAGCATTCTTTTTATGCCAGCCTTAGGTGAAACATGTTCCCATGCAATCATTTTATTTCACTTTTGTATAATAGCAGTATAATTATGTACTTAGGAAATCTCCTCTAAAATTAAAAAAAAATATATATATATAAATATATCTTTGATAGCTTAAATCACAAAGTTAAAGCCTTTTTCAACATTTTAATTGCTTCCCATTTCCTCTTTCACAGGTTAAGTTTCTCATTTACTCTTACTAATTTCATGTTAACATAGCAGCAAATAATATGTTCTTAATAATTACTCCAAAAGCTTTTGAAGGTCATTGTTTATTGAATTACTGAGCTTGTTTCATGTATTTTAATAGTAGAGTGCTGTAATAGTCTAAAATTGTCTTACAAGTGAAAGTTTATGAGCATTTTTTCTCATTGTTAGGTATCATATATTTTTTTAAATTATGCTACATTATTTTCTTGTTCTTTTTTAAATTGAATAAAGTAATTTCTAATATTAACAAATCGATGATTATTGTAATTTGTAATTAATTTATTCACTATAAGCGGACCTATAACAGGTAACAATATCCATATGCATATATTTACATAATAATAAACAAAATAAGTTAAACAAAAATCAACAATAAAAGGAAAAAACTTATAAGAAGGGACAAGAAAGGGAATACAGAAAGAACAAACAATGGGACAAATTGCAAAGTATTGTCATACATAAAGTAGCAATAATATATTTTTTCAAGTATTAATTGTCATAGCCTTCAGCTTGTCAAAGAGAACATTTTTCATCATGGAAAAAGAACATTCTACTTACAGTGAAGTGATTGTAGTATATTTAAAACAAGCTATTTTGGAAGGACTCATATACAGCAGAACATTCACCATTCAGGACATCATGGAAATATTAATCAAGACATAGTACTTTCCTTATCCTCTGTATTTCTTCGTAATCCAATGCCCAAGTAACTGTGTGTTCCTTTCACTTTCGAAGGTTCTGCTATTTAAAGAGCTTAAGTGAATTGGTTGAGGAGAAAGTTTTTGACTGCTTGAATGGAAATACATGTATAAACCAGATTTTCAATAGATATTTTTCTTGAGATGAAAATGCCAGTTAATATATTTATTTTTTCATTTTGAAATATTGAAATTCTTTATGTTCTTTTTAAAATGCATAAATAATCACAGGAAAAATCTATAGCAATTCAAAACAGGTTTTAAACCTTTAAAATTGACAAAAGAAAGGGCAAAATAAAAACTGACTCTCAAATGTATGAAAACATGTTCATTTCTATCTGACTCTTAAATATATCCACTCAGATAGAAAAAGCATTTTGCCTAACTTCCAGGCTTTGTTTATTCTATTGTGTTTTGTCATTATTATTATTACTAGTTAATTACACAGCATTTAACCAGAAAAAGCTTAGGCTATTGTTACTCTGCCTCTGTTACTTCATAACCCTTGTTCTTAATGAGTTATTTCACCCTGTAGTTTACCGTGACCAACCAGCATCATCTGCATCACCACCAACAAGAGATAAGATACAGACAGAAGAAAAAGTGCGTACTCGCCGTGTTGCAAATAGAGAAAAACGAGGTGTAAAGACTGGGCGTAGCTTTTCTGAAGACTTCTCAGGAATGCTACCAACTTGGAAAGAGCGCAGCAAACCACCAATTGATAATTCAGGTACTGCAGCAACATACTCTTAAGTTTGTGGCAGCTTATGCATACATTTATCATCATTAAGCTATTAAATTTCAAGGAACTTTTTCTAAGCAAACCATGGAATCAAGATTTTTAAGGATAGAGCCTGGGGTTTTTCAAGTATTTTTATGCTGTTTCTTTATTTGTTTTATAATTAGCTGTTTTAATCTTCTTTTATAACATGCTACAAAATATTTAACTTAAGATGGAACTATGTACATTATCTTTAATATAAATCTCAAAAACAAAAGAACTTTACTTAGAAATAAGCATGGCTAAAGATAATGTAAAATACATCACTTTGACAGAACAAACAAATACATATTTGTAGCATATAGTCTTCTAAGTTGCAATATTAACACTTCAGATATTTAAACAAAGGTTAGTTCATTATATGTAAATGAGTAATTGAGTTGTTTCCTCCAAACAATTGCTGCTGTTCTCAACCACTTCTAGTGATTCACCTAAATATTCATCATTGCCAATTTTAAGCAAAAGTATTGAACAGTAATGGTTAATTTAAAAATGTCTGGTATTTTGTACATTGATTACCGTGGAAGTTACTTTTTCCAAGCTAGTTGAATATTGAAATTGAAATTTATTGATATGCTAAGAATAGATCCAAAAATGATGAGTACAAACTACCAGGGGGCCTTCTCCTGTCTGGCCCAGGCCATTTTAGAGTATTCCCCCTCACAATTACAAAAAAAAATATAAATACAATAATTGGTTTTATGCTAACACTTTTATCCAAATTCTAATATAATTAATTGAACAATACAATATTTCCACCTTGATTGCATGAGTCCCAGTTCGTGATTCATCAGCAGCAGTCTACTGAAATTCCAGGGGACCAGACTCCAACCCAATCCAAGATCATAAATAACATTTTTTCATTACTCTACCTATACCATTATAGCTAGGCTACAGCCTATACAAACTACTAATGACTTTATTTCTCAAATGCATACTAAATGCTACATTTCAAGTTTAATAAAAATATGACCCACTCCCAACTTAATCACCTCTATCTACATCCAAATATGATTAAACAAATGCAACCCTTTAAGTTGTTTCATTTACTTCCCTTCTTAGTGCCCCAATTCCATTTATTTTTAACTTTGCTCAAGAATTTCCCTACATTCCTGCTATCTTACTGAAGATTTTCATTAAGGCTATTTTTCTATCTAATTTAAACCACTTCTGTTTACAAACTTTTTCCTCCAGAGCCCTGTCCCTTTGTACTCAAACACTATATGTTTCATATCTTCCTTTCCCCTATATATATTGGACACTGATTCTGAGAAAACCCTTTTCTTATTCCTTTTAATCTGCGCACTCCTGCTCTTAACCATACAATGCTCTCTCTTTGTTCTTTATTTGATTTATTAATACACTTTTCTCTTTCCCATTTATTTTTTATTGGTATATAAAATACTAAAGGTCTTTTACTTGCTATCTTGCTAAACACTTTTTGTATTTCTATATCTGCCAATTTCTTTCTTACTACTTTCCAAAATCATTTACATTATTCTCCCTCCTCCTCTAAATTTCTCCCATTCCATTGTTCTCCAGTATTGTCCTATGACTATTACCCCACTCATTGCTCCTTAGACTCTTTTCTTGAAATTCGAGCATTTCCTTAACAAATTTCTTTCATCTAAGTTTATGATTCTGAACCAATATTTGAGAGCTCTTTCCATAATCACACCTTTCCTTGCCACTCTTCCCATTTCAATTTGTGCAACTTCCTTTGCTATCGTTTTAGATGTTGTACATTTAAAATTTCTGTACAAAACATCCTATGCGCAACATCCACAATTTCCCATCGTCCTTCCAGTCCCCACATTTCAATACCATACAACATTTTTGCCTGAACCACCATACTATATATTTTTTCCAGCCACTTAACATTTATATCTCGTACAGAAATTTCAGAAATTGTAGAGGGGTTTTATACAAGCAGTTTTGAAATAGCAATCTGTGGTTCACTAAGAAAAGTTTTGGAATTATATGGTAATAAAAGGAGATAAAAATTGGATGCTGATAAGTGAAGATGGAACATTTGTTACCATGAACATGAAGTTGCCTTAGCATTAACCATACAGTGTAGCCTAACCCTGAACTCAAACTAACTTTCTGATATAAACAACAGCAGAATTCTGGCATGCAGCCACAAACTCTTAACTCTCCTCACTGTGATGTCATGTATTCTAAATCAGTCAGGCTTATGCTAATATCTTGTTCCGAAAGTTCTTACTCCACGTCTATATCAGTGTCAAAGTGAAAAGGGGTAAACATTTGCCTTAAAATGTCTTCAAACCTGCTTTGCAATCAAGGTTCTGATTTCCAATAGCTCATCATCAGCATTTTCAATATTTAACGGTATACATTTAAAAATCTCTGAAATATTGGACTAATTAATTGACAGTATGGCTATGAACTACAGTTAACAAAACATATTTATCATGTTAAGTGGCTTAGTCAAGATGAAACTAAACTGTGTGGATTAGTGTATAAGGAGAGAGAATGTGGTTTCGAAGATTGTAGGCTGAGCTCCTGTAAAGTAGATTAGTAATTAAAAACAGAGAAAATATGGGATCATTACATCTCATAGCAAATGGAAGTTAACCTAAAAGTTTAAAAAATTATTTTAATGTATTCAGAGAGTTCTCCTCTCTGTGTATTTCTTTCTTTCTTTCTTATTTTTTTTTTTTTTTTTTTTAATACTGCAGATAGGTAGATATGGTGCCACAAAAGAATGTGATGCCAACACCATCAGCCTCCCCATATTTATCTCAAAAACTTGTATTTTTTATAATAATTCTTAATCAGCTTAACTTCAGAAACTTAATTTTTAATAAAAATTATTTTTAAATAAATGCAATGCATTATGGTTGCTCTTATTTACTTTTAAGCACATGACAAATGTATTTGTTACACTAAAATTTCATAGGAGATCACTCAGATGCACGTAGAATTCTTCTGGATGAATACACAAATGAATGCGACAAGCAGCGTGACGAGAAACTGAAGGACATTGCAGACTCGATCACCCGACCACGTTATCGTCGAAATACAGCTAATAATCGTAGTGGTGCAGCATACCATACCAAGCCAACACGGGACGGAGAGTGCAGTGAGGAAGAACAGAAGAGGATCGACAGTCCAATTAGCTCACATGCAGATCACATAGATGGCACAGGAGATAAACTGGTATGTGGCATTGTATCTTTTCAATACATAATTTATATATTTGTATTATAATGCATCAGGAGTGAAAATTTTTGTTGTAATGCAAATTTCCTCAATGGGATTTAGGTGCGAGGTGATCCTGATGGATGTGGGCTGGACATTTCAAACCATCGGTACTCTCCAAGCTCAGAATTACGGGTGGATCTACCTGCAGAAGATTTGCTCAACATAAAGAAGGGTTGGCTTATGAAACAAGGGCTGAATAAGGTGAGATATTTTTATTAATCTCTTTTATTGTTTGGCCTTCATTCACTACAGTAAAATAATAACAGGATATCTCTTGTTTTTTTTTTTTTAAAAAAATCACAGTTTGCTGAATGATGATCAACTTAAAATGAAGATTAAGTTACCAAATTAGAAAATGTATTATCTAAATCTGTCACTAAATAAATAAGTTTCACTATATTTTATCTCCATAAAACAAAGAATTGATGAAATTGTTGGATTGGGAAATTTTATTAGTGTGTGAGCAGCCTTGAAGTGCATTACTGTAGCAGTAGGCATCTAGACAAGATGTAGGTGTTATTACAAATTATTTCCAACCTTTAATAATTGCAGTCATGTATTTTTTCACAGCAGAAAATGAAACCACTGTGAATATTAATTATTTTTTATAAGTACTGCAACAA
This sequence comes from Metallyticus violacea, assembly GCA_030762175.1. Lineage (NCBI taxonomy): Eukaryota > Metazoa > Arthropoda > Insecta > Mantodea > Metallyticidae > Metallyticus > Metallyticus violacea. Next base: position 18,976,542 of record CM060839.1, on the reverse strand, counting down.
AAGATCAATATTGCACTCGTAAGTGGCAACAATGCCCATCATTGTAATTTGCAAGTTTTTTGGCCATGCATCACACTCTGTAGATCTTGCGCTGATTGATTTCTTTTTTTATATCCAACTCAGGAAGCATGTCACTGACCAGCAGTCTGAAATTATAAAGTAGAAACTGCAATGAAAAGATAGGTTCACAAACAAGGTACAAACCGTGCTAAAAACTAGAGCAATAGTCCTGAAAATATTTGGAAAATGATGACTATACAAGAGTAGCTTTGAAATTTTATACATTCCATTGAAGTATCATCTTTCAGTCATCTCCAATTTTTTCAAGGTATTCCCTGTTAAAGATCTGACTGGGGCACTATTACTCCACGATATTAAGCATTAGAATGCATTTTAATGAGCTGAGAACAAATGTTTTGAAAAGTATACCATTGTTATTTAAATTGGTAGTTGGATCATTATTTTTCACTTGTATGGTGTATATTTAAAATCTGGTACTGATATGTTGACGATATATTTGCTATAGTTAACAAAAAAACACATCCATGATTCCAAAAAACTTCTGAATATACCAGATAAAAGCACATCCCACACATACAAAACAGAAACAGATAACATGTTGCCATTCCTGGACATTAAAATAATGAAATATCAAGGAAACCTGGAATTTGGAATCTACAGAAAGAACACATGTGTAGACAACACATTAAAACTCATATAACATTCAACAGCTAAACTTATTAACCTACAAATTAACAAAGAAGAATACTCTAAAGAATACAAGCAAATAGAAAGAATAGTGATTAAAAATGGATTTAAAAATCCATTCACAAAAAAGTACAGAAATCAAGTGGCAGAAACTTATTAAAGAATAAGTTCAAAATATTCTAGAAAAGTTTAATAATAGGCTAGCACTTATAAACAGATTTAATGTTAATGATCTCCTGAATAACAGTATTCCACTGGAGAAAAAAAAAAACATATTTACCAAATAAGTTGTGCAGAATGTGAAAAAGTCTTTATTGGAAAAATAAAGAGAAGCATGGGTATAAGGTTAAAAGAACGCTTCAGCAACATAAAATACAAAACAAATGGAGAAACCACAGTAGCATCTCATTTCTGGAGAGAAAACTATGATATGGTGAATAAAGCAAAATTATTGAAATCAGTACAAAGACCTACAGAGTTAGCATGGCAGAAAATCTACATTTACAAATACAGAGAAGATTAATGAACTTGGACACTTTCTGGGATGAAAACCTAAACTTTAAGTTCATCATACCTCCACCAGAGCGAAATAGACATCCCCAAAGCATAACGAATTATCCAGCAGTCAATAGGTAGCTTAGGATGTGTACAAACATGATGAAACATGTTTACATTTTAACAAGTAAGTGGAGCCAATAAGAATGTGTAATTCAACTCAGTCATATAATGACCTTAATTATATGATTAGCTTCACTGTACAAGTCCCAATTAGCATTTCAAGTTTATATGGTAGATGTTTATCTTTAGGATCAAAATGGATGTTTTGCTTCTAAGATAAATAGCATTTTTGTCTAAAGAACTTTTCTTTTGTTGACATTTTCATAGTGTAACAAAGGCTATGATCCCACATTGCTACATTAAACATACCTTAAAGAGATGAACGTTAAATTTTCCTTAGCATTCTTCTATTCCATATTGACCTCTAAATTTACATTTATGTATCACAAAACACAAATTTGTATCTTTAGTTAATATGTGTGACACCCACCAAGGAAAAAAGAAATGTACTTTCCCATTTTCATTGTAGAAATTGCACCTAAAATTTAGTGAAACAATTTTATTATCAGCATAATTGGAGTTTTTAAAATTTTAGCTATTTCCCTTAGTAAAACTGGTATGGAATCATGGACTCAGTAGTTATTGCCTATGTACACAATACATAACTTTGTTAACTATTGCACTTGCAGGAATGGAACAAATATTGGTTTGTCCTTCGTGGTGCAGCTCTTATGTATTACCGTGATCCCACTGCAGAAGATAAAGGAATTCTTGATGGAGTGATTGACCTCAATGGTGTCAATTCGATCACAGAAGTTCAAGTGGCTCGCAATTATGGATTCCAGACTCTGGTCAGTAGTGCTTTGATTTGTTCAGTGATTGATATACTGCACTCTCTAGCAGGTCATGAAGGTTGTTGCATCAACATTGCATACAGTTTACAAAGTTCTCTGTAAAAATATTTAAAAAATCTTGCTCTAGAACACAGCCATTTTAACTTTTAGTCTATTATCACTTCTTTAGACCTTCTGTCCTCATATTCTGTTTCTGTTCTTCATGAGTATTTTTGTCTGTTTCATATTGTTATTCAGTTGGACATAATTAGAATGAATAATTTTTTTTGCATCAGGATTCTTTTTTATAATTCTTTACTGCATCTTCTTTTAATCTAGGTGAATCACAAGCTGAAGTTGCAATTGTTTAATATATTTGTTGTAAATATCATATTTATGCAAATTAATGTGCCATTGAATATAATGTGCACTCCAAATGTGAAACTTAAAAACATAAAAAAAATTATTGGCATATTGTTAAATGGCATCTTCGATAATAAAGACAAAAATTATGTTTCCCTTTTCATTATAGTTACCCTTTATTTCAATACACTTCTCACATCTTTCAATTAACATTTCAATCTCCCCCCTCCAAATAGTCAGAAGTCTTGTCTGCAAAATGGGCATAAACAACATCCATCACTTCTTTGTCATACATAAATTTCCTTTCTTGAAGGTCCTCCTTGAGTTTTGAGAAGTGAAAATAGTCACTGGGTGCTAGATATGGGCTGTAGGATGGACAGTCGACCTACTTGAAGTCACATTTCTTCACAGTTTCTTTTGCAACAAGAGCTGTGTGCATAGGCGCATTGTCATGAAGAAGGCACACATCACCACTCAGCTTTCCTCCCCTTTTCTCTTTGATGGAAGCACGTAGTCTGTGCAGTAGGCCATCATAGTACTCCCTATTTACTGTGGTGTTCCTCTCCTTAAAGCCAATGAAGAGTATTCCTTCATAGGCCAAAAGATTGTGGCCATGATCTTCTTGGTTGACTGAGTGACCTTGGCCTTTAGAGCCGGTGCTTCGCCAAGTTTACGCCACTCTATTGATTCTCTTTTGGACAAGGGATCATAGTTGAGGACCATAGTTTCATCTCCTTTAACAATGATTTGAAGAATTTCTCTCTCGTTGCTGCTTTTGGACCAAGGAAAGAATTCTAGACACCCATCTTGCATTAATCTTATTCATGTTTAAATGTTCATGAATAATTTGAAGGATGGTTGTTTTAGAAAGACCCCAACCTTGTTGCTATTTCTGTAACTTTGAGCCGCCGGCTGTCTTCCATTAAATTGTTCTTCCACAAGAGCAGTGTTTTGCTTTCTTGACCCATTTGAAAAAGTTTGGACCATTCTTTTACAGTAGAATATGAGGGGGATGCTTTCCCATACACACCATCCAATAGCTGTTTAATTTCATTAGGAGTTAGTCCTTCTTTTGTGAAGAACTTAATAGTAGCTCGATACTCCATTTTGAATGTGTCACAATCTTCTACGCATAACCTTCTTTATGCAACTATATCTGAACACCTGAACACAGCAGAGCAGAAGAAACAGCTACAATTATTTACTTAACAGATAAGGTATGACACTCAGATAAGGGTTTTGTGAAGGCGATAATCCTTATTGGCAAGGCTGGCAACTATTGGACCTACCCTTGTAAGTATGTGCTCTTCATAAACAATCAGAACATAGAATTTATAAGTGGACTATTGTTACATCTTGGAGCAAGTAGGATAAACTTCATCACTTCTGTTGCCAGGACAATCGAATAGATCAAAGAAGAAAAATTTATTTTTTATGGTGTCACTGGTCACAGGATGCTTGTTCTTCCTCCTTTCATATATGAATTCCAAAACTTTTTCATCACTGTGAGGATGTCTTCCTTTGCAAGGACCAGTGAATTTCTTCTTACTGCCTTTAGTTGCAAGTAATTCCAATTTCTGTTGCTGTCATAAGCAAACATGGCTCTCAGCTACATTGAACTCTGTTTCTGCCTTTATGTTACCATTTTTTTAGCATAAAGAATTATTTATGCTTGAAAGTAGCATCATAAAATGTTCTTTTCTGTTTGTTCTCCATTTCGTGACTGCCTACTGTTCAAGCATTCTATGCAATAAGAAGCAAACAATAAATGTAATGAATTGCAGCAATACATTATGACATAATGAACAATAAATTTGAATGAAGTTACTGGCGAAGTACAGAACTGATTTCCACTCGAATCTAATAAGCCATCAAATCTAATGTGCACCACAATTTTGAATACTAAATTTGGACAAAAAGGTATACTTTAGATTTGTGTAATTACAATATTTAACACTGAAACTACACAATATTAGTTTGGTTTATTTTATTTAAGAATGCCCTTTATCCCTTTGGTTATTTACATTTCATTCAATTATGGACGTGAAACGGCTGATAAATTTTGCTCAGAGGCCTCTTCTCTAAGGCTTGAGTTTTCTTTTCTTCTCTTCCAAATGATTTTTTCATCCTTAAAATCCATTGACGCTGGTGGGGGTTAATCTGCAAACTTGGGTTTATGGGATAAGATACCACATGAACCAACAAGACTACTCTATTCAATAAGACACTACTATCTTTTGTATTCAATTTGAAAGTAAACATTAACCAGGACTTGCCTTTCAAGACATTGAAAAGTTCTCGGCGACTGCTCTCTTCTGATGATCAGGATTATTATTTTCATTAGAAGATACATGACACCCCAACATGCATAACTATCCATGACATCACTTTTAGGTTTTTTAGATTTTTCTAGTACTTTATCATCACTCACGGATTTATCATATGTATTTGGTACTGGCACTGACTATATTTGTACAATCAGTTAAAATCAAATTAATAAATAAAACAGTTTTTCATCATATGTTTCATTTATTGTATTATTAAATATTTCTGATTACTACTGAAAGCACAACCTAATTCACCCAATAGTTTCTAAAATTTTCATGCCCATCATGCTGCAGAAGCATGATGGACAGTTGTGAAAGCATAATAGACAATCTTGCTTTGATTATCTGTTCTTTTAATCTAAGCTGCCATCTATCATGTTACAAATTTGCTGAAAGTTAGCATTGCTTTTGTTATAAGTACTTTGTTGATTGCTGTGAAACATCCAACTATAATTTGCTGACAATAGTGCAATATGTCAGATTGAAGTGAATGTGTTTCATCATTTCCATTTGCAGATTTGCCATGTTATGCTGGCATAACTGCCATTCTATATAAAATTATATTTAGGCCTAATATTGCTGTTATTTTAATGAATATACATACATTGGATGACAATAGTACATATTTTATTGTTTGTATGTGTCATAAAATAAGTATTCTTCCCTCCAGAAAAATGGGAGGATTTTTTGGCAATAGTGGACAAGTGCATCGTTTTGCTCGCAGTTATTATAGTGAATTAAAGCCACGGCTCTCCTAAATGCATTATTTTGCTTTGTTTTGAATTAATCATAAAAACCTGAATATAACTAATAATAAGGTTTTTTTAAAATCCACGGCTCTTAGCAATTTGTTGTTTTGTATTTCAGACATGGGATGATCGTCGCTATGTCTTGTCAGCTGTGACTGCAGGTATAAGAGCAAATTGGATGTCAGCATTAAGAAAGGCTGCAGGTTTACAAGAGCCAGCTCCTTTGGACAGACAGCTCAGTGTAGGGGAGAAGCTTGAGAGAGAACTGGATAACTCACAGCAACTTGCATCCCCTGTCAGCCAGTATGTATATCATTTGGGATATTTCATGACATAAATATTTCCAGTATCAAAATATTACACATTTTAGTGACAGTATAGGATTAATTATCTGTTCTATAAATCCATTTTATGGTACCTATTTGCAAATAGGACCCTATCACATAGCAGACATTGATTACATTTTTGTTCTTAAATTTTTAATAGCATTTTTTGTCTAAATACATCGCACCAGTATTTATATATGACAAAATTATCCTCAAGGACACCTTTCTGTGTTAAAATATGAGAAAAATCTGTGCTATTGGTGAGCATTTTAAAAGATTTACACATAAAAGTACTTCTAACTGTCAAAAACATCAGTGTGAGAGCAGCTTCATACAAATTTTCTGTTGCACTACACAGTTTTCATAAATGGAAGATTGTATTTACTCTCACATACGATCTTCAAAATGCCTGCATCATATTTTTGTTTTTCCGATCACTAGAGTATGTGACAATGTTTTATGTGGTATTAAATGTAAATATATTTTAATATTGTTTGTCATAAACAAGTAAATTCACTATAAATATATTTTAATATTGCTTTGTCATACACAAATAAATTCACTCTAGATAAATTAATAATAATAAATTATTCATATACAAGGAGAGCATTCAACAAAGAATGATCGTAATTTATTTCAGCATTGAAATTTAACTGTACAATATTTTGTTAGCTTAATGTACATGTGATGCTAGTTTAATTGTTGTCACTTCTAATTCGTGCCTGGTTTTTTTTTTTTTTTTTGATTGGTTTATTTATGGACGCTCTTTAACAGCTCAGGTCATCAGCGTCCTATTCAACTCAGGGCATGAAACTGCCAACAAATTTTGCTCAGAGGCCTCTCTTTCAGGCTTGAGGTTCTTTTTCGTGCCGTAAATGTACGACACGGGACCCACGGCTTTACTTCCCTTCCAAAGGAAGCCATACTTAAGATTTTTACGCCCGAAAAAATCCTTCGGTCCTGGCCGGGTTCGAACCCGCCATCTTGGGTTTAGTACACCAGTATGGTAACTACTACACCACCAGGACCAACCAGTTCGGGCCTGTGAGAGGTGCAAGTTTAAGGTATGTTCAGTTCCATCTACAGTAAAATGGAGGTGAAATGCAAGATTACTTTGAGAAAAATCATCAAAATTGTGAAGATGAGTAACAATTGTCAAAAAAATTATGATCATTCTTTATTGAATAGCCCTCTTACATACAATTATTTCAGTTTAGAACTTTTATGAAATAGTGAACACATATATTAATAATGTTTGTACAGTTGCAGTGGAGTATAATGAGTTTGAAATCAAAAATTGGTTTAATTTCTTTTTGAATATTGTTATGGAATTGATCTGTTTAAGATATGGAGGCAGCACATTATAAAGGTTAGTCTTGCAAATGCAGTGTTCTTTCTTTTACCAAAACCTTCTCCGCAGGAATGTAAAAAGAATGCAGATTTGTTTCTGGTATTATAATAATGAATATTTTAATTTTTAGTTACTAGCATAGATAAGTTTGATTTAACAAAGATAATATAGTACAAATATAATCTATAAGAGTAAAGATTGTAAACTTAGGAAATATTTTTCTACATAGCTTCATGTTAACTTTTTCAGTTATGTTTTGAAGTTGAAGGTTCTAGTATATTGAGTTTTTCTACAGGTCTGACCATGAACCATCAATTGTTCCCAGTGCCCCCATGACGCCTCGGTCCATCCTCTTCTCGTCGGATGAAGAATATCGTACAGCATCAGAGGGAGGACGGCGAGAAAGTGAAGACTGGGGTGAATCTCTTGCACCACTTCCACCGTCACCACCCCTGAACAGAACACCAATATCAAGGGTGAAGGAAAAGGCAAGGTATGTAGTACATGGTTTTGTTTTAAAATTTCATGGTGTTCTTATATAAGATAACAAACCAAGTTATGATGCTATTTGTAACAGAAATCAAGCAGTACTGTGGATTGGGACTTAAGGTCATGTTTGTTTCAGGTTAAAATTATTTCATTTGTGATATTAATAAAAACACATTTTTGTATAAGGGACATTAAGAAGGTATTTGGTGCCCAAAATGTTTTTTAAGGTTATGCGCCAGAGCACTGCACTGTAGTCAATGGGATGCTTACCCCTGCTGGAAGAAAATGGGTATTGAAGCATGAATGCCTGTAATTTTGATAGCAATTCTTAGTTACTAACAAGGGGATTTCCGTATTAAAGGAGCTGAAATTAACATTTTGGATAACAAATTGAAGACAACTTGGTTTCAATACAAACTTATGATATACTACAGAGTCACATAATTTCCTGCAAATGTATGTCTATGCTCTCTCTACTGTCCTTGGAATTCGTGCAGTTAAATGTTGAAACATTCTATATTTATCTTAAAACTCATGTTAACAAATATTCTATAATACTTGTAATTTTAATTTCATTTCCACACTCTGTTTCTTGCAGATCACATCCATTGCAGTTCAGATATTATTGAAAAATATTTCTAACCATCTGTGATACAAAGTTCATTGATTCTTTTTTCAAACCTTGGATCGATGTGAGTCTATCCTGTCTGATAAAAAAAAATAAAAAAAAAAAAGCCGGTCGGTCCTGGTGGTGTAGTGGTTACCATACTTGCCTCCTACACCCAAGAACGCGGGTTCGAACCCGGCCAGGATCGATGGATTTTTTCGGGCGTAAAAATCCTAAGTATGGCTTCCTTCGGAAGGGAAGTAAAGCCATGGGTCCCGTGTCATACATTTACGGCACGAAAAAGAACCTCAAGCCTGAAAGAGAGGCCTCTGAGCAAAATTTGTCGACCTTTTCATGCCCTGAGTTGAATGGGATGCTGATGACCTGAGATGTTAAAGAGCGTGCATAAATAAATCAATCAATCTGTCTCATAAAGTCTGTATACCTCGCCTTTGTATTTCAGCATTTTAGCTCATTTTGCTGTGTCTTATAAATAACTTTTTCTATTTTCTTTTTTGCGTAATTTTGTCATGTAGTCTCAACTTGGAATTTCTCCTTCCATTGGCACACTTGCAAGCATAAGCATATGTACTTTTTCAGTTAGGATCATGCTTGACATCAGTATAAAGAACTGGAAATACTAGTCTTCTGCTAGAATAAATTTAGGTTTCTGATTGAGAGATCTGTTAAAAAAATGTTCCATAATCTAGAACTTGTTCTTTGCCAAACCATTTCTTTTGTTTCCTTGTTATTTTAGGAGTTAATGCTTCTAATTAACCTAGGTGAATATATTCTGTAACATAGTATTATTAATCAAGAACAGATTTGCTATTGCATTTGTCATGAGTTTAATATCCTAGTCATTATGTGTAACAAACATATGTTAATTTTCAAGCTAAAAACTCTGGAAAAATTTGACTCATTCTATTTTCCCAGTATAAAGTATTCAGTTATACATAAATATATGTATAGATAATACCATTTCTATAAAGAAAAATGTTTTGGCTACATATTTTAACTGCTCTCTTGAAAATGAGAAAATCCACAAATAATCTGGCCAGATTGTACTGAATTATTTTCGGAAATAATGGAAAATGAAGGAAATAAACAAGTAGGCTAAGCATTTGATGAACCAGAGTAATATCTTATAGGTCAAGGTCTAACTCCAGGTCACGTGTGTACAAACGATCGAGATCTTCACCCCCATCCTCAAGAAGATCAACATTAGATTCAGTAAGGGCTGATGATCTGCTCTTGGCTTGCTGTGGCGAGCTTCCAGAGTCAGATGCAGAAGAGAGTGTTGGGGTGAGTATAACGGTGCATATCATAATTCTTAACAGAACTTGGTAGTTCAGGCTTTGACACCATCTGAAAGGAAATATCCTTCTGCATATTTACATCAAATCTGATATCTGTAATGTAATTTGAATATTACATACCTAAACTTATCATCAAGGAAATAATCAAAGAAATTACTTATTTTAAATAGTCTACCAGAAATTGCTTTAACCACATGCTTGGGAGCTTTCAAGTTATGACCACCTTACGGATTAACAATTATGACACATAAACATGTGATTGGAAAATGGATGGGAGAAAATAGCACTATCATTTTCCGAGATGCTGCTGCACAATATTTCTGGTGCCTAGACTAGACCTATGATGTCATTTCCATAATTTACTGAAGCTGGAAAGTGAGTGGTGCTCCATGCTCTTGTTTATTGTCCTCTTTATATCATTCTATGCTTTATTTATTTTTAATACTGCAATAACTAATTTACAAAGAAAAGGAAAATGGGATTATATAAAATAAATATTATGATAAATATTTTGTGTCTGAACCAATATAGTGAAGAGTTAATATATTCTTAATTAGCTGGTGAGTCATTTTAACACTCTTATGCTCCACTTACCATTGAATTATAGAGAGCAATATGGGCAATGGCCTTTATAATTCAACGATAAGTGAAGTATAAGAGTATTAAATTGACTAACCAGCTAATTAAGAATATATTCTTATAGTGCTTCTCTCTCAAAGGGTACAGCAATATGTGACCTTTTATCTTCTTGGGGTGCTTCTGCAGGCCTATTGTTTAGCATATCAGTCAACTTTTGCAAGTCTTGGGTTCTGAGAGTGTATTATTTCTACTGTCATCTGAATGACAAGAAACAAATTGGGCATCCTTAATATTATGCAGAAAAAGCAGTTTTACAGAAATGAAACCGTAAGCTTTGTTTCTGCACACTTAGTTGACCATTATAATTGCTCAATACTGATATAGTAAGAGCTATCCATTACAAGAGTTTAATATGCATTTCAAGTACAGTGTTTGGTTTGGTATAATGGTGTTAAACGAGTTGATTAACAGTGAGGATGTGAACAAAGGTCCATTAAACATGTCCTAAGTAAATTTTAAGTAAGTGAAGCCAGAAAGAGAATATCTCAACTCAAAAGAGATTATTAATATGTGTTTAACTGTGTTAGATTCCAAATTTAATTAATATTGAGATTAAGTAACTTGTTTGATGCACTTTTTCGTTTTTTAATTTTTTGCATGTCAATTGGCATGACATCTAAAGAAATGGCTCCACAGAAATCCATTGTTATTGTGGGCCATTCTTTGCATGGCCAGGCTTATGTAATTATGATGTTATGCAGTATTTTCTAGATAGGTATTAATATATATTAAATAACATATGTTGTGGATTCATGTAGCATGGCTACTAGTGTGTCAAAAAGTTAGTAACAAAAGAAATGAAAGCTGGCAGGGATACTATCAAGTCTGAGGGACATTTAGATTTTACTACACCTGAAGGAAAACCAAGAGAAAGAAAGAAAAGAATAGAGGTAAACAAATTTAAGAATGTCAAATATGATTTTCCTGCAACCATGTCTATATAGGCACTACAAAGCCCAATATAGCTACCAGAATTAAGGAACAATAACCTTCTTAGCTGCTTGAATCAGATAGAAAAATCTGCTTTAGTTGAAAGTTGTTGGCCAACCATTACATTTGGTTGGTCCTAGTGGTGTAGTGGTAACCATATTTGCCTTCTAAACCCAAGATTGCGGATTCAAACCCGGCCAGGATCGGTGGATTTTTTCGGGCATAAAAATCCTAAGTATGGCTTTCTTCAGAAGGGAAGTAAAGCTGGGAGTCCCATGTCGTACATTTACAGCATGACAAAGAACCTCAAGCCTGAAAGAAGAGGCCTCTGAGCAAAATTTGTTGGCTGTTTTACGTCCTGAATTGAATGGGACACTGATGACCTGAGATGTTAAAGAATGTCCTTAAATAAAATGAATAAAAAAAAAAACAGGACATTCACTACAAAGAGACAGAAATATTACCAACCATAGTGAACTACCATGCTACAGTACAGCACGAAGCCATAGAGATCTTTAAACATGACAATAACTTTAACCATAAGGAAGAAACAGAAATAAAATATTTTATCTACTGGAGATTTTATACTTGTGTTTACTCTGTTGATTACTGAATATATTAGAATTGGAATAAACAGAGAGTTAACAAGATTGGCATTTTAGTTCTTGTGAGAACAGATTTAATAGTAAGAATAATGCTTACCAGTTACAGTGACTGGTACAATTCTACAATTCCAACACAAATAGCATATTAGGAAAAGCCAAGAACATACTATATAAGAAATACTGACCCCCAGCCATCACCCACATTGAGCAACTTTGGACGTGGTTGTTGTCAAGATGACGGCTGCATGATCAGGCAATGACTTATTGGTAGGCTATTGGCCTATTAGAATAGTTGCCTCTCTGCTCGACTCCACCCCATAAAGTATGATTATATCTAAAAATTAAATAGTCTGGCCATTATCTATAAAGCTGTTTTTTCTAATCATTATAATTTTTTTTATGTAGATGGAATCAGTGAAGAGCTCACTTTACGACACTGACAATCAGTCATCTGAGATGGAGGACTTGAGAAGGCAGTTGAGTATTGCATTATGTGAAGTGAGTAATGCTGAAAAAGAGCTCCTGCGACTTCGTCAACGTAAGTCTGAAGTGGCAGCTCTGGAAGAACAGGTAAGAGCTTCATTAATGCACCATGTGTATATAAAGACAATGTGCAGTTGTGAAACTTGTTTGTGGTATGCCAGATGCAAACAAAATGTACTCTTGTACAGTACTATCTATCGCTAGGTGTGTCTAATATTCAATGCAGCATTTGTGTTTTTGAAGCCTACTGGATGGTATGGTAATATTGAACACTTGTGTTGAAATTAGGCAAAACTTATAGTTCCAACATTACAGCACCCCTGCACATTTTTCACTTGCACCTGAAAATCACCTAAAAAACATTTGGTGACAATGGGTCAAGTGTGGTAGCCCAACTCTGTGGCCTCCACAATACATCATTTAAGTACATGCATGTAATATTTAGTATCCCTTTGTGTACCAGTACTCATTAGTAGAAATAGTACATACACAGTGAGTTACATTTCATTTTCACTGGCAAATGAAGATGTTTCATAATGTCATATTTCAATTTTGATCATGCAGCACTCCTGTTATTATATTGAATGTGTGACCCCCCATGTTCCTAACTGCAGAGTGCTTAGTTTGGTAATGTCTTTCTACTGTACAATTTCCTGCACATTATTTTTTCCCACTCTATATATGTGTGTGTGTGTGTGTCCATGTTCAGAATGTTAATGACCTACATTGAAATGATTTCAGAGTGTAGAGATGTCATATGTATAAGCAAATTGAGATGGAAAGCATATGGCCTCTCTGTTCAAATTTTGAAGCTATCGACTATAAGTTTCTAAAGTACCAATAAGCCATTGGCTAATGAAGATGCCTCTCACAACATACACATTATAACAAAGGGAGGTTTCTGAACATCATATCACTCTGGCACCATGGTTATGACAGTAGCTTTTGAGTAAGAGGTGATCATTTGTTTTCTAGTTTAGGTCTTCTTCTTATTCTCCTCCTCCTCCATCTTCTTCTCTTTCACTAGGGTTTCAATTCATACACTTAAATCTTAGCTTACCTTTTCAATATAATTTCAACCCTTACTTACAAAAGATAGAATTATGGGTAATTTTAATGAGTTGGGTGTCATATATTTAAAGCATTAAGTATATTTCATTCATAATTTTTTGTACATGTATCACAGCACTTTATATTAAATAAAAAAATTCAATGGTATGACAATAATTGAACTTATGGCCTGTGGAACATCAGCTTTTACATTATGCATTACACCACACAGGCAGTTAACACAAGTCCCTCTAGAGCAGGCTACGTAAATGCAAGAAGGCAGTTATTAGATATTCAGTGTTGCACTATCAGATGATTAATTCAAGATTTGAGAGTATATATGGTATTAAATCTTGAAAATGCTAATAACGAACTGTGGAAAATCAATATTTCTATGCTCAAAAGGCAGTTTTAAAAGTCACTGTAAACAAATTTTTTACCCAGCTGGTTTTAACATGACTTATCAGCATCTGATGCAAACATGTTTAACACCATAAAACTGCGTTATATTAATTGTGGACCATATATTGCCTGTCTCAAACTGCTTATACTAACTACACTCTCTAAAATTATTTTGGTGTAGTTTATTAACACACTATATATACAGTGAATAAATAAATAAATAAATATGTGTGTGCACGCATCACTCACTAGAATGCATGCATAGAAATTTTCTACTTCTTTCAGGTTCAAGAGTTGCTGAAAACATTGGAGCAAACTGAAGCAGAGCTTAGAGAAAAAACCAAAGAAGCTAAGGAAGTAGAGAATTTAAGGAAAAGGTAACAAAATAAAGAGCATTTAAAGTTCTACTTATTATAATGGTAATGCTGAATGGGTCCATATATTGTTAGCTTTAGTAAAAAGCTTGCACAGCTTAATGTTATAGGTAATTTATGGCAATCTTGGTTTTATTTCATACAGCTACAGTGAGTTATTGCGAGAGCATGAAGAGGTACTAACTCAGTGGCGCCAACATACAGGTGGAGAAGACTGGAGAGAATTGTATCAGCAGCTTGAAGCTAGGTAAGAATATGAGCATCATATGAAAAATGTAAAAAGTGTTTGGAAAAATCATGATCCTCTTTGCCATATTCAGTACCAAGAAAATTTAAAATCAATATATTTTTGTGTGACTATTTTTCATGTACTCATTCTATCCCCCTGTAAATGAATGTTACTCTGTCAGAAATAAATGTATCTACTCACGTATTTTTCCCCTTTTTTTCTCATTTTACTGATTGAAAATGGAATGTGTATGTAGGAAGGGGGGGTGGGTAATTGTGCAGTGTAATTCACTTTGAAGGTGTAAAGGAAGAACTTAAGCAGCTTATAGACTAACTAATGTGGACTTGATCATGTTGTAAATACTTTTTACAAACTTCTGGAAAGAACTATACCAAGGCATTTTGGCATTCATATAACAGTTTTGACCATTTAAAATCCAGTCACCCACTCTTTATGAGGATTGTAGCTGTTTTCAAATCATTGGCAGCTCGTATTTGGAAAAATCTAGTTCAGAAACGGGCAGAGTAGGCCTCTGAGATGAAATATTCAGGAGAATTATGTCCATAGCGCTTAGACTTGGGGCTTTTCGCCATAGTACAAGGCATAATTTTTTAACTTTAGAACTGAAGCAGCAGATATTGTTGAGATGGAAATGCTGCTACAGTGTTGTACAAGTAACAGCCACCAGGTTGAAGTAAGCTACAACCTTCTTATGAGATGTTTCTGAAGGTCCAGAGAATGGTTTATAAGGAGTGAGCTAAGATGGTGTCACCAAGGTCTATAACAGTAAAATGTAATGAAAGTAACCACAAAAATGTACAAAACCATTCTGCTGGAACGTGTAGATAAGAACCTGAACATGACTTTCTTCAAGAACAGAAGTTGATGAGATGATAGACTGGCTTTGCAATGTAAAAAGTATTTCAATGATTTGTACACAAGTCATGTTTAGGAAAGATTTAAAATGTGAATTGGCTAAGAAAGTATATATCTGTGCATGTATTAGTATGAAAAAAGAAAATAACATAAATTAATTTAATTAAAAATAACCCCTTTGGTGAGGTTAACTATAAGTTTGGGCCAAAAGAAGTCAAATTTTCAAGTTCTCTCATTTGAACAAATCTCTTTCATGGAGATAACTTCCAATGTCTTTAGGATGTGCAGACTCTGTTTACAATTATGACTGGAAGGACATTGTACTTTATTGGTAAGGTAAGCCAAACATATGTTTTAGTTCTGGCCATAATATTAAATTTTCCTCTTCTGATTTCTATTTCAGATTAACATAAATATGTTTTATTGTTAACCAGGTATCATGAAGATCATGAAACGTGGCAGTGCAAGCTGGTAGAGGCAGAATCAGCTTTAGCAGAGGCATGTCGACGCTGTGATGAACTGTCACAAGAAGCTGGTGAGGCTGCCTCATTGAATGAACGCTTAGCACGGGGCATTGAGGAGAATGAAACACTTTATCGTCGTGTGCGGGAGTTGGAGGGTCGTGGTTCTGGATTGTCTGTCTCGCGAGAAAAGGGTCGCAGTGTAGATTCTCTCAGTGATCTTACCAATATTGATTTGGATTTAGATCTATCGCAGATAGATAAGGAAAGGTGAGTTATTCAGAAGATAGAATTAACTCGGCAATTATTTTTTATAAATGTAAATTGCAGTTGCTTTTGAAGCTGTGTATATGTTGTGTGGTTCATAAGTTTCAAGCCTGACCATGATAGATAGGTGATAGAATAAAAATACATGTACCATTTTTCAACACAATTTCACTTTATTTCAATGCATTTTTCACATATGTGGATTAACAAAGAAATAGGCCAGAGTTTGTCTGCAGAATGTTGAAAAACAGTATTCTTCCACTCAGTATCTTTAATGAATCCCCCACTTTTGAAGATCAATCTTCAAAACAGGTAATAATTGCTGGGGACACCCTGGAAACCACATGTGTTCACAGTAGCTTTGGCAATAGTAGCCATGTAAACTGGTGCAGTGTTTGCAGTAGACGAACCCTTGACTCAGTATTCCATGACTCTTTTCCTTGATGGCACTGCACAATTGCAGTAGTTCAGAATAGTACTTCAGTCATCATTGTGTTCCTTCCTTTGAATTCCTATCTTCAGAATTCCTCTGCAATTTAGCAATTGCTAAAAAATTGCTGCAATAATTTTTCTCACGGACTATGTGACCTTGTCCTTTCTAGAGGTTTCATCCCTCTTCTTGCATCCCATTGAGATTCTCTTTTTGAAAGTGGATCATAGTAGAGGGCCATAATTTTGTGCCATGTGATTTTTTTTTATTATTTATTACAGGGAAATAGGTTGGGAAGGAAAGTCTGTGGAAAGGAAGTTTGTGAGGTTCCGCATAGCACACCCTCCTTATTTTCAGGAGAATGTAAGCTGAAGGCTGCTTAGATGTTCCCCTGAGGCCAAACATGGTCAAAGCCCTGATTGGCTCCCAGAGGTTGAAGGTAGAGATGAAGAGAGAATGGGGTATTACTTGAGTCTTTAATCATCAATTGTATGGAGTGGGTCTTCGGTTATGGTATTTCCTTACAATCTCTGAGTGGGCCTGGACAGGGTATTTGCAAGCATAGATCTGGCACAGGAAGAGGAATGATTGATTGATCTCAGTCATTCCGTCATATGTGGCTTTGTAAGTGTCCTTGAATTTCTGATATTGCTGTGTAAGATTGGATGATGTGCTGGTTGCTAGTATTCAAAGAGTGGAGTTCTGTGCATGCCTCTTCCAAGTGGTCAAGGCTGGATGTAAGGAGGTCACTTGCTGCGATGGATTGCCAGTGGATTTGATGCTTTCGTTGACTCTGTTGTGAAGCTCTCTGATGAGTTCATTTAGTTCTGGAACGTGCTGAAGGGTGGGTGAGTCCAGGTTGGTGGCAGGAGTGTTTTTGTGTGTCTGGTTGGCTCGAGGGCTGAGGCTGGTGCTGTAGGGTGCAGGCTGTTCCGGTTGTCTCCTAAGGGCAGAGCAGTGAGCTGTAGATTGGGAGCAGCTGGCTGCGGAGGCAATCTGGGCTGCAATAGGCACAACGCTTGGCCAGCATAATGACTGGTGCTTTCGCGAGAGGTGCAGTATTTGAGCCGGTTTGCCAGGTCGTGCTGGGTACAGGTGACTGTCAATTGGGCAGCACCACAGTAGTGGCAGCTTGGTTGGTTTGTGCAATCAGCCTCTGCATGTCTGTAAGCACAGAAGTGGCATTGGGTGCAGTGGGGCTGTGGAAGCTGTGCTGAATTGTCAGTACACTGCCAAAAGTTGGAGGCTAGCTGCAATGGTGACATTGCATTCCTGACAATCAGAAAAACCAGTGGTGTCAGGCCTTGAGTGCCCTGTGATGATGGATTCCAATACTGCCCTCCCTTTGCCAAAGCATAGGTTCCAAAACATTCCATGCACACTTGTATTTGAACTGCTGAATAGGAATGTGAAACAGTTGCGCTAGAAAACCCAAGCCTTACAGACATTTTTTTTGTCTTTAGATGCCTATAACTCGGAACACTCAACAAGGGAGATGTTTTCTTGTGTGAACATTCACCAGCCTACCCTCAGGGGTCATGTTAAGGGATCTCTCTGTCCAGAGAAAATAATTTTCACCACTCCTTCACAGTGGAAAATGAAGGGGAAGCATCAAGGCATTATGTAATTTTTACAGTGAAAATTCCTGCTATTTAAAATTATACTCATCAAGACATTGTTTAATATTTTTGGGTGAATGTCCTTCTTTAGTTAAAAATTTTATCATTGGTTTGTATTCAGCTTTGAATATCACAGTGTATTATGCAACACATTGTACTTAAATTGCCTTAATTTGAGAATGGTTTATAAATAGAGACCCAAATACGTAGTGAAAGAATTGGATTATTTGTGTGTGAGATTTATGAGTAATGGAAGATGGGAGATGCAGTCTAAATGTGCACAAGACAAAGGTAAATTGGCAATGGAAGCTGTTTGTATAAAGTTCCCACTTAGACATTAAATGGCTATAGAAAGAGTATATGAGGCTGTGGTTGAGTCAAAGATGATGTATGTGGTGGAAATTTGGGGAGTGTCGAAGGAGTGGACAAAGTTTGATGTGGCACATAGTATGTTTTGTAGAGAAATTCTGGGGCTACCAAAAAGTTTGACAGAACAGAGAGAGTAGGAAGGGAAGGTATAATAGTAGAAAGAACCTTGAAATATTGGCATTGACGGTTAAAATTAGATAATAACAATACTAAAAGAATGGTTTAAGGGCCAAAGAGATGTGCTGGAAAGAGAGAGTTGGTTTGGGGAGATGGGAAAACTATTAGAAGAAAAGAAATTAGAATGGGGATGTGTGGCAACTGGGTAAAAGTTATGAGTAACTCGGGTTTTTTTTTGTTTGTTACACCTGTTTTTACTACTGAGGCACCACAGGTGGTTTGGAAAGAAGTGAGACACAGAGTAGAAGTTATAAAAAGGCAAGATATTTGGGCTTGCTTTGAAAATAAGCATCCTAGACTTATATATAATAGTTAAAAGAAACTGGGAATGGAAAATATATAGATAATTGTGATCACTTTGGAAAAATATGTCTTGCATGAAGCATACATGGGTATTGTTTCTAAAAGGATTAAAAAAACTTTTAAAGGAGGATATATTATGTGGTGTGGGAAAGCGGATAGTGCATTCCATTTGTCTAATAAAATATGAAATGGTAAAAAAGTGGAGGAATGGGATCTAGAGGAAAAATGGGACAAACTACAAGAAGATATAGTGTCAATTAAAATGTGAGATATGAGAGTACAGAAAATGAACAAGATTAGGGAATTCTTAGAAAAAGTAAGAAATAAGTGGAGAAGTATAATGAAGGAGCTTGAGGGTACACACAGTTGTGAAAATGGTAATTTATTTTTGGGTTCTTTACCATATGTATAACCTGTTGTTTAAGGTATGGGAGAACCTTAGTTTTAATATTGCCAATTTCTTAGATATTTTGTTTGTTTATGTAAATTTAACTGTAATGCTGTTTGCTAAAATAAAAATTCATTCATTCAAATTACCTTCCCTGAGCAAATGAATGGCATGGCCAGAAAGGAAATATGATGTTTACAGTCCTGAAATATGTATTAGGTATATGAACATTGCAACAATGAATGATCTTCTATGTCAGGCTGGAAATGTATGAACTGCATTTATATGATGTAGCCCTTCCACCAAGGTGTGACCAGGCAAATAATGTATCAAGTCCCCAAAATTTGGAAACATTTCCTAGACTTTAGTAGTGCATGGGTCCACTTTCAGTCTTAAAATATTTTATAAGTTCTGCAACAAGGAAACTTTTGGTAGCTATGTCTGTAGAATTTAACGATTTAGTTATACTAATGCTGAAATTTGGTTATAGATTAGTGGATGAATATGAGGAGCTGCGTGGAAGATTTGAGAAAGCAGTTGCTGAGATCAGAGCTATGAAGCGAGAACTGCGGGAGTCTCACACAATGTATGACGACCTGGAACTCACAGTTATGGCTCTGCGACAGGATGCAAAGAGGAAAGAGGAAGCTAATAATGCACAAGGTGCTCTTATGGCTGCTAGAGTGGAAGATTTAACTCTCAAGTTGAGTGCTGCAGAGAAACAGGTACTCTTAATCTTGACAGTTTTTGTATGAATATAAAACATGCCTATCCATACATTCTAAAATGTATGTTATAATTATTATTTTACTAAAGCAATACAGTAGAACCTTGATTGATTGTTTTTGAAGGGATCAGGCTAATAAAACATGGATGCGGGAAGACGATATATATGGGAAGTGCATAAATCATGTTAAAAATAAATAAAGCCAGTATATATGTAAACATATTTTGAGTCAATTTTACATTTTAGCATGTACACATTTTTTACAAGTTTGTTTGGTTTTTTTTCTTTGAAAAAAAAAAAAACATTAATTAACATTGACTTCTTTGCATGGTTTTTTTTAATATGCAAAACAAAGAATTTTCCATACCTAAATTAGGCCTGGAACTCTTCCTTTAAAAAAAATAATAAAAAAAATAAAATAAAAAAAATTATCATTTCATCTCGCTTGTCATAAGCGTCCATTACCTGTGATACCTAAGCAGTAAAAATGGGTATTGAAAAAAAAAAAAAACAAGAAAATGCACAATACAGATAACAAATGATTAAACTCTGACAGCAATAGCTTTCATTGTCCAATGTAAGCTCTTGCAATACAATTATGATGCTAAAAGGAAGCTAAAATTATATTTTTATCAAAAGTTATGGAATGTTCCTGAAGCATATAAGGAAACTTGATACAGGACCTAAAAGTTATTTTAGATCATGGGCACCTCTGACAAGGGAAATGTAACTCCCTCAGCATTTTGATATTTTATAGTTAATATAATAGCATTTTTCTACATTCTGCAGACTCTTTCATTTTAGCAATTCCCCCCAATGCTCCCCAGTATTAAAATGCTTATGTTTTAGATTCATTTCCTCATCCATCATTTTCCCATATTTATTGTTTTCTGTTGCTATCTCTTTGAAAATTATGTATTGAGATTCCACTGGATGACAACAGGTAGCAAACAATTTTGTTTAAACATATATCACATGCTGTTTTTCAAAGTTACGTTTTTAAGTTAAATCAGCACTGATAATATTAGCTTTATGTACATATTTTTAAATATGTGTCTTACTAATAATTATATTTTTTTATTTATTAGGTGCGAAGCCTAAAGCAGAAATTGTCAAAGTCTGATTCACGAGAGAAACGGCGATCATTGTCCTTGAAGGGTCGCGAGTCATTCCAAATCTGTAAGGAGTTGGAGGAGAAGCTGGCAGAATTGGAAGCTAAAGTGATATTTTTAGAAACTGGTGAACTTCCAGTAACGCCGTCTTCACCACGATCCAACAGGCATGCAAGAAGTGAATCTCCACAGAGCAGGAAGGATTCCTCCAGCGAGTCTGGCAGTTCCAAGGTCTCATCTCGCTTGCGTCGCAAGTCTTTGGACAGTGCTACAGGTTCAGAGCCTATGAAGGTTCTCATTCGACTGACTTCACTTGAATCAAAAGTTGCAAAAGCAGCAGAAAGGAGAATGAAGAAGCTTGAGGGAGATGCTGAGCAGAGAGAATCGCCAAGCAGGAGTCCACCTTTGTCACCATCCAAGAAAAAACAACATAATGTAGAAGTTAGCGTGGAACCAGCTCCAGAACCTATGTCCATTGATGACAATAGAATAGATAGCTATGTTGACATGGAAAGTGCATTATATACATTGAAAACCAAAGTACAAGAGTGCCTTCATTTAGTAGCTTCTCTTAAATCTGCACAAGCCTACAATGTAACTGTCTTTCTTGACTGTTTCTCATTTCTGGAAAACTGCTTAAGGCAAGTTATAGGTAATCTGGCAAGGTTTAGTGGAGAAGTTGCAGATGGTCTGAGCAGTTCCACAGAGTATTTTAGGGATACTACAGTATACTGTGCAGTTGGAAAGCTTGAAAGTCTTCTAAAATCAAAACTGAATGAACTGTTGTCTAGGAAACAAGAGCTGATCAAAAACAAAAAATATAACAAGGAAGCTAGAATGCAGCTTTTGGCAGAGAAGCTGGCATATGAATCTATCCTCATCAGTAAAATTGTACAAGCCATAGCCAGTTGTGAAGATAGTGGGAATAATTTCAGGAAGCATATCCTTGATTCTGAAATTCTAGACTGTAGTCGTCTGGTCTTTGAATTGAAAGCTAAATTAAATGGTGGCAGAGTTATCTCTGAATGCTATGAGACCTCATTGGTACATCTCACAAGAGTTCTGTCAGAGAAACTGGTGGCACAAGGGAAGTTGGCATCAAGTCAGAAAATGACAGGGAAGGATGCTCTAAATAGACTAGGAAAGCAAAACAATAAGCCACTTATATCAGGTGCCTTAGAGTTAATTCTGAAGCAGCAACAAGAGCTGGACGTCTCTGTGAAAGAGTATAGAAAAATAAAATTGAATCAGCTGGCACATACTTTGGCTGTTGAGACGTTAAGTCTTACCAATGAATCTGATAATACAGATGAGATTACAACACATGAAAAATCCGAACGAACGAAACCTTCACTTGAGGACCAGAGGATCCGTGAAGCATGGACATTAGCCCAAGAAACAGTCAATAGAGAATTAATTCAGGCAGAGATATCCCATGTTACCATGCGTTGTGGTCAAGCTTACGAGACCAATTTAGCTTCTGAACATGAGGCAATATTCACATTCATGGCATCACAACATGCAGTCCTGGAACATTGGTCAGATACAGTAGAGGCCATCCTTAGGCAAGAGATGGAGTCTGGTATTGAAGAACTAACTGCTAGGTATGAAGAATGTCTGGCTCAAATGAAGAAAGACAAGACAGCAAGGTCTGTTAATCATGGCGAGGAGGCAATGCAAGAGTCTAGAAGATTACTGTCAGAGTTTGCTGATGTGATTGCTCATAAGGCTCTAATAGATGCTCGTATTGCTGTCATCTGCCAAGAAAATTCACCAAAGGGAACTGCAGACAACATAGCTAGTGCTGGCGGCTATTCAAATAAAGATGTTCCCATTGAAGAAGAGCAATCTGTGCAGAGTGATGTAATTTCAAGACTGCTGTCAGATTGTGTGCATGATGAGTTTGGTGTGGATCCTGTGATGAGAATGGAGTTCCAATATCTCTTTGAAGAATTCTCCAAGAAGTGTCAACAGGGTCTGCACGATGTAGATGACAGGGTGGTAGAGAAAGACCATGTGATGGATTGCCTATCATCTCTACAACAGCAGTTGCAGATTGCATTAGAGAAGTGCGGTGAGTGTGAGGGATCCCATGACAGTTCTAATGGTGATGATGTGTGCAGTATGTTCGCAATGCTTCAGCAGCAAGTTTCTAGTCTCGTCGACTGTGCCTTAAGAAGGCTGGAGTGCCACAAATGTCAGGAGCTGGAGTCAACACTGGAAAGGTAATTTATAATAAATAAGGCTTTATCAGTAATATTTAATTATAATTTTGACTAATTTACTTGAGCATAAGTGTAATTTTAAACGTCTCAGATTTTCACAATGAAATATATTGTAATAATACAATTTTTAATGAGCAAATCATCACTCATATATCACTAATTTTGTTCCACTTACTTGACTTGATGAAATTATTGTTGTTTAAAAGATCAATATGAACAAAATTTTCTATAAATTTAAAACTAATTTTTTGTCGAAACTAATACATTCAAGCAACTAATATATTCATATAATAAATTAATTATGAGGAAATCACCAAAATTTCACTAGTTTTGTTCCAATTACTTGCACATCTTAATACCACGCTGGAAAGCTGATAGTGGAATCCTGCTGACGATGAAGGAAATTTGTCTTTGAAATATGTCCATGTAAGTGGAATAAATAGTGAAATTTGAGTGATTTCCTCGTAAATAATTTGTTATATGATACTATATTTCACTGTGAAAATCCCAAACTATTCAAAACTAATATATTCTTAATTAGCTGACGAGTCAATCTGATGCTCTTATGCTACACATACCATTGAATTATACAAAATATGTTTCACAGGCCTTTGCCTGCATCATCAGCTGTGAGTATATTGCCAGATTTGTTGATGGACTTTCTTATGGACATTTTATGAACTTTTGGATTAATTTGTCTTCCATTGGGAACTTGAAGTTCATAACCTTATCTTCATATTTTTTCATTAAATTTTTTGGGGAATATGGGAAAAAATTTTTATAAAAAAAATATGAAGAGATCCCAATGGAAGACAAATTAATCAAAAAGTTCATAAAATGTTGCCGAGAGCTACATCAAGTCCATTCAACCATCAATGATCCGACAGTCAACTCACAGTTGATGATGCTGGCAAAGGCTGTGATAACATATTCTGTATAATTCAATGGTAAGTGGAGCATAAGATTATCAGATCGACTCATCAGCTAATTAAGAATAAATTTTCTTTGTTTTTATTTATAAATATATTCTCCTAGAATATATTTAAATATGTGAACATTATTTTGGCTGCAATAAACAAATATAATGTAAAGTTAAATCCTAAAAACGAACACAAAATACAAAATTTTGCCAGAAAAACATTCAGGCATTAACAAAATCGGTTGCAAAGATTGTAATATATAATAATATAGGCAAATTGAAAAGAAACATTACCCTATGGTTTAAGGAGCACAGAAATGTAAAAATATAAACATATGGAGAAATCAGCAATAGCATACAATTTCTGGTAAAAAAAAACATGAATTCCAAAATGAACCAAACTCTTAAAAGCTCTTCAGAAACCCATAGAATTAACATTATGGAATGTATTCATTAACTAAACAATGAACATTTAATTGATTTATATCTTCCAAAAAACAATATCCCCCTCACCAAATTAGTAAAATTTACAGAGCAACTTCTGCATGTCACCCTGGGAAGCTGACAGTGGAAACATGCTGATGATGAAGGATTAGCTTTTGAAACATGCCAAGTAAATGGAACAAAATTAATGAAATTTGACTGATTTCCTCATTAAAAAATTGCATAATTACTGAATATTTTTAAAGGCTATTGTCTTCATCTCCAACATGGGTTCATTGTTAAGTTTCCTGCATGGTATGAAGATGTTGCTCTGTAGGTTTTCAGACTTTGAGATTAGTTAATTATGTTTTGGAAAAATAAATAAATATTTAGCCATAAACATGTGAGACTTTATACAATGTTTATAGATCTAGAAAATGCATACAACTGAATATTAAGAGAAGCACTTTGATATAAGATGTCACAGATGTGTTTTAGTAAAGAGATAGTTAACTTATTGAAAGCACTAACAATACATTTTGTATAAAATTTTGAAATTGTGAAACAATCTCAGAAGTAAAAAAGCAATGTGGACTTAGGCATTACATGAGCCCATTCTATTTAATTTGTTTATAGATGACATAATGATTGATTTAAAGAAAGTAAAAAAAAAAAACATATGCCTGTTATAACTGGTATTACTTTGTGCAAATGATTTTATGCTTACTTTTTCTTCAGTTATTGGTTTACAAAATGCCATTCATGAAATTGTAAGATTTTGTGATGATGAGAATTAAAAGTGGATATCAATAAACCAAAATAATAGTTTTCAAGAAGGGAAATGAATTAATAAAAAAGTAAAAATAGACGTGTGGGCATGAAAATTTCAGATAGATAAGAGCTTGGTATACTTGAGTTAAAATAAGTGGTCAAGGATATTAGAAAAAGCAGAAGCAGTTGGCTTTTACAAATGTTAAATTAACTTTGAAACTGATAAGAAATATTGCAATTTTTTATGAAGAAATCACTCAAATTTCAGTAATTTTGTTTCATTTAAACATGTTTCAAAGATTGTTGCCTACATTGTCAGCTTGCCAGTGCAGTCTGATGTCACTCTGTAGATTTTACGAATCTATGTATAGGAACTAATGAATGGAGAAAAGAGCTTATTAAAGAAAAATGACTTAGAATAAGAAAAGTAGTTGCATATAAGAAAACTTTTGAGAATGGTTACCAGATTAGGAAATTAGGCGAATTTTTATATTGCTGATATAGCATTGATTTGACGCCACTTGTAGAGTGAATATTTCTAAACATGTCCATTTAAAAACCAAATAAGTGATGTATAAATATCACCAAACCAACTCTATATCAACATTATTCTATTAATTAAAATGTAAATTGGAACTTACACAATGAAGCTAATCATATAATTGATATCATTGTATGATTCAGTTGAACTACACACTCTTAATGCTTTACTTACTTGTCATAATGTATTAAACTGGTTTCAAGAACATTTAGTTCTCATCTTCAGTCAGGCTAAAGTCCAACTGTTGGATCATTCGTTGAGCTGTGGGAATGTATATTCTGCTCTGGTGGTGGTGTGATAAACTTGTAATGTATGCTTTCATCTTCGGCAATGTCGAGATTCATTAGATGTCTTTGTATTTGTAGATGTACATTTTCTCCCAGGTTGGTATTTCCGCACTGATTTTAATAATTTTGCTTTATTCATTATGTCGTGATTTTGTGTCCAAAAATGATATGCTACTGCTGATTTCTTTTTAATTTTTTGGTTAATCATCTGTTTGCTGAACCCATGGATTTATTGGCTTCTACATAGGAAACACAAAAATATAGGCATTAGGTTCAAGGAACATTGAAGAAACATCCATTTTAAACAAATAAATAATTAAATGAGTTGTAGCAGTCATTTTTGGATTGAAAACCATGAAACAGAAAAAGGCATCAAATTATTAAAAACTGTTCAACAACCAAAAGAATTATACATATGGGAAAGGATTTATTTAAAAAAACATGAGCAAATCCTTATGAATTTTTACATCCTGGAAGCATACAGCTCTATTCAATTTTATCACAAGACCATTGGAGTCAACCCAGATACCAACCTACCCAACTTCTAAAATGATCCAACAGTCATTTAACAGCTGAAGATGTGGACAATTGTTCCACAACATTTCCTAACTAAATCTCATGTAAGTGAAACCAAAACGAGTGTTCTAAATAATTCAACTCAGAAGAGATTAATAATGCATGCTTCACTGTGTTTGATTCCAAATTGAATTAATATTGAAATTAGAATCAGAAATTTAGTTTGATTATAAAATCACAAAGAATAGCTAATGTAACGGTATCCTGCAATAACCACAAATCCTTTCGGAAAAGTTTCTTTACATTCAGACCACCATCTTTCAAAATAAATTTTGCCCCAAAGATAAGGGGCACAGAAATTGTTGTAATTATCAATATAGACAAATGCCTTATTCATTGCTATCACATTTTACCTTTTCTCCTACCAGATGATTCTCATGCAATCTCCTACTGTTCATATGACATTTTAAAATGTGATGACACATGAATGATGAAAATAAAACTGAATTTTTTATGTTTTAACAGGCTGGCTTCAGAACATGAACAGGAATTGCAGGCATTACAGCGCTGTCAGGAAGAAGAAATGGCTCGTCTTCATGGAGAACTGGAACAACAAAGGCTCTCTCTGGTGAATAAAAGACAGAAACAAAATTACTATCAGTTACTCCTAAACCAGATCTTAATTGGCATAGCTGTTTTATTGTTAAATTGTTTTGCTAATGGAGGAATATGTATTTAAAACAGTATCGAGAATGATTTAACAATTTTCGAAGTTGTCAAGCACCAGATAAATAATTGCATGAGATGTTCTTTCAAAACAAAAAAGTATAATTTATTGAAAACAGTGCATCTGTTAAACAGTATTATTATAACAAGTATATTTTGATGAAAAGAGAAAAATATTTCCACACATAGAGTCAGTATGCTATCAGAACTCAATAAAAAGCAAAAGAAAATGGCTACAGAATTTGATAAAAGCATAGAATTTAAGATATTTGTGATACCTGTGGTTGGGTATCAAAAACATATGAAAGTGCATTATTTCCAGAAGTCTTTATGCAACGCATACCTCGCTTTTTTGAGAAATTTTAAATAAAGTGGTACATGAGTACATATGGTATATACCTTCAAGGATATGCAAATTTTTTATTCCAGGTTTGCCAACATGAGCAGGAACAAGCTCAGCTGAAGGAGAGAGCTCGTCGACTGGAGCGAAGACTAGACACTTTGGATTCAGAATATGCACAGCAGGTTGAAAATCTAAGAGCAGCCTATCACAAAACAATTTCTGCTGGGCTAGAACGTGATGTTGATGGAGAAGAAAATATTCGCCAGCGCTATCAAGCAGAGATAGAACAACTTCGAGTGAGTGCTACATGCAAAATACTCTATTATGTCATAATTAGATATAAAGTTTGATATTCCAGAAGTTAAATAATTATTTCTCTGTGGTAGTTCACTGCATCTGTTAATTTTAGTGCTTTCTTCATAATCTTAACATTCATCTGGTTGAAACCTGGATCGTAATATCTACAAATGTGTAATAGCAGTTATAATCTTCATTATATTCAGGGGAGCTTATTTTGATTTTGTATTACATTAATAAGCTACAACCTCTTCAAAACAGCACATGAATGTTGAATGAAATGAACCGTCTTTCATAAGATAGATCTGCTGTACCCATTCTTTACCAGTGCCAAGATCTATTCTTGCTGGTCATGAGGGACTACTGCTTTTTTCATTAAAAGTTATATGAAGCAAATTTTCCAGCTGCAAAATCACAGCACATGAAAAAGCAATACAAAAGAGTCCATAAATGGGAAATAGAAAGGAGAAAATATTCTATAGAAGTACATACAAAGACTTTGCATACAAAACCAGTTATTTCAATATAGATTTAAATAGCTGGAATTTTCACAGTGAAATATAGTATATAACAAATTATTTATGCGGAAATCACTCAAATTTCACTAATTTTGTTCCACTTACTTGGACATGTTTCAAAGGCTCTTGCTTCATCAGCCTGGTTCCACTGTCAGCTTCCTAGTGTGGTATTATGATATCGCTCTGGGAATTTTACAAACTTAGGGATGAGGTTACTGTTGTTTGGGAGATCAAAATTGACTAAATTTTCCTTAATTAAGGTCATTGTAGGATTAAGTCGACTACACACTCTTATTGCTGCACTTACTTTACAATAAGAATGTGTAGTTTTCAACTCAGTCATACAATGTTTTAATTATATGGTTAGCTTCACTGTATAAGTTCCAATCAACATTTTTGGTAATTAAATTTTTCTTGTTTTTATTTATGAATATATTTTCTCACAGTGTTAATTCAATCGGGTTTTGAAGAACTTTTAAGAGTTTAATATCTTTTGGAATTTATGGTTCTTTTGCCAGAAATGGTCTGCTATTGCTGATTTTTCCATGTGTTTATATTTTCTTGCATTTGTTTACTGGAGCCAAAAGGTTAAAAAAACTAAAAACCAACAAAAAGACAAAATTCTGCCAGAAAAATAAACATGCATTTACGAAATCGGTTGCAAAGACTGCAGTATGAAATATATAGGCAAAACAAAAAGAAACATTACCATACAGTTTAAGGAATACATGAGAAATGTTAAATATAAACATATGGAAAAATCGGCAATAGCAAAAGAACCAAGAATTCAAAAAGGAACCAAAACTCTTAAAAACTCTTCAAAAATTCATGGAATTAACAGTGTCGGAAAATATGAACAAAAACAAGGAAAATTTGAATAATATAAAAAATTATTATTGAGGAAATCACTCAAATTGGGACATTGGGATCATGCTGATGATGAAGGCAACTGCCTTTGAAACATGTCCAAGTAAGTGGAACTAAATTAGTGAAATTTGAGTGATTTCCTCAATAATAATTTGTTATATTATACTATATTTCACTGTGAAAATTCCTGCTATTCAAAACTATTTAAGGAAAATTTGGTTAATTTTGATCTCCGAAACAACATAACCTCATCACTAAGTTCGTAAAATCCACAGAACGACTTCTTAATACCACACTAGGAAATTGACAGTGGAACCAGGCTGATGATGAAAGCAACGATTATGACAGGGTGATTATTATTCATTATTTCCTCACAATACTAACTCCTGTTTCATGTAAATGATGATAGAGAAATTCAAGGCCAAATATTTACTAAACAATGCTGTGAATACAATGAAGCTTTATCTTTATATTTTACTATTTCTCTTTTAATTTTCTGCTGTTTCCAAGCCCTTTAGCTTGTTTGTAAACTTGTTTAATCTTTAGGCTTCTATTGTACCAAAAATCTTTCTTTTACCAAAATTTTTGCCAGTTCTTTTTCAAAAAGCTCAATTTTGTAGCATTACTATTTTAGTCTGTGAGCTGAACATCATAGTATAAATTTTCAAGTACTCTTCTTTTGGGCATATAATTTTCCAATGTAGATTTTTTTTCACATTCAGCACAATTTATTTTTTAAATACCTTCTTTTTTTCTCTTGTGGAATACTATCATTAACATTGCTATCAGTAGGCTTTTAACATTAAATCTGTTGACCGGTGCCAACATATATTAAAATCTTTAAGCATATTCTGAAATTTTTTTGTAGCCAAAAGATGATATGTAAATTTTAAAAAAGAACTAGTACACAAAAAGGTACAGAAATTCAAGAGACAAAAACATATCAAAGAAACCACAACACATTCAGCAAGGAAAGATAAGCTAATTTTTTAAAAAAGCGGGAGAAAATCTACATCTACAAATACAGTCTAATGAACTTCAACACTGCCGGGGATGAAAGCATAAACTACAAGCTTATCACACCGCCACCAGAGCAGAATACACATTTCCACAGCTTAACGAATTATCAGACAGTTGAATTTAGCTTAGCTGGTGATGAGAATGAAATGTTCTTCAAACTGATTTATATATTATGACAAGTGAAGCATCAAGAGTGTGTAGTTCAACTAATCGTACAGTAATATCAATTATATGAATGGCTTCACTGTGCAAGTTCCAATTAACATTTTAATTTTAATACACTGTGATGTTGTTACTGTTCATATTTCTATGTGATTTATAGGATTTAATGGTGTTAATTGTCTTTTCTCTTCATTGATGTTTTGTTATTGGTTCTCCTTAGTTTTCAATGAAATTTTCTTTGTTATTTATATAAAATTGATTTCTTTCTCTGCTTCTTTAATTTCGTATTTATTATAGTTTGTTAATTATATTAATCTTCTATGGCATGCTGGTTACATTCTGGATGCTAAGTTTACTTACATAGCATTCATGCCATTCCAAACACCTGCTGCCTTATTTATGTAGAATGGTTGTTCAATAGCAGCTTGTGAGGAGGAAAGTACTTCACACCAATAGAACTGAATTTGTCAAAAATGTTTTAGGGTATAATGTTAATGGCAATCTGCAGCTAATGTTAAATATGGAAATATAAACTTTATTTTTTGATTACAGGCTTTGTGTGAGAAAGGTCTAATTGCAATGGAAAACTCTCACCGTCGCATCATAGCAGAACTAGAGGAGAAGCATCGTCAAGAATTAGAACAGTTACGGCTGGAAAAGGAACAAGCACTTGCAGAGGAAACCCAAGCAACACTTGCAGGTATGAGCTACATATTCTAAAGTGATGGCTAGAAATCATCTAAAAATATCAACTCTCTTGTATTTAGATTAAAACTAATCATTATTGACATTATTGTATGATTTAGTTTAGTTCAGTACAAGTAAGTGAAGCATTAAGAGTTTGTAGTCCAACTAAATCATACAGTAATATCAATTATATGATTCACTGTGCAAGTTCCAATTTACATTTTAATTAATCATCATTGTTTTACCTAACAGCACTGGATGCCATGAGAAAAGCTCATGAAACTGAAGTGCAGAAAGAGATTGCAAAGTTCAAGTCTGAGTTTATTAAGAAAATGCAGTCAACACATGATATTGGTGCATTGCACAAGGAACATGAGTAAGTATAAAATTCGTTCTTGTGAATGGGGAGAATATTTAAATTTACAAGATATATCAAAAAGTTTCTACCTTATTAACTTTTAGAGAAGACAGAAATAAATTAACTATGTTATCCTCAGTCATATCACTACACTTTTCACATCTGCGAATTAGTAACTGAGTGCCTTTCAAAAAGATCTCAGGAATAAAATCTGCAAAATGTTCCATTATGGCAATTTTCACATCATCCTCACTAGGACTAGGTTCTTATGATAATTCATATTTTGTTTGGTAAGGATGATAAGTTCCTTACATATTCTTGTTATGAAAAAAACTTGTTAAATGAGGGTGCTTCATTAAGCATATTTTTGCCTATTTGTCATTTATGCATAAATGAGAATATTTTAACAAATTTTTAAGTCACATTGGACATAATTTTGCCTTCTCAAGTAATTATGATGTTTACACATTTGGCTTTTACTTTGTCACTTCTTCCATTTTCACTAAGTTGTGAATATTTTAAAAGTATGTACTCTTAGGTTTACCTGTTTATTAGCCTGATGAAGTCATGACAAATCCATACTGGATTCTTGAATGTATAGAAAGAAATACACGCAATATTATAAATTACTATGGCCTATGGCCGAGATTAGAAACAGGGTTGTAGGTAAAAGAATTTGGTCATTGGGAGATGAAACCACAGACAGTTTGGGAAAATATACAGTGAATGTTATTGTGGAAACATCAACCAGCATCTTGTGTGTCAAAAAAATCTTCAAAACCCCCTTCTTGAGTTGCATAATGTAAGTTGGAAGCTTCAGATATTCCGTTACCGCCTACTCCTGTTTTGACAAGATGGGAATTCTGGATTGATGCCTACATTTACTACTACCTTGAGAATTTCAAGGTTGTGAAAAACTTAGTTGATTGATTTGATAACAGTGAAGTCATTTCTATAGGACAAACCTAGGTACTGATGTTACAGGATGACACCGCAGGAAACTTTCCAACTTCAACTTTGGATTCCTTCCTGCTGCTATAACTGTTTTGAAAGAATCAGGTTTGCCACTAATAGCGGGTGGAAAACTTTTGAATAAAACCGTGGGTGGTTAAATTATGTTTCTGGTAAAATGGGAAAAATCATTTCAGAGAAAATGACAAAGGTTCTCAACAAAAGCAATGGATTTTCTACATTTTTCTATAGCAAAGATTTTATCAGGAGAATGTTTTTCACTTGGTAAATCAGAGTTGGATTCAAATGATATTGTTTATTTTATTTACGCTGATGCTCTTTGTTGGAATGTAGAAACAAGTTTTTTTTAAAATACAAGGCTTTGTTACCTGATAATAGACAATCATTCAAATTTGAAAATATGTCGCAAATAGTCATTTTACAATAACTAGGGACTCATAAAGTGAACACAAGATGTTTATAAAAATATTCCAATAGCATTGAATCAAATAAACAGACCTACTAACATACTACACTTTCAAATTCATATTTGTTTGTCTTCTGTTTTATTATCCACAACCTACTTTATACAAAGAAAAAAATAATTTATCAATTAATAATTTGTATTGTTGTTAGGACATATTTTTGAAATTTTTAGGACATAAAATTTCTAGCCATAATCATTTTCAACCTTCAAAGTTTTTCTCTAAAAAGGTAATCATTGGGTGCAAGATCTACTGGGTGTTTAATTTCCTGGTAGCCTGTCTTTCAGTGTAGACTTTGCAGCAAAAGCCATATAGATTCAAAGCAGGCAAATACAACCACTTCATCTCTTCTCCATTATGAAATAGTGCAATTTGTGCAGCAGTGAAGTGTAATATTCCATATATATGATGGTATTCCTTATTTTGAAGTGAGGCAATGGAATTCCTCAGGATTCCCCCTATTCAATACTTTTTATTTCAAGAGTATTCCTAAGGGAATTTATAAAACTTGGCACCTCTGTTGCCATGTACATTATTGTAGTTACAATTACATAATTTTGTACTTGATTACAGAACCATTTTCATGGTACATTTATAATAAATTAGATTTTCGTTATTTTCAGCATCCCCATGTCTCAGCCTACGCTATACAAAAACCAAGCTTCACCATTGATTTCTATAGGTGGAATTTATGTTTTATTTTGTTTAATGCAGTTCTTAAGCAATCCATGTAGTTCTATAGTTCCTAATTGTAAAATATAACAAATAAAACATACTAAAACAGCAGGTTTTATCATTGTTTGACATGTTGCAGAGCTGAGATGGAAGAAATAAAGCAGGAAATTCTGTCCCTTTCTGAGAAGTATTCTGTAAAATGTGTGGAATCTGCAAATTTGGAGGAACAGTTGGCAAATATTACAAAGCAGCTGGCACAAGCTCAACAGCATATCCAGCAATTGGATGCCAGGTATGCAATTCACCCAAGATTTAAAATACTAAGGGCACTAAATAAGTAATGCAACTCATTTTAATATTAATAAAATTTGAAATCTTAACACAATAAAGCATACATAATAATCTATAGTGAATCTATTTGAAAAGCACAGGGAAAACAAAAAGAAATACAGCATTTAATTTAAGCAACATTGGGGAAACGTGAAATATAAAAAAATAGAAAAATCTGCAATGGCAGTACATTTTTTGGAATGAAAGCTATGAGATGAAAAAAAATATAAAAAGATGGGAGTTATTTAAGACAGTCCAAAGACAAAAGTTTCAAACATGTGGGAAAGGATTTGCATGAAAAATACCAGGTCTCTTAAAAAACTATTTACAAGTTTCATGAAAAATTTAATATTAATGCACTGCTAATGACATTTCATTATTATTTCGCTATTTCAATAATTGCAACTCACTCACACAGCTTATATGGTGTTAGAAAAAAAATGTGTTGAATTACTTGCTAAGTGCTCCTCATATTTTAATATTTATTTTTTGCTTATTTGTACAGATTCACCTTGATGCTCTTAATTTTTTTCATATGTAAATATTGAATTATTTAAACTCTTAAAACAGAAACCACCTTTATGTGAACAGGAACAAGCAGTTACGAGCCCATCTGGTGAGTGAATTGGAGGCAGCTCCAGATGATGACACAGTACAGTTACTACGACAACGAGAACGAGAATTAGAAGAAAAATGTGAACAAGTAGATAGATTGCAGCATCAGCTTGAAGAAGCAAAGGCTGTAAGTTACCAACATATTGCATTGGAAATTAATCCTTAACTATGTAATTCATGAAATGTTGGCAAAAGGTTGAATTACTGGAAAATGGCACAAATAAATGTTTCACTGTATTTTGGACAATTTTTTTGCCATCATTACGAAGTGATACTGCTCATTGCCTTTAACTAATTACTTATATGTGTGTGATTACTTACTTTATTAACTTAATATCTTGTTGCATGTATTTTACTGAAAGCAATGCATTCTATTTTAAAATATTTCAGGAAATGCATTTTATTTTGAAAATGGCAGTGTAAAATTTTGATGGTCCACATTTAATACACACTGCTGTATAAATTCTAGAGATGCCATGCTGATAGAAAGTAAAAAGAAATTTAAAAATTATAAATTAAAAGGTTATAAATTTTGTAGGCAAGTTTTATGTTAAAGAACTTTATGAATTCAAAGTATTAATTGTGGACCACTTTTAATGTTAGTTGCTTTCACCTCTGTATATATTTGACCACTCTTAAATGAAAATTTTGCTATAAATTAATTTGCAGCAGCTGCAGACTTTGGGTAAAGAGAAAATATCATAGCCAAAGGAGTAGAGAAACAATAAATGTCAAGCTTGGGTTACAGTTGGTGATGAAAAGCTTAGAGAATATAGTTGAGTGGAAAGAGCATATTAGTGAGATTAGTTCTCTAGAATCTGCATGTGGTGCTAGAAGAGTTTATAAAATCTTTTTAATAATGCATAGAACAGTATTATGGTTTAGAATAATTTTATAGATACACTGTCATTTGATAATCAATTGGTCTGCCACCATTTTTTACTGTCAAAATTTTTGGTTTGTTAAACAGCCAGTTTTGCAGTCATTTACATGTTTAAAAAAAAGAGAAAGAAGAAGAAAAAGAAAGGGAAAAAAAAAGACTTTACAAAATAATTAGTTGGACTGACATTGTGTTCAAATAAGCTTTGATTTGTCATAGTCCTTTCCAAGGGGTACAGTATTTTGCATTTAAATTTTTTCAAAAGCATTACAAGAGGACCGCCACAGGTGGCCAAGGTCGTTAAGGCACGGACTTATGAGTGGGAGGTCTGCAGTTCGAATCCCGCCAGGACCATCCTCCCTGACTGGGGTTTTTTCCAGGATTTCCTCAGTCTTCTTAACTGGCAAATGCTGGGAAGGTGCCTAAACTTAGGCCTGGAACACTTTCTTCCTTAAAAAGAAAAAAAAAGTCCTTTCCCAATTTATCATTTCATCTCATGTATCATCAGTGGTGCCTCAGTAGTCAAAACGGGCGTTAAACACTACTCAAAAAAAAAAAAAAAAAAAAAAAAAATACAAGATGTACAGTATTTTGCATTTAAAAATCCTCAAACACTTTAGAAGAGTTGGGACAAAAACTAATAAATGTATCAACTAATGAAAAAGACATTCAAGGCTCCACCACTTATCAAAATAAAAGGTTATGATTTTTCTGCTTATTCATCCTACAGCTCATTAAATAATTTTTTTGCCTTTGAATAGGATGTCAATAACATTTATATGTTAAAATATTAACACCTTTAAAGGAGAATTGAACAAGGGAAATTTTAAGAAATGAAAAAGCCACTCAGTATCGTACAAAATTTCAAGAACATTTTCTGGGGATGCATTCACGTGGCAGATCTACAGTTTGTAAACTTTTATGAATTGTAGATCTGTCAGTAGAATTCACTCCCTGGAAAATATTCTTGAAATTTTGCACTGAGTGGCTGATTCTTTTCTTAAAAAGTTACAGCAAATGAAAATGTGTTCTTCTGTATTCAATTTTTGAGCCATGGCAAACAGAGAAATGAAAAACAGTAACTCCTCACTGTTCTGAACCGAAACACACAATAACTGGCCTTTCAAGCAGCAGCACATATGCTTGACTGTTAGGGTGTGCAGCTGTGACCTGCCAGGTTTGGGCCCAGTCCACATTTAGGGAAAAAAATGAAATTATGCAGTATTTTGAGCACTTTTATTTTTTAAAAAAGAAATTCTTAAGCAATACAAAAGAATATTTTTAATAAATACATTTTTTTTGTGTGTGTTCTTAAGAATCAAATTTCTGTTTATCTTTTTAAACTTGAAACAAACACTGATATTATTGAATACATTTTTCATACATAGTTCTGAGTATTGATAATGGTAAAATTTATCATTCTTGTATTGAATACCAACATGCATTATTTGAGGTTCTCTCAGTGAAAATTTAACACTTGCAACTGCATTTTATTTTTTAAACACTTTCTCCTTCACAAAATGTATTTATAAATCAAAGCCTAATGCTTGGAAATCGTGTTTGAAAATGGTAGACAGTTGATCAGTTTATATCAATAGTCAGTGCAACAAATATACAATCATCTAAAATTTTACTTGTATGAGAGATACTTGAAATGTTTGTGTCCTCGCAAAGAGATAGTGCTCCAATCGGTATGTAGTCTTTACCCATCATTCTTTGTAATAATACTACTGAATTTGTTAGCTTCTATTCAATAAGTGAACTTAGTAAATTTTCTGAGAAAAAAATATGACTCCAACTGAAAAAAAATACAGGGTGAATACAAAGTTCTTTCCCTGATTATGAATAGTTACATTTCAATGTCTATGCTAGATACAGATATGCAGTTTTGTGCAAATGGTAGCTCAAAGCATGAAGTTTCTAAGGATGTACTTAAATATGTGCTCAGTTTGTTGCCTGTAGAATGTCTAGGCAATGGTCAAGTTCTGTGTTTGTCAATATCTCTTCCATCACTGTTCTCTACAGCATCTCATATATGTGCCTTAAGAGTTTGCACATCAGGAACTGGTGAAGGAAACATCTTGTCCTTAACATACTCTCACAAAAAAAAAAGTCAAGAAGGATTATGTCTGGTGAACATGGTGGCTATGATGTTGGACCATCTCTACTGATCCATCTATCCAGAAAGGTTTCATCCAAGAACCTTTGAACATAAAACCTCCCAGTGTGGCAGTGCACTATCTTGTTCAAACATTAGCCATGGTTGAAATTCCTGTAAAATTGCAACATGGCCTGATAAACCATTACCATTACAGTGGACTCAATGAAAAAAATGGTCCAATAATTTTGTTGTGCATTAAGCTACACCAAACATTTACTTTTAGGCACTGTAACATGATATGTGGGTTTTCCAACCCCCAGATCTGGACATTATGCCTGTTTATTTCCAGAGGTGTGAAATGTTGCTTCATAAGTAATACAAACTTTATTAAGGTGGGCATTATGTATAT
Source organism: Metallyticus violacea (assembly GCA_030762175.1). NCBI lineage: Eukaryota > Metazoa > Arthropoda > Insecta > Mantodea > Metallyticidae > Metallyticus > Metallyticus violacea. The sequence goes on along the minus strand of CM060839.1, from coordinate 18,938,365 downwards.
CAGTTCATTTCAGCATGTGTCTAGCAAACTCAGCATGTCTGTGCCTATCATTTATGTAAAATTTTCACTAGAGTGCTATGAGGTATACCGATTTCCCCGGAGGCACAATGTGTCAATTTCCACAGCCTGCATTGAAAAGCTGTAAGCACGATATCAACAGTTTTGTCACTCACTGCAGCTTTACCACTTCTTGACTTGTCATCAACACTGCCAGTCTTAGTTGACTGATAATTATGAAACCACAAAATACATTGCACTTTCTCCAGCATAGATGTCTACAGTATAGTGTTACAGGATTGGGGAGTAAAATTCAATAACATTTTAGAGATGCACATAGATATTTCAAAGGTCATTGTCAGATGGATGTCATTCATGTTGACTCTGTAACGAAAGGCATTTGTTGCCAAAAGTCATGTTTGGAGCATTTTGAGAGAAATCCTGCTAATTTTCTACGACAATTTTTTGTAACTGATGTAAGCTGAATTCAACACATATTCCAGTGAAAATGTCCAAGACTATCCCTCTCCTAAGAAAGTCAAGAGTGTTCCAACTACTGCAAAGTTACAGCATCAGTATTCTGGGATTCCAAAAGTATAATTATGGTTGACCATCTTTCAAAGGGTCAGACAATCGGTAAAGAATGTCATGCCTGCTAGCTTCAGGTGGCACAAGAAGAAAATGCAGTTTCATCGAAAGATAGGCCGGTTATCACACTTACCAAAGTAGTAGTTACAAATTTTAAATTTTTATTTATGTACAAGGCCATGAACTTTTAAAACACCTTTCAAATTAATATTACTTATGCAGTATTTTTGCTCAGAAAACCATTGTTACTTATTGTTTTTCAAACACTCTTATAATTCCACTTTTTCTATCTCCTTTAAAATGTTTGTAGCTAAATGTTGAATTCTTTTAATGCAAGATGCTTGCTGAAAATCATAGATGAGTGTAAGAGTTTGCTGTTGTTACTAATAGAAACTCAGAAGTGTGACATTCGGTTTGCTTGTGTATTTATGTTGACTAACAGCATGGGGAGGAGCTGAGAGCACTTTGTGCTCAACTCAGTGAGGGATACATTTGTACGGAACATTGCAACGGAAATCAGATGGGTCCGCTATGGGAGAGACTGCGGAAGCTGGCAGCTAGTTGGCCACCAAACAGCACAGGTGAAATATTCACTTACCTGTGTTTTACTGTATGTGGTTAACCAATCATCCAGATCTATCAGAAGAATCAAACAAATAGATACTGTGATTTACTTAGTGGAAATCTAAATCTATGAGCTCCTTGACATTATCCCCTGTAGGGAAATAACCATAGCTAAATCCTGCTTGATATAATATTTTCCATAGGCTGTAGTGCCATCGAAGAGTAAAAAGAAGATTATTGTAATTATATTTACCTTGTCTTCAGAAAGCTTTTTTTGAAAACTACTAGATCAGTTTTTGCATTATACAAAGTATGAAATAATATATTGTAAGTGCATATTTGCATTTGTTTGTATGCTTTGACGATATGTTCTGTTATTGGAACAGTACCTCTGCAAAATATTCCAAATTCATAATATATTTTTTGATATTACAGATAAAGTATTATATTATTTGCTGCAGGAAATTATATTTAGTATATTTATTATTTTTTTAAGAATAAGTGTCAATTGTTTAAAACACTGATAGGATGATTGAGGTTGTTAGGGTGGCTACTCATAGCTCTGGGGTTTAATCACCACCAGAACCATCCTCCCTAAATGAGCCTTTTTTTCTATGTTTTCCTCAGTTCTCATAAATGGCAATGTTGGAGAAGTACTCAAGGTCTGGAATGCTTCCATTCTTTATTTATAAAAGTCCTATCCCACATTTCATCTTGTATGTCTACAATATCCATTATCCATTGCAGGTTATCAGCATCCCAGTTCAGGTCGTAAAATGGACATTAAATTTTGCTGAGAAGCCACTTCCTCTCAACATTAAAAACATTCACAAGTTTAAAACCAACAAAAGCTGTAATTAAAACAATATTCAGAAAAAATATACAAGTATATATCTTTTGCTTGAATTTTCAGTTCGGCTTTCAAAAAGATCACCACTATACATATTCATTGAAAGGCTACATAACAGCAATGGTTTTCATTTTTTTGGCTGTTTACAATCTTTTTACTATTTTTGCATTTTGAATTTCATTATTTATTTAAGGATACCCTCTAACACTCTGGCCATTAGCATTCTATTAAATTTGGAGCGTGAAACAGCAAATAAATTTTGCTAAGAGATCTCTTCTTCTAAGCTTGAGGTTCTTGTATTTGACATAAATCTATGACACTGTACCAATAGCTTTACTTCTGTTCTGAAGAAAGGCATACTTAGTATTTTTATGCCCTAAAAATTCATCAATCCTGGCTGGGTTTGAACCTGCAACCTTGGGTCTATGAGGCAAGCATCACTAGACTACCAGGATCAACTGTGTTTTGAATTTCCCAATAGGCCATCATTATTTACGTCACTAGACTTATTGTCCTCACAACTACACGTTAAACATTGTTATTTAAATCTTTCAAAAAGTCATTAATTTCAGTTAGTTCTCATCGTCTGAGTAATATTTAAATTTCACGCTGATAATTGACCAAATAAATATAATGCACAAAGGAACTCGTTTTTGTCAGTTTTGATGCAGCATTTGTTTTATTTTTCATCGAAGCTATTGGAACCAAGATCTCTTATCAAAAAATTAATAGTATGGTACTTTAGCAAATCTAATGCACATACCAAATTTTAAACTTTTTAAGACTTAAAAAGAAAGTTTTCTGGCAAATTGATATTTGAAACAGGATATTACCATGAATTTACCTAATTTTACTAATAATTTTTTTGCAGTAGGGTTTATGCTTTATTCCAGTAATACTTTAGTGCAAGTAAACAGTAGATTTGTATTCAATTCAATATAATACTACTTCATAAATAATTGGCTTATGTTTGATTACAATTCAGTATTCTCTCTTAAGCAAATTAAGTTAATACAGTTAGGTGTTTGGTATAAATAAATATGCAAAATTAAATCATAAACAAGAGTATCATTCAGAATGCTTGGAGAAACAGTGTGCATTGGTATTGTATTCAGATAAATTTGAATTAAATTTTTAATGCAGTTCTGTTTGAAACAATAGCAGATCATTGTTAAGCCAAAACTGAATGAAGCTTAACAAAAGACTCTGAATATTTGGCTTGGGAAAATTGGAAGGAGATAACGTAAACAAATGAGGTTTAGATTTGCACTAATGCACATTCAAATTGTAGGGCTAGAAGTAAAGCATAAAATGGTGTAAATTAGATTTGAGTAAATGTGGTAGTATTTATATGAGCAGCTAGTTATGTGATTCACAGTTAAGTTAAGCACGGTACAGTCATGTGCTTCAGATGAGCATCTTATGCTGTCGTTTTTTTAAAGCTTTTAATATAATGATACAATTGAATACTCATATCACCAAAGGTTAGTTGGTAATTACTTTTTCATGGCTACTTGTCTTAAATGATAATTGAAACTAAATCAGCTGTTGATTAGCAGACAGTCTACAGTGGGCACTATCTAGGTATAAAAGATCAATTCATTTTGTTTTCATGCCTTTATTATTATAATATTAATAAAGATAATATTTTTATTTTACCTGGCAAAGTTAAGACCGTAAGGTCCTCTCATCCAGTTCACCAGGGACAATTACTGTTTCAATATATACAATATTTAAATCATTTTGAATCTATTTATATATATATATTTATGTATAACAGGTATATTGAGATAGAATGTTATTATATTGATGCCAACTCACTTGTCAGAGGCAAGTTCTGCTCTCAGGGTGGCAGAATGTAGAGACGTAATCCATTTTGTATTGTGCACATAAAGGACTGGCAGACTTATTGTGCTAGAAGATGGGGTGAGGATGACATGGAAATGATAGGGGAAACCAAAGAACGCAGAGAAACCTGTCCAAATACCACTTAATCTGCCCAAAATCATATTACGGCCGCTGGAATTGAACCTGGGTTGGTTCATTGGGAGGATAGAAGTCTGATCCACTTGGCTACAGTGTCACTCCCCTCTCCTTTGTTTTAATACCTCTTATCTACTTCAACTTAAAATTGCATTATTTGAATCCCTGTCCATTTGTTTTTTCTATTGTCAGCTTCGCCATTCTTGGGGTAATGTGCTTGCCTTTGGACCCCTCTATGGAGGTCAATGGAGCTTTTAAATTTCATTTAAATCAACTATGGCAAAGTAGCCCAGCAATGATCAATTTTTAATAATATATGACACTTTCTTTGTCTGAAAAATTCATTCTCCTCTGCCATTCTTCCACATCAAGTAATCTCTCAACATAACAATGCAAGAATCAGGTTACCTTTACAAACCACTACAAACAAAATATGTACCCACTTATATACCTTTGTACTTTCCTCTTTTAAATGAATGCACTGTTCAAGAAGTGAAAATTACTACAGCTTGAGCCTTAATTTGAAATTAATTTATGAATAAATATGATAGTTTATTGTTGAATATATTTTGTGATCTTTTTAAATCCTTGGGTATGCTCTGTCAGACAATGAAGCTTTTTCACAGCTATATTGTAGTCAATCTATTCAAAACAGTAGTTAGAGTAGCTTTAGATAGAAATTTAAACATAGGTTTAGGGATTTTGGTTAGCTGCTTTTATTACATTTATTTTCTGAGCATTCCATGTAATGTGTAAAAGTAATGAAATGATGACAATTAAAAAGTAAGAAAAGCTAATTGTATGAATTTTTTCCCCTCTAAAATATAAAATTAATGAAGAAAGTGGTTTGAAGTTGAAGCAAAATAAAATTACAAGGAATGTGAGGAAAAATTACTTAGTTATTCAAAAGTGAGAAAAATTTATTTTTGTGTAGTTTATTTTGTAATCTTTATAAATTTGTTCATGTTGAAGTGTTGGCAATATGTTAAGGACTTAAAACTTTAAAGGAACAAAGTACATTGTTTAAAAATTTATGAATATTTTGTAGATTTTAACTAGTATATAGGATGAGGTACTTAAATTTAATATCTCAAATATCTTCTATAATATTTTGATATCAACAAGCTGTTTTTGCTGGATTGAAGGTCACACATAGGTTCACAACTTTTGCAGAAATTAAACTAAATGAAATTAGAAGAATTATGACATTTGCCATATTTTTCTATTGTAAGTCATTTACTAATAATCATTTTTGAAGTTTTATCCATTAAAAGTAAGTGAACAGTAATGTGGTATTTCAATAAACATTTTTAGCTGTTTCTCAGTCAAAATGAATTATCTGAAGCCTGCCCAACTCTAATTTGACATCTTTCAATTTATTTCTATGGGTTAAAACTGAAGAAAATCTACACAGATGTGTCCACTACACCATAAGACATTCAGGATCTCATAACAGCTGATTGCAATGGTATTTCTTCTAACATGCTAAATAATGTGTAACAATCCCTGCATCAAAGACTGGATTTTTTGTGTGTAAATGTGTGTGTGTGTTAAATGATTACCATTTTGAATATCAATGAGAACACTTATGGTAAGAGGATAAGATAATTTTCTATAACTCATTTGAAGCAAATCAGTCCTGGTGATCTAGTGGTACATGTGTTTGACTCATAGATCCAAGGTTGTAGTTCAAACCCAGCCAGGGGGATTAATCTTTTTAGGGTTTAAAAATCCTAACTATGACTTCCTTTGGAAGGGAAATTAAGCCTTGGCCCTGTGTTTTAAAAGAGAACCTCAAGCCTGAAAGAAGAGGCCTCTGAACAAAATGTATTCACTGTTTAACTCTCTGAATTGGGTGGAACTATGACTAGCGATCTTAAAGGGCACCTTTAAATAAAAAAATAAACCTAAAAACCCATTTGAAGAAAAACAACAGACTGAGAAACAACTGAAACTCCTTATTTAATTATCATGTTACTTGAAATGCTAAATGGAACTCGTACAGTGAAGCTAATCATAGAATTAAGGTCACTGTTTGACTGAGTCGAACTACACGCTCTTATTGGCTGCACTTGTTTATATTTAGTATATGTTTCGCAGACACTCGTTCGCATAATCTGTCGATGGTTAGCTGATGATGCAAATGATTTTCTGCAAAGCATGTACAAAATGTAAACAAGTAAATAGAGCCAATAAGAATGTGTAGTTCAACTCAATCGTACAATGATCTCAATTATAGCATATTACTATAAACTTGCTTTTAATAGACAAAAGTTTAAAAATTGATTATTCATAAATCATTTCCATTAGAAACATTATTATTTCAATTTCATTTAGTTTAATTTCTGCTATAGCTACATCTATTGTCCCATTAAAAAACATACAACTTTGTTAATTGATATCATACTATGATATCAATTAATATGATTGGCTTCACTGTGCAAGTTCCAATTTACATTTAAATACAACTTTGTGCTGAAAGTATCTTTTTTATTATTATTTCTTCTCTATGGGCTCTTTTTGTGAGCCCTCATGTGCTCTTCAATATAGTGAAAACAACTTGTTGATATCAATAATAGAATAGGAAATAGATTTAAGTGCCTCACCCTGTATAATAAGTGATAGATTGCTGCCAGCTTATGAAAGCTTACAACTGCAAAAATGGGATAATTAAATGCTTATTCAGAAAAGCAAGATTGGTGGCTGCTTATTCCAGCAATATTGGTTAAGGATTAAAAACCTCTTTTTTTTAAATGCTTTGTAAAAATGCGGTTGCTATATAACAATTTAATGTGCATAAAAGAATCATAATGAGGGATAAAAAAAAATATAAAATTGAATTGGCAGGTTCCCCGATTAATGCGTCAGAACATTCCCAACCAGATGGTTTCACGAAGGACAAAGGCTCAAATTCCAGCAAGAATAAACAGCACAAGGAACCGACAGCTCTAGCCACTGCAGGTTAGAAAGTTATAATATTTTCTTAAAAGGGGAAGAGCTGTACTGTCTCTCTGGCATGTCTTTGTATGTGTGTATTGTGCTGCATGAGAAACTAATTGCATTTATGTCAAATAACTTTATCTTACTGTATCTGTCACTTCTATAGAATTAAGTGCATGGTATTCTGCATTTTGTGGTACAAAATGATTTTGCAATGAATTTTCCCTTTTCTCCAGACACTCAAACCTAGTGCATCTTCTAGGTGCATTTAAGAAATAAGATTGAATAATATTGTAACAGTTATTTGAAAAGTTTGGTAAAAAGGTAACCTAAGCCACTCTTTTTGTAAAAACATAATTTTATTTCTCAGCGTAGTTTCCATCGACGATCAAGAACTTTTTTTATTCCAATATATATATGTTAAACTGTTATTTAATGAAAAATTCTTTCTACAATTCAAATTAGGACTTAATTATCTTTGTGTGCATTTGCCATTCTTAAAGAGTCTTTGTATTTTTCCCTTCAGCTGATCTTTCAAATATTAAAAAAAGTGGTCATCACTTTCCCAGCCAACAAAAATGAACCTGGACATTTTTCATGCCCTCTCATCAGTTATAATTGCTTTGACTATCACATAAACTGAGATGGGTTATGGTGAATGCAAATTTTGTCTGCAAATCAACAAATACTACATTGAAATGTCCTTACATATGCATTTTCTGGTCTACAGCCAACAATCATGGCACTCACAGTGCATGTTATATGCAAATTTTTCATGAAGGATATCGTAACCCATTCATTTGAGGTATCTGCAATTTCAGCTATCTTGCATGCTTACGCTTGGTGGTTTTCTATTACAATTCCAAGGGACTTTTTAATATTCTTCATAATGACATCATTTGGGTATCCAGAGCACACATCATCTTCAGTATGAGCAAGGTCACATTTAAACTGATTTATTCAGTAACAAATACTGTGCTTCCAGTTTGGCTGCATCTTAGCAATAAAATTTCTTGCTATTTCACATAGCCTTCCTCAGAGCTAAGTGAGAAAAGTTTTCCTGTAGTGCCTTATACACTCTAATGTGACACCTCTCTCACTTGTATCTGATTGGTTGCTCATTGGCCAATAGAGCATCTTTGCAAGAGAGGCTTCCAAATTTATTTAATGCAAAACCAGCAATTCTGTTAATACTATTTTTGTTTTTATATATTTCAATGGCTTCTCAAATATATCAAGATTAGAACCTTGATTATCTATCCAAATGAAGGGAGAGGAAGAAACGGTTAATCAAAAAGGATAAATAATTTGTACAATTCATTTTTTACCTTATTTTTATGTCCATTTGATTTTGATAATAATAGTGATTTATTTACTGTCAATGGACTCACTACAAGTGTCTGACATTGTCAAAAACAATTCACAAAATACATATAAAAATCCCTTATTACATTACTATAGTAATCTAACCTATATACAATGGAAGCTCTATCTTATCACTTCTGGAACCAACGTTTTCCTGATGTATGATTCAATTTATGGGGTCCCAAACGTTTTACCTTATATCTTATAGAAATAAAACCCGCATTCATCGTTCCTCGAAGTATCATTTATCCACATTATTCCGCCAAAAAGTTCAGTTCCAAAGAAATTCTATCTTCAAAGGATTGTTTTCAAAGTGGAATAGTGAAGCAATGATCATCGCATGCACAGAGTTCTTGTCATGCTTGACCCAAGAATGGGTCAAAGTTGCTGTTGCCCTCAGTTTTGACACCTACGAGGCAGTGGAGGAGGACGTTGTCAAATGTGGCTAAGTGGAAGGGGTTGCATGTGTTTTTGATGCGGGCAGGGGAGCAAGGAAGGGGGGGAAGATGATGCAACAACCGAAGCCCCGAGAGCATGTGAAACTGTATGAGCGTATTCTATGCACATGACAATGACGGTATGGAAGGTAGTGAGCAACAGAGTGCGTAGAACGTGGAAAATTCGTTTTGCATGAAAAGATGAGAAGCAAATGTCAGTTAACAACTTTTTTCAAAGAAAGTGAAAGTTTTGATTTTTGTTGATTTGTTTTTTCTACAGACTCTTTAACTTCTCAGGTCATCAGCATCCCATTCAATTCAGGGCATAAAACGACCAATACATTTTGCTTAGAGACCCTTGCTTTCAGGCTTGATGTTCTTGTAATGAGTGGCAAATCTGTTGGCTATGCCTTTATCATGAATGGGGATTTTGTTGTTGGTAATAAGAGGTTCTTATTTTTTTTTTTCTGCAACTATATTTAATGTATTAAATATATTTATATGCTTTATGCTATTACTTTTCTAGTCAAGGAACTAGGAATTTATTATATGATGCCTCCTTAGCATTTTTTATTTCTTCAAGTTGTAAATTTATGACACGATAACTTGGCTTTACTTCCTTTTCGAAGTAACCATACTTCTGATTTTTATGCCTGAAAAAATCCATCGACCCTGGCTGGGATTGAAACTGGGATCTTGATCTACAAGGCAAGTATACCACTAGACCACCAGGACCGACAACAAAGTATACAGCAATATGTAAAATTGACACAAAATATAGTGTTTGCTTACATACTGACTTTATTTATTTTTAACATGATGTATGACTTCCTGTATGTGTCGTTTTCCCGCATCCTCGTTTATTTTTAACCTGGTACCTCCAAAAGTGAAAGTTCTGCTTGTATTAGGTACATTTTAAACTCACACCTAAATTTATTTCCTATAATTTATTATACAGTATCAAACCTTTCATTAATGGATCTTTATAAATTGATTTTAAATTTACATGCATTCTATGAAAGTTAGTAATAATAATTGTAATAATTTATTCACTGTAAATAGACTCATTACAAGTGTATGACAGTGTCTAAAGTGATTCATAAGATACAAATAATTTACTATTTATACATAATCCTTTATTACATTACTATTTATAGTTCATCTAACCTATATATACATTTGTATATTAGGTACTTTTTTAACTCATGCTTAAATTTGTTTCCTACATGCACTGCATTTTGTAATGGGTGACATATCTGTTGGCTATGCCTTTATCATGAATGAGGACTTTGCTGTTGGTAATAAAGGGTTCTGTTTTTTTTTTTCCCCTGGGACATTGTTTAATGTATTATATATTTATGTGCTTTAGTGCTATTACTTCTGTAGTAAGGGAACTAAGGAATTTATTAAATGATGCCTTCTTAGGATTTTTTATTTCTTTGTTTAGGAATAATATATAATAGTGTATCAGCAATACTAATGACTGGCAGTGTACATGCTCTCTGATTTTAGTACTATGTAGTATTCTAGAACAGGTTCTCTAGTTAGATCCATAATATTAAAGTGCACACATCTAATTTTCATGACTAATTATGGAAAAAAATTAATGAATAGGAAGACCGTTGGTGTACATACTTCATTGATGCCGCTTTGATCTGCATTTATTCTTCAAATGAAAACGTTTAATCACTGTACCAAACTCATTTTTTCCCATTTTTATGGCAGCTGTGACAGGTTCAGATAGCTGTCAAATAATTGTGGATAGCACCTGACACTAATTATATCATATTTATGCAAATCTAATGCACACCTTTTGTCCAAATGTAATATTAAAAATTGTGGTGCACATTAGAATCAATGGTGCATTACGATTCAATTGGAAATCAGTTTCGTTGTTCGCTGGTAACTTAATTCAAATTTAAAATTTATTTTGTCATATTATTGATAGAGCAATTAAACAGTAATTAGTCACAAAAAGTAGGACAAACAGAGAAGAACATCTTATGATGCTACTTTCAAGCATAAAGTAATTCGGTAACAGAAAGGCAGGAAGAGAGTTCATTGTAGCTGAGAGCAAGGTTCTCAACAGAAATGGGCATTATTTTAAACTAAAGCTAGTAGGAAGAAATTCACTGGTCTTCACAAAGGAAGACATCCTGAGGACATTAAAGAAAAAGTTTTGGAACTTGTATATAAAAAAAGGAAGAATGGGCAACCATGACTAGTGACACCATAAGAAATAACTTCCTTCTTTGACCTGTGCCAACTGTCATGCAACAGCATTAGTGATTAATTTTGCCCTACCTGCTCCAAGATGTAACAGTAGTCCAATTATAAATTCTATGTTTTGATCATTTAATGAAGCGGACGCTTATCTCTTTAAGATGTCATACAAAAATATGTCAAAGTATTTTTTATGATTTTAAGTTTCAATTTTGGGGGTGCACATTAGATTCAGTGGTACATTAGATTCACATAAATATATTTACCAACAATGATGCCACATAATGAATTTTCATCCTTTTCATGGAAATGACATTTCAAATGCTCCTGTAGAGTTAAATAATATTAGTGTGATTTGCCTTAGATTGTAACAAGATATAAATAATGTTGTTTGCAGAACTGATGCGGTCTCCAAAAAAAAGCTGTAGCCGAAGCCCAACATCCTCGACTTTTTTATTGGTTGCGCCCCTCCGGTCCCCCTCACCCTGTCCCCTAAGCGGGATGGTGGCAGAGCGCAAGAAGATGTTCGAACCCTAGTTCGTACACAATCAGAGGAGCGGAGGGGTGTCAGCCAAACATCCTCTGCAAGGAAAATGGCAAGAGCCATGCTTCTTGCAGCAAAGGAAACGAGAAGCAGGTCCATGGAAAAGCATCCTGTGCTTCGAAGGTCTGTGAGCGACATGTCAACAGAACAGTCACCAACACTAACAGAGCAATACATGCAGAAATATCGACGGCACAGTGAGAATGATTTGAAATTCAACAGGCTTATCATCGTCAAAACTGCAACTGTAAACATTAAACATATGTAATATAACTGCGCAGCTATCAGATTCTTCAGTGTTTGTACCAAAATGTTATGAGTTTAACTTGGAAACTAATTCAAAGATATTGCTCCATATATGTAAATGTAGTGACATTATCAGTGGGGCATTATTTATTTCCATTTCCTTTCCTTAGCACTTTGTTGCTGTGTTCACATGTTAGGAAAAAAGGTTTAATAATGGAGCATTGCTTGAGTTGATTTATAAATAGCTGTTTAATCGTATGAAAGTTCTTTGTAAAAAGACATTATGTTTAACATTTACCAAAACTTCTCTTCAAAGAATTTATTGCTCACTTATTGCTGTAAGTAATGTAATTATGTTAACATTATATATAAAATGTTTATAATAATTAGGTTCATTACTATAACTTACCCAAATTCTGTTGAATATATTCATCAGTTATTTGTTGACATATGAACAGCATATCTATGTGATGTTTAGCTTTATATTGTTTCAGATTCACTCTTTGTTGTACAGTGCATGCACCAATTAAAAGAGAACTTCACATTTATCATCATGTTTACATACTAACAAAAGGTAGAGATATATCTATATTTGTTGCATTGGAAAGTTTACATTTAAAAACATATAAAGTAGAATTTAATGTGTGACAGAGGTGTTGTGCACGAAAATTTTGAGTTAAATTAAATGACTGAGTTAAAGAAAAATATATATTTGTTTGATTAATTAACTCAACGTTGTGTCGGTGTGGCAGTTTGATAAATATTTTGTTTCATTTAATTTGCTCAGGTATGTTCAATAGTAGAAAAGTAATGTACACATAATATTTACCTAAGATAGTCAGAAGTATATATAATGTTTGCTGTAAATTACATGTTGTAAGCCCAAAAATTTCACATCACTACATTCCCCTCATCATCACTACCCATACACATAAAGCAATTCACTTCTAAGGTTAAAATCGAAGTAGTTTAACTATAGTAACACCATCTACTTTGTTAGTCATTTGAATGCATTTCGTACTTTTTTAAATTTAACGTTTCTTTGGTACAATGTTTATCGTGAAACAGTTGGTTGTTGATGTAACATGTTATGTGAATATTCTAATAAAGATGTAATAAAAAATAAAATATGAATGTAAAAGCGTGTTTATTATTTTGGTTCTGTTTCTTTTATATTAGTATTAGGTTGGCTGAAAGCATAAGGTGAGTATTAAATGTTGTGACCCATTAGCAACGTCTCTCCTTTGCAATGCACTCGCCCAGCAAGACTTTAGACTGCCGACAGCTCGAAAGTAAAACTGGCGCACAGATATGCGGCTCAATGTTAAAAAGCGACAACCGCATCAAACGCCAATTTTTGTGTGTCCCGCCGGATGCGCGATATGTTCAAAGCTGTTGTTACAGATCGGATTTCTGAATCTTGTTTTTCACTCTTCAGGCTATCGGCGATTCTGTAGTTGGTTGTGTAAGTTGGGTGAAAGCTTAATAATGACTTAGTTTCGTCCGAAAAAGCAAGGAAACTACAAATTATATGCATGGTGCGATCTTATCAAGTATCCAAGACAAGATTTCTTATGCTCCCATCCTTTATATGACATTGCACAAGAAAGTTCATTTTTAAACTCTGACAGTAACTCGTCTTCTTAACCCAATGCTAAGCAGGTAGGAAATTAGGGTGGGTAATATGAAGTAAAACGTAATATTTTTTGCACCCAGCCGGTACATAACCTAAAAATGTAAACTTCGTATAAATGTACTACCACTCATAACATAATACATATTATTTTATTTAAAGCACAAAGAGGTACCATAAACGTTATATTGAAGGCTACAGTGTATACAAAAATAACATCCCGCACTCCAGATAGCATTTACATTATAAAGACCTAATGTCCAGTTTTAAGGAGACGCACTTTAAAGAATTTCTTGTTGTCTCCCACCACAGCACACCTTTGTTTAATAAATAACGGTACATTTTTTCCTTTGTCCACTTTATAATGAACATGAAATCATGCGTCTGCGATTCCCAGGCATCCCAATAATAACGACCATATCAACACACGACATAACAACGCACATTTCTTTGTTTCAGAACAGTAGATAATCACTTTCAAAGAGATTCCGCATAAAATTATTCGGTATTCCTTCATTTTACCAACTCTTAAACACATGCTGATGGAAAGTATGTTTGTTGGGCGAAATAGGTTGAACACAGTCAACTTTGCAGCTGTAGTACCCTCATCTTAAATAAGAGAGACATCTGTTGGAGTTGTCAAACAACTGAGCTGCGAGCGCAGCGCCAATTTTATAAATTTTCATCCAAGATTGGTGATCTTGGATGAACGAGTGTCTATTTGCAATTTATAGCGATCGCCTGGAAAATCGCTAAACGAATTAGCCCAACCAGCACGTATATATCTGTCTAGTGCGAGAAATGCTACACGCCTATTGAAATTGAACCCTTTTGTAATACACTCGTGCAAACTTTGAAACAAGTTCATTCCGGTAAGTGAGTGAATTACTGCTATTGGTTGTTCTTATCTGTGGGAGGTTGTTTCATTGCCGAATCATTAAATGGAATAGGAGACATGACAAAATCGTAGGGCTTTCACGTAAAAACTATGCCGCACGCGCTATGTTTGATTCTCGGCAGCTGGGCATGTCCCGCTCGCTGCCGATGGTCTTCATAACACGGCGGGTGTGGGATACTTTTTACGTGAAACTTGTTGATCTGTGGCCCGCTCGTCCCCCGGCCTAACCTGTTGCTATTTTTATTTGTGGTTCTTTGAAAGATAGAGTATATCATTCTAATCCTCACATACTACAGGGATTTAGGAGATACCATGGAGCAAGAACTCTTGCTGCTGACCTTAGGCGACAATATTTTTACAAGATATGCTGCATGTTTGAGAGCAAAATGCGAACATTTTCTGCATCTTACTTTAAGGTTAGAAAAATGCGCCTGGGTAGAACTGGGAACAATTGGGTGAGTAAATCGATGTTCATAATGGCTGAATGTTTAGCACCTTTGACATTTCATACTAAGTATGACCCTCTGCCAAAATGTTGTTGAAGCACAATTATTTGATTCGTTTCAAGTGAATTAGGTAATTAACTAAACGTTACATGGAGAGTGTTCCTGATACAAGCCAAGCCTCCTTCAACGATCGGCATCGGAGAAAACCGAACGCTTCTTAACCGCAACTTTGCCTTCGTAATGTTAGTTTGCAGATGTGAATGTTATGTATCGCTTCTTATTGTTAGTTTGGAGTTGCGAATGTTATCGCTTATTAGTGTTAGTTTGGAGATGCCAATGTTATCGCGCCTCTTTTATTTTTCGTCTTCTGGAATTCGCAATTAATTCATATATTTATATACACTAACCTTAACCCAACCTCGGGTAAATTCTAGAAGCTGGTGGACCCAATGGTTTGTTGCGGCTCGCTACGGCCTGACTGCCTACGCTCGCCTCCTTTTCGTAAATGTAAATTGACAGGAAATTGCGTGATACCGTGTTAGCGTGTAAATCTATGTAATGGTGGCAAATATTCTTCAACTCCAGCAGAAAAATAAATTGGTAAATATACATTTATAGCGAATAAAACATTATACGACTGTGATGGTTTGCTGATTATCTGCTTATATTTGTTAAAGATGGACTAATTTCGGCTAAGGACACTCTCCTTTGCTGCCATTCATGAAAGGTATTACTTGTATCAGGTACATTCCCTGTGTAACATATACTGGTAATCAAAGCAGGAAAGATTTTAGTGCACCTCTGCTGGCACCATTTCTCTGGCGACATTGTTCTCTGGTGCAGTGGAGAGAAAGTCATATAAAATAAGAAGGAATTTGTGATCTGAGTAAACTGTTTACAATGATGTGTAAATATATGTGCCATACAGTAACTCACGCTTTTATCTCTAAATCAACAGAGCTTGTGGATACACATATAGCCTCAATAATGTGTGTTGAAAGGAACACTTGTACCAGTAATTCATGATGCACAATGGAGCTGGAAGTGAGAACACCACTGGGAAATGATCTATCATAATTTTAAAGTGACTTAAACCAGAAATGTTGTATAGACTTTATAGCAGCATAAACCAGCTATGCAGAGTATAAATCGCAAACTTTGAAAATTAATAGTCATATGTGCATGATTGAGCATACACAACAAAGAGAGAGAATTTAAAAACATATTGTAATCTAGAAATAGTTTTACAATGGATTCCAAGCAATGTGGGATTAAAGGGGAATGAGATTGCTAATATTTTAGCACAGAAAGGAGCCATCATAAAATTAAAACCACCTTTTGAACTAGAAATGCCTTCTAAATTGAAACTCATAAAAAGTTTAATAACTGAACAAAAATTTAAAGGAAAAACATTAGGACTTACAGGATGAAATTAATAAAGGGCAGCCACTGCCACTGGTGTAAGGACATGAATACTACCTTAAACAAAGAACATTACTGAAATACTGCCAATTTGATAGCAACAAACAAATGAAAAATAATTGGGATGCTAGGGAAAATATTGTAAATATGAGCACGTATTTAAAAAAAATGTATTCTTTTGGTTTTCACCCAACAAGCTAATTGATAACATTTGGTTAAAGTCTATCTCTATAGAAAGCATTGTAAACTTTCCATGTTTTAAATCACAGTTTGACTCAAATTAATACTTGGAGTTGGTTTGCAGTTTTTTAATTTCAATTTTCTATTCCATTAGTGGCAAAGAAATAGTTTTAGAAAATAAGCTTTGTTTAATACTAATTTTCTTTATATATAGGGTGTACACAAATGATAATAGTTTTAAACATATACTTTTTCTCTGTAGCATGCAATATAATTTTAATTCATAACTTAAATTGAAGAAAAACTGTGGAAGTTACCATAACACAAATTACAAGTATTCAATATGGGATCCATTTGTGACACGGCATACATCCTGCTGGTAGTCTATTTCTTGTCACACTGATGTTAGAGCATGTCTGGTGTAACTGATCCAACTGCTGCAATAATCCTCCATCTGAACTCAGGTAGGTCTGCAGGTAGCGGTGG
Source organism: Metallyticus violacea (assembly GCA_030762175.1). NCBI lineage: Eukaryota > Metazoa > Arthropoda > Insecta > Mantodea > Metallyticidae > Metallyticus > Metallyticus violacea. The sequence continues at coordinate 18,921,563 of CM060839.1, read as the reverse complement.
CATGTATACATGATCTTTATGTACCTCATAAGAAAAATTCACAGGATGGTATATTAATGTTATTACCAGAAAGGGGTTAAATCCAAATCTTCCCCTATACACCCTCTGGACTAGATTATGTTTCGCAGTTTCCAAGACATAAAAAGGTTTTTGTACAGGAGTTGTCTTATTTTGTTTATTTCGTTACTATGGCTACAAAACAAAAGCTGTGTATGTGGAATTGAAACTTCCCACAGTTACTCTTCAATTTAAGTTATGATTTAAAATTATATTGTACACAGCAGAAAAAATATATGAGTTTAAAACTGCAATAATCATTTGTGTACACCCTGTATTCAGTTATCACAAAATGAAATAGAACACTACTTCACAAATTTACATAAAACTTCACAAGGCTGCCAATCTGCAACAGCTTACTACCAATCAAATCACTGTTCTTCTTATCCTGTGACCAAACAACTGATAATTGCTGCTGGGGAGTGTATGCAAGGGATAATTGTTACTTTCAAATGTAATATTGTTTGATATTGAAATAATTGCAAGGTTTCCCATGTTTAATATATACAGTTTCACTGTAATTATGTAAATCACCAAGAGGAATAGCATTGGCAGAATTAGCACAGGTAGAAAAGGAATGGTGGTTGAAAGATTTCTGAAATACTGTGTAGGAATCTGAAATTAGAAGATGGTAATATAATTAAAACTTGTGTGAAATATCAAGGAACAGTATTGTACAATAATTAGTGGAAGAGATTGTTATGGGTAATGTATGGTGGAAGGGAGAAAATAATTCAGTGGGTTTCTGGAGGAAAGTAAGGAGGGGGATAGAAGATAGTGAGAGGTAAGGGATATTATCAAGTTTTGAGAATAAAAGTTCTTTGGGATTGTGCAAGATATTAAAGAAAGATTGAGCGAGGGAGAGGTACGTTGACAGCTGCAATAAGCAAGGAAGGGAAGGTTATGAATGGGGTATGTTTTAAAGGATTTGGGAACAACAACATGAAAATACATGTTGTGTGTGGGGAAACAGAGGGTATATTTCATTGTTTGATGCAGTGCAAGGAAACAAGTAACTGAAGAGAGGGTATACAGGATCCAAAACGAAAAACAATATTGTAGCACTAAAAATGTGACATTTAGAGAGTGGGAAAGAAGTAGGATGTGGGTGAATATTTAGGTAGAGTAAAGGGAAAATGTATTAGGAAAGTGAAAAGAGGAAAAATAGGTGAAACAGAGCTTCTAACAGGTCGATGACCAGGGAGTCATAACATGTTAGGGCCTCAAAGAAAGTTGGGTCAATCTCAATGTAAGAAATGTATTAATAATGCTTTATACTTTTTGTGATGAAGGATTGAAATAAATATTCTAAAATAAAAAATAATTAAACAATTTTTTAAAATTTTTTATTAAATCTTTTTAACCGTAAACTTTGTGGTCAGTCTGTAAAATATGAGGTAAACTTTACTGGGAATATAACTACAGGTATCTACTGGGCTGTTATGTCATAGTCTGCTGGAGATAAGAGTTCCAGACGTTTCATCCTCAACTGCAGCAGTTATTCTCAATGGCATGGATATGGACCTTCTCCAGGAGACGTTGTCCATGCCATTGAAGATGTCTGCCGCAGTTGTGGACAAAACATCTGGAACTCTTTATCTCCAGCAGACCACGGCATAACAGCCTGGAAGATAACTGTAGTTATATCTGTGACTCCAGCCGTGAAAGCCTACGTTCCCTCTTTCTTGGGAATGCAAGTGACGAGAGATGACATTTTATGTAATGCATATATACTTATGGAAAAGAAACTCTGCCTAGCACTTTCTCACTTCCCTCCCAATCAGAATACTCAAGTTCTGCAAGACATATACCCCTACAGATAACTGCAAATAGAAGCATTAAGTGTAAGATAGAGGTCTGCTACAGACATTACTATACTTTTTTCTTCTATGCACTAAACTGTTGTTATAGAAAAATAAGTGTGAGGGTGTTGCACAAACAATAACCTCCTAGAACTTCTTCAGAAGACCTTACGCTATTTTGTACAACAGATTTCAGTTTGTTTGCAGAATTTAAGGATGGCCCTGCTTTTAAAGATGAGAGAAATACAAGACCCTAATAGTAATGGCATTAAGATTGTGTGACTTGGAAACGTCCCTTAATGTTGCATTAAGAAATCTATAAAATATTTGACGTGATTATTCAAGGGTCAGGAAAACTTCTCATTCCCCAAAGATACAATAATGGGGACTCTAGTTGTGATCATAATAGGTGATGAAATATGTATCTATCAATGTGATCTGAAAACAAAGCATCTGTCGTCAGTTTGGTTCTTCCTCACCATAACCCCAACAAAAGTCAAGCAGTGTGAGGGAGAAAATGCTGGCAACATTCTTCTCCATCATGAGTCATGTGACAACAATTTCCCTTGAAGATCAAAGAATGGTGCTCAAAATTTGTCTCGTAAATGTATGAAAAACAGTGGAGAACCAGACTTAGAGGCATCAGGCTGTACCATAACGCTGTTCTGCCCATACTTACCTTCCTGTAGAGAAGCTTGGACACACATCCTCCTTACAGTCCTGACCTGGCATCCTGCAACTCCTGTATTGTTACATGCCAAAGCCAAATATTGCAAAAATCTGAAATTTTTATGATAAATTAAACATTCTTTCATCTGGGTATCATTTCATGATAGTCTGAAATTGCTTCAATAGGTCAAACATCTCAATACATGACAGAAAAGCTTAGCTAGTGTTAAAGATAACGGCCGTTTCCTGGTGGCTATATATATGGCTCATTTGTAAAATGCTTACATGATAAAAGGGTGTCGATAAATAAATAAAGAGGCTAATTTTGTATTAAGAAGTAAAACATTGAAGTCTTTAGGCAGTTTATGAGCAGATTACTCTAGAGAAGTCGATAAAGTCTTCAACTTTAAATATTAAACAATACTGTTATTCTTTTTTTTCTACTTCAGATAGGCAACATGTATGGTCAGGAAACTGAAGGTATTTCCAACTTATAAGGATGGAAACAGCATCAGTAAGTATGAGAAAAAAAAGCATGGTTGCTCAAAGACTATATTTACACTGATTAATTCTAATCAACATCTCCAATTTACATCTTGTCTCTAAACATAATTTTATCATCTTATCACCAATTTCATTTTGAGACGGTTGATCTAAAACATGTCAAACATTAAATTAATGATGAAAAATAATAATTTAAATTTGTGAGAAACTTTCACGCAGCCAAAAAGGTTCAGTCCATTATCTAAATGGCTTGGTTTATGCACAGAAAGCTTTAAAATATTTAAGTTGCAAGTAAACATGCGTGATACAAAAATCTATGAATGCATTTGTAAAGCATACATAATGTTCCTTTATTTTACGATTTTTAAGGGAAAAAAACCGAAATTATATACATATTCTATATAAATAGCACTCTTTATTTTCAGTCTTTTTGCTATGGGGCTGCTAATCATTAATGACATTATTAAAATGTGTTAATTAATTAAAAAGACAAGCATGAACAAAGACAAATTACTATCGTTTTTAAATAAAGTTTCAAACAGAATATAATTTGATGAGAAATATATTTCATCTTTAACATCTCAGATAATTCAGATCCATTCAACTCATGGCATGAAACGGCCGATAAATTTTGCTCAGAGGCCATTTCACTCAGGCTTGAGGTTCTTTATCGTGCCGTAAATCTACGGCACAAAACCCATGACTTTACTTCCCTTCCGAAAGAAGCCATACTTAGGATTTTTCCGCCCGAAAAAATCCATCGATCCTGGCCGGGATTGAACCCGCGATCTTGTGTTTACCACTGGACCGCTAGGACCGACTCCACACAGAGTGAACGTTTGCATGTCTCCCCTTCCATCCGTTGGTGCTCTACAGCGATTTAAAGACCTTCGTGTCATTTTAAATCACAGTTTCCCACCATACTTTTGTTATAAAACAGCGTTTTTCTCAAAACTCATTTTCACATATTCAAAATGTCCCACGTGTAACAATTACAATTTTTATTTAAATTCAATTAAAATTTCCCAAAATGTGCAGAAGTATCCATTTAAATATTCTTTAGAACAAAATACACGCTAATGCTAATAATAAATTAAAACAAAAAAATCTATGAAAAAGCATTAACTTAAGAAATATTTTTATCTGATTAATATTATCACAGTAATTCATCAAATTTATTTAAAATATCTTTCTATACAATTTTTATATGTATTTGAAAGACCCATTTGCAAAAATGCCAACTAATTTTCTCAATTCCATCGGCTGCGTGGAATATTTTGATTATGCCACATGTTAACGTAACAAAATTTATGAATTAATTTACAGCTCGCAAAGTATTTGTCGAATTTGAATTAAATTTGGCATAAGTATTAACTTAACAGCAATGCAATCACATTAAACGTTTCAGAAAAGTCGGTCCTGGTGGTGTAGTGGTTACCATACTTGCCTCCTACACCCAAGAATGCGGGTTCGAACCCGGCCAGGACCGATGGATTTTTTCGGGCGTAAAAATCCTAAGTATGGCTTCCTTCGGAAGGGAAGTAAAGCCGTGGGTCCCGTGTCGTATATTTACGGCACGAAAAAGAACCTCAAGCCTGAAAGAGAGGCCTCTGAGCAAAATTTGTCGGCTGTTTCACGCCTGAGTTGAATGGGACGCTGATGACCTGAGATGTTAAAGAGCGTCCATAAATAAATCAATCAAAAAAAAAAGTTTCAGAAAAATCCACACAAAAATGCGGAACTTTGAAAGTTCACTCCCAGTGTCCCTTAATAATATTAGCATTTTTTAAAATGAATCATATGTTTTATTATTAAAACAAAAACTGCGTTCATTATGGGACATATGTAAAGACTGCATATTTCCAACATTTTTATTTTTGCGTTTTATTATATAAATATTTTAAAAAATTTTACTCCCTAATTATATAGTTAATGAATCATTAAGCAAGTTATTTCCAAACACGTCTTTTGTCTGGGAAAATACGATAGTTTACTTCATAATTACCTGCCCTCCCAAAACTTCACAATCTCTTGTAGGAAATGGGAAAGAGCTTTTAGCTTTGAATCGGCACATTATCAATTTCGGAAACTCCCATTACACACATGAAAGTAAGCACTGTATTCACATATTTCAGTAGAAAGTGAAACTGGTGTATCATGTTGTTATTTTTATCCGCCCTATATTTGTCATATTTAGTTTCCCTTCCGGTAATATATTCCTACAGACCATTAGCAAACTGTCAGTCCTTGACGAACTTCTAAACGAACACGATCTCCTACAAGATGTACAGGTAAGCGGTAGATTTATCGTTCAACCCGCTACATTTGAAAAACACCCCTATTTATTTAACACTAGTGAATACCTGTGTTGTCACAAAATAAATAATTAAAACAATTGTTTACAACATACTTTCAGCACATTCCAATTTATCTTTTTAGTGTTTCTACTGATTTATGTCAAATAAAATAATAAATAAATATTAAAATTATAAATATATTGCATTTCTGACACTCCAAAGGCATAACTTGGATATCATAACAATAACTATGTTTACCATGCAGTGTCAATTAAATGGTTCAAATCACACATGCTGAACTCGAAAAACTCTGTGTTCATATTCATCTTTCACGTGCCAAATACGAGGATGTTTAAAAAAGTAACAGCAGTTTAAATTTTTTAAAAATGTATCATTCAATTAGAGATACAAATAATATATTATTTTTTGACATAATCTCCCTTCTTTTCAATACATTTCTCATGCCGTTGCACAAGCCTTTTTATTGTCAGAAAAAAAAAAGTTTTTGGTTGTGCCTTCAATCAAGAACTCAACTCATCTTGGTCCTCGACATCACTCCCAAATCTTCGTCCTCTTAAAGCGTGCTTCAAGAGTCCATACACCTAATCGGAAGGAGCAAGACCAGGGCAAGATAACCTTAATTGTTATACCACATCGAAAAGGTTATGGAAATCTGCACATGCAAAATCTTGCGACCAGACTTTGCTCATCGTGAATGACATATGCCCGCGTTTGTACTCAATCACTCTTTTCTCACTAATACAGATTCTCCATACCTTTCGAACTCCTACTATGAATTTCCTGACCACAAAAATCTGATAACTCCTAGTAGCTGTTCTCATTCAACAGACATGCCATTTGTTACGGAGTGTCAACATATGCTCAAAGCGTGTATATATATATAAAACACACAATGAATAATGTAACTGAAATAACAGATAAAACACTAAGAAAGTCACATATTTAGTATGAGGTGTTGAAACTGCCTGCGTTCATTCTCCATACATTTTTGGCATCTCTTTAGGAAATTATTCTTCATTCGTTATAATTAGTTTTAAGAAATCCTGACAATTTTCAGGCTAATATTATCTTTGAATTCTTGTATGGTATGCGGGTTCGTTTTGTACAGGGTATTTTTTAATTTACCTCAGAGATAATAATCGCAGGCTGTTAAATCGCGGAACCGAGGGGGCCACAAAACCTATTAATAAACCTGTCTTATTGTGAATTGCTCTAATGGAATTATTCGCAGTGTGAGCCGTGGCAGAGTCCTGCTGGAAAAATTCTGACCACGCTTCCTGTCTGAAGGTTAGAAGAAGAAAAAAGGTAGTATGGTATTCACACAAGAGACTCAACTGCATTATTTAAAAAAAGTCCTATGAATCCTTCACCTCTGATTTAACACACATAAATCGTACATAAAGATGCGCTGTGCCGTTGTAAACACATAATATATTTTATGTATACTGTTGAGTTAAAAGAAATCAGCACAACACACATCTGGGAGCAGCTGCGCTTTGATTTTTGACAGTCAGCAAGTTCAACAAGTAAGCAAGCAGGCTTACTACTCCCGTCACGGCGGGCAAACGAGCGGGGGCTCGCTCATAAGAAAATTCCGCGCCAAGGGGGAAAGCATCACTGATCATATTGTGTGTATATATAAAACAAAAACTAGAGAAGCAGAAATAGTCACACAATTTTCGCTATATTTCCAACAACTCGTGTTTTTCAAAGCTTCTCTAGTTCTGTTATTCTGGTTACGTTGTTCTAAGTGTTAATTTATTTTAATGTTAATCATATATATTTTTATTATATATTGCTTTTGTGGAAGTTTCAAATGTTTGGGGGTTTTCACTTCATGTGAATTTGTTGTTACTTTAGAAATGCCCTCGTAAATATTACCTAATATATATATATATATATATATATATATATATATATATATACAGAATCGTCATGCCTCTATGATATCGGAAATCGATTGTCGACGGGAGTTACTGCGTAATAGCCTCACCATTTACCAAAGGAAATCAAGTCGGGGTTCGGAACTCAAAGGCGCAATTTTGTCTTTCTTTCGTTATTTATTAATCCAGAAAAGTACTCTTAGGCATTAAAACAATTAGTCCAAAATACAAGAACACCATAAAACTGAAATTAAGCGTTACAAATATATAAATATTTTTGGTTTGTTTTATCTTACGCAACCAGTAATTATGGGCTTATGTAATTAAGTTTCACATATATGTATAAGCCCTATTTTATTAATATTGCACTTTGCAGTACATTTTAAAAAGACATTATTTAAACTAATAAAATTAATATAGGACCACCTCCGTCCGTTTGTTACTAATCCAGAGGTCGTGGGTTCGAATCCCGGTCAGGTCAAACTGCCTGGGTAAGGTTTTTTCGGAGTTTTTCCTTACGCTGAGAAGGTGAATGCCAGGGGCCTGTTTCATATTCGAAACAGGTGATAGGAATAAGTTTTACAATTCAGTAAGTTGACAAGTTTCTGTTTCATAAAGCATGATAGTAAATTTGTCATGTTTTTGTAAAAATTTTAGTGTGAGTGATAAAAAGTGACAATTTGTCAGAAATATTTTGACATATTTGTTTTATGAAACATAATATGTCACACACAAACTCAAGCAAATTCGGCTGGATAATGTTTATCTGTCATAGTATGTGGGGCAGCTATATGACAATTATCATATGATAATTTTAGCCTTAATGCAATACACCATAGTTCCTGTGAGATAATAAACATTCAAACTTTCCCCCAAAATTTAAGCTAGAAAGAAGTTATTATTATATTTTTGTGCAATGTTCTCGTAGCTTATTTTTTTATTTTATTTATTTATTTTTTGTGACTGAGTTAACATTGTCGGTCGTAGCTAACTTTTTGTTTGAATTATTTGTTTACTTTTATTATAAAATACGGGGTAACGTGACGGAAATTATCCTTTTAAAATGCATTATTACAGATGACAATAATGTACTAATAATAGTAATTTCATTTTCGTCAGATTTAATTTACATTATAATGCCAACGCACAGAAAGTAGATATTAATGCTCGGTAAACAGCAAAGAGTCTCGAAGAATATAGCTAGTGCTTCTATGATCGTAGCAACACAGTCATTTGTTGATAATTTATTTTTACGAGAGCAATTTGTCTTGTAGCAAATTACGATTTTCTCATTTGTTACACTTTGTTGACCTAACCTAACCTAACCGTAAATTTGTATGAAACAGATAGTTTTAAGGTGCCAAGGACTCTGAGTTCGTTTCTGTCATCATTAGCACATTCCATTTCATCCCTACAGACTTACAGCTATAGTATTCAGTCCAAAACCTACAGACGTCGTGAAAAGTCAAAGCACAGTCAATACAATAAATTAAACATTAAAAAAAGTTATATGTATATATAAAATAATTTAAATTTGGTACCCGAAAATAAGAATTAGAAATTTTTTATGAAAATATTGTTTATATCATAAGAAAAATGAGCCTCACTAATTGTTTCATTTTTTCCAAGTAAACCACAAAAAATAAATTTTCGAAATAAACTTAAAACGAGGACATGATCTGGTTTAGATAACTAGGAAAAAATATTGAAATTGGTTGTTAGAAATGAATTCGATTGCCATTTTCCAGAACGAACAATTCAGAATAAGCCAATTTTTAATTCTTTTTATTATACAGTTACGCTAAGGTCATAGAAAAGATGAACGGAATTTCGCTTTTTAGGACAAAGAAAAAAAAAAACGCGCGTGCAAACCTTTAATAGTAAATAAAAATAAACTATCGCAGAAAACTTTCAAAACGTATGGCAAGTAATGATTGCATCGGATTGGAATATTTGGAGTTAATACTTTCGTACTTGAGCCTTGTTCACTGTTGATTCTTTATGCCCGCGTTCCCAATGGTGGTACAGGAGCGTTCTAAAAGTCCTCGGCCTGACCAAGAAAGCACAAGACTTTAGAGATTTAATTTCTATTTTTCACCTTGTAAACCAATACATTAGTCCAACAACTTTTCAATTTGTTAACACCCCCAGTAAAATAAGATTTTTGAAACTGTGAAAAATAAGTGTCTGTCTCAGCTTCAAGTGAATCTTCAGCCACCCAGCCATTTTTTCAGATATGGGAACAAAAAGTACTCGTTGGGAGCCAAATCCGGCGAATATGGCGGATGTGGAAGCACTTGAAGCATAGGTCATGCAGTTTTGCATCAATAATGAAAGATGTGTGTGAAGACGCTTTATCGTAATACTTCCCGGTGATGGCTCTGCCCTTCTGGAGAAAATCTAAGAGCATCACACCATGAAAACCATAGCCATAACTTTTTCCTGCAGAAGGAACCATTTTCTATTTCTTTGGTGCACTTTCACTTGTTGCCACCCAGTGTTTGAACTGCTCCTTCGTCTTGATGAATCCGTGTTTCATCTACTGTTATGAAACTCACTGGAATTGCGTTTAAACAAGTCAACACGCTTTGTGAAATGTTCATTCTAATGTTTTTTTGACCCATTGTTAACAAACGCTGCACTCATCGAGCTAATTTTTCTCATACCCAAAACTTCATGTAAAATGTAGTGGACACAGCATCGAGGACTGTTAGTGTATTTCTCCAAAAAATTGTTTTCTATTATTACATAAAGGTATCCCTGCCTCTAAGAATGCTTTACACAAATCCATTGACAAAAGTTATTGCTTATTTTCTTCTGGTTGGCCATCTTTGCTACAGCAGATACATGTTTACTTGTTCCATTTGTTGGAAAACAAAAAACGGAACATGACTTGCTGACTCTAACAAATTTGTTCAATTTGGTAGTACATATTAAATGCTCACTTGTTTTAGGCACGGTGTCAAATTGTGAAGTGAAATCTAACTGCAAGACATTTACTAAACAACTGTCTTTTCTTTTCATTAATTCTGTATTAACATTCAGGTTATTGTGAAATGAAATCCTATTCATTGTCCGGCATAACAAAGAATGCCTCCAGAAATTCCTAAATAATGCTTTCAATCGGCATCTCGGTGAAAATTTACAAGCACTTAAAATTGGTCACATTGTTAGCGCATTTCGTTTATAAAATAAAATCCAACACAAAATATTATTTGTAAACGACCACATCTTATTCCTGTCAATAAACCACTAAACTACAATAACATAAAATTTGTAAAAACCAGAAAATAATAATAAAAAATTCAGATATAGAATGAATAGTAGGAAAAAGGAGAGGGGAGGAAGTAAAGGCAAAAATAAAACCCTCACATAATGTTTGGAATATAATTTCTATACACTTAGATCTTTCCTTACAGTCAACAATAAAAAAGACATTTTGCTATGAATCCGGGCTGTAGTTATAATAACGTAATGTTTTATTTGTTCTGGAGATCGCACATTAACAGCTTGCTATTCTTCGTCTTCACCTGCAGACATTTAATAAGAATATTTGGTTTTGTGTTTAGAATGCTGCTGTTGCTGACGCTGATAATAGCGTATTCAGGGACAGCACCAACTGCTGGTGTGCTGATGAGCTGTTCATGCGTGCTACCAGAAATGTGCCCGGAAAGTTCGAGAGCCTCCTCGAACTTCGGTGCATCTCCGTGTGAAGACGAAAGCCACATGCTATGCTGTGGAGGTGCTGTTTCTACTCCTGACTTGGAGGTGATAGATCCAGAAGGAAGAAATGAAACATTCATGAACATAAATGACACCCTAGATGGACCACAATTGAGCATCAACGTCTCTAAGCCTGCTACTAATATCCAGCCATCGAACAATTACAGCTCTGTTGATGACGGAGGTGTGATCTGGCATGTGCCCAAACCAGCTAGCAGGATAAGCAACAATCACACTATCACTCCACATTCTAAAATATCAGAGCCTCATAATGTGACAAAAGAAGTCCGTTCAGGAACACCCATCCTCTCACAAAGTTTATCTTCAGAGACAAAGGGTAGCAAAGAATCTGTGTTGACCATCACCAGCAATGACACAACAAATACACATGTCGTATCCAAACGCAATGACGTCGCTGACACTTCTGAGGTTTCTCTGTCGCCACGCAAATCGTTTGTGTCTCAGAGTTTGAAGCAAATGATCGCCCAACTGTCATCACCTAAACCTCACCACGATAACTTGTACGTCACTCACAGTCCACCACCAACAAGAAGAACAACAGCAGTGGCTGCAACATCAGAAACCACTTCTGAACCCGTCACGAAAGTCCATTCTTTTAGCCATCGTCCGAATCGCACTCAACGAGAAATTGCCGAGGACAGAACAAGAAGAAGCGCTTTTGGCGACAGGATCACTTCCACACTCAGAACTCCGGTGACAGAAGCATCTTTAGAGCTTCATGAAGATCACGCATCTTTGCAAACTGAACTACATCCAGATATAACATCAGAAGCGAAAAATGAATTCAACCTGGGACTAGGGCGTCAGGAAAGAATGAACTACAACGAGAAGACCGTCCAGTTACATTCTAGTGAATCCTTTCAGGAGTCACCGTTCATTGCAGCAGCAGATATCATCTCACGACCTGAAGAGTATGCACAGAAACTGCCGAATTCATTTGATACAGTCGTCTCTCAGAGAGACAACAGAATTCTGCATTCCTCCAGCTTTCCTTCAAATTCTGAAATAAAACCACCAACTCACTCAGCAGCTTTAAGGTCTTCAGTAGTACCAAGCCACAACAACAGACTACCTGCTTTTTTACCAGCATTTCACCAAACTCAAGCCAGTGACAACACTCCAACAATCAATGACCTGATCACAAGAGAGAATAAACAAAGACCACCGTTGTATTATTTGCCATATGCTCTTCAGCCGCAAAAATTCCATGCTTTTGTGTGATGAACTCGACTTGTTCAGTGTTCCTGTTTCTTTGTTTCTGACAAAACAAATGGAGTTATTTTCAGATTAACAACTTTATCTATTGCTAATTTATATTAGTTTATGATTTAATGACGATTCAGTTTATTGAGAGAAAACATAAAATGTTGTTTTAAACATTATGCTTTATTTTACAAGAAGTTACTCTTTTAAAGCAGTTTGTGAACAAATTTATAAACGAAACTACTTGTCACACCTAAATGTTATATTATACAAAAAAAAAAAAGTGTCTTTAAGTTTCGAAAATATATAATGCTTAACTATAACTGGAAGTGATAAATTAAATTTAAACCTTATAATTATTACATTTTTTCCTTTACCTTGATTATTTACCAAGCAATACACCATTTTATGCCCCCTTTTGGAATCAAAAGTGATTAGTAATTTCAGGAATAAATGTATACCAAATATATTTTTATAAATTATGTTTTTTACTACTGTATCGTAATGTAACTAATGCCTACCTAATTTTAGGACCTAAAGTAGCAGCCTAGCGACACTGCAATAAAACAATTGAAAATCATAAATAAAAATTACAACTGAAAGTAGAGACTTGCCATATAACACAATTCAATACAATTAATTTAAGAGATTATTCAGGTAATACAAAATACTTGTAAATAGCATTCTTACTAAATGCCCTGACATTCGTCAAATTCCATTATAATTTTCAGTTAACCTCGTATCATCGAGCTATTAAATATTTCAATCAAATCAACAATAACTAACAAAACACTACGAGTAACTATATAAACATATGAACAAATACTAACCGATTCGATATTTCTAGTTCTCGTTATTTTTAACTTTTCAAATTAAACTAAAATGAAAATAAGTTACATTACGATGTGGTAGATTTTTTTTAACAGTGTTTAACGCCCGTTTTAACCGCTGAGGCACCACAGGAGGTTCACACTGATGATTCACAAATGAAAGGATGCATTGGGAAAGGATTTCTTTTCTTATTTAAGGAAGGAAACGTTCCAGGGGAACCCCCCTTCCCCGGCATTTGCCATTAATAAGGACTGAAGAAAACCTGGAAAATGCCTCATGCAGGAAGGACGGTCCTGGCAGGATTCGAACCCCATACCTCCCGCTCACGAGTCCGCACCTTAACGACTTCGGCCACCTGTGGCGGTATGATATGGTAGTATAAAAATAGCGTGTAACATACTTGTTGAAAGGCTTATTGCGATCCTGGCGTGAATAACTCTCGGATGCGCAATACTTGCATTTTAACTCTTATATTACAATATAATATTGTACTTTCTATAGCTAAAATGAAAAAAAATATATATTAATACTCAAGGGATGAATACTCTCAAAGAACGAGAAATGAACATTTGTTTCCAGAAAATCAATGCGAAAGTTTTCCACAATTTTTGTCAAACATTTTGTCAATATCTGAGTATATGGTGCCTGCAGAATATTTTTATGAAAGAAGTATAAACTTCTTTTTTAAAGAAAGCTGGCTTGAAAGTTTATTTACAATATTATTATGTATATAAATATATTATTAAAATACGGAAACTGGAAAATATTTCATTTCGGCTATAGAAGTAGTGTCAAGAAAAACGTCAAGGTGACCCCTTCCCCTTGTAAGTGACCTTTTACTCCATATGAATTATTTTGTAGTGCAGAATTTGCAGCTGTTTTATCTATATTTGCTCTTAATTTATCAAACATTTTAAATAAATATATGTAATTGTTACGTTCTGTTTACTTTTTCTTAAGCTTGCTTGCCCACGCTTGCCTCTGCTTGTATTTATTTGTGTTTTGCTCTTTTATTGTACAGTTAGGCTATTTTCGCCACTTCCTATTTATATCGTTCGTTAATTTAGTCTATTTATTTACTTGTTTAATATCCTTGTTAAATTAAACTATTCGGGATAAATCTGATTGCTCTTTTTTCCGTTAACCTCTTTGTTTCAATTTAGTTGTTCATATTAGTCATTTTAGTAGGCTGATTTTGACTTTCTTAGTTTGTTCAATCGTTTTAATTTATACAATTAATAAATTGTGTTTTATTTATTAATATTTGTGTTTGTTTTATTTTTTCATTTTAACAGGCCTTATTGGTACACGTTTGATTTTTTTATTGAATAATTTAATCGAAATGAGTATGCTTACGTATATACCTATATTTCGTAATTTATTTTTGAGAGTATATGTTTTGATTTCTGTTATCCTTGAAGCTTACACTCTTCAGTTTGTTATTTTTTTTTAATTATTACATTCGTCTTTATTCGTGTATGCATTCGTGTATAAAAATGTATTTTGAGCCAAATTTTGTCAATTTTGAGTTCTCTCTGCTTTTTATTATTTTATCACACCCGTTTATTGAACAATTTTATGTTCATGTCTGTGTATCTTAGCTTTAGCAAGCATTTGCCTGTTCTTGATTCTCTCGTGCCTTTACAATTGCATTTTAAAATTAAAATTATTAATATACTATATATATTTGATAATGCAATGGTTAAGTTCTTCTTACACATCCATTGAAAACACGACAACATCCCGAAAAAGTTCCAGCTTCTTTCGTAGATGGCAGCATAATATCATTTTCTGTTTAGATACGAAGCTAGCATTCCGTAATTGAACGAACAAAGCCGAACAAGACGTGACGGAACAAAAACAGAACCAAAATTACGGTAGTTTGTACGCTGGCCGATCATACAGCATAAGTGCATGTAATGAAAGCCTTAAACAACTAACTTGTGGGCGTTGTGTGCGACGGTGAGTGAATATTGTGTTAATGTGTGATGGGGAATATAGTTCGCATTCCCCCCCGAAAGTGGGAAAGCGTGGCTTGCTTCTGTGCCTGCTGATCTTAAAGAATTACCATCGTAAAACTTGGCGTTTCAGGTAAGTGTAAACATAACCTTTTTATACTCGTGTTGCAAGCAAACTTTTTGTATTTAAAACGATTTTAAGAGAGATTGAATTAGGAAGTGTGAACTCTGTTTTGTAATAAAGAGTTGTGATATCTAGATATAAATTCTGGTTAAAATGTATAATAGTTTCTTAAGAAAATAGTACAAAATTTAACCATCTTACTATTGAATGGTTTTCTAAATATAGTTAAAAATGTGGCCTACTTTTCCGTAAAAGTTTTACGCGAGTTCAATGTTTGTCGTAAGGTAACGCAATAAAAATGCTATGCCTTCCATTATCGTAATGCACCACTGCCCCTCCGAGACCAGAATGTGTGAGAAAGAAACTGCCAACTTACATCACAAAGACTTCCGGGTGAATCGGTTAGAGGGAAACACAGAGTATGAGGGCATTGTGATAGTTCAAACTGTGTCAAATGGGACTGTGGAGAAAATATTTCTAGATTTATCGAACGCGTAGGTTACATTGTGTTGAATTAACAATAAAATAAACTTGAATATGGTAAAATAAAATTTATGATGTAACAAGAAAATATTAAGCAACTTGAGTTTTAATGATTAGTATAATATTAATTGAGATCAGTTACATCATAATTGTATGACAGTTAAGTTGCCGAAAATATTATTATTATTATTATTATTATTATTATTATTATTATTATTATTATTATTTCATTTTATTTCATTTCATTTTATTTTATTTTATTTATCAGAGCTCTTCTTTATTTACGTGAACTTTTTGCTGTTTAAGGTTAAACTGAAAATTGCATTGCGTTTTTATTTCTGCAATGGAATAATTATAAAATTCAAGATACTATATTTAAAGAAGATTTTGGAAGGACTTTGAATGTTTATTCCGCAGAAAATACGGAAATTGTGTGTTGTTTGTAAAACAAAAGCAGTACTGCCATTTGAGATAAAATGGTTAAATGTGGGAAAACGTTTTGCTCTTCTTGCTGTTTTAAGTTTCCTAAAATTAACCACATTCATAATCATTAGAGAGTATATTTATTGCATTTGCATATACCTAGAGAGTTCCTTATATAGCATTGTACCGTTAGACGTTACATATAATTTCCCTAATGTGTATTAAATATTCCCAATAACATAATTGACAAATATGAACAATCATAACATTTAAATTTATGGAAATTAATCTATATTTCCAAAATTTGGTATTTACTCACAATTTCTTCTTTTGTTTAATTCTGCGAACTGTTCGCTTTCCACCAAGAATAGGTTCGATCCCAGAGACAAGGAGGCACCTGGATATATTTTTTCCTATAACTGCCTATTGCACAATCTTCCCACCATGTGCATAATATTGGGCAATACGGTCAGTCCCCCGCTGCTTACCGCCACGGGTGGACGAGGTGGTTAAGGCGCGAGCTCATGAGCGGAATGTCTGGGGTTCAAATCCCACAATGCCGGGAAGGAATCTAAACTTAGGCCTGAAACGCTTTCTTCCTATAATAATAATAATAATAATAATAATAATAATAATAATAATAATAATAATAATTACCTATTCCAATATATCATTTCATCTCAAATATCATTATTGTCCACGGCCTATGGCGCCTCAGTAGTAAAAACGGGCGTTAAACACCATAAAAAAAAAATAATAAAGTGTCCCGCCGGATGTGGAATTAGAAATTTTACCACTCTTAAACGTACTGCTGTTGACGGTGTAACTTGTATATCATTTAGCATTTCAGAACATACAATGAACAATAATTAATTCGTTGGTAGCAATAACTACTTGTTTGTTCGTTTTTAGCTAAAATTCCAGTGGCCAGTATACAATATAAGGTTTTCGGAAGCTAATTACGTTTTTATGCCATTTGAATAAAAATGGGTTTTGGACTATGAAATATAATAAGACTGTTTCGAGTTCGTGCTGTCAATGTGTTTGTTGAAAGGTGAAAGGTCGGTTGATCTTGCTGGATGAGATAAATGTTTCATAAGACCGTTCAATCAGCTTTTGGTATGATTGGGCAATGTCATGAAATTTAATTGTTCCTATTATATTGACCGTTCCGGGCTGTTTTTCTTGAAATCCTTGTGAAGCTAGTGACAAAACTTAAGCATTAAACCACCAAATAGTTGTCATAATCTTCCTTGGGTGCAGCATCTGGACATATTTATAATGTTATATCACAAACAAAACATTGGTGCCCATACAGAAAAGTTCGTCACACAGGAGCTGCGTAAACTAAGCGAATTCCCCACCTAGTAGAGTAACTTGAAAAAAGAATACAAAATCCAAAGTATGACGTTATTAATTAACGAAATTAAATAAGTTACGGCATTACTGTGTGATATTAGGGGAACAAAATTAGAATTCCTGCAATCTATAAGTATTACAAAAGAGAAACCTGCTTTATGATCCGAGCCTTTGATATCTATTAACATTCGCTAAAATAGAGAAATAACAGAAATTTTCGAGTTACATTGTGTATTTAAGATGATATTCATATGTTTCAATAAAACAAAAACATGTTACTATTTAAAAACAATCGAAAGTTACATCGATTTTCAGTGGCTTTGAAATTTAATTTAAATGTTATTAACATGTAACGTAAACGTTTTCTGAAGGTTATTACAAAGCGCTCTTACATACAAATATAATTCTCAAACACACATTAGATTAATATTTCACATTTGATATCTTCACGACGATGCCTTTGTTAAATATAAAACATATGCATCGTTATAAATACAGTTTATATGTTAGGTTAATTTGTCCTTTTATTTTAAGACAATATAGAGAAAAGCACGAGGTATTTTTAAATTTCGGTTTTTAAGTATACCCCTACTGCTAATGGTACAATTTCCCTAATTTTCAGGAACTATTTTCCATGTGTTGTTTAAATGGTATATACGGAGTTTCGTTGCGAAAAAGCAAATATTGGTGCCGCTAGTCATTTTTAAATGTTTGGGTTTAGGTAAACTCCCCTTCCTAATAATCAGATTTCACTCATGTTCAGAAATTATTTTTCTTATTTCATTTAAATGCTATAAATGGAATTTCGTTGCGAAAAAAAAAACAAATATTAAGGCCGCTAGAACGATTTTTAAATTTGAGTTTCTTGTAAGCCCTCTCCTAATAGTCCGATTTCTTGATTTTTAGAGCCTTTTTACAAAATCTTTTTTTTTTTTTTTTTTTAAATTCAAGGGCATATATGGAATTTTCTTTAAAATAGTTTAAACTTGCGGCCGCTAGAGCGATTTTCGCGTTAATCCGCGCTTCTAATTATTTGATTTCGCTTATTTTCGGAAAGTATTTTTATTGCTTTATTTCTATGGCATATACGGAGTTTTGTTGAGAAAAAACTAACATGGCGGACGCTAAAGCGATTTTTAAATTTTCGCTTTAGATTAACCAATGGTTCAATTTTGCTGGATAGCGAACTCTATTATGAATTGTTTGTTAATTGACATTATATACCGAGTTTCGTTGAAAAAGCAAAACAAAGATTACCTTCACTAGAGCGAAAAAAAAAAAAAAAAAAAAACCCGTCACACTCACACTCTCTCATTCCCACCCCACCCCCGTCATTTCTGGTGCCTAGTGAGTTGATTTGGAAAGAAAAATGTGTCGTGGGTGCAACAGCACTAGCAACATTCTTAGGAAGTCACTAAAAATACCCAAACATCATCTAAACTATACCTGAATACTTCACTATTTGGTAACCACTTTTCAAAGATGTCGTTCTGTGGAGTACTGGTATGAACTCTGACAACGAGGGCTTCTCTAGAAATGGTTGCTACCCCTCCTCCCAAATTTTTCTAAGTTTAATTTCTTATAATTATTGTTTGATACGTTTTCATGGGTTAAAAAGAATGATGTAACATATGCAGCCGCGACCCAAACCAATGTCTCGGTAAGCAGGATGAGTATTTTGATCGGGGGTGATGAAAGAATGGAGCAGGAGGAGCTTCTTGCCCTAGTGTGGGCTCAAGTGAATGCATCATTTGAATCTACATGCGTTCCCAGGAAAGATTATTGCTACATTGAATAAAACATCATAAAAGACTATTAGATAATTATATTGAAACACAACACAGTCACATACAGAGTCCTCATTCCACTACGCAATCGGAAATTGGTTTTGCCGACCGGGAGTTACTAAGTAAGGGTTTCGAGGGAACTCATGACCTGCGGTCAAAACTCGGAGCGCGCGTTTTGTCGTTATTTTAGTAGTAAACAGTGATTGATATTGTACTCACCATCGTAAAAGATGCTCGAAGTGTTTGTCTTCCGCTGTAAGACATTCGCCACAATTCATACTCCCGAATATTTTGTTTCAGCACTTCCACGGGTTTTATTTCAAGTACAGCAGTACTTTTATATGGATGAAAATGTAGTAACTGAGTGGCTTTATAGGTACACATTTAGCGACCTCTCCTACCAATCCATCGTTGTGAAAAAACCTGGTCTAAGTGTTGACGAAAATTATGCCCACAGTGAGCTGGAGCCCCAGCTTGTTGGAATTAGATATCATCTCTGGGTAGCCCATGGTTGACTGGATGTTGAAACATATTTGCGATAGCCGGTACTACATTATTTGGAAACTCTCTTCTATAGTAGTTGTACGGTTATTTTTTTTTACATAAAAATCATAAATATTTTTTTTTTTGGCTTATATGTCACTGTCGCCATATTCCATAATACACAAATACACAGTGGAAATTTTAACACTGAAATTATTGGTGTGATAAATGCGGCTGAGCAAGCTCAGTGACGTCAGCAGAAATTTAAGTAGTCTTACAGGGAATCGCACGTCCACTGAACGTCCACTAGTGCATACAAACTCCATTTGTGTAGGGAATGAATGCACGGTGTGTTAAATATCGGAAAATGTTACATTTACAATACACATTCTCTCCAGCAGCGATAATCAGTCGTTGAGTACGAGGGGCATTCTGAATATTTTGTAACTGTCACTTTAAATTTCAAGCTAAGGACTGAATTCTCACAATTGTTCAGTCGGTCCTGCTGGTCTAGTGGTAACCATACTTGCCTCGTAGACCCAAGATTGCGGATCCAATTCCGGCTAGGGTAGGTGAATCAGAAGAGAAGAAAAGCCGTGAGTCCGATGTCGTAGATTTGCGGCACAATAAAGAACCTCAAGTCTAAAAGAAGAGGCCTATGAGCAAAAGTTGTCGGCCGTTTCAAACTCTGAATTGAATGGGACGCTGATAACCTGAGATGTTAAAGAACATCCATAAATATAACAAACCAACAATCCTTCAAAGTCTCTGCATCTCTCTGTACACACATACAGCTGTAGAAGGTGCAGCCACTTGTCAAAAGCATTGACTGAGATATTGTCAACAGAGCTGAATTTATAGCTCAAGCAAGGTCCTGCACTCGTTTAAACAGTTTTCCAGCAATGTAAGATTTCACTTGAGGAAACAACCAGAAGTTCCATGCTGTAGGTTGGATGGTCAAACAAATGAACTTTGGCGACTTCCAGTTTCCTCTTATTTGCAGCTGTTTTGTGAGGAGACACATTGTCATGCTAAAACAACAGCGTTGAAGTTCCTGTTTGTGGACGTCATCGCCTCAGATCTTCAAATAAAGGATACAAAATATAAGTGCCATAGTATTCTCCATTCATTGTCATTCCTTCTAGACACAATCAATCACTAATGGTCCTTCATAGTTGAAGAAAACAGTAAACATTCGCTTCGGAAATCTTGTTGAAGAACAACTGGCCTTGGGTCATTCTCATTTACCCACACGCAGTTCTGAGCTTTATTTGGGGAGGTATAGAAATAAAACCAATTTTCATTAACAGTGCATATATTTGTCAAAAGTTTAGCATCATTTGGTGGAAACATGCTCAGCAGTTTCCTTGCATATTCCTTTCTCCTCTTCATTGGTAAGGAATTTTGCACCCCCCCCCTCGTTTTAAATGTTCATGGAGTATGCTGTCGAAGCTGCCAACACTGATACCCACTTCTATACTTAGCATTTCAACAGTAATATGTCGATTTTCCATTGTTCTCTCGTTCACAGCTTCCCGAGGTTGGCAAGAGCGAGGGTTGTCTTTCATAGTCTCTCGCCCTTCTTCAAATGATCGAATCCATCTTTCAATGATATCAAATGAACACACTTGATCACCATGAACAGCTACCAAGTCCTCGCTCTTTCATCTACCTTATAGTGTGTAAAAATGTAGAATGTAAAGTTTTCTTTGTTTTTTACCAGCCATTGACACATGACTGAACCCAACAGACTGTACGACAGTGACTATGCAAGTTTAAACCACCACTTGTGCATATTTTGATAACTTAATGTACATTGTTGCCAGCTGCGTTAGTTACATTTTTGTAGGCATTATTGTCCAACAATGGATAAGCTGGTTGCAAAACTTTTTGAATGCCCTTAATGTCAGCTGGTAAAGTTTTATGTGAATTAGAAACGTAATTCTTGTATTTCGTTTTGTATTAACTGAATGTCTGTATAAAAAGCTTACGTTCTAAGACGTTCTCTTTGCAACATTTAGAAAAATAGGAAATATAAAATGTTTTCTGTACAGACAGACTTTATCCTGCAAATTCCAAACTAATCCGTCATCGATGTTTATTGTCATGATTATCAGGTTGCTGTTGTTGATGATGATGATGATAATAATACTACTACTAATAATAATAATAATAATAATAATAATAATAATTTGTGCTTTTTAATTATAAAATTGTTCCTATGATTGATTCGTTTATGTCGTTCGTCAGATGTTTCTTCAGGCGGCGTGTAAATCCTTTTCAACAACGAAATTACAATTTAGGATTGGTATCCCACTTAGGGTCTCTTACAGGAAGGTTGCGACATTTGTAAGTTGGTTTGATTTGTGTCCATAAGGAGAGTGTTGCAGGGAAGCGTTGGCATGGCGCTAGAAAGGTTTCTAAAGAGAAATACCGCACAATGTTTGGAAATATTAGTGGCCTAGTGTCGTTTATTTAAGTTTCTTTTGACCTTAAGACATTTACGAACATTTTTTGGTGCGATGCAAAACTCCTTTTTAACTGCCTCAGTAAATTTCATTTACAAAGCCCGGCGTTTCAGCGAATTCAGAAGAAATGTTATTGGGGTTTTACCTATGAAAAGATTTTTGAAAACTTTCTTCAAATATCCATCGATCCCACATACTAGGCACCAAAAATGACTACATTGTTTATTAACGCTCTAGCGACTACAAGTTTTGTTTTTCTCAACGAAACTCTGCATATAACTATCAATTAACAAACTATTCGTATAGTTCGTTAACCAACAAAACTTAATAAAAATAACTTCTGAAAATCACGGAAATCGGGCAATTAGAAGTGGTGATATACATAAAAACCGAAATTTAAAGATCGGGGGTTAAAACGAAAATTAAAAATCGCTTTAGCGGCCGCAATTTTAAAAAGTTATTAAAGGATACTCTGTAGGTCATTGAAATAAAACAAGAAACATAGTTTCTGAAAATCAGTGAAATCAGGGTGATTTATCTGAAACCCAAAATTTAAAAATCGCTCTAGCGGTATTAATATTTGCCCTTCCGCAACGAAACTCCGTATTTAAATAAAATAAAAAAAACCGTTTC
Organism: Metallyticus violacea; assembly: GCA_030762175.1. Taxonomy (NCBI): domain Eukaryota; kingdom Metazoa; phylum Arthropoda; class Insecta; order Mantodea; family Metallyticidae; genus Metallyticus; species Metallyticus violacea. The sequence continues at coordinate 18,898,834 of CM060839.1, read as the reverse complement.
TGAAAATCAGGGAACTCCAGCCATTAGGAGTGGAGGTTTACGTGAAATCCAAAATTTAAAAATCGCTCTTGCGGTACCAATATTTGTTCCCACACAACAAAATGCGGTATATGCCATTTAAATAAAATATAGTTTCTGGAAGTTAGGGAAATTGAACAATTAGGAGTAGCAGTATACTTTAAAACCGAAATTGAAAAAGCGCTCTTGCCTTTAATTTTCTCTGTATTGTTTAGAAATAAAAGCAAATTAATTCATCATATAAACTGTATTTATAACGATGCATATGTTTTATATTTCATCGTGAAGATAGCAAATGTAAAATATTAATTTCATATGAAAGCGAGAATTATATTTATATATAAGAGCGCTCTTTAATAACCTTAAGAAAACGTTTGCGTTACATGTTTTACTACAATAACATTTAAATTAAATTTCAAAGCCATTAAAAATCGATGAATCTTTCGATTGTTTTTATTTACTTGGTACATTGTAATTGTTTTTAAATAGTAACATGTTTTTGTTTTATTGAAACATATGAACATCATCTTCTGAAATGTACAATGCAACTCGAAACTTTCTGCTGTTTCTATTTTAGTGAACGTAAAGATGGCATCAAGGACTCAGTTCATAAACATGGTTACATTTAAAATGTTTAAAAATACCAAAAGTACAGTTTTGTCTATCATTGGGCATATATTTCATTTAATTAATAGTATACAATTTTAATTTTTGTGGTTTAATCTCCATAATAAATAATATTTCTAAAAAGTGTTTTTTTTCTTTTGTGATGCTAATGGTTGCAAGAATTCTAATTTTGTTCCCTTAATACCACGCAATAATGCCGTAACTAATTTCATTAATTAATAATGCCTAATTTGGATTTTATATTTCTTTTTATAGTTATTCAAGTCGGTGTGAAATTCGCTTAGTTTACGCAGCTCCTGCGTGACGGACTTTTGTTGTTTAATGTTTGTTTACAAGTAATCATTCTAACCATTACAGCTATATTTTAACGGGTTAGGCCATATTAACAATGACAATTAGGTATAAGCATAGCAGAAATTCCTATACGTACCTATATTTTTAATGAAAGCCTTCACAGCGAATTACGTAAATGTAAACTGAAAAATTTAGACATTAACTGAAAGCTTTCATCTCTATCCTAATGTTTGCTGTTTTAAAACAAAACAATCATTGGGCAATCGGAATATGATAAATAAATGATTTACTTAATAAGCATACTATTATTTTGCATCAAGGATTTCGTGCTTACAATAAACAGAAATGACACACTGCAAGGGACACACGAACTCGAGGCTAAAGGAAATTGCTTTAGTAAGTAAACAGTTTCTCGACAATGAAGCTTTTGATTCTTGATGTTTACAAACTAATTATAAATGATGGCGTGCTTTTAAATTTTGCGGAAACATTTGCTGTTGCAGCTTGTGCTTTCATTGTGAATGCTTGCCATACCATATTCGTTGTTTGTTCTCGGTAACGATTATGCGCACAAGCTTGGTTATTGTTGGTATGCTAGATCAATAACCCGTCTTTTGTTTTCTGATAATTCGTTGCCTTGTCGCCATGCAGCGCCAATTCTCGTACAATTCATAGCGTACTGAATTTCAATCAGTAAATAATAATAGCAAATAATTATAATAGAACAAAATTATGTTTTGAATGTGATGAGGGCCTTTCCACTCGTGGATGTCTGCTCTGGCTGCTTGCTTATATTATCGATTGCAAAGGAAAGTTGCGTTCGTCACCAGTTAACGGGTTTGTGGGAAGGAGGCAAGTTACTAAAAGACAGCAATGGAATGAGTCCGTTTTGTGGCTCGGCCGGTTTTGATTATTGATCCTGGTGGTGTGGCGGCTCAGAGAGATGAACAGGGGGCGTTGTTTTAGTATCGTGTCAACGTTCCGGATGCTGGCGGTCCATGCCCTTCGAGTTCGTTCACCTGAACACCCGGTAATTTATGCTTTTCCACTTTGTCTTCTTGTGGATCGGCGAAATCCGGAGAGTTTAGAAGACCGAGAACTCTATTAAAGTTCGTTATCATTCATTTGTATTGCTAATAGGGAAAATTATACGTTTTCCGAGGACTTTAGGAAGCAACTTAAATGAATCTCGCCGGACGGCGTTTGTTATCTGTCGTGTGCCTCCTCAGATGCATAAAAAAAGAAAAAAAGAAAATGTTGGGCATTGAACCTGGGTCCGCCGCGTGGGAAGCGCAAACACTACCGCTACACTACGACACTGGTCAATATACAAGACATATTTTCTAAACATACAGAGCGTTCATTATGTTGCCGGGCCGCGGATCGCGTGCTTCGCACTGTCTGTTACACTGGGAGTTTTCCGTTCTAGAACTCCCTCTAAACTTATTCATGAATGATAGTAACATATACTAGCTTTGTTATAAATGGTGTTCTTCTGCATTCAAACATTCCTGGCATCTTCGGAGAAATTTCCATTTACACGCGTAAGTTCTTCTTGCGTAATGTCTTTTGTTTTTGTTTTGTTTTTGGGATTTTTGAATGAAACCTTGCCTCATCTGAGAAAATTATTAAATGTAGGTCAACAGTACTGTCAACGATGTTTTGTAAAATCCAGTTACAAAATTGACTGGTTTTTCGTTGTCACGAGGTTGTACTTCATGAACTGTAGGGTTTCAAATTTAAAAGTTTGCCAGTTCATTGAACAGAGGTTTTTGAAACGCCCACTTGCTGTGCAACACATATTGGAGACCTCTTTGGAAAGCGTTCGAATGATGCATCAATTTCGTTAATTCTTTCCCCCGTAAGAACATTTCTTTTTCGCTTCTCACGTTTAGCGATCCCACTGTCCTAAACTCATTAACCAGACTTCTAACAGTTTCTCTACCTGGAACTGGAATACCAGGAAATTTCTCCTGAAATTGTGTACAAGATGCGGTTTTTACATATTTATCGTATATAAAAATTCTTTGTTCAAGCGTGAATTTTTGGTAGGCATTTCAGTGAATTAATAAGAATAATGTAATATAATTCACACACAATACAGATATCTTGAATAAACTTTCACTTTTGAGATGCAACAAACTCCAGACTTTACAGATCGACCAGAAGGCAGCAACTGAAACAGCTGATAAACGTAGCCTTGTGCGGGTCATTCACCGCTAGTGTGCTACTGGAATAATATAGAGGTCAAGGCAGTGCAAGCGAACTACGCACATACGCAATCTATCACCGGGCTATAAATGGAGCGCATATTATTATATACAGCATTACAAGGCGTACGTGTATCGCTGTCTTTTGTTTCCCGACCAAAATCCTCTTGAGAGGATAATTCTTCATGGGACAAACATTTCTTTCTACTAAAGTTTTCTCCCAGTTTAGGGAACAAATGGAAATCCGATGGAGCCAAGTGAAGGAAATAAGGTGGACATGACACCAAATTATACCCCAATTCAGTGATTTTCGCCACTGCAACTACACGTGTAGGGCGAGCATTGTCTTGATTCTGCCTGATGAACCTGGCATTTTTCTTGCATCTTTTTGTGTTCAATAGGCTGAAAACGTTAGCAGTGGGAAGATAATCAATTAGCATTAGACCCTTGGCATTCCAGAAAACAGACCCCATAATCTTTCCGGCCAATTTCAATACTTGGCCTTCTTTGGCGGTGTAAAATGTTTAGACAGCTGTTTTGTTTGTTTCATAGTTAGGCACATAAAGCCGGTGGGGTTTGTCTGAAAACGGGCCAAAGCTTGCTGAGAGATTTGCACTCTGAATCGCTTTTGATTCTGAGTCAGGCAGTTCATGACAACATCTGTTTGAAGCAAGAAGCCAACTGGTAGGTCGTCTACGGTTCTCACTTCATAAACATGGCAACAGTTACTGCTTTAGAGCAAAATTTAACGTGATCAGTTCGTCGACATTCGCAAGCCCCTAACACATCCGTTAGTAATATGCGTCGGATGAATGCAGACCGTTGGACTTTACTCTAAAGCAGCTCTTACTTTGCCATGTTTATGGAGTGCGAACTGTAGGTTACACACCAGGTGACTTCTTGTTTGTTGCCGAAACAAAAGCTGCGTTCTTACGACTCAGTCACAACATTTGAAAAACGTTTCAATTGCAAACGCACGATATTTATTCCACCTGCATTCCATACAGACTGTACTTGTGCAGCGGGGCCAGCGGTCAAGGTTATGTAATATAGCCAACAGAAAATGCTTTGAACCGCACTACGCAAAGGTGCAAACATCATCTCTCTAAGAAGCCGTGACCAACAATAGCGCACTATTTAAAATGGGTTATTGTTTTTGCCGCACCTTATATAACCAAATTATGAAAAAGTACTAAAATGACGTTATATGACCAATGAAAAGCACTCATTTTCAATCAGATTAATGTGAAATCGTGCTTATGGAAATAACAAAAAGAAGAGGGAAAATTTTGACGTGTCATATTTTCACCGTTACTCCTTCTGACCGGTGTATATACAGCAGTGCCTTGTTCCACAAAGCTCGTGATGTAGTAAACCTAGTCTCCAATCTGGTATCACTTGTTTATTTAGAAGTGTGTGTTTCTAGAACTTATAAGCGTAAACTCTAGTTATTAGCGTGGCGATTTTGTTTTATCAGTGTTCTGTTACACGAAACATTTGGTCTTGTAATATTACATATTTTACTACTAATGGTGAAATCACCTACAAGTGCACATATTTTAGGTTAAGTATTGATTCTATCAATCAAGGTTATTTATGCAATACATCGTCTCAAATTCACCTCCCATTCCCGTGCTTCTTAAATTATGTATTTTCACCTGAAAAATACTGTAGAAACAAAGTCGTGTTTGTAGATAATATGAATAGCGAATATGGTTTCAAAATAAAAATATTTACTATTGTAGCTTTCTGAGCGTTTGCCCAAACTGTGTCCCTCACATATGCGTAATCTTTCTCCGATGTAATTAACCTCAACGCTTTCACAGTTTGCGTTATTATTTTCCGCATTTCTTCCTTGGTGATTTTGCCGCAGGATTGCCCAAATATGTAGTACTTCTTTGTGCTCAATAATTAAATGCAGCACTGTTGCTTGATTTTGAATACTAGAGATTCTTTTCGACATAAAGCTATTTCTTGGCTTGAATATACGAACATGCCGCGTAAACAAAGTCGCATCAACAAATAATCCACAGAGAAGTAAATAACCTTCTCGACGCGCGGGTATAGTCGCTATCTAGTAATTTTGACATTTGACTAATGACAAAATTTTACGTTTCTATCATCGTGTAATAAATGCTCGTAAAACAGTGGAATTACGACTAATTGTTAGTAAACTAGCAAACTAGTTGTTTCGTGAAACAGGGCGGCTTAGACCTTCTGCACAAAAAAAAAAAAAAAAAGAAAAAGAAAAGAAAAGAAAAGAAAAAAGAAAAAAAGGAGGGGGTTAGGTATTTCAAAAGTGAGTGATTTGCCTTCTATTGTCATTGCGACCGTCTTGAATAGAAGAGACGAACAAAACTGAATTTTTTTTAAATGATGTTTAACGCCCGTTTTTACATCTGAGGAACCGCAGGCGGTGGGCACTGATGATACATGAGATGAAATTATTTTTTAAGAAAGGAAACGTTTCAAGTTTAGGATACCTTCCCGGCATTTGCCATTTATGAGCACTGCGGAAAACATGGAAAAAACCTGTCAGGGAAGACGACCCTGGCGGGATTGGAACCCCAGACCTCTCGCTCACGAGTCCGCGCCATTAACGACCTCGGCCACCGTGGCGGTAATACTGGATCCCGTATTAATATTGTTGGTTGTAGTGGATAATGAATAAACACTTGTACTTCTCCCATCAACTCTTCGCGTTCTGGATTGCACCGCGAAAATTTGCGCTTGTATTCTCTGTTGATGACAAGAATATTAGAATAATACATATGTTACTTATTTTCAAGAATAGTTGTTACAAAACAGGCATAATGTAGATGAACAGAAAATATTTCACTACATACAAACTAGAATTCCCAGAGTCAATCGCGACAAGCACATTTTGAAATAGGCACAATTGTTGTTGTTATTATTATTATTATTATTATTATTATTATTATTATTAGCAGCTTGAGACTCTTTTAAATGTCGTAAATCTACAACACAGGACCAACGGCTTTTTCCCTTCCGAAGGAAACCTTGCGTACGGCCTAAAAGGCCACCAACCCGGGAAGAATGATTACCACTAGATCTCATGAAACAACAGTATGTACATTCGGTATTTGACCCAATGAGGGAAAATGTAATAATAATGTGAATGTGGAATTGAAGTGAAAGTTTGGAAATGTGTAAAAGTAGCTAAAATGTCAAACATGAGCTGAATATATTTTACCATATGCAAAATAAAAGAGGATATTTCGAGCATACATGCCACTATTCACATATATAATACAAACTTTAAATTGACACTTCTTAGGGTTTTCACAGCCGGTGTTACAATTAAAACAGTTAAAATCTTTCGGGTCCTTTTGCTGGTCCATGCTACCATAGCTTTCACCAACTACTGCGGTCTCTCAATCAGTACTGTCGTATTTTAGCAGTCAGTTATTCATCGTCCACTGATGATGCCAACCGCAGTAGTTGGTGAAAGCTACGGTAGCATACTAAACCAGGGACCACGGCAAAACAACCTGGAAGATTTTAACTGTTCTAAACTTTAAATTTGTTTTTAACATCATTTGAAGATGTGTATTTATAAATATCCTCCCTGTTTATGATTTTATTTCGTATTTATTATAAACGTTTGAAAGTACTAATAGTTTTAGATTAATTTCTAGATTATTCTTGAACGGTTTTATCAAATTGCCGCATTTATTCCACCGACATTGTCTAGGATTATAAAAAAAATCTTCCGTTTACCACGAAACAATCGGCAGAAAAGAAAAGGCTTGCTTTATGCTTCCCCTATGTCACAAAAATGTTCCCAGGCTAAATCTGCCTGGACCAGATTCAGGGTGCCTTAACCGGTATTGTGTCAATAGCACAGGCTTCTTAACAAGTCATGACTCTGGAATACATCGAACATGAGGGCATAAAAAACTGGTTTAATTCCAAATCAAGGAGGTGCAAAACATAAGTGGTCGACCCCGTGTTTTAGCGAATAAGCTATTACAGTTGTACCCATGAAACGATTTTTGAAATTTTTCTTCAAATCTCCATCGATCCTATCCATTAGGCAACGAAAATGACGATGAATACACGCGCGCGCGCCCGTAAACGCTCTAGACATCCAAGTTTTGTTTTTACTCCGAAATTCGGCATATAATCGCCAATTAACTAACGTTTCGTCGAATTCTTTAAACAGCAAAATGGGATAATTGGGAATGGGGTTTAACCTAAAGCGAAACTTTTTTTAAAAAAAATTAAAAGTAGTTCTATCGGCCCCAATTTTTGCCTTTCTCAATATAACTCGGCATATTTCTTTAAAACAGGTTGATAGAAGTGGTTGCCGAAAATCAGGGCAATCGGGCCATTAGACCTGAGGGTATCCCTAAAACGAATGGGGGTTAAAGCGATATTTAAAAATCGCTCTAGCGGCTGCAATTTTCAAATTTTTAAAGGAAACTCGGCACATTCCATTGAAATAAATTGTAAACTAGCTTATGAAAAACAGTGACGTAAGATTATTAGGAGTGGGTGAGTTTATCTGAAACCCAACATTTAAAAATTGCTCTAGCGGCACAATTTTTGCTTTTTTGCAATTAAACTAGATACGTGTCATTTAAATAAAATAAGAAAAATAATTCTTGAAAATCAGGAAAAATAGGCCGTTAGGAACGAGGTTTTACCTGAAACCCAAAATTTAAACATCGCTCTAGCGGCACCAACATTTGTTTCTTCACAACAAAATTCGGTATATACCATTTATTAAAATAAGAAAACAGTTTTTGAAAATTAGGGAAATTGGTCCAATAGGAGTAGGGGCATACTTTAAAACCGAAATTTAAAAAACGCTCTTGCATTTAATTTTCTCTCTATTGCTTTAAAGTAAAATAACAAATTAATTCAGCATATAAACTGTATTTATAATGATGCATATGTTTTATATTTAACAAAAGTATTGTCGTGAAGATAGCAAATGTGAAATATTAATCTAATATGTGTTTGAGAATTATATTTGTATGTAAGAGCGCTCTGTAATAACCTTCAGAAAACGTTTACGTTACATGTTAATAACATTTAAATTAAATTTCAAAGCCACTGAAAATCGATGTAACTTTCGATTGTTTTTTATTTACTTAGTACAGTGCAATTGTTTTTAAATAGTGAGATGTTTTTGTTTTATTGAAACATACGAACATCATCTTAAATACACAATGTAACTCGAAACTTTCTGGTATTTCTCTCTGAATGTAAAGATGATATCAAGGGCTCAGTTAATAAACATGTTACATTTAAAATGTTCACACAGTATAACTTTGTCTGTCAATGATCATACATTTCATTTAATTGATAATATACCATTAATTTTTGTGGTTTAATCTCAAGGAAATAATACCAATACTTCTAAAAAGATGGTTTTTCTTTTTGTGATATTTATAGATTGCAAGAATTGTAATTTTGTTCCCGTATTACCACACAGTAATGCCATAACTTATTTCATTTCATTAATTAATAAGATCATAATGTGAATTTTATATTCTGTTTTATAGTTATTCTAGTAGTTGAGAAATTTGCTTAGTTTACGCAGCTCCTGTTATGGACATTTTTTATTATCTTATCTACATTCTGGATGCTATCCCAGCAGTAGAAATATGTTTTTGTCAGCTTGGATCCTGGTACTTTGGATCTTTACCAATCATTAAACTTTATTTCAACTATGTTAAAATCAAAATAGTAATTTATAATACAAATTTTTGAAGTGTCATTTTTGGAAAGTGTGAAGGCTCGCATCGCTTCTTAAAATCACTAGTCCCTTAAGGAATGTGTATCATGTAATATTTTACATTCTACAACAGTAAAACATTAAATGTAATTTTCAATACACATAAAGAGGTAATAAGATTATAATTTCATGGTCATGTAAAGCGACAATAATCAAGAGAGACGTTAGTTTGTGAATTTTAAACTCAGAAAATATGTAATTAATACTTGTACAAGTTTTATATCATACTTTATTATAATATTTTGTCATTCTTCGAATTGTAGTCTTTTGTTCTTTACAGAATATTTTGTAAGTTAAACATTTTTGTACAGATTTCTGCACGTTTCAGAAAACACTGGTTCTTAAATTCATTAGGGACAGCTTGGTTATTTTGCGAGGTCGAATTCTGAGTGCTTATGTCACGAAACTGGGTTTACTACGCATTCTCTTTCAGGTGTCTGCATAAATAAAGGTATGGCATAATTGAATACGAACTGAGGATATTCATTGGTACTTTTTTGGCTATCAGGCATGTGTATGTCAGCGGAAATCCAATTTTACGAGAGCTGTTAATTAAAGATTTATACTTTTTTATAACAAACTTTTATTCGTCATAATTTTGATGATCTTTCTCAAAGTAATAGGTTGGAGGCAATGCACCTGTCCCAGCGTTTCTGCCAGTCTTCAAAGACATGCTGGAAACAGTTTTTGACAGGTGTTTTAGAATCATCTCACCGCTGCCTCTGATGATAGAAAATGTCTCCCACGAAGGTGTTTCTAAACCTGGACTGTAGGGAGGGTGAGGTACTCATTTGTCATTGATTTTTGTGAGACACTTAGCAGCAACACTTGCGATGTGCGGCAGTGCATTTTCATGGTGCAGCATCCAATTTGTTGCATGGAAATATGCCCAGGATATCTCTGTAGCGTTGCGTGTGCAGATACGACATGCTGGTAAATCATTACAGGTGATGAGAGATTTCCATCCAGGGTTCTCAGGATCGAATGATGGAGCCAAGTTTCAATACCTCTGTAAGAAATTCCGCACCTTCATGTAACTGTATGCGAACTTCTTTTAATTCAGGAATAAAATGTCTCGGTACCCACCGTGCACAAACATTTCTCATGTGCTACTTTTCAATTGCCAACGTGTGGGCGGCACCCAATGAAATTTTCACAAGTTCTAAATATGTTCTTGATGTTATTCGACGATCCTCTCTCACGATGACAGCAGCGCGGTTAATTTTTTCTTCCGTTAGAGCACAAACTGGAGATCCGGGTCCACCTTCCTTTGAAATTGATTCTTATTTTCGTACTGTGCGGTGCTGTAGCGAAGAACTAACTCTCCATAGGCTTCATAGGCTTCAGCTGAAGATTTGTTGAGAGGAAAACAGAATTTCAGAGCAGCATATTGTTCGTCGAGTGTCACCTCAATTTTACTGTAGGTGTAACTGAACGTGTCTCAATTTGCACACCTCCCACAGGCGGGAACCGGAAGTGACAACAGTGAAACTAGTACCATGTGTACATTACACATTACGCTAACAAAAGTTTTAGCGCGAGAAATTATGACCATTCTTTATTGAACAGACATTTAAGCATTCCAAAATCTGTTTTAATATTGACGCTCTGCTTACATACACCATCTGGTAGTTTAATTGGAAATACACTTTCAATCGTATATCTTAGATTTTTCATGTAGTCCCTTGTTCGCGAGAAAAACAAATAGTAGCCATGACTTATCCCTGATATACAGGGTGTTAATGAACTAAACCGAAATAATTTCAGTGTGTAGAGATATCGTAAAAAAGCAACTTAGTATAGACAGTGTATGGTCCACAACTAAACATAACACAGTTATATGGCGTTAAACCTTTTGGCACCAGATGCTGATAAGTCAGGGTTAAAGCGAAGCCGGGTGAAAAATTAGTTTACAGTATCTTTAAAACTGCCTTGCAAGCATAAAAATATCGAATTTCCTCAGCTCGTTATCAGCATTTTCAAGATTTAATGCCATAAAAATCCCTCAAATCTGGAAATTATCATTTGACAGTGCGACACTGAACATCTGTTAACAGCCTTCTTGCACTATGTAGCTTACTCTAGAGGGAGCTCTTTAACTACTTGTGTGGTGTAATATAAAATGCTAAAACTGATGTTCCGCTTACATTACACCCAACTCATTAAGATTACCCATAATTCTATCTTTGGTAAGCAAAGGTTGTATTTATATAAATTGATATGTTAAGATTTAAGTGTATAAGTAGACTGAAAGTTGTATTATTAGGCCCTAGTCAGAAAACTACATAAAAAAATGATGAACGAGAGTCGAACTTTAAAACAAATGACCATCTGTTACTCGATAGCTAATGTCATAAACATGGCGCCAGAGAGATACGTTCATAAACGCCTTCGTTATCGTGTGTTATACTTTCGAGGGGCATCTTCATTAGCCAGTGTCGTACTGGTTTCTTAGAAACTTATAGCCATAGCTTCGAAATTTGAACAGATTTCCATCTCAAATTGCTGATGCATGCATCTCAGCAGTCTGTCATTTCGTTGTAGTTCATTAACATTCTGTATAATATATTATCATGATTTTACCAATCCCTAAGTATGGCTTCCTTCGGGAGGGAAATAAAGCCATGGGTTCCGTGTTTTAGATTTAGAGCACGGAAAAGACCCTCAAGCCTGAAAGAAGAGACCTCTGAGCAAAATTTGTCGGCCGTTTCACGCCCTTGATTTGAATGGGACGCTGATGACCTGAGATGTTAAAGAGCGTTCGTAAACAAATAATAATAAAAAAATCCAAGCCCTTGACTTGGTAAGTAGAATAACTATATGGGAAAAATTAAAACAAAATTGGAATGACTAGTAAAATCACCAACGCAATTAAAGATATATACGATAAGTTATAACCCTGTCTGTTTCGTGTCACATCAAGGCAATCTCTCGGAATGCTTTCCTTCTCCTAGCGGAGCCACACAGACGACATAATGAAAAGCATTTGCAATAGACGATTTAGAGGTATCCAGTGGGGGTTGTGAGAGAAATATGTAGATGACATAGTGGCACATAGATTCTCAGATATATTTGCTCATGCAGTGGGGGTGTGCACCTAAATAAACAAAATGCCAAGGAAATGAGAATATATAACAAAAAAGATTCTAAAATTATTCTAATGAACGAGGAAATAGAGCAGATGAAAGAATTTCAGTATCTTTTATCTCAAAGGAGGGAGGGGTCAGGTGAAGCTATAAAAGCAAAATTTGCTTTCTCTCAGTCTGCTTAATATCCCGGGAATTAAAATTAAGAATGTTTAACACAAATGTAAAAGCAGTTTTGCTGCACGGGTTGAAACCTGGAAAGCAACTAGTAAAATCATAAAAAAAATTGCAATTGTTCATTACCAGATGCTTGAGATTTATAATGAGAATATGGTGACCGAAAGTTATATAGTGTAAGAATCTATGGAAGGGAACAGGAAATTGGAAAGGAAATAAAATCTAGGAAGTGAAAATGGATCGTGGAATGTGTTGCGAAGAGAAGATGGAAATATAGCTAAGGACGCTGGAATCCACAAGGAGGAACGAGGAAAATACGCAGACCTTGAATTTCATGGTGCAACAGTCAGGAGGAAAGCAGAGCTGGATGGAGATTAAGGGTATGGCTAAGAACAGGACACGTTGATGTGCATTCATCCGCCCTATGCTTCCCAGAGAAGTAAAAGGCAGTTGCATTACCATTGTTGTACAGTGAAAACAGTTTAAAAGTCTGTTACGCAAGAGCTGCGTAACCGGGTTGAGTAATGTTAATAAAAATGAATATAAAATCCAAATTAGGTCTTATTAATTAATGAAATGAAATAAAGTTATTGCATTACTGTGTGGTATTAGGGGAACAAAATTACAATTCTTGCAATCTATAAGTATTACAGAAGAGAAACCACAGTTTTAGAATGATTATTGTTATTAAGATTAAACCATAAAAATTAATGGTATCTATTAATTAAATGAAACATATAACCACTGATAGACGAAGTTATACTGTGTGGGTATTTTTAAACATTTTTAAATGTAGCCAGGTTTATGAACGGAGCCCTTGATATCATCTTTACATTCACTAAAATATAGAGAAATAACACAAAGTTTCGAGTTACATTGTGTATTTAAGATGTTCATATGTTTCAATAAAACAAAAACACGTTACTATTTAAAAACAATTGCAATGTACTAAGTAAATAAAAACAATCGAAAGTTACATCGATATTCAGTGGCTTTGAAATTTAATTTAAATGTTATTAACATGTAACGTAAACGTTTTCTGAAGGTTATTACAGAGCGCTCTTACATACAAATATTAATTCTCAAACACATGTTAGATTAATATTTCACATTTGCTATCTTTACGACGATTTTGTTAAATATAAAGCACATGCATTGTTATAAATACATTTTATATGCTGAATAATTTCTTATTTTATTTTAAAACAATATATAGAAAATTAAATGCTAAAGCGATTTTTAAATTTTGCTTTAATATCCACGGGTTTTTCAGGTAAACTCCCACTTCTAATAATCTGATTTCACTGATTTTCAGAAACTATTTTTCTTATTTGGTTTAAATGACATATGCCGAGTTCAGTTGTGAAAAAATAAATATTGGTGCTGGTAGAGCTATTTTTAAATTTTGGGTTTCAGGTAAACGCCCTACTCCTAATGGTCCGATTTCCCTGATTTTCAGTTTTATTTTATTTCAATGGCACATTCCGAGAGTTTTCTTTTAAAAAAAATTAGTTGCAACCGCTAGAGGGATTTTTAAATTTTGCTTTAACTCACAATCGTTTTTCAGATATACCCGCACTCCTGCCCTGATTTCCCACATTTTCAGAAAATACTTTTGTTAATTTATTTTAAAGACATGTACTGAATTTCGCTGAGAATAAACAAAAATTGGGCCGCTAGAGCGATTTTTCAATTTTTTTAAAAACATTTCGATTTAGGTGAACCCTCCACCTCTAATGGTTCAATTTTGCTGGTTAACGAACTCGACAAATCGTTTATTAATTGATCGTTATGTATCGAATTTCATTGAGGAAAAACAAATATCGTGACCACTAGAGAGAGGACGGACGCGCGCGCGCATATGCCTATGCTATATATATAAAATTGTAGGCGCCTGCCTAATAGGCACGATCGATGCAGGTTTGAAAAAAATCTGTACAACCGCAATAGCTTACTTTCCTTCTGCATTGCTACAAATAATAATAATAATAATAATAATAATAATAATAATAATAATGGGAAATTAGCAGATTTTTCACGGTGCGGACTGCAATAGCTTCATTCCTTCGGAATTCGCTTCAAGTCCGGATACTAGTGCAGTCATTCGACTGTTAAGACACTTCATTGCCGCCAGTACTTTATTGTGAGAGACTTAACTGTTTACAGTACTTGTAATTTGACTAGTATCACTTTATACGTCTAAATGGACTTACAGAACGTTAAATACAAGGATCATCATGATTATTGATCAACAATTGATAATTGCCCATTCTACAGTAGTACGTTTGTGCTGCTACAACCAACACAACACTGACAGTGGCAGTAGGCAACAAAGAACTGCCGTGCCTAGGAATCGCTCTAAAATGAGCGTACAAGTGAAGTACAATATGCACATTCAAGGGGCCGGCGGTAGCAAAGCGGTATAGTGCTATTAGGGATTACGACAAGCAGAGGTGATACTGTTTTCCAAAAGCGATATGAAAATGTTCATCACCGTTTGGAAGCTGGTGACCTGCGCATTCCATAGATGAAACGCAGGTCGACCAAGTCCGGAATTTGTGTTGAATTGACAGCACGAAGTCCGCATTTCTGTTTCTCGCTTTCTTCTTTGATAGACAATAGGTACTAGATTTGATTAGGAACTTATTTTTGAAGGCTTTAAGAAGCGTGATAAACTATTCCTTTTGAGAACCAGAGCAAAGAGCCCCGGGGCCGCCTCTGACATAATTTATCGGGCCTCGAACTAAGGACAACAGTATCATATTCACGTAATGCTCGTTCGCAGTTCACTCTTGTGTCAGTCCTGGTAGTGTAATGGTAACCATACTTGTCTTATAAACCCAAGATCGCGGGTTCAAACCCTACCAGGATCGATGGATTTTTTCGGGCGTAAAAATCCTAAGTATGGCTTCCTTCGGAAGGGAAGTAAAGCCGTGGGTCCCGTGTCGTACATTTACGGCACGATAAAGAATCTCAAGCCTGAAAGAGAGGCCTCTGAACAAAATTTGTCGACCGTTTCACGCCCTGAATTGAATGGGACGCTGATGACCTGAGATGTTAAAGAGCGTTCGTAAATAAACCTAAAGACACTCTGTGGCAAGATATGGAAGACGCTACTGGCAGTGCAAAAGTGAAGAAGAGGAAGGTGAATACTGAAATACAGCTTGACCAGGTAACTTGAAGACTTCAGGAAACTGTCCATGTTAAATATGAGTCTATAGGCCTTCCACGTGAACTTTGCAAAAGCATTCTTATTCAGAGATCTTCAAAACGTGTTGTAATTTTAGGTAAATGTTCCAAAATATTAAATTAAATATTTTATATGTTATTTCATCAACATAAGTAGCGTAAAATGTTGGAAAATCAGGGGTTTCCATGTATTCAGGTTAATTGATACATTTTGACACAGTTACACAATAATGCCCAGTTACAAACTTCCTGTGTCATCACAGCATCCTCCGTACAGTTCAGATTTGGAGCCGCGCGGTTTCTCCCAAAATGATGCAACCCTCGTTATGCATCTCCTGGCTGTCACACTTTCTTGTTTCTAGAACATTTCAGAGAGAGTAAAAGTGTGGTTTTAACTTAAAGTTTTGGAAATGAAGGTGCAGTAACACGCGGCTATCACGAAGAAGATGAAGACGGCTGGCTTGTATAGCCGTACTTTGGCATCACGTTGGCAGCTAGACCACGAGGGTTGCTCGCGTCGTCGTACAGCCCTAACTGTGCTTCAAACAACGCTGTGTTTATCAAATGTTGAATAATTGACATTGCAGTGGGGTTTTTAATTTTTCTCAACTTCATCACAATGTGCTCGCCATAGACGGAGCACTCGTCTCTTGGTGTGACCTCCTGTGCGTATTTGGTTCGTTTGCTGGCTTCCAGTGGCAGTGGCAGGTCACATTCACGCTTGCTGGAGGTTCTCGGGTATGTAAGTGCATCTATGTCCACCCCTGTTATTGTTGGCGGTGTTTCGTTCTCGTAGTCCTCCTCCATCTCGTCTTCAATCAGCACCTCATCATACTCCTCTTCCTCCTCCTCTTTGACCTAAAATGATAACACATTTTCATGTTAAAGGAGAAAGAATTCAAACTGAAGAAGCATAAATTGGTTTTTATACCAGGGTAGTAGGTCCATAAGTTTCCGGCCTAAACATTTTCTAGATATGATAAGGACAAAAACTATATTTCACTTTTCAATATAGTTACCCTTTATTGCAACACACCTCTCATATCTTTGAATTAACATTTCAATCCCCCCCTCTCAAAATAGTCAGAAGTCTTGTCTGCAAAATGGACATGCATCACTTCATCGTCGCTCTTAAATTTCCTTCCTCGAAGGCCCTTCTTTAGTTTTGAGAAGAGGAAACAGTCACTGGGAGTTAGATCTGGGCTGTAAGGTGGATGGTCGAACTGCTTAAATCCACATTTCTTCACAGCTTCCTTTGTAACAGGATCTGTGTGCACAGGCGCGTTGTCGTGAAGAAGGCGCACACCACCACTCAGCTTTCCTCGCCTTTTCTCTTTGATGGAAGCACGTAGTCTGTGCAGTAGGTCAGCATAGTACTTCCCATTTACTGTGGTGTTCCTATCCTTGAAGTCAATGAAGAGTATTCCTTCACAGTGCCAAAAGATTGCGGCTATGATCATCTTGGTTGACTAAGTGACCTTGTCTTTAGAGGCGGCACCTCACCAGGTTTACGCCACTCATTGATTCTCTTTTGGACAAGGGATCACAGTAGAAGACCATAGTTTTATCTCCTGTAACAACGGTTTGTAGAACTTCTCTCTCGTTGTCACGGCAGAGCTCCAAAAATGTCTGACAACAGATGACTCGTTGCTGCTTTTGGATTGAGAAAAGAAATCTAGGTACCCATCTTGCACTAACCTCATTCATGTTTAAATATTCATGAATAATTCGAAGGACTGTTATTTTAGAAAGGCCCAACCTTGCTGTTATTTCTGTAACTTTGAGCCGCCGGCCTTCCATAATTTTTCCTTCCACAAGAGCGATGTTTTCAGGAGTGAGCACCTCCAAGGGCCGACCTGCATGCTCTTGTTTTCAGTGCTTGCCCTACCCATTCGAAAAAGTTTGCCCCATTCTTTTACGGTAGAATATGAGGGGGATGCTTCCCCATATACACCGCCCAATCGCTGTTTAATTTCATTTGGAGTAAGTGGTTTTTTTTTTTTTTTTTTTTTTTTTTTGTGAAGAACTTAATAACAACTTGAAATTCCATTTTGAACATGTCACATAGCCTTCTATATGCAACTATATTTGAACAACTGAATACAGCGGAGCGTAAGTTACAGCTGCAATTATCTACTTAACAGATGAGGCATGACACCAGATAAGGATTTTGTGAAAGCGATAATCCTCATCGGCGAGTTCGGAAACTTATGGATCTAATCAATATAATTATTTTAAATGCATATAGAAGTTCTTTGAATTTGTTTAAGGAATGAAATAGACGTATATAAATGTGGTGCAAATAAGAGTTCAACATTTAACTTCTATAATTCGGTGTAATACCGGAACGGGGTGATCGATTTGTAATGTCAGAAAAGTTAGTCATTTAAAAAGTTCTAGGAATGAAGCAAAAAATGACGGCATATCTTTTTGAAAATTTGAAATATTATTATTATTATTATTATTATTATTATTATTATTATTATTATTATTCGTTTTAGCTCATCTAGGGAACCATGTATATAACCTAATGCATTTATTTTTGTTTCCTATTTTTCCACTTTTTTCTGGATTTCCAGTAATTCTTTATTTTGTCAGTGTTTTGCTTCTATCTTCCGTCCTTTTCTTCATTTCCTTTACCTGTAAACTTTAAAAGTTCTGTATCGATCTTCTAAACTTCGTCAGTCTTGTATTATTCCTTCCTTAGCCATCTCGTCGATGTCTTTTCTTATTCCTTGTATCCATTGGTTTCCATTTTTTACTTGCTAGTCTGCGTGTATTTTTAAATATTATTTGTTTGTTTGGAAAATTCACTTTGTATTCTGCTATTATAGATCATTAAATTGGACAAAAAATGTACCTCTTCTTTTCTAATGGTACATGACATTTATTCGCTTTCTTCGTTCTTATAAAGGCAAACATTTTTGTCAAGTAATTAATTTATTTTTATTGATGGGGGTTCCAACAATTTTTTTGTCTTTTTTACTACATTTTTCCAGGTGACAGAATTTTATTACACTGTATAAAACATTATCTAACGACATCTCTGAAGTTGTGAAGCATGCAAATAGCAAGGTAAGAAACCATTGGGCAACCTTTTTTCTACTCGAACAACTTTAAAAAGGTCAGATAAACATTTCTAACAATCCATTAAGATCTACACTAAACAATGTGAATCATAGCACGTTTATCGTCTATAACGACCATCTCCTTTACAGAGATACCAGACTTCCAGAATATGCCCTCATCGCTCGCTCAGAGTTTTGCGTCTCGGCTAAGGCCGGCTTCCTTCCCCGCTGACTGTCCTTGAGCTTCCGAGCAGTCACCAGCACACATTCGTTCGCGTAAGGCAATTGACTTTAGATCTACGTATTTGTGTGTGTAAATGTTATTATGAATAGGATCAACTCTTCGCGTTCGTGATAAATTTATTCGAAAGTTCCCTGGGCAACCGTCTCCTTCAAGAAATGCAATTCATGACCTCGTGAATAAAGGTGATCCCGCAGCACGTGTGCATTATTGTGAGTGGCTTCTTTCATTAGTGACTGTAGGAGATTGTGTTCTTTTCAGACGAGCCGAGGTTCCACCTAAAGGGTCGTGTGAACAATCGAACCACGTGCTATTGCTGTTCAGAATATCCAAATTGTATACAAGAAACTCTTCTTTATGATTTGAACATTAGAGTTTGGTGTGCAATAAGCGCAAGATACGGACGCATAATTGGTAGGATTTTTTTACGAACGGACAGTAAATGGTGATAGGTACCGAAACGACATTCTGGCCCCATTTTTTAATCAATTCAATTTAATTAATAGAGACACTGAATGATTGGTTCCAACACGATTCCGCCTCTGCTCATAAAACAGAGTAGTTCGTGGGTAAAATTAGTGAAGTGGTTGAAGATATTGCACTCTCGCTCCTAACAGTATGCGATTTTTATTTTTGGGGTAGCTTGAAAGACACAGGGTACAAATCCTCACACATTGCAAGAAATCAAGGGAAAAAAACACGAAATTAAATCAGAAACATTACAGCTGTCGTTCGGAATGTGGTTACCCAATATTTGTGTTTAGCTGAGGGAGAACGACATTTCCAGTACTTGTGGTAAGGTCTTGTACACATTTTAAGAAGCGAAGTCGGAATACAGGCACGGCCGGCTATGGCATGTCCAACTGCCGAGACACAAAATTCCTTGCGAGCGGTAAGAACATATTCTGGAAATCCCTGAAAGTGTACTCGGGGGAAAAAGGAGGAAAAAAAAAAAAAAAAAAACATCCCCCAAAATCAATAAAACAGTAAATGCTTTCGGAAAATATATTTTACACGCATATGACAATTTATTAATATTTAAGGAAAGTTGGGAAATTCCAATGCATGACGTTGTCTACACTGCCGACATAATTTCAAGTTTTTCAGGCTGGAAGGAGACAGGAAGACAGAACGCTATCAAAAGTCTGGTTGATTTGTTTGCATCCGGTCAAACGGAGTTTTTAAATTTCTGTATGAACTGATCCCAGTCAATTTCTCCTGCGATAAATTTATGCAATCGTGAATTTGCTCATCTCTTGCGTTTTTAGTTATGATAATTTGATTTCCACACCACGGGACCCGTAATAAGTTTGTCAGAGTCTTCGAATCTTTTTATTAAACACAACTTGAGATTTGGGTGTTCTCTACTTAGATAAGTTAGCGTGGCCTGTTTCAGACTTGTGACGTATCATGACTACTTTTAGTCACCTGTATAGAATTAGACTGATGACTGAAACAGGTGCATGCTCTCTCTGCGACCATGGCGTATCCATGACTGCAGAGCGCCTCAGCATTTGCCCCTGCTGTTCTTAATGGTTTCTCTTTGCAAAGTTATTGACAATGTCTTTGGTGAATATTTGTACCGTTCTTCTTTGTACTGGGCTGCTCGTCGATTTATGACCGAGAGGTCGGAGACGGGCATAGGATAAAAAAAAAGATTTGGATGTTGCAGTGAAAATGAACTCAGGGAAAAGCATGTAATCTTCTGTGCACAGAGGCGCTCAAGTTTTCTCAGTGGAATTCTTATAACAGGTAATGAATGCCCATGGGGCATACAGTACTTATATTATTAGTTAATAAAGACATATTCCGTTCTGGATCATTATTATTATTATTGGCGTCGCGAGATTCTCCTGTGTAATACGAGATATTTGTCCTTTTTGTATTTACTGTTATACATTTATCATCAGTAATTACTATAATAGGTTATAAAATTCCATTAAAATATTTCCTTTCACCAAGCATCCCTTCGTCTTGCGCCGAATGCGAGATTTTTTTTTTTTTTTTTAATACTGTTTAACGCCCATTTTTACTACTGAGGCACCACAGGCAGTGGGCAATGAAACGAAATGATACATTGGAAAAGGAAGGAAACGTTCCAGGCCAATTTTAGGGTACCTCCCCGGCATTTGCCATTTATGAGGACTGGGGGAAGACTGGAAAAAACCTGTCAGGGAGGACGGTCCTAGCGGGATGACGTCGGTCACCCGTAGATTAATGGACTCCTCAACTGTCACCATTTGTTTTAAGGGAAATCACAAAATGCCCTGTTTTCGACAGTTTAAATTTAAGAAATTGTTATCTGTTATTCCAGAAACTATTAAACATAGACTATATTGCCTGGGTCGGTCCTGGTGGTGTAGTGGTAACCATACCTGCCTTCTAAACCCAAGATCGCGGGTTCAAACCCAACTAGGATCGATGGAGTTTTTCGGGCATAAAAATCGTAAGTATGGCTTCCTTCGGAAGGGAAGTAAAGCCGTGGGTCCCGTGTCGTACATTTACGGCACGATAAAGAACCTCAAGCCTGAAAGAAGAGACCTCTGAGCAAAATTTGTCGGCAGTTTCACGCCCTTGAATTGAATGGGACGCTGATGACGTGAGATGTTAAAGAGCGTTCGTAAATAAAACAAATACCACATTGCCTGGTATACTTATGACACTTTCTGAAATCATAGTAAAATGAAAGTTGCTTTTGCATTTAAATATAAAGAAGGTACACATTTGTAAATGTGATAATTGCGCGCGAGCGCCTTTCAGCCAATGCACGGTCTCATTGACACCTTACTCACCAGTCAGAATGAAACTTAATCGATAGTTTTAAAGCATCATGCACAAACACTAATTAATTATACATTTTTTTCTTATACGTTCATTTTTTTTATTCCTATAAGCTCTGCTCCGATTCGACTAGGGATTTGGTATAAATTTGTTTAAAATATTTTGGTTTAAATTTCGCCAAAACGAAAATGTTTATATAATAGGATTGTGCACAATCAATAAACTTTTAAAATAACGGCCAAGTTTACAGGCCTTTCTGTGTGAATGTAAATTCGAGAATCAATAGCAACAAAGGAGAGGGGCAAAGCGGGAAATATTGTACTCGAGGTCGTTAAGGCGCGGACTGTTGAGCTGAAGATCTAGGGGTTCAATTCCCATTATGATCTTCCTCCCTGACTGATTTTTTTTTTTTTTTTCCAGGTTTTCCTCAGTCCTGATAAATGGCAAATGCCGGGGAGATACCTTAAACTTAGGGCTAGAACGCTTCCTTTAAAAAACAAATCCTTTCCCAATATATCATTTCATTTCTTGTGTCATCAGTGTTCACCGTCTGTGGTGCCTCAGTAGTAAAAACCGGCGTTAAACACCATTAAAAAAAAAAAAAAAAAAACTCTTGGTGAACTCCTCTGCTAAGCGGCTGATGTTACAATAAATTGGTTACGGACGAAACAGCAATTATTTCTCATATAGAAATTCAAATTCATTCAACGATTCTAAAACATGACGTTCATTTACAAAATTAGATAAATTAATGTTCTTCGTAGTTTCATCTAAAAGTATAAAGCGTCTGCAGGTGGATTATTTCCTATATGTGTATTTACAATGTAACTTATTATTGTCAATACTCAAAATATTGGTTTCTGGCGCCTAAAATAAGCTCTAAAAGTGGGAAATATGCATTATAAAGCTGAAAATAGAAATTACAAATATATTTATATACATTCTACAACAGCTCAATTTTTGACCTAGATCATTAAATTTTACAATATAATCTCTATTTTATTTACAAGTAAGAGAAAATGTAGTAGATTTTAAAAGTATAT
This sequence comes from Metallyticus violacea, assembly GCA_030762175.1. Classification (NCBI taxonomy): domain Eukaryota; kingdom Metazoa; phylum Arthropoda; class Insecta; order Mantodea; family Metallyticidae; genus Metallyticus; species Metallyticus violacea. The sequence goes on along the minus strand of CM060839.1, from coordinate 18,876,333 downwards.
TATATAAAGTAATAGAACGAATGCACAATCTGAAAGTAATTCTTGAATATTGTACGTGAAAAACGCAATTAATTAAAAATATATTGCTTACAGAAAGTTAACATACAGTTTATTGCTAGCTTTTATTTTTCCATATAAACTATAAAAATAACTTTTCTAAATAAACTTTAAATGATAACATGATATGGTAACGTTACTCACTTATTTTCTGTATTTGCCTCACAATTAAGTTACAACGCCTTTTCAAAATTTTCCACCAAAAATGTTTCTTTTGTCTCTTAAGTGTAAGCATGAAGACAGCTTTGCACATCTACAGATACCATTGGGACATTTTTCATGTTGGACACATACATAAGATCATCAGCGCAATAAAATTTAGTTTTGTTTTCGGTAAATTTTTTTGTCACTGCTACAATAATGTGAAGCTGATTTCCTAAACAATTGCAATAATTAGCTCAGTTGGTGCGATAGTAACACACATTTTTGGGTACTATTTTCCACATTTCAGAATAGAGGATAAAAAAGCAGATAGTGCATTGTAGCTTAAGTATGTGGTGAATATGTGTATCGCGGCTTGTCAACTTCGTTGATTCAGTGTACTCTTTTTTTTTTTTTTTTTGAGTAATGTTTAACGCCCGTTTTTACTACTGAGGCAACACAGGCGGTGGACACTGATGATACATGAAATGATATATTGGGAAAGGAAGGAAACGTTTCAGGGCTAAATTTAGGGTACCTCCCAGCATTTGCCTTTTATGAGGACTGAGGAAAACCTGAAAAAAACTGCAATCAGGGAGGACGGTCGTGGTGGGATTCGAACCCCAGACCTCCCGCTCTCGAGTCCGTGCCTTAACGACCTCGGCCACCCATGGCGGTCTACTCAGTTGATATACAGAGTGATTTATATAGAACTAACATTTATTTATTTAAAACCCATAACTTATACGCCAAATAAGGAGTATTTTGGATAATTGTTAACCTGTATAGAAAATAAGACACATCGTTCATTGTACAAAATCTTGGCATATTATCCACCACATGGTTCCATTTACGCGGCTTTGCTAACTTGTATAACTGACGCTATTGAAGCACCCCATGCACCGAGTTAAAGTCGGAGGTTTGGTGAGCAATATTCGCACAGGAAATAGTGGAACCAGCTTTTCTTTGACCAGATTGTAGACCCTGCAGAGTGCCGCCGGATTTTCACGGCGTTTGTTGGATCAACTGGACGATGTACAGCTGGGTTATGGATATTTTCAACAAGATGGCGCTATATGCCATTCATCTTTGACGACCGGATAATCTCCAAGAACACGTGGCCACCAGAGATCTCTTGATTTGGGAACACTGGAGTAATTCCTATGGGGTTACTTAAAAGACGAACTTTATGTCACACGCCCCCAGACATAGCACGCTCTGAAGAACAACATTACACAGAAAGTTAATGGTATTGACAACACAGTCCTCCAACAAGCAGCCAGTAAAATAGAACGACACGTTGAGTTATGCCTTTTACAGGGGGGGGGGGGGGGAGAACATTTTCAACATTTTCTATACAAGTTAATAATCTCCCAAAGATATTGTACATTTGATATATAATAAGTTGTGACTAGCATCATTCGTTGTAAAACAAATGAAGAAGGAACTGTGTTAGTTCTATATAAACCACGCTGTAAATTCTATTGCATAAAAAATTCAGTGAACATAATATGAAACATGCACTTTTATACATAAATATGCACATTTTAAGCACGGAACTAAGGTGTGAACACTAACGAGAAAATAAGGATTTATATGCACCATAAAACTATGGAAATTAAATTTTTTTTAGCCCACAAAACAAATATTACGATTTTCTTCATATCTATTAGGCGGGAAAAAAAAAAAAACACATTTGCCTGAAAATCCACTGTCTAAATATAACAAACGAAAGCGTCGAATGTAAAAGTGCAGTGCCTTTTTTGACATGTCGCTCATTAGTCATAATAGTGTTAAACGACAAAATCAAAATTATAATATGAACTTATCATAAAGAGACCTTTTCACAAAACATAGCTTTAATTGTTTATCTAAACAAACGCATTTACAGTGCATAGGCAACTTCCCTCAGCGAGGAGCTTCTCGAGTCGGGGGCAATGCCCTTTGCGACTAGTTCCTCGGGGGCACCTCCCTGTTGCCCCCTTGCAGCCGCGCCTTTATTCTTGCACAAAATAGTAACATTAAAATGTAAAGATTAATTTGTAAGTTGGTTTTATGGCATTGAAGCTAATTACTTAAATTAAATTAGTAAAAATCGATTCTTGATTGACCTCTTAATAACAAAAACAACAAATTAGTATTATCAGAAATATTTTCAGGCGCAGCAGTGCGACAAAGAATTATATCTCTCATTTTATAAAGAAAATTAGTCGCTTTGATTAATGCGCTACACGAATAGTTCGTATCTGATAACAGGTTTTAGTCTTATTTTTGAAATTATAAGAAATTGTACAGGACATGTACTTACGTTCGGTAGGAATTCCATGTAATCGGGTACTTGTCGAGGAGGATTTAAATTCATCAGAAAGTCGAGGTGCTTGTAAGCAAACCATCTGCAATTTTCGATGGAATCCACGGATCCAAGTTGTTGCAGTTTCCGCTTTTCCCTTTGAAACTGTCCTCGAATGTTGTGCAGTTTCCTCTCGACTTCTTTGGACGTGACATTCATGGTGAGTGCAATTGATTCTATTGCCTCCTTTCTCTTCAGCCTGTTCTTGTAAAAGGGGTGCAGCGGATCCCACAGGAGAGGACATACGCGATAGGCGTCTATGAGCGTCAGAACGTTGTCGTTTGTCCACTCCATCTTGGCTTGCTGCAGGATGGCGCAGTGCGCATGCTGCTCCGGCTACGCGACCGGGACGAGTAACAAGGTTACGTCACGCGGATAGCATTTGTTTCTGTTGCCGCGTAACAGAGGGCAATGTGGGTAACACAAGAGAAGCTTTGCGCGGTATAGAACCATTCTCGGTGATGTTACTGCATTATTGAGCTCTTGTTCGTACGGATAGTCGTATGTTTCCTTTATACAGCCTGTAAGGTAGACAGAATACCCATACTAACGATGGGATAATCGAATGAAATGGTTAAATTATGTGTACAGGGTCTTTCATAATTCTATGAAACATTTTCGAAATCAATTACAGATAAACTATGCAAAGTAATATTGTAAGTCTTATGTCGATATAAAGAGAAACTGTTCTCAAGAAACAAAACTGTGTCGCTCTTAGTTGTTGCAGTTTGCCGCTAGGAGTAAATTAGTAAGTAACTGTCAATATGGCATTGGGTAGCCACAAAATCGGAAACAATTTTTTTTTTTTTTTTTTTTTTTTTTTTGGTCATTCATTATAATCCAGACTTTCATCTTTAAAACGATTCGCCATTTATGTCTCTAGGATATTTCTAAGTGTGTTAATTATTTGTTGTAAAAATATTAATTGTTGCTAGGTGTGTCCCCCTTGCAGCTGTTAAAGTCAAATTTTTATTTATTTCATTTTCAAATCTCGCGCTTAATATTAGAGAATTTTAAGTTAAGTATACGTCACGCAACTCTTGTGGCTAGCCTGAAGATGTGGAAGTCGTTTGTCTTTTGTTCATATGCGTGTTTAAAGGGACCTATCTTAGTAATGTTAAATTATTAAACTTTAATTATTTTCTTTTTCTTAGCTGTATTGGGAGTAGCTCTTTCATTTTATGGCATATAGTTTCATATATTGACTTCACTTTAACGTTGTTTCTTTATTTTGATAACCCAATGCTTACTTTAAAAAAAAAATATGGACCCGAAATGTTTTACAATTTTGTGCATACATTGCAACTTATATTTTTATGAGTTTTTTGGGGGGAGGGGGTAAATAGCAATGTTGAACTATGCAGAGCTGAAAAATTGAAAGCTCTAGGTCAAATAGAAGCTGAGGAAAAGAAACGTTTGTAAAGAGGGGGGAATACCGGGAAGGTACTGAAAAGGGACTTCTAACTTCGCTGCATCAATTTTTCCGTAAGTTACATTTTTTCTTACAATTTTTTCTTTTTCTCAGCTTCTACTTGACGTAGAGCTTTCAAAATTTCAGGAATTATTCCTCCAGCATACATTGTGTGTAGGTTACTACCATGCACATTTTCATTCCAAAGAAAAATACATTACTTACATCCAAATTTAAGTTATTTACCTTAATTAAAAAAAAATCGGCAATTTTCAATACATTTATCCCATCGTTAGAATAGCAAATAAAGTAAAATAGGATAAACTGTAAGAAAGCACGTTTTATTTCTACATGTATGTTTAGAAACGATTCATTGGTGCATCACTGGACCAATGCCTTGGTTTCCAACTAATCAATCAACATTGTGTGTTTTGCACATGGTATGCCTCTATCTTATTAAAAGTTTATCTTTATATTATTTATAATATGATAACGTAATCATAACAGCTCACACCTTTATCACAATTTTCTTCATATAATTGGTGGTTTCGGAAATTGGCTAATACTATAAAGTGATATACTTAAATAACATAGTTCCTACTCGTAAGCCAAATAATCCGAAATACCTTTGTAATATAAAAAATGTGTTCAATCATTGTTTGATTTAGTACATAATCTGAACACTTATGAGAAATTGTAAAGTAATAATTATTAACTATTAACCAAACACACGCATATGGGCACGCGGGGGCGACTTTTCTAAAAAATTTTAACATTATTTAGAGAATTATTAACTGTTACCACGTACTGCCGTTGAGCGACCTTATTGCACAAGAGAAAAGCTCATCAGAAAATAATTTAGGGTAAGGTTGCCTATACCGTCCAACATTCAGGTTTTTATTATATTTTTCAGAAAGTAACAAATATAATCCTTATTTGACTTTTGTAACCAATTATTTGCAGTTTTTTTAACATAATTCCAATTTCTTTTATCAATGAATAATTTGAATGTTTGCAAATGGTGCGATATAGGCAACTACTCTCCTAAATCGCACTTTATTAATTGTGATAGAAGTGTGTGTGTGTTTTAACATGTTTTAAAGGGTTTTAGGTTATAACTTTATTTATTTAAGGAAAATTAAATACAGTGATAAGCTAAATGAAAATTCACAATTTATAATGTCAAAATAAATCGAAATCTTTATGAATTTATACGGGGTGGCTCAAAAGTAACTACACGCTTACTGAATTTCAGTTAGCAAAGGATTTCACTTCTTTTTGTATTCAAACAGTTTCCTTTTTGCATTAATGCACTGTTGTAGTCTACCTGGAACACGTGACACACAAGCAACATAGCTGAATGTTGTTGTCCAGATTGTGGAAGGCGTCCTTAATTAATCTATCAGCATATTGTGGTTTCCTTCCATACATACACTTCGTCATTAACCATGCCCAAAGGAAGAAATCCATTGGGGTAAAACCAGAGTGGGAATTCAAATGCTGCATGACCTCCAAGCACTCTTGTATTGAAAACGTTATCAATATATTTCCAAACAACTATAGCATAATGCGCAGGAGTTTCATCATGCTGGAAGTAGATTTGATCAAAGATGTGCAAATGCATGGCGATTCCTGTGTAATCTCTTGAAGTAGAGTCAAGTACTTGTTACCATCGAGATTTCCGTTAGCAAAGTGCTGCTCGTTGCACCCCACGCCGGGTTGATTTAGCGCTTGCTCCAAAACAACATGGTGGTTTTCCGTGTATCAATAAGTACTGTTATTCGGTTTACAGTCCCGATAACTTAAAGGTGACGTCATCCGATCACACAATGGGGTCATATAGATACTGATCGGGCATAATCTCACAAAATGTCTGGATCATCTTTCAAAAAATCATCTGTCAGACGTAGAATGTACACTTTGAACTTCTGCTGATGCAATGTTCGTTGAATTGCTGGAAATTCTACCGCTAATGGTCTTGTGAAGTTTCTTGGACTAGTCGTGACAGCCAGAGAATTAATTTTTCTCAGTCCGTGCTATCCTATGTCGCACCACGAGGTTACTCTTACATTCAAAACAGAACCTTCTGTTTCAAATTTGTGATTTTCATTCCTTACGTGATAGATCTGACGAAATGTTTTCTCCATTCCCTCAGCACAGCACTTAAACGTCGTTGGTAGCTGATCTTTTCATGTTTCATTAACATTTTCAACTGTTACTGATGATTCATTTTCTGTTTTTTTTGCTCTTCCCATTGACAGTGTTACCAACCTAGAAACATAGCTTACAATTAAAAACAAACGAAGAAGGAAAACGTTTTGAACATAACATACAAAGAAGTGAAATCATAATATGTTAAATGAAATTCACTAAGTGTGTAGTTACTTTTGCTGCACCGAATTATTTTACAAATGAGAAAGAAAATTTTCCAGTATATTACTTTACATGCATTACATAATAACGCAAAAAATCTGTTGCATAAGTTTACATTAAATAAAAAGCTGTAAACAATTTTAGAACAGTCACAAATATCATATGGCATATAAACTGAAAATGCTACAATGTTTATTGTTCATTTCTTACACAAGTCACGGATGAAAGTATTTTTATCGCCTTCATCAATTACTGCACACTCTTCATGAACCCATTTATTTCATTTAGAGTACAGCATATCTTCTAAGTGTGTTTTCAGTAGTTTTTAAGCACTTGGCCCTTCCCTTCTATCCTTGTCTTTTATTTTTTCATTATATTTTTGCATATTTGGTGTGGTTGTCTTATTTACTTCTGCTTCTGTTTTTCAAAATATGTTTTGTAAGGGCTACAATAACCCCTTGTGCTCCTTTGCTCATAAGATGCTGTTATGCTTCTTGAGACTGGGTGTCTAGTCAGCATTCACTTGTCACTTGCAGCAAAATGAGACCCATAGAAAACATTGCGGTCTAGTGGTCAGATACCTGTTGCTCGAAATCATAGGTTAGCTTCTTTACGTCATAAGAGTAATTCTTCCAGCATTAATATGTGTGTTACAAGCTGCCAGAGCGATTTACCACACTTTCATGGTAAAAATGTACACTTGCCAGTAAATGTGAACACTTTATGGTAAAAGTGGAAAAATATGCAATGCTTCCTTTCTGATGACTACATTCTCCAGTCATCAAGGCAAATGTTTACAATAACCGGTAATTGTGAAGTTTCGCTTTATTTCCTAATGTGATCACAACATATGTTTTATATACGGTTGGTTTTGTTTATTTACGGACACTCTTTAACATCTCACGTCATCAGCGTCCCATTCAACTCGGGGCGTGAAACGGCCGATAAATTTTGCTCAGAGGTCTCTTCTTTCAGGCTTGAGGTTCTTTATCGTGCCGTAAATGTACGACACGGGACCCACGGCTTTACTTCCCTTCCGAAGGAAGCAATACCTAGGAATTTTACACCCAAAAAAATACATTGACCCTGGCCGGGATTGAAACCGCGATCTTGGGTCTACGAGACAAGTATGGGTACTACTGGACCACCAGGATTGATTATATACAGTGAGGTTATTAAAGTTAGGGTCGGCCTATCGTGGCTGTGCACTGCGAGAAGTCAAGTCAAAACCGTACTATGCATGTGCAGACAGCAGCTTGCAGTATTTAGGAGAGGAGGAACATAAGGAATATAATGTCATACAAAAAGTGTGGCAGTTTGTTTTTACATATATTAATAATGAAAACGTTTGTTATTAATGACATTGAGTGACTTTTTTATCATGACAATGCCATAGATGCATGTTATGATCTCGGCAGCAAATTAAAATCGCTAAGTGGTATGCATGCATGCACACATCGAATGGAAATACAGCAGACCAGTTATGCTGCTCTCAGAATGCGTATGCAAGGGTCACTCAGAAAGTTTGGAGAATGGACAATAAGGAGTTATTGCAAGCCAGTGCAGGTTTTTCTAACTTTTGATTGAAGTTTAGATAGCAACATGTACAAGTTTGAGGGTGTATGTGTACGCGGGTGTTGCGCCAAACGCTAGGATGGATCTCAAGCGAGAGATTTCCGTGCCATGACTTACTATAACTTTAAAGTCGGTTTAGGGGAGAAAGTCCTAAAATGTTGTATCCTCTATTTGGGGATCTTTAAATCTTCGTAACAGTTTGCAAACTTTAGGAGAGGAACAGAAACAACGGATGGAAATGTCATGAAAGCAGAGCGTATGTGGAGGGGAAGATTCAAGAAGTCCTGACTACTGGGGTCGGAAGCAGTGAAAACAATCCTCAAAGAATAACTTTGTCAGAAAGCCCTGTAATTGTTGGATTTCCTATCACAGGGTTAAAAAAAACAAACAAACACTTGTGGATTTGTGCCAAAATTTTTGAAACATTTAATGGAGGAAAATGGGGGGAGGGGGTTAAAAGCATAATGGATGACGAAAGCTGGATATACCGGTATGATCCAGAAACTAAGCGACCGTCATCGGTCTGGGTCTTTCCAGGAGAGGATCCCCAACAAAAACGAGGCGAGAGAGAAGTGTTGACAAGTTGATGATCTGTTCCTTGTTCTCAGTTGTGGTCATTAGTGACTTGAGGGACAAAAGACTGTCACTTCCAGATGGTACAAGACGATGTACCTGCCCCAAGTCTTCAATGTACTGAGAACGAATCTTGTTGCACCAAGACAACGCCTCTGCCCACAATTTCTGTAGATCCTCTCCACAGTGCAGATAAACTCCTTTTTATTCCCCAAAATAAAAGACAAAATTTCCTGATTAATGATTTGAAATACCTGTAAATGCAGTGGCTGTATACGAACAATGACTTTCACCTTATCCAAAGAGGCATAGTGTAAAATAAGGGAGAATACTTTGAACAAATGCAATGAAGTGACAGAGAGCAGCTTTGGGATGAACGGGTCTGACTTTTGAGTAATTTGGTCACAGTTTAAGAGTTAGTTCCTTGAAAAGAGGCCTCCGCCCTTCTCTTTGAAGCCACGCAAGTGTGGAATGACCTCAATTAACGGATTTCTTGTTCATCCATTTATTCAGGAAGCAGGATGTGTTTCTTCTCTCCTTGAGATGGACCGGAAGAAGAGTTATGTCGAGCTGTATGCAATCTAGGAAGGCAATTTCAGCAGTTAACATTGGCAACCAACCGGATTTGTACAAAGCATGGGCTTCAAACAAAGCACCCATCTGATACGTGGGTGCTTTGGTAAAATTAATAGTTACAGTTCTTTAGGGTATGGATTTGTTATACCGGGCTTTCGTTATAAACCTTCTCCGTTCATTTAAGGTTTAGCTTCTCGGCTACTAAGCTTGTCGCAGCCGGCACAATTTCAACTTCACCCACGGGTCCATCATCAGAACGTATTCTGACTAACCTTTAATTTCGGCAACTCTGATGATTCTGATATATTTGTTTGTTTTTTTTAAATACATTTCAAAATCGCAACTTATGCTAATTTCGGTAGTAATTTTGTTGACGAATATCTAAGATTGAGCCACTTTCTTCTAGTTTTTAGTGGGTTTAAATTAATGTACAACATCATGAATTTGCATTTCTGGAAGTTGGTCATTGACGAGGAAAGTTCTGACGAAAAGTTTACAAACAAAAAATGTATTGTTATACAGCAATAGTTCCCAAACGTGAACGCCCTTCATAAACATTTGAGCTAAGCGAGTGTTTTATCAACACACAAAACGTATAACAGCATTAAATTAATCTAAAGTTGCTGTAGTGAGGGTAAATAGCCCTACCTTAGAATTTCCCTCCAAAAATGGCGCATATTTCACTATTTTTAAAGTCGCGCTTTTATACATTATGCGGCAAAACACATGGACACTGAACTTATCGATATTTGCTGTCGAAGTTTTCATGACACTGAAGTGTTTATTTATTATGTATAACAGTTTGACACATTGTGAATTCAGTTTTGTTTTGATTTCTGCATTTATGGTTCTCACGGCACAAGAGAAGATGTTTATCGTGGGTTCATTGACGTCAGAATGGAACCGTTTGCTTAACGTTAAAGAACAGTACTAGGGGAGATTTAATAAGGAGGTGCCAAAAAACAAAACAATGCTAGCAGTCATTGGCAAGCTCCATAGTACGGGATCAGTTCTATATCAACAGGTCGCTCAAGAACCGTCACTACAAACGAGAATCAGAGCTCTAGTAAAATGAATCATTTTAAACATGAAAAACATTTTGATAATAATACATATCTGTGGTATGTTTAACATAATTTAATATTTTTCCATTGATTTCGACAGCCTATCCTATAACAAAAAATCAGGAGTTGCAGTGGTTGTCAATGTTGATCGATATTTCATTTTTTGCATTGTCATAACCAAAGTGTCAGTGCAGGATTATTTACAATTTTACCGCCTCAGCGTAAGCAGCACATAAATATTGTTAAATAAAAACGAAAGAAACCAAAAGTTAAAACATACATTTATCTAAATAGATCAACACAGCGGTCTGTTTCATGGAATGATCTACTGATGTAAAACTTTTTGTGTAGAGTAGTAGCAGTCGCTGTAGGTGGTGGCCAGAGCTTTGCGCATGCTCGGTTAGGAGGCCGACCGGTCTGTGCCAGTGACCTCAGCCGGGACCAGAATCCGGTCAACATCATGCCATTATCATAGCATTCCGCCAAGCTCCCCAGGCGCACATATAAATGTAAAGTTGGCCACAGTTCATCGAACATCTACTGATTTAGCTAGAAGTTTCTGTGCATTAAACGTTCTGGATATTCATAGTCGAGTATCGACGCGAATCAGCAAGTTAGAAACGTTTGCTGAAACTCTGTAATCGTTAAATCTTGTTTTTAGACAGGAGAAAATATTTTGGCTGCATATCTAATCATCATTAGCAAATAAAAGGCATTTTTGATCTATCACTAATGTCACAACACGGAAGAGGTTTCGTTTCTATCACAACCTTTCTCACATCAAGAAGTGTGTCAGAAGTACAAGTAACACTGCTGCCAAAACACGAGCTTTGCTATTACCCCTGCAGCCCATCAATTCAGGTTTTATGTTTCTGTGAGCGAACAGGGGGAAACAGCTTTTTGGCAAAAGGAACAAAGGAGCAAGTTCAGAGACGGCTGCAGTGAGTTTGAAACAGGTTAGTATACGAGTACACGTGAACCATTCACGTGATGCTATTTTAAAAACGCCGCGTTGCACCAGTGCAGTCCAGCTCTCAATCCTAATACAGCGTTCTTGTCTCCATCTCTAAAAAAGACAAGCTGCAAATCGTAAGCCTACATGCAAATCTCGCAACTTCAGAGAACGTGTTTTTTTATAGAAGAGGCAAAGGACTTGCACCGAGGGTGCCAAAAAATGTATACACACTTTCACAGTATATATATATCAAAGTTGAATCGAAAAACAACAGTAATGTGTAGTATGATGTTCTGTAAAGAGATGTGACTCACATTACGTTATGCTAGCGTTGCTACAACAAAATGGAACCAAGATTATCGTTTGATCAGCGAAAAGCAATTTTGAAGTGGTATTGGAAAACCGAGAATGTTGTTGGAAGTTAAAGGTAATGGAGACGTGTGCACAGAACAGAACCGTCAACGCGAGTAAAAATTGCACGCATTCGAGACAAATTGGAGACTCGTGGTACCGTATGCGGAGTTCACAAGGGCAGATCTGGGAGACCTCGCATAGCAACAAGCCCCGCGTACTCGGCTATGGTTTTGGCGCGTTTTGAGCACTCACTCTAGAAATCTACAAAGTAATGTATACGTGAAACTGGGAATAGCAGAAGCAGCGTATGTCGTTTAGGGCGTTTTTATTCTTTTTTCGTCGATAAGCACGCTTTTCCTCAATAATCTGCATTGACTGCCGACTTTCATGAACGAAACTCATGAATAAAATGCCTTAAGAGTCATAAAAAACTGTAAAGAGAACCTTCACAGCTGACAGACGAGTTATTGTTTTGACAGGACTGAAGGAATACGCACTTACTTCCACTTACATTTAAATTTCATCGCAGGTTAAGATTCCATGCAAAACATTTTTGCTTGGTCCCTGTCGACCCAAAAGCCTCTGACGCATCCCCTCTCGTGCGGCCTTTTGATCCTCATGGGCAGCTCGAAAAATCCGCCTTGCCAAGACTTTTCGGGATTTACATCATCTCAAAACTTGAACATAACTTATGCCAACGTAGAAGCGATTTAAGAAACCGTCAAAAGTTGGACACACTCAATAACGTCCCGAATGTCCTTTCCGTTAATCTCGTTCGAGGTCGAATTTGGTGACCATAGTTTCTCGTCCTTTTGTGAACATTTTTTGCCTCTCGTACACTTGTGTTTTAGACAGAATCTTACTCTCAAAGTAATCTTACTCCCATAATGTTTGCAAAATTTCGATCGATTTTACGCCCTCCCGCGCCAAAAGTTTAATAATAAGCGTTGCGCAATTTAAGAGTGTACTTCTTGTTCGGGCATAGTGCTACAGACGAAACAACTGTGCGAGCAGAACCGCTCCCTTCTTCTCCCCTACTCCGGAAATCCCCATGAATTACATCTCGCTCCGTACTATTAATAAACAGCAAAATAAAAAGTCAAACGGACTAGTCCGGAAAAGGCTGGCCAATGTTAACAGGAAATTTGCATTGTAATGTAACTTTTTTTTTTTTTTTTGAACGAGAGATTGAAGAGTCAATTGCTCCCAGTCAATACTTGTTCCCAAACCTGAAGAGGTCTGCGGTTCGAATTCCGCCAGGACCGTCCTCCCTGACTGGGGTTTTTTCCAGGTTTTCCTCAGTCTTCATAACTGGCAAATGCCGGGGAGGTACCTAAACTTAGGCCTGGAACGTTTCCTTCCTTAAAAAAAAATCCTTTCCCAATTTATCATTTCATTTCATTTCATGTATCATCAGTGTCCACCGCCTGTGGTGCCTCTGTAGTAAAAAGGGGCGTTAAACACTATTCAAAAAAAAAAAAAAAAACCTGAAGAGAAGACAGAATGGACGCAGATTCACATCAAATGATGAGTTTGAAGCTGAGACAGGCTACATTTATTTTTCACTGTTGGACATCTTATTTTACTGAGGGTGTTAAAAAATGGGCAAGTCGTGGAACTAAGTGTATTGCTTTACAAAGTGAATATGTTGAAAAAATAAATAATAATATTAATAATATTAATATTAATAATAATCTCTATTAAATCTTGTGATTTGTTGGCCGAGAGCTTTTTGAACGTCCCCCGTACAACAGCAGACGTCTACAAATCACTCTCGCGGCCGCTGAAGGAAAACAATTTCTATTTCTCTGAATGGCTTCATTGTGTAACTCATTTCATAATGCAAACCGTGAAACTTTTCATTGAATTCGACACGAGAGTACAACTAACTTATTCACTCATCCGCGTCATCCATGTTTTGGTGTAAAACATCACTTCTCTATCTTGCCACTGAAGCATAAAAAGCAGTTTTAGACAGTCAATAGACCCTCCACATTAAGCACAATTTTCTGGTGCCCAGTAAATATATAGGACGTCAGAAAATGTATGTCACAATATAAAAGCCGTCACGCAGGAGTTGCGTAAAGTAAGCGAATTCATCAACAAGTTGAATAACGATAAAAATTAATATACAATCCAAATAAGTAATGAAGTGAAATATGCTATGACATTTCTGTGTATTATTAAGCGAACAAAATTGGAATTCTTGCAATCTATAAGTATTACAAAAGAGAAACCATATTTTACTATTATTATTATTATTATTATTATTATTATTATTATTATTATTATTAAGGTTAAACCACAAAAATTAATGGTATTCAATTAATTAAATGAAATGTATGACTATTAGTAGACAAAGTTATACTGTGTGGGTATTTTAAACATTAAATTTTGGTTTTCACATATACCCCTGCTCCCAACTGGTGCAGTTTCAATGATTTTTAAACACCATTTTTACTTATTTAATTTAAATGGTATGTGCTGAATTTTGTTGTGAAGAAAAAATATTCGTTCCTCTACAGCGATTTTTAAATTTTGTGTTTCAGGCAAATCCCCACTACTAACGTCCCGATTTCCTTGATCTTCAGGAACTATTTTATTTAAATGGTATATATGAGGTTTCGTACGAAAAAGCAAATATTATTGTCACTAGAGCAATTTTTTAAATGTTGGGTTCAGATAAACCCTCACTTCACTGATTTTCAGGAGCTATTATTATTTTATTTCAATGGCATAATCCGAGGCTCAGTTGAGAAAAACAAAAATTGCGACTGCTAGAGCGATTTTTAAATTTCGCTTTAGCTCCTACTCTTTAAATTCCGGTTTACAGCTATGCCTTGGTTCTTGGAAGTAGATGTGGCGAATTTTCCAATGGAGGAACTAGATGAATGGCCAAAGAGACCTGTCATGTGTGAGGGCAAAGGGGGGGGGGAGTCATTTGGCGAACGGATTGGTGGTAAATGTTTGAAATATATGAGAAAATAACATGCCAAAAGGAGATTAAAAAGAATAAGATACATAACTGAAACTTATGCAATGTTTTATGTCAAGATTGAGTAACTTAGAAATGGTTGTTACATTCTATTAACACTTATCACAAAACCCGGAAGTGCAGGAATTTATTTTGGTTAAAAAAAAGTATTTATTAAAAGTGAAAACAGAGAAATGTGCCTCATGAATAAAAATAGGCATTTAAAACACTTAATCGTTTTTATCACATAATTAAAGTACTTAAGCTTACTTTACAAGCTATAACATGATGTTTTTTTCAAGGTATCAATTGTTATAGTCAGTCGCTTGTCAGGGAGAACATTTTTCATCATGGAAAAAGAACGTTCTACTTCCACTCAAGTGATTGGAGCATATTTAAAACAAACTATTTCGGAAGAACTTATACCAGTTACATTCAACTTTCAGGGCATCATGGAAATATTGATCAAGACAAAGTGAAGTAGTTTTGAATAGTCCTGGTGAATGAGCAAAAGATGCGCAGTGGTTTCTGGTCGAGTTCATTTTCTGTTTATGCGTTTATAGGGGAATCAGGTTAGTGTCATCTTTCTCGCTTGTAGTTATTTATCACATTTATTCAGCTGATAAGTTACCTCCACCACAGGTTTCTTAGAACTGTCTCGCGCAGATCGATACAAAATTATTCGCCAGGACTATTCAAAACTACAGTACTTTCTTCATCCTCTCTATTTCCTGGTATTCGCATGCCCGAGGTAATCGTGCGTTCCATTCTGCTATTTAAAGAGCTTAAGTGAATGGGTTGGGGAGAAAGTTTTTGACTGCTTGAAAAGAAATAAATGTATAACAAGATTTTCGAATATGTAATTTAATTTTTATAACTTTTTTTTTTCACTTTGATATATTGAAATTCTTTATGTGCTTTTTAAAATGCATAAATAATCGCAGAGATTTTCATAACGATCCGAAACAGGTAAAAAAGCAAAATAAAAACAGACCCTACCGACCCCAAGTGTACGGAAACTTGTTCATTTCTAACTTCCGGGCTCTAGTTATTAGATTCTCCTCTATAAAATTAAAACAAAGAAGGAAAAAGAGAAGGCAGTTGAGGTATTTTAGTTGTTTCAGAGGAGAGTCTTGCATTCGTGTTGGAGTGGCAAAAGGATAACCGTTCACCGGAAATGCCCGAGAGATTCTGATCACAAAATTATGCAGCAGAATGACAATGAAGTTGAACGAACGCTTGCTGTTAAATAAAAGCGGTCAGTGGTGTGTGACCCGCATGCCCTCAAAGCGAAAGTAACGCAACTGTATTTCTGTCATCTGGAATGATCAACTTGGAAACGTCGCGATCGTGGGTGACAAAGCACTTTACTGTTGAGTTGCCACAGACTCTTGAAGGAGAAACCTGTTCATAATTTGGTCTGATTTGTCTGAAGTCACTCTTAGTCATTGTTCTTTCAAGGACAGTGAGTCACAGAGAAAGGCGGGTTCCAGAAATACAGTTCGGCCTTCGTTTCCAGGAAACGGCAATGTGGGTTGGGTGAAACAGAAATAAACTTTCCTTACGTCAATGCTTCAGTGTTCAGTATCTGCAATACGGTTTTCCATCTCTTATTGTTTCTTTTGCTCATTAAGTTTCTTAAATCGTTTCTTTACTCTATAGTTTCTTTTTTCCATGCCACTTGTTCTCCCCCATGTTTTTCCTTCCTTCTCCAACCTCATTTTCCTCCAACTCAGTCTTTTGTTTCGTTTTTCTCTTGTTCTTCTGTTCGCCATTCTTCCTTGTCTACAAATCGCTGCTTAACAGTTTCCACTTCTACTCTTTCTCAGCTTGCTGTTTCTCTCTCTCTCCGTCCGTCCTCCAGTTTTTATCATCTTCGTTAACGCTGCATTCTCTAGTTTTTCTACTTCTGCTTCTCTAGGTCTTCTTTTTCCTTCCTTTTACTCCTCACTCTCCAGTTTGGTTCTATTTCCTCCCCCAATTGTAGATTTTCTTCTCATTCTGCAGTCCTTTCTCCATCTCCATGTTCCATGCTCCTCGTTTTCCGTTGTCTTATCCTTTTACACCTTCAGTCACCGGTTTCTTTTCTTCTCTTCTTTTGCCCTCCTTTTTTCCATTTTCTTCCTACTTTTCCAGCTTCTTCTTCTACTTCTTACCCTGCCGTTTCTCCTTTTTTCTTCCTCCCCCTCCTACTTCAGTTTTATATTCCTCTTAGTTTACACTACAGTCACCAGTATTTTCATTTCGCCTTCTTTCCCTCTCCCCCAGTTTCGTTTTCTGCTTCTTTCCAGTTGTACTTTTCCTCTCGTTTCATTTTCCCATTTCTTATCCTACTGGTAAGCCATTTCTATCTATTCTGCATTTTTCCAACACCCGCTTCTCCATTATTTTTCTTTTCCTCCTGCTCCTCCAATTTCTTCTTTTTATTTATTCACTGCTTTCTTCTTCTATTTCTCATCTACACTCTCCAGCCCCAATTTTTAGTTCATTCTCCTTTTCCCCAGTCTTTAGGTTCGTCTTCCCCTTTACTTTTCATTTCCCAATTTTTCTAATTATGGCATTACTTACCATCCTACAACCATACGTTATTCTTCGTTCTTCAGTAACATCTGCAGAGTGGTTTATATAGAACTAACACATTTCTTTATTTCAAAAGGAAAATTATTAAAACTCAAATGTACAGTATCTTTGGGAGATAATTATTACCTCTATAGAAAATATTAAAAAAATGTCTTCCCTCCTATAGAAGACATAACACAACACGGCATTCATTATGCAAAATTCTGGCATACCGTCCATCACATGGTTCCATTTATGAGGCTATGTTCTCACAGAACTCATTGGGTTGTCCAAAATCCAACATGCCGAATAATGGGACCATTTTTTTTTCTGACCAGACTGTGGACATTGCAGAGTACCGCCGGATTTTCGTGGCGCTTGTTGGATCAATTGGAAGATGTAAAGCTGGATTATGAATATTTTCAACAAGATGTCGCTACGTACCATACATCAAACCAATCATCTTTGACGACCGGATAATCTCGAAGAACCTGTGGACACCGAGATCTCCTTATGTGACAACACCGGACTTCTTCCTATGGGGCTACTTAAAAGACAAGAGTTTACGCCACACATCTCCAAAACATAGCACGATCTGAACCACAACATTACACAGGAGGTTAATGGTATTGACAACACAGACCTCCTCCAACAAGCGGCCATTAACATGGAACTACTTGTTGTGTTATACCTTGTGCAGGAGGGAGGACATCTATACAGGTTAATAATCTCCCAAAGATACTCTTACATTTGAGGTATGCTACCATATTCGTGTTGAAATAAAGAAGGAAATGTATTAGTTCTGTATAAACCGCCCTTTACGTTTTTCCCCCTTATTCTTCCGTTAACGGGTTACCAAGTTTTACATATCGTTATTTAACATATTTTCGTACGTGATCATTTGTCACGGAGACACAGGTTGCTGAAATGCCACAAGTGGGTGAGGGCTCAAGCGGAGGCGTGCTGGTGTTCTCTGTTCCAAGCGATCTGCGGTGAACGGCTGGTAGAAGGCCTTGAGCGAACTGATAAATGCAATAATGTCCCCGATTACTGAACATAACAGGGCTGTCCAGTTGTCGCTTCTCAGCATGGCACTTATTTTATCCTTCAGCTTGACAGAGCACATCTAATTGGCAGCTGGCTCCTTAGTTGGTTAAGAAATATATAATGCATCTGTTAAAATAGATATTTATTGGTTCTTGTATTATAGCTCTTTTAATATTTGTATTGTATTCTCGCTCGCTCTCGCCACATTCAATGGTTTTACTATAATTATGAAATATATAGCAGTTAGCGGTGTTATTTTCATGAACACTCCAAATGGGATGTAGATAAGGTTGCTGCGATGTTAAACCTTTAAGTGGGGCGATTTTCACTTTTTTATTAGCAAAACCAAATGGGCCATCGGCTGAATGCCTGACTTGACTAACACTGAGTATGCAACACAAGATACTATAAAAGCCATCCTTGCCTCAAAATACAATTATTGCACGAGGGTCGCCCAGAAAGTAATGCCCTACATTTTTTCCTTCACCAATTATTTATTCCACACCATGAGAATTACACACATGAAAGAATATGTTTTATCTACACATCCTATTATTTTTTCGCGTAATTTCCTTGGCCCTCCTCCAGCGAGACATAAGTGCACGTATGCCCCGTCGGTACCAATTCTTGTTCTGGTCACGAAGCCATTTCTTCACTGCGCGAATCACTTCCTCGTCCTCAAAATGTCTTCCACGAATGCCATCCTTTAATGGCCCAAACAAGTGGAAGTCCGAGGTAGCTAGGTCAGAGCTGTATGGTGGATGGGGCAACACTGTCCAGCCATGTTTCGTGATGTGTTCAAAAGTTCTCAAACTTATGTTAGGTCGAGCGTTATCGTGTTGAACCAAAACTTCTGCTAGGTTATGGCGCCGAAGGTTCTGGAAGCGCTTCTTGAGTTTGGCTAATGTGTTGACGTATGCTTCTGAATTAATGGTACTGCCTCTTGACATCACATCAGTGAGAATCACAGTCGCAAAACACAGTGATCATGACCTTACTGGCGGAAGCAGTTGCTTTGAGAGAGCGAGGATGACGCCATGTCGTCTTGTTTCGGGCTGAAAACGGTGAACCCAGCAGGTCTCACACCTGTCACAGTCCGGGACAAGAAGACCTCCCTCTCAGCTTCAAAAGAAATGTTTTTTTCTGTGAGATTGTGTATCACCGTTAAGACAGCGCGGAGCCCATCTACTCGCTCTTTTGAGTAATCAAGAGCGCGGATTTGCATCCGCACTTCCTTTGCTGATTGTCAGCTTCAGCGCCAACTGCCGAATGAGAACATCAGCACATATCAGGTGTGACCCCCGCCCGCAGCAAATCTTGCAGCTCCGCCGAACCGCTTGCTGATGGCCTCACCCTCTGTGTCCAGCGACCAACTGCAGATGTTCCATAGACTTCACATAAACGTTTGTAAATATTCCCCACACTTATCAAAGCACCCATGCCACTTATTTTCCTCAAGGGTGAAAAGATAATTTTCATATGCAACCACAACCTCTTCAAGGCTTCCTTGCATGCGATTTTTTACCATTGGAAAGAGAAAATAATCGCATGTGGTCAGGTCAGGACTGTAGGGAGGATGAATCATGGGTTTGACCTCTGTGAACTCCAGGAACTGGATGGTGATGTTAGCCGTGTGAGCGGAGGCATTGTCGTGGTGAAGCAGGACCCCCCTCAGTTCTGTCCTTGGACAGCGTTCTCGGAGCTTGTCGAACAATTTTGGCAGGCAGACTGTGGTGTATCACTGAGCAGAAACTGTTCTTTGTTGGTGAGTCGTCATCTGGAAAGATCCAAACTGCCGACTGTCTTTTGCTCCCCGGGTCAAATTGATAAATCCATGTTTCATCACACATAATGACATCAGAGCTCCCTCCATCGGATTTCTGTAGCATTTCTTCACACCATTCGCACCGGTATGCTTTTGTGTCTCCGTCAAATTGTGGGGCACCCAACGGGAGGAAATCTTCCTTTTATGAAGATAATCATGCAGGATTTTTTATACTACTGGCGATCCAATCTGAAAAACTGCCTCGATGTCCTTAATGATACGCGATTGTTTTCCACCGCGAACTTTTTCCTCAGTCACTGCCGTTGCCATCTCTCATCTTACAGTGAAATTCGGTCTCTTTTAAATTCCGCAAACCAACAGAAAGCTGTTGCCCTAGATGGAGCAAAGTCCCCAAAAGCTCGTTGCAAGCGCTCAAGGAAAAACCTCTCCAGCGTAACGGCTGACTGACTGTGCACGGGAGGGGTTGTTTATCCTCACACTCTGAAATGCGGTTGTTGGGACGGTCGCTATCTGCTACCGGTTTACTCGTAAGGGATGGGGCTACCACATGCCACACTCCTTTTAAGTGGTTCAACATTAACTTATAGTTATCTCAAAACTTTCGTAGTGTCTCTCCCCTTGGCGCGGGAGGGCGTAAACGATCGAAATCTTGCAAAAATTAAGGAAGAGTTTGAGAATAAGACTCTTGTTAGAATGAGAAATTGGAATAAAATGAAAGTTACCAGAGTCGATCTCGGCGGTAACTTATCGAGACCTTATCGAGTGTGGCCGACGTTTGACGTTTTCTGAAATCGCTTTTCTGTTTGGATAAGTCATGGGACTGTTCAACCATAATTTCAAATGACTTGGGCTTCCTAAAAGTCGCGGCAAGCTGCTTTGAAATGAGAAAAACTCCAGGAAATCCACTGGGCAGCATTGGAACATCTTTCTTGCAGCTCAGATATATCGCTTTATTATATGTTTGAGCCATTAGAAGAAACAGTGGGAGCGACAAAGTGACAAAGGTGTGGAATATTTCTTGCGCAATGACTGAAAACCTAACCCCATTCTTCTATATTGATATTAAGTAACTAAGTATCCACTGGGATAAAAGTGTTTGTAAATCGAAAAATTATATACAAACAAGAGGCATCTCCGAATGCCGAAGGAATGTAGAGCTATTGCGGCTGTAGCCATGAAACGATTTTTTAAAATTTTCTGCAAATCTCCATCGATCCTGCCTACTAGGCACCGCAGGTTATATATCCGTTAACGATGTAGAGGTCACAAAATTTGCTTTTTCTCAACAAAACTCAGCATATAGCTATCAATTAACAAACGATTCGTTAACCAGCAAAATTGTATCATTCGGTGGGGGTTAACCTAAAGAGAAAATTTGTTTAAAAATCCCTCTAGCGGCCGATTTTTTTTTCTTTTTCTCAACGAACCTCTCGAAAATTTCTTTAAAATAAATTGATAAAATTAATTTCCGAAAATCAGGGCATTTGGGTCATTTGGAGTGGGGATATTCCTGAAAAACGAGTGCGGGTTAAAGAGAAATTTAAAAATCGTTCCAGCGGCCGCAATTTCAAATGTTTTTAAAGAAAAATCTGCATGTGCCATTGAAATAAAATAAGAAAAACACTTTTCTGAAAATCGGGGGAAATCCTGCCATTAGGAGTGGAGGTTTATCTGAAACCCAAAATTTAAAAATCGTTTTAGCAATAGCAATATTTTATTTTTTCACTACAATACACGGCATATACCATTTAAATCAAATAAGAAAAATAGTTTCTGAAAATCAGTGAAATCAGATTATTAGGAGTAGAGGTTACCTGAAACCCAAAATTTAAAAATCGCTCTATGGGCACCAATATTTGTTTCTTCTCAACAACATTCGGTATATAACATTTAAATAAAACAAGAAAAAGTGCTTTTTTAAATAAGGGAAATTGGACCATTTGGAATACACTAGAAAACCAAAATTTAAAAATCACTCTTGCATTTAATTTCCGCTATATTTTAAAATTAAAGGTCAAATTAATTGAGCATATAAACTGTATTTATAACGATACATATGTTTTATATTAACAAAAGTATCGTCGTGAAGATAACAAATGTGAAATATTAATCTAATATGTGTGTGAGAATTATATTTGTATGTAAGAGCACTCTGTAATAACCTTCAGAAAACGTTTACGTTACATGTTAATAACATTTAAATTAAATTTCAAAGCCACTGAAAATCTATGTAACTTTCGACTGTTTTTATTTACTTAGTACATTGCAATTGTTTTTAAATAGTAACATGTTTTTGTTTTATTGAAACATATGAACATCATCTTAAATACACAATGTAACTCGAAACTTTCTGTTATTTCTCTCTATTTTAGTGAATGTAAAGATGATATCAAGGGCTCGGTTCATAAATATGGTTACATTTAAAAATATTTAAAAATATCCACACAATATAACTTTGTCTATCAGTAGTCATATTTCATTTAATTAATAGTATACCATTAATTTTGTCTTTAATCTCAACAATACTTCTAAAAAGTGGTTTTTCTTTTATAATATTTATAGAATGCAAGAATTCTAATTTTGTTCCCCAAATACCTAACAGTAATGCCATAACTTATTTCATCAATTAATAAGGCCATAGTTTGGATTTTATATTATTTTTAAATTTATGCTACTCGGCGAGGAATCCGCTTAGTTTACGTAGCTCCTGCGTGACGGACTTTTATTGTTCTTTTATGTAAAAGGATTTGCAGTCTTGCAAAGAGGTTTGGCACACGTTATTTGCCGAAAATATGGCCTGATCTGATGTAGGCTGGAGACCCCTGAGGCAGCAAACCAGGGCGTTCGTGAGGCAGATCTTGGCTGCATCACCCGGTTCTCCTTCGACTTAATGGTTGCCGTGATTTGCAATAAGCGAAGGAAGAACTTGCATGAAGTATGTAGCTGTTTGGTGCTATGACGTCATTAGCTATAGTTGCCAGCCCGTATGCCGCAGGCAACGGCTGAACTCCACTCGTAATCAAAGGTTACAGACTGGCAGCCGTTGGAAAAAGGAGAATTGTTGCATTTGATTAGGGTGGAAATTTGCACGCAGCGAGGGAAACAGAAGCAGCACGATTTTCTGTTGTTTATAGTAGCGAACAAAGAAAGGATGGGAAAGATATGGCGACCGACTTTGTAAAATATTCATTCCGGTTCTCGTGAAACTTGCAAACCCCTTTAAAAAACTGGGGGTTTCTCAGTACTATTTTATATGATTATTCATACATAATGCAATTTTATATAACAATGTTTTACATTTTAATTATGTTATGCTGTTTTCTTTCCACTTTGGTAAAGTTTTTAAGATGTACTGTCCCATTAATATTTCCTAGAGTTGTGCAAGGAAGGATATATTAATAAGGACACTCTGAAAGTATCCGTACACAATTAATGAAAGTTTTAAATGTAACTACATCTCAAAATATGTCCCTTTAACTCTCTTTTAGTAGTGTTTAACCGAAAAGGCGTGGACACTGATGATACATGAGATGAAATGATAAGCTGGAAAATGTTTTTTTTTATTTTATTTTTTTTTAAGGAAGGAAGCGTTCCAGATCTAAGTTTAGGGTACTCTTTGGCATTAGCCATTATGAGGACTGAGGAAAACCTGAAAAAACGCTCAGTCAGGTAGGACGTTCCTGGCGGGATTCTAACCCCAGACCTAGCAGTTCGCGCCTTAACGACCTCGGCCACCCGTATCGGTTCAGCCTCTATATACCCGTTTATTATAATTGTGTTCTATTAGAAGAGAAATAAAAAAGTACCAAGGACAAATCCGTTAGTGGTTTGAGATTTCAACAAAAGATAAATTAAAAAAAGGACTGAAGGAAATATGCAGGACGTTTGGAATGAATTTAAGGGTATAATTTTTGAGGCAAAAATGAAATGTGTTACTTGCAAAAGAATAAAAAATAACCGCGGTAATATACCAAAACCATCCCTTACTTAAAGGTGGGGGGGAAAGACCATGAACGCATACAAAAATCGTAAGCATAACCCCGAGCCCTTAATTATGTTAAGTGACCTGTGAAAACAAGAAAGATTCCTGCAAAAGTAGTAAAAGTAAATGAAAATGAAAATTGTAGTAGTTTTATCGTTACATACGGCGGAGGAAGAGAAATATCGAAGTGTAACCTAATAATGTTGAATGATGAAAACTGAAAAAATATAACGGACAAAGATAGGACTGATGTATTCATTTCGTATTTTGTTTCTGTTTTTAGCAAAACTGGTAATAATAATAATAATAATAATAATAATAATAATAATAATAATAATAATAATAATAATAATAGGAGATGTCATTCTAACGAAGAAGAAGAAGAAGAAGAAGAAAGAAAAATAAACCAAAAATTTAAAATATCAGCTAAAAGAGTTAAAGAAAAAATAATAAATCTAAAAAAAAATCGGTAATGTAATTGAGATTAACGAATGTTTGTCGTCATGATAATTATTTCGAGGATGAAGGTGGAACATTCAACATTCGTTTGAAAGCTCAATTAAATTACCTAAGAAACATTGTAAGCAAGGGAGGGATTTAAGATAATTGCAACGCAAAAAAAAAAAAAAAAAAAAAAAAAAAAAGATTCAATTTTTTGTAATTTGAGTATAATCATTGAAGTGATTTAATTTACCTGTTTTCCTTTTTCTGAAAGCATACACTATTCCAACTGAACACTATTATAAAAATTACCATTTACTATTATTTTAATCAATTATATCATATTTCGTGTTGTGACGAGAACTTCATTTAGGAGGCAGTCAGATACTGGAATCGAAGCAGAGGTGATCAATTGCATTAGTTTTTTGTTCCAAAAAAGATTGCGAAGGTTATCTGTATTTGAACAATTAAAAACAAATGAACATTTGAGATTATAATAACAGTTCACAGTAAATTTATTTCTTTTAACAGTAAATTTAAAAATGGTGAGCAGAAAAATGCATAAGAATAGACTTCCTGGTTCCCTAGATGAGTCAAAGCGGAGATTATTATTAAAAAAAAAAAAAAAAAAAAAAAAAAAGGAAGGAAAAACTATCAATTATTTGTTTTTGAGTGCCATGCTTTAAAATCCATTCTGATTAGTGGATAAGGTCATTGAAACCATGCATTGGTTGAAAACGCTCGCGTGCAATTATCATTTCATACTTTATGCCTTATTTAATATATTTCTAAATTATTCTGTCCTTCCGAAAGATAAAGTTCGCTGTCGTGGTACCTATTCATAAGAGCTGCATTTAAAAAAAAAAGAATGTTAAAAATAGACACACCTGTAGTGTCTTATGGAGCAGTTGATAGCTGAATATTTTCTAGTGTCCGATATGAAAAGACTGGTTCTACAGCCCGTCAACATGGGCTCAGGGAAGGTTTTCTTAGGATAGCCAAATTATTTCGTTAGTTCAGGACACCGCTGAAGACAGAGGAGTTGGAATAGTAATTTATTTTTCGAAGGTTGTTGATTTAGTATCGCATGACTTATTTATTGATAAATAGAGTGAACTACAGACAGATAAAAGAGCTGTACTTTGTATAAATTGTATTTTAGAAGGGCGGATTCAGAGAGTTAGGGTAGGTCAGGAAATGTCGGTTGTGGGCATGTGATATCACAAGATAGTGTTCTTGGATCGCAGCACAGGTCTAAGTAATGGATGGACAGCACGAAAAACCTAAAATATCCTATTGAAAGTGTATGGAATGTACTTTCCATTGGCGCCCCGAACTTCAGTTGGTGAGCAACAGTGGTCAGAAAGTGAACAACGTGCGTAAATGCTCGAGTATACCTCACAGAACTACGGGAAGCACAGGACGCTCGTGCCTGGCGCTATCGAGCCTAGCGAGGTGGGTTTCTTCCTGAAATCTCGCCAGATTGATGCGACATGTTTTCAGCGAGTCCACTTGTGTACCTCACTTAATTGATTTGACACTTTGCACACTTTTTCGTGGAAAACTCGCTTAAAGGTTTCCCAGCAATGCAGCATTTCACTCGAGGAAACAACCAGAAGTCCCACTGCAAGCTCAGGGCTAGAGGGTAGATAGTCAAACAACTGAACTTTGACGACTTCCAGTTTCCTCAAATTTGAAGCTGTTCTCTGAGGAGAGCAAAAGCAACAGCCTTGAAGTTCCTGTCTTTGAACGTCGCCGCTACAACTCTTCAAGTAAAGGATACAAAATATAAGTGACATAGTATTCTACATTCATTGTCATTCCTTCTGGCATACAGTCAACCACTAATGATCCTTCATAGTTGAAGAAAACAGTGAACATTCGCTTCCGAGAACGAACATCTTGTCTGGTCTTGAGTCATTCTCATTTACCCACATGTAGTTCTGAGCTTTATTTGCGGTGATATAGTAATAAAACCAACTTTCATCACCAGTGCATATATCTGTCACCTTTAGCACCGTTTGGGGAAACATGCTCAGCAGTTTCCTTGTACATTCCTTTCTCCTCCTCTTCTCTTTATTGGTTAGGAAATGCAGCACTCATTTTACACAGATGTTTAGCATGGAGTATGCTGTCAATATTACCAACACTGATACTCACTTCCATACTTAGCATTTCAACAGTAATATGTCCGTTTTCCTCCACCAAGTTCCTCACTCTTTGAATTGTTCCCTCGTTCACAGCTTCCCGAAGCCTGCTAGCGCGAGGGTTGTCTTTCTTCAAATGATTGAATGCATCTTTTAATGTGAAATGAACACACTTGATCATCATGAACAGCTACCAAGTTTTCAAAGCGTGTGAAAATGTAGAATGTAAAGTTTTCTTTATTTTTCACGAGCTATTGACACAGGACTGAACTCAACAGACTGTACGACAGTGACTATGCAAGTTTAAACTTCGCTTGTGCACATTTTGATAGCTGAAGGCGCATTGTTGCCAGCTGCATTAGTTACATTTTTGTAGGCATTATTGTTGTTAACAATGGTTAGGCTGGTTGCATGCCCCCCTCTCAGTAAAGACAAGAAATGCTGAACTGTGTCGCAGTAGTAGGCTTGCTACATATATTATCGCCCTTTTTGATCCGTGCTAGTGAAGTTTGTGTAGCATAAACACTTTCTCCCGTTTGTTGCGCGTACCTTTTCAGACTCCCACGATCATGTACACACACATACACGCGCGCGTTGCTTTCTCCCAGTTGCGTATCTCGGTGCACATGGCCGGCAAAGTGTGTATAATTATCGTAGCATCATAACACGCAAGTTTTATCATTCATCTCATGATAGAAATGAGCAGGCTTTGCAGTTGAACCTACATACGGCCGGATAATGAAATTGGTTTAGTAAACTTCCCAGTGTATGAGGACACCAAGGGTTTTCTGCATATAGGTCACATATTAATGATAGTTTGAAACTTACCACTACATTTCCCCCTCAGCCTCTGTACACCTGGTTTCCTTCAGAAAACTTTTTGAGGACAAAATGTCACGTACCGCTCGCTGTATGCTAACTGTTCTTTCATTTTTATGGGCAATGGTTGCCGTATCATCACAACCACAGTGTGATTCCCCGCACTCGTCTGGGAAGATTCAAACTGATGAATGGCGCTTTATTTCCGCATGTCGTGGGAAATGTATTGCATCATCCTTAACTCTTTTAACATTTTCATTCGAACCTTTGAATTCTTTTGATTAAATGTTTTATTTCCGCCACATTCTTTCATAAACATGTTAAGAAATCATTATTTTATTTTTTTATTTACTAATGTGGCGCACATCAACAAGATTATGCAGGATGGTGTAACACTCAGCGCACTGATCCCCAGGGTCAATCTTGGTTTTTCCTTGATCATCATCTCCAACAACGACACATTTTCCTCCCGCTTCTGTGCTTTAAGCTCAAGAGAATCATCGAGAAACGCAAAAGCCTGTCCGAAAGTCTCCAAAAGCCTGTGGCAATCATTTGTAATCGTAACAAAATCATTGCACCAAAGCGCTCTCTTTAAATTGTTCTCTCAGGTCACAATGCAATTTCAGAACTGTACTGCTAAAAGACAACAGAACCTGCCACGGATGTAACCGGAAAACATGACAATGTTAAATGGTACAAATATTTATGGCCTGCCAAACTGTGTCTCAGAATTTATCTGGTGGCCTTCATGTCTTCGGATTTTTTTTAAAAATTTTTGTTCTGCAATGTTTACCTTCTGTTGACTTGATTCTAGATCAGGACATAATACTCCAAATTAATTTTTATTTATTCCTCTTTAAAATTTATCAATACAATTTAATTTATACAATTTTAGAACTACAGCACTAATACTATAACTAAACAAAACTGAAACTTGGTACCCAGTAGCAATACATTATTACATTTCACTTATATTTTAATCAACTTACTTTTACATACCTTTATTTTTACAATTAATTAATTTGCAATGTAAAATCTTCATTTCTGCTGACGTTCGGTATCCTGGCTGCTCCCCACTGGAATTGCAGGCTACAGGACCTGGACTTCAATGAGGTTGCTGCCGGTCTCAGCTATATTGGATCATGATGTGTTCACAGTGCAATTTCCTTCTCTTCTTTTTCTTTCACCTTCTATATTTCGACTTTTATCTCTACTTTCTTCATCATAGATTATGCATTGGTCGTTTGTGTTTTTAATTTTACTTCTTTTTCATCCTCTTCTCCTTTTTCCACCATTCCTTATATTTCTTCCCTTCTCTTGTTCTTAGCCTACTTCTCTCAGTTGCTTTCTTTCGTCCCGAAGACCACTATTATTCTCTTCTGTTAATTCTGCTCCCTTATTCTGATTCAATTTGAGTGTTATCATGTTCATCTTCTTGTTTTTGAACTGACTCTGTATGGGATCAGAGAAAAGCAAGACTGACTCTGACTGTTCTGCCATTTTGTTTAAGTATTCAACACCCTGAAACCATCTTGATCTCTCATGATGTTGCAAATGCGTTTCCCTGTAAGTAGCGATCTTTCCTCAACTACATTTGACTGGTATTTAGTACATATGAATGAAATAGTTCGGTGTATCGATAATTTTACAAACCTTACATGTACGTTTGCTTGTAATTTAAATGTATGCAAATGTGAGCAATATGGACAGTGTCCCGTTACAAAATCCACTTAATCTCTTGCTGGGTTGAAGAATATCTAACCTTATCTTTTGAGTGCACATATTTGTCCCCGCTTCTAGGAGTCAGATAAATTGAACCAACCAGCTTAACAGCCTAAATCTTGGCAGCAATTCATTCCCGCCATATCTTTAATTGTTGCCAACGCTTGAAATTTAAGCATCGCGATTTTTTGGTCAACTGTAAAAGATTATATCTAAATATTGGCTGGTTGGTGCTAGTGGCCATTGGGAATGATGATATTTAGCATTTCGTCCGTAGTTTCCCAATAAAGAGCTTCCAAATTTTGTTCATTTGGTAGTTACCATCAAGTTGGCTGTTCTTTGTTTAGGATTGTATTCACGTCCTTAGACAATGGAGTGCATTCATCCTGAAGAGATGTTCTGACAGGCAATCATGCCCAACAGTTAAGTGGAATTGGGCAACTGAACTTTTTTCTTGGTTTCATAAAAGTTGTTTGAAAGCCTTTAAATCTTCAAATTTACATTTTTGTTGGGTATTAAGTTTCAATTTAGAAGGACGTTCTAGTTCTAAAAATGATGACTCCTATTTTTGTTTAGGTATTAGCAATGAAAGAAATCTTATTTTATTTCTATAAACTCGGTTATATATTTACCATCAAAGCCCTTTCCTTAAGTTGCAACTAGTATTTATCCCCCAGCGGTTTAATTGTATTTCTGTTATGTGTTACAGGGTGAGCAATAGATGAGACGCACGGTGGCATGACACGGGTGAGGGAGTGGGGCCTGCAGGACCGGCCCCTCAACACGGTCCACTTTGAGTCCCCATCCCATACCAGTACTTTGCTCTGTGGTCTCAACACGCTTCGCACCAAAGGCTTGCTGCTTGATGTGACCCTGGTAGCCGAAGGCGAGTCATTCCAGGTACTCGTGTATCCAATTGAAATTAAATACAAAAAGTATTCTCCGTAAGCAAAAATCTCCATTGTCATTACATTTCGTCAAGCTTTGAAAAAGGACAGCAGAATGCATAAACGGATTGCAAGAAAGCTACCCACATAGTCTCTCATCGAGTTGGACAGAAAAATCCTTGCCAGCACCGCTCTACAGCTAACGTTCAGATGTTTATAGCAATGGGCAGTGACTTCACTGTCTTCCTGTATATTGTAAAAATAAAATAAAAAACAACAGCTTTTTATATTATGTTATGTTGATTTTACGTGACAATATTAGTGAATGCGTTGAGCTTTAATGATTTTTTTAAAAACTTTTTTATACCTACTTCACTAGGGAGATAAGCTCAGTAGCAACCAACACTATTAAATTAATATCCATTTGGTTCCCTAAAAGCCATAATAGCGTATTTCTACACTGGGAATGGAAAAATTATTTAATGCATCAATTTATATTAATAACACGGACTTGTCAAACAAGTCAAAATGTTAAAAGATCAGTACATTGACTAAAAGAAATTTAATATAGGCAATGATTATAAAGGTTGCCCAAATGAAACCAAGAGTCGTGTTGTGCTGTGTTTGTTCTGAAAGGTAGCGGTATGGAATGGCCTAACAGCGCAGTATGTTTTTTACATTGAAGAAGCACATTCAACTGAATACGTTCATGCAAACAGACCCAACAAACAGTAATTCAATTTTTGAAGGCAGAAGGTGTTAGTGGAGTCGAAATTTATCGTCGTATGGGAATACACCTTAGATGTGGTGAAAACGTGTGACGTAGACCCGGCCAAGCTCACCGAGGAGTCGATTATTGCAGGAGTAGACAACTTTGTAAGAGAGAGTCACCAACCGAGAGATTGCAGAAACATTGTCAATGAGCAAGCGAACTGTTCTCCATCGACGGTTGATACCACAAGGTGGTCCCTAAGTATCTTTCTGAGGAGCTAATGGCTGCTTGCAGGGGAAGGAGAGTCTGTTAACTTGAAGACTGGTTCCACAGGCGTTCTTCGCTCAGTATATCCATAACCTTATGACACGCCGGAGCACATGTTTGAACAAACAAGGTGACTACGTAAAGCGGATGTCATGTATAGGAACATTTATAATGCTCTTCTAATTTGTTACCCTTTAAACATTCCCAATTTTTTTCAAAACTTAAGGGCTAAATTAAGAATTACGTTAATATAAACATCTGATTTGTATTCCTTGAAGTTATTTTTTAATTAATATGTTAATACATTTTTTACAATTGAAATTGGCACATCTTTTCTTGAGGCTCTAACATGTCATGACATGAGTTACACCCGTTTCACTTACTTTTCCTCTCTTTACTTTCCTAAATCATTTGCCCCGTACTGTTCTCAAATATTCACCCATATTCCTATTTCCTTCCCACCCTCTATCAACATTTTTACTGCTACAATATTGTTTTCCATTTTGGATCCCGTATGCCCTCATTCCAATACTTGTTTCCTTGCACTGCATCAAATAATGAAACATACCCTCTGTTTTCCCATGCGTAACAAACATTTCCATGTTGCTATTTTGAAATTCTTTCAAATACAATGCCCCTTTTGCATCCATGTATATCGTTCCCTCCCTTGCTATCACAATACTTCTCTCTACTCCAATCTGTCTTTAATACGAGAATATCTCCATAGTTCCCTGCCTCCCGATAAGCATTATCGCCTTCACAAAACCCTTATCTGGTGTCCTAACTTATCTGTTAAGTAAATAATTGCAGCTGTAGCTTCCGCTCTGCTGTGTTCAGTTGTTCAGATATAGTTGCATAAAGAAGGCTGTGTGTAGAAGATTGTGACATGTTCATAATGGAGTATCGAACTGTTATTAAGTTCTTCACAAAAGAAGGACTTACTCCAAATGAAACTAAACAGCGATTGGACGATGTATATGGGGAAGCATCCCCCTCATGTTCTACCCTAAAAGAATGGGCTAAACTATTTTGAATGGGTCGAGAAAGCATTGAAGACGAAGAGCGTGCAGGCTGGCTTCGCTCTTATGGAAGACCGGCGGCTCAAAGTTACAGAAATAGCACAAAGATTGGGCCTTTCTAATACAACAGTCCTTTGAATTATTCTTGAATATTTAAACACGAATAAAGTTAGTGCAAGATGGGTACCTAGAGTTCTTTCCTCAGTCCAAAAGCAGCAATGAGTCATCTGCCCTAGGCATTTTTGGAGCTCTGCCATGGCAACGATAGAGAAGTTTTGCAAACCATTGTTACAGGAGATGAAACTCAAGAAGGACCTTCAGGGAAGGAATTAAGTGTGACGAAGAAGTGATTGATGCTGTTTATACCCATTTTGTAGACAGGACTTCTGACTATTTGGGGGGGGGGGATTGAAATGTTAATGCAAAGATCTGAGAAATGTATTGCAATAAAGGGTAGCTATATTGAAAAGTGAAAGATATTTTTGTCTTTATCATACCTAGAAAATGGTTAGGCTGGAAATTAATGGACCTACCCTCATATTTTGTACAATCTCAAAGAAATTATATTCTCAAAACTTGACCATATCTCTTGCCTTTCAATATCTTCTATCCTCTTCCTTATTTTCCTCCAGAAATTTTTTGAAATTTTCTCCCTTCTGTCATATGTCACCCATAACAATTTGATTAAATGTTCTTTCAGTCTCTTCCTCAATTATTGTACAAAACTATTTCTTGATATTTCATTCAAGTTTTAATTACATTATAATTCTCTAGTTTCAGATTCCTATACCAGTATTTCAGAACTCTTTCACCTGCCATTCCTTTTCTACCTGTTCTACCTAATTCTATTTTTTAAATATATAAATTAAAACATTGAATATTAGCTGTAGAATCTGTGAAATACTTTTGATATTTCATTTTTCATTACTATATTTTTACTGTGATTTTCTGAAGGCACATCGAGCAGTACTTGCCTCATGCAGTGATTATTTCCGAGCCATGTTCACTGATGCAATGAGAGAATCGCGTCAGAGTGAAATCTGTCTAAATGGAGTGACTGCAGCAGGCATGCGTCTACTCCTTGACTATGCTTATACATCACGTCTAGCCCTCAATCTTGCCAACATACAGGATGTTCTGTCTGCAGCTAGTCATGTGCAAGTTGTAGCTGTGGTAGAAGCATGCTCTAATTATCTTCAGGTAATAACATTTCTCTTTACATCCATACATTTATATAGGGCTTTCATTTCAATATATTTAATTTAAAAATTTAACTAATAAACTCTAAATATTATGGAGAAAGTTTAGAACCAATGTTAATTACATTTTAGGTATCATTTTGCCCCCATTTTAAAATTTCCTGGGGTACTCCCATCTTACAACATTTAAATTGTAAAAAAAATCAAACATTATCCCCAGAGCCTGGAAGTTGGGGAAAATGTCTTTTCTATCTGGGTGGATATATTTAAAAGTCAGATAGAAATGAACATGTTTCCATACATTTAGGATCATATTTTGGCTTCTGTTGCCTCTTTTAAGGTTTAAAACATTTTTTTTGCCTGTTTTAGGTCGTTATAGACTTTTTCTGTGACTATGCATTTTAAAAAGCACATAAACAATTTCAATATGTTGAAGTGAAAAAAGTTACAAAAATTAAATGGCATTTTCACCCCACAAAAATATCTGTTGAGACTGTTGTCAAAAAGTTCTCCTTAATCCATTCACTTAAGCTCTTTAAATAATGGAATATTCATTAGTGAAAGGAATGCACATTTATCTCAAGCATACAAATATCAGAAATAGAGAGGATGAGGAAAGTACTGTAGTTTTGAATAGTCCTGGTGAATGACCTTGTATTGATCTACGTGAGACAATTCTAGAAAATTTGTGGTGGGGATAACTTTTCAGCTGCATAAATGTAACAAACAATTGCAAGCTAGAAAGATGAGAGCGGTACAGCTGTGCAATAAACCATCCCTACAATGTGTTCAGTACAGAAGTAGGAGAGATACTAACCTGGTTCCCCTATAAACACATAAATAGAAAATGAAGTCTACCAGAAACCACTGTGCATCTTTTGCTCATTCGGCAGAACTATTCAAATCTACTTTACTTTGTCTTGATCACATTTTCATGATGTCCTTAAAGATGAATGTTCTGTTTTAACTGGTATGAGTCCATCAGTAATAGCTTGTTTTAAATATGCTCCAATCACTTCAATGAAAGTAGAACATTCTTTTTTCATGATGAAAAATGTTCTCTCTGACAAGGGGCTTGCTATGATAGTTGATATCTTGAAGAAAAAAAACAAGAAAAATAAGCTTAAACATTTTAATTATGTGATAAAAAATGAAGTATCTTAAATACCTATTTTCATTAATAATGAGTGATATTACTTTCTGTTTTCACTTTTAATAAATGTTTATTTTAATTATATTACCGCCTATTTTCAGTATTTGAAGTGCCTTTTGCCTGTCTATTTAAACCAAAATAAATGCTTGAAATTCCGGGCTCTGGTAATTATAGTTGTAGTTGTGAACACTTGAATCATTTGCATGGATATTACATCTGCTTTATCAGCAATTATCGCTGTTACTTCTGACTAACCAGCTGCCATGAAATGGGAAATAAAACCTTAAAGACCTAGTATTTTTTCTCATTTGAAAATATTTAATTTTCTAGGCCCAGCTGGACCTGGAGAACTGTGTAGACATAGCCACCATTGCAGAAACCTATTCCTTGCCCCAACTTCGTCGTAGAGTTTATCGTTTGATGAGTGGACATCTTAGGGAATTCTCTTGCTCGGCAGAGTTCCAGCGCCTTGCCCCACAACAGCTGGAACATCTTTTGGCTTGTGATTTCCCTGTAGACTGTCCTGAAGCTGAAGTACTACGAATTGTGTTGCGATGGCTTACACAGTCACCACGAAATTTGTCTCACTCCATTGCACAGAGGCTCCTTCGCAGGATACATTTTAATGAGATCACTCCTTGGGATTTAGATGCAGTGTTAGGCTGCTATCAGGTAAGGATTTGCTTTTATTTATTTGGTATTGAATCATTCATATTACAAACTGAAACTTTTTATATATTTGCATTTCTAGATATTAACAAAGGATGACACTTAAGTTTTCAATTTATTTACACTAAACGCCACTAACTCACATAAAATTAAGACATTTTTCTGGAGAACTCACTCCACAAATATTTGCATTCAACAAAATTTCTTCAGTTTCAACCAGAGACATTACCAACAAGTTTTGGATCTAGCAATGGAAAATCCCTTTTCTCCGTTTCATGAGTTCCTTTGAAATATATATCACCAAAGTCTTCCTTTTAATCTTCAAGATATGGTATAGGTATGCAAATGACATATTTGGTATGATACCAAAAAACATTCAATAGATGCTCTGAAACTTCTTAATTTACAATATAAATCTATAAAGTTTACCATAAAAGAAGAGAGGAAAGATTGGCTACCATTCCTAGATTTAAAAATTATAAGAAATGTAGATTGTCTGAACTTTGGAATTCACAGAAAAGAAAAAGACCCAGAAAATGACATAAAAAATTATAGTTATAACCCCATTCCATATAAATATGCTGTGTTTTACAACTTAGCACACAGTTTAACTAACATCAGAATACAAAATAGAATACCAACAGATAATAAAGGCAGCTATATCCAATGGTTTGAACAAGGATACAGTAATAAAAATTATCAATACATTTAAAAGACAAAAATCGATAAGAGAAGTTTCCACACTGAAGAACACCAAGGAAAAATTCAAATTCAAAAGTTTCACATACTATCCAACTTATCACAACAAATTTAAGAAGATTTTCAAAGAACATGTAATAATGTTAGCCCCAAAAAACAAGTATAATAATCAAGAATTTATTAGACTGCACAGTAAAAGACTCTGTACCAACAGACCAAAAATCAGGAATTTATAAAATCAAATGTGCAGATTGTGATCAGAGATACAATTGAAAAACGAATAGAAATTTATAAATTTACAGAAAAGAACACTCTTGGAATATTTGGTTTTAGCAGGTTAACATGAAAAATAAAGGAAACTTAATGAACTGTGATTCTTCTCCTATGGATGAACTCAGCAAGTTCCTACTACAACCACCAGACACCACCACAGGGGCATTGGGTATCCAGCCACCATTTGGAGTAATAGTAGAGTCGGTCAACAACTGAAATGGAGTGAGTTCTCATGAAACATGTCTTAATTTTATGTAAATAAATGGAGTTTAGTGTAAACAAGTTGGATACATAAAGTGTAGATATATTACCATTCCATTGTCTACAGCTTCATAAGTACTATTTATTTAAAGAAAGTATTAATTAGCTATTGTTTAAAACTGCACTGGAATGTCATAATCTAATAAATCTACACATCTGGAACCAGAATTTAAAAAAATTAGCAATAGAAATCATTGTTGATCCAAGGCTATACCAATTAACCCATGACATACATGGAGATATCTTTAAATTATTTATACACATTGGCGGGACATAAACCCTAGAAATGTAGGAGGGCTTTAATATTGCTGAATTTTCATTAATAATCTTAATACTGATAATAACACTAAAAATAATACAAAAGGTAGTCATATTTCTTTATTCTGTTTTGGAGGTTTAATAGCTGAGCACTTGATTAATACCAGATGTGAGAAACTTGCAGTGGCTCCATTCTTCTGAAATGTGAACTATTTCTTCTTTGGACACCCTTAACTTTTAAGGAATGAATATGCCACGTAGTTTATGACATTTACCAACCAATCTTCCCCTTGAACTGAGTATATTGAGCTATAGTTCTCACCTAATGTTAGTAGACTGTTTGTACCAGTATATTCACGTTTCAAATTAACTACCAGCTGTTTGTCTGCAAACTTATTCTTTTTGCATTTATAAATTTCATTTTATAATTTTCTTTTCAAACCATGTTGACTACAGCACTGCTTGAAGGTAAACTTTTATATTAAAGAATTCAGAACCAGTTTTGCAGAGTATTATAAGAAAGTCAGAGACGAATGAACAGTGCAAGCAAGCTCTAATCCCTTGAACATGGTGTATTGTATTTTAATGGTTCTTCTTTCTTTTTAATGCAGGATCAGCAGTTGTATCGCTTTGTGCTTTTGGAGACTTGTCGTCAAAGCAGGCTACGTTCAGCAGTTTCTGTTGCAGCTGTATCATCAAGCACAACATCACCATTAGTGAACTCAAGGGGCATGGAGCTGGCTGTGGTGAAAGTTGGTGGTTTTGGTATTGGTGGGATTACCAATGAGATTACTTATTTTCTACCAAGTGTTGGCAAATGGCGCCATCTCACATCCATCCCTCATGTTGAACAGTGCAATTTTGGCACTGCTGTATTGGATAATGACCTATATGTTGTGGGTGGTTGCTTCAATCAATCTCTTCAGGTAATACAACATTAGGTTGCATTTTTTTTGAGTAGGGTAGGGACAGTAAAGCATCATGCAGAAATATATTCAGAGAGACTAATACTTATACATGCTAACTTAATAAGCATATTTACCGCTATTGCACTAAGGGAAAAGAAAATTAGTATAGAGTGAATGTAAATAGAAAAATGACTGAACAGAGTACATTTGTATTATATACTTTAACAAGTTACCAAACTCCCTAAAACTCAAGTAAGTGAATGATTTCAAAACAGAATTAAAAAACTATTTAATTAACAAATCTTATATAAAATTGATGAATTGTATAGTAAAGCAAAATAGCATGCATGCTCGTTTAAGTAGTAGTAATTATTTTCTGTAATCATGTTATTTCGTTTTTGTCTTTATTTAACTTTTAAATACAAAAGTAAGAGCTAAATAATTCATGACAATAACTGAAACTCGTGTATCAACTCTATAGTTAGCAGCAGCAATGATGACGACGACAACAACAACAACAACAAAGCCTCCAACTTCTCATCACATAAATTCCCAATAAATTTGCCTCCAGTTTTATATAAGTGATTTTTGTTATGTTACAAAGTTGAATAAAATATTTTAAAAGACAGTTATGGAATTATAATGAAGCAGCAGCATTCATAAATATTTATAGGAAAACTTTGCAGTAATTTTGATACCATGCAATATTATATTTTAGGTAACTCTCATGCAGTCCCCCTTTAGGTTACAAATGAAAACTTTTTTTTCTGCAGTACGATTAAAAATAGGTGACTTTTACTAATTTCGGTGTGCAGAATTCAAAAATAAATTCCGTTTTTTCATAGCACATCTTGTTTTGACAATATGACAATGTTCAATGAAAATATAATTGCAAAATTTGCAAAAACATTACACACTTATTTACAAATTTTAAAGAATATAAAAAAGAATAATAACATGAAAGCAAACCTGAATTTGAGAATGTATGTTAGTTATCTTCTATACCCCTTTTTGTTTTCCCATGGAACTGCAGTGTATGTACTTTTTTTGAGTGTTCTCTGATAGGTTCGTCTCGTGCAGGAACACCAGCAGTAATAGGCCATCATATGTACGTCCCAAAGTTCCTGATAACGTCTTTCAAGTCCTGGTGAAACCTTTCATCTTGCTCTTCACTGACAGCTCCTAAATTCGATGGAAAGTATTCAAGATGTAACTTGAGGAAACGAAGCTTCAAACTCATATTACAGTTGAGCAGTCTGAAATTTTCCAGTATATTTCTAACAATTTCTTTATGTTCAGGGTCTTTCACATTGCCAAGAAATTTCTAACAGTCTCTCTGAATCCATTCCGTGCATATTTTTCAATTTCATTATCTGTGGTTCATCAAATACTCCCTCTCTCATTTTAGCCTGTGACAATGACGGAAACTTTGTGCATAAGTACTGGAAGCAAGGGCAACTTTTGTCAAATTGTTTCATCATTACAAGTTTTATATGTAATGAAGGGAGTAGAATTTTTTGATGATCAACAGGTAGTAACATTTTTTTATCTAGGTTCCAGTTGCTGGCTCTCAGGCCTTCTGCTTTTCCCCCTTATTGCTTGTTTTATCTGTTTCCATGTATTATGCTACATCTTCAAGATTAAGTATTTACTTTTATTTCTTTTATTTGTCTTGTGCCTTTGAAGAAAAAACAATTGAAATACAGCGTATCTGACACATCATTAAGAAATGTGAATATCTCCTCACACAGTTAAGTTAGAAATGTGATTTTCATCTTGTCTTGCATAGAAATTCTCCAAGTTTTGTAACAATGAAAGTTATGACACTAGTGCCCCTGTGGGTTGTATGACCACTTATAAGAATTTTGCGAAATGGCATAAACACAAATCAAAGAGCAACACACATTAACTTTAGGGCTATCATGTTCATATTAAGTTACGACATATGGGTTTTCTTCTCCCCATATTCTACAGTTATGATAATGCACTTTACCAGACATGTGAAAAAAGGCTTCCTCTGAGAATGTGACATGATCAAGGAACCCATTGTCATCAATGTGGGTTAACATTGAATTGGCAAATTTGATTTATCTAGTGCAATGTTTTATGGGTAACATCGTGAACAATTTCAATATTAATTCAATTTGGAATCGAACACAGTGAAACACACACTGATATTCTCTTCTGAGTCGGAATATTAGAACACTCTTTATGGTTTCACTTAAATGAGATTTACTCAGGACTTATGTTTCATGGACCTTTTATCCACATCAGCTGTTCACCACTGAGTTACAACTCTGTGTTGTCATACCATGTGCAGGCACACTAGCATGAAAATGATGTTTAACTTAACTGAGTGATATTCGTAATTTCTTATTGGTAGTGATTCTACCTGACACACTATATTGCGATATTTGTGTTGCTGTTAAGTGTTTTATTATCAATTTTGCTTCTCTAGTTCTTGTTATTTTAGCTACATTGTTCTAAGAGTTAACTTTACTTTTAGTTTTTATTAACATGTAACATGTTAACAGGTGACATTATGTAATATTAAATAACAAGCTTAGAAGAGGAAAAGTTCAAATGTAATAAAAGAGGAATACAAATACACATATAAATTGTGATATTTCAGAAAACTATAATTCCTTCTTCAAAGACTTGACTTGTGTGTGTGTGTGTGTACACACATATATACAGAAATGCAGAGGATTTCATTAGTAATGTATATATTAATTAATGTAAAATGGAGGTTTCTTTTATGGAAAAAAACATTTTATTTACTTGTAGTGTAAGTTCTGATATCATCTATAACATATTTGAATGACATTTCTTACTTTAAAATTAAATATTTACTTAATTAGAATTTGCTTTAATGATATTGATTTGTTTATTTATGAATGCTCTTTAATATCTCAGGTCATCAGTGTCTCATTGAATTCAGGGCTTTAAAAGGCTGATAAATTTTGCTCAGAGGCCTCTTCTTTCAGCTTGAGGTGCTATAAATCTGACGCAGGATCCATGCTTTACTTTCCTTCCAAAGGAAGCCATACTTAAGATTTTTACACCCGAAAAAATGTATCGACCCTGGCCAGGATTGGAACCATGATCATGAATCTACAAGGAGCCTTAAAATCTTTTTTTGATTGTTTTGGATTGTTATGGAATTCTTTCTGTGATTATTTATGCATTTTAAAAAGTATACAAAGCATTTCAATATATTGAAGCGAAAAAAGTTATAAAACTTAAATGGCTAATTCACCTCACAAAAATATCTATTGAAAATCTTGTATGCATTTATTTCTTTTCAAGCAGTAAAAAACTTTCTCCTCAACCCGTACAAATAAACTCTTAAATAGCCTGCTATTTATTAGTGAAAGAAATGAACAGTTACCTCGGGCATATGAATACAGAAAATAGA
This sequence comes from Metallyticus violacea, assembly GCA_030762175.1. Classification (NCBI taxonomy): domain Eukaryota; kingdom Metazoa; phylum Arthropoda; class Insecta; order Mantodea; family Metallyticidae; genus Metallyticus; species Metallyticus violacea. The sequence goes on along the minus strand of CM060839.1, from coordinate 18,835,704 downwards.
GGGTATGAGGGAAGTACTGTAGTTTTGAATGGTTCTGGTGTATGACCTGTCGATCTGCGCGAGACAATTCTAGGAAATTCATGGCAGCGGGTAACTTCTCAGCTGCATAAATGTAACAAACAGTTGCAAGCGAGAAAGATGAGAGTGGTACAGCTGTGCAATAAACCGTCCCTACAATGTGTCCAGTACAGAAGTAAGAGAGATACTAACCTGATTCCCTCATAAAAGTATAAACAGAAAATGAACTTGACCAGAAACTACAGCGCATCTTTTGTCATTCACTAGGACTATTCAGAACTACTGTACTTTTTCTTGATTAGCATTTCCATGATGTACTGAAAGGTGAATGTTCTGTTGTAATTGGTATGAGTACTTCCGAAATAGTTTTAAATATGCTCCAATCATTTCAGTGGAAGTAGAACATTATTTTTTCATGATAAAAATGTTTTCTCTGACAAGTGGCTGACTATTACAGTTGATACCTTGGAAAAAAAAGCATCTTGTTGGTTGTAACGAAGAAAAGTAAGCTTAAGTACTTTAATTATGTGATAAAGAAATTATTAAGTATCTTAAATACCTATTTTCAATAATAATGAGTGATATTACTCTCTGTTTTCACTTTTAATAAATGCTTATTTTCATTACATTACAACCTATTTTAAGTGCCTTTTGTCTGCCTATTTTAACCAAAATAAATCCCTGAACTTTAGGGCTCTGATTATAAGCTTTATTATGCAGTGCAGAATATATGTTATACACATTCATTGCAGTTTACGATTTCAGGAAAATATCCATCCATTTGGATTCAGGTACAGCCCACGTTATAATAAATGGACGACAATGGCACCCATGCAAAGGGAAAGGTGTCGCTTTTCCCTAAACGTTGTGTCAGGTCGACTGTATGCCATTGGAGGTGCGAGTGAGATAGATGACATGGAAGCAGTGGGAGAAGATGGGGAAGTAAGTGCTTGTGAGCGTTATGACCCTGAGACTGACAGCTGGGAAAGTGTGAGGCCTCTCCCAGGGTATCGCACACAGCATGCAGGGGCAGCCTGGGGACATTGTCTCTATGTTTCAGGTGGACTTGATAGGTATGTTGTATTGTCTTTAATAAATTAATAAAAACTGATTTTTTTGACATGAAAACAAGTTAAACTAAAATTTAGCAGATTTCTATTTCACAGTTACACAATTTTAAATAAGAACACACTATTTATATATGATATTAATTAAATGTTTAAGCTGAATAGTTACTTACACTCTCTTATTTCTCCACTTACCAAAGTTTATTGACAGAACATGTTTCATGGACCCTTGTCAACATTGATGACTGGGTGTTTGAATTGCACTTGGATGCTTACAGCTGCCTTCTGACAGAAAGTTGCAATATTTCTTCAATTTTAACCATGTAAACAAGTTTCCAATCTAGCATTCCGGAACCTCCTGCTAGCAGATTTATTCACGAGCTCCTTAAAAATATAGATATGACCAATATCTTCCTATTAATATTCAAGACATGGTGCATGTGTAAATAATATATTTGCAATAATACTAAAAAAATATTCAATATATGTTCTGAAACTCTTCAACTTACAATATGAATCTACACAATTCATTACGGAAATGGAGAAAAATGGGTAGCTGACTTTAAACATTATACAATTGAATACAATATTTATTTCAAACTTTCATTGCAAGGAGCATAACAATTATTTTAACATTTGTGTATTTAATAATTTATTTAACAGTTTGTACTCCCTATATCCCACTAGACTTCAATAGTTTCATTGCTGCATTTCCTAGGCCTGATACACTCAAACACTAGATTGCCAAGTTTTGGGCTCTTCCTACTATTTCAGTCTACCCCCTTACAATCTACATATTCTTCACTATCTTGCTTAATAATTTCTCTAATCCATTTAGTTTTCACTTACCCAAGTATATACCAATTCCCACTAACCCTTTCTTGCTTTTTTTCCCACAATTTCTTTTGGTAAATTAGACTATTTTGCATTTCCAGCTTCTCCCTAAAAGCTTGGTTTCCTCACATTCCAGTAATATATGCCAATCATTATCTTGATGACTATTTAATGGGCATTTATTTGACTTCCCCTTACTCTTAAACCCTTGAATTTCATAGCTTCTATTCTCACCCATGCAAAACCTTTTCTTGCTGATTTATCACATATTTCAACATAGTTTTCCCTATTCCAAACTCTTTTCATTTCTCTATATACACTCAATTACTCAATATATTTAAACACCATAATAAATGCAGATAGACTCAACTTTGAAATTTATAAAAAGAAACACCCAGAGAATATTAAATAAAAAACAACAGGCAATAAAGTTTTGTCTTTACTTGGAGAAAAATGTTTCTGCTACATATGAAGAGTTGAAGAGAGCTAGGTGGACTCTGTAATATCTGGTCGAGCTTGTTTCTGATGGCATAAGGCATTCAAAGATGGTGAAGAAAAGTGCTGAACTGCAGGGAGGAAAGGAGGCAGCTGTTACAGCCTTAAGAGAGACAACAATCAACACTGAAGCTGCCATAGTTCATACTGAACCATGCCTTATTGTTAGGCATTCTGCACACATCCTTAAAATAACAGCTGGAAGCACTCACAAACTCTTAACCGAGGATTTGCACACATACCATGTTTGTGTGAGATGGATATCATGACTACTTACTCTTTTGCAGAAGCAGGCCCCCATTGATGCTTGTTTATACTGGAAAGAATGCATTTAAAATTAAGATGATGCTTGGCATCAGAATATCATCAATACAAATGAATGTGAGTATATTGTTATGACTCTGAGACCAAGCAGAACAGCACTGAATGAATCTGTCGGTCCTGGTGGTGTAGTGGTAACCATACTTGTCTTCTAAACCCAAGGTCATGGGTTCAAACCCGGCCAGGATTCATGAATTTTTGGGGCATAAAAATCCTAAGTATGGCTTTCTTCATTGGGAAGTAAAGCCGTGGGTCCCGTGTCGTACATTTATGGCACAATAAAGAACCTCATGCCTGAAAGAAGAGGCCTCTGAGCAAAATTTACCAGTCATTTCACACCCTGAATAGAATGGGAGACTGATGACCTGTGATGTTAAAGAGCGTCCTTAAATAAACAAATAAAAAAAAAGCACTGAATGGGTGGAACATGGCCAACAGCCCCCAAAAAATTAGCATTTAGAAGTCAACAAATAAGGCCATAGTCATCACTTTCTTCGATTACCAGGGAATGGTGTACTCTCACATACTTCCAAGATACACACACCGCATAGCACAAAGAATGTACTGTACCAGTTTATGAGAAGGAACCTTGTTGGATTGTGGAAGCTACATCATGATAATGCCAGACCTCATGTCTTTACTGCATATACCGACAAGAAAAGGGATATCCTCGGTACCCCATACACGTTACAGCCCACACCAGATCCCATGCGGCTATTTTCTCAACCTGATGGCCAAAAAGGAACTTACGGAATGTTGGTTTGACAGTGAAATGACAGCATGTAATTGAGTTCTCCTTTTCCTATCTAAAAATGATGGCTGTAAAATTTGGGAATGTTCCTTGATTATGTGAAAAAAATCTGGTAACCTTATCATAAGAGATTATTAATATTTAAATATCTTCAATATTAGTGTAATGATTCTGTTAGTGGAATGTTACTGCCAAGGATTTGTTCTCTCGTGTGATGTCTGGAGTTTGACAGTATTTCTTAACTTTTGGAATGAATACCATTTGTGCCTTTTGCTTTTAACTCAACAAATGGTATTCTCTTTCTCTCTCTAGTGTAAAATTTCACTTCTTATTTCTGTAATAGCAAAATAACTGTTATTGTAGCTTGTATCAGTAAGGGCACTGATATAAACTTATCACTATAGCTGAATTCCCCTATTATTTATAGCTATACACCAGTGTCACTTAGAAGATATAACCTTTGTTTGTCCTTTATACTGAAAACTGATCTTGACATCAATGTAACTGCATCACTGTAATTTTTTTGAATTATTTGGAATTATGAGGTATCATAACTACTCCCCATAAATAATTATTGTTGTTTTGCAATAGACTCTCTGAACAATTTTATTGATAATCCATTTCTGACATAAGTATGTATTAAAAGTGCACTCTTTACTTATTCAGGGATCTAGTACTGGGGTCAATGTGTCGCTACAATGTGGCTACAGATATGTGGGAACACCGAGCGCCAATGCTGACACCACGAGCTGACCATGTCATGTTGGTGGTTGGAAATAGATTATATGTCTGTGGAGGATGGTTTGAAGATGCAGATACAGGCAACCGTGTGCTTGTGGACACGGTGGATGCTTATGATGTAGCAGCTGATCATTGGGAAGTAGTCACACGTGTACCAACTCCTAGATATCACGCTGGGATTGTAGCAGTTGATACTAAGATATACTTTATTGGAGGATTCCACAGCGATGCCATGTTTGACCGTGCCACAGGTAATAATATATTTTACATAACTTATATGCACAACTTTTGAAGCTGTTTACAGTGAAACTATTATATTTAAAATGATACATTATGGGTAACTTATTTACATACTTCAGTTACTATATTTTCCTAGTTGGAACAATGTTTCGGGGAACCAACGTTCCCATCCTCTGCAGTTGACCCAGTCTTATGAAACTTAGGAAAATATAGTAAGCGAAGTGTATAAATAAATTGCCCATAGTGTATCATTTTAAATATTTTACATACCTTGTTGTTGATATATTCAAAGGAAATACATGTTACATCAACCAGAAGCAGGGGGCACCAGCATAAGTGTTTAGTGTTGGAAAAGCCTTTAGATGTGTTAACCCAGGCCTATCCAATGCTGCACCTGTGATGCCCTTTAATGGCATCCTTTGCAACTAATTTCCAAATTAAATTTTAATTAATATGAGAAGTTTGTTTTATATATATACCAATATTTCTGGAGGCTATGCTCCCTCTAGTTCTAAAGGTTAGGGCAGGGCTGTCCAACATTCGGGGGCATTTGCACTTAAACTAGAGGTATGTGGGTGCCAGGTTACAATATTACTTCAACACTACTGCTACTGACATTACGAATAACAACAACAATCTAGAATTAAAACATATGTGAAATTATATTTCTCATTCTTCATTACTTCTTTTAGGAACAGAGATGCTAGGCATTACACAATAAACCCTTGAGTTTTCCTTTGTTTCCAATAAAGCAATATACTGTTAAATATATCATTTCTTTGCCATTTTTAGAAGAATTATGCTTAAATATAACTGAATAATTTAAAGCTTAAAAAGTAATGAAAAAAAACCAACTAAAACATGTCAACTGTACAATTTATCATAATACAAGCCACTCAAAATGTGTTACACAAGCTCACAAGTAATACAGAATGTTTGTCTGAAAGCAAGGAACTTGAAACATTCTATTGTAAGAATGTTATAAACTGTTTGCAGCACAGCTTTATTGGGATTAAATTTATACTTTGAGATGAAATTGGGTGTCCCAATGTCGTCTAGGTGAAACTTTGTAATGGTAAATAGTTTATGCCATTACAATAAAGTGAATCATTAGGAAGCGGCCTGTTTTGTAGAATAAAAATGCCACTTTTGTTATTGTTATTAAGTTTTTGTCATTTAATATTTTTATACTATGACGTCTATCTTAATTCTTAACTTCGATTAGTGATTCTAAATTTCTAGATCAGATCTCCCTGAAAGATAACTTAAGTGAGAAATCAGCACTTAAAAGGTTATCTAATAATCCTGATGTTATTATCTTCCAGCCGATAAAGGGTCCTCGGTAGTACTACAGGACATTTCTTTTTACAATGCTGAAGCTTACTGACAGCTTGAAGATGTCACTTATTATGAACTATTGTCTTCCGACCATACACTCAAGTTTAATGAAGATGTAGCTTCTTTTATTGCTTCTTCTGGTACTGCTGAAGGATTTAGTTCCCAAGATATCAATCTACTTACTCCCTTGTACTCCCACCATATATTTTCTCCCTAAAATTCATAAAAAGAACTGTCCAGACCGCCCAATAGTAGCCAGCTTCAATTCCCCCAGTGAATTTTCGCTCCAGTAGATTTTTGATTACAGCCATTTGTTACATCTAGTCCATCCTATATCAAAGATTCCATTCATTTTATGAGTTTGCTAAAGAAAGTTGACCCTACTGCACATTCTAATATACTCCTGGTCACTTGATGTGACGTCACTCTATACTAACATTCCCCATCATGAAGGATAGCTGCTGTTAGACATTTCTTGGACTCTCGAGCACCTCCTCATACGCCATCCACAGATTTCATTTGTCATCTTGCGTATCTAGTCCTCACTCGCAATGCATTTAGTTTTGATGATAAACATTATCTACAAATTAAAGGTACTGCGATGGGCAGCAGAATGACACCTTCTTATGCCAATCTTTTTATGGCTCGCATAGAGGAAGACTTTCTTAAGTCAGAATCTTTGATACCATTATTATGGCTGAGATATATTGATGATATATTCGTGCTTTCGGCTCATGGCTCAGAATCTCTCGATCAGTTCCTTATCAATTTTAATTCCAAATTTTCAGTTAAGTTCACTTCTTCTGTCTCTCCCAATGCTACATATTGATATTTCTTTATGCATTGGCTCTTTTCTTATGTCTGTGCACATTAAGCCTACCAATTTACAACAGTATCTTCATTTTGATAGCTTTCATCCCTTGCATATCAAAAGATCTATTCCTTTTTCTCTTTCAATCCGTGGTCATGGTGTTAGTAACAACTTTTCATCTCTTGACATGTATATTAAAAACCTAGCTCAAAAATTCCAAGACAAAAATTATCCTTCCTCTTTTTTAGAATCCTGTATAATTCCAGCGCACAAAACTTTCCATTGCAAAATCCTAAAACTTTAATAAGAACTTCATTAACCTTATAACAAATTATTTATGATAGTATATTTCACTGTGAAAATCCCAAACTATTCATATTCATTAACCTTGTTGCTACTTACATGCCTGGAATTGAAAGCATCAGACTTATTTTGAAAGAATGTCAAGGTACTTATTAATGCATTCATCTTAAGTGATTTTTCTAAATTTGTACCCCTCCTCAATATTTACTTTTATTACCGTCACTTGTCTTCTTGCCATAGAAGGACTTCATCAGTCTGGAATATAGCGATCTCAAGTGTGACTTTTTCTTTGTGTTTTAATATAATATAATTAGAAAAGTAGAGAAAATAACATTAGATTACCAAGCAGTGGGTTAGTAATTCTTATTGACTATAGTCCATACTCAGAAATGACCCATCATATACTTGCAAATTTTCTTTAGATTATATAAAATAAAAATTAGTACATAGTAGCACTATGCTTCACTTTTTTTTTTTTTAATACAAAATATCTTGACATAATCAGAAAAGGTATCCATACAGATAATTATATAAAAAACAACAGCAACAATCCAAAGCAACATAAACTCGCCATAACCAATAGCCTCACATTCAGATTAACAAACCTACCAATAGGCAAGACAGAATACAAATGGGAATACCATAAAATCATAGATATAGCACAGAAATATAATACACAATAGATCTGGTCAACAGGGAAAAAGGAAAATTCATAAAAGTAAAAACAAATAAAAGACATGGCCACACTAAAAGGCTACAAGGGAGATCATATATATAGTAATAGATAAGGATAAAACACTTAGATAAAGTCACACTTGAAATTGCACACTAAAAGGCTACAAAGGAGATCATATATATACAGTAATAATAAAAGTAGATAAGGATAAAACACTTAGATAAAGTCACACTTGAAATTGCACATTAAAAGGCTACAAAGGAGATCATATATATACAGTAATAATAAAAGTAGATAAGGATAAAACACTTAGATAAAGTCACACTTGAAATTGCAAATTTGCAATTTTACCTTTATTATTACTGTTAATTTTTATTATTACTGTTAATTTGTTACATTGTTAATAGTGTTACTTTATTTTTATTTTTCATTTATATTATATATGTTTTTAAAAATGACATTCCACTCATGGGCACACCAAAAATTTCAAAAGATTTTTAAAGAGGCATTGGCTTCACAGTTTTAAAAACTCCTAAAAACCAACACAAAAGACAAAATTCTGCCAGGAAAATGACTAGGCATTTGTGAAATCAATTGCAAAGACTGCAATATGAAATACAGAGGCAAAACAAAAAGAAATATTACCATATAGTTTAAGGAACATATGAGAAATGTAAAATATAAACACATGGAAAAATCAGCAATAGCAGACCATTTCTGGCAAAAGAACCAAGAATTCCAAAAGGAACCAAAACTCTTTAAAATTTCTTCAAAAACCCATAGAATTAACAGCGTGAGAAAATATTTTCATAAACAAAAACAAGGAAAATTTGGTTAATTTTGATCTCCCAAACGACAGTATCCTCATCACTAAGTTCGTAAAATCCACAGAGAGACATTTTAATAATACCTGGGAAGCTGATAGTGGAACCAAACTAATGATAAACAAACAGCCTTTGAAACATGTCCAATTAAGTGGAACAAAATTATAAAATCTGAATGATTTTCTAAATAATAATTTGTTATAATATAGATATTTTGATGTGAAAATTCCCGCTATTCAAGACTACTACTCCTTACTATTTTCCAAAATCTATTTTCATTATTGTCCCTCCTTTCATATTTCCCCCAACTCATTACTCTCCAGTTATTTCTAAGATTGTTAATCCATCCATTGTTCCTTAAACTCTTGATATCAAAAAATATTGTTTTAACCAATTACTTTTTTGTAAATTCAGAATTCTAAACCAATATTTAAGAGCCCCCAAACTGCTGGACTTAAAAAGTGGAAATTCAAGATAGTGGAATGAAAATTAATGCTCAAAAAACCAAAGAAATAGGTTAAAGCAAAAAAATATAGATAAATTATACATTGATAACTATAAGATAGAAAGAGTTGAATATTTCAATGATTTGGAATGTATAGTATCAAAAGGAGGAGCAGAATAAAATGTACAAAATAAAATAAATAAAGCAAAGGGAACTTTCCTACAATTAAGAACATTATGGAATTCCACAAAATATTCAGAGAAACACAAAAATTAGAATTTTTAAATCAAGTACATTATTTGTATTACTATATGGTTATAAACATAGAAAACTGCCAAACAAATAAACAAAAAATTGCAGCCATTTGTTAACTGCTACTTCAGTTATATATTAAAAATATGGTGACTAAAATCTATCAGCAATACCTAACTTTAGAAGATCACAAATCAGACCCCAATTGATCTCGAAATAAGGAAATTGAAGTGGACAGCTATTGAGCACACATTGAGAAAAGAACCTAAAAATGTAACCAGACAGGCAATAGATTGGAATCCACAAGGGGGAAGGAGAATTGGAAGACCAAGAATAACTTCAGAGAAGAACAGTTGAACTGGAATTGAACAACAAGGAATAAAACTTGGAAAATGCCTAAAGTTCTGTTAAGAAATAGAATTTGATGGCTTAAATTTGTTTCGGTCCCATGTTCCACTTAAGAATAAGGAAATCATCATTTCATCATCACCATTTAAGAACACTCTCCTACTTTTTCTTATCTCTCTACCCATTTCAATTTCAGCTACTTCCTTTGCAGTTAAATTTCAATTCAAAATACATAGGAAAAACTAAGAGAAATTTGGAAACTAGGAAGAATGAACAGTACAACATATAGAAATGTCCAGCTAAAACAATTGGAAAATTGGTGGTAACAACTCGCTTTTGCGAATAAAACCATGAAATTAAGCAAGAAGCCATTTTTTTAAAAGAAATATATACTTCAATAGAACTATTTACATGGGAAAATTTTTCACACTAAAAAAAATTGAGATAAATTTATGAATTTTGACATTCAGTCAACAAATGTTAACAGAAAAGCAGTTCAAATCCAACTACAGTCACACCAAACAGCCCAATACTTATCAAGCAGTTAATACGAACACGATGAAGGTTCCCGAAATATATCCTAATTAAAAACCTTGTCAGTGAAGTTTGTTGCGACATTTGAAACCATTCAATTTGAAATAACCTTTAAATGATAATTTTAAGACTATACTTACCATTTGCATTTGTTACAGCTGCCATAGAGTCCTACGATCTGGAGACGGATACTTGGACAACAGGAGAAAAGTATCCACAAGACATTTGGGAACACACATGTGTCACTCTGTACATCCCAAGATGTCGTGATGATATGGAAGTTATGACAACTACTCAAGGAAGGACGTAGCAGTGTGTAACCTCTAATTTCAAATGGCTAAGTAATTTTAGTGTAGTGACAAGATAATGGGCTGTGCACAACAGTTAATATATGCCACCTTCCTTGTTTCTAGTTAATTATTGTTTTTAAATGTTCTTCAACCTCATTGCCATAAGTTCATATGTTGTTTATATTATCTGCATGATGAGCATTGAGAATGTGTGAGGTTGTTATTTCTACTATTATACACCGCCACATGTTGAACACTACAACACCACTTTCACGTGTATAATGCCAGAAAATAGATTTGTTTCCCAAGTTGATAGCCTTGCCTTAGTAATTTTCATAGCTTTTATGAAAATGTTGAAAACTTTTTAAGAATTAATAATGTGCAAAATAAGGCTATGTTTTAACATTGTCTTTCAGACTGCATCATTGTATCTCAGGAAACCCTATCTTAACTGTGCACAAACTGGTCCAAAAGATCATGTCTAGATGTTTTGAAGTTTTGCTGTTGTTCATGGACTTGATGAGTGCTTGAAATTGAATGTTAATGAAAGTAAAACAGAATGAAATACCTAACTAAAGCCGATGCTCCATTTTCACCAGTTTTTTAAGTAAAATCTGCTTAATTTTAAAACCCAAGCCTGCTGAAATAGATATTAATTATATTGCATCACAGTTTAAAGTGAAGTCTGTAGCTAGGAGTGTGGGTGATTGTATTTGTCAATTACACTCAGTTGCTGACACTGTCAAGTAGTAAAAATGTTTGCAATATGAAAACAAAATTCCATACAGACAGAAAAAGAAAAGATGCAAAAATTTAATGACCAATATGGAAAGTTCTTGGCCTGAGAAGGTTTTTCACTAAATTTTTTTTCAAATAGTCACCTTTTAAACTCAATGCACTTAAATTAACAATATTCTAACTTCTTTATATCTTCGGTATACATAATAAAAAATGTAGAAACTCTGCAGAAAAACCATCAAGTTATGAGATTTGTATTTGAGATATACCTTTGTTTGCGTCTCAGAAAACCTTTCTTATTGTTTTATATATCTCCTTGTTTAAAATGGATAAGTAATTACACGTTGAGAAGTCTTATTTCACAAACCATTTATTTTCAATTGCATTATTGACAATAATGGTGGTTGTAAACCTGCCATGTTTGGGGCAGCAAAAGCATCAAAAGAATGGTTAATACTTGTGTTGGCATTCATTTTACAATAATGTTGATTCATGTTAATAATTGCGACTATGCTAGAGCTTGCAGCATCTAAGTGCAAAATAATGTGACTGTTCTCATTGTTTCATTGCAACATCCTAATATTAGTATTCATACTGGAAACTATAAATTCTGAAGAAATGAAAGCGTCATTATGGCCCCATTCACAATGAAAATTAAACATAAACATTATAAAATAATATGTAACATGTTAACTTAGTAGTATGTAGGTATTTGCAATGAAAGACGCAACCATACGTATTAGCCAATCAAAAATAAGAACAAGTGAAGATCAATTAACAGCTAATTGAAAATGGCTGCTTCTGAGCAGATGGAGGTAGCGTTTATGCATATGCAAAGTGTAGTAATTAATTTGCTTGGAGTAATATGAGCATGGATAGTTTTCTTATAATACAATTAATCTTTTATCCATTGATGCCATTCTGTCTACAGAGTAATTGATCTTCAGCTCTCTCTACCATAGCTTGCCCATACATGGAGCTCAAAAATCAAGTGCAACTCCTATGCTAGCTGCTGCAAGTCCCTAGCGACATCAGAGAGAGCCGAACTACTTGAGTGGCCACAGTGTAAATGTTGTTGAACTTTTTTTGTTAAATATAATGTAACCTATGTGTTGTCTCCATAACTTTTAAATATAAATTGATAGGCAGTTGTTAGGCAGGTAAAGTATTGTAACGGTGGCAAATCTGCTCTTATTGGAATTTGCAATTAATTCATATATATATATATATACTAATGCTAACCTCGGGTAAATCCTAGAAACCGATGGACCTAGTGGTTTTTCATAAATATAAATTGATAGGGGCAGGTAAATGACTACAATGGTGGTAAATCTTCTTTGACTGCAGCAGAAAAAAATTCATAAACATTAATTTATAGCCCATTCTGTGAGTGGTACTATTTGCTTGAAAGCATTATTATCTAGCGGCTATATCTGTGGAAGCCATTATCTTCGGCTCTCTCCGCCGTTGCTCGGGACTCGCAGTAGCAAGCAGCAAGAGGTATATTTGATTTCTGTTCTCCATGTATGGATAAATTCTACCATAGAGCTCTACACAGCTTTGATCTGATTGACTGATTTCTTAGGTTTAAGTTACATAGATGCAAAACCTTGAACTTGCAAGCTTCTAAGTTTATGTCTAATTATACGTTTATTTTTATGTTTACTTGATTCATTGTGAATGGTTCAATTGCAATTATACATAGCATCTAGTTTTATGTTTAAGTTTACATTATGTTTAATCTTCATTATGCACGGGGCCTATTGCTGTGAATGAAGAACTGTAGCTCCATCTTGTAGGAAGGGTTCTTCATATCATAAAGGGGTGAAGAATATCGAGAGAAATAATTTGGATTTGATTTCTTGTAAAGTCCACAATTATATACTTATAAATAGATATAAAATCATTCATGTGTTACATGCTAGTAAAGACACAGCTATCAACTATTTTAAAGAGGAGCAAAATAACATCCAAATAAGTTTTTTTTTAATTCTAATTCAAGCACTTATGATAAGCACATGGCGTTTTTAGGCACAAGCATCTCTATGTCGTGTTTGGGGAGCAGTTGTTAATGCACACGTTCACTGGTTATACTACCCAGGTGATTTATAGAATTCCTGTAATTGCGCGGAACATTTATGGTCTTGTACTTGGTTTATTGAATAAGATGTTAATTTCTACAGTTTAGGAATTGGGTTTGATTTGATTGTGGATCATTATATGGAAATAAATACAAATAGCCTTATTGTATTACTAAATATATATTTTAAGTATTTTAGCCACAGCTTTAATGAAATGCCATACATGAAACAACACTTTAAAATTAATGACAAATGTAGGAATCAACACAGGAAACAATCTTAAAATCTTAGGTAAATTAAAAGTAAAACTACTTAAAATCATGTCAACACATTAAAATCACATTCCACTCTTAAAATTTTTCTAAAAACACTGGGACATGTTTCGCGAGACATTGCTCGCATTGTTGTTAAGGTGCAGACTTGTGAACAGGAGGTCTGGGATTTGAATTCCATCAGGACTGTTCTCCCTAACTGAGGTTTTTTCCAGGTTTTCCTCAGTCCTCATAAATGGCAAATGCTGGGGAGCTACCCTAAACTTAGGCCTGGAATGTTTCCTTCCTTAAAAAATTCCTTTCCCAATATATCATTTCATTTCATGTATCATCTGTGTTCAGCCCCTGTGGTGACTCAGTAGTAAAAATGGACATTAAACACCATTAAAAAAAATAAATAACAAAAAATAACTGATTAAGAAGCATGGAATGTTTTTTTGGAAAGGAATCGATGCAAAAAACATTAACAATTCACCAGTATTTGTATCTATTGATTGCAAAATTCTGTTTCTCTACCTTTTCTGTATTTTTGAATATGTTCTTTTAAAGTTTCTTCTTAGTACCCTTTTGCCATCATAGCTCTGGGGACTCCTCTGCAAACTCCTCATCTTTTTGTTTTTGAGGAGGGAATTTGTATCTCTGATGATGATTTTTGTTTTTTCCTTCCTACTTTTTCAATTCAGTCCTTGAATGTTTTGCCTTTCCTTCTGGTCTTGCCTGGACAAACTGCTTAGTTTTTCTTTCATTTGGAGCCCTAATGATCTGTCATCAGTTGTTTTACCCACTAGCCCAACTGGTCTAGCCTGCTATATGCCTTCTTACATTGCAGTCACTCTATAGCTTTCACTTACCATCCAGCTTTTGCTGCCGTAGAGCAGAGTCTTGATCACTGCCCAACATACTTGTATCTTTGTCTTCCACCTCCAGTGTTTTCTGAAAATGATTCTACTGATTTGGTGAAATTTGTTGCAGCTTTTTTCGTTCTACTCGCATCCTCTGTTCTGCTGCATTACTGTTGCAAGGTAGCATATCTATTAGTTTTCTTTTTCCTACACTAAGGACAACTTTTAGAACTTTATGTTCATTCACTGCTCATCTTCATTTATACATTTTATTTTACATTTTTACTTCATTGAATCTTGTTAGCTTTCATGTTGAACCACAATCATTATTGTGCAAAAGTAAAAAAAAAAAAGTTCCACAACTTGTTTGAGATGGCCAATTGTTTATCAATGTAAGCAATAGTCTTGGCTGACATTTTTCATTGAATGGCTTTGACCATAAATGTTCCACATTAAAAAAATATGATATAGCATGTAATTTTAGCTAAGAAGCAACAGTGCATTGTCAACAAGTATGTAGAGGTTTGAGGACGAGATAAATGCTCAAAATTATTATATGTCTGCATTTTCTACACCTTGTAGAAGGTTCCCATGATTAAACTATGTTAAGAGTTGCTTTCAATGTAACACATTTTGCACCATATGTACTCATAATGGATTCCTATTTTCAAATAATTTATTTGAATTAATGTAATACTCATATTCATAAAAAAACTTGAAAATTAAGAATAATTACATTAATTTAATTTTAAAATACATATGTCATATAATAAAAGTAGTACTTTTACATGCTTAATTCAGGATCAATGGATTTTTTCCGCAGAAGAATTCCTAAGTATGACTTCCTTTGGAAGGGAAGTAAAGCTGTGGGTCCCATGTTGTAGATTTATGTCACGAAAAAGAACTCAAGTCTGAAAGAAATGGCCTCTTAGGAAAATTTGTCGGCCGTTTCATGCCCTGAATTGAATGGGATGATGATTACCTGAGATGTTAAAGAGCATCCATAAATAAACCAAATCAACCAATAAATGCTTAAGTAATCTTCTCTGCAAATGAATGCCTGATAAAACCTACTTGCATATTAAAGCACATTGCATACTTGATATTTTTAATTTAAACTTTGCCACTAAAGAAATGCATCTGTAGCAATGATCAATTATTCATTTTGCTACATAGTGCATCTTAGGCAATTTCAAGCTACTGATCACACACCTAACTTAATCTTATCACATATATATGTGATGATGGGATGGGAAACAATAACAATCTAGCCCCTTTTTAAAATGTTAATGCCTGGGGTTCAGAAATTACGAGACTTTAGCATTAGAAAGTCTCCCCTAGGCTGCAGTAATCAAAGAAAAAATATTTTTTCAATTTCTTATCAAAAATCTAGGAAGATCTAATAGGCAGTGTGACCTTATTTACAATTAAAGTCAATAGTTTACAAAATTACTTAAAGCATCCTTTGAAAGAAAAATTATTATCTCTATACTTTAGGAGAAAAGGCGACTGAATTTTTGGTTAAAAATGATGAAATGATGATTTTTTGATTAATGTATATAAAAGTAGCTATGAGCCTCAGGATCAAATGAATAAATAATTTTTTTCACCATTTTTAAACAAACATTTAAATGCTAAGTACACACTGCTTTAAAGAGCCAGTTCATAATTTCATAAAATTTTATATTTGTTCTTTCTGCATATTGTGTTACAAATAGGTCTGCTTTGCTTTGTATTCCTATCTAGCAGTGAGCCATACAGTATGTACTGCATTTTCACTGCGACTTCCAAATAAATTCTTATTGTATTTCATCTACATTTATTTTCAGTTGCTACATTCTTTCTTGTTATTTTCATGCATATATTAGTGAACAACTGAGGGAAGAAGTAACCTGCAGAATGTATTAAATGCAGCTTTACAGAAAATGTTATTTTTCTTAAATGTGCATTTTTCAATACAGAAATTGTCAAATAATGGAAATTATTGTATGATTGAGTTGAACTAAACACTCTTATTGCTGCACTTACTTGTCTATAAATGTAGAACCGGTTTCACGAACCCTGGTCCGCATCGTCAGCTAGAATGCCAACCACTGGATACTTCGTTATGCTGAGGAAATGTGTATTCTGCTCTGGTGGAGGTGTGACGAACTTAAAGTTTATGTTTTCATCATTCTTTGTTACAAATGCAAATTTTCTCACATTCTGCACAACTTATTTCGTAAATACCTGCTTTTTTCTCCTGTGGAAATACTGTCATTTGACATTAAATCTGTTTACAGGGCTAACCTGATATTAAAATCTTTAAGAATATTCTGAAACTTTATAGTAGACCATGAATGATATGTGAATTTTAAAAAAATTAGCTTACCTTTTCTTGCTGAAAGTGTTGTGGTTTCTTTAATACATTTTTGCTTCTTGAATTTTTGTACTTTTTTTGTGTACTAGTTCTTTCTTAAAACCATTTTTAACAGCTGTACTTTCTTTTTGTTTTTATTTTTTGAAATATTCTTCTTTGCTTATTTGTTGGTTAACTAGCCAGTGTGTTAAATTGTTGATAACTTGTGTTGTTTGTGTGTCATGGGGTTAAATCTGTCAGCTTTGATGTGATTATCTGGGTGTGTATTCTTTCAGTATATTCCAAATTCCGGGTTACCTTGATGCTTCATAATTTTGATGCCCAAGAGTGATAACATGTTATCTGTTTCTGTTTTGTATGTGAATGATATGCTTTATGCCATAAAACTTCTGAATATACAAAATGGAAACATACATAACATTGGAAAAACAAATAGAAACATAGGCTCATAGTTAAAAGAACATTTCACGAACATAAGTACAAGCAAATGGAGAAATCAGCAGTAGCATTTTATTTCTGGACAGAAAACCATGAACATATGGAATAAAGCAAAATTATTAAAATCGGTACAAGGACCTACAGAATTAGCAACATGGGAAAAAAATCTACATATACAAATACAGTTTAATGAACTTTGACACTTCTGGGGATGAAAACATAAACTTTAAGTTCATCATACTTCACTAGAGCAGAATACATATTCCCACAGCATAACGAAGTGTCCAACAGTCAACATTCTAGCAGACTACGCAGACAAGGGTTTGTGAAACTGGTTCTACATTTATAGACAAGTAAGTGGAGCAATAAGAGTGTTTAGTTCGACTCAATCATACAATGATTTCAAATATATGATTGGCTTTACTATACAAGTTCCAATTAACATTTCTAGTTACAGAAAATGTCACTTTAACATAAATTTTGGTCCAATTTCAGTGAAAATGTTCATGCATGCTCTACAGAGATATATAAAAAAATCTAATTATTAATTTTGGTTTATTCTCTCTGCAACAAATTGTTTTTAAATCTGAAAAATAGTTGATTTTGTTAGAAACAAATTATTCAGGGAAACAAGGTTAATTCCTGCAGCTAATGTTATGATAAAAAAACAAATAATTCATTTAATAATAAGAAATAAGAAGAAAATATAATTATTTACTTGCTTCAATATTACTGGCACAAGCAAGCTATTGAAGATTTATATTGCTTTGTAAAATAATTTTATAGAAAATTACACATCTTAGAGTAATTATCAAAAAGAATTGAAATTTTGCACACTACATACTCATGGCATAGTTACCTTTTTTCAGGTTATATTCTAATAACTCAAAAACTATAGAAATTAGAAATTTCAGTCCCTGTTTCCCTCAACTATTTCAGTTTCAAATGAAACAGAAAGCACAAAAGTACAGCGGACAGCATGCACTGTATTTGTGTAAATCATTACTGTATTGCTGATACCAAAAGAAGCGCATTATTTGAAAATTAATAGACACACATATAGGAATATCAGTACAATGTCAACAGTACAATTTAATGTCACCATATCACTTTCTAAAATACCATTATACAGAAAGGACAACAAACAAAAGTTTATCCTATTAGAATTTATAAAATTTGTTCTAAGTGAATTTTGATGTTCCACCCATGGATGAACTCGACAAATTCCTATTTGAATCATCAGAGAACCTTGGGATCCAGCCACCACATAGAGTAGATGGTCAACAGCTGATGGTGGGAGCGATTGCCCTCGAAACATGTCCTAACATATAAGTGGAGCTATTGTGAATAT
Organism: Metallyticus violacea; assembly: GCA_030762175.1. Taxonomy (NCBI): domain Eukaryota; kingdom Metazoa; phylum Arthropoda; class Insecta; order Mantodea; family Metallyticidae; genus Metallyticus; species Metallyticus violacea. The sequence goes on along the minus strand of CM060839.1, from coordinate 18,817,335 downwards.
ATTTAATACATTCTAATAGGATGTGTTACTATGCCATTGTCTATAGCTTTCTAAGTACAATGTAAATAAACATAAGTTTGCTCTACCACCTGATTTTCATTATGTTTTTCACTGATATTTAATCATTAAGAGCTACTTGTGATGAAATTCATCTCTCAAGATGTAATAAAGATGAAGTTAAAATGATTTTAAATATCGAGTAAGAGTTTCCTAATAAATGTATACAAGATTCACAGCAGGACTTATAAAGAAACACATGACTGTTATTTAGAATGACAACTAATTTGGTGAAAATGAAGTTTCCAATTCCTCAATACCATTTCGCACTGACTATAATAAAAATACTTATAATTGCAGAGGTAGTGGCTACTTAAACAGATACAATAAGAATATTGTAGGTTTAATAATAAACCACCTGGGCAGAAGAAAAAAAGCAAAAAGGTATTTCAAAGTGTAAATCAGTGAACTGATCTACCTGTTCCCCAATATTAATTACCTTTACTGATGAACATTTAAATTACAATATGCAAAATGCTTTCTTTTGACTTGCTGAAGAAGAATTTTATCAATGTTCACTGCAATACTTTTGAAATACATTTGTCTTTTCAGCTAAAATGTTTATTGTATTACACAAGCTCAAGATAGAATGAGAGATGTATAAAGGGTCCAAATATACTTTGTTAAAATAAAATGTTATGCTGAAGAGGGCTGTAGTTCATTTCAGCAATGTATATTTGTAGAAAGCTGGAGAGAACAATTTAAGAATTTCCTAATGTTAAACTTATTAAATTTATTATTAGTATATTATTATTATCATTATAATCTTATATATATTTGTGATAATATTGCAAATGAACCTCACTTATTTCTTATGCAAATCTTTATCAGCACTTTCCTGTTCAAGAAAATATGATTAAAGGAGATTTTTGTCATTGTTAATAAAACATTTTTCTGAAATATGTAATTGTGTATTAATTTTAAGCTTTTATGATTCCTTACCCTGCATTGAAATCATCTACCTAGTAATTAGTTCATACACATAAATAATAATTATAATAATAACTGCCTATCTTAGCCTTTTTACTGTCCTTTTCTGCATTTATTATAATCTTTTCTACTGCATTTCTCTGACTATCATAACAATTTTAGCCTTTTCACTACAATAAATGCTAGCTAGCAACTGCTAAACTGATTTGTTACCTGAACAACCATATAACTTTTACCGGAAATAGGAGCCCACAGTTTTAGTTGGCCAAAAACTTCAAAATTGGCTTCAAAAATCTGTTGAAACTTTTTTACCCTTGCCGATTTTGATAAAATTCACATCATACATTTGGATCTCAGAATCTTGGTTCTGATCTTCGTTTTACAAAATTTAAATTTTGCGGCATTTCATAGTTAGGACATCCTACTATGGAAGACTGCTATTTCACTACTATGAATGCAAGTACAAAAATTTTAACAGATTAGTGATCTAAAGAATCTATAAAATTCCTTTGTGGGTAACTGTGAAAACATGTGGGATTTTTTTGAAAATCCCAACATGTTTTTGAGGACCACAGAAGCTCAAATTTAAGGCTGCAAAGTATTGTTTGCAATTAGATTAAACCACTTACATGTTTTACCAAGAAGGTTACCAATTGTAATATTAACTTGTAATCTGTAACATTGCATTAGGCCACACTGCTGTACATTTTATTGTATAACTGGTAAATTTGGAAATATAGAAAAACAAAGACTGGATATGAATTTGAGAATGTTTCTGCTATCTATTGACAATCCAAATGCTTAGAAATTGAAAGTTGACTTTTTGAGCTGAAAAAAATATTGTGGTTAAATAGATGGGCATTTCAAAACCTGTTAGCTTTATAAGGATTATGTAACTTATTTACCAAAGCAAAAACGCCATTATTATTAGAGAGTTGATTTGACATAGGGCTAATTGTATGAAATTGAACATCAACGACTTTACAAGCTAGATTTACTTTGAAAAACCATTATATATAAAGAATGTTTGATAAATTTATTGTGTATTTGTAAATGTTAAAAATTTTGAAGGACATAAACACCAACACACTAATGCTAGAATTCAAAAAAATTTATAGTAGGGTTTTGCTGAAAGTATGTGTGTGTGTGCCATATTTGATACAGAGCCTTCATTTGAAATGCATGGCTAGTTAACGGGGATTTATCTGGCCTGTTTCTAACTGGTTCTGTTACCCTCTCCATGTGCATGCTAATCTATTGATGCCAAGTCTTTAACTGTACAGGAGTTGAACTTTGTGCGACCAAATGTTTAAGTGTTACAGTGCATTAGGTATGTTATAATGCCAAAAAGTGTGTATACTTTAGCACACAGAATCTTCATGTATGATTCCTATGTGACAACAAACTCGTGTAGAGAAGTGAGACAGTGATTTTTAGACAAATTCCCTGCTGTTTGTGCACCTGACAGTGAAACGGTTCATAATCTTGTGAATAGATTTAGGGAAACGGGATCTGTTCTTAATAAGAAACCATAAGTAAAAAGCAGTGTTCTTATAGAGGAAAAACTTAATGACGTTGGGGAAAAGTTAGAATGAAGTTCAAAGAAATCGAAAAAGCTTGCATAGGAATTGGGAATTTTGCAAACCTTGGCTTGGAATACCACTGAACTTTTAAAATCCAATAAGATAACTGCAGTTCAGGAATTGTAATCACTTAATAATGAGAGTAGAGTTAATTTCTTCAAATGGGTTCATCTTTATAGAGTCCCACTTTTCGTAGATGTCTTCTGAAGTAACTATTCCTCTTCTCAATTTTAGAAGAGATGTGGAAAGAGATGTGTTCTTAGGACCTAGGACCCATTTCCTAGCTTGCCTTTGTTCCGGATAGGTTTGCTACCTTAGTTGACGTTTGTCCCCAATCTATGTTTTAATTACTGTATGGGTTCCAACCACGGGTTCAAGACCAAAGATCAGCACCCTTTTTTGTGAAATGATTTGCTTTCTCACTTCCATAAACGCCTTGGTGCTCTGGCACCTACTGCAGTTCACCCATTTAGATCCTTTTAAAGCACTTTTGACTATCTGAAAGGATGAAAATTCGTTTAAATTGCTAACCCTTCTCAAATCCTGTAAAGGCGCGCTTCAGAATAGCAATTACTGCTGTCTGAAAAACTGTGCAGTGTTTGCCAAGGCTTATACTGATGTTGATCCTTGAATATATGCCTGCATCCGATTGTATCCCTTTATAGGATCCATCAGTAAATCAAACAAGTTGGTCTTATTCTTTTGTGTGCATGGTTCCTTCCATCCTGTCCTCTTGAGATCCGAGAGCTACCTAAATGGATATGCCCAGTTGCTGCAAGACTGCTTCTCCAGTTCCCTGTTTGCATCAAGCAATATGTAGCCTCCTCTTGTAAAATGATGTTCATGGGAGGAAAATCTAACAGAATCTCTGTAGCATAGTAAATTTACCTGATATAATAGTTTTTAAAGTTGTCCGCCACCGGACAATGACGCTATAAGATATTGGGCACCTGACCATTGCAACATATAGCCAGTGGCTAATGTGTGGTTTTAGGCCCCAATAGGTCTAACAGTGCTACAAGAGCGCATCTGGCTCTATGGAGAATGTTGATAGAGTTATTCCAGATCAGTTTCTTATCCAGTTCTAGACACAGATATTTAACCGACTCGAGAGTATTACAGAATTGAACTGCCTAGTTCAAGATTTCATAGGCCTTTCAATTTTCTCCTGTTAGTAAATGGAACAACAATTGTTTGGCTAGAATTAATAGATAATCCCTCCTTCATGCACCACTTCATGTCTGAGACACTATTGGGAAATTTACTGAAAATTATCAATGCTATATCTTCCGCGTATCCTTGTATATGAATCCTTCCTGAATCATGACATGGAGTAAGCTCTACAAAGAAGGGGAGAAACATTGCATTGATTCCTTTTGTTTCCCCAAGCAGGCTGACAGTAATACCTACAAAGGGTATCATTGATTCCATATTTCTGAGCAGCCAAACCCATAGACTCATGAAAGGTGTTATCAAAAGCACTGTCTATGCCTAAGAAACTTGCTAACTGATAGAGAAGATCAATACATGTAAGTTTGATATGTCACATCTTTATATGAACATTTTTATTTAGAATAATGTCAGTAATAAGAACTAAATTGAAAATTCTACAATAACTGTACAGAGTTGTAGTTAATGAATCAAAATATTAAACTTAACACAGTTTTATTTTAAATGATCATTCTACACAAAGATACACATATTTTGTCTGAACACATGCAGAAGAAATTTTATAATTTCATCAGTCTTTGTACATTTTTATTTCTCTTTTCAGTTTTTAATAACTTGGTGCAATACAAATCAGTGTAGTTAAAATGTTTTTAGCACTCTAATCTCTGCATTTATTTAAAATCTTGTTAAAAAAAAAGTTGCAGATAGCGTTGAGACTATCATTAAAATATATGAATTGTGCGATCATTATATAGTTATAAATATAGCAGTTTAATATCACTATCTTTGCATATTATTTATTAACATATTTGTTAGAAGAAATATCATATATAGTTTTCATTTAGTATATCCGTAGTACATCGAATTAAACCTTAATAAATGCTTTGTACTTACACATCTATATATTGCAATGTATTATTCATTTCACAGAGCAAGAATTCAACCATGAATGATATGAAGGAAACATTCCCTATTTTTAAAAATCTTCAAACAGGAACAAATGTTATATTTATGCACATCTAATGCACACCCCAAATTTGAAACTTTACATTCATGAAAAAAGATTATGGTATATTATTGTATGGTATCTTAGAAATAAGCAGTCAGTTTTATCAAATGATTAGATCATAGAGTTTATAAGTAACTATTTATGTTATAAGTTTATATGTAACTATTGTTACATCTTGTAGCACATAGGACAAAATCCATCACTCATGCCAGGATAGTTGATGTAGGTCAAAGAATAAAAATTTAACTATTTATTAATGTGTCACTAGTCACAGGTTGTCCATTCTTCATCCTTTCATGTATGAATTCCACAAGTTTTTCTTCAAAGTTGGGATGTATTCCTTTGAAAGGGTCAGTGAATTTCTTCCAGCTAGCTCTAGTTGTAAATAATGCCAATTTCTGTAGCCGCCACAAGCGAACATTGCTTTGTAGCTGAACTCTCTTCCTGCTTTTCGGTTACCATTTTTTTCAGAATAGAGAATTACTTTGCGCTTGAAAGTATCATCATAAGATGTTCTTCAGTGTTTGCCCTGGATTTTGTCCTATGTACTATTCATACGGTCTATGCAATGATAGGCCAATAATAAATGCAACAAAGTTGAAAATTGCAGTAAAGTATTATGACATAATCAATGATAAATTTGAATGAAGTTGCAGGCTAACTATGGAAGGATTTGCACTTGAAGCTAATATGCTATCAAATCTAATGCTCACAACAATTTTGAATACTACATTTGGACAAAAGGTGTTCATTAGATTTGCATATATATGATCTTTACTCAATATGCATTTATTTAGCATTAAAAAGATTGTAAAATCATTTTAGCTAGTACTCACAAGTATTTTGATTTTGCAATGTTCGAACATTTGTTAAACATCGCAAAACTTGATGCATGTAACGCAAATTTCTGAAATTACCAAAATAGAACGAGGCATATCACACATCTTTGTTTGGAAAATATAAATTAATACTTTGTAAAATTGTTTAAAACAAATATTTAACTGTGAAAAAGAGATTTTTTTTGCCACTGTAAAAAACATATCCTTCAACAATTTCAATATTTTATTCATTTTATTAACACATTAACTCAGTCGAAAGTATATCAATCAGAATAACTCTTCATAATTTTTATCAAGTTCAGTTTTGGATGTATTATAGCTAGACAAGTTAGAAAACATTCATATAAAACCACGTTAAACATTTGTTAATGCCATTATGCCCTTCCAAACTTTATTCATTTATATAGCATATAATCAAAAAGTAGGCAAGACACAAGAGAAACTATTTGAAGTATTTAAAACAATAGATGTATGATATGAATGTTTAAACATTGAGCTTCCAATTGAAAACAAACTGGTAATGGAAATGGACTTCCTGCAAGGGGAAAAAAATAATAATGAATGAACAGATGTTAAAAATTCAATTTTAGATTTCATACAACAAAAGCAATTGTAATGGCAACTAGAAGAATAACAACTGAATGAATGCCAGAAAAAGAATGCAGTGATGTCTCATGGAAGCATAAACATGTTACTGCTACAGATTGCAAGCTTGTGGAATTTTAATGAACACACACAGTATGGAGAGAGAATTAATAATGATCCATTGATTAAACTCTGGAATATGCTGGATGAAACTGTCTGTATGTAAAACATTATATACTTCTTATGTTTTGAAATCACAATTTGATTCAAAATAATGAATACTGAAGTTGATTTTTTAATTTCAGTTTCTCTTCAAGTGGTTGGGAAAGATAAAAAAGGGGGGAGGCTTAGAAAGTAAGCTTTTTTATAGCGTTAATTTTTTTAATTAACACTAAATGAAATAAAGCAACTACTTCACATATTTACATAAAACTTCACTAGCCTGCCATTCAGTCACAGCTGACTGCTAACAAAATGACCACTTATCGCTACTGGAGAATTTCTGCACAAGTGTAAATGTAATATTGTTTGATAGTAAAATAACTACAAATTTTCACTTATTTAATATATATGACTATGATTAAGATTATTGTATGACTGGGTTGAACTACACACTCTTATTGGCTTAGCACATGGTTAAAAGAACACTTCAGGAACATACAATTCAAACATATGGAGAAATCAGCGGTAGCATCTTATTTCTGAACAGAGAACCACAATATAGTGAAAAATGCAACATTTAATAAAGTCAGCAGTCAGTTAATAAAGTCCCCTACAGATAATAGTAAGATAGATGTTCCCTACAAAACTTTTAAGAAGTATAAAATGCATCAAACAATCAAGAACACTATCAAAAAGAAGAAAAACAATAGGAACATCTATTACCTGCATGCAAACCTTAAACACAATAAGGGTTATGGTTAGACAGATAAGAAATGAGGTAAAGGAAGACACCTTAAATTAACTATGGATTCAAGAAAAAATAATGATCATATCACAAGATATCATCTATCTAATTGCAAATCTTTAACTTCAATTTCATTAACTTTAGCTTTTTATACCATCTGATGATCTGCAATATAATTTTTTCATTTCATTAATAACTTAATTCAGAATTTATAACATTTTAGTTAGTTTTACATTACATTACTAGAATCATATGTCTTTTAAAATGCAACTGTATCTTAATACAAATTATTTCATTTTATTTTTGTAAATTAAAGATCGTACATTAAATACTAATAAGTCTTGAAAGATAAAAGTTTTGATAATCCAAGTTCCATAACATCAGAGTCAACGAAAACAAAGTTTAAGATCACTGATGCTGACATACAATGATTTATAAAAATCTAGATGAAGGAAATGGAAGAAATTCTTAATGTACAAGAAGACTTGAGTTGCAACAAGGGGATTGCAGCACTTGCAATCAACCTGTAGTATGTTCAGTGAAATTCGTTATGTGCTAATAAATTATAAGTAGTGAAAAATAAATGTTAAATTAAAAATTGTTATATTTCCACATAATTTTGAGTTTTTGATAATTTGAGGTAGCTTTAATTCCATCCAATTTAAATTACAGATTTTACTTGGATGAACTAACTTTTATATAATGAATTTTGAAGCTTAAATGTATCAATATTAAAATTTACAATGGATTTAAAGCATAACTTATAAGCTGTTGTTTTGCAATTACTTCTGTCTTTTCTGTAAAATGTTCTTTTTTTGAGTTTGAAGCTCGTTAATCATTATGAGACCATCTCTATATCAAATATCAAGCTAGAACATTCGCTTTCAAATTATTATTTTATGGATGCTCTGCACATAATATTAGTCAGGGGTTGAAATATTTTGAAATCTATTTTCTAACTTGTATAGCTTGAATAGGCATAACCATAAAAGTATTTCCACTGCTTTTAATTAATAAAATTGTTTCATAATAACTATGTTTCTAAAATATTACGTTTCTGCTCTGGACAGTACCTACCATTACTCCCTGAAAATGCAATCTTGTGAAAAATTCACAAGAAATATTCTTCAAAATCTTTTTTCTTGCTAACAGAGTTAATATTACTTTTTCAGGTCTTTTCACTTAGTTAGCCTTTTGAGCAAAATTTATAGCGAGACTTAAAATAATATTTATTTGTTAAATAAATATTCTGATGGAATTTCTTTTCTTTGACAACAAACAGCTTATTATCTTCCTCTGGTAAAAAAAGTTTTCTACAATTTCTGCACATATTTTGAAGGTAAATCTACCAGAGATTCTTCACAAACTGGAGTAAGTTTTGTCGTCATGGGCGCTGTCTACTTGCACGTTGTATGAAACACCCTTTGAATGAATTAAACCGAACATCAATTTCTCCTTCTTCTAGCTAAAATGAGAGTAAATGAAAGAATAAATGCATTTGGAGTTAATTATAATATTCATATTACATAAAAAGAGCAAAACAAAAACGACATTTTGCAATTACAAGCTTGCAGGAGTAGTGAAGTGTATTCTATAGTCTCTCCTACTCAAATCTCATTTTAGCCTTCCCTTTGTGCAACTGGTTTTTTTAACATATGAGATTGAGGATTGAATTGCAGAAGAGTAATTGTTCCATCAAAATTGACGTGAATGTCATTTAATAATGCTGGTCTAATACAGTATGAATAGGCATTCCCTAAATGATGATGGGGATTTGGCAATACTTGAGACAATTCTCCCTACTAGGTTGTAAAGGCCTGTTATGGAGTTGTGAGTAGGTGATATAACTGTCACATAAAAAGTTATACTTTCTGTCATTACAAGTTAAACATTGCCTTTTTTCTATTTCTTCTTTTTTTTTCCAGTTCCTCTACTCGCCCTAATTGCTCATTTATGTTATTTTGCAGGCTTGCTTTCTTTTAATTGGTCCATACTTTTGCTTGCATGCAAGCCCATAGCCAAGGTTGGGCTAGGGGAACCTTGCTCCACTAATTTTTTTCTACACCCTTCCCTTTGAATTTTCATCAAATTTAAGAAACTACTAATCATCAAAATATTTTAAAAAGTAAATCCATGCAGACAGAAAAGCTCAACAAGATTTTTTTTTTAAATAAAATGTGAATATTGGCATTTTTAGATGTAAAACCATTATCTCACAAGAGAAATCAAATATTTAAAGGCTACAGATAATCCTGTGGAGTTACCAATATAGGAGAAGATCTTATCCAAAAAAATAAACAATGGGAGATGAATTTCGATACCCAGTGGTGAATGGATAACTTGCACTGTTATCATTTTGAAAACACCACAGATCTCTGCCAACATTGGTCTATTGCCAGTTTAAGATAGGAGCAAGAGTTTCTGAAACATATTCTAAAATTAAATAAAAAAAGCAAAGTATTGCAATTACCTACTATCAACGTCCTTTATATTATAATTTTTCTTCTTCACTGTTACTAACTTCTAATTAAGTCAGTGTTGCCAACATTAATTTTATATATATATATATATATATATATATATATATATATATATATATATATATATATATATACAGCAAACTATCAGTGATATACAGAAATTCTTTCTCAAGTTTATCATTTCATCTTATGTATCATCAGTGTCCACACCCTAGGTCCTCATTAGTAAAAATGGGTGTTAAACACCATTAAAAAAAAGTAAATGTGGCTAAATTGTTATATTTCAATCAGTTTCTTTTGCAAAATGTGGAATAGGAGATGGTTAAATTAAGAAAGTGCATTTTTCTTCAAAAGTTATTTTAACATAATGCTCGGAACTAATGTAAATATTTAACAAAGGGCTTGTGCGAATCCCTGCAACACTTTTCTCTTTGTATTGATCAAACTGGGCATTGGGTTCAGTAGGAAGCCTACAGAGAAAGGTAAAACTACCATGATGTACAGAGAAACTCTATTCTATTTGTCAAACATTTGTAACTTTTTGTGCTTCAATAAGAAGAAAATTGGTTTTTATTCTAGACATTTTTTCAGTGTTTTAATTAAATAATTTAATTATTTTGATAGTTATAATTGTCAAAATAAACATTTTTTTTTAATATCAAAGTTTTGGTTATATTCTGTAAGCATAGCATTCCCTCCAAGGGTAGAAACTTTTTTTTTTTTTTACTCTTTTTAAACTTAAATGTATTAATTATTTTTCCCCCCATTAATTGTGTTTCAATTACAACTTAAAAATAAAAATATATGAACAAAATCTAAAAATTCATACATTTAAAAGGTTAATAACCAACTGATTGATTTCATGGCTTATTCACAAAATCTAGTTTTGCAAAAAATGTGTAATAAATCACAGCGCAGACATGGCAAAATTTTATGCTATGTTTGATGATTAACCTCAACGTTTGCACTTCTCAAATAATTTTACCTGGTCAGCATAGTAGATATCTTGGTAACAAGATGGTGAAATACACTCTCTAATACATTTTATTCTTTGAATTCCAGCCAATGGGGCACAGGCAGGGCTCTGTTCACAAGCTGACTCAAATTCCCTAAACACCATCTCCTGAAACATGCAAAAATGTGGTTATGAGAGTAAGAAAGGAGGTTATATTAAAACCTAAACTGTTGTGTACTAACTTACATTTTTGCCTGATTCCTTGTATTGGAATTCTGGAAAAGTAAAAACAGCTTTTTTGTCATCACATGCTATAACCCCTACAAGGTAGATAACCAATACTACACTTGTGGCTGCCATGTTGCTTTCCCCTTGCTCCCTTCCATCATGCCAGCTATTAAAGTCGATCGAATATATTGCATATCTAACTCCGTTTTTATATATTTTTGTTTATTAAAATAATAAAAACCTTTGAGATACCTTTTGGGGTAAGGTTATGTTATTATTTTAAAATTTTTGTTGCCTTCCCAAACAAGATTTTCTTAAATAAAGCTATCCAAGTTTAATAAAGGAACGTCTTTAGCGAAATAAACATTTATTATTATTATTTTGTTTCTACATTTAATCTTGGGTAGTAAGGTTTTTGTGCTTTGTTTTATTTACGTGATATTAATACATGCGCTGTTAATAATATTGCATCTAGCGTTTCAAATGTTTAATGGCGCGAAAACATATGCGATTCACGCGTGATTTAAATGCTTGCGTTTTTGTTTCTTGTATTAAAACGCAACTTTCATTGTTTATTTTCCAGGTACTGGTTTCTTGTTTATATTTATGCTTTATTTTTTCCACAATCGTACAGTAAAACAGGAAAAGAAGCCTCAAGTTCGAATCTTTAAGAAAATCTTGCTAGTTATTGATCGTGGAGCATTTTGAGGGACTCTGTGCGAGGCTAGCCACCTCGTGCTTTCGTCCGGGCGACCTCTCTGGCGGGCAGACTTGTGCAAGGCCACAAACAGACGCTGACGTACTCCGCGGAGTCTGCGGAGAGGTTGTAATAGTATTACATTTGTTTATTTATTACGCTGTGTATGTGGACTTAAGTGTGTTCTTCAGCAGACGGCGACACAAAGTGTTTTTCTCCGCGTTTTCAATTTAAGGTATGTGCTTTTCTATAATGTACTTTCTGTTATCGGAGTAACTTTGTTAATGTTCGTTTGACGTTTAGCATGGTTATGTTTGATGTTGACTTTTATCAATTGTGAATGGGACTGGCGTGGTGTATGGCACTTAAATGTATTTCTGAGTGATTGAAAATGAAAATGCTATGCAATTAGTGATTTCCTTTTCATAGAGCGTCGCGGAAAAAAAGATGCGATTTTAAACAATCCTCGACAGCAATTTTCCTCCATGCGCACTTGTTAAATTTATCACTAGTTATGACAGCTGCCATATACAGGTCTCGTGTGCACCCTACTGCTGAAAGAGACGTAAACCTTCATATTTATAAACTGATATTGGTGCTTTCCTAAGGCTACCTAAAATTTTTGTCACATATTTTTAGCGTATTAGAATATTTAACTGATTTTGTTACATTGATAGTTTCTAAATATAATGTGGCTGTGGCAGCAACATTAAGAAAAACAAGAGTCCTTTTTGCTAATCTTTAACTGCCTCGCTCTTAACATTCATAGCCCAGCTGGCCTTGTGCCAAGCAGCGTCAAATACTGAGATAAAACAAAAACAAACTGTTGGTACTTGAAGACATTTACATAATTTATTTCAAAATACAAACTTTGTATGTTCGCTGCATCTTTTATCAAACACTTTACAAACATGTTTTAAGTTCATTTAAAAACTGCTGAAGTGAATTTACTTTCATCATTATTTATCTTGAAATGAAGGATTTTTACCAACTGGCCAAGACAGCCATATTTTTATATTTATATTAGGATTCGTGTATAATATTTTTATAATTGTTTTCCTCTCTTTCTCTGGAAACGAAAACTCAAACCTCTTGCCATCGATGTTGTGCATGAAATGCCATTGTATTATCTGCCCCAAAAATTAGGTTAAGAGGTAGGTTAAGAATATTGATTTTCTTTAATGTTACATATCTTTCAAACAATTCCAATCTTTGCTCCACATCTGTTTGATCTTGTGATGGTAGAAGGATGTTCAGTAAAATAAAAACTCTCTCTAAAACCTAAATGTTTTTAAAGTCTTTTAAGTGTTTTAATAATCGATTTTGAACGAACATGACATAGTTATTTTTTTGTTCATGCTAGTAACAATTCTGGGAAAAACTGTTCAAATTTGTAATACCTGCAATACAACAATATTTAAATTCTAAATAATTCAATCTAAAAATGTTCCAATTTGATTAACTCAAACCCCAGTCCTCAGTTCATATCCAGGGGACCAGGCTCCTGTCCAACCAGTAACACAATATTATAAATATTGAATACATAAACCATTATTTTAACCAATAACTACCACTTCTACTTCAGCAATTCCCTTGTTTCCAAATTACCCACTGACTCCTAGACAAACAAACAAAATATCTAAAAATTTAAATTTCAAAATGTTTATAAAAAAAACTTTGTATTACTTTAATCAATCAGTTCACATCACTACACTAAACTGCTGAGTTTCCATGTAGCCACAATAGTCTCTAACGTAGTAGCTATTGGACCCTATTTTCCTTTAAATCTATCTAATACTCTTTCTTACTTTCACCATTATCTTGTTTACTAATTCTCCTGAGCCATTTGACTCTTACATTGCTTGTAGCCTTTATTTCGATGTAAATTAGTATGGCACATACACATATGCAAAATAATTAATGATGTTTTTTTTTATTTGCTTCACCTTACATTTACCTTGGTTTTCACTTGTTCAAAATTATCATAGTTTTCTTTCTCGCAAACTCTTATAATTCGGCACCTACAAGCATTTGTTTTTATTAAGTTTATTATTTCATCGTAATCTTATTCAAAATGTTGTTTATTTATCCCAAAGCAATTTTATAATATATATTGTATTAATACATAGAGTATATTGTATTATTTTAATTATCATAATTACCTTGGCTACTCTTGGTTTGAAAGATAATTGCTAGATTATGTAAATTCCTGAATAAAATTACATTCAGGATCAGAAAATACCGGAAAAATGAATTCCAGAGGTGCGATAGCGAATACATTAATAATGAGAATTAACTGTTGTGAAAGAAACGGGATTTCTACACAAAATTTTAGTGACTTGATCCTAAACTTAAATATTTTCATCCCTTTCCATTTGCTTCATCGATCTATCGTAAATGCTGTGAAAAATCATTATACGGCCCGTATTAAAGGTATTTTGCTATAGTTTAATACGTAATACATGTTTTTAAAACATGAAAGTCAATGAAAGTGGACAGCAAATGCACATGACAGCAAAAGTGGCTCGAGCTTGCAGGTAACTGCACTGCAGATCGGGTTGTCTTGTTTATTCCAGGAATTTACACGATACGCTTCGCATTCTTTCGCTTGTTCATTAGCGCTTGTGTGAGAGTGGAGGCATACGTACATTGCGAATGTGTTTAATTCGAGTTTGTCTTATAACAGAAACATTAAAAAGGAACAAATTTTATATTTGTAAGCCAACGCACTTATCGGGTTCTTTGAATATCTAATTACACTCCTCAGATTAAATATATTATTCAGTAAATAATTATGCTCAGTATTTGTTAGTACATAAAATACGGACGACTGTGCAAGAGAAATGCTTTTTCAATGAAAACTTATTATTACAGCTTTATTAGATAAGTGCTTTTTAATTTACATTCATCTTTGCAGTGTGGTTAAAAAGGAATGCCGTCCATAGATTTTCTTTCCAACATTAATTTAAACAGTAATAATCTTACATCCGCATTCTTATAATTTAATAATATAATAGGAAGAGAGCACAATATGAATAGAGGTTTACTATAAGTATAACGTAATTGTTCAGTACAATAGGAAGGGACATTGTCTTTTTTTTAAACTTCATTATTAATATGATTAGTAACTGTACAGCAAGCACAAGGGTACTACAGAAGGTTTAACTTAGTTATTATTAAGGCATTACTGGTCTCAATAACTAAATAGAAACAAGCCCTACCAGTATCAAGGACAAATACTCCATGAATGAACAGCAAAAATTGGATTACTGCTTCCACCTTTCACTAACTCTGTATATTATGCCACATTGCTGACAACACTATATTCAGAACTTAAAAGATATGAACAGAGGATGAAATATTGGTAAATTCTATTGACAGATTATTCGCTCAGTGTAGAAAACTTAGAAAAACTACTAGGTATTCATAACAAAATATAAACGTTTAGAAAACTGATTTATTTGTTAAACAGTTGCACCAAGCGAATAAAATATTTTGAAGATAAATTAAATTGATTTATATTAACTTTACTGAAGCTCCTAACAAAAATAAAAAAGAGCACTCAGCAACCACAACTTGGGTTGTAGATATTAATGTACCGAAGAATGCAGTACATTCAACTGTAACAGAAATTGCGTCAATAATAGAAAATCATTAGCAGTGCTGCGAAACATTTCAAAACTCATTATGTACGCTTACATTTTACCAATTGCTCTGAATATAATCTTTTTTTTTTTTTTTTTTTTTTAAATAATCTCCATTTTCTCTAAGTGATAATGTCAATATTTCAAATGATTACATTTTAGGCTTAATGCCTTTCAATTGAATTTGAAATATATATAAATTAAAAGCAAAGGTGAAATATTCAGTTACAAACGAAGTATTAAGGTTCACACTAAGCAGAGCTTGAATCATGAGCCACTGTAAAAAGGTTATTGTGTAACTTCATGCTAACAATAGATGTGTGACAACAATAATGGTAAAGAAACGCCTCCGTGGCCTAGTAGTAGCGTTTGCTACAATAATTCGGAGGTTCTGGGCTCAAATCTCGGTCAGATTAAGCTGTCTGGGTAAGGTTTTTTTTTTCTTTTTTTTTTTTTCCCCCGGAGTTTCTCCTTATCTCGAGAATGTGAATGCCACATAGTTTTATGGCACCAAGGACTCCGAGCTCATTTGCGACATTAATTCATTTCATCCATTCATAAATATACGCACATCTACATATTTACAGGTCCAACCTACAGACATCGCGATAAGAGCAATGCAGTCATAGCGAAAGTAAATAAAACATTAATCAAATGTCACCGTTCCTTCTAGAAATACAGAGAGAGAATTCAAATTCCTAATTTGAAAGTTAAATTAGAATAGCAATTTAAAATAAGTTGCTATATTTATTTTTCTTAAAGAATCTTGTAAGAATTATGTAGCAGTTGCACATTTGCTTGCCCACAAATATTTTGTACACAAAAACAAAGTGAAAATTGTAAATATTGGAATGGTCTCGCAAACTTGCATCGTATTTACTCTTTTAAATCGCCTTATTTTCACAGGTACAAACAAATGAGATGCCTATTTGTTATTTTATTCAATTACATTAAACTTACCGGTTAACAAAGCTATCCTTTTATGTGTTAAAAACTTATTTCATGAATACGTTTATTTCCATATTGTAGCACCAGGTTGACAAACAGTAAAACGAAACTTTCCTGGACATTGCTGACTCTATGACTTGTAACCATGTAGATAAATTGCATGTATGTTACTTGCAACTTTGAACCTTATTGATATCCTCCTCTGCACTTTATTTTAAAGGAAATTATACATATTCTCACAATTGTTTTACATGAAATGTAGCACAGAATATTAATAATTTGCATTTACAAAGAAAGGATGCCATAACTGTTTTAAAAGCGGGCACTTAATTATTCGGTTTTTCCATTGAGATCTACATATGTGTTACACAGCCGTAGTGGAATGTAGAGGAATTTTAGCAATTTCCTAGTGAATTCCGTGGTTCTACAGTTGGCCTTATTACAAGAACAGTTATGTTAATTAATGCGCAGGAATGTAGGTATGATCTAAAGAATTTATTATTATAGAGAAGAAAGAACATTGAATTTATATTTAGAGCTCTTAACTAAAGGAATTCATGTTACATTGCTTAAATATTTGATTGTTATTACATGTGGTATACAATTAGGAAGAGTGAAATTACTCAATGCTTCTTGGAGTTATGTTATATTCCAAATTATTATCTAAAAATATCAAAGTATGGCTCGTATTTGTCTCAAAATATATTTTCATTGCACACATGACTTATTTATGATGTTATGGTTTTACATTGTTGTTTAAGACTCATTTTACTGCTATAGCATTTGCTAAAAATACGATATATTTTAAAAAGAAGTGTTCCGAAATACCAAATATAAAGTGCACCTTTTTTAATATTTTGGCTGCTCAAAATGGGAACACGTATATGCGCATACAAAATGCGCATTCTCAAAATGATGTGTACTTAATGGTCCTTACCTACTGTATATTTCTTCAAATGCCGGTAAACAACACATATAAATAAGACGTTTCTAATTGTTGGTGTAGGTCATAATTTTCAACAATGCACGCTTTTGGTGCAGACCGTGTAAGTGACAACAATGAAAATAGCTTCACCTGTGTACACTACATAATAAGCTAACAAAATATTGTATAGTTAAATTATAGCGCTAGAATTTAAAATGATGATGCTTTATTGAACACCTCCATATGTATTTGTTTTTATTCTTATTTGACAATATACTTATAACTATTTTTAGCTAGACAGATGTACCGATTATTTATTAGTAATTAAAATAATACATTTGAGCTATAATTCTCATCATTATGCTGTTTCTAGCTTAATCTTGACTGCTAGTAAAGAACGCACGATTTAATGGAAATATGAAGCTAAGATTTTTGTGTTATTAAACCAGTACGGTCATGTATAAGGGGCCATATTCTCTAGTGCGTCGGATATTGTGCATATGGGAATTTCTGCATGTGTTTATGGCCATGTTTCTGCTCTGGGTGTTGTAACTCAGTTTTTGTGGCTTTCCAGCAGCAGCTAATAGGCATCTGCGTTATTATCAGTTCATGTTTATCTTGGCCTGGAACCAACTGCCCTTGAAACCCCAAAACGCCCTAATATCTTACGCGTGCAAATCGATTCTTAGCTTCAAACATTTTTCATGTATCAAGATCTGAATGGTAAGGTCATCGTTAAAACATGTTTTAAATCAAATAGGACATTCAGAAAGATTCCATCGTAATGTAACAACATCCCAAATATAAGTTTTCGATTTCACCCAAAGACGATAGTTGCAAGCAGTACTTCTTACCAAGACCGCCTACATTTTTCAGACGGAGGGAAAAATGGCGGCTGAAGTCGCCGTACACTGCCAATAGCAAAGTCGAAGCTTTTATGCAGCATTACGTTTATGGCATTATTTATAATTACAAAATATTTCGAATGTTTTTAAGAATCTGAGATTGTTTACAAAATTTTTATTCGATGTAATCAAAATATAAAATAATATGATCTATAAACTTCTTTACATGTAGGCACAAATCTTTATAAAATACACGAACTTCCCAATTGCTGGACACCTTAAAACTAATCGACATAGAAGGATCAGCATCATATTTATTATCGTCTATTTTAATGAAAAGGATACAGTCTTCCTTGGCAATAGTTATAAATGGGTGTATATATCTTGTCTTAACCTCACTTGCAAAGGAGTTAAAATATAATATCCTGCTCGCACCGTTCATTAAAATTTTCTTCATCTCGCTCCAAAACCCACTTCATTCGTTCTTTCGGGTCTTTTCTTTCGTTGCTAACCCTCACTATCACACATAATGATAGATTGGGGAAAGCGTGCAGGTAATGATCCTTGCATATGTTTTATACATTATGTTTAATAAGTTTCTCCCTTTATACTTTTTGCATTCGTTTCTTTGTCCCTTTTTAAATATTCAGAAACTGCTATCTTCTGTTCTTTTGGAATTGTATTAATTCTCTAAAACATACACAATAAATGTAATAGGCGTTGTTGTAATTCTCTATGCTTTATTAATTCCATTGTGATGTTGTCTGTTCCTGGAATTTTTATATTAAAAATGAATAAATAATGACGCAAATGTACTCGAGAGCCCCTTGGCGCCTGAACTTTTTCTGGCATCCACTTTCTCAGGGGGGGGGGACCTTAAAAATCTTCCAGACAGCTTGATCTGACAGGAATTCAAACCTAGGACCTCTGGACTATACAAACACCACCACTAGACCGCGGGGGCGGTCGATGATAGTATCATCTTTGCAGTTTATTTTCACTGAGAAATGCACTTTGCCACTTTGTAACCTTCGCTGTAAACGCTTGCTTACTATTAATAGATCTCTAGCTTAATGGAGCGTAGCAAAACACGCTGAGAGTCGCGACTTCGAGCCTCCAAAGTAATGAGTGGAAGTCAAGGTTACCAGAAACAAAGTCACATCTCATGAATATTCCATTGGCTTCACTTTCAGCATTGGTTTGCACATTTTGATTTGTTGTCTTAGACATTGCACAAGTACGCAAGACGTTAAAAGCATCAAGACAGACCTTAAAGATCCGCTTTGGACGTTGTCTTGGACCGAAGTGAAACTTTGTCTGTTTTAAACGAAACCACGAAATTGTTACGCATAGAGCGCCCTGGGGGTGTATCAGAAACCCCATTTTTATTTTCTTTCTCTTGTTTTCTACTTCTCTTTCTGTTGGTTTTTCGCTTGTTCTTACTCTTCTTGCTATATTCTGTTTATCTCTCTCTCTTCCTTTTAGTACTTCTCACTTTCTGTCTCTATTTTTATTTTCTTTCTTTCTGTTTCGCTCCTTTACTTCGCGTTTTCTTTATTATCTGATTTTCCTCTTTACCTAAAGTGTTTTTTATCTTTTCCCCTGTTGATCCTGGTGGCGCGGTGGTAACTATATCTGCCTTTAAACCCCAGATCGCGGGTTCGATCCCGGCCAGGATCGATGGATTTTTTTTCGGGTTAAAAATCCTAAGTATGACTTCCTTCGGAAGGGAAGAAAAGCCGTGGGTCCCGTGTCGTACATTTACGGCATGAAAAAGAACCTCAAGCGTGAAAGAAGAGGCCTCTGAGCAAAATTTGTCGCCGTTTCACGCCTTGATTTGAATGAGATTTTGTTGACCTGAGATATTAAACAGTGTCCGTAAATAAACCAATTAAAAAACAATGCTTGTGCCTGATTGTCTTTTTTCAATTATACTTCTCATTCTTCTATTCATTTCCTTTTCTTTCTCTTTTATGTTTCTGTTCCTCCTATTATTTCTATTTTTTCATTCCTATATATATCCATTCATCTTCCTTCTCCCGTTTCATGCTAATTTTATATGTTCATATTCTCTTTTTATCACAGATTTGTCTACTTCTGCTTACATTTTGTCCAGACATTGTTCTCAGTTTCTTATCTTTTATCTTTCAACTTTACCAGTTGTTTGTTATAAGCAGAGCTAGGAAATTCAAACATTTATTTCGTTTAAAACAGGCAGGCAAAAAGACACTTAAAATACTGAAAATAGACATTTATTAAAAGTGAAAAAACAGAGAGTAATGTCAATCATTATTAGTAAAATAGGTATTTAAGATAATTTCTGTATCACATAATTAAAATACTTAAACTTACTTTTTTTGGTTACAAGCAACAACAAGGTGTTTTTTTCAAGGTATCAACTGTCATAGTCAGCCGCTTGTCAGAGAGAACAATTTTTCATCATGGAAAAAGGACGTTCTACTTCCACTGAAGTGATTGGAGCATATTTAAAACAAACTGTTTCGAAAGAACTCATACCAGTTATAACAGAACATTCACCTTTCAGGACATCATGGAAATGTTGATCAAGACAGAGTAGAGTAGTTTTGAATAGTCCTGGTGAATGAGCAAAAGATGTGCAGTGGTTTCTGGTCGAGTTCATTTCCTGTTTATACGTTTATAGGGGAATCAGGTTAGTATCTCGCTTACTTCCGTACTGAACACATTGTAAGGAAGGATTATTGCACTGCTATACCGCTCTCATATTTCTCACTTGCAATTGTTTGTTACATTTATGAAGTTGAGATAATTGTCGTAGAATTGTCTCGCGCAGATCGATACAAGGTCATTCGCCAGGACTATTTAAAACTACAGTACTTCCCTCATTCTCTCTATTTCCTGGTATTCGTATGCCCGAGGTAACCATGCGTTCCTTTCACTAATGAAGGTTCTGCTATTTAAAGAGCTTAAGTGAATGGGTTGAGGAGAAAGTTTTTGACTGCTTGAAAAGAAATAAATGTATAACAAGATTCTCAATAGACATTTTTTTTTGAATTTAGCATGCCATTTAATTTTTGTAACTTTTTTCACTTCGATATTGAAATTCTTTATGTCCTTTTTAGAATGCGCAAATAATCGCAGAAAAAATCCCCAAAACACGCAAAAACAAGTTTTAAATCTTAAAATAGGCAATGGAAACCAAAATCTGCAAAATATAAAGTGCCCTATCGACTCCCAAGTGTACAGAAACATGTTTATTTCTCCCTGACTGTTAAGATCTATCCACCCAGAAAGAAAAGGCATTCTGTCTAACTTCCGGGCTCTGTTATAAGTAATCTAAATAGTTTCCAGTGACTGCTGTTATGTATTTCAAATACTGGACTTCGATAGTCTATTGGGTCTGTAGACTAAGGTAGGGCAAATTCGCGGTTGTGATTGGACGGGGCACGGTAGCTTAGATGGAGGAGCATCTGCACGGTATACTCATGGTTCGACCATAACTTTCCTATCGTCACATTAAATCATTTATAACAATTTGTTTATTTTATAACACATAATAATTCTGGAAAAATGTTTTTAAATCTTTCCGAGATTAAGGCATAAGCATTTGATTGAATCTTAACTCTCTAACACCACTGTAAGAGCATTTAGCAGTATAAATTTCATTTTCTGATTCATAAATGTTTTCCAACTATTTCATGTAGCGGAAAAAAAAGGTTCATAGTAGTAGATTGTTGCTTAAATATATTTACAGCTGGTTGTTTACTCAGGGTTTAGCAAACTTTAAACTCATACACCCTCTAGGCTTTTACTTATAATTACTACTTTCCTCTTGGCTGCAGAATTCACATGATGGTATCGTTATTAATTATCAACATGTCTAACAATTGCGTAGCTGGCGGATATGGTGCTGTGAAATTAATTTCTCATTATTTGCATGACATTGTCAACAGGTGCGCTGTTGTTTGCTTTTGAGAGGGTATTTACTGGTACAGTTTCACGCTTCAATAACATTCCGTGCAGTATTTGGTACACAAACAACTGAAGATCATGCGCACATCTGTATTCAATTGTTTAGAACGAGTTTTTTTTTTCGATGTATATAGTACTCCATTAAATTAAAATCTCTTTGGATTTAATAAATGACAAACGATAACTTGGTATATAAGATTTATTTACACTGCTGAGATATTCAAAAGAATATAAGAAAGAATGCAGTATTATGTGGGTAAAAGTAAGACAATTAATTGAAATTAATGAAAAATTATTTTATTTTAACATCTACTACAACACACCAGAGGACTTACAGTAGGTGTATAATACGAAAATGAACGTTTAAAATTTTTATTGACGTATTTATACAATATTCATTGTTTTTATGTCATTTTATGTAAATGTAATATGCAAATTATTCACCGGAATGGCGCTATAGAAAATCGAAGCTACAAGCAGTAGTACCACACCAACTGAAGCCGGAGTTAAAGGCATTAGCAATTATTAAGAATCCCAAAACTTTTATTTTTAATAGCTACATGATATAAAACAAATCACTATACAGGTAAATTTAAATTTTAAAAATTGTAGCTAAAAGAAGGCTCAAAAATTTATATTTACCAAACTCGCACATCCTTTGTAGGGCCAGCCAATCAATGATACATTTCTTCCCGCCCTAGATGCTACCAACTGTTCAATTCTCACTTTTGGCTCTACTTACTATCTCGGAACATAAAGCAAGCGTGTACCGTTGCCATGGTAAGCTGTTTGAAACAGGTCACAAATGCATCCAAATTCGTTTTGACGGAATTGAGTTGTACCAACTGGATATGACTGACACAGAGCAGAAGCTGATATGCTTTTAAAGTTCAGATGTACCTTATTGGGATGTGGTAAATCAATTGTTGCTATAAGTTGCTAGAGACTGCAAAATCCAGCTAAATTGTAAAATATGAATTTTAATGAATTTCTTATCCTGTAGTAATTTTAGATAAATATTCGTACATTGGCATAACTTGGCATAACCCTCGGTGGTATATAATTCCATTATTTTTCTTTGTGTACTATAGATTCTCTATCTCAAATTGTTTACTGAAGATCCCTTTAAAATTTCTAAAATTGTACCTTTGTAGTTCATTAAAACACGGTATAAGCAAACAGACACTGTATTTTGCATTATAGACGAAGTTAAACTTGCTTCATGCCAAGTGAATAAATAAAAACATTAAATTGTTTTGTTAATTTATTTAATTTGCGGATGCTTTTAAACATCTCAGGTCATCAGCGTCGCATTCAATTCAGGACGTCAAACCGATAAATTTTGCTCAGAGGCTTCTTCTTTCAAGCTTGAGGTTCTTTTACATGCCGTAAATGTACGATATCGGACACACGGCTTTAATTTTGTTCTGAAGGAAACTATATATGTAAAAAATCCAGCGACCCTGGCCAGGATTGAACCCGCGATCTTGGGTCTACGAGGCAAGTATGGTTTTCACCACACAACCAGGACCGACTACTAAAATAGAGGAGGATAAGTACGAGGCAATGATAGACTGGTGATCAAATTAATATAGTAGCGAATTTTAGTTATGTTTATTGTTATTATTATTAACCATATCTTTAGACAATGCAGAGTATTTTACTAGTTTCTTTCGTCATTCAATTAAAAGGCAGATGTTTTTATGAACAACCATGTGTATTTGAAATGGAAATAAACTGTAAAAGCGAGAGAGAAAAGTGTATTACTTACTGAACGCCCTAGGAAAAATTGGGGACTCTATAATTAAATCTGCCCTACCAGTACGACTTTCTATTAATAAACCAGAATTTACTCAATAAGAGACAAATGCTAAAACTTTTGTTCCAAAATAATGATAACATTTATAAACGACGTTATTCGCTCTAGAAACGAAACTGAAAAACTAGATATGCTCAAAGGAGTTTTTTATTAGTTTTTAACGCTCTTTTGTAATACTGGGGCATCACATGCGATGCACACTTTTTCTGAATGGTGTTTAACGCCGTTTTTTGCTACAGAGGCACCACAGGCGATAGTCTCTGATGATACATGAGATGGAATAATAAATTGGGAAGGGATTTTTTTTAAAAGGAAGGAAACGTTCCAGGCATAAGTTTAGGGTACCTCCCCGGCATTTATCGTCTATGAGGACTGAGGAAAACCTGGACAAAACTTTAATCAGGGAGGACGGTCCTGGAGGAAATCGAACTCCAGAGCTCCCGCTCGCAAGTACGCGCCACTGGTCACAGAGCGCAGGAAGCGTGCTTGGACGTTGTGTAAAGTGTTTCGGATGTTCGGTTCAGAACATGCATTAGACAAGTGCAGCGGCTATTTCACGAATGCTTTGTTGACACGTATCGGAGTACTGCTATGCAGTTTGTGTGATGAGATGATTATAGTGTTGAAACAAAGGGAGGAATGAGGAACTGGAGATGATCAGCGGCAGGCGGTTTCCGATCACTTGCAAAAGTGGTGTCTCATAAAGAAATATCTGTTGAGAAAATTTCCATATAGTATCTCCAACATTAACAAGTAATGTCCACAGATTTTCATTGTTGCAAAGGCTCTCGAAGATGATTGAATAATGCCGTTCGTATCCTGAAGGTTAAGAGTAAGAACTGATCAAACTACCTCACATGGAGAAGCAAAGTTTACAACGAGAGAGGTGTTTTCTTTAATTATCAGCCCAGACTGCTGTACTGCTCATTTTTTGTTAATCAATAAGTATTAGCATTCATTCATTCACTCGTTGTCAACAAATACCTCTATGCGACTATTATTTTGGGATTAGTGGTAGTGGAACGTATTTAACAAATTTCGACGTTTTGTAATTTGAAAGCTCTGATCATTTTTGGAACATAGTCATTATTCCCTTACTATTTATTTTTAAACCTTTTAACCTTTTAGTAATATTTTTCTTTTTTCTGTTGCCAAAACTTAAGCATGTTTTTGTATTGAAATCTACTAGTTATAAACGCGTTTGTTTTTGTCGTTTGAAGCGGTTTAGTCGGCCTCAACTATTAGAGCCTAATTATGACTCTGTTTGTGGCCCCATGTTGCCGCCAATAGTAGTTCTCGGCTATGTCCCAGGTTGGGCACCAATTTCGAAGCGATTTGTTACGAACGTCAAGTGGTCTCACTTGTGATGCCAGTTTTGTAGCTTGATTGTTGATCACTTCGGTGTTGTTGCCCACGCTTCAATGACAATTTCTCAGGGTGAATTCGATTATTTTGTTGACTCGTGCCAACGGGACTGGAAGAGGATTTCAATAGTGTAAATATGCGGCGCGACATAAAAACACACATATATAATATATAATGTATGTTTTTATAATATATTTAGTACTTAATTATGTCCTTGGTGTTTTGCATACGATAGACTTAGCTACGCCGATATAAATATAGTTGCCGCGTGTGAAATTTACAAATGAGTGCCGCCGCGCATGAAACTGAAATCTGTTTAACTGTTGTATCGGAATTGCTTAACTGATAACTGCTTTTTAGCTGAGTATCAACTTAAAAACTGCCTTAACTAATGTATGAGAACTGCATGCCCGCGTCCGAAGTGCATCTGAAAACTCAGTTGAGTCTCACCTCGTCTGGAACTTAAATTATTTGTGTCTCGCCGCTTGTAAAACTTCAAACTGCGTGCTGCTTGTACTCTACTGCTTATAGATAGCAGTACTGCGTCTGGCCGCCTATAAAACTTCTGTGTTTATCTTATTAGTGCGTCTCGCGCCCTGTAGAATTAACTGCTTGCATCAGTTGGGCAAATGCTTTCTTATATATTAAATTCAATTTGAGGAGTCAAAGAGGGGTGGAGGAAGGTAGATTTGGTTACAGAATATTTTGTAAGGAATTATTGGGAATATCCAAAGGTTCTCCGAGGGAGGTTAGTTTGTTATAATTAGGAAGGATAGGGAGGAAAGGAATAATTATAGAGAGAGAGTAATGAAATATTGCTATCGTACCCTCATATTATATAGTTCAAGCATTCTAAAGGAATGCCTTGTCTATCAAAAAGAGGTCTTGGGAAGAAAGAGTTGGATTTGGGAGGTGGGAAGGTATTAGAAGAACTAGGTTTTGGGAATATGTGGAGATAAGGAGAATGGATTCTGGAAGATGATGAGACAGAGGATAGAAGATATTGAAAAAACAAGATATTCGGGCTAGTTTTGTTCTTTGGTTGTGTATAAAAGAATTAAACAGAATTCGGGACTAGAGAGGTGAATTAATATTTGTGATCAAATGGGTAGAGTGAATTGGGCATGAATGCGTGCAGGAATAATACTCATGAAAGGATATAGAGAAATGGCGGTGAAGGATTGTGTCCCATTATTTTATTGGAATGTGATAATGTTAAAGGGTGGCAGGAAAAAGTTTGGGATAGTAAATGGGATAATTTACAGGAAGATAAAGTGACGATAAAAATGATAAGAGATAAGGGTGTCGAAAGCATCCTGAAAATGGGGGCGTTGCTAGGAAAATTTAAAGAGAATGGGATCGAAGTAGGAAGAAATAAAAAGAAGATAAATAAAGAAGGAAAGAATAATAGATTTCTTACAACTTGGGGGTTAAGGTGGTAGGAAAACAGTGTTTAGATTGATGCTGCGGGAATCTTGATCTTGAGAATAAAGGGCAATGTTAATAATATATATGAAGGTATTTTAGTTTTGATTGTAATAATTGTAATTTGTATATATTAAATTCAAATCAAGCAATCATTGGCTTAACGATTGTCACGAGGTCACAAAGGCACACGAAGGTTTCGCGCCTATCTTTAAAAGTTCAAACATATATTTTCCATTGACTTGTTTAACTCATCTGCCACGCGTAACATTCTATTTTTGAAAGCATTGGCTAGTTTAAAGGCTAACAGTACAGAATAACCTTGCCACGGCAGTCCTTTGAAAAACGGGAGGGGGGGGGGATTCATACGGGACCCTAAGATTTCTTCCTATTGTGCAGTTTTATGACCATCTTGTTGCCTTTCCAAGCTATCGTAACCTAAAATCAAAATCATCAGAGAGTTTCTCCTTTGTACAATTCTTACATTGAAATTAAAGCTTATGACACAAATATGCACATAATATTTATATTACTAATTAACGATGCCAAAATATGATAATTGGGCTTACATAAATATACATTATCATATTTTAGGGGGGTAGATCGGAGTGTTACATTTTTTGAAGACTTGGGGCTTCTTTTAATCGAAATGGAAAAAAAAAAAAAAAAAGGTTACCGAATTAATTTATGAAATCTTCCAGCATAATTCTAAAATCTTTATATACAATTAAAAAAAAAACAAACAAAAATTGGGTAATTGCAAAAATATCTTTGGCACATTTTATTATAACGGGTCCTCGACAAGTTCCTCCGCACTCGGATGATGTGCACCGTACAGGAGAAAGTTGGTACTCCTACATTTATGACATTCCTTCTTTCCTTCCTACAGAACTGGCTTTTAGCAGGTAATCCGCCCACCGTTGCTAAGATTTGGACTTTTGTATGCTTGCCTTGGTGTTAAGTACACACAATAACTATTACGCTCGGCGCGCGGTCAGTGCTGTCGCCCGAATTCACTTCTCTAGTGAAATATCGGCTATACAACGGCTGCGGAGCGATTTTTCGATTGCCCTTATAACAACAGCAATATTAAATAACTTCTCAGTTTAATTAGTAGATATAAAACATTATTAGTTAAAACAAAGCGGTAAATTTATAGATGCCTATAAACTATTCCTGCGCTAGAAAAACCTTTGGCAAATTTCCACACAAAGAAATAAAGAAGGCTGTATTATTCACAAAGGCGAACTTCACATTTACTTAACGTTGGAATAAATTGATCAATCTAGTTAGTAGCGTACACTTCATTTCACACACGGAATCCTCTTCTATTTAGATTAAAATGCCCTTAAATATCTCAAGAAACTCTGGGTAAGTTTTAACTGCCTCTGTAGTTCTCAATCTCACGCAGTAAACGAACACAGCCTCCAAAACCAGACTCGTTCGTCTTGTCTCGCCGCATGATTAGGCAACCTCTTCTACTTGCGTGTTGTGCGGGCTATGGAACTGCAGGCGCTTGGTTTTACCACTCGTACAAGAGAATTTCTTGCTGCTGTGTTTTCTCCCATAGGTCTCTCGAGATTTAATCTAGATAGTTTCGCTGTGTTGTACATCCTCTCTTTTTTGCAGTAACTAGAGCATACCGGACTTCCGCTATAATAACAGTGAAGTGATAACATCTTTACGTAACAGTTGCCGTTGTAGACTTAACTGGTGCTTGAAACAAAGTAAAATGCTTTACGGCACACATAACATTCCGGAAATGTACACAAAAGTTGTTTGAATAGTAAAAGTCATATTAACACAATAGTTGCAGACACTACCTGGAAAATAAAACGGACCAGGATTGGTTGTCTTTTTTTGATTGTCGTTTGTTATTTTTTTGCTGCTAAAGTTAATTATCTATTCCTACTTTCTTTTTTTAAATACACAAGCAGTTGTTTCAGTTGGATAATTAAGCTATAATTAAACGTAATTGAAGTTAGCTTTCATTAGGAGAGATTTAAAAAATAAACATTTAAATACTTATACACTCGTGTGCAAATTGACAAAGTTTTAATATTACGTTATATTAAATAGTATCTTTAATATTTATTATGCCCATCCTTGGCATTAATTACAATTTTTACACGTTTGGGCATAGAGCCAATAAGCTTCTTACAAAAAATCCTATTATTCTAGGTCATGAAGCCACACTTTCATCACAGCACAGTGTCGGTCCTGGTGATGTAGTGGCAACCATACTTGCCTTCTAAATCCAAGATCGTGGGTTCAATTCCGGCCGGGATCCTAAGCATGGAAGTAAAGCTGTGAGTTCGTATAGTATATTTAAGGCACGTAAAAGAACCTCAAGCATTAAAGAATAGGCATGTAAGAAAATTTATGGACCGTTTCACGCCCTGATATAAATGGGACTCTGATAACATGAGATGTTAAAGAGCGTCGGAAAATAAATCAAATAAAAAAAATCACAGCACATATCTTTTCTTTGGGGTGCACTCCATTTTTCTCATCCGTTTCTTGGCAATCTCTATGGGGTTGAGATCCGGTGAATTTTTAGGCCTGTCCAAACACTGAACATTTTACGCATGATGTGGGGCAAGATCTTGCTGGAAAATCGGCGTTTCAATATTCGGCTCTTCAGTTCTGGAGCGGCTCTTTTCTCTAAAATTGGGATATACTTTTCGCTGTTCATCATTCCGTCAGTAGAAATCAAAACATTTAGTGCCTGTGAATGCAAAACAGCCCCAAAACATTTTGTGTAAACTTTATCCTCTGATATGCTTCGGCTAGATTTCCTATCCATCGCTTACATGGGAGATGTTCAACCCCTGCACTTCATTAGAAAATAGGACCCTTCTCCACTCTTCTTGTTCCAGTTCTGATATTTTCTGACCGGTCTTCGAGCTTCTAGAAGCAGCATACACAGCTGTTGAAGCTTCGATTTTCGGCCCAGCAGTCTCGAAATCTTTTTATAAATCAAAACTGTTTTTTCTTTGAGGTGAAACTGACTCAATCTCATTTTTCCTTCTAATTATGTTATTAACAGCACCCAAATACATTCAGTTGCTACCTGTCTCCGAGTCATATTATGCAGGGTTATGACCTTCTTAGGTGTGATATCCGTTGTGAATAAAAATATGCTTGCGAAATAAAATAGCCAGAAATATGCTTAACTTCTAGTACAATCATAAAAGAAACATCTAAAACAACTTTATCGTCAATGGGTATCAATAATACGGTGTAGAATTGAAGGGAAACAGTTGTTAGTACTCAATAACTAAAATGAAATGTACTTTCTTTTTCACGTTAATTCACACAAGACTGTATTTAAAATTCTTTCTTTCCATGTATTTACCCCGCTCTGTTTGTAACACCAATACCGTGATCAGCCACTTTTCGGGGAACTACACACCAGAATATACAGGGACTACCTAAAGAGTGGTCCACGACGTCAAAAACACAGAAGACCCAGTCACGCAGCGAAAGTGATTGATGAAAATGGAAGACGAATCCGCGGCAGAGAAATACTAATCGGGTATTTCAAACGCACAATGCATGTGTGAAAACGAATTCTTGTTAAGAAGTGATAAGGAAATTCGCAAGAAAATATTCCGATATTCCATATACAGAAATACAAGAGATAAATGGCAGAAGTTGCGCCGACAAATGTCAAATAAAAGAAGCATAAATGCAGGAATGGTAGGAGGAGTGGGACAGGATAGACGAGGAAAGAAGAATCGATAAAATATTTCCACCAATTAAAAAAAAAAAAAAGAATAAAATGAAAACACGTTCAACTTGCCAAAGATTTAATACACTTCATTACGGGACACGGTCCTTGCCAAATCTGTTTAGAAAGATTGAAATTACAACCCAGCAGCAATTGTGACAATTGCAAAATAGAAGATGCATCGGAGCATGCAAAATTTGAATGTCCCAGTTACATACAGTAGGTGGGTGAAGAAAGAAGATAATTGGCAGGAAAAAAACACGAATAAAATAATAAGAAATCAAGCAGAGTTCCAAATTTTACAAAAAATAACCGCAAAAATATTTGAGATAAGGGTGGAAAATATTACAAACAAAAAAAAAACTATAACAATGGAAGAAAAATAACAGGAGATGGGTAAAAAGTGTACAATTAAGAAGATCACAAAATTTTTTAAAAAGAGATGAAGAAATGAATGAAACCCCAACTGAAATTACAGAAGTGATTAGCAACATTGAAACTGAGAAGGGAGAAGAAATAACTAGCAGATGAAAATAAATGGGCAGATCACTGATAGGTACGGAGAAGCCGAAAGTGGAGTACAAAGGAGAGTTAGTGGGGGAATATAATACAAAGACTATGCGAAAAGAGTTGAAGGAGAACACAGAATACCTAAGTGCAACAGTTAAATAAGCAATTAACAACGAAAGACAATAAGAAGGAATACACAGATAGAACTCTACACTACTAGCAAAAAGGAAGCAACGTGTGTAACCTTATAACCTTCCCTAACCTTCAAATTCCAGCTGAAGCTTTGAGACCGGCTGATGTCCAGTGTGCTGTTCCGGTGGGGAGCAGCCAGGATGCAGAGATACAGCTGAAGTGCCCTTGAGAAGAGTGCCCTTCCACACTGAATATTATAAAACACAATTTGGAACATTTTAAAAAATATAATTAAACATTAAACAATGTTGTTGATATTTAAATTTAATTTTTACCGGTAATTGTAGTATGCTGATAAAGTTTTGTAAAATATGTTACGTAAATATGTGTTGTTGTAGTTTTAGATAATTTAGCTATTTAGTAATGTAGCTCTGTACATTCATTTAATTAA
Source organism: Metallyticus violacea (assembly GCA_030762175.1). Lineage (NCBI taxonomy): Eukaryota > Metazoa > Arthropoda > Insecta > Mantodea > Metallyticidae > Metallyticus > Metallyticus violacea. The sequence goes on along the minus strand of CM060839.1, from coordinate 18,786,147 downwards.
AAATGAATGTAAAATGTAAAATAAAATAATAAAAACACTGAAATTTTACGCCCTGATATGGGTACTAGATATCAGGATGTAAGTATTGCAGACAATAAAATTTAAAAAAAAAAAAATGAATATCGAAACTTTTGCGAAAGAGAAACGCGATCTCTCAATGATAAACGTTTATTACAAACGACCGTGTTTTTACGAAAGAAAAGATGAAATACCCCGGGAAATTTCGTAATCAGATACCAGCAATGTATTGACACTGAGGGGCATCGTTTGTTTTCAATCTCATATAACACAGATTAGAGATCATTTTTATTATTTTCAAATACATTATTATTTTATCCTAATACATCATTAATTTATGATTTCAGTAAAACTATAAATACAAAATAAAAATTAGCATTTTTAAACAAAAGTTATTTAATTTGTTGAGAACTGTCTAAATATCTAAAAAGTATATCATCGTTTAGTTAGTAATCGGTCCTGGTGGTGTAGTGGTAACCATACTTGCTTTCTAAACCCAAGGTCGCGGGTTCGATCCCGGCCAGCATCAATGGTTTTTTTCGGGCTCAAAAATCGCAAGTATGGCTTTTTTCGGAAGGGAAGTAAAACCGCGGGTCCCTTGTCGTACATTTACAGCACGAAAAAGAACCTCAAGCCTGAAAGGAGAGACCTCTGAGCAAAATTTGTCGGCCGTTTCACGCCCTAAATAGAATGGGACGATGAGCGTCCTTAAATAAACAAATAAAAATCGTTTAGTTTGAAATTCTGAAGTTACCGCCGGGAGCCCAATAAGGGGGTTAGTTTAAGTTTCGCTCTTTCTACAATACTTTTAGAAATAGTGATCCAATTAGGGATATTTGACTTTTAACACTTTATATGGTCGCCCTGTATGTTTTGAATTTCCTGATGGTTGTTTTATCTACATTTGATATTTTGTTAGTTTTGAACTAGTTATACATTGTAATAAACACATATTATTTTTTCTCCTCAAGATTATCAAAATTATTGCTAGAAACTAATACATTACTTCTTCAGCGAACAAAACAGCAGATAGAACTCACGCACGAAGAGTTTGCACTTGAAATTGGTTATTTCGTGCAAGAAAAAAACTTCTTAGTGATAAAGATAGGATATCCTGGCAAAGCTTTCTTCTATAGCAGCTAAGAATACATTAGTTAAGTGCTTGAGTGAGAAAAGTAGGCGCGTGGCAATAAATGAAAATGAAAGTGTCATGTTTATTTTATGCATAAGCAATTTTTAAGATAATAGGCATCTAAATACAGAGCCCTCATTTGGACGTGTGGCCGGTTAACGGGGATTTTCTTGGCACAGAGAAGTATGCCGGCGGAGTCGGATATTTATAGCCCCTTAAATTCAACCCTTAGATTTCTACAGCACATCAAACACCAATTATTTTGTCATACAGTGACATCTTGTGTACAAGAACTGGTTATTCTGCACTCCGTTATCTTTGTTTCGTGTCGCTGTACGGTCATGTTAGCAACACTATGCTTCGTCCGTGTAAAAAGTTAAACGCGGGTCAATAGAGCGAACAATAACATTGTTCAACAACCAGCTGCAGAATTTAACTATACTCGCATTATCGCATGGTTGCAATTCTGCAACTACATTAATCTTATAGGATTTTAATTTTAAATGACATTCTAAGTCTAGGTTTGCAAAATTTCTGATTCCTGGGCAAGCTTTCTCAGAGATGTCTTTAAACTTCGCTCTAACTTTTCTCCGTAGTTTTTCCTCTATAAGAACACGGCGGTTTACTTTCGGTTTGTTATCAAGAACAGATTCTGTTTCCCTAAATCTTTTCACAAGAAATGCGAACCGTTTCTCTGTGAGGTGCACCAACATCAGAGAATCTGTCTATAAATCGCCGTCTCACTTCTCTACAAGAGTTTATTGTCACATAGGAATCATACATGAAGATTTCGTGTGCTAAAGTATACGGGCTTATTGGCATTATAACAGCACAAAGACTTCGCGTCAGCACATGGAGAGGTGTGAAAGTGGAGGGGGGAATAAAATCAGTTAGAAACAGGCCCCGTTAAGCCGGCCACCCGTCCAATTGAAGGCTCTGTAGAATGCACTGTGCAGTATAATTTACATGATATTCGGGCAGTTATCCGAAAGGTCAATGACGTCAAAGCAGACAATCATTTCCGGCAGTATGACGTAGGCTGGGTGCAGAGATATCTTGAGTTAGGTTTACGAATGTGTTTTAATATCAACTGTTCAAAAATCCTTTTCCATGAGTTTAAGTCATCAGAAGTCGGGCAAGCGCTTATAGAAACTAAATAAACGTCGATGAAAGGGCGTTTAATCTCATGAAATGGGTCTTCTAGCGAAACTTTGCTGGGCCAATTTGTAACGAACCAATGGCTGCAAAAGGCAATGCAACATTTATAAAGTTGCGGTGGTATTGTATTCCTTCCAACTGGTATCATCGTGATGCAGGAGACAAGCGAATAACGGCAAACCCACCGTGGTGGAAAAATTTATTACTGCACCTTCACTGATTTCTTTTTTGTTGCCTAGTTTTCTTATGGCGGATGTTTTATGAGTGTTGCTTGGCTTACTTCTGAGATATAAAGCTGCAAGCTGAATTTACTTACATTTACATGCGTTTCTTTTCCCATTAAACCGATAAAAAGTTTTACATTGTGAGGTTATAAGAAGGGACAAGCTACATTTTTGTTTGATTAAGCACTCGTTTGCTTTTGCGTTTATTTGTATTGTGTCTCTTGCCATTTGTGTTGTGGATTTTGAAACCGAAGAAAATAATTTATGGATTTTGTATTACTACACCGTGTTTATGCATATTTTTGCAGTTGTTATAAATTCTGGGCTCTCCAAAATTATTGTAGAGGTTTTATGAACTTTTATGTGTTTTATATTGAGCACACGGCTATTATTTTTACATGGATGGGTACAAAAACTCTCCAAATTTTGATCTTTACTACGCGCCGTTTATTAGCTCTGGCAGTTGCTGCCTGGTGTTATCGTTTATAACTTGGCTGTGATCATTAAGGAGAAGGAGCGTCGCCAGACAACAAACGACAGATGCATTAATGCTAACAATGCGACAATAAAAAATACATTTATTAATCTACTCATTTACAGCTGGGGATGGAAGGCAGCAAGACATGGGCATACAAATTAAAAAAGGGACTAGAAACAATAGGGATGGGCCCATTTGGATAGAGGATCAGGGGAATAGAAAGAGCGCATGGAGGAGGGTTATGAACCGTTTGAGGGACATGGATAGGTAGCAGGCAATTGCGCAATGCAAAGAGATTTCGCTAGAAGTACAATCGAGGCTAAAAATGGAGCATTACATCAAAATAGGAACTAAACTCACTAAACAGGGGCTTGCATGGCTCAGACTAGCGGCATAGAGGATGATGATCATTTGACGAATATGAACGGAGAATTTGTCTCATCTGTGAGAAGGAACACATATTCTGAGTGTGAAGTACGGGAAAAGTATCTATCGCACTCCTTTACAGGAGAGGACACACTGGGTTTTGCTGGCAGGTAAGGAAGGGAAGGAGAGAATAGGTAAATTTCTGATGAAAGTGCGACAACTCAGGTCTGAAAAGGCTAATAACTGGGGAGGGCATTGGGGAAAATAAATAGACTGAATCCAGCTGTGGGACATCAATAATGTTCCTTCATTATATTTGGAAGTACTTTATACTTTAAAAATTTTACTTCTGGAAGTTCTTATTTATATTATTTTTATTTGTTTATTTTTTATTATTGAATATATGTTTCTATTACTACTATTACTACTACTACTACTACTACTACTACTACTACTACTACTACTACTACTACTACTACTATTACTATTACTACTACTACTACTACTACTATTACTACTACTACTACTACTACTACTACTACTACTACTACTACTACTACTACTACTACTACTACACACCAATCCTAACTTAACCTCCAATAGATCCTAGAAACCGGGGGACATAATGGTATATTTCGGCTCGCTGTGGTCCCATGACCTCTGCTCTCTTCCTATTCGGAAAACTACATGGGAAGATGTTGGTACATTGTCAAATTATATAATGGTTGTGTTGGCAACCCTGAAAAACAAACGTGGAATCACTGAAGCAAATGCACAACTGTTGAGGAAAATCTGAAGCCGAGGCATAGATAAGACAAGTATATGGTGGACTGGCAACTCTGAAAAAATAAACGAAGACCTATTGAAGATATTTCGCAGAGCCGCCTTGGTGGGAGAAAACGAAAGACAGGCACACGAACATAATAATGTTATTTTCATAACCCAGCATGACTGAGTATTTGCGATCACGAACTATAATAATAAAGTCTGCATTTATTCTCTTAAAATTAAACTTACATTCACATTGTGGTAAGTGTATAACTTTTGAAAGCGTTCTTTCTGTATTTCCTTTGTAGAAAATAAGATTTTTAGTATTCATACATACTTTTTGATAGGAAATTAATAATGCACACAAACAATTTTACAAAAGAGCGCAAGTTATATTTGCTTAAAGCTGATATTTACTTAGAACAAGATTTACATACTTGATTATTTCACATATTTTTTCCGTTGTAGAAAATACAATTTTTAATATTTACACTCATTTGCTGATATGAAATAAAATACAGCCTAAAATAAGAAAAAATCAATAAAATAGCTAATATGAAATTTTAATCTAATTTGTGTTTGAGCATTATATTTGCATGTAAGAGCGCTCTGTAATAACCTTCAGAAAACGTTTACGTTACATGTTAATAACATTTAAATTAAATTTCAAAGCCACTGAAAATCGATGTAACTTTCGATTGTTTTTATTTACTTAGTACATTGCAACTGTTTTTAAATAGTAACATGTTTTTGTTTTATTGAAACATATGAACATCATCTTAAATACACAATGTAACTCGAAACTTTCTGTTGTTTCTCTCTATTTTAGTAAATGTAAAGATGATATCAAGGGCTCAGTTCATAAACATGGTTACATTTAAAAATGTTTAAAAATACTCACATAGCGTAACTTTGTCTATCAGCGGTCATATATTTAATTTAATTAATACTATAAACTATAAACTATATCATTATATCATTAAGTTTTGTGATTTAATCTCAATAATAATAATAATAATAATAATAATAATAATAATAATAATAATTGTGCTTACTGTAATACTTATAGATTGCAAGAATTCTAATTTTTTCCCCCTAATATCACACAGTTATGCCATAACTTATTTCATTTCTTAAATAATAATGCCATAATGCAATTTTTATATTCTTTTTTAAAGTTATTCAGCCGATGAGGAATTCGCTTAGTTTACGCACTTCCATCTTGACGGAAGTTGTGATATATGAAACTGTATTTTTGTCTAGTGCATACAAGGAGAACTGCTATTTAATTACGTTGCTTTAGTTAACGCTGTCCCTTCAGCAAATAAAATGCTCATCTATGCCTGCCGCAGCAGAATCATTTATCAAAACCACCTAATAACGCACCCACAAAACAAACTTTCTTGGCAGTCCAAGTTCCTTTATTTTCCATAGTAATTACATTTACCGAATGAAATAGGAGTGGATAAAGAACAAATTCATTTCTAGCATCCTTTGGCTAAGAAGAGAGTATCTTTATATAAGATTTATGTCTTGAACGGAAGATTTAGAACGTAGAGGGAAGTATATCAAAAGGAAAATGCACGAAATTTAGCCCTGAGGGTTGGATGGAAATGAACCTTGTTTCAATGTAAATAGCTTCTATAAATTCCATACTAGACGAGAATACCGCCTAATTAGTTGAAATTATGTCAAGAGTCTTAAATGTAGGTATGAATAGTTAGTTATGCAATTAATTTACTCTCCAGTGCTGCAGGCGTTTATAGAACTCGGTGAAACCAACACAAACGAAGTAATTGTAAAACTGAGCAAGACAAAATTTGATTATTTTTTTTTCTTTTCACTAACCCGACTCTAAACAAAATTGATACAGAAAATGTTTGTGCAAGCATTTTAATAAAACCTACATGCCACGGAAAAAAGAGTCTTGTCACGCAGGAGCTGCCTAAATAAAACGAATACCTCCACTAGCTCAGTAACTTTAAAAATGAATATAAAATCCAAATTAGGTCTTGTTAAAGGAATGAAATAAGTTATGGCATTAGGGGAACAAACACTATTATGTTTTCCGGCGTCATATAAGTCCGGGGGCAAATAGCAAGAGGTTTGGCGTACGTTGTTAAGGATACCTGACATCCCTTTAAGAATTATGGAGAATAAATATAGCTCCATGATGTTCTATGGTTATGAGCCATGGGGCTGACTGAGCAAATACCAAAATAACTTTCTAAAGCGAGCTTTAGGAGAAGGGAAGAATACAGGAAAGATCTATACAACAACGTTGTACTAATAATATTTGTAAATGTTGCATTAAATGCACCATAGGACGTCAACACAGTTGTTTTCCCCTCGTAAATTGTGCAGTGGGAATTGACAATCTGCACTTTTTTTACATCTTCCGATTATCATCACTGTCGCGTTGTTAATATAGAAATATTGAATTGTTCTATTTATAGACAAATCAGTATAAATTGAAAATGTGAACAAAAACAAATTAAACAGAACGGAACAAAAACACCATTCGGATTAAAACGACTAGACCATAAAGGAACAATCTGTTTGTACTGGACATGTGCTCACCCATCTGTGTAGTTATTGACGCAAGTGAGGCTTGTATTGACGATTGCCAGTGTGTATATAGCCTAACTGTTCGTGTTAGTTCCTATGGCAACCTGATCGCCGAATTCAAGAAACATTAAGAGTTGCCAGTGTGTATATAGCCTAACTGTTCGTGTTAGTTCCTATGGCAACCTGATCGCCGAATTCAAGAAACATTAAGAGTTGCCAGTGTGTATATAGCCTAATTGTTCGTGTTAGTTCTCATGGCAACCGGATCGCCGAATTCAAGAAGCATTAGTCATTACAGACAGAGTGGAGAGACGATAAGGAATTAACCTTCCGCTTTGAGGGTCAAACGGCCGTTCGTAGAGAGTGTCTGAAATAGCAGTAGCGTTCTCGAGACCTTCTTCCACTTCGCACTACAGTCTAACAAGTCAAGGAACGATGTTTATCCAGTCTCTCATGACTGCGAGACTCTTAACAAAAGACAGCACACCCGACGAGAGTTTCCCTCTTTTCATAAATCCGGCTTCACGCCATAATTAAGATTAAAAAAGCTTCCCACCAAAATGTACTACAAAAAGAAGAGTTTTCGTATTTTAAATGCCTTCGTTTCAAGTCAACTAAAAACAAGTACTACCTACTTTTAAAAACTTTGCCTTCTTGACATTCTGCTTTATCTATACCAAGAGTACAGATCTTTAAACTGAGGCTGTTTTTTTTTTTTTGCCCATCTTAATATGCCGTAAATAATTTCTACTTGATCAAAATTTACTATTTTTGCCTCACTTTTCCATATATTTTCCTCGCCTCAGCGTGGTAGATTAACTACATAGAGCTTTGTGTTTGCTCTGATAGATGGCGTTGTACCGTGCGATCAGTTTGGTTTTACCCCGGGGTGTTTTGCTTATGAGCGAGTGCGCCGCTTGTTAGCCGGTTAGCCGGCCAGTTGGGTCTCGATGATTAACGGGAGGGTAAAACAATACACAAACCAATTTAAGAGGCTCATTATCTACCAAATTATCAAATGAGGTGTTGAAACTGCCCGTCTTCATTCTCCACACATTTTGTCATCTCTTTAGGGAATTATTCGTCACTCGTTTTAGTTCATTTTGACAATTTGCTGACGAATATTATCTTTGAGTTCTTGTATGGCGCGCGGGTTCGTTTTAATTACCCCAGAGATAATAATCGAAAGCTGTTAAACTGAGGAACCGAGGTGACCACAAATCTCTACTAATAACTCTGTCTTGAGGAATTGTTCTCATGGATTATTCGCAATGTGCGCAGTGGCAGAGTCCTGTTGAAAAAAAATACATTATCACGCTCTTTGTCGGTTAATTCTCTGAAACAGGGGACTAGTATGGATATTCACACAAGTAACAGAACGTAACGGGGCGTAAAATTCCTAAGTATGGCTTCCTTCGGAAGGGAAGTAAAGCTGTGGGTCTCATGTCGTACATTTACGGCACGATAAAGAACCTCAAGCCTGAAAGAAGAGGCCTCTGAGCAAAATTTGTCGGCCGTTTCACGCGCTGAATTGAATGAGACGCTGATGACCTCAGATGTTAAAGAGCGTCTATAAATAAAACCAATCAACAAATCTTTTCCAAATCTTTCTTCCTCATACCACATTGATCCCCTGCCCACTTCTTGTAGAATATTTTGGAAACGCAATAAGGTAACAAAACATTGTACATTTAAATTTTAGCATAAGAAATTATACCTGTACAAATATTATAATCATTCTTTATTGAACAGTCCTTGTATATGCAAGAAAATCTATTATATATCAGATATAAACGAAATCGACAAAACATACTAAACTTTATTTCGAAGATGATTTGAGAATATTTAAATTCACACACACACACATTCACATTTATAATGCAATGTAAAAATCACAGAACTACATTTTTGGGGTCGCACCTCTGCAATCAGCAAACAAAACACTGTGAACTTGTGCTTACGTAGATATCCAGTATATTTTCCTCAGTACCCTTCTAACTCCGCTGAGATTCAGCACGAGCTCGCTAGATTTCACTCCAGAAAAAAATACCATCAATACTCTGCGGGAAAAAAGTGGCAGCTTTTGTTAAGAAGAGGAGAAAAATTGCTTCCACACAGCTGAAATGAAATTCCTGTGTTCACGGCTGTACCAAATGAAAAATTATTCATTAAAGAAGGAAAAGCAAGTTGGCTCCAGATGCATACGAGATCAACAATGGCCCTCCTACGCCTCCCAACCCAAAATAACCGCAGGTCGTCTATCAACCGTTCTGCTACTCATTGTAATTATTTGCTAATACTGATAACAATGAAGGGTAGCAAAATTGTGTGATAAATGAAAATACACAAGGGGTGTTCAAATTTAAGTTTTGGAAGTCAATGCAAAACTTCATCACTAGTAAACTTTGTCAAACTAATGCGTCCAAATGTGACCGAATGAACGAGGGAGAGAATATTCCGGCAGAGAGTGGCAGCCCTGCCATTCTAAAATGGCAATCAGCAGAGCCCGGAAGTTAGGCAAAAGGTATTTTCTTTCTGGGTGAATATATTTAAGAGTCGGATAGAAATGAACATGTTTCCGTACATTTGGGGCGTGTAGAGTCAGTTTTTATTTTGCCTTTTTTTTCCTGCCTGTTTTGGCTTCAGTTGTCTATTTTAAAGTTATTTATTTATTTTTTGCTTATTTTGGATCATTATAGATATTTCTGCAATTATTTACTCACTTTAAAACGCACATCAAGAATTTCAACACATCGAAGAGAAAAACAATTGTAAAAAGTAAATACATGTTCACCTAACAAAATGTTGTATTGGGAAAATCTTGTAATACCTTTATTTCTCTCTCAAAACAGCTAAAACTTTCTCCTCCACCCATTCATTTCAGTCCATTAAATAGCAGAACCTTCATTAGTGAAAGAAACGCAAGGTTACCTCGGGCGTACGAATACCAGGAAATAGAGAGGATGGAAGTTGAATATCAGGGAATCCGTGTTGAAACAATCTCCGTACATCTTGAGCGGATTCTGTGTGTACGTACTGAATAGAATACCTAAATTGGAGCCATATTAACGTAATTAATATTCTGTATTTCTCCGTATAATGAATATTTAATACACTATCACATAGCACACAAGAACACGCCGTACGTTTCTAGAGTATAGCTCGTAATGACCTCCCCTCCGACTCCCAAGCCGTCTTTCAAGTGTAGCAACGAGACGAAAACTGAAGAGCTCGGTCCGTGGAGCGGCTGCTTGAAGAAAAAATCACCCAGCAGTTATCAAACTGTTTATTTATGTTCCGTGATACGACAAGATTTCGCTCAATGTTGTCACGTCTCTGCAATCTCTTTCAGTACATTCTTTTTCTATAGAGATAGGGTGTCGGAAGTGCAAGTAAATAATTTAATTATTTATTCTGTATTTATTAATTAAGGTACTCTTAGATATTATTAATAAGAGGAAATATATCTAGTTTCTGCTTAATCTACGATGCACAAAAGTAAAAATGGCAACGCCGGACAATTATCAGGTATCTCAGGTAGTGAAAGCGCTAACACAATATACTCGATGGGATGGGGCGAGGTTATTAAGGTTTGTATCGCTCTTTAAGTACATTTTGTGTTTACTTATAGTGAAAAAAGGTTCAAACAGAGAAAAAAAAAATCCAGGTAGATTCGGATATTCTACGTTCGGATAATTGGCATCGTTCACTAAAAATATTTAATGCTTTTATTCACAGTAATGATTTATTTGCTCATTTTGCACACAGTGTTTTGTTAAAAGAGTTCATAAAAATAAGCTTGTATTAATTGCGTTTGGTCTGTTCGGGACTGGTGGCCTGTAGCAGAAAGGAAAGAAAATGAAAAACAAACATCGTATTAAATGTGCAAAGTGAAAAGGGCAATTTACCATCAAATCATATCAGTTCTCAATTGGCGAGCATTGATTTGGCAACCTCCCGCTCTTTCAGGATATAAATTGTACAGCACAGATAATCTGATTACTTGTAGCCAATCGCGTAAACGCCTGATGGCAAAGGGAGAGGCGATATACCACCTGAGTGAAAACTAATTCAGGCAATGCCTCTCCTGTGTTTATTTTAGCACATTGACTGTCAGTTTATAAATATGAACTCCATCCAGTCATTCATAGCTAATTTGTTCTGCGTATCTATCTAACATAATTAGCAAATGTGGTACAAGGTTATGTTAGACCGTGGTGATGTGTATGAACCAGTCTGGGCATCGGTATAGAGAGGGCAAAAAGTTCGTCATGCAGGAGCTGCGTAAACAAAGCGAATTCCTCAGCATGTTGAATAACTTTTATTAAAAATGAATATAACATCCAAATTATGGCCTTATTAGTTAACGAAATGAAATAAATTATGACATTGCTGTGTGATATTAGGGGAACAAAATTAGAATTCTTGCAATCTACAAATAACACAAAACAGAAACCACATTTTTAGATTTATTAGTACTATTGAGATTCAGTCACAAAGGTAAATAACTTAGGTTAATTAATTGAAATATATCACCACTTATAGACGGTGCGGCTATTTTTAAACGTAACCATGTTTATGAACCGAGCCCTTGATATCATCTTTACATTCAGAAAGAAATAACAGAAAGTTTCGAGTTACTTTGTGTATTTAAGAAGATGTTCATATGTTTCAATAAAACAAAAACATGTTACTATTTAAAAACAATTGCAATGTAATAAGTAAATAAAAACAGTCGAAAGTTACATCGATTTTCAGTGGCTTTGAAATTTAATTTAAATGTTATTAACATGTAACGTAAACGTTTTCTGAAGGTTATTACAGAGCGCTCTTACATACAAATATAATTCTCATACACATATTAGATTAATATTTCACATTTGATATCTTCACGGCGATACCTTTATTAAAATCAAAACATATGTATCGTTATGAAGTTTATATACTGAACTTGTCTTTTTATTTTAAAACAATAGAGAGGAAATTAAACGTTAAAGCGCTTTTAAATTTCTGTTTTCAAGAATTATCCCTACTCCTAATAGTCCAATTTCTCTAATTTTCAGAAACTATTTTTGTTATTTATTGAAATGGTATAATTCGAATTTTTTATGAAGAAACAAATATTAGTGCCGATAGAGCGATTTTAAAATTTGGGCTTAAACCCCGATAGTTTATCAGGTATACCCCTACATCCAATAGTCTGATAATTTTCAAAAACTATTTTTTTGCTGGATTTAAATTGTATATACCAAACTTTGTTATGAAAAAAATGAATAAAACTTTTTTGATGCTACTAGTGCGATTTTTAAATTTTGGGTCTCAGGTAACACCCCTCCTGATGGCCCAATTTCCCTAATTTTCAGAAATTATTTTTCTTATTCTATTTAGTTACTTAAATAGAATATACGGACTTTAGTTACGAAAAAGCATATATTAATGTCACTAGAGAGATTTTTAAAGTTTGGGCAACTCCCCTTTCTAATAACCCGATCTCTCTGATTTTCAGAAACGACTTTTCTTATCCTATATAAATGCCATATACGGATTTTCGTTGCGAAAAATCATCTATTAATGGCACAAGAGTGATTTTTAAATTTATGTTTTAGGTAAACCCCCTCACAATACTTCGTTTTCACTGATTTTTGACTGCTATTTTTCCTACTTTATTTCGATGGCATATATCAGGTTTCCCTTAAAGATGTTTAAACGTGCAGTCGTAGAGCGATTTTTAAATTTCCCTTTAACCCCCAAAAGTTTTCCAGTTATACTCCCCTTCCGAGTGAACCAATTGCCATGCTTTTTGAAAACTAATCTTATCAATTTATTTTAAAGTTTTCTGAGGTTCGTTGAGATAAAGCAAAAATTGCCGCCACTAGAGCTCTTTTTTTTTTTTTTTTTTTTTTTCGCTCTAGATCAATTCCTACCCCCAATACTCATAATTGCTTTACCACGATACTTTATTAATGATATATATATATATATATATATATATATATATATTAAAACACGCACATATGAGTTTCTAATCTTAGTTATTAAGATTATAGATGCCTGTTATCATGTATTCAGCAATAGCAGGCTGTATGCTGTCGCGACCCGCCACCGAGTCGAACAACAATCGTCGAGTTTCGAGTTTGATTTTGCTGTCGTAGAGCTCTAATCGACTGAACTATCGAAACATAAATTTTCTTCATGGTGATGCTGTTTTGTTTTCTTTTCTAAATAATTGGACAAGTAATGAAACATAGCACATAAAACAGCAGAAAAACGTTTTCTCTCCCGTCGATGGTTGAAATATATAGCTCGTAATTATCAATTAACCTCGTAACCCGGCAAAAGCTTAATTTGAGAGATGAATCAAAACGGCCTTGTAATCTTTACCATCGAGTTTAATGGACAGTCCGTTGAGACCCGTTTACATAAAAAGTGAAAGAGAAAGGGAGAGTTTCAATTTGTCTTAAAATACGTTCACTGCTCATTGGGAACTGAAATACGTTTAGAAAAATGTCGGGAGGTATTAATTTCACTTTTAGCCTCAAAGTACTTTTCCCATCTTTAATATTGGGCTATAACATGTGCCTTTTCCTTTCATTCATTCCAGAGGCGATGCACTGGAAATTGGTGTAAAAGAGTTCATTTGTTTGCAGAAGGCATTTTCACAGCATTTTTTCATAGCTACCATTTGTATTGGAATTTTAATGTTCTTCATCGGCTATTGTGACGTGTCTGTACTCAACAATGAGACGCTTGTTACTACTAAAGTAAATTTTAATTTTCATTTCAATATTTCTTGGTTTGAATAGCTGCCTATTTAGCATATCCTTAATTTAAACCATACGCCAGTCTAGATATGCAGGGAAAGTTTAAAATCAACATTGATTAAATTTTAAGTTTTCTCCCCCCGATCCTCAATCACTCCAGTTTAAGTTTTTAAATGATTCTCCTAGATTTTAATGCATAAATTTTAAAGTTGTTTCAATTGTTATTACTTTTTTTCCGTACTGGAAACCTGACATTTTGTTATTATGTTTTTTGATATGTCGGCAACTGAAGACCAGGAAATTTTTGTTATAAACACTTATAAATATAAACACTTCTGTTTTCTTATTGTGTTTCTACCAACTATGTAACACAAAAACTATTTGCTAATTCGCTATTTATTTTACGGAGTTCGATGACTGTTCGTGTAGTTCTGCAAACTCAAAAGTTGTTAACACCAGATTGTTTGCAACGAGATGACCAGAGCCCAGAAGTTAGGAAAAATCCACTTCTAGGTGGATATATTTAAGATTAAATAGATGTGAACATGTTTCCATACATTTGGGCTCGCTAGGACCAGCTTTTATTTTGCCCTTTTGCCTGTGTTGGATTGTTATGATTTTTTTCTCCGATTGTTTAGGATTTTAAAAAACACAAAGTATTTCAATATATCGAAATGAAAGAAACTGTAAACATTAAAGGCACATTCACCTCACAAAAATGTCTTTTGAGAAGGTTCTGCTATTTAACGAGCTTAAGTGAATGAGTTGAGAACATTTAACTGCTTGAAAATAAATAATACGAAGTGAAATTTTATTTTGAGAAATTATGCCTGTAGAAATTATCATTGTTTACTGTGCAAACCTCGTTAAAAATGGGAACATCTCAGTATCAAACAATATTACATTAGGAGTAACAATATATGCATGCAGATACTTTTTAGTAGTCGATTTCACTGAGTTTCAGAAATTGTTTTTTTTATTTTATTTCATGGCTTATATAGAGTTTCCTTTAAACAAATTGAAATTGCGATAGCTAAAGCGATTTTTAAATTTCGCTTTAACCCCCACTCGTTTTTCAGGCATACCTCCATTCCTAATGACCCGATTGCTCTGGTTTTCGGAAACTATTTTTATGAATTTATTTTTAAAAAGTATACCTAGTTTCGTTGAGAAAAAAATTGTGGCTGCCAGAGCGATTTTTAAAATTTCTTTTACACTTTCGCGTTCTTTATTATTATTTTTTTGTTTAACGTCTGTGTTTACTACTGAGGCAGCACAGGCGGTACTAACCCACACCCCAAATGATCCAATTCTGCTGGTTAACGAACTCGACGAATCGTTAATTAATTGATGCTTATATGTCGAGTTTCATTGAAAGAAAAAGAAAAATATATTGCTATTTCTGTGCCTCTTATGTAGAACCAATAAAGATTTTTCAAAGATCGTTTCATGCATACAACTAACGTTCATTCGGCAATCACTGTTCAGTTTTTATTAATTTCTCATTTGTATTTCCATTATTAATCAGCTAGGCATTTGTCTCATTTAGGTTTAATTTTAATTACTATTGGATGATATGTTCACATAAAACAAATCCACTCATCATGAAACCATAAAAGGCTAGTATACAATAACACACTCGTCAGCGTAAACAAGACAAACACAATAGACAGTGGGACTAACCGCATCCCTGCACTAGGCAGCAACTAAATGGTTAAATTATTTGTCTCTACAACCCAGAGGCACAAAGCCCTTGCTACAATCTGAGAAACTTCCAGATCTAAACAGGACATGTGTATTGTAGCGGTCAGTCATTGTACAGTTTCCGTAACCTGAAAACGCGCAAATGAAAGGTTTATCGATCACTGTCCACTTAGAGAAACGAACAAGTTTGTTGCTATTAGTATATACATTCTATTATGTTAATGCAACAATATGATGTAAAATATTGAGGTTTAGAATTTATCCTTAGTATTTAATTTCAAAAGGGTACATTTTTGGGTAACTAGACATTGCCTATAGAGAATTAAAGAAACTATCAATAACTACAGGTAAACGAGAGGAAAATACAAAAGAACGCAGCAGATAAAGAAAAGGTGAAAGTAATATAGGAAGGGTAGTGGAAACACAAGTTAAGGAAAGGAAAAACTGTAAGCAAAACAAAAAAGAATAGGAGAGAAGCACGAAGCAGAGAAAGAAAAGTGGCAAAATATAACAGACTTAGAAACAAGAAGGAAAAAAAAAAAATTCAACACTATAAAGTAAAGAAGAAAAGGTAATGAGTCAAAATATGAAAAATTTACAAGAAAAAACGAAAGAACAAGGATGAAAAGAAGATTAAAAACGACAGAAGAGAGAGAGAGAGAGAGAGAGAGAGAGAGAGAGAGGGAAAAAAAAGACCAAAGCAACGAGGAAATAAATAATTTAGTTACGTGAAAAAGGAAAAGTAGGACCAAAAATAAAAAGAGGAAAAGAAAAAATTAAAAACAGCTTCTGTGATGAGATCAATGAAAAGTTGTAGCGTAAGGTCCAGGTTCGACTCCTGTAGAAACAGTAAACTGTAATTATAAGATATTACAATATAATCGTTTATTAATGTATCTTGCAATGTATATAATTTCATGGAGGGGACAAGGTGCAAAGATATGATGTGGGCATTAAAGATTTTTTTTTGATTGATTTATTTACGGATGCTCTTTAACATCTCAGGTCATCAGCGTCCCATTCAACTAAGGGCGTGAAACGGCCGATAAATTTTGCTCAGAAGCCTCTTCTTTTAGGCTTGAGGTTCTTTTTCGTGCCGTAAATGTACAACATGAGACCCACGGCTTTACTTCCCTTCCGAAGAAAGCCATACTTAGGATTTTTACTCTTGAGATTCTGGCCGGGATTGAACCGCGATCTTGGGTTTAGAAGACAAGAGTGGTTACCACTACACCACCAGGACCGACTGCATTAAAGATTAAAGATGAAATATATACATGTCACAGATGCAAAGCTATATCTTAGTCGCGACTGTCTGGAGCCATTTGCAAGGTCGGTCTTTGAATAGCACAGGACCCTTTCCATTCTATCCTTTGTTAAAAAGTCCTTGAAGTACAGAAAGCGACCCTTCAAAAAAGAGAAATCTCAAACGTGACGTGTCAGAAACATGGGAAAGAAAGGAGAATTTCAGCCATTCGGGAGGCGAGTTTTCGATTCCCCCGTTCGAGAATCTTCTAGCAACCAAATGTTAAGCAATCAGAGAATATGATTTAGGACGCGCCTAGAATATTCTAAAATTTGAATGAATTCTCGTATAGTGTCGCGTAAAGAAATTATAAAATGCCCAAGTTGGAAGCATTTCGGTTCAGTTTTTGTAGACGCATTCGGCAGTAATCAGTGAGGCAGTGTTAGGCCTCGATGAATTTCAAATAGTAACAATAAGCTTAGTGTGTGACTTACATCGGAATGAAAACTATCTAGTTAGACATTACGGCCGTAAATGAATGCAGAAAGTGTCGGAAAAAAAAAAAGTAATGACCAGCGGACGAATAATTTGTTTAGTTATCAGCATTTTACTGTGCGTGACAGATAAAAGAAAATCGCGGGAATACTTGTATTTCAACTCCTTGCCAGTGGTCCAGACGTGTCGTGAATTGCAAGTGAATGTTAAAATAAACTCTGTGAACTGTACTACCAACATTATTATTTGACAACGTCCCTTCCATTGTCCTTTCTTCCCCTGTCGATTAAATCCAGCAAAGCTCAACATATACCCCTGAGAATAACCTCCGATAGTGACCGGATATGGTGTTCAGAACATCGACATAACCCAGAAATCTACGGGAATTCAAGATTCGTGTGCAGGAATCAATCGGAAATATTTGGGAACAGACAAAGAGAGGGCTGGCCCATCTGAAATCGGCCCGCTTAATCAACTCATCTCCAAGACCTGTATTACATCAACTAATTCCCTCTTGATGTAACTGATTAATTTCTTCTACTACTTAATCATATCTTATTAAATTTTATTCATTTCCGGATAATCCCCTCCTTTATATAAAAAAAACCCCCGCAAATTGGCGCTTCAACGAGGTGCTTATATAATTAACCCCACAATAATAAAATCGCTGCAAAGTAAATTGAAAAGCAAAAAGAAAATTTGAGAAATATTTCAGTCAAAGAATAGAACGAAACTGACGTCTCAGCAAACGAAATAGGATAAAAAAGGGGGGGCAGGGAAAAAAGGTAAAGAAAACAAAAATACTGCATGCTTGAGCCGAGGAGAAATGAAGAAATAAAGAATAAGAAAACAAAGATTATTTTGATATCTGGAAACATTTTAAGGGGGAAGTAAACTTATAAACAAAGGAACTGCATCAATAAGAACGTCAGAGGAAGAACAACAGAAAAATAAAAGAGAAAGGGGAAAAGATAACAACAACAACATTAATGATAGATAAACAAGTAACGAAAAAGGTAAAAAAGGGGGAAAATAGTTCAAAGGTGAAATAAGGATGAAGGGAAAAAGTGGAAGAAAAAGAAAAGAATAAAAGAGACTTGGCGATAGGAAGGAAAAAATGAAAGAAAGAAATTGAGGGGGAAAACCAGCTGAGTATTGGAAATGAAAGAAGAAAAATATGAAGAAAGGAAGAATAAGCAGCAATTGAAGACGAAAAACGCTTCTGAATAGGGAAAAGAAAAAAAGAAAGAGGACTAGGAGGACTCAGCAATATGAAAGAAACAGAACGTATTAAAAAATTTTTTTTTTGCTCTCAGAGACTGAGAAAATAAATGAACTATAAAAGAAAGAACAGAAAAAGCGGCAAATTATGAAAACCAGCTCTTTCAAGAAGCTGAAGAATAAGCGAAACTGAGGTTTCAACAAAAGGAAATAAACGATAAAGAGCAAATGAAAGAAAAACAGAAAATGTATGTTTGCTGGCAAGAAAAAGCAAAGCCAGCAGAAGAAGAAAATGAACAATTAACAAAAGAGGAAAGGAGAAACTCAAAACTATGAAGAGCATGTTGAACCTCAATCCTGATCATTATTCTAGAAGCGGAGGGAGGGTTTCTTCAAGCCGTTCCACCAGGTCATAAACATGTGAACTCCATTTGGAGGGCTTCTGGGAAGCAGGCCGTCACGATAAAGCCTTTACCTCATTGCTTTTATTTAACAAAGGCACGAGGAAGCAGCCTTCACTCCTGATGAAGCGCTACAGCCCCCTCTAAAGGGCTTTGAACGCCCACGTCAGCGTGTGGGAGGTTCTCCCAAGATGCATTTCGGATAAAGCCAAACTTGTGATTAACTAACCAGAAACATAACGTGAGGACCATGTTAACACAATTGATATGAAAGCGTTCATACGTATTAAGTGGTTGATGTACTAAGCTTTCTTTTGTTTTTCGCTCTGCAGAAAGAAACCTTTGCGCCAAAAAAATGTCATAAACGAAGGGGAAGAATCTTTTAATGCAGAATGTAACTCCTTTTGTATTTCTGTTGGGGGGTAAACCTTTCAAAACGAAATACTTTATCCCAGCTCGTATTTCAGTTTATCAACATTGTAGAAAATGCTAACACTAGTTGGTTTACATGATCATCACAAAGAAATGACCACACTTACGTGTCCGAAACTTTACAGCGCACCATCTAAAGTATGATGACACTTAACAACTATTGTTGATTTGGTTTATTTATGGACGCTCTTTAACATCTCAGGTTATCAACGTTCCATTCAATTCAGGGCGTGAAACGGCCGATAAATTTTGCTCATTGGTCGCTTTTTTCAGGCTTGAGGTTCTTTTTCGTGCCGTAAATGTACCACAGGGACCCACGGCTTTACGTCCCTTCGGAAGGAAGCCATATTGTTTTTACGCCTGAAAAAATCCAGAGATCCTAAGCCCGCAATCTTGGGTTTAGAAGGCAAGTATGGCTACCACTACACCACCAGGACCGACTTAAACTATCAAAGTAATATCACGAGAGGGTCTGAGCTTATCGATAAATTTACGAACATAGTGAGTGATATTTATTTGGATTATTTTACGAATAAAAAAAAAACGTTTTAAATATAATTCCTCTAAACATGGCTTACAAAATTACGGGGTTAGAACTAATTCATGAATAAAATAAGGATAAAAGTAATATATATTGGAAATCCACGCACAGAATATTAACACTTGCATAAAATTGTGGATTGTCCATGCTTTTGTTGCTATCAATAACTCCCCACCGCCTGTAACAAAAGTCCTGATGCGTGTTCAGAAATTATATAGTGGAAGTATAGAGTTGGCTACACTGACCACAAGACAAATGTACATCGCATGATTAAACGAAATTGATATTTTTTTTTCGATAATTTCACTCTGTAATCCGGCTGTCATTGGTCAAAATTCAAAATTTTGTTTCGTTTCATTGGTCCATTTTAAGATGGCGCCACATGAGTGAAATGGCCAACTTCACGACATCTCTGAGTCAGGCTGAGAATTTTTAGAACACCCCATAGCTCTGTAATGTTACACATTTACCCACATTTAAAACAATGGCATTATGACTATCAAGTTATGTTACATTTAATATTAGAACGAAAGTTCCTACCCACAACTGTCTCTAATCCGTTTGTATAGAAGTCGAATCCTCCCGTCTTTTTATGTGGATATACGAGGGTCAGTTTTGAGTTTTGAGAATGGACGCAGTAAATTTTTAAAATATTTTATCTGATCATTACACAACGTTTCGTCCCATTCAAGCAATTTTGTAAATGTTGAACGTCATGCTTCTTTGGATAGGATTCAACTTTACTCTTCGCGTGCGGCTTGATTCATATTGTTTGGACACGAATTTTATTTTATTTTGGGAAATATTGAACCAGATATGGACTGTAGTGAGAATGGGACAAATACTTGATTTCTGCAGAAATTGAGTTGTTTCCAGTGCAATGTGGCCAACAAGATTCCACTCTCAATACGTTGAAAACTGCGAAGGTACTTCGTGATGTACCCTCTGGCAGTCTCTTAAATGGATTTATCGCAGTATGACCAATTACTGATAAGAAGGAACAGATCTTGTTCCAACACTGCCCGCTTTCCTCACTTTTGTTGGAGATTCTCTTTAAACGATCCAGATCGGTGATAGTCACTTAGTTTCTGGAACATACTGGTATATCCAGCTTTCGTATGTTATGATGTTAAGTTTTTTTTTCTGCCATTAACTATTTCTATCATTTATTTTCATCAATCCATACGTGTTTTTTTTCTGTTTATTTGTCAGGTAGTGGGGATCCAACAAATTCAGAACTTCCTGACGTGAGTTTATCTTTGAGGATTGAGGAAACCAATATTTAGGGATTCTTGAATGTGATTACATGTACAGCGATGATCTTCCCGCAACATGCGCTTCACTTTCATCACATTTTTATCGACTGTTGCTGTAGCCGGCCGTCGTGCGCGATCTTCATCTTCGAGGGAATCCCTTCCCCATCTAAAATCTGCAAACCTTCATAAGTAATCTGTTGCTATGGTCAAAGATTCCCAAATGCACGATGCAACCTTTCAAGGGATTCTCTCCCCTCTAAAACCGACTTTAAATTCGTTTTAAATCATAACATGGAAATGATTTCGCTTGAGATTCATTCTTGCGTCTGATACGCCAACACCTGCAAATACACACATTCGGAACGCGCACAGACTTGCTATCTAAACTTCAATCTAAAGCTACGAAAATTTGCACTGATTTGCGCATGTCCTTATTGTCTATTCTCAATACTTTAGCGTCACTCTCTTACATCAATCTTTCTTGAATTGTATTCTTGAAGCTTCACTTAACTTTTTACCGCCCCTTTCTCTATAATCCTTATAAGCTACCGCGCCGTTCCGCTGCAGAAACTATTGCTTATAACTTATCGTATGGACACGATCTCGAATAAAATAAAATACGATTAATAGAGTTTAAGAATGACTACAAAAACCATTTGATGATAGTAAATTCTATTTACTATTAAAATAAACTAATTATTTCATTTCCTATTGGCACAATATTGCTAAAACACCGAAATACTATATTTGAAATTGATACCGTCTGCATCTCGGTCCCACTGTTGGGCTTCAGTTCTACAACATCCTAAACATGGTCTGCGAACAAGGCTATCCTACACAGAAACAATAACTTCATAAAAAGACCTTCACCTCTCCTTGAGATTGGCATTGAAATTCAGTACTGCGCTTGCGTAAGGCAGGCTGAACTTATTATTGGTGATTGGCTATCAACATCCAACTGAAGAGACATTTCAGTTCAATAAAAAAGAGCACATACAAGCCTACACACTAATTTCAGTCCTACAGCCTTTACGGACGCTACACCTTTGGTCAGGTGTGAGCTTAAAAAAAAGGGGACAATTTTAAAAAATGATTAATGATATAATACATGTGTACCACATACAGAAATCGCGTTGAAAACTGAAGCCTATTGTTATTATTTAATAAAATATTTATAACAAAACCAACGGTCGACTTAGAATAAGTTCATCAAGTAAAAGAAACGTCTGTTTTGCACGAAATCTTCTATGGTGTCCTGCAGGGAGGTAGATATAGGGACAGTAGAATTCCCAGGTTAGGTTGGCAGCCATGTGAGAGGCACAGATGTGTCACTAAATGGGGAAACCGTGAACCCCCGCGGCTCTCGATATAACAGTTTTACTGCACACGAGTGAGAGATCCGCCAACTGAGCCTCAAATTGCAGCCCGGCTTCACCCGGCTGACCTCCCAGTGATCACAACTGGCCATGTTCAAGCGCGGCTCCGATAATTTTCCATTAATACTTTGCAGCATTAAAACAGTTTCCGATATGAAAGTTCGCTCACTTAAATGTATTCCCAAACGCTTCACACAACTCTCATACACGTTCTGTACACTTCTCACAAAGGACAGATTATTTAGTCTTTAGTCACCTATCCGGCATGACAAACAGTAGAATTTTAAGCGTTAAATCAACGGTTTTAACCCCTAAAATAAGCTGTTACAAGTCCGAAATATACACTTCAAATTTAAAATTAGACATTAATATAAAATTAAAACAGTATTTTTAAGTTTCACATCCGCTTAATTACGAATTTAGGTAATTAAATTTCACATAAGGTAGGTGAACCAATGCTGGCCATACTTATTTTGAATTTATTTTGGAAAATTTCAACTTTATATTTATTTCCTGGTTAGTATATTTGTGTTCAAAATTATTAGGTAATTTTTCCTCAACACATTTTAAAACTATAACTAATAGGCCACCTTAGTGAACCTTGGTAAAACAAAGATGGCCCATATTTCAACACAAACCATATCCAAGATCCTGAAATGAACAACACAGTGGCTTATATAGGTGATATATACTAAACTAGATTTTAATAACACGAAAATATAAGCCTTTTTAATGGAAATGAGTATATACTTCAAGTAAAATATTTTCCATTTTGTCCTTCTTGGAAAGTCCTTTTCTCTTCTCATAGCTTAAGTATTTTATATCAAGAATACGTGTTGATTGTACAAACAACACTATCAGCTTTCCTTCGACATCGTAAATAAATTGAGCTAGGATAATTAGCAGAGCCAGGAAGTTAGGCAAAATACCTTTTCTATCTGGATGATTGATTGAATAGTGTTTAACGCCCGTTTTTACTACTGAAGCATCACAGACGCTGGACACTGATGATAAATGAAAAATGATAAATTGGGAAAGGATTTTTTTTTTTAAGAAAACGCATCAAGCCTAAATTTAGGATACTTCCCCGGAATTTACCATTTTTGAGGATAGAGGAAAACCTGAAAAAAAAAAACCTCAATCAGGGAGGACATTCCTGGCGGAATTCGAATCCCAGAATTCCCGCTCACGAGTCCGCGCCTTAACGACCTCGGCCATGCGTGGCAGTCTCTATGTGGATATATATAAGAGTAAAATAGAAAGGAACACGTTTCCATGCATTTGGGGTCGGCAGGGCCAGTTTATATTATGCCCTTCCCCCCTATTTTGGCTTCTGTTACCTATTTTAGAATTTAAAACTTTTTATACCGATTTTAAATAATTATGAATTTTTTTCTATCACTGTTTACGCATTTTAAAAATCACATAAAAATTTCAGTATATCGAAGAGAAAAAAATAATTGCAAATTAAATGACATGTTTACCTGCCAAAACATCTATTGAGAATCTGTTATACATTTTATTTCTTTTCAAGCAGTCAAAAACTTTCTTCTCAAGTCATTCACTTAAGCTCTTTATATAGCAGAATCTTCAATGGTGAAAGGAACGCACGGTTACCTCGGGCATACGGGATGAGGGAAGTACTGTAGTTTTGAATAGTTCTGGCGAATGACCTGCGCGACAAAATACTAGGAAATTATTGGTCAGGGTAACCTCTCAGCTGCATAAATATAACAAACAATTGCAAGCGAGAAAGATGAGAGCGGTACAGCTGTACAATAAACCGTCCCTACAATGTGTTCAGTACGGAAGTAACAGAGATACTAACCTGATTCCCCTATAAACACAAAAACATAAAGTGAACTCAACCAGAAACCACTGTGTATATTCTGCTCATTCGCCAGGACTATTCAAAACGACTTTACTTTGTCTTGATAAACATTTCCATGATGTCCTGAATGTTCTGTTGTAACTGGTATGAGTTTTTCCGAAATAGTTTGTTTTAAATATGCTCCAATCACTTCAGTGGAAGTAGAACGTTCTTTTTCCAGGATGAAAAATGTTCTCTCTGACAAGCGGCTGACTATGACAGTTGATACCTTGAAAGAAACATCTTGTTGTTGCTTGTAACCAAGAAAAGTAAACTTAATTGTGTGATAAAGAAATTATTAAGTATCTTAAATACCTATTTTCATTAATAGTGAGTGATATTATTCTCTGTTTTCACTTTTAATTATATTACTGCCAATTTTCAGTATTTTAAATGCTTTTTGCCTGCGTATTTTAACCAGAGTAAATGCCCGATCTTCCGGGCTCCGCTTATTAGTATGATTTTCATTGAATAGCTTCTCTAACACCAGCTAATCTATTTGTCCTCTTAAATACTTTTAGTTCTATTGCGTGTTATGATAGTTTTCCTTTAATTTTCTCTCCGCTATGTAAAGTTCGGGAGTTTCTCACCCTAGTTCTAAGTAATTTTTCAAAACGTTATTCACATTTCCATTGCTTTGTTCTTGAGTCTATGTTAAATCTTGTTTTGTTTATTTTTGAGTAATGATACCTGAGCTTGCTACCTTTAATATAGAATAAATGAAAAATAAATAAAATGAAAAAACATTTTTCGTGTAGGCACTCACCTTATAAATCAATACATTTAATCCAACGACTTTTCAACTTTAATGCCCTCAGTAAAATAAGTTTGTCCAACTGTGAAAAGCAAGTGTCTCTCTCAGCTTTAACCTCTGAATCTTCGTCCACTGAGCCATTTCTTCAGGTTTGGGAACAAAAAACATCGCTGGGAGCCAAATCCGGCGAATACGGCGGTAGTGGAAGCATTTGGAAGCGAAGGTCATGCAGTTTTGCAGCTACAGTCCCAGAGGGGAGAACTTTCTTATTCTCAAGGGATGACCGTGAATTGCAAACTCATTGTGAAGCATAGTACTCCCCGGTGATGGTTCTGCCCTTCTGCACGTAGTCTACGAGCACCACACCATGAGAATCCCAGAAAACCGTCGTCATGACTTTTCCTGAAGATGGAACCTTTTGCTTTCTTTAGTGCTCCTTCGTCTGTTGCCACCCACTGACAGCTCCTTCATTTATGGCTGTAGTGATGAATCCATGTTTCATCTATTGTTATGAAACGTCGGAGAAACTCACTAGAAATCCGTATAAACACTCTTGAGAAATGTTCATTCGAATGCATTTAAGGTTCATTGTTAACAAACACGGCGGTAAGCTGTCTCATACCCAAAACTTCATGTAAAATATGGTGAACATGGCCTATCGAGGTCTTTGCAATGTCAGCCAACTTGCGTACCTTCAACTGGCGACCATTGAGTACGGCATTGCGAATTTTTGTCACAATCTCCTCGATCGTAGCAGTTTTTGGACACCCTTAGCGCTCATCATCTTTAATGGATGTGTAAATTCTTCAGCCCACTTTTTAACCGTCGAAAACGAAAAGGAAGAATCCTTGAATGTGGAATCTAACTTCTTTTGTATTTCTGTTGTGATTAAACCCTTCAAAATGAAGTACTTTATTACAGCTCGTATTTCAGTTTTTAATCCCTTTATAGAAAACGTTAACACTAGTTTGTTTACACTATCGTCACAAACAAGTGACTACACTTACGCGTCTGAGACTTTACAGAGCCATCTAATGGATGAGAATTTTCTATCATAGTAATTTGGCTATCTTTACGACATGTCGGAGCCAGAGCGAGAACTTTTAGAACACCTCACGTAGGTTCTAATCTCATCTGAACTAGAAGGACTTTCCTCTTTGTTAGGTAATGGTTTTACTTTCCACATGCAGGGGCTCCTAGAATGAGGACAAACTCATGATGAAGTTAGCTGCGCAACGATCCGAAAATATCATTTGCCGAGGTTAAATTTACCTCGAATTGTGTAAGTTTGTGACAAGAGCCACAAAGACCTTTTGTGGGATCTTGGTGGTGCGGCAAATTTGTGTACGCCATCAACTGTAGGAGAATAATACGAGCAATAAAGAAAGGGGTAATTTCATTGTTAAAACTTCTGTCACGCATGATAACTTTTTATGTGACAGCCGCAGCTTCCAAAGAGTTCAAGCAAATTACTACATTTTCTAGCTTTGGAGAAAATGCTTTACGTAATCTTTATTTGACAAATTATCTTTAACTCTTTCTTTACTGCTGCGTTCTTAGTATTAGTATAAAAAATACAGGGCTTCCAGAATATGTCCTTACCGTTCGAACGAGTTTTTGTGTCTCGGCGGTTGGACATGTCACAGCCGGCCGTGCCTGTACTCTGAATTCGCTTCTTAAAACTGTTTATAAAATTTTACTTTATAGAAAATGCTGGAAATGTCGTCTTCCCTCAGCTAAATTGACATTGTACCGGATAAACACACTCCGATTAAAACTATTTAGTTCCAGCACTGTAACATTTCAAAATTACATTTCGTGTTTTTTCCTTGAGCTCTATCAATGTGTTAGAATTTATTTTGTATTTCAGGTGGCTCCACAAATAAAAAACACACACTGTTGTATCTGGGAAATGAGAGGGCCATGCATTAGCACTAATCGCATTCTACCTTGAAACACTTCACAAATTTTATTCATGGACTCCGCTACTGCATGAGCAGTGGCGGGATATTTTTGAAACTATCCATATGCTTTCTCTTCTTCCTTCTGTTGATTAATGAACTTCTAAATTTATATGATTAAAAATATATTATCAATGAATGTTTGGAGCTTTTAATAAAATATTATAGCCTTTATCTTACATAATAACATTCTCAAATGGATTTCTTAAATTAATATAACAAGGTAGCTATTACTATTAAATGAGCATTATAATCTTTACCTAACATAAAACATGAAAACCAACTTATTAAATTAATATAATTAAAACATGTTGTCAATGAAAGTTTTGAGTTTTAAATCAAATATTACATTATATTATCTTACCATATGTACATAAACTTTTTAAATTATGTTACATAGCTAAATGACTATTACTATTAAATGTTTGTGGCTTAATATTGAACATTTTAGTCTTTACCTAACATACAAGCATGTGAAAATGAACTTATTAAAAATAATATAGTTTAACAACCGCTATCAGTGACTGTTTAGGGCCTTAAATCGGATATTTTCTGCTTCAGTGAGTATAAAAAATTAGCACAGTGGTATAAAAACACACATATGTTTTTACATGAAGAAATGGACGGTTTTTAAATATGTAATTAATGTAGTAGTAGAAATAGAAGGTATTTATTTCAGAAGTACCAATGCAATGTAACTTCAATAGACCTTAAATACTTTTATTGTACACTGGGTCTGAGTTAGCGCAATATATTAGGTTACATATTTCACAATAAATTATAAAACAAACATATTTAACAGTAAAATAATAATAAAATAAACAACAAAAAAGAAATGCAATTAAATTCTTTTAAAAACATAATAAACCACGTTGTGAATGGCACACCGTTGGATTATATAAATTTCTTTCCCCTAACTTCTCCCCGATTTCCAATCTCTTCAGACCAGCTGTCTCACTTTCATCAGAAATTTACCTAATCTCTCCTCTCCTTCCTTGCTTGCCAGCAAAAACCCAGTATGACCTTCTCCCTCTGTTCAATCCTGTAAATGAGTGTGATAGATACTTTTCCCTCCATTCTTCCGTACCTTTACTCTCATCCACACATGTCTGATTCCCCGTCCTCACAGATAGGACAAATTCTCCGCTCATATTCGTCAATGTTCTTAATCATCCGCCATACCCCCTAATCTGAGCCACTTTCTAGGTAACTGATGTTATTGATAACACCCAACATCATTTATGTACAAACTAACACTTTAAATATATAGATATTTGCAGAGTAGTCGATCATGATGGTTATAGTGCAGCTGTTTCCAAACCTCTTGTATGCACGACCCCATTTTCCAAATGAAATAATTAGCGACCTTTCCATTCACTTCCCTGCTTAATAATAATTAATTTGCTAGTTCACGCGTACGCTTCAACAATGTGTCATTATTCTATCGCAGTTGCCATTGTTGTGTTGCTGTTTAACCGGTCAAAATAATCATAATGCAAGAGTTAGTTAAACTTTCTCAATACCTACCGCGACCCCCAGGAGTTTGGGAACCGCTTTGCTAGTGGTAACCATATTTGCCTCGTAGACTCGAGGCCTGGGGTTCAAATCCGGGCATGGTTCATGAATTTCTTTTTAGGGCGTGATATCCTAAATTGTTTCCTTTGGAAAGGAAGATGAACCTGTCGTTGGGTTAAAAAAAAAAAAAAAAAAAAAAAAACCCTTCAATTCTGAAAGAAGAGGCTCTGAACAAAATTTATCGGCCGTTACACGCGCTGAATGGGATGCTAATCAGCAGAGATATTAAAGAGCGTCCTTAAATAAATCTCAAAATTAAAACTGAGGATAGCGGGGAAAACGGGCTGCGGTTATTTCCTGGTAAAGGTAAAATATTATGCGAGAAATTGAAAATCTAAATATAATTTTAACAAGAATATTAATTTAACATTCACAGTCCCTTTGTTTGTTATGTTAATATTTCAAATACATAATTACATGATTTGCATAAGTTTAGTAAACAATAACTCAAGTGTTAGATGGTTCATAAAGGCCGTTGCAATGAAATGTTGACTAATCAAAAATGTTATAAAATTGATCCCAAAAATTATCCTATTGCCTCTTTCTACCATATATATATATAAAAATTCTCTTATATGAAATATAATATTATAATCCAATATCTTAATATACAGGGTGATTCTATAGTTCTTTCCTGGTTCCTGGGGTCGATAGGATAGAAACCATGACAGACATAGCGGAAACGCTTATGTCAACCGAAAGAGTATCTCATTAAATTTGCATTCGTAATAAACGTAATTACAGATTTAGCCGCTGGAGGTCAGTCATAGAAAAAAGCTTTGTGCACATAAAGCTTTCTGTTTGTTACATTTCGCTAAATGTGCGTCCGTTTTGATGGGCCAACGACGATTTCGTATGAAAAACAACAAGAATCATGCACAGCAAATATCGTGTAGGTACAAAAACTTTGAAACGACTGGCTGCTTGTGTGATGGACAACGAAAAGATCGGCCAAGAGTGTCGGTTGAGACCGTTGAGCGTGTGCGAGAAGCATTTGTCAGGAGCCCTAAAAAGTCGACATGTAGCGCGAGGCAGGAATTGCAGATTCCGCAGCCAATTGCCTGACGTATTTTTCGTGTGAAGTCCTACCGGATACAGCTGTTGCAGGCGCTGAGTCCCGAGGATCACAATCGTAGTCTTCGATACTTTGTTGATTTTTAAGAGCGGCTAGAAGAAGACAATTTTATTGAGAAAGTGATTTTTTAGTGACGAGGCCACATTTCATATGTCCGGCAAAGTGAACCGCCACAATGTAGGCATTTGGGACACGGAAAAGCCTCGTGTTGTGATAGAACACGTTCGTGATTCCCTTAAGTGAATGTGTTTTGTGTTGTTTCTTCGTCAAGAGTGAATGACCCATTTTTCTTTGCGGAGAAAATTGTAACCGTTCAGTGTATATGCTTCAACATATAGCTACTAATGCCACAATTGCGTGCAGAAAATCAGAACTTTATTTGTCAGTAAGATGGGGCTGCACTTCATTTTCATCATGATTTCCATGAGTACCTCGATGTTGAAGTTTCTCGTCGTTGGATTGCAGCTCGAGATGACTCTCCTGTGCCTTTGTGACCTGCAAGGTCAACTGGCTTAACCCCATGTGCTTTTTTGGTATGAAGCATGTCAAAGATCGTATGTTTATGTCGCCTTTGCCACAAAATTTAGCGCAGCTGCGAGAGAGGATCACGCATGTAGTCGCTGGTATCGACCGTCAGATATTGGCGACGTGCGTAGCAAGAGGATTGTTGTCTGTCTGTCTGTCTGTCTGTCTGTCACCAATGGGGGCATATGGAACAACTGTATGTTCTAAACTTGAAGTGATACCTTATCCAGCAATATAAGCGTTTTTTATACTATGCTTTAAATACTCGAAATTTGTCCACTGCATGTGCCTAAAATCGGCAATGTAGTGCTAGCATTTTCAAAGGCATGTTTTGTATTCATTTTTTTTAATATTGCTCTTGCCCGTTTAATATATTTTTTTAGCTAAAAGTTTTAGCTGACGCTTGTGCGCTAACAGACTTGGTGTCAAATGCTCTTTTGAAGTCGAAAGCGAATTTTTGTCGTCCTTTGTGACTGTTTTGCCTCCTGTCATTCTATTTTTTTTTTCCACTTGCTCACGGCCTTCTAAACCAATTATAAAACTGCGTAAAGGCCAGGCATCTTGTACCTAACACATTAATGGTCATGCATCGTTACTTTGTGCGTCGTATTAAAATTTCCGGCATACTTTTTGCAAAAGAAAAAAATTTAACTGCGGGGAAAATTTTTCTAGCACGTTACGGAAGCTAGTAGACAGTAATGATTGCAATTTTGAAGCTCGATGCGTGAGCGCAACTGCATTACTACTGGAAAATGAAATTTATGATTTCCAAGCTGTTTTTACTAACGTGTTTATTATTCTTGTAAATTAATACGGTAGGTAATGGTAACCGGCTATGTATGTAAACACAACTACATTTTTGACCGCAGCGGATATAATGTATACATTCTTTTAGCGTTTGAAATTAAGGAAATCCCGTCACGAATAAATAAAAATCCAAATTAGTCATTATTAATTAATGAAATGAAATACGTTATGGCATTACTGTGTGATGTGAAGGGAATAAAATTAGAGCTCTTGAGTATTGTAAAAGAAAAACAAAAAATTATTATTATTATTATTATTATTATTGAGATTAAACAAAAAATTAATAGTATACTATTAACTAAATGAAATATATGACCACTGATATACAAAGCTATACTGTGTATCTTTAAACATTTTTAAATGTAACCATGTTCATGAACTAGTCCTTGATATCATCTTTATATTCATAGAGAAATAACAGAAAGTTTCGAGTTACATTGTATATTTAAGATGATGTTCATATGTTTCAATAAAACAAAAACATGTTACTATTTAAAAACAATTGCAATGTAATAAGTAAATAAAAACAGTCGAAAGTTACATCGATTTTCAGTGGCTTTGAAATTTAATTTAAATGTTATTAACATGTAACGTAAACGTTTTCTGAAGGTTATTACAGAGCGCTCTTGCATACAAATATAATTATCAAACATATATTAGATTAATATTTCACATTTGATATCTTCACGACGGTACTTTTGTTAAATATAAAAACATATGCATCGTTATAAATGCAGTTTATATGATGAATTAATTTGTCCTTTTATTTCAAAGCAATATAGAGAAAATTAAACGTTAGTGCGGCTTTTAAATTTTCGATTCCCCCCCCCCTTACTCTTTAAATTTCTGTTTTCATTACACCCTTACTTCTAATGATAAAATTTCCCTAATTTTCAGAAACTATTTTTCTTATTTTATTTAAATGATTTGTACAGAGGAAGATATAAGCTAAAACAATGAATATTTATTTATGATTGTTATGTGCAAAGAAATTGTACATTACCGTAGAAGAGAATATCATACTGGATTTCTGGGTTTAACATCCCGATAAATCTTCAGAACCCAAAGCGTTTTCATAGACGAGAAGCCCAAAGCAACAAGGAAAAAAAAAAGAAAAAAAGAGAAAGAAAGAGAGAGAGAGAGAAAGAAAGAAAAAAAAAGAAAGAGAAAGAAAAAAGAAAAGAAAAGAAAAAAGATAGAAAAGAAAAAATATACGGGTTTTATCAGAGAAATTAGTGGAAATAGACAATCAAATTCCCACATTAATTATAATGGGTATTTCATGTTTTTTTTTTTTTTTACTCTGGTTTTCGTTTTAATTGTTATTCGTGGTTTCTACATAATGGTAAAATATTTTTAAGTATTATATTATTACTTTATTTTTGCTCCTAGATTCGTATTTTATGTTTAGCCGAAGAGATTGATATGGTCCTGGTGGTGTAGTGGTTACCATACTTGCCTCCTACACCCAAGAACGCGGGTTCGAACCCGACTAGGACCGATGGATTTTTTCGGGCGTAAAAATCCTAAGTATGGCTTCCTTCGGAAGGGAAGTAAAGCCGTGGGTCCCGTGTCGTACATTTACGGCACGAAAAAGAACCTCAAGCCTGAAAGAGTGGCCTCTGAGCAAAATTTGTCGGCCGTTTCACGCCCTGAGTTGAATGGGACGCTGATAACCTGAGATGTTAAAGAGCGTCCGTAAATAAATCAATCAAAAAAAAAAAAAGAATAAAGAGAGGAGATTGAAGATAATACAAATGGATATAGAACTTAAACAAATGAAGGTATTGAGTCGAAAATATTTTTATTTCTCAACATAATACACTTGTATCATCCTTTCAAAAGCCCCTGGTTACCGCCATGGGTGGCCGAGGTCGTTAAGGCGCGGACTCGTGAGCGGGAGATCTGGGGTTCGAATCCCGCCAGGACCGTCTTCCCTGACTGAGGTTTTTTCCAGGTTTTCCTCAGTCCTCATAAATAGCAAGTGCCGGGGAGGTGCCCTAAACTTAGGCCTGGAATGATTCCTTACTTCAAAATTAATCCTTTCCCAATATATCATCTCATCTCATGTATCATCAGTGTCACCGCCTGTGATGCCTCTGTAGCAAAAACGGGTGTAAAACACTATTACATGCCCCTGGAAGCTAGCAGAATAAATTCTTTGAGCTGCAGTCGGTAACTTCGCTTTCTACAACTTCATCGTTGGGAAATGTTAATTCGAAAGGGGGTATTAAAGAGGGCTGAACAATAGATAATCACTTGGAGCAAGATCGAGGCTACACGGAAGATGCTCGACGACTTTCCACTTGAAATTTCTCAGCCTGTCTTGTTGACAGTATGAGGACGCGCATTAACATGCCTGGTTTCTTCCATTGAATGGCTTTACAAAGTTTTCTGAGGATGTTATAGTAGAAGTCGGCATTTACGGTTTGTTCTTAAAGTTGGAATGAGGTGAGTATTATGCGTTATTGATCCCATAAGGCTGTGAGCACCATTTTCCCGGCAGATGGTCTCACTTTATGACGCAGGACACTTCCGCTGCATTCACGTAGGCGTTGGCTGGTAATGATAAACCTAAGACTCGTCAAGCTAGCATATCGTGTCCTTGAGATGCTGAAATGCCCAGATTCATTCTTTACATTTTGTGTTGTGTGATCAGCATGGGCGGAACCCAATGTGCACAGACTTTTTGAAAAATTAGCGTGTAAACAACCAACAGCAGCGTCTATAGTGTCTACAGTTGCCTTTCTGTCTGCTCGGATTAAGTTTTCAATTCGTTTCAAATTCTCCGCTGTGTCAATCTCGGCTGGGCGGCCGGCGCAGTGTTAGTTTTCGATATGTGCCCGCCCTTCAGAGAATTTCTACAACAGCTTGACGTGACAGACACATATCACCCTGCATAGGACGTACATATTTATGAATATTACTTAACTCCATCTTTTGCTCACAAAAATCGTGCTGCGAAGCGCTGCTCGAGGGTTGTACTCTCGCTAAGAGACGCCACCATCATGCACCTGCTGTTTCGCTATTGTAACCATCGATCAACTCATGCCGAATCTTACCACTTGCAACCGGAATAATGCTGTCATCATTCAAACACGTAGCACCCCTCGTCAATTTGGAACTCAATGCCTTACCCTCGTATGACAACGATTTTAAATTATGTTTCTCATATAAATATTACGTATTAAGTAATTACAAGATCTCTGAAGAATATCGTAAAGATGTGTGTTTGGTGTTTTGTTAAATTACTATATAACATAAACAATATCCAAGAACAAATTTCACTGCACAAATATCACCTATATTTGTTAATATTTCTGTATTCATTTGTTGGCAGCACTCTGCGATATACGAGGTTGGTTCCATTAAGTTTCCGGCCTAACCATTTTCTAGGTATGATAAAGACAAGAACTTTATTTCACTTTTATAGTTACCCTTTATAGCAGTACACTTCTCACATCTTTGAATTAACATTTAAATCCCCCACCCCTCAAAAAAAATTAGTCAAAAGTCTTGTCTGCAAAATGGGCATAAACAGCATGTAATCACTTCTTCATAACACTTAAATTTCCTTCTTCGAAGATCCTTCTTGAGTTTTGAGAAGAGAAAATAGTCACTGGGAGCTATATCTGGGCAGTAGGGTGGATGGTCGATTTCCATGAAGCCACAATTCTTCACAGCTTCCTTTGCAACAAGAGCTGTGTGCACAGGCGCGTAGTCGTGAAGAAGGCGCACACCACCACTCAACTTTCCTCGTTGATGGAAGCACGTAGTCCGTGCAGTAGGCCAGCATAGTACTCACCATTTTCTGTGATGTTCTTATCCTTGAAGTCAATGAAGAATATTCCTTCACAGTATCAAAAGATTGTGGCCATGATTTTCTAGATTGACTGAGTGACCTTGACTTTTAGAGGTGGTGCTTCGCCAGGTTACGCCTCTCCATTGATTCTCTTTTGAACAAGGGATCTTAGTAGAGGATCATAGTTTCATTTCCTGTAACAATGGTTTGCAGAACTTCTCTCTCGTTACCACGGCAGAGCTCCAAAAATGCCTGACAACAGATGACTCGTTGCTGATTTTGGACTGAGGAAAGAAGTCTAGGGACTAACCTTGTTCATGCTGAAATATTCATGAATAATTCGAAGGACTGTTGTTTTAGACAGGCCCAACCTTGTTGTTATTTCTGTAACTCTGAGCCGCCGGTCTTCCATAATTTCTCCTTCCATAAGAGCGAAGTTTTCAGGAGTGAACACCTCCAAGGGTCGACCTGCACGCTTTCTCGACCCATTCGAAAACGTTTGTCCCATTCTTTTACGGTAGAATATGAGGGGGATGCTTCCCCATATACACCGTCCAATCGCTGTTTAATTTCATTTGAAGTAAGTCCTTCTGTTGTGAAGAACTTAATGACAGCTGGATATTGCATTTTAAACATGTCACAATCTTCTACACATAGCCTTCTTTATGCAACTATATCTGAGCGACTAAACACAGCGAAGCGGAAGTTACAGCTGCAATTATTTACTTAACAAATAAGGTATGACACGAGATAAGTGTTTTGTGAAGGCGATAATCCTTAACGGCGAGGCCGGATACTAATGCACCTATCCGATCAAAGAAAAGATCAAGCAATTTGTTTTACTATCGGTGTTATTAACTCTTTGGTGGAACATTTATAATATTTTTTAAGTCTTTTCCAAACAAAACTTATAAAGTAGAAGGTTCTCGGGTCATTTTCTTATACTTATTTAGAGAAATTCAACTCAAAATCATAATTTGTGTTAATGCCGTAATCTGTGCAACTTTACAACCACAACATTTTCGCAGGTTTTAATGTACAATAGTGGAATAGGGCCAACACAATCACCAACCATCAAATCGCCAAAAAAGAAGTTATGAATTTTCTGGCGTAGTGTTCATTTTTTCCATCACCTTATTTATGTAGTTTCATCTGTATGAAAATACAGACGACACTTAATTTTGTGTCATGGGCACTCAGAATTCGATTTCGGAAAATACCCAGGACTTTACTACTGTATATATTGTGCTGTGATGCTCAACTTTTTATTTTCTATGTATCGCGAGTTAAACAAAGGAATTCGATTTCGGAAAATACCCAGGCCTTTTCTACTGTATATATTGCGCTGTGATGCTCATCTTTTTATTTTCTATGCATCGCGAGTTAAACAAAGGAACAGAGCCCTTTAGCTATCGAAAAGTTACATTATACAGGCGTTCTTGTTTCTCTGTTATATCGTCTAAGTTAATTTCGTTACGTTACTCATTAGCATGATCAACGTGGCCTTTTAGCGAAAGAAATAGACGTCGAAAACAAAATCAGATACCGGCAAAGTGTCTAGGGAGTGGAATTCTCAATTACAAACTTAGTGGATAACCTTAAGGGGTTAAGAGCCCCTCCCTCCATATTTTGTAAAGTTAGAAGTACTTGATATGCACGGTAATGCTTTTTAAAGCGATTTTAATGAAACATACGATATCAGTGGAGCGGAATTGAGTGGGGAGGAGAAGGAAAGGAAAGGAAGAGTAAAGGAGAACAGATATAGAATCCTGGAAAGAGAAAACGAAATAATTTCTTCCTCTAATCTCTGAAATAATGAAAATGCAGCAAAAAGGGGAAAAGGAGGGGAGGGATAAAAATGGAACAGAATATGAGAGAAGTTTTACTTTTTTCTTTTTCTTAATGTTTTCGTGTTTATACTCGCATTATATTCTTTTACGTAAGAAGGGAGGTGAAAAGATAAGAAAACGGCAAATATTGCGAAAGTGAGTGGTAAATATAAGAACAGTGAAAGGAAGAGGAAAGGCAAACAAATTTATTACTGCTTTCGAACAATGGAGAAAGAAAACGAAAAATATTCCCTCCCTCTCCTCTGAAAAGTAGAAAATACAGAAAAGAGGGAGGGAAAGAAAAATGGAGCAGAAATTGAAAATTTTTTGCGCTTCTTCTCCTCCTCTTTCTAAATTTTTCTTGTTTTATTTTCTTTTATGCTTTACTTTTAATCCATCTCTGTATTATTATATTTTCCTTAAGAAGAGGAATGAAGTAAAGATAAGAGTAAAATAGAAAAGTGTAATATTCCCATCCGAAAAACACGAAAGAAAGAAACGAAGAAAAGGTAAATATTTATTTCCTTTTTGTATTTCTTCTTCTGTTTCCTTTGTTTTATGTTTTCATATTTTCTTGTACACTATCACCTCATTCTTTTACCTAAGAAAGAAGGTGAAAAGATAAGAAGAAAAAAAACTGCTTCTATCTTTGGAAAAAAAGGAAGAATAAATATTATTTCAAAAGAAAAATGAAAGAGGAAAAGAAACAGAGAAATTTGGCAGATTTCCTTACACTTTCTATGTCCTATCTCTATATCTGAAGAGGGCTGAAGACTGAAAGAGGAAAAGAGAAGATGAGAAGTATAAGAAAAGAGAAGAAAAGAACGATATAAACAAAAAGGTGATAGATAATTCTTTTACTTATTTTTCTTTGTTCTGTTTTTCCAATAAAACGAAAAAGAAATAAGATG
The DNA here is from genome assembly GCA_030762175.1 of Metallyticus violacea. Taxonomy (NCBI): domain Eukaryota; kingdom Metazoa; phylum Arthropoda; class Insecta; order Mantodea; family Metallyticidae; genus Metallyticus; species Metallyticus violacea. Next base: position 18,748,893 of record CM060839.1, on the reverse strand, counting down.
CTCTTTATTTCACCCTGGGAGGAGAGATATAATGTTTTTTTCCCCCTATGCCTTCTTCTTGTTCCTTTGCTGCTGTTTCTCTTTGGGCTTTTCTTTTTCATTTCTTATTTTTTTCCCTATAGATAAAAAAATATAAAAGAAACAAGACAAAGAGGAGGAAATCATTTCTTTCGACATAAGAGAAGCAAGGAAGGGAAAGAGAATGCCTAAAAAGGGAAGAATAAAGAATATATATTCTTCTGCTGTTATTGATTTGTGCATTGAAGCATGTATTCTCATAAGGTAAGGTGACATTCAGGTGGGTGAAGCTGTAAACGCTTGAATTCGCGAACGAGATGTCTGCGGTTCTATCCTGGCAGGACCGCCCTCCATCAGCAAGTTTTTCCTATCCGTCATCAATTTAAATGCTGGGTAGATAATTTTTCCAAAAAGCTCTTCCCCTTATGTATTAACAGTTTCCACTACCTGAAATGCCACAGTAGTAAAAACAGACGTTAAAGAAATGCGGAAGGTAAATTTGTATATTTTGCATCGTTAAATATGGAGATTGTAGATTTTTCATACTTATTGTTCAGAATTTTAATATAATCTGTTCAAAGTTTGGACTATGTTTTTATACTATAATTTTAAACATTAAAATATTCAACATTTTCTGCAAAACTTTGTAAATGCGTTATAAACATTATCTTACTTAAACATTAGCATGGATTTTGAATGTAGGAAATTAAAAAAAATGCATTCAAATATATTAAATGTTTTTTCTGAACTTTTCTGAAACTTGCGTCTCCAAAACGTTGTACAAGTATGTACATTAAAATTATAGAAGTAGAGTGCAGGCAAACATACTCAAAGTTCAAACCGAGAAAAGAGTGTTTGAAGTTTTGGCCAAGAGGTGGGGATTTAAAGCAGCATTTAAAAATGACTGCTGAAGCAAATGTTTCAAATGGCATGGAGTATGAAACTTCTCAGGGATTCTATGGGGTTCAAAATAATTTTTAAGGGGAAAAAACCCAAACTAATTGTCAAAAAAAGTAATTTTTTCAACTTCGGTGTTCCGAAGCACCACACAAACAACAAATTAAGAAAAGAAACCAGTAGCAGAGGTGGTTGTGTGAATGTATGAAGGGGGGAAAAAGACAAAAAAAAAAAAAAAAAAATGAAAAAAGATACCATCAGAAATTACAGCAGAAACGTTACAAAATAAATTTCTCTTCTATTTGTGTTACATATACTGTCAAACAATGATTAACGTGATTTACAATTGAGTAGAAAGTAGAAACAATATGTGAAAAGGTCGTTTTGAAGGTTTAGTTCCCTTTTGGAAAATATTTTCGTCTGTCCCTTTAACATAGTCTCCCAGCTACAATTTTCTGCAGTCCCATTACCTTTTTCCTGCATTGGTCAACCTTGACCTTCCTTAGCGTAGCCATATCATCAGATCCCGCAAGTTCTGGCATTTATTTTGGTTAAAATAGGCAGGTAAACATACATTTAAAATACTGAAAATAGCCTGTAATATAACTAAAATAAACACTTATTCAAAGTGAAAACAGCGAGTAATATCTCTCATTATTAATGAAAATAGGCATTTAAGATACTTAATAATTTCTTATCACATAATTAAAGTACTTAAGCTTATTTTTCTTGGTTACAAACAACAAGAAGTTGTTTTTTCAAGGTATCAGCTGTCATAGTCAGCGCTTGTTAGAGCGAACATTTTTTATCATGGAAAAAGAACGCTCTACTTCCACTGAAGTGATTGGAGCATATTTAAAACAAGCTGTTTCGGAAGGACTCATACCAGTTACAACAGAACATTCAGGACATCATGGAAATGTTGATCAATACAAAGTAAAGTCGTTTTGAATAGTCCTGGCGAATGAGCAGAATATACACAGTGGTTTCTGGTTAGTTCATTTTCTGTTTTTGTGTTTATAGCGGAATCAGGTTAATATCTCTGTTACTTCCGTACTGAACACATTGTAGGGACGGTTTATTGCGCAGCTGTACCGCTCTCATCTTTCTCGCTTGCAGTTGTTTGTTACATTTATGCAGCTTAGGAGTTACCCCCACCACAAATTTCCTAGAATTATTTCGAGCAGATCGGTACAAGGTCATTCGCCAGGACTATTCAAAACTACTGTGCTTCCCTCATCCTGTCTATTTCCTGTATTCGTATGCCCGAGGTTCCCGTGCCATCCTTTCACTAAGGAATGTTCTCAATTTAAAGAACTTAGGTGAATGGGTTGAGGAGAAAGTTTGTGATTGCTTGAAAAGTAATACGCGTATTCTTCTTTATGTGCTTGTTAAAATGGGTAGATAATTGCGGGAAATTGTATAACGATCCAAAACAAGCACAAATGCTTTGAACCTTAAAATAAACAACAGAAAGTAAAATAGGAAAATAAATAAAGAATAAAAAATGGCGTACGGAAACGTATTCATGTCTATCTGACTTAAATATATCCACCCAGATAGAAAAGATATTTTGCCTAACTTCTGGGCTCTGTTCATTAGGTTTACTATTGAGCTTTTTGCATAAGGAGATTTTCATGCAGAATCCGAAAGAGGACTCTTTTGTAATGTCCAACGTCGCAGCAATTTTTCAGTTTTAATCTGCTGCCTTACACTCCGCGTAAGGTATTTTTTTTTAAAGTTAGTTCTGTCTTTGTAAAAACTGTTTATTGTAATGCTGAACTCAATTGATGGAAACACACCCACATCTAGTTATTCTTATAGCGCTCTCCAAGACACGACAGGCATACATTGCGCGACTATTGAATAATTAGCGAAGGCAAAGGTATCTCTAGGATAAAAAGTTTTCCTAATAAGCAGAGATAAGGTATTTTCCGGATAAAAGGTTTTCCTACTATTGCGCCGTCACTTGGTTAGGTCCGAAACCTACGGAACCTGCTTCGGGTACATTCCAAACCATACAATTTGCTTATACACTGCTGGCTATTAGAACTGAAACGCCCGTAAGAGACACGTTAAAACACTGCACGTTTTCTGGAAAGGAACGTGACCCTCGGAAATAAGACAGCAATACCAGCAGGTGTCTGAATTAGATCGCTGGCCGCCTGTGGTGTCTCAGTAGTAAAAAGGGGCGTTAAACGCCAAAAAAAAAAAAAAAGATCGCTGGATATTTGTGGCATACAAATAGAATCGGATACCATTCAGAGAAGTTGGTGCTCTTGTTGGACTAAATACATCCACAATGAAACGGGTATGAGATTAGTAGATCAAGGTAGAACGAACACACAGACGTGAAGGATCCCAATGGTACCGTCATACAACCAAGCAAGAAGACACAGACATTTTCTCATGACTATTAAGAACACGTACAAGGTGTTTAAATTTTAATGACCAGCAAGTAGAATCATGTGGCTAGTTTGTGATACATTCGAAAAAGTGTAGCACATTAGAAAGCCGACTGCGCCAGTTCTTTATCCACTATGTACATAATTATTTATTTCATTGTTTCCGTTTTTAACTCAAATCTAAAGTATTTCCAAGTGCTGACCTATGAATTTATTGGTAACAGTTGCACTGCTTTTGCATATTCCACGCCTGTTTCCTCTGATAGAGCGCAATTCCGTCAGCACACTTGGGGTTACCGTGAAAGGTAGACGTTTGAAAACTGAGATCGGGCAGTGGGGAGAAACGTCTGTCGTTAGTTGGCCGCCCCTCTTCCATAGCAACTCAAAAGGATGCGCGAGCCGGCGAGCATTACCAGTTTGCGAAATATAATTTTAGTTTAACTACAATATTTTTTAAATTTTTACATTTACTGGTGTATTGATTTGGCTACTTATTTTGAGATCTGTAGTTAGAAAAATACTTTTTGTGTTGCATTTAGCTCCGGCTATATTGAAGCGATTGATGTGGGTTTGTAGCTTCGGTTTTATGTAGCGCCATTCCGGTGCGTTATTGCATTTACATAAAATGACGTACAAACAGTGATTCTTGGGTAATTACTTCAATATACTTTTTTTTTTAAAATTCCCTATTATTATTATAGATACTGTAGTGACTCTGGTATGTTGAACTGTAGTAGTTTTTGCTTTATCAACCTTTGTCATGTAATAAATAATCTAAAACAGCGAGTATATATTTTTACACTCAAGCGTTATAGCAGATAACTAAACAGTATTTTAAAATTAAACTTTTTATTTAGAGGTAAACTGCACTAGGTTTTATGTCACGAGCCGCCACTGTAACACTGTGTTTTCTATGGCGGAGTAATGCTCAATCGTTTTATTATATTGTGATATTCATTTTCTAATCCGAATAGCTAGTTAGAAACAGCAGAAATCACTCGTGTACTTTGTCTAATGCTGCAGTTCCACTTTAAGCTGAAAGTTGGAATCATTAGCAAGGAATAAAACCGTTTAATGCTTCTATATACATACTGTGTCGTTAGACCCAGTCTCCTTAGCTTGTAAGTAGGTGATTATACAAATCGATATTGCCGCTTTACCCGCTTAGTTTCTCAGAGTTTGTTTGGTATATATCCGCTTGGTGGTTTTGGCCACTCTTGTTAATTAGCATATTATGGCATCTTCCAGTGAACGTGGAAACATATCGTACTTAAGCGTAGGGTATCACTAACTTTGTACCCATTCTCTAAACCTTGTGACCTTAGGACACAACTCAAGGAAAGTTAAGTTCATAACATGAAATGCTTATTAATCATAACCAGAGAAAACAAAATAAAAATCTGTCACGTAGGATGTGCGTAAACTAAGCGAATTCAAAACACTCACCTCTGAGCATTTTCCTTCTGTTGTAGAAGACGGGCCAAGCCAGTGGAGTTAGTCGCCACGTTTCTTCAGAGCCTTTGATAGCGGTAGAGTTGATTTGGTGTATTTATTGTCTCTTTTTAACATCACAGATCATTAGCGTCTCATTCAGTTCAGGGCGTGAAACGGCCGATAAATTTTGCTCAGAGGTCTCTCCTTTCAGGCTTGAGATTCTTTCACGTGCGGTAAATCTACGCCACGGGACCCACGGCTTTACTTCCCTTCCGAAGGCTATACTTAGGATTTTTATACCCGAAATAATTCATCTACCCGTGTTCCTGGGTTTACGAGGCAAGTATGGTTACCACTACACCACCAGGACCGACTGTAGCGAGGGTGTGGAACACACTTCACATTGATTTTTTTTAAAAATATTCAGCAACATTTGCGATATGCAGCCGTACGTTATCGTGGTGCAGTATCTAGCTTTTGCACGACAATGTGGCCTTCTACGCTTGGCCTTGCAAAGTTTTCAGGGCGTCTCTGTAGTATTTCCCATTTACAGGTGTGTGCGCAGGTACGATATGCTGGCAAGCCATTTCTTGAATATCGAAAAATGAGATAACTTTGCTTTTTCCAGAAAAAGCAAAAATAAATATATTGAAGAAGACGGAGATTTTAAAACGGAGCTTTACTGTTTACTCTCAGGATGGAAATGATGTTGCAGTGATCACCTTTGAAAGAAACTCCGCAGCAAACCTACTTCAGCAATTTCGGAACCCACCGTGCACATACACATCTCATATGCAACTTTCATTTACCAATGTGTGGGTGGTACACAGTGAAAGTTTCTGAAAGTGTTCTTAATGCTATTCGACGATCCTCTCTCACAATGACAATAGGTGTTAATGTTTTCTTCAATTAGATCAGAAACTGGAGCCTCCCCTCTTTAAACATTTTAAACTGGGAAGAACAAACTTTCCATTGGCCTTCTGAAATTTTGCAAAATTCTCAGCTGAAGATTTTTTGACCACTTTTTAAATGTGCAAGAACAAATATGCATGTATTATATATTAAATATAAAACATATAATTATTAATACATCTCCAATACACAATTAATTTGCATACATTTCTCATTATTAGTCCTACATCTGTGATGAAACAGAACTTTTTGTGAGAAACGATTCTCAAAAACTATCGTTAATACTGCGTGCAACTAATTAAGATCGCTAGTCTTTTGTTTGTGGATAAAGTTTTCATAAGGTAACAAATAACTAGTAAGTGCCTCTGTGGTCTAGTGGTAGCATTTGCGGCTACTAATTAGTATATCCTGGATTCGAATCCCTGTTCAGATCAAGATGTTTGGGTAAATTTCTTTTTCGGAGTTTTTCCTTATTCTGAGAAGGTGAAAGCCAGATAACTCTAATGCGCCGAGGACTCCGAGCTCATTTGCGCCATAATTCATTTTATTTCAATCATCCTTAAGGACTTACATCAATAGTATTCAGTTTACAAGCTACAGACGTCACGAGAAGGCCATGTAGCCTGGGTGACGATAAAAAAAAAAAAAAAAATACATGTCAGTGAAATGTTACTTATATTTTTATTGCAATGATTGTATAGTCATACCCTTTTCTCTTTTTAAGAACACTTTTTTTTTTCCTCAGCGTGCAGTGAACATAGATCGTTTCGTCCAAGGCATATGCCATCTTGAGCACACTGCCTTGCTACACAATAACCAGTAAATTTGTTCTCAGGGGAAAAAAAAAAAAAAAAAAAAAAATGATGAGATTGAACCATGAGGAATATCAGATGATTCAGTTCGCTGAATTCTCTAGTAGTTTGGAACCCCAAATGCCCTTAATAACCAGTAGTTTTCATTTTGTGAATGGCTTTCAGGTCTCTTATGCCTCCTTGAAATTATATGCTGCTGTTTCTTTAGCAGAAACAAAACACTTCTTTGCTTTCACAGCAGGCCTTGAAATAGTCTCTAACCTTCTTTCAGAGTAGGCCATGTCCTCTAAAACAGCTATGACCAAGGCTAGCAGAAGTATCGTAGATTTTTTAACCAAATCTTCAACGGTTTGACTCTGTGCTTTGGAACGGAATCTAGTATACGCGTGTTCACGGGACGAATGCTGTTCAATAAATAATGAGCATATCTTTTTACAGGCATAATTTCTATCGCTAAAATTTAGTTTTACAAAATTTTATGGAACCCCTGCTTGATCTAGTAGTTAGCGTTGCTGAATGTTGGCCGGGAGGCCCGGGTTCGATTTCCGATAACTACTTAGGAATTTTTCTAAGTTAGCAAGATGTGGAACGGGTCCATCCAGCCTCGTGAGGACAATTGGGAAGCTACCAGATGGAGATGTGGCGTTCTTCGATAGGCGACCGGCGGAGTGCCTCCGTGCAACACTGCCCTCTATCAATGAAGTCGTAAGACGGAAATAGAACATGCAAAGGGCGCCGCGGCAGGCCAAGTTGCATGCGAATGCATCATGTGCACCTGGTACTAATTTCGTCCTGTCATTTCCAGTACCCACCCGCTAGAGGTGTGCAAGTCGAAACATGTTCAGTTCCACTTACAGTAAAATGCAGGTGACACACCACGAACAATATGTTGCTCTGAAATTCTGCTTTAATCTTAATAAATCTTGCTCTCAGGCCTACGAAATGATTCCTAAAGCACAGCTCGAAGGTGCTTTAAAAACATCCAATTTCAAAGTTAAAGGCCAAAGATCGTTGAAGGTGAACCTGGCGCTCCAGTTTGTAGAACAAAATTAAGAACACTCAGAAACTTTGGAAAGAGAGAAAACAATTAAAAATTGCTGCTAAACAATAGTTATAAAGGACAAAGGCGTGTGAAATTTCCCAGGAAACTTTTATAGGATTCAAAGTAATTTTTAAGAGAGGAAAAACATTTTTTTTTTTTTTGCCAAAAGTGCAATTTTGTTTTTACTTTGGTGTTCCTTCAGCATTTTTACTATGAACTAGCATATGAATGTACAGTATTACATACTGAAAATAACGTTTGTATTTCAAAATTTAATTTTTAAAAAAACTATGGACATTTGTCTGTTTTTGCGTGGACAACGCTCGCATAGTACTTCTTTACATAGCCTATAGCACATTTCCTATTTATCCGCACTGACTTTGCCTTGTAGTTGCCGGATACGAGAGATTTCACTGTATTTACTTTATCTCAAAGCTTTTTCTCATTCATCATAGATGGATATACTTAGTAATTATTTTCTTTGACTCCAGTATCTGATTATTTTCCTCGGATTTTTATAATAGTGTTAAAATATAATCTATGAAACAGATATTGTGATTTATAGTAGTTTTTTATTATTAAATATAATTTTAATAAAATTTACTTCATCGTGGTCTTTAGCGCGTGAAGTGAACTCTGCTCTTGCAGAATCGTTAACGAAAAGGCTTACTGTGCAAAAACTGATCGACAAAACGATGATTGTCATTTTCAGATTTTTTTAAAATTTTTTTTATGAGTTTGCAGTGATCTCAAGAGGTGGAAATGACGTCCAACTTAACGGAAAGAATAGCGGGATCTGACGTTTCTGAAGGACCCGCGATTATAATTCTAGTTTCCATGACGACAATTCTTTCAAGCAGAGCGCTTAAAGGACAAATGTCTATTTTTGCAGTCGCAATATGCCCCTTTCTCTTTTTCTACTTGATTCCTCCTTGGACTTCAATTCACAAGAGACATAAAGGGGATTTGAAGCTGACAGATCTAGATATAGTGGAAATTAGAATGTAATATTCGACATCAAGTGCTGTACAGTCAAGGCAAGAGCTTTAGTAAGCCGTGACCGTCATATAACTGTGAAAGGCTGTATTTCCAGAGTCAAGTAATTAAAATAAAGACATAAGCAAAGAAGAAAAAAAAAAGGGGGGAAGACATTTAAGGTTAGGCAATAGAAAGAAAAAAGAAAATCGAACAAAGGAGAAAAATAAGGTGAGAGGAAAATAATCAAATAGATAAGGAAAAAAAAGAATAAGGAAGTAAATGCTTTCAATTGTTTTTATTTTTAATAACGCCACTACTGTTGCCCACTCATGTTTTCCGAAATTCTTCCCTTGCCAGGAGTTATTGCAGCTGATTTCTGAGGTTGGACCCCTGAATGAATGAATGAATGAATGAATGAATGAATGAATAGTGTTTAACGCCCGTTTTTGCTACAGAGGCACCACAGGCGATGGACACTGACGATACATGAAATGAAATGATATATTGGAAAAGGGTTTATTTTTTTAAGGAAGGAAACGATCCAGGCCTAAGTTTAGGGTACCTCCCCGGCATTTGATAGTTATGAGGACTGAGGAAAACCTGGGAAAAACCTCAGTCAGGGAGGACGGTCCTGGCGGGATTCGAACTCCAGACCTCCCGCTCACGAGTCCGCGATTTAACGACCTCGGCTACCCGTGGCGGTGTTGGATCCCTGAAAGGTGAGACAATATTTTATGAAAACGAGGATTCTCTCATCTGAAACACCTTAAATCATATATCATGGTCTCTATGGGAAAAATTCACCGTGAGTAAAAAATCCCGGGAATCGAACCTGATCCCGAAATCAACAAGTACAAAAGCTCTGAGCACTAGATCAGAATACATGGACAGGGTCAATTTAATTTTGAGCTATTGAAGAAATTATGCCACTTTTGTCTAAATTGTCTCGAATTTTCTTGATTTTCTCCTGTTTAATGATATATCTTCTTTACGGTACAAAAGGCAGAAGAAGAGACCTTAATAAATGTAATAAGAAAGAAAATTAAAAATAGAAAGGAAAAATTAAACGATTCAACCAATTTACTTACCCTGGATCACGTCTCCCCCCAATTTATGTTTGGAATTGGTTGCTATGTGTATTTTTCAACGCTGTTTGATTTTTTATGTATTTAAATAAACTGAGAGCGTTTTACTTTTGAAAATAGCCAGGCAGAGATTGTCTTGAAAGTCAGGGGGTAAACCGATCTAAGGATTTTGAAGTATCCATTAAAATCTATCCCTTCTGAATTCTCCCTATTTTTCAGTTAGAAATAAGATTCATTTTTAGCTAAAGTTAATGTGCCAGAGTAAAAGGCTGTAGAGATTGGTCTGAAACCCTTGTGTACTTTCACGAAGTCTCAACGTTCGTGTATGTCAGCCTCTTAACAGCCCCAAAGTGGGCTCTCTTTAGCTTCTGGGCTTAAATGGAAAATATGTCAAACCATGACGGCATAAAAAATGAACACTATGTTTCGCTGCTTACTATTCTTAGAATTTTCGTGATTCTTTCGTTTTCCTCTTTTCCTTCTCCGTTTACTTGTGCTTCATATTTGTCTTTTATACAAAGCTTGTAATTCTACTTATCCCTTAAGACCGTGGGAACTCTGATCTTTAGCTAAAAGATGAGGTTTGTGGTGCCGTAGGGTTCATTCCGGAAAGTTTACGTAAGCACATGTTGCTACAAGTCGACTTAACCGCAAAGTACTTACGAACGGTTTGTCTTTGCGGTAGCTGTCGAAGTTAGACCTGGGGACTGGTGACAGCGCTAACGGGTTGGTCAATAAAGCCACGATATTAATTTTTTAGCTCACCGGTCCCAATTTTTCTGTCAGTCTTCAAAGACACGCTGGAAATAATTTTTGACAGGTCCTTCAGAATCGTCATCATATCATTCACCACACACTTAAATGCCTTTTGTGAGATATTCAGCAGTTTTGCAATGTGCGGTCGTGCATTATCGTGGTGCAGCATCAAGTTTCTTGCACGGAAATGTGGCCTTTTGTATGTGGTATGACCTTGAAGAGTTTTCAGGACATTTCTGTAGTATTGCTCAGTTACAGTCGGTGTGCAGATATGACATGCTCGTAAACCATTTCTTGAATATCGAAAAACATCGAGATGCCCATAACTTTCCCAGCAGAAGCAACGAGCTTTGCTGTATGCTCTACACTACTTGGTAGCCAGTTTCATCAGCACCGATTTTCCTTTAAAAGAAACGCCGCATCTTCCTGTAGCATGCAAACCTGGCCAGGAATCAGCTATCTTGGAACCCACCGTGCACAAACACATCTCATATGCAACTTTTTCGGTTACCAAAGTGTAGGTAGGAAACAATTCAGAATTTTTATCCAGGAGTTTCTTTTTTCAGATATGGAGTTCTCTAACGTGTCGTAAATGTACAACATGAGACTGGGTTCTTTAACTCCTTTCCGGCGAGTTTGCGATCGAGAATTTTAGGTCCCGAAAAACCTATCGACCTCGGCTGGCTTTGAACCAGTGAATCTTATATCTCAAAGTGCTTTTACTTAATAGTTCTCATAATTTATGTTTTTATACGTTATTAAAGGGGGTGTTTCAAGAATTTTAGAGTTATCGTTTCCACATTATTTGTTTTAAACCTTAATGGAAGGAATATTTGCAGATCTGAATAAATTATTTACTGATGCATATTTGCTTTAGTATAATTCAGGGCAATTTAATAGTAAAACAATAATTTATTTATATCACCTAATAAACTATAATATCAGATCAATTTATATGTTTCCAATTTTACACAGTAAAATGGGGGGAAAAAGTTTCTTAAAACTTTTTTTCTGCTAAATATATAATTTTATTTATTTTTTCGTAATTTTTTAAAAAAAAATAGTGAACTTTTTTCTGTTTGATTAAAGTTAAAAGTATTTAAAACAGTTCTAACCAGTACACCCTCCTTTTGCATTCGCCTCTTAGCTATATAGAGAGGCAGAAAGAACCGCTCTCTGCTCAAAAGCCCATGTTTCATTGATGAGACGGAGGCGATGGTAGGCTCGCATGTCAAGGTTGCACGGAAAGGGCTTCTCTCTCCAGATGACATGTAGACTGTCTGTTGCTGCTTGAAACCTGAAACCCAGAGCTTTAGCTACCTACAAGTGCCACTTGTAAGCTCGTGCCACAAGTCACTGGGAATCAACTTCAAATAGATCGCTTTTAGTTGCACAAAACGAGCTCATGTTTTAAAACTTGTTAGCTGAACAAGTCATCTGGGCGTATTCAATTACAAAGTGTGGAAATCGCTATGCACTTTAATACTTCAAATTTTACTGATGAAAAGTGAGTGTTTATAGTACAGGAGTTGCACTCGCTCTCGGTCCCTTGTTTTCCTTTATAACTTTCAAACTAATGAACGTAATTCAGCGATTTTTGACACAGGCATGCTTTGGTCTATGAGAAACCTAATGGTGTTGACAGTGGCTACTATTAATATCAAGGCATGCCTCCACATGCTTCTACAATTTCCAGACGATCCTGTTGGTCAAAGTCTTTAACAATGACGCAATAATTATTTAAAGAGGTGAACATTTTCAGGCATGCTGATATTAAAAGTGTGGCTCTTGGCACCATCCTGCTGAAAATTGCCAGTATGATGTTTCTTAGTCTTCTATCTAATTCACAAACTTCTTAATGATTTCCATTAGGGGTCAATCAGGGGCGGCCCGTCAATAAGGACCAGGTCCACCCTTCCCCAAATAAAATGGCATAATTATTTACCATTTTCTCTTCTCCTGGTCAACTTTTAAAGCAAAATTGCACGAAAATATGTGTATAGCCTATTACTTCTTAATATATCTTGCACAATAAACGCATTTCGTTTATACTGTAGTAGCGGTAGCATGCAGGTTCCCCGTTAGCAAGGGATGCACATGCTTCGCCTATGGACCAGTAAAGATTTACAAGGATTTATATTTGTCTTCCTCCAAGTTGTTAGCCTTTCTCCTGCTTATTTATGCGTTCTCGTGGGCCAGCAGGAAGACGGCTCATGGCCAGCACTCGGTCGGTATTCTCTCTTTTCTTAGGAATCGCATGTTGGGGGTTGTTTTCGTACTTTGTTTGAAATTGGGTGACTTCCTCATTGTTTGTCAGTGGAAAGTTGACTCTCACAGTGTTAACTGTTAAGTTACAAAAAGGCATATCTGTGTTGTGGCAAAGAATAAAAAGAAGTTTATATTGAACACTCTATTTTAGTGTAGTAAAGTTAGAGGTGAAATGATTTGGACCTCATCAACGGAAAGCTATAGTAGCTTACTCAGCAAGCCAACACAAAATTAAGGTTTTTTATGCTTTAAAAATGGAAATGAGCTTAGAAAAGAAACCTGTTTCTGTACAGGTCGACGAAATCTATAAGGTGACCAGTAATATAGATTTATTATTACTGAAATATGTCAGAGATTGCCTCCATGAAAATTTCACATAAATTAATTGAAGAAATTACAAGTTGCGATAAAATGGCTGCTAATGGAGCATTCATGACACTTTTGACATGATAAACGCGCTTTATTTGCCGAGTTTTGGACGCTGTACCTTTGCATGCCACTTTATATTTTTTATCAACGCTATTTCTGGTGTCGTGATAAATACATTGAAATGTGAAAATTTTTGAAGAGTAAATTGAAAAATGGGATCAGCATATCTATCACACCTGTTTTACAACAATGCTAGTTGCCTGATTGTTTTCATATATTCGCTACTAACAATACGAAACCTTGACCATAAAGTCGGTCCTGGTGGTGTAGTGGTTACCATACTTGCCTCCTAAACCCAAGATTGCGGGTTCCAACCCGACCAGCACCGATGGATTTTTTCGGGCGTAAAAATCCTAAGTATGGCTTCCTTCGGAAGGGAAGTAAAGCCGTGGGTCCCGTGTCGTATATTTACGGCACGAAAAAGAACCTCAAGCCTGAAAGAGAGGCCTCTGAGCAAAATTTGTCGGCCGTTTCACGCCCTGAGTTGAATGGGACGCTGATGACCTGAGATGTTAAAGAGTGTCAAGCCATCAAAAAGAAACGTCAGTTACACAGTAGCTATTTTTAGATTCCAAGAAGGAATGTGGTTAATAATTCACGTTATCATGACACTCAGCGACTATTTTCTCTTCCAAAACGCACTCAAGAAGTTCGCTGAAGTCAGAAGACAAATGTTTCTAATTTTGAAAGGATTAAATCAGCAAAGGTGGAATTAATCTGTAATACTGAAGTTTAAGGAATGTTCGACGGCATTTAACCACCAGGTAGATACATGTTTGAACACTTCTCATAGCAACGCTTGCTTTTAATAAAGAAAAATATAGAAATGGTTTATAAATATGAATTTTAGGCCAATATTCACAATTTTTTACTCGCATAGCTCTCAAAAATGCGATGGAAAATGCTTTCCTCATTTTTATTCATGATACCCATTGAAAGCGTTACCTTTTCGCACCTGCGCAGTGTAGCACATTGATTGATTGCGGTTTACTCGATCGAGATGGCGCCGTGCGCATATGTATTACTGCATTTACATAGCGTAATGCATCAAAACCACGGTAGAGTTCCCCTTTTTGCATCAAATTGAAATTCAGTACGGCACTCTGTACTTAAAGCGTACATTAAAAACGTAGAAAATGTCCATCTTTTTCCCAGTTCAGTACAAAATTCCAATCAGAAAACTGTCAGTGCGCATATGTAATGATTTCTTCATTTTTTTAAATGAATAATGCATTAATTAAAAACAAACTCCACCATATTGGAGAATTTTGAGCACTGACCTTGTTTTGCAAGAAGAACATACCTTTTAACAAGTTGGTGAACAGATTTTCTTCCTGGAACAGATTGCCGGATCATTTTATGTTAATTGCCTTACCAATTCTATGCAAGAACCAATCTAACTATATATCAACTAACTATATATAGTCATCAAGGTCGTATAATGCATATACAGGCAACAACTTGCAGGATTTTGGAGGGAATGTTTGCGTTATACATTTTTACTACAATAACTTTTAATTAAATTTCAAAGCCACTGAAAATCGATATAACTTTCGATTGTTTTTATTTTTTTAGTACATTGCAATTGTTTTTAAATAGTAGCAAGTTTTTGTTTTACTGAAAAATATGAAAACCGAAATTTAAAAAATGCTGTAGTGTTTTTCTCTAAATTGCTTAAAATAAAAGGACAAATTAATTCAGCATATAAACTGTATTTATAACGTTACGTATGTTTTATATTTAACAAAAGTATCGTGGTGAAGATAACAAATGTGAAATATTAATCTAATACGTGTGTGAGAATTATATTTGAATGTAAGAGCGCTCTATAATAATCTTCAGAAAACGTTTACGTTACATGTTAATAACATTTAAATTAAATTTCAAAGCCACTGAAAATCGATGTAACTTTCGATTATTTTTATTTACTTAGTACATTGCAATTGTTTTTAAATAGTAGCATGTTTTTGTTTTATTGAAACATATGAAAACCGATATTTAAAAAATGCTTTAGCGTTTTTCTCTAAATTGCTTTAAAATAAAAGGACAAATTAATTCAGTATATAAACTATATTTATAACATATAAATTGATTCTTTATCACTCACCTTTATCAAAAATAAGAATAAGGGTTATGTTTACTTTAATCTTTTTTCCTTTTATTTCTGCATTTATTTGCTAATTTCTTCTTTGTTATTGCCTTCTATTTTGTTTGTCTTTCCATGTATTTGTATCTTGCTTTACGCGCATCGTTGTTTCTGTTATATTTAGTCTTTATTTCGTCTAGCTTTTCGTCCTCAACTTTGTAACACACTTGGTATTCACAACGATGTGTTATTATGGATGCAAATCTCCATTTTATTCGCTTTAGGTAAACCATTAAAAGTTTTAGAACAAGGACAAAGGCCGTGCAACTTTCAGGATATGTCAACCGCTTTTCGTTACCCTACACGGGCAGATGACGCCGGCAAAATGCCTCTTTAATGTACAGAAGTGTTTCTCTGCTGCCATCAGTTAAGGGTAATGCAGAAAGGAAGTACAGTGAATCAAGTGTATTAAGTTTCATTAAAAGGAGGCCAGTATGGGTCACGTTTGTAAACAGATACAATGTGAGCAGACCTTCAGAACGCTAGACAATGCCGTTCACGCTGATTTCATCGTGGGAACATCCCAATGACATGACGCTTTCTATGCCTAGACCTTGAGATCAAGAGTTGGACTCAGGCGCAAGAGATTTTGTATCAGAAATCACAGCGCACCGAAGTGGCTTTTATGTAGGAAATTAAGTATATAATAACATTGATAAACATCACTTTTGCCACAAGAAAAGTACAGCTTTGTCTATCTGAACTCATACAATGTGGTTTGTTAGATATCTTGTTTCGCACATAATAGAGAGCAACATCATCATCATTATCATCATTTTTCTTTCTTTCTTTCTTTCTTTCTTTCTTTCTTTCTTTCTTTCTTTCTTTCTATGGTCATATGCTTATTCATTGTTTGGTAGCTGTTTAAAAACAAGCGTTTCGAGTGACATTGAAGAATTGACAAGATTGGAATTTATAGTAATTCAATTCTTCTTTTACTGGAAGGGAAAATGGCAAAAGAAATTCATGAGAAAGTTTTGCCTACATTGGGTGACGTATGCCCCCCCTCTCTCTCTGCCCCTCTCTCTTTAATAGTGTTTTAACGCCCGTATTTAATACTGAGGCAACACAGGCTGCGAACACTAATGGTACGAAGGTAGATCCATAAGTTTCCGGCCTCGCGTTTCACAAAATCCTTTTCTGGTGTCATGCCTTATGTGTTGAGTAAATAATTGCAGCTGTAACTTCCGCTCTGCTGTGTTCGTTAGTTCAGATATAGTTGCATAAAGAAGACTATGTGTAGAAGATTGTGGCATGCTCAAAATAGTTATTAAGTTCTTCTCAAAAGAAGCACTTATTCCAAATGAAATTAAACAGCGATTGGACTTTTTTATTTGTTTATTTAAGGACGTTCTTTAACGTCTCAGGTCATCAGCGTCCCTTTCTATTCATGGCGTGAAACGGCCGACAAATTTTGCTCAGAAGCCTCTTCTTTCAGGCTTGAGGTTCTTTATCGTGCCGTAAATGTACGACACGGGACCCACGGCTTTACTTCCCTTCCGAAGGAAGCCATACTTAGGATTTTTACGCTCGAAAAAATCCATCGATCCTGGCCGGGTTCGAACCCGCGACCTTGGGTTTAGAAGGCAAGTATGGTTACCACTACACCCCCAGGACCGACCGATTGGACGGTGTATATGGAAGCATCCCCCTCATATTCTACTGTAAAAGAATGGACTAAAGTTTTTCGAATGGGTCGAGAAAGCATTGAAGTCGAAGAGCGTGCAGGTCGGTCCTTAGAAGTGCTCACTTCTGAAAACATCGCTTGCTCTTGTGGAAGGAGAAATTTTGGAAGATCGGCGGCTTAAAGTTACAGAAATAGCAACAAGGTTGGTCCTTTCTAAAACAACAGTCCTTCGAATTATTCATGAATATTTAAACATGAATAAGGTTAGTGCCTAGACTTCTTTCCTCAGTCCAAAAGCGGCAACGAGTCATCTGTTTTCAGGTATTTTTGGAACTCTGCCGTGGCAACGAGAGAGAAGTTATGCAAACCATTGTTACAGCAGATGAAAATTGCGTCCTCTACGATGATCCTTTGTCCAAAAGAGAATCAATGGAGTGGCCTAAACCTGTCGAAGCACCGCCTGTAAAAGCCAAGATCACTCAGTCAAACAAGAAAATCATGGTCACAATCTTTTGAGACTGTGAATGAAGGAATAGGCTTCATTGACTTCAAGCAGAGAAACATCACAGTAAATGAGGAGTACTATGCTGGCCTACTGCACAGACTACGTGCTTCCATCAAAGATCGACCATTCACCCTTAGCCCATATCTTGCTCCCAGTGACTATTTCCTCTTCTCAAAACTCAAGGACCTTCGAGGAAGGAAATTTAAGTGTGACGAAGAAAATCTGGAAAAAACTTCAGTGAAGAATGACAATCCTTGCGGGAATCGATTCCCAGACCACCCGTTCACGAGTCGGTGCCTTAACGACCTCGGCCACCCGTGGCGGTATATGCCCTTCCTGAGAAACCGTTCAGCTTTGAGCAAATGAGTTCAAGCGAACAAAATAAGCATAAATCTGGCGAGAAGGGGATGTCTTTTTGAATTGCCTCATTGCAATTGATGAAATGTGGGCAAGGGCGTATGAACCAGAACTCAAGCGACAGTCCAGCAAATGGCTTGATCCTTGGTCACCACGCAAATACAAGTTTCGCCAAGTCATCGGATGCTGGTGAATGGCTGTGAAGGTTTGCTGTGTGTCATCCTGTGCGCGAGGATGCCCAATAATACAAGCTCTTTTGGATCTCAAGCACCAAACGTCCATAAAATGTTAACTACATCATTATTATCTATATAACGCAACAGCTGACACAGTCGACAATGTCAAGTATCTTTTACAGCGGTGGGGATGGGAAATTCTTTCACACCCCCCATACTCACCCGATCTCAGTCACAACAGCAACTGAGTGGGAAGCGTTTTGCTAACAAAACGGACATTTTGACAGAATTTCGATGGAGATGGCTCACTGTAGCAACTCAGAAGCAGCAGATGGTATTCAGCACCTTTCCTCATGGCTGGCAAGGAACTGTCGATATATTTGAAGACTGCTTAGAAGTGTCCAGCGCCTATCATCGCGCAAGTACCATCACCTGTACAAGCAGTCGACATTCTGCCCTGTTTGAAAGTCTCTGTTCATGATCATTCTGGCTTATGACATTCAAGGTGTGCTTGAAGGACGGCGTCACCTCGTGACCCCCATTCTTGACCACTGTCACTCACCAACTGAACTTCGGGTCGTACTGAGATATGCAACTCTGCTCACACACACCCTCTGGTGGTTCATTCGACACACTTTCATCTTTTGTCGAGATTTTTAGTGTTGCCTTAATTCTTGAGGGAAAAAATGTTTCCATGACTTATCCCTCATGTATATGTGATTCTGCGTGTGCGCGCGCACGTATTTAAGTGTTTATGCCTAGGTGATGATAACTATAAATGTATTTGATTTGAAGTGACACTTTTTCTGTAAGTGTCTGTGTAATGAATAGTGTGCGGTCCGATTGCTGTGTTTTGCTCCCAGCCTTCCGTTGGTGGCACACTCGGTGGTAATTCGATATACTTTCAATCATATATGTTAGATTTTGTGTTGTATTTTGTTCGCGAAGAAACAAAAAAAAAAAAAAAGGGGGTTGGTATGACTTATATCTCGCGCATGCGCAAGTATACATATGTTCACTTGTTCGCTTACCTGTACACACACACACACACACACACACACACACACACACACTCTCTCTCTCTCTCTCATTCAGACTCAAAGAGCTAATCTAGTCTCACAAACCACACACACTTTTCATAGAAAAGAACCAGTTATCTTCCTGTGCAAACAGAGCTCATCATGCTAACCTATCCCTATTCCACCTAGCAAACTTAGCTCCCGTCAATCTCTACTGTTCGGTATTTGGACAGTATATTAGTATGCTCTGCCATTTTCTTTGTATCCACAAAAAGCACAGCCTCCTCTGTTATTTGAATCACCTTCCATGCCCCCAGTCTAACCCTAGCTAAATCTGATTTATTTTGAGAAATCATCGAAAATATTTCAGATTTTTAACTGAGGTGGAAGAAAGCCTAAAGTTGGTAAAATGAAAAAAAAAGAGAGCGGGAAGAGAAACTTTTTATTGTAACACGTATTTGGATTATTTCCTCATTGTCATATTTAATTTTATCATTGTTGTTGGCAATGCAATAGTAGTGATAATGTAGGCAAAGTGTGAAATTCTATTTTCCACTCACTGGTCTAATTTTGGAAGGTACAAGGAACGGAAGGGAAGAAATGTACTTTTCTATTAAAGTTAAAGCTGCCTATTGTTCCCTTCTATTGTGAAAATTAAATCTGAAAACCAAATGATTGCCACTGAATCACAAAGGGGAAGAAAGTTCCATCTGGAACTGGTAAAGTCATGACATGCGGTCGATATGCAAATTGCCAAGAGCTGTCGTCTTTTCCTTCGCACTGCTCCCCATTTGTATGGAATTAAATTACGGACTGGCACCGCACACTAACTCTGTGGTGTGTGTGTGTGTGTTTGGCACAGTGACTTACTTGTTTTGGCGGGATCTTGAAATTACAATTTTTATTCCTAATCGACAAAACGTAACGGAACAGTGCTTAATTAAAATTGTCACCACTTGTCACGTCACACTTCTCATATGGATAAAGACAAAAGAGTGATCACTAATTTTTGTAAAATTTTTATTCAATGTGATAAAAGTCGCTCGATATATGCGAAAAGTAAGTCTATTTTAAAAATCATAAACATTGACGTAATATATATTTAAATAAATATAAATATAACTTCCAATAATTAATTTTAAGTGGATTAAAGACATGAATTTGTTTATTTATTTAATTTAATTTTAGCACTTTAAAGAAAAGAAGGCCGACTTTAAACAAGTTTTCATTCATTTCTACTTTATTGCAAATTATAAATGTCTTTTAGTTGAAGATCTCACCATCTTGTCTCTTGTCTCACACGATCTTGACGTTTTCCTCTTACGTGTAAAAGTGTTGCTGGTGGTATATGTGATTAACGTGAGTGACCCTGTGTTTCAATTCAATCAGGAATGTTGTCTGTGCGTGAAAACGTGCTGTTTGACGTACTCTCTTAGGAAAAATCTAGAGGAGTGAGGTCTTGTGATCGGGATGGCCATAAGTGAGGTCCACATCTTCCAATCCAAAACACAACAAGCTCCTGTTTAGTTTCGGCGAACTGCATGAACTTAATTTTGCTGAAACCTCTTTCATTTTACTGTAAATGTAAGGGGCGTTCGGTAATGATTTAAAATACCGAACGTCCTTCATAAATTGCAGAAATACTAAGATGATGTAAAAGCTTGTAGAATGTGATTGCAAAAACATTTTGTTGTATTTTTGGTATAATAAACCAAGAAAAAGTGTTTGGACACACAAGAAAATATCCAAAATCGAAGCCTATTTTTTTAAATTGTGTTTAACGCCTGTTTTTACTACTGAGACACCACAGGCAGTGGACACTGGTGAGATGAAATGATAAACTGGGAAAGGATTTTTTTAAAGGAAGGAAGCGTTCCAGGACTAAGTTTAGGGTACCTCCCCGGCATTTGACATTTATGAGGACAGAAAATCTGGAAAACCCTAAATCAGAGAGGACGGTCCTGGTGGGATTCGAACCCCAGACCTCTCTCTCACGAATCTGCGCCTTAACGACCTCGGCCATGCGTTAAAACCTAACCTCGTACGCACAACATGGAACTGTTATTAATTACAACGATTATACAACAAATTACTATTATGAAAAATTAAATAACATGATTTAAATCAAATAATATATAAAAATAATAAAATTGTAATTTAACTTTAAATATACTCTTAAAATAAATAAAGTTATTATAACCTCAAATATTCATTTATTTTTAATTATTCAATTACAGATATCGTCCTTGTTCTTCGTGGAACAAAAGCTAATAACAATGCATTCCATCACCTTTGTCTATTCGATTATCTCACTGTCTCTCAAAAGAAGCTCCCGTCACAACGCAAAATATGACATACTTGATACAAATGTATAGCAAATGCTAATGTTATAATAGTGTTCAGGTGTATTTATTATTATTTGTTTAGATCTCCACCTGGTTCTGTTTGGAATAAAAGATAATAAATTAGTGTATATTTTCAGAAAGATAAAACAGCTGCTGATCCAAATCACTTCAATGATTACCCTAAAGGTGGAGGGGAGATGGCATCTTTCTCGCTTTGCAAATATCTTACCGAACCCCCTACTTGCTTATACTTTTTCTTAGATAATTTTAATTGAGCTTTTAGCTTGTCAACAAACATTCGTTACGGAAAAATTACCAGCACTAGTGACGTTACTCAAGAGAGTCAATTTCTTTCTATATAGAGGGTTGGCGTAAAGAACGATGAAGGTCTATAAAATGTCATTTTTGAGCTAGGGCTGCCATCTATTAGATTATGTTCAGAACTGACACTATAACAAATATGATGAAGGTGCATAGGGTAGTTTTTAAAAACACGCATCAGGGGAAAATGATGGGAGGTTTCAGCATTACAAATGATAGTTGAACTTCGGGTGGCAGCATTGAAGGCAACACTGATTGCTTCTTGTTGGATGTGAACAGGACGTTACCAGCACAGAGTCATGAGTTGGACCTGTCATGTCACTGCACTCAGCTGAAATGTTAAGAAAACATTAATTTTGACGATAGAATATCCATTATTTCAAACTTTAATAACATGCAACTATAGTGAACAAAACATGTGTCTAGGGGGTTTGAATTTCTTGTTTATCGGTTAAAAGACATCGGCCTAGAAGCCTTAAGACTGACGAAGCACAAACTTTCAAGGTTAGGGTTGTAAGAATGCAGTTTTAACTGAAGTCCCTGTTTGTTACAAGGTTTTTATTTTACTGCATCTCCCAAACGAGTGCAGACACCGCCACGGGTGGCCGATGTCGTTAAGGGGCGGATTCGCGAGCGAGAGGTCTGGTGGTCCTCCCTGATTGAGTTTTTTTTTACAGGTTTTCCTCAGTCCTCATAAATGACAAATGCCGGAGAGGAACCTAAACTTAGACCTGGAATGCTTTTCTAGGTATGAGAAAGACATTAACTATATTTCACCTTTCAATATAGTTACCTTTTATTGCAATGCACTTCTCACATCTTTGAATTAACATTTCAATCCCCCACGCCTCAAAATGGTCAGAAGTCTTGTCTGCATAAACAGCATCCATCACTTCTTCGTTACACTTAAATTTCCTTTCTAAAAGCTCCTTCATGATTTCCGAGAAGAGGAAATAGTCACTGGGAGCTGGATCTGGGCTGTAGAGTGGATGGTCGATCTCCTTAAAGTCACATTTCTTCACAGCTTCCTTTGCAACAAGAGCTGTGTGCACAGGCGCGTTGTCTTGAAGAAGGCACACACCACCACTCAGCTTTCCTCGCCTTTTCTCTTTGATGGAAGCACGTAGTCTGTGCAGTAGGCCAGCAGAGTACTCACCATTTACTGTGGTCTTCCTCTCCTTGAAGTCAATGAAGAGTATTCCTTCACAGTCCCAAAAGTTTGTGACCATGATCTTCTTGGTTGACTGAGTGACCTTGACCTTTAGAGGTGGTGCTTCGCCAGGTTTACGCCACTCCATTGATTCTCTTTTGGACAAGGGATCATAGTAGAGGACAATAGTTTCATTTCCTGTAACAATGGCTTGCAGAACTTCTCTCTCGTTGTCACTGCAGAGCTCCAAAAATGCCTGACAACAGATGACTCGTTGCTGCTTTTAGACTGAGGAAAGAAGTCTAGACACTAACCTTGTTCATGTTTAAATGTTCATGAATAATTCGAAGGACTGTTGTTTTAGAAAGGCCCAACCTTGCTGCTATTTCTGTAACTTTGAGCCGCCGGTCTTCCATAATTTCTCCTTCCACAAGAGCGAGCGATGTTTTCAGGAGCGAGCACCTCCAAAGGCCGAGGGGAATGCTTCCCCACATACACCGTCCAATCGCTGTTTAATTTCATTTAGAGTAAGTCCTTCTTTTGTGAAGAACTTAATAACAGCTCGATACTCCATTTTGAACATGTCACAATCTTCTACTAGCCTTCTTTATGCAACTATATCTGAACAACTGAACACAGAGGAGCGGAAATTAAACTGCAATTATTTACTTAACAGATAAGTTATGACACGAAATAAGGGTTTTGTGAAGGCGATAATCCTTATCGGCGAGGCCGGAAACTTATGGATCTACTCTCGTATCATCAGTGTTCACAATCTGTGGTGTCTCGGCAGTTAAAACGGACGTTAAACACTATTAAAATGAGTACATACCTTTCAATTCGTGATAACGAGAAAGGGGTGAGGTGGAAAAAGATACTCGTGGAAGTCACGCCAGTAAAACTGTCACAAGAAGAGTTGACAAATTTCATTCGCACATTCTGTCACTGAAAGGCCGTAAATGACAATACAAATTGAAAGGAATGTTGCCAATATCGAAGAAAAAGTTCAAGGACCTGCAGAACTTTAATAAATTTATCTCAAAAGAAGTCAAGAGTTCTATGACAATTTGATAACTTCAAGCAACTAATAAGACTATTTCACTATTTGACGTCGCCTTAAAATCGACCAAGGGAATAAAACAAAATTTTGCAATTTGACCAATCACAACCGGATAACGCAGTGAAATTATCGAAAAAAAAAAGTTATCAAATACCTTTTATCACGTGATGTGCATTTGTCTTGTGGTCAGTGAAGCCAACTCTGTACCTCCACTATATGATTCCTGAACCCGCAACCCCTACGGGTGGCTAAGGTCATTAAGGCGCGGACTCGTGAGCGGGAGGTCTGCGGTTCGAATCCCACCAGGACCATCCTCCCCGACTGAGGTTTTTCCCAGGTTTTTCTCAGTGCTCATAAATGACAAATGCCGGAGAGGTATTCATTTTATGTATCCATCGCCTGTGGTGCCTCAGAAAATACGGGCGTTAAATAGCATTAAAAAAATAATAATTCCTGAACATGCATCACTGACCACTTTTGTTAGCAGATGGGGGGAGCTATTGATAGCAGTAAATGTATGGACAGTGGGCAATCAACGTAAAATGGAGGGTTCTTCCAATAGATATTCATAAATATAACATTTTATTCATATTCTGTGCAGGAATTACAAATATATATCACTTTTATTCCTTTTCTATTCAGGAAATAGTCCTATGCTCGTATTTTGCTCTTCTCTATTGGCATTATTGACAACCGGCATTCTTCTGCCCCAAGATGGCTTGAAAACAAATGCAGGTACACAATTATTATAATTTTGTATGCTGAATTTAGAGGAATTATGTTTAAATTCTTATTTTATTTATAAAATAGTCCTAACAAATATCACTCGAGGGTTGAGTTTTCCAGATAGACATCACTCAATACGTTCGTGAATTTTCGGCAATATCAAACCCTCTCGTGATATTTTTGTGATAATGATAAGGTAATTGTGTTATGTGACAAATAATTAGCCTACAATGCGCCCAGAAAACCATTACGAAAAATTACTGGTTTTTTTTTATATTACAAATTTGTATTATATTCTACATGTATATCATGTTGCAATCTAAAGGGTTTTAGTCGGGGTATCTGCTATAAGTAATAGACCTCAATACAAAACCAATAATAGGCTTACATAATACTCAATATAACATAATGTTCAAACCGCCACGTGTCGTTAAGGCGCGGACTCGTGAGCCGGAGGTATTGGATTCGAATTCCACCAGGACCGACCTCCCTGACTGAGCTTTTACCAGGTTTTCCTCAGTCCTCATAAATAGCAAATGCCGGGGAGTTACCCTAAACTTAGGCCTGGAACGTTTCCTTCCTTAAAATTCCTTTCCCAATATATCATTTCATCTCATGTATCACCAGTAGTGCCTCAGTAATAAAAACGGGGTTAAACACTATTCATTCACACAATGTTGAAGTCGGTCCTGGTGGTGTGGTGGTAACCATACTTGCCTTTTAAACCCAAGATCGCGGGTTCAAACCCGGCCAGGATCGATGGATTTTTTTCGGGTTTTTCGGGCGTAAAAATCCTAAGTATGGCTTCCTTCGGAAGGAAAGTAAAGCCGTAGGTCCCGTGTCGTACATTTACGGCAGGAAAAAGAACCTCAAGCCTGAAAGAAGAGGCCTCTGAGCAAAATTTGTCGGCCGTTTCACGCCCGGAATTGAATGGGACGCTGATGACCTGAGATGTTAAAGAGCGTCCTTAAATAAAACCAATCAAAAAACAAAACAAAACACATTGTTCAAGTTTTTTTAACATTTTTATGTGATCAGTGCTGATATTTATTATTTTTTAAATTATTTTTTTTCAAATTACAATTCTATTCTTCGGTCTGTTAAAGGACAACGTATTAAGGTATTTCGTTGTTAGAGCATGAGAATGTATGCGCATGCGCAAAATGTACAGTTATAAACTTAGAGAGCATTTTTATCTATTGATGCCTAGTATGTTTTTCCATAACAAATATTTTATTTATGAATGTTTAAAATTCTTCCATTTATTTAGAATAAATCTGTACATGGAAATAAAAACATTTGATTCAGTAAATTTCTTTTTATTTATCCCTGTTTCAGTTTTCTTTTAATTTATGCGGATGGAGATATTTCTGCCTTGTAGTTTTTTGTTTATTGTTTATTGCTTCTAATAGGTTTACTCACGAAGGCGTTTAATAAATCTCTGCTCTCCTGGTAAACTCTGTCATTAATTTCAGGCTGTGGTCAGCAAACATTCTAAATGACCGCTACTTTTTTCTTGACCCCGTGTTTTAGGTTGGACGCTGTGATGCATTAAGACGGATGTTGTATCCTGGGGCACCGTTCTCCTCTACAGCGCCATCTCCGTTACTCCCACCCCCTTTTTCTTTCTTTCTTGTATTGCGCGCATTTTATCTGTGGGCGTGTCTAAGTAAAAACTGAGATAATATTTCTACGGGGTTTAGTATTATCCTTGGATTCTTGGGTAGAGAGCGAAAGTGGAAATAGAACGTGACTGGAGAAATTGGTCTGCCTTTTATTGAGGTAGCTTCTTCATGAGACCTCGAGGAAATATCACGAAAATATAGGAAGACCACATGGAGGGGCATAGGATCGAGCTCTGTTTGCTTGGAATAAATGTACTAGCTTGTATTGTGATACAGGGGATAGTTTTGATAAATGAAACTATTTTTGCTTTAGCTTAAGTTGACAAATATTGACGGTGAGGTTGGTGTGTGTCTTATTTGCCTCAATTTAGTGTACAGTGTGAAACTGTCAATTTTGTTACTTGAGCAGATAATTACATTGCAAGCGGAGTAAATTTTATTTATTACTTTTCTGTTGCGAAGTGTATTGCAAATATATATCGAAGATAAATGTTTTTAAAAGCTACTTGTTAAGTATCAGAAAACCTTATCGCCTTCAGCAAAATCTACAAATACCAAGAGATGATTATATATATCGAGTGGAGTAATATACAGCATCTTATAAAAATCTTAGGGAAGAAAAGAAAAATACATGGGGGGGGGGGAAGAAAGTAGCATGTTAGAAAATGATAGAAAAATATACTAATGAAACACGAAAAAATTATATACAGGATGTTAACGAATTATACCGAAGTAATTCCAGAGGATGTGGAGTTGTGTTAGATAATTTGAGATAGTGGCCCATCAGTTCAAATTTCGAAGCTATGGGTATACGTTTATAAAGAACCAGTCCGCCACTGGCTAATGAAGATTCCCCTCGAAAGCATAACACACGATAACGAAGGGAGGTTTCTAAACGTATCGCTATGGTTACGACATTAGCTTTCGAGTAAGAATAGTCATTTGTTTGCTAGGTCGAGTCTCGTTCATCACTTTTTTTTTTTTTTTTTTTTTTTTTTTTTTTTTAATGTTTTCTGACTAGGGCCTAATAATGCAGCTTTTAGCCTGCGTTTTAAGTTGGTGTTTCAATTTATGCACTTAAATCTTAACA
Source organism: Metallyticus violacea (assembly GCA_030762175.1). Lineage (NCBI taxonomy): Eukaryota > Metazoa > Arthropoda > Insecta > Mantodea > Metallyticidae > Metallyticus > Metallyticus violacea. The sequence continues at coordinate 18,721,710 of CM060839.1, read as the reverse complement.
TAATACATTCATATAATTACAACTTTGGAGTTATTATTGTGTTACCGATCAGAATCGTGTTCTGAGTATGTGTTAGGTAAACTAAGTTTTAGGTAGTAAGCTTGTTAGTCATTGTATGTTTGTAATACATAAATTGATGAGAAAGAAAATAAAATTTAAAAGCATTATTAAAAAAAATCAACGGTATGGCCAGAATTGAACCCTCTGCATGAAGAACATCAGCTTTTGCGTTATGCATTAGGCCACTACCCTCTAGAGGAGGCTACAGCTAGACCAACTACGTTTACCATACCCCAATTTCCGAAAAAAAAAAAAAAATGGCGGCCTAAGTCGCCGTACTTATACCAATAGGCCACCATAGGTTGCCGAGTTCGTTAAGGCGTGAACTCATGAGCGTGAGATCTGGGGTTCGAATCCCACCAGGATTTCCTCCCTGACTGAGATTTTTCCAAGTTTTCCTCAGTCGTCATAAATAGCAAATGCCGGGGAGGTAACCTTAACTTAGGCTTGGAATACTTACTTCCTTTTAAAAAAAATGCTTTCCTGGAAAACCTGGAAAAAAACCTGTCAGGAAGGACGGTTGTGGCAGGACTCGAACCCCAGACCTCCCGCTCACGAGCCCGCACCTTAACGACCTCGGCCACCCGTGGCGGTATTATGAATATGCCAGTATAAGTATAAAATTACAGAACTTCCAAAATATTGTGATACAATTATTTTGTATGCTAGGAAACGGATAATTTCAAAATTCTATGAAGATGGTGTTCTAATGTATAGTTGTAAACCTTGAAGAACGAAGAAGAGAGTTAAGGAATGTTTTCTTGTGGACCACATCAATAACAGAGATATGCGTGAAGAACTGGCATTTTCTACTTAAATGAAAAGTTAGGGACTATAGAAGATATTGGACGAAACATCTGGAAAGAATATTACAAAGTAAAATTAATCATTGCTGTCAAAGATGGAAAGAGCTGTAGACAGAACAGAGATAATTCCTAATCCATGAAGTAATAATGATGAAAATAATATTTGTTTTACATATATGCTGTTAGGAGTTAAGTCATTCCAAAGAATTACAGGTTGAAACATAGCACGGTTTCGTCTTACTATACCTTACCGTTACATTAAAACAAAATCTCTCTCTCTCCGGGACCACGCACTGTGCGTGCCATGGCGACATATTTGGGGACTCTATTAACATATTTTGAGGTAAGAAAGCCGAATGTGGGCAGAAAGGAGTGTCCCTATTGGGCACATCAAACTGATGGCTCAAAACCCACGGTAGTTCCGTTGAAAGGTATGTTAATCTTCGCGTATATTTAGAACACGTAATATATTAAACAATTGTATTCAAAGTGTCCTAGTTTTATAACTCAGGACTCCTAACCTGAAAGTGTGTTGAACGGAACTTTAGTTAAATAACTGTAACCCTTTTTTGGGTGGAGAGCCCAACAGATGAAGAGTACAAAGGGAAAAACAATTGAAGTCCATTTTTTTAACAGGAATTTAATTTGAAGTTTAAAAACGCCACAAAATTAAGCACGTTAGATGTATAGAAACGAGTTTTTCTAGAATAATTCTCAAGATAGTTTTATAACAGACGCTTATTTTGAAATTAGTGTCTTGTTTTACTGGTTCATGTTAATTAACAATAAATTACACTTAACTGTAGATAAAACAATGTCCACTAACTATATTACAGAATGTATCAAATTATACTGGATATTTGCTGAGGAAAATATAAACATTAATGCAACACTATTTAAAGTAATCATGCAATCAAAATTATTCATTGTCTATCACAGGTGACTTCGGAATCATCTATTCAATGATTGTAGGTCATCATATTTTACCTTGGAATTAAACTTGAAAATGAAGGGGGCAAGCTGTTCATCAGTTTGTGTACGGCACAGTTTGTCAACAATAGCATGGGACTCGCAGGAGCCATTGTAGGGTGTTCGACTGGTTATAGTTCTAGAAGAGGTTTGATCAGCTACACTTTCTCGTATTTATCTTATCGGACATGTCTTTCTGTATTGCTTATTAAGGAATAAAGACCACAATTTAAAAATATCCTGTGAATACTGAATGATATTGAAGGGAGATGATTTCACGCGGCGTCTTCTAGTGTGCTCATTCCAGTCGCTGGGTGTTTCAGCATGAGTTTTTTGATTTATTAAACCCACATCTTTGTCACATTCCAAATAACTGTGGCCTCTGATGGGGAAAGTCACTTTTACTGATTCAAATATGTTGTACTTATGAACCAGCACGAGGCAAATAATGATGTAATTTTTATTTTGGACGGGGCACAATCACAAAAAAATTGCAAGTTTCGAACTGATGGAAACAAAAGTCAAACAACATTGATGCAACTTTATCAGCTCCCTTTCTTGCTATGGTCTCATTGTAGAAATTTACAGAGGACTCTCATTGTTTTTCCCTGCACACTATTTTTTCTCAGCTGATTTTTATGATCTACATGTGGTTTTTCCCTGTATTAATGTTTTGGAATGTAGTATTGCATACCTGCATTCCATTGGCACCAAAATCTCAAATTTCATCAACAGTGGACGTTGATTGTTTTTCTTCTGTACCTACAGCTAATAAAAATATCTGCTGGGTCTAGATCCAAATATTATAAACAGCATGCGGCAAAACGACACGTGAAAGTTAGTTAATGACTTTGGTACAGAATGTGCACCATTATGTGTTACACATTGTTCATAACGTTTCTGAAGATTATTGAACATTTGATGAACAAAGTTTCCTCTAAGGACACCAAAAATGAGGTTATCTTCTTGTATAGTTGGGGAATATTTGTAGGTGGGTCATCTGTCTTGAAAACTGATTCTTTCAACATGCCCCATATGTAGGCATCAGGGACCATGAGATACGGGAATGGAGTTCCACGAGAAATTAGGCGATCTCCAAAGTGTCGTTGCAAAAGGACAAGTGACTCCCCCGCGGCGTGGGCTGTTGCTCCATTTTGCTGCATCCATTGTCGTTGGAGGGGTAAGTTTTTGGCGAGACAAAAATATGCAAATTGCTGCATGAATGGGGTAATAATAAATTCTCTGTAGCGCTCTCTTTCTCTATTTATTTCTTTATTTCTTTCTTTCTTTCTTTCTTTCTTTCTTTCTTTCCAAATTCCCAGTTTGCTTATATTTAGCCAATAATCTTGACCGAGTGGACTGGTAAAACCCTATCTTTGATGCAATATGTTGGGTTGAAAGGCCCTCAGAAGCCAATGCGACAATTAAACTCAATTTGCGAGGGGTTAATTCAGTTCCTTTACCCATTTTGTGCAACTGTTATTAAACATCGCTAGCTACTACATTAACACAAACGATAAACACAATAGTATTACAATAATGGAAATGTTTTGTTGCATACAACAATGCATAATCACTTATAGATAAAACAAAACTGAAATAGTGAACCCATTGTTGACATTAAGTACAGTAAGTGTACACAATAATACACAAAATCTACAGGTGATGCATTATTTTTTCCAATTTAGTATATTGTGTAGAAAATGCGCAACATTCCTATAAAATAAATAAATAAACTGTTTATGTAGAGGTAAGACTGCGCTAACTTTTACGTCAGAAATAGAGGAGGTCACAGAGCTTGGAACATGTTCTACAATGCAGGTGTTCTTATCTTTTTGGGTGTTCAGTTCAACAATTGCACTAGGCAAATGCAGTGGCTATTTCGCGAATCTGGAGGTTTGTTCAAATACACCGAAAAACTGTTATGCAACAGAGGAGCTTCATATTCAAACAATATGAGGAATGAAGAACATTGGAGATGACCTGCTTGGTGCCAGCAATAATCGTGTCTTGAAAACAGATTATTATTATTATTATTATTATTATTATTATTATTATTATTATTTGATTTGGTTTATTTACGGAGGCTCTTTAACATCTCAGGTCATCAGCGTCCCATCAATTCAGGGCGTGAAACGGCCGACAAATTTTGCTCAGAGGCCTCTTCTTTCAGGCTTGAGGTTCTTTATCGTGCCGTAAATGTACGACCCACGGCTTTACTTCCCTTCCGAAGGAAGCCATACTTAGGATTTTTACTCCCGAATAAATTCATAGCTCATGGCCGGGATCGAATCCTCGATCTTGGGTATACGAGATAAATATGGTTACCACTACACCACCAGAACCGATTTGCAAATAGATGCTATAATGATTTGGTAGTCTTGAGATTTTGTTTAAGCCGGTAAACACCTCGTAGAGGTTCCCTACACACTAACATTAAACAATGAAATCGAGTTCTTATGTGGTAACTTAAGCTGGTGCAATGTATGCACTATCCTTGAGCTTGACAATCGACCTGCTGAAGCATAACTTGTGATCCAAGGCCGCCAGCAAGCTGTCTGTCTTCACCCGTCCTTGACTGCAGGAATGTCGTGGTAAGCGATAAAGTTCTTCAGGGCTTTGAAGACTGCATTAACTGTGCATAACATGCCCACCTCGTTGCTAGACAACATTCGCTGTATGTCGTTTGTTTTACAGTTCGCTATTAATTCGAAATATACGAAAAATACCCCATAATGGCTTAATAATATTCAGTAATAAAATAGATTGTTTCCAAAACAATGAGAATATGTAAACAGAAGTACATGGATGGGAGAAAAACAACTTTTTAAGTATCTCATTGCAATGTGCAAATATGAAATAAAACTGCATGGTTCAAAAGTTACACGTGCATATTCAGATATTGCGAAATATAAATTTGAAGCCTATAAATTAACAATAGTAATTAGCCTATTCTTTGCATAACAGATAATTCCTGTATATTATTCATCTGATTTTGTCCTACGATGCTAAAAGCTGCATGTCTTTAGTTTTATTAGTTCTAGTCCGAAACATGGGCCCCTGCCGAGAGGGAAAGAGAATTTCAACTACTCTTATTTCCCGACGAGTAGAAAGACAGGTTGTGAGCCAATCTCCTCCAACGCCATATAACGTATTTATTGGGCGTGATCTTTTTGACCAAATCTATCTTTTTTACGGTTATGGAGTTCTTTAACGTGCCGTAAGTCTGCGACATGGGACATGCAGCTTAAATTATCTCCCGGAGTTCTAGCGTTCAAGATTTTTACAAATTTTAAGATTAATGTTGAAAGTTGCAGATATATAAAATAAGATTTTTAACAGAAAAACGCTCAGAAAATTCCAAAATGTGTTCGATTTACTTTATACAAAAGTGGACCAAAAAAAGAACGGTTACTGAGCTTTAATTGCTCCCAGAGCTATATATTAAAATGAGCACTTGGTCTATTTCTTTTATTTTTATGCTACAAAATATTTCCAAGTTGCCATTGACATTCTGACAGCGCGCCAGTAAAGTGTTCAAAAGTTTTCAATAGACCTTCAGATATGTCCATAAGTAAAAAATACAATCTATTGAAATCAGGGAAAGTAAACAGACCAAGTAACATCGACCCTGATGATATAGTGATTACCATATTTGCCTCGTAGGCCCAAGATCACGGGTTCAGTCCCGGCCAGGGTCGATTGATATTTTTCGGGCGTAAAAATCTTCATTACGGTTTCGTTCGGAAGGAAAGCAAACCCGTGGGTCCCATGTCGTACATTTACGGCACGATAAAGAAGCTCAAGCCTGAAAGAAGAGACCTCTGAGCAAAATTTGTCGGCCGTTTCACACCCTGAATTGAATGGGACGCTGATGACCTGAGATGTTAAAGAGCATCCGTAAATAAACCAAATACAGAAACACATTTCTGATCCGAGATGTCTCACGTTGTGTAGACTTTACCTACTCCTTCCTCTGTTCCTGTCTACCAGTAGCAAAGTTCAGCACTGCTACTGCCCCCCCCCCCCGTAAAAAACGGACCTGGAAGAGCATACCTTTTTCTCCATTTTTCCCTCCCCTTTCAGTACGTCAAAACTCTTTCTCCGCACTTATAGGGTGTATTCCCGCACCGTCTCTGTTACTTTGATCATGCGCCACGCATCTAACCTAAACCAAGCGAGTACCTGATTGCTCAGTTTGGCCCCTGTTAGATGTAAGTCTCTACACCCCACCCGATTTTTAGCTCCGATTGTATCTCCAGTGAAACGTTTTCTCTACACTCTGAGGGAATCAACTGCCTATTCACGTCCTCCTGCGTTTCTTAATTTTCCTTCAAGCTCACCTCCGGTTTCCTCGACCCATTCCAATATTTTCCAGAACCATTTTAAGCTGCTCCTGGCCTCAGATCGCCCTAATTAACCCGTGAACAATCCGTAACCAGCACTTCACTGCTCGGATTCTGCATTCTATAATCTCACTATAAGCACCAAATTCCCTAAAGATTCCACAATTTGCTGTACCTCTCCCCATTCCTAAAATACGTTTTAGAAACTCTATGTTTACCCGTTCCAATTTCTCTGTTCGTTTATAACCAAAAATATGGTCCCTATAAGTCATTGCACGAGGGGTGATCAGAAACCAGGTTACAAGAGTTTCGTCCGTTATAGAGAAATTAGTAGTGTGCGGAAATTCTAATGCATGCGGTTGGCAAGTGTGCAGAGTTTCAACACCCCACTACCTACAGCGCTAGTTGTAGGTAAACACAAATGGCGACACGTTTGGAAAACTGGTCTCACGAAGAAATCCGCTCCGTTATTCGATTTCTATTGCGAAACATGTAACCGCGATTAAAATTCACCGGCAGCTGGTAGAGGTGTACGGAGAGACTGTAATACCTCGTCAGCGTGTCTAAAGTTTGCGGCCGTAGAGAAAACGTCACCAACGTGGGTCGCTGTGGCCGACCCAGCACGGTATCAACAGATTTGAACACAGCTCGCGTGAAGGATTTGATTCAGGAGGATCACGTTACGGCATATGACGGAAGAATTGGGAATTTCGTTCGGAAGCGTTTGTCATATTGTTCACGATATTCTGCAGTAATACCGGAAAGTATGTTCTCGATGTCCAATCAACACAAGAAGAAGCGCATGGGGGCAAGTCTGCAACTTTTGCAACGGTTTTTCACTAAAGGGGACAGTATTTTGTCACGGGTGACAAAACATGGATCCATCACTACACCCCCAACAGTAACACCCCTCCTCTCTAAAGACAAAGAAGATTAAGCTGATGCTTTCTGCCGAGAAGATGGTCACAGAGTTTTGGGACAGCAGGGGTATCAGATTTGTGAAGTTTTTGGAAAGAGGGCACACAGTGACTGCAAGAAATTGAAACGATCGCGCTAAGCAATCAGGAGGAAACGGCCAGGACTTATCGAGGGCGTCATCTTCCTTCACGAAAACGCGCGACCTCATACAGCCCAGAAGACTACCATGCTGTTGAAGCAGTTTCTCTGGGACATCAAAGATCACCCTCCCTACAGCCCAGACCTCGCTCTAAGCGACTTTGACCTTTTTCCTCACTTGAAGGAGCACCTAGGAGGCCGATGATTCGCTTCAGATGAGCAGATGAAACACTTCGCTACAACATGGCTGAACTCGCAAGGACAGGAGTTTCACCAGGAGGGAATATTCAAACTCATCCCACGAAGCAACAAGTGCATAAATCGATATGGAGACTATGTCGAAAAATAACCTAATGTATGTACTATGTACACGTTTCACTGCAGGCTTAGTTTTGATCACCTCTCGCACTACTGCCCCATATACAGCCAGCAAACGCATTCATGTTCATTGTTCTTTGTTGCTTGTATTCAGGCCAGACGCTTTGGAAAACAAATGCCACTCTACTTAACAGGTAGACTGAAGCTTCCATAGGCAAACTGGAAAAGTGCTTTCGTAACAGCTGGAACATTTGACACCAGCATTCAAATATAAGAAAACTTCGTCTCGCAGCCAACACCCAAACAGAATTTATGATTTGCAGTAATCATTCCTCCATTGTCTATTTGGCATGGAGAGTTGGTTGAATAATAAACGTGGCATCTACGCCTTATCCTTGTCGACAGTGAAATCATGCATGGTGACGTCAAGATGGCGTCATTTAGACGTGCTGAAGAAAATCCTGCAATTCGTGTTTATGTAAGGTCATCTGCTGGTGATGAAATTCTTAATTTCTCATACTTTATCACTACTCAAGGACGCCAGCATTCTTTCAGTTATAAATGACCCAAGCATTTGCATACGTCCCACTGATTTAGCGGATTTATTTTTAGTGACTTTTCGTTAGTCAATGTTTTCAATAACACTTAAGATGGTGAAGAGATCAGTATGCTTTCATAAATATTCAAATTATATTGCGATTTCTGGGGGACTAGAGCAGACATTTAACCTGAACCTTTCAAGACTTCTTTGAAAGGTTTAGGGATATGTGTGATTGCTGATAGCATTGCAACTGTTTTCATTACCAACTTTTAATAACAAGAGAGTTCTTGGAGACATTATATTAGAGCATGATATGGAGACCATGGTCACAAGCACGGAACATGTTTCCGTATGCCTTCAAAATTTCTCCAAGAAAAGGTTCTGTGCAGCACTTAAAGCGCCGCCTTCTTTATTTTTCAGACACTACTATGCATAATATCCGAACACGTTGACCATGGTCCAATATTGTACCACCAACATTTCGCTGAGAAGCGCGCTTGGCATTTTCGACCGATTCCACATACACACTAATGCAGTTACATGTTGTTTGTGCATGTTGGGTGCGTGCAGTTAAAGAAGATGTTACAGGAAGAACAGAGTTTACTTTAAACCTCTGTGTGGAAATCAACCACTATTTCATACATAAAAAAAACCACAAAAAGTGGTTGCTACTGCTGAGAAAGTCATGGCTAGAGCGCGGAAGACAAATGGTTTTTCTATCAGGGTGGTTATATTTAAGAGTCAGATAGCAATGAACATGTTTCCGTATATTTGGAGTCGGTAGGTTTGTGCTACGTATTTTAAGGTTTAAACATTTTTTTTTTTTTTGCCTTTTTTCGATCGTTATGGATTTTTCTGCGATTATATACGCATAAAGAATTTCAGATTGGCGAGTGAAAAAAGTTATAAAAATTAAATGTCATATTCACCTTACAAAAATATCTATTGAGGATCTTATTATACATTTATTTAATTTCAAGCTGTAAAACCTTTTTCTCCTCTACCCATTCACTTAAGCTCTTTAAATAGCAGAACCTTCATTAAGGAACGCACCGTTACCTCGGTCATACGAATACCAGCAAATAGAGAGGATGAGGGAAATACTGTAGTTTTGAATAGTCCTGGCGAATGACCTTGTATTGATCTGCGCGAGACAATTTTAGGAAATTTGTGATGGGGTAACTTCTCAGCTGCATAAATGTAACAAACAATTACAAGCGAGAAAGATGAGAGCGGTACAGCTGTGCAATAAACCGTCCCTACAATGTGTTCAGTACGGAAGTAAGAGATAGCCTCACTTCCCTATAAACGCATAAAAAAAGACCCGATAATCACTGCGCATATTTTGCTCATTCGCCAGGACTATTCAAAACTACTTTACTTTGTCTTGATCAACATTTCCATGATGTTCTGAAAGGTGAATGTTCTGTTGTAACTGGTATGAGTTCTTCCGAAGTATCTTGTTTTAAATATGCTCCAGTCACTTCAGTGGAAGTAGAACGTTCTTTTTCCATGATGAAAAATGTTCTGTCTGACAAACGGCTGACTATGACAGTTGATACCTTAAAAAAACATTTGTTGTTGCTTGTAACCAGGAAAAGTAAACTTAGGTACTTTAGTTAGGTGATAAAAATGCCAAGTATCTTGAATGCCTATTTTCATTAATGATGAACGATAATACTCTCTGTTTTCACTTTTAATAAATGTCTGTTTTAATTATAATACTGCCATTTTTCAGCATTTAGGTGCCTTTTTGGCGATTTTAAGGAAAAATGCTTGAACGTCTAGGCTATGGTTATGGCCGTCTAATTTTTGGATATTCAACAAATGGTTTACCAGCATGTTGCATCTGTACACATGTGAATTCGGGTTCTACCAGGCCCTGGGTCCAGGGGGGCGTAGCGCACGCACTACATCACAGAGGTCTGTGTGCCCCGTGGTCTTTTGCATTAGACGGCACCTTGTTTCCTAAACCGACCCGCCATTCGGCTGCAGGCGATTACGTCGCGCCGGAGTGAACTGCAGCTTCAAAAGCCGAGCGCACCCAACTACCAGAATTTCACTGGCTGATAGGTCGTACTAGCTTAGACCTACTCCTTTATAGGGGTGAGTGACCCCAGGATTAAGGAAGCCACCACCGCCTCACAATGACGGTGATTCCGGCGCACCGGCCCCCAGGGTACACGCCTTGGGCACTCCCCTGGGACACTCCGCTCTTGCGAGTACTCAATTACCCGTGAGTTCCGGGTACCACTGCCACGCCGAGTTCAACCCAATCCGAACAACTCCCTTTCGGGAGGGGCTCATCTCAAGTCCGGCCTGGCTTCCTCTAGTACGTCAGAGGTACCACGGGCACTCAGGGTCCGCAGAGCCCGCGCCTGGAGCATCTGAAGAGCAACGACCGAAGCCGCGCCCTCCCTTACGGGATGCATCTGTACACACAACTATAGCAGCGAGATGACCTCAAAACTCTGCAAGGCCACATTTCCGCGCAAGAACTTCAATGCTGCATCACGATAATGCACCGCCGCACATCGGAAATATTGTTGCTGAATACCTTACAGAAATCAACGTTAAGTGTGTCGTTCATGGGAGATATTTTCTATCAGAAGCAGCGATGAAGGCTGCGGAGACGATTCTGAGGAACGTGTCAAAAACGGTTTCGATAATGTCTTTGAAGACTGGCAGAACAGAACTACTCTGAGACAAATCATCAAAATGATGAAGATGAATAAGTAATATGGTCTCAAAATATTGTGATTATTGTTTAATGAAACATCCGGTTCTAATTTTACATATTACATGCACAGCGAAGGAGGGAAGATTCGTTGGAAACCATCTGGTTTTTAATTTTCCATACGGTTTTACTTCACTGTACTGACAATTGTAGATGATGATCCTTTAAGACAGTGAACTCTGTCTGTGGGTCAGTGGCACGGCTTTTCCTGTTTTGAACGCCTCCGTTTTCAGCAGATATCAATGAACTTGGGTTACTGGTTGGACAGCATTATGTCTCCCTCTGAATGAAGTTGTGGACATTGAAGCCCACACAACTTTCTCCTTTCATCTTGTGGGCGAAGATAAACGACCGACCTCGTGTGCGTCAGATAGAATCCAGTACTTACTACAGTGGGGTGGGTACAACTGAGTTAAGAGCGGTGTTTTGGAAATGAAATGGTATGTCATCCGTTCGAAATTCTTTCTTTGGCACTTTGCTTTGGACATTTATTTGTCAACAGCTCAACATTTCTGGCGACTTGTCATTTTTCTTTTAGACAATATTTTGTTTTCTAGTAGAACGAGGTTTTATCTTCAGAAACTTGTTTTGTTATTGTGTTTATTATTTTTTTGAAATATGTTTAATTGTAACATTTCTCTTTTTTAGCTCCCCTCTTTTGGATATTCCTTCCCTTCTCCCGAAAAAAATTCTTCTCTTTTGGAAGAGTTCTTTAAGCTTCTAAATTTTGAAAATTATAACCTCTGAGAATTTCTTTTTTCTTTTTAATATTTCTGTATTTTTTTTGGGGGGGGGAGAACTTTCCATGTTCAATTTTCCCTTTAGAACATATTTATGATTTTTCTATTAACTGTCTTTTCCCTCTTCTTTCAAAAAATTTAAGTTCATATTTTGAAAAATGAAACTCTATATTTTTTAATTTAAAGAAATGTATAATCGTATATTTTTAGAATTTCCCGAAAATTGTTTCATTTTATATAGTCATTTAAGTAACGATTGGTATTAGCGGAATTAACGCTATTTTATATGCTTATTTATACAATTCCATTACTGGTTTAATTATATATTTTAAAATAATTTAACAAATGGAAAATTTAATAAATAATGGACAGACTACTGAAGGGGATATACAGAGCCGCTCAACCACCAGGGTGCCGAGATCCTTAAGGCGCGGACTCGTGAGCGGAAGGTCTGGGGTTTGAATCCCGCCAGGACCGTCCACCCTGACTGAGGTTTTTTCCAGGTTTTCCACAGTCCTCATAACTGGCAAATGCCGGGGAGGTACCCTAAATTTAGACATGGAACGTTTCCTTCCTTAAAAAAAAATTCTTTCCCAATTTATCATTTCATTTATCACCAATTTTCAGCACCTATGGTGCCACAATAGTAAAACCGGGCGTTAAACACACACACACACACACAAAAAAAAACAGTCGCTCTGTTGGGGAAAAATGGATAACATATGCAAATATTTATGATTATTGGTTATGGCCAGTTTAGACATTTATTAATTTCTTTATCACATAATTAAAGTACTTAAGCTTACTTTTCTTAGTTACAACAACAACAAGATTTTTTTTCAAGGTATCAACTGTCATAGTCAGCTGCTTGTCAGAGAGAACATTTTTCATCGTGGAAAAAGAACGTTCTATTTCCACTGAAGTGATTGGAGCATATTTAAAACAAACTATTTCGGAAAAACTCATACCAGTCACAACAGAACATTCACCTTTCAGGACATCGTGGAAATGTTGACCAAGACAAAATAAAGTAGCTTTGAATAGTGCTGGAGAATGAGCAAAAGATACGCAGTGGTTTCTTGTCTAGCTCTTCTCTGTTTATTCATTTATAAGGGAACCAGGTTAGTATCTCTCTTACTTCCGTACTGAACACATTGTAGAGACGGTTTATTGCACAGCTGTACCGCTCTCATCTTTCTCGCTTGCAATTGTTTTTGCAGCTGAGTACAAATTTCCTAGAATTGTCTCGTACATATCGACATAAGGACATTCGCCAGGACTATTCGAAACTACAGTTCTTCTTTCATCTTCTCTATTTTCTAATATTCATATGCCCAAGGTAACCGTGATTTCCTTTCACTAATAGAGATCCTGGTATGTAAAGAGCTTAAGTGAATGGGTTTATGAGAAAGTTTTTGACTGCTTGAAAAGAAAAAAAGAGTATAATTATATATTCAGTATATATTTTTGTGAGGTAAACCTGTAATTAAATTTTATAACTATATCACTTCGATATATTTAAATTCTTTACATGCTTTTTAAAATACATAAATAATCGCAGAAAATCACTAACGATACAAAGAAAGGGAAAACAAAAAAAAACCTTTTTAAACTTTAAAATTGGCAAAAGGGGGGGGGACAAGACGTTGGCAAATATTGCACAAAACAAAGGAATATTAGCAGAGAATAAATAAAGAACATTTAAAATATTTCCAGCACACACACAGTTTCCTGAAGAAAGTCTTCAGTAACCACAAACGACTGACATATCCAAATCGCATTAACGAAGTTATTACTAATTAGCTAAGTTATAATTGTGGTTAACTTTGATTAATGAAGTTGATGTTTAACATAAAACGTGAGTTTAAAGCCAACAAGGAGAGGGTTTGTCTAAGCAAGCAACAGCAACCTACCATACAAAGCGGAAATGCCGACTGCGATATTTGTGTCAACACATTCACTATTTGCTTCTTGTCAGGGAAGGTTATCCTTGCGATTTTTTTTCTCCGACTTGCGAAGTTATCATTTTTCACACGAAATTGTCAATAGCAGGTGTTGTGCGTCTCTTCCTGTGTCCCTGATAGAGACCCAGCCTACACCTGTCAATTCACGTGCCAGCGTAGTTTCCTACGTTTGTATCCAGATGTCTCTCGGTAACGAGGCGTGTGGGTTACAAGCATCAAGTTACTAAGAGGCGAAGTGTAACTGTCGGGTCAAGTTTGACGTTCTCTCATGTAGAATCGGTGTATCATTTCTATTCAGCAAAGCACCGATAATCAAGCAGGGCTAATGATATCTCTTATGATTGATAAGTGAGCACATTATATAAATAAATGTATCAATATAAATATATAAATGGAAATATTTGGAAAGGAGAATTCTACGTGGTCTATTAAGTATGTCAACAGAATTATAAATACCGCCACGGTGACCTAGGTTGTTTAGGCGCGGACTTGTGAGTGGGAGGTCTGGCGTTCGATTTCCACCAGGATCGTTCTCCCTGACTGAGATTTTTTATCTTCAGGTTTTCCTCAGTCCTCATAAATGACAAACGCCGGGGAAGGTACCCTAAACTTAGGCCTAAAACGCTTCCCTCCTTAAAAAATATCCCTCCCCAATTTATCATTTCATTTCATTTATCATCAGTGTATGTGATTCCCCAATAGTTCAATAGTTAAAGCGGGGGTGAAATAACTTACCTATAAATGCTAAAAGCAAGAGGCAGTTTGCTCATAAAAAAATTGGCTTCTTTTGGGAAGCCTCGGTTGATTGATTAACTTGCTACCGGTGATTATTTTAACATTCCTGTCGTTCGTTTGAGAGATTGAGCAATCCCGTCAGTTGTGAAGTGTGCACGGGGATTGGATTTCTCAACACAAAAGATGAGCGCGCTGCTGAAATTCACCGTGAACTGTATGACATTAATGGACAATCTGTAATGAGTGAAGGATAAGTGAGGCAATAGTGTTGTCAATTTAAGGAAGGTCGAAGTGAAGAGAGAAGTGGCAGACCTTTTCTTCAGACGGATGACATTTTTGAGCCAGTGGTTGCAAAACTTCAAGGAAATTCGCCGTTTCACAATCAGTGATTGATTGATTTGGTTTATTTATGGACGCTCTTTAACATATCAGGTCATCAGCGTCACATTCAATTCTAGACGTAAAACGGCCGACAAATTTTGCTCATAGGCCTCTTTTTTCAGGCTTGAGGTTTGGGACCCACGGCTTTACTTCCCTTCCGAAAGAGGCCATACTTAAGACTTTTTCTTCCCGAAAAATCCATCGATCCTGGCCCGGTTGGAATCCGCGATCTTGGGATTAAGAGGCAAGCATGACAATTAGTGAGTGCTTTGAAAATGGAACTTCAAAAACTCAAGAATTGTCACCGAAAATCTTAAATATCATAAACTACATGTAAAATGTGGACTATCGCGCACAAAAAGGAAAGGATGGAAACTGCACATGCATTTTTGGACTGATAAGGGACGGTAATTGAAACAACGATCTCATACGTCATTGGCTAAATCTTGTTGCAACCACCCACTGGATTCCTCTTCTTCAGTCAGCGGGTTAAGAAAATAGGGTCAGAATGTCATTTCGGCATCTCTCTCCATTTTCTGTCTGCTCGTAAAAATTTGGACCAATTGCGCGCCTTGCGCTAATCGCAACCAAATTCCAATTTTTCTATCATAAAAAGTTTTTTTTAATACAATTTGGATGTTTATACGACCATGTTGGTGGAACCAGCTTGTCTGAAAAGAAAATCGATTAACCTTTCAGTCACAGATGAAAGAAACCACTCACAATAATGCACACAAGCTACGGGATCCCTTGTCGTAGACAATGGACATGTGTACACATGTAAGGTTTAGGTTTAAACAATTTTTTTGGCTAAATTTGTAGAAGACCTTGAAGCTCAAACTTGTTGTGCTAATTTCGGTAAAGAACGTTCAAGATTTGCATCAATTTGGTTTATTAATTTGTTTGCTATTAAAACTGTACATCTCTGTTTGTGTTTTGTTTTACACTAAACTAAATATCCAATTTATTCACAAAGTAATGAATTGCAGCTCTAGAACGAGAGAACTTGCGAGAAATTCCTCATTAACGCTGCGAGATGATTCATATGTATAACAACATTTACATAGAAAATACATGGATATAAAGTTTTCGTGACGAATGTACGTACAATTAGCAGAGTGGGAAGGGGAGCCGGCCTTGGCCGAGACGCAAAACCCTTGCGAGCGGTAAGGACATATTTTGGAAGCCTGGTAGGAAAGCATTTTAAATAAATTACTATGTTGAAATTATTTTTTTTACAAGATGTGAACTTAAGTATTCGACTGTATATGTCGTTTTATAAATATTTTTATTGTCATTTAATAATGTGAGGCTAACTGTTGTCATTTTCCGAGCAGTTGTACTTGGAATTGCCCAAACATTAATTTATTGCTAATATGAAAATCACAATATTAAACATATATTTTAAGATTTCATAAAAACATAGAATAACTAATTTTGTTTTAGTAATACAATACTTAACCATAAACAACGCATATTTTTCCAAAAGCCTTTCAACATATTGCTTTAGAACAATATTATATTTATTTATTTATTTACTCTGGCAAGATTTAAAGTTATGGGGCTTCTCTTCCACTCTACCAGGCGAAAAAACCAGCAAAAATATAGAGTACAATATACAAGCTATATAAATTACATAAAATTCCAAATTAAATATATATATATATATATATATATACTACTTGTAGATATTGCATATTTTAATATAGTTATAAAATTAATGAAGAGAGTGTTAGAATTCCACTTTTTCTTCAATAATTTTACTCGAGTACAAAGACGGAGTAAAGAGGGAAAGAAGAAAAAGAAGAAGAAGAAGAAGAAGAAAATGAGAAGGAAGAAAATAAAATAAGCGAGAGACTAACTGTTGTGATTCAGAGTTGAGATGACAGTGTAATCTTCGTTTAAATTGCTTTATAATCCGACTATCTCTGACTTCAGGAGGAAGGGAGTTCCAGATTCTGGGAACTGACACGCTGAATGAGTTTAGGTGTGCAGAAAATAATCAAAGTTAGGTTTTTAGATATTAATAGTATATTTTTACCCTGTATTAATATTTTTGTACGGTTATTACTTTTTAAAATGTGTATACTCTCATATAAACAAAAGCGATAAAGACTTATCATTTGCTCGAACACTTTAAGAGAAAGTTTTAAACGTTAACTTTAATGTGTCATGGTTTTGTGTGGGATATTAAAGGTAAATTTTGTATAGTTCTTACCTTTTTCTCCTTTATTTCATTTTCCCCTCACGTTATCGTCAAATCTTTCTATTGCTCGCCAGAAGAGAACATTTTAGCTTTGGTATGAATTTTTTACATTTCTAGAGGGCTTTATTGTGTCTCTGAAATTTATTATAGACAAAATCCCACACGTATATCTTGCTTGTGTTTTGATCCAATAAAGCACGGCCCCCTAGAGTCCGAGAAAATCTCTGCTTCATCTATCCGCGTCTTTTGTCGAGCAACAATAACGGCGCTACCACGGGGATTCATAAGATATCATTCCTCTGTTTTATTGTTCGTTCCAATTGTTTGAATTTCCAGCGATTTCTTCAAGAGCATTAAAGGCGAACGTAGGTAGACCTGGCCTTTTACTTATGAAAAAGTCGATGTACAATAAAATTATGCTATAAGGGACTAAAAAAATAATGTTTAATTTTTATATCATAATATTCCACCAGTTTGTTGTTCAATGTATGTGCTCAAGAAGAAGGAACAAGTGAAGATGTCAAGTCCATTTCTGCCAACGAAGAGAAAATGAAATGTGCAAGGAAACTGCTGAGCATGTTTCCACAAAATAGTTCTAAACGTTTGATAGATGTATGCACTGGTGATGAAAGTTGGTTTTATTTCTATACCTCCCCAAATAAAGCTCAGAACTGCGTGTGGGTAAATGAGAATGGCTCGATTTTCATTCTCAGAAGCGAAGTTCATTGTTTTCTTCAACTATGAAAAACTCCAGAAGAAATGACAACGAATGGAGAATACTATTGCTATTATATTTTGAATCCTTTATTTGAAGAACTGAGGTTTAGGCCTCCAAAAACAGAAAACTTCAAGGCGGTTGCTTTTGCACGACAATGCATCTCACAGAACAGCTGAAATTTGAAGAAACTGTTAAGTCGCCAAAGCGAGCTACTTAATCATCTACCCTACAGCCCTGGCCTTGCACCGGGCGACATTTTTTTTTAATAATGTTTAACGCCTGTTTTAACTACTGAGGCATCACAGGCGGTGACACTGATGATACATGAAATGACAAGCTAAATTGCGAAACGATTTTTTTAAAGGAAGGAAGCGTTCCAGGCATTTACCATTTATGAGGACTGAGGAAAACCTGGAAGAGACCTCAATCAGGGAGGATGGTCCTTTTGGAAATCGAACCCCGCGCCTTAACGAACCTCGGCCACGCATGGCGGTCGATTTCTGGATGTTCCCTCGAGTGAAATTACCGACACGGGTGGCCGAGGTCGTTGAGATGCGGACTCGTGAGCGGAAGGTCTGGGGTTTAAATCCCGAAAAGACCGTCCTTCCTGATTAAGGGTTTTCCCAGGTTTTTCTCAGTCCTCATAAATGGCAAATGCCGGGGAGATACCTTAAACTTAGGCCTGGAACGTTTCCTTCCTTAAAAAATACTCCTTTCCCAATATTGCATTTCATCTCATGTATCATCAGTGTCACCGCCTGTGATGCGTCAGTAGTAAAAACGGGCGTTAAACACTACACCTTTTTAAAGAGAGCAGGACCTTGCTCAAGCTATAAATTTAGCTCTGTTGACAATATCCCAGTCCCAGTACCGAGGTGCTTGTGACAAGTGGTTGCACCGTCTACAACTGTGTGTAGAAACAGAGGTCAAGATATGTGTGGCATATTTGTTTGAAAGATATAAGTGAAAGTCAAAGGCCGAGAGTGAATGAAATACCGGTACATTCTCAACCACTTTGTGAACATTTTGTCACCATATCCTATCACCACAGACATTCATTTCTTTCATATTTCAGTACAAATCGGTTGTTAATTGTAACAAAAGACTATCTTTAGTTTATAGCACAAGAATTAATTAAAGTAATACATTTTTTTGTTGCTATAGTGACGTAAGCTTCTGCACAACAAATGAAAATTAAAGGGAAAGGTACTTTTTTCCAGATAATATAAAAAAAAAAAAAAACACGAAAGTTTATATTTTAAAGTATGCTGTATTTGTCATAAGTCATATTAAATTTATCGTAAACTTCTTTCATAATAGATGGAGCAACTCTATATACTATATTTTGTTTAACACACAGTATTTTCAGCTTTAAGTAATATAAAATTACATTATCATAAATGACCTAGGAAACACTAAATTTTTGACCCCAGAAAAAATAATTACTACTGTTAATTAATTACAATTAAAAATTAAACATTTTATAACTTTTGCAAAATAATACCTGCTTAGAAATTCCATTTCGCTAGAGTACTTTTAGTTCATGGGTTGGTATGTCTTTCCAGTACAGTAGACAGGCTTGCAGCCAGTACGAGAGAGCATTGCACGTGTGTTTTATTGATGTGCGTTTCAGTTCGTTCTCGGCTATCCGTTCCTTTTCACTTATTGGAGTCATCCTTCAACGGCTGTCTTGAGATATCGTGTTTGCTTTGGGAAATGGTGGAAAGAAAATCCATTTCTGAGACCTGCGGCCATTCTGATGGTATATTCCTCCTTGTCTTCATCTTATTGGATTACATCCTTGAGAGAAATTGACTTTGAAGCTACTAAGAATAGAATCTTTACATGAGTCCTGTTTCGTTTTAAAGTGTATTTGATTTATAAGTATATAGTCGTTTAAATAACATATTTCATTGTTTACTCTACAAATTCAAAGTGTGCACTTTTTTTTTAACCAAAAGTATTGTTTAAACTTGCTTTTAGCTAAACAAAGGCTATAACCGGCTGTTATGAAACTTGACAGCTTGAGTACAAAATCAAGAAATGCCGTAAGCAAATAAGAATATATAATGAGGTTATTTGGATTACAATGAATGAAATAAGAACCTACATATACATATATACAGTTTATTTGTTTGGATGCGTGTCGGCTTAACGGGAATTTACCTGTCGTGCACTACCATGGTTCTAACAGGTTCTGTTTCCCATCACCACTTTCCCGTTTCTCCGTACGCTGACGCGAAGTCTTTGTGCTGTACAGCAGTTGAACGTTGTGCGACCACGTGTTTGAGTGTTTAGTGTGTTAGTGCTGTTATAATGCCAAAATGTCGGTATAATTTAGCATACAAAATCTTCATATATGATTCCTGTGTGGCACTTGTAGAGAAGTGAGACGGCGATTTATAGACAGATTCCTTGCTGTCCCTACGCCTCACAGAGAAACGGTTCTTAATCTTGTGAACAGATTTAGGAACACGATCTGTTCTTGATAAAAAAAAATGGAAATTTAAACGCCGCGCTGTGTTCTTACAGAGGAAAACTCGATGGCATCGGGAAAAAAGTTAGAACGAAGTGCAAAGAAATCTCTGAGAAAGCTTGCACAGGAATCAGGAATTTCACAAACCTCGGCTTGGAATGTCACTAAACTTTTAAAATTAAAACCCTATAAGATAATGTAGTTCAGAAATTGCAACCAAGCGATAATGCGAGTAGAGTTAATTTCTGCAATTGGATGTTGGATAATGTAAATGTTCGCTCTATTGAGCATGGCTTTATTTACATGCCCATATAGTGACACAAAACAATAAATACTGGAGTGCAGAAAAACTCGATCTTGTATTCAAAATATCATTGTATGAATAAAGAATTGGTGTTTGGTGTGTTGTGAATGCTTACAGAATTGTAGGGCCTATAATAACAGAAGTTGCTATAATATCAGAAGAAGAATTAATGAGTGTTAAAGCAAAACATTTTAAAGGCGTGAGAGATGTTTTGCGGCACAAGGACATTATTTACTACATTTCCTATGTTGAAGGTATGTGGTTATTGCACGAGTTATAATTTGAATGAGAAATCTACCGGTTTGAATTTAAGGGGTAATAAATATCCAACCCCGCTGGCAAACAGCGTGCCTCCTGGTGCCAAGCAAATCCGCGTTAAACCGGCCACGTGTCCAAATGACCGCTCCGTATGTGTGTGTGTAATTATTTCCCATATAACCACGAATTCCAGTTTATTTCTGAACAACTCAAATGGATCTTGTTCTTAGTGTATCTGCAACATTTCGTATTTATTAGATTATAAATAGTTATGTCTTGATACCTTAACACTGCAATGTATGAATGTGAATATTGTGTGTGTGTGTGCGTGCGCGCGCGCGCGTCTCTCTCTCTCTCTCTCTCTCTCTCTCACACACACACACACATTACATTTTATTTCACTTCCCAACTTTTGACAGAAAGGGACCCGAAGCACTTTTGCACATTTTTTAGAGAATCACACAGACACACACACACACACACACACACACACAAAATGTTTTGAATTTGTACTTTCCTTACATAAGCATTCATTCTATTTATTTATATTTCATATGTATTTTTAATATTTTCGAAAATTATTCTTCTGGTGTTTTATTATTATTGTTTTGTTATATATGTTTTATATCATATTGTGAATATCTAAGGTAATATATTTTGCTAAATCAGACTTAATATATTATAAAAGCATGTACCCATGCACCTGTTAAGGTTGCTTTGTATTGTATTAGTACCAGTGTATTAGATAAACTCCTCCATCTGCTCCTGCTGTTACTATTACTACTATCACCACCACCACTACCACTCAAGACACGCTCTTGCAAGTACTGCTAATAAGAAATTTATATTTCTCGTACTTTCTTCAAATCCCAAAAAATAAATAGCCACACTCATATGGAAGAAATGTTAGACAGAAGAGTTCTATATGCAATTTTTTATAATAACTAAAATGAATTACGCGATTAATTAATTGGTATTTTAATATTAAATTTTTGGGTTACAAACATTTTACACATTAGTGTTTAAAATGTAAATCTTGGCCTTTGACTTCCAAAACAAGAACTGTGTTTGAAAACTTTTCAAACGAAACTTATGGACGAAACTCTGTGTATGACATTGAAATAAAATATAAGAATTTTTTTTTCTGAAAATCAGCGAAATCAGAATTAGGAGTGGGAGCTTAACTGAACGCCAAATTTTTAAAATCTCTCTCATATTATCAATATTTATTTTTTCGCTATGAAATACGGTATATATCATTTATATAAAGTTTCTGAAAACAGGGAAATCAAATCATTAGGAGTGAGGATATACCTGAAAGCCGAAATTTAAAAATCTCTGTAGCAGCACCGCTCTAGCGAATTATAACGCCGTCATAAATTAGACATGCTGAGGAATTCGCATAGTTTACGCAGCTCCTGTCAAAACATATATCTTCACATATCTTTTAAAGTTTTCATAATTTTTGTCGGTTTCTTTCACTTTTTAGGCGAGCAGGTATAAAAAATTCACAATGAAATGACAAAATTGAGCTAAACTATACCTAATATCAATGATAATGTCAATGTTAAATGTACTAAATAGTAAGTAATAATAACAAATAACGTTGTTATGGCAACATTGATAAGATTTTAGTGCAGTGAGACCAAAAAATACTGCCGAAAAGTACCTAAGTCACTGATAAAAGTACCTATCTGGAAATAAATTATAAACAGACATTTTCCCTCTTTGCATGGCTATCTTTCTGCAGTGTGTGTGTATGTGTGCAATAGGAGACTAAAACGTTACTAGCTCAAAATCGAGAGAGAGAGAGAAATTGTGGTCCATTTCTGAAATAAGATGTGCGTATTTAATATATATTTTAATTTCGACCACATAGATATAACCAAGTAATAATTTTGTTTTTCTTTTGTTACAGGTAAGACTTGTGAATGAACGAAAATTAACTCTTTAGGTAAGATTAATTTATAAGGGTTAATGCATTTTGTTTTTTAAACATAATATTTTAAATGTTTATTATTTTGGTTTCTGTTGAAACTATTCTATTTTAATACGTTCAGATTATACAAATTACAGATTTTTTTTAAGCAAACTCAAAGGAGTTCCGTCCACAGATACCTTAAGCACCGTATTGTAGATCTTACAGACGGACGCGTACAAAGCCCTGAAGTAAAGACGTCTAGGAGACCGCAGTAAAGATGCGCATTTTTAGTTTGAACAGATTGCGTAAAGGGTCTGGGAAGCATGTGGCAATGATGACTTGCCATAACAGAGGGTAGAACTTTGGGTGTCAGTCTTTCGTCAGGGACTTGATTGTGTCAAGAATACGCTCGAAACCTGTGCATACCCTCCCTGCATCACTATATTGATGTCATATATGGTCACTAACAGAAAAACAAAAGAACAAAATTGAAATATGCCAAAGAAAAATGCAACGCAAGGTCCTGGGAATAACTTTGAAGGACAAAATACCAATAGTATTAATAAATCAGTTATCTAAGACAACAGACGTCGCGCAAATAGTTAGCAGAAGCAAATGGCAACTGGGCGGTCATGTCGTAAGAATGCAGGACAATAGGTGGACCTACAAGATCTCCATGTGGGATCCCCGATAGGAAAAAGAACACAAGGCAGACCCAGAAGATGATAGACCTCTACAAGCAACATGCAGATTCGTCAAGAGTAGCAAGAAGAAGAGAAAAAAATGGAAATCTCTCGAGAAATGGAGTAACCAAAGAACAAATCATTCAGTGTCTTAAACAGCATACGAACACTAGCTGGAATAGCTCACCATGTTAGGTAAAAGTGAGCTTTTCGTACTTGTTAGGGGGTCTTTGTCCTTTAAGGACACAATAGGCTATCTTTATCTTTTAATACATTACAAGTATAAGGACTTTGAATAGCCCGGCATTCTTAGTAAAATTAATTAACTTCGCGCCTTCGTCCAGGACTTCTTTTAGGGAAGATGACATCATCTTCACAGCAAGGACTTGGCGGTGGAGGACGCAGTGGCTACTGCTGCACTCCTTCGCTTTTTGTTGAATTTTTGAAGTAACATCAGACGTCGACCAGATGGCCATACCACCGTCCTTGCTCACATCGACACAATTATCCCATGGGATGGCCTTCATTGTTACCTGTGGAAGGTCAAGTATGCACCTCAAGTGTTTATATTCTATTTTTACCGACACACGGCCGTACAAAATTCACAATTTTAAGACGTGGTCATTCATTTCTTTATCATTCCGATTTCTTCAAGGAGCACCAGGTGATGTTTCGCGGAACACTGTTTGGGAACCGTTGGTCTGTGATCTGTGGTATTTTTTATTTATTTATTTTATTTATTTATTTCTTTTTTTATTCCGCAACAGCATTGGCGTTAATGCGGCAGGCATATGTATAATGCAGCATTTCGGTATTACTGTAAAGTTAGTGTTTACATCATTATTTTAGGGATTATATAACTAATTGAATTTAAACATTGAAAACTTTATTAAAAGGCATTTATTGCATAGAAGTAAAATCTTTTGAATTCACAAATTAGCGTTTATGTTTACCTAAACTGTGAATGGTTTCATTGACTATAACAAGTTCAGCCTTCTTTGTTTACAGCATGTTGGCTGCTAATTTTCATTCAACTTTGGTGTGTTTATATTATGCATTTTGAATAGCCATATTTCGTGATATAACTTTCCAGCTTTGTGTATGTCGCTATGTTTTTGTTTGATTTCCGTTAATGAATGAACAGTGACATCTGGACGTAGAATGTTCCGAAACAAAACAATAACCAAATGCGGTTTCCGACAAGCTTATGCAGTGAAAATGCTTCATTTGTCTGCGGTATTCGTAGCAACTATGACGTAAACACAGGCGAGAATGGGGGTAACATAGACACAACGAAATTTGTAGGAAACCGCGTACCTGTTACTGTAATTGTTCAGGACTATTAAATTCGTTACTTGACGAACAGAAGTAGTATAGGGAGTAATTGTAAACTCTGCAACACTTGCTGCAGGGTGTATGAATTAAACTTAAGAGAAGAGAAAACAAGAGAAATGTTATAGAAAGTTCAGTATTTATCCTGCAATAAAGATTATGAATACGTAACTTGTTTACTGAAAGTTCCTGAGTAAGAAATTATATAATAAATTAATATTTAGAATATTTCACTATAGTTATTTATCGTAAGCGTTAAAATAGTGTTAAATCAATATTTTAACACCTGTATTATGCACTATTTTTACTCAGCCGTTACTTTTTATAAATGTATTAGTAATTAAAAATTATAAACTAAATTTATTCCAATTATTCCGAAACGTTCCTTGTTTCAAAGAAATAGTTCACCATTTCTCAATACCGACAAGAGTGGCCGAGGTCGTTAAGGCGCGGACTCACGAGCGGGAGATCTAGGGTTCGATTCCCACCAGAACCGTCCTCCCTAACTGAGATTTTTTCCAGATTTTCCTAAGTCCTCATAAATGGCAAATGCCAGGGAGGTATCCTAAACTTAGGCCTGGAACCTTTCCTTCCTTTAAAAAAAGATCCTTATTAAGTTTATCATTTCATCTCATGTATCATCAGTGTCCACCGCCTGAAATACCTCAGTAGTTAAAACGGGCGTTAAACATTATTAAAAAATTCTTACTAGGAACATAATCAAAAAAAAAAAAAGTTTACATATAAATTTGATACATGTGTTCATACCTCTCTGATGAACAGTATACTAAAATTAGTCAGTAGTACAGTCCCCTCCATTATTTATGACTCTCTTCCCACGCTGGGGTAGTTTCTTAACTTCAGTCTGAAGAAGTCGTCCAGTGAAGTTTGTAAAGCGTATTCTTTAGAGCACTTGATCTGAAGAATATGGGGGATGTGGAATCAACTCCCAACCAAGCTCCCGGATAGGTGCTTTAGTCTTGTTAACGGAGTGTGGTCGTGCATTATCGTGTTGCAGCAGTACTTGACTTTTTATCGGTTTTTTCCTTTCATTTTTGGTCGTCAATTCTAACACTTGACGCCTTCTTTATCTCACCAGATGCATAAGGTCATCGTGTGTAAGAACAAAAACTTTTGTACGGGATGTTGCTTTTTTGTGTTAGAATTAATGCTTTCATTGACTAAAATCACCATTTTTCGTTACTAATAATAATCCTGGACAGGAATGGTCGATGTTGTTCAGGACTTACACGATGACAAGCAGGCAGAGATACACAAATGGCCACGTACTGATTATGTTGTTTTCACGTAAAGCGTTCGTTATGCTAACACCAGAGTTTTTAACCTTCCCTATGAAATGCAAATATCGCACGCTGGTTGACTGGTCACAATTCATCACATCTGCTAATTCTCGTGTTGATTGACGTGGATAATCATGGATTAAAGAGTTTAAAAGGTCTTCATCAAGCCCGACGTGCCATTTGCAAATGGCAATTCATCCACGTCAAAGTCTTGGATTTGTAACAACATAACCGTTTTCTTGCCATGCTTTCTGCAATGGCATTCTCCCCATAGACGTCACATACGAGGTTGGTCCATAAGTTTCCGGCCCAACCATTTTCTAGGCATGATAAAGAAAAAACAATATTTCACTCTTCAATATAGTTACCCTTTATTGCAATACACTTCTCACATCTTTGAATTAACATTTCAATCTTCCCCCAAATATTAGAACTCTTGTTTGCAAAATAAACATAAATACCATCCACCACTTCTTCTTCACACTTAAATTTCCTTCCCCGAAGGTCCTTTTTGAGTTTAGAGAAGAGGAAATAGTCGCTGGGAGCTAGATCTGAGATTTAGGGTGGATGGTCGATCTTCTTGAAGACACATTTCTTCACAGCTTCCTTTGCAACAAGAGCTGTGTGCACAGGCGCGTTGTCGTAAAGAAGGCGCACACCAACACTCAGCTCTCCTCGCCTTTTCTCTTTGATGCAAGCACGCAGTCTGTGCAGTAGGCCCGCATAGTACTCCCCATTTACTGTGGTGTTCCTCTCCTTGAAGTCAATGAAGAGTATTCCTTCACAGTCCCAAAAGATTGTGGCCATGATCTTCTTGGTTGACTGAGTGACCTTCGCCTTTAGAGACGGTGTTTCGCC